>HG995374.1:2818750-5637500 GCA_905333075.3 Atethmia centrago
GCGATCAATTATATATTTGGTTACGCGTAAAATATTGACTATAATATATTAAATTTTTCCCAAGTAGGCAGTTAGTAAAATATGAATCCTGTATAGTTCTCACATAGATGAATTGTGAATTATTTCTCACATGGATGAACGAGCATTGATTACCTGGCATTAAATACCGTTTGTGAAGTAGGTAATTTATGCAAAAATTAAGACTAAATGGAATATTTTTTTTGCATTCTAATTTTTTTGTGCCGTAGTGATCCAAAAATAAGCTGCAAGCAACAACAAAATATTACAACGTTGATAGCAAAAATAGGACAGATAATATTCATTTGTTAATCTGTTTTGTTTCTAGATAAAATCCTTCGAACGTAAACAATTATCACAAAGAATAACTTTGTCTACATCGTAGGTGATATTACGAAAACAAATTACGTGAACAAACATCGGGTAGAACAAATACCCGTAGTCAATACTAATATTTGTCTTGATCAGATTTATACGTAGCTTAATTTTCCATGAAGGACAATGTGGCTATAACGCAAGCCGGCTCCAGGGCATTGTTTTGGCACATGGGTTTGGCACAAGGCTAGCACTAAATTCGTATGTATACTACCTACGTAAAGTAGCATGTTTCACACTAGCAATACAAGGATTTGTCCAAAAACTTGTTTATAAACTAAACAAGTTATTATATTATGATACTTCTGTATTACCTTTTTTGAATTAAATTGTCTTTTATTTTTTAACCAATTATGTACTAAATTGATGTTCAGAAGTGAAGAAATTACGGTTTTAACAAACATTCTTACATTCTAAATACGTGGGACACACTGAAAGTACTTAGAATTTATATGTTTGTGTTTTACTGTTTTTTGGAATATCCTCCATTCCTTTCTAAACAACATCGCATTCCATGGAACCACTGAGAGAAACCCACGGCCCACGGCCATTTCACATGCAGTCACTGCATCTTCAGGGTTCGTAAAGCGAATACCTTGAAGTCTATTTTTGATTTTTGGGAATAAATAAAAGTCGTAAGGCCACATCGGGACTGAATGGTGGAAGACTCATTATCTCAACACCTGCCGTAGTCAAATATTCGACTGTCCGTCTGACGGAATGCGCTGAAACGTTGTCGTGGTGAAATAGAATCCTGCTTCGAGGGCGATCGAACTTTTCCTAAGAGAACTGGCAAACAATAGTAAATATAGCAGTCTGCAGTAACTGTCCTTTTATCTTTCAGCACAACTGTCGCGAAATGACCCGTCCGTCCAAAGAATGAAGCAATTATCTTTTGTTGCTTGCCCCACTCATATAAAGAGTACCTAATATTATAAAAGGGAGCTTAAAGAAATTTTAATTATTAAAACTTATTACACGATTGACGATTTTCTTAATGATGATTCACTAACTGATTAACATACCTACTCTTACTCTGATTGATATAATTATTGTGATCCACTTACTTTTTATTTCCGTTTGAAATTATATAATTTTATTTTATTTTTTATTGCTGTGACCATGCTGATATTTTTTTTATTTAGGTACTTATATTTTGTTTTTTTTTTTAACTTTTAATTCCAAAGATCTTGGTATTTAAATATTACTTTAATTATTTTTTATAATTTTTGTTTATTTAATTGTAAACCTTTGCATACCTATGTGACGGTAAAATATGGAGAACTTTATTATAAAAACACCTATGTACTATACCCATGTTTACAAAGAAATAAATGATTTGATTTGCTTCACTTTATTCTTTTTTACCTTTTTTGGCAAATCGTCCAAAGGAAACACCCACTGTACAGACTGTCTTTTAGTTTCGGGTTCGTAACAATATCCAACTTTCATCACCTATGACGATGTCAAATACAGCATTCGAGGCACATCCATTGTAATTTTCTAGCATTTCGCGGCACCAATCTACGCTACGGCGTTTTTGGTCTTCGGTCAAATTATGGGATATCCATCTACATTGTACATACCTTCCTGACGCTTAAAGCTCATGTTAGATTTTTGTACCTGACTCATACCAATGCCTAAGCTCGCCCAATCTGTTGCTAGATCACTCTCTTACCAGCTTCTGTCATGTGCCGCACAGTAATGATTTTATCGTCAGTTATCGCCATTGCAGGACGACCCTCACGCAGGTATTCAGTAAGATTCCTAAGACCACGCTTAGACTCATTGAACCAGCGTGTTGTAAACAGCGGCACGTGATGGGGCTTTATAATGAAAGGCTAATCGAAGTCTATAATAACTTTGTTGTTGACTAAGACTACAACGAAAGTCGTAATAAATCGTAGACCCAAAATTTTCTCGCGTTAATTTAATTTTGACGCGCTATACGCACTTTTCAAATTGCCACCAATTTATAAGAATAAATGACAGATGAATTCAATAAACATCATCGGGTTACCAAAGAGTTCTAAATTCAAAATGTAAATTAACTTTTGATTGGATTTGTTTCTAACCAGCCAGTTCTAAAAACTTTTAGTGTATTGCACTATTTTCCTTTACCCTTGTATTTAAAGGTGAATATTACATGGTAGGCCAGTCACCGTACACGTCACCACACAAATATCGGGTTAGATCGCAAAAAATTACACTGTACCTACTGATTGCGGCATTTTACGCCGGCTAGAGTGTCCCCGACGTCAGAGGCCTCCCACAGATGTATGGGAGAGGGCTGGAGGCAACTGAGCGAGAAGGTCACAGAATTTACACACATTTAGTTTTAAAATAATTGTATTTAGTAGATTCAGTTAATAAACATGACTTATAACCGAGCTTATACCGAATTTAAAACTGAGCTTCAACAGCCTGAGCTAAAAACGTCAAACTGCCGTAAAGTGAGGTCAAATTGAACTTTTCCAAGACTGACGGCCGTTTTTAAAGTCTTGGTTCAACATTCTGGAAGTATGTACCTATGTATATGTTACGAGTATTTCAAACATAATTAAAATTACTTCATATTTGATTGTCGGCCAGAAACAGTAAAAGCGGCTTAGACCTAGGCAACAGTGTAGACCTGACCTTACCACAATAACTTTACAGTGGAGACCTAGCCTTATAATGTTAGCTTACATACTTATACAATACAGCTTTGGATGCAAAAACAGTCAAAGGTAATTAGTTACCTAGGGAATATATTTCTTTTTCTGTGGTAATTGTTCAAAAATATGTAAAATGTGAGTTAAACGAGTGTCATACGATTTCATACTTGAAAAAATATATCTTTATCGGTACCAAATGATTACTCGTACAAGAATTGTTGGACACAGCAGCTCTTTAAATGCTAAATATAAATAGAATAATATATGTGATTTTTTGTAGCAAAATACCACAATACCAATAGTGTAAAACCCAGTTTGCAGTTTCGAAAGACCTGCGCTAACTGCGTGGTACTCTAAAAACCACGAAATTTGCGGATATTTTGCAGTTTTTTACATATTACTTCTAAAAGATACATCCTATGTATAAGTAAAGTTATCATATACATTTCTAAAGTAGACATTTTTTTAGGAACTAGGTATTGCCTATGTTTGAAGTGATGTATCTCGGGTTTTATTAGACCTACAGAGCTCAAACTTTAGACCATTTTGTATTCTTGAAATGTACTGGGTACATTACATCACGCCCATTAAACCCCGAAGGGTTTGGCAATTCAATAATTTCTTTTACCTAAATATGCTTCCGACAGACCGGTAAGGTACGGAACCAGAATTAAGTGAATATAGCTACTTATGCTATAGATGGAATGAGGCTTTCGGGTACGGTCTTCGTGCGACATCTGTCACGTACGTCCTTCATAATATGTCCAACGTGTCAGTTATGTCCCGCTGCTCGACTAATAGGCGTGCCACTAAATAGTGACAGTTTTTTATATTTCTATCCACTTGGCAATTTCCGTATTACTTTCTACAGTAGTGTGTTTTATTATAAAGCACAAACATGCATCCCTTTGTTTCAGAATTCGTAAATCAAAACCAATTTTACCTTTTTCCCGCGAGGAAAAAAGTGCTAACGATGCGTGAAATATAAAAAAATCAGCTTTCTGATTTTTTACGATGTTTACGGACACTAATAGTAAGTACCTTCCATATGACAAATTAGTCGTCCCGCCCACAAAGGTACAGAACCACGCAATTTTTAAACCCAAACGTCAGGAAAAACATTATGACAAGTTTCGTTACCAATCACCTAACTCAAATACACGTTGACATCTACAATTATTTTTAAGGAACAGATTGAAGTGGGTGTCAATACCTATAGGTGCACCTCTGCCTAACCCCTCAAGGAGTACAGGCGTGATGTTATGTTATGTGTATGTATGTGTCAATACCTATATTTTTGTAAGAACAAAAACTGCGGTTGTCATCGTTTCTTTGTGATGTGTGGTGGCATCTACATCGCCACATGCGAACTAAGCAGCACACTGACGTCACGCAAAAATAGACTATTTACAAATTTTAATTTGAGGAGTAGTAACATTCATACATTCTATACCTTTCTGCAGTATTTGGCATTTGAATCATGACCATCATTATTATCAGCCGAAAGACGCAAGAAAAAAGACCGTGTGTACTGTACTTAGAACGAGCTGTCCTGCTCACTCATACATATTTTTTTTTTCACGAATGAAATCTACTCGTACTTTGTCAGTCAAAGAGATATTTAGTGAAACAACAACCATACCAACACATTATTTCGTATCGACTATAACTAGAGTTGTTTATAAATAAAAACGTAAGGTAATCAAAACAAAAAAACATATTTTTATACCCTTAAAAAATAACGCTCACAAAAGATTATGTTTCGTAAAGAAAAACCGGGGGAACTGAAAACGGACATGTGTTTTGGAAAAGTTTTAACCCCTGTCGTTACCTGACTGATTAGGACGGATAAAAATAGATCCGTTTGTCGGAACCTTTTTTGGCGTAACGTAGCACAAAAAAATATATGGAAACCGACCGGAGATTGAAAGACGGATCAGAGAATTTTCTGCTAGAGAGACATTTTGCCTCGATTGGTAGGGATCAGCAAAAAAAAGTCGATTTATGGATTACATTACTACTTTTACACATCATATCTCAGAATTTGATATAACAACTAAGAGTAATGGGTAAGTGGGTGATTAATGCTGGGTTGTTATTTTAATTAACCGACTTCCAAAAAAGAGAGAGAAGACAGGAGGAAATTATATGTTCGTATGTATGTTTTTTTTTTTGTATGTAGGTACCAAGTTCACCGATTTCTCCGTCAAAGGGCGACCGATTTTGTTTTTTTTTTTTGTTTTTTATGTTCTCAAGGTGGCTTATTAGGTACTTTACTCCCCGCTTCAGGAAAAACAATATTTTGTAAAAGGTGATGAAAAAGTGAAGAGTTTTTTTTACTTGTTCCGATTTTAATTAAATATTTAGCACAATAAAAAAAAAAACTTTTGTCGCTGACCATACAAATGGCGTTAATTATGTTTTTTGCTATTAGAGGCTCTTTTCGCCTGTACTTGTGACGATACTTAAGTATACCCTGGTCCAAACTACCAAACGATTTGTCAGGCTAAAATTTTCACCAAATCATAAAATTATTCCCATGTCTACCTTATACGAAGTTCGACACACATCCCTAGAGTGTGAAACACACTAACTCAATATATAAAAAAAGGGTTGACAGACTACTGCAAATCGTTATACAGGTTATTTGCAGGAAACATTTTAATTATCCTTAAACATCACATGTCAAAAGCGGGTGTTCAGGGATCGGTACCCAAAGGATGAAAGAGATAGGAAAGAGATAAGGATACGGGGGATGTTATCCGTTCTTTCAAATTATTTTCCAGTCACTGTGACGGATAGCAGATGATATATTTTAACTTTTGTGTAACAGTAACATGAATACTGTAATGGTGCGGAACTTTCAACTCGCTAATGGCTGATTTACAATTGCTTTAGTTTTGTAGCGAGCTTCACCAACCCGCACTGCACCCGTATGTTGGATTGCGGCCCACTCCCTCTCACAGAGAGGTCTGTGTCCCAGCAGTGGGAACATTAAAGGCTGATTATGCTAAGTAGTGTGCCTAGTTCAAGTAGGAAGAGTTGTGTCAAAACTTCAGTCCAAAATTGTCTTTTTGGAGTGTCACGTAACGACGTCATTGAACTTAACTCGCTACTTATGCCGCCCAACGCGTTGTATTCCACGCGCGCCTCAAAGAGATGTCGTCAGCACAAATGTAGGGGCCCACCAGGGCCGATGCCTGCCGGGGTCGCGTGGAAGTTCGACAGGGTTACCGAGGCCCCTGGCAACACTGGCAACGGAAAGAATACGGGTGGGTTTTAGTCGGTAAGAGTGTGACACACCCTCCCGCTCTGCCCAGAGCGGAAGAAGTCATTTGATAATTTCCCAACCAAAAAAAAAGTAAAATATCTCGAACCTCTGCAAAAGAGGAAAACGACGAACTTTTAAGCTACCCACTTTTTATGTAGGTAAGTTAAAACATAAGACGACCTTATAGTCCGTCCCACAAAGTTAATATTCAGCACAAGTTTTCAGTTTAAATGCCAACTCGGTCTAAGTTTCATTGCTGGTATTATCTAGTTTGACGTGGGAGATTTCTAGAACACTGAGCTATTTTCAAGACTGATTTTTTAGGCCTTGAAATTGAACATTGCGAACATTTAAAAGTAATGTGAAATAGTGTCAAGTCGTGACTGGTTGTGACATCTTGGCACTGATTTACTTGTTATTAATAATCAACAATACTACAAATGTAGTAAGAAAAACTATTACAGAAATATTAAGTCACACAAGGTTTTTTCGATGACGTATAATTTTACGTTTTCTTTGTGTTGTGTTAAATCAAAATCAAAATCAAAAGTCATTTATTCAAACAAGGCTGAGAATCAGCACTTTTCGAATGTCAAAATTATATAAGACAGTTCCTCAAAACGCCCACCCTTCACCACTTCCTAGTGCTGTAGCTGGGAAGAAGAAGTGGTCAACAAACTCCCCAGCAGCACAGCTGTCTGTTCAGTAAGAGAAAAAACAATGGATTCTATACAACAGTATACAAAAACAATTTGCACCACGTGCAACACAAAACATTAAATTATTAGCCATATTATTATGTCAGCTAGCACACCACTATACCAACAAAAAAAAAGAAAAGAAAAAGACCGAAAACTGTTCTCAAGCAGAGATAAAAACGTAAACAGAACTTAAAACCTAAATAAAAGCCTCCAAGTATAAAGGGCGTGACCGCTTACATATAGCTATAGCTGTAACAGTCACAAAGATGAACTAGGACCAACTAGGAGCAAAATGAATAAGCAGTTAATTACTAAAAACAAAACAATGGTCAGCAAGACGACCAGTCACCATAAGCAGCACCCGTTCACGAGCATAACGCAAAAATCTGCCTTTGTGTTAGTTTTATACTTCCGTTAAAGCTTTATAGTGTAGGTATGTTACATTTGCCCGGCTTGGGCAGAGCACCGCCGTGTCCTCGTGGAGGCGATCGGCGGCAGAGACCTCTCGCGTCCGGCCCTGGTTCAGGCCATGGTACGGAGCGAGAGGGCATGGGCAGCCGTCACCTCCTTCTGTGAAGCAGTAATGCTCGCGAAGGAGGAGGCGGGACGGTTGAGGGAAAGGCAAGTTTCGCGCCCTCTCGCCCCTAGCCGCCGCAGGAGACGCCCAGGGCGTCGGGAATCCCGGGCGGATTTCCGGCCACCGTAGGCGCGGGCTTGCGGACGGTGAGCAATGGGTAGCTCACCGTCCGGTAAGGACCAGGCCCGGGTCGACGGCGCGTTGTATTCCACGCGCGCCTCAAAGAGATGTCGTCAACACATATAGTAGGGGTTCACTAGGGCCGATGCCTGCCGGGGTCGCGGGAAGGTACTTATGGGTCACCGAGGCCCCCGCAACACAGGCAAAAGGAAGGAATACGGGTGGGTTTTAGTCAGTAAGAGACTGACACACCCTCCCGCTCCGCCCAGAGCGGGAGAAGTTATTTGATGATTTGCCACCCTCAAAAAAAAAAAGGTATGTTACATTATTACCCTCAATAAGAACCTGTCATAATATTTAAATACTAATCCCTTAACACTATTGCCAATCTAGGAAACTCCTAGAGCATCTCTCAAGAGAAGCATAGAACCGTCCATTTAACAGCCGTTTAACTGTCCTCAAAGTTAGAACTTGTTTGTCCAAGTCGACAATTACCGACGCAGTTTCAATGATTGTCGCTCGTTATTTCAGACTTGGATAATCTAGAGATCTTTGAGAATATTTAGATAATAATAATTATTGAGAGAAAAAAAACATCTTATACATATTGAGATAAATGATGATATGATACTGAAAGATTAAGGCTCGTCGTCCACGACGCACAAAAGTAAAAGAAAACAAAACTGCTGTCACATTCTGGCCACACATTAGTGATTTGAGTTTGTAACACGTTACTGAATAGCGTCGAGGACGATGGGCCTGAGGTGAATAATTATTATAAATGAATTATCTGAATAAATTTATTATTATAATTATCAGAATAATTTTATTATTATAATTAATACCAGCATATCAATTAGTTATTGGCCGTTAAAAGCCTCTTCTCATACAGTGGATAAGTTGTTCAAATGATATTGTTGGTTATTGCTATTATACATTTAATTCCAAGTGTAGTCTGAGAAGGCTGGGTGCCAGAGACAGTTACTTAGTTTATTTTACAAAGACAATAGAGTATCTTTAGGTACTTGACATGCTGTCGTGCAGACAATTTTGAGGTACTTTACTTTTCAGATGAATTACTAAGAAACTGTGAAGGATACGCGTTTTCAGGGAAACTGTGAACGTTGAAATAGAAATAAATTATCTATAAAGAATTAAAATAGCAAATGCTGGTTGGTTTTAATACTAAAGTGCTGGAAAAATCAGTCTTCTTCTCCTTTTCGAGTCGATGGCAAAGGTAAAAATATTGTAGATATTATGTTAGATGAGTTGGGTCCAGTGGTCACGCCACTCACAGTCAGAAAAACCACGCTACGTTATATCAGTATCTACCTCAAAAACTGAGAGATGAACTGGTACTCGCAAAAAGAGAAAAACATAAAACCCAAAATAAAATATGTAACTACTCATAAGCTAACAAACTTAAAATACCTGATATGTAAATTATTTTTAAATTACTTAGTTTGAATTTAATATACCTTTGATAATATTTAATAATACATACATAAACTTACGCCTTCTTCCCATGAGGGTAGGCAGAAACTATAGAACGCCATCTGCTACGCTACTTACACACTCCTTTTGCTTCGTTTACTTTCATACATCTGGTCATACACGCACGCCGGTTGCGAGTACTACGCACCTGACCTTTTTGAAGAACATCACCAATGAGGTCACTATATGTCTTTCCAGGCATTTCCACTCACATCTGCCTTGTAAATACCTTTTGTTAGTCGCCTTTCATTCATCCTCTCAACATGACCAAACCATCTAAGCATAGGTACTATTTTCAAATACAATACAAATAATAATACATTAAATAATATCTACACATAAAACATCAACCAGGCAAAAATCCAAACTCCGGGCTACTACTGATAAATTCCATAAATAAAAACCCAATAACACTTTTCCCGACCCGGGAATCGAACCCAGGACCCAGGAGCGCAACGAGGCAGGCAACGAGGTAATAATATCTTTGAATAAATAACTACTTTATCATGGTCCAAAGAGCTTCAGCTTAATTAATGAATTAATTATAATTAGGGTTATCTTTTCCAGAGTTTTAGTGGAAAATTTCAGACCTAAATTCCATAATTTAAAATGTATTAATTCAGAAATCCCGAGAAAGGTAAATAGGTACTTAAGTACCTACTAGAATTATAATTATCGTAGCGAGTGTAGTATTAATAATAGTACAATGACACCGTTCAACAAACAGAGCATTATATTGTTGATTATTCAAAACTATCTCTTTAACCAATTTTTTTGTTTTGGGTGGGAAGTCATCAAATAACTTCTCCCTCACTGGTCGGAGCGGGAGGGTGTGTCAGACTCTTACTGACTAAAACTCACCCGTATTCCTTCCATTGCCTGTGTTGCCAGAGGCCTTGGTGACCCTTTGGTACCTTCCCGCGACCCCGGCAGGATCTTAAACCACTGGACATTCCATGCACGAAACAATAACTACTCTCAACAGTCTGCGTCTCCAAGAAACTACAGCAAAACGACCCGCTGGACGCCCTCGCGATAAAGACATACTTAGATAATTTCGCTAACTATTAACTACTGCTACTTTACTTCTTTGTCGAAATAAAAACTATGGTCGGGAAGCTGATTTAATAAGCAATTTGGAAATGACAAATGTTTAATGTTTCTAAATTAAGAGCTCAATACACTACCTATATAACTGTTAAATACGAGATTAAAAATATTTCAACTGTAATGACTTAACCTGTGAAGCCCCGCGCGACTTCGATTCGGAGTCAAACAATAGAAAATCAATTGTGTCTCATTAGCTGTCTTTGACCAATAGTTTCAACTACCACAAACCACTTTATCAAACTATTCTGCATATACCAACATATGATGGGTGCCTAGTATACCTGCACATTAATTTAGCTTATGGAGATCACTGAACATTCAATCATCGTAGCCAGTCAGTCATATGGCTTGTCACAGTTAATATTGCCATCGACACTAAAAAAATGCAAACACATGAAAATAATATTATTGTAAGTAAAAACTTACCTCTTAGTATAATTACACTTCACAGCTACCACTATTAGAAGAATATTAGCCACCATTGATAGCAAAATCACTGGCACATACAAGGTAATAAGCACATTTTCAGGCTGAAAAAATATGTCCAACTCGGAACCGAACTGAAAACTCCCGTTCAAAGCATCACTTATGTTCAGGTCGTGTAGAGCCCCAAAGTCGTGTAAAGTCAAATTCGAATACATTTTGGAAACTATCAAATTTTCGGTAACACTTCACAAATTATTTTTACACTTTTTGTAAATATTCTCACTGCACTCATTAGACCAAATTTTCAAAGGCAAAACTCACATTTAAAATAAGAATAACTCATCAGTATCGAAAACTTAACCTAACTCGAACAAACAACTTTCGTAACTTCAACGATTCGCGTAGTTTTCAGGAGCTTTCAGCATCGACGTGTAGCATACGGAAGGCTCCAAAGCTCACTGAATGGCAATCCGTGCGAGAGATACAGATAGCGTGCGAGCGAGACGACTCATTGATAAAAATGTTTGAAAAGTACTAGAATAGTTTCAGAGATATTGTCCACTGAATAGTAGTAAGTACTGAATTTGATTAATATCGCCAGAACGGTCTTTAAATGTTTACACTGACCAATTATTGGATTCATCTCATTTAGTTTCAATTGTTTTGACTATGAATGAATCGTTCTGAGCAGTAGTGGATTCGAGTTATGGATTCGAGTTATTAGTTATGTTTTAATTTCATTCCAAAATTGTAGGATACAATCATTTTAAAGGAAGAAATGGAAGCCAAGACTTAAACACAATTTTCGAACAAGTGTAGTGTGAAAATAAGTCAATTTGAATGTTAATTCTGTATGTTTTCTGAGAGATCAATTACGTGATCAGTTACGATTTATTTGTGATTGGCGCAACACGTAGGTACTTTTCTTCCACACTTCTCTATTAGGTCATCTCGGTAGTCCCTTTCTAGCAATATGATTTTTTCACACAGTCCAATACATCGTTTCTTTGGTCTTCCCCTACTCGTACAGCCATCCACATTCATACTCTTAACTTTCCTGACAAAGTTCTTAGTAAGTAATATTAGTTTGGAATCAATTACCATAGCTATTACCGAAAATAATTATATACCGACATAGAATTCTCTAGATTGGGGCTTGTGGCTAAGTAATAACAGCCGCACGGGTCGATCGATCAGGTTAAGCTACGCTTGCCGCGGTTGGTCTGTGGATGGGTGACCATCTTTACATACCAAGACCCCTCCGTGCCTCCGAAAGCACGTTAAGCCGTTGGTCCCGGCTGTCATTTGTAGATCTTTCACAGTCGTTACGGGTCGTCAGAAGCTCGAAAGCCTGACAACCAGTCTTACCAAGGGGTATCATGTTTCCCAGTAACTGGGTTATGGAGGTCAGATAGGCAGTTGCTCCATGTAAAATACTGGTATTCAGCTGTATCCGGTAAGACTGGAAGCTGACCCCAACATGGTTGGGAAAAGGCTAGGCAGATGATGATGATGATGATGATAGAATTCTATAGATTTCCTAAATGTTATGAAAAATACCAACAACGTGAACAAACTTAAGCAACATTAGTGCTGAAATCGATTACTATAGAAGCTAGAAATGAAAATAATTACAAATTCTATCCATTAAATGGTGGGTGTGTTTCAATTTGGATGCGTCATGCAAATCATCGTAAAACGAAGGGAGTACTCGTAAGAAAATGAAAATTAATGGCCTCCGGAATGAGCGGCGGCTGATTCATCGCCATTTTCTCTCTATAAATATTATTCCCAGTCGTAAATATATAATATATTAATAGCGCACTAATGTGCTATGATTTAGTTTGGTAAGATGATATCATGGTATGATGTATACGCAAATAAATATTTTATCATACATATGAAGCAATAAATTAGGAATTTCTTCCAAAATCCTCCTGGTCTATTTACCGGTCCTACGAAAGACTTATTAGAACCGGCCAAGTGCGTGTTGAACCACGCATAATGAAGGGTATCGTAGTTATGAAAAACATGTTCACTACATCGATATTCATGAATGTCAATTCTCCAGCTGCAAGATGTAAGTTGGTCGACTGTTACTCGTTAACTTGTAAAGCCTACTTAGCTCTGATGTTTTGGCTTTTAACTTCATTATATAATAAACTACTGTTGCGAATGTTTTCTCATATCCAAAAACAACCATTTAGCTGGCAGGGGAGGGGGACACTTGACTCTAACAAAAATTAGAACTCTAATCCTTAATATTACGCAAACGGATCCCGTGAATCGAATGGTTCTAAAAGACCCGCAATATTTTTGAACGGCCTATCCCACCAACGATACCCCACAATATGGATAGACGAGAAAAAAAATATCACCCCCACTTTACGTGCAAGGGAGGCAACCTAAAAAATTTTTTTTTCGAGATTTTGTTTCACCACTTTGTCGGTGTGATTAATATGTATGTCTATGCCAAATTATAGCTTTCTAGGGCTAAGGCAGACAGTTGGACATGGCGAAACTATAAAGGTTCCTTGTTGACTCCGGAACACTAAAAATCTACAGCGACTAGTACTGTTGATTTTTATCCTCCGTTTAGCCATGAAAATGGACTGACAGATCAGAGGTTTAGGTTATCGCTAGCCTAGTTCTATGTTATCGCTGTTGGTAAAGAATATATGCTGACGCTAAAATTTCAAACCCAGTATAATGATACTGGGTTTGAAGTTTTAGCGTTTGAAAATAGCTTACGAGTGATGACTCGTAAGCTATTTTCAAAACTTCTAACATCAATACAACGTTATTAACGCGCGTAACTAATTATAATTACGTTATTTGGCACCCTTATTTTTATCAAAAGTGACTAGATATGACATTTTAGAAAAATAAAAACAATTTTTGCTTATTTTGCTCTGTAATTGATGACGTTCAATAGTGCGCACCGAATTGCGTTATTTGACACCCTTATTTTTATTAAAAGCGACTATGACGTTTAGAAAATTACGACCACATTTTTTGCTTATTTCGCCCCATTTTTGATGCCTTTCGAAAGTCACTTATGCTAAAAATAAGGATGTATATTGTAGCGATTATTAATGATTAAACTCGACCGTATACAGGGTGGATTTTTGAGACCCTTAGTGCCCTCTAAGGGCAGATATGTACCTTAACCGTAGCAGCTACAAGAAAACGGTCTTAGGAGACCGTCCTTAACTTTTTCAGACTTTTAGATCTGCATTCACAGGTTTTCAAAAATTAACAGTCAACTGGAAAATGAGCAGCTTTCAAAAACTTTTTTGATGCCAAGTGATCCTGTTTCTTACAGGGATCAAATAACTATATAAGTCAGCAATCGTAAAAAACATTTTTTGTAAACAAACTGAAACTTACTTTCTTTTGATGGACAGATTAGCCGAAAATAAACAAAAAAAAAATAACTTCGAACGAATACGCGTTATAAATTATTTATTTGCTTTAAGAATAAGATAGCTTGTTGTTTGTGATTTCCGAGAAGAAAATGAACTCAAATTATTTAGAACTTTCAGACTTGTATGTGAAACGTTAAAAGCCTGTATGCTACAAAACCCTGCACGGGAAAAGATTTTTCAAAAGCAACTAACTATGTAACAGAAAGAAATAAAGAAAAATAATATTATTTGTCAGAGAAATACGTGCATACAAAAAGGTAAATCTAGTAGCTAAATAGCTAAACTCCAGTAGCTAAATAGAAAATTAAAATGGTCTCAAACCAAATTAAATTATGACGCGAAATTGGAAGTTAATCTGTTTTGTTTATTAACGACGTTTATCCATTGTAAAAAAGTAGGTTAGAGTCTCATTTCCTACGAATTGTATGGGAATAGTTTTATGCAATTTCTGAATTTTCTAGTACTCAAACCGCAGTTGGTCTAATAAATTCCTTTGATCCTTATAAGAAACAGGTCCGATTATCATCAATAAAGTTTTTGTGAAAACTACCCATTTTCTTGCAACTCTAAATTGTTTTTCAAAACCTGTGAATACAGATCATAATAATTATCTCAAAAAGTTAAGGTCCCGGCGCATCACATATTCGCGTGATTCACCGCGGAAAGTCGCGGGGTGTCGGGGTACCGAACCCGTACGCGACGGCCGCTGCGCGTCCTTTACACCACTGACCGCACAGACGCGCGCCACTACGGGCATTCCTTCGTACTGTCTTCCGACAACGTTGTTCTTGTAAATTATGGTATTACGAGTACACCTATTTTAATACAGTCCACTTCTTTTATTTTAAAGTCCGATTGAGCCCATTCACTGGTCCTTCGAGCCGTTCACAGTCTCCTAAGACCATTTTCTTATAGCGACAATGGTTTCGGTATCTGCCCTTACTGCCCCTTCTCAAATATCCACCCTGTATATACCAAAAATAAATTCGCGGTTTTCCTTTTTGATACTTACCGTTCGTTCTCAAAGGTCAATCAATACGTAGCAAAGTTTTATCACGACGAAAATACGCAGTATTTCTGCCAACTCAGATTAAGACAAATTACTTTCAGGGTCCTTAATTTAGAAGAAATAAAGGCTATATTTGGGCACACACCTTCTAACGTAGGAGGCGTGTTAAAGAGAAATACGTTACCTGTATCAGGTGCCAAGTCACGTGCGTGACGTCAGAGTACTTACGGAAGCTGATCTTCACGTGCTAAACTCAAATCATTATGGACGTAGGTTTCTTGTCAGCTTATATTAGGTCCACATGACAAGTAGGTAGTGTCAAATGACAAAAATGTAATGGTAACTTGCTATACTCACTTTGTAGACGATTTTTTTGATTGAAGGACAAACATTAAAATTGTATAGTATATTAGAAGAGAGGAGACCATCTACCAACCCGCACTGGGCTCGCGTGGTGGATTACGGCCCACTCCCTCTCACAGAGAGGAGGCCTGTGTCCCAGCAGTGGGAACATTATAGGCTGATTATGTAGAGAGGAGACACTGCTCTCTTAACATTTACAATGACTTCCTAAAAAAGCAACTATTTTAAAAATTTCATACCTTTTGAAAAACTAACTACTTACCATTTAATTTTCATTTGCGTTTTCAGTATTTAGCTGTCACGATTTATTATGTTTTTGGTTTTGAAACAAACCATCTTGTATTTTAGTGTTACTGGATAATATTTGCCGCCAGTTAATTATTTGCAAGACATAATAATATGAAACCTACACAACACTGTTTATCGGGTCAAAAAAATAAAAAGTGTTCTTGGATTAATTTTAATCAATGTGCAAACAGTGGGAATACACGCAGGGACACGTACAGTTTTCTTATTGTTTACTAACTTTTACCAGCGGCCTCGCTGTCGGAAAGTATCCTACAGAAACGTCTACCGGTATAAAAAAGTAACCTATGTCCCTACCTGTGTACAATTTTATCGAAATCCGTTCAGCCGTTAAGGCGTAGAATGGTAACAGACAGAGTTACTTTCACATTTAATAACTAATGGTCGTCGACTACATCTTCTATATTATACAGGGTGTCCGGTAATTAATGGATAGCCTTGAAATGGTTCATGGTAGAACTAATGGCCTTTCAGAAAAAAAATACATATAAAAAAAACAAGTAGTACCAAATATATGTTTTTTTTTTTTTAATAATATCGATGTTTTTTGTTACCTTATTTTATATTCTTGTACACCACGACCACAAATTAATGAATTCCAATGTTTTTTTATTGTTAAAGTAATTTACGTTAACTGTTAGGATAGATAAGCAATAAATAGTATGACTGCTATTAAACGGTTTTTTTTTATAACAAGTTGAATTATTGTTCTAGTGAAAAATTAGTGAAACATATTCATTTTGACAAAGTTTAAGCAACTGCAGCATAAAAAACTCAACACTCAACCTATCCAGTCAGTGCACGCATTTGTCAGTAATCATGCAGCTCAACGCAGAAATTAAGGAGCTCAACGATTCGACGAACAATACCAAAGAAAGGACATTTGTGAAAGCCGCTTAAATGACTCAAACTGCCAGACCAAGATTAAAACAAACTGAAAGAAACAATAAAAACAATAACCCACATAGTCTTCACATTCACAATAATTAAAAAAATATAATACTTTAAAAAGTAAATATTCACGTCATTGTATATATAAAAAATCCATCAATGTCAATGAGTGTATAAGAATCCAAAAATAAATAATCTTGATCAGATCATTTGAGGACCATGTAAATTGGTGTCTGAGATGGTCTATTGATGAAAGAACCATACAGATTTGAGTGGACTTGTCCAGTCAGTGCACGCATTTGTCAGTAACCGTGAAGCTCAACTCAGAACTTAAGGAGCTCAACGACTCGACGAACAAAACCAAAGAAAGGTCATTTGGGTAGTCCACATAAAGTACTCAAACTGCCATATTATCATTAAAACTGACTGAGAAAAAGTAAAATTTAAAAATATATGATCCACATAGTCCACACATCCACATCCACAAATTGAATCCGAGGCCGAGTGTTCCTGTTAGTCTAGAGGGGGTTAGTGACGCCGACCAAATTGCCAACTTGTTCAAAGAGCATTTTAGGGTACTTTCTTCACTGGCACACGCGACGACCACTACAGAGGCAGGAGGTACTAGTCTGGCAAAACCGCTTGTTAAGATCACTGCGAAACAGGTTGCCAAGGTGATTAGAGACATGAAGCGAGGAACATCTCCGGGCCATGACTTGCTCGGCATAGAATACTTGCAGCATGCGGGTGTTCATCTGCCGAGGGTGCTCGCTATGTTTTTTACATTCTGCATAAGGCATTCATACCTCCCTGAGGCAATGATGAGAACTATTGTTAAGACAGGACGCCTCTAAATTAAGTAGCTACAGGCCTATATCACTCGCGACAGTCTTTGCTAAAGTGTTGGACGGTGTTATTGATATTCAGTTAAGACAACACCTACAGCTTCATAATGCATAGTTTGGCTTTCGCTCTAGGTTGTCAGCAGAAATGGCTATACTGAGTCTCAAACAAACCGTCCGATACTACACTGACTGATTGAATATGGACTTGGCAACAGTAGGTGATGAATTTAAAGATTTAGTGGTTGAGACTGGAATATCTACAAAGAAATTTTTAAAAATTGTGGCAACTTGATGTATTGTTAATATTAAGGCTGTATTCACAATTACGCTTTCTGTCTCTTACAGTCTCTCATTGTTTATAATTTCCCAAGTGGTTTTTATTTTATTTTGCCTATTTTTATTTTTGAACTTAAATATCGACTCTTAGCTTCGCTAAAAACTTGTTTAAATAATTTGGAATAGTTCTTAACATATTGATAAAATTCTTTACTTTTATTATAATTTATTCATACAGTTCAAAAAGTTTGATTCTACTATTAAATATCCCTTTTGTTGCCCATTCACTGAAGGTTGCAGAACCATTAACTAAGATCTGCTTGGGTCTCAATGTTGAGTTAAATTCTTTACAATACATGGAAAAAAGGATTTTTATTTAATTTTTAGGCATATTGATGAGTGCTTTAATAAATTGAGATTAAAATCACCACATACAATGATATGTTTTCCTAATTTACAAAGTTTTTATAACACATCATCCATGATACTCTCAAAGTAATCATAAATCGATGACGGAGGCCGTTACACGCTTAATACAACAAGCCGCTCCAACTCCACACAAGCTATTTCAATAGTCCGCTCAACAGAGAGGCTCACGATATCCTTACGTTCTTTGAATTTAAGTTGTTTAGTTAACAGTATCAATGAGCCACCATGTATTGCATTTTCTCTGTTGAAAGAACTACTAACCTGATGATTACTGAAATTAAACATGAACTGATGGCTTTTTAACCAATTTTCTGTAATACACAAAATATCAATGTTGTTACAGTTCATGAATATTTCAATTTCAAGGTCTTTTCTCAACATACCTTGAATATTTTGGTGCACCAGGTTAACTGTGTTAGAACTTATTCTGACATTTTGATGATTTATACTGATATTTAAATTTTAATGATCTCCATTAATTATGCCAGAGGTTTTCTCTATTGTCTCAATTTCTAATTTAAATTAATGCCAGCTTGTGTAGCTAAGTTATTGGCTGAATCAATGAAAAAAATGGTTCCTTTTATAACATAGGCCACCTCAGATACAGATTTTTTGGAAAATTGACCTTTAAGGGGGTGAAAACGGGAATTTTGTTTGTATTAAAATTGTTATTTCTTAAGTAAGTTACTAATAAAGTTTTCCATTTTCAGTTTTTTTAACAACCCCCTAAACGGGGGTAAAATATTGGGGTGTCAAAGTTTATATGTAATAAATTTAACGCGCGGTTCGATGAAGTTGAAACATTATTTATACTTAAGATCGGAAATATAGGAAAACGTATATCAGGGTTTTCAAAAATCTGCCTCTAACAGGGTGGAATAGGATAGTCAAATTTAGAGAGGATGATTTCATTGCGTGCTTTCAACAACTAACCCCTTTGGGCAGGGGGTAAAAAGGGGGAATCATTTTTATATGAAAATAATCTTATTTCTTTTGACCTTGAACTTGAAATTTGGCCCGGATAATCATTAATAATACACCATTGAAAGGAAGTGGAGGGGGTGCCGAAATTTGTAGAGGAAAGTACGAAATCCATGAGAACGAAGTCGCGGGTGCAGTGCTGACTGACTAACCATAAGAAATTTTAGTTACTATTATTAACCATTTTATATTCTACCTATTCTCTAGTGCTAACAATAATACGATATTAGTTCACAATTATCAATTTATTAATCTGCAGATGTAGATATTTTAAATATTATACACTTCAACTATTATTAAGAAAATAAATCAAACTGTTAGGTTAATTTTCAGCAAACATTTAAAGTAAAATAGTAATTTTACAAAACTGAGAGAACAAACTCCTTATTTTAATCAACCGTCAGATTTAAACAAATACATAATAATAATCTGCTCCAAATAATGGAGCTAAAAATGAGTGTTCTGTCGTACGGTCCAAGGCAAAAGAGCCCAGAGCAGCGGGCGCGCCGAGCGAGCCGGTCTCCTCCCCACCACGCAGAGCGGTGGTCCGATGTTGTCGCGGCTAGCTAGGCGGCGCTTGTAGTTCCGGTCACCAATAACAGATGGCGCTTGCTCCACGAAGTCGCCAACACTAGTAAGTCGCCCCTTTACGATACCCATGGAAGAAATAGGATGGTGCTATTCTTTACGTCCGGCACCACACGGAAACAAATAGGATACTTTTAATTCCGGTAGAACAGTCACGAGCTTTAATTTGGGACCCATCTAAGATGGAATATCGTATAGTAAACTGAAGATATTTAGAACTCATATTTTAATGGAGTGTCATAAAGTTTGCCATAGACAACTTACGTTTATACGTGTCTAGGGGCAACCGCTCAGTGACGTCAGCCGGGCGGAACGAGTCAAACGATCATTTCCGATTTTTTCCGACTAAATTGTCACTCGTCTTTTTAGCCTTTTTTTTTGAGGGTGGGAAATCATCAAATAACTTCTCCCGCTCTGGGCGGAGCGGGAGGGTGTGTCAGACTCTTACTGACTAAAACCCACCCGTATTCCTTCCTGTTGCCTGTGTTGCGGGGGCCTCGGTGACCCATAAGTACCTTCCCGCGACCCCAGCAGGAACGGTGAACTGCGTTTGTAGTCAGATTTAACTGTCGCGATATCTCGAGAATCTCTACTCCTTGTTCGTGTAGGTTTACACTTTGGAGTCTTAGTTGCTCACGATTTACTGCAAGCATTCCTATTTGAAATTTGTAAATTATATTTCGCGAAAATGTCAGTAATCAATAAATTTTCTTGTCTAACACTGACACACATGTTCAGTACTCAGAAAAACGTAATGATAGCTTTTTGCAAAGAGGTTATCAATTCAATTCAAGGGCCTACCTATTCAATAAGATATTTAATTGTCTTATCTTGATACTTCACCACTATTATTGAACTGAAATTTTCGACTTTATTGCATTGTTAATGTTATATAATCATTTGAAGGAAATGTGTCCCAAATTAAAGCTCGTGACTGTACGTTCCCGTAAGATTTATCTGACATCCACACGGGTGAAGCCACGGGCATAAGCTAGTATTAAATATGTATGAGACACCCTAGCGCCGCCTTTGACCACGAATTATCTACATCTATACAAATAAATATTCATGCAAGACTTTTTTTTTGTTTTTGCGTGGGAAATTATCAAATAATTTTTCCCGCTCTGGGCGGAGCGGGATGGTGTGTCAGACTCTTACTGACTAAAACCCAACCGTGTTCCTTCCTTAAATCGCGCGTGGAACACAATGCGCCGTCGACCCGGGCCTGGTCCTTATCGGATGGTGAGCTACCCATTGCTCACCGTCCGCAAGCCCGCGCATACGGTGGCCAGAAATCCACCTGGGATTCCCGACGCCAAGGGCGTCTCCTGCGGCGGCTAGGGGCGTGAGGGCACGAAGTCTGCATTTCCCTCAACCAACCATCCCGCCTCCTCTTTCACGAGCATTACTGCTTCGCAGAAGGAGGTGAAGGCTGCCCATGCTTGCTCCTTACCGTGGCTTGGACCAGGGGCGGACGCGAGAGATCTCTGACGTCGATCCACGCCTCCACGAGGACACGGCTATGCTCTGCTCAAGCCGGGCAGACCTCCACCGTATGCTCCACCGTTTCCTCTGACGTTTCCCGCCTTATACGATACAGGAACCTCCCGAAACATCCGTGTCCGGTGAGGACTCATGCAAGCCTAGTACTTTTTGTGCCAAATTTCATCCAAATCATATTATTATTATTAGTGGAATTAATTATTAAAATACTGGTGGGGCTTGTAGCTAAATAATAACAGCCGCACGGGTCAATTGATGAGGTTAAGCTACGCTTGCCGTGGTTGGTCCGTGGATGGGTGACCATCTTTACATACCAAGACCCCTCCGTGCCTCGGAAAGCACGTTAAGCCGTTGGTCTCGGCTGCCATTCGTGGATCTTTTACAGTCGTTACGGGTCGTCAGAAGCCCAAAAGTCTAACAACCAGTCTTACTAAGGGGTACCGTGTTACCCAGTAACTGGGTTGTGGAGGTCAGATAGGCAGTCGCTCCATGTAAAATACTGGTATTCGGCTACATGCGGTTAGACTGGCAACCGTCCCCAACGTAGTTGGGAAAAAGCTAGGCAGATGATGAATGATTGAAATAATATCTTGAATTCATGTATGTCTAGTACTTTTTGTTATGTTAGTTTGCTCTGGAATTGTGTACAACCGTACCGTAACCAACCATAATGCATCCTGCAGTAGAAATAAATTAAATAAATGAAGATAACGTACGGTTGTGCACAATTCCAGAGCAAGCGACAACAATCCTAACTAATATTATAAATGCGAAAGTAAGTTTGTTTTGTTTTTTTGTTACCTTTCACGCCTGAACCACTGAACTGCAGTGCTATTCTGTAACCTTCTCACCGTGAAAACTTAAGTGAAGTGAACGTGGAGCGAACTGTCAGTGTCATCCCACCTGATACTAGGGATGGACCAAGGATTACATTTACAATCATAATCGAGATTTTAATAATATTTTTATGCTAATTCTATTGATCATAGTCAATAATAAACGCAATCCCATGGCCCAACCGCGATGTGTTTTGAAGAAGCGATAGTGAATTGAATCGATGAACACTGTGCGACGTTATTTAGCGTTGTTATTAACCCAAATCTATTCAATAAGAAGAGATAACCGAGTGTGTCAAGTGATCGAGTGCTAAAAGTGTGCCTGGCTGATGGACCATAGAATTTATCCCCTCACAAACTGTGTGGAAACCTAACTAAACGATGTGTGTATCTGTGTACATTTATATAAGCCACTTGAATAAAAAACGTGCGGGTTATTTAATAAGTACCTTTCTAATATTTTATTTTACGAGTAGGTAGGTAAATTTATACCGACCCACGCGTTGCCAATAATAAAATAATATTCATAAAATCACCGTCATCAATACTATAACAAAATTGAACAGTTCAACTGACACTCGCGCAGCGCGCGCACCGGCCGGCGGGCGGCTAGGGTCACTTCATCCAGCCCAAGTGAAGTGGTGTTGCTATGGGGCTGCGAAAATATTCAGATTTTTCATAATGGGTGTCGTTTCCATGGTTTTCGGGGGTATTAAAGCCGATAGTGAGGTCAAATCTAAAAAAAACAAGATGGCGGCTGCAAAAATTACCAAACCTTTTCGAATAAAAAAAACTAAATTGAGTTGCTGACTGAATTTGTTTTGATATTTAAGTTAAAAAAAAAACCCTAAACAGTTAAATACTCATTTTGAAAAAATATTAAATGGTCAATAGAATTAGCATAAAAATATTATTAAAATCTCGATTATGATTATAAATGTAATGCTTGGTCACTCCCTAGCATCAGCGAGATGACACTGACAGCTAACTCCACGAGTTTTCACGGTGAGATTTTTACAGAATCAACATGCTGATCATTCCGAAATTTTGCATATACGTTGCCAGGAGTACTGAAACGGACATAGGGTCATCCCGAAAAAAGTACTGTTCCCGAGGAAAACAACAATAACGTTCTTATGATAATAGATGGCGCCACGTGTCTTTCGAATCATGATTGAATTAGATTATTATAGACATTTTAGTAGGTAGTGTGTTAAGACGCTGACAGTACCTAAACCGCGGTCACTGTCAGATTGCATAGAAAAGAAAGAGAAGCGTGATGACACAACGCTTGTAATTTATTGCAAAATATGAAGCAATTATCTATTTACTCAAAATTGAGTTGAGTAATCGAAAATAAAAAACAACCAAGTTCTGCATTCAAATAAGACGTTCTTGTTATTAATTAAATACGTAACGTATGTTGATATTTAATACAGATATTTTGGATTAGAACTTAAGGTAAGAGGTTAGTTAGTTTAACTTTGGTTTGTATCGAGATTTTTTTTCAAAACGCATTTTGGTAACAACCAAGTTCTGGGAAATATGTTAAAATTTTACATGTATTTTTTCTGCTGCGACAAACTATACAGATATGGCAATTTTTTTCTTAAGAGAAGCCTATTTTGGTCAATTCGGCCTTGTCAGAGCCTTAAGAGTTTTTTATTTTTTATTTAAATACCTGTAACATTTTGTACGTATGCGCCAAATAGAAGGACTGCATTGTGTATAGGAACGTCCTAGAATAATGTTCCGTTCTGAGGCCATGATTGCAACGGACTAACAACAAGCTGAGTACAACCCGATTTGATTGGCAAATTCTAAATTAACGCGAGCGAAGCCTCGGGCGACAGCTAGTATAAAAAACATTAGCTTTCTGCACTCCTTCTGCATATAAACTTTAACTATGCCAAATTTCATACACTTCCGTCCGCATAGTTTTCGCAAAAAGGGGTGTAAAGTTTTTGCTTCACGCTTAAGTTACCGGCGACCCTAACTTACATGACACGTGAAGACGGTATTCTGTTCATGACACGTTGTGCACAAATTCTGAACAGTTACTTAACAAAAAGTGCTAGCATAATCAGCCTATAATGTTCCCACTGCTGGGATACAGGCCTCCTCTTTCTGGGAGAGGTAGAGGGCTGTAATCCACTACGCGGGCCCAGTGCGGGTCGATGGATGTCACGTGTCTTTGAATTTTTTGGTTCTAGGACATGCCAATTTCCTCACGATGTTTTCCTTCACCGTTGTGAGAGAAGTGGTGATGAAACCAAGGTCTCAACCGTGACCCCTAGACCTGATCTCAAAAATTAAAATGTAATAAAAGTGACCTAGTAAATATAATTATGGTTCTAAGAATATTTTAAGATTTCAATTATATGAAGTAATTTGTTAAGATCATAAATAAAAGCCTAACCCAATTCCTTTGATGATTTTCCTAAAACCGTCTAACCGCTACTTAGAAACTAGACTATAAAATAATTTGATTAATTAGAACAAACCTCTAGTCAAAGATTCTCATTAGAAGCGAACTCAAAATTCGTCATCTCCAGGGCTCTGATAGTTCAATGGGTTGATGTAGAAATATCTGAAAAACGTTCGCCAATTCACACAAATTCTATTTCAGACAAAATTCTTCATAAATGCTTGTAAGGCAAATTTGTCTTGAATATCTTTTGTCCGCAACTACGCACTATTTGGTATAAAAAACTCATCAGTTAATTTTCCGGCACAACATTAATTGCCCCGTATCACCCACAGGCTAGAGGTAATTTTATGAGTTTTTTGTTTGTCTTCCAATACTCTTGGTTGCTTTGCAGACTTTTCCTACACTCCAGTTTCCTGAGATTCAGTGCAGCTACAAAACACATAGTAACAAAAATACATAATACATTATTTTCTCGTTATTCACATCATTCCCAAGCGAATATTGAAAAATTATGCAGCAGCTGATTACTCACTCACCACATGGGAATTGAACTTGACGTTTAAATAAACTAGTACACATTTCTATGTCGTTGGAGACCATTGCTTTTGGCAATGTTTAAAAAATACGTAAAAAGGAATAATTTAGTAATACTAAGAGGTATGAAACCGAAGTTAAAGTCTGGGCAATCACGGGGAATTTACCCTTTAATGGATAGGACAGGACAGTCGAACCGTTATAGCTGTTTTACATAACTTACCATATTTGTACCTTTTAAATGTGTGTATATCCTGGAAACATACCTTTGATACCAATGAAAACTCAGTGGCGAAAACCTTTCCAATACAAAAGGCAAAGGTAATAACGGGCCTAACCTAACCGAAGAACCATCATAAGAGTACGAGCATTCGTTATGTAGCTACAAATAAGCAAATGTAGGTAAAAAGGGTTTCATAAAAATATAATTACATATGTAGGTACTTACTACTTATACATTATAGGATTCACACCTGGCACACACAGAGTGTCGTAAGTCGTAACACGACTCATCGAAGCGGACGGAAGCATGTCGGAACAAATGCGCGTATTTGTGAACACTCCAACGGCAGACATGGTTAGAGCTTACGAGTATTCATGCGTATCTTCGGGTATTGTAATGGTTCTCTCGATGGAGAATAATGATTAAAGATATACGCGGGAGTGTCTGCAAAAGTGGGCACAGCCGACCGAGAAATTTCACAAGTATTGTACCTACTTACCTATTGATTTATGAACTTGGTCTTATAACCTATGTTTTTTTAATGCTTGTGTAGGGACAATATTTCAAATGAAAGTGTTATTGCGTACCTTCTCAACCTTGCGTGATAAATGATGCCTTGTTATTCGATGTATGATAGCTGTGACGTCATCCTGTGTTGGTTTTCAGTATTTTTCTTTTGGTGCTGCTAAAACATTGAACGTGTGTTTCACAATTATCATATTTTAGAAACATCACAACCCTTCCGTATCCTGAAATGTAGACACGACATTCAGCATTGAATATTTACATTCATAGAATGTGACTGCAAACATTTTGGATAATGCTTCTTGAGTGAAAAGCTTATATGACTTCTTACTCATACTCTTTGTAACTTCAATCAACACAAATTTGTACAATAATAATATTGTTTTATAACATTAAAGATACACCTGTGTTTAGTTTGGACAAATCATGGATGAAACCTTTTTGTTTTTGGGTGGGAAATTATCAAATAACTCTTCCCGCTCTGGGCGGAGCGGGAGGGTGTGTCAGACTCTTACTGACTAAAACCCACCCGTGTTCCTTCCATTGCCTGTGTTGCCAGGAGCCTCGGTAACCCTTTCATACTTTCCCCATGACCCAGGCAGGATTCCCGCGACCCCGGCAGTTCCGCGACCCCGGCAGTGCCGGTGACAGGGGGATCCCTGTCACACAGTAACGTGTTTTCATACAGTAACATAGACACTAGTCGTGTCGCTGCGATATTTCTTGTGATTGGGCGCTGATGCTGCTTTCGGTTTGCGGTTGACTTCGCCTTCAGACGAGCATCCTTCCCTTTCCCTGGAAAATATGTCTACAGCGACACGGGCAACTAGACTAAAAACATAATTTATCTTGTTTCAATGACTTGAAATCGAAAACTTCAACGTTTCCGTTAATATCAAACTGTTCTGTGGTTCTATCCTAAGATTAAATATAACTTATTATTTATCTTGTGAGTTAAGTGGAGTTCATAACCTTTCAATGTTGAGTCAATATTTCTTAGGAATGTGGCTGCCATTTCTGCGTTGTTAGTAGTTTGAAAGGGTCAAAACGGCTTTTGAAAGGTACCTAGCAACAGTATTGTTATATTGTTATTGGGCTAAACTTGTTAGGAGTTCAGAAACGGATCGTTTCAAGTAAATAAAGTATCTAATTCGGTTCATTGAAAAGTTATCTTGTATGTGATTGAATCAATGAAAACCAATTCAGCGATACTAGCAAAGATCCAACAATAATGGCCGATGATCAAAGAGATTTATTTCATTGTATTCGCTTAAGAAAAACTTGCAATCGGTGATTTATCCGGAACTCGCGCGCTACCTACACATGTTTTTATATAATATTCTAGTTTTAACACCTGATACGCCTATTTTGTTATTTGATGCCTCGTCCCTCATGCACGAGGTTATGGGTTCAAATCTGGGCAATACCAATTTGTAACTTTTTCAATTCTTTTAAACTTTCTCATGTTATCTAGGACATCACTGACACCGGTGAAGGAATATATCGTGGGAAAACCTCGACCTGTTATGAACATAAGTCTGAAATTGCCAATCTACCTCGAGTAACTACGATGTTTCCTGCACCGTTTTGAGAGTTGTATTATGAATTACAGTTTATTTTTCTGCTCTTCTTAAAGATACATCTACATGCTGTGAAACGATTAGCTAGACAGCGAGTTTGCTGAAGGTTGGTAGACTTCAAATAATATATTAAAAAAAAACTCGTTTCATAAAAATACTTATACATTTTCGCAAACGTCTCACATACTCACTTTAAAAAACATGTCCATGAAAATAAATGTTGCAGAAAAACTTTTCAATGAAGCACGTTACTTGGCTGTAGACCACAGAAGGGTTAAATACAAAAGATCCGAGCCACGGGCGTGAATATCAATGCAATAAAGAATTTATGTACATACATTCTTCAGTTAATGGCTCCACGTATTTCGTCTACACTATAGCCTTAAATGTGATCAGAATACTTTACTTTAAAGTTTTTCAAACCGTCGTTGATTTGAAAAACGTTTTTGATTATTCGCGTATGAACATAAACGAACGATAGATGTATGAGCGTAAACGAAGCAAAAGAATTAGGTTTTAGTCAGTAAGAGTCTGACACACCCTCCCGCTCCGCCCAGAGCGGGAGAAGTTATTTGATAATTTCCCACCCAAAAAAAAAAAAGACTGCCACTTTGACTACACTTGGCATAGACCGTTATTGAATGTTGATTTTTTTTTTTGTTATTTTCAAAATCTAAAGCCGGCGAAAAACTCAAACGCAATTATGTTTATGGAAAAACAAAAGTTGCATGCGCCTATATTACGTTTTTAAACGGTCGTATTACAAAAGATACTGTACTGTACTGCGTAGGTTTGTACTGCAAAAATTTGATGGCAACGACTTAAATGGTTTCTTACTACCCGTATGATATATTATTAGATATTCATTGAAGAGGAATGTGTAGATAATGTTATAGCAGACACAATACTTCTGAAAGTTCGAGAAACGGTATGTTCCATGAAGAAAAATTCCAGAACTTCTTTAGCGTGAAAAAAATCTCACGCATGATTAACGCAATTCGCAAGTAGCCGTGCTTAAAAAGGGATCCATTCATTGTAAAGAAATAATATCCATTGTGAAGAAATAATACCTAATGTACCTAAATACATTTTACTTAGAATGTCACTACTCTTGAATACGGATATCTCACAGTATCTGCCTTTCTATGTTTCTTTCTTAATTTAAGGGCTGTGATCTATGTAGTCAGCAAGGTAGCGCTTTGTTGAGTTATTATGTGATGGTTTTTGACACTGATGAAGATCTTCAAACAAATGGAAAATTAAAGTTTAAACAAGAAGTCAGAAACATACATACATAATTATGCTCATAAACTCATGCCTTCTTCCCATGGGGGTAGGCAGAAACTACAGAACGCCACCTGCTTCGCTCCTTACATACTGTTTTTGCTTCTTTTACGTTTATACATCTGGTGATACAAGCACGCCGGTTGCGATTACTACTGACCAGCAGTGCTATTCTGTAACCTTCTCACCGTGAAAACTTAAGTGAAGTGAACGTGGAGTGAACTGTCAGTGTCATCCCTCCTGATACTAGGGATGCACCAAGGATTACATTTACAATCATAATCGAGATTTTAATAATATTTTTATGTTAATTATATTGGTCATAATCAGTTAACTGATTAAGTAAACGCAATCCCGTGACCCAACCGCAACGTGTTTTGAAGAAGCGATAGTGGATTGAGTCGCCTAAAGACTGTGCGACGTTATTCTGCGTTGTTATTAACCCAAATCTATTCAATAAGAAGAGATAACCGAGTATGTCAAGTGATCGAGTACTAAAAGTGTGCCTGGCCGACGGACCATAGAATTTATCCCCTCACAAACTGTGTGGAAACCTAACTAAACGATGTTGTCTGTGTACATGAGCCATTTGAATAAAAAACGTGCGGATTATTTTAACTTTCTAATATTTTATTTTAGGTAGGTAAATTTATACCGACCTACGCGTTGCCAATAATAAAATAATATTCATAAAATCACTGTCATCAATGCTAAAACTCAGTTGTGTACGCGCCGTGCCAATGTGCGCGTGTGTCTTTTGTAAGCAATGGCGGTTTATAAGTTGAAGTATTGTAATTGCAATATAATTATAAGTGAAGTACTAGCATTCATTAAAAACAAACATGATGTGATGGATAACGTGTCCATAGTTCGTGTGTGCGTTCTCGGAACCAAATATCGACGAGGCGAAAACTTTGTTTTTTGAATCTGTAACGACTTTTCAGAGGAAAAAATCACGAAGGCGTGATGGCAAAATGCAGAGAGACTTAAAGGATATTATCTGTCTCTTTAAGGAAATTGATCCAGATGTGATTCCCACCTTCGTCGCACGGGACTTAGAAAAATTGCCTCCGATATCGTTTGACCACATTGATGTTATGAAGTTACTGAAGGACATTATGTTACTTCGTAGTGAGATACAAACAGTTAAGGAAAACTATGCAACTGTAGACATGGTGGAAACAGTACGTATAGATCTAGAGAATCTCAAATTAACGTCCTTGGTTAATTACCCAAATAATAACACGAAAAAAAGAGGTGCATATTTTTCGGATAGTGGGCCGGTAGGTCTATCACATGACTTAGGTAGGTAATAGGTAAAACGGGCTGGTGTCCGCAACTCCACGTCAATGCGCGTATTTTGCGTACGGGTGGGAAATCGATTATTCGATCCACCCCAGCTCCTCAAGGAAGGCCAGCAACGCCTTGGTACTTTGCCCTGTATGTGGCGACCACCGGGCAGTTTAGTAGCACATGTGCTGCTGTCTCGTCGTCCTTCATGCAAGCCCTGCACAGCGGACTGCCTGACTCCTATGACAAAGAGGTGTTTGTTAAATGACCCGTGGCCTGTTATAGCTGCTGTAACAGTGCGCAGCTGTAGTTTAGTTAGTCGGAGAACCCGTTTCGTGAGGGGACCATCAATTGTAGGGAGAGCTTCCTTGGCCTGCCTGCACTCACCTTGGTCCGACCATAGTTTGAGATGTTTATCTTTGGTGCGTTTTCTTACCAGAGTGCGTAGGTACCCGAAGGGAAGTGGCACGATGGGTTCAGGTCCCACTGGTGCCATGCTCGACCCCCTTCTGGCAAGTTTATCGGCTGCATCGTTGCCTAGCGAACCGCTGTGTCCTTTAATCCATTGAATGGTTATGTTGTTGAGGCTACTCACCTGGTTGAGGCGCTGGTGGCACTCGTATATTAGCCCAGAGTCAACTGTGCGACTGTTTAGCGCTTGCAGGACAGCCATGCTGTCTGAGAGTATGCGAATAGAGGGGTCCTTAACTTCCCAGGCCATGATGGCTGAGGCGGCCAGAGAAATACCTAAGCACTCGGCCCCCAATGGTGTGGCTATGCGTATGTTGAAGTCCTCCGAGAAGATTCCAGCACCTGTGCCACTACCTGTTTTGGATCCATCTGTGAAGATGCGCAGCTCTGCTCAGGGTGGGAGCCAGAGAGATGAATCCAAAAACCAATTTAACATGGATCAGAATAGGCCTGTTAAAAAAATAAACACAGGAGTGGAGGCGAAAGCCAATGAGACTCCCAAGGGAGGTGTTAGCACTTCCCTCGCCCCTGGTGGCCTTGCAGCTAACGCTGCGGGTACCAGCACGGGCGTAGATCCGGCTGTGGCGAGAACCACAGCCAAGACCAAAACAAAACAGTCCCAAAACACACAAAAGACGTCGGCGCTGATTGGGACCAGCACCGACCCTTCCCATACCAAGGCGACCCCGGTGCTGGGTAACACCGGCACCAGGGTTCCAGCCAAACACCCTCCTCTTCCTGAGGCTCCTCTAGCCTCCTCCCACCAGATGTCCGTCACCAGTCAAACGGAGACGGCCAGCTGCACACAGGATGCGTTTTCGCATGCCTGGCAAGTGCAGAAACGCAAGGGCAAGGGTAAACGCACACAACAAGCCCATTGCCCTTCAGGTCCATCACCTACTGCAGCTAAAGGCAAGCAGAGGGACGGAGTGACGAGGAAGGAGCGACGCCAAGCCCGCTGGAGGCCAGGTAAGGGCTCCCGTATCAAACAGGCCACTGCCGCTAGTACGGACAAACCGACGAGCGGCCAACTGAGCTTCTCCGCTGGTAAGAGGTCACAGAAAGAGGCCGGCACAAGCCGACCAACGCCCAGTCAACCGCAAACCAGTGTTCCGGCTGCTGGCAATAAAAATAAACAGCAATCCGCGAGCGAGCTCTCAACGAGTCTGACACCTCGGGGGGAGCATAAGCGGCCGCGTCTTGACCAATCCAAACGGGTCGACCAACGAAGCTACGTTCCAAGCTGCCAGCTTAACCCTGGACGTCGCGATCACCTGCGACTGCACGGGAATCTTCAGCAAGGACGTATCGGACCAGGTACTCGCTGCTATCCAGAAGCAGATCATTCTTGAGGCCTGCTCCCCCAAGCAAGACACTCCAGGACTGACCTTCAACGCCAAGCCGCTGTTCGCCGGAGGTGTACTTAAACTGTGGCGCGGTAACGACCACACCTTAGCCTGGCTAAGGAAAACAGTCTCCGACTTGTCTCTGCCATCTAGCATCCCGCTAGTTGTCAAGAGCCAGTCGGAAATCCTGAAGCAAGCACGATGTGGCGTCGTGATCCCAGACGAGCAGGGAGTCTTCGGAGAGCCGACCAATATAGGGCACGCTCTCAGTTACCAGAACCCCTGGGTCGACATAAAGAGGTGGGTACTTCTGCATGCCGACAAACAGGCCGCAGCATGGTTTGTGGTGGTCGGAGTCCCTGTGGACCAAATCCCGATCCTGATGGAAGCCGGACGCCGTCTCTCAATTGGATTGGGGACGGTATACGTGAAGTTCCAGGGTCGGAACGGTAGGTTCACCGACGTCCCTCAGGGATGGGACCCTGCCACTGCGACCATCTGCGAGGCGCCGAAGCAGCTGCCCCAAACACCAGCAGGGGAGACCACTCCCCCACAAAACAACCCGGACGCATCCGCGGCTGAACCTGCTGTAGCAGGGTTGGCCGACTGTGCCGCCGCCTCCATGTGCGCTGTCCCTCCAACGGGAGAGGAGCTGGACGACATACTCCTGTCACCGGCTTCAGGCCCGGGGGGGGGGACGGCTTCGACGAGGGCGACTTGTTTGCCGGGCTCAGACTTGAGGGGGACGAAGAAGGTTCGACCAGCGATGGCGTCCCTTTCGTCAACATGTAAAGTCCTGCAGGCAAACCTCCACCACAGTCAGACTGCGACGGCTCAGCTTCGCAAGTGGCTGGAGGCGCAACACACGGCCATTGCCTTGATCCAAGAGCCGTGGATTAGGGCGGGCCGCATACAAGGACTTTCCAATCTTGGCGGTAAGCTCCTGGTCACCACAGAGCACGATCACCCCAGAGCGTGCATCTATGTCACAGGTAACCTTAAAACACATCTTTTAACTGACTTCTGTTGCAGAGATGTCTCTGCAGTAAAGCTGGTAATACAGCGTGACGACACCACGAAGATGGCGATCGTGTTCGCCTCGGCTACATGCCCGAGGCGGAGGCGCCGCCTCCGCACGACCTCGCCCGCCTCGTGAGCCATTGCGAGGGATGTGGGTTTGAGGTCGTAGTAGGTCAGCCGATGCCAACGCTCACCATCAACTGTGGGGTATGGACACGCAAAACGAGAGGGGTAAGGCCTTGGTTGAATACTTGTTCTCGACTAACCTATCCCTACTAAACACTGGCTCCGAACCAACATTCGTAACCAGGCGTAGCCGAACAATCATAGATCTCACTCTAGCAACAGAGGGCGCGGCGGAAATCACTGCTGGGTGGCAGGTCTCCAACGAGGCCTCCTGCTCTGATCACAGGTGGATCCGCTTCGACATCCAGGTCTGTGTTTCTCCAACTCTACCACGGCTCAATCCGCGAAACACGGATCGTGCCTCCTACACACGCAACCTTGAATCCAAGTTTGCGACAATAAGCGATCCGGTGACGTTTGCGGACACGACACAGATTGAGGTACAAGTGAGCTACCTTATCAAAACGATGATAGATAGCTACAAAAATTCCTGCCCAGAGACCACCCCGCGCAGCACACCGGGCAAACAACCATGGTGGGGCGCTGATTTAGAGCGCAAGCGCGGCAAGATAAGGGCAGCTCTGAACAGAGCCATGAACACATGTGCAGATGAGGACTGGGATAATTACTACGGAGCCAAGTCCGGTTACAAAAAATGCATTAGATTCAGGAGTACCGCGGGATGGCGCAAATTCTGTGGTAGCATTGAATCTTGCCAGCAAGCTAACAGGGTAAGGAAGGTACTTGCGCAACAGAAATCTCCTGGGCCCACTACCCTCCGCAAACCTGATAACACACTCACTTCCTCACCAGAAGAAACGAGACGCTTCCTTATCGAGACTCACTTCCCTGGATGTATCTTCACGCAGGGTCTATAATGCAACATAAGATTATTAATTAAATGTCACGGACAACAGTAGGCGTTTCGAACCGACATACTTTCGAACTAATAAATTACCGAACTAACGAGCAATCGTTGTAGGGTTTTTCGTAACAGGTATTTTCGCACAAACGTTACATCGCACCAATAAAGCATCGATGGAATAAAACATCGTACAACTGAATTATCGACACACCGTGTTCGACATAATAAAAATCGAATCATCAACTTTCGAAATCAAGTAGCGAACCCGACCTCACGCCGGGGTTGCGATACTGTGGCGGAAAAGTTATGGTGTTTCGCAATGTTACGGTGGTGAAGTGCATAAGTGAGCGTATTGTTGCGATTAAAGTAATGACTAGAGCTGGACATGAAATGTTAGTTATGTGCGTGTATATGCCGACAGACCAAACTGTGAACTTGCCGGAATTTACTCAGTGTTTAGGTGAGTTGAATGCAATTATACAAGACAATAGTATCGAAGTAGTATTTATGTTAGGGGATTTCAATGCACAGTCTAATGCTCCGTTTTATAGCGAACTTCTTGATTTTTGTGAGGAAAATGACTGGGTATGTGCTGATCTAGTCAAATTAGGTATGTCATCTGATACTTATACTTTTCAAAGTGAATTATATGAGTGTAAGCGATGGCTGGACCACTGCGTGGTAACAAAGTCAGCATGGCAGTCTGTGGCGAATATTATGGTTCTCAACGATGTATTTTGGTCAGATCATTTCCCTTTACAGGTGACTTGTAATTTAGAATTAAAGCTAAAGTAGAATCACAATTATCTACGTAATAGTATTGGTAGGTAAGAGAAATAGAAGAAATTCAGAAATATCATGAAGTTTGTAACAAAAATTATGTTTCCCAATTACTTCAGAAAAAATATATTTCCTGATGAACTTCATGAATGTGCTGATAGTATGTGTCAAGACATACAACATAGATCTGCAATTGACAACTTATATAACAATATTGTTAATATATTAAGTCAGGCTTCGGCAAACGGTTGCAGTCTCTTACCTAGGAAGCCGACTAATGTTAAGTGTGTCCATGATTGGAACAAGCATGTCAGAGATGCCCACGGGCAGGCTATATTGGACCATCAATTGTATGTCTTAGGTGGTAAACTAGTTAGTGGATTTTTGTATGATAAAATGTGTGAAAGTCGCCGAGTTTTCAAGTCACGCTTAAAGTACTGTCAGAACCACCAGGAACAGATAAAAATGGATATACTTACCTCACAACATTCTGCTAAGAAATTTAATAATTTCTGGAAGTTAGTAAAGCTAGTCTTCCCGAGTGCGTTGATGGCATCAGTGATGCTAAAATGATTGCAAATTCATTTAAGGATAATTTTCAGGTGAGATCTTCCTTGCTATCGGTGTCTGATACTGAACGTTGCCCAGTAGAAAAGCCTATAAGATTTTCAAGTAAGGACTTGGCTGACATTATTAAAAAATATGAAAAGAGAGGTCACCAGGTCATGAGGGACTCAGTATAGGGTGCTAGGCTTTTTTTACACTTTTTGTATATGGCACTCATATTTACCATCTAATCTTATGAGAACAGTGGTTGTACCAATAGTGAAAAATGCCACTGCTGATATTTCTGATAGAAGTAACTATAGGCCGATTTCTTTAGCTACTATAATTGCAAAAGTGTTTGATGGCTTATTAGATAGAAAACTTGTCTATTTTGTAACATTACAGGATACACAGTTCGGTTTCAGACTGGGGTTGTCAACTGAAAGTGCAATACTGTCTCTGAAACACACTGTTGATTATTATGTAAAAAGGCACACTCCAGTATATGCAGGATTCTTGGATTTGTCCAAGGCTTTTGATCTGGTGTCATATAATAAGCTTTGAACAAAATTAAGAATGGCAGGTGTCCCAGCTGATCTTGTGAATATCCTTGCCTACTGGTACAGTAAGCAGCTTAATTTAGTAAGGTGGGGAAATGTATACTCAGATGCATATTCGTTAGAAAGTGGCAACAGGCAGGGTGGGCTGACTTCTCCACAGCTCTTTAATGTGTATATTAAACATCTGATTGAGAAGCTCAGCAGCATGCATGTTGGATGCCATATTGATGACATATGTGTCAATAATTTGAGTTATGCCGATGATATGGTGCTGCTGAGCCCTTCAAATGGGCGTCTCAGACAGCTGTTAAAGGTGTGTGAGCTTTATGTTGTAGAACATGGCCTGAGGTACAACGAAAGTAAAAGTGAGTTCATGTTATTTAAATGTAAAAATAAAAACAATATCGTTATACCACCTATGTTACTTAATGGTGTACCTCTTTTTTTGAGGGTGGGAAATCATCAAATAACTTCTCCCGCTCTGGGCGGAGCGGGAGGGTGTGTCAGACTCTTATTGACTAAAACCCACCCGTATTCCTTCCTGTTGCCTGTGTTGCCAGGGTACTCGGTGACCCATAAGTACCTTCCCGCGACCCCGGCAGGCATCGGCCCTAGTGGACCCCTACATTTGTGCTGACATCTCTTTGAGGCGCGCGTGGAATATGACGCGCCGTCGATCCGGGCCTGGTCCTTGCTGGACGGTGAGCTACCCATTGCTCACCGTCCGCAATGGTGTACCTCTAAGTCGTGTTGCACAGTTTAAATATCTGGGACACATTGTAACTGAGAATTTGATTGACGAATTAGACATTGAGAGGGAGCGCAGGGCATTGTCGGTACGCGGTAATATGCACACAGGTTTGCTCGGTGTTCTGCTCCTGTTAAAATAACAATTTTCAAGGCATTCTGCCAGACGTTTTGCACGAGCGGCCTGTGGGCAAACTTTACACAAAAAGCCTACAATGCCTTGCGAATCCAATATAACAATGTGTTTAGGGCTCTGTTTCGGCTCCCTCGATATTGCAGTGCATGTTTACTGACGCCAGCGTAGATGACTTCTACGCAATTATGCGTAAAAAGTTGCGTCAGTGGTGCGACGAGTACGGAGGAGCCCGAATAGCATCCTAAGGATAGGTTCACTGAACTCCATGTGTTGCGAGACCGATGAGCCTACTGTGCATGGGTGTTTTTTAGTGTTTTTAGTGTTATTTTTATTTACTAACATTAGTTATAAGCATAATTCTTGTTACTTACCTTGCCTTGCCTATGGACTTTTATGTCTGAAATAAAATATATTTATTTTTTTATTTAATACTATAACAAAATTTAACAGTTCACCTGACACTCGCGCACACCGGCCGGCGGGCGGCTAGGCTCACTTCATCCAGCCCAAGTTAAGTGAGGTTGCTATGGCAATGAGAATCGAGTGAAGTGATAAGATCACGACACTTGCGCGTCGCGCTTACCGTTTCACTTCACCTAGCCGATTCACTTCGGCGCGGGTGGTTACTATGGTTACGAGAATCGGGTGAAGTGATAAAATCACGCCGCGCTTTCGCGTGAGGCGCTGTTATTAATATCAAGCTGAGTTTTTTTATTTGCCGTTTTTTATTTTTAAATGCGCGACAAACAAATATTTGGTTTTACCACCTTGAAGTAACGAAAGCATTTATTTCAAATAACAGGTACTTAACAGGTACTTTTGACCCTTGAGTTTGTTTCGCCATTTCTTCTCAGGGGTAGTCAGATAGGAAATGTCGACTCCATCTAGCTTATTTTTTAATATGACGTGTAAAAGTGATTCTCATATCCTATTTACAGAATAAACAATTTCATTTCATTTCATTTCATTGTCAAGGGGTCAGTCAGTTAGAAAGATGAAGCTAGGTGCCCATTCCATGTTGTAGATACCTATGGAGAAGAACGGGCAATAAACTCCACGGACATTCTTTTAAATCAACATTTATGGTTACAATTTTCTCTTTCTGATGAACTTCATCAATAAGGTCGCCTTGCGGGGTTTCCACTCACAGATGCCTTGTAAATACCTTTTGTTTATCGTCATTCATTCATCCTCTCAACATGATTAAACCATTAAGCATACACTTTTCAATGCTTATCATTCAAAGTTCCACCAGACTTGCTGCGCAAGAAACGCATTTCCACAGCATTATTCTACTTTCATCCCCCTTTTGCCACACGCAACATTCAATTCCATCATCATCATCATCATTTCAGCCGAACGATGTCCACTGCTGGACATAGGCCTCCCCCAGGCACCGCCACTTCGACCGGTTCTGTGCTTCCCGCATCCAGCGGATTCCTGCGGCCTCCACAAGGTTATCGGTCCACCTTGTAAGAGGCTTCACTTCCATACATTCACTTAAATCAGAAAGACTACATTTAACTCAGATAATAAGGCAAGAAATATTTTTTTTATTTATTATTTGAGCAAATAATGTTCTTCATATTTCCTGACCTATGCATATAATAAAATCGTAGCGAAGTCGAAATTGTACATTGCATATTTTTGAAAAAAAAAACGAATTGCTACGAGGTCTGGGATCGGTTCTAATGCTGAAAATATAGTTTTAAGAATGTGTGTCTGTTTGTCTGAATGTAAGTTCCAGCACCACGCAAATTCTATTAAATATGTAGATTCATTTCAAATTTTGCATAGATATTCCCTATTATTCTGAACTGTCGGTAGATTATATATTATCACGCTATTTGCTATGGGGGAAGAGCAATATTGCATTTTGTCTGTATTCCTCTATAGTTTACAGCAAATTGTAAAAAGACGAGCCGAACGATTAGAACATTGCAGGTAGTTACATATTTCATCTTTTAGGTTATTATCATCACGCTATCTATATCTTTATGGGGCTAAGCAGTCACTCCTCATGATATATACAGAGTGGATTTTTGAGATGCAGTAAGGCAGTAAGGCGATTTTTTAAAGACAACCGTTTCAACCAAATTAGTTTTTACGGTTCCGTACTACAAACGGAAAAATGAAACCTCTTTTTTTTTGTTTTTGGGTGGGAAAAGCAAAAAAAAAGAGGTGGCTCTGGGCGGAGCTGGAAGGTGTGTCAGACTCTTACTGACTAAAACCCTCCCATGTTCCTTCCGTTGCCTGTGTTGCCAGGGGCCTCGGTAACCCTTTTGTACCTTCCCGCGACCCCGGCAGGCATCGGCCCTAGTGGAACACGACGCGCCGTATACCTGGGCCTGGTCCTTACCGGACGGTGCGCTACCGATTTTTCACCATCCGCACCCTCGCGCCTAAGGTGGCCGGAAATCCACCCGGGATTTCTGACGCCCAGAGCATCTCCTGCGGCAGCTAGGGGCGAGAGGGCGCAAAATTTACCTTTCCCTCAACCGTCCCGCCTCCTCCCCGCGAGTATTACTGCTTCGCAGAAGGAGGTAACGGCTGCCCATGCCCTCTCGCTCCGTACCATGGCCTGAACCAGGGCCGGACGCGAGAGATCTCTGCCGCCGATTGCCTCCACGAGGACACAGCGGTGCTCTGCCCAAGCTGGGAAGACCTCCACCGTAAGCTCCAACGTGTCCTCCGGGCGATCCACACAGTGGTGATTCCCGGGCGTTTCCTCCCGCCTTATCCGACACAGGAAACTCCCGAAGCTACCGTGTACTTTGAGGACCTGCGTCAGGCGGAAGGTGAAGATGCCGTGGCGCGTCTCTAGCTACTTCTCAAAGAGGGGACATAACGCCGCAATTGTGGCGTGCCCAGCCCTGGGTTGCGACAATCGCACTCTCCATGTCGCCATGAGATCCCGCCGGAGCTCTGTCCGCTGTGCCGCGATTTCTCGCGGCAGCGGATTTGTTGCCCTTAGCAAACATATTGGTAATTTGTAAAATATCACAAACAAAATTTCTAACATGAATGAAATAACAAACAAAATGGAACCCCTTTTTTTTTTTTGGATGGCTAGGCATCAAATAATTTCTTCCGCTCTGGGCGGAGCGGGAGGGTGTTTCAGACTCTTACTGACTAAAACCCACCCGTATTCCTTCCTGTTGCCTTTGTTGCCAGGGGCCTCGGTGACCCATTAGTACCTTCCCGCGACCCCGGCAGGCATCGGCCCTAGTGGACCCCTACATTTTTGCTGACGACATCTCTTTGAGGCGCGCGTGGAATACAACGCGCCGTCGACCCGCGCCTGGTCCGTACCGGACGGTGAGCTACCCATTGCTCACCGTCCGCAAGCTCGCGCCTACGGTGGCTGGAAATCCGCCCGGGATTCCCGACGCCCAGGGCGTCTCCTGCGGCAGCTAGGGACGTGAGGACACGAAATTTGCCTTTCCCTCAACCGTCCCGCCTCCTCCTTCGCGAGCATTACTGCTTCGCAGAAGGAGGTGACGGCTGCCCATGCCCTCTCGCACCCTCCGTGTCTCCATGAGATCCCGCTGGAGCTCTGTCCGCTGTGCCGCGATTTCTCGCGGCAGCGGATGTGTTGCCCTTAGCAAACATGTTGGTAATTTGTAAAATACCACAAACAAAATTACTAACATGAATGAAATAACAAACAAAATGGAACCCCTAAAGGATCATTTCGTTGTTCGTCCGTCCATCAGAATCTGTCTATCTGTCTAGACCCTAATTTTCAGAAACGCGTAAAGGTATCAAGTGAAATTAATATCAAATACGTGGGTCTACGATCCTGTGGAGCTTTAAAAATCAAGCTTCTAAGTCAACGCAATAAAGACGCAGGACTAACTGCTTCTCACACGGACAACTGTACATCGCTTGCTCCCGCGTCACGTCCTGAGTCTCTGTATATTGTGGCTGATGAGACTAAAACTGCAAACGTAGTAAACAGGGAGTTTTATAAAAAATATAACATAACATCACACATCATTCGCCTTCCCCGAAAGGTTAGACAGAGATGCACCTATAGCACACCCACATTTCTCCAGTTGTTTAGGTCCTATGTGATAGGGACTCCAGACTTCGAAATATTACTGAAAACGTACAGATGGAAAACCCAATAATAGTGCCTGATCCGATAATTGAACCTAGGACGTCCGCGGGTAGCGTTTGCGACCACTAGACCAACGACCCAGTTTTTTTATGAAAATGTGGCTGGAATTTTTGTGTGTTGTCTTCGTACGACTTCCACGTGAACGAAGTCGCGGGCGGAAGTTACTTTACTAACTTTTTGTTAGGTTCTTATACCTAACAATTTAATAAAATAAGGACCTGTAAACGAAAGGCAGTTACAGTACAAATTTCGTCAATTATTTAACTATTTAACATAATGCTCAAAAGGAACAATTTAATCTAAGCACCATCCAAAAGAACAAACGGAAACTGAAATTTAATTATTACAATTTAAATAAACACTGACTCACGAATCTACTTGACAAGTTCAGAATAATAATTCCTTCTTTATCTATCTTTAACTTTCATGATAAAAATAACAACCGACTTCAAAAAAAACACTACAAAGTGAAAAATAACTTTAATTTCTGAAGTCGGTGTCTTTGGGTCTGTATTATACATCGACTTCCGAGAATAAAGTTATTTTTTACTTTTAGTGTTTTCTTGGAGTCAGTTTTAATGAGTCAGTTTTTTTTGTACAGTTTTTTTTATTTTTTACTTACAAATTACAAACTGACCCACTAAAATAGTGGATCAGTAATTTGTAATTTAGCTATCACAATTGACGGAGAAATCGGCGAGCATAGATAAAAAATATATACTAAGCATCCGAATTGAAAACCTCCTCCTTTTTGAAAATCGGTTAAAAAGGACCGTTCTCGCATTTTGAGAGAATGTTGCAACTAGAATTACCATTGACAAGTTTCAGAGATTCAGGTGTATGAGCAGTGGCGGCCTAGTGGTAACGGTCGCGACGTAAGAGTTGTAGGTCATAGGTTCGAACCCTGATAGGCGAATAACTTTGTGTACATTTTTTCATCACCACTGCTCTCAAAACGGTGAAGGCATACATCGTGAGAACCAAAAAATTCGAAGACATGTGACTTCTACTAACCCGCACTGGGCCCGCGTGGTGGATTAAGGCCCACTGCCTCTCACAGAGAGGAGGTCTTGTTGGGATATAGGCTCGTGGGCTTGACTTGTGGAAACATTATAGGCTGAATATAAGGTATTTGATGTGCTTTCTTTGTTTTGCAGTTTGATTAATTAATTAATTAATCATCATGTTTATGTTAGTTTCATGTGTTTAGAGAAAATTTTTGAATACTACTCCGTACTAAATATCGATCTAATAATAACTCAAATCGTCTATGTGTTTTGATTTGTCATAAAATCGTCTTAAGATATGCAGGTTTAGCTGAATTACATACCACAAATTGAGAGAATTTGTTATTACAGAAGCGTTCAATTCAAAAGTGATTGTTCTGTACCTACATCTGTTTATGAACTGTATCAAAAAGTAACAAATGACTAGCGCGTTACGGGAAGGCATTATTTCTTGACTGACGTTGACAAATGATGATACGGAAAGAGGAAACGTTGGGCCTGTTTATACTTTCTTTCATTCTGTACTGCAGGCAACTTGGAAATATTTTAACCCAAACATCTCTACAGTCTATAATCTTTCCATGAAATATCATCGTCATCATCTTCATCCTCCACAGCCCGCTCTACCCACTTCTCAGCATAGGCTTCTCTTTGCTTGTGCAAATCTCGACGCTCCTGTGACTGCGTCATCCAGATTTTTTCTAAGATGGGAACAATGTCGTCTGGGATAGCATATATTATATACATACGCTTATTTAAATTTGGAACGTATTTTCTTTCTCTTATTTTCTGTTATACCAGAAGCTTGATCCATCAGCCAATGGTTAATTGTATTCAACAGTGCTCTAAGCTGAACTAAATCTGCGTATAAATATGGTAACATTCTGCTCAAGTTCAGAGACAACAATCAGTTGCCGAGAACCCAACAGGTTACATTTTGTCAAAGTACCTACCTACCTAATTATTTTTTTATAATAAGAAGTTGAATCAATATTAAAAATTTATAAAGTAGATAAAGATATATTTTAAAAACAAAGGACTTTGTCGTTCATGCTGTAAACAACGGCGTAACCTGAATGTGTACATATTAATATGTATTTATTTATTTATTTATTTATATATACTTTATTGTACACCACAAAAAATACATGACAAAAAATAAATCAAACACTACAAAATATACAATGGGCGGTCTTATCGCTTTCTGCGATCTCTTCCAGGCAACCATAGGATAGACAGTGATTTGCCTGGACATAAAATGGGGCTGTCGTTGGTGTAAAAAATAAATAAATACAATATACTAAAATTGATACACAGATATATATATATATATATATAACCTAAATAATATATACATAAATACATACATATTAAATGTATAAGCAACGAACATAAATGAAGACTATAGATAATTACAGTTACGAGAACAAGCTCACAGCGACAAGTAATGTTCCTTTACGAGTCTTTTAAATGCGAGTAACGATTGCGCGCGTTTTATTTGAACTGGCAAAGCATTCCACAAACGAGTGGCCTGGACAGTAAAGGACTTGTCGACGAACGTTGTGGAATGCATAGGCATTTTAAGCTTCAAGTTATCTGTTGACCTTAAAAATTTCGTGTGGGAGTCGCCAAGAAACTGGAAACGTTCCTTGAGGTAGAGAGGGGTGGAAGGGGAAAAGAGGACATTATACAAAAGGGAAAGAATATGAGCATTCCGGCGAAGGTGAATTGGTAACCACTTGAGCTTCACACGAAATTCGGAAACATGGTCAAATTTACGCAAACCGAATATGAACCTTATACAAAAATTTTGAAGCCGCTCAAGTTTATCAAGTTGGTCTTGGGTAAGGTCAAGATAGCTGGTATCAGCATAGTCAAGGATGGGTAGAAGAAGCGTTTGTGCAAGCGCAATCTTGGTGGCAGTCGGTAGAAAATTACGCAATCTCTTCAAAGCTGCAGCGGATGCATATAGCTTGCGGCTAACTTCCTGTAGCTGGGCAGTCCAAGAGAAGTTCTTATCAATCAATATTCCTAAGTTTTTAACTTTCTCACTGAAGGGAACAACTGAGTTGTCAAAAGAAACTTGGAGAAGAGTCGTCCAGTCGATCCTTGAGATCATCCTAGAACTGCCCACCACCACAACCTGCGTCTTTATCTATATAATATTAAAAGCAATAGTTTTTGTAGCTTTGCACCTGTCAATAGTTTTGTAGGTTTACGCTGCTTTTTGATAGTAAAGAAGTGTACTTGAGTGTTTGCTACTACTGAAATTATTTCGTCGATTGTAGGTAAGATAGTAGTTTAATGCGAGCTTAAATCTAATAAAAAAGGATTTAGATTGGCGGACATTTTTTTGTATTCTCACCGAAAACTTTTTTGTCAATCTCCTTGTATCAAATTTTCTCCTTTATAAACAATATCGCTGAAAACTCAAATGATCATCATCATAAGACAGTGTTCTTACTACCGAATATAACTTGACGCGCAGCTGCCGACTATTTGTGTTTTGTGATTATATGTAGATCTATTTTGTTTTATTTTTCTGTTCACCTACTCTAGATCTTTTTGTATGCACGTGTTTCTGTGACAAATAAACTTATTTTTCTTTCTTTTTGTTCTTTCTATAATTATCTAATGCTCCTATGAATGTCTTCAAAATGAGACTGTGTTGCAGTCTTTAGAATCCAGCATTTTTGCAAATAGCATGTTGCTATAGATAAATATTTATCAGAGATAAATAAAAAACAAATTAGCTTGAAACTTCACTTTATATACATTATGCTTTATACAAACTTATACAAATTTAACACTAAAATATTAGGTAATAATACAAAATTAAATAGCTACAATAATTAACTACAACGTAAATCTGATTAAAAGAAAATAATTTAATTCATAAATACTAGTTTGACCAGATTAAATACATTTCTATAATAAAGTCAACATTTTCGCCTCTTAGGCCGATCAGAGAAAACTATGAATGAATAGAATTACGAGAAAAAATGCTTTGTACCCGTCCATTACAATAAATCATCATAAAAAACTAAGGCCGTAAAAAGTCCCTTGCCAAGCGTAATTAATTCTAGCTTTCCACAGAATTTACAGGTTTACCAAGCAATAAAACTGTCAGTACCTAGATGGTTTTAATTATTTGGAAAAGTCGGCAGCAGATTCTATGGCTTTTTTTTTCATTAGCAATCATTATTGAGTAAAGGGACATCTATCGGGACATAATGTCAGCTCTTTAGAAAACTGCAGTTAATTTACTGTTTCCTCTATTTTGAGATCGTGTACTTACGTTAGATGAAAGATGCTTAAAATTAAGGTACAGTTAAGTTTTATTTTACAACAATAATTAACACAAAACGTAAGCGTTTTGTTACATTAGTATTTTTACATTTTGTGAATTGAGTTTCCTCTAGCATAATAATTATTAGTAGGTACATATTTTATAATTATCTTTAACGTTATTTGACTGTAAAATAATGACAGCGCATTCCCTGTATTTAGAAGCTAGTTCACATTTACACCGTGTATCACCATCTAGTTGATTGGTTAAGATGGTTAAGAATACTAAACTTTGCGAAAGCTGAAGATAGATGGCGCTTTTATCAATGAAATTGTTAAGGATCTTTAATATAATGGGAAAAAGAAGCTACCTCATCCACAGCTCTATTTCTTTCCTTTGGCATTGATGTGAGCTGCTTAAATTTACACTTTATATTTTTTAATATTACCTTCATATCGAGACCATCACACTAAAAACAACGTTCTCTCCTTACTTTAAAGATTAAATTAGCCAGCCGTGGAAAGGTCTCTTTAAGTAAATCCGACATCTACCCCGCTTGGCGCTTCAAATAAGCAGCTTTTTCTGCTAGTTTTATTTTATTTTGAAAATTAGTTTGTAACTTTATTCTCACGTTTATTGTTTTATATCCTAATTAGGTAAATAAAAGACAATAATTTACAAAAACTGAGGCGTCTTTTGGTAGCGTTCCTTCCATCCGCTATCCCTAAAGGATGAGGTTCTATTGGCCCTACCGTACTGAATGCTAGGCGGTCCACTGGCCCTTCCGATCTGGTTGTTACTGCTCCTGAAGGTGACCGTGGTACAGGTGCGCATGCTAGACGTGTTGGATTTTTGACGTAAGCCTTGCATCTGAAAGTAGATGAGGAAGTAAAAGATAGTGTTTTTTAATAGGAATAATTTAGCAGCAGATTCTACCATAACTTAAATCACAATCAACTGACTAGCTTAGGCGTTTTATGCCCAGCTACGGCATAGAGGAAAGATTAATTGTTGTTGATAAGGAAAATACAAAAAAAATGCTATTAGCATGAATATGAGTAGGTATGAGTTCTATGTTGAGCAGCAGGCTCTTCTTATCGACCCTAAGGACATTCGTATTAATTTTATGTATTTTCTTTGATGACACAAAACACTCAAACTGTAATAATTAAAAAACTATTAGGTGACTAAAATTATGAATCTGAATAAGTAAATACAAGGAGTATACAGGGTGACATTGAAAACATGCGACAAATCGAAATGGGAGATTGTACTCATCATTATGAACAACTTTTACTAAGGGACCAAAGCTACAATCCCAAAAAAAAAAAACTGCTGTCCCCTACATTTATGTTCGCAATACCTCATCAAAATGTAGGAAAAGCAGATTTTTTTTTTTTGGGATTACAGCTTTGGTCCCTTAGTAAAAGTTGTTAATAATGATGTATACAATGTCCCATTTCAGTTTGTCGCAAGTTTTCAATTTCAACCTGTATAAACACAAATTTTCAAGTACCTAGATAGTTTAATCTAATTATAAAGCCACATCAAAGTCAACTTACGTAAATATCGTTAAGCACTAAAACTACAAGCATTACACAAAGTTTAAATTAATTGAGAGTAATAACCACTTTAAGAAAACACAAGAATGTTTGAAGAGCATTCACACAAAATTAAAAGCAAGGCTTATTAATAGGTATTAGTGAAGTTTCATGCTGATGGATTCAAAAGAAGCTAAAACTTTGGGATACAAGAGTTTAAGTAGTAAAGTTTACTTGATTTGATTTGATAATTTTATGAGAGGTCATGTGAGGTGCTAAGAGTAAAATTTTATTAAATAAATTTCAACATTTAATTGACATTTGAAATGACACATCATGCGCTTGCTGTCTCTTGCTTTAATTACACCTTTGCTCAAGTCAGGTTTATTGTAAAAAAGGGAATCGTATTGAATTAACATGCCACGCACGGATTTGTTAGGGATCCAAGTTTTGAAGTGGTCCAAAATTGAAATGAAAAGGTTAGTGACAAATATAGTTAAGTTAATCAATGATTAGTATTTGATTTTATCGATGGTTTTCTGTAAACTTACATGGAAATGAGTACTAGAGTGTATGTTACCCGGATCGTGGCAGATAAGTTTGCGGAGCGACCGACGAAAGTTGCGTGTCATCAGGCAGTACACTATGGGGTTGATTGCTGAGTTCGTGTGGCCTGAAATTACACATTTAAGAGGTAGTTTTAGGCTAATGTTTTTCAACATAAAATAATATAACGTAGGATTCGAATTGAAAATACACCAGAAGGAAAAAAAATAATTAACCAGAATCAGTTTATATGTTTTTAGATCATTATAACAGAAATTTGCTACGAAGTATAATCAGCACAGGCCTCCTGTTTCTGTCGGAGAGAATGGGCCATCATCTACTACGTGGGCCCAGTCGATGTCACATGTTTTCGAAGTTTTGGTTCTAGGACATGCCGGTTTCCTCACGATGTTTTCCTTCACCGTTTTGAGAGCAGTGGTGATGAAATAATTTACACAAATTAAAGTGCCTGCTTGATTTCGATCCTACGACCTACAACTCGTAAGTCATGGCCGTTACCACTGGGCCACCACTTCTTGAAAACTACGAAGCTACAACAAAATAATATATTAAAATTGTTTCATGTTTAGCTGTACCTTCTGAATATAATAAATAAATAATGATAACATGTAAATCCTTTCAAAAGATTGTTCTCAAACGTAGGCGGAATAGAATTTCGTTAAAATGTTATCTATATTTATACTAATATTATAAAGAGAAAATATTTGGATTTTTGTTTGTTTGTAATGGATAAACTCAAAAACTACGACTGATTTTTAAAAGTGTAATTGTGTTAGAAGGTGTAGGTGACAAACTCAGTGACTTATTTAGGAGATAGGAGAGCAACCACAGACCAGGACACATAAATGGTTAGTGCATAATAATTAGGTTGGTATATTTTTATTATCGTGATTATTAATTTTATTACTATAAAATAAACGAAATTAGATTGGATTAAATAAATTAGGTCCTAGTAATTCCTAAGTAAAAGGGCTGAATGCAGTAGCGACACACAGACATTAAAAAAGGTAAATAACCTGGATTAACACATATTATTCATTTATTAAAACTTTATGCACAAGTAAAAAAATACTGTACAAAGGCGGACTTATTGCCTGAGGCATTTTCTACCAGTCAACCTTAGGGTGATGCAGAGACAAAACATGGCAGGTGCAACATAAGGGGTAGATAACTCGAAAATCAAAAAAATATTCTAATACATAGATCCATACATACATATAAACAAAATAAAAGTGTCAGGAGAATAACGATTGGTAGAGGAGAAAACGAATCAGCGCTGGGATGATTCTACCAACTTCTTATATATTCCCGCCGCGCCGTCACTTTAAACGATAATAGACTGGTTGCCATCCTGATGTTCAGAGGGAGCGCATTCCCAAGAAAAACCGCCTGTACAAAGAAAGATGAGTGAATGCAACCAGAGCGGTGAGAAGAACATCGTAGAAGACGATTGTTGGTGGAACGAAGATTTTTACTATTAGCAGAGCATAAGTATTGAATATTGGAAGTGACGTAGGATGGAGAAGTGGGTTTCTCGAGTAGAGAAAACAACATAGACAAAGCCCGCAACTCTCTGCGCTGATAAATGGGCAACCAGCTTAAAACCGATCGGTGCGCGGACACGTGATCATACTTGCGAAGATTGAAAACGAATCGAATGCAGAAGAAAGAAGGTAGTCAAGTTTATTGAGGAGATCTGCATTCAGGTCATAGTAACACACATCACAATAGCCAATTATGGGAAAGAACAGGGATTGTACAAGCATTGTATTTCTGTGTGATGGGAGAAGGTTTTTCAACCGATATAGCGACCGCAACGTTCCGGTGACTTTTTTACTAACAGTCGTGATCTGCCGTCGCCAGTCAAGACAAGTGTCGATATGCAGACCATGTTGTTTAGCTCCGATGTTAAAGAGCTAAACAAGATGACTGAGTTGTTGACCATCACAGGTGGCACAGTTGAGACATTCAGCTTCCTCATTCTGTGGGAGCTCCCTACAATGATCGCCTGACACTTGTTAGGGTTAACCGCCACCCCAAATTGCTCAGACGAGCTTTTAACAACACCTAAATCCTTTAGGTTCCGGTTTAGCTCCTGCCTGGCAGTAACGCTGCAAATCGTCAGCATAAAGATGATACGCAGTCCGAAGGTGGTGATAAGATTAATAAAAATGGAGAACAAAAGAGGTGATAATATGCCGCCTTGAGGCACGCCAGGTGCGAGATCACACCAACTAGACAAAGAGTCTCCAGCACGAACAGACTACTGACGTCCCTGAAGATAAGAGGAAATCCATTCTAATACCTCTCGAGAGACCATAGATAGGAAAGGATGGATAAAAGGACTTAGTGACTGATGGTATTAAAAGCATTGGAGAAGTCAACTAACACTAAAACTTTAGAATTTAGTGTCCTCCATTTCCCGCCCTATATCGTCAGTCACTTTAAAGAGAGCTGAAACAGTACTGTGCCCGGGTCTGAAACCGGATTGATAAGGACTGATGAGAGAGTTGCGGTGAATATAGTGAAAGAATTGTTTACGCTCACTGGCCTCGAGAACTTTAGATAGAAAGGGAAGGGTCGAAATTGGGTGAAAACGACCAGGAAGAGAGGGATCGGGTATCTTTACATAATCAGCTTATAATTGAGTTGATTGAGTCGTGCTCATTCACAGTGTACAGACGTGCTCGTTAGCAATATTTAATCATTACTTTAATAATAGTGACCTCCTTTAGTGCATTACTAATGTGATGCAACTGTAATTTTGCTTAGTGTGTAGTTTCAGTGAATAATGGACACGAAATAGTGAACTCGAAAAATACAAAATGGATAACAGCCCCTTTAATCCAAGGGGGCCAGTGCACCCTTCCGCCTCGCCGTCGAAGACGACGACGCAAAACCCAGCCCTTGAGTCGGTCCCGGTTGATGTTGTTTCAACGCCCGAGATTCAAAAATGGATGTCAGCCATCGAACAGCACTTAAATGAAGTTTGCTCTATTGCCGCGGATGGCAAACTCAACTCGGAGCAGAAAATGAAAATTTCTACGCTATGCCGTAAAGTAGGATCTGGAACCTCACAAATGGCAGTCCTATATCAGTCACTCAAGCAGAAAGCCATTCACGCGTATAACGCGGTTGATGCCCTTCAAGAAAAGCGCGTCCTGACGGAACATATTTTGGAGCTCAAGCAAACGATTAAGGACTCTGGTTCTGCGGGAAATGTTTCGTTTGCCGATATGGTGAAGAAGGGAACAAATGATTTCATTCGGCCGAACAATTTAAGCTCTGTAGCTATTTATCCCAACGATAAATTAAAGTCGAGTGAAGAAACAAAAGACCTCGTGCAAAAAATCATTCGCCCTGATCAAATGAAGCTGCACGTACGTGGTGTCCGCAAAACCAAAAATGGAGGCGTTATTATTAGTACAGAGACGAAACATGACGCTGATAAACTCAAACACGCAGTCCAGCTCTCTACATCTGGACTTACCGCCGATGAACCCAACAAGCGCAAACCTCGGATCGTGGTTGTAGGTGTGTCGACTGCATTGGCTGAAACCGAAGTCTTCAGGTGCATTTACGAACAGAACGTAGCCGATAAGTTTCCAGAAATGTCGATGGAGTCCTTTATGACTTTGGTTAAATTAAGCCACAAATCTGGGAAGAAGGATGCGTCGACCTGTAACTACGTTATTGAAGTTACAGCTAATATACGTAAAGCCCTATTATCCCAATCAAGGCTATTTATAAATTGGACGTCCTGCCCTGTCAGGGATTTCACCCTGGTTACCAGATGCTACAAATGCCAACAATATGGTCATGCAGCAAAAACATGCAGAGAGTTGAAATCTACGTGTGGCCACTGCGGTGAAGAAGGACACTCAATGTCAGAGTGCGCAAAGAAAATTGACACACCGAAATGTGCATCTTGCTCACGCTTTAAAAAGCCCAATAACCACAGAACGGGAGATGCTGAGTGTCCTGCTAGGAAAATTGCGGAAAACAGGTACATCAACTCTATCGACTACGAGGGCGCCTAGAGCGTCATACTCAAGGCCAGACTTCCGTATTTATCCCTGCTGCTGAATCAACAAAACACTGCACTGGCCTACAAACCCTCGATTTTGTTGATGTCTCAGTATATTAGTCGCACGCAGCAAACATCCAATATACACATAGCCTTGAACGTGATGTGTTGTGCAACATTGACTTACCAATTCTGATTTTAAGTGCAAGAAACTATTTTACGCAAACTAAGAACTTACCTTTATAACCCTTTTTGTTGTTTTTATGTTTAAGGTAAATAGTAGTTTTTTAAGTAAACTAAGTATAAAATATTGAATTAATTACATTTTGTCACTATTTCAAGTCTTGTTATGTTAAATATTGTTAAGAATTGTATCGTCCTATAATTACCATAAAGTAAGAGCTCATGCCGCCTGTGATACAGGTTTATCCTAGTACAGGCATCTAACATCATAATACCTTTGTTAATTATTTCGAATATTTTGTGTTAATATTTTACCAATTGTAATACTGAATAAATATTTATTTATTATTTTATTAATGTTCATACTGCTGGGACACAGGCCTCCTCTCTGTGAGAGGGAGTGGGCCGTAATCCACCACGCGGGCCCAGTGCGGGTTGGTAGATGTCACATGTCTTCGAATTTTTGGTACTAGGACATGCCGGTTTCCTCACGATGTTTTCCTTCACCGTTTTGAGAGTAGTGGTGATGAAATAATTTACACAAAGTAAAGCGCCTGTCTGGGTTCGAACCTATGACCTATAACTCGTAAGTCGCGGCCGTGACCACTGGGCCACCACTGCTCTCTTATCTTTGGCAGTGGCCAAACAAGGGCTTTACGCCACAGGAAAGAGAAATCACTGGTGGTACAGGGAGAAGTTTATGATGTGGGATATTGCAGAGAGGAGTTGATCAAGAGCCGCTATGATCATATGGCGGGTGATATTATCGTAGCCCATGCTTTGGATTTAATGGAAAGGATAATCTTTTTGATCTCTCCCGGGTCGACTGGGGTGAAGACAAAGGGGTTAGGGGTTAGTACTTTTAATCCCGTTAGTACGTTTCCGTGAGACGGATGAAGCCGCGGGAAAATGCTAACCTACTAATAAATATAAACTCATAATAGTACTTGTATTTTAATAAATCATAGGTGTACCTACTGCTTTTACGGAAATAGCAAATTGTATTTAAAGCTTACCACACAGTATCTCCCTACCTAACAATAAAATATGGAAAGTAATTTGTGATTTCGGCTGGTACAGCCAATACTAAAATGTAAAGATAGAAAATAGGTTATAGAATAGTCCATTTCAATTCATACAAATATTCGAAAATTCAATTAAAACCTCACCGCTCTTCAATAGTCGCAATTCAATACAAAATTAAAAATACCACAATTGAAATTCATTCTATTTATAGAATTTCAATAGATCGGTCTACCAGTATTCATTAGTTCCAACTCGATAGCCAGTAAAGCTGTTAATTTATGCATTCACGTAATCTGGTTTACAGACTGGTTGGCTGCTTAAGGACTCGTATTGGAATGAGATAATTAACAAATATCGTTATTGACGAATTTATGTGAATATTATAATTGACATCATGAGAAACATTATAGTTAGTTTACCACTTAGCATGACACCTGTCCGCGCTACAGTGGAAAAAAAGTGTTTCTAAATGAATTGTATTAAGTACTTTAAGGTACGTGTAATAAAAAAAATGTACCTCAACGAACAATGAATTAGAATGAAGTTTCACACCCATGATTAATTTATTAGCTTTTCTCATAACGCTGATTCGAATTTATTAGGATGAGTTTTGATAAGATGGATATTGCTTCAAGAATATTAATTAGTCTCGGTCTTAGTCTATCTAGATAAAATCGTAATTGGTTTTGGTTTAGCAATAACCATAAAGTTAAATAGAACATTAGGTAAAGCTTCTAGCTAGCATCTAATAAACGGTTTTCGGAGTTCTGATTGAAAACTGATTTTTACTTGGTTCGATTAGTTGATGATTTATGAAATTATGTGATTACATTATGTGTTCTAAACATTTTTTAAATGAAATAATTATGTATCTTGTTAGGTATGACAATAACAATATATAATTGTCCACGGGGGCTGTGTAATTTGTATGTTTATGGGTGAATGGGGTCAGGTTCATTCTTTTTGAAGATTGATTACATCTTCAAATTGGTGAAAGTTTTTTTGGAATGGCATCTAAAATTTGCAATAAAATACCTGCAGACATTTTAAATACCAAGGAACTCCCACTATTCAAATATAAATTGCGTAATTTTTTAATTGACAAAGCTCACTACACGATCCAAGATTTTCTTAATAATTACTACCTACTATAATCTGTCACCAATACTACTTACTATCTGACACTAATTCTTTTTACCCGACTACCTCAGGAGGGTAATGTTTTTCGAGAGTATGTATGTCTATTTCTTTGGCACGCTCTGTAGCCTAAACGGCTTCATGGATTTTAACATATGAGGTGTCCTTAGATTTGTCTTAATTGTGGAAGTGACATAGGCTATATAATAGTTATAAATTGCATCTGCAAATACAAAAAAAGAGGGGAAGTTTTTTTTTTAATTGCAACAATATTGGTATCAAATAAAAGGTAGTAATGAGTAATTTTCAAATATATATATTAATAAAACTAAAAAGCTTGAAATAAAATAAATTATTTAAAAAACAAAAAACCCGACCGCAAAAACACATAACTGAAAAGGGAAAAACAAGCATTATAATCTATATAATTTTAGTCTTGCAGGCGGGGACAGTCAAATAACCTGAAATATAGTGTAATTTTTGATTGTCCCCGCCTGCAAGACCAAAATTATATAGATTATAATGCTTGTTTTTCCCTTTTCAGTTATGTGTTTTTGCGGTCGGGTTTTTTTGTTTTTTAAATAATTTATTTTATTGTAAGATTTGTTTTATAAGTGATAACTATTTTTTTTATACTGCATGTTGACATAATTAAATTTATTATTGTATGCCTACTAGGCAGGACATAATAGATCTGTAATTTACCTAACATCTGTATCAGTCTTTATCCTATGCCCACAATAAAAATATTTGATTTGATTTGAGGGACGCGCGAAGGAGCAGAAAAAAAAAAGCAATGGATGATTCTGGCTTTTAATGATGATGAACCAGAAAAGACAATACTAACCCAGTAGCAACGTGTAAGGCAACATCGCAGATACGGACTCCACATTTACAGCATTCACATCTATCAGCAGCTGCAGAATATTGTAGGGCAGCCAGCATAGTGCAAACAGCACAGCAAGGAGTAGGAGGATCCATGCCACTCGCTTCCTTTCTCGGACGATCCTTAGGCGCTGAAAATTGTTTAAAAGTATGTTTTAATATTTTGTATTGCCACGGTAATGAATAATTTTTGCCCTAAAATTACTGACTGACAAAAATAGAATTTTAATACCTTTATCCCAAAATGTTTTGTTAGGCGTTAACGGGTTCCTTTCAAACAACACAATCCGCTTAATAAAGGACAGAACACTTAGAACAATTTAGATTGTATAATAAACAAAGAGGATCATTACAAAACCGTCTTTGCCTTGCTCAAACTCTCATTCAGCCCATTATAGATTACACCGATGCCTATTATTTGGATGACACCGAAAAGCTTTTAAATAAACTTGAGCGTTTGCAAAATATCCGTATTCGTTTTGTTTTTAACTTTAAAAAATATGATTTTCTTACTTTCGCAAGATACTCAAGTGTTTTGTGATCCGAGAGTTCCTGTGAAGTCGAATAGCGAGCCCTATTCGACTTCGCAGAAACTCTCGGATATTGTGTATGCCATTTAACCTGCTTCATCATCCTAAAACGCCATCCTATCTGCGGGAGTGTTATTCCTACGCGTAGATGCGCCTTGCAGGTCGCAAAGAAACTTTCTAAAGTCTTCTCCCCAGTCTTCCCACTTCGTCATAGTTGCGTATGTATTTATTATTTTAAATTACATTTTAATTATTAATATTCCAGTCCTATTTATTTTAGAAGTACGTATGTATGTTAGTATTTTCTCATATTATTAGTTTTCTTTTTATTAAGTGAACTGTTTTAGATTTTATGTAGGTATTTTTATTTCTCTTCTACTCTTACATACGGTGTCTTTATCTACTTTCCTATCGCAGGTATGTTGCAAGAGATTTCTTTAGGAATATGCATTACCTTTGTAAGTATTTCTCTGTTCTTATTCTTCTTGTCTGTTTACATTATGTGTGTACTCGTACATAAATGGTAAACATATCAATTAGTCTTAGTGTTTAATAAATTTCTGACCATTTAGATGCCGCCACTTCGACCGTTTCTATGTTTCTCGCATCCAGGGGATTCCTGCGGTCCTCACAAGGTCATCGGTCCACCTTGTAAAAGGCCTTCCAACACTACGTCTTCCAGTACGCGGTCGCCACTCCATAACCGTTCGGCCCCAGTGGCCATCTGTTCTGCGAGCAATGTGGGCACATTGCTCGCAGAACAGGCTTTAGTTAATATTCAGTATAAGGTTCAAGTTCATATAGGTCTATACAAAGTTTACCAAGTTATTTTCAGAAGGATATTTGTAATGCAATTCACTCTGTTGGAAACTATCGGTTGAAGTGCGCTTTTAGTTATCATTATTCTCTTGCCCTTATCCCTATTTATTTGGGTACTTACCTACTCGTTATATTAACTTAATAAATATTGAATATTGCTCCAGCCATATAGCGGTTTTCAAGATGCTCTCAAAGCAACACAGAATTTATGTATAATCAATCATACTTGAATATACTGCAAATATTGTTTTTGCTAAGCAATTAATTTCCTTTTAATTTAATTAATATAGGTTCCCTTTCATGAGGTTTATGTTTAAAGTAATGCTTGATTGAGGACTGACTATGAAATGGTTCACTAAATTACGTGAATTAAAATGATACCTCGACTGCATTGTTTTCCTTGCAGTTGGCCATCTACTGGATAAGTTGTCGCACCAATCAGAATACATTATAGCCGTATATTGTTGAGCATAGGCACTTTCAAATGCACGCTAAAAAGCATGGTACCCACTTGTCCATCCTTTTCCTGCAAAAATATTTTTTGCGTAAAACCGATCCCATAAATAATCATAAGCATAATCAGCCTATATCGGGACGCAGGCCTCCTCTCGGTGCTCTCACTGAGAGGAGGCCTGTGTCCCCTGTGTGTCTCGCGTGGTGGATTACAGCCAACTCCCTCTGGACCGGGCTGGGCATCTACCAACCCGCACTGGGCTCGCGTGGTGGACCACGTGAGCCCAGTGCGGGTTGATAAATGTCACATGTCTTCAAATGTTTGGTTTTATGACATGCCGGTTTCCTCACGATCTATTCCTTCATCGTTTTGAGAGCAGTGCTGATGCAATTATTTACACAAAGTAAACCGCCTGTCTGGGTTCGAACCCAGGACCTACAATTGCAGCCACCACTGCTCATCATAACCGAAGTAAATTCTTTTATTTATTTAATCTCTATGTACAGTAGGCGGTGGTTCAGACTCTAAGCCAAAGCAAACGATAACAGCCGGGAAATGGCAGGGAGTTTAATGTACATTTAAATCAATATCAACAAGACATTACAGCGGTTTAACGGTTACGATCGTCGGTAGGTACACAAATTTAAAATTTTGATTTACGCGAATAACCTAGACTGTTCGCGAACGAAATCCGAAACAAAGAATTTTATTGGTTGTAAAAGTCGACACGAAGCTTTTTGGTGTTCCGTACGGAGACTAGGGAAATAGTTAAGAAGCTTACTCATGTCTGCTGTATCTAAGATCGTAAAATCAAAATCAGAATCAAAAGTCATTTATTCAAACTAGGCTGAGAATCAGTAGGTACTTTTCGAACGTCAAAATTACATAAGACAGTCCCCCAAAACGCCCACCCTTCACCTTTCGTAACTAGAGGAATCTTCAGGTTATACAAAATTGGCTCATTGTAGTACTTATTGTGTAGTCGTCTAATTTAGTTGTCGAAAGAGAATGTCGGAAAATAACTAAATTAGACGACTATACCACAACAAGGTAAGTTACTGGCTACAGGGATTTGTTAAAATGAAACTATCTTCTTCGAAAATAAACATGTTTTGATATCATTAATGACGAACCCGTTAGAACTTTATCAATCAAAATCAGTATATATTTGGTACGGTATATTTCACATCGGGTATAACTTATAAAGCAGTGGTGTCCCAGTGAAAACGACCACGACTTACGAGTTGAAGGTCGTAAGTTCGAACCCAGGCAGGCACTTTACTTTGTGTAAATTATTTCAATTATTTTCATCGCTACTGCTCTCAATACGATGAAGGAAAACATCGTGAAGAAACCGGCATGTCCTAGAACAAAAATATCGAAGACATGTGACATCTCTCTGTATGTAGTATCTCTAGTGTATTTTTAAGACCAATGGCTGAAGAAGAAGTATTTAAAATAATATATTCACTAAATAACACAAGATCTGTAGGGTTAGATGGTATATCAACACACGTATTAAAATATTGTGCTAGCACACTTTCACCCATCCTTACACACTTAATTAACCTGTCATTTACAGAGGGAACATTTCCGGAGCAACTTAAAGTATCTATAGTCAGACCGCTACACAAAAAGAACTGCAAACAGGAAATAAAAAATTATCGCCCAATAACCCTCATAAACATTACATCTAAAATATTTGAAAAGGCCATGCACAAACGTCTTACAGGTTTTCTTGACAAACATAACGTTATAAAAGAAGAACAAAACGATTTTCAAAAGAAAAAGTCAACTACTTTAGCAGCCTTTAACTTAATCAAAAACATAACGCAGACTATCGATAAACGAATCCCTGTTTCAGTTATATTCTTTGACATGACCCGTGCTTTCGATTTTGTTAACCACGACATTTTAATAAATAAATGTGAACTGTATGGTATTAGAGGACCTGCATTAGACTGGCTAAAAAGCTACCTGATAGGACGGAAACAATGTGTAGAGATTAAAAGAATTGATAAAGACTCCAAGTTAAGTGCGTATAGGTCTGAGTTTCAACCCAATAAAACCGGGGTACCTCAAGGCAGCATTCTAGGACCTTTACTCTTTCTGCTATTCATAAATGACCTGCCTAAAGCTTCCAATCATCAATGCGTACTGTTTGCTGATGATATATCCCTTGTTGTGAAACACAACTCCAATGCAATCACTCAAAAGGCTCGGTTAAAGCCTGCGGTGGAATCTGTACTAAATTGGTTGGATAGCAATAAATTATGCGTCAACCTCTCCAAAACGAAATACATGAACTTTTCAAACTATAATAATTCAAAAACAAGCCAGGGTGTTTCAAGTTTAACATGCCGGGGGCATAATATTGAACTAGTTAATGAAATGAAGTTTCTCGGCATTGTATTGGACAACCATTGTAACTGGAAGGCACATATTAACCACATAGGTAAAAAAATAAACAAATTTGTATTTGCATTAAAAAGGTTAAAACTGACTTCATCACAGAAAACTGCATTGTTAGCGTATCATGGCTTTGTTGCCTCCTCTTTAAGGTATGGACTTCTTTTGTGGGGAAATTCAACTGATATTAAACGAGCGTTCATTATTCAAAAAAAATGTATAAGAGCAATATGTGGAGTGGGACCCCTAGTATCATGTAGACCACTATTCAAAAAACTTAAGTTACTCACTTTAACTGGTCTATACATTCTGCAAGCTGGTATATTTGTCAAAGAACAGCGTAGGCTCTTCCCACAAATGTCCGATAAATTAAACTCGATTGTAAAAAAAAGAGACCCCACTCTTCTATTGATGCCACCATGTAAGACAGCCTACTGTAAAAAGAACTGCTCTATAATGACCGTAAAAATATTTAACAAAATTCCAAGATGTATTAGAGAGCTGCCTTTGAATCGGTTTAAAACTAAACTTTATAGGTGGCTAATAGAACAGAGTTTTTACAACTTGAATGACTTCTTAAGGTGACATTGTAATCTACTATAATTTTGACATTGAATAATAAAATATAGACATTTGTTGTATACTTTGTAAACTTGACTTTCATAATAACTTGACTACTATGTTAATATTAATTTTTCTACTGGTATGTCAGTTTGTATGTCTTGTGTTTTTGACATTCAATTGTTTAATTATTCTGCGCATGTAATTGGTATTTTATTAGTATGTACCCGCCTCATGATAAATTTTTGCATGCCATTTATATTTGGCGAAGTGTGAAGTTCACTGTTTAGCTTTAAGATCTTTCTGTACCATGCTTCTTGCAAATAAATCTATTCTATTCTATTCTATCTACCAACCCGCTCGGGGTCCGCGTGGTGGATTACGGCCCAATCCCAGAGAGGAGGCCTAGTTCCCAGCAGTTGGAACGTTATAGGCTAATTATATAACTCCAGGATAAACTTTATTACCAACGTACGATTCTTTATCACAAACACTATAAATCAATCCAAAGCTTATGGCTTCGGTTCAGACGATGACATATATGTACATCTCCAGTATAAGCTGACCTATTGTATAAGCCCCCTAATCTCCTTACAGTCAGAGGTCAGCTTATATCTACTAGAAATATATAGCTGTATATGTGAAATGAAATGAAATTGATTATTCTGTAAATAGGATTATTAGAATCACTTTTACACGTAATATTAAAAAAAATGAAAAAAAAATAAGCAAGATGGAGTCGACATTTCCTATCTGACTGAGAAGAAATAGCGAAACAAACTCAAAGGTGTGTTGTGTGTATATACGGAACGTTCAAAAATCAGTCTCACTCTTGACAACAATTATACCTGTTGCCTTGTCCAGGGTCGACATTTAATGGTCGACAATAATGCCGACATAAACCTGTTGAATAAAGGATAATCTTCTTTAATTTACTGGCGTTATGGCCCATCTTGTGTTTATTTCTGGCAGCACATCTCGCTCTATTTTCTTTTTTATTTGTGAAAGATTTTTATTGGTTTATCGGACAATGGGAGCTTTGATGTTAAAGAGATTTATAGGTATTTTGGGCAATAAAACTAAGCGTCTACGAGATTCAGTTAGGAATTTCATGGTAGTATTATAATTTTAGACTAGCAAAAATATGTTAGAGCAGTGGTGGCCCAGTGGTAACGGCCGCGACTTACGTGTTGTAGGTCGTAGGTTCGAACCCGGACAGGCACTTTACTTTGTGTAAATTATTTCATCACCACTGCTCTCAAAACGGTGAAGGAAAACATCGTGAGGAAACCGGCATGTCCTAGAACCAAAACTTCGAAGACATGTGACATCTACCAACCCGCACTGGGCCCGCGTGGTGGATTACGGCCCACCCCCTCTCACAAAGAGGAGGCCTGTGTCCCAGCAGTGGGAACATGATAGGCTGTTTATGTGAAAAATATGTTGTCTGAAAAGACTTCGACTGATGAATAAAACCGCAATCTGTATGATTGGATACCTTATAAGTTTATGTCAGAACAATGGTGTTTCGGGATGAAAACACCGAAATGTACCTAATAACAAAACGAACGAAACGAAATGTGTCTACTAACATTGTGCATTTTATAAGTACCTCCACAGTAAAATCCCTAAAAAGAAGTTTTAACTGTACAACATTATGCTGTAACAAACATGTTACAACACGGAAAAGATCAAGGTATGCAAAGCACCGACTTGCCTTGGCTAAATTTATAAGGCAACAAGAATTATTTAAATCGTCCTATACAGCTTTGTTCTTCGTTCAAACCAGCAAGTATTGCACTTGTACAATTCTAGCAAAAAACTTTGCAGGCTCCCTCCGAACCAAGTCGCTCGGTTGTAAATACCAACGACTTGTTTATTTCCAGCCGTTGCGTTTTTTCCGTGAAGCTTTTTATACTTCCTGTCGTACAGTTGATGACTTTATCGTAAAATGTTTAGTATTCCAACAACATTTATTGTTCAACCTTTCCTTTGATCGTTTGGTTTTAATGCTAGTGTACCGTTTAAATTGATTTGGTTAATGTAATAGGTGGTCCAACGTCTTCCTTCCAGTCGTTTTTTTGCTACATGCTTACTACATCTCCGAAACTTATATTTTAACCTTTTCTTCAGGTAAAGTAGTTAAATAATGCTTATTCAGAATTGAAATGTAGGTACATACATAAATAAAAACTTATACCTTATTAATTAATTATATAAAAATATAATATTCTAACTTAAGGGTCGGGTAATCGCAGTAGACCTTGGCCATACAAATCCGCGTTGCGCTAACACCGGGCAGCGCCGCAGTTCGGTTTCATAGGAAATATTTATTTTTAATACCGAAAATATGAATATTTGGATAAAATCACAGATAAATTATAGATAATAAAATAGTCTGTTCATACAAAAAAAACACATGAAAATATCTTAAGTATTTTGAAAGTAATATCAATTTGTATGCTTTGGGTAGACATTGTTTCCTGAAGTATTTGACTACATTACTTAAATATTCATAAATATATAGAATTGATGTGTATTTGTTCTGGTTTGATATAATTTTTTTCTTACTTGTGCCTATTAAAAGTCACTAAAATCATATATCTGCGCCTTAACTAAAACTTTTGATATACCAAAATATAGCGTCAAAAAATTGTTCCGCATCGCTGTCACCCGGTAAAGTACGCAAGTGACTGGCGGCATTGCTATGTTATATGGGAATGCTTAGCCTCTGGCAACGTAAGAGCTAGGTAAAATGGATTTTTTTTTTTTGGCTGGGAAATTATCCAATAACTTCTCCCGTTCTGGGCGGACCGGGAGGGTGTGTCAGACTCTTACTGACTAAAACCCACCCGTATTTCTTCCGATGCCTGTGCTACCAGGGGCCTCAGTAAGCCTTTCGAACTTCCACGCGAGGTAAAATGTTTGACTAAACAACTCACAAAACCCTACATCACTTCTTTTATAAACTAACCGTGCCCCGCTGTTCCACCCCTTAGTAGATTCCCAAAGAAACCGTGCACTTTTCCGACATAAAGTGTCCACCTTGATATAGTGTAGCTTAGCATCGCATTCATATTTGTACGACTCTGGGCAAGTAAGTAAGTAAGTAAGTAAGTAAGTATATTTATTTGTTTAAACATGGTATACATACATTGCATGCAAGATATTACAGTAGAAAAGAAAGTTCAAACATGTTCAGCCGCGTGACGTGGCGTACAAATTGTTGAGTGGCGTACAGTTGCTGGGTTTTAACCGGGACTACACTTATTAAATTCAAAATGATAAAATTACTATAACAATCGTACTACATTATCAATACAATTCAATTATCAATTCTATTCAATGTCAGTTCAATTATCAATTCAATTCAATGTCAAGTTAATTATTAATTCAATTATGTCAAGTTAATTATTAATTCAATTCAATGTCAATTCAGTTTAATTATCAATACATTATACAATAAAATAAATTAAAATACATAATCATCAAGAAAAATTATCCTCTTTCATAAATTCCGAAATACTATAATAAGATCTCTCTATTAATAATTTTCTCAATTCCAATTTCAGGCCAGATACATCCAATAATCTCCATGACTTGGGCAATTTATTAAATATGGTCGGAGCCATGTAATAAATGCTCTTATGCAAAAGAGCAGTTTTACCGCCGCGAACACAGAGTAGAGTATTGTCACGTCTATTCTTTGGCACAGCATCAGACAAACGTTGGAATAAGTTAGGATGACTTACAGTGAACATTACCGTTTCCAAAATGTATAATGAGGGTAATGTCAATATTCTATGCTCTTTAAAATAGGGTTTGCAGCTGTCTGTTGTTTGAAGTCGAAACATCGATCTGATGCATCTTTTCTGGGCCCGAAACGCTACTTCATTGTCCGTACTATTTCCCCAGAAAATAACTCCGTATCTGAGAATGGATTCAGCCAATCCATAGTACGCAGTAATTAATGCATCTTTATTGAGAACCGCTGCTAGTTGTTTCAAAGCGTAGGCTGCACTACTTATTTTCTTACTCAGGGCTTCTATTTGGGGCTTCCAACACAACTTATCATCAATTATTAGTCCCAGAAATTTTGTTGTTTCAGTTGCATTTATATTAATATTATTATACTGGACATTATTATTGTTAGCTGTATGTGTACGTTGTCCGAAATGAATTACATTAGTCTTTTTTAAATTAATGATTAAATTATTATTATTAAGCCAATTTATGATAGATATAAGCGAATTATTAATGTCATGTTCATACGTACTTTTGTCATTACAAGCTATAGTCACAGTGCAATCGTCAGCAAAAAGTGTCATTGGGTGGTCAACAGCTTTAGGCAAGTCATTTATATACAGGATGACTGGAAATTAGTGGCGGAGCCGTTAAGGGGAGATAGTCTAGGGTTATTACGACAGATATCACTATGAGACCTACCGTCCTTACTTAACCCTTTCCAAGATATTCCTACTTAAAGAGTGTAACCCAAAAATTCGTACAAAAAAAATTCAAATAGTAATAAATCCTAAAAAAAATGTGATTTTGGCCTACTTTTTTTTGTTTTGCAACAAAGATATTCTAAATAAGTAATATTAATTGTTAAATTTCCGCAACTGTCATTATTTTATGCAAAAACTGCTAAACAAAAACGGAAAATGTAAAAAAAATACTTTGATGGCTGATAAAACATCAATTTTCTTTAAAAAGTCACCCTTTATTATTACGTACAAAATAATTAAAAAACTTTTACGTTTCGTTCCCTTTCAAATGAGATATTAAAATCCAAAATCGGTTAAGGAACAATGAAGATATGGTCAATGGAAAAAACCCGTAGAGCCCGTGTAGAGTCCTTTGTTCCGAGAATAAAGGACTCGGTCGACGCGCATGAGTCGAGCTTGCCCCTCCCTCTTGCTCATGCTCAGTCCGCTCTTACGGTTTACTGTGTTCGGATGTGCTTACTTTCTCTCAGTTTTGATTTTTCTAACGACTTGGCTTTTTCCTGGACTTTTGTAAGTATTCGATTCTCTTCCCGACAACTTGGACTGTGCCCTGTTTTCTGTGACTCGTTACGATTTGGCTGTGTGGTTTATCGGACCAATAATGGCAGGAAGAACATCGTTTAGTAACGAAGAATACGCAGATATTCTTTTTTATTACGGAGCTGCCAGAGGAAACGCTGAACAAGCTCGTCGTGAATATGGCGAAGTATCGTATCGTCGACTGCCTGATGCCCGCGTATTCTCCCGAACCTTCCGGCGGGTGCGAGAGCGCGGAACCGTCGTAAGATACCAAGGTAAGAGAAAGTTATTATTATTAAAGCATGTTCAAACCAGAGATTTCTCCATACAAAATGTAGTTCCTTCCTGTACAGGCCGCTCTACATTACTGCGCCGCCGCTAGTTTCCATACATGCGCTATAAAAATGTTTTGTTCTAGCGCTTTCAATAATTGTCCAGCTATAAAAATAAACCTTTCCTATCACTCTTATTAACGTGCCCTTTAAATTGTAAGATTGCAAAACAAATGTCGCTGTCCACATTAGTCAGTGCAAAGACTCCCATAAATCATACAAGTAAGATAACGGATATCACTTCCTCTCTCGCACTTACGCGTCTTATGGGTGACGTCACCAAGTTGCAGTGAAGTGCGCTATTATTGTTTACTATTTTTTGTCGAAGTCGATGGATTTTGGTAGAGCTTTTGTAAGAATTTTTATTGTGCGGTCATTGTTGACGCTCATTGCACTATGTCGACAGACGCATTCCTACAAGAGAAGTGATTTATGTTATGGTCCAACCGACGTGAGTCTTTGCGCGGAGCCACACCAACCTAAACAATAGCCATGGTAGTAACACTTAATTAAAAAAACTTTTTTGTTTTTAGGTGACGCAGGTAGACCTAGACTGGATGTCGGGGACGACGAAGAGGAAATTTTAAATTATTTCCAAAGAGACCCTACGCTGTCTACACGAATGATAGCTCGCCGTATGGGACGCTCTCAATGGAAGGTGTGGTACACTCTTCACGAAAATGACCTCCATCCTTACCATTACACACCTGTTCAGGCCATAGAAGAAGGGGACCCTTTAAGAAGAATGCAGTTTTGCAGATTTTTAATAAATGCGGACGTTGAAGATAGAAATTATCTCAGAAGAATTTTATGGACTGACGAGTCCAAGTTTGATAAGGACGGCATTACGAATTATCATAATGCTCATTACTGGAGTGAACGAGCCATGGGTAATCCACACCTAAAAAGACAAAAAGGTTCACAGAGAAGATTTAATCTAAATGTGTGGATGGGTATAATTAACAACCATTTGATTGGACCACATTTCCTACCGCAAAACCTCGATGGGGTTGAATATGAAAATTTTCTGAGGAATGTATTTTTTGAATTAATGGGAGATGTGCCGCTAGAAACGAGGCAAAACATGATATTCATGCATGATGGCTGTCCGGCGCATTTTAGGCTAGCTGTGAGAAGTTGGCTAGACCAACACTTCCCCGACCGAAGGATAGGTAGAGGTGGTCCAATAACATGGCCGGCACGTAGCCCCGACCTCACACCCATGGACTTCTTCGTGTGGGGTCGAATGAAAACTTTGGTTTATGCCACTGACGTCCCTGTACCAAACGTTGAAGACTTGCGCAACAAAATAATCAACGCCGCGCAGGAAATACAAAGGGAGCTTACAGACTCAAGGGTTGTAAAAACGGGTGTCGTAAGAAGAGCACGAGCTTGTATTAGAAATAATGGTGGGCACTTCGAAAATGAACTGTAGACAGTTTTTTATTCAATAAATATTTATTCTTCAGTAGTTTGGTTTTTTCTTTCATTTTTATTATTAGTCTTATCTTGATGGTTCCTTAACCGATTTTGGATTTTAATATCTCATTTGAAAGGGAATGAAACGTAGAAGTTTTTTAATTATTTTGTACATAATAATAAAGGGTGACTTTTTAAAGAAAATTGATGTTTTATCAGCCATCAAAGTATTTTATTTACATTTTCCGTTTTTGTTTAGCAGTTTTTGCATAAAATAATGACAGTTGCGGAAATTCAACAATTAATATTACTTATTTAGAATATCTTTGTTGCAAAACAAAAAAAAAGTAGGCCAAAATCACTTTTTTTTTAGGATTTATTACTATTTGAAAATTTTTTGTACGAATTTTTGGGTTACACTCTTTAAGTAGGAATATCTTGGAAAGGGTTAAGTAAGGACGGTAGGTCTCATAGTGATATCTGTCGGAATAACCCTAGACTATCTCCCCTTAACGGCTCCGCCACTATTTTCCAGTCACCCTGTATAAAGTGAACATCGGAGGGCCCACCACACTGCCTTGCGGTACTCCGTATATTACTTCTCGTTCCTCGGATCTTACAGTTATCTCACGTTTGTTGCAAATTTGACTTATTTCGGTAACCTGCTTACGTTTGTGAAGATAAGATTCAATTAGTTTTAAGACGTTACCCCTAATACCATACGCTTCAAGTTTCGCTGCTAGGGAATTGTAATGCACACAATCAAAAGCCTGTGTCATGTCGCAGAAAATGGCGCACACAGGTGTCCTCTTATCTACGTTTAACATGACATTATGTAGAAATTCATAAATAGCCAGATTTATACTTTTGTTTTTGCGAAATCCCTTTTGTTCGTCAGCTAAAATGTGATATTTTTCTAAATAATTGTTGATTTCCCCCGATATATATTTTTCGAAGACTTTGGATAACACTGGTATAATCGCAATCGGTCTGTAGTTGGACATCAATTCGTAATTTTCCTTCTTATAAAGCGGTTTTACTATAGACTTTTTTAAAGAATCAGGAAAGGTGCCTGCGCTTATACAAAGATTGATAATGAAACATAAGTGTGTAGATATTATCAATGCAACTGCTTTTAATATTTTTGTGGCAATACCATCATAGCCAACGCTGTTCGTGTTTCTAAGTTTCATTATAATATAGAGTATGTCATGTGGTGTACACGGAGCCAAAAACATAGACTGTGCTCTGCTATCGATCAGTGACGTTGAGTTCATTCCTGCGTTACTTGTTGGCTGGATTTTATCGATAAAATAATTATTGAATGCATCGGCTATATCCTTCCTTTGAGCAATTCTTTTATTTTCAGAGTTGATGCAAGTAATACAAGTTCTCAAGTTTTCACTTTTGGACCTATTGATGATTTGCCATGTGGTTTTTGATTTGTTATTTGAGGTTTTAATATTGTAAGTGTTTTGAGCTTTTTTAGTTAGATTAATAATTTTTTTAAATAATCTTGAATAATTTTTGAATTTAACTCTGTTTGATTGATTTGGTTTTAACCTGTATTTCCATAGGAGATTCCTTTTATTTTTGCTACAGATCTTAATCCCACGTGATACCCAAGCAGGTTTTTTTACTATGTTAACGGTAACAATTTTATTGGGGAAACATAAATCATAAAATAATTTGAAAGTTTCTATAAAACAGTTGTAAGCTGCATTTGAATCTTCCATCTCATACATATCGGAGAAGGAGAGACTGCCTAGACAAGTTTTGAATTTTTCTATATTTTCTGGACTGTAATCTCGTGTCATTTTACGATAATATTTATGAGCATCCTTTTTTCGTACGGGACACTTTAAAAGCTGTGCTGTGTGGTCGGATAGCGCGAACTCCACTACTTCAGTCTTACAACGTTTACCAAAATCATGAGCAAAATTGTCGATACATGTTCGGCTCGCAGTCCGAGTATGTTGCCTTAATGCTAGTTGTAAATTCGAGTTTAAGAGAATACATTCAAATTCGGTTGATTGCTTAGTTTTCTTTAAAATGTCAATGTTGTAATCACCAGCTATGACTATATTCTTACATCTTTGTTTGGATAAATATTTTAAAAGAATTTCAAGTTTATCAAAGAACTCATTTAAGTTATTTGAGTTCGGAACTCTATAAATACACACAAATATAATATTATAATCAGTCAATTTAACTGCACAACATTCAAATATGCTTTGTGATGACATTTTTGTTATGGTGGGCAATTCCTTCCATTGTAAGTTACGCTTAACGAGGATACATGCACCTCCTCGCTTACTCGCCTTTCTACTATAACATGCCGCTAAACTATAGTTAGGTATGTGTAACTGATTCTCACTGCCAGCCATCATAAAATGCTCAGAAATGCATATTACGTCTACATCAATATCTCGGTCGGAGAGCTCACTTAAACAGACTGAGAGAGCATCAGCTTTACTAAGGAGACCGGCAATGTTTTGATGTAATGTACATAGATATTTAGTCAAGAAAAAATTTATCCTTATTTGTTAAATTATTATCTAGGGTTATATCAATTTTATTACATTCGCGATTATTATATTGTATGTCAATTATTAAATTGTGTATGTCCTTAAATATAATATACATTCCATGGTTACTTATTGTACCAGTTCGTTTATCATATACCTTGTAGTCATAGGTTAAGTTTAAGTTACTGTCTAACAGATACAAATGTTCATAAGTCAATACATCTAGATATAAAAGATTATTGAAAGTTTCTACTCTACTGTTAAATAAATTAGCATGGTATCCGTATTTATAGGTCGGTGCACATATGATCACATTAGTATAATTTATGTTGTGAAACACTTCTCTTATTTGGAATATAATTTCAAAATAGTTATTAGTTTTCTTAAAGTCTTCATCGCCTAAAAGAACTACCCAAAAGTCATTCATAGTAAATTTCACAAGTTTTTCCTGTAAGCCTTCCAGCAGGTGTTGAGTTTTCCCGTTCGATATCAAATAATGGCAGCAATCAAATGAGCTCGCGAACTTATCTTGCATTATACTGCATATGTTGTTTTTATTATTTGTACTTAATATACACAACTTATTTTTGTGGCGAACGAGTGGACTTTTCTTGTGAATACTGGGAGTGATAAGTTTATCTTGTTCCTCTATATCCTGATTGCTAGAACAACTTCTTTTTAAATTTGTGTCTAGGGTCGTTTGTTCCACACTAACAGATTTTCCGGCAATCACAGTACGATGATTAGGTAATTTTGAAGAAGAGTCAGCCTCATTCCCATCTCTCTTTTTCTGCTTCCGCACAGACGTTGGTGTGGCAGAAAGTGAGTCCCCATATCCAACCTTTTTATATAATTCTATGATTTTATGACATCTTTCCAGTTCCGATTTTAAATTCGTATTTTCTGCATTTAAGTTATCAATTTCATTATTTGCTATCAACAATTCTTCCGTTATAGATGATAATTTTATTTGTAGGTCACATAGTTCTGAGGTGTCGCATGGGTCAGGTAGGCTTTGCATCGTGGCATCAAAAAGTGACGAGTCAGAAGTGTTCATAACCGACACATTATTATACGACATTGATTTTCGCATTTTCCTAAATGTTATATTATTGCTTTCAGTTGCCATTATTATAATTAATATAAGTAATCTGTGTATGTTTGAAACGAACTTGATGCCGAAAAAAAAGAAAGATCTACAAATAGTGACACAGTCCGTCAGGATCGAACTTGCGACACGGTGACTCGTGCAAGTTATGGTATCGTATGTAGGCCAGTTTACCACTCGACCAAGTACAGATTAATCAACAGTGCGAAATACTGTATCTGCTCTGACTTAAAATAATTTTAAACTTTAGACAAGTCGTTATATGACTCATGCTGCAAAAATTTTCGCACTGTCACACTGTATTGTTAACACTTTTTTTAATCAATGTTTTTATTATGTTTTGAATAATATTATCGTCTTTTCGTAATGATTTTGTTGTTTTGAGAGTCAACACTGTATATTCTATAATTTCTAGCACGTAATTCTTATTAACAGGTCACTTTCAACACTCCACTTTTACTTTGATATTTCAATGTTTTGGGTACAGTTGTAGTCCGGATAACTATGAAACAGTTAGTTGCAGATGCTATTGTGACTTTAACACCACTCTCAAAGCTAAACATTCGGAAACACTATTTTTTTTAAATTTTATTCACGGAGCCAATGTTTACGCGACGGCAGCGCCATCCCAATCCCAAGCAAAACATACAAGATCTATATACCTATCTGTAACATCTCACACTCCGTTGTAATTTGACCTATGTTTACAATTAAAGCATTCTGATTCATTACTGAAAATAAATTAGTAATTAGATCAGTATTTTTATATTCGTTTAAATTTTGACAAGTAGAAAGGCAAGAGGCAAAAAGAATCCAAATCTGTAATATATAGCTAAAAGTCCTTTACGAAACTTATTACTCTCATTACCTATAAGAAAATAAAACAGCGTAATTCATTTATTCCCTAATACATTTACCGAGTATTACGATTACGAACATCAGCTTAACTACATATAATATTTGTGATTTGAGTGAATTCATCAAAACTTGTTCCAATGTAATTTCTTCTTAATTATTAATGTAATTTCTTAATTCTAGGATAACTTTCTACTAAATAATGAGTTGGTATTAATTATTCAGGTACCTAATTACTAAAGTTACTAAGCGTAAGTATAATAAGAATAACCTTATCGTTCATTATATTTTCGAGCCGTTTGGGGTTGAAACCCTAGGGCCGGTCCGACATAAAACATTGACAGACTTTCGGGTAAACTACAAAGGTGACCAAATACTTGAAACTAATGTAACAAAATTTCTTGGACTGCTCATTGATAACGATATGTCATGGAGGACTCAAATAGATGATGAATAGGGAAGCTAAGTAAGTATTCATATGCTCTGTAGAGATGCTAGTGTGACTGTTCCTAAATAACCCTAGGCCGATAAAATTTTCGTTTTTCCTAATTCTGTTAATATGAATGTTTGGGTCGGTCCCTCATATTGAGGGAAAGTCACACCCCGCCGCCGTACGACTCTGTAGAGCTCGTCTCCAGACTGGTCACTCTCCCACCGACAGAGATAAGAATTCCAAATATGAAGAAGCCTAACGCCTTGTCTCTTGCCTTGTTGTGTTAATAGAGCAAGGAAAGGATTGAAATAAATAGTAAATAAGATTTAGGAATTCATAGTTATGAAGTTGGATGTGGTTTAGAAAGACAATAAATAATAGAATAATGCTAAGTATATTATTATATAGATTTGTGAGTAACTCTTACGCTAGCGTAAGAGGTATTTGGTCAGGCATTACTCACACGATATTTTACATCTGTACTTGGAGTACTCAGAGCAACACTTCCATAAAGAGACGCAAGCGGCTGTTCAGCGGCATTACGTCGGCATCATGCCCGTTTGGAGACATGGTCCCTAGCAGTTCTTTCAAACTGATAAGCGTGACGAAGCGGCTTTCCCTGCGGCAACCGTGTGGACCGTCCTTGTCTAACAACGGGGCGGCTAGTTTCAGCGGCATTGCGTCGGCATCATGCTCTTAAGGAGACATGGTCCCTATCAGTCCTTGGACTGGATATGAGATAGATGTGGTTTCCCGAACCCCTGGAAGTTCACCCTTTGCACAACAAGCATATCTGCAAGACACGTGTTCATATCAGTCTAACCGAATTATTGGTTTGTGATAGAGAATACAACATTCAAGAATTACTAGATAATAAGAGTTGAGAATCGAAACTCAAGAATGATTAATTAATAGAGCTGTGGATCAGCTCTCTTAAAGATTTATAGACAGCCCCAAAGCGCCCATCCGTCATCACTTCCTAGTGTTTGAGCTGGGGAGAAGAAGTGACGCAACAAACTCCCCAGCAACACGTCTCTGTCTGTTTAGTTACAAGAACTTTAATTATACTATCAGACTAGGATAAATATTATAATAAAAGACTCTCCCAGTCGTCGCAACAAACTCACACACGCACACTATATTAGGTACTAAATTAGTCTAATCGGGGCTTTAACCCAACTATAACTCATACTCGCTATCTAGCGACAACCCACTCGGACATGGCCCTTGGTATTCACCAAGCCTCCTAACTTAACTCGCCTAGACTCCAACGTCTGTATCTTTCCGTAGTCTTAAATCATCTTGTTGCATTCGTCTTGGATAGTTAGGACAAGGAGGGATTACAAGTAAACAATGTCAATATAAAATAAGGTTGGGAATTCACAGGTTATGGAAAGGAATCTAATTTATCTACTTTTCTTTTGATTATGAAAGTTAGAGGACATGTCAGTAATATAAAAGGGTAGGTATGTGACACGTAACGCTTGCGCTGTACGAGTATATTACTCTAAGTTACGTTAATGGATTTCTTTACAATAATTACAGACCCACCCCAAGTGACGTGGGACTGCATTACAACAGTTGACAGCGTCGCGCATGTATTGTTAGACCTGAACGCATAGGACCACTAAGGACACTGCTACGATTCTAACAAGCCACGCTCCCTAAGCTCTAGTCATGTCTTACTCAATCCTAAGGCAGAGTACTGCGAAGTTCAACTGTCATTGAGCGAGACACGTTCCAGCAATCACTGGGCGCGAACTAATGTAATGAACCCCTTATAACGGCCTAATCACCCGTTACAAAGACAATACAAAACTTGCACAAGCGTACCGCATCGTCAGTCGGTAGTAGAATTCTTTACAATTGCTCCTGCTATACGCCGAAGTGGTTATTCCAAATCGTCACTTCTCACTCTCTTAATCTCCCCCATTAGAAGATGCTTTCAATGTAATCGGCAGCCGTGCGACTAAGTCAAGCATCGGAGCGTTTCTATCTGGGCATCCAAATGTTGTGTCTCGCTAATGATAATTTGTGAGAGGCCGATAGCCAGATGTGGTTTAACGAGACACAATCCCTAGCGTTCCTTAGAACGAACTATCAATCCAGTTTAGGAAACTTGGTGAAGCCTACCCCCTCTACCAAGAGTCTGCATACATCAAGGGCAATGTAAAATATCCTGCAGTTAGTCAGTCCATAGGGATAAGATAGCCATCACTAGCATTTGGTTTGTTTGTGTTCGTAAACAATTACAAAGTAGCATTATAGCTCAAATTGGCCCTAACGAGTTGCGAGTATTAGTTTGGTTCAGCCTTCCATAAGCGGTGTGACTGCCGTAAGTGTCATGTCTTGGTTGTGGTTGTCTATAGTCTGTTGGTAGAGTAGTCTACCGTCTCTTGTTAAATGTCACACCCAATGGAAGGCGTTCTCCGAGTCCCTAGAACCAAACGCTGGTGTAGGATACCTCGATCGTCATAGAAAGGAATAAGGAGGAATAGAATAGTAAACACTCACCCAATCGTTCACAGATACACTCACTGAGATTCGCGCGCCTTACACACAACTTACATTATACTTGACTAATATAACCTAGTCTAAATCTACACATATTATTACAATTTAACGTATTAATTAAACTGATAACACTTTCACTATCGCGATCTCTCCAAAGTAACATTGTGTCATTATTATCGACCTAGTTCTATCTCTCCTAGTTCGGCCTAATTCAACCGCTCTTTCTCGTGGTATTTTCACGAACTCCCTAACTTAACCCGCTAGATATCACGTCCGAACCCTGTCGCGGCTCATCACCGACTCCCCTCAGCCCTACCCTTTTCGTCCTCTGTTCCATCTCCAAAACGACCGGAGCGTGGTGTTTTTCCCATGCCAACCGAATTACTCAGAATAGGTTTATTGCCTTTTTTGTACCCTTTCTCGATTGTTTTAAGGGCCTGTTTGGGTTTTGCCCGCGGCCCAAATCATCCTAAACAGATGTGCACTACTATTGTGCTCTGCGATAAGAAATCGAATACTTTAGTCGTATCTTTAGAATTTGTTAAATTATTGCTTTCGACCCGTCCGTTGTTAATTGTCTAAAGTTTGTTTCCCATAAAATATAAATGGAATGCATTTCTAAAAGGTTTCACATTTCCAAAGAAATAGGATGTTTTGTTATTAATTACGGTAACACGTCGAGCTGTCAGCCCATAAAATAGAGATTTAATGTATTTGTAAGAGCCTAATATCGTGAGACAATGTTAAAATAAGAATTTAGAATAAAATATTTTGTTATTAATTAGGAGACATGACAGACAGTCACACTAGGCAAAATTGTGAATAAGACAGCGCTCCTAACAGCTTATCATGGGTATGTCGCCTCTACTTTGCGATATATTTTGGCCTTATATTTTGGGGCAATGCTACTAGGGTTGAGGAGCTATTTGCTATTGCACAGAAAAAATGTATTCGAGATATAAGTAAAATAAAACGAACGGATTCATGTAAGCCACATTTCCAAAACTTAAAAATATTGACTGTACCATCACTTTATATCTATGAAGCCTGTATCTTTGTAAAAAACAACATGTTTTTATACAAATATATGGAAAGTCAACAGCGCTCAAAGAAATTGCACCCGTTACGCACTAAAACCAAATTCCTGTACAATAGTATATATGCAATGGCTCCAAAACTTTATACCAAATTTCCTGAACAAATTGTATCGAGCAAAAACATGAATGAGTTTAGACGTAAGATTTTTAAACTAACTTGAATAACAAGGCGTATTATTCTGTTAATGAATATCTTAATGACAAATTAAAATAATATGTACTTATATAATTTAATATCTGTATAATTAAAATCCTGCTCCACCTATTCTTTAATGACATTGACTTCATTTTGATATTGTATACGAAATTGTGACTATTTACTACCTATTTTTGTTTATGTGTCGTCTTTTTTATTGACATATTATGAACTGTAAGTGTTTTGCATGAAACTGTGGCATGTACTTACCTAGTGACTTTATTTATTTAATATTTTGTTAATGTGACTTTTTGTAACTAATGATTTTGTATGCCTTCTGGCGGGATATAGTATGGACCAATATTTCTATATAATACCAACTGTATATTTACCCTATGTTCACAAAATTAATAAATGAATTTGAAATTTGAATTTGAGTGATCATGGACTTTTTAAGGAAATCTCGAAACGGCTGGTTGCCGAACTACCCGTGACCCAAGGGCTGGCTTTTACTCGTACCTTGGCAAGAGGCTAAGCATTGTCATACAATGCCACCTTTCTCTTGGTTATATTACCAGTCGTTAGCGATGAGGATTCATTTTTTGACGCCATATTTTAGTTTAAAAACATAAAATCACGCCTTCTTTTCATGAAAGGTTGGGCAGAGGTGTAACTGTAGTACACCCACATTTCGCCAGTTATGTTTAAGTCCCATGTAATAGGGGGCGAGCCTATTGCCATCAAATGGGCACAAATCCAGACTCCGGGCTGCTAATGAGAAATTCCAGACAGAAAAAATCCATTACACTTTGCCCGACCGGGGAATCGAACCCAGGACCTCATGTGCACCACTAGATCAACGAGGCAGGTAGTTTAATACTAGTTACAGTTAATTTAGGATATTATATTTTGTTTTTTTTTTAGGTGAGTGGTTAAGTGGATAATGATTCATTTTAATTCTGAATAAACTACCCACCAATAACATTTTAGTTGTCAAATCGAATGTAGAGCCAAGCCCCTAACTCTACAAAGTCAACATCTTTTTTTTATGTATGGCATCTTGTAGTTGACCTTGAGATGTCGTGACTACTTAACCGGACTATCCTGTGGCTGCCTTAAGCGGACTCAAAGCCTCCAGCCAGGGGCGAATTTCTTACAATATTAAGCGATTGCACGCTAACGGCAACCCCTGTGGGGTACGAACCTCGGTTTAGGGCGTCGCTGGGGGAAGACAGCAAGGTGGGACAGGCTGGATCATAACTGGATAAATATTATTAATTGGGGAATTTAAAGCTATGGGCTCAGCTACGGTGCGGGCTGGCACTTCGTCGAGCAAAAAGTTTACATCTCAATGGATCCGTAACAAATACAGAATTGCACCTCCCATCTCTAATTAAGTTACGAATATCTTAATTATTATTGCAGTTTGTGTGCAAATCCTAGGTTGCATACAACATTTTAGCTTTATAGGACTTCGGGACGTACCCTACAGGTTTTATTTTAGATACAGACCTGCACTCCCATTACGGGGGCTGGACGGTGAAAGTTACGGATTTCTAATTTTTTGTGTTGTTTGTGTACAAATCCTAGCAGCTTTCTAGGACTTTTGGAAGTGCCCTAGAGGTTATGATGAATGAGCGAGTCAGCCAGTAACGAAATTGACGTATTATATGTAATATTAAAATCCACATGATGAAAGCTAGGCAGATGAAACTTAGTGCGTTTTATAAGTCTGCTAACCACATCTTATCCTGAGAATTTGAGCTCTCTAGCATTATTTAGGCCAACGCTATGAGAGTTTGAAAATACGACGAAATGCTTCGAGGAAAGGTCGGTAGTGCCCCCCTGATTATTTTTTGGCTTGTCTTGGCGGGGCACCACTGTTCCCCCAGATCTAAGGTACTAAGCTTAATAACTACCCTTTTCAGCACTGTTAAATGTTAAAGAGTTACTGAAAATCGTCTTTAACGTATCTCACAAAACCTTTTGTGATTCTAGAGATGTTTGCTTTCTGTTATATTATTAACTTCTTGTTCTTTCGAAATTTATCTGTCATTCCGGAGTGAAAAGGAAGAAACTTAAGGATTGAAAATATAAAAAAAGAGGCAGGTGTTATTTTAGTCGCAACCTCTATTGCAATAGTTAGCTGTATTTTTAGTCTTTTTAACGAAAGTGTCTCTTTTATTTTTAGCAAGTTATTCGTTATTATTTAGGTACAACCTTAGAAACCACTCAAGTCTTTTATAATCAAACAACTTTGTGATTTTTATTTAGTCAGCCTAATTTTGATGGTATATATATTATAGACCATCAAAAACATTGCTAATATCACTTACATACATAAACGTACGTCTTACTCCCATGGGGGTAGGCAGGAACTATAGTACGCCATCTGCTCCGCTCCTTACATACTCATTTTGCTTCGCCTACGTTCATACATCTGGTCTGTATGACCAGATGTATGAACGTAGGTTGGGAACGCACGCCGCACTATGGGACCAACCGGTATTTTCCATCTCAAAAATCGATAACTCTGTTGTTTTGTGATTTATCTCCTTGATTTTTTTTATCACGTATTTGTGAATATCTAGGCAATAAAAGAAATCAAACATCATCATTCTAAAAAAAATATTTTTTCCGAAAAAAAATGACAAAGATAAAGTTATACGAAATTTCATACAAAAAATCATACAGTTATATTAAAATAGCAATAAAAGTTACACTTATGCTTAAAATAAGTTTAAAACTAAATTATTATTATTAAACAAACAGTTACATGACAAAAAAAAATTATTACTTAAACTTATCCTACTCATCACTTTCTTTTTCCAACAATTCTTTAGCTTCGTCAAATAATTCTTTGGATATTAGAAAACTTGGTTTATTTAAGCTAGATATATAAGGATCAGATGTATATAACAAAATATGCAGAACGTCTTCGTTTGTTGCTGATCTGGAACACTTCCTAGCGTGATGTAACCTATATTTCTTATAATCTTTATTTCGAGCTTCCTGGGCATCTTCGGATAATTGTCCTATAGGCAAAACTGCATAATGCTCTATTATTTTAGCACCATGTATAAGTACTTTATGGACCGAAGATGGCATGTAGTACCAGTTATATTTGCTTACATATAATTGCGCGGTTACCAATGTATACTGACCAAATTTTTCTGCGTTTATAGGAAATCCCGATGACATAGTTTGAAGAATTACATATAGTCTCTTGATTAATTCTTCATCAATTCCGGTTATCTCTGCAGAACATTGGTAATTTTGGAAAAATCTCCTTGCCGTATTACCGTCATTGTTATTACCGGAACCTTGACGTGGTTTATCAATATGCAAGCCAAGCACTTCTCGGAAACGTTTTTGGACAAATTTTTTCTTGTCTTCTTTAAGTTGCTTGTTTTCTGGAGTTGTTGCAGACCACTTCTCAAAACCTAAATTGTAAGAAATATGGAGGATCATTTCCATAAATCTTATCCATGCGTGTAGCGTCGACAATCCGTATTTAAACGCATTTTCATTTTCAACTCTCGTTGTAACTTTTAAAAGATCATTCATTTGTCTGGGAGTTGCTCCACAAACAGTGCAGGTAGCACTGGATGATGTGTTTGTCAACACTTGAGCAACTTTCCCATCAATCATTGTCATAAACAGTTGATGTTTAACTTCGATGACTTTGTCTTCTATTGACACAAGAGTTGGAATCAATTGATTAATTTTGGCTTCAATTTCACTGACAACCGCTGTAGTTTTTTCGGGAGTTTCTTTTGCAAATTCTAATGAAATTGGTCTGCAATATCTAACAGATGAGCAAGTAGGGTTTTTCCATATGACCGTAGAAGTTTCTTCGTCTACTAGTCGCAGTGGTACAAGGGACACTATAAACAAATTAGCGTCCGATATTTGTTCGTTTTCTTCCGGTAGAGTTTGTTTATACTCACTTTGCCCGGAGGATCCATCACATCCCCATTTAGTGAAAAGCTTGAGACGATTGTAAGTCGATCCTGACTTTATCCTTATAATACGGCAGACTGTATGGTCTAAGAGATCTTGCAGGTTGATTTTTGCGCTTATATTTGTCACCGTAATGCTGGATGCAGGCGGATAGCAAGCCTTTTTTGCTTCACTTAGTGTTTGATACGAAGGCAATACAGAACTTAAATTCTTATCAACGAGCCTTTTTCTTAGGTACGCATATTGTGCTTTGGTTAAATCAGTTTCAATGCATATACTCAATGCTTCCTCTTTTGTAAAGGAAAGTGCGTTATCTGGATTGAGTATGTTTTGTAGAATAACTTTTTTCTCTTCTTTTTCCTTATTTCTGATAATAGTCACAATCGACGCTTCGTCATTTTCCCCCATGGATCTTAAACCTTGCACATAAGCGTTACGGACATGTCCCATTCCATACTCCTGGACCAGCTCCATATTTTTTCGTTTCTTTGTGTTTTCCGAGCACTCGTCATATTGTTTTGTTGGTCTTCCACGTTCACCAGAAGTATTCAAACCAGAATTTACAGTGGTTGAGGTACTGCAAGAATTCAATGATACTTTAAACTCACCATTTAACCAATTTGAGTATAGGCTCTCGAACCGGTCCGGCTTTCTTTGAGCTTTGGTCCATTTCTGGTTGCAACTCGATGTTAGATTTTTTTGAATACTCTCTATTACAGTATTAACGTCAGTTTCCGATAGTTGAAAATTTTCCAATAAATATTTTTTGAGGTCTGAAGTACTTTTCCCTTTTATTATTTGATCACAAAGATCGCGTCGAACACAAACGAATTCACTCATTGTTAGATAATAATGTTTTTTATGCGTTAATTGTTATTGAAAAGAAGTGTGGCGGCCTCTACATCACCACATGCGAACTACGCATCACACTGACGTCACACAAAATCCTGCATCGCGCAAGCAGAGTTTACCGCGCAACTAGCATGTATACAATATCCCGACAACAACCGTCGGGCAGTTGCCCACCAGACACGACACCCGTCTGGTCGGAGGATCCTCCCTTTTCTATGGAGGATGAGTGAACTTTACACCCTGTTCCTCATGCCTCTATACTGGTGACCCCGAATATGAACGTCAGCGCAGCCTTCGTGCAACTACTTCAGCGTGACGTCATCATCAACATTTCCTCAAGCTCTCGAGCGGCAAGTCACACAGCCAGCCAGCACCCACGGCTTCAACGGGTATCCTGACCACCAGCATGCAGCGACCGCGCATACCTGGTCATCACCCTAAGCCTCATCAGCAACCTTGGCACAGCACACTGCACTTTCGGCCGGTCAACAAGCAGAGCTCTTCAACGCTCTCCTGGTCGACGCCAGCAGTCAGCCCTCAACCCGGCGCTGTACCACATCCGACTCACTGGAGCATAACGCAGCGCCACCCCGACTCACTGGGGCATCACCGCAGACAGTTCCGACCCACCGCGAACTATGCGACAACCGGTTCCGACCCACTGGAACCCCACCTGGCACTGGCAAGCATCGCAAGATACACGACTCAGCCCACTATCGACCTCCGGTCTCCGGAGGGGAGTGATGTGGCGGCCTCTACATCGCCACATGCGAACTACGCATCACACTGACGTCACACAAAATCCTGCATCGCGCAAGCAGAGTTTACCGCGCAACTAGCATGTATACAATATCCCGACAACAACCGTCGGGCAGTTGCCCACCAGACACGACACCCGTCTGGTCGGAGGATCCTCCCTTTTCTATGGAGGATGAGTGAACTTTACACCCTGTTCCTCATGCCTCTATAGAAGTATCTGAACACTTTGATGAATCGTATGCTGAACATACACGGGTATTTAAAGGACTAATATTTTAGTGCCTTGTGCAAAAACCATGGGACAATTGATTATAAGTTCTCATCGAAATAGTGTAATCAGTACTGATTGTAATTATTTACCACAACAGATAAATAGAACTTCCGCAGCAATATAGTTTATCATACTTGTGGTTAAGGTGACCACCCCAAACAAAATTGCCATGGGAAGATTCTTTCATATATAATAGCAGTTTTTTAATTTGCAAATGTATGTTTTTATCATAGAAATAGAAAAAAACAATATAGACATCAAAGGATAATAACTAAATATAATATTTCATAATAAAAAGAAGAACGGTAATTTTCGAGGATTTTTCCCCGATTGACATTATTGCTTCAAAATCACCTCTGGCGCAAAAAACGCGCAAGTTTTTTTTAAATCCTCATATTACTGAGTAGATAAGGTCTCTAATAGAGTAATTAACTTGACACCGGCTGCTTTCGGCAACAACGAAAACTCCAATTGAAATTAACAAAAACTAAATTTTCTTTACTTCACTAAAAAAATATTAAAAAATTAAATAAAAATATTTTTTTTACAAAAACTGAACGTGGTTGCAAAGTGTATATTCTAAGCTATCTAATGATGTATAGCACTAATATGTTTCCTTGGAAAACTTCCGAATAATTATGTGTTGAACTCCCTTAACGGTAATTTAATTGGCATGAAAATATTTATGCCCAATGTTTGAGGTTCATTTTATAAACGTAAAACTTTATATTTTTTTATATTTTGTAATTTATTCGTAAGTTCCATCTTTTGAGAGTATAAAACCATAAAACAATCTATGGATTTACGACTTTCGACAAAACCATTTTTGAGATGGAAAATACTGTTTGGTCCCATAGTGCGCCGGTTGGGAGTACTACGTACCTGACCTTTCTGAATAACATCGCCAATTAGATCACTATTATTATGTCCTTCTAGGGCGTCCGCTCCGGGCATTTTCACTCACCTCTGCTTTGTCAGTCACCTTTCATTCATCCTCTCAACATGACCAAACCATCTAAGCATATTATTTTAAATTTTTGCCACTACATCTTCTTCTTCAATATCACTTAGGTTCTATAAAAAAACCGGCCAAGTGCGAGTCGAATTCGCGCACAAAGTGTTCCGTACCATGATCTATAAAAACGGCAAATAAATTATGTCTGTTGTATGGGAGCCCCCTTATATATTTATTTTATTCTGTTTTTTATAAAGAAATATAAATACATCATCTGTGAAAATTTCAACTGTCTAACTATCACGGTTCATGAGATATGTATAGCCTGGTGACAGACGGACTAGTCTTAGTAATAGGGTCCCGTTTTACCCTTTGGGTACGGAACCCTAAAAACTACACACATTTTTAGCATTGAGAAAATATTTGGATTGATTCAAGTCCTGAGTACCTAATGGAGAAAGGGGCGTATAACTTAAGGCGCAAACATCTAAAATAAATAAGAGATATTGTTTTATGAGTTCCATTCCAATGTTTGTAAGCAAATGTTTGCGCCCAACCCACACACGTTGGTGATGATATTAAATAATGCTTAGTTCAAATGTTTTGTGGGTGACAAAATGATGTAATACGAGTTATAATGAGGATCTAAAGGGATTTATGTCAAATCGTCGTTGAAGAATATTGAATTGAGATTTGGTAATTTGATTTTGATCCTCCAATGTAAGGACCAATCATTTTTGATCCTCACATACGCGATCTTAATAGTAGTGTGTTATCTGACGGTTACCAAATTAAGTTTTTATGGAAAGAAAAATTGGAAAAAGGTCCCAAAAAATTGGAATATTCACGAAGTTTGAATATGATAGTTTTGTATGAGTTATTGAAATTTGAAGTCTGTCAGGTCAGCTAATTAATTAATACATTTTATGTGACAATAATTTATTTAATCATTTAAAATAGCATATAAAAACTTTAATTCAGACCTTGATCCATGTGATGTACCGAATGCGCCATAAAGGTGCAGCATGGCTTATTACTAGAGTTCGGATATTCGGAATGGATAAACAATGGAAAAATTAAAATAAGCAGTGGTAGCTAAGAAATGACCAGTCTCTACTGACGGCGCCCGTTCACGAACATGACGCATGGATTAGCACCATTCAGCTCAACCATTTTGAAGGGAACTTAATGATCCAACACACGTGCCATCACCAGCGAGTACCTCTCAACAACATCCAAATTATTGATTTCAATTAACTGTTAAATGCCCGTTGGTTGTGTGTAAAAACACTGAGTGAGAGCTTTTACAGCAAAAGCTTGTCAATACCACTAGTTACTCAAATAAAATATCAGTTTCAAATGTAAATGTTTCAAGTGTTTGTTTATGCCGTTTTACTAAATTGAATGTTATCCCATCATTAACATTTAAATGATAAAAATGTATTAAGATTAACAAGTTGGTGAAATAGCACATGGGTCACACTAAGGTGAGCCTTTGCAAAGTCAGAAATGCCCCACACTAGGCGACACCGAAATGTATACCTAAATAAAAGCGCGCTGTTGGATGTACCGCGCTCGACTCGCGCCGAAAGTTGTAAATCCTAGCGCGCGATATAGGCATTAATTTAAGTGTCGCCAAGAGTTAGTGAAAACGGGCATGCAAAAGAAAGAAAGAAAAAATGTTTTATTGTCACAAAAACAGGTGCATATAAACAAGATAAATTTCCTTAATAAAACAAAATAGTATACAATTACAAGCACGGAAGAAAGGTAATCGGCATCTGCATCGTGACTGTGTCAAGAAGGCTTGTACCTAATAGAACTCAGTTAAAAACTGGCTACAGCCAAGTTTTTGCCCTTCCTTCTACACAACAAAAAACAATTTATTTTAACAAAATAGCTAATAGTTACCTGTTGACTGTTGGCGCTACCTTCCGTCTGGTCGAACGGTGGAAGCACGGAGCACAGTCGGCGTCCCATGAGAGAGTATGACACCACCACTATGCAGCCTGGAACGTAAAATTAATATTTTGTTAATTGTTTGTCGTTAGGATTATTTGCTATACAATATACATGTTCGAATATTCGATGTTGTGTGGGTGTACTATAGGTACACCTCTGCCTAACCCTTCAGGGAATACAGGCGTGATGTTATTTTATGAGCCTTAAATGTTCGAAAAGGCGGATGCGGTTTTGAAACATGGTAGTATTCTGACATTTATTATTATAGATTTTGATAAGTCGGATTGATAAAAATTGCAGTATGAGATTTTACCCCTCGGATCAACTGTCCATCCCATGGTTGCCTGGAAAAGATCGCCGAAAGCGATAAGGCCGCCCATTGTATATTTTGTAGTGTTTGATTTATTTTTTGTTATGTATTTTTGTGGTGTACAATAAAGTATATATATATCGGAAGAGTCATGAGTACGGGATGTCAATTGACAACGAAACGCAAGTGTGAAGTTGGCGCGTTTCGACAGAGTCTAGCCTGACGTTCGTGCGAGTCCACGAGGGCACTACAGCGGCGTGGAGAAGCCCTCATGTCCATCGGACTTCGTACGGACAACAAATGCATAGAAACTGTTCAACGTTTCGTTTTATAAATTTTGTCAAGTTCATATATAACCTAAAAATCAATAATCAACTTAAGACTTTTTCTTCTCGCCCACTGAATACATCTACGCCCAGTAAAATCTTCAACAGTTAAGAATCAAGCTCCAATCAGCCCCCTGTCCCGACATATAAATAAATAAATAAATAATATTACTAGCTTTTTCCCGCGGCTTCGCCCAATTAGAGGTCGGAAATTATGCAACGGAAACGTACTACTGGGATTAATTTATCCTATGTGTTAATCCAGGCTATTAACTCTATTTGTATGCTAAATTTCATCCAAATCCGTTCAGCCGTTTTTCAATCGTCGTAATAGCAGAAGAAAAGGTCATTGACGCCCGCACCGCCGTCAACCATAATTATTTTGTTACGCGTAATTCTCGCGTTTGCGTAATCTGTGATATCTTTTAAAGTATTCCTTTAAATGATTATGATGTCAAAATGCCCAATTTAAATAACATATTTTATGGGAATAGCTTCGGAAAAAAAAGATAAAAATGGTTGCCTTGGGTCATCCTTAAATGATAGACATCTGCTATCACGGACTTTTTTGTTGAACTTTTTAAAATGTACAATCCTGAAGAATATTATTTTATGTATATTTTACGGTTTACGCGGCGCATAAAACTCCCAGTCGGCCAATTTACAAAAAATCTTAATAAATTATACCTACATTTAAACCTTCCTCATGAATCACTCCGTCCATTAGTGAAAACCGTTTGAAAATCAGTTCGGTAGTTTTTGATTTATTGCGTTCAGACAGACAGACTTGGTGGGGGACTTCGTTTTATAATATGTAAGGTTTATAACGAAAACAAACAACATTCAATGAACTTTAATAATTATGGAAAACAAATACTAATAAGTGTAATGCGTCCAATATACATAAGTAAGATAAGATAGATCATTATATGTCCAAAACATTAGTATCCTTGTTTACTCAAATATCCAATTCGGTAATAACATACAATGTACGTTGATATAATATTAATGTTACGTTATTACTAGTTGAAACTACTTTCTTTCTATAGAATGTAAGTAGTTTTTAACTCAAAGATATTTATTATTGCCTTTAAAATGGCATTAACTAAAATCTGTTTTTTAATCTCAGAGACTAAATTGACACATGCAAATGTCAAACTCCAAATTGAAAAAACGAACAACAATCATTTGAAATGTCAAAATAGTCTTTGAGATTAAAAAACGAACCATATGTATTCATAACATACACATACGTTGTGTGCATGTGTATGTCATGAATACACACACACACACACACTGCAACACATACATTGCCATATGCATGTTTATGCCGTAAACACTTATACACAACCAAGGTTTATAAGCAAAAAACTTCTAAAATTCTATCTAAGTAACATTAAATAGTAGATTGTGTCATAAGGGACCAAAATAATGTATTGAGGGCGAGAGCGATTGTTTGAATCCAGAGCGAAGCGAAGGATTCTAGAGTAGAATCCTAAGCGTAGCAAGGGATTCAAAGTACGTCGCTCGAGGTTAAATAATTTTGGTACCGTGTGGCACACTCTGCTTTTCATCACCCTCTATGAGAAAAATAAATAAGAGATGACGATGAGAGTAGTGGCGAATATTTATATTTACATAACCAAATTAAAAATTTTACATTAATATCAAATTAAAATTGTCTGTAATATTTTGACAAAAAGTAATGAAAAAACGAATAAGAAATTCTCGCGTACAATTTTTTTTTATTTGATTTAGTAATGCCGCGTTGGCAGGCGCGCTTTTTTATTACCGGCTAGGACTTTATCAAAGCGAATTGCGTTCAAACGTTTTAATTAAATATGTAGTTTTCCAAATTCAAAATTCATTTCGTCACTGTTATTACGTATAGTGCGCGTATGACCCATTTTGATCGCACTTATCGAGGAACCCTTCGCCTCTTTTCAAATAGATGGGATGAAAAGATGCATTCCTACCTTGGTTTAGGCACAGTCTGGCAGTAATCATCCTATACCGGGTGTAAGACGACCTATCACATAGCCGTTAACTATACAAATTCTGTACATCAAACACATTGAGCAGAAATATTGGCTGGGAAAAATCGTTTTTTTACGGTCGTGCGCAATGCACACAAAACATTATGTTTATACGTGCATGCAACGATGAAGGACTTGAGAGGGTTCAAAGTTAAGGCTTGTGCAGACTGGGGCGATATCGCGAGCGCGACAGGCATATTCCTGCCTCTCGCGCCCGCGATATCGCGCTAGTTTGCACAAGCCTATAAGTTCAAGTGGTTCAAGTACAACCTGCTAACCATTAATCCGTCAAACGGCGAACATGATCTTTACAGCTACATAAATAAAAAATAGCGAACGACATTAAACTGACCATAGATAATGAACCCCTGCAAAAATCTACAACTGAAAAATATTTAGGCCTAGATCCAAGACTTACCTGGTCAAACCTCATAGAAATATTTTTCACTTACGTACTACGTAGATTTTCTGGTTGTATTCCACACAAAATAAGAAACATGGTTTTTATTGCACTCGTGAAATCACACATAGAATACTTGGTGGAAGTATAGGGCTGCGCCGCTAAAACCTACATAAATCCGATACAAGTGATACAAAATAAATACACACATCAAAAAAGTCTAAGCAACACGCATCATTTGCAAAAAGTGCATGTTTTATTTATTGATATTTAATTTTTTTCCTAACAAACTAGATTGTTATACAATCTTTTTGTTCTCGAAAACACAAGCTGATTTTAAAAATAGAAACATTTCGAATATGTTTTGTTTTCATTAAAATAAAAGCTAATTATTTTTTCCCGATTTCGTGTGTTTTCGTTGCTTGATAAATTTGGTATTTATCTCACTTTTATCATTTTGAAATAAAAAGTTTTTGATAACAATTAGTAGTGAGTAATTTTTTATGTCATGGAGCGACGCCATTTGACTGCTCATGCATGCAAAGAGCTGTAGGAATTCTACAAGCGGGAAGAAATCAGTCCCAGGTATCTCAGCATTTTGGTGTCAATAGGAGCGAGATTTGTCGTCTTCGGCAGCGTTACATTAATACTATTTAGCAGCACCCAGGACGTGGAAGGAGTACAACTTCTCGACAGGACCGATACATAAATCTGACTGCAAGACGTCAGCCGATGTTAACCCAATTAGGTGCCCACCTATACACCATGGGAATCGCGCCCGTCGAAACGAATGGCCTAGGGAACACTTGACATGGGCCCAGGAGCAATGGGATACAATTTTATTTTGCTATGAATTCCGGTTTGGATTTAGGCCTGATACGAGAAGGGTAAGAGTGTATCATCGCCCCAGAAATGCTGAACGGCTGAGATGCGTCCAGGCATTGCACCCTTACAGTGGCCCCACGGTGATGGTATGGGCGGGTATTATGAAGAACAGACGAACTGAGCTTTTTGTAGATGTCAATATGAACGCTGAAAGTTACATTGAAAATGTCCTCGGGCCTTATGTTCACTCATTTGCACTAAGTGTTGGCTTAGATTTCACGCTGTTGCATGACAATGCACGTTCGCACACAGCTCAGAGTACCAGAGAGTTGGCAATGGAAAACATTCGGTTATTGCTGTGGCTTGCACAATCGCCGGACCTCAATCCCATCGAGCACGCATGGGACATGCTCCAAAGATATGTTCTAGAGAACATGGATGGAGTGTCGACAACCCAACCACTGAAAGACTTGTTAAAATTCCATTGGGAGCGATTGCCGCAGGATCAGATAAACAATCCTATAAATTCAATGAAAAATCGTTGCCGACAAGTTTTAAACAACAGAGAGGGTCACACTCTGTATTGAATTACCAAATGATTAATTTTAATTAGGTAAAACATGAAAAGTTTAATTTCGTTTTAACTTTATTTTTTAATACGTATGTTACGTATGGTATACATATTGTTAATTATTGTAATTAAATAAACATTTGAATGAAGGATTTTGTTGCTTTATTCACTAATGCATCAAAAAATGCTTAGTTATTATTTATAAAAGAAATATAAATATGTTACAATAATGGTTCATCAATCAGTAAAAATCGTTCAAAAGTTCAAAACCGTACATGTTGCTTAGACTATTTTGATGTGTGTAAATTAAAACTCTATACAATTCCCACCAACTAAACACATATATAACGACACTAAACTACACAACTATTTAAACAAAACATGTACTTTATTACGGAAAATTATAACAAAAGAAATCCTTTTTCAATTGAATTTCAGAAAAAGAAACCACGGATATTACACTATAAATAAACTCAAACTTAGACTACCCAGAACCAATTACGGGGAGAAAAATATTTTATGCGAAGGAGCGGTACTGTACAATAAATTACCAGATAACATTGTTAACACAAAAAATGAAAATATTTAAAAAAAAATGTTAAAAATGTATGTTCAAAAATAATTCAATACAAAAGTTATTTTAAAATTTTTAGAACAAGTTTTGTATTGAATTTAAAATCTTTAGAAGCCTGGTTTTCAATATTTTTGTTTTCCTATCATCGACTCACGGAGTTCTTATGTTACCTTAAAACTGCATGACTTATTTCTTTATCTCACATATTAAGTGAGTTGTTTGTGTTCTTTATGAGAATAAATTCTTTAAACCGAAACCGAAGTTATATAGAATTTAAAATCTGTTTTCAAGAAAAAAAGTTGGAACTCAGACCTTCAATATCTACGTAGCCAGAAAGTTTCCAGATATGGTCCAGTACAAAAATATGATCACAAGACGTGGAGAATAAGTGACTCTCGGCTTCGTTAGGCGTCTTTTAACACCGGTTATAAAGTGCCCTCCGAAGCCCTGAGAGGTAGAGACTTTAAAACGTTTATAAAAGTCCTTCAGTCGCTGCAATAGGTACAATTTAATATGACAATGACATCATAAGACTTTAAGATGACTTTCAATTTAGTTTGAGTTTGGCCGTTGTTCTTACGTAATACGCTATAAATAATGTATCTTCAGTATTCATTACTGCCGAAGACATCTTTACTTAAGCTTGCTATGATGGAAATTCAATTACCGGTCCTTAGTACGGCTTATGGGTCCGACACCCAGTTTTTCTTTTCCTCCGACACGGGTCAATTGCTGCGGAATACAGCAGCTTAATCTAATAAGATGAATTTACTTATATCCCTATGTAGACATTATTAATTAATGCAAAGGCTATCCCATAAAACTAATATTTTTTCACTAATTATCTCTGGTGAGAAAAGTCATTTGGAATGTCATTTGATAAGGTCTCTTAAGTTCAAGGAATTTATCGTTGATGGTACTAAAGGGTTACCGAGGCCCCTGGCAACACAGGCAACGGAAGAATACGGGTGGGTTTTAGTCAGTAAGAGTCTGACACACCCTCCCGCCCCGCTCAGATCGGGAGAAGTTATTTGATGATTTCCCACCCAAAAAAAAAAAGGATATTTTGTAAATGTTCTATAATTTTGTTTGTTATGCGTATTTCTTAGTACCTACCTTATTTAATTTAGACACTGCTAACTTACATTAACCGGTATTATTTAGCGTTTATAATTTAGTCATTGGTCCCGGCTGTCATTTGTAGATCTTTGACAGTCGTTACGGGTCGTTAGAAGCCCGAAAGTCTGACAATCACTCTTACCAAGGGGTATCGTGTTACCCATTCTGCAGGTCAGATAGGCAGTCGCTCCATGTTTTACTTTGAAATTGCTTGAATAATGGATAAATTTATAATTATTTGATGTTTTTACCTCAAAAAAAAGAACGGAACCCTTAAAGGATCACTCGTGTGTCTGTCTGTCTGGCTAGCTGGCTGGCTGTCTGTTTGTCTGTCTGTCACAACCAATTTTCTCCGAATCTACTAGACCGATTAAAATTAATTTTGTTACACATATGAATTTTGAACATGAGGGTCACTTTTGGGGGGCAAACTAGAAAATTTTAAAGAAAAGAAAAAAAAACATGATAGATATAGATAGATTTCTTGTACGGAGCCCTCACCACGCGAGCTCAACTCGCACTTGTCCGGTTTTTTTATAATACCTGTTTATATTTGTATGCCGTTAAGGCAAAACATGGCTATGATATGATTGAATGTAACATCTGCCATGCCATGTGTGAGTATACCAGGCCCCTTTAAAATCACTTTTCAATTTATACAAAATGATTATTATCATTGCTTATACGTGGAGCTCTGTACTGTACGTGTCATGGTTCGGATCCGGGCCGGCCGGGAGACCGGGACGGGTAATATCAATCATCCCCAACCGTCAGCCCCAGTTGTCACAGAAATATTCTGTGACAGTCGTTACCTTGGCTATTGTACACGCTCAAGCGGCCTGCATTCCTGTTTTACTGCTGATCTCATGAACAACATCTGATGCTATTTTACCGTCTAAGAAAAATACATGTATTTGTCAAACCTATGTTTTTATGGGACCTTCATTTTTATTTATTAAATACTCTACTGTGAAATCAAATATGGGTATTATAACTTTGCTTAGTAAGCATATAGCTTACATTCTGCTTTTTAACTTTTTTAAATTCTTTTGTTTAAAGTACTTGGATCCTTTGGAGTTAACTTCCCGTTTTTTATTTCGGAAAAATATCTTCGCATTATTTAGTTCCGCTCGTCATTCAGAGAGTTTTGGTTATTTCGAATAATATTTGACAGAAATTAATGCGGGTACACTGCTTCTATTGTCAAGCCAAAAGCCGATGTCTTGCGACAGCGATTGCGGAGAAAGCAAATGAAAGAAGTTGTTTAAAGCATGTCACGAGTCACCACGACGCGTTTTGCGGAGCGACGGGCGGAAACAGGTGACGCGTGCGCGTGTCGCTTGACACAATTCGCGTCGCCAGTCGCATCATTCGATGCCATAGTCAGACGCCTGAAAATATGATTACATTTTACAAGTTTTTACAAAGTTTTAACGCGAAAGTGAGTTTGTTCTTTTATTTGTTTGTTATACTTTTACGTTAAAACGTATTTGGATAAAATTTGGCGCATGGATAGATCATGACCTTGAATAGGATATATAATACTTTTTATCGCGATATTCCCAGGTGATCGAGACTTTTTTTTTTTTTTGAGGGTGGGAAATCATCAAATAACTTCTCCCGCTCTGGGCGGAGCGGGAGGGTGTGTCAGACTCTTACTGACTAAAATCCACCCGTATTCCTTCCTGTTGCCTGTGTTGCGGGGGCCTCGGTGACCCATAAGTACCTTCCCGCGACCCCAGCAGGAACGGTGAACTGCGTTTGTAGTCAGATTTAACTGTCGCGATATCTCGCGATCGACTCTCGCTGGTCCTTACCGGACGGTGAGCTACCCATTGCTCACCGTCCGCAAGCCCGCGCCTACGGTGGCTGGAAATCCGCCCGAGATTCCCGACGCCCAGGGCGTCTCCTGCGGCGGCTAGGGGCGAAAGGGCGCGAAACGTGCCTTTCCGTCAACCGTCCCGCCTCCTCCTTCGCGAGCATTACTGCTTCGCAGAAGGAGGTGACGGCTGCCCATGCCTTCTCGCTCCGTACCATGGCCTGAACCAGGGCCGGACGCGAGAGGTCTCTGCCGCCGATCGCCTCCACGAGGACACGGCGGTACTCTGCCCAAGCCGGGCAGAGCTCCACCGTATGCTCCACCGTGTCCTCCGGGCGATCCACAAAGTGGTGACACCCGGACGTTTCCTCCCGCCTTATCCGACACAGGAACCTCCCGAAGCTGCCGTGTCCGGTGAGGATCTGCGTAAGGCGGAAGGTGAGGACGCCGTGGCGCCTCTCCAGCCACTCCTCAAAGAGGGGACTTATCGCCGCAATCGTGGCGTGCCCAGCACTGGGTTGCGACAACCGTACTTTCCATGACGCCATGAGATCCCGCCGGAGCTCCGTCCGCTGTGCCGCGATTTCTCGCGGCAGCGGACTTACGCCCCGGCGTTTCGCCTCCTCGCGCCACTCCCATACGTGCGCGAGGACTTTTGCCTCCAGATCCCATGGCGGCAATCCGGCAAGGAGGCTCGCTGCCTCACAGGAGACCGTGCGGTATCCTCGGACCATCCGGATGGCCATGACCCTTTGGGCCGCGCTCAACCGGCGGGCTGGCCGCAGCGCCAGAGAGCGCGCCCATACAGGAGCCCCGTAGAGGGCCATGGACCGCACGACCCCCACGTAGAGCCTCCGGCAGGAGGCGTTTGGACCCCCTAGATTGGGCAGGAGCCGCTTCAATGCAGCGCCCGCCCGCTCCAGTTTCGGAGCCAAACGTCGGAAATGCTCCACGAAGTTCCACCGGCTGTCGAGGACGAGTCCCAGGTACTTCATCGTCGACTCGACGCCGATAGAAACCCCCCCTACCGTTATTTGGGACCCCAACGGTGGCGCGTTCCGAGGACCATGAAAACACATGGCCTCGGACTTGTGCAGGGCCACCTCGAGTCCCAATTGCCGGATCCTTTCGACGATTGTCGCAACCCCGCGTGCCGCTAATTCGGCCGCCGCCTGGTGTGACCTCCCCTGCGCCAGGACCAACGTGTCGTCAGCGTAGCACACTACGCTGACGCCGCTAAGGAGGTCAGCGCGCAGCACCCAGTCGTATCCGATGTCCCACAGATGCGGCCCCAGGACCGATCCCTGTAGGACACCGCACGACATCTCTTGCCGGTTCCACACTCCCTGGTGACCGGGGTAGATGACGGCCCTGTCCGTCAAATAGGCCTCGACCACACGACAGAGGTAGGTCGGCATCCGGTGATACCGGAGTGCCTCCCTGATGCAACTCCAGGGCAGGGTATTGAAGGCATTGGCGATGTCTAGAGACACCGCCAAGACGACCCCACCCTGGGCAACAGCATTCCCCGACGTCAGGGCTCGCACACGCATGATGGCGTCCACCGTAGAGCGCCCTCTGCGGAAACCAAACTGGCTCTCCGCCAAATCCGGCCCCACCTGCACCAGCTGGCCGACGAGGCGGTCTGCAATGACTCTTTCAAAGAGCTTGCCCACCTCGTCGAGCAGCACGATGGGCCGGTAAGCGGACGGAGAGTCCGCAGGGCGCCCTGCCTCCTTTATGAGGACCAGTTTCCCCGTCTTCCAGCGAAGCGGGAACTGGCCCCTCTCCATGCATGCGCTTAGGAGCCCCCTAAGTCGAGGCCCGAGAGCCTCCAAGGCCAGGAACCAGGCCTTCCTAGGTAAGCCGGTATTTTTGGCAATAAGCCTGCGTACCGCCGCTCTCATTTCTACCTCGGTCACCTCCGGAGCATCGTCGTCGTCGTCGTCGCTGGCGGTGTGGTCCACATCGGGCACCGCAGTAGGCGGAGCCATAGTCGGGGAGGTGTGTTCCCCTCGGGAAGGGAACAGAGCGCTCACCACGTCCTCCACAAGCTGGGGCCGGAGACTCTGCGTCAGCGGGGGAGCCCATGGGCGGAGTTTATCCCGCACCACTTTGTACGGGCGTCCCCACGGGTCCCTGTCCAGAGTCCCCAGCGACTCCTCGCGGGCCAACCCCCTGGCCCGCAGGAGGTGAGCGAGACTTACGTGGGTGAAACTGCGGGGTTTAGCTAGTTTATCAACCATTAAAACACATAATGATGAAATAGATTTATGGGACTTTTCAACTTTGGGAGGTGGCAGAGCAAAGTCCCAAAAATGGGTCCAATCTAGACTCGTAGCGTTCATATTCTGGTTACGGTTCAGTGATCTCTTTGCGGAAACCGAAGGTTTTGCCATTGCGATTATGGACGAAATCATGATGACGAACAACTACAGGAAATATATTGTGAAGGACGGCACGGTTGACAACTGTCGGGTATGCCACCGTCCGGGGAATCAATCTGACACACTTGTTCCGGCTTTTCTCGTCTGGTAACGGAGACTACTTGCAAAATGCAAAAGCACAACCTTGTAGCCAGGATTATCCACCAGCAATTTACTCTGAAATACAGTCGTGTGGAATAGGAAGTACCGTACAGTATGTGCCCGACCCAGTTCTCGAAATTGGCCATATCATTTTGGGATCGATCTATTATTGCCACTATTGTGCCGGAAATCCGCCCGGGATTCCCGACGCTCAGAGCGTCTTCTGCGGCGGCTAGGGGTGAAAGGGCGCGAAATTTGCCTTTCCATCAACCGTCCCGGCTCCTCCTTCATGAGCATTACTGCTTCGCAGAAGGAGGTGACGGCTGCCCATGCCCTCTCGCACCGTACCATGGCCTGAACCAGGGCCGGACGCGAGAGATCTCTGCTGCCGATCGCATCCACGAGGACACGGCGGTGCTCTGCCCAATCCAGGCAGACCTCCACCGTATGTTCCACCGTATCCTCCGAGTGATCCACATAGTGGTGACACCCGGGCCTTTCCTTCCGCCTTATCCGTCACAGGAACTTCCCGAAGCTGCCGTATCCGGTGAGGACCTACGTCAGGCGGAAGGTGAGGACGCCGTGGCGCCTCTCTAGCCACTCCTTAAAGAGGGGACTTATCGCCGCAAATCCTTTAACACTTGGCAATACCGTTCGCTTCCCAATACCGTTGAACGGGGTGAATAGGGATGCAGAAGTGAATCGGGACGAAACCTTAAAATGGATTTTATCATTGAAATAATACAGTTTGCTGCCAACAACGAAAGTTAGTCGTTAATTATTATACAGTATACACATAACAGTCCTTTATAGCGACAAACATATTATTTCAACGTAGTATATTATTTAAAAGGCGCAATTATAACAACCTTATTGGGAGCGATATGTTTGAGCCGTTTGGGCATTGAAACACTAGGGTCTTGGGGTCCGGGGTCCTAATGCTCAGTATTTCGGAACATCTCCAAACGGTTGGCAGAGTCTTCACGTGACCAGAGGGCTGGCCTTTTTTTAGCCCAAAGAATTAGCATTGCCATCCACCGTGGCAATGCTGCCAGCCTTTTGGGCCCCTTTCCCATTGACAGTTATGCGGACGAATTTGTTGATATCCAATGAGCACTTCCGCCTTTTTGTTGTTTTTATTATATACTTGTACATCTTGTAGGTATTTCTTAAGATTAGTATATCTATTTAAATTTAATGAAAGATTAAATAAATGATATTTATATTTTCAACGTTAAAATCCATTTTAAAGTTTCGCCCCGATTCACCCCTGCATCCCTATTCACCCCGTTTTACGGTAATAAAAGAGTTTTCGGAATCTACAGACAAAAATTTCTCAAATTTAATAATATTATATACTAATATTATTAAATTTGAGAAATTTTTGTCTGATGTTGTCACGATTACAGAAGGAACTATATCTTTGTATACATTCTTTAACGTACTGATTTGAATATGTTTTAGGAAAGAAAACCTGTTTCCGATTTATTCTTACCAAGTACCTAACAGAACTATTAAAATGTAGGTATTTACGATACAATATTGCGAAACCTACCGAGAATTACGTTAAATAATATTTTTCTCGTAAATACCGCATAATTTGAGCAATATACAAAATGACACATCGAAAGGAAATGCCAAAAAGCCGTAATACCTTTCTCGGAATCTCGTAAGCAATAATTGTCGCAAAATGTTTTTGTGAGTTCTGTCATATTCACAAAATTATTTTGCAGCAATGTGATAAAATATTGTATTGTAATACGTTTGCTGTGTGATTTTTTGCAATTGGTAGGTAGATTTGTTGTTTTCTGAATCCACGAGATTCGTAAGTCCTGCCTATCTAGCACGAACGCGCAACGGAAAATTCGATTAATTTTTAAATCAAAAATACTCGTACCTGTAGCATTTATTTTTACGATAAGCACACTCAAAGAAACGGCACGATAAGCACAAGCACCCATAGATATTAATAAAGTCTTAAAACTAAGTAAATATTATGAGCGAAACGACTATTTCCAATATTTTTAAATAGTTCACGTGACTCCACGCGTTTGTGCTAGGCCTACTGAATCCACGAGTGTCGTAAGTTCTGGTTACTGGTTACTGTAAGCCTGCATCATTCCACTGCTGGGCAAAGGCCTCGTAAGTCCGATGTAGTTTAGTTAGTTTTTTTGTTGTCAACAACAACAACTAACATATTAGTCAGAATTATGCTGGTACGGCACGGTACTGGTACTGCATTCCAAAGCTACATTCTATAAAATAATCTCACGTGATACCTGACACATATAAAACATTTTTTTTTCCTATTTTAAACAAAGTTAAAATTCGTTAAAACAAATCTGTTATGAAAAAATTGAATACTTTTCTACAACATTTAATTTCATCACTGTAGCTAAACGATGCGAAAAGATCGAAAGACAACATTATCAAACCTTTGACAAGCTACAGACCAGACTATATTTTAATCAAGCACAAAAGGTATTTACTAGAGCAATGCAAATGGCCCTTTTATTTGAATGCGGGCTACGTGTCTAACATCTATATCTTACAGTTAATTACGCTTGTCCGCTATATAAATAAATATTCAATTAACAGAAACCTCAAACATGTAAACTGACAAAGCTAATAATAACTCCATTCATCATAATATTAACAGTTTTGGGTTTAAACTACGTTACAGGACTATTAACCCGACCGCACACAATTCTATCAGGGTGCAGAGCAATCTATCACAGGGTTCACTTTTGATTATCCATGGGGACTCAAAAGGGACTTGTTTTCATTAGCTAAGAACTGGCTGTTATGAATTGTCTACAATAAAGTGGTTTCATAGTTGAAATAAAGATATAAAAATAAAAATAAATCCTTAAATAACCTAAAAATGCCTGAAATGCAAGTATCTCAGTGGGTTCCTACAAGGACAACTAGGGAAGTATGGGTCTTGTATGGATCAGGTGTCCTGGAGAAACATCTTTTTTTGTAAACTATCAATCAAAACTTTTTTCTAATTAATTACTTCGCACGGCAGCGTTATGTCGTCAGTTAGTATGCCTATTCAATAACAATAAAAATAAACATAATAACTATGTAAAAATACCTCCACTAATTTTTTTTTTGAGCTTCGTAGGTACCTACATCAAAAGAAGAATCAAATTAAAAATACAATTTATTTGTATTTCCTCTCTTCTACATATTTTTGACAACATCAATAGTTTGCATTCCTCTAATAAACGTTATTTCTTTTCAAAAGCAATTTCATAAATATTTGCTGCAAAAATATTTGCCAACAAATTAGGAAGACGGAAGGTAGTTGACTCGAGCGCTTCCTAATGAACGTTTATTCGTTTCATCAGAACTTCAAAGGATGGAAATGTAAGAATAAAATAAACAAGGATATTTATTTTATAATGATGAATATTAATTATTCACAGTGAAGGGTTCCGTAGTTGGGAAGTTGGGGTGAATTTATCCGAAAAACAAACTTAACATTGTAATTGAAGAACCTGTTCTCCCATACATCAATATACGTCACCTATGAATAGTTTCCCTTTTAATTTCATTATATGCACTACTGCCATGATTTTTTTCACATATCCATAAATAACCATTTAGCTGGTAGTGCTGATTTTTGTTAGAGTCAAGGGTCCCCCACACTTGATTCTATCAAAAATGAGCACTTTGAAGCTTAATAATACGCAAACTGATCCTTGAATCGAAAAATGGTGTTCACAACCTCGCAATATTTTTCAACGGCCTATCCATATTATGGGTTGGACGAGAAAAAAAAATATCATCCCCACATTACGTGCGTTCTAGTCCTAAGCATCTCTGGGGACATACAGATAGACAGACGGACAAGGCGAAACTACTTATAAGGGTTCCTTGTTTACTACGGGACCCTAAAAATTAAATGCTGTTCGTTGGTAATTAATGCAACACTTCTTGAGAACGGCTGGAACAACTTGGCAATTTTTTGTTTTTAAAATGATTGTAATAGTCCGATTAAGGTTTTTCTGGAAAAAAAAATTTAAATGTTTCCCGGACAAAGTTCAAATTCGGGAATTACTGCACGTCCTTTTTCCTATGATATTTGTGTATGAACTCACGATGCAAATGATGGATATGCGTGATGCCTTTTCGGATTCCGTAGTCAACAAGGAACCCATAAACTGCCCTGGTAATCGATACAGCAGTAAGTCAGAAAAGGTGGTTTCGAAAAAACAGCGCTCAAAGTTTTTGTCACAGTTTAAGCGTTTGTGATAAAACTATAAACTCGATTTTCATGTTCTATATGTCAAAAGAAAGGAAACATATGTTTTTTTAAAGAAGAATAACATTGTTTTAACATTTTTATTAGGGTTATCGTAAAACATAACAAATCGTGTCTTCATTACCATATTCTAACTAATTTTAATTAATATTTAGGTAAGAGGGCAGATACTGCACTCTTAGTATTATTTCATACTGCTATATTGCTTACGGAATTCAAAATAATACATTTAAATTACTACTTAAAACAGCAGTATAGAAGCATTATACTGCCCTTTATCTTTGATTTTATAAATATTTTAGGCTATTTCACTATGGAGTAAAGAGCGTTACTGCTTTTTAGAGTAGTATTTTAAGTAAGGTGTTATCAGAACTTGTTAAGCAGTATGTCTATAAATAGTAGGGAAAATAACAAAAAATCGTTAAAAATAATATCAAAAACTCGTTTTATTCATTAAATGTAATCAAAGAGATCCACAATATTAGTTCTTGTTATTTGGCATAACGCTATACTAATTAAAAACCTAAATATTCTTTAAAAATATAATTATTTAAAATTAATCAGACTGGGCTCTCCACAATTGCGGCGATAAGTTCCCTCTTTAAGAGGCTAGAGAGGTGCCACGGCGTCCTCACCTTCCGCCTGACGCAGGTCCTCTCTGGACACGGCAGCTTCGGAGGACGCGGTGGAGCATACGGTGGAGGTCTGCCCGTCTCGTCCGGCCCTGGTCCAGGCCATGGTATGGAGTAAGAGGGCATGGGAAGCCGTCACCTCCATTTGCGAAGCAGTAATGCTCGCGAAGGAGGAGGTGGAACGGTTGAGGGAAAGACAAATTTCGCGCCCTCTCGCCCCTAGCCGCCGCAGGAGACGCCCTGGGCGTTGGGAATCGCTTTAATCATAAAACATTGGTGTGGCAAGTTAGTGCCCCTTACATTTTTTTGATTGTGGACGGTTTATAAGGTGTCTGTAGTCTGTCTTAGGCTTATATTGCAGCCGCGGATATTGTGTGTCGCGGGATTTAGAGAATCCTGCGGCTACTGACAGCTAATGATGGCTGTCAGACGTCATAGTGCACCGGCGCCGAACGGAAGCATTTCGTCTCACCGCAAACCACGTTTTTTCAATCTCAGTTCATCGCGCCCGCAAAACTGCAAAACTTTATTACGTTATCCCGTAATCCTTGGGGATATACTGTGCTACGTTTTCAAAATTAAAAATAATAACCCGCGTCCGATTAAATCCAAAATATAGACTTTCAAGTGACCAGTGTACGGGCAAGCAAGGTGGCCACCTGCCCAGAAGGATTCTTCAAGACTTTCGCCAGGAGAAGCACAGGTACCGCTTTTGCATTATTTGCTGGAGTTAGGCTATAAACGCCACCTGACCGTCACCAATTCCTCTTTGAAAGTTTGCTAAAAAAAAAGGCAAATTGAATTATTATGCATTCCAGATAATAATTTTTCTGTCGTCCTTGACCCGCAAGGATACACGGCTATTTTATACGCCTGTCCCTCCAAACATAATCAATGAGATCAACTGTCTTAGTTCTAATTATTTGGCATAACAATTAAATGCTTAATTAAAAACAGAAAATTTCTTTAAAATATACTTATATCAAAACTTAAGACATACCTAATCAGATCAAAAATCACATTTGGTACCTTTTTTTTGGTACAAAATTACTCTTAATCACTTACACAAAAGTAGCTAACTTCAAAGAGCTTTTTAAGATACGATAATATAATTTCTATAAAATCAAAGAATACACGAGAGGCGTGAGGCACGTAAACATGTATTATTATTATAAATTAAAATACGCCTCATTCTAATTTTTATCATAAAAAAATATTATTCATCACTTTATCAGCTACTGTGTTTTATTTTCTCCGACTTCTTCCTCGATTGCCAAGTTTTCAACATTATTAACAAACAAATTTTTATAGAAAAAAAAATTGATTTGAATTTGATTATTAATATCAGTAAACAGCCACTTACTGCTCTAGTGATTTATAAAACTATTAAATTATTTTATCTTTTGCCATGTTATAAAAGCATTAAGGGAAGATACTGTGTTTATATTTGTGTATTTATGAGCCATTAATTATAATTACTATTTTAAAACTGCAGTACAGCTCCATACTGTAGATGTAAACTAGTAAAATTAATTTGGTACATTGGTTCAAACTAACGTAAAGAGCAGTATGTCAGAAATGTTCGTCTCTTTTGTTAAGAAATATTTGAACACAAATGAAAAGGGCAGTATGTCCATGAAATACTGCTCTTAGTAGTTAACTAAATTATCTTACCGTTCTTACTGCTCTTCATCAAAAAAGAAAATGCATTTCTAATATACGTAGATGTATGAAACCTAGATAGGAAGGAAACTCGTTTGACGTACATTCCAAAATAGTAATAAAAAAAAATGGCCACCTTTGACTTACTGCCCTCTCGATTACCACGGCAGTATAGTTTCGCCATTTCCGTCTGTCTGTCTGTCCGCGGCTTAGCTCAGAGACTCTTAGTCGTAAATCTTAATTTGGCATGGGTATACGAGTACCTATACATATTAATCCGGAATGATTAATATGTATAGGTATACATATTAATCATTACATATTAATCATGGTATGGTATACATATTATATGGTAGGTATACAAAGTGGTAAAATTAAATCTAGAATTTTTTTTTTGTAGAGTGGGATATATCGTTGGATACGCCGGTCAAAATTGTTTTTCGATTTCAGGGATCCATTTGCGTAATATTAAGCTTTAAAGTGCCAAGTTCTGTAAGAGTCATATGTCTCCCCCCCTCCCCCCGGGTTGTTTTTGGATATGTGATAGTCGACCAACTTACATTTGCAGTTGAAGAATTGACCGTGGCATATGTACGAGTATATCGATGTATGGGGAACATGGTTTTCAACTACAATGTTAAGTTTATTTTTGGGATAAATTCATCCCAACTACCCAACTACGGAACCGTGCGTTATGCGTGGTCAGACACGCACTTGGCCGGTTTTTTTTTATTTTGTTTTGTCACAGAAAAGTTCAGGAAAAAGAAATCGGAAAGGGTAATATTACGCAAAACTAATTCTACGATATCAAACAAACTTATTGATATTTTGACATGATAATGTCTGTCGGGTCAGCTAGTTTATTTTATTTCTGTGAACAGGCCATTCCATTTTACGTTTTCAATCTGTTTTAAGCTGTTTTAATTATCTCTTTTGTGAAGGGAAACTAATTCATTATTAATTAATTTCTTTGCTATCTTTGAATGGGTCAGTTCTTTTCTTGTCAATTCTATTGCCTTGTAAATTTTGACGTTCAAAAGTGCCTTGTAATGGCCTAGTTGAAATAAATGATTTGACTTTGACTCTGGGAAGAGACTTTTACCCTTTTACAATTACGGGTTACCCCGCAGGTTTTGTATTCAAATAGCATTCACAATTTTACTAAGTCGTTGGTCTAGTGGCAAGCGTGACTGCTGTTCGTCCTGGGTTAAAAAAAATATTTGTTGGCTGTTGCTTCGCAAAAGCAATGCAAAAGCAAGATATAAGAATGAACCCGCAGTATCTTCACCTACCCTTCATATATCCATTTCAAGTACATTAACTTGCTAACTTCTTAGGAGAACAAATTACTTTAAGTTAACAACAGACTTGAATGTTAGGAAATATTAATGTAGACGCTCTTTGTGACTTCATTAGGAGTTTCTTCTCAAGTTTGTACATTGATCTGAGGGAGGCAGAGTTCCATGCTATCTTTGTTATGTGTTTTATTGTGAGCCAATGTCGATAGCACTGTTTCTTTTGTACAAAGTTTAATAGAAGTGGTAATGTACTCCATTGACATCAAAGATATGTGATATATATGATAACATGACTTTGACTAGTGCGACCATCTTCATTGGCGATGAAGATGATTGCACTAGTCAAAGTCAAAACTAATGGTACCTACACCGAGTATGATCTCCTTCTCGATCAAAGAGGAGACGTTTCAAACGCAAAGCTTTTGAATCAAATTTTTCCAGCTTTTATTAAATCTAGAATAAACATACAAATTTAAACATTTAGTTACTTTAGGAAGTCAAAAACCCTTAGGCACCTATTACACTTTTATATTCTGGTAGTAGAAATAGTAATTACAACTCTTTTTATCGTTTTGGCGCAGCCATGAGGCACACACTATTTTTGTTCAAACATTATTTTCACTTTTTATTTTGTTATTTGTATTTTGTATTTCACGAGCTGTTCAAATAAACGTTATTATTTCATTCTTGAATTATGTTGAGTTACCTTTTATTCAAATCACTGCACTGTTACATAACTGTTACGGTATATAGAATGTGTGACGGATATTAACGATGCTCACCTCTTGGAGTTTGGAGACAGTCAATTATTTATATTCTGTAGAGGAACTCCTTTGAAAACTCTTATAGTATTTGTACCTACAAAATCATTTTAGCTTTTCTTGCATTATATTTTTTCAATACCCCTTGGAAATATTTTTTTTTTGTTATAGTCGTAGTTAAAATGCTCTAGTTTTAATAAATTATCAATACATTGAAATTAACTGTTTTATTATCTTGTTAAATCTAATTGGACTAAAACTTGTGTCCGTGCGGTGCCTGACGTAAACAATAGCACCATCCTATTTCTTCTCGTGGGTGTCGCAAAAGGCTACTAAAAGACTTACTAGAGAATGGGCAGCAGCGTTCTCTATCCGTTTTAACACCATACTGCGATCGCCAACCCGCCTGCCAAGCATGGAGATTATGGCAAACCGCCCAAAATGACTAGAACTAATAAAAATGGCCCCTAGTACCCAGCGGCCCACCTACCCTTGGCTACGGTAGCGGTCAAGGCTACGGTAATGCAAGGGGTGTTAAGAATCCCCGAAAAGATCCGGCTACCACAATCACCAAAAACTAGACCTGGCAACATATAACACGCGTACACTCCGATGAGAAGATTATCAAACTCGAGGATGAATTGAGCAGGTTACGATGGGGTATAGTAGGGTTATCAGAAGTCCGAAGAAAAGGGGAGAACTAAATAATCCTCAAATCTGGGAACTTGCTCTATGTCCGGGAGGGCGACCAGCAGGTCCAAGGTGGTGTCGGGTTTATCGTCCCTAAGTCCCTTTTGAGTGAGATGAACGCGACGAACTTAACTTGGTGATGATCGAGAGTGTGTCGACACACTCTCGATCATCACCAAGTTAAGTTCGTCACGTTCGTCTGAGTATAAGGTACGCCACCCTTGGCGTATCTTATACTCAGAATATCCGCAAGATAACCGCTGAAGGTTGTACAGGTTTCGTCACCACCTCGTCACAACCCGACGATGAGGTTGATACCCTGTATAAGGATATTTCCAGATCCATCCATGGCTCTAAAATTCATTTGACTTCAACGCGAAACTGGGCAAACGAAACGATGATGAGCTGCGAGTGGGACAATTTGGAGTTGGACGTCGGAACCACCAGGGTTATACACTGGCCAGTTTTAAGGAGAAGGAAGGCCTCTTTATTATGAACTGCTTCTTCAAAACATGAGCACAGAAACTGAATCAACGTGGTGAAAACCAGAAGTGATACCGGATTTACCATCCGGTATCACTTCCGGTTTTCAGGGTAGGCACATTGAACTTAATATCAAGCTGGAAAGATCTTGACTGTCTGATCTTGAAGTCTGTCTACGCTCTGCCCAGAAACGATGCAAGTCCAAAACCCCGAGAGTTTTCAGCTCTAACTTCAGTCTCGTTTCGAGTGCCTAGGCAGCTCCGTGGACGATTATAACGATCGTGAAAACTGTCCATACGGTTGGGTCGGGTCTTCAAGACCAATCGTACAAATAGAAACTAGAAGCTCTCTGATCCAGTAGGATCATAGAGCTTCTAGTATAGTAATACAGCTCATGGATCAGCTGCGCGAAATAATCCTGCGATCTTCACACGGTGCGCTCAAGTACCGTCAGTTCCATAGACGGATAATAAGTCCTCCTACTAAGTCCTTAAATGGTGACCTTTAAATACAGACCGCATTGAGGACGCAATAGAGCGGAATAAGGGCTCCAAGGTCTTTGCAAGTGATCTGTCTATTGGGCAGGGCCAGCTTACGAAACTGAAGACCAATGATAGCAGGATCGTATCCGCCAGACCTGAGCTGTTAGGAGAGATTGAAAGGTTCTATGGACAGTTATACACGTCCACAAATAACCCTGTTAAGAATCTGGCAACCCAAGAGCTAGATTGACCCGACACTATACCGAAGACCACCCGGACGTCAGCTTTTACGAGATTAGGATGGCTCTGAAACAGCTCAAAAACAACAAGGCGCTGGGTGATGACGGATTTACGGCCAAACTCCTAAAGGCCAGCGGAAACTCCATTCTCAAGGCCCTCCAGGTGCTGTTCGATTCCATCACACTCCATCACACAACCTTCAGTTTGCCGACGATATAGTTGTCATAGCTGAGAGTATGGAGGACCGCAATACAATGCTTGATGACCTCAGTAGTGCTTTCGAAAGAGTGTCTTAAAATGAACATGTCAAATGCCCATGTTACACCCACTCTTATTAAGATCGGAGATGCTACACTCGCAGTTGTGGACGAGTATGTTTATCTAGATTTAAACATACTCGTCCGAGAAGCTGTCCAGTTAGGTAGGTCCAACTTCGAGAAAGAGGTCAATCGTTGAAGCCGACTCGGTTGGGCAGCTTTCGGGAAGCTACGCAATATCTTCTTATCCCACATACCGCAGTGTCTCAAGACCAAAGTCTTTGACCAGTGCATATTGCCAGTGATAAACTATGGCACTGAAACGTGGTCGCTTACAATGGGCCTTATTAGAAGGCTAAAAGTCACCCAAAGGGCAATGAAGAGGGCTCTATTTTTTGGGTGCGAAATTATTAAAAAATTGCTCTCGCTCTGGGCGGAGCGGGAGGGTGTGTCAGTCTCTTACCGACTAAAACCCACCCGTGTTCTTTCCGTTGCCTGTGTTGCCAGGGGCTTAGGTAATCCTCTCGGACTTTTCCGCGACCCCGGCAGGTAATGGAGAGGGCTATGCTTGGAGTATCCTTACGTGATCGAATCAGTAATGAAGATATCCGCAGGTGAACTTAGGTAACCGACATAACCCGAAGAATTGCCAAACTTAAATGGCAGTGGGAAGGGCACATTACTAGCAAAACAGGTGGCCGATGGCGCCGAAAGGTTCTGGAGTGGCGACCGTGTACCGGAAGACGTAGCTTTGGATGGCCTCCTAGAAGGTGGGTCGATAACCTTTTGAAAGCAGGAATCCGCTGGATGTGGGAAGCACAAAACTGGTTGAAGTGGCGCTACTTGTGGGAGGCCTATGTCCAGCAGTAGACATCTTTCGGCTGAAATGATGATGATGGACTAAAACTTTTATTACAAGCAAAAATCTTAAAGAACCACTGTCGTGCAACATTAAATATTCTTAGAAGAAAGTATGTGAACTAGCACGTTTTTCAAGTAAAAAAAAAAATAAATCAAATTACATTCGTCTTGATAAAAGAAAACTACTTCTCACTGTCGTAGACGCCTACGCTGCTACGGACTACTGCTACGGGCTACGAAATCACGTAGCAAACGAAAAAAGTGATTCGGACAAATAAGATTCAGTAGAACAGCTGTTACGTGTAGTCAGCAACAAAATATACGGAGCATAATAATATCATTTCTATTTTCTTGTATAAGTATTATTCATGAAAATAATGGTAGGTAACTAATACTAAAACTTATTGCCAAAACGTAATTGAAGTTGATAAGCCCATTTGGAAAAATAAGTGAAGAAATATTTATTTAGCAAAACAAAAGTTTCTTATTACTTTTGAGCATCTTGGTGTTGAATTATTAACTTCCTGATTTTTTTTTTTAACTTTGACTTCGTTTATAATCGTGGACGTGTGTGGTTAAACCGTCGTAAAAATGAAATCGAAATACAAAATCAAACGATCATTTACAATTGTCAATGTTTACGTGAATGAAGATTTCAAATGATAGACGAATGAATCTCCAATTGAAGGTGTATCAATTGCGCACGCCTTATTAGATTTCTGAACTGTAATGAGAAAAGTCACGTCAGTCACATGCTGCTCATTATTGCAAAAAATGCCTTATCCAATAACTCTTGCGGCCCCAACTCAGAAAAAAATAATATTGGTCTAAAGAATGTTATATAAGCAACGTTCTGGAAATGCGCCCATTCAAGGTCACGTAGAGATCGTGTTCGAGTTCGGATACGTCCGTCATGTATGCTGGCGTGGTCGAGATTAAAAAAAAAGATTTTCATTTGCTGTCATCGAACGTCAATACACGGTGCGTCAATTGCCATCAATCAATTTTTTGTCATGTGCTGTCAGTCTCGTAGTAACATTGTCAATTGCTTTAAATGCATGTTGTTGACGATCATTTTGCGCATCAATTTGTATCAATCACTTACGTGATTGATACCAAATGTGTACTGCATACCAGGGCTTGTTAACGTTACCAAATAACAAAATAATAACCGTTACGTAACGTTAATTTTAATGTGATACCTTACTAACGTTACAAAAAAATTAACGTTACTTGAGAACATTACCAGTAATATAACGTCAATTAACATTAACGTAAAATATGATAGTAACGTTAATTTTACCGTTAATTTTGCTACGTTGCCGTTCCGTAGGTTTACATTTTGTGCGCTCGCTTAGCATTGGGTCACTTTAGGTACACTGTTGCCACTCCGCCGCCGCACTACGGGAAAATCGCGTATGTTTCGTGTCAAAACTCCGTATCTCAGTTTTTTAAATGAGCTGTAATTTTGCATACGCATTCTTGGATGTATAAAGTTTAATGTAAATAATTTAGATTTTGAAAATTCTGTTTATTAATTAATTAAAAAAATAAAACATAAAAATATACATGCATTATTTATGAAAAAAAAAAACAAAATTTTCCTTTTTTTTAATTTACTTAAAATGGAATAATTGAAGCAAACGAGAAAAATAAAGTACAAAATTCAGAAGAAGGGCCTTGGCTTCATCTAAAAGTTCTTTCGATATTGTTTATTAGTTATTTCTTAAACTTGATATATTATATGGATCACAAGTGTACAATAAGGCATGGAACACGTCTTCATTTGTAGCCACTCTTGAACACTTTCTAGAATGATGAAGTCTAAACTTTTTGTAATCCTTATTTTGGGATTCTTGCGCGTCTTTGGACAATCGTCCGATAGGTATTAAAATAAAATAGTATTTTATGCACGTAGGAAGGCATATAATACCAATTATACTTAAAGGTGGGCTGTACCGTATCTTTTTTTTTTTTTTGGTGGGAATTCATCAAATAAAAAACGCGTGTCAGACTCTTAAGGCTCCTACATACTGGCGCGACTTGTCGCGTGACGCGACGCGACACAAAGACACCGCGTGTAGCGCTACAAGCGGTGCCTTTGTGTCGCGACGCGTCGCGCGACAAGTCGCGCCAGTATGTAGGAGCCTTTACTGTTACTGACTTAAACCCACCCGTATTCCTTTCGTGTTGCCTGTGTTGCCAGGGGCCTCGGTAACCCTTTAGTACCTTTCCTCGACCCCGGGATTCCCGACGCCCAGGGCGCCTCCTGCGGCAGCTAGGGGCGAGAGGGCGCGAAATTTGCCTTTTCCTCAACCGTCCCGCCTCCTCCTTCGCGAGCATTACTGCTTCGCAGAAGGAGATGACGGCCGCCCATGCCCTTTCGCTCGGTACCATGGCCTGAACCAGGGCTGAGCGCGAGATCTCTGCCGCCGATCGCCTCCACGAGGACACGGTGGCGCTCTGCCCAAGCCGGGCAGACCTCCACCGTATGCTCCACTGTGTCCCCCGGGCGATCCACACAGTGGTGACACCTGGGTGTATCCTTGCGCCTTATCCGACACAGGAACCTACCGAAGCTGCCGTGTCCGGTGAGGACCTGCGTCAGGCGGAGATGAGGACGCCGTGGCGCCTCTCTAGCCACTCCTCAAAGAGGGGACTTATCACAGCAATTGTGGCATGCCCGGTACTGGGTTGCGACAACCGTACTCTCGCCATGAGATCCCGCCGGAGCTCCGTCCGCTGTGCCGCGATTTGCGCGGCAGCGTAGTTACGCCCCGGCGTTTCGCCTTCTCGCGCCACTCCCATACGTGCGCGAGGACTTTTGTCTTCAGATCCCAAGGAGGCTCGCTGCCTCACAGGAGACCATGCGGTATCCCCGGACCAGCCAGATGGCCATGACCCTTTGGGCCGCGTTCAACTGGTGGGCTGGCCGCAGCGCCAGGGAACGCGCCTACACAGGAGCCCCGTAAAGGGCCATGGACCGCACGACCCCCACGTAGAGCCGGCAGGAGGCATTTGGATAGATTGGGCAGGAGCCGCTTCAAAGCAGCCCCTGCCCACTCCAGTTTGGGAGCTAAACGTCGGAAATGCTCCACGAAGTTCCACCGGCTGTCGAGGACGAGTCCCAGGTACTTCATCGTCGACTCGACGCCGTTGTAAACCCCTCCTATCGTTATTTAGGATCCCGACGGTGGCGCGTTCCAAGGACCATGAAAACACATGGCCTCGGACTTGTGCAGGGCCACCTCGAGTCCCAATTGCCGGATCCTTTCGACGATTGTCACAACCCCGCGTGCCGCTACTTCAGCCACCGCCTGGTGAGACCTCCCTTGCGCCAGGATCAACGTGTCGTCAGCGTAACACACTACGCTGACGCCGCTAGGAAAGTCGGCGCGCAGTACCCAGTCGTATCCGATGTCCCACAGATGTGGCCCCAGGACCGATCCCTGTGGGACACCGCACGACATCTCTTGCCAGTTCCACACTCCCTGGTGACCGGGGTAAATGATGGCCCTGTCCGTCAGATAGGCCTCGCCCACACGACAGAGGTAGGTTGGCATCCGGTGCTACCGGAGTGCCTTCCTGATGCAACTCCACGGCAGGGTATAGAAGGCATTGGTGATGTCTAGAGACACCGCCAGGATGACCCTATCCTGGGCAACAGCATTCCCCGTTGTGAGGGCTCGCAAGCGCATGATGGTGTCTACGGTAGGGCGCTCCCTGCGGAAACCAAACTGGCTCTCCGCCAAATCGTGCTGTACTATATGCATATTCACCGAACTTTTTTGAATTAATAGCCATTCCAGATGACATACATTATTATGTACATTCGTTTTATAAGTTCTACGTCTACAAATGTCTGCAAAGCAAGAGTAATTCTGAAAGAATCTCCGAGCTGTGTTTCCGTCATTACTATTTCCAGTGCCTTGTCGAGGTTTATCGACATGCAGTCCCATTTCCTCCCTAAACCGCTTTTGTACAATTTTTTTTTTTTCGTCTTTGTTTTTTTTTATTTTCAGGTGTAGTAGCTGACCACTTTTCAAAAGACAAGTTATAAGAAATGTGTAAGATCATCTCCACACTCCTAATCCAAGCATGTGGTGTTGACAGTCCGTATTGAAAAATAACTTTCGTACACATCTCGTGTCCTAACTGCCTCTAAGTTATTCATTTGCCGAGGAGTAGCACTACAAACTGTACAAGAAGCGCTCGAACGAGTTTCAGTTAAAAATTTTGCCACTTTACCATCAATCATGGTTAAAAATAGGTCATGAGTAATTTCAATTACCTCGCCATTCTTATTTATCAGGGAAGGAGACAGATTTTGTTTTTGATTGTTGATATCAGCCACAACAGACGCGGTTTTTTCAAGAGTTTCTTTGGCAAATTCTAACAATATAAGTCTGCAATATCTTACAGATGAGCAAGTTTCGTTCTTCCAAACAACAGTATTAGTTATCTCATCTATGAGTCTAATGGGTACAAATGAAACAATAAAAAGGTTTGCATCTGATATAAAATCGCTTTCTTCAGGCAAAACTTGCTTGTACTCATTCTGCCCGGATGACTCGTCACAACCCCAATTACAGAATAGTTTCAACTTTCTTAAACCGTTTTTGTAAACTGAACCAATTAGTAATTTATGTGCCACAGTATGATCCAACAAGTCCTGCAGATTGACTTTTGCACTTATGTAGTAATGGTTATGCTCAAATCTGGTGGGTAACATATCTTCTTCGCTTCAACCAAAGTTGGATAAGAAGGAAACACTGAGCAGTTTTGTCCGCCAAACAAAGTCGAAGTTTCCCATACTGTTCTTTGTTAAGGTCTAAGTCAATAAATGTCCGTAGTGCTTCTTCCTTTGAAAAAGGTGTAACGTCTTCAGAGTTCTCATTTACGTATTTAACAAAAAAAATCTTATCATTTTTTGATGCAGTTCGTATAATATTAATAATTGCGGCTTCCTCCGTCTCACCCATAGACCGTAACTCCTGAGCATATGCATTGAGAACACATTCCGATCCGCACTCTTGTATTAATTCCATGTTTTTCGTTTTTCTGAAGATGCTTCGTATGGTTTCGAGGGTCTGCCGTCACTACTTCCAGGTAAATTAGGGTCACCGTGACTACACTCTAGTGGAACACGAAATTGACCATCTAACCAGCTGACTTTCTTACTTTCAAAGCGGTCTTTTATCCGCGATGCATTTCTCCAGCGTTCGTTACATTTAGATACCAAGTTTCTTTGAATGTAGAAGACCACAGTAGCCATATCCTCTGGTGACAAATCGAAATTTTCTTGTAAGTAGTCTTCTATATTTTGCTTATTTGTCACCAAATTGCACCTTACAAATTCACCCATTTTTGAAATCAGTATTAACTGCTTTTTAGGGCAACTGAATATATGACCAACAAATGTGAATGTTTCAGGGCTCACCATGCTTTTATAGGCATATGAAATAGTGCTATGTGCAAAAAGATAAGATACTAATAATTTGCACTCTTCCCTTAACCAACCTGTTTTTATTTCGACTATAGATAGTGACCATATTTTATCAAGTAAGGTGCTCAAAACTGTATCAAAACCACAAAGAACTATTAATAATAATCATCACTGTAATGAACTTTTTATCAATTTGACCTTAATAGATAACAAATGATTTTATGAGAAATACAAAGAAATTGAAAAAAAAATATAATTTTTATCTCGCGATATGTTTTAGCACCGTGTCAGAAAAAGAGCAAGTATGAGCATTTTTTTGTTCTCCTTGCGTAAACTAATGTATAAAGATCTTAATACAATAAATATTACAGCAGCAAGCAGCGGTAAAGGGTAAATGTCTCGTTAAAAACAAATAACCTTATAAATATACCATCTTAAACTATATTGGTTAATTTTGTTTTATCAAAGTAATATATATAATATTAATTATGAAACGTTATGAGGAGATTATAAGAATTCCAAAAACGTATAATACTGGTACATTTAAATCAAAAACTTTCGAGTTATGTGGCATTGAATTGCAGTAACGTATTGCGTCAAAATTACGTTATTGAACAAGAGTTAGCTTTGATGCCTATTTACAATACATTATGATTAACAAAATAAAAAAAAAGGCGAATAGTAAGCTTATTTATTAGACTATATTAATTTATTATTTTTATTCCATAACAACGACGTTCACGTGAAACGGTTTTGAGGCAACTTTGTATGGGGCTTTACCATAGTGCGGCGGCACGATAAATGATAAATGATTTTATTTCTGTAAGTAGGTTTTTACAAACACTTTTACACGTCAAAACATATTTTTTAAACTAGATGATTTGAATTTATTAAGGCTTAGTTCTTGAATTTGGCTGGGAAGTTTATTATAAAAACGTATACATTGGCATCTAAACGAGCTGCCTATTTTTTTGAGCCTGGTTGTAGGAACAACAAATTTGTGTTTGTTCCTAGTATTTACATTATGGATATCACTGTATTTTTTAAACAAATTAATATTTTTATGTGCGTACAAAAGATTTTCATAAATGTACTGAGAAGCTACAGTCATTATATTAATCTCTTTAAATTTTTCTCTGAGGGAGTATCTGGGACTTAATTTATAAATTGAACGGATTGCCCTTTTTTGTAAAACAAAAATTGTCTGAATATCGGCGGCATTTCCCCATAACAGAATACCGTACGACATTACGCTATGAAAATAACTAAAGTATACTAAACGGGCTGTGTCTAAATCCGTTAAATCACGAATTTTTCTAACGGCGTATGCTGCAGAGCTAAGCCTTTTTGACAGTCTATTAAATCCTGCATGTGTAAAACGACTGTTGTAATAAATATAAATAAGAATCATTAATAACCTTGACCATTGTCTTCACTCATTGATATTGAATTGATTTGATCAGTTATCACTGACTAAATCAGCTCACTATACTAAAATGTGCTATAAATCAGCACTTTTCACGCGTAAGAATCAGGCAAGGCAACGTTTTGATCGGCACGATATCAGCGCGGTGCGAGTACGCGCGGCAGGCGGCCCACCACGCGCCTCAGGCCCCGTCACTTCCACCTTACCCGTTTAAAATTACCGATAAAAGTAACGTTAAGATACAATTAACGTTAATAAAAAATAACGATAAAATGTAGCATAAATAACGTTAAATCTATTACCGTTATTTTAATATTAACGGTAACGCTGTCAAATAGAGATAACGTTATGAAAAATTTACCGGTATTTAAAGCCCTGCTGCATACTATAAGTTTAAACAAGATGTAAAATCTAAATATTTTCACGGCTGGAATGTCGACTTTTGTGAAACCCATAGATCCTAAGAACTTATGTCAGCTACCTATATTTTTGCAAATAAATATATAATTAATTCATCCGTTCATTAATTCATTCATTCGTTCATTCTTTCATTCATGACCTTGCCAAGCTGAGCACGACCGGGAATCACCTTCAGATATTTCAACCTTATTTTATTACTTTAAACATTTTGTATTCCTAACTTGGTAAATATTAGCGCACACCTAAATTTTATCTCATTAGGCTTTGAATAAATCTATACTTTGCTTTAAATCCTACCATCGCGTTTTAGGGTAAATGATCTTAGAATCATTCTATCAGATCCGTTAGGTGTATTCTCCTCGATTCTAAAGCGCATCATAAGTTTCCCCCTAAATTCTCCATCAATCACGTCAAGAACACTAGTAACTTCAATCTCGGTTACGTGTATTATAATTTTTCTCTTTCAAAATTTTGTCAATTTTTATATTCCTTTTTTTTTAAATTATCTATTACTTTTTCGAAATTATACGTATTACAAGTGACGTAAAATATTTTTTTAATTTAATTACGCAACAGTATGAAGATCATTCCATCGGATCTGTTAGGTGTATTCTCCTCGACCCTAAAGAGCAACATAAGTTTTCCCTAAATTCTCCATCAGTCACGTCAAGAACACTAGTAACTTCAATCTTGGTTACGTGGATTATTATTAGTCTCTTTCAATATGTAATTTTTTATATTATTTTTTAAACCATCAATTTTTGTTTCGAAATTATACGTATTACAAGTGACATAAAACTATTTTTTTTTAAATTACGCCACAGCACCTAGGACGGTTCTGGATAAATTTTCCAATATTCAGCTGTCTTTGGCAAGTTTTAATGAGACCGACATAGGTAATTTATAGGGCTGTCTCTATTTATAGTTAGTAGTTTGTGAGATTTGGGTATCTAAAAAAGGTCCCTAAGATATACAAAAATCAAATTTATCTAAATAAGTAAGTACTGCCATTTACACTAGTAATTACAGTTTTCAATAATAAACCAAAATGCTATCGCTACAATAATCTACTCCTAAAAAAAACATTCATGCTTCTAAGTCTCTAAATAGACCAATCGAGATAGACAAATCACTCATAATAGAATAATGTCCGCCTTCGTTCACACACAAGGGACTATTTTTACGATTCCGAGCCGGTAGTCCGTAAAATAATAACGTGCGACAAATGGCCCTTTCTTGTCTCTTCTGAGGCCATTTTTTTCGGAGAAGAACGATGAAAGGACTTCATTTTTTCCGGTAGATGCCCCTTGAATTTTGAATTGAGATGTTTTAGGCACTTACCTACAAGAAAGGTGAAGGATTTTTTTTGCATGTTTTGTAGGGTGTCTCACTGGGGTCGTGCACGAAATCGAGTGATTTTGATCAATTTTGTTCATTGTTTGTGAGAAAGGGAAAAGAATTTAAACAAAATAATTTGTTATTTGAAAAGTCGAGTTATTTGTTTTGTATGAAGCCTAAAAGGGATTTTATAAATAAATTAAGTATTCATGGAAAATCACTGATATTCGCAACAAGTTTTTTTTAATGACGCGAAACTAACGGTAGATCGTTTTTTTTACAAGAAACTACTTTTGATTTTGAACATTAAAAAGTATCGGCAACATCATTATTGGTCTATTTGCAGGTGGCTGGAACTCTTTTCTCTACTTCGATTCAAAAATATAACAGAAATATTATGTTGAAATACCTATTATTGGAAAAAAACCCAGTCAGTAATGTTATTTTTTTGTCAGTTTGTCTGTTTATCTGTTATCCAGTTTGCCTTTTTTTTTTGGGTGGGAAATCATCAAATAATTTCTCCCGCTCTGGACGGAGCGGGAGGGTGTGTCAGACTCTTACTGACTAAAACCCACCCGTATTCTTTCCATTGCCTGTGTTGCCAAGGGCCTCGGTAACCCTTTGGTACCTTCCCGCGACCCCGGCAGGAATCGGCCCTAGTGTACCCCTACGCTTGTGCTGACGACATCTCTTTGAGGCGCGCGTGGAATACAGCGCACCGTCAACCCGGGCCCAGGCCCTCTCGCTCCGTACCATGGCCTGAACTATGGCCGGATGCGAGAGATCTCTGCCGCCGATCGCCTTCACGAGGACACGGCGGTGCTCTGCCCAAGCCGGGAAAACGTCCACCGTTTGCTCCACCGTGTCTTCCAGGCGATCCACACAGTGGTGACACCCGAGCGTTTTCTCCCGCCTTATCCGACACAGGAATCTTCCGAAGCTGCCGTGTCCGGTGAGGACCTGCGTGCGGTGTCGTTTCATGATTTTCAAGGTAGCGAAAATGGGGTTTGGCACATTTTGCCGTTTATGTCACAGGTCATAGGGACGAGCCTATTGCCACTAACCGGGCACAAATCCAGACTTCGGACTGTTACCTACTGAGAACTCCCAGATGGAAAACCCAATGACACTTTGCCTGACCACAAGATTTCATGCTTAACGGTAGCGCTTGCGAACAACGAGGCAGTTTTTTAATAAAAATGTGGCCGTTATATTAGTATAAATTGTTGTGTCTTACGACTTCCACGCGAATGAAGTCGCGGACAGGAGCTAGTTTCTAATATAGCTGTTAGTGGAATTCCTTTTATAACTGGATTATATAATAAAGATTTAATTTTAGAATTAAACATCAATTTATATATATTTTTTATTTTTAAAATTTTTACTGGATTTGTATTCTATATTATATACTTTTCGTTTGTTTTGTTATGTATATACATATCTTTTATAATTAAGTACTTAGTGCACTCAGTTAGTTGTAAAATAGTATACTATTGTATGTTGTCATTACCTCTTAACAGTCAAATAACCAATTCTTTTTCAAACGAAATATATGGTACAAAAGAACTTCAAAATCAAAATACAACTTTTAGATTTAATGGAAACTCATTCGAGTATACTCGTGATAGAAGATCTTAAATGATCCTTATAAAAATTTATTTGTTTAAATTTCAATTCGAACGAAAAAGTTTTACAAGTTAACAACTTCTATTTTAGTATAATGCTAGTTCTCGGAATGTCTGTAAATTTATTTTTAGGCTCAAACTTTTATGTGAGTTTACCGAATAACTTTACCCAAATACTGATTAAAATACCCAGAAAACTCGATAAAATTCGGGATGTTATTGAAAAAGTTGATACTCTCCCTCGAATTCATTAAAAAACTTTTTTAAAACGAAATAAACTATGTATCGAAATACTCGTTCCACCAATATACAAAAGCAGAAGTACTTAATCTATTACAAATAAAAAATATCTTTATTTGTGCTTTTAATGAACAACAAATCTTTTTATATCAAAAAGTTTTGTATTGTTTTTACAAAAGAAAATCCAACTTGTCGGTATCTCAATGCAAAGAATTTCACACACTCAGGTCACTGAACTTTGGGGTGGTATCCTTTCCCTATCACGTTCACGGAAAGATACAAGGGTCACTTTATTGCTCTGTTGTCCTTATACGCCTAATTGGTTTCCGATTAAACAGAGCTACGATACGTGTATCCCTTTTTTATCTTAAAGCTCACTTTTAATGTAATCCTTTTCTGTTGCTGAGGTCAAGTTGCTGCGGTGACTAAAAGGACCAGATTTTTAACCTGACTATATGCGGTTGCGATTTCATAAATTGGACTTAATACCAAAAGGATTTTCAGTACCAAATCGATTTTTGCGATGGCTTTGGTATCTATTCTCTAAATAATCGTGAGGTAACCTGTACCCTAATTGGGTAACTCAGTTTGCATCACAATCCGAGAGGTTTGAAGAATATTGCTAATCCATTGCTTCATAGGTTTGAAAAATTCGTCTGCTCAGCAACGTAAATAATGCAATGGACGTGGGTGAACTGTCAAAATGAAACCGATTGCGATCGATTGTCATTTTATGTGTGTAACACAATTGCCCCGCAGGACTTAATGGCAATTGTGAAGACTATGTGGATTATAGTTTTTATTATTTCTCTCAGTTAGTTTTCATCTTAGTCTGGCAGTTTGAGTCATTTATGCGGCCTACTCAAATGTCCTTTCTTTGGTATTGTTCGTCGAATCGTTGAGCTCCTTAAGTTCTGAGTTGAGCTGCACGATTACTGACAAATGCGTGCACTGACTGGATAGGTCCACTCAATCTGTGTGGTTTTTTCGTCAAAGACCATTTCAGACACCAATCTACATGGTCTTCACATGATCTGACCAAGATTATGTCTGGACTTTAAAAGAGACTGACCTCTGAGTTTGTTTCGGCCTTTCTTCTCAGAGTAGTCAGATAGGAAACGCCGAGCTCATCTAGTTTTTTTTCTAAGTATGATTGACGTGTAAAAGTGTTTGTATAAACCTACTTACAGAAAATAAAATCATTTCAAAATCATTTCATTTCATTTCATTTCAATGCACTCAAAAGCAATGTGGTGATCAATTTTCGTTAATTTTATGTGTAGGTAATGCTCGTTTTCACCGAAATCCCCTATACTACCACCTACGTATGGGATCCTTAGCTTAAAAGCTCCCCCAATCTAGTCCCTAATTTTAATTTCGTTTCACCAAAATTTTTATCATCTATCAACTAACTAACACATTTATAACTATGTGACGTTTTGTTTTCAATAATAGTGACTGATTCGTCTTTGAACTTTCGATAATTTGGAACAAGATAGTGTTTTTTTTTTTATGAAATTCTCCAAAGTATACGCTTTTGACAAGTTTTAGAGATTCAGGTGATTGAGCAGTAGTGGCCCAGTGGTAATGGTCGCGACGTACGAGTTGTAGGCTGTAGGTTCAAACCCTGACAGACGCTTTACTTTGTGTAATTTATTTCATCACCACTGCTCTCAAAACGGTGAAGGACTATGTCCCAGCAATGGGAACATTATAGGCTGGTTATGCTATACGCTTTAATGGATATATTTATAATAAATCATGTTTTGACGGCAATAATAAATATTGTTTCATCCATATTTGTATTAATTTAATATTTTCTTGCTTTTATTTATTTGTTGTATACATTACGAAACCTCGCGTGTTATGTGTCAGTGGTCTTATTTTTATTTGACAGCTCTTTCTTTTGTGCCGTACTGACGTGATATTTGATTGTTTGTTTGTTGTGACTTGTGAGCACCCTGCGTTGTATATTATTTTTTACCAATTTTTTCGTGATATCGTTTACGAACTAAGTCTAGACGTTAAGTAATCAAGCATATTTTTACGTTTTTTTCGTTGGTTTTCTTAATGTTATTTTATGGGCTACTTATAAAAACATTAATATGTTAGGTACTCACCTTATTATCAGAATATTCTATGGTGTGTTTAAAATTTTCCAATAAATACAACACTGAAGATTTACATAACCTAGATATATCTCCGAAAAAAGTCAGTTAAGCCCGCGCGACACCGATTCTGTGTAAATCAATGGAAAATCAATTTTGTCTCATTAGCTGTCGTCCTTGACCGATTAATCAAATCTTTCGAAGTAGTTGGTCGTTTCCGATATATTTTTGGTCTATGGCTGTTATTTACATCGAGTATATAGTAGAAATGGTTTCTAAAATTTCAACAAATTCATATAAATCACTATCCATTTTCGTTACTTGAGAGATCACTTAGTTTACTTAAATGTGCTGGTTTCAGAGCACACATTTGGACCACCTAAAGGGATCTTCTAACGTTTAACTGGTCCCTTACTGTTGGTGAAACAGAAACTACCTTCTAACAGCCCTCTAATCATTTTTAGGGGATCCCTTAAACTTAGGGAATGTCGGTGAAAACGGGCATAAACCCGTGAATGAAATGTGGTTCATAAAATAAAAACAGCAAATATTTTTTTATTTATACGTAACAACAAATTCCCTAGTAATGATGTTGCTTTCTAAAACTTACTAAACACAAACTACTAACCAACAACCGTATACTTCCATATCTTTACAAAAAACTCGCTTCCGAAAACCAACCGACCTTCAAAGACATGCAATCTGTCTGGCCCAGAGGAACCGTGGAGTTGCTAGAATATTAAAAACACTCACCGGGCACCGCATACACTAGGACGAAGCTGAACGCGCCGAACAATTCTTTTTTTATCGAGTCTGGCCATTTCTCTGTGCAGAACTCGATGCTGCGCTCGATCCAGACCTGTGGGAATTAAGTGGTGGTTTAGAAAGGAAGTGTAAGCAAAAAACAATGAAAATGAGATGGCGACTGATTGACTGATTTTTTTTTTATGTTACAATTCAAGTCGCCATCTTATTTCAGCGACAGTCAATGTTAAAAACTTGATAAAAAATAAGTAAAGTAGTAGGTTTACTGTAGCAGGTTTTTTGACAGAATGAAACTGAAATTAGGGTACAAATGTTTCTTTGTACATTTTGACGTTCAAAAGTGCCTTGTAAGTGTCTATTTGAAATAAATAATTTGACTTTGGGAATTGCCCCTCAGATTCGTGTGTGCTCTTTGACTAGGAGGAAAATATAAATAGAGAGTAGTTTATAAACTAATGTATATCTTTCACACTACTAAGTTCGAGATAATTACGAGTAGGTATCCTCTCGACTGTCAAAATTTTTGGCGCGAAGCGCGCTAAGTCTCCTTACCCTACGAGTCCGCGCGCGATAGAGGCGCCCTGTGACTAAAATGACGATATCTCGAAAGTTAAGTACGGGAGCTGGCTACTGGATACGTTGTTAGAATCTTTATGAAATAAGCTAACAACTTATCTATAGACTAGTCCAGTTTTGCCTTGTAATGTAGTATCAATTCTGGTTTGAAATCAGTGTGAGGGAATTTTCCCCGTTTCTTGTACAAAAGTGTTTTAAATAAATAAAATAAACCATTAATTCAAAATATTTTTAATTCTATAACATAAAGAGACCATGTTTCACACTAATCAATAAAAAAAACAAACCACTCAGAACATTCTTTTCATCACACAATGTTTACAAAAGCTTGACGTCATTTCGCGCAGCTGCGCGGCAAACAAAAAAAAAGGTATGTTTACACTTCACTTCCGAGAATGCTATCGGTCCTGTCGCTTGGGCTATTAGTTTATATTATTGTTTGGCTCACATTCTTATCGCAGACAAGAGGTTCCGCTGTTAGAAGTTTTAGTTTACGAGTGTCAAGTATCAAGCCAAGGCTCTTGAAAATAAGCACAAAAAAGATCGTCTCAGACTTTTGATTACAAAGTAAATTATATGGCGTTTATTTTAAATATAAATTAACATTCTACATGTTGAAGATATTTACAAGTCGATAATCACAATAAAAAGGCATGCTGCCATAGAAAAACATTCCAGAAATCAACAACCAAAATGAGCAATTTCACTACAAAAAACACCTGTACATAGTCCAGGACGACAGAAATATGGATATGCCAATACATATCACATCTGAACATGACAAAAATTTAATTAAAAAAATTAAATGAAGCATTACACTAGTCGAGAATCTTTTGGAAAAAAAAAATAAAAAAAAAATAAAAAAAAAAATAAAAAAATAAAAAGACGACACCGCCACCGCGTCAGAAGAAGAATCACTAGATAACAATACCGTGACTATGAATATTTCAAAAAATATGTAAAAATAAAATAGACTTTACCTACCTCAATGATAAAATATAAATAAAAATACTGAAAATGTCTTTAGACATTAGACTTGAAACATAAATTCAATTAACTCAATGAAAACCTCTTTATTTTGAAGTTGGTTAAATAGATCCTATCCAGCTATTCGCGAATCCGAGAAAACGTTAGCTTAAATCTAAAACTCCTGTCTGTCAAAACGCCAGCAGACGGTCGATGTTTAAGAGGCGTGCTAGGGTTTTCAATATTACGCAAATTTGTTACGTTATTATTGAAATGTAATGCTTATTAAAAATACTACAATAGGTAACGTAATACGTAATAACGACAGTTTGATAACATTCGTGTGTTTATTATTCTTAAACACCCATACAAAAACGTGCATAGCGCCGGCTCGTCGCAGATAATGGCGAACAATGATTGTTAAAATAACTATTTCAGTCCAAAATCTTTATCAATTCCACAATAGATGCAACAAAACTGTTTGTTACTTAACGATCCATGTTCTGGGAGCAGCTTCCCGTTCGGGCACTTCACAATATGTGTACACATTTAATTACAACTGACTGGCGCTTGTTCGAAATTTGAACAGAGGGGCGCGGAGGGAAACGTCTAGTAAACATCGGTGAAGTGTGTTAGAGTTGAGAGTTTTAATAATATTTTTATTAAACTGTAATGTGATATGTGAATTATTTTATTTTTTATATTGTAGGAAATATTTTTTTTATATCTAAACATAAACATTTACTAAGATTAGAATGTGTATTAAAAAAACGTTTCTTTTATGCAAGATTCAAAAGCGATTTCCTCCTTACGAACATAGCATTTTCAAAATCACAATAATAATGGAATACGCCTTTCTTCAAGGTTGCATTCGCTTTTGAATTTTTGCGGTGCTCGAGATCGTACTTTCAAATTAAAATAGCACTTTCGTAGAACTAGAATTAAAAGTCATTACTCTCATAATATTTTATGAGTGTAATGACTTTTAATTCCAGTAAGGCTTCCTTAAAGTAATACATTGGCAACATTTTATTAAAATAAAGTTAATTAAACTTCAAAACTGTAGGGCAGCAAATAAATTAAACTACAATGGAATGGCTATGATATTACTGTTACAACATATTTAATGTGTATTGTTTTATTTGTGGTAATATAACCATATTTTTTAATTGCAGATAAAACACGAATGTACCAGAAGGCTGATTTATAATTTGTATTAGTTAGGTAGCGAGTTAAATGACGTCGTACGTACGTATTTTACGATGAAAAACTGGCACTCTGGACTGACGTTTGGACATTGGCAAAAATCCTGACATTATTTGGAATTGTTATTGTACGAATATCTTACTTAGTTTTCAATAATCTGTTATTGCAAAAATTAGGATTAGGATTTTTACAAAGAATCGATTTTTTCAATTATCCTGCGACATGTAGTTACCCATAGCAATGTTTAATCTTAACTATAATAAACTTCTAAAACATTCTGTTTTCTTATAAAAATGTACTTATTATGAGCACTTTACCAGCTTTAAAAAAATATCCCAGAGTTTCTCTGGGAGATTTTTTTAAAGATATTGGTATTCTCACGGTGGCATCACGATTCATATTCGCCTACATCTTATATATTAGGCAAAATATACACTTATATACTAAAAACAGCAAATTCACAATAATAATATTAACACCAGACATAAGGACAAATTACGAGCTCCATTTCACCGGCTTCATAAGGTTCATAACTCATTTGTTGGGCTTGGTATAACTTTTTATAACATGTGTTTCAATTCGTTTTTGATGTTTGAGTAATCGCAACAATGTCCAACCGTTATCTTTGTGGCGGGAAGGCGTAGTTTATAAATGAGGGCACTTGGCCGAGAGGCGTCAGTTTTTTTCAGTCAGATTGAAAAGAAAAATAAACTCTCAGTATCTACATTTAGTGAGTTTTATTACACATGCTACCCTCTTCTTTGCTAGATTTGCCTTTTAATGCGTTTAAAACTTAAATAAAATCCACCCTTTGTTCAAAGGCATACTATAGTATAATTACTAGTTAAACGATAAACGATAACAATAGTTGAACGCTGTGGTTAACTCAAGACAATGTTTATGTTCTTTCTCCAGAATTAGCTTACCTACTAAAGGTTAAGGTTATACGAGTTAATTTAATTGTTTATTTTTTATTTGACTATATAAGTCAATATATTTTAATTAAATTAAATTTTAACTTATTAGTGACATAATCTACTCATTACAATGTGTTTTTTTATGAGTTGTATTGAAATGAGTAGTTAGCTTGCGATCTCGATAATTGATTATACTATTCTGATTATATTCTATTATATTGCCTGAGCAACCCGACGCTGCCTGCGGTAGCGTTGAGGGTCGGGTTGCCTCCTTCCCTCCAATATGGCGAGGGGGCTGACGGCTGATCTTTGCGTTATGCTCGTGAACGGATAATGAAGCCTGAGCCTGAATCTGCTCCCATTGATGCAGAGCCATTGGCTTATCTTGTGGATTTGGCGACAAAAAAACACCAAAATAACTATAAACAGACGTGACGTACCTACAGTCCAGCCGTCGAGAGAGTGGGTACCTGACACCGGTCAGTTGGACAATTTCTAGTAACTATAAGGATTAAATTTGCAAAACACATATTTTTTAGTATGAAAATGACCGGTGTCGAGAACGCAGTCTCTCGTCCACTGTAGTACATAACCCCCCTAATGTCCAAAATTTTCAGATAAAAGTGTAAACATTGTTTAGGTTTAATTTGCAATCACTCACTAAAGGGAATTAGTAACAAATTTATCTGTATTTATTTTTATCTTTTAAGTATATTTATGTACATAATCATTACAAGATGATTATTAACATTAACTAAATTAAATTAAAAATAAGTTAAGCCTAAAAAAGGCCCTCGGGACATTGTACCGAGGATGCTGGCGGCATTTCATCGCAAAAAATGCAATGCTGATGCGTTGCGCGAGAAAACCGCCAGCTTTTCGGTCACCAGTTACATCAACTAGACGTTTCGCGATTTCCGCAAATAACTTATGCGCACTAAGATCCCACGGACCAAGGGTCTCGACGCCAAAGGGCACAAAGTTGTACTCTCTGCCAAGGCCTCCATATTTAATAACTTTCAGATTTTCGGCATTTTCTGCCGCTGCAACTCCAACGGACTACTTCTAAAGCGGATGCTTTAGAAGTAGTCCGTTGGAGGTGGGACGGTGCCAGTGTGTTTACACAGGTAGCGTCCCACACAAGCATCCGTCTCAAACTCCATGGAACCAAAGACACACCATCAGGTCTTTTGCCATCATATCTGACAATGCCAGTCCGCTCAAGAAGAGCGGACACATTGATGCTGGCAAGAGACCCATTATGGACTCCACACACATGCCCTTGTGGCACGGACGTGGACCGACGGGGCACCACGAACTTTGTTGTCAAAAAAATGCAGGCCGCTTTTCAAGACATGCGGCACTTAATGACATAATCCGCCGATCTATTGCCAGCATCTGTATTTAGGTTTCAACTTTATATCTCACCACTCTTTCAAACAATTATTGTTTGAAAAAAAAATATTAAAAATTACACACTGATTTATAAATACAATTTAAGGTTTAAGGATTCAAATAATTAAATCAAAGCACTCCATTTACGAATGTGGCACTGCAAATTGTCATTTACTGTTAAATTGTCTTATCCATTTGTTTACCTTTTAATCAGATACTTTTGGAAAAAACTATAAATATTAGTTTTGACAACAAACAGCCATAGTGCCATTGCCACCATTTAATAGTGCAGTCTTAAAGCATATTACGTATGCAGATGGATATGGAAACAACAGTCACCTTAGGGAAATGTAGACTGTACTCGTAGTTCGTGGAGGTAGTAAATTGAAACTGTGTGTACCTAACTATACTACCACCACTCCTCTCTAATAAAGTAGGCAGTGTCGTTTCGCCTTTAATAGTTTGGGCTGGGCAGAAGTTTAGCAAGGAGTAACAATTATTTGAATAGTGTAAAAATATTTATTCGGTGTCTATTACGTTGAACGGTTTTTGATGTCCATACTCAATTCATTAGGTATCAGAGTGGATTCCTCCACGTAAGATAGCCCTTACGGTACGTTCGATGGGCCCTTGGGCAGTCAAACTTGCTGACTGGTAAATATTTTCACCGCGGCATAATCTTTTCTTGTATAGATTGTGTTGAAACAAGAAATTAATTGTTTTACATGTGGGCAGCAAGAGCATTGCTTGCCAAACGTAGGTAATACCCAAATCCTAAAATTCTTATCTTTTGAAAGCGACAAAGCGCCTATAAGACGACATTATGGCATAAAAAATAACAATATATGTTGTATTTTCTTATCATTCAACGCCATATCATACATTATCATCAAATAAATAAGCCTGCCTCGTTGGTCTAGTGGTCGCAAGCGCTACTGCTGAGTATGAGGTCCTTTTTTTTGGGGTGGGAAATTATCAAAAAACTTTTCCCGAGGAGGAGGAGCGGGAGGGTGTGTCAGACTCTTACTGACTAAAACCCACCCATGTTCCTTCCGTTGCCGTTGGCTGTGTTGCCAGGGGTCTCGGTATCCCTTCCAGACTTTCCCACGACCACGACAGGAATCGGCCCTTGTGGCCCCTACGCTTGCGCTGACGACAACTCTTTGAGGCACGTGGAATACAACGCGCCGTCAACCCGGGTCTGGTCCTTACCGGACGGCGAGCTACCGATTACTCACCGTCCGCCAGTCTGCGCCTGCGGTGGCCGGAGGTCCGCCCGGAATTCCGGCGCCCAGGGCGTCTTCCGCGGCGGCTAGGGGCGAGAGGGCGCGAAATTTTCCTTTCCCTCAACCGTCCCGCCTCCTCCTTCACAAGCATTACTGCTTCGCAGAAAGAGGGGACGGCTGCCCATGCCCTCTGGCACCGTACCATGGCCTGAACCAGGGCCAGATGCGAGAGATCTCCGCCGCCATTCGCCTCCATGAGGACGCGGCAGTGCTCTGCCCAAGCCGGGCAGACCTCCACCGTATATTCCACCGTATCCTCCAGGCGACTCAAACAGTGGTGACACCCGGGCGTTTCCTCCCGCCTTATCCGACACAGTAACGTCCCGAAGCTGCCGTATCCAGTGAGAACCTGCCGACGCCTGCTGACGCCGTGGCGCCTCTCTAGCCACTCCTCAAAGAGGGGACTTATCGCCACAATTGTGGCGTGCCCAGCACTAGGTTGCGATAATCGCACTCTCCATTTCGCCATGAGATCTCGCAGGAGCTCTGTCCACTGTGCCGCGATTTCTCGTGGCAGCGGAGTTACGCCCCGGCATTTCGCCTCCTCGCGCCACACCTACACGTGCGCGAGGACTTTTGCCTCCGGCAAGGAGGCTCGCCCCCTCACTGGAAACCGTGCGATATCCCTGAACCAGCCGCATGGCCTTGACCCTTTGGGCCACGCTCAACCGGCGGGCTGGCCGCAGCTCCAGAGAACGCGCCCACACAGGAGCCCCGTACAAGGCCAAGGACCGCACGACCCCGCGTAGTGCCTCCAGCAGGAGGCGTTTGGACCCCCTAGATTGGACAGGAGCCGCTTCAAGGCAGCCCCAGCCCGCTCCAGTTTAGGAGCCAAACGTCGGAAATGCTTCACGAAGTTCCACCGGCTGTCGAGGACGAGTCCCAGATACTTCATCGTCGACTTGACGCTGATGTGAACCGGAGGGGTTCACATCAGCGTCAAGTCGAGCATTATTTGTGACCGCGACGGTTGCGCGTTTCGAGGACCATGAAAACACATGGCCTCGGACTTGTGCAGCACCTCGAGTCCCAATTGTCGGATCCTTTCGACGATTGTCGCAACCCCGCGTGCCGCTACTTCGGCCGCCGCCTGGTGCGACTTCCCTTGCGCCAGAACCAACGTGTAGTCAGCGTAGCACACTACGCTAACGCTGCTAGGGAGGTCGGCGCAGTCGTACCCGATGTCCCACAGATGCGGCCCCAGGACCGATCCCTGTGGGACACTGCACGATATCTCTTGCCGGCTCTATACTCTCTGGTAACCGGGGTAGATGAGGGCCCTGTTCGTCAGATAAGCCTTGACCACACGACAGAGGTAGGCATCCGGTGGTACCTGAGTGCCTCCCTGATACAACTCCAGAGCAGAGTATTAAAGGCATTGGCGATGTCTAGAGACACCGCCAAGACGACCCCAAGCATGTGGTCCTGGGTTCGATTTCCAGGTCGGGCAAAGTGTTATTGGGTTTTTCTATCTGTAATTTCTCAGTAGCAGCCCGGAGTCTGGATATGCCTGGTTGATGGCCATAAGCTCGCCTCCTATTACATGGGACTTAAAAACAAAACTGGCGATATGTGGGTGTACTACAGGTACACCTCTGCCCAACCCTTCGGGGAAACAAGGCGTGATATTATGTTATGTAAATAAATAATAGTATCCAAAGAAAAAACAATATTTATTGAAATATTCTTTTTCTTACACTATTTATAGCTCCGTATTTTGTTTTTATACCATTTCATAAACCATTGAGTCCTTGAATTGGATTTATTGAACAAAGTATATTGGACTCAGCATTATTAGAAAAAGTGATGAAGTTAAGTAATAAAGACGACTCAAATCCAAGTATTGTATTTATATAGTTCGCTTTTTTTTACGAAACAATTCTCGAAATGTACCTATTCGATCGAATAGGTACATTTCGAGAATTGTTCCGTAGAATAACACATTTCTTCTATTTCTATACACTTATCGGTTGACTAGACGTACCTACAGGTTTTAGCGACAGTTATTTATTATAAAAAGTGTATAAAGCTTTTTGCTTCCAGATTTATTGTACTAAGGTAGAGGATGGAACATAAAGGCTCGTGCAGATTGGAACGATATCGCGGGTGCGACAAGCATATTCCTGCCTGCCGTGCCACAGTGGAACGAATGTATGGGAGCGGTTGGACGTAGACATGTCCGAAAAATAAGAGTAAAATTATGACAAACTAATGATGCCATCTTATTCGATTACTTAATGCCTTCATAAATTGTGGTGATGAATTTCTTCATAACTCCCATATTTCGGGAGTAATTTGAGAAAATGTGAAATTTTACTATGAAAATGAGTGTATCGAGCTCTCTCCCTCCTGATTCCGGGCTTGTTTCAAGTAGCGGTCTCTAATATCGTAATGCTATTACTAAGAGCTATATTTAATACTAAGACACATAGTGCGCCAAATGTGCACTTTCTGGGATAAAAGGAAATGAAAATTTAAAAAAAAAAACGTTTTTTCCCCATTTGTATTTACTTTAAACCGCAGACAGACTTATTAAGAGGTCTATAAATATATTATATATATACAGAAATATATATTAACAAAAATATTCACAAGAACTGATGAGAGTATGACTTTTAAGTAAGTTGATAATAAATTACCTAGTTTCATTAAAAGTACAATAAATAATTAAGATGTAAGCTCTAATTTACTAAGTTACACATTTTAAAACAATAACATCATTTAATTATCTTCGTCATCATCATCATCATCAATTAATTCAAATTCAGAATCGATGTCCGCTAAATCATTTATGTTAACAAATTCGATATCACTTTTCTCAGAATCCGTAAGCTCATAAAATTCCTTAAAAGAAGATTTTTTTACAAACTTATTTCCTTTTGGACGGATACTTGTAACAAGTGGATCAGAAGACAGTAAAAGATTGTGCATAATATCTTCATTGCATGAGATACTGCTATGCTTTCGAGAATGCCCCTCTCTATATTTTCTAAAATCTTTATTTCTAGCCTCAGATGCCTCTTCGGATAGAAAACCAATGGGCACAATTGACATGTTCTGAACTATGTCTGGCCCATGCATTAAAATTTTATGAAGTGAAGAAGGCATATAATACCATGGGTATAACTCCACGTAAAGCTTAGCAGTATCAAAGCAGAACTCTCGGAATTTAGTTACGTTGATCTTCTCTCCTGATGAAATACACTGCAAGATCACACAGATTTTTCTTAAAAGCATAGCATCTATTCCGGTCAGTTCAGCAGATTTAGTGTAGTTTTCAAAAAATCTCCTTGCCGAGTTGCCATTGTTGGTGGATCCACTGCCTTGTTTCACAACATCGAGAAGTAAGCCCGTTTCTCTTCTTACAGCCTCTTGAACTCTTTTCTTCCTGTCATCAACTTGCCTTTTTGCTATATCACCCCTTACTTGCCATGATTTTATGTCTAATTTGTAGGAAATGTGTAATAAGCATTCCATTGAGCGAATCCAAGCGTGAAGGGTGCTTAAGCTATATTTATACATGTCCTCGTTTGCGTGTTTATCTTTGATTAACTCTAAATTATTCATTTCTTTAGGACAAGCCTTGCATATGTCACACACTGAAGCTGCTGTATTGGATATAATGGAATGAATTTTACCATCAATCATTGTCAACAGCAGTTGGTGTTTGACACTAATTCCATCAGTGATGGTGGATGGAGTTAAGGCTTCAATCTCTGCTTCGATTTCAGCCATCTCTCTCTGCACATTTTCTTTGGTTTCCTTTATAAACTTAAACAATATTGGCCGGCAAAATGAAGTGGAAGATGGTCGCTCGTTTTCCCAAATTGTTACACCTTTTGAGACGAGCCGCAGTGGTACAAGACTAATCATAAAATTACTAGCAAGATCGATTTGCTCATCTTCACTCGTCCTTTGATGATAAATGCTTTGGCTAGATGATCCGTCAAAACCCCATTTGCTGGTCAATACGAGCTGTTGATTGGGATCAACAGGGGTTTCTAACGACCTAATAAGTCTTCTTGAGGTTAAATCCATCAAGGCTTGTAATTTGATTTTTGCAGAGCTCTCTGTAACTGTGAGATCTTCTTTGGCCGGATAGCACTTAATTTTTTCTTTAACCAACATGTAGTAACTCGGGTATTGAAGAGCTCCTTCTTGAGTGTTGAAATCCCGAAGAGTGTTATAGCGCCATTTCGATAAGTTCATCGATACATAAAGAGCCAATGCCTTCAAAGGGGATATTTCCCGTACCTGAATTGATTTACCTTCAATGAAGGCTTTGATTTTTGAGGCCTCTTCTGGATTCTCCGTCAAGTATTTCATAACATAAGCTGTATCGCTTTGTCCTGCCTTTTGAAGCGCCCTTTCGGCCGAAAACATAATTTCAGCGCTGCTACTGCTGCATGAAAGACTATCTTCAGTGCGTCTTCTTTTTTGCCGGTTACTAAGGTCCTCAAAAGATTTACGAGGACTAGGATGTGTACAAGTTGAAGCATCAGATTTAGCAGGAGAAATTATGGGCTCGATGACGTCACTTATATTTTCTGTAGAAGGTTCCATATTTTCATTCTGTAATTCCGGCCATTGAATTGCAGCCTGTAGCCAAATCTCATGTTTCTTCCGAAACTTATCTGTGCTTCTTCCAGACTGTGTCCATTTTGCATAAATGCGGTAGCAAAATTGACGACACCAGTCTTTTAAACTTGTTTCAGCACTTTCACATAACTGAACACAACTGTTATCTTTTAAAACACTGAACAAATAGTTAAAGTCGCGTAAATCTTTATGTGCGCGTGCGCATAAAGCAACGTGAATATCAAGATTTGTATTAAAATTTGGAAAATACATTGCGAGATTAGCTTGGATACAACGAGGTGTAAATCAACACTGATTTTAAAGTTACTAATAGTGACCTATTTATATAAAATCCAGGTATCCCAGGTATCCTTTGTTAAATATTGCAAGGTAATTAGTTATTGTGATAATTAGTAAATGATGCATGCTAAATTAGTGTATTAAGAGCCATTTAGTAATTAAATAATAGCAATGTTCTTATCAGTAATCATTAGTGCATCAGTTTTATATGTAAACCTTAAGTCCCTAATTATATATCCTAATTAGCTTATATCTTCTCTAATTGGCTGCTCAGAAATGTTATTGTAATAAGGTAAACCTTTAGAAAAACGGTTTTAATCAACAAAATAAACAAAAAATAAAAAAATTGTGTTATAAAATAAACATCACTCTTTATCCCAGAAAGTGCACATTTGGCGCACTATGTGTCTTAGTATTAAATATAGCTCTTAGTATTAGCATTATGATATTAGAGACCGCTACTTGAAACAAGCCCGGAATCAGGAGGGAGAGAGCTCGATACACTCATTTTCATAGTAAAATTTCACATTTTCTCAAATTACTCCCGAAATATGGGAATTATGAAGAAATTCATCACCACAAGTTATGAAGGCATTAAGTAATCGAATAAGATGGCATCATTAGTTTGGCATAATTTTACTCTTTTTTTTCGGACATGTCTACGTCCAACCGCTCCCATACATTCGTTCCACTGTGCGCGTGCCCGCGATATTGCACTAGTCTGCACATGCCTTAATGGTTTTATTATTGTTATTAGTGATTAACTGTTTATTTATTTTACTTCGATGATCCTAGTTTATCATGTGTGACTGAGTTACAGCTAGATAGCTATATGTAAGCGGGCACAACCTTTATTTTTATTTCTGCTTGAGTATAGTTTTCGATGTTTTTAGGGTTCCGTACCTCAAAAGGAAAAAACGGAACCCTTATAGTGTCTGTCTATCCGTCTGTCACAGCCGATTTGCTCCGAATCTACTATAACGATTATGTTGAAATTTAGTACAGAATTTCTGTGACCCAAATACGAACGTGTACTGTAAATTTATGAATTTTTAAAGTTATCTACATCTAATGGTTGAAGTGAACTTTTAGACAAAAATTGCCTGTGTTAGGTAGGACACTTCAATTTTGAATATGAAGATCACTTTTAGTGGCAAAGTAGAAAACTAAAAATAAATTACAACCTGTACCGTGTGACAGATCAAATGAAAGGGCTTGTTGTAAATATCACAACTTTTTTAAATATTTTTTAGTATAAATAGTTTTAAAGCTATTAAAGAAAATATATGAATTTTGACCACCTTATCTCCAAAACTGTTGAACCTAAAATTAAAAAAAAAATACAGAAAATAGTTCTTTATTTATAGTTTTGACAGCAGGATGACGCTGTCAGTGGAAGGGGGTGACACACCATGAGCCGTGTGCTCACTCGCCTCGTTCACTTTTGCTGTGGAGCTCGGATGCGACGGACGCGTATTAGTGATCATATTGAAATATTATCTTGTAACGGTTTTTCTAATTTAAATAAATAACTGTAGGCCGTTTTGTATTTTCCGTTAAAACAAAGCATGAGAATAGATTACAAGAAAACTTATAAGAAGTCTATGGCGTTAAAATAACATGGTCAATCTCTCAACATTATACGTACTAACTTACATTTGCAGTTGGAATGTATGGGAGAACATGTTTTTCAACTACAATGTTAAGTTTGTTATTGTGATAAGTTATCTTGGGATAAAAATCATGGTAAATAACATATTCATTGTACGGAACCCTCACCACGCGAGTTTAATTCACACTTGTCAGGTTTTTTGTTGGTAAATTGGCATGTGCCAGCTGACATAAATATGGCAATTAATTTAATTTAATGTTTTTTGTTGCTTAATATAAATTATTTTGCATTCTATTGTACAGAATCAAGTTTTTCAAACTGAAGAGACAGCTGCTGTGCTATTGAGGGTTTGTTGCGCCACTTCTTCCCAGCTAAAGCACTAGGAAGTGTTGAAGGGCGGGCGTTTTGGGGGACTGTCTTATGTAATTTTGACGTTCGACAAGTGCTGATTCTCAGCCTAGTTTGAATAAATGACTTTTGATTTTGATTTAATGTGACAAAAGTGGAAGAATAAGGAATATTGTAAGCACGTGACGTGTATGACTTGATAGATGTTTTGTGTCTTCTGGCTAACTTCTGGGAAAACAGGTTGATCAATCAAATGAAAATGACGTGGTAAAAAGCAAAACAAGTCAAACAATTATCATGAAACAGATGAATTTGGTCCTTTGAAAATCAACACTGAGGCGAATCCCACACATTATACGGAACGCGACTGCGGGCGTCTATAGTTTTAGTGAACTGGAAATTTTACAATTTTACATAGGGTGACACAATGGGTGGTCTTATCGCTAAAAGCGATATTTTAGAGACTACCTTTACATGGATTAAATGCGAGTACGAGTATCATAATCAAACACATAAGCCTTCCAGAAAATAATAGAGTAAGCCGCATCAAAATCTGTTGCATAGGATAAAACAACAACGAAATCACACAGATAGACACGAAACACGATGTTTTCTCATCATAATCAGCCCATATTGTTCCCACTGCTGGGACACAGGCCTCATCTCTGTGAGAGGGAGTGGGCCGTAATCAACCACGCGGGCCCAGTACGGATTGTTAGATGTCACATGTCTTCTAATTTATGTTTTTAGGACATGCCGGTTTCCTCACGATGTTTTCCTTGATTGTTTTGAGAGCAGTGGTGATGAAAACCTATACGTGTACCTATAGTTAGTCCTTCGGGGATTACGGGTGTGATGTTATGTTTAGTACCTTTTGGGTCGTCTGGAAGGTCTTGCAGTTCTACTTTATTTTACTTTCGGTATGTTTTTCTAGTTTTTTTATTTATTCAGGCAATAATAAGTTTTTTTTACATTGTTATGGGATCTAATACAGGATATCGATACTGTAGCAATTGCTTGCTTCTAAAAATCAAATAAAAGTTATTCAAGAAATGTTTTTTTTTTTAAACATAAACTGTATAAAATTGTATAAAGAACTTGGTTTGGGTTTAAATTAAAAACCTTTTTTTAAAGTCTGACCGTAAAAATACGACCGCCCAAATGTTCCCCGCGCGCCCACTCCCGTAATACGTAATAGCGCGTTCATGCCATATTACCGTATTAACCTACCAGAGCGGTTCGAAATAATTAATAAAGTTCATCATCTCATTTACTTATTTCGTAGTGCTGTACTAACAGTCGGGAGCCTTTTTGCTTACTTGTGTTTTTCGTGATAATTTTTGTTAATCTCGCAATTCTAATATTTTGATTCCACAGCTCCACTAAACATTTTGTATGAAACAAGTATTGAACTATTGACAAAAAATATATTTGTTTGAAAACATACTTAAAAGATTCAATCAGGTCGAAAGTTAAGTACTCCATCAAAAAGGGTTTTTAATGACAAAGATAATATTTTATCTCGAAAAGTCAGACTGCTAGAGCGATGACTTATTAAAAACCAACCAAGTGCGTGTCGCACTACGCACAATGAAGGGTGCCGTAGTTGGGATGAAGTTATCCTAAGAACAAACTTAACATTGTACTTGAAGAACTGCAAAAGTAATTTTGTACGCACAATATTGGGAGATTTACCACGTTATTTTCATAGACTTCTATATACTCAGAAGAGTATATAGAAGTCTATGGTTAGGTTTAAAATCTATCTATCTAAAATCTATAAGTATAGAACTATTTCCTGTATTTTTTCAAAATTTTAGACTCTAAGTTTCTGAGATTAGGGGAGAATGTTCAATTTTCATAAATGACGTTAAAACTTTTTTTTTAAAGCTAAGCATAACCGGAATTTAATTTAAATAATTAACATTGATTTGTACATAAAAAAACAAATATATCTAATTAATTAATAAAATAACTAAAACTATACAGAAACTAAAATAGGGCGTCGAAAAATTTATCCACATCGCTGTCGACTGGTAATGTACCCAAGAGACTGGCGGCATTGCCACGTTCGTTGTATGGCAATGCTTAGCCTCTGGCCAAGGTAAAACCCAGCCCTTGGGTCACGGGAAGTGTCAACCAGCCGTAACTTTAAAACTATATATAAAACAACAAATAAAACATAACATAACATCACGCCTTGTTTCCCCGAAGTGTTGGGCAGAGATGTACCTGTAGTACACCCACATTTCGCCAGTTGTTTTTTTTAAGTCCCATGTAATAGGGGGCGACCCTATTGCCATCAAGCGGGCACAAATCCAGACTCCGGGCTGCTACTGAGAAATTCCAGATAGAAAAATCCAAGAACACTTTGCCCGACCCGGGAATCGAACCCAGGACCTCATGCTCAGCAGTAGCGCTTGCGACCACTAGACTAACGAGGCAGTCAAACAATACAAATAACAAATAAAACATTATAACATTATAAAATACATAAGACCCTTCCATTTGTTAATAGCAATTTTTATTGATGTTATATAACCTATGTAATATTTGGGTCTGGGTTTTATCATAACATAATCAGCGTACAATGTTCCCACTGTTGGGACACAGGCCTCCGTGAGAGGGAGTCGGCTGTAATCTACCACGCTGGCCCAGTGCAGGTTGGTAGATGTCACATGTCTTCGAATTTTTGGTTCTAGGACATGCCGGTTTCCTCACGATGCTTTCCTTCACCGTTTTGAGAGCAGTGGTGATGAAATAACACGGTACAGCATGCAAAACTACTTTTTTAAATTTGTTATTGATCTCCCAAAAGTGTCTCCATATTCAAAATGTATTTACGTAACACGTCCGTGTTTTGGTCACGGAAATATATATGTGTACCTTTCAACTTAATCGGTCTATTAGATTCGGAGTAAATTGGCCGTGACAGACGGACAAACAGACAGACACACGAGTAATCCTTTATGGGTTCTGTTTTTTTATTCAGGCATAAGGAACCCTAAAAAACAAGCCGTTCTTGAAAGATCCGCTGCAATAATTTTTTGTCAAAGTCAGAGTCAAAGTCAAATTATTTATTTCTAAATAGGCACATAAAAGGCACTTTTGAAAGTCAACATTTACAAAAAAATAGAATTGATTCTAGTTGCCCCTTCCTAAAGGTAGTTTCGTATGGAGAAGAATGGGCAAGAAACTCCACCGTTACTCTTTTCAAATGTTTTACAAAATTTTGTATAGGTACATTTTAAAATTATATGTGAAGAATAAAACCTAGAATAAAATTACTACAGCAAAATAGGTAAAAAAGAATGAAAAATAAAGCAATGACCGATAAATTAATTATGTGATAGGTACATGATGCTCACTTAGTTACAAACATTGTAAAAGTATACGTTTTCCTAAAAATAATAAATAAAGTAATAGGTCAGTGTGTGAGTTAAAGTAATCACAGAATTTAAATTCAACATTGATTTATTATTTGTATCAAATAATAAATTGTACAATTAAAATAGCAACTAGTTTGATTTTGTCTAGACTCTAGACCTTTATCAATTTATTAAGTTAGTGTAGGTTCCAAACATTTTTATTCTAAATCACATAACTTCTATCCTAGAACGTTGACCTCCATTCAGGCACGATACAACGTGACTTTATCTCAGAACAGACGTCATACCTCCCAGAATTGACTTTTATAATTTTGCGTGGGAAGATTACACTACACACTTTGACTTCGGAACTGGCGCAATATAAAAATAGTAGAAGTCGCATAGGCTGTAAAATGGCCATATTTCTCATGAAGGATTTTAGTTAACTTGTGCTATGGCTAGTTTTGGAAGATTTTCTACTAATTCTAACATTAATTAAAGGAAAAGACTGGCTTTCGAAAAATTGTAGTCTATAACCTTTTATAAGTATGAATGAATTTGAAACCATGATAATTATTTTTGTGTAATGTTGTATTGTACCTACTGCCTATGTTTATTATGTTATCTATGTGTATGAGTGTGTGTGTATGAATATTTATTAGAAGTTAAATGGCAATCTGGACCATGAAAATTGTTAAAAATATGGTTAAACGCTCTCCAATATGTGCCTTAATTTGTGGTATGACTTAGGCGTTTAATTATGTCCATTACAATACTTTACTTTTACCTGTTAAGCCCCGCTTGATACCAATTCGGAGTCAAACAATAGAAAATAAATTGTCTCTCATTAGCTGTCCTTGACCAATTAAATAAATTAGAAGCCTACGGCATTAGATGTAACGTACTGATAAAATCATGCATAGAAAATAGAACACAAATAACTGAAGTTGGTCGCATTAATGTAGTTAATAAACAAGAAGAAATATCACGGTCACGAGAACGTAAAATTGCATTCGGTGTTATATTTATCCTATATAGTAATGACATGCCCTTTTACATTGAACAATCTTTGACTATGTTTGCTGATGATAGCACCATAACGATTCCTTGTGAAAACCCAATTACATATGGAAATGACATAAATAATTCTTTTGACTCTATAATTTAATATCTAGATAATCATAATTTGATTATCAATTTAAGTAAAAAACAAAGGTAATTTAGACAACGAACACCCGGTGTGCCGAACCTCCATACACATTATAAAGATGACGATATTGACGAAGTAGGTGATACCAAATTTTTAGGACTACAAATAGATTACAGCTTAAATTGGAAAGCGCATATAGATTTACTGTGTAAAAAATTAAGTTCATCTTCCTATGTTTTATATAGAGTATCAGCCATAGTAGACAACTGCACCACACTCCTTATGGCATATCACGGTAAAGTTGAGTCTCACTTGCGGTACGGTGTAATTTTTTGGGTGAACTCAACTGACAAAGTCAGAATTTAAAGCTCAAAACGATGTCTACGAGCAATGTTGAAACTTTAAACTACCGACAGTTGCGAACCATATTTTAAGCAGTACAATATACTGACTCATGATTTATATTTTAGAAGTAGCTATGTTTGTAAAGCACAATCCAAGTCGGTTCGTTATGGTTTTTTTTTTGGGTGGGAAATCATCAAATAACTTCTACCGCTCTGGGCGGAACGGAAGGGTGTGTCAGACTCTAACTGACTAAAACTCACCCGTATTCCTTCCTGTTGCCTGTGTTGCCAGGGGCCTCGGTGACCCTCGAGTACCTTCCCGCGACCCCGGCAGGTATCGGCCCTAGTGGACTCCTACGTATGGCTGATTTAGCTCCAAGAAATAGGCGTGACAACAGTAGGTTATGTCAATTGAGGTGTCAAACCGCTTTAATGCGCTGTTTATTGCATGGGCCCAATTATTTATAATAAATTACCAAGAGATTGGAAAGATTTAAGTGCTTTGCTGTTTAAGAATAGACTACGTTATTTTTTGGTAGATAAAATGTACTACAGTATGACTGAGAAAAAGATTATTTGACTTTTCTAGTATTCATTATACTTAAATAAGGAACTCTAATTTAATAATGATTAATTTAATGGATATACCATTAATATACCATAATTTAATAACAAATAACTTACTAGATAATAATTTGATGTAAATATTTGCATGCTGAATGGCAAAATATGGCTGATCTTTGTACTGTACTAACATCTATTAATGTATCATCTACCCATATTTGCAAAAATAAAATTATTCTTATTCTGAACGATTTCATTTCATTCTCATTCTACGAGGTTAAAAAAATTGATTCACGTTCAAAAGTCAGTTAAGTAAAGGCCGTAATCAGCTATTTTGTACATCTGTTCTGGCTAATCGGTCCAAAGTCATTATTACTTTGGACCTATTAGAGACCACCATACCAGATGGCCGGCTTTAGCCAAGTTGTCACTTGCAACAGACTTCCCGATAAAATTCTAGCAGGGTGTAATCCAGATGGGGAAGGTTGGTCAAAGCTGGCTTGGTAGATGGCGTGACCATAGATACTGTTACCACAAACTGTCAAATTTTCTTATTCGATTTTTAACTTAAGACGCTGACAACACCTACACCGCGGTCAATGTCATGTTGCATAGAAAAGAAAGAGAAGCGCGATGACACAACGCTTGTAATTTATTGTAAAATATGAAGCAATTATCTAAATACTCACAATTGAGTTGAGTAATCGAAAATAAAAAACAACTAAGTTCTGCATTCAAATAAGACGTGCTTGTTATTAATTAAATACGTAACGTATGTTGATATTTTGGATTAGAACTCAAGGTAAGAGGTTAGTTTAACGTTAGTTTATATCGAGATTTTTTTCAAAGCGAGTTTTGGTAACAACCAAGTTCTGGGAAATATGTTCAAAATTAACATACATTTTTTCCGCTACCACAAACTATACAAATTTGGCAATTTTTTTTCTTAAGAGTAGCCTATTTTGGTCAATTGGGTCTTGTCAGCGCCTTAATCATCAACATTTTAAGGTTCCAAATCATTTAGAGAAATTTGACAGTGTCGTATAACCTGATGTGCTGGCGACCTACGGCCTATTTTTTTTTTACTTTTCTTCGACTCATTGCATTTTGTGTTCATAAATGAGTTTGGTTTTATTTCACTATTTAGTTATTTTTGGTGATTTTAAATCATTTATGTATTTGATGTGAAAAGTATCAGTATTGAAAATCTTAAATATTGCAAAGTGATTACTAAGAAATCATAATCCCTTTCTTCACAATGTTTCCAACATAACCGCGAACTTGGTTAAATAAAAGTAAATCTCCAGGAATAGCCACTACCTTCTAATTTTAGGGTCAGAAAATGGTGGACTCCAATTTCGGAGTAGTTAGGAACACAACAAGGAGTCAATTTCGCAAAAATAAAATAAAACCTCCTCACGCCGTGTATTATTAGCTTGTTTTGGGTACTAGCAATGACAGCGCCATTTCGACAGTTGCCTTCTCCACTCCCGTAATTAAAAACGTTCAAAATGTAATCGCACCCTCATCTCAGCGATAATCAATGTCAAAAACTTGTCAAAACTGTAGGTAACTTAGCGAAATTTTTGACATATTGAAACTGAAATTAGATTGCGAACATTCTCAAAAATATAGGAATTGGGAGTCACACAGAGGTCACATGGAATAGGGAGGCAAAGACCCTGTAAGTAAAGAGTTGTACTAAGGAAGATATTTAATATACGAGACAATCATTGTCTTTCGCAACTTCAGCTATCATAATCAATTAGTTTCTTTTTCTATTCTTTAATTTAAATAAAATGTGTTCTTATAAAAGAGTTATATCACCTTTTAAACTTAGATAAACGTTAAAGTAGTTCTAAAGAGCTGTCAGGGACACTGGTGTCTGCTATATGAATTGTAAAAGGATTTCATAATCAGCAGAACAAACGATTTTATTTTTTAAACCAACAATCGTCCCCATATTCCAAACTATTTCAGTTAAATTCACAGTCGTAAATGTAGATGTTTGCATTCTTAATTTAATGTAGATTATACACAGGTCACGTTTTCTAATAACTACCCAGAATCTATGCATATACAATTTTACTTTTTTCATCAACATTAAACATGTAAGTGAACTGAGTGATTTGCGTACTTTTAAATACATATTTTATTTTACTAATTCAATAATTAGGTACCCAGGAAATATTAAAGTGTATTTATTTATTTATTTTTAAATACATAAAAATGACTATATACTATATACGACGCAACTAAAACAATACACTAGGTACTAAATGACTAACTAAATATACAAATATATAAAAAAACAAAAGGACACTTAGGCGTCGAAGTAATCGACGGCATCGCTATCATCCGGGAACGTGCCCAGAAGATGGGCAGCATACCTAGGTATAGGATTTTGCTAATTCATAATTTTAGTTTTTATTTACCTATTACGTTAAGTTTACTGTTCAGTCAGCGGTCATATGTGCAGCAACACGTTAATGATCATATTCCTATGAACGCAATAATGCGTACGTCTGTTTGTGGGTAAAAATTTAGTATCGTTTGGCAGGAGGAGGTAGATGGGAGGAGGTGGGAGGGAGGGGGGAAGCCCCCTCTCCCCTGGCACCACTCCCATGAAAAGGTAACGCACCGTTCTTGAGAAAAACAAAGAGTAAAGAGTAAAGTATTGTAAGCTAACCTTTAACACTTTTAAATTAGTTAAAAGGCGTAGTCAGAGCTCCGCTTCGCGGGGCTCAATGGTTTGAACAAAAAAAAACCCGAGTCGGGGTGCCCGGAGTCCCGAGCTCGCTTCGCTCGCTCTTGCATCCTAAGTTCTCCTAGTAACAGTAGGAACATTGCCTTTTGTACACTCATACATAGTAGGAATCCTAACACAGAGAACACACGCAACTCGAAGAGAAACGGAATAATTGAAAACGAATGAAAGTGACACATAACGCAAATGGCCTACTGTTTTTTTTTACGCGACAACTTTGTTTGTTGTTTTTTTTTTTGGCGCGTTTATAACTATATTACTCGAAATTTTACACCATGGACAATATACTGGTTGGATTTGATTGTCAATCATCCATTTTAACGTTTCGTTTTCGCTTGTTATCTGATTTGATGTTAGAACCATTTTTTTTATTATGTTTTCGAAAATATGCATTACCTTTTAATAAGAGTGGTAGCATTATAATCGGGGACCAAAACCCTACCAACTTTAGCCCCTTTTACCCCCAACTCCTGCCAAACCATACTAGATGCAACCCGAATTTTTCTTTTTATTTATCATGTTTTTATATTTTCTTTGCAATAATAGTAATTATAAGTAACTTAGTCAAATATTAATAGTGTTGAAAATAGGAATAAAATAAATAACAGCAATTAAAAAAACAGTGAAATAATTACCCGATTATTTTACTGTTTTATTTATTTCATTTCATTTATTTGCATACCATAATGTGTATATGAGATGTTACATAAGGCTTAAAGCTAAAGAACAGTTATGGACCCTGTTAGGGCACAGCAACATAGAAAAAACTTAAAATTAAAAAAAAATATAATTCTTATAATATTCTTATTCATACGTGAACTTATAAAATACGTATTAATAATTATAGTTATTTAGATAAAGTTGATGTTAGTGTTATTAATATTATTAAATTTAAATTAGCTAAAAATAATGGTCATAAATACAAAAGATAAATAACTAATAATTTAATCAAAATCAGTCATGTATACATATTATTATTTTATAAAAAAATATTGAAAATATTATTATTTATTTGTGTTCCGGTAGCTTATTAAAAATTTTTATTGACAATACATAAGGACTAGCGGAATGCAATTTTAGTCGTGATGTTGGAATGTTTAGTCTGTTTTTGTTTCTTAGTATAATTTTAGTTTGTATGTCTTCTCTTTTTGTATAGAATTCTGGGTATCTTCGTACAAATTTACAAGTTTAAAAATATAAAGGCAGGGTAAGGTTAAAACTTCCAGTTTTTGGAAGTGGGGTTTACAACTTTCATAATCAAGTGATTACTGTATCATCTACGTTAACTAAAATCCTTTTAAGTTTTTTTCTGTGGGGTAAATAATATGGGTGTGTCTGTACTATTACCCCATAAGATGATACCATATTTGAGCCATGAATAGGCATACGCGTAATACGTGACTAATGCAGTTTATAGTTCTGTTGTTTTTTTTTATTTCGCAGACGGCATACGAAAATTTAGATAGCTTCTTTCTTAATTTTTGGATGTGTGACTTCCAATTAACGTGCGAGTCTATGTCTAGGCCTAACAAGGTGAACTTACTAACTACTTCTAGTTTGGAGTCTTTGAAGCTAAAATTTATGTCTATTAGTGTTTTTGGCGGGGGTGAAACGTCATTATTTTGGTCTTGGTAAAGTTTATTTCAAGATTATGTTCTTTCATCCAGTTTGTTGTAGCGTATGTATGTAGTTGTAAGTATGGAGTCCAATCTATTATTTATGTTAAGGATAGAATCACATGAATCAATTATTGATATATCATCCGCAAACAAGACACAAGGTTCATTTATATGATTAGGAAGGTCGTTTATGTACACAAGGAATAAAAAAAGAGCCTATTACGCTTCCTTGTGGGATTGAAGGTTTGGTTGTTATTTTATCGGACCTAAAGAGTTCTATTTCTTTTTTTTTTGTGGTTAAAATATTCTATTTCTACTAGTTGTTCCCTATGTTGTAAATAAGATTCACCATTCATGAAATTTACCACGAATTCCTATGTTGTATTATAGTTTATTGAGTAATATTTCAAATTGCACCTTATCATAAGCTTTTGTCGCGGGAAGGTACTTATGGGTCACCGAGGCCCACGTAACACAGGCAACGGGAGGAATATAACGGGTGGGTTTTAGTCAGTTCCGCTCCGCCCAGAGCGGGAGAAGTTATTTGATGATTTCCCATCCAAAAAAAAAAATCATAATTCTAAATAAATAATAAATCTTCTTAAAAGATTCTGGCGTTCAATCAATCATTTGAAGAAGGCGCGTTTCCGAATCTTTTAAAAAAGGCCCTTATTAAACCAGTATACAAGAAAAATTCAAAAACCGACCCAAATAATTACCGTCACATAGCTCTCTTACCAACAGCATCTAAAATATTTGAAAAAGCCATGTGCAATAGAGTTTATGCGTTTTGTGAAAAATATAACATATTTAACGACTGTCAAAACGGTTTCCGAAAAAACCGATCCACCATCTTGGCTGTCTATAAATTTATATTGCTTGATATGACAAAAGCTTATGATAAGGTGCAATTTGAAATATTACTCAATAAACTATACAATATAGGAATCCGTGGTAAATGTCAATTACGCAGTATTTATTTAATGTTATATTTCAAACAAAATTTATAAACCACTACATTAAATTGATCTTTATGTTTTGAGATTATTGCATAAGTGTTCGTTTTCTTGACTAACTTATGACCTACTATGACAGCCAGCACAGTCCCTGTATTTTTTTTTTTAATAAAATTTAGTTTGACCTCCATTATTATCAATGCAGCTAAGAAGACGACGACGCATGGAGCCCATAATATTTACTCATATGTCTGTGCCACGTAAACTATCTCACAACTGCACGCAATGGGAGTGGAGCTGCTCACGCCGTCACTCGTCTCGTGCTTCCCATCCCATTAAACCCCATATATTTTCATCATCATTACATTTTTGTGGTTTAGATCAGGAGATCGTGCTGTCTACTATAAAACTTCGCTGAGAGTGAGCTTTCCACTTCTTATACGACTCCTCGGACTATCTTCTTCGTCAAATCTCTTCACCCAACGATTCACAGGATTTCATAACTATCATCACATACTATTTAAAAAATAACTTACAAATAAGCCGGTTTCATTAGAAATTTGAGATATACTCGTAGTAAGTCCATTTCTATGCAGGGCAAAAATGTTTGCCTTGGCTTCAATACTTACATCATACATAATCAGCCTATAATGTTCCCACTGCTGGGACACAGGCCTCCTCTCTGTGAGTAAGAGAGTGGAGTAAGTAAGTGGGCCGTAATCCACCACGCGGGCCCAGTGCGGGTTGGTAGATGTCACATATCTTCGAATTTTTGGTTCTAGGACATGCCGGTTTCCTCACGGTGTTTTCCTTCACCGTTTTGAGAGCAGTGGTGATGAAATAATTTACACAAAGTAAAGCGCCTGTCCGGGTTCGAACCTACGACCTACAACTCAACAATACAATACTTATATTTGCTTGCATTTTGAACAAAGATATTAAATTATTAAACACCACAAAAAGCAATAACACAAACACTCGTAATTAAGTTCAACCAACAACGTCATTATATTTTTTTCAATCCAGAAGATTCATTTTGTTTTAAATCCACCCTCATTTTTTGTTACGTTTCATTTTGTAAGATTAATTTGTGCGGCATGACATGCCAACCAACTAAAACAAACGATTATATACCGCGCTCTTTCTGATCGACTACTGATGACAGAGAGCGATATACGGTGTGTGTATGTGTTTGAAATGTCTTATAAAAGAAGGTCATAAGTGCGACTGGTTTTGAGTGTCTATAGCTTTGTGAGATTACTACTGGCCTTCTGACTGGGATTGTATAGTCGACTGCACGACAGTGGTAACAATACCAGTATAAGCATGCCTCTTTTTATATTGAATCTCCGTACTAAGCTTGTCCAGCTCAAGGTTAACTGACATCCTACCGGGGTCGCGGGAAGGTACTAATGGGTCACCGAGGCCCCCGCAACACAGGCAACAGGAAGGAATACGGGTGGGTTTTAGTCAGTAAGAGTTTGACACACCCTCCCGCTCCGCCCAGAGCGGGAGAAGTTATTTGATGATTTCCCACTCTCAAAAAAAAAAAAGGTTAACTGCCATGCGGTCGGCTGTACGCCAGTAATTGTACGAGTATTAATAAGTAAATTATTTAATGTGACTGCTTCGTTGGTCTTGTGGTCGCAAGGGCTACTGCCGAGCATGAAGTCCTGGGTTTGATTCCCGAACCGAATTAATCGAACACTGTCATTCGGTTTTTCCATAAGAAATCAGTAGCAACCCGGGCTGCTACAGATTTCTTAAAAAAAAAAAAACAAATAAATGCCCAGTTTATGGCTAATAGACTCACCCCCTATTACTTGGGACTTGAATATAACTGGCGAAGTGAAATAGGGGTGTAATTACAGTGTACTACAGATAGGTATACTTTTGCCTAACCCTGCGGGGATTACAGGCGTGATATTATATAAGTATGTTATTTGATGTGGTGTGATGTTCGGGTCGCGGGAAGGTACGAAAGGGTTACCGAGGCCCCTGGCAACACGGCTTACGGAAGGAACACGGGTGGGTTTTAGTCAGTAAGAGTCTGACACACCCTGCCGCTCCGCCCAAAGCGGGAGAAGTTATTTGAAACTACTCAACCAAAAAAAAAGTTGACATATTAACCTTGCACAGCTCACCATTTTGTTGAGCTGTGCAATGTTTTGGTTGCTGGTTGAGCTTATTGAGTCATGTTAGCCTGCAGCTGTCGATAGTTCAACAGCTGAATTCTAAATATCACGCTAAAATGGATCGTTAGTTTCCACGATTTGGTGTACCGACGTATTGTTCTCGGGTATTAGGTATTCGAGTATGGTGTCGAACGTTTGTCATGAATTCTTTACCTAAACCTAATACCCCGTTTACATTCAGCCCGTTTCCATGGCAACTGGCAAGGGTATGGGCAATAAAATGGGCAGCGTGAATATGCCGCTGGCGTTGCCGGTGGCGTTGCCCGTCCCCAAATTGGCTGTTTTTGTGCGGACGTCAAAGGGCCGGCAACGCGAGCACGATTGCGTGTTTATTATATATTATACTGCTCTCTCGCTCACTTGCTATCGAATGCGCGGAGTTGGCTGATGTGTTTTGTTTTATTTACCGAGCGGCGAGCCTCGTACGACGTACTATCAGCTTCCAAACTTCCATAAATTATGCTCACCTCTAAGGCAATAATCGCATAGCACGGCTCTTGACTCGATCGCCCGATGCATGCGTTTTGCCCAATAGGATGCACGAAGCGTACTTTATTCGTGTGCGTATAAACTTCTATAAACCATAAAGGCTCCTACATACTGGCGCGACTTGTCGCGCGACGCGTCGCGACACAAAGGCACCGCTTGTAGCGCTACACGTGGTGTCTTTGTGTCGCGTCCCGTCGCGCGACAAGTCGCGCCAGTATGTAGGAGCCTTTATGGTTTATAGAAGTATAACACTCACAATTGGCGCGTGCTATGCTCACTTGTTTGTGGGCACGGCCAGTGTGGGCTCGTTATTAATTATGATTGTTGATAAGGGGTAATATCGTTCTCATATCTTCTGTTTGGTTCAGAAAATGTATTATTAGTATTGCTATATTAAGTTAGTATCAACTTTCCACAAAAATATAAAAAATCGAATAAGAAATGTCAAACAACAATTTATGTATATTCACATTAATATTTTCCGCTCTCCGACACATGGAGAGCGGGTGGCATGGTCGGGTCTATAAATTTAGTTATTTATTAACACTTTCACTTCCTCCCCACGATGTCCTATGCGATGCCGCCATACAAATCGCATCGAACGCGACGCGCTAGGCGCGTTGAGGTATAAAATGTGTTATTGTCATTTTTTTGTGTTTTATCGTGAGAGAGATGTGTTACTTGTGCAGTGCTATTGGAACGTAAATAACTACATTTTAGTGTGTTTACACAGTGTGTGTGGGCACAGAATCAAGAAGCAAGTTACGTAGTTTTGTTAGAAATTGACAACATTTGGTATCTTTTTCTTTTATCGCTCTTTGTTTTGATTGAAATAGCACAATTACTGTAGTAATTGATCCAATACTTGGCACAGTTTATACAATGTTATCAGAGCTTTTGTTTATTGCCGTTGCAACTTCAGCGACTGCAATAAAAATTAGTTCATTATCTAAGTACCATTGTTATTTAGTGGAAACGTCTGAAAATCCGGTTAAACAATAGGACGGCTTAATAGAAAGGCCATGAAATACGTTCGCAAAAAAATACAAAATATTTATACTATGTTTGTTGTTTTTTTTTGTTACATGCCCTGTACTCACACAAATGCATATTGTTTCTGATTGGGCGAAACCAGGAAGGAGTGTGGTCTGTCACTAGCTGCGCATGCCACAGAAATATTTTCTAAACTGAGCATGCTTAAGTTTTGCCGATAGTACATACGTGATGTACGTATGTACTATCGGCAAAAATGTAATGAGTAACGAAAAAATAAACTTAAAAGGCAGAGCGCCGCTGCTGCGACAATTTCCACGTTCTCCATTCCCAAGAGTCGAATTGGAAAGACATGTGATACGGTAGTGTAAACACTTATGGCCCTTGATTTTGCCAAAGCAGTATTTAGGGAAATAACTACAGCTGTGTGAATGGCAATGGTAATGGCTGAATGTAAAAGGGGTATAAAATAAGGTGACAGTTTTCTTAATGCTTTATAAAATACTAGGGACCTGCCCCGGCTTCGCACGGGAGGCAGAGCATATATGCCAACATTGCTTTTCTGTCGTAGTCGTATTGTCGTATCAGCCTGTTGTGTCGTGCATGTGGGTTAGATTAATATGTAAGTGATGTTCGTCTTACTTGGAGTATTTTACATCGTCATATTTCAGCCAAGTTACAAAAAACCTTAATGAATATATACACCTAAACCATCCTCATGAATCACTCCGTCCATTGATGAAAACCGTATGAACATCCGTTCGGCAGTTTTTGGGTTCATCACGATCAGCTAGACAGACAGACGCGGCGGGGAGACTTTGTTTTATAATAAGTGGTGATACCTACGACTATAGAAAAATAGGTCTTAAATTGTCAATGGTGCCGATTCCCTTGTTCACAAACTAAACTAAATTTAAGTTCAATTTTTTTTTTCTTTCTATTTCAATAAGAAAAGGACAGAAGATACATTTTAGTTTAGTCCTGTCAAATTAATCAGCGCTAGACGTAAATTGACGTAATTTTAGTAGGCAAGTTTTTAATCACGTCTAAACTTGTATGGAGTAGTGACAGGCGCTGATTAATTTGACAGGACTAAACTAAAATTTATCTTCTCTCCTCTCACTAAAACTTATCTTCTCTCTCAGCCGCATAGCTCGATTGAAGGTTAAACTACGCTTGCCGCGGTCAGTTCGTGGATGGGTTCCATTACATATCTAAATGCCTCAATGCATTGGAAATCACGTTAAGCCGTTGGTCCCGGCTGTCATTCGTAGATCTTTGACAGCCGTTACGGGTCGTCAGAAGCCTGAAATTCTGACAACCAGTCTTACCAAGGGGTATCGGGGGGTCCAATTACTGAGTTGGGAGGTCAAATAGGCAGTCGCTCCATGTAAAATACTGGTATTCAGCCGTATCCGGTTACCTGAGACAGGAAGCCGACCCCAATATAGTTGGGAAAGGCTAGGTAGATTGATTGACCAGTCGAAATAAATAGGTACTCAAAACATTGGTACCTACTGACGAAATACGGAAAATTCCCGGTATATCTTTTTAAACTCAAAGGATCAAATTATTTTTATCGTTGGTTTGTTCGAGAAGTTCTAAGTTCTCTAGTAAATTGAATGTTCAGGGTATTCGATTTCGAAGTAAAGTTTCGAGCTTACTCATTGCTCCGTATTATGTTTTTAGTCTTCAACTACGTTGATTGGAATTCACTTCAAGTGGAATACCTTTTTGAGAACTGGAATTTAAATTTAATTTCAGTTCTGATTATTTTTGTCTACGTAGGTATATCATTATAAACATATGACTGTAAATGTAGGTATAGTAAGGTGTTCTGATAATTGATTATGTGAACTAAGATCGATCGTCCACGTGGCTACTCAAAAGTATCGTAACGTAATCGAATATCCTGGTGAACCATTTCTTACTCTAGCTGCCTCACACAGAAGTGACCCGTGAAGCTACTGGAACATGCCTTGACCATAAAAACTAAGTACTCTGGAGTTACAATTATTATTATCCCCAGAACTTATTTAACAGATCATTATCCGGTCTTAAACTTTCTTTTTTTTTTGTTCCGGGGTGGAAAATCCTTAACGAACACTGCGCGCCGTCACCTCGGGTCCAGTGTGATGGGGGCGGCGGACGTCCCCAAGTCCGCCGTCCCTGGACCCATTTAGGGGGGCCGGAAGAGGGCGTTGACTGCCCTCTGCCGACGCCCGGTGCGCCTGCTGCAGGAAGGGTGAGCGGAAGAGATCTCCAGCTCCCGTTCCGCAGCCTCCTTCTGCGACACGACTGTTTCGCAGAAGGATACCACCGCGTCCCAGGACTCCTCGCTGCCGACCATCGCCTCGATCACGGCCGGCAGCGACAGGTCACTGCCCACTCCTGAGATGAGGGCACGGCGTGGCTCCTCCCAAGCGGCACACTCTGCCAGCGTATGCCACGCCGTGTCCTCCAGACAATCGACGCAGTGGTGACACCGGGCGTCCGGCTCCCTGTTTATGCGACACAGGTACTTCCCGAAGCAACCATGCCCCGAGAGCACCTGCGTCACCCGAAACGACAGGGAGCCGTGCCTCCTCCCGAGCCAGGGCTCGAGCACTGGCCGGACCGCCTCGATGGTGGCGAGGCGGCGGTAGGGCGTGAAAGCCTGTCCCGCCAGCAGGGCTGCGTGGAGCTGTGACCGACGCAACTCCGTATGTCGCTGCATCAGCCACTCGCCTCGCGCCCTCGCTTCCTCGCGCCACCGGTACAGCGGTACGCGAGTACTTTCGCCTCGAGGTCCCAGGGCGGGGATCCGGCCAGTACGCAAGCCGCCTCGAAGGAGATCGTGCGATATCCCCTGATGACTCTGACGGCCATCGCTCTCTGCGGCTTTCCCAGGACAATCCGGTCTTAACCTGCATCAACTTCAAACAGCCACGCCATTTTTTTACCACTACATTAATTTAGCAAAATTGACATTGAATCTTTAAAGTTGGCTATTTCGTCGATAAACCTAGATCCCATTTGCGCATATCAAGACCCTGATTATTATTTGCTAATTATCAACTCTCATATAACTAAGATACAAGAAGCTCTAGATCAGAATACTAGAGTGATAAAAGTCCGGGGTCGCGGGAAGTTACTTATGGGTCACCGAGGCCCCCGCAACACAGGCAACAGGAAGGAATACAAATGGCCTCTAAATGTTCACAATTTACATGATGCAGATGCATCCGAACTAGGTGGTAAGCCTGTATCTAAACTTTGTATATTATTTCTCCAAACTTTGTACGTATATTACAAACTTTAAGCCATTATTTAGTGTATATAATTGTTATTATCCAATTTTGTAATACAACATGTATTACACTTATCTTGGTAAATAAAATTATTTTTTATAAACTTTTAGAAACTCAAGTCACCAATGAGTAGCTAGAATGTCGTAGCACTAGTATTTCAATGGCCGTCAGAATACGATGTGATTTACTAATTTGCGTTATTATCTAGTTTGTGATTGGTTGCGTTTTGACATTCTGGCTACTCATTGGTGATTTGAGTTCGAAACACGTTACTTTTGAGTAGCGTCAAAAATTATGGACCTATAAGTGAACTATCCTCTGCTAAACATACGCCTTAAAGAAAAACCTACCAGAAAAAGTCCGGTAAATGGACCAGGGTTATTTTATTAGGAAGCAGTTAAATACTATATGAACTTATAGACCTGTCTCTATTTTAATTACCTTCTCTTCAATGCACAATCGCCTAAATACAGATTATTCAGTGATCTAGCTAGGATAGCAGCGCTCCAAACAACAGTTCGTGTGTATACCATGTAATTAATCATCCAGAATTTGTAAGCCCCTCATGCACAGTCTGCAGCACGTCAACTTAAACCTTATACGTATCTATAAATACGACGCGGTATGAAGTGTTAAAAAGAAAGTATCCTTGGCATGATTGGTGGAGTTTTCAACGTTTCCAAAATTGCCCAATTGCACATACTAATAATTAGGAGCCAATAAATCATGTCTTTCTAGGAATAGGCCAAATCTCCACGCCCCTGCGCTTCCGCCACCGCACCGCTCCCGAGTTTTCACGACCCTTAACGAAATTAAACAAACACCACTCGTCATCTCGTGCGTTTAACCATTGCGTCAGTCATTAAGAATTCGTGGAGTCGTAGTGTGTGTTCACTATATTTTTAAATTTATTAATATTATGACGCCTCAGTTGAGAGAGAGCGCATCATACGAGGGTGATAGATATTTGTCGGCAGACGGGCGTAAATAACGGTGAGTAATGTTTTTTCTGATTATAATTTTTGAATTAAAATAAACAAAGGCTAATTATAGGAAACATGTGTCAATGGTATTTTTCAATAGAATTTTCTAAATAAGTAAAAAAAAGGGATAGGTAGGTAGGTATCTTACTTGTGTTCTTTCATGACGAGTTCCCGATATTGTAATTTCTTATCGCTGCGCGCTGTTCCAAGCGCCATTGTTTTTTTTTTAAGCGGTTAGTGATTGGATTTTAAAGTAAATACCTACGTAGTTACGCACTTTGTTTTTGTCTGTTAAAACATGACAGAGATAAGGCCTTTTTAATGTTTGTGTAAATCTTCAGTTCTTTACCACCCTACCTCAACAAAGGAAGTTCTCAATTCGACAAATTGTTTATTTGTGTTTGTATATATTTTAAAGAATCATTTTTAACCGTCCAATACTCATTTAGTTAAGTTGGCCCGTACTATTTGTCATAATAAAGAATCTTATGTAAGTATTGAAATTGACAAAATTTTCTTTGTTTTAGATTTCAATGGAAACCATCAGAAGACGCCTTAAGAACCCCGAAATAAACGCTGCCACCCTGCCTAGAAGATACTCATGAACTAGGCGCATAAAGAGGCAAGAGTAAGTTTATGCTTGGAGTATTATACTCGTAATTTTGACTGGGCAAACAATATCGTCATTTTTGTCAACAAAAAAGCTTCTGGTCGGATATGGACGGAAGAAAAATATTATGGCGCAACAGCAATGAGCGCTATGGAGGTTAATCCTTTGCCAAACCGGGCAAGTGGAAGAATGTCTCTCGATTTTAGGGGATGGATGAAATCAATGGGACCGGGTGAACTGGTGGAGGCTAGCGGGCGCATGACTGGAGTATCTGTACGTCGAGTACCTAATATGGATCCACGTACGTCGTCGTCGTACGTCGAAATTTTACGCGACGTGATGATACTCTTCGTGCGCCTGCACCACCCAGAGGGCATTATTTACTTGTGCCAAGACAACTGCCGCGCGCACACCTGTGGCGTGGTGCGGTGGGTTTGGCCGTGCAGCTCGGTCAGTGTTTGGAAATTTGACACGAGCTTACGACATGCCGCAACAACCGTGGAAGATTGAGTGTGTATCGCAAAGGTCTGTGCTTTCAATAAAATTTGGTAACAGCGCATCCAGGGCACACACCAGTGCTCTGTTTTTTTTTATTCATAGGCAAACGTGGTAGCCGGTGGTCTAAGGTCGGATGATATGAACCGGTACTGACGGATCGCATCCGCAAGAACGCTCCGCAATGCCATATTGCACTGGTTATCTGCAGATATAGGCCTGGCGTCCTCCTCCTCATCATGCTGGTTTGCCCACAGTGGAACCTCGGCAGGTGCATGCACGACTTTCTGGATGGAGGAGGGTTACTAGCAGAGGTAATCTGCATATCCGAGCGCAGCCGATCAAGTTTAGCGTTATCCAATCTATGATTGCGTTGAATGACGTGCACCTCGGATCAGGTGCGCGTCATTCAACGTTGGGCCGAGACGTTAACGGCAGGTTCAAGCACCTGAAACAGAGAGAGCATCTGACCTCGGTACGCTGTAAGGTTAATTCCTCCCTCTGTAGCCCCATAATATACCGCGCAGCAAAGGGAATTGTTCATTATTGGCTTAACGTGGACAAGCTGTTCTGTAAAAAGTATATTTACGAAAAAATATAATTAAAACTAAAATTAATATTTTTTTGATTCTTGTTGCAGGAAAGTAAATGTAAAAACATGTCGTTTAATAAGTATTTAAGCCAATTGACTTCAAAAAGCGTCGCCATTTTATGGTTGGAGGCTGATTCTGTGTTGCCACATTAATAATAATTGTGATTTCAGTCTTATAGTATAGATAATAATCGATTTCTAAATTTGAGTAAAAGTATGTATTTTCTTGAAAATCTGTAATCAAGTGATTTTTCAAAAGGTTTTATATTTAATTTATTTTCCTGTAATTACATTAAAAACAAACAAAACATTCATCTTTTTTGGCCATCAAATCATTTTACATCCGATTATAATATTAGTTCAGTTGTTGTCAAATCGATATTTTTTATTACCTGGCAACACTAACTGTCAATAATGACAAATCTAGGCAACGAAATGAAATTAAAAACATTCACTTTGCCTCCGTGTATTGTGAATGTTATTTCGGTTTCTTTTGCAAAGTTTTTGGTTTTTGTTATAATGGACTCCGATACCGCTTCAATTGAAGACCGGCTTTACCCTTGGACACTGAATCTGCTCATGACGATGACCCTGGCGCTATTTTGTTAAACATTGAACCGGCTTAAATGACAACCTTGGCATGAACTCTGACGCTCCTGCGTACGATCTGGTTGCCCCTAGTGGAAATGAAACGAATAAACCCATGCGATTCAAAGTAAAAGAATATCATTATTATTGGAAAATAAATACTCATAATTGTAACTTTTTCAGCAACATGCTAAATATGAACCATTTTTACACTCTCCTGCAACCTTATTACTATAATTCATTTCTTTATAGGCATAAACTATTAAAAACCGTAGTCATTAAATATTATACTTAATGTTCACGTTAAGCCAAATTGCCCTAACGAACTGAGTAATTCCCTTTTCATTTATGGACTGAGTCCATCGCATGCGCGACATATTTCCTCCAGCAGTGGGTACCCCGTTCGGGCTTACTGGCCTCAAGGTCCCAAGCACGCTGGTGGTCATCTTCCTCACCGCCGTGGTAGCATTATTGGTGACGATGGTGAGGAGAAAATTCGTCACTCGAGCTCAACGCAACTGCAGTGACCGGTGACCCGGTGCTCATGGTTAAGGCGCATACTGCGGTTAAGGCTGTGAGGAGCTGAGCGACAAGTCTGGAGATGCTGGATATGCCTCTTGTCATGTTTTGGCTTTGATCTGCATTATTTACTTACGCACATTTATTTTTTTGTATATTTTTATAGTCCCTTTTTATGGTTTTTAATTAACCGAGCGAGCGAAGCGTAACTGCTTTAAGTCTGGAAAATTTGCTTGCAGTCAGTTTTTTGGTACTCTTCTATAGGTCCAATTTTTTTGGTGTCAGTAATTTTGATTGGACTACCACCAAAAAGAGGCGTAAAGGGGGCTACTGGATAGCTACGCCCTATGAGACCGAATTTCAATGGTTCTCGCGTTTTATATGAAAGGTAGTAGGTAACTTTAAATTGGTTTCATAGTTTGTTGAAGATCGGATGAGGATCTTCGGCGTGATGAGCAGAATAACTCCTCGAAATGCAGTAAATTGCTTGCTATCGTCTCATCATAAAACTAGGCTTTTTATTATTTATTTAATTTTTACAATATTAAAGAAAGCTTACATACTAATACACGTGAATAGTAACAAAACTAGTAACTGACAATTGCTAATTACAAGCTTCCACATTTATAACCATACCATACCACCATTTTTTTTTTAGCTGGCCTACAAACTTTCCCTCATAATTTTACTGGTTATTAAATTAGAATTTGACTTATTGAACGTTGTCATGTTTTTAAATATGGCTGATGTCGTGTATGGCGCGTCAACGGAATTAAGTTCGAAAAATTCAATGTTGGTCTATGCTCACTATCTGGCGATAGGTATTATGGGATATTTAGAAAAATATAAAGCAAGGTAAATATTCCGTTTTAAATAACTTTCATGGTATATTAATTGTTGCAAAAAAGTTTGTGCTCGCAAGGTGTACTGTTCGCAGAACTACTAGTTTTTAATTGCATCTGGTGTTATTGTTGGGGTTTTTACTGGTTACTTTGAATCGGGTCTCTGAAATTTTATCTTTTTTATGTAAAAAATGTTGAGCGTATGTTTTTCTGTAGTGACAGTAGTATATTATTTTTTTATATTATAATAAAACCATATTTAGTTCGAAATAACCTAATCTTGTTTACAGTACGCACGCAATAACATTTCTTTGATAACTTACCAAGGTGACAGCCGCAAAACAATCCTTGAGAAAAGAAACCTTCGTGAAACGAAAAACAATAATTGTTTACACTTAAGTGTTATTTACGACTGTTTAGGAAACCCAAGTATTACAGTGACGTTTATAAGTAGGTATAGTCTACCTCATAAACGTTTTATAACTTTTGACCAAAAATCCCGAGAAAATATTAACTAACTTAAAGCTTTTGACGAATAATTGTCACATAGACAATTAGACCTTTAGTGCTATTCTGTAACCTTCTAACCGTGAAAACTTAAGTGAAGTGAACGTGGAGTGAACTGTCAGTGTCATCCCACCTGATACTAGGGATGGACCAAGGATTACATTTACAATCATAATCAAGATTTTAATAATATTTTTATGCTAATTCTATTGATCATAATCTGTTAACTGATTAAATGAACGCAATCCCATGACCCAATCGCGATGTGTTTTAACTGATTAAATAAACGCAATCCCGTGACCCAACCGTGATGTGTTTTGAAGAAGCGATAGTGGATTGAGTCGACTAAAGACTCTGCGACGTTATTCAGCGTTGTTATTAACCCAAATCTATTCAATAAGAAGAGATAATAGGGGCTTGTGGCTAAGTAATAACAGCCACACGAGTCGATCGATCAGGTTAAGCTACGCTTGCCGCGGTTGGTCCGTGGATGGGTGACCATCTTTACATACCAAGACCCCTCCGTGCCTCGGAAAGCACGTTAAGCCGTTGGTCCCGGCTGTCATTTGTAGATTTTTGACAGTCGTTACGGGTTGTCAGAAGCTCGAAAGTCTGACAACCAGTCTTATCAACGGGTATCGTGTTACCCAGTAACTGGGTTGTGGAGGTCAGATAGGCAGTCGCTCCATGTAAAATATGTACCATGTAAAATTACAGCAATACAGTTGTATCCGGTAAGACTGGAAGCCGACCCCAACATAGTTGGGAAAAGGCTAGGCAGATGATGAAGAAGAGATAATAGTTATATGATAGTTATGCTGCGATAGGAGCCTTTTTGGCGTCGCACAATTAGTTTTTATTGATTTTCTCTGTTGTTTTTTGTTTATTCGAAGTTTAGTTTTAAATGCTCCTTTTTTTTACTTTTTGTGTTTCTTGTGCGTGTTCCAAATAAAATATTTTTCTTTTTTTCTTTATTACCGAGTGTGTCAAGTGATCGAGTGCTAACAGTGTGCCTGGCTGACGGACCATAGAATTTATCCCCTCACAAACTATGTAGAAACCTAACTAAACGATGTGTGTGTCTGTGTACATAAGCCATTTGAATAAAAAAACGCGGATTATTTAATAAGTACCTTTCTAATATTCTATTTTAGGTAGGTAAATTTATACCAACCTACGCATGCCAATAATAAAATAATATTCATAAAATCACCGTCATCAATACTATAACAAAATTCAACAGTTCAACTGACACTCGCGCAGCGCGCTCACCAGGCCGGCGGGCGGCTAGGCTCACTTCTTCCAACCCAAGTGAAGTGGTGTTGCTATGGCAACGAGAATCGAGTGAAGTGATAAGATCACGACACTCGCGCGTCGCGCTTACCGACTCACTTCACCTAGCCGATTCACTTCGGCGCGGGTGGTTACTATGGTTACGAGAATCGGGTGAAGTGATAAGATCACGCTGCGCTTGCGCGTGAGGCGCTGTTACTAATATCAAGTTGAGGTTTATTTTAAATTTGCCGTTTTTATTTTTAAATTCGCTACAAACAAAATTTGTTTTTACTACCAAAATCCAAAATGGCGGCTACAAACATTTTTCATCATGGGTGTCGTTTTCATGGTTTTCGGGGGTGTTACAGCCGATACTGAGGTCAAATGTAAAAGCAAGATGGCGGCTGCGGAAATGTTCAGATTTTTCATCACGGCTATCGTTTTCATGGTTTTCGGGGGTATTAAATCCGACAGTGAGGTCAAAAATAAAAAGCAAGATGGCGGCTGCGAAAATGTTCAGATGTTTCATCATGGGTGTCGTTTTCATGGTTTTCAGGGGTGTTAAATCTGACAGTGAGGTTAAAATAAAAAGCAAGATGGCGGCTGCGAAAACGTTCAGATTTTTCATCATGGGTGTCGTTTTCATGGTTTTCGGGGTGTTAAAGCCGATACTGAGGTCAAATCTAAAAAGCAAGATGGTGGCTGCGAAAACAACCAAACCTTTTACAAAAAAAAAAAACCTAAATAGTAACGTTTCAACACTTAAATACTAGTTTTGCAATAATATAAAATTATCAATAGAATTAGCATAACAATATTATTAAAATCTCGATTATGATTATAAATGTAATGCTTGGTCACTCCCTAGCATCAGTGGGATGACACTGACAGCTCACTCCACGCGAGTTTTCACAGTTTGATTTTTACAGAATCGACATGCTTGTCGTTTTATAACGTGCGAATGTCATTTAACCGGAGGGTAGAAATGCACATACGATATTGACTATACCTAATGTAATATGATAACTTCTTCAGAAACAATATTATTCAAAAAAGCTCTCATACTCGTCGTTATTTCTAACTCAAGAAACGCAAATAAATAAAATTGTTCGCAAAGAAAAACTTTTTCTTCGTCCTCTTTTAGGTAAATGTTTAGGACATCAAAATTGTTTGATGTCTCCTGGGACAAGTTTTTTTTTGTTTTTGATTGAATTTCTGACAACATTTTATTCAGGTTGATAAAATTGTCAAAAAAACGAATAGTTTAACGTCAAGCAAAAAGGCAACTTAACGAAAATGCGTCTTAACAACTAAGAATAATTTAAAGAGTGGTATGTATCTCAAGATTTCAACCAAATATATAGGTAAGAAAAAAGCCTGGCACTAGATAAACAACTAAACAATACAATAAACATCAAATTCATGTCACAATCTCATCTCAGCGAAAATCAGTGTCAAAAACACAAGTTGTTGACATTCATTTCTTCGGTGTTTACACACAGATTTTTTGACAGATGAGACTAAGATTAGAATGCGAAAGATCGAAAAATACTGGAACCGTCCATTAGATAAAATAAGCAAAGAGGCCAAATAACTATCTAAGAACGTCTAGCAAACAGTCTATTCGACTGAACTTAGATTAATATTTCATTTATGTTCAAAATCAAACAGCAATACAGTAGGTAAGAGTCGATATCAAAAAACTAATATTACTTTCCGAATTCTAACTATAATAATTATCTAGTGACTCACTTCTCTTTCGACAATTTAACAAACTTGACTTCAATCAAATACTTGAGCTAAATTCGTGAACAGGCGACGGCAGTTAGGGGTTGAGACTGGTCATCGCATAACCACCACAGAAAATAAGTTGTCTTGAACAACTTATTTTCCGTGGTGGGCTATTATGAAGCTTTTTACCGCGACTTGGTCTTCGATCCAGGATGAAAAGTAGCCGTTGTCCTTCTCCAGGTCATGGTCTACCCATGTGCCAAATTTCATCCAATCTAAATCCGTTCCGCCATTTCAGCGTGAAAGCGCAAAAAACAAACAAACAATCAAACAAACTCTCGCATTACTCGCAACTTTCGCATTTATATTATTAGTTAGGTAGGATTAATGCCTCCCAGTAATGCTATAATATTGACAGTGCAAGAGAGAGACGGAGCTATACATGACCCGCCTACATATAGCGCCATCCCTTCGCAACGGAATCGTGTTGGCAATAATAATTCTTATTAAGACGAGCGGGTGAGACCGTGCTGACTGGCTAATACTTTGGACGTGGGTATTTTTTGTCCTAGTGGTCGTAAGCGCTACTGCTGAGCATGAGGTCCTAGGTTCGATTCCCGGGTCGGGCAGAGTGTTATTGGGTTTTTCTATCTGAAATGTTTCAGTAGCAGCCCGGAGTCTGGATTTGTGCCCGGTTGATGGCAATAGGCTCGCCCCCTATTACATGGGACTTAAACATAACTGGCGAAAGGTGGGTGTACTACAGGTACACCTCTGCCCAACACTTCCAGGGAAACAGGGCGTGATGTTATGGTATTCTTTGTGCCGATACGAGATCAGAAGCAAAAGTTGTTCCTATTTAGAACTCCATATTATTACACATTAACTATTTTTATCTTCTACCATTCGGAAGGAATTGACAGTCATGCTACATAATTTGATGAAATGATCTTTTTCCATCCATCTACACGAAGAATCATTAAAGTACTGTCAAAAGGTTTTTTGTAAAATAAATCATGTAGCATTAACTCAAATCCAGCGATACACCATTTCTAACATTTTAGTATTGCCTTAAATTCACTGGTCCACGTTTTATCTAGAGCGTCCGGACAACCTCGTTTACGGCTGCCGATTCAGCTATAAATTTTGAGAGTTCCCCCAAAACGCTGGAGCCAAAAATTTATTATAAGTACTACAATATTGTATGTTGCGAAACTGAGTTATGTTAGGGATAAACCGTATATTCAATGCTTTTTTACTTCAAACTTTGTATCTAATATACACTGTGTTTTTTACACGCGTTTGGGGACTTACTTTATGAACGACCACAAAAAATGTGATAACGTCAAGTCATTGTATTTCCATGTTATGTTGATTTGTTTGAGTAAAAAATATATCACGTCTAAATATAGATTGGAATTTAACTTTACGCTGCTAACTAAGGAATTAACCAGTACTTATTAGGAAGTATTGCTTTAATTTAAGTGCTAACTTTGCATCAAGCTTAGCATGACGCTTTTCTACTTCTACGAAGAAAAGACAGATACAGCTCTTTCTATACAAAGTGACATTTCGTTTCTCTATTTTTGACATCGCACTGTAGAAATCCTTATACAATCTGTCATGTTGCCTTTCGTTTCTATCGATCTTTGTCTAAATATTTTAATGTAGAAGGATTTCTACGGTGCGATGTCAAAAATAGAGAAACGAAATGTCACTTTTTATTGAAAGAGCTGTGTCTATTCTTTGTAGAAATAGAAAGCGTCATGCTAAGCCTGCTGGTCACAACATTTTAAGCTTAGTCTAATCTAAATTTAAAGATAAAGTACGACTTTAATATTATGTAATTGTTAAGTTTAAGAGTACTGATAGTTTTCAGTTAATTAATTAGTAATTAATATTTATTAACATAGCCACTTATTGGGCCCAAACAATGGAAGCAACATAGATGTACGATGGAAAGGAAGACAAGACGAAGTAATTAATTCGCTTTTAATTTATTTGAAATATATACGGAACGACAAGCTCTTTCTAGGTTCCGTAATAAACAAGGAACCCTTATAGTTTTGCCATGTCTGTCTGTCCCCGCTGTAGCTCAGAGACGCTTAGTACTAGAAAGCTGTAATTTGGCATAGGTATACAATACATATTAATCATGCCAACAAAGTGGTAAAATAGAATCTTGAATCTTTTTGAGGAATACCACCCATGCACGTAATGTGCGGTTGATATTTTTTCTCGCCAATCCCATGGTGTGGGGTATCGTTGGATAGGCCGTTCAAAACCCCCCCACCGCCAGTTAAATGGTTATTTATGGAGATAAGAAAAAGTTCATGGCAGTAGTACATATAATGAAATTAAAAGGAAAACTATCACAGCTAAGTAGGCTTTACAAGTTAACGGCTAATAGTCGACCAACTTAATTTGCTGTTGGATAATTGACCGTGACATATATCGATTTATGGGAGAACATGTTTTTCAACTACAATGTTAGTTAGCTAGTGACATAATCTACTCATTACAATGTGTGTTTTATGAGTTGTATTGCAATAAGTGGTTAGCTAGCGTCCTCGACTATTGATTATACTATTCTTGCCTGAGCAACTGGCAGCAAGCTCGTCATGCTCCCTTAAATGTCACTGCCTGCGGTAGCGTCGGGGGTCGGGTTGCCTCCTTCCCTCCAATATGGCGAGGGGGGTGATGGCTGATCTTTGCGTTATGCTCGTGAACGGGTGCTGCTTGTGGTGACTGGTCGTCTTGCTGATCATGGTTTTAATTGTTATTAGTAATTGTTTACTTATTTTACTTCGATGGGGTTACTAGTTTATCATTTCTCACTTCGAGCTACAGCAATTGCCTTATGTAAGCGGGCACGCCCTTTATGCCTGGAGGCTTTTATTTAGGTATTAAGTTCTATTTACGTTTTTTTTATGTTGAAATTTTTATCTGCTTGAGTACAGTTTGTTCTTTGTTTTGTTGGTATACTGGCGCGTGCTAGCTAATGTATGGCAAGTGTGTAATTTAATCCAATGTTTTGTGTTTTGTAATGTTAATTACTTTGCATACGATTTGTATAGAATCAAGTTTATATAACTAAACAGACAGACGTGCTGCTGGGGAGTTTGTTCCACCACTTCTTCTTCCCAGCTAAAGCACTAGGAAGTGGTGACGGGCGGGCATTTTTGGGGGACTGTCTTATGTAACTTTGACGTTCGAAAAGTGCTGATTTTCAGCCTAGTTTGAATAAATGACTTTTGATTTGATTTTGATTTTTGTTATGTTTGTTTTTAGGATAAATTCATCCCAACAATCCCAACTACCTAACCCTTCATTGTGCGTGGTCGGACACGCACTTGGCCGGTTTTCTATTCTATTATATTAAATTATATTATATTATATTATATTATTATTATTATATTATTAACACAGTAGTGTTAGATAAAGAAGTAACATCTATGTTAGATTGAAACACTAGTGCATAATTTGGGCTGAGGATAGGACACAGCAAATTACCTAATATTTATATAAAAATTAAAATATTTTTGAAATGAAAACTTCTTTAGATTCGTTGAGCGAATTTTGGTTGGCGAAAAACTTATGGGTTCGCGCCACCGACATGCCCGTAGGCATACAAGCGTGTTGAGTGATAAGTTTTCACTTCTGTCGGCAGTCGCTATGACTCTACTGTATAAGTATGTATAAAATGTACAAATCATGAAAGTATGTTGGTTATACCAAAGATTTCAGTAGTTAGATTAAACAAATTTCGGTCTTGATCGCGTCGATAACGGTCACGTTTCTGTTTTGTTGACATTTGAAATTGTCTCCCTCATTCATACTGAAAATCGTATCTTTCGTTAATTCTTCTTAGTATGGATTTTTTTTCGTGCGACCTAAGTGCAGTGGGGGCAAGTCTTACGATTAAAATCTTTGGGTTATGCAAATTATACATATTTAATGTTCACGCTCTATTTTTGGTTGACCTACTCATTCCCTAAAGAACTTGTAACGTAAAACAGAATCCTTGTTATCTGCCTAATCCGACCCGAGTCGAGAGAGAACCAGGCTTATAAATAAGTCTCTTGACAAAAACTGGTTGGATTCATGATTATATTACAAAGTCGTTTTGTAAGCAGAATGTTGGCGACAATCTTACTTAAGATATTCTGAAAAAGAATAATCAAATAAAAGACCACCAACTTAAAAAAAAACTACAATGTGGAAATTAACTTTAATCTCGGAAGTCGTGTGCAAAAAACGAAAATACAAATCCGAAATTAAAGTTATTTTTAAGTTGTAGTGTTTTTGTATTTTACACTTTTTAGGTGTTGTATCTACCCCACACAATTTCATATACAAATACAAACTTGCTATGTAAACAACATTGTCAGGAAGTTTTATAACATCATCAACATTCATCATCTGCCTAGCCTTTTCCTAACTATGTTGGGGTCGGCTTCCAGTCTTACCGGATACAGCTGAATACCAGTATTTTACATGGAGCGACTGCCTATCTGACCTCCACAACCCAGTTACTGGGTAACACGATACCCCTTGGTAAGACTAGTTGTCAGACTTTCGAGCTTCTGACGACCCGTAACGACTGTCAAAGATCTACAAATGACAGCCGGGACCAACGGCTTACCGTGCTTTCCGAGACACGGAGGGGTCTTGGTATGTAAAGATGGTCACCCATCCACGGACCAACCGCGGCAAGCGTAGCTTAACCTGATCGATCGACCCGTGCGGCTGTTATTACTTAGCCACGAGCCCCACTACTACAACATCATCAACATACGTAAATAGTGAAAATAAATACGTATCAATGAAGCTTACTCAAAAGCTATATACAGAAGAACATAGAACCTTCTCCTTTTTGAAGTCGGTTAGAAATATTGTTGTTTTTACCGACTTTGTAAAGGATTGCTCTCAATGCCACTGCGATGTTAAACTTGTTCCTATTTTGAAGTTATCCTTAGATGATGTGGATAGGTTTGAGAAGAATGCAACGCCTAACAAATCAAAATGGACAAAATAAACACTGGCTAAATAGTTTTGGGAACCAATAATTTTTGAGAACCGTTTTTAGTTTGTGTTTTTTAAGGAACATTAAATGTTTATATAATATTGAAATTAAATGTTTATACTGTAAATAGGATATCGGAATCACTTCTACACGTCATATAAAAATAATAAGCTAGTGGCAGTCGCCATTTCCTATCTGACTACCCCTGAGAAGAAATGGTAAAACAAACTCAGGGGTCAATTGATCATTGTTTTTGCTCATAAAAGCCATGTACAGAGCTAGCCGTGTTCTGAAAGGGTGATGCACGGAGTTTCTCTACGTGACAAGTTTTAGAACAAGGAAATCTTTATAAGACCTTACCGACACGAATCCCTGATGATTATCAAGTTCATGAAGGCTTGTGATCTTGTAAGTTTCTACTTCGTTACATTATGTAGCTTTATGTGAAATTAATTCATATAATCAACCTTTTGTATCCTGTTTTCGCGAGCAACGAAACGGTTCAACCTTTCTTTAAGAATTTTGCGTATGACCGCGCTTGCGATTGTTTCATCTCGAGCAAGGGAAGGCGCTCAGCCATTTTTTTTTATTTATAACATGGAAGATTTCTTTTGAAGCAATTTTCTTCGTCCCGTACCGTTGTCCTGTATGTATATGACTATTTTTATGGTGTACATAATAAAGAGTATTCTCTCTATATCTACCTATAGATAATATCATTATTCCGAAAGGTTTATGTTTTTAAAAAAAATATATTTAACTTAGTAGTTTTAAAGCCTTCATTCAACAAGTAGCTGTAGAAGTATGGCCAAAAATATGTATAAGTAACCAGTGACCCACCCGTTCTTCACACGGTTGCAACCTAGTTATGTGGCGATACGAGATTTCAAAACTATTATTATTTCACATCACTTTGTTCAAACACAATTTTCGTCCGTGCATAGGCTAGCAAAATAAATCAATTTCAGATGATTCTGGAGGTTAAATTTATAATGCCCTAAGGGCCTATTCATACCGGGAAGGCAGCGGCCGGCAGCGGCGCGGCGAGCACTTTCAGTGTGAAATAACTTTAAACTTTATCTACATAATTAAAATACCAGTATCGCTTGAAAAGCACGAATAAAATAAATTATTAAAAAAAAAAACCCGACTGCAAAAACACATAACTGAAAAGGGAAAAACAAGCATTATAATCTATATAATTTTGGTATTGCAGGCGGGGACAATCAAAAGTTACACCATATTTCAGGTTATTCGACTGTCCCCGGCTGCAAGACCAAAATTATATAGATTATAATGCTTGTTTTTCCCTTTTCAGTTATGTGTTTTTGCAGTCGGGTTTTTTGTTTTTTAATAATTTATTTTATTTCAAGCTTTTTAGTTTTTTTAATATATATATAAAATGACTTATTATTAGCTTTTATTTGATACCAATATTGTTGCAATTAATTAAAAAAAAACTTTCCCCTCCTTTTTTTTGTATTTGCAGATGCAATTTATAAATATTATATAGCCTAATGTCACTTCCACAATTAAGACAAATCTAAGGACACCTCATATGTTAAAATCCATCAAGCCGTTTAGGCTACAGAGCGTGCCAAAGAAATAGACATACATACATACATACATACATACATACATACATACATACATACATACTCTCAAAAAACATTTGCCTCCTGAGGCAATAGTCAGTCGGGTAATAAAAAGGCGAGCAGCCTCGCGGCTTCGCGGGCGGCCGCGCTTGTTATCAGCGGTACTGCCCGGGTCGCGTTGTTGCCGGTCGCTGCCAGCCGTTGTCGTTCCGGTGTAAATCGGCCCTAACCATACTACGTATTATTATTATGCTATGTGACCTTTTTGGAACAGAAAACAAAACAATATTACACATTCCATGATACTCCCACGTCGCATATTAAATCCACACACACATCCCCGAAAGGGTACACGTCAGCAAGTTTGAATATAATAATAACAAATACATTATTGCCAAAAAAAAATGTGTATGCACAAAAAAGGTGAAGCTCTGACTCCTGCGCTAGGTAACAACACCTGTGTTACAGGAGCCAGTTATTTCCCAAACAGTTCTGCATTTTCTGCAACATACCTCTTTTGAATTTACGACAAACAAAAATTAAAATTAAAATAACAAAATAGTTATATTAATTATTAAATTTTAATTATAATGTTGTTCTACATTTATGCGAGTGTGAATTGTAAAGAGTAAGTGTTTAATGGGTTGATGTGTGGAGTGTGGTGGATAGAGGTAAATAGGTAAACGAGTGGATGTTTACGTGGGTGATGTGTGATTTTGTTGAACTTAAATGTATATATACGTATATTAAAATGGATTCTGTTTGACTGTACTCTTTTGTCAGTAGCCATGACTTAGTTTTAGTTTTAGCTTCCCTTATGGTAAGAGGATTAATATTGAGAGCACAGTTTGTATTATTTTAAATGTAACTTGACAGCAAATAGCCTTCAAGCAACTGCGGTGTCAAATTTTACAGATAGGCAAACGTTCCTTATAGTAAGCTTACATACAACTTGCTTATTTAATGGTGTGCCAAGAGAACTTGACACTTGATAAACGAGTATAAAGTTTTGGCGGGGAATCTAAGAGGTTTAAACGTCATTACTTTAAGACGCTGACAACAGCTAAATCGCGGTCACTGTCAGACTGCATAGAAAAGAAAGAGAAGCGCGATGACACAAGGCTTGTAATTTATTGCAAAATATGAAGCATTTATCTATTTACTCAAAATCGAATTGAATAATCGAAAATAAAAACAACCAAGTTCTGCATTCAAATTACACGTCCTTATTATTAATTAAATACGTAAACGTAAGTTGATATTTAACACAGATATTTTGTATCGGAACTCAAGGTAAAAGGTCAGTTTTGGTTTACCGTTAATTTGTATCGAGATTTTTATTTAAAACGTGTTTTGGTAACAACGAAGTTCTGAGAAATAAGTTCAAATTTTTTTTTTTTTTTACTTTCCGCTGTCACAAACTACAGATTTGGATATTTTTTTCTCACTACTTTGCTCATTTGCCTCTTGCCAGCGTGTTAAGCACAGATCTTTAGGCCCTTTCAAATCGAAACATGTGTCTTTTGCATGCCCAACCCAGACACAAATGCAGTACCCGATCACTGACTGAACCAATGCGTAATATACCGTGCTTAGTAGCTCATCAGTGACATGTTGGAGTGTCTGATACAACCATATGAGTTTTCTAATTCGCGCAGTGGTTATCTTTACGTGTTAGCGCCAAATAAACTTATCGTCAAATAGTATTCCTAAATATTTAATTGTATTTGATTGAGGAATAGGTGGATACGAGCAGGACTTATAGTTCTGGGGGCATCACATGCGTGTTTAGATTTGGGTCGATTTTGCAAGGTTTATGGTTAGTAGCTCAGCCAGTGGCTCACGTTATGCATACCTGACTCGACTTTTTGTCGAACTTCATGCCAGGTCTCTCCGTGAAATACGAGTACTGTGTCATCAGCATACTTGTGTAAAAATCTTACCATTTGCAAAAGCTACCTGACACAGCTGATGTAGATCAAGAAGAGACTGGGACCAAGAATACTACCCCTGTTTTTTTTGGATGGAAGAATACTAACCTATGGTACGTCGTATGTGACCAGGACATCTGAGCTAACGTGTTCTCATATTTCTGTGTAAGAGAGATGTATACTCAGAGAAAGTCTAGAAATAGTTTTAGAGCCATTCACCAAACACCAATCCGTTCCAGTTTGTCCACAAGAATAGTTATCGAGACGGTGTCGAAATCTAGGTCAATGAAAACGCCGATGCACTTTTTTCATGCAGTCAATTGAGATGTAACATGACCCACAAGTTGCCAGACAGCGTTCCAGTGCTTCATCCTGGCCTAAAACCAAACTTGACCTTAATCTGACAAAATCTCGTTACGTTCTGGAAAAGCTAATTAGTCTAGTGTTCATAACTTTTTCTAGTATTTTAGACATTGTCGAAAGAAGCGGAATAGGCCGGTAGCTTTTGACATTCTTCAACCTATTCTTACAGGGAGTTATCAAAGATTTTTTCAACGCTCGTGTGCTTTTCTCACTCCTTGAGAAATGCACAAGTCTAAGAGTTTCGTTAAATGGGGAACAATGATATAATATTTTTTTTTTTTTTTCAGAAAAAAATACATTTACGGTTCACAAAAACAATTTTCTAAGTAAAAATATTACATTCCAGAAATAAGTGTGTCGTTGGTGTCTACTAATGAAAAAATCATTGTATCACAAACACCATCGCCTTCCAAAATAGATTTTATTAAGAAACAATACATTTCGAACGTGCTACATGGTGAACTTATAAAAAATATGTAAAATAAACAGTAGAAGTAATTTAAAATAAATAAAAAAATTAAACTAACTTTAAACTACAATTAAGCCACTTATTTTATTTATTTAAATTGAAATATTTGTGTGGGTGCGTGCACGAGAGTGCAGGGGTGAGTGATTGTGTATTTGAGTGTATGTATGAATGTATGCGTCTGTGCTTTTGAAATGTCTCTATTTAATTGTTTTGAGAAGATCTTCAGTCTCCGTAAGTCAGTGGTAATTTAACTTTAGTAATAGGCTTTGTAATTCTTTTTTGCATTTGTTTTTTTTTTGGTAGGTTATGCATGAATGCTATTTTAATAATACGGTTGTAGAGACGAGAGCTATTTATATTAAAATTTCTACTGGCGAGAGCAGTTCTGTGCGACTGTAATTCACACACTATTACCTTCCTGCGCTTGTAGTTCTGCTTATATGGGATTGTGGCATGCTTACGCATGACGGTCTGAAACACATAGAGCTGTCTTACTGTGAGTACAGGGCATTGTTGGTACAAAGTTGTAGTCGGGAACCTAGATATGTCTCACTAGTTTAAGGAACTTAGCAGCAATGGCATCCCAACCGACGGCACAGTCATTGTTTAGCAATCTAATGCATTGCTAAGCATTGATATTCAATAATATCAATGCTTCAATTTCCGACTCATCCGTGGGAAGTAGTACTATCGTGGTGAGGTTCGTGGTTATGCCCGGCTTATGAGATAATAGGTTAGTTAAGGAAATTATGGTGTTCGTAATGATATCAGTTAGGTGTTTACCTACGAGTATATTAGAGAAGTACATTTTTTATCGAGTTGGAATTACTACTCGTATTTCGAATAAGATTGTCGGCTACTGATTTTTGTTTTAATTTTCTTAACAACTTGTTGGAAAAGTTGTGATATCTTTTATAAGATGTTTCGACGACATTATTTTGTGGGTTTTCGTGGACAGAGGACAGAGTTAGCCAGGGTTTTAATAATCTTTTTAGGCTATGTCTACTATCTACTGTTGAATGGGTATCTAAAGATAAATCGACCGACTGCAGATGTTTTACGGCAGCGTCGTAATTAATCCTTGTCAGCGTGGTTACTTTATCTCTACTATGATAAGATTAACAGACACTTAATAGTACTGAGGCATGATCGGTCACCGTCGAGTTAATCACAAATACAACAGCTTGATGAGTAGTGTTCGCATGGTCTAGGCCAGGGATTCCCAAACTATTTTGGGCAAGAACCCTTTTCCAAAATGAACTGATACCTCAGACCCCCATAGTCAATTTTTTTCATCTTGTACGAACTTCTGCACACTTATTGACTTGGTGAGTTTTTTAAAAGTACAAGAATGGTACTTCCTCAAAAAAAATAGTCATTCTTGTATTAAGTTCGTACACGTTACACAATTTATACAGTATTTTGGAAGTTCCAAATAATTGTTAATTAATAGGGGCCGATTTTTAGATTTCGTCGACCCCCAAAATCAGTGTTGGTTTATGGCGCTCCCTGGGAAACTGATTTCGACCCCAAGGGGTCGATATCGACTACTTTGGGAATCCATCATCATCCAGGTAATCCTACCTGGATACAATTGATGACAATGACAATGACAAAATTGCGCCTGTGTATGGTAATAGTCCTGATTCTGCAGTGAAATTCAAATACGATACCGTGTTTCGATCGACACTGGTTGACTTAATGTCAATGTTGATGTCTCCAGTCAGATAATACATACTTTTCGTTACGATTGGCTGAATTATTTTGTCTATAGACAAAATAATAACTCGAGTCCAGAAAACTACCAATTTTGTGATTATATGGAGATCTATATACCGCCAAAATGCAAGTATCTGGATGAATATTTTGTAACATAAAGTTAGCGCCAATAGGTTTCTGTACTGCGACTATGCATTTGATTTCCTGTCTGGCATGTTACATCACAATAACGGCATTTTAATTAATCCAGGATTTTGAGGAAAAGGGGACGTAGCATAGGTCTATTTGGATTCAACCAACGCTCAGTAAGAATAATTATGTCAAATTCAAAACAAAACCTAGCTTGCTGGGCTTGAAAACTGTCTTGTGTTCTTTTGTATGCTGCGCATATTTTGGGTTACGATATTTAACAACGGTGAGGAGTGATTAATTACAGTGTCTCCGTATCACAGCAAAATGTCCCAGCCACAGAAAGGTTGTCCACATCTGTTAAAATATTACTGTCCTCATTAGCGATTTGAGTGAGTATGGTTCCTAATGGTGCAAAAATTATTCAATATTTTGGAATTAGAATAATATCGCAGCAAGGGTGCATGAGTGGAACGCATGTTTAAACAGCAGGCTTGATTGATATCGTTTTTGTTAATGAAGAAAATAATTTTAAAGTTGTTCTGGTGAAGTGGCACCTCTAAAACGGAGACTGTTTCTGTTATCAACTTGCATAAATCTGCTTTGGATTCGTTTTGACTTTTTGGTATGTTTTAAATTTCCATTTTTGATTGATAAAGAATCTTCTCCAAATTCTTAACCTTGTACTCAAGTTGGTTGATGAGATAACGATCAGATTTTTGCTCAGCTTCCTCTTTTTCCTTGAAAGCCATGTCGTCGTTTTGTTTGTAGTTAAATTGAATGTTTTTAGTAATCTTGACGTTGTGAGCGACAATTGCATTTAACGCTGCAGTGCCTCTAACTTACTGTCCGATTGAGCTATATAGGATTTAAGCAGGTCACGTATTTTTTCTATAAAAATTAGAACATCATCATGTTTGTGCTTCCGAATTGTTGTAGTACTCTCATTTTGGGAGGAGATCATGTTCAAGGTAGAGATGGGTAGGTAGGGAACTATCCCTGTGGACAGTGACAGCATACATGTTCTGTTCCTCTTCAGAATCCAAAACAGGGGTCTTAGGCGGTTTTTGATTTAGGGACATGTTATGATTCAGTAGGTAGGTATTTTTTTTTTGTTGAGATATTATGAAATAACTTCTCCCGCTCTGAGCGGAGCGGGAGCGTGTGTCAGACTCTTACTGACTAAAACCCACCCGTGTTCCTTCCGTTGCCTGTTTTGCCAGGGGCCTCGGTATCCCTTTCGGACTTTCCCAAGACCCCGGCACACTTGTGCTGACGACATCTCTTTGAGGCGCGCGTGGAACAGTAGGTAGGTATAGGCAAAAGGTTTTGTTTTGCAGCGAAAATGAAATTATTTACCAAAATGTTAACATCCGGGAAGACACTTAATGTCTTTTATGCTATACTTTTTATTATATGTAGGCCAAGAAAAATATTATATTTATGGGTTCAAAGGTGATTTGATTTCTTTTTATGTGACGGAAGAGTAAATTATTTTTACTGAGTGAGAGATAACCTTGATGTATTTGATTTTTGAGGAAAATGTTATTGTTATGCCGTTTGTATGTGATTTTTATAATTGTTTTCCTGTTTTCTGAAGTCAGTACGTCATTGTTTACGATTGATGGAGTCATTAGTAATTGGATCCTTTGTTTGGAAACACCAAAGATATCGTGAGGTAACAAAAGTATTTACAGTCTTATTATAGCCTAGTGTTTGGAATATATCTTCAGATACACATCATAACATCACGCTTGTATTCCCTGAAGGGTTAGGCAGAGGTTTCCTACCTATATTTTTTTTTTTTTTTTTTAGGTTGGGAAATCATCAAATAACTTCTCCCGCTCTGGGCGGAGCGGGAGGGTGTGTCAGACTCTTACTGACTAAAACCCACCCGTATTCCTTCCTGTTGCCTGTGTTGCGGGGGCCTCGATATACACCTACATTTCGCTGGTTATGTTAACCTAAACTCTAAGTAATAAGGGGCGAGACTATTATCATCAACCGGGCTCAAATCCAGACTTCGGGCTGCTGCTGAGAAATTCCTGATAAAAAACCCAATTACGGTAATCGAACCCAGGACCTCATGCTCAGCAGTAGTTTTTGCGTTTTTCTATATAGGTATCCTTACATATTCCGTGAGTACTGCTTTACAGAAAATGTAAGCGCATTAAGTGATTAAAATCGAGCCAAATAAAAGAACTATCACTGGGCCGGCTTAGTAACCTTTCAGCAAAATGAAATTGCCAAATGGGTGACACACACAAAGTATCTTCATATCTCTGTAGAAGAAAGATATCATATCTCATATAAACATATCTCTGTTGGTCTCGTGGTCGTTAGCGCAACTGCTGCGCGTGTGAGGTCCTGTGTTCGATTCCCGGGTCGAGCAAAGTGTTATTGGGTTTTTCCATTAGGAAGTTCTTAGTAACAGCCCAGAGTTTGGAAGTTGCCGGTGTGGTACCCTGGTGCCTCGCACCTGATTCTCTCCGGTCGTGTTGGATTGCCGTCCCATCGGATTATGAGAGTGAGGGAAGAGAGAGTACACCTGTGTCTGCGCACTCACTTTTGCACTATAATATCTCCCGCGCCGAAAGCTGGTCTCCACTGAGATTGGTCGCCGATACTTCCAGAACACTTGCCAGAATATATAATAGCGGCCATCAGACCTGACAAGGGTTTAGTTTAAGTCAATTTAAGTCAGTTTACTCTAGTCTTACCAATTTTAAACAATTCTACCTCAGTACGTTTACGGCAGTGAGCCCTCTGTTTAACCTCAGTTTACGGCAGTTTATAAGATCTTGTGAATCTACTAAATATAATGATTTAAAAACTTAAATGTGTGTGAATTCCGTGATCCTCACCCTCGGTTACCTTCGACCCTCTCGCCTACGTCTCTGGGAGGCCTCTGATGTCAGGGGTAGTCTAGCCACATGGCGTAAATCGCCGCAGCCGATCACTCCTGCATACCGTAGGAGGCCAAGACTCCTCCCGCTGAGCGTGAGACGCTGCAGTGCCTCAGCTGTCTTCTATATTGGCGTGACTTGAGAGAACGCCGCCCTTTTCTCTACCCACTCCTGGACAGGGCCGCTAGTGTGAAGCATCACATACATATAGCTTTCATCCTCTGAACAGGGATTTCGACAACCTCCACCTCCTGATCCAGTACGACGCAAGACTCTGCAGCCTCGTTATCCTCCACTACTACCTGCCGTTCGTGTTTCCTAGCATCCAAGCATCCCGAGCTGCGAGAAATTGAAGTCTGGAACTCCTACTCACACTTAACTTTTTATAATTTATGTTACCAACTATTATTTTAAATGTGATTTACTGGCCCTCCGGCCAATCGTAAAATAACATAGAAAAGCATTATATTTGAATAGAGACGAAATCCTAGTTTTTTTATTTATTTTTACAAATAGATGAAGTTCACTGTTGGAGTGGTAACTTTATCACCGCAATATCAAGGGTTTTGCTGAAGCGTAAAGAAGCTGAGAGAAAAAAACCGGACAAGTGCGAGTTTAACTCGGGTGGTGAGGGTTCCGTACGCACAACGAATATGTTATCTTTTTTATCAAAAGATAATTTATCCCAAGAACAACTTAACATTTTGGTTGAAAAATATGTTCTCCACACGGCAAATGTGAGTTTTATCACACAATAGTGAGAGATTTACCATGTCACAGGAAACCCTATAAGAAGTCGATGGTGTTAACATAGACTTCTTATAGGGTTTCCTGTAATTCATAAGTCAAGAACTATTTTCTGTATTTTTTTTCAAAATTAGGGTCAGTAGTATCGAATTTTTTTTAATTACTTTAAAACGATTTATGATATTTTTTTTTATTAAGACCCTCACAACAAGCTGTTTCATTTATTATGTCTCACGGTACAATTTTCATTACATTTTCGTTTGCCCCCAGAAGTGACCCTCTTATTCAAAGTTAATTTATTTACGTTACGTCCGTGTTTGGGTCATAGAAAATAATTTATGAACCAAATTCAACGTAATCGGTCCTGTAGATACGGAGCAAATTGGCTGTGACAGACGAATAGACAGACAGATAGACGAGATACACGAGGATCCTTTAAGGGTTCAATTGAATTAGTGTGCTACTTTAACCACTACTGACCTGGAAGATCGGGCATTTCACTCAATTTTCATCCAGGCAAATCAAAATCTTCAGAACCGAACGACGGTGAGGACAAAGAAAGTTAATATAGACCTATTTTCACCCACTTTTATCGTATCAACGAATTATTTGAAACATTCGGTCGCTCCGAAAGATTTATGGATCCAACGATTTCACTTTTCCCCGAGAGCATTGCGGTTTATCTCAAAATATGAGACACACTTAAACCTAAGATTTCTCTAGAGGGTTTTCGTCTATTAAATAATAATTAGATTATTATGTAAGAGTCCATTCGAGAAGGGTTATATAGAGTATTAGTGTGTAACATTGAGGTTTAATGATAAATGATTTTTATTTCTGTAAGTAGGTTTGTACAAACACTTTTACATGCTACTCATATTTTTAAAATAAATCTAGATGAGGTCGGCATTTCCTATCTGACTACTCTGAGAAGAAAGGCCGAAACAAACTTAGAGGTCACAGTTTCTTTTAAAGTCCAGACATACTCTTGGTCAGATCATGTGAAGGCGTTGTGTGTTGCCAAAGACCACGGTATCCCTTTCGGATTTTCCCGCTACCCCGGCAGTTACGAGGGGACGGCGCGTACGCAGTCCCCACTATCAAAAATAACGCATCTGAGTTATCCTCATTAGGAATAATCGCAGGGCAACCCAACCGCAGTGCAATGGGAAGTCCTAGCCCTGGGAGAACCGCCTTCTTGATCATGGTATCCCCTACGCCAGGTAAGTATTACCAATCTTAAAAGAGAATAGAGAGAGCATACCTGCTCTTATAGCAATGTACGTGACAAGCCATGTGCCCGATGATATTTAATTCCCATCGGGAAAAATGACGAACTTCGATACAAACTTTCATCCATAGGGGATTTGATTAACCCCTTTAGGGGATGGATTTTCAATAATCCTTCTTTGGTACTTACATACTTTCGTTTGCTTTCTTTGTATAAGGAAATCTCGTCATCCTTCTAGCCCCGCCTAATATTATCTGTGCCCCGGTGCGGCGCGGTTGTTTAAACTGTGCGTTGTCTGTCAGAGAATGGATAAACTTAAGATTGTTATTATAGGAATAGCAAGCTATTAAAAGTAATTTGTTTATTGATAAATACGTCAAACGATACTGACAAAGTCTCCAAAAACCCGATACGGCAGTGAATTTCGTAGGACTACTTCAACACCGATTGTATTACCAACACAATGATCGTATTACCAATAGACTGGATCGGAATGGCTTTTTAATGGAAGTATTTTAAGTTTGTTTTCCTTACAAACTAGACAACTGATCTAGATTTATATTTTAGTGTTCATGTAACTAGATAATTTCGTAGAGACTACTGATTTTTTTAAATCTCAAATCTAATCCTCGTATTCGGTATATATTCCATGATGGGACGACGTTAATAGTGAATATCTCTGGATGCTCGCTAAGCCGATTTGCTGTGCCGTGCTGTACATCGTCACGACAACGCGACGAGAGCGCCTACTACGAGAGCGCCATCTACGCGCACGCGACTTACTAAATTGTTTGCCGCCATTGTTTGCCGACATCTATTTTGTTATCCGTGAGTGAAAATTCATTAACCAAGGACAAATTGTGCATTACAGTGTTTTGTTACTCAAATCAAATGAAACCAAAATATTTTATTTCACATACGCCTACAAGGGCACTTATGAAACGTCAGAAGCTAGGTGCACGGTTCCAATTGTTGGTTTCCTATGGAGAAGAGCCGACAAGAAACTCCACGGTTACTCTTTTAAAAATAATTGGCTTTTATAATGTTTTTAAATCACAGTGTTAATAAGTAGGTATGGGAGGACAGTGTAGGCCTGTCAAGAAGTATCAGGTACTTAACGAAAGATGAATGGTCTACAAATCTAGTCTATTAAGCCTACAAAGTTCTCACATTCACAAAATACAAAAGAATTTATGTAAAATATTAATAAAAAAATAAAAATCTATTTAAACCAAATGACATGTTTGCCATTACAACTGTAACAAGTCTGAATTAATATGCTGTCCACAAGAGCCACTAATAAATAAATAGCGCCTGACTCTGTGATCAACGTCCCACTCCAAGGAAATGTCCACAATTGGGAATCCGGCCACAATAGAGCAAAAAGGTGAGCCGTACTTAGATTTTTCTTTGTTCCTTGATTGAGTAAATGAGCAGAACTCCGTTTGTACAGTAGGTACTATTTCCAATCTATAGCCAGTGTATTTTTACAGTCCACTCCTCTATTCCACAAAACGTTTTAAATCCGATTTATCAGCACAAAAATCAAATGTATAAACGTAGATTTACAAATTGCTTCGTAGTTTTTAACAAGTCTTGTTAACGAAGGCTACGAGTATAACCCGAAATAGGCTCTCATTTAAATGATTTAGAAGGTATTTTAAAGTAAGTACCTGCGAGAGCCGTGTTGCTAAGTATGAAATGCGTGGATCGATCAATCTGGAAGACTACTGCATTTGCGGTTAGCTCACAATTTACAATTAAACACCTCTATGTGCTTTAGAAATATGTGAAGCTACAGGTACATGTTATTTTCCTAAAAATCACTTATGCCTTGATTACACATACGCCTGTAACATGTAAGCACATCACCGAGCGCTCGGCCGAGTTAAAGGGCGAGACAGTCACTCGGACCCTGTTCTATTTACTAGACCGAGTGCACACCGTATGCATGTTTATACCTGCCGAATGAGCGCTTCCACGCAGCGACTCGCTTGCCCATTCGGCAGGTAAGTATAAACATGCATACGGTGAGCGCTCGGCACACTCACGTCACTCGCAGCGCTTTACCGTTTCAAAATCACCAAAGAGAAAAAAAACTGTCTTTATAGGTAATATTCGTTAGCTCAATAGCGTAATTCCAGTTCGTGAGCCAATATATTGGCTAAGAGGTATAATAGGATTATGTTCTCCTGAACGTTGGTCTGGACGGGGGCCAACGTACGGTGTCAGGAGGGATTACGATGGTAGAAAATGCAGTGCTAACAATTTAAACTAAATACGTGTGCCACAGAATGGTATATTAATGTTAAAGTAACCGTTGCTATTAAATTGTTTTTTTTTTTTTTTGTAATTTTTTTTTAAAAAGATCACTATTCCACATCAAAAATAATGTTTGTTTTTAAACTAGGTGAGTTAGCTTGATATGTTTTTGTAAACTAATACGAGTATATGTATATAATTTGCGCCACAATACAAAACTAGTCAAAGTGGCAGATTTAATACTTTACCAATATAACCTACCAAACAATAGCCACAATGTGTAACTGCCCAAAGTGGCAGATTGAATACTTCACCTTAGTTCAAAAAGTATCTCAATCTATAAAAGATACAACGATCAAATAGTTGTAAGTGGCAGATAGAACACATTAGCTTGGTTCCAAACAGCAGATTTTAAAATAATAGATATCATTTTTCTCATTCTCACTCCAATAAACGCTAGCAGCCCAAGAATAGGTTAAAGTTAAAAGTAAAAAAAATATTGCCGTATCTAACCGTAAAATGAATACAGAAATAAAATGCCACTTATACGCACGTCAAAGGTCACTTCTCCTTCCAAGAAAAGAAAACGTAAAATATGTATCGTTTGCATTCATTTAATGATTTTTTTAAATATAGGTAAAGACTTTTTCCTTACAACGCCAGATGACGAATGTAATCGAAACACAGTTACATTTCACTCCAATTACCAAAACCTTTGAATTTCACGTCTTTTTGCTTCTTATTTATTTAACGCATGTTTCTTAGCGTTTGTTCAGGCTTTGACAGAATATTTTGAGAAGAAAGTTCGTTTATTCGAAAGATACATAAAACTGAAAGATGGTTTGAGGTTAGCTTAAAAATATGCATTCATGAATGAATGATCAAGCTTAATAATATAGGTTTTAAAAACAAATTCTCACACACACTGGTAGCACACATCAGTGGGTATTACAGCCGCCACAGGGATGTTAATTTTAAAATTTTAAAAAATTAATAAATCATTAATTTTAATTCACTAGCATAATATCTTGCCAGCACATCTGAACAAAATTGAAATGATCTGAATCTGTCATAAATGTTACTACCTTAACATAATATAACATCACGCTTATCCCCGAAGTGTTAAGCAGAGGTGTAGCTATAGTACACCATTTCCAGTTTCTTCAGTGTCCATTTCGCCAGTTATGTTTACGTCCCATATAACAGGGGGCGAGCCTATTGCCATCAACCGGAAACAAATACAGACTCCGGGCTGCTACTGAGAAATTACTGATGAAAACTCCCAATAATACGTAGCCGGACCTGGGAATCGAGACCAGGACCTCATGGTCAGTAGTTTTGTGACCACTAGATGAACGGGCCGTCCAAAACAATTACACCGGCTGACATCTTTCCAAAATAATATACAGGTCAATTTTAAGTTAATGATGGATTTAAAATGATATTGTGAGTATATACAAAAAATAATTATTACAAAGATCTTCCTTGTTCTGATACGACAAGAGACTGCCTCCCAGAATCCGATATAAATGAAGACCCTAATAGCTGGGATGAATAGCGTCTACATTGGAACCATGCACCTAGTTTCTGACGTTTCACAAGTGCCCATTTAGGTTTATGTGAAATGAATTATTTTGATTTTGCTGGAACTACTACACTTGCCAAACTAGCACATTGGCAACTTTGACAAAGCACAAAATCAGTACCTAACTCTTATTTCATTGCAATAGACAACTAATAAATCTGCGATATCTTCTTAACCGGTGATAAAGACTTTATTTCGTTTTACTGTATTCAAAGGGCATCAATATTATTCAAATTCATTAAATTTATTTGATTTTAGGAAATCCCTGATTTTTGGCAACATAATTTTATTAAAATCACCCGCCTCAACAATTTGACATTGACAGATTGGCGAGTTGACTTCTGACCCGGCCAAAATATAATAAATTCTTTATTGACAGTAACAATGCAACTCATACAGTGTTAGTGACAATAAAATAAACTTATAACTATGTTAGTAATACAATTACAACAGGAATTACATAAACACACACAACAAAATACAAAATAATCATTGCTTCAGCATTCCAGCTGAGATGCTGGAGCAACGACTCACAATACAGCAGTCCAGCCTGTCAGCAATAATCCCCAAGATGCTGTTGGAACTGGCTCGCAACCTGTGCACCAAGGACGCACATCTTTTATGCATTAAATGCATGATATGAGGACCATACAGATGGTGTTTTGTGTAAGATGGTCATTTGGTACTGAATCATAGAAATTATAATATAGAATTTTAAAGAGATTTAAATTCAATAGCAACACAATTTTTATTAAATAGTAATAAGCTAAACTTTTCATTATATGAAATCTTGCGGTATAACAATTTTCTGAACTCTTTTACCACATAATTGAACAAAAACTTTTTTTTTGTATTAAAACAACCCGAATTGCTGAGTTACGCTACGTTTATAATTAAAATTTAAATATTCCAAACTGAAACAAACTTTTCACCACAGCCCCAAATGTTGAAATATTAATTTTTTTTCACTCAAAAGAGTTATTTTTTGTAAAAAATGATAGGTAGTACGTTAAAAACAATAGATACATTCCTACTAAAGGAAGATTGTTTACATCGAGACGTAAAACATAGATAAGCTGATTACGTATTTTGTCCTAAAAATGTGACATACGTACGTCCGCATCACTGAATATCCAGTGAATCATATTCGGATAAAGCTACGTAGGTAAGCATAGGTGACATAACAAAACATGTTGTATTGTATCTAGATGGAACTTGGCAGGAACTTGATATGTCAGTACTCAACCATTTTTGCTTGATATTTCATGGTTTAGTAAGTGTTGTAAGTATACACAAAGCATCTTCAATTTGTTCTAGTCTAAACTCATGGCCTGTTCTATAACAGAGGCCAGTAACTCGCATTACATAATATATATATACATAATAAGCCTATAATGTTCACACTGGCCTCCTCTCTGTGAGAGGGAGTGGGCCGTAATCTACCACGCGGGCCCAGTGCGGGTTGATAGATGTCACATGTCTTCGAATTTTGTGGTTCTAGGACATGCCGGTTTCCTCACAATGTTTTCTTTCACCGTTTTGAGAGCAGTGGTGATGAAATAATTTACACAAAATTATCAATCAAAATCGCATTATCAATTTTATTAAAAAATATCCATAATTAACTTAACATTGACCAGTATATTTAAGCTCGTTGGTCTAGTGGCACTACTGCTGAGCCTGAGGTCCTGGACTCAATTCCCAGGTTCAGCTAAGTATTAGTGGGAGTTTTCATCAGAAATTTTACAGCAGCAGCCTGGAGTCTGGATTTGTGCCCGGTTGATGGCAATAGGCTCGCCCCCTATTACATGGGACTTAAACATAACTGGCGAACTGGACACTGAAGAAACTGGAAATGGTGTATATAGATACACCTCTGCTTAACACTTCGGGGATAAGCGTAATGTTATATTATGTTAGGGTAGTAAAATTTGTGACAGATTCAGAATATTTCAATTTTGTTGAGATGTGCTGGCAAGATATTATGCTAGTGAGTAAAATTAATGATTGATTATTTTCTATTAACATCCCTGTGGCGGCTGTAATACCCACTGATGTGTGCTAACAGTGTGTGTGAGAATTCGTTTTTAAAACCTATATTATTCAGCTTGATCATTCATTCATGAATGCATACTTAGCACATTTTTAAGCTAACCTCAAACCATCTTTCAGTTTTATGTATCTTTCGAATAAATGAACTTTCTTCTCAAAATATTCTGTCAAAGTCTGAACAAACGCTAAGAAACTTGAGTAAAATAAATAAGAAGCAAAAAGACGTGAAATTCAAAGGTTTTGGTATTCAAATTGGAGTGAAATGTAACTGTGTTTCGATTACATTCGTCATCTGGAGTTGTAAGGAAAACGTCTTTATCTATATTTAAATAATTCATTAAGTGAATGCAAACGATACATATTTTACGTTTTCTTTTCTTGAAAGGAGAAGTGGCCTTTGTCGTGCGTATAAGTGGCATTATGTTGCTGGATTCATTTTACAGCTAAGGCAACTTTTTTTTTTGTACTTTTAACTTTGATCTTTTTTTGTGTGTGGATAATTATAAAATAACTTCTCCCGCTCTGTGCGTAGCGGGAGGGTGTGTCAGACTCTAACTCTAACCCACCCGTGTTCCTTCCGTTGCCTGTGTTGCCACTGCCACACGAGCCAGGCAGTTTTTGGGCTGCTAGCGTTTTGATTGGATTGCAAATAAGAAAATGATACCTTCCTAAAATTATTATATTAATATTTGTTGGAATTAGGTAGATCTGGTCAGAGTTAAACACAATATTATTACCGTTCAATGCATGAGCCCTAAGGTAGCTAGTATATCGTTTGCACACTACCTAACCACCGCAAATAATAACTCGCACGATGCAAGCTAATAGCAGCTTCTTAAAGGCTCCTACATACTGGCGCGACCTGTCGCGCGACGCGTCGCGACACAAAGGCACCGCTTGTAGCGCTACACGCGGTGTCTTTGTGTCGCGTCACGTCGCGCGACAAGTCGCGCCAGTATGTAGGAGCCTTAATAGTAGATAATGGTGATGGATTAATTAGCATCCGCATTGTTAGCATGCGAGTTAATATATACATAAATATACCACAAAAGTTATTTAAGCCAGGGTATTTACCAGATTTATTGTTTTTAAAATATCCTAAAAGATAAGATAAGATAAGGTAAGTCTTTTTTTGCCTTAAACATGGTATAATGGTGTTAGTCTACATCCACATGTTTAGCTACAAAGAATATGTCAATTGCATGCAAAATTTTAGGTCCACAAAAAAACAGTAATTAGTATATAAGTCATTCAAATAAATAGATGGATATAATATTATAATTTAAGAAATCATTAATGTCATAGAAATTATGTCCATTCAGCCATTTATACCGCTTGTTTTTAAATGATTTTTTGCATTATTTATACATTTTAATTCTTTCGGGATTTTGTTGTAAATGCGTACACACATCACAAGGCAGCTTTTAGCATACTTGGCTGATTTAGGAGTATCCTCTGTTACAAGTCTGTTCGGATCTCTTGGACGAGGGATTACTTCATAAGCTTTTTTGAACTATCCAATATAAAGTGCAGGAAGTGGTAACAGACCTAGCTTTTTAATAAATGACTGGATAGGATTCGTCAGGACAAAGTCCGCAAATGGCCCTGATGATTTTTTTTTTTTGTGATGAATACTTTGTCTTTATCCGTACTGTTTCCCCAAATAATAAGCCCGTAACTTAAAATTGATTTAATATATGCATGGTACTGTTACAGTTTCCCAATGCTAAGGAAAACCCTTAGTGATCAACAATAATCGATTACATAGATTTCCTGTAAATTGTCTTGTCATCATTTAAGAGCAGCCTGCCTCCCACTTCCAGTAGCACGCCAGTCTCGTCCCGATCGCTGAAACTCCAGCATCTCCGTCTATCATTGTGTCTGCCAGTTCCTTTTGAGTGTAACCCAAAATTGTAACAAGGTCAAACTCCAAATTAAACTATTTATTCACGTGTATTTAAAAGTGTTTTTTTTAAAACGTTGTTTACATGACCTCGTATAACATTGGTGGCAGCTTAAGGGATTTACAAAAATCCTCGGAGCGCCTCAATTCAGTGAAAACTAAATAATAAAAAAAAAAATAAATACCATACTTACTTGTGTTGTGATTGTGATAGTGCAAAGTGCTAAAATCCAATCTTACCTCCGTGTCCTGTCGCTGTATCCTGCTGGTCTTATCAGGCCTTCACGTGCCGTGTTAGTATAGCGGGGTGTACCCCGAATATCTATCACTCACCTTGGGTGATCTCACCTAGCCACGAAATGATTCGTGTTGCCGTCGTAGTCACAGTGTTCCTGTAAGTACATCCATTCTACATCGAAACTATCTGTGTTGTGAAAATAGTGCTAGTGATTAAAACTACAAAGTTTCATCGCATAGTTCCAATTCAATTCGAGCTTCAAAGTGTTAGACTTAGTAACATTCAGTTAATCATTCGTCCCAATGTATTATTTTATTACTCAGCTCCGAGACTAGTGCAACATTCCTTTCTTATCGCAACTCCGTACCTCACGTGTTATCTTTGTTTTGACTAACTTGGCATGCCTAAAGACGAGCCTAGTACCATGTCTAAAGAAACAAAAGAAATCGACATGAACTTTATAAGCAAGTTTATTAACAAATTCGACGGAAACCGCGAAAAACTTAATGCGTTTTTAAATAATTGCCGAAATGCAATAAGCCTTGCGTCACCACTTCAACAAGACACAATATTAAAATATATTTTAAGCCAACTTGAAGGTCGCGCCGAAAGTGCGTGCTCTATTAAGGAATTCGAAAACTGGCAACAGTTAGAAGAATTTCTCAAAAACCAATTTGGCGAGAAAAAACACTACGCTGCACTACTCTCGGACCTCCAAGATTGCTGTCAAACTAGTAGCGAAACAGTCAACCAGTTCGCACTACGCGTAGAGACATGCCTTGCCAAACTATTAACCGAAATCAATATTTCAATACCCACGAAAAAGAAAGGTGAACTGACTGGCCGTGTTGCTGCAATGCAAGACTTAGCATTGCATACATTTATTAGTGGTTTAAATTCTCGATTATCAACTGTGGTCAGATGCCGTGACCCTGAAACTTTAAATGAAGCCATTGGCTTTGCCGTATCCGAAGAAAAAATATTACAGACTACCTCTAAACGTAATCCATCAGCAATCAATACCAACGCACCTAATCATGGACGTTGGTCTCAGCGTCGATTCCAACAGAACCGAAACCTTACACCGCAAGTTGTTTCAAACGAGCCCAATAGTCAAAGACCATCTACTTCAGGTCTTCCAGTATGTCGTTATTGTAAAAACGTGGGTCATACAATTGAGGAATGTAGAAAACGGGAATTCAATAATAATCGCTTCAGAGATCTAAATAATCAAAGACCACCACCAAGGCGTTACCAAAATAATCAAGCTCGAGTTCACGCGGTAAATAGCAATGAAAACGATGACTACATGGCTGATAGTCAAGATAAACCAAATAATGATTTAAACGAATAAAGGGCTCACGGTGGTGTCTCGTGAGACCCAAACCTCAAATTCCAAAACATTTCCATATCAAAGACACCAGCGCTGTATCCACTGTATCCTCTGTATCCACTGTATCCTCTGTATCCCCTAACAATAGGGACTCGCGAATAAACCGCAACACTGTATCATCTGTATCCACTGTATCCTCTGTATCCCCTAACAATAGGGACTCGCGAATAAACCGCAACACTATATCCTCTGTATCCTCTGCATCCGCTGTATCCTCTGTATCCCCTGCGTCCACCGTATCCTCTGTATCCACTGCTCCCGCAGAACGAAAAGTAAATCATCCTGTATATGCCAAGTCCACTTCAGACTCAATCACTCCTCGTTCAACTCCTGAAACAAAAATTTATGAGATTAATATTAGTCCATTTAAGAGACGCTTACCTCACATCCTTGTCCATACCCCAGTGTCAAACACTACTTTATCCCTCCTTGTAGACTCTGGTGCAACTGTAAGCCTTCTGAAAAACTCTTCCATACAGGTACCAGTTGACATCACAACAGAAATAATCCTTTTGAAAGGTATTGACCCCATTGATCAAGCTTCACCGACAATAGGCCATTTTCCACTTAAAATAAAAATAGACGATAAAATTAGTATCACACATAAATTCCATATAATACCCCGAATACACTTGCCTTATGATGGTGTAATTGGCACTGATATGCTAATCGCTTTTGGCTGCACTATCGACTACACTCGTGAAACCTTGAAAATAGGTAAAAACGAAATAAAATTACATTTCAATGCGCCTATTTATGTAATTCCACCCAGGACTGAAACTGTCATAGAATGCTCTGTCTCAAACCCTGAGGTGAAAGAAGGACTCGTACTAGACCAATGCTATCACGAAGATTTACTGATCGCCAATTGCTTAGTCGCAGTCAAAGAAAACCAAAGAATTAATTTATCAATAATCAATACTTCTGAAACTCCTATAACCCTTCAGTCAAATTTAGATATCACACTCTTTCCCTTAAGTTCTATTACCAAATCGTTCAACCCAGTAAACGCTCATACAGTTTGTCATTTTAATAACACCAACTCTTACCTCCGAACACAAGAAGTATTAAATCTTCTTAGAATCTCCCACCTTAATACAGAAGAAGCAAATGCTCTTCACGATGTTTGCTCTGAATACTCAGATATATTCTTTATTCCTGGTGACAAACTTTCCCACACAAATGCACTTAAGCATAACATAACAACGAGCGTCCAAAATCCAATAAACGTAAAATCTTACCGGTTCCCAGAGGTACACAAACAGGAAGTCAATAAACAAATTGACCAAATGCTCGATCAAGGAATCATAAAACCTTCGGAGTCTCCATGGTCTTCTCCAATTTGGATTGTCCCCAAAAAAACCGATGCATCCGGACAACAAAAATGGCGTATAGTTATCGATTACCGAAAACTAAATGATATCACTATTGGAGATAGCTACCCTATACCACAAATATCCGAAATTTTAGATCAGCTGGGTCAGAGTAAATATTTCTCGACTCTTGACCTTGCATCAGGATTCCATCAAATTTTGATTAATGAGGAGGATGCTTCTAAAACAGCATTTAATGTACCTCAAGGACATTACCAATTTACAAGAATGCCATTTGGCTTAAAGAACGCGCCTGCTACTTTCCAACGGTTAATGAATACTGCTCTCACAGGCCTCCAAGGCCTACGATGTTTCGTATATCTCGATGATATAGTAATATACTCTCATGATTTAAATTCTCACATTGATAATCTTTCGTCAGTATTCCAAAGGCTTCGAGATTACAATCTAAAACTCCAACCTGACAAATGCGAATTTCTACGACGTGAAGTCGCATATCTTGGTCATCAAATAACTAGAGATGGTGTAAAACCTAACCCTGAAAAGATAAAAGCAGTAACACAATTTCCTACTCCCAAATCCCAGAAGGACATTAAGTCCTTCCTCGGACTTGTATCCTACTATCGCCGTTTCGTTTCTAACTTCTCAAAAATTGCAAAACCTCTAACTCAACTTTTAAAAAAGGATGTCCCCTTCCTATGGGAAAACCAACAACAAGTTGCCTTTGACGAGCTCAAGCACAAACTTACCTCTGCTCCTATCCTCATTTATCCAGATTTTTCTGCCCCTTTCATCTTAACGTGTGATGCCTCTAATTATGCCATTGGTGCCGTACTCAGTCAAGGTCCAGTTGGTAAAGATAAGCCAATAGCCTTTGCCTCTCGTACCCTCAACAAGAGCGAGTCTAACTACAATACCACTGAAAAAGAACTCCTTGCTATTTTGTACGGGTGCAAAACCTTTCGGCCATATCTCTACGGACGAAAATTCCTGATCATTACTGATCATAGGCCGTTGAAATGGCTGTTTAATCATAAAGATCCTAGTAGCAAATTACAAAGATGGCGCCTGAAACTAATGGAATACGAGTATGAAATCACTTATCAAAAAGGAAAACTTAATGCCGCTGCTGACGCCTTATCCCGATATCCTGTAAACCCAATTCAACCATCGGACTGTGATCCCATTCCATCCACTTCTAACGAAAATGCAGATAATTCCACACCTCAATTTAGCCCTCTAACTCTCGAGGATCTCGATATACAACTACCTCCTGGTTGCCTAGACCTTGACTACCAAAAACTACCGTCTGTAGACCTCTTAGAAAACGACGACTCACCACCAGGAATCGATAATCCTATTACACCTACCACATCTAATAAATCCCCGAATCTCACAACAAATCCTTCTCGCGACGATAATTATAGCAAATTCCTGAAAACAATGAGCAACAAAGACTTTAATAGCAACGCTAAAATTACAGAACACAACGAAAGCGTCCTGAAAACTAACTGCAAAATAATTGTCATACCTACTTCCATAGACCTCGATGATTCCAATCCTCACGTAGAAGAAATCCTGGGCAACCTCGAAAACTGTAATGAACTCCTAGGTAGGGAAAGAACTCTCTACTCTTTTATCTCATTCAATAACAAAGGAAAGACAATATATTTCCTATTCACTAAAGTATACCACTTTCATAACAGTTCTTATGAAGACATTTATAAAAGTTTACAAAATCTTCAATCCGATATACTACGTAATTTTACTGATTCCAACCTAGATTTAGCCATTACCGATTTCCAAAATCCTTTCGACAAGCATATATGGGCGAAAATATACAACATGTTCTGCTATATCTTTAACAATACTCAAGTATCAGTCCATATCTATCACAATACTATAATTTTCCCTACACCCTCGGAGATACCTAGAATACTCCGCGAAAACCATGACATTCCTATTGCCGGACATTTAGGATCTACGCGAATGTTTAATCGGATAAAAGAAAGGTATTTCTGGAAAAATATGCGGACAGATATCGAAACATATGTAAGAAATTGCTCCCAGTGCCAAAGTAACAAAGCCCTAAGACAAATTAATAAATCACCAATGCAAATAACTACCACTTCCACTAAGCCATTTGAACGACTCAGCCTCGACCTTGTGGGTCCCCTTCCAGAAGCTGGCCTTACTAAGCTCAAATTCATTGTTACACTACAGGACGACCTCACCAAATACTCCCTCGCTTACCCTATCGCTAATGCGACTGCAGAAGAAACATGTGAGTGCTTAGTGCACTTTATTTCTATTTTCGGTATCCCGAAGTCTATTTTAACCGATCAAGGCACAAACTTCACCGCAGATTTATTCAAAAGAACCTGCGACTTTCTGAAAATTAAACAAATTTGGTCTTCCCCATACCATCCTCAAACTCAAGGTGCACTTGAACGCAGTCACTCCACACTTAAGGAATACCTTAAATCTTATGTCAATGAAAATCATTCTGATTGGCATAAATATGTCTATACTGCTATGCTAGCGTATAACGCCTCTACTCATTCCACTACTAACTTCACACCGTATGAGCTTCTCTTCGGCCAGAAGCCTTTTATACCGGACTCCATCTACGAATTACAACCAGACCTTACATACCCAGAATATCTCAAATCTTTACATCATCGTCTAAAACTTTCACGTGAAAAAGCCATTGAAAACATACTAAGGTCTAAGGAAAGATCTAAACAGTATTATGACGCCCGCTCTCGACCTGTTCAATATAAAGTAGGAGATTACGTATATCTCAAAAATCATGTACGTTTGCGCAAAGCCTTTTCGCCAATTTGGAAAGGACCATATAAGGTTGTAAAAGTCAATGGTAGAAACACCTTGACCCTACTTATAAATAGACGTCATGTGACACATCACTATGACGAAGTCAAATTAGCTCCTAGATCTGAGACGTAGGCTTAATTATATACTTAATACTAATCTTAATTATATTTTATTACAGTAACTCTGCGTTGGGTCAGGAGTTCATTACGCCCTTGACGAACAGTCCTGGCATCTACTTCGACCCCTTAGGTTCTTTAAGTTTAATCGATAGTCACCTTAGCATAGTTATTCCTTATGATGTATCATTTATTAACCCGCATATTCTAAACCTCCGTCTTATTCTTGATAAATCCAAACAGTTATGTGACGATGGTAAAGTCTTTGATTATTTAGAATGTAGTAATCTCTTTGAACCATTGAACACCCGTTATAATGATATAGCCCATAATAACGAAGCTATTTTTCACCTTACATCCCGTCAGTCGAGGAGATCTGCACTTCTGGGATTCGTAGGCACTATATCTAAAAAAATATTTGGCACAATGGATGAAGACGATGCCATCCGATATGACAATGCCATTAGAGAGGTAGAGACAGACCAAAAGAAACTAGCCCTTCTAATGAAAGAAAACATATTAGTCACCACTTCTTCGCTTAGATCTTTCAATGAAACTTTGCATGTAATAAAACTAAATGAAGAGCATCTGAAAGATGCAATGGATGAATTGTCTCTAGATATTCTAAATCTGACTTATGTTTCACAAGAATTAGGTATTAGGTCTAGAATGCTGGAATTAACTTCCATGATAGAAAATAGTCTCCTAGCCTTGTCCTTCAAAGTTGAAGACATAATTAACTCTATTATGTTCAGCAAATCTAATGTCCTGTACCCCACTATCCTAACACCCAAAGAACTTTATACTGAATTGGTTGATAATTATAGATTCTTACCAGAATCTAAACAACTTCCAGTTCCTTTAAACCTCGATAACATGCATACTATTTTGAACATATCAGAAATATCAAGCTACTTTAACAAAGAAAAAGTAGTGTTTACAGTAAACATCCCTCTTATTAACCCTATACACTTAAGTGTATATCATAACTTACCTTCGCTGGTTCCCCATGATAAAAATAATCCAAAGTCATATTCGACCATTATTCCATCCTCCAAATATATTGGTATCAGCAGAGATAGGTCAATGTATTGTAAGTTAGATAATCTGGATTATTGTAAGATAATCAATAATGATCATTATCTTTGTGAAACATCAATATTATACTCTTCTTCAATGACGCCTTCCTGTGAAACGGAAATTATCACAAAAGTACTTACCTCAATCCCTTCGATTTGTGAAACCAAATTTATTCAAGGTCACGTTAGCATCTGGCAGCCACTACGCTATAGTAGATGGCTATATGTAATGTCAGAAAAAACTAAAATAAGTATTGAATGTAATAACACCCAATCAACTGAAATAGAATTTAGTGGAAATGGTGTATTGTACTTACCTTCTAAATGTGTTGCCTACTGCAAGGACACTCGTTTAATTTCGCATGAAAATAGTAAAATTCAGCTAAAAACTATTGTTTCTAATTTTAACATTTTAAATGATTCATGTTGTAATATTGTAGCTTATAATAACATTGTATCGAACTTACCTGTAGTTAATCTTAAGAATGTTAACTTAGATTCCTTAGCTTATGATAATCCTGAAATCCTGAAAGGTCTTAACAATATAATTGAAAAACCACATATTGTTTTATATCAAAAATACTATTCAGGTATTATATATGTAATTATAATTTCTATTATGTGCTTTATTATGTATAAGGTGTATAAAACTGGCATACACAAGAAAATAATAAAATTTAAGAAAAATAAAACTCCCGAAAATAATGACCCTGAGCTAGATGACATTGAACTCACAACCGTTAACACGGGACCCTCTCTTCGAATCGGCTGACTTACATTTCATTAATTTAAACATAAACTTCACTATAAAGGGTGTAGTTTACTCTAAATCGGGGGGCTGTTACAGTTTCCCAATGCTAAGGAAAACCCTTAGTGATCAACAATAATCGATTACATAGATTTCCTGTAAATTGTCTTGTCATCATTTAAGAGCAGCCTGCCTCCCACTTCCAGTAGCACGCCAGTCTCGTCCCGATCGCTGAAACTCCAGCATCTCCGTCTATCATTGTGTCTGCCAGTTCCTTTTGAGTGTAACCCAAAATTGTAACAAGGTCAAACTCCAAATTAAACTATTTATTCACGTGTATTTAAAAGTGTTTTTTTTAAAACGTTGTTTACATGACCTCGTATAACAGTACGTAGTGATTGTCGTTTTTACGTTTGTAACGTTCTTTACTTGTCTGAGGGCGTAAGTGAATTTATTAATCCTATTGCATAAATCATCTAATTGCCATTTCCAGTTTAATTCTTGATCTATGAGCACATCCAAGAATTTGGTTTGTCTTACTTCTTTAAGTCTGTCAACGTTAAGTTTAAAGTTGTATGGCATGTTTTGACTTATTAAATTGAATATAATTTGATTTATCTAAATTAATGTTTAATTTATTAGTCTGTAGCCATTGTAAAATTTTGTCAATAGTATTATTTATGTCTAATTCACGGTCAGAAATCTATTTTTTATCAGATGACACAATAATTGAAATGTCATCTGCAAATAGTATAAATGTATGAGTATAAATTTAAAATAATTGGTATTATAGGATATTTAAAAAAAATAAACATGGTAAATATCCCGGTTAAAAGTTGGAAAATGTTAGTTTTAATTTATAAAATACCAAAATAAATTTTAAAATTGAATTCAAAGTTTTCAATTTTTCTAATCTGTTTTATAACACCATGAAATATTAGCCGCCATTTATTACGTCATACGGCTGTGTAAACTAAAAAGTGTCAATTGTCAAATGATCGGCGTATACAGGCTTTGTACTTTTATTATTTTCGTAACCAACAAAATTTAAAATTAATTAACAGCACACCAACAATAAGTAGAATAATAACTCATTTCAAATTATATACAATTATCATACAAAATATCAGCGCATTTGTTTACACAGCCAACTGAGGTCATGACCACAAAGCAATATGGCGTCCACTGCGTCCAGAGTTTTCGTCAAACTATACGCGAAATTTGAAAATGTAAAATTTAAATGCATTTTTATTGCATGTTTTTTTAGGCCGTATTAGCACTAACTAATTTAATTGAGACACTTTTCAAAATTGGGTGTAATACCCTATTCTGTTCGACGTGCCATACACGACAGCAGCCATATTTAAAAACATGACAACATTCAATAAGTCAAATTTAAATTTAAAATTCAGAAAAATTATGAGTAATAATTTGTAGGGCAAATAGAAAAATTAACTAATTGGTTTTAATTGGCAGAGGTAGGTAACGCTGTAGCAAACTACTAGCAATTTACTACATTTTGAGGAGGTATTCTGCTCATCACGCCGAAAATCTTTACCAAATTTCTATAAATTCAATTTAAAGCCATTAGATTTCAAATAACAAAAAATACCTTCAAAATCGGATCTCATAAGGCGGCGATATCCGGTAGCCCCCTTTTTGCCCTTTTTTTGGAGGAAGTTCGCAATCAAAAATCTCCGATAACTAAAAAAAATATAAAGTCGTTAAACCTGCATATAAATGCCGGCATTTATCTTTAGCTCTGATCCTTAATAACTTTAAGCGATTTTGGACCTTACTCCTAAGACAATACGACGAGCACATAAACCCCCACCACTCCGCCGAGAGCTAAAGTTAAATGCCGGTTAAATCTATAGCAAGTTTCGTCCAGATCGGTGGTAAAATATGACCTGTAGAGGAGTACCAACAAACTGACAGATGAAAAAAAAAAAACAGAGACGCTTCGCTCACTTTGCTCGCTCGGTCAATTATTTATGAACTAAAATATATGTGATATGACAAAACGAAAAACCTTACAAACTTCTGATACTGTCTTTTTCCCAGCTCAAGCTGTACAGGGTGAAATTGAATTCATGGGTATCCTCTTAAGGGGTCATTGTACTCATCATTATGAACAACTTTTACAATGGGACTATAGTCCCATAGAAAAAGTTATTCATAATGATGAGTACAATGACCCCTTAAGAAGATGCCCATGAAACTCGATTTCACCCTGTATTATATAACCTACGCTCACATTCTCATTAGCTCGGAAAAACTTGTTAAAAGGAGCTTCACAGAAACTTTCTCCACAACTTACTTAGTTTCTTCATAACTTAACAATTCCATGTTTAATTTTCCCTTAAGTTCCGCGGAAAATCTCTTACAAGTTTTTCCATTTCATAAAAAAACGGTTAATTTCTTTCCCATTTCTGGGTTATTTTGGTAATACCATACTCTCGATACTGACAATACAATAACTCACGTCACATTATTATATTTTGTTGTTACCAAATAATATTATATTTTCGCAGAATCACGTTGTAGCCATCTCTTAAAGTTTTCCTGTTAAGATATGTATCGTACTTCGGGCACAATATAGAGTTAAATTAATTTTGCACTGATTGGTAGATTGACGCAACGAAGTAAAATGAGGCTGTCAATAAACAGAAGTATTTGTAATAATAATAATATTAATGTTTGACGGCGCGACACATGACATTTGACGTTTGCTGTCGACGACGTCGGAACAGAATGGCAGCATGACATATGTCAGCTGTCTGTCAGCTGCCATTCTTGCGGAACGTCACACCGGTGGGAGCGGGGCGGCCATCTTGTTCACTTCGGAATCGAGAACCGCCAACGCACCACGCGCTCGACGAATCGCTTACTTCCGACGCCATCTTTAACAGTTTCTAAGTTGATTTAATTTAGTATCGTTATCTATGCTTAATTAAAGAGTGTTAGCGTTATATTTTGTTAACTTCACAGATCTCAATTTGTGACTATGTTCGAGTTTCTGACCCACGTGAAACATGGAAGATTCTGATATAGGCCATCCTGAGTCTATATGTTTATTTAGTCAAAAATAAAGCAATGCTTTATTTTAAGTACACGTTAAAAAAATACAGTTTTACAACGTTCTGCAAACGTGTGGGTGAGCACTGTTCTCCTAGCTAAGTTAAGAAAACCTTAACACAGGTTTTCTTAACAGGAGAAGCAGTCCGGTCCCCTAAGGTATAATGACGTAAAGGTTACATAGTGCTTCTGATGTTACTGTTACAATTTTGGAGTATTGAGATGGACAATTTAAAGTTTACGATACGTTTTTTTTTGTGGACCTGGACTTCTTTGGCGTAATTTCGAAGTTACTACAAAAGAAAATAAACGACAACAAATTGGAATTGGAAAACAATATAAAATATTAAATACCAATACTTCTTGAGCCAGTCTCCTCGTCGAATACTGTAAAAATAAAATACTTGTTCAAATATTTTCCAATAACATCGGAGGAAGTGCATGTAAAATTAAATATAAATACAAAAGCTTCCAAGAAAAATACTTTTATGTAGAATGGTCCAAGATTCATACTACTTCCAGTGTCCGGGAATATCTTCATAATCATTTACGCAAAGATTTCAAGACAATATGAAAGCTTTAGAGGACTTATTTACCTTTTACGAGAATGCTCGTTTGTGTCACCATCTTTATATGTACATATGTGTCAGTCAACTGATGTTTATAATCATTAAGTGGGACATTTAGGTTGTTCATTTGTAAGTCTTAGGCCTATCGTATCTTCAATGTAGACTTACACGACACAGCAATTTAAAATCGCAAATGGTTAGTAACGCGTTCGTAAGTTGCGTCGTCGCGGGAAGGTACAAAAGGGTTACCGAGGCCCCTGGCAACACAGGCAACGGAAGGGACACGGGTGGGTTTTAGTCAGTAAGAGTCAGAGCGGGAGAAGTTATTTGACAATAACCCACCCAAAAAAAAACGAAAAAAGTTTCGTCGCGTCGAGATTGTAATCTTTATAATACTGTTACTACAATGACACATTATTGCTTATGATAATTGTTTAAGTCACACGTTTAATTCACGCATGCCCGACTAGTTCAAAACTCGAACGGACCTCGACCAAGACATACGTTAGTGATACGGCAATGTCATCATCTGCCTAAGCCTTTTACCAACTATGTCGAGGTCGGCTTCCAGACTTCATGGATACAGCTGAATACCAGTATTTTACATGGAGCGACTGCCCATATGACCTCCACAACCCAGTGACTAGTTGTCACGATACCTCTTGGTAAGACTGGTACGAAAATGTCGCTAATCAAAGGGCAAACCTGAAATAAACACAGATGTAACCACCCTATCCAGCCCTATGTTACCATGTCACCTTGTCATCACATCATGTTTTTAGAATAATAGTGATATTGACAGCCCCTATACCTATTATTATACATGTGCGAGTTCGAGTTTTACAATATTACATGACCTTTTTCAAGTTATTTATCATTTAATATCACATTGACAGTGATCTGAATCGATGTCAGTAAGGTAATTCTAGGAATCAGCGGTTACATAGTTGAGGAGAAACAGTGCTTAATAATGTACATTATTAATTTTGGATTAGTAGTTAATACCTAATTGCCAAACATCACATAGTCGTTCAATTAAGACGAAATTGAATAGGTCTCTGTATAACTTCCCTGACCTTTTCTTGCACAGATGCGACGCACTGTTTAATTTTTCTTATTAAAGTTGTTTGTTTGTTACAAAAGTAGTTATATTCCCACTCTGCAATCGACATTCTATTTTTATTTTGATTGTTTGTTGTCATCTACCAGTGTCGCAACACAGAGTAAATATTACGCAATGTAAATTGTCTTTGGTCCCTGGCCCTTGGAAAAGATTGTCAAACTTGTCTGGCGTGAATACGAGGCTTTTGGCAACGTTGTATGTGCGTATTTTATGTAATTTTTTGTAATGTGCGTTTTTTTGTGCAGAATAAACAGTTTTCTTTCTTTTCTTTCTTTCTTTCTTTCTTTCTATACAAAAACTTTCGATCATGTTATGGGTTAAGGCATAAATTAAAATTCTTCCTAGTTAAAAAAATATTTATTCGCGATTACTTGTTAATAGCAATCTACCTACAAATAATTGCAATTAAAATATACTGTAAACTACGATATAAAAAATATATTTATCAAATAACAGTATGTATTGTATAAAAGTTACATGGTATTGTACTTTTATTCCTCATCAAATGTAGATCATTATTTAATCTAAGGCTTATATTCTGACAACTTGTATGTCTTCAAAAGACACGAGTGGTTACTCGTAATCTTGTAAAACATATATTTTTATTTACCTCCTAATATAACAGCCATAACATTTAATGAATTTCCACTATATTGTATTTACTCTATTAGAGGAAAACGTGGCTATTGTAAAAACCGTTAAGGCGCTGACAAGAGGAAAATGACCAAAATAGGCTTGTCTTAAGAAGAAAAATTGCCAAATCTGAATAGTTTGTGGTAGCGGAAAAAATATATGTTAATTTTGAACATATTTCCCAGAACTTGGTTGTTACAAAAAGTCTCGTTACAAAGAAATGTTAAACTAACCTCTTACCTTAAGTTCGAATCCAAAATATCTGTATTAAATATCAACGTACCTATGTTTCGTATTTAACTAATAACAAGGTCTTATTTGAATGCAGAACTTGGTTGTTTTTTATTTCCGATTACTCAACTCAATTTTGAGTAAATAGATAATTGCTTCATATTATGCAATAAAATACAAGCGTTGTGTCATTGGGCTTCTCTTTATTTTCTATGCAGTCAGACAGTGACCGCGGCTTAGGTGTTGTCAGCGTCTTAAGAAAAAGTGGCCGTTCTAATCGTTATCTCAAAAAGAACAAAAGAAATACATTCTTTTAAAGAAATTGTCCTTATCTAAGTACTAAAGCTAGGAAACTAATTTACTTTTCAGGGATTAAAGTAACTGCTTATATTACCGTAGTCTCTGGAATATTAAAGGGCTACCCAAAGTATTTGGACGATTTGCGATCTGACCCTTCTTGGCACTGGAAGTGCGGTAAAATTGGGCCGTAGATTTCTGGAGGAAAATGACTTTGTGGAATAATGTTTATAATATTATGTAATATTTTTACCGTACAGTCAAATCAAATCAAATCAAAAGTCGTTTATTCAAACTAGGCTGAAGTTACATAATACAGTCCCCCAAAAACGCCCACCCTTCACCACTGCCTAGTGCTTTAGCTGGGAAGAAGAAGTGGTGGAACAAACTCCCCAGCAGCACACCTGTCTGTTTAGTTATATAAACTTGATTCTATACAAACCGTATGCAAAGTAACTAACATTACGAAACACAAAACATTACATTAAATTACTTGCCATATATTAGCTAGCACACGCCAATATACCAACAAAACAATGAAAACTGTACTCAAGGAGATAAAAATTACAACATAAAACGTAAACAGAACTTAATACCTAAATAAAAGCCTCCAGGCATAATTAAAACCATGAATAACAATTAAAACCATGATCAGCAAGACGACCAGTCACCACAAGCAGCATTATAGCATAGTTTATTTTATAGGTTTGTTGAAAAGCAGCTGGGCAACATGGTGGACAGTGGTATACAATTACCACCACCGTTTATGGCCGTCTGCTGTGCCAGAGGCATTGAAGATCCTCCATCATCTAAGAGACAGCGCAGCTAGAATAATAACATACCCATAATCGTCAAATCGGCATAGATATATAAATCTTATTTGGCAACAGAAAAAGGTATGGCGGGAAGAGATACAACAAAGACTAAAAAAATAACTCCTCTCCTATTAGGTACCTAATTAATTTGAAGGTAATTCTTATGACATCTGCGTATTACAAAAGTATAGTTCCTGTGGATATACTTCCACTAATATAGCTTTACGACACTGACTATTACTTGAGTTACATATATGTAGTGTTGGTTTAGGACCATAACGACTCCCGCGACCCAGAGGTGGCCCGCAATGGCAGGCCGGCACTAGCCGGGGATCGCGGAAAACGCATTAGATCCCATGATCCCCGGTGCAAGTGTGGGAGGGGAACACCGGGGTAGTTTTTACCCTAGACCCCTCCGCCCTACCAGGACGGAGGTTATCCATGGGGATTTTCCACATATGAACAAAAAAAAAGGACCATAACGACGCTATATTGATTGTTTGTCTCGTGGTTATAACAAAACTAATTAATCGTAGCGTTAGCGTAGTAAAATACACTAAGTATCAATTTAGTATTACTGTTAAAACAAAAGCTAACTTACAATTGAGTAGAGTATTTTTTCATAGCGTCACCACTTAGAATACACTTATGGTCATATTAGAGAACCTCACTCAAAACTCAAGCAGTACTTAAAACGCGTTTAAAGCCATTTGATTGGTTGAAACTAGTTTTAAGTAATACTTGAGTCTTGAGTAAGGTTCTGTAATACGGTCCTTAGGGCGGGTTGTTTCACGTCCACTTAACGCACGTGTATACGTCAAAAATGGCGCTAACTATCTTCAATCCAAAAAAACCGTTGTATCACAAAAGTATGGCCTTAACGTCCGTTAAAAAATAACGATTACAGTAACCGGTGCCATACCCACTGGTTAACGTCATTTTATTCTCAAACATCTGCGCCAAACAGTAACATTATGGACTCTTTTTTGTTGTATTCGTCTTTGTTCTACGATAGTTCATCTGATGATGATACAAATAATGTAGAAAGAACGAAAAAAGTATTTGAAACTCGTGTTAATAACATAAAACTATGGGACGAGCAGGAATTTATTTATTTATATTATAATATATTTATTTTTATTATTACTTATATTGTCCGTTTTTTTTGGAGAACAATATGTCCTTATATTTCTCAATCGGGGACAGAAACCGGTCTTTCCCAAGTTTTGAGAAATTTACAACGCGATCTCTATAAAAAAAAATACCACGTGAAGTCCCAAACATAACGAAAAACAGGAGTATCGGAAAGTTTAACAAATATTATCGTGCATAACAATAGGTACTTAGTTTGGTATAAAGGTATCCATTTTTCTTTACAATTTAAGTTTTAATTAAAGATTTCAAACAATTATCGGCCAGCGGTGGTTTGTTATTCTTGTTATTTCTCTAAATTTGAAGTGAACGGCGAAATGTTGCCATAATATAAAAATCTCCCAACTATCTTTAATGGGAAAAGTATAGCTTTTTACTGGCAACCCGAATAAGTTTGACAATCGGTTTTTTATGCAGTGAAACAACGCTTTGTATTTAACGAACGTACTCTTATCTTATCTTATTTGACGTACGTATGTTACGTTAACCAACCGTTTGAAACAACCGGCCCTTAGTAGAAAAATATGATTTCAACATTTTTATTATCCATGCTAATCCTAATGGAAAAACATCTCGGTATAGTCAACTGCACATCAGTACTTCAACTACAAAAGCCGCCTTACTGCTACAGCACAAAGGCGCTGTCAAAGTTAAGTTGATACCATGGTCGTGCGGTTGACCGTATTAGTTGAATGAACTTACAGAGATGAGTCAGATTAGTATTCAAGATGGCCCTCGTAACCACTATCTTCGAAAGTTAAGCTCTTTATATAATGCAGATTTTGCTTGGTAAAAGTATGCAACCTATGTTGATGCAACATGTGGAAATTGGTATTCAGACTAGATGTTGCGAATGGCATTTGATGACAGCTAGCACTCTCGTTTATGTACCAATATTGAAGAGTATTCTACTCCCTTAAGTATTGAATACTCTTTCGACTTTGAGAAACCTTTCATGAAAAATTAGTAGGTACTTAGCATTCAGGTCCAGAACAAAAATGTTAGTACACCAGTTTCCTACATGGTACTGAAAACTTGGTAATTTATTGCATTCCGTAATGTGTACTTAGGTAGTAACAATGAGATCAGTATGGACCCTGTCGAACACAGAAAAATAATCGATGTGCTTTTGATAGAAAAACAACGCTGAGTGGAATTTATATTGACCTAAAACACAATTGTTAAGTAAACACCCTGTATGAACTTGTAAGTCACACAATTTTCTCGAGCGAGAATCGATTCTATTACAGCCAATTGTTGCAATCGTGTGGTTAATCAACGTGATGATCTTCAAAGCAATAATAAACTACCCAATAATGACATGTGGCATTATTATGACATATATTTACTTATTCGCTGCGCTCCCATAAGTCTCGATCCCGTAAGAATATAGGCTTAGAAAGTACTCTATGTCCTAATCCAAGTCATCGTGTAACCGTGCGCTAAATCTCTTCCAAATCCGTTCAGCCGTTTTAGCGTGAAAGACTAACAAACAAATAAATAAAAAAACAAACTCACTTTCGCATTTACATATAATATTAGTTAGGATATCTAACACTAATAGAATACATAGTTACGTGAGCGAAGCCGAGGGCACAACTAGTGGCAGATATTGGGTAGAGGATAAAACTCTTGCCTCAAGCATTAAGTCCGCCTTCGTACAGTTTTATTATATATATTTTATTAAATAAACTTTATTGTACGCCACAAAAATGCATAACAAAAAATAAATCAAACACTACAAAATATACAATGGGCGGTATTTTACTTATGCGTATAGTTTAAATAAATAAAACATTTAAAAAACTCACCGATCCATTTCTCGTCCTGGAAAGTGAAGGGACATACTCTCTTTCCACCGTGGCTACTGCCAGCAACGGCGCGAAGATGGCGAAGGACACTAGCCACAGTCCTGCCAGGAGACTGCAAGCTCCTCGCCTCGACGGCATCCAGGGTTGCCGGAGAGACTGTGTGATGGCCAGGTACCGATCCACCGACATCGCTGTGATTGTGAACACGCTGGAGGCTACTGCCACACCTGTGGGGAAATTGTGGTGTCAATATAGGTCAGTTGAAATAATAGTAGTAATTTTGCCGCCATGTAGCATTGCTGTGGGAGTCAATGAAATATTATATTAAATATTATATTATATTATTAACAGAACGTGGTCCTGATGATGGTCTAGATTTCGGTTATTAAAATTCTAGATCATTAAGATAAGATAAGATATATTTTATTTGCATTAAACATGGTATACTAGTTGTTATTAAAAATATTAGATCGAACATGTTTTTTTTTTCTTATAATTAGAAAATAAGTAGGCTTAGATAAAATGTTTGTAAAATTATTTAATAATCCTTTTATCTAAGGTAATATATCTGAAATAGTACAGTAGGTTCGTGGTTATCATATAAGCCATAGCCTAATATATTATTTGTAAATAAAACACAATTGATATAGTCAAGTATTTATTTTAAACTCTTTTGACCCACATAAACAAAAATGCTATCCATGGCACAGTAAATTATAATGAAAATCAGAACTATACGAAGTAAATAGGGCTTAATGTGAAAGCAGTTTTTTATTAGCGAGTTAGACACAAATGCTTATTTGCGTCTTATTAACTTCCTCTTAGAAATAGGGACAAATATGCGCCTTTTATATTACTGAACTAAAAAAAAACTATAAAGTATATTATAAAAACTATAAAATATATAAAAACTATAAGGACATTAACTACATAAATGTGACTTTTTAATTAAGTTTCACATAAATTCGTCTTTTCATCTTCAATCGGGTGTAAAAAAATGAACAGAAGCTATTTTGTTGTGCTAAAACCGCACTGGAGGAAGTTAGAAAAATATTAAAAATACAAGCAGATGCACCGTTTTTTTCTGATTCCGTCAATATATACAGGTTGAAATTGAAAACTTGCGACAAATTGAAATGGGACATAGTATACATCATTATTAACAACTTTTACTAAGGGACCAAAGCTGTAATCCCAAAAAAAAAAATCTGCTTTTCCTACATTTTGATGAGGTATTGTGAACATAAATGTAGGGGGACAGCAGTTTTTTTTTTGGGATTGTAGCTTTGGTCCCTTAGTAAAAGTTGTTCATAATGATGAGTACAATCTCCCATTTCGATTTGTCGCATGTTTTCAATGTCACCCTGTATAACTAAAATCTGGAAAAATGTTAGATGTGTCTTTTTTTATCGGGAGCAGTATTAGCATAATAGGTTTTTTAATTTTTCATCCAATCCATAGATTTAATGTACATAAATAATTGCTTCATATTTTGTAATTAATTACCAGTGTTGTGTTATCGCGCTTCTCTTTCTTTTCTATGCAGTCCGACAGTGACCGCGCTTTAGCTGTTGGCAGCCTCTTTTTTTTTTAGGGTGGTAAATTAGCAAATAATTTCTCCCGCTCTGGGCAGAGCAGGAGGTGGCTCCCTCACATGGCCCGGACCAGGGTCGGGCGCGAGACATCTCCGCCACCGATTGTCTCCACGAGGACACGGCGGTGCTCTGCCCAAGCCGGGCAGACCTCCACCGTATGCTCCACCGTGTCCTCCGGGCAATCCACACAGTGGTGACACCTGGGCGTTTCCTCCCGCCTTATCCGACACAGGAACCTCTCGAAGCTGCAATGTCCAGTAAGGACCTGTGTCAGGCGGAAGGTGAGGACGACGTGCCGCCTCTCTAGCCACCACAAAGAGGGAACTTATCACCGCAATTGAGGCGTGCCAAGAACTACGTCGCGACAATTGCACTCTGCATGTCGCCATGAGGTCCCGCCGGAGCTCTGTCCGCTGTGTCATGATTTCTCGCGGCAGCGGAGTTACGCCCCGGCGTCTCCCCTCCTCGCGCCACTCCTAAACGTGCGCGAGGCCTTTTGCCTCCAGATCCCATGGCGGTAATCCGGCAAGGAGGCTCGCCGCCACTCCGGAGACCGCGTGGGATCCTCGGACCAGCCAGATGGCCATGACCCTTTGGGCCGCGTTCAACTGGCGGGTTGGCTGCCGCGTCAACCACACCAGTGCCCCGTAAAGGGCCATGGACCGCATGAACCTTGCGTATAGCATCCGGCAGAAGGTGTTTGAACCCCCTAGATTGGAGCCGCTTCAAGGCAGCTCCCGGCCCGCTCCAGTCTGGGAGCCAAACGTTGGAAATGCTCCACAAAGTTCTACCGGCTGTCGTGGACGAGTCCCAGGTACTTCATCGTCCAATGTCCCACAGATGCGGCCCCAGGACCGATCCCTGTGATTCTCCCTAGTGATCGTGGTAGATGACGGCCCTGTCCGTCAGATAGGCCTCGACTACACGACATAAGTAGGTTGGCATCCGGTGGTACCGGGGTGGTGTCAGCCTCAATACAATAATCAAATACAAAATATTCAAAAAGCAATAGGTAAAAGCAATAATATTATTTCAAGGTCTTGGTCTAGTGACCGAGTATTAGACCTTCCGCCCTATCGGCCACGGCTACGCATAGTCTTCAAGGTGAAGAAAATGGGCCACAAGAGGGGTCTGAATCATATTCTAATAAACTAAAATGAAACTTAGCACTGAATATCATATTAATATATAATACTCAGGAGTACTTACTACTTGCACTTAACATAATATCAACATTAACCAAACAATGCTTCTATCTTTTGGCAATAACCGTAACGACATGACCCATAATATGTATGGACTCATTCTGTGGTTTGGCACAATCGCCAATAGTTCTAAGCCAATAAAGATTCTACTCTCTCTGCCAATATTAAACCAAACAAGTGGGTATTTCAATTCCAATAGGAACATACCTACATAAGTTCACGCCTTTTTCCATGAGGGCAGGTAGAATCTACAGAACGCCGCCTGCTACAATCCTTACAGCAGGGCTTTAAATACCGGTAAATTTTTCATAACGTTATCTCTATTTGACAGCGTTACCGTTAATATTAAAATAACGGTAATAGATTTAACGTTATTTATGCTACATTTTATCGTTATTTTTTATTAACGTTAATTGTATCTTAACGTTACTTTTATCGGTAATTTTAAACGGGTAAGGTGGAAGTGACGGGGCCTGAGGCGCGTGGTGGGCCGCCTGCCGCGCGTACTCGCACCGCGCTGATATCGTGCCGATCAAAACGTTGCCTTGCCTGATTCTTACGCGTGAAAAGTGCTGATTTATAGCACATTTTAGTATAGTGAGCTGATTTAGTCAGTGATAACTGATCAAATCAATTCAATATCAATGAGTGAAGACAATGGTCAAGGTTATTAATGATTCTTATTTATATTTATTACAACAGTCGTTTTACACATGCAGGATTTAATAGACTGTCAAAAAGGCTTAGCTCTGCAGCATACGCCGTTAGAAAAATTCGTGATTTAACGGATTTAGACACAGCCCGTTTAGTATACTTTAGTTATTTTCATAGCGTAATGTCGTACGGTATTCTGTTATGGGGAAATGCCGCCGATATTCAGACAATTTTCAAAAGGGCAATCCGTTCAATTTATAAATTAAGTCCCAGATACTCCCTCAGAGAAAAATTTAAAGAGATTAATATAATGACTGTAGCTTCTCAGTACATTTATGAAAATCTTTTGTACGCACATAAAAATATTAATTTGTTTAAAAAATACAGTGATATCCATAATGTAAATACTAGGAACAAACACAAATTTGTTGTTCCTACAACCAGGCTCAAAAAAATAGGCAGCTCGTTTAGATGCCAATGTATACGTTTTTATAATAAACTTCCCAGCCAAATTCAAGAACTAACTAAATTGAGGACAAAAAGGCTTGGGATTGAGCTGCTCCAATAAACTTACAGTGAATGTTGTTTTTTTACTCTTTTTATTTTGCTAGCTATTTATATTTTCTTATTCTATATAACATTCTATATAAACAATGACATGAATATTTACTTTGTATAGTATTATATTATATTATTTTAATTATTAGGAATGTGAGGACTATGTGGGTCATTGTTTGTTTTTTTTTTTTTTTTGTCTCTTAGTTTTAATGATGGTCTGGCAGTTTAAATAAGCATAAGATAAATAAGCAGAATTTCGATTTGTCACCAGAGGATATGGCTACTGTGGTTTTCTACATTCAAAGAAACTTGGTATCTAAATGTAACGAACGCTGGAGAAATGCATCGCGGATAAAAGACCGCTTTGAAAGTAAGAAAGTCAGCTGGTTAGATGGTCAATTTCGTGTTCCACTAGAGTGTAGTCACGGTGACCCTAATTTACCTGGAAGTAGTGACGGCAGACCCTCGAAACCATACGAAGCATCTTCAGAAAAACGAAAAACATGGAATTAATACAAGAGTGCGGATCGGAATGTGTTCTCAATGCATATGCTCAGGAGTTACGGTCTATGGGTGAGACGGAGGAAGCCGCAATTATTAATATTATACGAACTGCATCAAAAAATGATAAGATTTTTTTTGTTAAATACGTAAATGAGAACTCTGAAGACGTTACACCTTTTTCAAAGGAAGAAGCACTACGGACATTTATTGACTTAGACCTTAACAAAGAACAGTATGGGAAACTTAGACTTTGTTTGGCGGACAAAAACTGCTCAGTGTTTCCTTCTTATCCAACTTTAGTTGAAGCGAAGAAGATGTGTTACCCACCAGATTTGAGCATAACCATTACTACATAAGTGCAAAAGTCAATCTGCAGGACTTGTTGGATCATACTGTGGCACATAAATTACTAATTGGTTCAGTTTACAAAAACGGTTTAAGAAAGTTGAAACTATTCTGTAATTGGGGTTGTGACGAGTCATCCGGGCAGAATGAGTACAAGCAAGTTTTGCCTGAAGAAAGCGATTTTATATCAGATGCAAACCTTTTTATTGTTTCACTTGTACCCATTAGACTCATAGATGAGATAACTAATACTGTTGTTTGGAAGAACGAAACTTGCTCATCTGTAAGATATTGCAGACTTATATTGTTAGAATTTGCCAAAGAAACTCTTGAAAAAACCGCGTCTGTTGTGGCTGATATCAACAATCAAAAACAAAATCTGTCTCCTTCCCTGATAAATAAGAATGGCGAGGTAATCGAAATTACTCATGACCTATTTTTAACCATGATTGATGGTAAAGTGGCAAAATTTTTAACTGAAACTCGTTCGAGCGCTTCTTGTACAGTTTGTAGTGCTACTCCTCGGCAAATGAATAACTTAGAGGCAGTTAGGACACGAGATGTGTACGAAAGTTATTTTTCAATACGGACTGTCAACACCACATGCTTGGATTAGGAGTGTGGAGATGATCTTACACATTTCTTATAACTTGTCTTTTGAAAAGTGGTCAGCTACTACACCTGAAAATAAAAAAAAACAAAGACGAAAAAAAAAAATTTGTACAAAAGCGGTTTAGGGAGGAAATGGGACTGCATGTCGATAAACCTCGACAAGGCACTGGAAATAGTAATGACGGAAACACAGCTCGGAGATTCTTTCAGAATTACTCTTGCTTTGCAGACATTTGTAGACGTAGAACTTATAAAACGAATGTACATAATAATGTATGTCATCTGGAATGGCTATTAATTCAAAAAAGTTCGGTGAATATGCATATAGTACAGCACGATTTGGCGGAGAGCCAGTTTGGTTTCCGCAGGGAGCGCCCTACCGTAGACACCATCATGCGCTTGCGAGCCCTCACAACGGGGAATGCTGTTGCCCAGGATAGGGGCATCCTGGCGGTGTCTCTAGACATCACCAATGCCTTCTATACCCTGCCGTGGAGTTGCATCAGGAAGGCACTCCGGTAGCACCGGATGCCAACCTACCTCTGTCGTGTGGGCGAGGCCTATCTGACGGACAGGGCCATCATTTACCCCGGTCACCAGGGAGTGTGGAACCGGCAAGAGATGTCGTGCGGTGTCCCACAGGGATCGGTCCTGGGGCCACATCTGTGGGACATCGGATACGACTGGGTGCTGCGCGCCGACCTTCCTAGCGGCATCAGCGTAGTGTTTTACGCTGACGACACGTTGATCCTGGCGCAAGGGAGGTCTCACCAGGCGGTGGCTGAAGTAGCGGCACGCGGGGTTGTGACAATCGTCGAAAGGATCCGGCAATTGGGACTCGAGGTGGCCCTGCACAAGTCCGAGGCCATGTGTTTTCATGGTCCTTGGAACGCGCCACCGTCAGGATCCTAAATAACGATAGGAGGGGTTTACAACGGCGTCGAGTCGACGATGAAGTACCTGGGACTCGTCCTCGACAGCCGGTGGAACTTCGTGGAGCATTTCCGACGTTTAGCTCCCAAACTGGAGTGGGCAGGGGCTGCTTTGAAGCGGCTCCTGCCCAATCTATCCAAATGCCTCCTGCCGGCTCTACGTGGGGGTCGTGCGGTCCATGGCCCTTTACGGGGCTCCTGTGTAGGCGCGTTCCCTGGCGCTGCGGCCAGCCCACCAGCCATCTGGCTGGTCCGGGGATACCGCATGGTCTCCTGTGAGGCAGCGAGCCTCCTTGCTAGATTGCCACCATGCGATCTGAAGACAAAAGTCCTCGCGCAAGTATGGGAGTGGCGCGAGGAGGCGAAACGCCGGGGCGTAACTACGCTGCCGCGCAAATCGCGGCACAGCGGACGGAGCTCCGGCGGGATCTCATGGCGAGAGTACGGTTGTCGCAACCCAGTACCGGGCATGCCACAATTGCTGTGATAAGTCCCCTCTTTGAGGAGTGGCTAGAGAGGCGCCACGGCGTCCTCATCTCCGCCTGACGCAGGTCCTCACCGGACACGGCAGCTTCGGTAGGTTCCTGTGTCGGATAAGGCGCAAGGATACGCCCAGGTGTCACCACTGTGTGGATCGCCCGGGGGACACAGTGGAGCATACGGTGGAGGTCTGCCCGGCTTGGGCAGAGCGCCACCGTGTCCTCGTGGAGGCGATCGGCGGCAGAGATCTCGCGCCCAGCCCTGGTTCAGGCCATGGTACCGAGCGAAAGGGCATGGGCGGCCGTCATCTCCTTCTGCAAAGCAGTAATGCTCGCGAAGGAGGAGGCGGGATGGTTGAGGAAAAGGCAAATTTCGCGCCCTCTCGCCCCTAGCTTCCGCAGGAGGCGCCCTGGGCGTCGGGAATCCCGGGGTCGAGGAAAGGTACTAAAGGGTTACCGAGGCCCCTGGCAACACAGGCAACACGAAAGGAATACGGGTGGGTTTAAGTCAGTAAGAGTAAAGGCTCCTACATACTGGCGCGACTTGTCGCGCGACGCGTCGCGACACAAAGGCACCGCTTGTAGCGCTACACGCGGTGTCTTTGTGTCGCGTCGCGTCACGCGACAAGTCGCGCCAGTATGTAGGAGCCTTAAGAGTCTGACACGCGTTTTTTATTTGATGAATTCCCACCAAAAAAAAAAAAAAAGATACGGTACAGCCCACCTTTAAGTATAATTGGTATTATATGCCTTCCTACGTGCATAAAATACTATTTTATTTTAATACCTATCGGACGATTGTCCAAAGACGCGCAAGAATCCCAAAATAAGGATTACAAAAAGTTTAGACTTCATCATTCTAGAAAGTGTTCAAGAGTGGCTACAAATGAAGACGTGTTCCATGCCTTATTGTACACTTGTGATCCATATAATATATCAAGTTTAAGAAATAACTAATAAACAATATCGAAAGAACTTTTAATGAAGCCAAGGCCCTTCTTCTGAATTTTGTACTTTATTTTTCTCGTTTGCTTCAATTATTCCATTTTAAGTAAATTAAAAAAAAGGCAAATTTTGTTTTTTTTTTTTCATAAATAATGCATGTATATTTTTAAGTTTTATTTTTTTAATTAATTAATAAACAGAATTTTCAAAATCTAAATTATTTACATTAAACTTTATACATCCAAGAATGCGTATGCAAAATTACAGCTCATTTAAAAAACTGAGATACGGAGTTTTGACACGAAACATACGCGATTTTCCCGTAGTGCGGCGGCGGAGTGGCAACAGTGTACCTAAAGTGACCCAATGCTAAGCGAGCGCACAAAATGTAAACCTACGGAACGGCAACGTAGCAAAATTAACGGTAAAATTAACGTTACTATCATATTTTACGTTAATGTTAATTAACGTTATATTACTGGTAATGTTCTCAAGTAACGTTAATTTTTTTGTAACTTTAGTAAGGTATCACATTAAAATTAACGTTACGTAACGGTTATTATTTTGTTATTTGGTAACGTTAACAAGCCCTGCCTTACAGAGACTTAAAATGTTCAACAAAATTCATAAACTTCTAACCACGGCTTTACAACGATACTGGTTAAGCTCTGGTTCTCATAAATATTTAAGGGAGAATCATAACTCCCGTTTGTAAAATATGCATAGGTACTCGATCCGTTTGTAAAATACATATGTATGCTCAAGTTTCGAAGTTCAAATAACCAGCCACAACACGTATTTTAAATGTTGATACCTATCTACAAAATGAATGAATACAATAAGAGCATCGATCGCGTTTCCTTAAAACCCATGTGGCATCTACATCGCCACATGTGAACTACGCAACACACAGACGTCACGCAAAATCCTGCATCGCGCAAGCAGAGTTTACCGCGCAACTAGCATATATACAACATCCCGACATCAACGGTCGCGCAGTTGCCCACTAGACATGGCACCCGTCTGGTCGGAGGATCCTCCTTTTTCTATGGAGGATGAGTGAACTTTACACCCTATTCCTCATGCCTCTATATTCAGGCACACATAATCGAGCTAAACATGAACTAAATAAAATAAGAGTGAACTTCAAATATATTTTGCTTATAGGTAAAACAAAGTCTGGAGTTATAAACTAAACTTGTTTAAAAGTTTTTGTTTTACTGAATTTAATGGCACTGATTTTGTAAGTTGTACGGTACTACTTTTATTTATCTGTTGCACCCTAAATGACTGCCATTGTAAAAAAGTTAGTAGAAAAAAATATGGAATGTTGCCAGAGATATGCCACAACAGTGCTGAATTATATTTCAATATCCGAATAAATAAAACTAATATTAGTCCCACCTGCGACGATGCTATAAACTAGAAATATAAAAATAAAAGATTTTCCTTTACGGTAGACTTACATGTACCATATTCTTTTTCCGTAAAATATTACGAAATAAAATAAGAATATTATAGCGATGCGTGACTTTTTTCATACAACGTTATTTTTTATTACCCGACTGCGCGACGTAAAGGAGGGTATTCTAATGTGCTTATCAGCCTGTGTGTGTGTGTATGTATGTTTGTTCATTTGTGACGCTCTAGAGACCAAACGCATGTGCCGATTTGGATTATTATTACGTCAATTGAGTTTTCTTAATCATGTGATGTCACTTAAGACGTTACAGTCATCAAATTTCAATATGGCGACCACTAGACTGAAAAAGAAAAAAAAAACAGCCAAGTGCGGGTCGGACCACGCACAATGAAGGGTTCCGTAGTTGGAATGAATTTATCCCAAAAACATTGTAGTTGAAAAACATGTTCTCCCATACATCGATATACGTCACAATCAATTCTCCAACTGCAAATGTAAGTTGGTCGACTATTACTCGTTAAATTGTAAAGCCTGTGATAGTTTTCCTTTTAATTTCATTATACATACTACTGCCATTATTTTATTCACATATCACTTGACTCTAACAAAAAATAGCACCTTAAATCTTACGCAAACGGATCCCTGACTCGAATAATTGTTTTCACAGGCCCATAATAGTTTTGAACGGCCTAGTCAATGATATCCCCATACTTTGGGACAGACGAGAAAAAAAATGTCATCCCCACTTTACGTGCAAGGGGGGTACCCTAAAAAAAATGTTATTTTACCTCTTTGTCGGCGTGATTAATATGTTTACGAGTACCTACCCATGCCAAATTACAGTTTTCTAGTACTAAGATTCTCTGAGCTAAGCCGGAGACAAACAGACAGACAGATGGACATGCCGAAACTGTAACGGTTCCTTGTTGACTACGGAACCCTAAAAAATTAAAGTAGATGAACTATGTCAAGTGGGATATCATTGAATAGGTATTTGAAAATAATTTAGGTTTCTCTAATACATTTTTATTTCTAATGACCATTTCGACACCAACAATTCATACTACGCTAACTTGAATTTTAGGTAAAATCGTTTTTTTATGCCAAGTTGCTTAAAATGTGTTTTTTTATATGTAATAAAAAAACCGTGAAGAAATATGCAAAAATAACGATATTTCAAATCTTAGACAACGCTAAGTAAAGATACTTTTTAAAATCACTCGATTTATATTACGCCAACTATAATTGGCGGAGTGTGCGCGGGGACGGGACGCGCCGCTTGTATGTTTACATTAAGGCTCCTACATACTGGCGCGACTTGTCGCGCGACGCGACGCGACACAAAGACACCGCGTGTAGCGCTACAAGCGGTGCCTTTGTGTCGCGACGAGTCGCGCGTCAAGTCGCGCCAGTATGTAGGAGCCTTTAGTCTAACGACACTTGTCGCTGTGTTAGATGTGATCGCGCGGTTTTAAAAACTTTTTCAGTAAATTGTAATTGATACCGTCATTGTTACAAGTTATTTAAACTACTGTTAGTGTTATTTTATTTTTGCAAACATGTCACGAAAACGAGCTAAATATTTAGTGGATTTAACCAAAAAAGAAGAATATTCATTGAGGAGTGTTGATAAAAATAGTGAGATACCGCTTCATACTGTCCGGAGAGGTAAGTTTAATATGTTATTAAAGATTATAAATGTAAGTCAAAATATAAAAATGTGATTCATAGTAATACGCTACGTTTTTTTTTTAATTTAAGCCGCTTATGTCAAACTCCGTGTAACACTACGCTAATACCTAGTTAGCGTAGTTTAGTGCGTTCGAGTATACTTGTTCGTTTGGAAAATTAACTACTTAGCGACTTTGCGTTGTAAATACATATGTAAACACATATGTGGATTTGTTTATTAGCGGTACCTTGACTATTATTTTAATGTACATGTTTCATTTATAAAAATAATCATATGATTTCAATACATTATACCTGTTGTTGTAGAATCGTCGCCGTTACCTGCTGAAGTTGATGATCCTGAATTCGTGGCTTTGAATGCGCACGTCATGCTTGATGAGCCTATTCAAGAGCAAGATTATTTTACATCGAGTTCTGCAAGCCGAGATTTACGAAAATGATCTAGTATTACAAGATATAAATTTAAATCACTTAATATTTATTCACCAAAAGTATTCACTTCTATTCAAAAACCTTCTCCATTGACATTAACTCCACCAAGTATAGAACCTTTGTTTTCGGTCGTCACTAATGAGCCTTCTGACAGCAGTGACAATACCCCAGTACCACAAATCACAGTAGGGTGAAGACCCTACTGTGATTTTTCGGAAACTTCACAAAGTTTAAACGATACTTTGGTGCCGACTTGCCAAGATACCGAAGATAGATCACTGACACCTGAAATCGATACGTCCACCCAGGAAAGTGTTCCTGATTCGCATATTGATAACGGCCTCAGCAATAACACAGATTCAGTATCGGTAATATCTACTGCCTGTAATTCAATTACCTTACCAGCAACGTTCAACGATAGTGATTATTCTGCAGTCTCGACCCCAAGAAATAATAAACGTAGATCTAAAAAAGGACTGATGTGGGTCTGAAACGTCTTAAACTTGAAGATGAGTGGATTGTTAGAAAGAAAAAACGTTTGTGTAACAATGGATTGGAGTATACTACGTCTAAAGGTAAAACTAAAGCAGCAAGAAGTATCAAAGGCAGTTGTGTCAATTGTCGTTATCATAGAAAAAAACTATCCGTGTATTCAAATCACAACATTCATTCTTTGCCAGTTGTATGAAATGGCTATGACATCTACCCCACTCACATACGCCGCTCTCCCCAACACAGACAAAAAACCCAAACAAAATTTTCGAGCGAATAACAAACCATATAAGCCCAGGCTCCTGAAAAAACAAAACCAATCAACCTGGCAATGCCCAAAAGTTTCTCAGATTTGCGAATTAGCTTATGAACGAAGTTGAATCTACAAAATTTAATCAAGCTCCTCCTGTCTGTTATCAGCATCTTACCGTCTTGAACTTGAGCCGATATTATACAAGACCCTAATACCGCAAATTTTGGGGTTCAGTAGGTCCACTTCTAAAAGGGTTGTCTCTATTGAAACTTCTATTAGAGATACTTGTTTGTACCCAAAAGTTCCTGTACGGTTTTTGATGCAAAAAAGAATTGCTTGTTTCCTTTTTGCTATGCTTTTAACCATCTAAATGACCCCCGTCCTTATACCTAAAACGATTTCATGTTTGTTTTTTCTCTTTAGGTACCTACTTGTAAAATTACCACTTTTTTGGATGGGAAATTATTTATAGTTTTTAAATAGTTTCTCCCGCTCTGGCCAGAGCGGGAGGGTGTGTATGACTCTTACTGACTAAAACCCACCCGTATTCCTTCCGTTGCCTGTGTTGCCAGGGTCCACGGTATCCCTTTTGGACTTTTCCACGACCCCGACAGGCATCGGCCCTAGTATACCCCTAAACTTGTGCTGACATCTCTTTGAGGCGCGCGTAGAACACAATCCGCCATCGACAGGGGGCCCTGGTCCTTATCGGACGGCGAGCTACCCATTGCTCACCGTCCGCGTCCGCAAGCCCGCGCCCGCAAGCCCGCGCCTACGGTAAAATGACCCCTGGTCCATAATGTTTGTAGCAAAATAATAGGTACTTGGTTTTTTGTTGCTTACCGGTCATACCGTGCTCCAAGTGGAGACAGTTGGAGTCTATTAGATGCACAATGGAACTAAGCTACGCTACGAAAGTTTTCATGTAGGTACATATGAAGATTTTACTATTTAATAGAGACTGCACTACCTCATGAAAAACCTTACCACGCTGTAACTTATAAAATCAGTTATGATTATGCAATAGAGACGTCAGTCATTATAAACTATAATGACACAACTCAATGTGGACACACTGGTGCACAATTCAAATTCATATCATTTATTGTGGATCATAGGTTCATAAGATGTTACTTTAGTTACAGGTAGGTCTACTATGTCCCGCCATTGAGGCATACAAAATTCATATTATAAGTTCGGTACATAGTTAAAATACAATAACATCAAATTGTCATGCAATACATTAAGATTAAATTAGTAGAATATTTATGTGAAATAAAATATTAGTCATGTTCCAAAATAGTATGATACAATGTATAAACATGTATCATCATCATCATCATTTCAGACGAAAGACGTCCACTGCTGGACATAGGCCTCCCCCAATAAGCGGGGGGGGGGGGAGGGGGGTTGCCATAATCGCCACGCTTGGCAGGCGGGTTGGCGATCGCAGTATGGTGTCAATATGCATAGAGAACGCTGCTGCCCATTCTCTAGTAAGTCCCTTAGTCGCCTTTTACGACACCCACGGGAAGAAATGGGATACATGTATGTGTGTGTATAATTCAGACCAAATTCCTACATTTACCAAGATAAGGCAAGTAATGGCACGAACTTTCATTCTCACCCTGAAATCTCTCCTTTATATTTACACTGTACAGAAGCGGAAAGCTAACCGTCAATCTTAATTAAACCGTTTTTGTCAGCATGCTCCATTTGAGATGACAACAATAACAATTGACGGCTTGATTAAATCCTGGGACCGGGCATTCAATTCTAGAGTCGCTGATTTGGAAATAAATCTATAAATAAACTTGTTTTTCAAAGTTTATTGAACGGTGATTGGTTGATGGATAAACTTGAATAACTAGAATATGCCTATATACAGGGTGACATTGAAAACATGCGACAAATCGAAATGGGAGATTGTACTCATCATTATGAACAACTTTTACTAAGGGACCAAAGCTACAATCCCAAAAAAAAAACTGCTGTCCCCTACATTTATGTTCGCAATACCTCATCAAAATGTAGGAAAAGCAGATTTTTTTTTTTGGGATTACAGCTTTGGTCCCTTAGTAAAAGTTGTTAATAATGATGTATACAATGTCCCATTTCAGTTTGTCGCAAGTTTTCAATTTCAACCTGTATATATAACTTCGTTATAATAATTGGTAACGTTATACTACTGGTAACATTCATCATCAACATCATTCTCTTGCCCTTATTCCAGTTTTCGTCTTTTCCCATACTTTCCTTATTAGTCGTCATCTCAGTAGGTAGTCACTCCGTCTCTAACCATTTCATTTTACACACACTTCATCGATCGTTTCTTTGAACTTCCCGTACTCTTATAACCTGTTGAGTTATAAATAAATAATAGGTACTTAAATTTAATTTGAAAGCGTTTCTCAATAACTGTTTCTGGCACATTAATTTTCCGTTCAGAACTGTTGACAGATCTCAAGTTTACTCCTTCATTTACATTTCACGTGCCTAAACTTACTGAATTGGAATAAATATTAAACTAATGAAAGTATACGTTTTCAATCTGAAATTCCGAATACGAATATACCAAATATCTCTGAACGGTCTGAACAAGTTTAATTTGAAAGCGATAAACTCCTTTTCACTACGGCCCGATCGTCCAGTCACGTGATCCATAAATCTTAGTTTATAGGCCCCAACAGCCGGAGTGCTTCTTTTTCCGATACTATTATTCATGAAATGGTAAGATAAAAATACTAGGTCTAAAAAATCCTGAAGTGAAAATTATTTATGAAACCATTACTTAGATCCTGCTATTTTGAGATCGCAAAGCCTAGAAATATAGAATCTTGGAAGGCTTTCATGAAGACCATTTCTTTTCAATAAATAGACACCATCTGCGTGGGTAGAACCTAGGCGGTACATACGAATTGACCGGAAACTTAATTGAATTGAAAGTAATCCTATTAGGATCGTATCATTATACGGAAGCTTACCTATTGATAAATGATAATGATAAATGAGTTTAGAAATTTAGAGTGTACAACAATATATTATTATAGCAGAAAACTCAAATACACACATTGTTTTCTAGCTTTAGTAACGAAATGAACAATACAAGTGTCGACTCAAACCGAAATTTACTATCATTTTAATGAAACAATAAGCATTTAGTGTGGGTATCAAATAAATCTAAGATCGCTTTACCCGTATAATTCAAAAGACACCATAGTGGTTACAATACACTAAGTTACTTATTGTACGAGTAAATTATTTGCTGAAAATATTCGAATAACACAAATAGTATCTAAGTAATCTAGTAAGATTATTTATAAAACTCAATTTAGTGTTACTCTACAATTTATTCTGAAATTGCTGTTATTTAAGACTAAATTATACAGTAACAATAAATTGAGTTTCTTACAATTTGAGCCTATTACTGTTTTCTGAGAGAACCGCAAAAGATTCTGGCGCCATTATCGTCAAATCATCGGTAGGTAGTTATAGTAATTGTTTTCTATTACCTAATCCACGGATGCAAATCCTGCGGTAGACCAAAATACGTTAAAACGAAACACGTTTCGCTGATAACCGACTTTTCTTTTTTTCTGCTCGAAACAGTATCAAGCCGACTAAATCTTGTTTCGATGAAACACATACATTCGGCAAACGAAATTTGGTGTCTAAACGATTCCATTTCAATGAATAGTGTGTGAAGCCTTGTCAAATCAGTCTTAGCAACTAATTTGCGGGTATGTAGTTGTATCGATATTTAATGGAAGTGTGAAGGTCTCTCTCTCCCTCAATAGAAGAAACTAACCAATTTATGCGCATCACGATCTGTCGATTAGGTGATTTATGTTATGTACCTTTAACTTTGACTTTGTCTGCACCACAGATCCATACTATATTCCCTATACCGTGGGAATGTCTGATCGCTGTGCAAAATTATTACACAGCGATTCTAGCTTTCTTAGTTCAAGGGTTTTGGGCTGGGCGTTGATGAGCTAGTCAGTAAGTGAGTCAAGACTTTTCTTTTTACACGACTACGGCAAAGTCAAAGGAGGGTCATTGATCGAGCGAGTGAAGCGTCTCTGTTACAAGTCTGACAAAATTTGCTTTCCTCTGTCAGTTTGTTGGTACTCCTCTACAGGTCGTAGTTTACAACCGATCTGGACAAAACTTGGTATACAGGTATTATGACTTTATAAAAAATATTGTCGTGGGGGATTTTTGATTGGAGGGGTACTTCCTCGTAAAACGGGCATAAAGGGGCTACTGGATATCTCCACCTTGTGAAATCTGATTTCTTTAGTTTCTTTTTTATTTGATAGGTAAAGTCTTTAAATTAGTCTCATAGAAATTTGGTGAAAATCTGATGAGGATCTTCAACTTGATGAGTAGAATAGTTCCTCAAAATGCAGTAAATTGCTCACTTTTAGACTTCCACCAGTGGAACCCTGTAACTACTAGGTTAGGTTTGATGGAGCACCTGGGACTACCTTCGCCTCACAAAACTAGGCTGCAACGTTACCACTGCCAATTAAAACCTATTCGTTAATTTTTAGGGTTTCGTACCTCAAAAGGAAAAAACGGAAACCCTATTAGGATCACTCGTGTATCTGTCTGTCTGTCTGTCTGTCTGTCGGTCACAGCCAATTTGATCCGAATCTACTAGACCGATTAAGTTGAAAGGACATGGATGAAGTGTGGCCTGGCACAGACAAAGAGATAATTGAGTGCGATTATCGCAACCCAGTGCTGGGCACGCCACAATTGCGGCGATAAGTCCCCTCTTTGAAGAGTGGCTAGAGAGGCACCACGGCATCCTCACCTTCCGCCTGACGTAGGTCCTCATCGGACACGGCAGCTTCGGAAGGTTCCTGTGTCGGATAAGGCGGGAGGAAACGCCCGGGTATCACCACTGTGTGGGTCGCCCGGAGGACACGGTGGAGCATACGGTGAAGTCTGCCCGGCTTGAGCAGAGCACCGCCGTGTCCTCGTAGAGGCGATCGGCGGCGGAGATCTTCCGCGTCCGGCCCTGGTCCAGGCCTTGGCAGGGGAGAGGGCATGGGCAGCCGTCACGTGCGAAGCAGTGATGCTCGCGAAAGAGGAGGCGGGACGGGTTAGGGCAAATTTTGCGCCCTCTCGCCCGTAGCCACCGCAGGAGATGCCCTGGACATCGGGAATCCCGGGCGGATTTCCGGCCACCGTAGGCGCGAGCTTGCGGACGGTAAGCAATGGATAGCTCGCTGTCTGATATGGAACAAGCGTGGATCGACGGCGTGTTGTGTCCCACGCACGCCTCAAAGAGACGTCAGCACAAGTGTAGGGGTCCACTCGCGGGAAAGTCCGAAAGAATAAAGAATCCTACATACATAGGGCATAACTATATAAGTACCATACAAACATGCGCCAATAACATAGGTAGCCCTTCTTGTCAGTCGGCTGTCTTTGAAGATTTCTATTTTATTTATAACTCTATGGTGCTGTGTGTGACACTATCATGAATGGTTTGTTGTGATTTCTTGTGATTTGTTCAAAAATATAATAGGATGTGTAACTCACATCTCGGACCAATATTATTTTGCCAGGTTTCTGACGGAAATTAAATGAAATGAAATTGTTTATTCTGTAAATAGGATATCAGAGTCACTTTTATACGTGATATTAAAAAAAATAATTAAAAAATAAGCTAGATGGAGTCGACATTTCCTACCTGACTACCCCTGAGAAGAAATGGCGAAACAAACCCAAGGGTCAAAGTCTCTTTTAAAGTCCAGACATAATCTTAGTCAGATCATGTGAGGACCATGTAGATCTATGTCTGAAATGGTCTTTGAGGAAATAACCACACAAATTTGAGTGGACCTGTCCAGTCAGTGCAAGCATATGTCAGTAATCGTGTAGCTCAACTCAAAACTTAAGGAGCTCAGCGACTCGACGAACAATACTAATGAAAGGACATTTGGGTAGGTCGCATAAAGTACTCAAAAATGCCAGACTATCATTAAAACTAAGAGAGACAAAAAACAACAAGAAATAAATAAAAATGACCCACATGGTGCTTACATTCACAGTAATTAAAGTAATATAGGAGACCTAACGTTCTATAAACTGGGGCATAGCAAATGAATCATTTGGGATACAGTAGTTAGATTTGAGTGAAATTCAATCTGCTGGAAAACAGTGGAGTAATCCGGGATCAACAGGTTTGAATTCATTTTTTGAAGTCATCAGGGGGCCTACTCTCTAAGCCCTAAATCCGTAGTATCGGCTGAAGTTACGGGAGTTTCCTACTCCGTATCATTTACGGACAAAGATTACTTCGGAACCCGAACTGAAATTGAATGACAACACGATTTCACAGTTGTCCCTACTCAAAAGATATTTGTGCCCGTTTGAAAAATCAAATTTGTTACTTATTTTGACGGATTAACTATTTCCGGATGGGCCCTTATCTTCGTTGACGGACTTAGAGAGTAGTCCCCCTGATTTGAGAAGGGTCTCTTCACAATTTTTTACGACGAATAAAAATATACAGGACTATGAAACACTATTATAGCTTCATAATACATTTTGTTTTATTTGTGTTCTTTTCTGGGCCAAGCTTGTATAGGACCGTTATCCATCTCCTTTAGTACACATATGAATTTCTGTGACCCAAACACGTACGTGTAACGTAAATAAATTAATTTTGAATATTTAATATATATAATTTTGGGGAAATTAGAAAATGTAAAAAAAAGTTTTGCGAAATGTACCGTGTGACATATCAAATGAAAGGCTTGTTGTGAGGGTATCAAATATATTTCTTTCATAATTTTAACATAATAAGTTATGAAGTCATTTAAGAAAATAGATGAAAATTTACCATACCCCCGGGCTCCGCCTCATCTCCAAAACTACAGAGCCAAAATTTTGAAAAAAATAATGAAATAGTTCTTTGCTTATAAATTACAGAAAAACCTGTAAGAAGTATATGGTGTTAAACGAAACATGGTAAATCTCTCAATATTGTGTACAAACTTATATTTGCAGTTGGAATGTATGAGAAAACATGTTTTTCAACTACAATGTTAAGTTTGTTCTTGGGATAAAAATATATTCATATTTATATTCATATCTTTAATTGAATTCCATAATGTTTTAAAGGTGTTATAAAGGCTTATGGCTTAAGCTAAGGTTCAATTACGGACTCTGTAAGGCACAGAAAAAAATTAAAATAAATCTTGAAATAAAAATTAAATTGGGAAAGAAATTAGCAATCAATAAATTTTAACATTTTAAATACACTAATACATTTAAATACATTAATTAAGTAAATGTAAAAAAATATTTTTTTGATATCAGTTGTAGGTTGTGGTATATGTACAATAATTATTTGGTCAGGTCAATTCATCATATACCATATTATATTTATCTATGTATGTATGTATGAATGTATCTCTGGATGTGTTTATCTGTGTATGTATGGTGGATAACATATTCATTGTACGGAACCCTCACCACATTCGCACTTGCCCAGTTTTTCTACCTGGCCTTCAAACTTTTACTCATAATTTCTTTGGTTTTTTAATTTGAATTTTACTTATTGAACGTTGTCATGTTTTTTGTTAGGAAAAAAAGTAGGTCAGTCGTCGTCAAATCATAGAAGAGCGTTGATAGAATAAAATATCATCGGACCAAACGCTAAAATTACAAGTTATCGTTCAAGGTTTGTTCCTGATACTGAAAGATTTGTTAGGTGTTGAGTTACCATCGAATGGTACGTATAGTATAATCCCTCGGGTTCCTTTGCTAGGGTTGGATACCTTGTTTTTATTTGTCATAGGTGCAACGCCAGATAGAAGAGTCGGTTTTTTGTCCTGGACTTTGGACCGTGCGAATTTTGGACTTTGGACCGTGCGAATTTGATAAATTCTTTCCAAACCATCATGCTTGCTTGAAGCCAACGTTGCTGTACAGCCTACCGGCTGCTTTCAATCTTTGCAGCGTCGGCAGCGCAACCGAAGCGGGACGCCCCATATAGGAGGATGTTCTCAGGGAACAACACCAAAAAAGTCAAATCAAATTAATATCGATTTTAATTTTATTAACTTTTTTGGTGTTGCTACTAGCATAAATTCTCATTATTTCTTACTATTTTCTACGCTAATGTGCTCAGCTTACCTTAGTATACTGTAGCCTTAGCTAACCAGATAAAATAGGTTTATTTTGACCGAGGATATTGTATGCTTTTTAGTAACCCACTAACAGCCGCAGTCGGATTTTTTTTTTAAGTTGGATAAGTATTAATATACTTTTCCAACTTTAAAAAAAAAATCCGACTAAATGATGTCAGAATCAATACATACCTATAGTACATAGTACCTCGCGAACACAAACTTTTATGCAACAATTAATATACCATAAAAACAATTAAAATTAATATAAAAAAAGTAATAAATAAAAAATAAAGCCTATAATTTGTGTTCGCGAGGTCTACTGTTCACATAACTACTATGTACTATAGGTATGTATTGATTCTGACATCATTTAGTATCACTGGTCGCCTCCTAGCTATTAATAAGTAGATCTTTACAGGCTATGGTTATTGAAATTGTGTAAAACAAAATGTGTACCAATTCTTTCCACACAAACACACACACACATACAGATAACATCAAACCTGCACTCTAATCGCGTAACCCAGTATCTTAAACTCACTTCTTCTGAGGAGTAACTACAGTAACATCTACTTTGCGCCAGTTATGGTGCCCATGTAATAGGGGGCGAGCCTATTGCCACCAACCGGGCACAAATCAAAACTCCGGGCTGCAACTGAGAAATTGAATTTAATTGTTTCCGTTCCGCGAAATTCCACCGGTAGATAGCTATTCCGTAAATAGCCTCCAACAAGACAGTTCAATGTTTGCGGAACATAAATTGCTCTGCAACAATGTACATGCAATTATTATAATTGGCCAGATCGTGCTACTATTCTGTGTTGGTAGTCTTGCGCTCAAAGTTGACAGCTCCGAAGTCTTTGTTCTGGCAAGAAAATTGCTCGTTAGTTTGTTCGTACTTTACCTTCAAAGTAACGGTATTCTAAAAGGTTCTCCTTTTTCTATATTTAGGTTCATTTTTATATCGTCGGTTTTGAAAAGATTTTAGGAAGCATTTTTTGACGTAGGTAAAGCTAAATTGTCACGATAAAAACACTAATAAATTAAAAAATGCCGACTAAAAGTTTTTACGTGGCGCTTTTTTTTATAAGTGGAAGGTCTTTCAACCTATTTTTGGAATTGAAACATTAAGAAGTTGACTGACTAACGCAATGTTTCCATAATTGTGACCTGTCGATTTAAAGAAAGATTTAAAATTGTGTTACCGCGTTAACTTTGCCTATACGTACGTACCACTTCATTATAATATTTTTTTAAATATCTACCTTTATTTAAATAGAGAAGAAGAAGTATCTATAGACCATTGCTGTCATTAATTCATTTTTAATTTTATTTTTTTTTACCTATTGTGGTATAGTAATTTTATTCTAGGTGCATCGTTTACATATAAAGAATCAATTCTATTTTATACATTTTGAAGTTCAAAAGTGCCTTTTATGTACTTATTTGAAATAAATAATTTGACTTTGACTTTAACCATTTTAAAGGCAACATTATCTGGAGCTTACCTTGCAAGAAGTTAACAGTCTTGCACATGACCTCGCCGAAGTACCACAGTAAGGTGACTGACTTGGCGATCTGTACTGGCATGCAGAACAGAGTCACTAACAGGTCTGCTACTGACAGGTTCACCAGGAAGATGTTCGTCACGCTGAAATCAAAGAAAACACTCAGTAATTAGTGGGTCCTGAATATAAAAAACATTATTGACGTATTGTCCCTGTATCGACTCGCTTGCTTTCGATTGCAACAAAACCGTCGAATTCTGCTCATAAAATTTGACACTATACACTCGGTGCGGCCGCCGTCATTATAACTTGATTTACAATCGATTCAAGTGGCCCAGGATAATTTTGTTTACTATTTTGTGTAGACGATAAGATAAGAAATAATGTAACGTTTGTTATTTTGATAAAAGTTGTGTGTATAATATTTTATATGAGACTAAAGTTAAGGTCGAGCATATTTTGCCGGTTTTAGTCAAACAATGTGATATTGTGAAAAAAATTGCGGGGTGGGTATATAGTTTTTCATCATTTTTATAAACTAGAATAGTTATTTGTAATGTTTGATAAGAAACAATAATAATTGTGGTAGAAAATATTCTTAAAAAAAATTGAATAATCTACACGCTGTTGCACAATTCACCGCTAAAACTAGATGGACAATCATAGCCAATTCACACAAAAACTATAAAACCTAAAACAAAAATATAACTTTGCTGAGAAACGCCAGTTTATTAGCTTTAATAATATGTAAAAAGTTTCCCATAATTCTACAAACTCCTGAGATAGCTGACAAAAAACCCAAAGGTAGTTTTTTTATTAAAAGAAAGAGATAGTGATTTCAAACTAAAATTACGATGACACTAGGCTCTCATTTAACCAGTTTCAATCTTGAAATGAATAGATCTAATCCTATAGTTTATATTTATGCCAAAAAACTACTAAACATTGTTAGATTTATAATATATTAAAAACTAATACTGACGACGACTTTCAGTCTAAAAATTCGCAACAATCTTGAATGAACCCCAAGGTTCGCAAGATGGCGGCTGTAGAAGCTAGGGTTGCGTCTGACCAAAATTTATTTTACTTATATCGGGTTTGCATAAAACTTTAAAAATAAAAGTATTTATTTATTTATTTAACCATTTATATACACACATATAATAATATACACACATATAGTATATTTTATTAATATTACGTAATTTTATTCTTACAAGTATTATTAACGTTTAGGCTTGTATTTAGGACAGAAAACCTTGTACTGAAAATAACTGGACGAAACTAGGCAATGGCTTTCTTTATTTCTATGCCTTACTATATACAGGATAAAATTAAATTAGCTAGCGAAACTCCACAGACTTGATGGGTATCGATATCTAAAGATGATAAAATAAAAATAAATAAATTAGATTATGTTGTTTTTGAGATCATTAACCACCAATACCACCGGTAGTGTAGTCACTTAAAATATCAGTTTTTTTTTAACTTCACACACGTGATGGATTTCTCAACACGATAAAACAGATTTTATAAACTCACACTTCACGTAACAACACTACTAGCGGTCATTGACTCCAAAAAAACATAATATATTTATTTTATCGTGTTTAGATATCGAGACCCATCACGTCTTCGGAGTTTCGCTAGATAATTTAATTTGTTCCGGTGTATATTCGACCTTATTTTAGTGTTAAAACACTAGGCGAGACCTTTCCACGTTGTAGAAAAATATTGCTATGCTTGACAAATGAATTTTAATATTTATTTACATAAACTAAAATCAAAGTCAAATAACTTATTTCAAATAGGTTATTTATTTATTAACCCTTCCTTTTGTCTTTGCCGTAGTCGGGTAAAAAAGCCGCATGTTAATATGTGACAACCCTGACAGTGAAACTTACTTTGCTTTCTGGAAACGATTGCTGCCAGAGCAATATTTCGTTACAACGTACTCACTTGTCGCCAATATTCATGTAATCCAGCACATCCACAAGATATTGTTAAGACATTTTACCTTTTATGATTAAAATGATGTCTAAACTTTATTATTTCACACACAGTTTCCCGCAGTTGGATGTATTTACGATAAATTACCACTTTAAAATACGTAAACAAACAACGTCAACAAAGACGCGTCCGAATCTTTTGATTTTAGCACATTTCATTTGAAGTATTATCGAATAAAATATTGAAATATCATAGAACAGGTTTTCTAGATTAATTTGGTACCTTAACTTTAGTAAAAGCCAGTAAAATAGAATACTTTCGGCATTTTTTCTTGGAGCACAGAATACCAGTGAGCACAAAAAATCACAAAATGGCTACTTCAAACTTCACTTCTCATTGTAAACAAAAATTGTTTTTTTGATGTTGCCAACTTGCGTCGAGATGTTAGATAATGTATTAGCCTATGATTTAAAAACGTTTTGGAAGGACTTTACGTGCAATAAAATAGAGTTTAAAGTCATTTAACAGAAATTAAATTTTGGCAACGATTGTTGCCAAGAGCAAAGTTTGAGGTTTTAGTATTGGAAACGATCGTTGCCAGAAGCAAGCTAGCAGGTATTGTCCGTCGCAGTCGGCGGCCTGTAGCGCTTTGTGAGTGCACCGTGCGCGGATCAATCAAGCTAATCGCTACAGGATTTTTTTCTTAATTTATGCAGCCCTCCTCCCAAAATTTTGATACTCAACGATATCGAAATAATTTACATACGAATCTAGGCAGTTTTTATTTAACCTTCGTCGATGACGAAGCAAATATGCAAGTTAGATAAGTTCCTAACGATTTATGGGCACCATTAATAACAAGATAATGTAAGAGAATGATGTAGAGTTTAATAAATTATCTTTAGCCCTTAAGCGACACGTGAACTGAGAACTTCAGCGAGCATCTTGAGAACTAATTGACTATGTAAGGCATATACCTCCTTGAATGCTAGCACAGTTCTTAATTATTGAACCTCCAGATACGTATCAGTTCACTTAGCTGACAGATAACATAACATTACTCCAGTATTCTGTTAGGGTGTATATGTAAAAGTACTTTGTGCTGACGACATCTCTTTGAGGCGCGCGTGGAATACGACGCGCCGTCGACCCGGGCCTGGTCCTTACCGGACGGTGAGCTACCCATTGCTCACCGTCCGCAAGCCCGCGCCTACGGTGGCCGGAAATCCGCCCGGGATTCCCGACGCCCTGGGCGTCTCCTGCGGCGGCTAGGGGCGAGAGGGCGCGAAACTTGCCTTTCCCTCAACCGTCCCGCCTCCTCCTTTGCGAGCATTACTGCTTCGCAGAAGGAGGTGACGGCTGCCCATGCCCTCTCGCTCCGTACCATGGCCTGAACCAGGGCCGGACGCGAGAGGTCTCTGCCGCCGATCGCCTCCACGAGGACACGGCGGTGCTCTGCCCAAGCCGGGCAGACCTCCACCGTATGCTCCACCGTGTCAGAGCGAAGGGCCTGCCTTTTCTCGAAGAGCTTCGTCGTTTTATTTAACCCTCATAACTTGGATTTGGATTATACCAGATAAACAAAATTCTCGAGATATGATGTTAATAGTAGATTTCACACAAAGACAAACACAAAGACACACAAAGTTTCAATTTCATAGCTCTTATAATTTAACCCCGATTTCGTCAGTGACTCACTTATTGATGATCATCAAAATTCTTAGGGTACTTCCTGAAGTCCTAGAAAGCTGAAATTTGATATGTAAGCTAGTATTAGTACACAAACAACAAACAATTTCTAAAATTTAGAACTTTTACCCCCCAACTCCTTAAACTAGGGTATGGAAGTTTCGTTACTAGAAGAACTATTGTATAACAAAAGTAATTAACAGTGAATAAATTTTTCACCTTACACCCATATGAGTGTAGCGAAATCGCCAAGCCACATATTTTGAAAACATAGGGCTTGAAGAATTTAGAAGGGGTTTTCATCGGCGCGGGGCGTCGAGTCGACGATGAAGTACCTGGGACTCGTCCTCGACAGCCGGTGGAACTTCGTGGAGCATTTCCGACGTTTGGCTCCCAAACTGGAGCGGGCAGGGGCTGCATTGAAACGGCTCCTGCCCAATCTAGGGGGTCCAAACGCCTCCTTCCGGGGCCTCTATGAGGGGGTCGTTATGTCCATGGCCCTTTACGGGGCTCCTGTATGGGCGCGTTCCCTGGCGCCGCAGCCAGCCCGCCGGTTGAGCGCGGCCCAAAGGGTCATGGCCATCCGGATGGTCCGCGGATACCGCACGGTCTCCTGTGAGCGAGCTTCCTTGCTTGATTGCCGCCATGGGATCTGGAGGCAAAAGTCCTCGCGCAAGTATGGGAGTGGCGCGAGGAGACGAAACGCCGGGGCGTAACTCCGCTGCCGTGAGAAATCGCGGCACAGCGGACGGAGCTCCGGCAGGATCTCAAGGCGACATGGAGAGTACGGTTGTTGCAACCCAGTGCTGGGCACGCCACGATTGCGGCGATAAGTCCTCTCTTTGAGAAGTGGCTAGAGAGGCGCCACGGCGTCCTCACCTTCCACCTGACGCAGGTCCTCACCGGACACGGCGGCTTCGGGAGGTTCCTGTGTCAGATAGGGCGGGAGGAAACGCCCGGGTGTCACCACTGTGTGGATCGCCCGGAGGACACAGTGGAGCATACGGTGGAGGTCTGCCCAGCTGGGGCAGAGCACCACCGTGTTCTCGTGGAGGCGATCGGCGGCAGAGATCTCTCGCGTCCGGCCCTGGTTCAGGCCATGGTACGGAGTGAGAGGGCATGGGTAGGTCCTTCTACGAAGCAGTAATGCTCGCGAAGGAGGAGGCGGGACGGTTTAGGAAAAGGCAAATTTCGCGCCCTCTCGCCCCTAACCGTAGCAGGAGACGCCCTGGGCGTCGGGAATCCTAGGCGGATTTCCGGCCACCGTAGGCGCGGGCTTGCGGACGGTGAGCAATGGGTAGCTCACCATCCGGTAAGGACCAGGCCCGAGTCGATGGCGTGTCGTATTCCACGCGCGCCTCAAAGAGATAGAGTCGTCAGCACAAGCGTAGCGGTCTACTAGGGCCGATGCCTGCCGGGGTCGCGGGAAGGTACCGAGGCCCCTGGCAACACAGGCAACGGAAGGAGCACGTGTGGGTTTTAGTCAGTAAGAGTCTGATACACCGCCCAGAGCGGGAGAAATAATTTGATAATTGCCCACCCAAAAAAAAATTCGCAAGAAAAGAAAGAAGTAGGTAAAGAACCATAATTAACTTACATAAGTTTTTCATATAACCGAACGCAATCCTTAGTACTTATCCACCGACTTTTTAAAGTTATAGTTATTATAACTAACAAACAACAAGCGTAGGGTTCCACTAGGGCCGATGCCTGCCGGGGTCGCGGGAAGGTACCGAGGCCCCTGGCAACATAGGCAACGGAAGGAATACGGGTGGGTTTTAGTCAGTAAGAGTCTGACACACCCTCCCGCTCCGCCCAGAGCGGGACAAGTTATTTGGTGTCCTCTGATAATTATCTAAGTTTAATTACTGGCGAAAGAAAAACAAAATGATGCCAAGGGATTCCATACAAAAGATTGCATTGATCTTTTATCATGAATAAAATTTAGCACATGATTTTATATAGGCATATATAATAAATAGATATATTATACCCAGGGAATAGAAATTTTAAAAATTATATCTGCTTTTGAAAATGTATGGAACAGATGGTTTTTTTTTACCGCCGATTAATTTCAACTCTGGTGGGTCTAGAATCATGCACCGAATTTATGGTAACTGTTTGTGCGTCGATGTCCCTTGCACCCTGTGCACTCTCAGTAGTAGTATCTGCGATCACTAGACCAACGAGTACGAGGCAATCAATTCATACTTTTTACCTGTGGTAGATACCTAATTGCCTATCCAAAGACTATGAAGTTGGCTCTGAATTATTTCGCAATACTTAGTAAGTTTGAAAGATAATATTGTAAGTCAATGTATATTGTCCCATTTAGGAGTTACGTCAGCATCAACATGAATCTCAGACTCATCTGGTCTATCCTTATAATAAATGTGAATGCCTACCTCTAACATTTATGTAGAAATACTCAGTTGTAGGCGTATCGCCTATCAATGATGCTGCGTGGGCGAAACGTATCGTAATCCCAATAAAGTTATCGCACCTTGTTACCCTATTAGTCTTCGAGTTTCTTGGAATATTGGCACTTCTGCTGAACCTGAAAGCTACCTCGATAAATCAATTTATTCTATTATCTGCTTTCATTGTCGTAGTTAGGTACAAACTAGAAAATAATCTCTAGTTCTATTTTATGTAAAATTGGATTCGAACCTATTGATTATAATATACGTAGGATTAACTTTTGTCAGCGATTGCACTCGTTAGGTCTTTTATCTCTATCAACGCCCAGTGAGTACTTAGTGCTTCTGATCAGTCCTCCTTACCGGAGTGTCCCTAAGTGCCCATTCACTTGTATCTTTGATGACCTAAAGAATGCCACTAATGCAGCAATCCATGTGGCCACCTTCTGGACTCAAACATTATAGTAATATGCAATCAAAGTACCGCTGACACGAAAGAATATGATAAACCTATAAAAAATGTTAAAATGAAAAATGTTCTAGCCTGTTTAATTTTTTTATAACTTTCAAATTTTGCAATAAAAGTAGCGAGCCTTCTATTCGTTGCTATATCTAACTATAACAAACAGATAGACTTATGTATCTATCTGACTGTCTGTTTTGGAGTCAAATATTTCCTTCTTCAAAGACATTAAATTATTAATATATTGCTGATTTTTTAAAGTTAAAAGCAACAAATGAAAAATTTTGGTTATGTTTTCAGGTTTGCGAACCTCTCGATCGATGTGTACTTGAATATGATTAAGTGAAACCCCTTTACAAAACCCCCAAATAGGTGTTATTTTCGCTCTATATCGCTTATATCACGTAAAATAATATCCAAATAGACAAATAATCAATTTTTAGGTACCTATGAAAAGATGCTCCATCTAATTTCTTTTGTTTTTGGTAACAGTTGTTACAATGTTTAAAAACACAAGACGGCATTAGTCTGACATTATCTGTAAGAGCCCGTTACGTACTAACGATGCGGCGCTTCGTGCTGTACTGACTCGAGATTGTGTTAATTTTTGAATTTGTAATTGATTTGTCGGCCGCACTCACAGTGTTCCGTACGGTCTATCTGCTAATATTCTATAATCTGAGCCTAGAAATCTATAATACATTTTCCTTTGGAGATCTCATGAACTCACATGAGCATACCTACAATCTGTGTGAATTAAGTACGCACCTCAAATGCGGCTCCGCACTGTACTGAACACTACCTAAAAACGAGTGACGTCACGGCACCAGGTGCCTAGTTAACTCGCACAGGCTGTAAAACAGATTTACGCGTAAAATGCCTTCGATAACAAGATTACCTAACTTTCTGAATACATACAACAAAGGAGATTTATACTTTGTTGGCAAATTCTAACTTTTTGGATCAAATAAGCCGAAACATGCAATTCGGATCTGATCAGAAATCCAGCGCATTGAATACAAATACAAATATTTTATTGGAACAAAAACATATAACCGTTTTTGTGTACGTTAATATAGCGTTAGTTTAGTAACTGTGTCGCAGTTATTAGCGCCCACCCCAGGAGCGAAAGACAACTGAGTAGTGTTGCCCAAATTCAGTCTTGGTCTTGCAGTCTTGGTCTTGTTCTTGCGTTTTTGCAAGACCAAGACCAAGAACAAGACCGCGTATTTTTAGCAAGACCAAGACCAAGACTGACCGTGCAAGACTTGAGCAAGAACAAGACATAGCCTGCAAGACTCTTGCGTCTTGCAGCTAGGACTTAGCGCTATTTCACTGAGTAGTTAGGTGTAACAGTTCGGTGTATAGGTAGGTACGCTTAGGAATTCTATGAGACGCAAAAAACTGTATCAAAGAATATGAAAAACTGGACCTATGCGCATTACGACTAATACCATAAACATAGCGAATAAAAAAATATCTATTAAAATCAAACTGAGTGCATGCATAGTTATGTTTTAACCATCGGCACTTTGATAATGCGGCATCAAAGGTTTTGTACTTACTTCTCAAAGAAATTTGCCGCTTTTCGGAAGTAGGTACATGGTTATGATACACGCGCCGGCGGCTTCTTTTGAAATCTAAAACAATCGTTGCCGCCACGCCGAAATCATAACATTTGTGACACTATTTGATTGCCGCCATAGGGCGTAGGTATACTCATGCAAAATAATTTCAAATTTTTTTAAGAGTACCTACAGGTGTTCCAAAGAATAAATAAGTTTCAGAGTGCTTAGAATGAAAATGAATACATTATACTGATCACGCAAGTAGTATTATGATTAGGATAAAATGGTAAGGATAGGTAGTAGATGTCATATTAATTCATTCTAGTAAGTATATATTATAATATTGATTACTTATATGGTTTTAAACTAATTACTTAGGTACTATTATTGTACATTTAGTCATTATATTTCTTAAGTTTTTACAAGAAAAAATAGCAAAAAAGTGTTCAAATATCACCCGTTTAATAAATATTGTAGCCACTTTTAAATATACTTGAAACGTGTAAAAAAATTCTACAAAACTAATAAAATAATATAAAAAGCGTAGGTACTTACCTACTAATAAAATAAAAAGCCTGCGATAAGAGTTTTGTATTACTTACCAGCCCGAATATCTCTGAGAGAGATGATGAGAGTAAGTATTTACTAGCTGTGCCCGCGACTTCGTCCACGAGGAATAGTAACTTTGGAGGTATAGTGACGTTCAGGACTTATTTATTTATTTTAAAACTTCTGTCATCAAACATACAAACGAACTCTTCAGCTTTATAATATTAGTATAGATGTACGCCAAAACATTCACTTATATGTAAAGAATAGTGATTGGCACTAATTCTATTTTATTCACGCGTCGCGTCTGTACAAGTAGGTAATATTTAGTGTGTGTTTGTACGCCGCACGCGGCATTGTTTGATTTGCGGCGGCATCCTTTTCATAGAGCGTGCGGCGCGGTAGAAAGCAAGGAAACGTACTATAAATAAAGGAATTATTTTAATTCCAGTCATTTCCAATTGAGCTGTGCTTCGAGTCTAACTTAATAATTGTTTTTACTAATTCTCGTTGTTTTCTAAAAACGTATCACGTGTACAATTTAATATGAGTGACGAAGATTCAAATTATTCTAGTCCGAGTAACGAGAGTTTGAGTCACAGATCTAAAAGACCCAAAAGCAAATTTGAGGAGTTTTTCGAAATAATTCATGCATCCCAAACTGCCTTCTGTAAATTGTGCCAACATAAAAAGATTGAAATAAAAATGAAAAACAGAAACACTTCAGGCTTAAGGAAACATCTAATATCTTTCCACAAAAAGGAATCAGAAATATTTCTTCCTGTTAAACCAAAATTAAGTGGAGATATCACAAGCTTTTTAGTAACCGCTGGAAGAAGTGGACAGGTAAGAATATTTTTTTAACAGTTAAAAGAATTTTAACTCCGCGTAGCTATTCATGCGATACTTTCAAAAACGCCATTAACTTACGTAAGTATTTTTGAGTTAGTGGTGTTTTCATCTAGGGGTGCGACATATTAAGTAAGTATGTAATTATCGTCTTAAATATTTTTTATAAACACCCATATTTTCATTTAATCGGCCAGTAACAACTAAGTACTTTATTTTGGTAAATTACAGTACAGTGCAACCTTAATATAACAAATATCAATTTAACGATTTTCTCGATTTAACAACAACAAACCTCCTCCTCTTATACGCTCAAACCTAGTATGTTTTAAATAATAACACAAGATTTATTGTTTTGTTTCAGTCGGAAAACAGCAGTGACAACATCACGACAGCTACAGTTGATTGGGTGGTGAAAAAATATCTTCCCTTCTCATTTTTCGATGACGAAGCTACACAAGTATATTTTCGACGTATTTGCCCTAATATGGTGTTTCCTAAAAGGTCTACACTTAGAAGGAAAGTCAAAGAGCGATTTGAAGAGCTCCAATTGAATCTCAAGGAACGACTTCAACAATTATCATCTAAAATGTCTTTTACCATTGATGGGTGGACGTCAATTGCTGGTAGGAGTTACTACGGGGTTACTATTCATTATATAGACAACGAATGGAAGTATCAATCTGTAGTTCTTGATTTTATACCATCACGCGGTCGACATACTGGGGAAGATATTGCAACGATTTTCCATGAATGTTTATTGGAATATGGCATAATTGATAAAATACAAGGTATCACGGTCGACAACGCAACTGCAAATACCAAATTTATGTATGAACTGGACAAACAGCTGCCGCCACACTTTGATTCAGACAATCAACATTTCCGGTGCTTTGCTCACATTTTAAACCTTGGTGTACAAGATTTATTAAAGACCTTAGCATTACACTGTGAGTCTGACACTAACGCGCAAGATCAGCAGTACGAAGACTATGCAGACGAAACTGAGGATGAGGAAGATGAAGAATCTGCACCAAATATTGCTGACTCGCGTACATCTGTAACAAAGTTACGCAGTATTTCCAGTAAAATAAAAAGAAGTGAGATAGTGAAGAAGAAGTTTCAGACTGCTTGTGAAGCAGCTGGCGTGCCATCAAATCTAAATGCCATTCTTGACTGTCCAACGAGATGGAATTCCACACATGATATGATTGGATTTGGTTTAAAAGTGAGAGCGGGCATTGACATATTGTGCAGTTCTGTCACCGAATTAAATGATTTTCAAATCACAGCTAATGAATGGCAGGTACTCGAAAAATTACATAAATTTCTAATAAACTTTAAACTTTTAAGTACAAAACTTGGTGGAGACAAATATGTTACATTACCGCTAGTCATTGTATCATTCAATCTCTTGCTAGATAAAATTGAATCCATGGTAAAACAGTTAGATGAGAAACCTAATCGATCTGAAGTGGATGAAAGGCTCATTCTAGCTTTCCAAGCAGCTCGAGACAAAATGCTTAAACATTACAAGAAGAGCAACTGGATTTATTGTACTTCTTTAATTTTAGACCCAAGGCATAAGGCTCAGACTTTTGACCTGACAATGTGGGGGAAGCAACTTAAAACAGAAAGTCTGCGCAAGTTCAATGAATTTTATGAAGAATATAAAAGTCTACACTCACTGAACAAATCTCTGGAATTACCAGAAAAAGAAAATAAAGTATGTGATGAAGATGAAGACGTAATAGACTTTGATAAACTCTATGAATGTCCCTCGACGTCATCTGGATCTTGTCTTCAAGGCTTAGTGATAGACGAGTTGGAGGAGTACCTGAGAAAACCAAGAACTGCCAGCTCGGAAGACATTTTAGATTGGTGGAGGACGCATGAGACAGAGTATCCGATTTTATCGAAAATGGCCCGTGATTTTCTCTCAATACCTGCAACTTCAGTACCTGCTGAGAGGTTATTTTCTAAAGCATCATTAGTAATTAGAAAACATAGAAATAGGTTAAGTGATGAGTCAGCCAGATGGTTACTTTGTATTAATTCTTGGTCAAAAAAATTGATATAAAGTATCATAACCTAATGATAAAGCTGTTGATTTGTGTTGTATTTTATTTTTTATTCAAATAAATGATAAATCGTAAAACTCTTTTATTAAATTTCTTATAAGTTGAGGGTTCAATCTCTTTCTAGACAGATAAGTATTGTTCTTTAAAATACAGTCAAGTTATTGTAATTAATTTGTTTTTTTACATGTTTTAGCAAATGTAAGCTTATAAATCATAAATGTTTATTAAGAAACAGTTACTTCCATGGAAAACGACATATAGGTCAGTTGATTTTTCGAATTTCTTATCAAATCTTCAGTTATTTATTAATCTGCTTGATCTTTACTATGGCTATGTTAATTCAAGCTCACAATGTTCCAATTCTAATACGTTTTTCTAAGATTTAAAGTAAACTTTAATAAATAGTAATAGACTAATAGGTAATTGCAAGACTTGCAAGACTCTTGCTGCAAGACCAAGACCAAGACCAAGACTGGGAGCGCAAGACCAAGACCAAGACCAAGACCAGGTGTATTGGCGCAAGACCAAGACCAAGACTGGCTAAGTCTCGTCTTGTTCTTGCATTTGGGCAACACTACAACTGAGTTCCATAACAACAATATTGGTAATACTTATAGGCAGAAACTAGACATACACATTTAATGTTAATTACTTTGCATACTATTTGTATAGAATCAAGTTTATATAACTAAACAGACAGGTGTGCTGCTGGGGCGTTTGGTCCGCCACTTCTTCTTCCCAGCAAAAGCTAAAGGACTTTCTTATGTAACTTTGACGTTCGAAAAGTGCTGATTCTCGGCCTAGTTTGAAAAAATGACATTTGATTTGATTTAATAAAACTAGAACTAGACATTTATTGATAATAGTTGTAATAGTTGTTATATAAAGTGTGTGTGTGTGTGTGAGAAATATAATATAAAAATATAATACAAAACAAGTTTTGAATTAAAATAAATACGAATCTATTTTGCAGGTTTTTCGGCTCGATTTACGACAACGACACTAAATTTTCTATAAAAAGGCAGGCTTAGGTATTATGTCTTACGATATTTCTTTTATGTTTCTGTTTTAGATTTGCATAATTGTATAATATTACTGTTTACTTTTATCTTAAGTAGGTCTATGAAAAATGTTAGTGCATTAATTAAAAATCAGACGAAATCTGATCTTTTTGAATAAACAGGTATAGTCTGTACTGAAGAATGCGAAAATAAATGAGTATGTATATGAAATTATATCGGTAAAGTATTGCAAGGAGCGCAAGTCAGCGGTACCTATCTGACAAAACCAGTATAAGCTGGCCTCTTATTCTATTGAAACTCCGTACTACGCTAGAACAGCTCAAGGTGCTACCATCGACGTGAAGTCGACTGTAAAAGTACCTAAGCATTATTATTTCCTAGCTTTTGCCTGCGGCTTCGCTCGCGTGGATGTTGGAAAGTACCCCACGGGAACATACTACCGGAATAAAAAGTATCCTTCCTCCTAACCCAGCGGAGTAATTGTGTAACACACCATGAGTAGCAATGGGTTTCATTCCGACATTTCAACAACATTAATTGCGTTACTTACGTTGCTGAGCAGACAAATTTTTCGAACATATGAAACAATATACTTCAAAATCATTCAGATTGTGATTTATATTATATTACACAATTAGGGTGCTGGTCATGGTGTACTCATGTGCTAATTTCAAACAACGTTCAGCCGTTTTAGCGTGAAAACGTAACAAACAAACGAACAAACTGAGTTTCAAAAATAAAAAAAAAATAATAATATTTATAAATATTTTAATTTAAGCAAATAACAAGTAAAATTTTCAGGTAGACCTTACCTGAAAATGTTCACTGCTCTCGGCATATTCATCGTTTTATCCGACATTGTTCACACATAACTGCCAATATTAGACTTCACATTTCATAACAGTTCTGACCAAGGATGAGTCCCTTTTATTATTAAAACTTAATGCACAAGTGAAAAAAAAACATACCGTACAAAGGCGGATTTAATGCCTGAGGCATTTTCTATGAGTCAAGCCTAGAGTGATGCAGAGCCAAAACATGGCAGGTGCAACATAAGAGATAGATAACACGAAAATAAACTATACATACATCATTTCATCCCCCTGCCCTTATTTCAATTTAGTTGTGGTCGATGCAACATTCTTCCATACTTCTCTATTATTGTCGTCTCGTTAGTCACCCCTTTCTAGCCATATCATCTTCCACGCAGTCCATCCATCTTTTCTTTGGTCTTCCCCTACTCTTATAGCCATCGACATTCAAACTCATAACTATACATACATATGAGCAGAATAAACTTTGTCAGGAGAAATAACGATCAGTAGGGTCCTGTTATAATTTAGAAGAAAACATTTTCAATAAAACTACTTACCAAGTAAAATCGTAAAATAAAATGTCAGCTGCAAGCCAGGTCCAGTAATTTCAATACATTTTATGTTACAAAGACAGAAACGTGTTACAGTCGGTATAAGAAACTAGGAGTTCTGCAAAATATCTCCAAGAATTGGGTTAAAAAACGAGGTTAGGTACCTTGCAGATAGGTGTTTTGATTGAAACCTTGAAAGTTAAATACATAATCATACATAATCAGCCTGTAATGTTCCCACTGCTGGGACACAGGCCTCCTCTCTGTGAGAGGGAGTGGGCCGTAATCACACCGCGCGGGCCCAGTGCGGGTTGGTAGATGTCACATGTCTTCGATTTTTTGGTTCTAGGACATGCCGGTTTCCTTACGATGTTTTCCTTCACCGTTTTGAGAGCAGTGGTGATGAAATAATTTACAAAAAGTAAAGCGCCTGTCTGGGTTCGAACCCACGACCTACAACTCGTAAGTCGCGGCCGTTAGCACTGGGCCACCACTGCTGAAAGTTAAATAATCACTGTTAAATAAAGACCTCCGTTGTAAAACGCTTCTGGTTATAGGTATATGAATTTTTGTAACTTTTACTATAGCCATGCAAGAAATATTTTTTTTACTACATTTTCACAAAAGAAGTAAGTATCCGATTTCTATCCGTATAAAATATTATTAATCCCACTGTTTCGTAGTTCCGTAATTAACAAGCAACCCTTATAGTTTCGCCATGTCCGTCTATCTGTCTGTCTGTCCCCGCTCTAGCTCAGAGACGGTTATTACTAGAAACTGTAATTTGGTATAATTTTACATATTAATCACACCGACATTGTGTTAAAATAAACATTTAAAAAATAAACATTTTTAGGGTACCTCCCTTTCATATAATGTGGGGATGATATGGTGTCATTTGATAGGTCGTTCAAAAATATTACGGCTCTGTGAACCCCACTTTTCGATTCAAGGATCCGTTTGCATAATATTAAGCTTTAAAGTGCTAATTTTTGTTAGATTCATTGTAAGTGGAGATGTGGCAGTAGTAAATATAATGAAATTAAAAGGAAAACTACGAGTATCACTCTTATTATAGTAACTTTTAGGAACAATAAAGACTAACATTATTTTATTATATTTTATGTATGTATGTATTTATTGTACATATGTGAATGGTACACCACAGACTACTTGCAATACTGTCTCTCTTTTCCCCCCTAATCCATCCAAAGGTTGTCTTTAAAAGATCGCTTTTAGCGATAAGACCGCCCATTGTGTCACCCTATGTAAAATTTCTACATTTATAGCTGTTTTATATCTACCTATCTATCTATTTTCCAATACCAGAAACATTTCCAAAACAACAAAGTTCACACTTTCACCATAACAGGGCCTCAAGTCTGCTATTACAATAGTGTCAGAATGGTCTATCATTGATTTTATAATTGTTGATTTTTACAAGTTTGGTAATCTACTAATATAATGGCGTCATTAATGAGGATCGGAACAGACCATTCTGACACTATTGTAATAGCAGACTCGAGGCCCAGGTCAAATGCACGATGCATACCAAGTCACCCTACAAATATTCTTTGTAATAAAAACAATACAAATGGACTTGCCCCGTATTAAATCAAGTGTCAAGAGGGATTGTTATCTTAAGTCTTGGAATTCTTGGCTTCAAGCCACATGCACAAAACCAGGTGGAACCTTGGGTTACTGAGTTGTTAGGTAACTACAAATTACAGTCAGATTATCATCGGGAAATTGTTATGTTAAGGCAACACACGTTACTCAAGTATACAGTTTGGTTAATTCAAGATTTATTATTAGGTCCGGGTCGACGGCGTGTTGTATTCCACGCGCGCCTCAAAGAGATGTTGTCAGCACAAGTGTAGGGGTCTACTAGGGCCGATGCCTGCCAGGGTCGCGGGAAGGTACAAAAGGGTTACCGAGGCCCCTGGCAACACAGGCAACGGAAGGAATATGGGTGGGTTTTAGTCAGTGTCTGACAAACCCGGGTTCCCGCCAAGTTACTTGATGATTTCACACCCAAAAAAAAAAAAATATATATTTTTAATATTTTACCACATGTTAGAATGCCTACTAGGAAAAATACTAGCCTATGCTAGTATTTTTGCTCTATACCAAATAGCCAGTAATGTTCCCTCTTTTGATTTGAAATGCAGTACACATAATTTAGCTCTCTCCGATCACGATACCGGTCAATCGTTAACTTTTTACCTTCAAGAGACGAATAATAAATCAAAACCTATAAAATTCTGGTATGATAAGAAGAGGGATTATGGTAAGGACAACATAACAAAATGTTTAGCCTTAAGTTTTAATTAAATACTTTATTTCTGACTCCCGTAAATGAATTTGACGTTATTAAAATAATTAATTCACTAAGCAATACAAACTCTACCGGATATGACGGAGTAACCACTAAAATAATTAAATTAAGCGCGAAAATTATAGCATCCCCACTTAGCTATCTAATAAACCTCTCTTTTGAAGAAGGTGTGTTCCCATCTAGACTAAAAGAGTTTTCAAAAAGGGCAACTGTACTGATATGGGCAATTATAGGCCTTTTTTTTTTTTTTTGAGGGTGGGAAATCATCAAATAACTTCTCCCGCTCTGGGCGGAGCGGGAGGGTGTGTCAGACTCTTACTGACTAAAACCCACCCGTATTCCTTCCTGTAGCCTGTGTTGCGGGGGCCTCGGTGACCCATAAGTACCTTCCCGCGACCCCGGCAGGCATCGGCCCTAGTGGACCCCTACTTTGTGCTGACGACATCTCTTTGAGGCGCGCGTGGAATACGACGCGCCGTCGACCTGGGCCTGGTCCTTACCGGACGGTGAGCTACCCATTGCTCACCGAATTATAGGCCTATTACACTGATCCCAATCTTTGCAAAAATATTTGAAAAAGCAATGCATTACAAAATAAATAGCTTTGTCACTAAATACAATTTAATTGTGGAGAGTCAGTTTGGTTTTAGGAAAAACAGTTCAACTACTCTAGCCTGTTTTGCTTTAGTGAAACTGATTACCGAAGCTCTTAATAAAAAAAATACTACTTTACCGGTATTCTTAGATATGAGCAAGGCATTTGATTTTGTATCACACGAGCGACTACTCTACAGGCTAGAGAAATATGGCATAAGAGGTAAAGCGCATGATTGGCTTAAAAGCTATTTATCTAATCGCCAACAGAGAACTGTTATCTCTAGGATAGAAAATAATACTATGACGACATATTGCTCCGAATTAAAATTAATTATTCTGGCGTCCCGCAGGGAAGTGTATTGGGTCCGCCACTATTTATATTATATATTAATGACCTCAAAAAATGTTTAAAATATGAATGTATCCAATTTGCTGACGATACTACTTTGACAATAAAATGTTCCAACAAAACTGACATAGAAATCGATACTCACAATGAATTAAGTAATGTGATAAGATGGCTGGGGGAGAATAATCTTCAGGTTAATATTGCAAAAACTAAAATAATTCAATTTCAAACATATAACTTGTCAGTCATACCAACAGCAATTACACATAATAATGCAATTCTGCAACCAGAATCATCAGCTTTATTTTTAGGTATAGTAATTGACAACAAATTGAACTGGAAGGAACATGTAGACAGAGTTTGCAGTAAGCTTAATAAGTTTGTATATGCCCTTCGCAAGTTAAGACTAGTGTCCAGTAAAAAAACAGTCCTAAATAAATCATGGTTATGTTTCGTCAGTATTCCGTTATGGCCTAGTGATATGGGGTAATTCAGTGGAAGTGGAAAGAGCATTCATAGTACAAAAAAAAAATGTGTCAGAGCCATGAGTGGAGCAGAATATTTGGATCATTGCAGACCATTATTTAAGGGATTAAAAATTCTCCCACTCCCATGTTTGTATATTTTAGAAGTCTGTCAATTTGTAAAAAAATACCAGCATTTGTTTCAATTGAATGAACAAGTCTCCGAAAGACTGAACAAAAAAAATGCCGGAAAATTACTAGTACCTGCTCAGAGGTTACAATTATACAGTAGAAATGCCAGTTGTATGACAATTAAAATTTATAATAAATTACCACCTGCCCTGAGAATGTTACAAGTTAATAAGTTTAAATGTAAGATGTTTGCTTGGCTCTCAGACATGTGTTTTTATTCCGTCAATGAATTTTTAAATCATACTTTTTGACATTGTTAATAAGATCTAATGATGTGTGAAGATCTAATGACACTACTGACATTAGTACTTTGACATTATTACGAATTCTGGGACATTGTAATTTTTATTCTGACATTTTCTTTTATATTTTGACATTATGATTTATTTTTTCGACGTTATGATTTATATTTTTAATTTTTAAATATTCATATTTTGACATTATAAATGATGCAGTTTGTAATAAAAGTCTTTTAATTTGTCACTAAAATTATAGAATTTTTATAAACTTAATACAAAACATAATTTTATATAATATTCGTATAATGTACCTGGTTCTGATCCGCATGTACCTAGCTTGATAATTAATATTTCTACACCAGCAACGGTAACTACCATGTGAAACAATGTTCAATTTAAGATCTCAATGTACCATAAACTGAGAAATAAATAAATTATTATTATGTCGTTTATTACACTTTTTGTCTTATAAAATACATTTTTAAATATTTCTTAGAAAAAATATTAAAAAAGACATATAATAAGGAACCTCCTCACGATGCGAGCCGTATCGAGGAGTACTGCCTTCTGAATCAGGCCCTTAATCCAGCCGTCTAACGAGAGCCTCGAGAGATGATGGTTGAGGCTTCTGGCCATCAGTCTATTGGCCGTAACGACAATCGGCACAATGACAGCCGAGTTCACATTCCACATGTCAACAACCTCGTGTTCTAAGTCGAGATATTTTATTTGTTTCTCTTTCTCAGCTTTCACGAGGTTATCGTTATGTGGAATGGTATTATTATTATTATTATTATTATTAAAAAAATAAAAAAAGCGTTTCAATTCGCTTAACATTCAATTTCCCTGGCTATACATGGATGCTTTCTAGTATTACGTTGACCAACAAAAATAATAATTAATACACTGATACTTTTAAAATATATATCTAAATTGACACAAAGTTATTATTTCACAGGAATTTCTGCAACAATCTCCTAAAGACTATTAAAAATAATTACGATAAAGACGAATTAAATAGAGCAGGTAAAAATAGCAAACAACTTTGGAAACATATTAAGAATGTCACCAATATGTCTAAACAGCGTGAGTCAAATTCGAGTTTACTGCTTGCTAATTCTTCACCATTCTTATCAGCTAACAATGTAAATAACTTTTTTGTAAATGTTGGGAAAACTTTTGCCGAACAGGTACCGAAATATTGCGACCAACTATCTTTTCAAAACTCAAACAATAGCTGTTACCCGAAATCTTTTGCTATGTTGGACACTGATGAAGATGAAATAACCCGAATCATTTCTGGGCTAAAGGATGACTGTGCCGTTGGATGGGATAGTATAAGCAATAAGATCCTTAAACTCTTTAAGCATATTCTGGTACCTCCCTTAACGCATATTTTTCGAATATGTCTTTCCGAAGGAATTTTCCCTAGTTGTTTAAAAAAGTCAGTTGTAATCCCTATCTTTAAATCTGGACGTAAAGACACAGTTAATAATTACAGACCGATATCCTTACTCCCTTCAATTTCAAAAATACTAGAGAAAATCATAAACAGTAGGCTAGTTAATTACCTAGAAAAAAACAACATCTTATCCCCTGCGCAATTTGGTTTTAGAGCCAAACTATCGACAGCGGATGCGGTGCATAGCCTGACTGATTATATTTCAGAAGAACTCGGCAAAGGAAACCAGACCCTGGGAGTCTTTCTCGATTTAGCCAAGGCTTTCGACACGGTGTCTGTTTCTGTTCTTCTGAACAAATTAGAGACCATAGGAATAAGGGGAACGCCGCTGAAACTTTTTACTGACTATTTAAATGACCGGTACCAATGTGTTAGAATAGATAATATTACAAGTGATGAACAGAAAAATACTGGTTTTGGTGTTCCTCAGGGAAGTATTCTAGGCCCCACCCTTTTCATGATTTATATTAATGATTTGTGTAATTTAAATATTAAAGACGGCAAAATTATATCATATGCCGACGACACGGCGTTAATATTTACCGCTAAATCCAGTAGCGAACTGTTTGAAATCGCTCAACTAGGTTTTAATACTGTGACTAATTGGCTACAAAGCAATTTACTAACATTAAATGCCGACAAGACGAAATATATTACCTTCTCCATGCGCAAGCCTCAACTTAACATTACTAACCCTCATCTATATGCCCATCAATGTGGAAACCGTACAGGCAACAGGTGTATTTGTCCTTTTATCCTCAAAAGCAGCAACATAAAATACCTGGGGGTAATAATGGACGACACACTTTCTTTTAAAAAACATTTTGAAAGCCTGGTTAAAAGAGTGCGCAAACTAATATATGTTTTTAAGAAATTGCGAACAATAGCAGATTCAAAATTGATCACACAAGTTTATTTGGCCCTATGTCAATCTATAATTCAATACTGTATCACGTCTTGGGGTGGCGCACCAAAAACTAATTTGCTTCCTGTTGAAAGAGCTCAGAGAGCTATTTTGAAAGTAGCAAACTTCCATCCCTTCTTCTTTCCCACAGATCTGCTATATAAATCCTGCAATGTACTAACAGTTCGCCAGCTTTTCATAATGCACTTAGTATTAAAACAGCACACCATGCTTACCTACAATGCCGACAATACTAACAAGAGATGGAATGATATAGTATGCATATCCAATGCAACCTCAAAACATGTCTTTGTACAAAGATTTTTTACATTCTTAGGCCCATTTCTGTACAATAGATTAAATAAAAAATTAAGTATCTATAAATTAAATTACTATAGCTGTAAGAACATTATACTTAAGTATTTACTAACCATCAATTATGCCCAGACAGAAGATCTACTTGTTGTCTGCAAATAGAACTGCTAACATGCTATTTTACTTTTATTTACCTAAGTTTTATTTTAGTTGTAACTCTATTAATTATTGTTAATTTATAACATTATGTTTTTCTGCACTTTCTAGCCTGAAGCACAGGTCCAACCTAGTTCAGGCAAATTAGCAACTGTGCTCTACTTTAATTGTTAAGGTATTTATTGTAAATGTGCCCCTCTTATAAATAAACGATTTTATTATTTATTATTATTATTATTTCAAACAGCTCTTTTCAGCTTTTCATTTTCAGGACTGTTGCCTGCTTAGTTACTGAGGATTGTATAATTTAGGTAACTTTTTATATACAAATACTTTAGAAAAGGAGTGTCTACACTTGCAAGATCTCTTTTATTAAAGCACTAAAAATTCTTCCACTTTCCTGCCTTTACATTTAAAAGGTGAACGGCAGATTTCGTACTGCTTACTTTTTTTGTTGTTTTGTTATAGAATTTGTACCACATATTAACGCCATTTATTTTCATGTAAGTGTACTATTTTTAGAAGTTCGGATTAATTAATAATATTTAAAAAAAGATTTTAATAACTACACGTAATGTAGTCGTAAACTAAACGCAGTTATGTTGGTATTTAAGCTATTCTCGCCATGAGGGTATTACCCGACCTGCCCCCTTATTAGATGAAGTAATATTAAGAATTAATTAATTATAAATAAAATAAATGTACTTAAAAAAAAAACTATTAACTGTATTGTTTTATTTATCTACACTCAAAACCCCATAAGGACTTCATCATTATCAAACTGTTGCAGTCAGCTGCTGGTCATAGGTATCTCCTAATGCACTCCGCTGAGTAGGTACGATCCTCATCTCAATTTACCTATAAGTAACAATCTACATTGGTACACTAGTACATAACCTTAAAAAATAAAACGGGTTATAACTTTATTACGTCCCAAGTTCTAAAAAACCAAGAATTTAAAAAGGGCTTGTCTATCGTATTAACTACCAATTAAAACAAAAAATATCCCAAAACACAAAATTTTATTAGCCGTACGAAAGTCACATACAAGCCTTTTTTTTTTTGAGGGTGGGAAATCATCTCATCAAATAACTTCTCCCGTTCTGGGCGGAGCGGGAGGGTGTGTCAGACTCTTACTAACTAAAACCCACCCGTATTCCTTCCTGTTGCCTGTGTTGCGGGGGCCTCGGTGACCCATAAGTACCTTCCCGCGACCCCGGCAGGCATCGGCCCTAGTGGACCCCTACCTATGTGCTGACGACATCTCTTTGAGGCGCGCGTGGAATACAACGCGCCGTCGACCCGGGCCTGGTCCTGCCGGACGGTGAGCTACCCATTGCTCACCGTCCGCAAGCCCGCGCCTACGATGGCCGGAAATCCGCCCAGGATTCCCGACGCCCTGGGCGTCTCCTGCGGCGGCTAGGGGCAAGAGGGCGCGAAACTTCAGCCTGCCGTTCGCCTTTGCTTATTTATAAAAAGGTATACGCACGTGTTCTCATTTTACGGACACATTTTCTAATTCTAAATCATTTATTTATTTATATATACTTTATTGTACACCACAAAAAATACATGACAAAAAATAAATCAAACACTACAAAATATACAATGGGCGGCCTTATCGCTTTCTGCGATCTCTTCCAGGCAACCATAGGATGGACAGTGATTTGCCCGGACATAAAGTGGGGCTGTCGTTGGTGTAAAAAATAAATAAATACAATATACTAAAATTGATACACAGATATATATATATATATATATATATATAACCTAAATAATATATACATAAATACATACATATCAATCATCATCATCATCTTTTTCCAACTATATTGGGGTCAGCTTCCAGTCTTACCGGATACAGCTGAATACAAGTATTTTAAATGGAGCGACTGCCTATCTGACCTCCACAACCAAGTTACTGGGTAACAGGATATCCCTTGGTAAGACTGGTTGTCAAATTTTCGGGCTTCTGACTAACGTTAACGACTTTCAAAGATCTACAAATGACAGCCGGGACCAACAGCTTAACGTGCTTTTCGAGGCACGGAGGAGTCTTGGTATGTAAAGATGGTCACCCATCCACGGGGCAACCGCGGCAAGCGTAGCTTACCCTGATCGATCGACCCGTGCGGCTGTTATTACTTAGCCACGAGCCCCTCTATGTTTCTAATTCTAAAAAAGAGTTAATAGCAGAACCCCAAATAAATTACTTGCGCCTAGCCAGCGACTACATTTGTATCGCAGGAATTCCAATTGCATGGCAATCAAAAGCTTCAACAATTTACCCCCACGCATCAGAGTGTTACTTACTAATGAATTCCGAAATATACGAGTATTTGCCTGGCTTTTAGACAACTGTTTCTATTCAGTTATCGAATGTTTTAATTATAAACTTTGACATTACATTTTATCAACACTGTGTGTGTGATTGACTTTTTATTTTTTAAACATTTGTCAATGTTTTGTTTATATAACTAATAAATTTTCACATTTCGTTTATAAATAAAAAATGTAACAATTGTACTCATAAAACTTGACATTGTATAAAAAAATTGACCTATTTTCATTTCAAACTAATATTATAATAATTGTACTTGAATATTAATATTTCTACAATGGAAACGGTAGTACATTTGTGAAGGTGTTTAGTAATATTAAGATCTTAATGTACGAGTTACGATGTATGGTAATACATAATCACATAATCAGCCTATAATGTTCCCACTGCTGGGACACAGGCCTCCTCTCTGTGAGAGGGAGTGGGCCGTAATCCACCACGCGGGCCCAGTGCGGGTGGGTAGATGTCACATGTCTTCGAATTTTTGGTTCTAGGACATGCCGGTTTCCTCACGATGTTTTACTTCACCGTTTTGAGAGCAGTGGTGATGAAATAATTTACACAAAGTAAAGCGCCTGTCCGGGTTCGAACCTACGACCTACAACTCATAAGTCGCGGCCGTTACCACTGGGCCACTACTGCTGCTAATGTAATGTACCATACCTACCCAGAAATAAATTAAATTCTATTCTAAAAATGGGCACGTAATACCACAAAATTAATTAATCAAAAATACATTAAAACGATTTTGTAAAGTGCTGGCGTTCTGTTATAATTACATACTTCACTTACGATGCAACACGCGTGATAAATAATGAGCTTAAATTCAAGCGATTATAAGTTTTACACCCACATCAGTTTAACTCATAATGGCTTGTACAAATGATAACATTAAATGTTTATTTACTTTTATTTATTTTTAGTTACATTTTTAACGGGGATACGAGGATTTCTTCAGGTGATGTACTTGTACATAACAGTATAAGGCCTTAAAATAAACTTCGCTTTCATTGAAATAGTATTTGTAGCATCATGTCCCTGATTTATATTTTCAAACAACACTATCTTACAACCCGCCCTGTTGATGGCAATACGCTCGCCCTCTGTACATGGGACTTAAACATAACTGATGAAATCTGTGTGTTACTATAGGTACACCTTTGCCTAACCCTTCGGGGATTACGATGTTATGTTATGAAGTGTACAATCTTACGATAAGTGAAAAGCGACCAATCTTGTCCGACCTGTGATGTTACACGACACTACCAAATGTTCTTCGTCACAGCTCCGACATATTGTTCTTCTATTTATAAATAATTCGGGAAAACGAAGCGCCATTGCAGTTTTATGTTACACTCATTAAGGCGCAGATATATGATTTTAGTGACTTTTAAATCTATTATTACGCCTTCATATAATGTAAATAAGTTGTGCAAAAAAAAAAATGTTAAACTAGAACGCATACACATCAATTCTACATGTGAATATTTAAGTAGTTTAGTAAAATACTTTATAAAATAAATTCAGGAAATAATGTCTACCCAAAGCATAAAAAAACAATAATACTTTCAAACTACTTAAGATATTTTCATGATATTTTTTTATAGTAACTGACTATTTTATTATGAATCTTTTCAAATATTCATATTTTCATTACTAAAAATAAATATTCCCTATGAAACCGAACGGCTGCGCGGCGTGAGCGCGACGCACATTTGTATGTCGAAAGTCAACGGCGATTATCCTACCCTTAAATAAACGAACCTCAGTAATATATGAGTCGTTTCTAGGAAATTAACCTAACTGGTGAAAACGTTTTGCTCTACATTTTTGCCTGTAAATAGTGTCCGGTACGGAATATCCACTGCTCCTTATAAAACAATTATCTTGAACTCCGCCTGCCAAGCACTGTGATTATTTATCTCTATTGTCAGTCCATTGTAGTGGAGACTGATTAAATATTGTGATAATTCTAAATACAACAAAACATAACTATATGCATGGCTTGTTTCCTCGAAGGGTAAGGCAGAGGTGAACCTATTACCGATAAACCTAGGTGTATGTAAGCCTCAAAGAGATGTCGTCAGCACAAATGTAGGCCCCTGGCAACACAGGCAACGGAAAGAATACGGGTTGGTTTTAGTCAGTAAGAGTCTGACACACCCTCCCGCTCCGCCTAGAGCGGGAGAAGTTATTTGATGATATCCCATCAAAAAAAAAAAAAAAACACATTCATCACACATTCACCTTTCGCCAGTTCTGTTTTGTAATAGAGGGTGAGTCTATTGTCATGACCGATCCAGACTCTGGGCTGCTACTGAGAAACTCCCGCAGGCTTAGCATGACACTCTCTATTTCTTCGAAGAATAGACACGGCTCTTTCTATACAAAGTGACATTTCGTTTCTCAGTTTTTGACATCTCACCGTAGAAATCCTTCTACAATCTGTCATCTTGTCTTTCGTTTCTAACGATCTTTGTCTAGGTCCTTTTTTATGTAGAAGGATTTCGACGGCGGGATGTCAAAAACTGAGAAACGAAATGTCACTTTGTATAGAAAGAGCCGTGTCTATTCTTCGAAGAAATAGAGAGTGTCATGCTAAGCCCGCTGATGGTAAAACCCAATGAGATACATACATCACATCATATAACAATTCTTAATACGTTAGCTAAATACATTTGTGCAAAAACAAATTACACGTACATTATTTTTCTTCCGTATCGAAACCATTAAAATTATTTAAGAAAAAGTAGTTAATTCTCTTGTTCAAAAGGTTAATCAGCAAAGATGAAGATTAGGCTCAGTGTCTGCATCAATTGTCAGTCAAAGTGGAGTCGTCTTGTGTGGGCTTGATAATATTTCAATAGTAGGTATAACTTTGACGATGATCTACAAAAATTATTCAACCATACCTACCAACAACTAAGTTAATAAAGACATGTCAACCTCAAAACAATGCTGAAATTCTTATAAAAAATTGCAATTGTTTCGCTGTTCGGAATGTATAAGTAATTGGATTATCGTTCTCATAACAGCTATGTATGTAGATAAATTTTACATATTATCATTTTTCTTCGGAATCAAATATAGGTACTAAGTAACTTCATGAGTTTGCTTTTATTGAGATTTCATCCGAATAAGAGGCTTATTGGTTGGTAGACTGGCACAAAACGAAACTCAATTGACAGACGTTATTAAATTATACAAGCGTCGTGTCATATTATCTGTCTTAAACAATTACAGTAAATATAACCAGATTGGAGATGATATAATTTTTGTATCACAGACGTAAATCGTAGGAGTAACGTTATTTTCATCAGTTATGAGCCTTAATATTGACCTATGTTTTAACAAACTATGGCTACTAACAGCTTTAGACGAATAATGTAATATCGATTTAAAAGTCCAACTTACCTATGTACTACCTAAACTTTTTCATGAAAGTGTTCCTAAAAAATCCTGTTTAAATTATGTTCATAGAATTAGAATTAACACATTCATCTGCAAACAGAAGGTTTCAACTTTATACCGTAGCACTTATTCCAACAATTATTGTTTGAATAACATTATTAAATTGTTATTGAAAAATCGACGCCGAAAATTGATGTTACAAAAATAACCTCAATTTTCAAATTTAAAACATCGTACAACCATACGATGTTTTTCATTTAGAATTAAAATTAGAATTTTAGATATTGAAAAAATCAAATCAAATCAGTTAATTTGTATGTGGCATTACAAACTGAAATCGACTGGTACGTTTTATAATCCATTTGTTTACATATATTATTTATTTACATAATCAAATTACAAGATGTTTATTAACGTTAACTAAATTAAATTCAAATTAAGTCAAACCGAAAAAGGCCCTCGAGGCACTGTTACATTTGTTTACATTATCATCTAATTGTTTTGGAACAAAGTATAGTAACAACATTTCTTGGAATCTCAAGCCACCATTTACTTTGAGTGGCTTTCTGTCTATCATTAGATATAAAATATTTAATTGTATAGAAACCCCACCCAATCGTTTTAATATTAAAACCATATAAATCACTTAAAACTTCTTATTACAATTTGAAAATACTCAAGTCATTGGTATAATATTAACAAAAGGGTCTTATCACAGAATTGCTCACTCACTCAAAACTAATGTATTGTTATTTGTTTCAATTCTTTAACGATTTTTCATTGTTATTTATTTTGTCATTTTTCTTTAAGAATAAAGGTGTTCTTTCATTTGATAAGAATCTACTTTAAATACTATACTCCTTATCTTCAAATACCTCTAATAAATGCAAAAATAAAAACTGTTTCACGGAACCTTGGATATGCCACCTACTTTAATAAGTAGGTGAGTTGGCAAGTCCAAAGTATAAAGTCGGGCAGATAGGTACTGTCACTTAAATACACAAGAAGCTTTCATAAAATATCAAGGCTTGATAGCTCTTGAACGCGGTCGTTTTTTTTTTTTTGTTTAAAAATCAGAATAGCAAAATAAATATTAGCAAAGGAAATTTTTATGCGTCAATGTGTTTGATACTCTGAGCCTTGATACCTCCGGAAACAGTGCCAGTCAACTTGCCACATCATTCGATGTCCAGGTGAGATGACCCCATTGCTCCCAGTCACGGTTCTTTAAAGACGAACGGGGCCGATGGTTACACTATGACAAGGTTCACAAACCTCATAGTATACCTTTGTGCCCCCCAGCCACATCCCCAATATCAACAACTCCAGATCAAAGCCGCAGTATTCGGTTGCACTGAGTTTGGCGCAATGTCTCCGTCTTACGGCCCACGAGAATTCACAAAGTCCCTGGGAGCAATTACTTACCTTCCTTTATAGGATTCTGAATTGACAGAACAACATTTACGAACCAAATTAAAGATAACACTAACAATTTGACCTTTATTTTAGATCCTAAATTATCTGTTTCCAGTAACCTTTCACTAAGAGGCTGTTTATAAATGTAGAATCCAAATTAAGTGAAGGTGACGTCAAGGGAGCGGCCAGGCTACGGTTCAGTCGTGATGCGGTGGCGCCCTACTCTCCAGAAACTCTTTCAGCCTTGGAGAGTCCAGCGCGTGCGGTTGGCCTCACCTTCCCCGACCCATATCTGGATTCAAATCCTTTTAATGTCACTGCCCTCCCTGATTGCAGCCGTAAGCTCCTTCCGAATTGGCTCCACCAGCGGCCTCGATGACCTGACTCCTCAGCATTTAAAATATCCACAAGAATCTTAACCCCGTTTCAGGCTGATACTGAAGTTCGGTGTTTGATCGATGCGGTGAACGCCAGGAAAGTGGCTTGTCCGGATACGGTTCAGCCCGAAAACCCGTCTTCCCAGAGACAGTGGAATTAGCCACTCTGCAGGTTATTACGGAATAACCTCATTAATATGTCCACCAATACTGCAGAGCGTGCCCAATACTGCTAAGCTTGCCTGCCTGCTGGGCTATGGGAGGATAGGAGTCGGGCCTCTGGCTTCATGCGCTACCATCACCCAACGTAGGCACTATTGAGTGTCACCACTTTCCGGCTCGCTACGAGTTTGCGTCTGGGCGCTCCTTGCTCCACATCACTGTTAGTGTGGTGAAGCAGTCGACCGCCATGGAAAACCATGGCCTACCCTGCAGTAAGAGCGCTAGTCGGTAGGCACGGCACTCCAGCATGAATAACATCATCCGTCGGGCTCTTGTCACTGCCGGGGCTGTCAGCTATTTTAGAACCCAATGGCTTGGCACGTGACAGTGAGAAGAGGCCAGGCGGAATGACCATAATGCCTTGGAAAGTAGACCTTTGGTCTAGGATGAAACCTGTGTCGACACACTCGCAACATCCCATCTTCCTAGCATGGCAGGTTGTGCTAGGGCGACCGGTGCAGGTGCATAAAACTTCAAACGGTGCAAATATAACAACCTTATTGGGATATGGTTGGCCCGTTTGTAGTTAAAACACCAGAACCGTGGGGTTCGAGTGCTCATCGAATATTTCAAGACATCGCCAAGCAGTTGGTCGATACTTCACGTAACCGGAGGGCTGGCCTATTTTTAGGCCAAATATGTCATTGCCATCCAACGTGGCAACGCTGCCAGCCTTTTGGGCACTTTTCAACAATATTCGTCCACATCGCTGTCAGTGCAATGTGGACGAAATTTTTGATGCCTCGTATTTATTTTTCCCTTGATATGCTTGTAAATAATGTAAATATTTTAGTATAAGATTGTATATTGTATTTAAATATAAATGTAAATAAAAGTATTATACAGTATAAGTGAATACAGGTAAAGTGGCCTGTGAGTATACACCGGGTCACATAAATTGAACCCGAGGACGCGCTTTATCGTGTTTTAGGCTACATTTTACTATGTACTCTTTGAACTTATGTTTTGGTAAATTAATTTAGTGTTCTGTAGATAAGTATTACTCATGTTGATAATCTCTTGTGGAAATTGTTACTATAGATTATTTTAATTTGCCTGAAAAGGATTTCAACCAAATAATATCATAATGTTGTAATATTTCCTTCTTTTCTACTTAAACTGGTAGGTGGGGTGTACCTAGTAGTTGGCCACGTTTAATATTGAAACAATAACAAAATTGTCAACCAGAACTACAAGTACCAACTAATTTTAACAAAATAGTGGTAAGCGTTTAATTAATTTAGTCCCTTCGTCTTAAAGATGTCAGTCACAGACTCCAAAGGGTTTTGTTAATCGATTAGTTCAAGCAAAGGATCTGATACCCTCGTGTTACGGTTATAAGATTTGCTATCGATTGTAATGTGTAGTGACTGGTGTGTAGAGGAAATTTATTGATTCGACTTTAATTAACAGAAGGCGGTAACGTACACGTAAGTCAAGATGTATATATGTCGCAGGCAGATTGTATGATTTGTTACTATACAAACGACGCCTTCCGTTTACAAACGCTCTCAGTTATGCAAAATGCTGAAGGCAAAATGTAAATTGCCTTGTCACTATATACGAGTAATATAGACTGCCTCGTTGGTCTAGTGGCTGCTAAGCGCTACTGCTAACCATGAGGTCCTGGGATCGATTCCCAGGTCAGGCAAAGTGTTGTTGAGTTTTTCTATCTGGAATTTCTCAGTAGCAGCCCGGAGTCTGGATTTCTGCCCGGTTGATGGCAATAGGCTCGCCCCCTATTACATGGAACTTAAACATAACTGGCGAAGTGTGGGTGTACTACAGGAACACCTCAACCCAACCCTTCGGGGAAACAAGGTGTGATGTTATGTATGTATGTTATGTACTATATAATATGCCACAACATTTGATGGACAATTCAAATGTCGATCGCTTACAAAATATTATTTTGTAATATTATTTTGTTATCCAGCACGTAAAAAACGATAAGGTGTCCATGGAATCTGGTTCTTGGAGGACTCTTGAGAAATATTATTGGTACAAAAACGGTCGAAAAATTGTGAACTGCAACAAACCATTTACAATTTAACGCATTATTTTTCGATAGTTTATAATGTAACGGATATAATACCAACTAATTGTTAACTGGTATCAAACTTGCTTGCGACGTAACGCATCTTGCGCTAGTGCTAAATAGCCTGCCTAGTTACGAGCAACCTGGTACCTAGTACCGCTCGCTCGGTTCGCGCGCGGTACTACCAGGTTGCTCGTAACTAACCTTTTTATTTTTTTTTGTTCCGGGGTGGAAATTCCTCATGGATGTCCTCCGCCCTGGGGTAGGCGGAGGGGTCTGTCAGACTCTTACTGACTAAAAACCACCCCGGTGTTCCCCTCCCACACTTGCACCGGGGATCATGGGATCTAATGCGACTTCCACGAATCCCCGGCTAGTGCCGGCCCGCCTCTGCGGGCCACCTCAAGTCTGGGGTGGGGTGAGGTGTTTAACCCCCCCCCCCCCACGACGTTTAAAAGGGGCGCGCGTGGAACACTACGTGCCACCACCTCGGGTCCAGTGTGATGGGGGGCGGTGGACGTCCCCAAGTCCGCCGTGCCTGGACTCATTTATGGGGGCCGGAAGAGGGCGTTGTCTGCCCTCTGCCCACGCCCGGTGCGCCTGCTGCGGGCCGGGTGAGCGGAAGAGATCACCCGCTCCCGTTCCGCAGCCTCCTTCTGCGACACGACTGTTTCGCAGAAGGAGATACCACCCCGTCCCAGGACTCCCCGCTGCCGACCATCGACTCGACCACGGCCGGCAGCGACAGGTCACTGCCAGTGGGCAGTGACCTGTCGCTGCCGGCCGTGGTCTGGCCGTGGTCCTGAGATGAGGGCACGGCGTGGCTTCTCCTAAGCGGCACACTCTGCCAGCGTATGCCGCGCCGTGTCCTCCCGACAGTCGACGCAGTGGTGACACCGGGCGTCCGGCTCCCTGTTTATGCGACACAGGTACTTCCCGACGCAACCATGCCCCGAGAGCACCTGCGTCACCCGAAACGATAGGGAGCCGTGCCTCCTCCAAAGCCAGGGCTCGAGCACTGGCCGGACCACCTCGATGGTGGCGAGGCCGGCGGTAGGGCGTGAAAGCCTGTCCCGCCATTCCGCCACCAGGGCTGCGCGGAGCTGTGACCCAAGCAACTCCATATGTCGCTGCATAAGCCACTCGCCCCGCGCCCTCGCTTCCCCGCGCCACCGGTACAGCGACGCGAGTACTTTCGCCTCGAGGTCCCAGGGCGGGGATCCGGCCAGTACGCAAGCCGCCTCGAAGGAGATCATGCGATATCCCCTGATGACTCTGACGGCCATCGCTCTCTGCGGCTTTCGCAGGACAGTGATGCTGCCGGCCGTCAGGTCAGCCGCCCAGATCGGGGCTCCATACAGGGCCATCGATCGCACGATCCCCACGTAGAGCCGCCTACAGGTGGTGCTCGGGCCCCCCAGATTGGGAAGCAGCGTTGACAACGATGCTGCCGCGCCCAACAACTTGGGCGCCAGCCGCCGGAAGTGGGGGCCAAAATACCACCGGCTGACGAGCACTACTCCTAGGTACTTCATGGTGGACTCGACAGCGATTTGAGCCCCCCCGACCATGATGTGTGATCCCGGCGGTGGCGCCCGCCGGGGGCCATGAAAGATCATGGCCTCCGACTTGTTGAGGGCAACCTCCAGGCCCAGGCGCCGTATGCGGCTCACCACCTGTGAGACCGCAGCCGTCGCCAGCAACGCTGCCTCCCTGTACGAGCTCCCTCGGGCCCAGACCAGTGTGTCGTCTGCATAACACGTCAGGTCCACGCCCAGCTGGAGCTGGCCCCGCAGCACCCAGTCGTACCCGATGTTCCACAGGAGCGGGCCCACGATCGAGCCCTGTGGAACACCGCGCGACATGCGGCGCTGGCTTCCGCCATCACGTCCCGTGTAGGGCTCGTAACTAACCTAACCTAACCCATTTTACCCAGTTCACAATTTTTCGACAGTTTATTATCTTCTAATGGTTCTAACAAATTTACGGTGACGCAATAGGAACCTGATTGCTGGAATAAATTCTGATTTGTCCAATCTGTGTTTTATGATGATCACTCTACAATAACAATCAATGTCAAAATTGAAAAATTGAACGAGTTGTGAATTCCCTTCGGCACTTTGCATGAGTGCGAGCGTTTGTAAATGGACGGCGCCGTTTATATAATGATGAATTATACAATCTGCCTGTGACATCATTATACATTATATAGGTAAACTTTTTTGTGTGGCATAGGTTTAAGTATAAAACTGTTGTAGATTTCTATTATAAGAAAGACAACAATCATAATAAAAAGGCTTTTCCTGTTTGGACAGGAAAAGTATGTATGTAAACGTTTGTATGGCATAGTTCAATAACTATGCCGTAGAAAAACGTTTACCTATATAATGTTTAATTATGTCGCAGACAAATTGTATAATTCGTCATTACACAAACGGCGCCATCCGTTTACGAACGGGAGATGGCTTTTTGTGTTGTTAGTTGGCTATCCACACAAAAAAGCCATCTCACGTTCGTCACCTATGTACGTCCATGGATAGTGTAGTACCTAAAGCAAACAAGTCTTAAGACGCTGACGACACCTAAACCGTGGCCACTGTCAGATTGCCAAAAGAAAAAGAAGCGCGACGACAAAACGCTGGTAATTTATTGCAAAATATGAAGCAATATGGACCAATTAAATGAAAGAAAATTTAAAACTCATGTTAAAAGTACACTTTGTAAACAAGCATATTACAAATTAGAGGATTATATCCAAGATAAGAATGCTTGGAAACATGCTGGTCCAGCTCCATAGAACAATCTAGAGTCTAGACAACATCAAACTGGTTGCTATTTTAATTGTACAATTTATTATTTGATACAAATAATAAATCAATGTTGAATTTTAATTCTGTGATTACTTTAACTCAAACACTGACCTTATTTATTATTTTTAGGAAAATGTATACTTTTACAATGTTTGTAAATATGTGAGCATCATGTACCTATCACATAATTCATTTATCTGTCATTGCTTTATTTTTCATTCTTTTTTTACCTATTTTGGTATAGTAATTTTATTCTAGGTGCATCGTCTTCACATATAATTTTAAAATGTACATATGCAAAGTTTTGTAAAGCATTTTAAAAGAGTAACGGTGGGGTTTCTTGCCCATTCTTCTCCGTACGAATCTGCCTTTTGGAAGGGGCAACTAGAATCAAATCTATTTTTTTTTTTTGTAAATTTTGACGTTCAAAAGTGCCTTTTGTGTGCCTATTTGAAATAAATGATTTGACTTTGACTTTGACTTTGCTATTATCTATTTACTCAGAATTGAATTGAGTAGTCGAAAATAAAAAAAACAACCAAGTTCTGCATTCAAATAAGGCGTACTTGTTATTAATTAAATACGTAACGTATGTTGATATTTAATACAGATATTTTGGATTACAACTCAAGATAAGAGGTTAGTTTAACGTTAGTTTGTATCGAGATTTTTTTTCAAAACGTGTTTTGGTAACAACCAAGTTCTGGGAAATATGTTCAAAATTAACATATCTTTTTTCCGCTACCACAAACTATACAGATTAGGCAATTTTCTTTCTTAAGAGAAGCCTATTTTGGTCAATTTGGTCTTGTTAGCGCCCTAAATGAATGACGGTGTCTAATTTAATATTATGGAGCTATTTTAAATTTTTGATCGACTAGAGCGAGTGTTTACGAAAAAATTGTTTAAAAAACAAAAAACAGTGTAAGTGGAGTGAGTGATTTTACGAGACTCTAATGGTATCTGTTGAAGTAAATTCAACATAAATATTACAAACTTAATTTTATACCAATTTAACACTTAATCTATAATTTGCAGCAATAATTTGTCATTTTAGTAAGTATAATTGTAATCGATTACTCAGTCATTTATTAAGTTGCAACATTGTGATCAAGCTTGACATTTTTGATGTCTAGCTACTCTCCCGCTCTGCATTCATGCTTCCAACTGGCAACTCCATTTTTTCCATTTTTGTAAATTTATAAAAGTAATAATTTCAACCTATTTTCCATGCAGGAGTTTTTATTATACAGTACACGTTACGATACTTGCGCATAGTTTAGACTTGCGCAAGTATATAGTAACGTGTGTAAGAAGATTTTTGGGAAATTTGCTAGATTTGTGTTATTTTAAATAATCAGTATTTAAAATAACACAAATCTAGCATTTTTTTTTAAATTGAGTAAGTATATCGTAGCGTGTTTGGCTACCATAATATTTAAAAGAGTGAATTCTGAAAGTTGGCAACGTCAAACACAGATTCTGTTTCAAATATTTCGATGTTTCGTTTTTTTTATTGCTCAATTAAGCAAAGAAATATCCCTCTGTAGTCCACTGAAGTATTGATTATGAATTGCAAAACGAGTACAGGTGTTAGGGTAAATAGTCTGGTATGCATAATTACATAGAAAAGTCTGTTATACAGCATGTCCATTTGATGACCATTTGATTTTCCAGAACATTTTGTTAGACTACAGACATACAGATTACAGAGCAGCATTACGCATGGTGTAAATCAAACCATGCATAATGCTGCTCTGTACCTCAACCTCTACCCTAATATATCAGAAAACACCAAACAGCAGGGAAACACGATTCATTAATTAAGGTAACTAATTAATTGAAACCCAGAAAGAAACTTTAGCAAATCTATCCCTTGAGATTTTATTTGAGGTATCCCGGATTATTTAAAGTAAATTCCCGAAAGACTAAATTAATTCTAATGAATTTGTTCAGGTAATGGTAAAATATTATTTTGAAATGATAACAATAATAAACATTATGATTGAAGTGTAAGCAAACCTTGTTCGGGTTAAATTCGAACGCAATCACTCCCTTTGGGGAAATTAAACATATTCATCTGTATTTAACCTTTATATCTCACTACTTTTTGCAACAATTATTGTTTGAGTATCATTAGAAAACTGTAATTGAAAAATTATTCGACGAAAATTATAAAATTAACCTCAATTCAAAATTGAAATGAAAAACGACTTTAAGTGATTAAAAATTTCGAGTTTAAGCATTCAAATAATCAAATCAAAGCATTCAATTTGTAAATGGCGCTACAAATTGGCATCCATAGGTATTGTATCTAACCCATTTGTTTACATTTTCATCAGATACTTTTATAAACATACCATAGTTAGGTATACCTACTTATTTAACACCTGCTTTCACCAATTTTTAAAAGCCAAAAGACTCCTTCAAACAGGCGCGACACGCGACGCGACACAAAGACACCGCGTGTAGCGCTACAAGCGGTGCCTTCGTGTCACGTCGCGTGTCGTGCTTGTTTGTAAGAGTCTTTATTGGTTACTTTCGTTGCAAGTTGTTAGGCATAGTTGGCAGGATACACAGAAGATTTAAGGTTTAGGCTAGGCAACTGTGGGACTAGCAAGAACGCGCGGAGTAAATTTAATGTAACGTAAACTTGAACGATTTTAAAATAGTCAAACCTTGTTTCACCCGTAATAGGTAGGTATTCATTTAGTTTTAAGATTTTAATTATACATAAAGTGCTTCATCATCATCATTTCAGCCGAAAGACGTCCACTGCTGGACATACGCCTCCCCCAAGCACCGCCACTTCGATCGGTTCTGTGCTTCCCGCATCCAGCGGATTCCTGAGGCCTTCACAATGGCATGGGTCCACCTTGTAGGAGGCCTTCCAACGCTATAGTGCTTGACGCATAAAGGACATGCCTAAACATGTATAGAATGTATAGAATTAGCATGTATAGAAATATCTTACTAGCTCCTAACATTCAAATATTCAATAATTAAATAATTAATTAATACAGTTTTATTATTCTCCTAGAACTTTTGCGAAATAATCAAATAATTAAAGATTTTTTTCATGCTTTTTGTTTGAAGGAGCAAAAGCGACTATGACGTTCCATTATACGAAAATGTGGACGATAAACCTACCTTTAAAGACATTTGCGTAATCTGAAATGAACAGTATTAATTATTATATATTATTTATTTTTTTAAATCGCAATGCGTCTCAAAACGTTGATTTCTTTGATTGCCTTTTATCTGATATCTAGAAATTAATGGCAAAATCTGGAAAGAAACGAGAACTTATACATATAGTGCCGGCACAAAAAAGTGACAATCTATTCTATCGATTCTTCTCGATTACACTTGATTCGATTAGAAGCAAATAAAAAATATGACCAAAAGCTTCGGAACATGTTTATACTCAATAATCAATTCAATCATAACCTTCACAATATGTAACTATTGTATGTCGAAGAATGTTGAATGACAGTGATCAACAATAATTATATTTTCAATTATTTAATCAATTCTGTTACATTCCAAGTTCAATCCCATCTCTATAAACGAAACAACCGCCAGTCATGTGTCAAACGACGTTGACACGTTTGACGCATGACGTGCGTATTATGAGTAGGGCGATTTTCCTAACAAAACCTTTTTCTTTTACAAATTTGTATACCTTTTGACGTAGGAATTTCTACGATTTTATTTTCAGGATTGTAACGATATGAAAAGTTCCTGAAACTTTATTCAATACTAATATTCAGCTATTCAGCATTACAAATTACTACGTACAATGTTTATACATTACTAGAGCAGTCACCCATACTTCAGTTTAGCCATGTCTTTTAAACCAAAATGCTAAAGGATCGTTATATTTACAATTCAAAAATTGTTTACGTTTCTTTTACTTTCGCGCGTTCGTGCTAGGGCTTCTGTTAATTACAACATTGTGTTTGATGTTTGACTTAGAGTGCTGTAAACATTTGTGATTGTATCACAGAAATTATATTCACAGAAAAAGATGGGGACGACAGTTCCGGTTATAGCCACGCGCCAAAATAACCTTGTAGCGTTGTAAGACTGACATTCGACTGTACTACACATAAATTATATAAGTAATTACATGCACTCGTCACGCGTTGGGTGCACAAGTGTCTATGTTACAGTTTAGATAGTGATGTTTTTCATAATATTATGTAAACATTTTAATATGATACTATATTTCAGTTAAATTTAATAAACCAACAACGTGAGTGAATCCCAAAAGTTTACACTTTCGCTTCGATCCTTATCTTTTGGGAGCAGTTTTTTAAGAAATATGCGAGTGAAAGAACTTATCTTCATCTTATGGGTCCCCAGCATAATAAGCAAAGCTGATAGCTGTTTAAACGGGATGGTGAATCATTTTCGTTTTGTTTATTTACGGCAAAGATAATACCCAAAATAATACCACAGAGAAAATTCTATGTGTCGCGTGGGAGTTTTCCATTTAGCGCAGAGTTGTGTTGTTATGAAGGCCGTGTAGATTGGTGTCTGAAATGGTCTTTGGAGGAAAGAACCACAAAGATTGAGTGGACCTGTCGAGATTACCGACAAATGCGTGCACTGAGCACGCATTTGTCGGTAATCGTGAAACTCGACTCAGAACTTAAGGAGCTCAACGATACGACGAACAATACCAAAGAATTGAAATTTGAGTAGCCGGAAAAAATTACTCAAAATTCCATGATTAATACTAACTGAGAAAGAGAAAAAAAAGATTCTAAAGATTCCGTTCCCGCAGTATGAATTGAAAAACAGGTTTATACCTAACTCGAGACACGCCACGTGCCAGTACTTATTTCTTTTGGGCCTACCCAAAATAAATAAGTACTGGCACGTGGCGTGTCTCTACAGCGACAAAAACTGATTACCACTTCATTTTTTAATTCCTAAATATTGAGCTAATTATTCAGTTTCATCACAACAAAAGTAAAATTAAAAGAATATTAATTCTTTGCTTTTATAACTATTTTTTATTCTTTGCTTTTTTATTTATTTTTTTGTGTATCCGTGCCAGTTTGTGTTCCTCCAATAAATTTGCATGGCGAGGCACTGCAGAGAGTGACCAGTTTTAGGTATTTAGGGCACATTGTGACAGAGGATTTGTCCGATGACGCAGATTTGGAGCGGGAGCGCAGGGCATTGGCGGTCCGAGGGAACATGATTGCCCGTAGATTCGCTCTCTGCTCCTTTCCAGTAAAAATCACTTTGTTTAAGGCTTCCTGTCAATCGTTTTACGCGAGCAGTCTATGGGTAAATCATACTCGTCGGGCTGCCAGTGTCCTGCACGTTCAATATAACAACATCTTTAGGATGCTGATACGGCTGCCTCCCTATTGCAGTGCGTCGCTAATGTTTGCTGAAGCTCGAACGGATGGTTATCCAGCTATAATCCGAGAAAAGGCTGCTTCTTTATTAAGACGAGTGAGAGACAGTAGCAACAGCATCCTCAGGATGATGGCATCTCGCTCAGACTGTCCGTTCGAACATAGATGGATGTGTAGTACTGGACAATACTGACATGTTATTATTTTATTGTAATGTATTATGTATTGCTATTAATTGAATAATTTTATTTTGTTATTTAGTTTTTTTTTTATATTTATGCGCTGACTTGTTTTTTACTATTACGCTTTATGGATTTTATCTGAAATAAACGTTTTTATTATTATTATTATTATAAGAAATGCTGAAATATAAGGTAATCGAATAATTTGAGTCAATTCAGTTTAGATGAAAAGGTGTAAAAGAAACATTTGTATTCTTTTTTTTGTCGCTGTCCGTGTCTTGTATATTTTTATTCGACCAACAAAACATCAATTCATCTTTTTCGGCTTCTAGACTCAATGCTAAAGCCAAGGATTACATGTCATACCTACAACTCCATGGCAACTGAAAACCAATAAAAGCTGGATTTAAAAAGAAAAGAATAAACGCAAAGTAGACCCAAAGGTGTGTTTTTCTGCGAAGGTCAAATGTACAGAGGTCAAACAAAAAATGTAGAAACAAAGCAATGTATGTAATGCCCCTTCGAGATTAAGTAGAGATGTGTCAGTGACCGTTGAATGACCGTTGAAAAATAGCTTCACAGACAGACAAACCCTTTGTTTGTATGTGAAGCTATTTTTATTATCTTAAAAGACTGTACATTGCCTTCCTTAAGGTCAATAACGTGTCCATTTTTAATATCAATATGAAAGAACTTCATAGTGATCTCCTGAGAATTATTGGACATTGCACTGCCTATTACGCAAAGCAGCAACATTTTTATAATAACATACAATTAAATATTTATAGATTCTGCATGAATGCTGATTCAAGCTAGACACGGCTCTATCCATACAAAGTGACATTTCGTTTCTCCTTTTTTTACATCCCACCGTAGAAATCCTTCTTCATAAAAAAGGACATAGACAAAGATCGTTAGAAACGAAAGACAAGATGACAGATTGTAGAAGGATTTCTACGGTGAGATGTCAAAAACTGAGAAACGAAATGTCACTTTATATAGAAAGAGCCGTGTCTATTCTTCGAAGAAATAGAGAGTGTCATGCTAAGCCTGCTGTAGTGGTGACAGTGGAATAAATTGGTGAAAATAATAATAATTTAGCTGAGAAAGATAAAAAATCAATCAATTTTGACTAGCACACGAGGTTGTCGACATGTGGGACGTGGACTCTGCAACCATTGTACTGGTAATCGTTACGGTTAATGGTTTAAGAGCGGAGAGCCTCAACCGTATTGGATGAGGCTCTCCGCTATTAGGCCATTAACTCAGGAAGCTCTCATTACGCGTCTGCGTTTGATTCAGAAAGGAGTAACTACCTAACCGTAAGACACGGCACGTATAGTGAGGAGGTTTCTCTTTGGAGCGCTGACCTGGTAGCTTAGACCCTGTTTCTGCTTTCCGTAAAAGTCAAGCAAATTAGGCCACAAACATTTTTCACTCGATCATTTTCGTTAACGATCGCAAATAATATAGGACACGTAACTAGAGACCCACATAATTAAGATAAATCACTTGAAACTTTGTGACGACACGTCATGTAAAGAATTCAGTTCAAAGATTGATTAATTATCGTTCTCGAAACACGCTCATATGTTATCATTAATAAGAAAATGCTCTTGAAAGCCATTTTCGGTAGGTTTTTTTAACTTATTTGCTAATGGGTATTAACATGAAACTTTCATGAATATGTAGAAACCTTTTTTCGCGGAATCCACAAAAGGTATGCGAATTCTCTGGGGTATTTGAGATTTTTTATTTTCTTAGATCCCCTTTGTGGTCATTTATTACTTGTAAAGGAGCTTGGAGATGATTTAAAAAAGTTCAATTTGCAATAAGACTGAAATATTTCGAGCATTTATATACAAGTAAGTCTGTTGCCTTTTATTTGTTTATTTATTTATTAAACCCTTTATTTACACACATATATAAACAGAAAAGAAGAAAAGAACAGAAAAATACGTACAAAGGTGATTTAATTCCATGTCATCCAACTCCAATTTACAAATCCTCGAAACTAACCATATATCTAGAGTTTTTATTCTTTTGAGGTTCTAAAGGCAGAATGTGGGACTTAAGGACGTGATAGGTCTGATAGCAATGCTTTATTATTTATTACTATAATTTATACATTTAGTTTTGGTGTACAAGTCACAATTTCGCTAAATGTGTTTCTGTGAAAAAATGTTTTCTGCCCTAATACAATTAAAATAAACACATAGTAAAATCTAACTTACCTGTACCCTTTTCACCGTGCGATAGGACAGCTACTGAAATACCGTGCGAATTGTGAAAATTGGGCGAGCACAACTTGATTTTATTTGTGCTTCGACTTTGATTCAAAGTAAAATCGACTTCAACTCGAACTAAAACTAAGGATTTATCTTAGTTTGCACTTTGTTTTCTGAATTACGAGTGCTTCTAAACTTTTTGTCGCTTCTGATATATTTCAAAGTTTGTTTCTTTTAGTCTTGATTTGACTTTTAGTAATTTCGACCAAATGGAATAGAGTTACGATTCTACGTTAAGAAAATATTAAGCCATGATGATTAAAGCCGCATTTACACGTTGTAAGTTTCTGGAACGTTCAATAATCGCATGCCATAAAGGGCCTTAAATTATTGCCATCCAAGAATTGCATTCAAGTGTTTACATGCATGCGATTTCCGTAAAATGGCATACAATATAGTATAAATGCAAATTTTGCCGTTCCATAAAATTGCATGCGACTTACACCATGGCAATTTTATTGCAAGGCGATTATTGATTGATTTCTTTTGTTGGGTGGGAAAATATCAAATAACTTCTCCCGCTCTGGGAGGAGCGGGTGGGTGTGTCAGACTCTTACTGCTCAAAACCCACCCGTATTCCATCCGTTGCCTGTGTTGCCAGGGGCCTCGGTTACCCTTTTGGACTGCCACGCGACCTCGGCAGGCATCGGCCCTAATGAACCCCTACACTTGTGCTGACATCTCTTTGAGGCACGCGTGGAACACAACGCGCCGTCGACCCGGGCCTGGTCCTAGCTGGACGGCGAGCTACCCATTGCTCACCGTCCGCAAGCCTGCGCCTGCGGTGGCCGGAAATCCGCCCGGGATTCCCGACACAGGAGATGCCCTGGGAGGGCATCTCCTGTGGCGGCTAGTGGCGAGAGGGCGTGAAATTTGCCTTTCACTTAACCGTCCCGCCTCCTCTTTCGCGAGCATTACTGCTTCGCAGAAGGAGGTGACGGCTGCCCATGCCCTTTCGCTCCGTATCATAGCTTGATCCAGGGCCGGACGCGAGAGATCTCTGCCATAAATCGCCTCCACGAGGACACGGTGGTGCTCTGTCCAAGCCGGGAAAACCTCCAATGTATGCTCCACCGTGTGCTCCGGGCGATCCACACAGTGGGCGTTTCCTCCTGCCTTATCCAACACAGGAACCTCCCGAAGCTGCCGTGTCCGGAGGCGACCTGCGTCAGGCGAAAGGTGACGTCGCCGTAGCGCCTCTCTAGCCACTCCTCAAAGACGGGACTTATCGCCGCAATTGTGCTGCGCCCAGCACTGGGTTACGACAATCGCACTCTCCATGTAGCCATGCCGTCCGAGCCCGCCCGAGCCCGTGCCCATTGGAGCTCTGTTCGCTGTGCCGCGGTTTATCGCGGCAGCGGAGTTACGCCCTGGTGTTTCCTCCTCGCGCCACTCCCATACGTGCGCGAGGTTTTTTGCCTCCAGATCCCATGGCGGCAATCCGGCAAGGAGGCTCGCCGCCTCACCGGAGACCGTGCGGTATCCCCGGACCAACCGGATGGCCATGACCCTTTCGGCCGCGCTCAACCGGCGGGCTGGCTGCAGCGCCAGGGAATGCGCCCACACAGGTGCCTCGTTAAGGGCTATGGACCGCACGACCCCCACGTAGAGCCTCCGGCAGGAGGAGTTTGGGCAACCTAGATGGGGCAGGATTTTACGTGTTGTTTAGATGGTGCCAGTCAATTGTTGCTTCAATTTTATAGTATGCTACAGAAAATAAACTTGCATCGTATAAATGGAGTTTTAGATTATTATATAATGCCGCAATGTGAACAAAACATAATTTGAATACTTTTATCGGTGACGTCATCATATTTTATTATATAAAAGTCATTCAAGTTACTGTTGAAAGCAAACAACAATATGTCAAAGCAAAGCCCATGCCGACATAACAATGGTCAAGTTGCAAATTGATGTTTTTTTAATAGCTTTATTGAAATAACTATTGAATTAGGTGGTACGGGTGATACCTGGCTATTTACAGGTATGTAAGGGCAGGCGCGCACTAAGCAGAAGCACTGAAGAAAAACATTTTGTAATGTCATTAATATTCCGATTACACATAACCTAACCTAATCTAAACGAATCGTACTAGCCTGTATTAGGACAATACAGCTGAGCAAAGGCGTCCTCCTCCCCTTTTCCACACATACTGCCTTTTGCGAGTCCTTTCTATCTTACACAATACGTTATTTCAATTCTATCAGTGGTGTCGTAAATCTTACGAGAAGTAAGTATTATGGTATTAAATAAAATACATTGGCATGTAGCCGCATATATATGTTTTCGAAAACACAGTCTCTTATAAGTATTTTTTTGCGGATTCTAGTATGTCGGTTTGTTAGGGATCAATAAGATTGCGCAATCAAAAGTTTTTCGAAGTTATATTAACAAAGAAATTGGAACAAGTGGGGTCTTTTTAATATAAAATCTTGCAGGCTGTCTCATATTCGCACGCAATAACTAGAAAGTTTTATATTAGGTACAACTTTTAAAATTATATACCTACCTACATAAGAACCAGTTTGTTCGCACTATTAACTTATTTATTTACGTAACCAAATTACAAGATGATTATTAACATTAACTAAATTAAATTAAAACTAAGTTAAGCCTAAAACAGGCCCTCGGGGCATTGTGCCGAGGATGCTGGCAGCATTTCCTCGCTGAATTGCAATGCTGATTCGTTGCGCGAGAAAGCCGTCAGCTTTTCGGTCACCAGTTACATCAACTAGACGTTTCGCACTATTAGGTACGACTTCCATATTAATAACGGTCGTAACGCTTTACAAGGTTGTATACAAGATTATACTTTGAAAAGTTTTACAGACCTTATCGGTGATGTCAGGCGCGTAGACCTCGCAATCGGCGTACGAGTATGACCAGCAGGCTTAGCGCGAGAGCCGTAGATAAGGTTTTGTCGACTCAAGAGTAGACAACAATTTTGTACGAGTTGACAGTTTTCTACCGAGATATGTAGACAAGCGATTTCTATTCTACAGTAAATTAGAAATAAAAGGCGTCATGCTAAGCCTGCAGATATAAGAACAAAGTATAATATAATATTGTTTATTGAACTATTGAACTAATTGATTTGCATAAATAGGTATTTACAAAATAAGGCCTTAAACTAGAGATTAAGGTATATAATAATTGGATTCTACCTGAACTAGGAATAAACCTGTATCTCAGGTATCTCACTCAAGTGTTAAATACATAAGTGCTATCTGAGATTCTAACAAACAGTAAATGATTTAACTACTATAAATCATGGTCTTATACAAATCAAGAAAAAGAGTACATTTCTAATAAGGTCGCCTTTACATTATTATTCAGAAAATTTTGCCATGTCAATAAAAAGAAAAGATTGCATGTTTATTTATGATGCGAATTGTAAAAATTAAACTATTTTTATGTGTAAAGGGCAATAGTAGAGTAAGTATATAACATTAATATAAAAGTCTTATAGAAAACCATTGGTGTTCTTAAGCTACCTCAGTATAATCTATCGAATCTCATAAATCAATATCTTGTCTCAGCAATTTTCTTTGCTGGACATTCTTTATCGCCTGTTTTGTGGTTGCTCGGTTTTTTTAAATCGCAAGCATGTTGCACAATGTGACTGTTCAGCATGTTTAGTGCACTCGTTTGCCTGACGACCTTGTTCTCCACAATGCCCACATGTTTAGGTTGCCTCCCGGCAAGTCTTTGCAGCATGGCCATACTGTTGACATTTAAAGCACCTGGTCACAAGTGTGAAGTCCCGCACTGGGCAGGACGTCAAATTAATGAACACTCGATTTTGGTTTATAAGCGCCTTTCTTATGCTAGCGGTTACTTCAAAAATAAAGTTGCACGTTGGTCCCTCTTTTTTACCTGACTTGTGACTTAAATTTATAGAGGCAAAAAAAGAGTCACGGGACAAACTAGACAGGTTGTCGGCTACATTCTGCTCATAGATGCAATCATAAACTTCTTTATCTCTTAAAGCGGTCGGTACTCCTATAACTATAATTATTGGTCTTCTCTTATGGGGCTCTTCCACTTTCAGGCCTGAACTACTGAGCTTTGATGATTTCCTAAGTTTTTCAATATCGTCTTTGGACTCCGTGCTGATTATAACGCCTCCGTCTTTTGTTTTGCGCAATCCTCTAACGCGCAATTTCATTTGTTCAGGGCATATCATTTTTTGGACAAGAGATTTAGTGTCGTCACTGGATTTTAATTTATCCGTTGGATAAATTGCAATAGAGCTGACGTTATTGGGGTGCAAGTAATTATTGTTATTGGTTTTTACTATGTCTGCGAACGAAACTTTTTCTGCCATCGTTGGTTTAGCGCAGTTTTCTTGAATGCTAGCTTGTATGGTTTTCTGGAAATTTTCGAGGCAATCTGTGAGGTCACCTTTTTCTTTCATCGCTAGTTTAAAGTTTTGTATTTCTTGGGCCTTTAACTTCAAGTCCTGGTAGTAAACTGCCATTTGTGAAACGCCATGTCCTACTTTGCGCGATAAGGAATTAATCCTTAGCTTTTGATCGGAGTTCAGCTTTCCTTCCTGAGCAATGTTACACACTTCATTCAGGCATGATTCAATTGAGATCAACCAGTTACAAATGTCACAGGTGTCCACCGCCTGAATTTTTTCTTCAGCAGCATCGTAAGGTATTTGAGGTTTGCTGGCAGGGCTGCTTGGTGTTGGAATATTCCAAGGGCTATTTCCACTATTTGACATACTTAATTCTTACATGTTTCTCATAATTATTCAGTAAAGTAAATCACTAACTTAGCAGAAAAATTAGGCAGTCGGGTAAAAAGACATTGAATATTCAAAATGCACACACGCACACATACACAAAAATATTGTTTTAACAACAATAGTGTGTTATTGTACACAATATTGTTGTTAAAACAATATTTTCACTTTTTTTATTCATATATTTGTATTTTGTGTTTCACGAACTGTTTCCAAATAAACGTTATTCTTTCTTTTTTTCTGTCAAAATAGCCACTCGAGCAGAACAACTTCGCCATTATTTCCTGTCTGAAGACAGAATGGAGACTCGTTAACAATTATCCGTGTTCCGTTGCCGTTACAATTTAATTACTTCCCTATGTCAACATACATTTTGGAAACAGTTTCTTGAAACCTTACTTGGATTCAGTCCGACCTTTGCATAATAATTGTAGACTGTAAATAAGACCTTGACGCGTACCGCAAAGGCTAGTGGGAGGTGGCTCACGAAAAGGATACGTGGAAGAATTAAGCTATAACCGCGGCGGGTCACACCGTAACTCAAAGATTGAAAGAAAGATTCAAATTTGAATTTCATCTGTTTCCACTTCAGTGCAATGTGAACACATTTGGGAGGGCCGCGCCGCAAATGCAATGCGCATTGCAAAAATCCTCCTGCATCACTTTAGTAAATTTTATATGTACCATCGCACACTACAGGCGGACGGGGGGACGGGGGAGTGTTGACTAAATAAAAAAAAATAGGAATTTATCTTATTCCTATTTTTTTTATTTAGCCAACACTCTCACAAGTTCTCACAGAAGTCAAAAGTGAGTCATAAACATACTAAAGTAAACGGGCATAATATGAAACGCTGTCAAAAATAACAGATTTCAATATGCTGATTTTCTTAATATCTCTGGTTTTGGGACTCAAATATTTTCTCGGAATGCCGAATTTTCCTACTTTATAGTTACCAGGAGGAGGAGTTATGAATTATGTGAAATTCACTCATCCTACATAGAAAAGGGAGGATCCTCCAACCAGACGGGTGTTATGTCTGGTGGGCTAATGCCCGACAATTGATGTCGGTACGTTGTTTATATGCAAGTCGAGCGGTAAACTCTGCTTGCACGATGTAGGATTTTGCATGACCTCAGTGTCTTGTGCAGTTCGCGTGTGGCGATGTAGATGCCGCCACGCTACCACCCGATGGGGGTTGGGAAAATTCTCAAGTTTTCGATAGTTGGTTTTGTTACAGCTATCATTCACCGCTCTTTCTATCATTAATATTAAATAACAATGAGCAGAGACATCCATCCCATTAACACACTGAGATCACCAATATATTTGCCGAACGTTGTGAATGTGGTAATATTTACCTGCGACCCTTTATTGACCCTTTATATTATCTGGCCAGTGTTTACATACGAACATATCCTACCTATTAAAGTAATAACTCGAATAAATCATCTAATTTACCTTCATGACCAGCCTCAATAACTCTGCTGACTAATGGAAATAACAGAATAATACGATACCTTTTCGAACCTTTTTGTAAATATAATTATTTGGAACGAACCGAGTGACTGTGAGTGTGCATGTGTTAGATTAATTGTATTGTATTAATATGTATTTCTGATTATATTGTGAAAATAATAAAGCAAATATTGTTATAAATACGTTAAGTAAATAATTAGAAATACCCACATAGTTTTTGACTCACAAATGGCGTCACGTGTTGTTTGTTTGTTTGAAACGGAGTGGGGATTCGCCTTATAAAAGCGGTCCGACCCGTCACAGCGGCACTTGGATTAGCTCGCGGCCCAAGGAGCATTATCCTAGTACAACTAATAGTGTTTTTAACCCGCGCGGACCGCCATAAAGTTTTAGTTTCCTCTGTGTGGGCACAGGCTACCTAACAAGTACCTGTGCGGACACAGGGGGAGCCTGCCGTGCCGCCCGGTGGAGCCCCACCGAAGCGGTCGCGGAGGCCACGCCCCCGTCATGCCGAAACCCGGCAAGCGCGGCTCTCTGGGCCGCGATGCCGGGTCACCGGAGGACCGTCCGGCGCTGGACCGGGCGACGTCGCTGCCTAATATTGGCGACGCGTCGTCCGGGTCGTCCGGTGCACCGCCGGTCAGGCCTCCACCCACGAAGAAGGAGGGAGATCGCCGCCACCACGAGGACAGAAGAGGAGGGGGAGGGGGGACCGCTGTAGCTGCCGGCCCTCCGACGACACCGGCGCCTGCGCGCGTTGCGCCGACGCCGTCGTCGAGCCGGCAGCACGCGGTACCTATCCGCCCCGCTGCATTTCGTCCGGTGCCAATCCAGGCACCGGAACCAACTGCCAGCCTGCCGAGCCGCGCGCCGCAAGCGCGCGCCCTAGCACCGCCGGCGCGCCCACCAGCTGCGCCCACTGCGCGCGCTGACGGGACACGGACGCGGCCCGCCGCCGCTCAACCCACGCGCCCGCTGGCGCCATCCGCGCGCCCCCGCGCGCCCCCAACCCGCACCACCGCGCCTCCGCCGCGGTTTGCGTCGCCGCCCGCGCCCTCCAGGGCTGCGGCCGTGCAGACGCAGACGATGCATCAAGCTGTGCCAGCTCCGAGCACCGCCAGCTCCGCTCCCAGCCGCTCGCTGGCGGGACCGGAGACGGCTGAGCAGGAGCGGCCAGTAAGTGCCGGCCCATCCACCCGGCAACCACGCGCGATGCCTAGGGTGCCCGCCTCGCCGGCGCCCCCCCGCACCTCCGCGTACGACTCGCCCGCCATGCTGTCGGCATGCTCCTCCCGTGTGGGGTCGAGCGTGTCGCTGGCCTCGGTGGGCTCGGCCGCGTCCGGTCGCGATGACGTGTCCCCGGACACGACCCCGCGATCCGGTCAGCGGCCCAACGTGGGAGAGGGTGAGGACGCCGAGCCAATGTCGCCGGCGTCACCAACACCGTCGCTGGGTTTCGGCTTTGAGTTTGCTCTCGAGGCCAGACCCCAGCGGCGGAGAAGAAGCTCCGGCGACACCGCGTCGGAGGAGGCGAAGAGGTACTGCCTCGACCCGCCGCGGCCACAGCGCGAAAGCGCGCCGCGGGGTCGGGGGGTGCCGAAATCGCCTACCTTCTCCGATGCGGTGCGCCGTACACCGCCGGCGTCACCGAAACCGGACACATCTGCAGGGGTAAGTGCCACACGCATATCCCCTGCCCCCCCTGCAACTACAGCGCCCCCTGTGGCCACCCCCGGCACCGTCGCAGCGTCTACGTCGACGAAACAGAAGCCGGGGCCGAAAAAGCTTCGCTACCCTCCGCTGGTGGTGGAGAGGCTGCCAAACTGGGCCGCCCACTTTAGGGCCATCAGTGCCAAACTGGGCCGGCCTCCTAACGCTCGTCCATACGGGAGCGGAGTTCGCTTCACTCCCGACAGCGAGGAGGAATATAGGCTGGTCCAGAGGTACCTGACTGGCCTGGAAAAGGAAAGCGGCGTATCTTGGTTCGCCTACTCACTGCCGGCGGACAAGAACATGAAGATTGCCATCAGGGGGCTGCCGGCCGATACAGACCCCCAGGAGATAGAGGAGGAGCTCCGGGCGTTGGGTTACCAGCCGGAGTATGTGCGCCACATAAAGGGCGCACAAGGACGACCCGGCTGTGTTTTTCACGCCATTCTGAAAAAGACGCCTGACGTCCGGGCCATATTTGACACCACGATATTTATGTATATGCGTGGTGTCAAAATAGAGGCTTGGCGTGGAAAGCGTGGGCCCGCACAGTGTCACCGGTGCCAGCGCTTTCGCCACAGCTCGCACCAGTGCCACCGTCCGCTCGCTTGTGTGCGGTGTGGAGGGGAGCACGCGGCACGAGACTGCCCGCGCCCGCGGGAGGAACCGGCCACCTGCGCTAACTGCGGTGGGCCTCATCCCGCGTGCAACATCAAGTGCCCTGTGTTCCAGGATGAAATCCGGAACAAGCGAGCGGGGACCGCAGCCATCACGGCCAAACGCCGGACACAGCTGGCCACGGATAGGCCACAGGCGAGTATTTTAGAGGCAGAAGGCACGACGCTGATGGCGGCGGCCAACGGCCCCACACAGAGGACCCAAGCTCCCCCCTCTGGGCGGAGGAAATACAAACGCGGGGGGAAAGGTAAGAAACCCAAACCCCCAGCGACCACAGCGACCCAAAAGGATATCCCCGCGGCCGACCCTGCCTCAACCAGAGAGCAGGCTGTGGACAAAGGTAAGGTACCTACCGCTGGCGCCGGCATAGCGCAGCGGAGAGATGGGGAACTTAAAAAGTTCGCCACGAAAGCGAGTGGCGCCGCCACCGGCGTAACTGACGCTAGCGCCGGTGTGGAGCGGCGTAAAGTGGCGGAACCAAACAAGTTCCCCAGACAAGAGACAGATGGCGCTACCGGCGCCTCTAAAACTAAGAAAGAGTTCACAGCCTGCGCCATTAAGCTGCTAATGGACCTTATTAAGGCCATAAGGCAGGGTCAGGATGTGGAAACGGTCATCCTCGATGGCCTAGCCACTTTATTAAGGCTTTATCATGGCTAGGCCACTGAGGGTGATCCACTGGAATGCCCGCGGCCTTCGGGATAAGGTCGCCCCCCTCCGCCACCTCCTGAGGGATCAGGACATCGACGTGGCGCTCATAAGCGAGACGCTCCTGGGGCCCGAGGACCGGGTTAGGTTCCCGGGATACCTCGCTTACAGGAAGGATGAAAGGTCGGCTCACAATATCCGTTATCGTGGTCTGGCGGTCCTTGTGAGACGAAGAGTCGTCCATCAACAACTCCCCTTGCCGTCGCTCAGCAGTTTTTACGCGCTGGGTGTGCAGCTCCATGTAGCCGGTGAGGATATTAACTTATACGCCTGTTATAAGCCGCCCGCGGCCCATTTGGATCCGATAGAGCTGTGGGCGCTTATTAACACGCCACAGGCAACCATCCTCGCCGGTGATTTCAATTGTAAACACCCAGCGTGGAACTCAGCCAATACGAATACCGAGGGGAGACGGCTCTTCGCGGACGCGGAAGCCTTCGGCTATACGGTGTCCGGCCCAGAAATGCCGACTCACTACCCGGACGCAGCAGTGAACACACCGGACGTGCTGGACATCGTAGTCCACCGAGGGCTACACTGCCAGATCACGCAGCAAGTGATAGACGACGAGTTACAATCGGACCACCAGCCTGTACTCGTCGTCTTATCGGGTATGCCGACCCGACTGAAGCCCATAGCGCCACGTCGCACAACGGACTGGACAAAGTTCGAGGAAGAGCTAGAGACCACTACGCCTACTCGGCCCATTGTCACCGCCGCGGACGTGGAACAGATGGCTTGCGACGTCACTGCTTGCATACAAAGCGCCTTACAAACGGCGACTACGACGCAGCCGCAGGGGAGAGTGCTATTGCCGCCCCTGCCGGCGCGTCTGAAAGCGATGATCGCCGAAAAGAGGCGCCTTCGCAAGCAGTGGCAACAACTAAGATGCCCAACTTTAAAAACGCAGCTGAACCGTCTCGCGGAGAAGGTAAAGGCCGAGCTTAAGGCGCATACCGCCGCGGGCTGGGAGGAACGAATCGACGCGACCACAGATAGTTGGCCGTCGGTTCATAAACTCTGCCGCCAACTGTCTAACGCCCCAGCCCCGGTGCGACCGCTTCAAGGGAGTGACGGGGCGCTCAAATATGTAGCGGAGGACCGGGCGGAGGTCTTCGCAGAACACCTGGAGCGTCAGTTCCGCCCCAACCCGACCGATGACATCGATCATATCGCAGCGGTCGAGAAACACCTGGGAGACTATTTCGGCCCGCCGATAGCTCCCGATGAGGACCCCATATTTTTCTCGCCTGGCGCAGTGAGACGCGCCATCCTTAAGACGAGGCCTAGGAAGGCCCCCGGTGCCGACGGTATCTCCAACGCAGTGCTGCGCTACCTGCCGCACCGAATGGTCGCGGCGGTAGCGCGCCTGTACACGGCGATACTGCGCACAGGGGCTTTCCCTGCTTCGTGGAAGGAAGGGCGCGTCATTATGCTGCCCAAGGCGGGAAAGAATATACTGAAGCCGGAGAGCTATCGGCCCATCACCCTGCTGCCGACGGTCTCCAAGGTGTTCGAAGCACTCCTGCTGCGACATCTCCAGCCACACATTGCCCCACGCCCGGAACAGTTCGGGTTTAGGGCGGAACACAGCACGACGCTCCAGCTGTCGAGGGTACTGCACCACCTCGCAGCTGCGGCCAATAAGAAGGAGTACTCGGTGGCAGTATTCCTCGACATGGAGAAGGCCTTCGACCGCGTGTGGCACGATGGCCTAACATATAAGCTGGCCACGTCAGACGCGCCCCGTCGCGTAGTAAAAGTGGTCTCTAGCTTTTTGTCCCACAGGTGCTTCAGGGTGGTGGTCGACGGCGCGCTGTCTAGCGCGCGCCCAGTGCTGGCAGGTGTGCCGCAGGGCAGCTGTCTGTCGCCGACGTGTTACTCGCGTTACACCGACGACATCCCCACCACTTCCGACGCGACGCTCGCGCTGTATGCCGACGACGCCGCGTACATTACTACGTCGCTTAATGCGAAGTACGCGGCGGTCAAAATGCAGCGCGCGCTCGATCAACTTCCCGAGTGGCTGTCGAAGTGGCGGCTTTCGGTGAACGTGGGTAAGACGCAGGCGATGGTCACAGGATCAGCGCGCCTCCCGCCACCCTTGAATCTACAAGGAGCCGACATCGATTGGTCGCCCCGGGTCAAATACCTGGGTGTCACCATCGACCGTCGGCTCACTATGGGGCCACATGTCCGCAAGGTCGCCGCGCAGGGTAGGGTCGCCCGCAACCTGCTTAAACCTGTGCTCTCGTCCCGCATCCCGGTGCGCGTCAAATTGGGCGTGTACAAACTGTACGTGCGCCCAATCTTGACGTACGCCGCCCCCGCTTGGTTCGCCCTCACGAGCGAGTCGAGCCGGAAGCTGCTCCGCGCGCAACAGAGCATTGCGCTGCGGACCATTGTTGACGCTCCTCGCTTCGTGAGGAATGATGTAATCATGCGGGACCTCGGGATCGAGAGCCTGGATGAGTTTGTGCGGCGCCTCGCGAAGGGGATGTACGCGCGTGCCGACGCATCTGATTGGCCACATGTCAAGCAGATAGCGCCCTGGCATACGCGTCCCCCTGACGCGAGACCCTTGCCCCGCGACCTGGTAGCGGACGAGTGACCCCATACACCGGACTGGACGCCTCGAGTAAGTCGCACCCAGGTTACACGCGGCTTACTCGACTCAATAGAACTCTACAGATGACACACATCTATTGCGTGGCGCGTGCTAAGTTAATATAGGCGCGTCACGTAATTAAACCAGACACCCACCACTAGACAAGCAGTCAACTCACACATGCGGGCGCGGTGCGGGCTGCGACGCATGTAGACACTGAACGGCGTTACACACAACACAATGCCGTTCACACATACACATCCGTCCCTTAGCCCGGACTGTAATCGGCTAGATCTGAGAGCGGGACGGGCGGGGACTATACACCTATCTGTAGGAACGCCGAGTCGGCTCCACTGTCGCTGGTCGTCCTCGCTGGGCCTCCCCCGGGTAACCGGGGGTCTCACCTGGCGGGGACTGACCGCCGTGGAGTCGTGAAGAAAGCGGCGCTAATGTACTAGCGTCGTGGCGTGCCTACAGATTTACACTTAGCAACCAGTGACACGGACGCGTTAAAACGCGTCCGACGATTCTTAATTCGCCAATAGGCGCCCATAATGAGGGGCCCATATTAACGGGCCAACGCAGACCCTCCGCGGCCAGGGAGCGATGCTCCGGCTCCGCATGCCGCGCCCCCTTGCGGGGGCGCAGCGACATCTTCGAGTAAAACAGCGGCACTTTTGCTCGAGACGCGGACGGTGAAGGACTACTTGCCACAAAGCTAAGTAACTATAATTATTGTGTTTAGATAAACTTGATACATAAATATGATTATATAATCTATTAAATGATAAGTAAATAGGTAAATGTTATGAAATATAAATGTTATGTTAGATAAGTAAAATATGAATTTCGGATTGATAAACATGTATTGTTTTCTATAGTTCCTATTTCCTACATACTCTATTTTAGGGTTTAAATAAGACTATATACATAATTTTGGCATTTGATACTTAATTAATTGCTATATTAAAAGAATATATGGTATATTATAATAAGTTATGGCTTTTCTTTTACATAGTCCTATATACAAATATTCTTTTATTTCCAGTGTTCACAGACTAAATACATATACACATCTATAGTTACACTAAAAATCTAACATCAGAAGTGGGATGGCTCTAGTTCACAATTATTTATATTTCTTATGTTTTAGGATGGACGCTGAAGTTGTCGCAACTCTTCTCACAGCAATACGGGATGCCGTCTCCAAGCCTCACTCAAACGATGACGACATCGCGCTACCAGTATTCGACCCTGACAAAAATGACTGCGGAGCAGCGAGCTGGTGTGACAGCATTGAGACTCTCGCCAAGGACCTCCAGTGGAGCAGCATTAAAACTGCAGCAAAAGCAGGTAAAGCCCTGAAGGGTTCTGCAATATCTTGGTTTGAATCGTGGGAACCATTCGAAGGTAGATCTTGGGAAAATTTTCGAAGGGATATAATTGACACGTACCCTGAAAAGAAAAACCTCTCTGAAAAACTTACAAAGGCCGTATTGTACACATCTGATACATCCGAATCATATGGTGAATATGTCAGAGAAAAATTAAGATTATTACGCAACACTAAAATCTCTTTCACCGAGACTCAGCTTATAGAATTAGTCTGTGGAGGCGTTGACGATATTGGTGTAAAAATGGCGTCCTTAAATAGCGAAGTCAAAACAACTTCTGCTCTAATCACACTGCTGTCTACTTACACGAAGTCTAAGAAACGTTTATTAGAAAATAGTGATAAGAATAATGGTTCAGGATTCGGTGGGGTTAAACGAGCCAGATTTAGTACCGAAAAGAAATGTTATCTTTGCGATCAGGTTGGGCATGTGCAAGCACAATGTTCTAAAATTAAACAATCTCAGTCCCAGCAATCACCAATAACTAATCAAACCCCACCGGCTCCTAAGCAAAATATGCCACAAATAAAAATTTGTACATACTGTAAAAAACTGGGCCATACAGAATCTGTGTGTTTTCATAAACTAAGAAAAGAATCTTCCTCTTTAATTACAGTTCCTACTAAAGAAGTAAATTTTTTAGAAAAACCGAACTAAATCTCACCCCAGTTTGTGTCAATGGGGTGGTGATAAGTTCTTTAATTGACACAGGAGCAAATTGCAGTTTAATCAAAGAATCAATTGCTAAAAAAATAGGCTGCCATCTTTCACCAATATCTATGTATGTAGGTGGTTTGGGACAAAACAAAATACATGTGTTTGCTTTAATTTCTGTAATCGTTCAATTTGAGGATATAAGTTTAGATCTTGATTTTAATGTGGTCAGGGACAACGCAATCCGTTACGATCTTCTTATAGGTAGAAACGCTGTAAATTATCCAGATATAGAAATCGTTACCGATTCATCCGGTTGTCGGTTATCACGAAAGTCGTGTGAAGTAGCAACCGAAGTAAACTTGGTAACCTCGTCACCTGAATTATGTGGGTTAACTTCGAAAATAGAACACTTGCCATTTGAGTTACAAAAGAGAATAGAAGAAATTTTCGATAGATATCCATCAGTTCTTAGTGAGGTGGGCACGGTGCGAACTGGTGAATTAATTTTGCGTTCTAAAGAAAATAAGATTGTGTCTTATCGACCCTATCGACTGGCTCCGGTTGAAAAGGAAAAAGTAGATAAAATAATACATGAACTATTAGACAAAGGAATTATTCGTGAGAGTGACTCGCCTTTTGCAAGTCCTGTCATATTGGTAAGAAAAAAAGACGGAAGTGATAGAATGTGTATTGATTTTAGATCGTTAAACAAAATTCTAGAAAAAGACAGATATCCACTCCCTCTCATTGAAGACCAGATTGATAGGCTCGGTAAGGCTAAATATTTCATCTCATTAGATATGAAAAATGGATTCTACCAAATTCCAGTTTCACCCGACTCAATAAAGTATACCGGATTCGTGACACCTAACGGGCACTATGAATTTTTAAAAATGCCATTTGGCATATGTAATGGGCCCGCAGTTTTTCAAAGAGCCATTACAAAAGCCGTACAACATTTAAAGTTTGTGTTAGTATACATAGATGATATACTTATTCCTTTATGAACAATAGATGAAGGATTAGATTATCTTGATAAAACTGTTCAGGCACTGTATTCGTCCGGATTTGTTATTAACCTAAACAAAAGTAAATTTTTTGTTAATACTATTGAGTATTTGGGTAGGCACATATCGCCGGAAGGTGTGAGGCCAAGTGAAACAAAGATAGCTGCATTAGTTAACTCTCCCGCCCCATGTAACGTCAAACAAGTTCGACAATTCATGGGTCTTGCTAGCTATTTTCGAAAGTTCATCCCAAATTTTTCTTCTAGAACAGCATCTATCAGTAAATTAACAAAAAACGGGCAGAGATGGGAATGGGGTCTTGAACAAATCGAAGCTAGAAATTATGTTATAAAACAATTATCAAGCAAACCTTTATTATCTGTTTTTGATCATAAACTACCTACGGAACTATATACAGATGCCAGCTCCTTGGGCTATGGTGCCATATTAATACAGATAGTTGACGGTAATAAGAGGGTTGTTGCTTATTATAGTAAAATAACTACTCCGGTAGAATCAAAATACTGTTCCTATGATTTAGAAACATTAGCGATATATAATGCCTTAAAGCATTTTAGAGTGTATCTTTTGGGGATTCGGTTTAAAATCTTTACAGACTGTAATTCCATCAAATCCACCATGAGTAAAAAAGATCTGTCCCCACGAGTTGCCCGTTGGTGGGCATTTATGCAGGACTTTGACTTTGAAATTATCTATAAAAAGGGGAAATACATTGGGCACGTTGATTTTCTTAGCCGAAATCCTGTCAATGCATCAGTTTCTAACGATATTGAGAACAGACTCTATTCCTCCTCTCTCACAATTCCATCAACTTCAAGCAATATTAACTTTTCACACGAAAATCCTCTTAATGTGGTTAATTTAATTGATAATCCTCAATCATGGCTGGAGGTAGCTCAACAAAATGATACCGAAACTCAAAACTTAATAAGTCAACTAGTAGCTGGGAATTTAGATGAAAACCGATATACTTTGCAAAATAATTTATTGTATTACAAAACTCAACCCGACAAGCCCAACCTTTATGTACCTAAGGGATGTAGATTTGGTTTACTGCAGCTCTTTCATGATCAGAACTGTCATACAGGATTCGATAAAACACTGTCTAAACTTCAGGAACACTTTTGGTTTCCTCGTATAGCAGCTTACGTTCGGAAATATCTCAAACATTGTCTAATCTGTATAGAGAGAAAGGGGCATTCAGGTCCGAAACAAGGTTTCCTACACCCTATTGAAAAGGTTCCAGTACCATTCCATACAATTCACTTAGATTGCACCGGTCCTTTTTCTCAAACGTCCGAGGGATATAAATATATATTACTTGTAGTAGACGGTTTTACCAAGTTCACTCTATTAAAACCCTTAAAAAGTCAAACAGCTCGAGAATTGGTACCCATAATCCGGGACACTGTCACTTTATTTGATACACCTCGAAAAATAATCACTGACAGAGGTACTAACTTTAGTTCACATCAAGTAATATCCCTATTAAGGGAAATGGAAATTGAGCATCACATGATTGCTACGGGCACACCAAGGGGAAACGGCCAGGTAGAACGTTATGTAGCCACCGTCATTGATATGCTTAACACCACTTGTAATGGTTCGTCAGATTGGCCAAGCGGTTTGTGGAAGGTTCAGCAGTCTATCAATACCACTATCCAAAGATCGACTGGTTTCTCTCCGATTCATTTACTCATCGGTTGTAATGCTAACATACCAAGCATCCAAGCCCATTTAGATGAAATTAATATCTCTGAACCGAATATCGATTTAAGGGCAGATCGAGAATTAGCATATCAACGACTACTACATGAATCGACTAAATTTAAAATCAGATTTGATTCGGTAAGACGGGATACTAAATCTTTTGAAGTAGGCAATGTAGTTTACGTAAATCAGGAACATAGGCGTCATGATAAGCTGAGTCCCCGATTTAAGGGTCCATATGAAATAAGTTGTGTACTTCCACACAATAGATACGCTCTCAGAGGAAGAGGTAATTTCAGAAGAGGTAATTTCAGAAATATAGTAGTATCTAAAGATAAATTAAGACTATGGCCAGGTGTATGGACAGATGAACTTGCTAACAATGGGTCAATGAATTAATTAAGATATTATTTCAAATAATGTTTAACTTTTTATGTAAGTCTTTGCTTAGATCTATGTATTGTATACACTTAATGTGAAAAGTGGTCCATTGTATATTCTATTATTAGATTAAAGAAATGTTATTGGAATATTTGAAATAAATGTCTACTGAATGTGAGAAGTGAGACATACTAAAGAAATGTTATTGGAATATTTGAAATAAATGTCTACTTAATGTGAGAAGTGAGACATACTTTGATTAAGCGAATGTTATTAGGATCAATGTTCACTGTGAAGAAATAAGACTATGTATGGGTGCTCACAATGTCTGCTTAATGTTAGAAGTGAGACTGTGATGCCGGATAAAAGTTCTAATGTTTAATGAAGTAATTTACTTATTGTTAAGAATTAACGTTTGTATGATTAATATAAATGTACTGGTATAAATATCAATCTAGGTACTTCAGGGAACGAAGTACATATCAGAATGGCCGTGTTAGATTAATTGTATTGTATTAATATGTATTTCTGATTATATTGTGAAAATAATAAAGCAAATATTGTTATAAATACGTTAAGTAAATAATTAGAAATACCCACATAGTTTTTGACTCACAAATGGCGTCACGTGTTGTTTGTTTGTTTGAAACGGAGTGGGGATTCGCCTTATAAAAGCGGTCCGACCCGTCACAGCGGCACTTTTGCTCGAGACGCGGACGGTGAAGGACTACTTGCCACAAAGCTAAGTAACTATAATTATTGTGTTTAGATAAACTTGATACATAAATATGATTATTTAATCTATTAAATGATAAGTAAATAGGTAAATGTTATGAAATATAAATGTTATGTTAGATAAGTAAAATATGAATTTCGGATTGATAAACATGTATTGTTTTCTATAGTTCCTATTTCCTACATACTCTATTTTAGGGTTTAAATAAGACTATATACATAATTTTGGCATTTGATACTTAATTAATTGCTATATTAAAAGAATATATGGTATATTATAATAAGTTATGGCTTTTCTTTTACATAGTCCTATATACAAATATTCTTTTATTTCCAGTGTTTACAGACTAAATACATATACACATCTATAGTTACACTAAAAATCTAACACATGCCTTTTGGTTATTTACTAACCAATAAAGTAATTATGTACGATAGAGTGTATTTAAAATTTGAATATCTAACATACTGGAAACGTTAATTATTTGTATAAGGTCTAAAGAAACTAGGTATATTTTTATTTTATTTCTTAAGAAAAGTTACAGCTAGAATACAGATAATTGACAGTTAGTAAAAGAAGGCCAAGTTATCACCGAAAATATTAGGGTAGCACAAGAAACAGTAGACAGGTAAGAGAAAGTAATAATAAGTAAGCACTCGGAGAGAATCAACAAAAGAGTGAATAGGTTTTAGTGATCTTCAAAGAAGTTTTTACACAGTATTTTTTTTTAGTTTAGGAACACTGGTGGCGAATAAATCAAGATCATCAACTCTCTGACACATTGAGACAAAAATTGTAACTGGAAAAAACATATTGAAAGTTTATGTAATAGGCTGAACAGCTTTGCATTTGCACTGAGAAATCTCAGGAAAACTGTTGGAAGTAATGCCGCTCTATTGGCTTATCATGGTTATGTCTCATCTGTGCTAAGATACGGCTTAATTATATGGGGTAATTCCACAGACAGCAATAAGGCATTTATAGTGCAAAAAAAATGTTTGCGAGCGGTGTTTGGTACAGACCCATTAGAATCGTGCAGACCTGTTTTTAAAAAACACAAATTATTAACATTAGCATGCTTATACATCCTTGAAATGGTAGTATTTGTCAAAAAACATCCTAATTTATTCAGTACTGCCGATAGCGTCAATGTTTATAGGGTGGGCAAAATCTCAAGGGATCCAACAAAGCTGGCAATGCCACAGTCTAGAACAGCATACTGCCATAAAAATACTAGTAGAATGGCAATCAAAATATTCAACAATATACCGAAAGTTGTTGGAGAGCTGCGAACCAGCTTATTTCAAAGGCATCTCAGAGAATGGCTTATCAAAAATTGTTTTTATTCGATTAAAGAATTTATGGATTCGAAGACAAATGGGAAAGTTGCATTAACTGAATATTGAATTTGACATTTTTATTTTTAAGCTATTGACATTTTGTAATTTAATTTCTTTGGTGGTCGTTTGAAACTCGATAACATTATAAAATTGTAATTTAATATTTGACATTGGTAATTTAATATTTGTCATTTTTAATTTAATATTGTTTTTATTTTTTATTTTTGTAATTTGTTGTTTAAACAATTATTGTGATTATTTTTTATTTTATTTTTTGTCATTTGAAATTAGTTATGTTGTGTATTTTAGAATAATTAATTACTATTGTCACTAAAATTTGCATGCCGAATTTAGTAGGCGGAATATGAAGACCTATTGTATATTTGTTATAAAACCTGTAAAATACCATATTTCAAGCAAATAAATGAATCTGAATCTGAATCTGAATCTGAGTTGTATACTACTACTCTACTGGAACTAGCCCTGCTGCTACTAGCTCTTATCATATAAGAGTTTTGTTGATAAATACACCGCACAGAAGGAACATACAGTGGTTGATCATTCCTTAAGGCAAAGGATGGAACACGCAGCCCAATTTTGCTCATTAATTCAGAACAGTCGGTTGAACCATTTGCCAAATTGAACAAGAATACCATGTCGGCAAATTTTCTGAGCACAATTAGTGGAAGCATGTGAAACTTCCTGCAGCGGCTTTAATAATTAGGCAAATAGGTTTTGGCTCTACACTGAATGTACCTTAAAAATATTTTGAGTAACTTCGATGCGATTGCCGTAAGTATTATAAATAGGATTCCATACTGGTGAGCAGTATTCGAGATGACTGCGTACAAAAGCACAATAAATAATTTTGAGTGTTTTGATATGTTTATAATCGGCCAATATCCTAAAGATGAAGCCTAGTGCCTTGAAAAATGTTGAATAACAAGGGTCCCAAAAGTGATCCCTGTGGAATCCCTGATGGGCTAATCATAGTTCTCGATGTGTATCCATTAAGAAGAGATTTCCACATTATTTTTTCCAAAATTTTAGAGAAAATGCATAGTTTGGATTGGACCTATAGTTTTCCACGAGGTCCCTAGGCCTTTTTTTGTGGATCGGAGTGATTAACGCCGACTTCCAAATTGTAGGTACGTCACCTAAATTCAGGGACCGTCTAAACAGAAGTGAAAGAGGAGGAGTCAGACTTTTGGTACAGTTGATTATAAAAACTGGTGGAATGTCTGGTCTGTCTGTCAATCTACTTAAAGGAGTTGACATATCTAAATCTGCGGGATTTAGTTAAGTCAACTCCTTTGAGTAGATTGAATACTTCTTTAACTTCGACTGAATGTATGTCCGAAAAAATATCGCTCAAATGCATCTTTGAATCCTGCGCGTGGTCATGTGTTATACGGTACCCATGTAAAAAAAAGGTTTCATTTTAAAATTTATAAATATCTATGGTCTTGTACTTGCTACATATGTCGTAGTGAAAATTTCCAGTCAGCGTGGCAGCAGCGCGGCCACAGATTAGATAATAGTTACTACGCATGCGGTTGGCTATCTTGGGTGTGTACGAGTACTCATTCTAAAGTCCGATTTACACGGTGCGATTTAATTTCCTGTGGCATACATTGAAGCAACAATAAAAATTTAAGTAACAAGTGACTTGCATCGTTTTAGCAGTTTTTTGTGATTGGTTACTTACATTTTATTGTATGCCACAACAAAAAAACTTGAACTGTGTATATGGGACATAAGACCCGCTTGCACCTCCAATCACTGAATAGATTTAACGCATTTTAAACATTTTTCAATCTGTCTCTATTGTCTTCCAATAATGAGATGTGAAGCAAGCGGGCCGGTATCGTACAAGTAACTATCTAGCGCAAAGGGATGCGCTAGGTAGCAAAGAACGAACAGATATCTTGAATGAGCGATACCTACACAAAAGCTTTACATCCTATTTGAGCTATTGAATAGCATGCAGCACACATGATGGAAAATCTATTGTCTCGCTCGACGTGCAATACGTTAATCTCGATTCAAACAAAAGACAAAAAAAAAACAAAACGAATTTCTTCGACTTAGATTTTCACAAAGACTACCACATAAATCAAAATAGTCCAATTAAGGCCAATCCATTTTCAATTTCAACCAATGACGTTGACTCGTGTTTTGAATAAAAAGACCAATCAGAACCTTTCAAGTTTGAAAATTCCTTGATCAAAGCATTAATTAGCAAGCTGAACTTTGATGAGGGAATATAGACCAAAAACCGATCCGATCTGTAAACATAAATTATTATTGAAATCGTCACAGCTGACTATACCTCTATATAAATAAATTTATGTGAAAATCTACAGGTACCGGTACGTTTTGCTACAGCTAAACGTACCGGTACCTGTAGATTTTCACATAAGTTTCTGTAGAACCTTATAAAACCGTGTGAAAATCTACAGGGTCAAAGGTTAAGGTTAAGTAAAATAGTTAGCGAAACTCTACAGACTCTGATGGCTATCGATATCCAAACACGAAAAAAAAGACCGGCCAAGTGTGTTTCATACCTCGCACAATGAAGGGTTCCGTATTTGGGAAGTTGGAGTTTTGAAGGATGAATTTAACCCAAAAACAAACTTAACATTGTTGTTGAAAAACATGTTCTCCCATACATCGATATATGCCACGGTCAATTCTCCAACTGCAAATTTAAGTTGGTCGAATATAACTCGTTAACTTGTAAAGCCCACTTAGCCGTGATAGTTTTCCTTTTAATTTCATTGTATAATGTACTACTGCCTTGATTTTTTTCACATCTCCATAAACAACCATTTCGCTGGCAGGGGACTCTAACAAAATGTAGCCCTATAATGCTTAATATTACGCAAGTGGATTCTTGAATCGAAAAGTGGTGTTCACTGACCAGCAATATTTTTGAACGGCCTGTCTAAAGATACCTCACATCATGGGGTAGACGAGAAAAAAAATATCATCCCCACATTACGAGCAAGGCAGGAATTTTTTTTTTTCATGATTTTATTTTAGCACTGTCGGCGAGATTAATATATAAGTATACCTATGCTTACTTATAGCTTTCTAATACTAAGAGTCTCTGAGCTACAGTGGACAGACAGACAGACAGACGGACGTGGCGAAACTATAAGGGTTCCTTGTTTACTACGGAAACTCTCTGCCTGCGTCTGTGTTTCCGAACGCATACAACCCTAATCTCTTCAAAGTGAGAGTGAACAGGCTTCTTCTGGGTAAGCTCGCTCCATCGTCGACTTTGTTTCTGTCACCTCTGACATAGACTAAGGTCAAGAGCAAACCCATCACAAATAAAAAAAAAAAAAAAAAAAAAACCCTAAAAAGAAAAATATTTATTATGTTTTTTTTTGGGGTCAACGAATATAATAGATTTAGATATAGCTGAACCAATATCACTAGCTAATTTAATTTGACCCTTTATATCTATACCTTAGAGTCGCTTTTCGTATCTGTCTGTATGGCCGCTTTGTATCTGTCTGTATGGCCGCTTCGTATCTGTCTGTATGGCCGCTTCGTATCTGTTTGTATGGCCGCTTCGTATCTGTCTGTATGGCCGCTTCATATATATCTGTATGGCCGCTTCGTATCTGTTTATATGGCCGCTTCGTATCTGTTTGTATGGCCACTTCGTATCTGTCTGTATGGACGCTTCGTATCTGTCTGTATGGCCGCTTCGTATCTGTCTGTATGGCCGCTTCGTATCTGTCTGTATGGCCGCTTCGTATCTGTTTGTATGGCCGCTTCGTATCTGTCTGTATGGCCGCTTCATATATATCTGTATGGCCGCTTCGTATCTGTCTATATGGCCGCTTCGTATCTGTTTGTATGGCCACTTCTTATCTGTCTGTATGGACGCTTCGTATCTGTCTGTATGGCCGCTTCGTATCTGTCTGTATGGCCGCTTCGTTTTTCTACAATGGATTTAAATGCAGTTTTTACCATCATTTAGATTAATCCGGAAGGATTACGTGTATAAGACGTTAATATTAAACTCACATATTATAATAAAGAAATCTCGGTGTTTTGTTACGTAAAAATACCAAGATTTCTTTCAGGAGCAGGTACCCGCTCCTGGAGGTACTGCCGAAGCAGGAAATTCATAGTTTCGGCCGGAGTTACGGGCGCGTCCTACTCCGTATCACTAACGGACATATGATTAGTTCGGGTCCTAAACTAAGAATGACTGACAAGTCGATTTGACAGCTGTCCTTATTCTCAAATGTGTATAAACTCCTGTATAGACGGATCAACTACTTTTGGACGGGTCCGTATCTTAGTTGACGGACTTAGAGAGAGACCCTATGCTTCGCACAGTTTTTGCCAAACAATGTTTTTCGCAAGTGAAAATAAAATAAGCTTATCAAAGCACTTTCCTATTGATAATACCAACTCCGACAGAGTTCAAACATACGAAGTCAAAAGCTTGTATCTAAAGTTATGGTTAACTGATGTATATCCACTATCGACGTGGAAAGATAAATAAAAATATCTCCTGTAAATAAGCACTCAATTCGCGAAAAAGGCTCCTCTTTGTAACACAAACGTCGGTACGGGTCTTGAAACGAACCAAAGCTACCGATACCTAACTAAAGCTATAAGATGTGGGTTTATGTGAGAATATCTACGGATCGAAGGAAGATCTACGGGTCGTACAAACATTCGTAATTTGTATAAATATTGGTCCTAATGCGGCGGTATTGTCGCAGAGGTGATCCGCTATTGGCGACATACGCTCAGTTTGTTTAGATAATGGTACCGTGGTGAAGGTTTATCAATGGCAATTTCTAAGATATTTATTGTTCTGAAACATTTTAATACCTACTAAATAAAAATTGAGTTTTTGTGAAATAATTGCATAATTATTTTGTTATTTCCAATATCAATGGAAAAGTTGAGAAACCTGAATATGAACACATTCTTTTGAAAACTTGGCAAGAATTATAATTATAAACTTTTAGATGTTTCTCAGTGTTGTTTAACATAATATTTAAATAAATCAAAGAGCTGGGATTTAGAAAACGCAAGGAAAACTTCCAAGCTCTGGCTTTTCAACTAGAAACACGCTGTATTAATAAGTTGGCAACAGACTCAACACTCTACTTAATCTTTTCAGTAAAATATTCTGCACATAAAAGCAAGACTTTTAAGTTAGTATGTAAATCTGAAATGAGTATTTAATAGAATTACTGTCTCGACTTTGAATACCTCGTTGGTCTAGTGATCGCAAGTGGCTGCTGAGATCATGTGTTCGATTCACAGGTCTTTACCATAAGGCTTTTTTCAGTAGCAGCCCGGAATTTGGAATTTGTACCCGCTGATACGGTCGGCATAACAAAAGTTGAATTGGAGATGAAGCAGAATACTGGAGAAGAATACTGGGTGTATTCTTAAAGAGAACACTCGTTCTCTTTAATTAAGTTTTAGACAATCTGAGTAAGATAACGAAGTTGATTGCTCAACAAGAGGTTCCGTTTGACGGCCATTCTTCACAAAGAACTCACGAAAATTGGGGACGAGTGTTGTTTCACTTTGTCAGACTTAAATGATTTGTGAAGAAAATTATTGTGAAACGAGCCGTGCGCTCGGTGGGATTTCCCAACGGCAAAACTGACGATCAACCACTGAAAGTTTCAGAGCCTATGTAACCCCTTCAGGGGATGAATTTTCGTTTAGTGCTCACTTTCGTTATATAAGGAAATCTTGTGGCAATTTAAATGCTTCTAGACGCACGCAGACGAACGGTTTGGGCTGGGCTATGTCTATCGGCAACTATATATTTTTTTAAATTATAAAGTCAGTTCAAAATTCTTCTTGAATCGGTCCCTCATTACTGAGGATTGTGGTCACTGGACCCCTTTAAGCGGACAATCTGCTTTATCGACTCCGGTCCAAAGTTGCCATCACCACCTGCCGAAATTTGCTTGAGGACGTAGCTTCTTATACTTGGTCGGACCATCGTGATAGCGATCAGCCTCGTCCTCTCTTTCCTTCGGTATGGCCGACAATGACCAGTTTTTCAAGGCTGCTACCTCCCCTTCCATTTTTAATATAGTAGCCGATGTAAACTCGTGTTGTACTTGGAAGGAGTTCGTCATTATATATTTCCCGAAAGACTAAGCTGTGTTCCTATTAATAGAGAATGGATGTGAGATTTTCCTTTTTGTGTTTATTTGACGGGCGCCATGCAACGACGTGGGTATGGCAATAGCGTGGATGGACGTGACCTACGAGATATTGTAACATTTTACATGTAACATTGGCGTTTTTTATTACCTACATTATTAACACAGGTTCTTTGTTTTTCCCCGTTTTTGAAAGGTTTTTTGTTTATTCCCGCTTTTCCCATGTTTAAGTTCCACGTAATAGAGGGCGCGCTTATTGCTGTCAACCGGGTACAAATTCAAACTCCGGGCTGCTACTGATGGATGGCTGATGCTAAGTCAAAGTCAAAGTCAAATTATTTATTTCAAATAGGCACATAAAAGGCACCTTGGAACGTCAAAACTTACAAAAAAATAGAATTGATTCTAGTCTCCCCTTCCAAAAGGTAGTTTCGTATGGAGAATAATGGGCAGGAAACTCCACCGTTACTCTTTTAAAATGTTTTACAATATTTTGTATAGGTACATTAATTATAATAATTATATGTGAAGACGATACACCTAGAATAAAATTACTAAAACATTTAAATAATAATAATTAAAAATGAAGCAATGACAGATAAATTAATTATGTGATAGATACATGATGCTCACATATTTAGAAACATTATAAAAGTATACGTTTTCCTAGAAAAAAAAAAGTATAAGGCCTTTTATTTTCTCCCGCTCTGGGTGGAGCGGGAGGGTATGTCAGACTCTTACTGACTAAATTGACCCCTACATTGTGCTGACAACATCTCTTTGAGGACGCACCGTCGACCCGGGCCTGGTCCTTACCGGACGGTGAGCTACCCATTGCTCACCGTTTGCAAGCCCGCGCCTACGGTGGCCGGAAATCCGCCTGGGATTCCCGACGACCAGGGCGTCTCCTGTGGCAGCTAGGGGCGAGAGGGCGCGAGACTAGCCTTTCCCTTAACCGTCCCGCCTCCTCTTTCGCCATCATTACTGCTTCGCAGAAGGAGGTGACGGCTGCCCATGCCCTTTCGCTCCGTATCATAGCTTGATCCAAGGCCGGACGCGAGAGATCTCTGCCACAAATCGCCTCCACGAGGACACGGCGGTGCTCTGCCCAAGCCGGGAAAACCTCCACTGTATGCTCCACCGTGTCCTCCGGGCAATCCACACAATGGGCGTTTCCTCCTGCCTTATCCAACACAGGACCCTCCCGAAGCTGCCGTGTCCGGTGAGGACCTGCGTCAAGCGGAAGGTGAGGACGCCGTGGCGCCTCTCTAGCCACTCCTCAAAGAGGGGACTTATCGCCGCAATCGTGGCGTGCCCAGCATTTGGTTGCGACAACCGTACTCTCCATGTCGCCATGAGATCCCGCTGGAGCTCCGTCCGCTGTGCCGCGATTTCTCGCGGCAGCGGATTTACGCCCCGGCGTTTCGCCTTCTCGCGCCACTCCCATACGTGCGCGAGGGCTTTTGCGTCCAGATCCCATGGCGGCAATCCGGCGAAGTGCCTAAGTATAAGGCCTAATGGCAAAATTTAGGACCCCATGCTCTGAAGTCGTAATTGCAACTCATAGACCAACGCGACGAGGCGGTCTTTATATGTAAGGTAACACATAAGTACTAGAACCTTCGACCATTTTTTATTTCTATTTCAACAATAATACTAAATAAGAACACAAACTGTGATAATGACTTCAACACTAATTACTAATTAACATTAAAGAGGCCATATTTTAGCCTAATAGAGCTATAAAATATTAGGCTTACATTAGTATTTTAGTAGAACAGAAATTGAATTTTAGTACCTGCGTAGATTTGGTTTAATTAATACGTGACAAATAGGTTTTAATTTATAGGCCTTTACGAAAATAGCTCATGTTGTGATATAAACATAAGCAATTAGTAATGAAGTCAACGTTATTGCCCAATGTATGTCAGACTTACTAAGTATGTATATATGTATATCTTACCGCTCTTTCAGCTCTGATAAGGCTGACGCAGATGTGGGCGGGCCGCACCGCATTGCAAGAATCCTCCAACATCATGGTGAGGGGGATGATGTCTGATCTTCGCGTTATGCTCGTGAACGGGTGCTACTTGTGGTGACTGGTCGTCTTGCTGACCATGGTTTTATTGTTGTTATTAGTAATTAACTGTTTATTTATTTTACTTTGATGGAGCTAGTTTATCATTTGTGACTTTTATTTACAGCTATAGCTTTATATAAGGTGTCACGCGCTTTATGCCTGGAGGCTTTTAATTAGGTATTAGGTTCTGTTTACGTTTTTATGTTGTAATTTTTATTTTTGCTTGAGTATAGTTTTCATTGTTTTATTGGTATAATGGCGTGTGCTAGCTAACATATGGCAAGTAATTTAATTTAATGTTTTGTGTTTCGTAATGTTAATTACTTTGCATACGATTTGTATAGAATCAAGTTTTTCTAAATAAACAGACAGGTGTGCTGCTGGGGAGTTTGTTGCGCCACTTCTTCCCAGCTAAAGAATTAGGAAGTGGTGAAGCGGCGGGCGTTTTTGGGGGACTGTCTTATGTAATTTTGACGTTCGAAAGTGCTAATTCTCAGCCTAGTTTGAATAAATGACTTTTGATTTTGATTTTGACTTCACTTTCCTACATTTTCCATGAATGGGCGGGCTGCATCGCACTTTTATTCGACTACGGCACAGCCGAAGGAGGGTTTATTTTTTAAATATTTATTTATAAGCATACGCATAATCAGCCTATAATATCCCCACTGCTGAGACACAGGCCTCTTCTCTCCAAGACGCAGTAAGCAGTGATCCACCCGGTTTCGAATTTTTGGTTCTAAGACATGCCGGTTTACTCACGATGTTTTTCTTCACCGTTTTGAGACCAGTGGCGATATAATTATTTACACAAAGTAAAGCACCTGTCTGGATTCGGATCCACGACCTACACTTCGTAAGTCAGGGCCGTTACCACTGGGCCACCACTGCTCTAAATAAAATTGAGTAATATTTAATATGTATATATAATACCGTGTTATCTACTATTGACCGGTGAATTAGAAACAATATAGGTACATACCATAACTACTTCGAAAACTTTTGAAAAGTCAGGTAGTTTTACAAAATTCTCTACTACTACTGACTGCATTTAATTGTTTTTTTTTAAGTAAGCAGCCGTAGCAGCTTAACCTGTTAAGCTCCGCGCGACACGGATTCGGAGTAAAAAAAAAAATAGAAAATCAATTGTCTCTTTAACTGTCCTTGACAAATTAAACTGTTTTCGGTATGTATTGTTAATTTATTCACGTGTCTGTTTCAATATTTCTCAATAAGTTTCGGATGTAGGAATGGGACTCTATATTAATGAGCTGACCACGCGGTAAATGGTATCATGGGGCCGTAGGGTTCTGGAGTGGCAACCGCGTACCAAAAGACGTAGCGTTGGAAAGTCTCCTACAAGGTGGAACCGTCGGTCCACCATGTAGGAGGCTTGAACCTTGTTAAGGGCGCAGGAATCCGCTGGATGCGGGAAGCCCAGAACCGGTCGAAGTGGCGGTGCTTGGGGGAGGCGTATGTCCAGCAGTGGACGTCTTTTGGCTGAAATGATGATATGATGATCACGCGGTAAGGCAAGGCGACGAAAATTATTTATGTTGAAAGATCACGTCAGTAAAACTTTTAACAATGACAAGGCTAAAACTCTTCACAGTGCCGTAAATTGAAAAGAATAACATAATGACATAACATCACTCCTGTTTTTCCCCGGAGGGTTAGGCAGAGATAACTGTAGTACTGTGAACACACCGGCGCGGTGCTACCGGTGAGACCGAGATAAAATGAAACGCTTATTTATAGAGTAACTTGAGTAATAATTATTCCTATATTTTAGTCCACAACATTTTACATCATGTCATTCACTTGTTAGCTCGCTAAGCTGACCCATCTTTTTCTTCTTTCTAAATTCGTAACAGTATTTATCTCATAATTGTATACCACTATCTTATAATTTCTCGTAAACATTGCATGTTAGAACCTAACAGGTTATCTCTACATCAGCTACACCCCTGTTGGATAAAATAGGGCTAATGTAGTGTCCAATTTCATTCTTATGAGATAAACACTACTATATATACCTATAAGCTCCTTTACCTAACGCCAGAAATAAAAATGTACAATAGGGTACGTCTTTTAAGAGGCCGACAACACCTAAAGCGCGGTCACTGTCAGACTGCATAGAAAAGAAAGAGAAGCGCGATGACAGAACGCTGGTAATTTATTGCAAAATATGAAGCAATTATCGATTTACAAAAAAGCTATAGATTGCATAAAAAAATAAAACACTATTATGCTAATATGTTGCTTGTAGAATAATCTGACAAAAAATCAGAATGATTGCATGTATATTAGTATGGTTTTTAATCGTTAAAAGACATTTTTAGAGGTATCTTCGTGATATTACTATCGAATGCATATATCGAATGCATATATAAATGCATATATTCTGAAGAATATCATATATTTTTCTGATTTTGTTTATTGCAGCGGATCTTATACTTTTAGGCATTATAAAACTTACAAAATTTGCGTTTAGGTCTTGTAGTCCCCTTAAAAGAGAAACCTTAAGTCAGGACGAACGACTCGCGATAATCAGACATCACGACACGTATCAGTCAAGTTAAATATGAATTTATACCATTGTGCTCTTACACAAACTAACGTCGTCATGAGCAAACCTCGTCGCGCCAAAACGGGCGAAAAAGATGCGAAGTGGCCACTTCACATCGAAGTGTCAACCAAACAAACTCTGCGAAGGCTATGCCCCGTTAGCAAAGCTGGACTCAGCCTAGACCGAGCGTCACGAGAGGTACTTAAGACGCTGACAACACCTAAACCGTGGTCACTGTCAGATTGCATAGAAAAGAAAGAGAAGCGCGATGACACAACGCTTGTAATGTATTGCAAAATATGAAGCAATTATCTATTTACTCAAAATTGAGTTGAGTAATCGAAAATAAAAAACAACCAAGTTCTGCATTCAAATAAGACGTTCTTGTTATTAATTAGATACGGAACGTATGTTGATATTTAATACAGATATTTTGGATTAGAACTCAAGGTAAGAGGTTAGTTTAACGTTAGCTTGTATCGAGATTTTTTTTCAAAACGTGTTTTGGTAACAACCAAGTTCTGGGAAATATGTTCAAAATTAACATATATTTTTCCGCTACCACAAACTATACAGATTTGGCAATTTTTTATCTTAAGAGAAGCCTATTTTGATCAATTGGGTCTTGTCAGCGCCTTAAATGAAACATATCTTTGGAATTATTATAATAATTATTCATGGAATCGTTTTACGTTTTTAGGGTTCCGTAGTAAACAAAGAACCCTTACAATTTCACCATGTCCGTCTGTCTGTCTGTCCCCGCTGTAGCTCAGAGACGCTTAGTACTAAAAATCTGTAATTTGGCATAGGCTGACACAATATATGCAAAGAGGAAGAACGGGATCGTGAAATATGGAAAGCTAGGAGGAACAGCCTTTGCCCAAAAGTGGGACGGATCAGGCTAGCATAAAAAAAAACTTCGTAGAACGTAGATACTTTGTACGTAAATACAGTGAAATTAACTGTTCAGCAAATTGACCACAACCGTCATTTTTTGTCGGTTGTTTGAAATGGCATGAAAAATTGACAGTGTCAATTTGATAAACAAATAATTTCCCTGATTGTACATAGACACAAAAAACGAGAAGGAACAACAAACTAAGTCATGCATTGGCAACAACCTATTAAAACTGAACAATAGCAATATTATCGAAACAGTCCATGAACAATAAACAGACGAACACAAAGACGACGATCGTTAACAAACCGTCTGTCTCACAATCGAGCCGTGAATTCTGCAGACACAGTTTCAAAGAAATACATACACTTTGATGCGATGAATTTGAGTTAACGAACAAAGTGACACATTTTGTGAGGCTATACACTTGTTCCGGTCCGCACATTCGATTCTGCAGTATTTGATGACCAACAAAGCTGACCCCGAGCAATTAATACTTTCTGCCGCCCGGCAGTGCCGATTAATGCAAACCAGAGCACCAAGTATTTGCCTACTAGGGATTTTTAACTGAAATAGTTCCTGTAAACTGGATTTTATTCACCCTTATTTGTGCCTGTATGTCCTAAAGGTATCCGTGCACCTTAGTACCTACCTTTTTTTTTTGAGTGGGAAATCATCAAATAAGTTCTCCCGCTCTGGGCGGAGCGGGAGGTCGTGTCAGACTCTTACTGACTAAAACCCACCCGTGTTCCTTCCGTTGCCTGTGTTGCCAGGGGCCTCGGTAACCCTTTTACCTACCTTAGTAGTTTCTGAACATTTCACCAGATATGTTTTAGGTCCCACATAATAGGGACATAGATTCTTATTAAGCTTCAATAGTATCTGATTGGAAAGTGATAAATGCGATAAAGTTTTATGATGTGTGACACGAGATAAACGTCTTTTTGGTAGTGGAAAACAGACACAAATCGTTTAAAACATTATTAGAAAACTCTAACAAGTTCAGGAATAGCTAATTAGATCCAATTTTGATAGAACGTTAGGCCAGCCAGTCTAACGAAATGGTTTATTTAAAAGTTTTAACAACCGTTTGAAATCAAAACTATGTCGAAGTAAATCCTAATCTAGATGTTAAGAAGATTATTCAAGAAGATTATTTCGCTATTAATTCTGCAGACCTTTTGAGGTTCTTAGTGGCCTTTATTACAATATCCTATCTCTGCTCAGATAGACGTTATCGGAATTGACAAAACGTTGCAGTCTACGCCTTTGAGACTAACGGGGTACTACGATTACAATTATTTATTGGACCTAATTACACAAATTCTCTATAGAATAAATACATAGACTTAGTCAACATATAACATAAATGTATTTTACTCACCAAAGTCAAATCATTCATTTGAACTAGACAATTATTTTTTGTTCTTTTTTAAATTGTCATTGTTTAATATTAAAATAATAATGGACATTACACAGAATTAAAATAATAATGTACATAAAAAAACAAATATACCTAATTAATTAATAAAAATAACTTAAACTATACACAAACTAAAATAGGGCGTCGAAAAATTCATGCACATCACTGTCGACTGGTAATGTACCCTAGATATTGGCGTCACAGGAAGTGTCAACTAGCCGTTTTTTAGAGAGATTTCCTTAAAAACGCCATGAGCACTCGGGCTCAAGAGTTTCACCCCCAAACGGCTCGAAAATATAATAACCAACAAGGTTATTATACTTACGCCGCTTGAGGTTCTTCGCAGCCGCAGCAGCAGCGCCAGCACAGCACGCCAAGCCAGGAAGATGGGATGGCGCAAGAGTATTGACAAACGTTGCATCCCACACTAAAGGCCTACCCACCTTCCATGGAAATAAAGACATGCCGTCGGATCTCTTGCCATCGTGACGGGCCAAGCCATTTGATTCTTATACAGGTGGAACGCCGACGGTGACAAGAGCGTGTCGGATGATGTCGTTAATGCACGTGTGCCGCGCTAAGCGACCCGCACTTTGGTTGCAAGACAGGCCGTGGTGTTCGAGACTGTTGACAACTTCACCACAGTGACAGCAATGAGGAGTACAACAAGAAGCTCCTAGTCTTAGGAACTATTATTAACTACTAGAATATTATTGTATATTAAATTTATTTTGACATTTTGTAATATTTAAATTTAATTAATCGTTATTTTATTTTGGGTTTTTATCTGTTTTTTAAGTAGTCTAATTTAAATGTATTTTTGTAAAGTATGGACTGGAATGATGTACGAAATAAATAATAATAAAAAATACTTAACAATCTAGAAAGAAAAGATAATTACGAAATGTCATACATAGTCAAAGGTCAGGTGCGTAGTACTCGCAACCGGCGCGGCGGCGAGCGTGTATGACCAGATGTATGAACGTAAACGAAGCAAAAGGAGTATGTAAGGAGCGTAGCAGGTGGCGTTCTATAATTTCTGCCTACCCCCATGGGAAGAAGGCGTGAGTTTATGTATGTGTATGTGTGTCATACATAGTTTCTAGTAGAGAAGAAAAGGCAAATAAAATCATAGAGACTCTTTAAAAAAAACCGACCAAGAGCGTGTCGGCCAAGCACAAAGAAGGATTCCTTAGTTGGGATGAATTTACCCCAAGAACAACTTAACATTGTAGTTTAAAGACACGTTCCCTCATACATTCCAACTGCAAATGTAAGTTTGTACGCACAATATTGAGAGATTTACCATGTTATTTGAAGACCATAGACTTCTTAAAGGTTTTTCTGTAACCTTTATGTAAAAAACTATTTATCGTTTTTTTTATTTTTATTTTAGGTTCAGTAATTTTGGAGATTCTTAAATAACTTTAAAAGTATTTATTTTAAAATTATAAAAATGTATATTATCTGAAGCCCTTTCATTTGATGCGAGTATGTCACACAACAATGTTTCGGCATGGCTGCGACTGCTGTCGTGTATGTACGTCGAACGGAATTAATAAAGAAAATTTCGATGTTGACCTACGCTTACTATCTGGCGATAGGTATTATAAGATATGCCTGCAGCAAATGCAAAGATTTCACGCGCGCCTCAAAGAGATGTCAGCACTAGTGTAGGGGTCCACTAGGGCCGATGCCTGCCGGGGTCGCGGGAAAGTACGAAAGGGTTACTGAGGCCCCTGGCAACACAGGCAACGGAAGGAACACGGATGGGTTTTAGTCAGTAAGAGTCTGACACACCCTCCGCCCAGAGCGGGAGAAATTATTTGATAACTTCCCACCCAAAAAAAAGCTAATGCAGAGATTGGCACTGAATGAAGTGCAGCTTTGTTCGGACAATCTATTGTCTCCTATCCAACTATCTATCTAACTTTAGTGGTATATTAATTGTTGCAAAAAAGTTTGCTCGCGAGGCGAGGTTCGCAGAATTACTAATTTATTTACGTTACACGTTCGTGTTTCGGTCACAGAAATGAATATATATACGTTATAAAGGACGATGGACAATCTACTATGGGCGCCGTTCCCAATGGTTATTTTGCTCCAACCGACTTCTTTTTTGTCTTATATTTTTCGTTATGGGCTCCTAAATAACAAACCACCGTTTGTTGCCGTTGTTTCAAGTCTTAAAGGTAAGGCTTCCTGAAAAAATCATCTTTCAGTTTCATTTGTCTAACGAAATTATAGATGTTTGTATACTATTTTTCGTCACAATGAAAGAGATGAAACATAACAATTGCCGACTATATAATATGGAACATAAAACAACAAAATATCACGCCTATATTCCACGAAGGAGTAGGCAGAAGTGTGTTGAACATCCACATTTCGCAATTTATGTTATATTTCGCGATGTAATCTGTACTATTTATTTTACTTACATGACATCACAATATTATTCCTCGTAGGGAGGGGTAGTCAGAAGTACACCTCTAGCTACATAGGTACGTACTACTGCATTGTATTTTTCGTCAAAATAAACTAGATCAAACACAACGATAGCCAACTACTCGTAATATAAAATTAAACTTAGATCATAACATATCATTACGCCTGTAATTCTCTAAGAAATGGGCAGAGATATATAAGACAACCAGACGTATCGCAAGTTATGTATTTAATTATTCTCCATATAGACGTGGAATACATAACATCACACCAGTGTTCCCAGTAGGTGTTGGTAGAGGTAAGTACACCCCTTTATAGGTAGCTACTGAATTGTATTTTTCGTCAAAATGAAAGTAATCAAACACAATGATAGTCAAATAATATAATTTTAAACATAAAACATAACATATTATTACGCTTGTAATCCTCTAACGGAAGGTACTAACTGTATAAGACACCCTTTTTGCAGGTGAGGTATGTAATGATTCCCCACAAAGACGTGGAATACATATCATCACACCGGTGTTGCCCGGAGGGGTAGACAAAGGTACACTTCTAAGCTATAATTATAGGTATACTTGCTTGTATTTTTCTCCACAATGGAAGAGATATCCGAAAAGTCTCAACTTATATTTATTAGTGATATTAAGCTTTAATAATAAAATAACGTCTGTATTCCACTAAGGGGTAGACAGAGGAATGGCTCTATTTTATAAGACAACAAACTTATTTCTGGTATTCAAAATGAACATCCACATTTGACCAGTAACATCATACTTACAACTCACACACAACTCGCCTGTTTTCCCAAGAGATAGGCAGAGGTGTACCTATAGTAAACCCACATTTCGCCAATTATGTTTAAGTCCCATGTAATAGGGAGATGTATCTATATATATAAATCAATTGCCGTGCGTTAGTCTCGCAAAAAATCGAAAATGGCTCAACCAATTGTAATAAAACTTTTGAAAGTAGTTGTGTGCGCGCCGGCGAAGATTCCAAAAAAAAATATAAAATATATATAGGGGGGCATTTCAACGCACCTGACGATAACTAGTTTAAAATAAAACACAAAACATAATTTTAAAATTCATAAAAACATTCATCATCATCATCTGCCTAGCCTTTTCCCAATTACGTTGGGGTCGGCTTCCAGTCTAACTGAGCGACTGCCTATCTGACCTCCACAACCCAGTTACTGGGTAATAGGATACGCCTTGGTAAGACTGGTTGTCAGACTTTCGGGCTTCTGACGACCCCTAAACACTGTCAAAGATCCACGATTGACAGCTGGGACCAACGGCTTAACGTGCTCTCTGAGGCAAGGAGGGGTGGTATGTAAAGATGGTCACCGATCTACGGACCAACCGCGGCAATCGTAGCTTAACCTGATCGATTGACAAATTAGGGGGTAGGCAGAAACTATAGAACGCCACCTGCTACGCTTCTTACACAATCCTTTTGCTTCGTTTACGTTAATTTACAAAATTCATAAAACCATTATAGCCCCGCTATGTTGGGGACAAGGTCCACGCTATCAATAGCCGGGGCTTCAGAGAGAAACCTCCTATCAATAGAGCTTCTGATCCAACTGCCTAACGAGAGCATCTGCAAATGATAGGCTATGTTATATTATATGTTTAAGAGTTATGGATCGTCAATTGTAATGCTATTTAGAATCTCTACAGGAGGATCGAAGTCATTATGTCGACCGTCGAAAATTCCAAGGTCTGTTGAAAAGCTATTTATCAAGTCCAGTTAACAAGCAAGGGTCAGTATTAGCCCTGAAACAGTTCGAAAATGCAAAGTGAACGAGCTGAGGAATAGCTAGGTATGTCGGGTTAAAAAAATAACGGTTTCTTGGCGACTATGTACTTTTTGTACCAATTTAAAAATTTCCAAGACACCAGGAACATTCACAATGTCGATTTTAACAGAGTAATCTGGAATTTATTCAAAGTGGACCTGATGTTATGTTAAATATTATAGCAGTACTCTAAAAAAGAAAAGAAAAGAAGAAATAAAGTAAAAAAACATAGGTATTCGTTTATTAATTTTTAACTATTGTGTACTAAAAATATGACCATATTACATTGTATTACCTTAAAACCACATATTTTTGTCGGTCGTGGCCATAGTAAAAGATGATCAGTAAGATTTTTTTTTTGGGTGGGAAATCATCAAACAACTTCACCCGCTCTGGGCGTAGCGGGAGGGTGTGTCAGACTCTTACTGACTAAAACCCACCCGTATTCCTTCCTGTTGCCTGTGTTGACAGGGCCTCGGTGACCCTTTAGTACCTTCCCGCGACCCCGGCAGGCATCGGCCCTAGTGGACCCCTACACTTGTGCTGACGACAACTCTTTGAGGCGCGCGTAGAATACAACGCGCGACCCGGGCCTGGTCCTTACCGGACGGTGAGCTACCCATTGCTTACCGTCCGCAAGCCCGCGCCTACGGTGGCCAGAAATCCGCCCGGGATTCCCGACGCCCAGGGCGTCTCCTGCGGCAGCTAGGGGCGAGAGGGCGCGAAATTTGCCTTTCCCTCAACCGTCCCGCCTCCTCCTTCACGAGCATTACTGCTTCGCAGAAGGAGGTGCCGGCTGCCCATGCCCTCTCGCTCCGTACCATGGCCTGAACCAGGGCCGGACGCGAGAGATCTCTGCCGCCGATCGCCTCCACGAGGACATGGTGGTGCTCTACCCAAGCCAGGCAGACCTCCACCGTATGCTCCACCGTGTCCTCCGGGTGATCCACACATGATCAGTAAGCTTGCTTTTTAAATGAGACATGTCTCAAGTCTGTTGGCTAAGTTTCGATATCGTGCTGTAAACAATATCTACCTACACCTACGGAGTATACAAGCGTGAATATGCTATGACATGCAAAATAAAAATACAATTTTAAGTACCTTATGTAAAAACCAATACGATTTCCACTCATTTTTTAATAATCAAACATATTTATTTAGTTCTACAGTAGTAACATTGCATTTCCATCTTTTCCCTGAAAACCCTATACTTTTGACGGGCGTCGCCATAGTAAAGAATGATCAGTAAGCCAAGACCTTTTGAATGAGATATATCTCAAGTCTTTTGACTAAGTTTCAATTTTGGGGACGCCAGTGCCCAGCATCTTCCTTTCAACTTAATCGAACCAGTAGATTCGGAGTGAATTGGCTGTGACAGACGAGTGATCCTACAAGAATTCCGTCTTTTCATTTTGAGGTACGGAACCCTAAAAATGTCTTTTTCCAATATATTAATTAATATGACTGCCTCGTTGGTCTACTGCTCGCAAGCGCTACTGCTGAGCATGAGGTCCTGGGTTCCCGGGTCGGGCAAAGTGTTATCGAGTTTTTTTATTTGTAATTTCTCAGTTGGAGCCCGGAGTCTGGATTTGTGCCTGGTTGATGGCAATAAGCTCGCCCCCTATTACATGAGACTTAAAAATAACTGGCGAAATGTGGGTATACTACAGGTTCACTTCTGCCCAACCCGTCGGAGAAACAAGGCGTGATGTTATGTTATTAATTAATATTATAGATTTTTTTGCGTTAAAGACTTCAATGGACTTCGAGTTCGACTTCAAAGGAGCATTAGTGGCTACTACAGCGGGCTCCATTGACTTGAACGCTTTTCACTTACATAGAATATCATTTTTCTCAAACTGTAACTTGGTGTACTAATTATATACAACACCAATTTACAATGTACCAAAACAATAGGCTGCCTAGCCTTGTAGGCCACAACAGACGCGAGTCATGCTCCGTGTTCTCCTACCTACCTTAATCACAAAAGGTAAATTATTTTCCCTAATCTTCTTACTCACCCTTTTCACGAGACCGCGGAATTGTTACTAACTCACAAACTCATTAGGCGGTGAAATTATCCTTGTTCACACGTTTAACCAATTTTTCGCACGTAACTTAATAGGTATTGACCTATCCACCTATGAAACATTTTTCAACGTCAGTTTTGAAAATGTATCTCTCTCAGTTTTCCAGGTTTTTGTTCAGGTATACAGTGTGTCTTCATCATGTGCATATAATTAAATGAGAGAAACTATGGTTAATTTTATTTATGGAAAAGATATTTAAAAAAACAAAAACAAAATGTTTTCTCGAATTTTTTAAATTCTTGTTCGCTGCTCTGACCACTTTGTTAATCGGTATAACTTTAAAACTAAATTATCTATCGCGATGAAACAATCTCAGTAATGATTGGAAATAACGGGGCGTCCTTATAAATTAAAATAAAGGAAAAAAAACGGCCACAATTGAGAATAAAAGAGTTTAAAAAAACTATTTACATATTTTTTTGTAGAGTTCTCAATAAAACGCCCCTTTACCTAACTTTTTTATTACTTTAAATTATTCAACATCGTATTAGGTTTCTAAAAGTAAAAATGTCACATTTAAATAACTCTTATCACATTTCCTATCAACTGTAAAGAAACGCACACGGCTACGTACCATATTTTTTTATTTTTTCTGTAAATTTAAGCATAGTGTTCCTTATTTCAATATAGGTGCACATGATGAAGACTCACACTGTAGTCTGAGGTCTCCCTATTTCTGAATTTGCTATGCTTAGTACAAAGTTTAGGAAATAATTAAGTTTCTATTTTAAGCATCTTTTAAGTTTTCTCCCCCCTTTTGAAAAGGTAGTTTACAGTGAAACATTTTCATTATATATTTGAGTATATTTTTCGAGAAGCATACACCGAGAAAATACTGGCCTGACATGATCAAAATAATGGGCTTTGACAGGTTATCACAATGGAATATCCACAATGTTGGGTATTGACTGCTATTTCTACGCCATCACTTTTAAAACATTGTGCAACCAAAAAAAATGCAGTTATAATACAATAACAACACGCTGGTATTCCCCAAAGGGTTTTGCAGAGGTGTAAGTTCACCACAACACCCACATCTCGCAAGTAAGTGACATGTCAACTCCGCTACTGAATGTCGAAGTTTGAAATGTCGACGTATGTTAGTTCTAAAGTACAGGATCTCGATGTACGCCAGTTCGAAAGTTCACTGGAGCGAAGTATGCAAGGCCGACGTATCGTTAGTTAGAAAGCATACGAGTGCGAATATAACGAAGGATAATGCTAGGTTAGGTTAGGTTAGAACAGTGACCATTAACGCCAGTTCCCCTCTATTACTCTAATTCAGGGTAAATTCGAACTGGCGTACATCGTACTCGTATGCTTTCTAACTAACGATACGTCGGCCTTGCATACTTCGCTCCAGTGAACTTTCGAACTGGCGTACATCGAGATCCTGTACTTTAGAACTAACATACTTCGACATTTCAAACTTCGACATTCAGTAGCGGAGTCAAAGTCAGAGTTTAATTGTGTAGTAAATTGACTAGCTACTTAAGTGGTCTGTATATTCAAATCACAACTGTCATTCTGTGACAGTTGTATGAAATGGCTGTAACACGGCAAATTGGTGTAGTGTGTGAATTTAATAAACAATTAATTTCCCTGACTGTATTTAGGGCAAAATTCAATCCTAAACAATATTTAATGTTATTGCATAAAGTTGGTTGCATATTTGTCATATTTCGAAATATTATTGTTGTGCGTAAGTTATTTAACTATTAGGAATTAATTTATTATATTTACGATTGTTATTATTAAAAAAAATATAGGAATTAGGTTGAGTTAGAATGTGAATTGTAATTCCTACATTTCCTAGTCGCGGAATTTAGACATGTATGTTTAACTTTCTAATGTTTGTTATTCTCGTGTATGCAGTGAATATATAAATGTTTTACTGCAACGTTTTTTATTAGAAAAAACATGTTTTTTTTGACAAAAAATAACTTTTCTGTATGTTTTGCATTCACGGAAATTATTTGTCTACAAACATAAAATTATTTTTGTGCACATCCTTTGATTTTGAGACATTCTATGAAATGTTACATTTCTTGGCTAATGCTAAATCGAACATAAGTTTTCGAAGCAAAAAACAGTTTCCAGCGAAATCTAAATAGAATATTCAATCATTTGTCGATAAATCTTAGGATATACACATCAATCAAACAGACTTACTCATGTTGTCTCCAGAGGCACAAAGTTGACCTAAAGCTCAATTGGAAAAAAAAAATACTTGAAAAAGATAAATATTTTGAAGGTTGGCGAAAACCCTCCCAAGGGAAAGCAGTTACCGCTGTCTGTGGATTTAACTGAAACACCAAGGGCTTTCCTGGCCTTAGAAACCAAACGAAAGGGACGTAATACTTTAAATTCGTCAAAAAGTTTTTTCAGCATAGATATAACAAAAGGTATATACCGAAACGTAGCAAGGCTAACTAGGCGATAGAAAATCCCTGTTAGTACCACTTCCAGCTTTACCAGTACCTAAATAAAAATAAAGGTAGGTATATATAAATATTTTTTGTACGTCAACCAAGGACTTCGTAAAACTGTTAGCGTATGTAAAATACTCAGCTAGCAGGTGAAAATCCAATTTGAAGTGGTTTGAACCAGTTCACACCGGTTCGGAGCGGTTTAGAGCGGTGGCGGTTGAAATTATTTGCATTTATATTAAAGGAAATAAACAAAGCTGAATCTGTCAGTTATGTGATTGTGCCTTATATTGTTATATGTTTGTTTTGTAACCAAAGCCGGGCTTTCTTGTGATATAATCGAGCGTTCGGTATTTAACTATCACCATATGTACATAGGCGTGTCAGCATGGGCACCGGCAAGTTTATTTTCAGGGGCGTGCATATTCAGCTCCATGAAGCGAGCTCGATCATTTATGCAGTTCACCTCGGGTATGTTAAGTTATCGTTTGTCCATTCATAGTTACAAGGAGTGACTTTGTCGACTTATGCAGGGAAGCTTAATTAAGAGAATGTAGGATGCAAGAACGAGCGAAGCGATCTCGATAATTTTTGCATCCGCGTGAAATGGGACAGGTTTTAATTTGGCCATTCATAAGGAAAAAGGGGACTAACGGTGTCGATTTATACAAAGAAGCTTAAAAATTAAGATAGAGTAGGACGCAAGTGCGAGCGAAGATAGCTCGATAATGTTATGCACCCCGCCTAAAGTCGATTACATTTTCGGAAATAGGAGTTCGGTACTTTGTCGACTAAGGGCTATTACGCACTGTCGACTAGTCGCCGGCGACACGGTCGCTGGCGACTGTGACTTATTACAGTTTAATTAGGTGGTTACGCACTTGGTCGTCAGTCGCCCAGGCGACTCGGCGACTCGCCGCGTAGTGGCGACGCACAAGCGACTGCCGGTCGCCGGTGACAAGTCGACAGTGCGTAATGAGCCTAATGCACAGAAGCTTTAAAATTGAGAGGAACATTTGAGGATTTCGCCTCGAATAGTTTAAAGCGTTTTCGCGGATATTTTTATACTTAGTTCTGAATGTTTTTACACCTTTATTTTATTTTAAAGCCAGGGAGGTGCAAGTACACCCTCTTGCACCCCGCTCCCGGCGCCTATGCGTGTAAGTGTATTCCAGTTATTGTTATTTACGAACAGATAATAAAGCGTGGAGATTCATGGAAGCATGGGAGTCTCCCCTAGTAGATTCTTCCAAATCCCTTAATGTTTACATGGACAACAATTTATAAAGGAAAACGACCCGTTTTTCGACTTAGACAGATAATTACAAATGTATAACAGAATTGTTACAAGCCTCCTACTGTAAAAACGCCTTAACGACGAAGTGAGATATTTTTTTCCCCAAATTAACATTTAAAATCTGATTTATTACCAACTGAGTGCTTCCACGCAATAAGGGTCTCTTTAGCGCGTGAAAAATTGCGCAATTCATCAAAAAAGTTCATAAACAAGAAAAGGGTTGCAAAAAACGCCGAAACTCATAAAAGTTATCACGTAACATTAGCATAAAAAGTTATCACGTAACATTAGGTTACAGTTTGCACAAATACCAAATTAGCTTATATGAGTCATACGATTACAAAGCTTATTGCGTAATACGTACCTAAGTACCAATTTTTAAATCCTAAAAATACCTACTTACGTTTTTTCACGATTTAATATTTCCTAATTCGAAAGCAATTTAAAACATTCTTAGTGGAAGAAAAATAGTTTATGTATTTTTAAAAGACTCGCAGCAATATACTGAAACTGACAAGTCACGTTTGAGAATTTGACCTTAAAGGCTCCTATATACTGGCACGACTTGTCGCGCGACGCGTCGCGACACAAAGGCACCGCTTGTAGCGCTACACGCGGTGTCTTTGTGTCGCGTCGCGTCGCGCGACAAGTCGCGCCAGTATGTAGAAGCCTTTAGAGTATACATATTTACGTTTTCATCCAAGCTATTTAATAATAATGAGGCTAAGACATGTGGCTGACGTCAGGCTGATGAAATCAATCTACTTTGCTCTCGCCCAGTCCCTATTAACCTACTATATAACTTCTTGGGTCGGTACACCTAAACACACAATCATACAATTGGAAAGAGCGCAGAGAGCTATTTTATTTTTTTAAAGGTATCTTCCTTACTACCTTTTCGACATCCCACAGAACTCTTATATAAAGATACGAAAGTCCTAACTGTACGTCAGCTCTTCGTTCTACAAACGGCCCTAAAACAGCATGGACTTCTTATAACTACAACCACAATTAGTAAAAGACGTTTTGACCCAGTAGATCGCCATGGTAAACGACTTACTACTATATTCTCCAAGCGTTTCTTTTGTTACCTTGGTCGCTTTCTCGACAATAAAATAAATATGACACTCTCAATTTATGTGCTAAAAAAACTATGTGTAAAATGAAGGGTGGGACCTGGCTCCAGGAATTCAGTTATGAAGCTACGGAAAAACTTCTAGCTACCATGATATAACTTGCGTGTTTGAAAACACATTTCTTTTTTAATATTGCTTAGCTACTATCCGTATGCGATTGATATATGTATGTATAACCAAAAAGTAGCTAATATTATTGTGTATGTATTTTATTCACTTGTCATTTATTTACGATTTGGCGGCAAATGTAAAATTATCTGTGTGCGTCAGCATGAATTTAACGCGAGAAAATTTTTGTACAATGATGTTTTATGACTTTCGATGTCATTTAAGTCAATAAGAAAGTTATGATAGACTTCGATTGGCCTTTCACGATGAAGCCCCGTGTCGGGCCACTGTTTACAACTGGCTTAATGAGTTTAAACGTGGTCGCACTAACTCGGCCTTCTACGGCGACGACTAAAGATAACATCAGTATTGTGGGGCGTATGATACAGACTGACAAAAGAGTGACTTATCAGCAGATTCAGACAAGCTTAGGCATCGGTATGAGTCAAGTGCACAAAATTCTCCATGAACATTTAGCGGACAGGAGGCTTTGTGCCCGGTAGATACCTCATAATTAGACAGAGTGTGCAAGTGTGGGAGGGGAATACCAGGGTGGTTTTTAGTCAGTAAGAATCTGAGAGACCCCTACGCCCGCCCCAGGGCGGAGGACAACCATGAGGATTTTCCACCCTGGATCAAAAAAAAATAGGTGCTCTTGCAAAGAGCAAACAAGGTAACCATCGGTTCGTGCCTCATTCATTTATTTGTTCAGACTACACATGAGGTCCATTGTGTTAGTAAATACCTTACTAGCCAATGTTATTACTTAAAACAGATCTTGTTTGATCGACTAACGCCCACACAAGCGGACTATCTGCCCGGGCGGTTATCGAGTGCAGAATGATGTTGGGACTGTCACGCGACCGAAGTAACGAGGCAGATTTCCTGCGCCATACTGCGTCAAAGTTGTCAGTACGCGCGTCGGCAAACGTCTCCAACGCACTGCAACGACTGCTGTCTCCAAGCGCAGCAGTCGCAATAGTACCCTAAACGCATTGTTATATTGGATATGCAGGGCATTGCTTGCTTTGCTTTGGGTATATCTGAACCACAGGGCCCCCGAGTACAGTGTTGTGAAATATGCCTTAAACAGCTATTTTAACTGCCACTATACATCGAGATAATCTGCGGGCCAGCATGTATGCCCGGACGGACAACCTTCTGCGCTCCCTCTTCAAATCTGAATCGTCTTTCAGGGAATCTGTTTCCAGATAGCCCAAGTATGTTAAATAAGTAAATTAACAAGTAAGTCAATTAGCAAGTAAGTAAAGGAGAAGGGAAGGACTCCATAGGTTTCTGAGCCCAGGTGTTAACTGAACCAAACTAGCCTTATTAGTAAGAGGATATAATAAAAAGGCCTCACTGAAAATTTGGTGAAATTTGGCTATCCAGGAATCAAGTTATATGAAGTATAGTAAAAGTGAGGTTACATTAATAACACTGTTGTTTTTTGGTGTTATTTGCGAAATATTTTTGAACGGCTTCGCTTGTGTAACGGTTTTATGCATGGAGTTCAAGAAGAGAAGTAGAAGATCTTACACGTTTGGCACGCCCTGGACAGTCGCTACAGTCGAAGACAAGTCCAATATCCTGAACTTAGAAGTAGTAGGTACCTTTTAAAAAGGGAGAAGAGGAAGTAAAATAAAACACCAATGTAACATATTCATTATTCATCTTCAATAATTATGAGAATGTCATCTAAGTTTTGTTCTTGTTATCTTGCCTAACATATTATGCACATCACATGGGCACAGCAGCCTACAGTCCTTCTACCTACAATACAATTACAATAACAGCCTAACATGGAATGATTCACGAACAGACTCATTACAAACAAGGTGGTTGCAGCAGCGGACATACACACTGGAATGGCCAACTTGGGTTGGTGCTTTAATCGGACGTCTCCCAAGAACCACATCTTGGGCCACATTCCAACATGCTGGGCATACATAGTTCTCGCTGGTTACCTAAAATAAGTTAACTATTTAAATCATGTTCAACCATAAACAAGCTTCATTACATGTACCTAATCCTAATGCATGTTCAACCAAATCGCTAGACCGAAATGGTTCCTATAACTGTCAACACCTCAAAGCAGTAAAGTCTGGGACCGAATCGGTCCCATCGGGACTTGATGGTTACCTACACCTTTTTTATGAGTGAAATGGTCAAACGGCACATTCCATAGAAGATATTAAGTAAGTATTGTTTGAATATATGCTATCCAACAAAGAGACAGCGGACATACATGCCACCGGAGACCGTAAACAGTAGGTACATGAGTCTGGTTTTGTTCGCTTGATAGGCTAATAGCTCGATTTTAATAGGTACTTACAGGCTGAGATGCACGCCACTGGCGAATAACTGATAAAATCGCCTCAACGTCCAAGACTCATCTGCTAATAGAGTTACTGCGACCAGTCGCAATGGTACAATTCACACAACGATCCATGTTGTCAATATCCGATCGATATGCGTAATCAGTTGTCCAAAATAGAGAGCCAGGTAATTCAAAGTAGCAAGATCCGTCTCCGTGATCTCAGTTAATGGTTCTGCAACCTTCAGTGAATGGGCAACTAAAGGGATATTTAATAGTAGAATCAAACTTTTTGAACTTTATGAGGAAAGAAATTATGATAAAAGTAAAGAATTTTATCAATATGTTAAGAACTATTCCAAATTATTTAAACAAGTTTGTAGCGAAGCTAAGAGTCGATATTTAAGTTTAAAAATTAAAAGGAGTCAAAATAAAATAAAAACGACTTGGGAAATTATAAACAATGAGACTGGAAGGGATAGGAAGCGTAATTGTGAATACAGCCTTAATATTAACAATACAGTTATTAACACGGATTTAGAGGTTGCCACAGTTTTTGAAAATTTCTTTGCAGATATCCCAGTCTCAACCACTAAATCTTCAAATTCATCACCCACTGTTGCTGAGTCCATATTGAATGAAAATGTTGATATTTGTAACCATGAATTTAATTTCGACTATGTTAGTGCTCGGGATATTATTAAAACTTTCAATACACTCAATGTTAAAAAAACAGCTGATCTATGGGGAAATTCTGTGGAGGTTGCAAAATGCATAATTAACACTGTAGCGCCTGAATTGGCAATTATTTTTAATAAATGTATTGACTGTGGTGTAATTCCTGACTTAATGAAGAGTAGTAAAATAATACCTTTGTTTAAATCGGGCAGCACATCAGACCCCTCAAACTTTAGACCAATTTCTGTGCTTCCCACCTTTAGTAAAATATTTGAAAAATTGATGCTAGATCAATTGCAAAGACATTTTAATAAACATAAATTATTAAACAGTAAACAATTCGGTTTCACAAAGGGTCGATCGACTACCGACGCTGGTGTGGAACTTCTTGCACATATTTTTGAGGCTTGGGAGAAGTCACATGATGCCCTAGGTATTTTTTGTGACTTATCTAAGGCTTTCGATTGTGTTTCTCATGATACATTGGTCAGGAAATTGCATCACTATGGTGTTAGAAACACTGCCTTGGATCTTCTTATTTCTTATTTGGATAATAGGATCCAAAGAGTGGACGTTAACGGTAAGCGATCGCCGGGTTCTATTGTCACTATGGGAGTTCCGCAGAGCTCAATTCTTGGCCCTTTTTTATTTCTCGTATATATTAATGACCTACCTTGCCTTATAAAGAACAGTCATGAAATAGTGTTATTTGCAGATGACACATCACTTTTATTTAAGCTTAAACGACAACAGACAGTTACTGACGATGTAAATAATGCTCTCTCTAAAATAGTACATTGGTTTAGTGTTAATAATTTACTTTTAAACGAGAAAAACACCAAATGTATTAGATTTCTGACACCTAACGTTAAGCAGGTAAAAACCAATGTACTAGTAAATGGGGCGGAGTTGGATCTTGTGGACACCACTGTGTTCTTAGGTATTACTTTGGACTCAAAGCTACAGTGGGGCCCACATATAACCAAATCGTCGAAGCGGCTAAGCTCTGCAGCCTACGCGGTGTATAAAATCCGTCATTTGACTGATGTAGAAACAGCTCGATTAGTATATTTTAGTTATTTCCATAGTGTAATGTCATACGGCATTTTGCTGTGGGGAAATGCAGCCGACATTCAGGCTATATTTGTGCTGCAGAAACGAGCCATTCGAGCAATTTATAACCTAAGTTGTAGGCATTCACTGAGGGATACATTTAAGGATATAAACATAATGACAGTCGCATCTCAATATGTATATGAGAACCTGATTTATGTCAAAAAGAATATTAACCTATATTCTAGGCACAGCGACATTCATAGCATAAATACTAGAAACAAAGACTTACTTATTGTGCCCAAGACTAGGCTCCAAAAAATTAGTAATTCATTTAAGTGCCAAAGTATACGTTTTTACAACAAACTCCCAAGCCATGTCAAAGAACTAAGCCTCAATAAATTTAAATCATTTATTAAACAGAAACTCTGTCAAAAAGGTTTCTATAAAGTTAAAGATTACTTGGACGACAAAAAGGCTTGGGATTAATTAAGCTACTCCAATGTACCCCCAGGCAACAAACTAATTTTATACTAAATCTATTTTTATACTAAGTGTGACATTGATGATTTTGTTATACTTATACACTATGACATTAATATTTACTTTTTGAAGTATTATATTCTTTTTTTAAATTATTGTGAATGTGAAGACTATGTGGATTATTGTTTTTATTATTTTCTCTCATTTAGTTTTCATCTTAGTCTGGCAGTTTGAGTCATTTATGCGGCCTACTCAAATGTCCTTTCTTTGGTATTGTTCGTCGAATCATTGAGCTCCTTAAGTTCTGAGTTGAGCTGCACGATTACTGACAAATGCGTGCACTGACTGGATAGGTCCACTCAATCAGTGTGGTTTTTTCCTCAAAAGACCATTTCAGACACCAATCTACATGGCCTTCACATGATCTGACCAAGATTATGTCTGGACTTTAAAAGAGACTTTGACCTCTGAGTTTGTTTCGGCCTTTCTTCTCAGAGTAGTCAGATAGGAAACGCCAAGCTCATCTAGTTTTTTTTCTAAGTATGATTGACGTGTAAAAGTGTTTGTATAAACCTACTTACAGAAAATAAAATCATTTCATTTCATTTCATTTCATTTCGTCGAATAGTCCTTTATAATATGCAAAGCCGAGGTCGTGGAGTTATACAATAAAACATGGAAAATACGTGAGCACTCAGAATGAAAGTAAACAAACGCTTGCCGGTTATTTCTGTCTGTCATCTGTCAGTCAGTGAGCAGTGTTGCCAACTGAAGAAAAATTAAAAGAACTCGATTCTATGATAAGATCGATTCCACGAAAAGATTGATAAGCAATTGTCACTCGATTTTCATACATATTCTGAGATTTTACCGATTATTGATATCGATTACCAAGAATTCAGGCATTTATTTAATCGATTATTTAGTTTCATAACTTAATTTAACTTTTCTCGCTTTCTAGATAGAAACATGGTACTGTATTTTGTGATTTGCTTTGGAAAAATATAACGGTTTTTTTAATAAACATTTCAACTAGTTAACTGCTGGGCCCAGGATTGCCCATCTCCTTTATACACCCTGTTTCATACCAGGCCTAGTATTTAGCTTACTAGCGCTTTCCAGAAACTTTTAAAGTCTGAATTGGCATAGTGCTTTGTCAGCGAATCCATCCTTAACTGTTTTCGGTGGTTTTGGCGCAACTTGACTTTTCCTTTGAACATTTTCCGCGATTTCACCATTGAGTCATAAACGGAACTCGATGAGGGAGAGAGTCACACCCGATGTCCCAGTACTCCCAAACTCACTGTACACGCCAGCCAAGTACGGCATCTCATCGGGCATCGACCACGTCCCTTGCAAGGCAATTATATCTGCAAAGCTACACAGCTGCTGTATAACCTCGACGGAGCGCTTGATATTCTTACAGTTATATGTCACTAAGGTTGTGCTCATAACTGTTTCGAATGCTTACTGTTTTCATCCTTGTCAAGTTTTTATTAGGTTTGAAACGTCTACATGTTATACCTGCTGGCCATAACTCATCGCTTAGGGACATGTCTAACTGTTATTGAAAACTATTATTTTATACGCATTAGAGCTTTTCGTTTATTTTTTATTTTTTTGTAGAACAAATTTTTCGTTATTGGAGGTAAGGGAGGTTAAGGGAGGTACCATAAACAAATAACATTTATTCTAGCACTTTGTCGGCGTGATTAATATGTATACTGAAGAATTATAAATTCTACTTTGGTATTTGATCTATTTTCTTTACACTACATATTTCAACCTCTTTTGCGGAACCCTACTGGCACACGTGTCTAACGTTCGAATTTTAGTATAAAAAATTCAGATTTTTTTGACAAGATGGTTGTGTGTCATTTGATATAAATTTTCTTATTGGAGATCAGATTATGTTTTCGCTGAAATAATTTTCATATTTGTCTCGAGGAAAAACTTGAAATCAGTTGTATCCTTTTTATACAACACTCCTGCATAAATCATCATTTATTTTTCGGTACCTACGTATTGCATATATTTGTTAACCTCGGATATTGTAATTTTGGCTATCTACCAATCTTAATTTTATTTTAGAAGATTTGTCCTGCTCGGCAGTGCTGTAATGGTGTTCATTTCCATTAGTTGAAGGCGTTGTTTCGCCACTAGTCCCACGTTTCAGTGGTATGTAATTTATTTATTTTGAAAATCCCGGCTTGGTAATCCCATTTTTTTAACCACATCGTTTTATTTAGGGAAACCACCTAGAGTTCTACATTGGGCGGCCTTTCATCTCCCGCTCAGACCACATCGAAACACATCATCCGGCAACGCGTAGCTCTTCAGCGAAAGCGTCTCACGCCACCACGCAGAGGGCCTCAACGTGGTATCGCTCCTGAGCAACGTAGCGTGGTCCATCGCGGTGTGCCGTCACCTCACCTTGCCGAGTCACCAATCGGAGCTATCACAGATAACTTCAAATTTTTCATTTTTTTTATCTAACCTGCGTCTTCAACGCCCCAGGTGCGTTTTTTATGGGATTGATTTTAATCAATCATTTAAGGTCGTTGACAAACCATCCAATCCATATCTGATCTCTACTTTTCCTAAATTACATTGTATTTTTTACTGAACTTTAAATTATATTTTATATTGTCTCGTACAGCGCTTTTTTTCTTTCACACCACACTACAATACCTATGCCAATTTACAGCTTTTTAGTACTAAGCGTCTCTGAGCTACAGGGGACAGACAGACATACAGACAGACGGACATGGCTAAACTATAAGGGTTCCTTGTTTACTACGGAACCCTAAAAATGGCATAATTATGCGAAACTTTAACAAATTCTACGAATGAACGATGAATTTAATTTTATCATTAATTTGACTCTTTCATCTTTCTTTTTGCACTAAACATGTTCGCATCAATAGGAAATGTAAATACAACTTTTTATATACGTTTTCTCAGTATAACGAATTTTAAGTAGTAGGTCTATACGTTTGTGTAAGTAGCATTTTACAGATATGTAGGTATTCTTAGAAAGAGCTTTAAACAAGGGTTCTTGCTTGGAATGTTATTTTTTTCTTCCACGGAGAAGATCGCTATTATTTTAATGTTAGTCTTTACTTTGATATGACTTTTAGTGCTTTTGTTAAAAGTTTGCCTAACTTGGAGCCAGATGGTAGATCATCGCTGTAATAAATCAGCTGCGAAAGTTACTAATAATAAAAATAAGTAGTAAGTACTTTTTTAACCTCGATAACAAAAAACTATATCCACTCGTTCAGTAATCATTGCTGTCCATAGATCAGCAACCTTTGCATGGGATCGATAGGTCTCTAGATAATGTCCTCATGCTGAGCCAAAAGAAGATTACATAATCTAAGAAACAGCTATACATTATTATAGCATACCACATCACTAAGAGAGCGATATATATTTATTTCCAAAGTATGCAATGATATTCATAGCTTCGAAAATTAATCTTTCTACAATAATTTAAAATGCGATGCTGATATAATTTTGAAATGAGTACGAAATAACGGCTCAATTTAAATTGGATTACCTTTTAAAATGAACAGAAATTCCATTAAGGTGAAACTGTAGCTGGATTGAATTGACAACGCGAATAAAATGTAGAAGCAAACGTACAGAAGGTAACTAAGTTAATCGGTAGAACACTTAAGTAGGAGGGAATAGCCTTTAGCCCGACACAGTAAAGACTTGATTCAGGTCAAGTCTCTATTGTATATTTTTTACCCTTGTCTTCAAGTCACAGTGAAATTGCCGAGATTATAATATTATTAGTTAGCTGTGTGTTTGTTCACTGCGTGAAAGTGTTATTTATTTAGTTAGCAAACAATTGTTCCTACATTGTATATTACATCTAAGATTACAAAATAATTGGAAGTGGGTAACACATCAAGTTGCTAGCACATCAAGAGTTACCTCCTTATAAACTGTCAAATATCTCAAAATTATTTTAAACCTTAAAATGTTAATGGTTAAGCTCAAAATCGAATGAGATGATTTGACAGTTTGTGGTAACTTGATGTGCTGGTGACTGTACAATCCACAACGTTATCATCTATTATTAACCTGTTTGCTTTGAGTTTTGATTATGGAAATATATATATTTTTTTAATATGTTGAAAAATAATACCAAGGGATTATAATAATTAGTCAGGAATATACTTTTATGAGAGGAAACCATTCATGAGTAATTTTTCTTCGTGATTATCAATTTACTTTCATCAGTGTTGGTTGAATTGCTTAACACCGTGCACTAAGTTGAAAACTACGAGTGCACTGCCTAGCATTTCCAATGCAACTTCTATTCTGTATCCATTTAGAATTCCTAAAACCTTTTAAGAGATGTTCTATTAAAGGCTTCGGTGACCACTCGATAAGAATTACAGCCTCTTATATCTCAAGCGAAAAGTAATTTCAAGATTTTGTATTATAAATACAAAATATTGAAATTACTTTTCGTAACTGGTATTAACTTGACGCACATGTACTTAATACGGGCGAATAAGTATAATTTGAGATTGATAAAGTTTAATTTCATATAATGATAAACTTAATGTATTGAAGTTAAATAATGAATTCGGATCATCTTCCATGAGTAATTGAGGTTTAAAATAAAAAGACCTTATTAGTGACTATAATATGTATATTAAAACTTTATAAAGAAAACTTAATTAATTATTAAATTATCAAATGAGTTAATTAATAGTTACAAATTGGGAAATACCTAAAGAGCCATTTTTATGTGAGTTCATACTGCTAACAATTCTTTTCTATAATATACAAGTTTAAACGGCTGTTTCTTAGTGCTGTTCGACATACAAATGTTAGGTCACCGTTGGTCTAGTGGTAATTTCATTTATTCATTCTTTTTATTTATTCATAAACAATTCACATTGTGTTGAATACAGGCTACATGCAATCTACATACAAATACAAAAAAAAAATACAAAATAAATCTATGAATTATTAGTTAAAGCAAAGTTCAAATAAAGGGTCAAACAGTTTCAAATCTAATGTCAAACAGTTTTAAGTATAAGTCAAAAGATATATTAAATGTCGGCAAATGATACTAAATTATATGTATAATGTGTATATATGTCTTATGGGAAAGTTCTAGTGCGAAAAGCGGATGGCGAGCAACACGTCGTTATAAAAACCGAAGCAGACCTCGACATTCTCCGGCTAAGTAAATGACTAATGTCTGGTGTTAGTTGCCTACCTAAAATACTAATTATGTCTAGCTTGTTGTTATTAAAATATTTATCTTCTTATAGTACTTTGTTATTTTGTAAGCCTAAACTACACACAAATTTAATCACACACACATACATTTCTGAAATTTACCTTAACACAGGAAAACTTTATTCTACCCATAAAAACCTCATACTTCTTAATTACACAATATGTAATGTATTTCGCGTTCTTAGTGTCATCTTAATCCTAGATTATAAACACAGTAGTCAAATAACAGTCACAAAAATATTAATTATTATAAAAAATGATGAATATTGATCAAATATCACAGGAAATAGATAACGTTTCTATTGCTGAGTCTTATACATGTACTCCAGATGAATGCCAAAATTTTGCAGGTCAGTGTGGTCGTAGCTTTCGTATTACACATATTAACATCAGGAGCATAAAATAGAATCTAGATCAATTTGTCACCATGTTATCATTAACGAAAGTTGAATTTGATTTTATTATTTTTACGGAATTTTGGTTGCAGGTATCAGGTCACATCCCTAGCTTAGAGGGCTGTACTTCACACTCCTACGTAATCGGGACAAAATGCACCGACAGGACAGTAAGTTTCCCAACAATCTAATATTGAAAACTTTATATACGCTGTACCGCAACTTCTGTAATTCCCTACTTAAAAAACTAAAGCGAGCCTATGAGAAAACAGAACTTCTTAAAGCTAATAACAACCCGAGAGCTACATGGAAAGTTATTAAATCGATCAAATGACGGCGTCGTCATTTACGTTAAAAATACAATTAACTGTTCTACGCATGAACCTCTGATCTCGGATGCCAACTGCTTGGTAACCTGTTATGATAACACAGCTCTAATTGCAGTATATCGGTCCCCATTATTTTAAAACCCTACTAACTTTTACTCTAGTTTTAGTGAAATAATAACATCTGTTAAATTCCAAAATAACATCATGCTTATAGGTGATATTAATATTGATATCAAGTCCGGCAATACTGATCGTCATGCGGACGATTATTTAACCTTTACAGCAACGCATGGCTTGTTGCCTGCTCACACTCTCCCTACAACCACTCTCCCTCCCTAAATACCTGTCTGGACCATGTCATGATGAAGACTAAATCCTCTGCAAAGGTTATCGTGCTGAACACCCAGATTACTGATCATCTTCCCGTGGCTATACTCCTGGAGAGAAATAAATCAATTGGATCCCCAACGAAAAATACTTTCATCCGATATGACTATGAAGCTTCTTAATACTACAGACCCAGATCTAGCAACCAACATTTTAATTTCCGACATTCAAACTGCCATAACAAGACATACTAAAATGTATCACACACCTAATAGAAAAACAGTTATAAAACCCTGGATGACTGCTGGCTTGGTTCGATGCCTACGTAATCGGGACAAAATGCACCGACAGGTCAGTAAGTTTCCCAACAATCTAATATTAAAAACTTCATATACGCGGTACCGCAACTTCTGTAATTCCCTACTTAAAAAACTAAAGCGAGCCTATGAGAAAACAGAACTTCTTAAAGCTAATAACAACCCGAGAGCTACATGGAAAGTTATTAAATCTATCACACACAGTAACCAACAAAGACACTCAGCTAATGCTCTGCTTCAATCGTCCGTCGACCCTATCGTATCAGTAAATAATGTCAACAAATTTTTTGTTAATATTGTTACGAACTTTGCATCAAAATTTAAATCTACCAGACCATTAGTTTGCCCATCGTCATCCCCGTCTCCAATTAACTCTTTAGCGATTCCATTAGTTGATGAAGCACTTGTAATGCGTACAATTCAAACCTTGCGCATTGATTGTGCTACTGGATGGGATAACATCCCAGCAATCATCATAAAGCAATCTAGCTCCATTCTGGCTCCTTTCATTGCCCATATATGTAACTGTGCCATCAATTCCGAAGTTTTTCCAAAAGCTTTCAAACGTGCAGTAGGCCATCCAGTGTACAAAGGCAAAGCTAAAGACGATGTGTTCAATTATCGGCCAATTTCAGTGCTTAGCTCCTTGTCTAAAATACTTGAACGAATCCTCAACACTAACCTAACAAAATTCTTAACAAAAAATATATTAATCGCAGACAACTAGTACGGATTTCGTTCGGGTATCTCCACAGAAGATGCTGTCTTTGATTTCACCAACACCCTGATTGACAAACTGGACACTCGCCTTAAATGCTATGGTGTCTTCTTAGATTTAAAGAAGGCCTTTGATACAGTTTCTATTCCCAGACTTGTAGCCAAAATGGAGCATATAGGAATACGTGGTGTCGCCCTAAATATTTACAAAGATTACCTCAGGGGACGTAACCAGTGTGTTAAAATTGACTCCGTTTTTAGTGACGAAGAGTTTATCAGCTACGGTATACCTCAAGGTAGTATCTTGGGACCCACACTATTCCAAATATATATAAATGACCTCTGCCAATTACCCCTCATTAATTGTGATATTTTTACCTACGCAGACGACACAGCACTTTTGATATATGATGAGACCTGGGACAAAGCTAAACATAGAGCTGAACTCACCTTGCGAACTGTTATGGACTGGTTTTCCATCAACGTCCTGACACTCAATGTTTCGAAGACTAAAGTAATTCAGTTTCAACCACCGAATACACCTAAACCACCAACGGATTCAACCAAATTAACGGCGCATATTTGTCATGATGCCTCGCCATGCAATTGCAATTGCCTTACTATGGTGTCAAATATTAAATATTTAGGTGTTCATATCGACGAGAGGCTGGATTGGCGTACTCTATGTTCTCGGCTTCGTAAACTAATTTATTTATTTAATGAGCTCAGACATTCGGCTGACATTGAAATAGCTTCTCACTTGTATATCGTTCCCTGTGTGAGTCGATTATTACTTACTGCATCCCGGTGTGGGGGGGGGACTTTCAAAACCGTTATGCTTAGTGTGGAAAGAGCTCCACCCCACGGCCCAGCTGTACTCCGAAGCCCAAGTACTCACGGTGAGAAAACTCTATGTCCTTCGCACTGTCTTGCGTCGACATTCCACGATGCCGCTAGACAGAAATCTATAAAATCGACGGATTGGCTTTCCTATCTGTAAATCTGTTCAGTGTCGTTCTGCGCTGGCCCGACGACACTATCGTGCCCAAAGCTCCCAAATGTACAATAAAATCAACAAGAACCTATCAATATATAAACTTACCCTGCATATGGTCAAGCAGAGTCTTCAGGCATGGCTACTGTCCCTCAATTACGACGAAACAGAGCAAATTCTTATAACTCTTTCGTAACACCAATTCTACCATATGAGAGGCACTCAACTTCACCTCTTACTCGCGATCCCAATCAACCTTTCCTGAACATTCAATTCAATTTACACATGCACTTCAAGTACCCATAAACTCATCCACACACACCCACATGCACAAATACACACATACATTACACTACACGCATACACACAATCACCATCACAGGCTTTTTCTAACAGTTTTTTACTTTTTATTTTATATTTAATTTTATTATTTTGTATTTCTTTGGTCTTTTTTATTTCTTTGTTAATCTTATTGCATAAGTATTCAATAGTATTTTCTCCCGGGAGAGGGCACTGGCACTTGTAACACAGGTTAACCACCTAGCACTAGTGTCAGGGACTTTACACAATTTGTAACCACTTTTTATGTAATAAAGATTATTATTATTATTAATGTCAAAAGATTAAAAACAGAACGTTCGCAAGCGTTACTGCTGAACACGAGGTCCTGGGCTCGATTCCCGAGTCGGACAAAGTGTTATTGGGTTTTTTCATCTGGAATTTCTCAGTAGCAGCCCGGAGTCTGGATTTGTGTCTGGTTGATGGCAATAGGCGCGCCCCGTATTACATGGGACCTAAACATAACTGGTGAAATGTGGGTGTTACTATAGGTACTATCGGCCAAAGTTCCGCATGCTCACCTTAAAGGCGATAATCGCATAGCACGACTCACGACTCGATCGCACAATGCACGAGTTTTGACCAATAGGATGCACAAAGCGTATTTTAGTGGTGTTCGTATTATTATAATCATGTATAGAATGTGTGACACTCACACTAGGAGCGTACTATGCTCACTTGTATCTGCTAAGAGACGAGTTTTTAATGGGCACGGCCAGCGCGGCTCGGCGGCGGCGGCGTGAGCTCTTTGTTATTGAATTGAATTGTTATTTTATTATTGACAAGAATTAATTTTAGTACTCATATCTTCTGTTTGTTTGGTTTAGAAAATGTATTATTGATATTGCAGTATTTACAAAAATAATTTGTAATAACTAATAAACTACAATTTATATGTATTAATCCACTTTAATATTTTCCTCTCTCTATCGGGTCTATAGATATAGGTTATTTATGAACACTTTCACTGCCTCTCCAATTTTCACCATATCCTATGTGATGCCGCATGCCGCAGCAACCGCACCATATTCCCTTCACAATAAGATGAGACATTGAAACGAACCGTTTTATTACAGTCCGTTCCACCGATTTTGACTTCTATTCCGTAGGCTTATGGATGGCATTAAAGGCAAAAAAGTGGTTACAATACCAACTGTTTACTGCAGCTGCCATTTGTCATGCCACCAACACAATAGCATTCAAAATCGATTGAACGGACATTTATGGTTTGTTTACCTTTTATCTCACGGCTAGCTCCCTGAATACGTTAGGTATAGGTGCGTTGACCGGCACTGCATGAAGGTATCAAATGTTTATATTGAAATTTTTTGTGTTTAATCGACTTTATTAAAAGTAAATAACTATCTAAATTTCTATGTGTTTGTTTATACTTGGGCAATTTGGGAATACTTGAAAATTACAGTAATATTTGAACCAATACTCTGCGCAGTTCATACAATGTTATCAGAGCTTTTTGTTTGTAGCTAACGCAAGGCCGCAAGCCGCACAACTCTTGCAACTGAAATAAAAATAAGTTCATTATCTAAGACCCATTGTTATTTAGTGGGAATGTCTGGAAATTCGGTTAAACAATAGAGGACGGCTTAATACAAGGGCCATACGTTTTTTTATTACCTTAGGATTATCTCAAATGTTTTGCAGTTGTTCCTTGTATTTGGTTTAATACTTTTAACAGTAGGTAATTGTAATATTACCTTTTATTCATTAAAATAATACAGGGTGAAATTGAATTCATGGGCATCCTTTTAAGGGGTCATTGTACTCATCATTATGAACAACTTCAACTATGAGACCATACCTGAAATCGTGAAAAAAAAATCAGCTGTTCCCTACATTTATGTTTGCATAACTCGACAAAATGTAGGGAACAGCAATTTTTTTTTCTCGATTTCATATTTGTTCCCATAGTGAAAGTTGTTCATAATGACGAGTACAATGACCCCTTAAGAGGATACCCATGAATTAAATTTCAGCCTGTATAACGAACAAGGTATCGTTGCAATTAAAATGCCCAGGCATGCCGTGCAGGATGAGCACTTTAAGACTGGATTATAATCAAACCAACACTTTACTCTTTTATAATTCATGCTCTAGTCATAGTTTGACAATTCATGATTTTAAGCGAAATCATGCATGTCAAGTTTTTTTTTGACAAATCTAACAATGATTCAGTTCCTACGCCACTTTTAAATTCAGAAGCTTATCAAGTAATTAAACTGAACTATAATTTGTGCCTTGGCAGCAGTGAGAGTGAAAGGATTGAAATAAAATGTTGGGTACTAGTGAAATATATATTTTTAGTTTGTGTTCATTTAACATTATGCAGGATTAAAGATTTATTTAGGTTGATATTTAAATCTTATCTGTATAATAAAAGATGTATAGTAAGTGCTTTTTGTATGAAACTATCGGCTGTAATCTCAGTGTGAAAAAATAAACAGTTAGTTAAAATCTACTTGAGAACAATTTTAAGGATTTGCTGTTGTAGAAAAAAAAACAATATAAGTAACTTAATTTATTTTTAATAGACTTTTTCAAAACATTAAAGATTCATCCAGAAATTAACATATTATAACAAAAAATTACACAGAAATTATCATCAAAATGCAAAATATTATAAGTGAAAAAATTCTTACTCATAATATCATTTATAAACTGTATTTATCTACACTTATATCGTAAAGTTCAAAATATGAAATCAACACAACAATGACAAACAGACAACACAACAACAACAGGCAAAAAGCCTGTCAGTAAATAAGATTAGGAGAATATTGCTCGTGCAGTTCTAATGAAATTGAAAAGTTTTAAGATTAGTACAATTTAAGAATCTTAATAATTTTTATAATTTGCAATAATTACATTACACTACAGACTAGGTTTATCAAGCAAATGAGATCAATTATTTATGAGGTGGACGGATATGATGACACTACTGAATATGTAAAATAACAAACTAACGAGATCGGGGCTTATGACAACATTGATTGTAAATAAAACAACAAATCCACCAATAAAGGCAACATGACACTAAATTGACATCAATAATTTTACAAGAAGACTTCAAAATCGTTGGCAATATTTTAAACTATGATTACGGTCTACAGTCTACCCTGTGACATTAATCAACGAAGTAATATAATACAAATTGGAATAATAAAAATAAACCTAATAAAAATAGCTATACAGGGTTATTTGCAAGCCGCCGGAGTCGCGGGTTGTTCGAAAGAGATACCATGGCCCTGGCACAGGCAACTGAAGGAACACGGGTGGGTTTTAGTCAGTAAAAGTTTGACACGACCTTCCGCTCCGCCCAGAGCGGGAGAAGTCATTTGATGATAAAACACTAATAAGCTCGTAGGACTATAATACTAACATCATAAATAACAACTTTTGTTGTATGACTTTTAATAATTCATAAAAAAATAATTTCATAATACAATTAAAAATATTTATTTTGATCGCTCTAAATTTGAACAACTCTACGCGGTACCAAAATATGTAAATAGTTAAATAAACAAACAGTGCGTTGCGAATGCAGGGTCGCAGCGGTACTTACTACAAAATACAGATCTAAAAAGTGTTATTACAAATATTACAACAAAAACTTGAAAGTTTACTTTTGGTATTCTAAAAAGTCATAGATCAAAAGTGGTTGTACTAATATAGTCCTACCAGGTGTTAGAAAAATAACCCTGTATAATGTAATTATACAGTATGTTAATTAACGAAAGGCGTTCCCGTTAACCCGCAATAGTATAGCGTCCACATGCTACCAAAATATGACCATTCGAAAATTCACGAAAAAAAATCTGCTGTTCATTACATTTATGTTCGCATACCTAGCTTAACAAAATGTAGGGAGCAGCTGATTTTTTTTCGCGAATTTTTAAATGGTAATATTAATTGTAGCATGTTTGGACTATTGCGGGTTAACGGGAACGCCTTTCGTTAATTAACATAGTGCATGTTAAAAATTATATTAACTTAATATTTCGTCGCTGCTCCTCCCGCATCTATCACAGCATCGCAACGGCTACGCATGGACCTAGCCAGGACTTCGCACAAATTCGAACCTCTGAATGTGTCCCAAACTTGTTCGCAATGTGTGACAAGTGCTTCCTTCGTTCTTTCTGCTCTACTATCCCATCTCTGGACCATTAAACCCCACAAATTTTCAATGGGGTTTAAGTCTGGCGATCGGGAGGGCCATGGCACGGTTTTAATTTGTGGTTGCCCTCGCAACCACTCTTGAACAACCCGCGCACGGTGTATCGGGCAATTGTCCTGGAAAAAATAAAATTCTGGCACGTCCAGTTGTGGATACACCGTGCGCACTGTGGGTACCATGATGGTTTGTAGCACCTCTAAATACGTTTGGCCGTTTGCCCTCCCTGGTATAAAAGCGAGCTCGCCTGGTCCAGCAGCACTCATCCAGCCCCACATGTTCACTACAATTCTTCCCGATTCTGCATTTGGGTTCACATTTCGAGGTTCGTATCTTGTGCTATCTACACGCCATAAATTCCGACGACCTTGTTGGCTAGACCTAAAGCACTTTTCATCAGAAAATATGGCGTAAGAGAAATCGAAGTCCCTGTAGTCACGAGCGAATCGCACGCGAGCAGCTTTCTGCTCCTGCGTCAAAATATTTTTTTTTGCGGGACGTCTGTGATGGACTCCAGCTCGATGCAACTCGTTTCTAATAGTTTGCATCGAAACTTCGTATTCTTGTGCGAAACTGCGAGTGGGTGTGAACGGGTTGTCTTCATACGTGGCTATCATATTATTTAACTCGTTTTCGTTTATAGCCCGGGGTCGAGGTGCACGAACGCGTTCTGTAATTTCTCCTTCTTCATATCTTCGCACCCAGCGGCGCACCGTTGTTCTCTAACGAAAAAAAAAAAAAAAACAATCAGCATCGATTTTTTACATAATATAGGAACTAAGTATAATAATACGAGTACACTACAAAAGTCTTATTCAAAGGGCACAACTAGTACACTATAAATAAAAATTATAAGTATTGAAATACTTAAGGTGTGCATTTTGGTTGACTTAATGATAAATAAACTCTTAACTTTTCTATAACTAATTTAAGTAGTTATAACATTCATAACTATATTTTAAAATACAAGTTGTAAATGCAATAACTGAAAATCTCTTAAGGGGTCATTACTCATCATTATAAACAACTTTTACTATGAGAACCAAACCTGAAATCGCGATAAAAAAGCAGCTGGTCCATACATTTTGACGAGTTACGCGAACATAAATGTAGGGAACAGCTGTTTTTTTTTCGCGATTTCAGGTTTGGTCCCGTAGTAAAAGTTGTTCATAATGATTAGTACAATGACCCCTTAAGAGGTTTTCAGATATTGCAATTTACACCTCGTATACCTATGAGTAAGAAAAATGGCATAGCGTAAATTCCAACATTGTATGAAACTGTCCCAAGCAAATTTGTGCTTTATCTCTACTATTTAAAAGTGTTTATCCCGTGCGGGCTGGCAACGTGGCATTTCTAAAGGTTTTTCGTGGTTAAATACCAACGATCTAGTGCTTGGCCGAAAAAATAGTAAGTACTTGCTATTTTATCGGCCAGCCAAGCACTAAATCGTTAGTATTTAAAACTATGTGTGCAATTTTTTTTAAGCTTTTTTGGTAAGTATTTACGAGCACTACTAACAAAAATTTACATTATTGTCAATTACTTTCCATCTGCAGTATTATGATAAAATAAATGTTAAAAATAATTATAAAAAACAATTATCTTGTGCTTGGGCGAAAAAAATTGTAGTTTGAAATATAATGATCAAGCCTCTAGAAATGCGACGAATGCGCTCTGGTTTTTCTAATTAAAATGCGGCAACGACGCTGTGAGATAAGGCACCATTGTTTAGGTTGTTTTGGTTTAGGATTTATTATCGGGTCATAAAAGGCTCCAACAACGTCTTTGAAAGCAAAAATAAATAAAAAGAACAATCTTATTTGAATGCATTACTATAAGTAGGTAATATCTTATGAGACTTTTAAAAAGAATCCATCTGAAAGTTATAATAATTTTATTATTTTTATATATAAATCTGCCTAGCCTTTTCCCAACTATGTTGGGGTCGGCTTCCAGTCTAACCGGATGCAGCTGAATACCAATATTTTTCATGGAATTTGTTTTTAAATTGCAATATAAGGAAAAATGCAAACTATGACATAATAATATTACTATCACTTTATTTATTTCTATATCTCTCCCTCTATCTGAATACAAAAACATAACTTACTTGCATGTTCAACTCCACTGCTATTTGGGATATATTTAACCCTTGTCTATGCAAAACAATAATTTGATTCCTTTCTTCCTGAATCAGGTTTCGGGTCGTCATGGTTGCACCACGTTAGTCACAGCCCACACACAATACACACACAGTCCAGGATACAAGCTAGGGTCAAGAAGAGGCTTTCGATCACAGTCCGATATACAAGCAGAGGTCACAGTTAGGCAGGCAATCAGTCCGATAGAAATAAACAGGTCGTAAAATGAAATGGCGATAGGAATTTAAGGGAAGCGTCAACAATTAGCGAGAGCAAATTGGCACTGCCGCGCTCTAGCTAATGTTTGTTATTTTATGTTACTCGCTCATTACTCACACAAATGCATATTGTCTCTAATTGGGGGAAACTAGGAAGGGGTGTGGTTTTTCACTAGCTGCGCTCTCGCAGGAATATTTTCTTAAGTGAGCATGCTTAACTTGGGCCGATAGTACATCTCTGCCTATCCCTTCGGGGGATACAGGTGCGAAGTTATGTGTAGGTCGTGATCTCAAAACCTTCTCGTTGAACTAATCACATCACATGAATAAGTACCTACCTGAAGAGGTGAACAAGTTATATTATACCGAGATTTATTAATAGTCTACCCTCGGATATAAACAAGTGTATTACACCTAAAAATATTAAATGTAAACTTAAGCAATATTACTTAAGTAATATGTAGGAATGACTGTAACTACCTATTTAAACACCTGAAAATGTTAATAATTGTATCTTCAATAACGCGTAATAAAATGTTTGTAACTATCAAATATATAAAGATGTTATTAATTGTATCGACAATAACGCGTACATATAAAATGCTTCATTGTATTGTATGATATTGAGATAGACTCATGATAGCACAAGTTTAAATCTTAGTGGTTTTTGGTTGCTATCTAATTATGTAATCCTGTGTGCTTTTGCATAAATGATAAATAAATAAAAAAAGTACTTACTGGTCATTTAATAGGCATCAGTAAAATACAAGTAATCTGGCCAAAACAAAAACATATTATATGAATGGCTCATAATTTTCTAGAAACAAATTGCACGGACAGTAATGAAAAAGTGTACCCTTCTGAACGTTGAGGCTTGGCTCATAAATAAGCAAATTACGGGTTGGGTTGCATTTTAATTAATATTTGTACTTTATTACAGCACGTTGCGTGATGCTTTCATGTCTACGTTCTTCCAAGATAGTTCTTGGAAGAAGGTAAATATATATTTTTTTCATATATGTATTGCACTTTGAAATCTTTGTTATAATAACTTAAACATTGGTAGGTAGCAAGTGAATATATTAATAAAATACTTTCCTGTTCATCATCATTCAGCCCTTAGGTAACCCAATTTATTTGGGGTCAGCGCAACGTGATCAAAATCAAAAGTAATTTATTCAAACTAGGCTGAGAATCAACGTTTTTTTGATTTTCGAACGTCAGCATTACATAAGTAAATACAAGACAGTCCCACTCTTCATCACTTCCTAGTACTTTAGCTGGGAAGAATTGGCAGATTTAGTATTGAATAGGGATGATGTTTGATCGGCTTTGGTGGTTAAGCTGTTTATTGAAGCAACTGGGATCAGTTAAATGGGGAAATTAGCTTGTTTTGTTGGATTTACTGACATAGAAAATTTAGGTTTTGTTCGTAGTTACAAAACAAGGCAAATCGTAATTGTCTAAGGTGGCCCCTACACCTACAATATTATTGCGCAAAATCATGAAATGTGCAACCTTTTCGACCGTTTGCGGTTAGTATTGAAGACTGCAAAAAGATTGAACAGAAGTTTGAGTGAGTTCCAATTTTATTGCAGAATACTTCCACTGCATCGTGTAGGATCAGTATCAGTATGACGCAATATTCTATTGTACTCTACAGTACTGCGAGATAATCGTGTAACATTAATTGGCCAACGCCTTTCATTTTGACAGTTTACCAACATTCATTGCGTTACTAAAATTGTTGAGCAGACAAATGTTTTAATAATTATTTTATGAAGCAATGGATTAGAAATGTCCTTCATACTCCTTCGGCTTATTATTGACAGTGTGTTACACATTTAGGGTGCTGCTCTTGTTCATGCGAACACATTGAAGCTTATGGATGGTCAATGTTATTGCATGACAATTATTTACGGTTGGAGTGCAAGGGCTGATTCAATCATATTGCGCAACAAAAATGTTGTGCAAACGTATTGTAGGTTCAGGGGGCCCGAGGCTAAGTCTAGGCACGTTTATCCTAGGTCGCAGAGGAATTCGTGGGCAACAGCTAGTAGAAGTATAAAGTGTGAACAAGTACAAAATACAGAGTCTAACTAGGCAAAAATCCAGGCTAGTACTGGGAGACTAAAGGGATAACCCGATAATGTTTTGATCAACTTGGAGGTCAAACCCAAAACTCCTCGTTTAAAGACAGGTGTTAGATCTTTAAGTAACAAATATATACCTGCGCTACTTACATTTTATGGCACCATTTCACGTAATTTCGTTCAATTAATTGCGATGAACACAATCCGTTGATTCGTTTGTTGATGTTCCATTATTACGGTGTTCGTTCTGTGCATCCAATTCACGTGGGGCGTCAATTATTGTTTTTATTGTCTTTTGTTTTTTTAAGATACCAGTCTTTTTTTGTGATCTTAGAATTTTAGATCTGAGTAAAAAGCTTAAATTTTATTTTTGTTTACACTTTTTCATTAAGAAAAAATGTGCCTTATGCTTTTGCTAGAAAATGTTTAGGTGAATATGTAAATAAAATCATGCTTTTTTTCGTAAAGCGTAGGGTTTTTGATGAAATACATATGTTACGAAAGGACTTTTACTAAGTAATATAAGCCACACGGGCCGATCAACCAGGTTACGCTTGTTGCGGTTGGTCCTTGGATGGGAGACCATCTTTACATACCAAGACAACTCCTTTCCTCGGAAAGCACTTTAAGCCGTTGGTCCCAGCTGCCATTCATGGGTCTTTGACAGTTGTTACAGGTCGTCAGAAGCTCGAATGTCTGACAAAAATTCTCACGCATTTCGCAGTTAATAGTAGATATTTATTAAGATAAATATCTACTATTAACTATTAAATATCTATTATTACTACTATTAAGCTTAATTTTTCCTATAAAGGAAAATATTAGGTGTTTGCGGATTTACGGTTAAAAGGTAAGCCTTTTAAGGTAACATTTTCCTTTATAGGCAAAATTAAGCTTGACCATGACTAACAACAAACTACAACAACAACAACAACAACAAACGTATTAGGCGGTACCTATTAGGTATCTTGAGCTGTACGTATCATGTGGGGAAGACAATACGACAATAAATTTAATTTCTTTTAACTAAGTCTACAAACAAAAATTCTATCTAATACATGATATTCAATTAGCCGACTGATTGGCAAAACCCATAGTCGGTTCAATAATATCTACTCTTTAGATTGTTACATATTTTTAGGGTTCCGTAACTCAAAAGGAAAAACGGAACCCTTTAGGATCACTTTGTTGTCCGTCTGGCTTTCAAGACTCTTTTACTCGGGAACACGTGGAAGTATCGAGTTGAAATTACATCAAACCATATACTCAGGTCCCTTGAAGCTGTGAAAATTCAAACTTCTAAGTTAAGGTAAAAAAAGGTACGGCCGATTATGCCGCAAAAAAAAAGTATATTTCGACACTCTCAAGGGAATCAAAGTTTATAGGGTACTTCCCATTGACCTAGAACTATGAAATTTGGCAAGTAATATCGTCTTTTTCGTATTACAGGGAAAAATCTAAAAACTACACATTAGTAATTCAACCGTAAAAATATAGTCTTTATTAAATACCTGCAAATTAGTACGGAACCCTCGGTGGGCGAGTCCGACTCGCACTTGTCTGGTTTTTTTTTTAATTTTCATATATTTAGATTTTTGATAATTTATAATAATAATAATTTATTTACACACACACACACACACACAAGTTAAGTAACATACAGACATAGAAAATACAATGAAAATTATAACAATCCAAAGTAGGAATAGCCCCAAACTAGGCACAACCTGTATCTTGGTGACCCAATATAATAAAATATAGATATTTGAAGGATTCAAAATACTTCTACGCACTCATCATTTTCATGATCAACTTACGAGTAATTTACTAGCATTACCATAAAATCTAATAATTGACTTCGCAAATTATTTAATTTCACATTAACCCAGTAACCTCAGAAACTGAACTCATGAAGCCTTGCTGATCAGAAATTAATATTCTTATTAAGTGCAAGTTATTAGCAGCGTATCTTGCAAAATTAAATTAAGCCTGAATTGGGTTAATATAGGATGATAGGCGAGGGCCCCCAAAACAGTTTTTATAACTGTTTTGTTTTTATACGTTTTTCATCGTTCTCACATGTATAATTTTAAAATGAATGATGTAAACAATATTTTGTAACCATAATACCTTGATTTAAAAGAGTGTCCTTGGAGTTTCTTGCCCGTTCTTCTCCATAGGCACCTACTACGCTTTGGAATGGGCAACTAGCTTCATCTTTCTGACTGACCGACCGACCCCTTTTTTAAATTTATTTTTTTGGATTGTAAATTATCAAATAACTTCTCCCGCTCTGGGCGGAGCGGGAGGGTGTGTCAGACTCTTACTGACTAAAACCCACCCGTATTCCTTCTTGTTACCTGTGTTGCCAGGGGCCTCGGTGACCCATTAGTACCTTCCCGCGACCCCGGCAGGCATCCGCCCTAGTGGACCTCTACATTTGTGCTGACAACATCTCTTTAAAGCGCGCGTGGAATACAACGCGCCGTCGAGCCGGGCCTGGTCCTTACCAGACGGTGAGCTACCCATTGCTCACCATCCGCAAGCCCACGCCTACGGTGGCCGGAAATCCACCCGGGATTCCCGACGCCCAGGGCGTCTCCTGCGGCGGCTAGGGGCGAGAGGGCGCGAAATTTGCCTTTCCGTCCCGGCTTCTCCTTCGCGAGCATTACTGCTTCGCAAAAAGAGGTGACGGCTGCCCATGCCCTCTCGCTCCGTACTATGGCCTGAATCAGGGCCGGACGCGAGAGATCCCTGCCGCAGATCGCCTCCACGAGGACACGGTGGTGCTCTGCCCACGCCGGGCAGACCTCCACCGTATGCTCCACCGTGTCCTCCGGGCGATCCACACAGCGGTGACACCCAGCCGTTTCCTCCCGCCTTATCCGACACAGGAACCTCCCGAAGCTGCCGTGTCCGGTGAGGACCTGCGTCAGGCGGAAGGTGAGGACGCCATGGCGCCTCTCTAGCCACTCCTCAAAGAGGGGACTTATCGCCGCAATCGTGGCGTGCCCAGCACTGGGTTGCGACAACCGTACTTTCCATGTCGCCATGAGATCCCGCCGGAGCTCCGTCCGCTGTGCCACGATTTCTCACGGCAACGGAGTTACGCCCCGGCGTTTTGCCTCCTCGCGCCACTCTCATACCTGCGCAAGGACTTTTGCCTCCAGATCTCATGGCGGCAATCCGACAAGGAGGCTCGCTGCCTCACAGGAGACCGTGCGGTATCCCCGGACCATCTAGATGGCCATGAACCGGCGGGCTGGCCGCAGCGCTAGAGAGCGCGCCCATACAGGAGCCCCATAGAGGGCCATGGACCGCACGACCCCCACGTAGAGCCTCCGGCAGGAGGCGTATGGACCTCCTAGATTGGGCAGGACCCGCTTCAATGTAGCGCCTGCCCGCTCCAGTTTGGGAGCCAAACGTTGGAAAGGCTCCACGAAGTTCCACCGGCTGTCGAAGACGAGTCCCAGGTACTTCATCGTCGACTCGACGTCGATGGAAACCCCTCCTACCGTTATTTGGGACCCTTACGGTGGCGCGTTCCGAGGACCATGAAAACACATGGCCTCGGACTTGTGCAGGGCCACCTCGAGTCCCAATTCCCGGATCCTTTAGACGATTGTCGCAATCCCGCATGCCACTACTTCGGCCGCCGCCTGGTGCAACCTCCCCTGCGCCAGGACCAACGTGTCGTCAGCGTAGCACACTACGCTGACGCCGCTAGGGAGGTCGGCGCGCGGCACCTAGTCGTATCCTATGTCCCACAGACGCGGCCCCAGGACCGATCCCTGTGGGACACCGTACGACATACCGACCGACCCCTTGACAATTCAAAAGTGCCTATAATTGGTTTATTTGAATAAATGCTTTGAGTTTGAGTTTTTTTAAGCCAATTAAACACTTGTCTTGGCAACCTAATCATCGGTAATCAGAAAGTTTGTTTGATATCAAATCTGATGCAGAACTTATTGGGTTTCATTCAATGTTGTTTTAGCGCAATCATACTACCAGAACTAAATCAGTAGGCATTAATTTATCATGGATCGAAGACTTCACTAAGACTAATAAAATTCAATTATACTCAATACAATATTGTAAACATGTATGCATGATAAAAATAAGGAATTAGAATTCCCTGAAAGAAAAATTGCTGAATTAAAGATCGTTTCTAATCATAGTCGAGGAGCCACGGTACAATAAGCATAATTTATCCTCAAAGGGTCGTATTACAAGCCGGTTTCATCAAAATTCACATCGTATGGCATGCATGATCTAATCCAATAAAATCCTTATTTATGGAGATCCCAAAGTTTATGCCTGCAGTATTAGGGACCAACAAAGGTCTTTGATAACTGACGCGTGAAATCAAACCGACTTATTTAGATTTTTTCTACTTTTTTTGGTAAAATGTTAATTAAGCGGCGGAGCTGTCAGCAACAGTGCTGTTTTGTTGTATTTGAACAATGGAAAGCTTGTTTTTTTTTTGTTTTGTAGAACAATGACACGTTGTTAGACAAGTCATACATAAAGGCTCCTACATACTGGCGCGACTTGTCGCGCGACGCGTCGCGACACAAAGACACCGCGTGTAGCGCTACACGCGGTGTCTTTGTGTCGCGTCGCGTCGCGCGACAAGTCGCGCCAGTATGTAGGAGCCTTAAGAGTGGTTTGTTTTTGAGACTTTTAATCTGGATACTAAAGATAAGAAACTATATTTTTTATGAATTCCGATTTGTATACATATATACAGGAAAGCTATTAACGAGTGCGCAATTTTTTTTTGTTGGTTCTGTGTCAGTAATAGAACACATTTCCATTAATACATAAATTAATACGTTTTTTTTATATTTTTTTATCCGACTTGAAATTAGAAAAATGTGGACAATCTACTCGTAATAATGTCAATCAGCCGGGTGTTCGCGGGTGTCGGCGGGGGTGCAACCCGCTCCTCCCGGGTGGTATGCGGGAGGGAGGCACCAAAGCCAACACAACAGTCTGCTCGTACGCACAATGTTGTGTCGTCGCGTACGCGAAAGCGCCGCGCCCACGCCCGCGCCTTGCACGTGTCGTACCTACCGAACATGATACAGTTACGACTTCACTACCCACGTGTCTAACGACATGGTGCAAGTGTATTTCTTAGGTGGTGAAGTCTTAGAAGCAGCTCGAAGAAATAGAGCGAGAGAGCATACATCGTATTCATATCCGTAACCCCGTGGCCACGACGCCAGACGTTTTACACCTGCAGCCTGTGGGTCAGGTATACGCAGAGAGCTTAGAACGCCCTTTGTGTTCAGTACAATAATGCGTTTCGGGTGTTGCTGGGGCTTCCGTGGTTCTGTAGTGCGTCGGGCATGTTTGCCGAAGCAGGCAAACATGCGCAAAAGAACGGCATCCCTAATGCGTAAGATTCGTTTAAGCTCCAATAGCATCCTGAAAGTTATTGTGGAGAGGCCAGACTGCCCTTTTCTGATGCACTGGTCCCGTAGACATAGCTGCGGGCCTGGTGCTGAAGATAGATATTTGAATTGATATTGATGTAGAGCATTTTGACATCATTTGGATTCAATTTTAATGAGATTTTAATGTATTTTGAATTTCATTTAAATTTATTTAAATTTTGTTTTGATTTTGGTTTAAGTAATTTTGTTTCTAATTTAATCTAGTTTTTCTTTTTTAATTCTAATGTAATTTTAACTCTAATTTGATGTTGATCTCAATTTTGAATTTGTTTTAATTTTATAATTGTGATTTTGTTTTTGAAATTGATTCTAATTTTGATTTTACTATTGGTTTTAAATTGGAATACTGTTTTCTTTTTTGTTTTTGATTTTTGTTCTACTAACATAGTTTTCTAAGTTTTATTATATTACTAATACAATATGGTTATATTTGTTTTTTTCCGAAATAAATAATTGAATTGAATTGACTTGAATTGAAAGGTGCATTTTAGCAGCCAATCAAAGGCATGTATGTAGGAAAAATTGGAATTACTTTACAAATAACTTCGGGTCACGGCCTGAACTTAGAGAAGTCTAGTTCGAACCTGATAAAATTAGCGGTCAGTAACCCGTGCGTGTTAACTAGGCACCTGACGTTGTGACGTCACTTGTACAGAGTACTGTACACATGTTGACACCTGTACTGAACAGTAATTAAATACAGGGCCTCAAGTTTGCTATTACAATAGTGCCAGAATGGTCTGTTCCGATCCTCATTAATGACGCCATTATATTAGTAGATTACCAAACTTGTCAACATTAACAATTATTAAATCTATAATAGTCCATTCTGACACTATTGTAATAGCAGACTTTTTTTTTTTTTTTTTTTGGGTGGGAAATCATCAAATAACTTCTCCCGCTCTGGGCGGAGCGGGAGGGTGTGTCAGACTCTTACTGACTAAAACCCACCCGTATTCCTTCTTGTTGCCTGTGTTGCGGGGGCCTCGGTGACCCATAAGTACCTTCCCGCGACCCCGGCAGGCATCGGCCCTAGTGGACCCCTACTATGTGCTGACGACATCTCTTTGAGGCGCGCGTGGAATACAACGCGCCGTCGACCCGGGCCTGGTCCTTACCGGACGGTGAGCTACCCATTGCTCACCGTCCGCAAGCCCGCGCCTACGGTGGCCGGAAATCCGCCCGGGATTCCCGACGCCCTGGGCGTCTCCTGCGGCGGCTAGGGGCGAGAGGGCGCGAAACTTGCCTTTCCCTCAACCGTCCCGCCTCCTCCTTCGCGAGCATTACTGCTTCGCAGAAGGAGGTGACGGCTGCCCATGCCCTCTCGCTCCGTACCATGGCCTGAACCAGGGCTGGACGCGAGAGGTCTCTGCCGCCGATCGCCTCCACGAGGACACGGCGGTGCTCTGCCCAAGCCGGGCAGACCTCCACCGTATGTTCCACCGTGTCCTCCGGGCGATCCACACAGTGGTGACACCCGGACGTTTCCTCCCGCCTTATCCGACACAGGAACCTCCCGAAGCTGCCATGTCCGGTGAGGACCTGCGTCACGCGGAAGGTGAGGACGCCGTGGCGCCTCTCCAGCCACTCCTCAAAGAGGGGACTTATCGCCGCAATCGTGGCGTGCCCAGCACTGGGTTGCGACAACCGTACTTTTCATGACGCCATGAGATCCCGCCGGAGCTCCGTCCGCTGTGCCGCGATTTCTCGCGGCAGCGGACTTACGCCCCGGCGTTTCGCCTCCTCGCGCCACTCCCATACGTGCGCGAGGACTTTTGCCTCCAGATCCCATGGCGGCAATCCAGCAAGGAGGCTCGCTGCCTCACAGGAGACCGTGCGGTATCCTCGGACCATCCGGATGGCCATGACCCTTTGGGCCGCGCTCAACCGGCGGGCTGGCCGCAGCGCCAGAGAGCGCGCCCATACAGGAGCCCCGTAGAGGGCCATGGACCGCACGACCCCCGCGTAGAGCCTCCGGCAGGAGGCGTTTGGACCCCCTAGATTGGGCAGGAGCCGCTTCAATGCAGCGCCCGCCCGCTCCAGTTTGGGAGCCAAACGTCGGAAATGCTCCACAAAGTTCCACCGGCTGTCGAGGACGAGTCCCAGGTACTTCATCGTCGACTCGACGCCGATAGAAACCCCTCCTACCGTTATTTGGGACCCCAACGGTGGCGCGTTCCGAGGACCATGAAAACACATGGCCTCGGACTTGTGCAGGGCCACCTCGAGTCCCAATCGCCGGATCCTTTCGACGATTGTCGCAACCCCGCTTGCCGCTAATTCGGCCGCCGCCTGGTGCGACCTCCCCTGCGCCAGGACCAACGTGTCGTCAGCGTAGCACACTACGTTGACGCCGCTAGGGAGGTCGGCGCGCAGCACCCAGTCGTATCCGATGTCCCACAGATGCGGCCCCAGGACCGATCCCTGTGGGACACCGCACGACATCTCTTGCCGGTTCCACACTCCCTGGTGACCGGGGTAGATGACGGCCCTGTCCGTCAAATAGGCCTCGACCACACGACAGAGGTAGGTCGGCATCCGGTGATACCGGAGTGCCTCCCTGATGCAACTCCAGGGCAGAGTATTGAAGGCATTGGCGATGTCTAGGGACACCGCCAAGACGACCCCACCCTGGGCAACAGCATTCCCCGTCGTCAGGGCTCGCACACGCATGATGGCGTCCACCGTAGAACGCCCTCTGCGGAAACCAAACTGGCTCTCCGCCAAATCCGGCCCCACCCGCACCAGCTGGCCGACGAGGCGGTCTGCAATGACTCTTTCAAAGAGCTTGCCCACCTCGTCGAGCAGCACGATGGGGTAATAGCAGACTTGAGGCCATGGTGTCTAGTTAATTCGCACGGATTGTAGGTAGATACCTACGTTGCATCGACGCATCAAGCCAGCCGACAGCTGAAAGTACCTATGCGTGTGACGGGACCGCGCGCTAGCGAGTGACCATAATATCAGTTTCAAAGTATTTTTTTTTGAATACTTCCTAAGACATATGAAAATAAAAAAATGTGTTTATCAAAACTCGTTTAAGTTTACTCTGTCATTTGCGTACTGCTTATTTTTTTTTACCCTGTATACCTAAATAACCTCGTCTTCTTCCCATGGAGGGCAGAAACTACAGAAAGCCACCTGCTACGATCCTTACAAACTCCTTTTGCTTCGTTTACGTTCATACATCTGGTTATACACGCACACCTTTGCGTTTCATTATTTGTTCATCATATTTTTCTATATTCCCTAAAAACAACGTATTCCGTAATATGTCAGATTGTTCAAACGCATAAAATAAAATGTAATACAATATGTATAGAATCTCTATCACCTTGTTCGACCCTTTGCCACATTGTTCATTGAAGTCACCGAGGTTTTCTCGGAAAAATCTTCATATACCTACGACTACACATATCAGAACTATAACTCACAATGTCACGATAATACCCATTATAGTCCAGCCATCGACAGAATGCCGCCTTGACACGTGTCAGTTTTATAGTAACAAATATGTGTTTTTAGAATTTGATCCTCATATTTACTAGAGATTGTCCAACAGACGTGTCAGGAACGCATTATCTCGACGACCGGACTCTCATTCTGCCATTATCGCCAGCAAACATCACTGTTTATCATTTGCAAACTGAGAACACTTATAACGCAGTTTGATTGGCATAACGAGCGCAGCATTGAAACTATGTTGATACAACAGCTATTTCTCGGAAATGTTGCAGATTGGATGCAATAATGCAATGTAATGTATTTTAGTATGACGTCTATGTCTCTCATAAATAATTATAGTTTTGTAAAATATTGTTGTTTCGTACATTTTGTTTAGACGATGTGTATTTAGAGATGTAGGTAATTTTGATGATGTCTGTCTCTTGTGTGTCAAGGCGGTATTCTGTCGACGGCTTGACTAATGGGTATTATCGTGACATTGTGAGTTATAGTTCTGATATGCGTAGTCACGAAGATTTTATTTTATTTTATTTTATTAGGGACAACAAACAGCAGTACCTATATTAAATATTACACATGATTGAAGTACTAAAATAATAGAATTAACAAATACACTACTCACGACGTTATCCACAGATTACCATATAAAATACTTAGCATAGGTACTGTTAATTATAACAATAAGGGCAAGCTAAACGATACTCAATACAAAGTTTAAATTATTACTCGGTTTGTTATTGAAATGTATCTCGGAGAACATAAAATAAAGTGAAAAAAATCTAATAAAATCTGCATCCTAATACTAGGGACAAATTTGAAGGGAAAAAAAAGGACAAACTTAAGGCTTAAATACATGAGGTGTAGGAATCAGAATTAAGTAACATCAAAAAGTATGGCTATTTCTTAAAGTGGATATAATTTGATTTTAGAACCTATTCTTATTCAGAAATATAATATCGATCGATCCAAACTTCTTGTTATAAGTGTCGACTAATCGGTGCAGCGGTGAGCGTGCGCCTGAGTTGGTACGACAGAGATTAGTGGCAAACAAACATCGTGAACGTACTTCTCTACTCTGTACTGTGCGAGGGCTTTTCACAAGATCAGAACAGTCAAACATGTTGCGGCATATACTGAATAGGGTCATCATTTCTAGGAGTGTGCGTCTAGATTGTAGGATCAGGATATTATATTTTGAGCAATGATTGGTAGGAAACCTTTTTGCGAAAGCATCTATAGTGCACAGAGCGAAGGTATTTACGTTGGACTAACTCCAATATATCTATATATTTTTTGTAAAAAGGATTCCACTCTAATTGTGGTCGGATTAAGGACTGTATAAATGCAAATAAGTGGAAGGGCGGTGGAATTCTCTAGATGCGCGCATAACGAAGATTAACAAGATAAGTATAACAAGATGTTTCCGAGAAAACCTCGGTCACTTAAATGAACAATTATTATTATTATGGCGTTTATTCATTTTTTTGACATATAAAATATATTTTTAAATATTTCTCAAAAAAGATATAAAAAAAAACATTTAAAAATATATAAAATAGTGGTCCGCCGGTGTTGGGAGCAGGGTCCAAGCTACCGGTGGTTAGGGCTCCAGAGATAGGAACCTCCTCACAATGCGAGCCGTATCGAGGAGTACTGCCTTCTGAATCAGACCCTTGATCCAACCGCCTAACGAGAGCCTCGAGAGATGTTCGTTGAGGCTTTCGGCCATCAGGCCATTGGCCTTTACGACAATCGGCACAATGACAGCCGAGTTCACATTCCACATGTCAACAACCTCGTGTGCTAAGTCGAGATATTTTATTTGTTTTTCTTTCTCAGCTTTCACGAGGTTTTCGTCATGTGGAATGGTAACATCGACTATCATTGCGCGGCGCACTAATCGGTCTATCATCACTATATCAGGCTTATTGGTGACAATAGTCCTGTCAGTAATGATAGACCGATCCCAGTACAACGTGACATGGTCATTTTCGAGAACTGGGTCGGGAACATACCTGTAATACGGTACCTCAGAGTTCACAAGTTTATATTTCAAAGCGAGTTGCTGGTGAATAATCCTATACACTTGGTTATGTCTGTGCAAGTACTCGCGTTAGCCAAACGAGAACAACCAGAGATAATATGTCTGATAGACTCACCTGGACGGTGGCATGCCCGATACACGTCAACCGTCCCGTCCTTCATAATATGTCTCCGGTAGTTATATGTCAAGATAACTTCGTCCATAATTGCACAGACAAAACCTTCAGTTTCCCCGAAAAGGTCCCCAAAACGTAGCCAGGATACGGACGCTAAGAAATCAACATCGGGCTCATGAAGAGCCCGATAGAAGCGCCCGTGTAGCTCATTGCTTTGCCATATCTCCTTGCGGTCATCCATGGTAAGTACTACAGGTTTGCACCAGTTCTCTTTAGCCATGGAAAGAGGGGTGAGCCCCTTGTCCACTGAGACCACATCACGGTGCATACCCACGGCTTTAAAAAAATACTCCCTGAGACTGCATATCTCGCGGTTGTGGAGGGTCTTCTCATTTAAAAAGCCTCTACCCCCGCACTTCCGCGGGATGTACAGTCTCATCACCGATGATCGTGGGTGATCCATGCGGTTTGCGGTCAACAGTGTACGGACCCTCCTATCGAGGGCGTCGAGTTCGGTCTGAGTCCATTTGAGTATGCCGAAAGAGTACATCAAAACCGGCATGACCCAACCGTTGAAGGCGCGCACCTTGTTTCCGCCTGAAAGAAGACTAATTAATACTTTCTTCAGGCGACCAAAAAAACGCTCCTTCAACGATTGCTTCATGTCAGTAACGTTGATGCCTAACGCTTCCGACATACCCAAATACTTATAGCTTTCGGATGATGAGAGGGATCTAAGGTGTACGGAATCCGAAAGTTCAATTCCTTTGGATTCCATAATTTCCCCTCTTATTATTATTATTATTAAACATTTATTTCAGACCAGATCCATATTCTTGTTAGTAACAATATACTTAAGAACTAATGTTAGTTTGCAAACACAACAATAAATTAAATTAAATTAAATTGCGACATGAAGTCGCACCCATCTTCGCAGCATGCCCCCCGATCCCCCCCCGATCTGCAAATACACCCAGTATAGAGTTGGAACTACCACGAACGCGAGTGAGTAGGGAGGCACATCTTTTCCTTATGACAGCGGCAAAACCATCAACCCGCGCCTCAGCAAACATGCCCGACGCACTGCAACGCCATGGCATCCCCAACAGTACATTGAGTGCATTGTTGTATTGGACACGCAGATTGCTGTATGACCGCTGCGAATAACTAACCCACAGGCTGCAGGTGTAAAAAGATTGGCAATGCGGCAAAGGGTCGAACAAGATGATAGAGGTCCTAAACATATTGTATTACATTTTATTTTTTATGCGTTTGAACAATCTGACATATTAGGGAGTACGTTGTTTTTAGAGAATATAGATAAATATGAACAAATAATGAAACGCAAAGGCGTGCGTGTATAACCAGATGTATGAACGTAAACGAAGCAAATGGAGTATGTAAGGATTGTAGCAAGTGGCTTTCTGTAGTTTCTGCCCTCCATGGGAAGAATACGAGAGGTTATTTAGATATACCTACAGGAAAAAAAAAATAAACAGTGCGCAAATGGCAAAGTAAACTTAAACGAGTTTTGTTAAACACATTTTTTTCACTCGCCAGCGCGCGGTCCGGTCGCACGCGTAGGTACTTATCTGCTGTCCGCTGGCTTGATGTGTCAATGCGACGTATCTATCTGCAATCCGTGCGAATTAACTAGACCTGTACTGAACTACTGTTCAGTACAGGTGCCTACATGTGTAAATTACTCTGTACAAGTGACGTCACAACGTCAGGTGCCTAGTTAACACGCTCGCGTTACTGACCGCAAATTTTATCAGGTTCGAACCAGACTTCTCTAAGTTTAGGCCGTGAACCGAAGTTATTTGCAAAGTAATTCCAATTTTTCCTTCATACATGCCTTTGATTGGCTGCTAAAATGCACCTTTCGTTAGGGACCACGGGGTTAGGGATCCCATTTGCTCACATACGAGGTATGCTCTCTTGCTCTATTTCTTCGAGCTGCTCCTAAGACTTCACCACCTAAGAAATATACTTGCACCATGTCGTTAGACTCGTGGTTAGTGAAGTCTACTCTAGTCTAGTAACTGTATCTGTTGTCTCGCTGATGGTGGCGCGTGTGTTGGATCATTTAGCTCCCATCAAAATGGTGAAGCTGAATGGTGCTGATCCACGCGTCATGTTCGTGAACGGGCACCGTCAATATAGACCGGTCATCTCTTAGCTGCCACGGCTTATTTTAATTTTAATTTTTGAATTGCTTTTTTTTGTTGTAATCTTTTTATTACGGACGCTTTTGTAACCATATTATGTTGATTTAAAAGAGTTTCCGTGGAGTTTCTTGCCCGTTCTTCTCCATAGGTACCTACTACGCTTTGGAATGGGCAACTAGCTTCATCTTTCTGACTGACTGACCGAACCCTTGACAATTTAAAAGTGCCTGTAATTGGTTTATTTGAAATAAATGCTTTGAGTTTGAGTTATCATGTTCGGTAGGTACGTACGACACGAGCAAGGCGCGGGCGCGGCGTTTGCGCGTACGCGACCAGACAACATTGTGCGTACGAGCAGACTGTTGTGTTGGCCTTGGCGCACAGTGGAACGAATGTATGGGAGCGGTTGGACGTAGACATGTCCGAAAAATAAGAGTAAAATTATGCCAAACTAATGATGCCATCTTATTCGATTACTTAATGCCTTCATAAATTGTGGTGATGAATTTCTTCATAACTCCCATATTTCGGGAGTAATTTGAGAAAATGTGAAATTTTACTATGAAAATGAGTGTATCGAGCTCTCTCCCTCCTGATTCCGGGCTTGTTTCAAGTAGCGGTCTCTAATATCGTAATGCTATTACTAAGAGCTATATTTAATACTAAGACACATAGTGCGCCAAATGTGCACTTTCTGGGATAAAAGGAAATGAAAATTTAAAAAAAAAAACGTTTTTTCCCCATTTGTATTTACTTTAAACCGCAGACAGACTTATTAAGAGGTCTATAAATATATTATATATATACAGAAATATATATTAACAAAAATATTCACAAGAACTGATGAGAGTATGACTTTTAAGTAAGTTGATAATAAATTACCTAGTTTCATTAAAAGTACAATAAATAATTAAGATGTAAGCTCTAATTTACTAAGTTACACATTTTAAAACAATAACATCATTTAATTATCTTCGTCATCATCATCATCATCAATTAATTCAAATTCAGAATCGATGTCCGCTAAATCATTTATGTTAACAAATTCGATATCACTTTTCTCAGAATCCGTAAGCTCATAAAATTCCTTAAAAGAAGATTTTTTTACAAACTTATTTCCTTTTGGACGGATACTTGTAACAAGTGGATCAGAAGACAGTAAAAGATTGTGCATAATATCTTCATTGCATGAGATACTGCTATGCTTTCGAGAATGCCCCTCTCTATATTTTCTAAAATCTTTATTTCTAGCCTCAGATGCCTCTTCGGATAGAAAACCAATGGGCACAATTGACATGTTCTGAACTATGTCTGGCCCATGCATTAAAATTTTATGAAGTGAAGAAGGCATATAATACCATGGGTATAACTCCACGTAAAGCTTAGCAGTATCAAAGCAGAACTCTCGGAATTTAGTTACGTTGATCTTCTCTCCTGATGAAATACACTGCAAGATCACACAGATTTTTCTTAAAAGCATAGCATCTATTCCGGTCAGTTCAGCAGATTTAGTGTAGTTTTCAAAAAATCTCCTTGCCGAGTTGCCATTGTTGGTGGATCCACTGCCTTGTTTCACAACATCGAGAAGTAAGCCCGTTTCTCTTCTTACAGCCTCTTGAACTCTTTTCTTCCTGTCATCAACTTGCCTTTTTGCTATATCACCCCTTACTTGCCATGATTTTATGTCTAATTTGTAGGAAATGTGTAATAAGCATTCCATTGAGCGAATCCAAGCGTGAAGGGTGCTTAAGCTATATTTATACATGTCCTCGTTTGCGTGTTTATCTTTGATTAACTCTAAATTATTCATTTCTTTAGGACAAGCCTTGCATATGTCACACACTGAAGCTGCTGTATTGGATATAATGGAATGAATTTTACCATCAATCATTGTCAACAGCAGTTGGTGTTTGACACTAATTCCATCAGTGATGGTGGATGGAGTTAAGGCTTCAATCTCTGCTTCGATTTCAGCCATCTCTCTCTGCACATTTTCTTTGGTTTCCTTTATAAACTTAAACAATATTGGCCGGCAAAATGAAGTGGAAGATGGTCGCTCGTTTTCCCAAATTGTTACACCTTTTGAGACGAGCCGCAGTGGTACAAGACTAATCATAAAATTACTAGCAAGATCGATTTGCTCATCTTCACTCGTCCTTTGATGATAAATGCTTTGGCTAGATGATCCGTCAAAACCCCATTTGCTGGTCAATACGAGCTGTTGATTGCGATCAACAGGGGTTTCTAACGACCTAATAAGTCTTCTTGAGGTTAAATCCATCAAGGCTTGTAATTTGATTTTTGCAGAGCTCTCTGTAACTGTGAGATCTTCTTTGGCCGGATAGCACTTAATTTTTTCTTTAACCAACATGTAGTAACTCGGGTATTGAAGAGCTCCTTCTTGAGTGTTGAAATCCCGAAGAGTGTTATAGCGCCATTTCGATAAGTTCATCGATACATAAAGAGCCAATGCCTTCAAAGGGGATATTTCCCGTACCTGAATTGATTTACCTTCAATGAAGGCTTTGATTTTTGAGGCCTCTTCTGGATTCTCCGTCAAGTATTTCATAACATAAGCTGTATCGCTTTGTCCTGCCTTTTGAAGCGCCCTTTCGGCCGAAAACATAATTTCAGCGCTGCTACTGCTGCATGAAAGACTATCTTCAGTGCGTCTTCTTTTTTGCCGGTTACTAAGGTCCTCAAAAGATTTACGAGGACTAGGATGTGTACAAGTTGAAGCATCAGATTTAGCAGGAGAAATTATGGGCTCGATGACGTCACTTATATTTTCTGTAGAAGGTTCCATATTTTCATTCTGTAATTCCGGCCATTGAATTGCAGCCTGTAGCCAAATCTCATGTTTCTTCCGAAACTTATCTGTGCTTCTTCCAGACTGTGTCCATTTTGCATAAATGCGGTAGCAAAATCGACGACACCAGTCTTTTAAACTTGTTTCAGCACTTTCACATAACTGAACACAACTGTTATCTTTTAAAACACTGAACAAATAGTTAAAGTCGCGTAAATCTTTATGTGCGCGTGCGCATAAAGCAACGTGAATATCAAGATTTGTATTAAAATTTGGAAAATACATTGCGAGATTAGCTTGGATACAACGAGGTGTAAATCAACACTGATTTTAAAGTTACTAATAGTGACCTATTTATATAAAATCCAGGTATCCCAGGTATCCTTTGTTAAATATTGCAAGGTAATTAGTTATTGTGATAATTAGTAAATGATGCATGCTAAATTAGTGTATTAAGAGCCATTTAGTAATTAAATAATAGCAATGTTCTTATCAGTAATCATTAGTGCATCAGTTTTATATGTAAACCTTAAGTCCCTAATTATATATCCTAATTAGCTTATATCTTCTCTAATTGGCTGCTCAGAAATGTTATTGTAATAAGGTAAACCTTTAGAAAAACGGTTTTAATCAACAAAATAAACAAAAAATAAAAAAATTGTGTTATAAAATAAACATCACTCTTTATCCCAGAAAGTGCACATTTGGCGCACTATGTGTCTTAGTATTAAATATAGCTCTTAGTATTAGCATTATGATATTAGAGACCGCTACTTGAAACAAGCCCGGAATCAGGAGGGAGAGAGCTCGATACACTCATTTTCATAGTAAAATTTCACATTTTCTCAAATTACTCCCGAAATATGGGAGTTATGAAGAAATTCATCACCACAAGTTATGAAGGCATTAAGTAATCGAATAAGATGGCATCATTAGTTTGGCATAATTTTACTCTTTTTTTTCGGACATGTCTACGTCCAACCGCTCCCATACATTCGTTCCACTGTGTGGCGCCGCGCTGCCCTGCCGCATGCCACCCGGGAGGAGCGGGTTGCACCCCCACCGACACCCGCTGCAAACACCCGCCGATTGATATTATTACGATTAGATTGTCCACATTTTTCTGATTTCAAGTCGGACAAAAAAATAAAAAAAAAAACGTATTAATTTATGTATTAATGGAAATGTGTTCTATTACTGACACAAGACCAACAAAAAAAAAATTGCGAACTCGTTAATAGCTTTCCTGTATATGTATGTATCGGAATTCATAAAAAATATAGTTTCTTATCTTTAGTATCCAGATTAAAAGTCTCAAAAACAAACCACTCTTATCATTGACTTGTCTAACAGGTCATTGTTCTACAAAACAAAAAAAAACAAGCTTTCCATTGTTCAAATACAACAAAACAGCACTGTTGCTGACAGCTTCGCCGCTTAATTAACATTTTACCAAAAAAAGTAGAAAAAATCTAAATAAGTCGGTTTGATTTCACGCGTCAGTTATCAAAGACCTTTGTTGGTCCCTAATACTGCAGGCATAAACTTTGGGATCTCCATAAATAAGGATTTTATTGGATTAGATCATGCATGCCATACGATGTGAATTTTGATGAAACCGGCTTGTAATACGACCCTTTGAGGATAAATTATGCTTATTGTACCGTGGCTCCTGGACTATGTTTAGAAACGATCTTTAATTCAGAAATTTTTCTTTCAGGGAATTCTAATTCTTTATTTTTATCATGCATACATGTTTACAATATTGTATTAAGTATATTTGAATTTTTATAGTCTTAGTGAAGTCTTCGATCCATGATAAATTAATGCCTACTGATTTAGTTCTTGTAGTATGTTTGCGTTAAAACAACATTAATTATAATATTATTTTTGTACCCCAATAATTTTACATTGAATGAAACCAAATAAATTCCGCATCAGATTTTATATCAAACAAACTTTCTGATTATCGATGATTAGCCTGCCAAAACAAGTGTTTAATTGGCTTATCAAACTCAAACTCAAAGCATTTATTTCAAATAAACCAATTACAGGCACTTTTGAATATTGTCAAGGGGTCGGTCGGTCAGTCAGAAAGATGAAGGTAGTTGCCCATTCCAAAGCGTAGGAGGTACCTATGGAGAAGAACGGGCAAGAAACTCCACGGACACTATTTTAAATCAACGTATTATGGTTACAAAATATTGTTTACATCATTCATTTTGAAATTATACACGTGAGAACGATGCAAAACGTAAGAACGATGCAAAACGTATAAATACAAAACAGTTATAAAAACCGTTTCGGGGGCCCTCGCCTATTATCCTATAGTAACCCAATTCAGGCTTAATTTAATTTTGCAAGATACGCTGCTAATAACTTGCACCTAATAAGAATATTAATTTCTGATCAGCAAGGCTTCATGAGTTCAGTTTATAAGGTTACTGGGTTAATGTGAAATTAATATTATTTAAGACTAGGTCATTGATCGTTATAAAAATGTATCAATAATTTGCGAAGTCAATTATTAGATTTTATGGTGTTGCTAGTAAATTAAGTTGATCATGAAAATGATTATTGATATACAACACTAAAATAATAGATGTAAACACTGGCAGTACTAGTGCGTAGAAGTATTTTGAATCTTTCAAATATCTATATATTTTATTATATTATATTATTTTATTATTTTTCCCTTTGGCGTCGACACCCTTGGTCCGTGGGGTCCCAGTGCGCATAAGTTATTTGCGGAAAATTGCGAAACATCTAGTTGATGTAACTGGTGACCGAAAAGCTGGCGGCTTTATTGCGCAACGCATCAGCATTGCAATTCAGCGAGGAAATGCCGCCAGCATCCTCGGTACAATGCCCTGAGGGCCTTTTTTAGGCTTAACTTACTTTTAATTTAATTTAGTTAATGTTAATAATCATCTTGTAATTTGGTTATTTGTAAATAAATGTAATAATAATTTTATTATATTGGGTCACCAAGATACAGGTTGTGCCTAGTTTGGGGCCCACGGCTATTCCTACTTTGTATTGTTATAATTTTCATTGTATTTTCTATGTCTGTATGTTACCTAACTTGTGTGTGTGTGTGTGTAAATAAATAATTATTATTATAAATTATCAAAAATCAAAGTGTATGAAAATTTAAAGAAAAACCGGACAAGTGCGAGTCGGACTCGCCCACCGAGGGTTCCTTACAAAGTAGGTATTAAATAAAGACTATATTTTTTATGATTTAATATTTAATGTATAGTTTTCAGATTGTTAGAGAACAATCTGAAAACTAAAAACTTCTAAGTTAATGTAAAAAAAAGATACGGGCGTTTATGCCACAAAAAAAGTATATTTCGACCCTCTCAAGGGAATCTCTATACTTGTAGTATAAGACGATATTACTTGCCAAATTTCATAGTTCTAGGTCAACGGGAAGTACCCTATAAATTGTGATTCCCTTAAGAGTGTCGAAATATACTTTTTTTGCGGCATAAGCGGCCGTATCTTTTTTTTACGTTAACTTAGAAGTTTGATTTTTTCAAAGCTTCGAGTGACTGTAGACCTGAGTATATGGTTTAATGTAATTGCAACTCGATACCTCCACGCGTTCCCGAGTAAAAGGGTCTTGACAGCCAGACCGACAAGAAAGTGATCCTATAAGGGTTCCGTTTTTCCTTTTGAGTTACGGAACCCTAAAAATATGTAACAATCTAAAGAGTTATTGAACCGACTATGGGTTTTGCCAATCAGTCGACTAATTGAATATCATGTATTAGATTGAATTTTTGTTTGTAGACTTAGTAATTAAAAATTAAATTTATTGTCGTATTGACTTCCCTAAATGTTACGTGCAGCTCAAGATACCTACTAGGTACCACCTAATACGTACATTGTTGTTGTGGTTTGTTGTTAGTCATGGTCAAGCTTAATTTTTCCTATAAAGAAAAATGTTAAGCGTTTGCGGATTTACGGTTAAAAGGTGAGATAAATATCTACTATTAACTACGAAATGCGATACTAATCCATCCGCCAAACGTGGCTATTATGCCGATAGCTACGTTTATTATAGCGGTAATATAAAAAGACCCAAGACCAGCAATTTAGTAGTTACACTTATGTGTAACTACTAAATTGCTCATCATCATCGGCATCGTTATTATCAACGACGCCTAGCCCCGCGTTTTCAGTCCACTTACCAACCCTGCTGACTATCAAAATGTATTTTTGCACCACGCCCGTACACCATGCTTTTCCCGTAGGCGTCTTTTAGCCTAAATGAGGAAAATAATAACATTCCAATTACGTATTTACCTGACTGGTTCACATAAATGTGAAAAACGACAATTTCAAATTCCTTCTTCACCCACCATTAAATCCATACAAATCGTATTTGGAAAGTGTCTGGCTTCTCATTTAGATAACTGAATTCCTATTAGTACAAAGTCTGATATAATGTCTTTCTCATCCAATTTCCCATAAGAATAAATAACCGCATTTACATTTGAATAAATTCCATTTCCCTAAATGTGAATGGCATGAAATGAGATAACTTCTCTGTTGTTATTACATTCCGTTTTTGCCGAAAAACACGCACAGATTCCTCTAAACACGTAATAGATCATAACATCCCAAAATTGGAAGAACATTTTACTTAGGTGTATGATCAGAAAACAAGAACTTTCCTAAAGAAAGGTACTCACTATGGTTTTTATTGCAAACATTCGTTCCGGGAGCATTAGTTACGGAACAGACATTCATTCGCGATGCAAACCTACGTGAATCCAAACACAAAACTCAAATTCTCGATGTAAAATGTAACATGGAAATTAAGATACGTTGAAACAAACATACCCTTCAAATACATAATTATAAGCAATGCAACATGAAATGTAACACAAGTTGAAACAAATTCGCCTCGCACGCACGAAACGCGCCTCACTCGCGCACACTACGTGCGTTTTGGTTCCCGCGATGAACACACAGTGTGCTTGAGGCAACAGAATGGACAGTTCTTGATGTTCGTACGCGTCACACGTCATAACTGATGCAATGTAATATAGGACGTACTAAAATGTCACATTTTATGTTACGTGTCACATGATATATGTGTACCCACCTTAAGAAAAGCTCGCGCAACGAATATTTGCAATACAAATTCGCGAAGAGATTGTTGGAGGACAATGGATTTAAAAAAAATGTTGTTATTTGGAATAAAATGGGAAAAATATAAGTACGTAGGGAAATATCTACGCAGTAGGCAATCTAGGAGTGAAACAAATAAAACGGCAAACCTTTCTTCTTTACATTCGGGTCTTTGAAGCTTTGGGAGCCGTTATCACAAATTGAACGTGAAGAAGTAGTGATCGAAAATGGAGTTTGATCGAAAACAACGCTAACAATGCTAAGCCTGAAATCAAGCACACTGTTTGGGTACACAAACTATGACAGCATTATAATAGCTAGAATACTTTAAAGTTTTATGTTTCTAGAACGTCCCGCATTATTAAGTTTCCTCTTGCGATTGTATTCAGATCCAGGGAACAACTAAACATTCATGATTTAAATGTCAAACGACTCTACTTTCTTAAAAATATGAACGTTTTCGTATACGTATTAAACGGCATCAGACAGCGCGGGATGAGCAGCAGGTGTGGTTCTGTAGTTTCTGCCTATCCCCATGGGAAGATGGTGTGAGTTTATGTATGTATGTGTTAATAAAACGGACATCTTCACAAGTAGCTACAACATTTGACTCTTATTCTACTGATTTATTCACCAAATTAATCACTACCGTGTACAAATATTAGCTAAGGCTTAGATTAAAGCCTTTGAGAGGCTTTGAGACTTTGAAGCAGATAGGTAGACCCCCGAACGATTGACTTGAAGCTAATTCTGGGTCAGAACGATGTGGTTTTACACCACAGGGAATAGTGGCTCCTGATTGGTTAGTTACCAAAGTGAAACTAAGATGAATGACAGATGCTCGATCGAGTACTACCAAATTGACTACCATCTTAAATTGTCCGTATACTCAAATTACAACTGTCAATCTTTGAACATTTTACAAAATGGCTATAACACGGCAAGTTGACGTAGGGTGTCAATTAGTTGGTTAATTAATTAAAAATGAATTACTCTGACTGTAAATAATTATAGTCGCCCTGGGTAGTCGGTCTCAATACTTTATCGTTTCGAAAGTCTTCAGTCCTCAATCTACGCGCAGCCCTTTATTTTGAAATCCAAAACTAAGTTCCAATAGAAACTTTTGTAAAACGAATTGGGTTGAAAAAGTTGGTAACTATAAAGTATCTAGTCAAAGATTTTCACTAGAAATCTAACAATGAAAATTTCTTTTATTCGATATTCCTCTTTATCATTTTTTTTTTTTGGGAAACTTTTCCATCGGCGAAAGTAATGGCAACTTTTGTCAACAAGTGTAAAAACTTTTTAACGATGAACTAATTCTTATAAGTCGAGGCACACAAAAAGTTAATCATTTAATCTCAACTAGATGATATATCATGATTTTTGGTAGCTTTCAGTGAATACGCCGAGTGTTAACTCGTACTTTTCCGGGTTATGAGAAAAAAAATCGTTTATTGTCCTTTAGTATAATATTTTTCAATTAAAACGTTTAATATGAACACGGGTTTATAATTGAAAAATATTATACTGCACACGTGGTAAACAGTAAAACCATAAAAATATTACTCACAGTTACTTAAAAATTAATACCTTATTAGTCTAAGTCTGAAAGTCACCCAAAAGGCAACGTAGAGGGGTATGCTTTCCGGAGGTGACCGAGGTAGAAATGAGAGCGGCGGTACGCAGGCTTAATGCCAAAAATACCGCCCCAGGACCCGACGGCTTACCTGGGAAGGCCTGGGTCCTGGCCTTGGAGGCTCTCGGACCTCGACTTAGGGGGCTCCTAAGCGCATGTTTGGAGAGGGGCCAGTTCCCGCTTCGTTGGAAGACGGGAAAACTGGTCCTCATAAAGAAGGCAGGGCGCGTTGCGGACTCTCCGTCCGCTTATCGGCCCATCGTGCTGCTAGACGAGGTGGGCAAGCTCTTTGAAAGAGTCATTGCAGACCGCCTCGTCGGCCAGCTGGTGCGGGTGGGGCCGGATTTGGTGGAGAGCCAGTTTGGTTTCCGCAGAGGGCGCTCTACGGTGGACGCCATCATGCGTGTGCGAGCCCTGACGACGGGGAATGCTGTTGCCCAGGGTGGGGTCGTCTTTCTTGGCGGTGTCTGTAGACATTGCCAATGCCTTCAACACCCTGCCCTGGAGTTGCATCCGGGAGGCACTCCGGTATCACCGGCCTGCCGACTACCGACTACGACTGCGACCTACCTCTGTCTTGTGGTCGAGGCCTATTTGACGGACAGGGCCGTCATCTACCCCGGTCACCAGGGAGTGTGGAACCGGCAAGAGATGTCGTGCGGTGTCCCACAGGGATCGGTCCTGGGGCCGCATCTGTGGGACATCGGATACGACTGGGTGCTGCGCGCCGACCTCCCTAGCGGCGTCAGCGTAGTGTGCTACGCTGACGACACGTTGGTCCTGGCGCATGGGAGGTCGCACCAGGCGGCGGCCGAATTAGCGGCACGCGGGGTTGCGACAATCGTCGAAAGGATCCGGCAATTGGGACTCGAGGTGGCCCTGCACAAGTCCGAGGCCATGTGTTTTCATGGTCCTCGGAACGCGCCACCGTTGGGGTCCCAAATAACGGTAGGAGGGGTTTCTATCGGCGTCGAGTCGACGATGAAGTACCTGGGACTCGTCCTCGACAGCCGGTGGAACTTCGTGGAGCATTTCCGACGTTTGGCTCCCAAACTGGAGCGGGCGGGCGCTGCATTGAAGCGGCTCCTGCCCCCTAGATTGGGCAGGGCCGGGTCCAAACGCCTCCTGCCGGAGGCTCTACGCGGGGGTCGTGCGGTTCATGGCCCTCTACGGGGCTCCTGTATGGGCGCGCTCTCTGGCGCTGCGGCCAGCCCGCCGGTTGAGCGCGGCCCAAAGGGTCATGGCCATCCGGATGGTCCGGGGATACCGCACGGTCTCCTGTGAGGCAGCGAGCCTCCTTGCCGGATTGCCGCCATGGGATCTGGAGGCAAAAGTCCTCGCGCACGTATGGGAGTGGCGCGACGAGGTGAAACGCCGGGGCGTCAGTCCGCTGCCGCGAGAAATCGGACGTAGCTCCGGCGGGATCTCATGGCGTTATGGAAAGAACGGTTGTCGCAACCCAGTGCTGGGCACGCCACGATTGCGGCGATAAGTCCCCTCTTTGAGGAGTGGCTGGAGAGGCGCCACGGCGTCCTCACCTTCCGCCTGACGCAGGTCCTCACCGGACACGGCAGCTTCGGGAGGTTCCTGTGTCGGATAAGGCGGGAGGAAACGTCCGGGTGTCACCACTGTGTGGATCGCCCGGAGGACACGGTGGAGCATACGGTGGAGGTCTGCCCGGCTTGGGCAGAGCACCGCCGTGTCCTCGTGGAGGCGATCGGCGGCAGAGACCTCTCGCGTCCGGCACTGGTTCAGGCCATGGTACGGAGCGAGAGGGCATGGGCAGCCGTCACCTCCTTCTGCGAAGCAGTAATGCTCGCAAAGGAGGAGGTGGGACGGTTGAGGGAAAGGCAAGTTTCGCGCCCTCTCGCCCCTAGCCGCCGCAGGAGACGCCCAGGGCGTCGGGAATCCCGGGCGGATTTCCGGCCACCGTAGGCGCGGGCTTGCGGACGGTGAGCAATGGGTAGCTCACCGTCCGGTAAGGACCAGGCCCGGGTCGATGGCGCGTTGTATATCACGCGCGCCTCAAAGAGATGTCGTCAGCACATATAGTAGGGGTCCACTAGGGCCGATGCCTGCCGGGGTCGCGGGAAGGTACTTATGGGTTACCGAGGCCCCCGCAACACAGGCAACAGGAAGAAATACAGGTGGGTTTTAGTCAGTAAGAGTCTGACACACCCTCCCGCTCCGCCCAGAGCGGGAGAAGTTATTTGATGATTTCCCACACTCAAAAAAAAAAAAAAAGGGGTATGCTTGAAATTTCGCTACATGGTCGGAACAAAAATAAAGAGATCCGCAGGAGAACCAAAGGTAACTGATATAGCCCGAAGAGTTGCTAAACTTAAGTCGCAGTCGGGATCGCGGGAAGGTACGAAAGGGTTACGGAGGCCCCTGGCAACATAGGCAACGGAAGGAACACGGGTGGGTTTTAGTCAGTAAGAGTCTGACACACCCTTCCGCTCCGCCCAGAGCGGGAGAACTTATTTGAAAATACACCACCCAAAAAAAAAAGTGGGTAAGACACATTGCTCGCAGACCAGATGGCCTATGGGGCCAAAAGGTTCTGGAGTGGTGACCGCGTACCGGAAGGCGTAGCGTTGGAAGGCCTCCCTCCCACATGGAAATGAAATGAAATGAAATGAAATTGTTTATTCTGTAAATAGGATATGAGAATCACTTTTACACGTCATATTAAAAAATAAGCTAGATGGAGTCGACATTTCCTATCTGACTACCCCTGAGAAGAAATGGCGAAACAAACTCAAGGGTCAAAGTCTCTTTTAAAGTCCAGACATAATCTTGGTCAGACCAAGATTATGTCTGGACTTTAAAAGAGACTGTGATCTCTGAGTTTGTTTTGGTCTTTCTTCTCAGAGTAGTCAGACAGGAATCGCCGACCTCATCTAGTTTTAAAAAATATGAATGACGTGTAAAAGTGTTTGTACAACCTACTTACAGAAATAAAATCATTTATCATTATCATTTATCAATAGGCACGCAACATCCGGGTGTATCTCTGAATAGTACGTACCTACGAAGGAGAAAACCTAGTGCGAAAAATGTTTTCCTTGTGACCTTATTGGTCACACACAAGTTAAACAATTAAATACTCAACTTTACAATGCCCAAGGGTAAGAGAAAGGGTTTCTTCACAAAACTTTTGTTAAATTCTAGAAAGTGTTACTGTACCTAATCCTTGCCAACGTAAAATATTCCACCCATAATAAGGTGTGGTTTTGGATTGAATTAATTTATGTTCACATTTCATTCACTAGGTACTTGTATTTTAGAAAATAAGGTTTAAGTAGGCTAAAAATAGACATGAGCTTAGATTAGAGACATCTTTGATCACATTTTGCTTCGTCGTACCACGTGGTACGACAGGTATAGTTTCAATGATATATTTTTAGGTGTCAAAGCTCCTGTACGGAACCGTACATTACTTCACCGCACGCGCCGTGCATTCTGCACACACAGCATTTGTACCTATTATTTCAAATAATATATAAAAATATATTCCAATAAATCAGTGTTTCACAAACATTCAAAGCGGTGGGTTTTATTTCATCATCCCAATATAATCGCCTCTTTATCATATCAATAAGTCATAACATTTATTTTTGGTCCTTCGAACATTGCAGCAAGACCTCGTTGCAGCACTTTGACCTAGCGCGCGTACTGATCAGAGGCACGTTTTCGCGAACGTGACGTGGACTCAAGGTTCTGTAATGAAACCAGTGTGGACTCATTCTGTGAAAAACACACTTCATCGTTGACTTGAGCATAGGTCAACAGCACGGTCGTGGTAAACAAATCACGGCGTGACAACAACATCATCGGGCTCTATGGAGCTCTTCATCGGGTGGCGCGAGGATTCAGCGTCCGCTATCAATCCTTCTGGGAGCAGCATCAGGTGCAGACAGCTACGTGGATTATCATTTAAACAAGTAAGACTGCTCCTTTACCTACATCATGGAAGCTCTTTTTGCCAATCTCTCTTTATCAGCAATTTCACTACAATAAAGGTGAACTTCAACAAGGACTCGAATTCTTGCAAAAATGCCGAATACTTGAGGAAACGGTTAGAGACGTAAGACAACCCCTGGGTAGAGTTCTAGCACAACCACCAAAAAATATCTGATCATAAAAATGTGGCGGTTGATTATTTCCTTGACAACACATATCAAAAGGGTAAAGACTATTATCAATCTACTCGTAATCTTATATCATCTTACGGCAAATCTTCAAAATCTACTCAACCAGATGGAAAGTAGGATGCATTGTTATCATTGTAACGCACTAATTTTAGGGCATTTAATCGGCTAATCAAGGGCATCAAAGTTGATCAAATAACTGATAAATGGGAAATAGAAGATGAGCTCAAAAATGTTCAAGCTAAGGGGTTAATTATTGATGGTTTATGATCGATATTTCCAAATCGATCATATACAATAGTATACGACGAGGAGTTTAATCATCATGAATTGACCTACAAAACTATCAAACGTGAGTTGTATATAGTATGAGAAAATCTAATCAACGACTCACTTAGAAAAAAATTATCGACGCACATTGTAATACCATCGTTCAGTGGGACAATTCATAACAATACCTCTATCACTAAAGCTAAGAAGGTGCAGCACTTTAAAGGAAAACTACGGGTGAAGTAGAGTCGTCTCATCTATCATATCCATATTAATTTCATCAGAGAATTATGATACCACGTGGGAGATCATAATACATCGGTACAAAAATTCTCAAGTTCTTTTCACGAATCAAATCGAAATGTTCCTCAATCAACCCAACCTTCAGAAGCAAACATTTCAAATCAAAAGGTTGTATGATACCTCAATTGAATGTATTCACCCGATTCGCAATTTCGGCGTTAATATGAACACGTGGGATCCGTTTTTGGTTCATTTATTGTGCAAAAAACTGGACCCAGAAACTTATGCTGACTACAAGGAAACCCGAAGGACACCTCGGAATTTACCAAGGTTGGACGAGTTAATGGGATTCTCGAGGATAAGTTTACCGCTCTTTAGACTATTAATATATAATAATAAAAAAATAAACTGGCTAAGTACGTTTCGGACCCCGCACAATAAAGAGTACCGTAGTTGGGATGAATTTATTTCAAAAACAAACTTAACATTGTAGTTGAAAAACGTGGTCTCCTACACATCGATATAAGTCACGGTTAATTCGCCAACTGCAAATTTAAGTTGGTCGACTATTACTCGTTAACTTGTAAACCTTACTTAGCTGCGATAGTTTTAGTTTTAATTTCATTATATGTACTACTGCCATGATTTTTATTTTTAGCAGCGACACTTGACTCTAACAAAAATTAGCACTTTAAATGTTGCAATGTTGCAATCCGCAAACGGATCCTTGAATCGAAAAATGGTGTTCACAGACCTACAATATTATTAAACGAACTCAAATATATCTCGATATTGCCTATCAGTCACGATGGAAGTCAATGCACTTCGACAAAACGTTGTAAAGGTGATCACCATACAATACTTCACGAAGCGTGTGTCCTATCACCAAATTCAGTTTCTCAAGCAACTTCATCATCATAATATGCATTGACCGATTCGTCATCAAAATTATCAAACAAGCAACCTTATGTCAATCATGTCGCAGGAGATGACGACGAGTTATTATTGAAAACGCTATCAATCAATGTCTGGTGTTCTGATAGCATCTACGTGACCCTTAAGACTCTTCTAGATCTGGGATCAGAAATATTATTAATATTGGAAAACGCTGTACAGCGGTTAGGTTAGTGGCTATGATACAACGCTTCAGTATCAGATGCTGGTGCTTGGCAAGGCAAAGGACGGGAATCATTCGACTGTCAATCGATCTACGGTGACTACCATTTTACTACATAAGCACTAGTTCTGTCAAAGGTGGCTAACTACTTGCCTGGTATACCATTCAAAAAACAATCATGGTCTCATAACCAGCATCTTCATTTAGCAGATCCAAAATACAACGTGTCCAAGCCTATCTATATTCACTTGGATGTGAGTATCTATTCTCCAATCATTATGGACGGTCTCATCAAAGGACCAGCGCAGGTTCCGATTGCGCAACAGACGACACTCGGATGGATCCTGTCTGGCAACGTTTGCACATTTAATTGTCATATCGTAACAAATGACTTATCAGACCTATCAAAATATTGGTAGATAGATGATGTTAACATCATCATCATCTCTTACCAGTGAAAAGCAGTATTGTGAAGAGTTTATCAGCAAGCTATTTGTCGTTGGGACACTGGTAGATACGAGTTTGGCATACCCATGAAACCCGAATAAGAAAGCCAGCTTAGATCATCAAAATTAAAGGCTATTGCATAATTCAAACAGTTGGAAAGAAAAGTGTGCAATAACGACTCATTTTCAGAAAATTATAAACCTCTAATATCTGAATATCAACAACTGGGTCACATGTGTATTTCATTAACGTCATCGAATCAAAACGTGCCTTCTATTTACCATATCACTTCAACGCTCCTGCGTGGTCTACGGGAAGCTTTGGTGAAAAGTCTCTAATATCATCTTAAGCTTATCATCGGCGGTCATCATCAAATCGAGGCATGTCTGAACACAAGGCCTCTCTGTCAGTTGACAGAGAGTCCTGACGACGACGTCCTTACGCCAGAACACTTTTTGATCAGTGGCCCACTTCAACAGATGGATCCAGATCACATGAATCAATCAATAAGGTGGCAACTCATTCAACTAATGAGCTTTGGAAAAGGTGGTCAAGCGAATATCTTCAGCAACTACAGGCTTGATCAAAATGGCGTAAGCCAAGTAGGAATTTCAAATCGATGAGGTCGTTCTTATCAACGATGACAACTTACGACCCGGCAAGTGGGCGTTAGGACTTATTCAAGTAGTTCATCCTGGAAAGGATGACTATGCAAGGGGACTACCCTTACATAGTCATCCTTTCCAGTTTAAAAACTAAAAATAATATCATACAACAAATCAAACAGGATCAAAATGTCAATCAAGACCATATTCAGACGAACGAAGCAGTGGTGGCCTAGTGGCAACAGCCGCGACTTACGAGTTGTGGGTTTTAGGTTCGAACCCAGACAGGCGCTTTACTTTGTGTAAATTATTACGTCACAACTGTTCTCAAAACGGTGAAGGAAAACATCGTGAGGAAACCGGCATGTCCAAGAACCAAAAAAAAATATTTTGAAGACATGTGACATCTACCAACCCGCACTGTGCCACGTGGTATCTACCACGTGGCACAGTGACCCGCACCCTCTCACAGAGAGGAGGCCTGTGTCCCAGCAGTGGCAGTGGGAACATTATACGCTGATTATGCAGACGAGCGAAGCAAGAGGAAGCGACTTCCTCACAACAACGTATCATTGAAAAGCATGTTCACTATTTTCTTATTACTATTTTTCATGCTATTATTACCTACTTCAGCGTAAAATATAGGTACCTAATCATGGATCGTATACTGTGACGTCATTAGAAGAGAATCAAGCTATTTACTTCGATATAATATCCAACCTTCAGTATATCAAGGACGAATTGCGTCTAGTTGTCTACTATAACATGACGACCTACTGGAAAGGCTTATCCGATATCAAAGGCTACGTCAACCACATCAAGTCATTAAGCACCTATGCAAGTAAACAATATCAGAGTAGTGTTCTTCAGTTACAACATGCGATTAGCGAAATTGAACACTATGATATGTTACTTAAATATCAAAGTCCGAAGAGGCTGAAAAAAGGACTTGTAAACGGGTTGAGATATAATGCTAATTCACTATTCGGTGTACTGGACGAGAGGTTTGCCAAAAGATACAAGAGTGACATCGAGCAGATCAGTCATAAAGAAGAACATCTTCAAAAACTTATCAAAAATCAAATAAGTATTTTGGAATCAGAATTCAATATCATACGTCGTAAAGAAAACATCATGAATCAACAATTTTCATTCATCAAGCAACGTCTTCTAAATCTATCGACTGAGGTGAATAAAATACGTTTTGATAATGAAGATGGCCTTTATGTCACATCATCATCTCGTAATCGTATGACCTGATTATCATCTCTAGTCACCAACGGTAAACTTACGATACCAGTGGATATGAAAAATATCAAGGAAAAATATCAAACGATACAAGTTTAGTTAAAGTGTCAGCTAGTCTTCTCAAACTATTTAATCATCGAAATTAACCTGTTAAGCCCCGTGCGACACCGATTCCGAGTCAAACAATAGAAAATCAATTGTGTCTTATTAGCTGTCCTTGACCAATTAAGGTTCCACTCCTGAGCAATGAATTGTTTGAGTTGAAGAAAATCATTATTATATATTTCGCAAAAGAGAGGACTACAGTATTATCAGCTCAATCCATTAGTACCATTCATAGCTTACAATATACGCAAGGATACACCATTTCTTCTATCAGAAGCAAACCTACAATCACACATGCTGTTCGGAATGCCAAGTGCGCAATTTGCGCAAACGGAGTCACAATGGCCAACCTTGTCGGCAACGGGGTTATTACCCCAGGTCAAGGTTGCACATTGACTGGGGATACCTTTAGTATGTATGCTCATAATAATTTCATCAATCATATAAATATTCATCATCACATCGCCTCAAAGAGATGTCGTCAGCACAAAAGTAGGGGTCCACTAGGGCCGATGCCTGCCGGGGTCGCGGGAAGGTACTACTGGGTTACCGAGGCCCCTGGCAACACAGGCAACAAGAAGGAATACGGGTGGGTTTTAGTCAGTAAGAGTCTGACACACCCTCCCGCTCCGCCCAGAGCGGGAGAAGTTATTTGATGATTTCCCATCCAAAAAAAAAAGAGGTGTCTGTGCTAAACAAAATCATGAAAACGTCTGCATCAGGTAACTTCAGCGTGGCGGAACATCATCATCTCAATAGGAATCAATTAAAGGGCTTAGATTGACGAGGTTAAGGATGTCGCGTCGTAACTTCTAAACGAAAGGTCCGCTTCAAATAATTTAAAGTAGAATTTACATTGTATTTACATAAAAAAAAAACCTTCATTATGAAACTATTTAGTTGGATAAGGATTAATATCATGATACGAATGTCATCATGTTTCGATTCTACTCGTTTTTTGTTCAAAACAAAAAAGTCCGCGAGGCTATATGTCTAACTAAACATAAGTCTAAAGTTAGATATAACCTCGCGGATTTTTTGTGGGTAATGATGTATAAACATGTAGTACATTATTTTAAGCAAACCAATGGTTTTCGCAGCGCATGCCAATGCCAATGACTTTAATAGGCAATTTTTTTAATACTAGTTTATTCATTACAAACAAACAAACAAACAAACAAAAAATCAAATCTTTTCTCTTTTTGATATTAGTATAAAAATATAGTCAAATTAGTGGTTAACGAACATTCAAAGCGGTCAGTTTTATTTCATCATCTCAATATAATCGCCCCGTTATCATATATATAATAAGTATAATAAGTGTAGGGATCCCCTGCAGCTGGGGAAGCATATTAAAACAAAGGTTATTCCAGTATCCGAAATTATGTCTGTGGAAACCTCAATGTTTCAGTATAGATACATACGTTAGGACCTTTCTTAGCTATTGCGGTTGACGGGCTCAGAAACGCGGTCGCATCTGTCATGTGGTTCTGTCTTATCTCTACCTACATAACAGACAATCTGTCATACAGAAACAGTCCTTAAAGGATTCCTGTGTGGTTTATGAAATGTATTGAAAAATCAAGATGGCGGCGTCGTTTGTAGGATAAAAAGTATCCTATGTACTGATCCAGGTCATGGTCTACAAATGTGCCGAATTTCATCCAAATCCATTAAGCCGTTTAAGCGTGAAAGCGTAAAAAACAAACTCACTTTCACATTTAGGACGGATTAAATTGAGCAAATCTGTAGGCACCTTACCTACATAGATTTAAATGGTCCTCTTTCAATTATAATAAAAGTTTTAATGAAAAAACAAGTAATAATTTTCTCCAGTCGTATTTGTAGTGTGACACGGGTTAAGCAAAATAATATTTATATGCCAATTTATAATTTCTTACGGGACGATATTATTGTAGACGTTCACGTCCATAAAATGTATGGACGGAAATTTAAAAGTGCTTGTTATCGTGGACGGACATTTAAAAGCGTCTTCATATTATATTTCCATACATTTTACTTCCCTGTGTTATCGTGGCACATTATTAAAATCGTAAAGATTATACAGTAAATTAGAGGTATTTTACATGTTTTGGGGTACAACGTGTAGTTACGGGCTCAATTGGAGGTCTGTAATACTACTACGTCACGATAATATTGTGACGTTAGAAATTATAAAAACGCCCATTGTTAAGATAAAACAGTCGTTCACTCAGTAACGGGGCTAACTGTCCAGTGAGTTAGTAACTAATCACCATACAATTTACGAGTTTACATGATCCAATTCAAATGAATAAATCACAATTCGAATGTTTACACGATGCCAAATTGAATAAATAAATCAAATTTATTTATAACTCAACATTGACCATTTTATCCGTACACATTTCAAAGTTCACTCATTAATGTTTTCTCAATCCCCTTGCCAGTTTTAATTTTAATTAAGCAGTCTCTCAGGGTCAAATCTCGAACGTTTACTTTGCCAGTCATATTAAAAGTTGTGTGCATAAATACGACTAAGATTTTTAGGGTTACTAAGCCTACGCCGTCTGTCAATCTATCTGTCACAGGACTGTTTTTTTAGAACCATAACATTTATACATCAAGAAAAAATGCTACTCTTCCAAGTTATTTGGTTCAGACTCCGTGTTATAATAAAAACCGGCCAAGTACGAGTCGGACTCGCGCCCGAAGGGTTCCGTACCATTATCTATAAAAACGGCAAAAAGATCATGTCTGTTGTATGGGAGCCCCTTAAATACTTTTTAACTTTTTTTTTTAGTATTTGTTGTTATAGCGGCAACAGAACTACATCATCTGTGAAAATTTCAACTGTCTAACTATCACGGTTCATGAGATACAGCCTGGTGACAAACGGACAGACAGATATACAAACGGACAGTGGAGTTTTAGTAATGGGGTCCCATTTTACACTTTGGGTAGGGAACCCTAAAAGCGGTGATACTTCTGAATTCCAAACTTGACCGTATTTTAGTGAAACATAAAATGATAAAAACAAGGTGACTACAGTTTTGGGGGTACGGAATCCTTACCGCGTGAATCTGACTCGTACTTTACCGATTTTTTACAGCACGTTTTCTATTATTTAAGTCTGAAAGCCAACTGTTTAATAAAAATATGGGCTTTTGAAATGCGAATACTCAAATCTCTTTGTGACATATTTTTAAGATGAGTGGATAGAAGTACTAGATAGTAGATGCGATGTTTGGCACAAGATTAAAAAGTTTGTAGACAAAGGCGCGTGTTTTTTGGAAATCTCTGTTTGTAGAAATTTTGGTGTTCCACCACGTCTGGTTGAACACATTTCACGTTTTAATTACGTGTGAACCGAAATCCATGTTTGAATCGTATGTTTTTTATTCCTTGTTAGTAACTTTCGCAGGATAACCTACGAACCTTTTTTTACAAAAGTACCTTTAAAAATCTATATACTCGTACATATATAAAAATGAATCCTTATTTCCCTTGGTCACGGCATCACGCGTGAACGGCTGGACCGATTTCGCAATTTTTTTTTTTTTGTGTTTTATATAGTCAGGAGAAGGTTCGTATGTAAGAAAAATTAAGCAAGTTGCGCGGAAAACTAGAAAATGTAAGAAAACTTAAAGACCTTAACAGATTGCGAGGACGACCTGTTTGAGACTCGCACAGACCAGGGAAGCATGGCACAAAGGGAGGAGACCTGTCGTTTTGGTTGGATCAATAGCCTGGTGGACGATCTACAGAAGATCGCGAGGAAGACCTTGCTGAGACTCGCACAGACCAGGGAAGCATGGCACAAAGGCAGGAGACCTGTCGTAGGTTGGATCCACGGCCAGGGTCGATCTATATATATTGTCCTAATGAACTATTAAACTTAATCTTTTTTTTTTATTAATTTTAGTACGTCAATTAAAATCACGAATTAAGTTTAGCTAAGGTATCACATTAATTGATTATTAAAGTTCAGCTAGTATTTTATAAAAATAATTATTTATTTACTCTCATCATAACGACTGCGAGAAATGGATCTTCGGATCATGAAACGTGCATTTACATACATGAAACCAATGTATTGCGTTCATCAAGACAAGGTTTTACATTCAATATTTTTATTAAACAGGCGATCACTTTAATAATATCATTCTAAGAAAGCAACGCTTAATGTATGATTATGTTATTCGTGAATTTATACATGATACCTATCTCATTGATCATCAATCGTCGTCAATCGTCGTCAATTATCCATGAGATAGGTATCAATCAACTCAGCCTATAACAGTCCACTGCTGGACATAGGTCTCTTCCAGGCTGCGCCACAACACCCTGTCCTCCGCCTTCCGCATCCAGTCTGTCCCAGCCACCTTTTTAAGGTCGTCGGTCTATCTAGCTGGGGGGCGTCCCACATTACGCTTGCCGATACACGGTCTCCACTCTAGGTACTCGTCTGCTCCACCGGCTATCGGTCCTTCGACAAATATGGCCAGCCCACTGCCATGAGATAGGTATATGATATGCGGAATATGTTATTCGTGAATTTATAGATGATACCTACGTCATTACCGATTTAATTTAAAACATGTAATATTTAATGCGTTTGGTCACTGCCGATTTTTTTCTCTCAATCCAGCTTGGAAACAAAACACAACGCTGTTTCTATTTATATCGTTTTCTTAATAATGATCATAGACTGACTCATCGAACTTTCTGTTTCGGTTCAAGATCACGACTAACAAGTAATGACTCAATTCCCAGTACAAACTACAAAAATAATAGGTCTTTTTTTATGAACTGCACTAAATGTTGGAGTAAATTCCGTTCATATACTGTTTAACGCGATCGTAAACTTATAATTAAAGACACAGTGACTTCATTACGTCATAATTGTATCATCATGACTGTCTCTGGATTATTTCTGTAGATGCTTGATAATTAAGTTGGTAATGTTGTTTATTTTCGGCGAATAAATTGAGATTGAAGCTGGATTTTGGTGGTTCTCGAAGTTCAACTAGGCAAAAAATAGGCGGGAGTGCCTTCGTAACTTCTTATAACCAAAAGCAAAAAAAAAGACTATTTAGTGATCAAAATCACTACGTAGTCCTTTTTTTTTTTGAGTGGGAAATTATCAAATAACTTCTCCCGCTCTGTAGCGGGAGGGTGTGTCAGACTCTTACTAACTAAAACCCACCCGTGTTGCTTCCGTTGCCTACGTGTTGCCAGGGCCATGGTATCCATTTCGGACTTTCCCGCGACCCCGGCAGGCTTTGGCCCTAGCGGACCCCTACACTGGTGCTGACATCTCTTTCAGGCACGCGTAGAACACAACATGCCATCGCGTCGACCCGGGCCTGGTCCTTATCGGACGGCGAGCTACCCATTGCTCACTGTCCGCAAGCCCGCGCCTACGGTGGACGGGAATCTGCCTGGGATTCCCGATGCCCAAGGCGTCTACTGCGGTGTCTAGTGGCGTGATGGCATGATCTTTGCTTCACCCGTTCCGCCTCCTCCTTCGCGAGCATTACTGCTTCGCAAAAGTAGTTGGCGGCTTCCCATGCCCTCTCGCTTCGTACCATGGCCTGGACCAGGCCTGAACGCGAGAGGACTCCGCCGCCGATCACCTCCACGAGGACACGGCGGTGCTTTGCCGAAGCCGGGCAGACCTCCACCGAATGTTCCACCGTGTTCTCCGGGCGATCTACACAGTGATGACACCCGGGCGTTTCCTCCCGCCGTATCCGACACAGGAACCTCCCGAAGCTGCTGTGTTCGGTGAGGACCTGCATCAGGCGGAAGGTAAGGACGCCGTGGCGCCTCTCTAGCCACTCCTCAAAGGAGGGGATTTATCGCCGCAATCGTGGCATGCCTAGCACTGGGTTTGCGACAACCGGGTCACCATGTCACCATGAGATCCTGCCGGAGCTTCGTCCACTGTGCCGTGATTTCTCGCGGCAGCGGAGTTACACCCTGGCGTTTCGCCTCCTCGCGCCACTCCCATATGTGCGCGAGGACTTTTGCCTCCAGATCCCATGGCGGTAATCCGGCAAGGAGGCTAGCCGCCTCACCGGAGACAGTGCGGTATCCCCGGACCAGCCGGATGGCCATGACCCTTTGGGCCGCGTTTAACCGGCGAGCTGGCCGCCGCGCCAGGGAAAGTGCCCACACCGGTGCTCCGTAAAGGGCCATGGACGACCCCCATGTAGAGCCTCTGATAGGAGACGTTTGGATCCCCTAGATTGGGCAGGAGCCGCTTCAAGGCAGCCTCGGCCCACTCCAGTTTGGGAGCCAAACGTCGGAAATGTTCCACGAAGTTCCACCGGCTGTCGAGGACGATTCCAGGTACTTTATCGTTGACTCGACGCCAATGTGAACCCCTCCTACTGTTGTTTGGGAACCTGACGGTAGCGGGGTCCGAGGACCATGAAAACACATGGCCTCGGACTTGTGCAGGGCCACCTCGAGTTCCAATTGCCGGGTCCTGTCGACGATTGTAAAACCCGCACCCGCACCCGTGTGTCACTACTTCGGCCGCCGCCTGGTACGACGTCCCCAGCGCCAAGACCAACGTGTCGTCAGCGTAGCACACTACGCTGACGCCGCTAGAGAGGTCGGCGCGCAGCACCCAGTCGTATCCGATGTCCCACAGATGCGGCCCCAGGACCGATCCCTTTGGGACACCACACGACATCTCTCGCCGGTTCCATTCTCCCTGGCGATTGGGGTGGGTGACGGACCTGTTCGTCAGATAGGCCTCGACCACACGACAGAGGCAGGTGGTGCCGGAGTGCCTCCCTGATGCAACTTTATGGCAGGGAATTGAAGGCATTGGCGATGTCTAGAGACACCGCCAAGACGACTCCACCCTGGGCCACAGCTTTCTCCGTCATGAGGGCCACTACATAGTCCTAATAAATGTTTTTCACACCACCTGCACGATAATGTCAAATTATATGTCATGCAAAACTCACCATGGTGTATAATGTAAGTCATTATAGCCCTAGTGTCTAGCTGGGCCATAATATTGTACTGAATTTCAATTTAACCCGCTGCTAATGTGATTGAAAGACTTAACAAAAAATTCGTATAAAAGCTTATTCGAAAATCGAATTGTTTTTTAATGTCCGGCAGAAAGTCAAAAAGTAAAGTATTCTCCTCGAGGATAAACATGTCTTCGTCTTAGGCGAGCTTGAATGCCTCACTGCACTTAGGATTCTAGTCTTAACTGCCTCACTTCCCTCAGGAGTTTACTCTGATCTCACTCGCTACGCTCGGGGGCCCTAGGATCCTACGTTCTACTCAAGATTCAATATAACACCCGTGACATTTGATACTGCTTTATCCCCTTGATGAAAAATCTATTGTTATATAGAGATATAACAATAGATAACAATAGATTTTTCATCAAGGGGATAAAGCTCTATCTTAATGTGATTTGGAATATACATTACATAATACATTTGGCATTCATCGTCTTGATCTTTCATTGTTTTAGTCATAGGCTTTTCAAATTCATTAATAATTGCCATGACCACAAACGTTTGATTTTTTAAATTCATAAATGCATAATATATAATTGAGACATACAGTTAAAAAATATTGGGCCTTTTTCAAATAAATAAAATGTTTTAACAATTAGTTCTTATCTTAAGATCTATAATAATGCAAATTGTCCTCTCGTTCATGCATGAGCATACAATTAAACTTAGTTTCACGAAACTTTTCCAATTAAGCATACGGAAAAGTTTGACCTGGAAACCCAAATGAGTCAGCGATATGTACGAATAAGTTCGGTGATTGATTCGAACCTTTCCTAATTTGCTAGACTTTACGTAGCCAGATTTTAGGGTGACGGGTCGCGTATTCATCATACATTTTTCAACACGAACGAATTTATTTAATATAAGCAATAAATAACAATGTTTTTCAATCATTATATTAACTGGTTTCCTGTCCATAACTTGGGCAGATAGGTATAGCGAAAACATGATCAAATAAAATGGAATCGGTCGATGATACAAAATAATAGATCAAAACTTCTGCCGTTTTTCCTTTCCACTGAGGGTTGCTACACACATTTTTGGGTCAGCACATTGGATTCAGCAATTTGTTGAATAAAAATGATGACTCGAAGCAATTACTACACCTATTCCGCTTTCATTCGGCTCGTGTCAAACCTTGATCCGGTGTCTACCCTTGCATAATCATGTTTAAGTCGGCTCGGCACAATTCGAGCAAATCCGAGCGGTTTTTTCCGAACATATTATTATATTACCGCCCGGCTGCCTGGCTGTGCCGAATCAGGCCGACCCGAACATGTGTGTGTGCACCCTGATGTTCGTTACATCGCTGAAAAAGAAAAAACGAACTGTAAAATATAAAAGTTTAACCAAATGTGAAAAATATTCGCTGTTCAAAACTACAGTGCACTTGACGTTGCCGCCTTGTTTTTTAGCAAAACTTAAGCTGGAGTTTTCACTGTAATTTATTTTTTCAACCAAAGTCTATTAAAATTGCGATACATTTTGATGATACCTACTTTTATTTTGACATGCAATATCCATTGTGACGTATGTTTTCACCTCTTTTTCTTGAATAGGTACCTATTATCTCAACGCCATGAATGGTATTGAACCGTCTAAATTAAAGATATTGGTGCCGATCTCTTGTCACGAAGAAACTTTTGTTTATTCTAGTCAAACGAAGACTTCCCATTCTGAAATTGACTAAAGTGACACAACTGAACTATATTTTAGTTTGACAGCACCAAGATGGCGCTGAGTTATTGATTTAGTGATAATGGCAATTTTGTTATTCTGAATTTGACGTTTTTCACCTAAAATTTTCACTGACTCACATTCACATTTAGCTAATCTGAATATTTATAATCGCGATTAAAAGGTATGGAATAAAATTACTTGTCATTCTCACCAGCACTGTACCTCTTATTTAAAAATAAATTTCATTATTTCAAAAAAATAAAAAAAAATAAATTAAATTTTCATTATTTTCGAGATTTAAGCAAAAGCTTATATCTCGAAAATAATGAAAATTTCGACCCTAATCCATATGTGAAAAAGGTTGGTGTGTCCTATCGCAAAAATAATGAAAATTTCGACCCTAATCCATAAACCCGTAAAACTCAACATGTAGGTAATAATTTTCCATACAAAACATGTCGAATTGATACCCTCCTCCTTTTGGAAGTCGGTTAAAAAGTGAAAAATTCCATATAAAACACGTCGCGACTGCGGGCCCCTGCGCGCCTCCGGCTCTAAAAAAAATTCACTGGGTAGGGCAAACAAGTACCACGTTGAGAAGCCAAAAGAAAAAAAAATACCACGTGAAATTGTCAAATTCGATTATTATTTATTTATTTATTTATTAAAACTTTATGCACAAGTAAAAAAAAAAATACCGTACAAAGGCGGACTTAATGCCTGAGGCATTTTCTACCAGTCAACCTTAGGGTGATGCAGAGAAGACACATGGCGGGTGCAACTTAAGGGATAGATAACACGAAAATAACAATACAATAATAGATACGTAGATACATACATATAAACAGAATAACCTTTGTCAGGAGAAATAACGATCGGTAGTGGGGAAATAACGATCAGTAGAGGAGAAAACGAATCCAGCAAAATATCAGCGCTGGGATGTTTCTGCCAACTTCTTACGTATATGTTCACGTGCCTTCAGTTTAAAAGACAACCGACTGGTCGCCGTCCTGATGTTCAGAGGGAGCTCATTCCAAAGAAAGACAGCCTGGACAAAGAAAGAAGAGTGAATGAAACCCGAGCGGTGAAAACGAATTATAATAGTTGTGTCAAAATTATTTTAAAAAGGTAGATATTTTTTTTTTTGCAGAATAGCTTTAAGATTCTCATAGCCAAAAGTAAGGAATTTTAGTGATAGTTTAGTTAGTTTAGTTCGGTGTACACGAGAATCGACACCAATGTTATTAGAAATGTTTTAAGTTAATAAGCTGTTGGTTCCAAAGCCTAAAAACGGATAGTTTTACTAATAAAGGAGATTATTCTGCACCCATACATCTTCCGCCCATGAACCAACAGACAAGTTAAATAACTTTCCGTATTCCAAATTACAAGTATATGCCCATGAAGACAAAGTTTAATGACGGGCAACTTGTAGAAAGCAATTATTTAAAAATAAAACAAATATTTTGAGGTTATATTTAGTAAGAAACAATCCTTTCATTATTTAGAAATACATGCTAAAAATACCTGTCACTAATGTCTACTGATTCGATAAAACATTTAAGTACTTATGTACCTATCTTGTTTGTGTTAAATTTATTATGTAGCATTTTACTCATTTAGTAAACCTTGTCAGTTGAGTTGATTGACTTGACATGACAAGGATTAGGGATGCCCATACATTAGATCCGTATCAATATATTTTTAACAAAATCGATATCATTCAGTAGGTACCCAGCGTGTTATTCTATTTTAAATATTATAAATATTAAAAAGCATCTCACTTATGTGTAGTAATTGTAAAAAAGATCATTAATTATTTAGGATGGATGGATTAGGATATGAAAATCGGTTTCGTTGTTGATTCTTTTCGTACCTAAGGTGTATGGTAACAATAAAAACGTCGCAGAAGTCACTATAGAAGCGTCACACTCTGGAGCGAAAACGTTTGAAAAGAAAAGTAACTATTGATACGTATGACAGACGTGAGCAGGTAGCCAACGCAAGTAATATCACTGTCGATATTTGTGAAAGAAAGATTGGGCATCCCTAATTTGCATGTCAAATATAATTTTCAAAGATGGTGACATTTTTCATGTGATGTCGTTACTCGTTACAGGTCTTTTAATTACAACTCTTTTAATCTTGTTAATCCTGTTAATATTGCAAATATGTTTGTAAATAAATTTAATCAGCCCCCGGATAATATGAAACGTGGCAAGTCCCCGGGTAACTTCGCATACCCTAGAGTGAAAAAGGTTGATGTATTTGTATTATAAGTTTGTAACCTATTTATGTACTTCTGTACCTGTTCTATTTATAATCTATTATTTTGTTATCTTTAAATATTTTTCATTATTATTATTTCCTCCCAGAGCACCTGCCATCTTATCTCTTCACCACCATTGGTTGACTGGTAGAGAATGCCTAAAGCATTAAGTCCGCCTTTGTACCTAATTGTGTGCAAGAAGTATAAATAAATAAATAAAGGAAAGAACGTTCGGATGCGTATGACATCCGTGAGCAGCAAGTAATTAATCTCACTGTCGATGTTTGTGAAATTAAAGATTGGGCATCACTAATTGTCATGTCAAATCTAATTGTCAAAGATGGCCGCATTTTTGATTATGATGTCGTTACTCGTTACAACTCTTTTAATTGTTCATTATGGAACGCAGAATGTCCGTTTCATCAAAATCAATGTGTCTTATTTAATTATGAAAGGAAATGTATTAAATTGATGCGAGAAATCAAGTGAGAAGGGTCAGTTAGGGTAAGCTATTCTAGGTATGCGGGCTACTAATAAAATGGAGCCCCCCACTTCGTATAAAATGAAAGCCTATTAGCCCCAATTTTGTTCCTTCACTTAGGTCCGTTTTCGCAGTCGTTACAGATCGTTAGAAGCTCGAAAGTCCTGACAACCAGTCTTATCAAGGGGTATCGTGTTACCAAGTAACTGGGTTGTGGAGGTCAGATAGGCAGTCGCTCCATGTAAAATACTGGTATTCAGCTGTATCCGGTAAGACTGGAAGCCGAGCCCAACATAATTGGGAAAAGGCTAGGCAGATGATGACTTAGGTCCGTTTTGTTAAGGCGCGTTAGGCGTTCTTTGCTAAGAAACTCACTAGTTATTTTATACAAATTATTGATTATTAACTCTATTGTATGGATAGTGGCCCTTTGTAAGATCATGTGTCAAAACTGAAGGGGAAGTTACGTATACATTCAGCATTAAACGTGAATGGTCCACTTAATTACCAAAAATCCGGCTAAGTGCGTGTCGGACCATGCAAAATGAGTGTTTCATAGTTGGGATGGTGAATTTATCCCAAGAACAAACTTAACATTGTAGTTGAAAACATGTTCTCCCATACATTCCAACTCCAGATGTAAGTTTGTACGCACAATATTGAGAGATTTACCACGTTATTTTAACACCATAGCCGTGTTATAGGTTTTCCTGTAATCTATAAGTATAGAACTATTTTATGTATTTTTTTTTAATTGTAGGGTCAGTAGTTTCGGATATAAGAGGGGAATGGTCAATTTTCATCTATTTTTTTGAATAACTTTAAAAATAATTATTTTAAAATTATGGAAAAGAAATTCCCGAGACCTCACAGTAAGCCCATTCATTTAATGTATCACACGGTACAGTTTGTAAAACTTTTCTTATTTTATTTTCTCATTTATCCCCAAAGAGGCTAATTCAAAATTCATATTCAAAATGTATTTATTTACGCTACACGTCTTTGGGTCACATTAATTCGTGTAGCGTAATATATATATATATATATATATATATATATATATATATATATATATATATATATATATATATATATATATACATATATATATATAAACCGAACCCTAAACCTAACCCAACCGTATTCCTTCCTGTTGCCTGTGTTGCCAGGGGCCTCGGTTACTCTTTAGTACCTCCCGCGACCCCGGCAGGCATCGGCCCCTAAAAATCGGAACCCTAAAAATCTTCTAGAGTCCAATAATTATAAAAAAAATGTATGTCCTCAACATTTACCTACTTAAATAATTCAGAGTGATAAAGATCATGTCTGCCTGTGTAAAAGGTGAACAAAACTAAGAAAGGATTATTCATTTCAAAATACCTGGAATTTGGTATACCAGCGGAGTAGCGGGCTTTATACAAAAAAAATGTTGCCCCCAGTCGAACCGGCAAAGTTTACTTAAAAACCAACTCTGACGCATATATACATATATGCAAAGTTTCACGTGATACTGTTGAAATCATTGCTCCAATGATATTAATGGAATCGCCAATGAAATCTTTCCGTTAGAGTTTTAATTAAATTCTAATGCTCAATGTTTATGTGATGCGAAATCGGTTCACATAAACATGTTATTGAGTGATCAGCATTAAGAAATACAGAGTCTTCTATCATTCCATTGATGATGAAACATCATCTATTTTTTATACAGACCTGTTGGTAAATGATTACCGTTGGAAGAAAGTTACTCCTATTACACGGAAAGGCTTACTGGAAATGTAGGTTGCTTGGATCCTAATCATAAGACCATGTGACAGTCTGTACTATAACTTAACTATTCTTACGTACATAAACTAACGCCTTCTTCCCATGGGTATATGTAAAAACTACAGAACGCCAACTGCTACTCGTAAGCTCCTAACATACTCATTTTGCTTCGTTTACGTTCATACATCTGGTCATACACGCATTATTAAACTGTCATCATCATAAACTTCCTGTGAGCAGTATCTAATGGTTTTAGTAGGTATACTTTGAGATAGAGGGCAATGACCTCTTGCTGCAGGATCGGCATAGAGTGAGACATACCCTGCCGGGGTCGCGGGAAGGTACTTATGGGTCACCGAGGCCCCCGCAACACAGGCAACAGGAAGGAATACGGGTGGGTTTTAGTCAGTAAGAGTCTGACACACCCTCCCGCTCCGCCCAGAGCGGGAGAAGTTATTTGATGATTTCCCACCGTCAAAAAAAAAAAAAAAGAGTGGGACCTCGTACATCTCGAAACAGAGAACTAACATAATGTGAACAGGATTTGATAGGTTTTCAACGTCTTCTTCCACAAGCTGTGGAGCCATCCACGTCCAGACTGCAGTAGATCGAATCGTATACAATCATGCAGAAACTGTTGAACAAAATCGTGTTATTATTCTGCTTGTTATGTAAACTACTAACTACACACATCAAAAAAGTTTAAGCAACATGTACGGTTTTGATCTTTGAATGATTTTTACTATTGTAATATACTTATATTTCTTTTCTAAATAATAACTAAGCACTTTTTGATGCATTAGTGACTAAAGCAACAAAATACTTCATTCAATTGTTCATTTAATCACATTAATTAACAATACATATGTGTACCGTAACAAACGTAGTATAAAATACAGCTAAAACGAAATTAAACGTTTCATGTTTTACAAAATTAAATAACAACATTTTATTTAATTATTTGGTAATTCAATACAAAGTGTGACCACCTCTGTTGTTTTAATCGTTTCGGCAACGATTTTTCATTGAATTTATAAGATTGTTTATCTCATCTTCCATCGCAATGGAATTTTAACAAGTCTTTCAGTTGTTGGGTTGTCGACACTCCGTCCAGGTTCTCTAGAACATGTGCCATGAACACATGTGTCATGTGTGTGTGTGTGGAGCTTCTCCCATGCGTGCTCGCAAATGGTATTCAGTTCTAGTGATTGTTCAGGCCACGATAATACCCGGATGTTTTCCATTGCCAAGTACTCTCTGGTCCTCCGAGCTGTATGCGAACGCGCATTGTCATGCATCAGCGTGAAATCTGAGCCAAGACTTTGTGCAAATAGGTGAACATAAGGCCCGAGGACATTTTTTACTAATACGAGTTTTGTTCTTCATAATACGAGTACCCCTCCAGTACCCGCCGTACTGGGCGGGTACTCGTATTATGAAGAACAAACGAACTGAGCTCGTTTTTGTAGATGTTAATATGAACGCTGAAAGTTACGACATACCATCACTGTAGAGTCAATGTAAGGGTGCACTTCATGGACGCATCTCAGCCGTTCAACATTTCCGCAAAATAAAATTGTATCCTATTGCTCCGGAGTCCCTGCAAGTGTTCCCTAGAACATTCGTTTCAACGGGCGCGATTCCCATTTCGTATAGGTGGGCACCTAATTGGGCATAGTGCTCGTAGGCCGTATTCATGCGGCCTATTTCTCATGGTTTGGTAGCTAACAACTATACCGCATGTGAATTGTAGCTTTAAATCTATCTCCCGGGCGGTTAACATCGACTGACGTCTTGCAGTCAGTTGTATGTATCGGTCCTGTCGAGGAGTTGTACTTCTTCCACGTCCTCGGTGCTGCTCAGCAGGATCCCCCTGTATTAACGTAACGCTGCCAAAGACGAAAAATCACGCTCCTATTGACACCAAAATGCCGAGATACCTAGGTCTGATTTCTTCCCGCTTGTAGCATTCCTACAGCTCTCTGCATTTCATCAGCAGTGAAATGGCGTCGTTCCATACCAGAAATATTACTCACCAATCATTTTTTAAAAAAAAATGTATATCTAAAAATGATAGAAGTGAGATAAATACTAAATTTATCAAGCAACGAAAACAACATGAAATCGAGAAAAAATTATTATCTTTTATTTTAATGAAAACAAAATACAATCGAAAAGTTTCTATTTTTTAAATCAGCTAGTAGGTTTCCGAGAATAAAAAGATTGTATACCAATCTAGTTTGTTAAGAAAAAATAAAGTATCAATTAATATAACATGCAGTTTCTGTAAATGATGCGAGTTGCTTAGACTTTTTTGATGTGTGTATTTCATAGTGTACAGCAGAGTTATTTTTTTTACTAGCCATTATATTGTCCCACTGTTGGGCAAAGGCCGAGATACTTTCCTTCCAGGTAGTGTAGAGTCATGAAGAGTTATGACTCTTCATGTCTTCTTTTCTTGTACTTACCGTCCAGGTAGTGTAGAGACACACCTGGACGGAAAGTATCTCGGCCTTTGCCCAAAGGAAATATTTGGACTGCATGCAGTCCAAATATTTCCTTGAAATCCATAATGTTTGCCTTAATTCTTATTAAGGCATACATTATGGAAGATTTGAGTGAAAGACGAGTTTGTTCTTTCATAATGATATTTCATTATGAAAGAACAAACTCGTCTTTGACTCAAATCTTCTAACCATGAGCACGTCTAACTAAACACTAATAAACTGGCTGTAGCTGCTAAAATAACTTTGACTTACATAGGCACGTGCCACCTACATAACTATAATAGCGCCCCCTGGAGACTAGTACACGAAACTTAGCCAGTTGCCATTATAATCATAACCCAAGGTGTCTGACACCGGATGGCAGCCCATTGCTTGTACTAAAAGGTTTAATGAAGGTAATTTTGGAAGCTAATGTAAATGTATACATTCACAATGTATACATTAGCTTCCAAAATTACCTTCATCATTACCTTTTAAACGACTCCAAAAAGGAGGAGGTTATATGTTCGTCTGTATGTTTGTTTTTTTTTATATACTCGTACATCTATACAGATAAATAAAATTCGAGTGTCTTTTTGTAATATTAAAATAACCGCATTTTATTTAATGCATATGGCTGTATGTATACACGGTACATATACCAAAATATTTTTTTTTACATTTTGTTGTCTGTTTGTCTGTCTGTTTGATCCGGCTAATCTCTGGCTAACGACTGGAACGATTTTGACGGGACTGAGTTGAGTGTTCACTGGCAGATAGCTGATGTAATAAGGAGTAACGTAGTCTATTTTTTAAAAAGACCACGCGGGTGAAGCCGCGGGCAACAGCTTGTGTACAGATATAACACAGAATCGCTTTTCATGCAGTTTTGCAGATGCAGTTTTTTACAATCATTCAAAATATTTATTTCAGAAGGTACATGTGTATAATACAAACGATAATACATTCATGATTAAGTTACATAGGACAGAAAACCCGATGTTTTAACATGTCGCAATTGTACCAGTGCGAACCAGGGGGACTACTCTCTAAGTTGGCGAATTCCACAAGGATGCGGATTTAAATTCTCTCGCACCGATGACGATGATGTCAACGAATGTATAGAGGTGGTCAAATTAACGCTTAATACTCGCGTAACTCCTTATGGCAGATTTACACCGGAACGGCAGAAGCCGGTAGCGGCCGGCAGTGACCGGCAGTACCGCTGACAAAATGCGCGTGGCCGCGCGGCCTGTTCGAGCCTTTCAAGCGATACTGGTCTATAGATTATGTAGATAAAGTTTAAAATTATTTCACGCTGAAAGTGCTCGCCGCGCCGCTGCCGGCCGCTGCTTTCTCGGTGTGAATCGGCACTTAATCATTTAAAGTATCGACGCACGCAGTCGCACATCCCGCTCGGTATTCAAGTAAGCCTTGTACAATCAATCTGTCTAGCCTTTTCCCAACTATGTTGGGGTCGAGTTTCAACCAGACAGGATGAAGCAGAATACCAGCAGGGTATTTTACATGGAGTGACTGCCCATCTAACCTGCACAATCCAGTAACTGGATAACACGATACCCCTTGGAAAGGTTGGTTGTCAGACTTCTGACTACCCGAAATTACTGTCAAAGATCTACAAATGACAGCGGGACCAACAGCTTTTTTTTTTTTTTGGATGGGAAATCATCAAATAACTTCTCCCGCTCTGGGCGGAGCGGGAGGGTGTCAGACTCTTACTGACTAAAACCCACCCGTATTCCTTCCTGTTGCCTGTGTTGCCAGGGGCCTCGGTGACCCATTAGTATTTTCCCGCAACCCCGGCAGGCTGCGGCCCTAATGGACCCCTACACTTGTGCTGACGACATCTCTTTGAGGCGCGCGTGGAACACAACGCGCTGTCGACCCGAGCCTGGTCCTTACCGGACGGTGAGCTACCCATTGCTCACCGTCCGTGGGACCAACAGCTTAAAGTGCTTTCCGAGGCATGGAGGGGTCTCGAAATGTAATGAATGGTCAACCGACCGCGGCGAACGTAGCTTACCTTCTATCGACCAGTGAGGCTGTTATTATTTAGGTACGAGCCCCCCAAGTAAGTACAATATTCTTAATCTTTGTAACACTCAAACTATTAATTAACGACTCGCCCACTCCAGCTCATAATATTAATTATTATTCTTAACTAATTGCGTATCCTTTGCAACATCAAAGTGAGGAGATTTAAGTAAATATTCATAAATAAGATGACTGAATTATTTAAAGGTGGCGCTGACATTGGGTCGTCTGCGGATAATATTCTAACATAATTATTTCTTTTCTTATTACATTTTAGTCAAAATGAGGCCCACCGTCCACGACTAAACTCAAGTCACCAATGAGTAGCCAGAATGTCACAGTCTAGCCTAGTGCTAGGCTATGACATTCTGGCTACTCATTGGTGACTTGAGTTCGTAACGGGTTAAGAAAGAATAATATTAATTTTGTATATAGGTAATTGTAGATTTCACAAATGTAGTTTTTGATTTCGGCAGAAGTGACAAAAAGTTTTCATCAAGACAGGACTAAATTCGATTAGATTCAACAATTAGCTAATATTATAAGACTTTAATATCAATTCATCTTCTCTTTCAATATTATTTTGTTAGAGATACCCGAGTATAATATTAGAAATTTTACCCCGAGTCCTAACTAAAGCGACCGGTCGCGTGAACCTCTCTGTCGGTGCGACGACGCGTTCGGATTCGCCGACGACGCCTGCTTCGGTTATAAAAAGCGTTTGTGAGTTTTGTAGGTCTCACACTAGTGCGCTGGATTGGAGGATGCTATGTTTGTTCACTTTAATAAAAACTCTTTAAAACTTGAAGACTATTTATTGTTCTTGTTGATCGTAGTATTTGGATTCACAAAGCACAGTGATTCGAAGGCTCAAACTGCCCCATACTTATATGAATTTACATAGGTACAAGTAGCGGCGGTAGCGCTGTCTCGATGATTTTAATTTACCAACAAATGTTCATTATGTAAATTACGTTTACGATCGACTCTAGGTCCACCAATCAGAGGCTGGCAGTGGTGGCTCAAGTTTCGGACAGGTTTTGACAAGTTCAGACCTGCTCCGAACCTGACCTAGAGTCGCTCGCGATCATGACAAAGTTCCTAATAATCAATAGAATGCTTATTCTAAAATGAACTTAAGGCTACTTAAGGCGTACTTATTACAAACATTTATACATTAAATATAGGTTTCTTATTGTTCTACGAGCGGGCATCCTGCACATTCCTCCCGCCGTGCGTCGTCCACTGCTGACGTCGCAATTGTAGAAACTGGTGCAGGGTCGCCGTGGTCGATTGATAGCACCACTATCTTTTTCACTGGACGTCGCAGGATACCTCCTTTTGTAGACACGTCCACTGTACGCACCACTCCATCTGGGCCGGGAAATGTAGCGCAAACGCGTCCTCTGATCCACATGTTTCTCGGAAGATTTCCATCTACGATGAACACTAGGTCGTCGACCTTGGGAATCGTGCCTTTAGTGTGTGGTTCTCTGCGGTTCTGTAGTTCTGGGAGATATTCTTTCAGCCATCTGGCCCAGAATATATCGGCAAGCCTCTGAGCTGCACGCCAATTGGCTCGTAGACGTAAGTCGCTGTCGTCGAATTCTCCTGGTGCCGCGTTGCGACCTGGCCCACCCAAAATGAAATGATTGGGTGTTAATGCCTCAGGGTCTTCGTGGTTCACGGATACATGCGTAAGTGGTTGGCTGTTTACAGTGTGTTCGGCTTCGATGAGTAGTGTGTGAAGTACTTCTTCGCTTAGGAATCGTTCGTTCAGCGTGGTGGCTAGTGCTGTCTTTACGGATCTCACCATGCGTTCCCAGGCGCCTCCCATGAATGGCGCCCCAGGTGGAATGAATCGCCAGTCGATCATTTTCTTTGAGGCTTCTTCTGCGGTGGTTGTGAAGATGGCTGCTCGTAGTTCCTTTTCAGCGCCGTGAAAGTTCGTTCCATTGTCGGACCATAGCTGTGCTGGACACCCTCGGCGTGCTATCATACGCCGTAATGCCATGATCGCCGAATCTGTGTTGAGCGATCCTGCAAGTTCGAGGTGTATAGCTCGTGTCGTTAGGCACGTGAATAAAGCGATGTATCTTTTTTGATGACTCCGTCCCGCTGTAATGGTCAATGGCCCGAAGTAGTCCAAACCGACGTAGGTGAATGGTCTCTGATGGTGTGCTATGCGACAGGAAGGGAGATTCCCTGTCATCGGCTGGGGTGGCGAGGCTGCCCTTATACGACATCGCAGGCATTTGCTTATGATGTTTTTGACAGTCGGTCTTAGACGGAGCACCCAATGTTGCTGGCGACACTCGTTGACTAGGGTCTCGGTGCCCGCGTGATGTAATTTGCGATGGACGTGTTCGATCCATAATCGTGTCGTAGTATGGTTTCCATCTAGTATCATTGGTTTCCTCAGGCGTTCTGTGATGTCTGTCATGGCAGTTATTCTACTCTTAAGATGAATCCCTCCCTCTGTTAGTTCTATGCACAGTGCGTGTAGGCGACTGTTTCGTTGTATGGGCTTCTTGTTTTTTAGAGCTTCTATTTCTTCTTGGAAGGATTGTTCTTGTGAGGCTCGCAGGATGAGACTTTCGGCTTGGCGTAGGAGTTCAGCGGTGAGAGGCAGGTGACTGCTTGTGATCTCTCGCCTTTCCCTAGGTTTGATTGGTACTGTCTGTTTACTCTTTCTCCAATCAGGGTCGATGCTGCTGTTCTTTTTGGTTCTTTTATAGTTAATGTTCTGTCTTAACTGGCGGCAGAGATGCAGGAACTGTAGAACTCGTGCTGTGGCTCGTAGGTATCTTTCCCAACGTGAGAATCTATTCACGTTTGGTATAGCTTTGCTGATCTGTATGTTCGTGTCTCTGATGCTACAGGTTCTCTCTTCTCCTGTGACTATGACAGGGTGCTTCTCATCAGCTGGCCACGTTTCCGGGGGTCCATGAAGGAATTCCGGACCGTTGAACCAGCGATGATCTTGATCATAGTGTTCTGGTACGTCTCTAGTAGCGTCGTCTGCTGGGTTCAATTTCGTCGGGATCCAGCGCCATTCATTGGTGGAGCTGTGTTCTTCGATTGCTGCGATGCGGTGAGCGACATATGGTTTATACGATCTGGACCCAGTTCTGATCCATGACAGTGTAGTTCTGCTGTCGGTCCAAAACGTAGTTGACTCTGGTGTTCTTTCGTGTTCTCTTTTAACCGCTGTCGCCATACGTGCGCCGAGTACTGCTGCTTGCAGCTCCAATCGTGGAATTGACATTAGTTTCAACGGTGCTACTTTGGCTTTGGCTGTAATTAGGCAGACGTAGGCTGTTCCGTCCCTGGCGACTGTTCGCCAGTATAATGTTGCTGAGTATGCGGATTCGCTTGCGTCAGTAAATACGTGCAACTGTAAGGATTCCGTAGTACTAAAGCCTGGGTAGGTTCGTAGAATGGAGATGTGTTCTAATGTTTTGAGATGAACAAGCCATTTCCTCCAGCTTGCAGCTAGGTCACTATCCAGGGCTTCGTCCCACGCTGTTCCACGACGCCAAACTTCCTGTAATATTTGCTTGGCTCTGATGGTTACAGGCGATACAAGTCCCAATGGGTCGAATAGGGACATGACTATTCGGAGAGCTTCTCTTTTGGTAGGCGTGTCGTTCTGTAGGACGTTCTGAGGTATACGTGTCAGATTCAGATTGAAGGCAAGCGAGTCTTCTGTTGGCCTGCATATCAGACCGAGTACTCGTTCTGTCTGGATGTTGTCCTCCAGCTTGATCGGATCTTCGGTCTTGGTTACTTCCCCTAGTGCTTCAAGTAGGGCGGTAGAGTTTGATGACCATTTCTTGAGTTCGAAATGCGCCTCGCTATGAATACCACGCACTGCTTGTGAGACTCTTACTGCTTCTTCTAAAGTGTTAAAGCTGTTCAAATAGTCATCCATGTAATGCTTTCTTTTTATGGCTTCGACTGCCTCTGGGTGTTCATATTGGAATCTCTCGGCGTTCGTGTTCTTTATATATATCGCTGTAGCTGGTGAACAAGAAGCCCCGAAGATTAATGACTTCATACGGTATTGTTCAGGCGGTTGATTGTCTCTTCGGTCTCCTCGCCACAAGTAGCGCAAAGCGTCCCGGTCTTCGGGTCGAAGTTCTATTTGTAAGAACATTTCAGTAATGTCGGCGGTCACAGCGATTGAGTGTTGACGGAAGCGCATGATCACTCCTGGTAACGACTGCAGAAGATCTGGACCAGTGAGTAATTGGTCGTTCAAAGAGACTCCTCTATTCTTGGCTGCGGCGTCACATACGATCCTCAATTTGTCCGGTTTCATTGGGTTGAAAACCGCAAAGTGAGGTAGGTACCAGGTTCGATGTTCTGGAGTGATCGGTGGAGCTGGTTCGGCGTATCCTTTTGATACTAGTGCTTCCATTTGTTCAGAGTACTTCTTCTTTAGTTCTGGATCTTTATCAATTTTCTTTTCCACACTGATGAGTCTGTTCAAGACGCTGTCGTAGTTGTCGGGCATTTTAATGTTATCATCTCGCCATAATAGAGTGGTTTGATATCGTCCATCTCTAGTTCTCTTCGTATGCTGCTGCAGGATACGAAGTGCCTTTTCATCCGGATCATTGATGGGTTTCTTTGCATTGACTTGTATGTTGTCCATTGTGATATATTCCTTCACCAGTTCATGAAGGTCGTCGTCTGTGTTAGCATGTCTGATGAAGTTCACTCTGTGACCGAGGGCTCGTGTATGGCTGCCGTGCAGGACCCAACCGAGTGGTGTTAATGAGGCCACTGGTTGGTTCTTCTTTCCTGTTTTAATTTCTTTTGTAATGAGGAGATCCCAGTTGTCTTGACCGATCAGGAGTCTCGGTCTTGCATCTTCAGTTACTATATCTTTGAGTATGTCTCGAAGATGTTCACAGTCGTTGACTGCTTCTCGAGGTATTTTCTGTGCAGCCAACTCTAATTGTTTGACTGTTCTTGCATGCAACTTGCGTTCAGATGTGTGAAGTCCTTTGATGAAGAAGTTTACTCGTCGTGATGTTACGTCGATCGTAGGCTCGCCGTCGAAGGATGATATGTGTAGTGGATCACAAGATCCTTATGCTCCTATTTGATTGGCTAGGCTCTCGTCGATTAGTGTTACTGTAGAACCGTCGTCTAAGAGTGCGTAGGTATCTACAGCTCCCGCCGGTCCAGAAAGGTGAACTGGTATTATTTTCAGGAATGCTACCTTAGGAGTCCATGCTGAATGAACCTTCTCTTGTTCTTCTTTGGAGCACTCGCTTGTTTCTTCTTTCTTCTTGTTCGCTTTACTGTAAGCGTGTAACATTTTGTGATGTAAATGTACACAGTCGTTTATTTCGCATTTCTTTGGTTTACAGCTGTGTTGCTTTGTTCTGTATTTGAGGCAACGGAAACACAAGCGATGTGTCTTAGCTATATCCCATCTAGCATCGGTAGTTGCCTTTTTGAATTGTTCACACTCCATGATGCTGTGTCCATGACGTTCACATAAACCACACTTTGGTTTAGTTGTTTCTTGCGTGGCGTGTACTCGTTGCTGGCGTCGCTGCGTGTTCTGAGAGGTTTGTGTTGTTGCAGCGATATTTTCAGGTAGTGCATATGGGCTGCATATTTCTGCTTCAATCTTGATGAATCGGGTAAATTTCAGAAGATCTGGTTCTGTCCTGGGATGCATTGCTGAAAACTGATACCACTGTCTCTTCAAAGTTGGCGTGAGTTTCTCAACAATAGCTTTTGTTACTTCTGGATTGAAGAGATAATGTCCACAGTTGCTTGAGTTGCAATGAGTGCTTGCAAAGTCCCAACTATGCTTTCCACTTTGGTGGCGAATGTACTATCGGCCAATCTTCCGCATGCTCACCTCTAAGGCGATAATCGTATAGCACGGCTCACGACTCGATCGCCCGATGCAAGCGTTTTGGCCAATGGGATGCATGAAGCGTATTTTAGCCGTGTTTGTATTAATGTAATTATGTATAGTGTGTGTGACAGTCACACTAGGCGCGTGCTATGCTCACTTGTTTGTAAGACATTTTTTTAATGGGCACGGCCAGCGAGAGCGCTTTATGAATTGTTATTGTTGACAAGAAGTAATTTCGTACTAATATCTTCCGTTTGGTTTAGAAAATGTATTATTGGTATTGCTATACGCGTACCCTAAAAAAACTTTAATTAGCATTTTTGTTTACCACTTTGCCAAAATACAGCTTTCTAGTAAGAGTCTGTGAGCTAAGCCGGGGACAGACAGACAGACAGACGGTCATGGCGAAACTATAAGAGTTCCTTGTTGACTACGGAACCGTAAAACGAAGCAAGTTACGTAGTTTTGTTAGAAATTGTCATTTGCTATCTCTTTCTTTTATTGCTGTTTTGATTAAAATAGCAAAATTACTTACAGTAGTATTTGAACCATTACTTGGCGCAGTTTATACAATGTTATCAGATTTTTTTATTATTGCTGTCGCAACTTTTACAACTGCAATAAAAATAAGTTCATTATCTAAGCACCATTGTTATTCAGTGGGAACGTCAGAACATCTGGTTAAACAATAGATCGGCTTTATAGAACGGCCATAAAATACGGTCGCAAAAAAATACGAAATATTTCTTCAACACACTTGCTTGTAAAGTGACTCAGAAATTCAGCTTATTATATAGAAGTATTTTTACTTTACATTTCTTTTTTCAATATACGCAGTTTTTGTCCAAAAACAATGAATATTTTTGAGAAAAAAAAAATTCGTTACATCAGATAAATCAATCATCAAAATTATCATCATTTCATAAAATTATATATTTTTCACTACATATTAACCTTAATTTGCTTATTCAAAACATTATTTTGTTTATTATATTTTTTATATAGGCTGTTTAGCGGTTTTTCCAGCGCCTTTATTTACACCTGCGGCGCGCGGGATAAACAAAACAAGCGCGGTATTTTCCAGAAATACTTGTTAACGTTTTCATTGTGTGGTTAATTATTATCAAAAATGTTGACTTCAATTAGGAAAGAAGAGCGAAGAGCAACGCGTAGATTTAACCCCCCGGAAATACTAATCTAGGCACGAAACGCTAGTGACAGCCTGTTGCTTGCAAAATCTAGAGAGAAATACCTAGCGGCGTACGAAACTAATAACAATACCAGTCTCTTTTTTTCCTCTCAAGTTGAAAACCGTCGTATGAAACGCGCACACACTCGACTCCCTTATCGCGCTCGCTCGCCCTCGGCTCGCGCGAATAATACCGGCTCGTGCAGTGAGTAACCAACATACCACACATATTTATATTTTTTGTTACACGCCCTATACTCACACAAATTCATATTGTCTCTAATTGGACGAAACCAGGAAGGGGTGTGGTTTGTCACTAGCTGCGCTTGCCGCAGAAATATTTTCTAAAGTGAGCATGCTTAAGTTTTGCCAATAGTACAAACTTCACGCGGAGATTCAGTGAGGCGCGGCAGAGTTCGTAGACGTTCTATCTCGGCCATTGCGATTGAGTCCGGACGTCCGAAGCGTAGCTCGAGTGATCTGACAACTTCACTTGGGTCTGCGTTTACTATTAGAAGACCTTGTACAGCTTCCTTGGCTATACCTCGAAGGCTTCGTCTAAGTCTAGACATGTTTTCCACTGCTGTTAGTCGATGTGCCGTCTCACTATAGGCGGCGCGAAACGTGAGCCAATCTTGATGAGCTCCGTTGAAGCAGGGTAGTTCAGTGTGTCTCATTGGCTGCTGATACTGTGTGGATTGCACAGCGTGTGTGATCGCAGCAGCAAGTTCCTTCATGTCCGTCCTTGGTTCTTGGACGGCCAGCGTTGTAGGCTGGTAGACGTGTGCTGATGGCGTAGGCTGCGGCACCCTAGTCTCGGTAGCATAACCCGGAGTGTAGTTATGATGCGGTGCCGTAGTGTAGATCGGTTGCCATGACGTGTTCGTTGTTGCATACGTCGAGTTCTGTGGCCAGGATGCGACGGGTTCCGTCGGTACTGGCGTTGGTCGCGACTGCGCAGGCACGTAGTTCGGTTGCCAAGACGTGTTCGTTGTCGTTGGCTGTAGGTTCGGGTGTGGCTGCGTGGTCGCGGAGTTCTGTAGCCAGCTGGTTATTACTGGCGGCGGGTTCAGGTGCGGCTGTTCAGTCGCCGAGTTCGGCTGCCAGCTGGTCATTACTGGCGTCGGGTTCAGGTGCGGCTGTTCAGTCGCGGAGTTCGGCTGCCAGGAGGCGGCGGTGCTCACCGGCAGCGTGTTCTCAGGTTCGGTGTTTGGATTTTCAGGCGGTGGGTTCACTGTGCTAAACCCTGCCGGTAAGGTCGCTGGGATGCACCAGGACACGGCGGTGGTCACTGGAGGTACGGGTTCGTTGGTAGACTTCATTCCGGATTGATGTGGTCTGTCAGCGATGGCGAGTAGCTGACTTGATTGTAACCAGGTAGTTACTCGTTGATTATTTCCAGCTTCCGACGGGACTGAGGATGCGTCTTCATCAGTAGATTCAGCTTCGACCTCGGCGAGGTGTGCGGTTGCTAACTCTACTAACCTTTGTGCTAGCTCCGCCTTGGCCTTGGCTATGCGACGCGCTTTTGATACTTTTTCACCCTTTTGTGATGTAGGTTTGCTGTGGCGACTACTTTCTTTGTTTTCAGGTTCTTTTTCGTCTTGTTGCGTGGCGGCGCGTCTGACTGTAGATGCGGTCGCGGCGGGTGTTTCAGATGCATCAGCTGTCGTTCTGGTAGTCTCTGTAGTGACTGTCTCAGCCGTAGTTTCAGTAGTGGTTTCAGTAGCGGTTTCAGTAGCGGTTTCAGTAGCGGTTTCAGTCCGCTCTGTAGCCGTAGTCGACGTTTGTCTGCCTTTCTTACCCGTAGACCTCGTAACCGGCATTGTTCTTGATAAGTTCTTCTAAATATTCTTCAAGAAGTTCAGTGGAGTCTTCTCAGTAGCGTTTTCCTCGGATCCGGCTCTCGAAGGACCAGAAAATGTGAGTTTTGTAGGTCTCACACTAGTGCGCTGGATTGGAGGATGCTATGTTTGTTCACTTTAATAAAAACTCTTTAAAACTTGAAGACTATTTATTGTTCTTGTTGATCGTAGTATTTGGATTCACAAAGCACAGTGATTCGAAGGCTCAAACTGCCCCATACTTATATGAATTTACATAGGTACAAGTAGCGGCGGTAGCGCTGTCTCGATGATTTTAATTTACCAACAAATGTTCATTATGTAAATTACGTTTACGATCGACTCTAGGTCCACCAATCAGAGGCTGGCAGTGGTGCTCAAGTTTCGGACAGGTTTTGATAAGTTCAGACCTGCTCCGAACCTGACCTAGAGTCGCTCGCGATCATGACAAAGTTCCTAATAATCAATAGAATGCTTATTCTAAAATGAACTTAAGGCTACGTACTTATTACAAACATTTATACATTAAATATAGGTTTCTTATTGTTCTACGAGCGGGCGTCCTGCACAGCGTTTTTGACGCGATAACGTCTTATAAATCGATGAACGCCGGCTGCACGCACGAAAAAGTGTCACGTTCCGCCTGAGCCGTGCGTGCAAGCGAGAGCGCGGAACTAGCGATAGAGAGGCACGATTGGCCTAAGCGTTCGGCTTGTGACGCATCCCTCTCTCGTTATCACGTAACATTATCGCCCGTAAACTGACTTTGCAGACAACCAATTTTTTAGAGGCCTAGAACTTTAAATTGAAATAAAAAACTTAATATTTTTTTTAATATCTATGAAATAGGCTTTATCTGACAGATAATGTTATGGCATTCATGTTTGAATAATATGATTTCGGACATGTTTCCGCCGCGGGTACATGGCGATTTTATACAACTATTTTATATAGTTAAGCTTTCAGTAAATTAGACCTTTGCGGCAGCGGCGGCGACCACATGCCCGAAATCATATATTCAAACATTAACGCCATAAAATTATCTGCCAAATAAAGACAATTTCATGGATATTAAAATTATTTTTGTTCTCCGTCTGTTAAAAAAAACACCCGATAACTGTCACCTTAAGGGTTGGGTAATCGCCGTTGACCTTGGCTATACAAATGCGCGTCGCGCTCACGCCGCGCTGCCGTTCGGTTTCATACGGAATATTTATTCATTTTTGTAACAAAAATATGAATATTTGAAAAAAATCACACAATAAATTATAGATAATAAAATAGTCATATCATAAAAAAAATCATGAAAATATCTTACTAGGTAGTTTAAAAGTAATATCGTTTTTTATGCTTTGGGTAGACATTACTTTCTAAATTTATTTCATAAAGTATTTTACTACAATGTGTTGTGTATGCCTTCTAGTTTAACATAGAGACATTTTTAGCATAACTTACTTTCATTATATAAAGGCGTGATAACAGATTTAAAAGTCACTAAAATCACATTTCTGCGTCTTAAGAGTTAATGTTAATCTCATGAGTTAATCCACGATTTCCGTTGACGTTGACAATACGTTAAAGCTTGTCCACGTCACCACGTCACGACGTCGTAAACGTGGAACGGTGCGGTGCATAGACGTGACGTGCTAATGCACGGTACGGCAACGTCGCCGCGGAACGACGCGTCGGACGTCGTCGGAAGCGGTACGTGACGAAGCACTCGCTCAGTTACAAGATATGGGTGCACCCAATATTTTCTATTCGTATCTTTTTTCTTAAAGCGTCATCTTAACAATAGCTGGAGCAGAATACATCTTGTGCGGTCCATATCTAGAAAGAGACTACTATTTCACTGGTTTGTCAGTGAAAAACGTACCGGACTTTTATAAGGCACGTCATAGTGTAATGGTGCGGCATCGTGACGTGCATTTGTACGACAAGGCAATGTAAATTAGCACGTCACGTCAATGTGCCGCGCCGCGACATCGCACTGTTCCACGTTATCGACGTCGTGATGTAGTGATGTGGACAAGCCCTTAATTGATGCTACCCGTTCGTTAATAGCATTTTGGATGGACGATGGAAGTATTTAAAAGGGGAATTCATTACCTATTCGAATTTAATTAAAATTCGGTTTAATTGATTGATCCTGGGCCTTTTTTATTGGATCCATTTTGTAAATACCGTAGTGAAAATTAACATGTTGTTCATTAAACCTTTTATAGGTATCTAAACTTTGATTAATAATTTTCTAGAAAAGTTTAAAACCTACGACCGGTCATTTTTTACACTTTGGTTTCCAGTCAAGTACCTATTACATTTACATTGCAAATTCTCCGTCTTCTACAATGTTATGATGGCAATGAATATTTTTGTGAAACCCACAATTTAACATAACCTTTTTGAGAAGCCACTGAAAAATCTTTTCGGTGTACGATTGATCAAACAAGGTAGACAAGGATCAAATAAAACAAGTGCACTAGCAAAGTTCAAATAAGTAGATACTAAATACACAAGATGAAGACAACGAAATTTGGCAATAATTTCTTCTGTACATGTGGCTTCCCTGGTACCTCATTAACGACATAACTATGTAGATTTCTACGAGTATTAACTGCTACCAAATGACGATAATTATTATTTATTTTTTTTTACACACTTCCATAGCATAATCTTTTGATTAAAGCTCGCGCAGGCTGGGCCGATATCGCGCTAGTCTGCACGAGCTTATATTTGACATTATATACCACCACAATTACAATATTAATTAAAACAAATACAATTCTAATTTCAACTATTTGTAGTGCCAAGTGGACAGGATATTAATTCAGATTTGTTACAGTTGTATTGGTAATCATGTCATTTGGCTTAAATAGGCTTTTATTTGTATTATTTTATTTATCTTATATACAGATTTATATTATGTGAATGTGAGAACGTTGTAGGCTTAATAGACTGTAGATTTGTAGACTATTTTCTATTTTGTTAAGAACTTGTTGACAGGCTTACACTGTCCTCCCATACCTATTAACACTATAATTTAAAAACATTGTAAAAGCCAATTATTTTTAAAAGAGTAACCGTCGAGTTTTTGCCGTCTCTTCTCCGTAAAAAACGACTTATTGGGCTTTTGACGTTTCATAAGTGCCCATGTACCTATGATGTGAAATAAAATATTTTGGTTTTGATTTATAACACCACTCATTTAAAATTATACTTTAAGATGAAATTGCTGTAGAATTTCACTAAATCTAATTCTCCATACATCTAATATTTGTACGTGACACCACGCACCGCCTTGGTTTTCTTTTTTGGGTGGGAAATTATCAAATAACTTCTCCCGCTCTGGGTGGAGCGGGAAGGCGTGTCAGACTCTTATTGACTAAAACCCACCCGTGTCCCTTATGTTGCCTGTGTTGCCAGGGGCCTCGGTAACCCTTTTGTATCTTCCCGCGATCCCGGCAGGCATCGGCCCTAGTGGACCCCTACACTTGTGCTGACGACATCTCTTTGAGGCGCGCGTGGAACACAACGCGTCGACCCGGGCCTGGTCCTTACCGGACGGTGAGCTTCCCAGAGGGCGCGAAATTCGCTTTTCTCTCAACCGTTCCGCCTCCTCCTTCGCGAGCATTACTGCTTCGCAGAAGGAGGTGACGGCTGCCCTTGCCCTCTCGCTCCGTACCATGGCCTGAACCAGGGCCGGACGCGAGAGATGTCTGCCGCCGATCGCCTCCACGAGGACACGGCGGTGCTCTGCCCAAGCCGGGCAGACCTCCACCGTATGCTCCACCGTGTCCTCCGGGCGATCCACACAGTGGTGACACCCGGGCGTTTCCTCCCGCGCTTATACGACACAGGAACCTCCCGAAGCTGCCGTGTCCCGTGAGGAGCTGCGTCAGGCGGAAGGAAAGGACGCCGTGGCGCCTCTCAAGCTACTCCTCAAAGAGGGGACTTATCGCCTCAATTGTGGCGTGCCCAGCACTGGGTTGCGACAATCGCACTCTCTATGTCGCCATGAGATCCCGCCGGAGCTCTATCCGCTGTGCCGCAATTTGTCGCGAAGTTACGCCCCGGCGTTTCGCCTCCTCGCGCCACTCCCACACGTGTGCGAGGACACTACGCAACGCTATCCAATAATTCACTATCTACACAAAACAACTCTACGTACTCGAACCTAATTTATGACCGATAATTGAATTAAAGCATTAATATCTATAGACACCACTTGACATCAAGAAGCATTAGATAAATATGCGAAGTCAGACATTTTTATTACTTTGTTTTTCACCTGCAGGGGAATAAACTTCCAATTCAATCAGCGTTTGGAATAATAAAAAAGTTATAAAACGAAGGCAATTTGCAAATTAAGATACATCATTACTGTTCACACCCAAACTGTAAAAGTTTCAGTGCTCCGAACAAGATCCCGACGAACATTTATATACATAGGTTCGTACTGTCGGCAACGAAAGTTGGTTCCACTGTTAGTGCTACACAGTTGGTACGCGTCAATGTCCCATACACCGTGTAGAACTAGAATCAATTCTATTTTTTTTTGTAAATTTTGACGTTCAAAAGTGTCTTTTATGTGCCTATTTGAAATAAATAATTTGACTTTGACTTTGACGTTGACTTAGAATGAGAATAAGAATAATTTATTTGTTCAAATATATACAGACATTTAAATAATATGGTGATGCACTATAGTACACTTTATTCTATGATCAGATATTGAACATCTGTGCCTGAACTAAATATAAAATATCTGTATTTACGTCGTCCTGTGGCTGTCCTGTCCTGTTGTAGGCGACACTTAGAAATTTACTTTGTTTAACCTCTATACACATCTATAACACATTCAATCACAGAGATATAATAATATATATATTTTTTTATTGGACATTTATATATCAAGGACAGCTAATGAGACACAATTTATTGATTTTCTATTGTTTGACTCCGAATCGGTATCGCGCGGGGCTTAACAGGTTACTATTATTAATAAGCCTTTTTTAGGCTTAACTTAGTTTTAATTTAATTTAATTAATGTTAATAATCATCTTGTAATTTGGTTATGTAAATTGAAATAAATGATATTTATAATATAATATTAAAATGAAAGGAAGACTAGACACTCGATTTTATTGAAGACTGCACACAGCTAACCGACTCGCATTGCTACTACACTACGCGACTATACTGCTATAAACTTTTTAGTACTATCCAAATGAACATAGGTTCTTATAACAGCAATGTCTGTGATCTCGAAAGGGAAAATTCCATTCACATTCACAGTAAAAATTTTTTCAGTCTAGATTCTATGGTGTATTGAAAGAACCTACGCGAGTGAAAATTATACTCATACCGGGATGCTTGCATTAATTGGTTTCCCCCTTTGTATTTGCAGTGTAATTTTATTATGATGATGATATTTTTTGATCCTTTGAGTGGTTTTGCTTACTTGATTACTTTGACGTTCAAAAGTGCCTTTTATGTGGTTGTTTGAAATAAATAATTTGACTTTGACTTTCAGATTCACTAGTTGCTATTTTAGTATAGCATGCAAAATTATACAAAACAAATCCAGGGCCTTTCATTTCAAGACGAAAATTTAAAATAGATCTCTTACTCATAAATTTTAGTATCGATGAAGCTCAATATCACAAATAAGACAAAGCTTCGCGGCATCAATTTTATTTCGTTCCAGACGAATATATTTTCTCTTGTTGTCGTTTAAATCTTTGCATACAGAATAAATAATAGATTGAATAGTTAGTAACACACACAGGATTTCAGTTCAAAAACCTTTTGAAATACTTAAAATGCATCTACCATCGACATTCAGTAGAGGGTGCTTATGATAATTTCCCTTTTTACCCGACTGCCCCAGAAGGAGGGTAATGTTTTTTTCGAGAGTATGTATGTATGTCTATTTCTTTGGCACGCTCTGTAGCCTAAACGGCTTGATGGATTTTAACGTATGAGGTGTCCTTATATTTGTCTTAATTGTGGGAGTGACATAGGCTATATAATATTTATATATTATATCTGCAAATACAAAAAAAGGAGAGGAAATCTTTTTTAAAATAATTTGCATCAATATTGGTATCAAATAAAAGCTAGAAATTTTCAAATATATATATATAAATATAATATATTAATAAAACTAAAAAACTAAAAAAAACAAAAACCCGACTGCAAAAACACAATTGAAAAGGCAAAAACAAGCATTATAATATATAGAATTTCGGTCTTGCAGGCGGAACAAATGAATGATCTGAAATATGGTGTAAATTTTCATTGTCCCCGCCTGCGATACCAAAATTCTATAGATTATAATGTTTGTTTTTGCCTATTCAGTTATGTTTTTGCAGTCGAGTCTTTGTTTTTTTTTTAATTATTTCTTTTTTACCGTTCATTTTAAAGGTGATCATATTATTATCAAACCTTGTTTAATATAAACGTTGGTCTCGTTAGTCTAGTGATCGCAAGCGCTACTGCTGAGCATGAGGTCTTGGGTTTGATTCCCAGGTTGGGAAAAGTGTTATTGGGTTTTTCCACTTGGAATTTCTCAGTAGCAGCCCGGAGTCTGGATTTGTGCCCGGTTGATGGCAATAGGCTCGCCCCCTATTACATGGCACTTAAAAATAACTGGCGAAATGTGGGTGTACCTACTACAGGTACATCTCTGCCCAACCCTTCGGGGTAACAAGGCGTGGTGTTATGTTATGTAATATAAAGGTTTAGGGACCAAAGATAGGTTATTCGAGATATATAATCCAATGCATTTCCACGATGATGATAAGTTCCATAAGGGTGGTTGCACATCTGACAGAAGATGCGTCACGTATCGTCGGTTGCGTAACGCCAGAACGGACAAGTAGATATCAAAACATTCAACCTTACACACTCAACTGATGATGCTAGTACGTCGAGCATACTAAGAGTGAGGCCACACGGGCGTTCCAGTGCGTTGCGTGGTCGCATCGCTATGATTTCAACGCACAGAATGTCACACGGGCAACGCGGTGTCGCAACGCAACGCCGGTTACTACGACGTCACAGTGTCTCGGTGTTGGGTGTGTCAGTTTTCTTTAGTACTAGCAACATTGCGCTGCGATGCGACGCCGCTCCGACGCTCGGCATCGCACCGTTACATCCTTGCCCGCTTCGTTTCTCTAGTCTCCCTGTCCGTTCAGCGTCCGTAGCGTCACTGCACGTCGCCGCAACGCACCGTGTGGCATGTTACTGTGGTTTGTATGTAAGATGACGCAGCATCACCGCTCAGACATCGCATCGCATCGGCAACGCATCGTGTAGCTTCGGCCTTCGCTCTCTGGAAGTTATCAAAGTTAGTCCCGACGCATTTTCCGTCAGATGTTAGACCACCCTTAATGCTTTTCGCAAATGCTAATATAATGTTAGACATTAAATTAGCCTTTCCGAATAAAATTCTGAATACTTGGGCCTTTGGGAAACATTTTGTTTGACTTTCCAATTTGATGAAAACTTTCAAGGAGACAACTACTCAAGTATCCTAAAACTATTTATTAGACATCCCCCTGCACCTGAAGGTTGACCCTTATAAACTTTAAGGGTAGACATAAACTATTGCCAAAAGGAATAAACAACCCTTGTAACCCCACAAGGAACTTAATAATATTAAATATTTATCGTTAGGAAAACTGATATCATTTCCCTCCCAAATGGGCTGATCTGAACTTTCTGAAGGACTTACATAAAAACTTTATTAATAAATGTTTCTTTCACCCCGTAAAAGGTTGCCAAAATGACGGACATAAGTATCCTTCTAAATTCATACGAATCACACACGGTCAATGGCTATACCCTTTCATGAAGTCCGGCCCTGTCACTTTTATGAGAAGGACATAAAGCTCAAATTGCAATAACTTACAAGAAACTATACCTACTAACATAATCAGCTAATATACCTAATGGTCTCACTGCTGGGACACGGGCCTCCACTCGGTGAGAGGGAGTGGGCCGTAATCCACCACGCGGACCCAGTGCGGGTTGGTAGATGTACATATTTTCGATTTTTTGTTCTAGTTGATGCTTGTTTCCTCACGATGGTTTCCTTTACCGTATATATCTACTTAGTTACGTACGTAATAATAATAATAATAACTCTTTAATTCAGATTACAGGATCTATAATGTGTTAGTATTGCCTTAACCTATTGTTAGTGAAAAATAAATTAGAACAAAAGTGACATCACAAATAAAAAAAAAACAATTAATTTTGCACATGTACGTCAGTACGCACATGTCTCCCAGCCCAGTGCCTAATAAACGGCCCATCAATTTTGTCCGCCAGTGTACCTAAAACAAATAATGTGATTACCACAGAAAATTCAAAGAAAAGTGTTGATCATTATACTAGACTTTTATTTTGTTAATGATGATTTAGGTTCATTCAAAATGTTTTTAAGGATGCAAACTAGTATATTCAGAAATATTCTGTTTACTTTGTATGCTGAAATAAAATACGGGTCAGTTGTTTACTACTTAAGCCACTAGAGCGCCCTCGCGACCAGGCTGTTCAAAACCACTTCGCTACAGAAAAACTGCCCAACAACTCTTCAACTCTTCAAAAAAAACCCAAACGTCAAAAATATGATATTTTTACCTTTTTTATAAGGCCTCTTTTGCCTTATAAAAAAGGTAAAAATATCATATTTTTGACGTTTGGGTTTTTTTATGACGGAATAAACATAACAGTGATTTATTTTATATTTTTTCGAGTCCTCGCATTTTTAATGATCAGCAGGCTTGACGCTTTCTATATCTACGAAGAAAAGACAAAGCTCTTTCTATACCAAGTGACATTTCGTTTCTCCATTTTTGACATCGCACCGTAGAAATCCTACTTATAAAAGGACCTAGACAAAGATCGTTAGAAACGAAAGACAAAATGATAGATTATAGAAGGATTTGTACAGTGAGATGTCAAAAATGTAGAAACGAAATGTCACTATATGTAATTCATAAGATTTTTGACAGTCGTTACGGATAGTCAGAAGTTGGGAAAAGACTAGGCAGATGATGATGCTGTTTAGCGATATCTTCGCCTTTTTTTATGTTTGGAAGAGTTTCTCCCAGGTGGTCCCGTTTAAATTTGGTGATGATCAGATGAAGATATTTGGAGATAGACGATGGAACTTTTCAATAAACGACAACAAATTTAATCTCCCGCGATTGCTGCAATTTCATGTCTACGTATTGTTGACACAATTCTATAACAGAACATCACACCTGTTTGCTTTGAAAGGGGTACGCAGATGTGGACAGGACACCCACATATTACCAGTTATGTTATTGGTATGTTTGATAATAAGTGCGTGTCGGATCATGTACAAAATCAAAGATAATTTATTTAAATATGACTGAGCATAAGCACTTTTTTTTAAACCACAACGGGGAATCTCTTGGCCTTCATCTCACTTGAGAGCTTCACGAGGAACCCTCAACCACAGAGGAACTGGCTATCTTACCTCTAACTGCCGAAACACAAGAATGCTGTTAACATTGTTATTATGGCTACAGACGTAGATAAGATGGTGGTAGCTAGCCAGGCAGACTTTGTTTTGAAAATGTGGTGTTATCTTCTATAATACGAGTTTAATCTACTTGGTCTATGCTGACGATGTTATGAAACTTCCCGTCACTGTTGTTTACAAAGCAAGAAGTGATATACGAATTTATGTGGGCTGGTAGCACAACTACAAAGTGAAAAATTTAAAACTTTTTATTACTTCCTAGTTCATACCAGGTGGTCGAAAAAATCTTCATCCTGGAAAATAAGTTAGGGATTTCTTGACCCTTGCTAATGCTTGTAGGTGACCACAGAAGGTTCTAAAAAAAAAACAAAATGAAGACTTTTTAAAAACTAAGGTGCTGAAATTCCGAACAAAATTCGTTCGTTGCATGTAGTTCAGATTTGTTAGAGGATCTGAACTGTACAGAAGCAATTTATTAATAAATTGAAATAGTGTGCAATAACCTAAAACGTGACGTCGTTACTGAATGTATGGGATCGGAGATATTATCTAATACATCCGCGTAGGAGTGTAATTGATTGCTGTAGTGATTTTCATGTTTTTTTCCCATTTCATTTTTGTTTTCACAGCAACGCTAAGGCTACGTACGCACTGATGGGTGGCGTACTTAGCGCCTAGAGCTTAGTGACCTATCATCATGTCAAGACTAGCGCAGGCGTCAAGCCCGCAGTGCAGCTGGTTGCAAAAATTCTAGAACGTTTGTTTAAAACTCAAACTCAAAGCATTTATTTCATTTAAACCATTTACAGGCACTTTTGTTTTACTTCGCTAATCGCAAGGTGACTCGCTAGGCTCTACGTGCTAAGCAAGCCACCTGTCAGTGCGTACGTAGCCTTTTTTTTTTTTGGTTGGGAAATTATCAAATAATTTCTCCCGCTCTGGGCAGAGCGGGAGAGTGTGTCAAACTCTTACTAAGTAAAACCCACCCGTATTTCTTCCATTGCCTGTGTTTCCAGGGGCCTCGGGCGTACGTAGCCTAAGGGAATGTGTAGCAGTGCCTACTTATGTTCAAAAATTAATTTCATTATGCAGGTATCAAAGCCATTGATTTTTAACTACAGGGCAATTCACAGACTTTTGATCTAAGACCGAATGCGCTGTTATACCCTAACCTTGTAGGGGTTTATGCTGGATCAGCACCTCGTCGGCGCTGCCAGCTAATAATCTACCTGACGGTTTCAGACGCCATCTTTGCCTGGGCAGTTGAAGTTCATCATCGTTAGCGAACGGTTCTGCCCATGGGTCTCTCGCGTAGCCAGTTTTAATTATCCTAAATTTTAATATCCTAAATATAATATCCTGAAGTAAATAATTCTTCTTTTAAAAAGCCAACTACGTGGGGACCTATAACAGCGCGACGAAAACAACACAAAGAAACGTGCAAACAACACAAGTCGGTAAAGGTATTTGTGAGTAGGCACAATTACTTGTTGTGCGTTATTTAACATCTGTCGTAATTTTAAACAGGCCTTTCTGCCCAGTAGATTAAATGTAATGAATACTATTTGCATTATTTCATATTTTATCACTTAAATAATCATAAGAGAATAAAGTTATGTCAAACCTCAAAAAAAAATGACTTACCTGAAACAAATTAATGACTAATGAAGAGAATAGGAAAAGAACTTAACACACAAATTGTTTAGTAGATTTTCCAAGAGACATCTTGTTACGGAACAAAGTTAAAAGAAAGTCTAACTAAGTTCTAAAACTAAAGAGTGAACTAACACAGTGAAAGAGTCACTTAACTACAACATTTTTTGTTTGTTTCGGAAAGATTGATCAAATCAGGAAATCTGATGTAGCTACGTACATAGATATCCGCTACGTACGAAGAGGACATTAATAATACACTCAATGACATAATCCCATGGTTAAATTATTTGAAAATAATTTAATAATTATGCTTCGTAATCTCTTCCTCATTGTGTACTTTGTAGTTTGCACTCGTGCACAACTCAGTGTCACATTATTTAAAGATGAAAGCTTTCATCATAGAAAAAAAAATCTTATTCGTGGTCCGGTCACTGGCGCGCTCGCTTGACATCTGTCAATCATTGAACTTTTTTGTGCCGTGCTTATATAATGTTTCTGAATTACGTTTCCGTCACGTTTCCGTAAAAAACGTTCAGAAATTTTCAACGAAATAGGAAAACGAGACAAGAAAATGGAGGAGCTGAACGAACATCTGCGAGAACTGGAAAATCTGGTGTAGAATATGGTTGGCTTTACACCAAAGTAATGGAAAGTCACAAAACAGCAGCCTTAAATAACAACAATGAAAATAACAAGGCCAGAATTAAATTAAAATTCAAAATCAAAAGTCATTTATTCAAGCTAGGCTGGGAATCAGCACTTTCGAACGTCAAAATTACATAAGACTGTCCCCCAAAACGCCGACCCTTCACCACTCCCTAGTGCTTTAGCTGGGAAGAAGTGGCGCAACAAACTTCCCACGAGCACAGCTGTCTGCTCAATTAGAAGAATAAATTGGATTCTATACAATAGTATGCAAACAATTTCCACTACGCGCAACACAAAACATTAAATTACTCGTATTAGCCATATGTCAGCTAGCACCCCACTATAAAAAAAACATCGAAAACTATACTCAAGCAGAAATTAACACCTAAATAAAAGCCTCCAGGCATAAAGGGCGTGCCCGTTTACATATAGCTATAGCTGTAACTCGAAGTCACAAATGATAAACTAGGACGATCGAAGTAAAATAAATAATGACTTATTAATAACAATAACAAAACCATGGTCAGCAAGACGACCAGTCACCACAAGCAACACCCGTTCACGAGCATAACGCAAAGATCAGCCATTACCCCCCTCTGCATATTTGAGGGAAGGAGGCAACCCGACTCCTGACGCTACCGCAAGCAGTGACTGGCAGTGACTGTGTGACATCTAAGGGAGCATGACGAACTTGCTGCCGGTTGTTCCAGTAAGAATAATATAATCAATGGTCGAGGTCGCTAGCTAACCACATATTCCAATATAACTCATAAAAAAAAAACGATTGTAATGATTAGATTCAAGTCAATAATAAATGTTAATAAAATTAAAAATAAAAAGACATAAACAGTCAAACAAAATAAACAATTATATGAACTCATATAACCTGTCAGTAGTGCAAATACAATAGAACTAGAATCAAATTTAAAATGATTTATTTGCAGGTTGTTGGTTTAAAGAATTAAACAATTTGATTTTGTCTTCGAAATATCCTCTGATGCTTCGCAAACTGACTGTGGACTGGTATGTAATGATGTCAAAAGCCACGGGCACTGGACAGCTAAAACTGTCTCAAATACGTTGAGGTCCTATACGTTGGTTATATTGAGCACATGCTCAATATCAAAACGTTTTATATGCCAGAGCTCGACTACATAAAAGTTTGGTGGGATGTGGTATTTTGCTACACAAAGACACATATTTTATTATATTTATATATTTATCATTTAATGGAGCTGTTGTGTCTAACATGGTGTATGTAAGGTAATATATCAAGCACAATATAAATTGTTCCTGATAAATAAATAAACAATTCGGTAGCTAAATGTATATTTTCAGGTTTGAAATCGTATGACACTCATTTAACTCACATTTTATATAAATTTGAACATTGTTACCGCTGAAAAGCAAATCTTAGTTACCTTTGACTGTTTTTTACATCCAAAACTGTATTTTACAATATTATTTTTCCCTTTTTATAAAATTGTTAGAATATTTTTATACTTTGACATTTTCATCATAAATTGTCATCTGTCAGATTTATTTTACTATTCTATACAGCTAACATATCTTCACTTTAAAGTTAGTGTGATAATGCCAGGTCTTCGGTAATACCCCTGTTGGCATAAAATTTTAAGGCATGATGTAGTTTCGCATAACGTTTTGTCATAACTTTTATTAGCGTAAAAATACTTTGGCATAATGCAAAGGTTAGCATAACTATCATGTAGTCTAATATGTTTTGGCTTAAGTTGGAGTTGCATAAAGTTGGAGACGAATAAATATTATGCCTTTACATAATATTTATTCGTGTAATAATCATGAGCCACAAAATAATATAAAATGTCATAATTGGGTGAATTTAGCCAATAATTTAAAATTGATCTTTAGGTACTTGGTAATTTAATACAGTTGTGGTCAATGATATTTTTACCCCACTATGGCGATGCAATTAGGAAGGGTAAGAAGCGAGCTCGGACTTGGGGCACCCCGACTCGGACAGGTTAGGGTTTAAAAAAAAATAACCTCAAAGCAAATTTTTTTTAAAGTTATTTAGGTTTGAGGGTATTTTTTTTAAACCCATGAGGTCCGCGAAGCGGTCCTGATACTACGCCTTTTAAGTGACTTTAAGTGTTTTGAGGTTAGGTTACAATAATTTGTTTTTCTCAAAAACGGTGCGTTACCTTTTCACGGGAGTGGTGTCAGGGGGCAGGAGGCATCGGCCCTCAACCTCCCACCCCACTCCCACTTCCCTTCTCCTGCCAAACGATACTAGATTTTAACCCATTGAAGCTGAGAGTTGGAGCAATAATAATCAATAAGGTGAATAGTGTCTACAACTTACCGTTTGGAGTTATTTACTAGGGTTTATTAGTTTTATTCCAAAGAACATTATGTGTTTATATCATTATGCGTTTATAACATTATGATTTATAATATTATGCGTAATGATCATTATGCTGAATTTTGTTATGCCAATGTAAATTATGACAATATATTTTATGCTTATCATTAGTAAACCCAGGTCTTCACTATAACCACTCATAAAATAAGTGTTATAAGGCCAGGTTTTCAGTGTAGCCTCTCATAAAGCTAGTGGTTAAATAAGGTCAGCTTCTCACTGTAAGCCTTTTTATTGTTTCTGGCCGACAATCAAATATTAAGTAATTTGAATTATGTTTTAAATGTTTAACACATACTTCCAGAAAGTTTGACAGGGACTATAAAAGCAGCCGTCAATTCTGGCAGTTTTAGTTTTAGCGCAGGTTCAGCTCAATTTTAAGTCGGTTTTAAGTCTGTTCAAGCTCAGTTTTAAGGCGGTTGAAGTTCGGTTTTAATATTATATTTGTATTATCTGAATCTACTAAATATATTATATAATTGAGGAGGTAAAGAACAAAACCTCACTTTTCCACTATTTCTAATTTTGTAGAAAACAGTAAAATGTTAATAACTAACCGACCGCAACATGTGCATTTGTTTTAATGGTGTCATATTAAACTAGTGTTTCAGTCGATCTGATGTACCAAATGGCTGATAAAAATGATAAGAATCTTAGCCAATATTTTGAAATGAAATTGAGAAATGTGAGGTTTTGATTAAACATTTTTGGAAAAGTGTGGTTTTGATAGACTTCTGGAAAAGCAAGTTTGAAAATTTACCAAAAAAAAAAGGGAAGGAAAGGACTGCTATATAACCTTACTTAAATGTTTATTTTTTTATCACAAAAAAATCTATATAAAAAAATCGAAAAGACCAGCCATTACAAATGTAGCACCTTTATATTTTACTCATTGTTTTTATGTGGTTTTGATGAAGTCTTAGTCATTGAATATTACTCCAATAAAGTGAACTTTTGAAATAAATCCGGACAGAATTTTTTTTAGACGGTAGACGGTAGTGTGTAGAAAGTGTGGTTTTGTTCAAAACTCTCAATTACAAATGAAAATTTATTTAAGAAAAGTTTTGTTTTTGATAAGGTTTTACGTCCTATTGGCTTCAATCAATTTAACATTTTTTGCACATTTGACAAAAAAAGATATTTTTAAATATGGAATAGTGAGGTTTTGTTCTTCACCTCCTCAATTATAGAAATATATTTCATTTAAAAAAAATCTCAACAGTTGTGTTGTGTGTGTGAATTCTGTGACGTGATGTTCTCTCGCCTACGTCTGTGGGAGGCCTCTGACGTCGGAGTCACTCTAACTGTGTAACGTATGACGCCGCAACTGACCATCACTCCTGAGCAGGAAGGTCTCCGACGATGGGGTACTCCTCCCGCATGCCGGAGGGGTCCAGCCGGTCTATTTTGTAAAAATTAACACCGGGAAAACGTTTTCAAACAGTTTTCACGGAGAGGTTTTAGAGAATAGATCGGCAGGTCTTCCTGCTGAGTGTGAGGCGCTGCAAAGTGCCTCCGCTGTACTTCTTTCTATCGTCGTGACGTGAGACAACGCCATCTCTGACTCGCTTATTGCTGACCACCCCCAGACCGCGATGCCTCTGAAGTTAGGGCATTACACTCGCGCGGCGTAAGACACCAATGCGGCCCTCCTGCTAGCGCGAGGTGTTATAAAGCGCTACAACATAATCAGCCTATAATGTTCCCATTGCTGGGATACAGGCCTCTCGGTGAGAGGGAGTGGGTCAGAATCCACCACACGGGCCCAGTGCGGGTTGTTAGATGTCACATGTCTTCGAATTTTTGGTTCTAGAACATGACGGTTTTCTCACGATGTTTTACTTCACCGTTTTTGAGAGCAGTGGTGATGAAATAATTTACACAACTTAAAGCGCCTGTCTGGGTTCAAACCCAAGACTTACAACTCGTAAGTCGCGGCCGTTACCACTGGGCCACCACTGCTCTTAAACGCGCCAAGCGCTACAACAACACTTATTTGCGAATACTTCTAAAAACTTTCCTCCTCTGAACAGGGATGGTGACAACACAAAACTCCTCTTGATCCTGTTCGTCGTAAGACACTGCAGCCCCGTCCTCGTCTTGCTCTACTACTGTCTGCAGATCTTGCCTCCTGCCTTTCGAGCATCCGGAGCAGCGTGGAGCATCGACTCCTTCATACTTTTTTATCCTTTGTGTTATAATTTTCTTTATTTTTTTACATGTGACTTACAACTAGCCCTCGGGCCAATCGTAACGTTACACGGAATAGGCACCCAAATTTTATAATTAGTTACCAGCAACTAAAGATTACGAGGTTTAAAAATAAATTATCACTGTTTCTAATGTATAGATGTTATTACACTGTAGATGAATCTCTTAATGACATTAATAATAAATTGACTTAGTAATTAATGTGTGTGTTTATTGTATATCGTGGAATATGTTTATTGAATTTAATATTAATTAGTTTAAACTTCCTTACCGAATTTGTAAATACTTGATTTTATCATTTATATTGTTTCTGATTTAATTATAATATTATTGTACCTACTGTATCTGTAAAATTTGTACGTCGCTGGCAAAACAGCGAGTTAACTGAATTTTTACTCAACACCAAATGTATGTACCTGTGTTTAACAAATAAATATTCATTCATTCAAATAACATGTCAGTTTACAAGATTATCATTTGTTATTTTGATCAATCAATCACAAAAAGTTATTTGAGGTTTGACAGCTTATCAGATTGGATATTTGATCAGGCTTTCCGAAGTCGGAAAAGCTTTTAACTACATTAATGTTTTCACTGTAAATGCTTCATATTACGGACACATTTATATCCGTAAAGTTTTTATTTCACCAGCAAAAGCTTGTATTTATTTGTGTTGAAATGGTCGATGTGTACTAGGAACTGACCATCACAAAATCTACTTATCATTGTTTATGTTTGGTGTTTTGGTACTCAGGTATCGTAGCAACATTTTTTATTAGATGACTAGTTTTTTTCCGCGGCTTCGCCTGCGTTGTGGTCAGTAAATATACCACGGGAACGTACTACCGGAATCAAAAGTACCCTAGGTGTTAATGCAGATTATATTTAAACTTAAACGACAAAAGATAGGGAGTTACTGACGATGTAAATAATGCTCTCTCTAAAATAGTACATTGGTTTAGTGTTAATAATTTACTTTTAAACGAGAAAAAGACTAAATGTATTAGATTTCTGACACTTAACGCAGGTAAAATCCAATGTACTAGTAAATGGGGGATCTTGTGGACACCACTATGTTCTTAGGAATTAGTTTGGACTCGAAGCTACAGTGAGGCCCAAATAAAACCAAATTGTCAAAGCTGTCAAGCCCTGCAGCCTACGCGGTCTATAAAATCCGTCATTTGACTGATGTAGAAACAGCGCGATAAATTTTAGTTATTTCCATAGTGTAATGTCGAACGGCATTTTGCTCTGGGAAAATACAGCCGCCACTCAGGCAGGTAGGTATTTTGTGCTGCAGAAACGAGCCGTTTGAGCTATTTATAACCTTAGTTGTAGGCATTCACTGAGGAATAAATTTAAAGAAATAAATATAATGACAGTCGCATCTCAATATGTATATGAGAACCTGATTTATGTAAAAAAGAATATTAAACTATATTCTAAACACAGCGACATTCATAGCATAAATACTACAAACAAAGACTTACTTATTGTGCCCAAGACTAGGCTCCAAAAAATTGTGTTTCTTTTATGTGCCAAAGTATACGTTTTTACAACAAACTCCCAAGCCATGTTAAAGAAATGAGCGTCAATAATTTTAAATAATTTATTAAACAGAAGCTCAGAAAGTCAAAGATTACTTGGCTTGGGATTAATTAAGCTATTCCATTGTGGGGTACATTGGAAAAGCAACAAACTATTTATATAATACTAAGTGTTTTAGAATTAATATTGACATTTTCCTTTTTATTGATTTACTTGAAATTATTGTGAATGTGAGAACTATATATATCATTTATATATTATCTGTGTGCCACCTCCAATCCGTTTTTGCACCATTCCGGAACATATATCCAGACAAACAGACAAACGGATAAAAAATTGAAAACTATATTTTCGGCATCAGATTTGTTTCCACACCTCGTTATTACTTTTTTCAAAAATATTCAATATAGGTACAGTTTTGACTTCCTTACTGTTTTATTATATGTATAATAGCTGTTTTTTTAACTAACAAAACTTATTTTTGTATTTACATTGAACTTGTTGCAATGCAATGCATGGAATTTCTCGTAATGTATTTCACTTTGCAAAAAAAGCATTATTTTCATTGAAAAATAACTTATATAGCTATCCATCGGATATCAGCTAGGATACCACGTTTCGTTCATTGCATCCTGATGCATTTGGTTTGTGAAACAAATATTATGACGCTTTGTCGGTGGCAACAGCAAACCTGTTGAATTGCTCAAAGTGTCACGTTCGAGATAATGTTCCTTGAAGAAGGAAAAATAAAGGACGGACAACGATAATATTATGTTTATTTAAAAATTGAAACTGAAAGTGTTTAAAAGCGCCACTATAAAACTGTTTAGTGAGTTGGGACGCGACGACGCGACGCCATGTTAATTTGATTTTCCAGCTGGCTTGCAATTGGAAAGCATTATATTTTCTCAACCTTGTTTTCTGTAAACCGTCTGGAAAATTCAATAACAATATTACAACTTTACTGTAGACTAAAATAACTAAATTTGCGGGTATATATACTTACTTAATTTAAACTCCGCTCATTACAGTTCTTACACCAATTATTCGCGTAATTAGAGATAATTACGCGAATAATTGGTGTAAGAACTGTAATGAGCGAGAGTCTACTCGACGTCCGTTTGTCACTGCAGGGATCCAGCAGGATATCAGCGTCAGGTAGGCCTGACACATGCTGCGCTGGACTCCCATTTAGAAACTTGAGACACACCGCAAGTTGGTTGCTTCGAATATTTATTAATGGTAATTAATTGTCAATTATTGTCACTTTCATTAGTTTTTTCTGTTTTTTTTTATATTGTTCTGCACCACCTCAGCAAATAAGTAGTCCTCAACTATCTTACCTCTAACAGCCAAAACACAAAAAATGCTGTTAACGTTATTGTCGTGCGACACACTTAGATAAGGTCGTGGTAGCTAGCCAGGTTGACTTAGACCAAGCCCTACCACCAACCGAACCGAGCAGAAAATTTTACCCCTACGACCTACATGTGAGACCTACCTAGCTACCTAGATGTGAGACATTGACTTTATGTGCCTACTATTTTTAAGACGTACCTTACAAATACCTTAAAAAAAGTGTGTCGACAAAATGGTTGTCTTATTCCGAATTATAAACAGAAATAACTGAATAACTCGACGATTTTATTCTTAAAATCGTGTCAAAACTCGTTGCACAAGACTCAGCAATTCCTTCCGCTGCAAAATATCTCGGCGGATTTAAAATTGGAACAGTGAGGAGTAATGCCTTTTATGTGTTTCTGCAGTTTGCGCCGGCGGCGATCTTGCTAAGACATCTGTAAATTATGTGGAGACGTTGTAAATCGCGATTTTGTATCATTCAGATGAAAAAGAAAGCTAGTTTTATAACGAAAAGTACGAGCTGAAAAATGGAAATATAGGAATTTGTCTAAGAAAACGAAATGTTTTAAGATAGCTTCATCTTTCTGACTGACCGACTTCTTGAAAATACAAGAGCCTGATACTTGTTTAAGTAATTGAAACAAATGGTTTGAGTACGAAAAGTACGAGCTGAAAAATGGAAATATAGGAATTTGTCTAAGAAAACGTTGTTTTAAGATAGCTTCATCTTTCTGACTGACCGACTTCTTGAAAATACAAGAGCCTGATACTTGTTTAAGTAATTGAAATAAATGGTTTGAGTTTGAGTTTTTGATACGATTATTCAATTAAAAAAGCGAGACAAGTAGGTAGGCACTTAAATTATTTTATAAATGAAGTAAAGAATATTTAAAAAAACTTAATATTATGTTTTTTTTTATTCGAAAATTTTACTTTAATTTATTCGAAAATATTTATTGTAATTCAATTTTCTAAAATCTGTATACACATTATATCCCTAATTAATAAATAAGAATAACAAAATTATATGCTAACTTAACTAAAACCATTCACAAACTAAAATATGGCCTCGAAAAATTCATCCAAATCGCAGTCGACTGTTAATGTCTCCAAGAGACTGGCAGCATTGCCACGTTTTATGGCAATGCTCAGCCACTTAGCCAAGGTAAACGCCAGCCCCTTCCCTTGCCACGGGAAGTGTCATCCAGCTGTTTTGAGATTTCCTTAAAAAGATCATAAGCACTCGGACCACACGGAAGAAAGTAAAAATATTTCTGTACCCTTCAAAGGTCATCAGACTTTTACACTCTCTGAACAAAATAACCCTAACCTCCAGCACGGTCTAAATGATTTACGACGTTTGAAATTCAACCCGTTCATAATCCGCATAACGTCAGTGGCATTTGTCGCCTCGACTCGTAACCGTAAAAAAACACTACAAAGTGAAAAATTACTTTAATTTTGGAAGTCGGTGTCTTCGGTTTTGAATTTTCGTGTTTTGCCACCTACTTCCGAAATTAAAGTTATTTTTCACTATGTAGTGTATTTTTTTAGAAAGTTGGTTGTTTTTTATTTTTTTTTTTCACTTTTTAGTTGTGGTACCTACCCCACACAAATTCGAATACTACCTGATATGAAAATAACAGTGACAGGAAATTATTATAAAATCAGCCACATAGACTAAGTTGGAAAAATACGTATTATTGAAGCTAACAAAAAAAAGATTTTGTATGAGCTTTTTTATAGTATCACCTTTAATTTATTAAAACGGACACACACTTCTCTGTGTGTTTATTATTCTAGCGTATGGTACTCGTGGGTTGCAGTTAAAAATCAGCGTCAGGTGACAACACCTTTTTTTTTGGGTGGGAAATCATCAAATAACTTCTCCCGCTCTGGGCGGAGCGGGAGGGTGTGTCAGACTCTTACTGACTAAAACCCACCCCTGTTCCTTCCGTTGCCTGTGTTGCTAACACCTTGTGTTGTCATCAGACATTATGCTGATCTGCGGCCATTTTGGCATTATAATCATTGTTTTCTGTTTTTTTTTATAGTTTTAAGGCGAAATTATTATATTTTTTTTTTGCTGAAATGCCAATAAACGGATTTTTCTTTCATTCGATCTTTCTTTTACCATTATGTTGGATTTGGCTTCCAGTCTAACAAGATTCAGCTGAATACTAGTATTTTACATGACGCTTCATGTAAAATACTAGTATTCAGCTGAATCTTGTTAGACTGACTCACACAATCCAGTCACGGCGTACCACGATACCCCTTGGTAAGGCTGTTTATCAGACTTTCGGGCTTTTAATGACCCGTAACGACTGTCAAAAATCCACAAATGATAGCCGGGACCCACGGTTTAACGTGCTTTCTGAGGCACGGAGGAGTCTGGGTAGAGAGAAGATAGTATCGGTAGCTAAAGATGGTCACCCATCCACGGATCATCCGAGGTAAGCGTAGCTTAACACTTTGTAAGGAGACGAAACGCCCATAGGCATCATAACAATAAAAGTTCTATTAGGTCTCATTCAGTGTCCTTGAACCTGTTATCCTGATCGATCAACCCGTGCGGCTGTTATTACACGAGCCCCTCAATTTTCGAAGTTCACGTCGACCAAAAAACATATCCCTACATGCTTAGGTACTTAGGTCTTAATTTACGAGTAAAACGGTAATAATTATAATTTACAATGCAGGGTTGCATTCCTGGCTAGAGAGGCGCCACGGCGTCCTCACCTTCCGCCTGACGCAGGTCCTCACTGGACACGGCAGTTTCGGGAGGTTCCTGTGTCGGTTAAGGCGGGAGGAAACGTCCGGGTGTCACCACTGTGTGGACCGCCCGGAGGACACGGTGGAGCATACGGTGGAGGTCTGCCCGGCTTGGGCAGAGCACCGCCGTGTCCTCGTGGAGGCGATCGGCGGCAGAGACCTCACGCGTCCGGCCCTGGTTCAGGCCATGGTACGGAGCGAGAGGGCATGGGCAGCCGTCACCTCCTTCTGCGAAGCAGTAATGCTCGCGAAGGAGGAGGCGGGATGGTTGAGGGAAAGGCAAGTTTCGCGCCCTCTCGCGCCTAGCCGCCGCAGGAGACGCCCAGGGCGTCGGGAATCCCGGGCGGATTTCCGGCCACCGTAGGCGCGGGCTTGCGGACGGTGAGCAATGGGTAGCTCACCGTCCGGTAAGGACCAGGCCCGGGTCGACGGCGCGTTGTATTCCACGCGCGCCTTAAAGAGATGTCGTCAGCACATAGGTAGGGGTCCACTAGGGCCGATGCCTGCCGAGGTCGCGGGAAGGTACTTATGGGTCACCGAGGCCCCCGCAACACAGGCAACAGGAAGGAATACGGGTTAGTTTTAGTCAGTAAGAGTCTGACACACCCTCTCGCTCCGCCCAGAGCGGGAGAAGTTAAAAGATGACTTCGCATTCTCAAAAAAAAAAAAAAAAAGTTGCATTCCGAGAGTGACAACACTGAGTATTAACTGTTAATAAACAGGTATTTGACCTTACGTAATTGGTATAATGTGATAGTAATCGAAAGTCCAAGCTAATTGGCAGGCAATGCCAATAATAAGTCCATAATCAGCCTACACAAGTAAAATTGATTGTGTAGTCATCCCGCACACTACAATTCAATAAATTACCTACAATTCAAATATCAAATAAAATGAAATGAAATTGTTTATTCTGTAAATGGGATATCGTAATCACTTTCACAAGAAATATAAAAAAAATAAGCTAGATGGAGTTGACATTTCATATCAAACCCACTCAGCTCTTTGAATTTTTTTTATAATAGATAATTCAATGAAAAAATATTCAAATTATAAAATTCAAAGCTAAAATATCAATTCGTCTCTGCTATTTATATTAATTCAAATCAAATTATTAAAATTCTAAAGTATGATTATAAGAGGGAATAATTTTTAAAACTCATTTAATATCAATTGATATTCAAAAGATTTTCAGTTAACTCATGATTTTTTTTAATAATACCAGAAGTAATTTGTTTATTTATGTTGTTTTTAAATAGAGGTTCGAAACATAGATTAAATAAAAAAAGGAAGTTAAAAACTCAAACCCAACTACGACAAAAATGCCAACTATAAACAAGATATCGTTACAAAATGATTTACTTATACTACAGATTACGTGTGGAGGCACACGTAATCTTTACGATTAGTAAATCATTTTGTTACGATATCTTGTTTAAACCTTTTTATTGGCGTTTTTGTCGTAGTTGGCTTTCTGTTTGAATTGGCCAAGGACAGCTAATGAGACACAATTGATTTTCTATTGTTTGACTCCGAATCGGCGTCGCGCGGGGCTTTTTTATTTCAATTATTTTGAGTTTAGGGATCATTGAAGGTAGGTATAAAATTCCATTTTTGATAAGTAGCCAACATAACATTTTAGAAGGGTTTTCAATCAATCAATTTATGAATCTTTATTGCAATCCATAATGTACACATGCAGGTGGTAAGTATCAATAAATATAAACAATTATGGACCCTGTCGGGCACAGCAACATTTTAAATAAGCAGGAGAGAGGAAGAGCGCTTTAATTATTTTCCATATTACTAAATATTTAAATTAATTCCTATCTATGTGTTGTTTTTACAACAGTAGTAATTGGTATGATATAATATGACTAATTTATTTATTCTCTGAATATAAATATGTCGGTCAATCTATTTATTTATTTTTAGGGTTCCGTACCTCAAAAGGAAAAAACCGAACCCTCACTCGTTTTGTTCGTCTGTCACAGCCTATTTGCTCCGAATCTACTGGACCGATTAAGTTGAAATTTGGTACACATATGAGTTTTTGTGACCCAAACACGAACGTGCATCGTAAATAAATGATTTTTTTAATATGTGCATCACTTTTGGGGGGCAAATCCTACTAATATTATAAATGCGAAAGTTTGTAAGGATGGATAGATGGATGGACGTTTGTTACTCTTTCACGCAAAAAATACTCAACGGATTTAGATGAAATTTGGCACACAGATAGTTTATAACAAGGAATAACATATAGAATACTTTTTATCCCAATATACTCACGGGGTCAAAACTGATGCGGGTGAAACCGCGGGGCGCATCTAGTTAGAAAAATTTAAATTTAAATTTTGCAAACTACCGTGTGGCATATAAAGGGCTTGTTGTGAGGGTCTCAAATACATACAGTGTGCCCCACGACTTTGCCACATGGAGGGAAAGTACCTTAAATACTGTACGTATACAGAAAGAAATACTGAATTCTTATACTTCATTTTATTTTAAAAACAATACGAACTGCATTAAAAGAATTTTAAATAATCACCTTTCTGAACCGCGGATCGAACCCGCTAAATGTGAAAATAAAACCTGTAATTTGACTGTACTGATCGAAAGGCTCAATCATATACATTTATTTCTTCTAAATAACATAGCACCTAAAATAAAAGGAAGACCATGAAATTCAAACTTATTTTTTTTAAGTTATTTAAGAAAATTGATGAAAATTGACCTTATCTCTGAAACTACTAACACTAAAATGTTGACAAAGATACAGAAAATAGTTATTTATTTGTGTTAAAATAACTTAGAAAATCTCTTAATAATCAAAACTGACATTTGCAGTTGGATTGTAAGGGGAACATGCTCTTTAACTACAATGTTAAATTTGTTCTTGAGATAAATTCATCCCAACTACGGAACTCTTCATTGTGCGTGGTCTAACACGTGCTTGCCCGGCTTTTTGTACTAGATTATAATTATATTATTATTGCATAATTAATTATTCGCTTGTCTGCATGAGCCTCAAATATTTTGTATTGCAATTGCAAACTTGTATTTAATATAGTTATAAATCTATAATTTAAATTAATACTTAATATTAATTTAAATTAGACTTTCACGAGAAAAACGCAAATATTTTTTCTGCACATCAACAAATTGTGACAAAAGATGGAGTGGATATCTTGTTTATAGTTGGCATTTTTGTCGTAGTTGGGTTTGAGTTTTTAACTTCCTTTTTTTATTTAATCTATGTTTCGAACCTCTATTTAAAAACAACATAAATAAACAAATTACTTCTGGTATTATTAAAAAAAATCATGAGTTAACTGAAAATCTTTTGAATATCAATTGATATTAAATGAGTTTTAAAAATTATTCCCTCTTATAATCATACTTTAGAATTTTAATAATTTGATTTGAATTAATATAAATAGCAGAGACGAATTGATATTTTAGCTTTGAATTTTATAATTTGAATATTTTTTCATTGAATTATCTATTATAAAAAAAATTCAAAGAGCTGAGTGGGTTTGATATGAAATGTCAACTCCATCTAGCTTATTTTATAAGTGCCTAAAGACTACTTTCATGAGATTCAATTATTGAGACGCTTCTAGGTACTCGTATGTTACAAACCAAATATTTTTATTATAACGAACCTTTTTTACATTTCCTGTAGGTATTTATTTTTCACGCAAATGAGGACATTACAAGATTGACGGTCATAACTATTATTGTATTGTACAGTCGGGAACAATCAGGTTACAATGTCATAGTTTATTTTAAAACCTCTGCCTAACCCTTCGGGGAATACAGGCGTGATGTTATGTTAGTTCATTTTAAAATTAAACAAAGTTCCAACTCTTTGTTCAAGTGCAGATATTTTATTCTGACTTAATGAAATTAAAAAAAAAGGAATAAACATTTTCGGGGATAAAATTTGTGTAAACGCACAAAGATCGTTAACTTTTTAATTGTAATTTTAAATTGATGTAAATAGTGAGAATATCTACAACATAAATTAACTGAAATAAAATTCACATTCAAAAGCCATATTTTTAATGACTCTAATTCCAACAATACAACAATAACCAGAGAATATTAAATTGCACTTTAAATTAAATTTAAACTGCGCCTTTTAAAACTAACTTGAACAAAACAAAGTTCAATAAAACTAAAGATCGTAATAATAATTGCTCTTTAAGGCCACAGTTTTAAAATATCTGTTTTCTCGTTATTTCATTTTCTCAAAGATGCTTGGAAATTCGAGCATTATTTTGACAACCTTCTTAGATATAAATCTAAAATGCCGAACTGGCTTGAAAATAGAACTGTTTAATTAAAGTAAAAAAGAAATAAGTGAACATATTGGCGCTTGAAAATTTGTCGTTCGCCATTAATTTTGAAAATTAATTAATTTACTTAATTTGAATTTCGCGCATTAATTGACAAATATACTAGACAAGCTTTGGCCGTAACCAGGCATTCATGAACTCGCGTATGTGTGCCTCGGCCCAAATTTTCTCGTTCGTCCATCAATGCCTCTTTTGCAGGCCGCAGCAGTAATGTACTATTTAAGAAAGAAGAAAGAAATAAAGATAGTATTTTATTTGGGATACGCACAAGAAATACAAAAAGTAAAAAAGGAGCATTTAAAACTAACAAAATTTACATATTTGTTCGATTAAAAACAACAAACAACAAAGAAAATAAATAAAAACGACTTGTGCGGCGGCAAAAAGGCCCCTATCTCAGCATAATGCTGCGATATTTAAAAAAATAAATACCGCAGCGCTGGTATTCTGATAGGGCCCACTGCGATGCCATTAATTAACATTTAATTTAATTTGTTAACACTTTTTTAACGAATTAATTCTTGTTATCGCTTGAGACGGTAACGAAAAATTTTGTATTCGTTGTGTCTGTTATGTATTTGCTTGAGCAATTTAGTTCCATTAGGCTTTATAACGTTATATATTTCAATTGGAATCAGAGATATGAAATTATTTATTAAAACGATTTTATTAATCGTTTTAATTACGAAAAAGTTAGTGGGGAAAAGTTAATGGTCTGTGAACAACTTTTGGGGGATGTTTATGTCCATGTATTTCATTCAGCTTTAATTTATGAAATTTAAAGTTCAGTGTTTTACGCACAGCATTCAATACGTTCAAAGTGCTATGAAGACCCTTTATTTTCATAAGAAATAAGAAAAATTCTGCAGACCATATTTTTATAAAATATCTTCGATTGTGACTTATTTCTCTCCATATCTTTTACCGATGATAAGTAAGTTTCCTTTCAACGCCTTATTTCAAATGATCCTGAGTAATGGCAACTGCAGTCGATTAGGGTCGAGAACATTGTTATTTATTGGACCATAGAATTGGTAAATTGCTTAGTTTATAATGAAACTAACGTACCTACACCTTCGGGTGAAAACCCTTGAGGTTTCATTTCAACTATATTTACGTTGAACATTTTGTTTTATTTTCAGTTGGCTATTACCTATATTTTGTGTATTTTAGAATGAAAGACTAGTCTCGAAGGACCGTAATTAGTTTCTGTTTCAATTCCAATATATTACCATTTAATTTCGAATTGATAACATTTAAAGATATTGATCCCTTATTTGATAAAACAAGGCCTGCCTAAACATATCTCTTGTGTATTTACGAATAGAAACCTCAATATCTACGATATTTCTATTTAAATTATACCATTATCTTACCAATTATTCAAGAATTGACATGAATGGTCCTTAATCCTTTGTAACAGTTTTGTGCTCACCAATACCTCAATTTATTCGGTACAAACGTATTCGTAAACAAAGAGTTATGCGTCGTCGTAGCAGTTGCCTATACATTTTCGGTGCGATTGTACGAAGTCCGTTATTGGCATTTAAGTGTTAACAGGCGGATGGGCAATAAGGGCACCTAAAGGAAGAAATAAAGTTATGGAGGACAATTTATTTGCGTATTTAGTTATTTGTTTATTTACACTGATACCTCGTCCATGTTTGAAGGGAAAATAATAATATTAATTTAGACAAAGGCTGGCTTTCTCTTTGATCGAAGAATTTAAAAAAATAGAAATGATAGTCACGTGTGTCTCTTGGGCAATGTTACCTGTCAATTGGGTGCCTGATAGCGAGACGAAATATTATTCTGAAGCGTTATTATGTTTAGGTAGGTTTCCAATTTTATTTGACAACTATTCGCGTCATTCGCTAAATTTACTGAGGGGCCAAAAAGCGTCAACCACGAAATTAGCCTATTTTGAAATTCGAATAAAATTATCCCTTCTAAATCTGTTTCAAACTCAGATTATAGTCATGTCGGTTTAATTCCAGTTTACAATCTAATGTCGTATGTAACACATACGACAACTAATTAGTGAAAAGGGAGCCGAGATTACAGTCGTGACTGTTTAATCGGTTACAATAATTGCTTTTTGATAGCATAAGATCCTTATTTAATTGGTGCTAAGCCATCTATTAATTGCACTAGGGAATCCTATAGATGAGATAGTCATTCGAAAATATTGGAATTATCAAGCATTAAATCGGTTCGTCTATTCGTAACTCGTGTATTTTTATGCAAGTAGCTTAAACACGTGCAGAATTGGAACCGATTTAATGCTTGATAATTCCAATATTTATGATATAATATTGTATTAAATTATATCCATTACATCCCCTAAAGATATCTATATCTTTAGGGGATGTAATGGATATAATTTACCTAAATTGATAGTGGACTGTGCAAGCTTGATACTCTAGTATCAAGCTTGCACAGTCCACTATCAATTTAGGTTTAGATTTAAAATTCAGTGACATTGTTTGTTGCTAGTTTGTTTGCCCTGAAACATGCTTAAGGCGTAACATTATAGAACATAGAGATTAGATTCTTCTTTATGTTCTAAAGACGCTTATTCTACAGCTTCAGATGAGTGTTGTAGTAAGAATAGCCTTACCTTGCTGAGATTTGCATAAGAAAAAGCGGAAAATTTCACGCACATCTTGCTACAACGCCGAAACGTGTATTAAGCGCACGGAAATAGGCACGCGGACAACGTTTTGTTCACCATGGTGCTAACATAATTTATATGTATGTGAAACGATTTAGGACGCGTTCAAAATGGCACTGTAATTTTCCGCTTTGATTTTGTCCCTAAGCAATGATTATAATTTTATTTAAACACGAAATAGTTGCTGGTGATAAATGATAAATAATTTTTAATTCTGTTAGTAGGTTTGTACAACCACTTTTACACGTCAATCCTATTTTAAAAACTAGATGAGGTCGCCGTTTACTATCTGACTACTCTGAGAAGAAAGGCCGAAACAAATTCAGAGATCATAGTCTCTTTTAAAGCTCAGACATAATCTTGGTCAGATCATGTAGATTGGTGTCTGAAATGGTCTTTTGAGGAAAGAATCACACAACTTGAGTGGACCTGTTCAGTCAGTGCACGCAGTTGTGAGTAATTGTGCAGCTCAACTCGGAACTTAAGGAGCTTAACGATGCGACGAAAAATACCAAAACATTTGGGCAGGCCGTACAAATTACTCAAACTGCCAGCCAGACCATGATTAAAACTGACTGAGAGAAAAAAACGACCCACATAGTCTTCACGATAATTAAAATAATTTAATACTTTACAAGTTAATTTTCTTGTCATTGTATAGATAGGTATATAAAATTCATCAATATCAATGTGTATATAAATCCGGAAATGATCATTTGAGGACCATGTAGATTGGTGTCTGAAATGGTCTTTTGAGGAAATAACCATACAAATTTGAGTGGACTTGTCCAGTCAGATGCTCAGCTCACATAGTTTCTACGAAGTATATACCTATGGAGATACTAGGTAGGTATCTATCAAACGGTTTTATTTGGTGTGGGCCAGCTATAATTAAAGATGGCGTCGCCCATGTTTCATGTCAAACTCATGACTTAGATTAAACTAAAGGAAATCTCCATAGGCGTCAGGCAAAATATTTACATAATAATTGCATGTCTCTAACAGTCGTGTGGCGGCTTTTAATATCACTTGATTGCCGGGTTGTTGGTACAGTCGCCAGCACATCAAGTAACTGTCAAATTTTATCATTTAATTTTGAACTTAACCATCAACATTTTAAGTTTTAAAATCATTAGGAGAAATTTGACAGTTTCTGGTAACTGGATATGCTGGCGACTGTACTAGGAGCATAATAATATAATGTGTAATATGCTTTATAAGGGCTCATTAACATAATTATCTGCATTATGCATTATAAGGCGGGCCCTAAATTATCAATTATGTTGCACAATATCACGAATTCCGCAATTTTTTTGACCGTTTAGAGTTAATATTGAAGGTTGCGCAATGATTGAACAAAAGTTTGGGGGAATTTAATTGTACAAATTAAACTCCCTCAAACATTTGCACCATATTTTAATTGCATCGTGTAGGATAAGTATTGCGCAGATCTTCATAACCAGTCTATAATATTCTGCTGGGAACACACAGGTCTCGTCTCTGTGAGAGAGAGTGGGCCGTAATCTACCACGTTTCCTCACGATGTTTTCGTTCACCGTTTTGAGAGCAGTCGTGATGAAATAAGTAATAAAGCGAAGTAAAGCGCCTATCTCGTGATATCTGCCATATTTTTTCAAATATTAATATTTTCGTTACTAAAAATAAATATTCCCTTTGAAACTGAAAGGCAGCGCGGCGTGAGCGTGACGCGCATTTGGATGACCAAGGTCAACAGGGTTTACTCGACCCTTAAGAGAGTGGTGTAAAAGAGTTTTCAGCATACTCACATAATTATTTAAAATTAGTTGTAAGTTAGCTGCCTTCCAAAAAGCTTGTTCGACTGTAAACAAAAATATTTTAATGCAATCTAAAACACTAGAAAGATAGAACAAAGATTTATGTCCAAGGTCCAATACGTTGCGAAAATAGATTGAAATGTAGCTACTTTTTATTTGCAAAAACCTTTTCTAATGAAAACAAAGCTTATAAAGGGATATTACGGGTACCGTTCACCGCACAAACCTTCGAAATACAAATAGAAATCATTTTCAATGTAGATAAGATGTAATTTATAAAAAAAAGTCTTGATACATTTTACCTTACGGTATGCAAAATTATAAAATAATATAATTTATTTAGATATAGAATTGAATTTATATTATTTTATCGTTATTAGGAAACCAATTTGATATTCAGTAAAAGCAATAGGTAAGTGAATCTACATAATTATAACATAACCTAACACATAACGTAATAGTATAATTATTTTATAATATAAATTATCATCAATATTATAATAACAGCATACAAAATAACTTGAACATTCACTTATGATAACAAATTAATTATAATATAAATTACCCAAAAACAGCAACATTTATTTACAAATATTGTCACTAAAAAAATCTTATTTTATATAATAACATTTCTCCAGTAGCATTTTTGTTAACTGTTTTTTAAACATTTTAATAGGAAGTCATGCGATCTCATTAAACCAACTCATTAACCACAGTCGGATGTCCGTGCTTCCGTCAACCACAGCCCTGATACCCAAAGCTCATGTTCAAAATCGAATTGCATTCTTAACTAAAAGCTTCATTAGCATGTGGCTATCCCTAATGGATCCCAGAAAACAGCAGACAATATTGTTACGTATGAACGCTAGAAAAGTGATGAAAATGGCTGCAAAAATACACTCTGCTTATAGGAAATAATAATCAGGGTCAAATTAAATTCGGTATCAATATCGAATCACAATAAACCAAAAAATATTAAACTCAGAATTTCCAATAACTACACTACTAGAGGCCGTAGAACACATATTCATCTATAGTTCTTCTTCTTCTTCGCTTCGCTCTTGACAAAGCGGTCGTGGCCAAGACGAACTGTGTCCAATGAGTTTTGAGTTGAGCTGCATGTTAACTGACAAATGCGTGCACTGACTGGACAGGTCCACTCAAATCTATGTGGTTCTTTCCTCAAAATACTATTTCGGACACCAACCTACATGGTCCTCAAATGATTTGGCCAAGATTATGTCCGGATATACACATTGACATTGACTCGAATATTTACTCTGTGTAGTATTATATTATTTTAATTCTTGTAAATGTAAAGACGATGTGGGTCATTGTTTAATTTTGTTCTATTCTCAGTTAGTTTTTAACATGGTCTGGCAGTTTGAGTATTTTTGCGGCCTAGCCAAATGTCCTTTCTTTGGTATTGTTCGTTGAATCGTTGAGCTCCTTTAGTTCTGAGTTGAGCTGCACAACTACTGACAAATGCTTGCACTGACTGGACAGGTCCACTCAAACTGTGTGGTTCTTTCATCAAAAGACTATTCCAGACACCAATCGACATGGTCTTCACATGATCTGACCAAGATTATGTCTGGACTTTAAAAGAGACTGTGACCTCTGAGTTTGTTTCGGCCTTTCTTCTCAGAGTAGTCAGATAGGAAACGCCGACATCATCTAGTTAAAAAAAATATGTTTGACGTGTAAAAGCGTTTGTAGAAACCTACTTACAGAAATAAAATCATTTATCATTTATCAATTCCAGGTGTAGTCGTTGCTCGCTTCATGATCTCTCGCCATCTGATTCTGTTAGTTGACAGTCTTGTGTATTCATTTACAGGACCTCCAACCGCGGATTTAATTTGGTCGGTCTACCTCTCATATTACTCTCTACTCTGCTCTGCACCACTAGACGTTCTATGGAGTTAGTATTTCGTCTCGAGACATGACCAAAGAACTTCAGTATTTCAGACTGCACTAGTGCTCTACAAGACTGAAACAGTCTACAACATCATCATCATCAACATCAGAATCAGTGTTTAAAGCGCAAAAAATATGCGTTCGTGCAATTACTGGTATCTTTGTTCCTGAATCTTGCGATCCATACTTTAAAGAGTTTAAAATTTTGACCTTTCCATCAGCTTATATCTATGAAGTTACAGTATATGTTAAAATAAATAAAAATCTATTTGATGAACTAAAATCAAAAAGGTCTACACTTAAAATATCTAGTATATCACATAGAACTGCTCTTCTTGGCAAAAGTTTTTTTGGAATGGCATCTAAAATTTACAATAAAATACCTGTAGACATTTTAAACACCAAGGAACTCCCACTATTCAAATATAAATTGCGAAATTTTTTAATTGACAAAGCCTTCTACACGATCCAAGTTTTTCTTAATAATTAGTACTTGCTACAATCTGTCACCAATACCTGTCACTAATTCTTTTTGTAAGATTTGCTTTAAAAATGATAACTCAATTTGTATACTGCATGTTGACATAATTTATTATTGTACGCCTACTAGGCAGGACCTAATGGATCTGTAATTTACCTAACATCTGTATGTATAACCTATGCCCACAATAAAAAGATTTGATTTGATTTGATAACATTCAAGGGTGTGTTCTACTCGTCAATATGAACAACTTTTACTATGGGACCCATTTTGAATTCGCAAAATAAATTTCGACCTTCTTATACAAGTCACTCTATTAATTAGGTACTAGAAATAATCCGTCTTATTACAAAACAAGGAGTATCTTCAGAACCAGGTTTAAACTATTGAGCCATTTTTGAATTCCGAACTTTATTCCGTCTACGTTAAAGTTCTTAATGCAAAACTGTCAAATTAGTACCGGACTAAGTAGTCAGTTTTGTATAAAGAACTGTATTTCAACCATAGTAACGTACTTATTACAAAAACTGGCTCGATGGATTAAACCATGTCCAAAAGTAATTCTTGTTTTGTAATAACGCCGTTTGAGTTTAAAATCATATATTTTTTCTTTTATCATTTTAGATATCAATACTCTGACGTCTAGCGAGTATCGCTAGCTCATTTCATTTGAACCTGTATATTAGTGGTATACAAAAGGTATTTACAAGGTAGATGTGAGTGGAAATGCCGGTAATGTGAGGTGGAACGCCCCAGAAAGACATACAGGGTGTAAAAAGACACATCACCAAGCCGTCAACTACGCTAACTAAAAGCTTTGCGCAAAAATTATTGTTGGGAACCGATTTTTATTTTTAGGTATACAAACATTGCTATTTTTTATTGCGCGCAATGTAACGTAAACCTAGGCAAACGGACTCAGTGCTGTTGTGTGAGTGAAGCCCTGCCCCTTCGCTCTAGTTCAGTTATTTGATATTCATTGCGATTTTGTAACTTCAAATGCGAAATTTGTTAAGAAAAATCGAAAATTCAGGTAATGTTTGTTTGGAAAATAGTTTTGTAATAACGCTTGAAATGTGTTATCGTAAAATAGTATAATAAAAAATGTGACTTTAACCTTCAATATCTCCAGAACCAGTGGATTCCCAGGTATGTTCTAGTGGAAAAAAAATATCCAAATAATGGGCTTTCGGCTTCGGAAAGTGTCTTTTAACACCCGATATAGTGACCTAATTAATGATGTTCTTCAAAAAAGATAAGGTGCGTAGTATTCGCAACCGGCGTGCGTGTATGACCAGATACATGAACGTAAACGAAGCAAAAGTAGTATGTAAGGAGCGTAGCAGGTGGCGTTCTATAGTTTCTGCTTACCCCATGGGAAGAGGCGTGAGGTTATGTATGTATGTATTAGTGGTATACATATACCTGCCTACACTTTAAATATAACTTAACCATACCCGGAAGTTACACCTATTTCAAATACACGCTATTTATCCGATCTGCCCGTATCTATTACTTTTCCGACAGCCATTCGAAAGTCATTACCGTTACAGGTAACGTAACACAATATCCTTAATGACCCTGTCACTTTAGTGTATTGCACATTGTCGCCCTATTTCAATCCCATAATCATAATTACTCACACTATTCATTCTCCATTAATCTTAAACTGACGTGGATGACGTCAAGGTTCACAAATCACATGTCACCATGAACTAATGTTGGATACAGAAGGTTTAGAAAAGAATGGTGTAAATTGAGAGATGAAGAAAGTAAAACAGGCCAAAAATTTCGTTGTTCTTAAAAAAAGCTCTAATAAATGGCAGTCTCAACCAAGTTTTCATTGGTCCTTTCTGAGGCCTATTTAATAAAACTAAATAGGCGACGGGTGACAGGCGAACATCCGACAATCCGACAATTTTAAAAGGTTTTTCATAGTGTCAGTGCTTTATTAAACAATACTATTGTCATGGAAATATAACACTTTCGTATTTTTTTGAGAAATATTCGCAAAGAGTCGTATATTAGGCCTCTGATTACCAGTGTATTCCGAAAATGTTGCATACTTTTCTTTGCTAAGCGTGCCTGTCAAAGTCAGTATATAGTGTTAATTACCAACGTGATATGTAATTAACATCGAGTGAGAAACTCTGTTATTTTGCTACGCTGAACAAGTGGGGAAAACGACTATAATCAAAATTTCAGCCAAAAGCTATCCGCTATAGAACATAGACCTCCTCCAAGCGTCGCCACATCGACCGGTCCTGGGCATTTTGCATCTTGTGGATTCCCGCGGCTTTTACAAGGTCATTGGTCCACTTGGTGGGAGGCTTTCCATCGCTGCGCCTTCCGGTACGAGGTCGCCACTGCAGAACTTTTCGGCCTCATCGGCCATATTGTTATTATGTTCTGCGAGCATGTGCCGTCTACATGCATATGCCCTTTAAGTTAAGCCACTTAAGTTTTTACATGACAACACTTCGTTAAACTCGCAAGAACTTGTAGGACGTTGCCGAACTATGAAGACTGCCATTACTTAAGTTGGCCTTCTACAAATTACTTTGTATATGACAAACGACGTCATAGGCCGTCAATGATCGTAACGTTATATTACGGCGCGTCCATTGAGACTGTGGACGTAAGTGGGCGTCAAATAGTTTACGATGCCTCATCCGGTTTTATTTCGATGACAACGGTCCGTGTGCGTGGAAAGTCTGTGTTGTTGGTGTTTGAAGAAAACATTCGGTACTTTCGAGCAATGAGCAATGCATAATATTTCTTGATACTATAGTTAGTAATAAATGTAATTATTTACCAACCCGCACGCGTGGAGAATAATAGCCCACATCTTCCCACAGAGAAGAGGCCTGTGTCCCAGCAGTGGGAACATTGAAGGCTGATGATTATCTTCGTGCTAATAGCAGATTGAATATATTTTCTGGCTTGCAGAATTTTATTATTAAAGTTTGTGGATAGTCAACAAAAATTGCAGGCACTCTTCAAGTTAGGTATGGACTGTTCTAAAGCTAGACAACGTCTGATAAATCTGTTAAATTCTTCAAACAGAAAAGTTTGACATGTATTTAATCACTTTTTCACGAACTTAAGAAACTCCGTCTCCTGAAAATGACGCGAATAGTTGTCAAATAAAATTGGGAACCCACCTAAACATATAACGCTTCAGAATAATATTTCGTCTCGCTATCAGGCGCCCAATTGACAGGTAATATTGCCCAAGAGACACACGTGACTATGTTAGTTTCTAATTTTTCAATTCTTTGATCAAAGAGAAAGCCAGCCTTCGTCTAAATGAATATTATTATTTTCCCTTCAAACATGGACGAGTGGGCACGCCACAATTGCGGCGATAAGTCCCCTCTTTGAGGAGTGGCTCAGCGTCCTCACCCGACACGGCAGCTTCGTGGGGTTCCTGTATCGGATAAGGCGGGAGGAAACGCCCGGGTGTCACTGTGTGGATCGCCCAGAGGACACGGTGGAGCATACGGTGGAGGTCTGCCCGGCTTGGACAGAGCACCGCAGTGTCCTCGTGGAGGCGATCAGCGGCAGAGATTTCTCGCGTCCGGCCCTGGTTCAGGCCATACGGAGCGAGAGAGCATGGGCAACCGTCACTTCCTTCTGCGAAGCAGTAATGCTCGCAAAGGAGGAGGCAGGACGGTTGAGGAAAAAGCAAATTTCGCGCCCCCTCGCGCCTAGCCGCGCAGGAGACGCCCTGAGCGTCGAGAATCCCGGGCGGATTTCCGGTCACCGTAGGCGCGGTATGGTACCAATAAAAACGTCGCAAAAGTCACTACAGATGCGTCATACCCTAGAGCGGAAAAGTTTGAAAAGGAATGTACGTACGGATGCGTATGACATCCGTGAGCAGGTCTATTTTGTAAAGATCTCACCGTTGAAACGTAAGTGAAGTTAGCTGACATTCTACACCGTAACACTATTGACAGCTCACTTCACCTTAGTTTTATCGATGAGATTTTTAAAGACTAGATCGGCAGGTGGCCAACGCAAGTAATCTCGCTCTCGATCAACGTATGTAAAATGTAAGGTAGGGCATCACTAATTGTCTTGTCAAATCTAATAGTCAAAGATGGCGGCATTTGATGGAATGTCGTTACTCGTTACAGCTCTTTTAATTGTTCATTATGAAACGCAGAATGCCCGTTTCATACAGATTTTTGCAATTAATGTAGTAAAATACATTTATAATTATTATGTACGTCACATATTTGTTGGTCCTAGTGCGATTTACGACGAAGTCCTTTCATCCAAATACATTCAGCCGGTTTGGCGTGATTGAGTAACAAACGTCCAAACATTCAAAATTTTACATTAATATTATTTATAGCAGGATAATCTTAATACAAACATCATCTGCCCAGCCTTTTCCCAATTATGTTGGGGTCGGATGCAGCTGAATACCAGTATTTTATATGGAGCGACTGCCTATCTGATCCCCACAACCCAGATACTGGGTAATACGATACCCCTTGGTAAGACTGGTTGTCAGAATTTCGGGCTTCTGACGACCCGTAACGACTCTCAAAGATCCAAGAATTACAGCCGGAACTAACAGCTTAAGACGCTGACAACACCTAAACCGTGGTCACTGTTAAATTCCATAGAAAAGAAAGAGAAGCGCGATGACACAACGCTTGCAATTTATAGCAAAATATGAAGTAATTATCTATTTACTCAAAATTGAGTTGATTAATCGAAAATAAAAAACAACCAAGTTCTGCATTCAAATAAGACGTTCTTGTTATTAATTAAATACGTAACGTATGTTGATATTTGATACAGATATTTTGGATTAGAACTCAAAGTAAGAGGTTAGTTTAACGTTAGTTTGTATCGAGATTTTGTTTTCAAAACGTGTTTTGGTAACAACCATGTTCTGGGAAATATGTTCAAAATTAACATATATTTTTTTCGCTTCCACAAACTATACAGATATTTCATTTTTTTTTTCTTAAGTGAAGCCTATTTTGGTCAATTGGGTCTTGTCAGCGCCTTAACGTGCTTTCCGAGGCACGGGGGGGTCTTGGTATGTTAAGATGGTCACCCATCCACCGACAGACCGTGGCAAGCGTAGCTTAACCTGATCGATTAACCCGTGCGGCTGTGATTACTTAGCCACAAGCTAAGATAATCTTAATGCAAACAGGACTTAGTATTTTCTAACTTATAAGACAGATCTACGAGAAAACAACAGTATCAAAACAATGCACAATAAAAATAAAAGACCATCTTTACAAACAGATGTATCCTTTTAAAGTTATGCAATGAACGCAAACAAAGCCGGTAAGACGGCACGCGTCAAACAACATGTATTTTCGAGCGCGTTCAGACAAGCGGAATTATTTATTTCTGTTTATCGAGTAAACAATGACCGAGTGAGCTCGTGCCTTTAGGGCTGCCGGCGAAATACGTAAATGCATATAAGCGTAAATGGCTTTTGGTTCAGTTGTATGCCTGCTTTGATGCGTTCTATTGAATCATTAGGAACCTAGGACCAAATTGGTAGGCTAAACAAAACGATTCAGAGAAAACGTATCACAACGTTTATTAAAGGACTAGCTTTATCTTACTTCACATTGATTTAGCGATAGTCTGTTCCAAAAATATCTGATGAACGTGTAAACAAAGCCTGTTTAGGTTAAATTCTTACGCAACCACTCACTAAATGGAAAACACAAAAAAAAAACATCCGTCTGTATTTAGAATATTTCAACTTTATATGTCGCCATTTTTTTTTTCAAAAAAAGTGGTTTTAATAACATTTAATCATTCAATCATTTTTTTTTATCGACGATAATTATGTTTATAAAATTTACTTTAATTGTCAAATCAAAAATATCTTGATAATTTAAAATTGTAATTTTGGGTTTATGAAAGGAAATAAACCAAAGACAAAAGCACTGAAGCACTATTATTAAAGCACTGAATTGTACTGAAATGTTTATAACACTACACATGGCACTACAAATTCACATCCACAGGTATGTTTTCTGATCCATTTGTTTACATTTTTATCACATACTTTTGTGACAGACTAATGACCAATACTATATGACGAAAACATTCAGAAAAAATATATAACAACGTTTATTAAAGGACTAGCTTTATCCTACTTTCTCGTATCTATGTTCTATCGTAAGTTGTCAGTCAGAAATCACCATTAACGAAAAGATTGGCTAAATTCGTGAAATATCTAAGAAAAGAAAAAGAAAGCCTGTTCAATAAGTATTTAGTTCACATCAGGTGCCACATCAGTGAACTTATTACAATGGGGCCTTTCAAGCTCTCATAAGAATTGACAGAAGGTTTCTGATAAAAAACAGCCAGAATTTCAAGAGTCAATAATTTAATAAGATTTTCAACAACCAAGGTTCAAACTTACATTCATCCCTAAATTTAATTAAGTCTCTCTGACCTCAATTACTAAGTTCACGTGTTTTCAGCTTAATCCGGACAAATTGAAGTTACTATCTGTTTGATCGTGACAAACAATGGTTAAGTTCAAACACGATTGTTTTCACAAAAATGTTGACAAGGTGAAATACGGAAATAGGTTGTGCGGAGTTGTGATTTTTGTACGATAGTGGAAGAAGTTGATGCACCTCTGTGTATAACTTTGAAAGCGATACGTTGTTTTCATGGATAAATTGAATAGTCATGAATTTCGTTCCACGGTTCTATAACTTAATGTGCGCTTTTATCATTTCTAACATGGCGATATTATCGTGGACATCCACGTCCACGTCACGATAATGCAGGGAAGTAAAATATATGGAAATCATTCTACGGAGACACTCTTAAATTTTCATCCACATCTTTTGTATAAATAAAAATAAAAGAACACAGGATTACATAATTAGATAGCAACCAAAAACCACTAAGGTTTAAACTTGTGAGTCTATCTCAATATCATACAATACAATGAAGCACGTATTTCCATATATTATGGAATATATTCATGGACGTGGACGTGGGTGGACTTCCACGATAATATCGTCACGTTAGGAATGATAAAATCGCAAAATGAGTAGAGTCACGACTCTTTACAAAATAATACCGTGACTGTAAAATAATAATGACATATTGTGAGAATGTCACATAACAAAACGAGAATTATTGAAACAGAAAAATAAGCAATGCAGTAACAACGTATTCTTTTTTGGCATAAATAAATGAAATAATGACTTTCAAAAAGAGCCAACATTCGTGAAACAACTCAATTATAATAAAGAAGAACAAATTTAGACAGAAAATATAACACAGAGCGTCAAGGCTCGTGCAGACTGGCGTGACGCTACACCGGTAGAACAATCTCCATGAAGTTTTCATAGATATTGTCAGTGGTGTTGAGACCGCTCCTCTGAACATCGCCGCGCGCTGGCGGCAGTGAACGAGGGGTGCGAAGACAGCGACGTGTCAGCCGGCCGCACGGCCGACCACGAGCCCCCGCGCCTCACCAGTCAGCTGTTGCACGCTTCTACGCACGGCTGCGCTTGGGCATTTTAAATTCTTGTTTGGCAAATAACCGACACACTTGTTATTTCATATTATTTTTAATCAATATCTAGTCATTATACATGTTATACAGTCCACTCGTTTCTTTCAACTCCACCACGACCTATCGTCGCGATCAGTGGCGTGTCGCTCTGTCGCGTCGCGCCAGGCTGCACGAGCCTTTACTAGGGTTGCCGCACGTTAGGGTTTACCAGAACATTTATGACTTCGTTTTGGTTTTATCCAGTCTAGCTGCAGTTTGCTCATCATCATCAGCCACGTCTTTTCCCAACTATAGCTTGGCTAGGCTTCCAGTCTAACGGGATAGAGCTGAAAACCAGTACTTTGACATGGAGCGACTGCCTATCTGTCCTCCACATCCCAGTTAATTGGTAAGACGATACCCCTTGGCAAGACTGGTTGTCGGACTCTCGGGCTTCTGACTACCCGTAACGACTGTCAAAGATTTATAAATGACAGCCTGGGCCAACGGCTTAACGTGCGGTGATAATAATTATGTAAACTTGTTTTTTTTTTTGATATCCCATAACTCTGGGATTATTTTATATAAGTAAAAATAATACAAAAAGTCCTAAAATATGTGGTCCAAAAATGCATAGTTTCGAAGATATCATAATACTAACACTAGACTATCGATATGTGTCGGTATCTAAGTTTCATTGATAAATACGAGCAATTAATTTTTATTCAAAGCAATCATTCATATTTAAAGCTAAGAAAATGCGACGTTATCATATTTCACGTAATAGAGCTTTACATTAATAAATCGAATAAATAAATAAAATAAAATTCATTTATTTATATGATAAAGTATATTTGTTTACATAACCAAATTACAAGATGATTATTAACATTAACTAAATTAAATTAAAACTAAGTTAAGCTTAAAAAAGGCCCTCGGGGCACTGTACCGAGGATGCTGGCGGCATTTCCTCGCTGAATTGCAATGCTGATGCGTTGCGCGAGAAAGCCGCCAGCTATTCGGTCACCAGTTACATCAACTAGACGTTTCGCGATTTCCGCAAATAACTTATGCGCACTGGGACCCCACGGACCGCGGGTCTCGACGGCAAAGGGCACAAATTTGTACTCTCTGCCAAGGCCTCCATATTTAATAACTTTCAGACATAACATATTTAATAATTTATTTATTAATATTATTTATTATTATTTATATATTTTTATTAATAATCGTGACTTTGTCGAATATACTTTTTGGTTTGGTCTTATATTTATGTATAATTAGGTATATGTATGTATATACTTATATTTTAATAAATATTTATTCCACAGTTTTCGCATCACCCAAAGGTTGACTGGTAGAAAATGCCTATGGAATTAAGTCCGCCGCTGTACATTTGTGTGCGTAAAGTATTAAATAAATAATAAATAAATAAATAAAAGATAAATAAAAAATATTTGATATGCCAGTTGATTCTTTGATATGGTCTCATTCATAGGGTATGAAGAGAGTAGAGGATATAAAAAAACATCTTGTATAATTTTACCTAGACTTCTAGTCTAGTTTAATATAAGTCTAAAACGGCCAACCCGTCTTGAGCAAGCGTGGTGATCAATGCTCGTGCCTTTTCTGTATGAGAAGAGGCTTTTGCCCAGCAGTGGGACAAAAATAGGCTGGTATTATTATTATTTATTTAGTACGGTTGGTGTCCGTGTGGCAAACACATATGTACCTAACTGTTTGTTACGTAAAATGAATCGCCCCTAATACCATTTTTATGGTTCCGAACGTTGCCCAACGGAATCCATTACCTAATAAGCCTCCACTGTCCGTCCGCCCAACCGTTCGTCTGTTTGTCAGCGGGCTGTATCTTATGAACCGTAATGATTACATACATACATATATAAACTATCGCCTTCTTCCCATGGGGGTAGGCAGAAACTATAGAACGCCACCTGCTACGCTCACTGCAATAATTAGACAGTTGAAATTTTCACAGATTGTGTATTTCTACTGGCGCTATAACAACAAATGATAAAAATCAAATAAATGTAAAAATTAAAGAAACGTGTTTTTTCCTTGTTTTTTTTTTGCTAAATATTGTTTGGTGCCACGGAACCCTTCGTGTGCGAATCCGACTCGCAATGGCCGGTTTTTTCTTATACCAAGTTCCAATGTAGATCGACGATGGACGTAGGTAATTCAGATATACAAGGAAGCAATTTAACAGAAATTGCAATACTTTATTTAGGATTTCTATAATAGGCTTATCAAATGGATTTGTCATAGTAATATTCATTGTTATTTCTGCTGTAACCGTAACAGCTACTAATAAAAACCAGTAACTACAGCGAAGCACAACAGCTTGAATAAAGACTCCTGCAGACAGGTGCGACGCGTCTATGCGACGCGATTCTGGTAGAACAATTTCCAAGAAGTTTTCATAGAAATTGATCTAAGGGTCGCGTCGCGCCTGTCAGCGGGAGCATTAACAGTTATTTGCAATATCGGAACAGCGAGCTTCAATTAATTAGGTACGTCGCATACCTCACTTAAGCCTATTACTCTACCGTACAAGATTTTTCTTTACATTTAATCTGGGTCGGATATTTTTTTCTTTTCCAGAATACTTCATAATTGCAATAAAAAAGCAAAGGCGTATGCAAATACATAATCAGCCTATAATTTACCCACTACTGGGACACAGGCCTCCTCTCTGTGAGAGGGAGTGGGCCGTAATCCACCACGCGGGCCCAGTGCGGGTTGGTAGATGTACATATCTTCAATTGTTTTGGTTCTAGGACATGCCGGTTTCCTCACGATGTTTTCCTTCACCGTTTTGAGAGCAGTGGTGATGAAATAATTTACACAAAGTAAAGCGCCTGTCCGGGTTCGAACCTACGACCTACAACTCGAAAGTCGCGGCCGTTACCCCTGGGCTACCACTGCTCCTATTATTTCCTAGTAATAATAACTGTAGTAATAATAAGTAGCTACTTTGCATTTTAATTAAGTAATTTTTCGTTTTTCGTTCTACCATATTTTCTACAATTATAAATTGACTAGCTGTTGCCCGCGACTTCGTTTACCATCCAGGATAAAAAACCTATGTCCTTCTCTAGGTCATGTTCTAGCCATGCGCCAACACCGTTGGGGTCCCAAATAACGGTAGGAGGGGTTTCTATCGGCGTCGAGTCGACGATGAAGTACCTGGGACTCGTCCTCGACAGCCGGTGGAACTTCGTGGAGCATTTCCGACGTTTGGCTCCCAAACTGGAGCGGGCGGGCGCTGCAATGAAGCGGCTCCTGCCCAATCTAGGGGGTCCAAACGCCTCCTGCCGGAGGCTCTACGCGGGGGTCGTGCGGTCCATGGCCCTCTACGGGGCTCCTGTATGGGCGCGCTCTCTGGCGCTGCGGCCAGCCCGCCGGTTGAGCGCGGCCCAAAGGGTCATGGCCATCCGGATGGTCCGAGGATACCGCACGGTCTCCTGTGAGGCAGCGAGCCTCCTTGCCGGATTGCGGCCATGGGATCTGGAGGCAAAAGTCCTCGCGCACGTATGGGAGTGGCGCGAGGAGGCGAAACGCCGGGGCGTAAGTCCGCTGCCGCGAGAAATTGCGGCACAGCGGACGGAGCTCCGGCGGGATCTCATGGCGTCATGGAAAGTACGGTTGTTGCAACCCAGTGCTGGGCACGCTACAATTGCGGCGATAAGTCCCCTCTTTGAGGAGTGGCTGGAGAGGCGCCACGGCGTCCTCACCTTCCGCCTGACGCAGGTCCTCACCGGACATGGCAGTTTCGGGAGGTTCCTGTGTCGGATAAGGCGGGAGGAAACGTCCGGGTGTCACCACTGTGTGGATCGCCCGGAGGACACGGTGGAGCATACGGTGGAGATCTGCCCGGCTTGGGCAGAGCACCGCCGTGTCCTCGTGGAGGCGATCGGCGGCAGAGACCTCTCGCGTCCGGCCCTGGTTCAGGCCATGGTACGGAGCGAGAGGGCATGGGCAGCCGTCACCTCCTTCTGCGAAGCAGTAATGCTCGCGAAGGAGGAGGCGGGACGGTTGAGGGAAAGGCACGTTTCGCGCCCTCTCGCCCCTAGCCGCCGCAGGAGACACCCAGGGCGTCGGGAATCCCGGGCGGATTTCCGGCCACCGTAGGCGCGGGCTTGCGGACGGTGAGCAATGGGTAGCTCACCGTCCGGTAAGGACCAGGCCCGGGTCGACGGCGCGTCGTATTCCACGCGCGCCTCAAAGAGATGTCGTCAGCACAAAGTAGGGGTCCACTAGGGCCGATGCCTGCCGGGGTCGCGGGAAGGTACTTATGGGTCACCGAGGCCCCCGCAACACAGGCAACAGGAAGGAATACGGGTGGGTTTTAGTCAGTAAGAGTCTGACACACCCTCCCGCTCCACCCAGAGCGGGAGAAGTTATTTGATGATTTCCCACCCTCAAAAAAAAAAAAAAAAGCCATGCGCCAAATTTCATCCAGATCCGTTCAGCCGTTTTAGCGTAACAAACAAACATAATTAACACTTCCGCCACACACGTTTATAATATTAATTAGAATTATGTAGCTACGAACCTAGTCACTCTACTTGCATGAGAAACACTATCACCTAAAAACTTTTACACTAAACTAGACTACAAATTGTGAGTAGCGTTAACATAGTGTTTTTAATTTACAAAGCACCCTGTGATGCTGTGTGGGTCCCAAGTGAAGCTAAATAGTTATTCAAAGCTTCACTTAAGACGCTGGCAACACATAAACCGTGGTCACTGTCAGATTGCATAGAAAAGAAAGAGCAGCGCGATGACACAACGTTTGTAATTTATTGCCAAATATGAAGCAATTATCTATTTACTCAAAATTGAGTTGAGTAATCGAAAATAAAAAACAACCAAGTTCTGCATTCAAATAAGACGTTCTTGTTCTTAATCAAATACGTAACGTGTGTTGATATTTAATGCAGATATTTTGGATTAGAACTCAAGGTAAGAGGTTAGTATAACGTTAGGTTGTATCGAGATTTTTTTTTCAAAACGTGTTTTGGTAGCAACCAAGTTCTGGGAAATATGTTCAAAATTAACATATATTTTTTTCCGCTATCACAAACTATACAGAATTGGCTATTTTTTTTCTTAAGAGAAATCTATTTTGGTCAATTGGGTCTTGTCAGCGCCTTAAATCCAAATATAAATAAAATTACTTCTAAAGCCACGTCAGATTTTAAACGACCATTCACATATCTGTATTTATTTAATTCTTTAGTTCGCCCACAAGTTGAATATGCTTGTATGATCTGGGATCCCTATTATATTAAACTAGCTGCGCCCCGCGGTTTCACCCGCATAAGTCTCGATTCCGTGGGAATATCGGGATAAAAAGTAACCTATGCCATGCCACGTCATGTTTTTGCGTGAAAGCGTAACAAACAAACAAACTTACATTAGCATTTTTAATATTAATTAGGAGATTAGAATATGAGACTGCAATAAAGAGAGTTCAGCGTAAGTTTCTCAGTACAATGCAGTACAAATGTTGCATCGATCGTTTATCTTATAAAGACGCTTTGAATAAGTTTAGATTATTAACATTACGCTCTAGACGCTTTTTTTTTTTGGATGGGAAATCATCAAATAACTTCTCCCGCTCTGGGCGGAGCGGGAGGGTGTGTCAGACTCTTACTGACTAAAACCCACCCGTATTCCTTCCTGTTGCCTGTGTTGCCAGGGGCCTCGGTGACCCTTTAGTACCTTCCCGCGACCCCGGCAGGCATCGGCCCTAGTGGACCCCTACATTTGTGCTGATGACATCTCTTTGAGGCGCGCGTAAAATACAACGCGTTGTCGACTCGGGCCTGGTCCTTACCATTGCTCACCGTCCGCAAGCCCGCGCCTACATCGAGAACGGCTTAACGTGGTTTCGGGTTTCGGCAGGAGAAGTTATTTAATGATTTGCCACCCAATAAAAAAAAAAGTAGTTTCTTATCAAACGTCAGTCTCGCATCAATTTTCGTAAAAGTAGTCGCAAATACTACTAATTTTCCATTAATAATAAAATAATTTGAAGAATCCCTATCAGCCACATGCAAAACTAAGAACCCGACTTTTGAAATCATAAACAATTTTGTTTAAAATATTTTTATAATTCTCACAAAAAGTAAACACAATTAATCAAAATCAGTCGATTTCGTGCACGGCCTTAAGACACTTTTCCCATGTTTTGTTGTGCATTTTCTGTCAGACAGATAGTCACAGAAATACTCAAGAGGTAGATACTGAACATTTTAAGAGCTGGTTCCATAGGTTTCAAGCGTTACCTTTAGAAAACACACTTAAATAAGTAAAATGTACCTGAACGAAAATATGAAAACTTTTACTAGCTCGGCTCGCTTCAATATTTCATCAGAATATATAGATCCTTGCACTTGGTGCTGGATTTCCCCCCTGGCTGGAGGCTTTGAGTCCACTTAAGGCAGCCACAGGATAGTCCGGTTGAGTAGTCATGACCTCTCAAGGTCAACTACGAGCTGCCAATCATAAAAAAAAAGCTGCTGGATTTGTGGATGGCTGCATTCAATCAGCCAAACAACAATGAAAGCTCTTTTTCTTAAACAAATTAAAGCAAAATGCAATTAGAATAACCTACCCCTGAGCCTTTAAAATAATTTATATTATAATGATAAAGGGATCTAACGAGTTAACTGTCAAATTAAATAGAATTACAAAGAAATACTTCAACATTTCACTAACTGCTGTGCTCGCGTCGAAAGTCTTGAAAAGCTTTTAGTTTTCTGAAAGACTTAGTTCTCTCTTGGAGTGTGTTAAGCAAGACGATTTAATTTGGCGTTGAGATATAAAATCAAGACGAAAAAGAAGATCTGATCAATATAGTAATTAATACAGTAATTAATATAGTAATTAATCAGTACAGTAATTAACAGGTTTGGCAATAAATACTATGGCAGTAATAATGCTGCCGGTTGGTCAGAAAAACAATTTTGTACATTATGTAAGATACATTTTCGTTGGCAAACAAGCAGGCTTGATGGTAACTGCACATCGCAGGCTATGGTCAACGCTAGAGTAACCGTCCTAGGGACAAAGCTGAAATGTCTCACGTGCGAGTAATTTATCTTTTCAACTATAGGAAACGGGGGTGTGATGTAATTCTTACAATGGAAAAGCCTTAGTTTCCACACTAGTTACCTCTGTAAAAGGCACTAAAAGGCAATAAAGAGGGTTGTGCGGTAATTCAAGAAATCCTTTTAGGATTACTGAAGATCTTGTGACCGAGACAGTATTCGAGTTATTCTCGGTTACTAAGCTTTTACTTTGAAGCGTCGCTAAACGTAGTTTTATGAAGAAATAAAGCTGTCTCGTCTGTTACGACCAACAATGCACACTTGGAGTATGAGAGCTAGACCGAAAAAAGTGTAATATTTTTGTTACGTAACAAAAGTGTCGTGACGGTCAAATTTTACACTTTTGCCTAGTTCTCATTCTCCAAGTGTGCAAAACGAAAGGAACTTCGTCCCAACCGGGTGTTCGGTGGCTTGACACCTCCCGCTTGTTTTCTATTTATGGCTATTCTCGTAGGTGAACCTAGGAGGTTGTCGACTGCTTAACCGGACTATCCTGTGGTGACTGTTACTAAGGCATCCATCTAGAGCATAAAACTTATCTTACATAATCAGCCTATAATGTTCCCACTGCTGGGACACAGTCCTCCTCTGTGTCAGAGGGAGTGGGCCGTAATCCACCACGCGGGCCCAGTGCGGGTTGGTAGATGTCACATGTCTTCGAATTTTTGGTTCTAGGACATGCCGGTTTCCTCACGATGTTTTCCTTCACCGTTTTGAGAGCAGTGGTGATGAAATAATTTACACAAAGTAAAGCGTCTGTCCGGGTTCGCACCTACGACCTACAACTCGTAAGTCGCGGTCGTTACCACTGGGCTACCACTGCTCTCACTTAACTCACAAAACTTATCTTATAAACTGCCAATCCATCTGCCAAGCTTAGCATAATCAGCCTATAACGTTCCCACAGCTGGGACACAGGCCTCCTCTCTATGAGAGGGAATGGGCCGTAATCCACCACGCGGGCCCAGTGCGGGTTGGTAGAAGTTACATGTCTTCGAATTTTTAGTTCTAGGTTAAACCGGCCACGATATTTTCCTTTACCGTTGCTGCCGACCTTGGTAACCATGAACTATTAATTGGAGCTGTTATTTCAAGGCCTATTTACAATACATAATACTCGTACAAATAACCCAGACACCTAGTAACATTCTTGTTTACTTATTATTATTTTATTTCCGAAAGGATTTTATAATTTTTTACATTGGTTTTAGACAAAGAACAAAAACCTCCCTGATTTTACCTGTGTGCTGGCGAGCCATAGCGAATAAATGAATAAACCTTTTCCATAGCCATTAATTTTGTTACATAAATTATCAAAATCTTCTTATACAAAGAAAATCTTAAAACTTAGAGTGAATTTCCTTTCTTGTTAATAAACTTATTAAAAGCATTTTCTAATTAGAATATTATAATCTTAGTAAAAGCGAATGAATTAGTTTTTAATAGACGGACTAATCAGTTTTGTTTTTGTTTTTGACACTTGAGTTTTGGGTCTTTGGTAATTAATAAATTAGATAAGTTGATAATACTCTGCTTTGATCCAAACGTTTATAGATATTTAAATAAAAAAATTGTTTTAAACTTAAATGGATGAATGGATTATCGTATCTTTGCATAATTAATAAAATCTTCATGAGTGACGATACTTTAGTAAAGTTGACCGCAAGTCGTCAGCGGTAACACTTTGACCTTGAGCTGGCCTCGCGTAGTAAGGAGTTTCAATAGAAAGGAGGCCAGCTCATAGTTACTAGTTTTGTTTCCACTGACTTGCAGACTACTGAACCTATTTTTTTTTTTTGGGTGGTATATCATCATGTAACTTCTCCCGCTCTGGGCGGAGCGGGAGGGTGTGTCAGACTCTTACTGACTAAAACCCACCCGTATTCCTTACGGGTCAAGTTATTTGATGATTTCCCACCATCAAAAAAAAAAAAAAAAGGCCCTCATGCTCAGCAGTACCACTAGACCAACGAGGCAGTCATGACCCAATTTCTATTTTATTACGCCACAATAGGTACCCATGTTCCGACTAACCTACCTACCGCTAATGAGGATATCAAGTTCCGTTATAATCATGACCTAATTGTTAGCAGCTGGTAATTCGCTAATTACTGTAATGTTGCTGAGGAGACTTTTAGCAAGTAAGTTTTAGTTTTAAGTATAATCTTATTGATAATCTAAACATTACGACAATTACGAAGTACACAAGAAAATAAGAAATACAGAGAGTGACATAATTATCAGTATTTAAAGTGTGTGCGTGCGTGTCACTGTCTAAAATGTTTGATATAGTGTACTCAAGCCGTTTTTTTTTTTTTCGTTTGAGTCTAAATAAAATCAGGTCAAAGTTAAAATATTTTTGCCAGCATCTACTCTAGTAACTGCTATTTGCGAAAAATGAAAAAAAAACTTTGATTATGTCACGGATTCAATTCAGTCGTTTTTCATATTTGATTGGCAGTTGTTTCAAACGAGGTCGATTGAAATGCTAATATGGCAGAGCAATAGTGAGTCCCTAAGTTATATGTAGTTACTTCCAATCAGTGTTTGGTGCTGTCTTGGATACGGATAAAGTTTCAAATTCTCAGTTCACACCACACATAGGCCCCTTTTTTTTATTTTCTTTTTTTTTTTTGGTGCGAAATCATCAAATAACTTCTCCCGATCTGGGCGGAGCGGGGCGTGTCAGATGACTCTTAGTGACTAAAACCCACCCGTATTCCTTCCGGTGCCTGTGTTGCGGGGGTCTCGGTGACCCATTAGTACCTTCCCGCGACCCCGGCAGGCACACATAGGCATCCTGGGTTAGATCGGCAGTCTAATTGCACACACTGACAATTGCAATGCCATTAATTTTAACAATTCAACAACAAAAATGTAAAATTATTTAAACATAATAATATATTTAATAATTAGAATACACAGTCAAATTTTGAAAACATATTGCTATACTCGTACAAGGTGTCATTTTTCATTCTCGTCAAATTCAAGGAGGTAACTATGCTAATGATTCTCAACAGGAATCAATAATAAAATAAGTAGGTCTCTTTTTTAATTTTCGGAAATTGTTATGTATGGGACACGCATGATAAAACGCGGCCCATGTGATACCGTGCCGTAACTGCCCTTTTACACACACACTACCGCATACGCAATGGGGTGATTCTGTTCTGTGAAAGTGGTGTATTATAAAATACTGTCAAACTTAAATAACTAAAAAAAACAAGTAGGTATGTATTAATTATTGAGCAGTTATCGTAAATTTATTTGATTATTATGTATTTCATAGCAGCCTCCTGAAATTTGACGAGGATGCAAAACGACACCTTGTACTCGTATAGCAATGGATTATTCTAGAAAAGAATACTTCGGACTGTGAGCGTTAGTGTGTTACAAAATTGAAGTGCTGCGCAACATACAGAATGATACCTATAGTACATCACCAAACAAACTCATTCACATGAAGCTGCACCTAACACAAAAAAATGTGTTATTTCATTCTGCAATGGTGTATTTAAAAAAGCTAAAGCTCCTAGCTAAGTAAGGTGTACCAAAGTACCATTTTCTCATGCCAAGGAAACGAAGGCCTGTATTATTATCAGCGTAATTTTAATTACAGTGCCTTTAAACATGTAACAGACTAATTAATATAAAGCGAGTGCAACAGTTGCAACCCATTTTCTAGCCTGGCAACATTATAATTGAATTACCTTTACAAGAACGTATGATAGAGTATTGAAATATAAGATAATTTTTGAATGAATTTTACACTATTTTGATGGTAAATTGGCAATTCTATTTTATTCGACGTCTCAAAACTTTTGTTACAGGCAGAAAAATAAGGAACTTTAATTTTGTAATAATGTCAAGGGTTCCGTTTGTTTGGAAATCATTTTCTAGGCAGAACTTTTGTGAGCTGATCAAATACTTCACGTCATCGTCATACCAAAGTAACACAGATTATAGCAGGTCTAATTTTCTTCTATCTTTTTATCTGCAAGCAAAAACAGCTCTACGCCTAAGAACAACAGATATTATCTGTTTCTTTCAGTTAGGTCATGTAAATGTCAAGATGTTCTAAACCGAACTAAAAATTGTTTACAACTCTTTTCCATAAATAAAAATGAAGTAACTTCTCTGACATTTAAACCTTTTATTGTAATGGCAACCATTAGGTAGTAGACGTAAGTTTAAGTAACATTTTAAAAGGTTTTGTTAGTCCCCAATTTAAGAGCTACATCAAGCAATGGGCAAGATTATTTTATGGCTTAAATACGAGCCCTTTGGCTACTTTATATGTGTTTATTTTATGTAATCTTTTTTGTAAAGTGCGTTTTGTCTGTGCAGAATAAACATTTTTCTTTATTTTTGCTTTTTAGCTATTTTTGTTATTGCAAATCGTTGAACTATACCTCGAAATAAAACGTGGGTGATGCTTAAATCTGATTGTGATATTTTGAACTGTATTTAAACAGTACTAGATATCAAAATTGCAGAAGAAAAACTGTAAGTAAGTTAAGTGATTATGTCCATTGATATTTTCCGATTTTAGTGTCACACAAAATCTGTGGTTTATCGAAATGTAGCCTTTGGAAAATAACAGTAAAAATAAACATACAGGTACCTCTAGTACCTACGTATCAATCTAGAGGAAGTGCTTTAGGTACATAATTATACCATTTAGAAATGACAATTAAATATGGGCAAAACTATCAGCCAAAATGTCGGCCCGTTTGATAAAATATACCCAATAAATATCAACACAATCACTGCTTTTCAAATAACTGATAGCGTAGGTTTCATTATCTAACATAAACAGAATGAAAGGTATTTTGTGTTTACGGTTTTTGTAGTTATAGAGTTGCTAGGTCTTATTTATTTAAGGAAATTCAATACAAGAAATACAATGAACAAGAAGTACAATACAATTACCTTTTACAATATTAAAACTTGTATAGTATTATTACACTAAATTTCAAGTAATATTATTGAGGGAATAATATTAAATTAAGCCTCGTGCGGAATGGGGTGAAATCGCGGGCGCGACAGGCATATTGCTGCCTGTTCGCACGCGATGTCGCGCTAGTCTGTACGGGCTTTTACACATTATCAAGTACAAATGCTCTGCATACATCATTTAATTAAGAGTACATAAAAATAAATAATTTAAGTGCCATAAAATACTTAAATGACAGGAATACAATACAATAAAACCAAGTTTAGATGGCCGGTAGATGGCAATAGGCTCACCCCCTATTACATGGGGCTTGTACATAGCTGGCGAAATGTGGCTGTACTATAGGTACACCTCTGCATAACCCTTTGGGGATTACAGGCGTGATGGTATGTTATGTATACAGTAAACTGACAAATCGTCACTCGAAAAGCGTTCATACTTGCGACTTCTTCTTCTAAATGACTTTCAAAATGCAAACCGAAGATGGCGGCTGCGAAAATTAAAAAAAAATCGTATGGATAACATTTTCATAGTTTTCGGGGGTGTTAAAGCCGATAGTGACGTTAAAATGAAAATCCAAGATGGCGGCTGCGAACATTTTCTAATTTTTCGTCATGGGTGGCGTTTTCATGGTTGTCGAGGGTGCTAAAGCCAATAGTGATGTCAAAATGAAAATCCAAGATGGCGGCTTCCAAAATTTTGTTTTTGTTTAAATCATACGTGAGAAGAAACTTCGTTCCTGACGGGGATCCCCCGGCTACACACGTTTTTTTGCATGTTTAAGAGTAAGTATAAAGTCGTTTGCATAAATAAATAATAGGTAGATAGATTTCATTAATCACAGAACCAAAATCCCGTAAGTTTGCCTACGTTATAGTAGATAAATGGGTTATTCCCACCAAAAATCTAATAAATTGAACACAACTAACTTGTCTACCCACACCTACTTGTTTTCAATCGTTTCCGTTGTCATCACAATAATCTATGTCATAACATCAGATGCTACTTAATCACATGGAACGCTTTATTAGTTTTCATGAGGATTACCGGATATGACCGCTACCTACGGTGGATTGTTATGGAGCCCATAATAACTTGATAAGAGACAGTTCGGGTTTAGTTTATTGAATAAGCTTGTATCAGAAAACCATCACACTTGATGTTATGCGATGGGAACCTAAACTTTTGAACCATTAATTCCCTGGTTATAGCTATTAGTTACGGCTACTGGCGCTAATAAGTATGTAAGGAAAGGCAAGGTACAATATGATGTATATGGAACCTTGGAAATTATAAACCCGGATCTGAATCTGTTTGTCTGATGAAATTATAATGAGCGATGTTCGTGATGGTGGGGCGATGACAGGCGCCCCTGGCGGCGTAAAATGGAGGTGCGGACGCGTCTGGCCCAGCGGTACGGCTACGCAGGCACGGCGGTGGTAAGGCTGAGGCCACAGTAGGCAGCGATTTGCGATGCCGCTGAAAGAGCGAAACGAGATAAACATGGTATAGCTACATTATAAGCGAAAATCCGGCGTATATTCGGCGATGACGTAGCTACAGTACACATGCTACACAACGAATTAGCATGAGCGATTCATGTGGCTAATTTCGCTGATATGTTGATGTAGCCGATGCCGTGATTACAGTAATGTTGTTCCGATCGCTTAAAGAAATCAAAGATCGCTAGTATTATTTGATGTACGGTGTAGCCATATACGTGAGCATTCATTTATTTGTTGTAATCGCTCATGTGTCGCAGGTCGCGTCGCGGTCTAATGTAGCCTCAGCCGCAGTCTTGTCGTATTGCGTCATCTGGCGACGGCGGGACCGTAACTGCTCTCAGGAAAGAGTCCAACAAGGCTTAGGATAATTTAACGTTTTTTTGAGCACCCTACTCAACGTTTTAGGCAAAATATTGACAATAAACAACATAGAACCACGATGGTAGCCCAGAATTATTCGCAAAAAAGAAAAAACGACGCAATGGTGGTAACTGGACAATAAGAATACTTAAGGAAAAGCCTTTTCCCAATAAGGACAGGTTGAAGAATGAATACCTATGTATCTTAATGCCACTTAATGAATAAATATTACCACTATGGCAAGGTTTTTGGCAGCAGTATCTGGCAACAGATTGATACGTTGTCATTTGTGCTATTAAACTTTTATCAATTTTCAAACAAGCCCTACGAGCCACACGATTAAAGAATCCTGTAATTTCATTATTTTTGCAGAACGCAGCATACTGATTGGCGTTAGATTAGCACTGTGTCAGCCGTTCCTTGGAGAACATTTTTCGCAAAGTTTTCTAATTCTATAACTTACGATGGAAGCAACACCCGGGCACCAAAATCTCCGACACAATAAGGGTGAATTGTCAATGTTAAGTCTGTTTATTATCAATAATTTCAATTGCTTTTTGTAGACGACTAATTTGCGCATCAATGTGTATCAATCACGTAAACATTGACAATTACAATTGAGAGTTTCGGAGACCCTTAAAACAAGCCAAAGATTGTCACAAATTGAGGAAGATCGTCAAAAAATATAGTTGGGCACATCGCGACGCTCAGCAATGAGCAAACGACTGAAGTAGGAAGAGCTGTTACTTACACAAACTTTTCACAAGGTGTCCTAATTCTATGACCTCAACTAGAAATAGGTCGCCCCCACAGAGAATACTCCTAATCTCTTCGTGATAGCCGTTATAAGTGATATAAGGATTATTCTTATCAGAATACTGGACAACCTCCTTTTTGGAATGTCCAGTAGTTGATAGCGATCGGCTCAGTTGATTGATTGAGCAGATGTTTTGCCTCAAAATCTAGTTTAGGTGCCCTAATTTTACGAAAAGTAAAGCCGACAGTTTTCTATTACGGCGAAGATCTGCTGTCAATATAATAATCAAAAGCAGCCCGTGAAAAGCATAGAAAATGGTAAATTTTTACATGGACACCGAGCCCCCATAACAACATAAGAAATTGGATGCCTCTTCTCATAGGAAAAAGGCGCGAGTTTCTGTATCTGTGTGTATGAAACAAATAAAAATGTCGGACACACTGCATAAGAGCCACTTAATGAAAGAATTATGGGCATCATCACCTAACTTGCCTTTAACCACTACATTGGGGTCGACTTGGCTTCCAGTCAAACCAAGGAAATGAAATGTTAGCAGACAGATTGATTGTTGTAATTTGTTATAAGAACCTAGAAAACGCTAATGCTCGAATGTGCCTACTTTCTTTTAGCCACGTCATTCACGGATCCGGAACGAGGCGATCCGGCAGAGAAACAAAGTGGTCCACATAGCTCACAGAATAAGCAAGCTGAAGTGTTAATAGGCTGGTCATATTAACCGTAGAACCGATGACCGTTGGGGTAGACGTGTTCTTGAGTGAAGACCGCGAATTAGCAAATATGAGGTAGGACGCAATCAGGCTAGGAGAGCGACAATTTTCGCAGGGTGACTGGTAACAGCTGGATGAGAGATGTCGACAATCGCGTTGAATGTCTTGCAATAGGAGAGGCGTTTGTTCAACAGTAGACTGCTGTAAGTTGACGAAGATGATGATGATGATGATTTACGGATGGGAAAGGAATTGCCAATGTTTGCCACGGACGGATGCAATCTCCGTATTTGGTAAAATGTTATGGAGCCCATAATATATAACATCGTCATTACACAACGGTTTTCTTCAAAAACAATGTAATCTAGTCAGTACTAACAATCATGTTCGTTTCAAAGACTAAATTAATTCATTAACCTTTTGACCGCCACAGTCATGTATAGACGACAAACCAGTTGTGCCCAGCACGCCACGGTCACGACTACATGACAGATTTTAAGGAATAATTCGTAGCTTGGCGCCGTGGGCACGTTTTTGCTTTTTTGGCGTGGCGGTCAAAGGGTTAATATCAATCCAGTGAATCCATTATCCCAAAAACAGCACCCTAATTATACAATTAGGGTGCTGTTTTTTTTTTTTTCACACTTTTTTTCTTTTTTTTTGAGGGTGGGAAATCATCAAATAACTTCTCCCGCTCTGGGCGGAGCGGGAGGGTGTGTCAGACTCTTACTGACTAAAACCCACCCGTATTCCTTCCTGTTGCCTGTGTTGCGGGGGCCTCGGTGACCCATAAGTACCTTCCCGCGACCCCGGCAGGTGTATAACACACTTACAATCACAATCCGAGAATATTGAAGGATATTGCTATTCCATTGCTTCATAGATTTGAAAAATTCTTCTGCTCAACAAGGTAAATAACACAATGAACGTGGGTGAACTGTCCGAGGCCCCCGCAACACAAGCAACAGGAAGGAATACGGGTGGGTTTTAGTCAGTAAGAGTCTGACACACCCTCCCGCTCCGCCCAGAGCGGGAGAAGGTATTTGATGATTGCACAACCAAAAAAAAAATACGAAACCCATTGCGATCAATTGTCCTTTTACGAGTATGTGTGTTACACAATTACCCGGTTGGTTAACTTAAAACAAACTACCAATTACCTACGTTAAAATAATTACGATTGACAACAGATGACGATCAAATATTTGTACAATTGTTTAAACAATAATATCAGCAGATTTATTGTATAAACTGAATAGTTAGCTGAAACATTTCAAATAAACATAGCATTGTTGGAATTTAATTTGCAAAGTTATTAATAAACTTAAATCTGCAAACAAACTTCGGTTTGCTGACCTATAAATAATAGGAATTGTGTGGCGTGCGTAGGTACTAGCTTGAATGTTGAGTAGTTGGAGGTAATAGGAAAATTAGATTTTATGTGGATTCCCGTCATATCGATATATTACATATATCGTATAGGTTTAGGCTCGAGCTCTCGTAAAACAATAATTTATCGTTACACCGCCTCGTGTGATGCCACTGCGCACCTTTTTTTCATAAAGAAAGAAAGAAAGAAAGAAAGAAAGAAAGAAAGAAAATACATTTATTTGCGGTAAACATGACGCAAGGAAGGAACACAAATACAAAAAAGAAACAATTTGGGGGAGAATATGCGTCACGTCCACGCAAAACGGCCAACGCTCAGCATAATGCTGCGACCCTATGCGAGACAGAGCCCCAGCGCTGGTTTTCAGCGATAGCCGACGTTGACGTTAAGACGTCGACCGGTGCAGCATACAGTGAGATTGTAATTTGAATAACATAAATACAAATATTAAAAAAAAAAAAAAAGAATTACATAAATACAAATATTTAAAATGGCAACATTTCGTACCGACGAGAACGACGTATGCGCCGCCGGCCTAAATTAATCTGTGCGCGCAGCTGTCAGAAAACTATTTGTTTGACGTTTTGACATGCAGGTGTTATTTTTTGCCATTGTCATCAAGTTTCCGTATTATTTTACTACCCTACTGTTTTTTTTTTCATCCTCGAGCAAATAATAGCGGTTGAAGCGTGCAGTAACAATCTAAACTCACAAACATCCGAACTTTCAGATTTATAATATTTATATCATTATGTTTTTTTGTAGGGGGCTTGTGGCTAAGTAATAACAGCCGCACTGGTAAATCGATCAAGTTAAGCCACGCTTACCGCGGTTGGTCCGTGGATGGGTGACTATCTTTATATACCAAGACCCCTCCGTGCCTCGGAAAGCACGTTAAGCCGTTGGTCCCGGCTGCATTCGTGGATCGTTGACAGTCGTTACGGGTCGTCAGAAGCTCGAAAGTCTGACAACCAGTCTTACCAAGGGGTATCGTATCACACAGTAACTGAGTTGTGGAGGTTAGATAGGCAGTCGCTCCATGTAAAATACTGGTATTCAGCTGCATCCAGTTAGACTGCAAGCCGACCCCAACGTAGTTGGGAAAAGACAGGCAGATGATGATGATCATATGTTTTTTTGTAATAAATAAATTACTCTCATAAAAACTGTCACTATGGACAGAAATCAAGTACATAAACATCCATCTTTTAGATATATCAATAACAGAGAGTCTCAACCCGGAAATCGAACTTTTCCCCATAAAGACTTACAAACAAGCGCGACACGCGACGCGACACAAGGGCACCGCTTGTAGTGCTACACGCGGTGCCTTTGTGTCGCGTCGCGTGTCGCGCCTGTTTGAAGGAGCCTTAAGTCATTCGGGTCGTTATTAAGTTCTTTACAAGTTTTTGATTCGTTTTGTCTGATAAAAACATTGATGATAAGATTTTGTAAAGTACTAGGTAAGAACAGTGAGAACAACTGGGTAATGTCGGACCACGCACAATGAAGGGTTCCGTAGTTAGGATGACCTCATCCGAAGAACAAACTTAACATTGTAGTTGAAAAATATGTTCCCCCATACATTCCAACTGCAAATGTAAGTTTTTACGCACAATATTATGTACAAATAATATTTACGTAAAACGTTCGTGTTTGGGTCACAGAAATTCATGTGTACCAAATTTCAACCTAATCGGTCCAGTAGATCCGGAGCAAATCGGCTAGGACAGACGGACAGACAGACACACGACTGATCCTATAAAGGTTCCGTTTTTTCCTTTTGAGGTACAGAACCATAACCAATTAGTTATTTTTTAAATTAAAGTTTTTTCCAATTTAAGTTAATATAGTAAGTACTATATTAACTTAAATTGTAAAAACATAACTTAGGTAACGAAATGGCGGATTAGATTCTATGAAAACGTCCAAAAGATAATTAATTATGAAACGAAATGAATTTTTTTATTCTGTAAATAGGATAAGAGAATCACTTTTACACGTCATATTAAAAAATAAGCTAGATGGAGTCGACATTTCCTATCTGACTACCCCTGAGAAGAAATAGCGAAACAAACTCAAGGGTCAAAGTCTCTTTTAAAGTCCAGACATAATCTTGAGATCATGTGAGAACCATGATCCATGATGGACCATGATCCATGATGATCCATGTCTGAAATGGTCTTTTGAGGAAAGAACCTCACAAATTTGAGTGGACCTGTCCAGTCAGTGCAAGCATTTTTCAGTAATCGTGTAGCTCAACTCAAAACTTAAGGAGCTCAACGACTCGAACAATACCAAGGAAAGGACAATTGGGTTGGCCGCATAAAGAACTCAAAATGCCAGACCATCATTAAAACTAAGAGAAAAAAAAAACAACAAGAAATAAATAAAACTGACCCACATAGTGCTCACATTCACAATAATTAAAGTAATATAATACTTTTGCCCTAGTGGACCCCTACTCTTGTGCTGACGACATCTCTTTGAGGCGCGCGTGGAACACGTTGTGCCGTCAACCCGGGCCTGGTCCTTATCGGACGGCGAGCTACCCATTGCTCACCGTCCGCAAGCCCGCGCCAGTGTTAGGAGCTTGGCTCTACATTAGATCTGATAACTTTTAACAGTGAAAGCGTTATTGGCAACCTACTTTACATGCAATGTTTTTGGTGGGATTTTATTTATTTTTGTAGGGTGCTCTATTTCTTTTTATTTCGCGATGATATTGTACTGATTTATTACACATACATGTTAAGGCAGATATATGATTTTAGTGACTTTTAAATCTGTTATTACGCCTTTAAATAATGCAAGTAAGTTATGCAAAAGATGTAAGTTAAACTAGAACGCGTACACATTCATTCTATGTGTGAATATTTAAATATTGTAGTAAAATAATTTATAAAATTAATTCAGAAAGTAATGTCTACCCAAAGCATAAAAAACGATATTACTTTCAAACTGCTTAAGATATAAACATGTTTTTTTTTTTATGAACATACTATTTTATTGTCTATAATAATAATTATTTCAAATATTCATATTTTCGTTACTATAAGTAAATATTCCCTTTGAAACCGAATGTCAGCGTGGCGTGAGCTCGACACATATTTGTATGACCAAGGTCAACGGCGTTTACCAGACCCTTAAAATCATAACCTTAGTTCTGGCATAGTCGGGTAAAACGGTATTTTTTTCACGCCTTTACTTACTTTTTTCAAAGCCAACGAAGTAGAGTTTCTTCTTTGTTGTTTATGTACAAACTAATATAGGTTTCATAATAAGTGGAAGTAGGTATAGGTACTTATTATCTGTTAAAAATACAGCCTTGCACGTTAAGAAGGTGAAAATGGGGAAATTATTTTTTTTTGTTTTTTGGGTGCCTACCTTAGTCAGCATACCAAATTTCAGGACTACTACACACAGAATACTAGGACCTCGGGAAGTACCCTAGAGGTTTTGATGAGTGAGTGAGTGAGTCAGTAAGTCTGTGACAAAATCGACGTATTTTAGGTATATATCAATTGGTCAAGGACAGCTAATGAGACACAATTGATTTTCTATTGTTTGACTCCAAATCGGTGTCGTGCGGGGCTTTACAGGTTAATAAAATCCAAAGTATAAAAGCAAGACAAAGATACTTTGTGTGTTTCATAAGTCTGATAACTACATCTTATCCTGCGAATTTAAGCTCTCCAGCATTATCCAGGCCGAAGCTATGAGGGTTTGAAAGCTCGAGAAAAGGTAGGTAGTGTTTTTAGTTTTTCGCTCATTTCACAAAATATGTCATGAACACTGGATTCACTGGCCTGACCTGGACTGAGTGTAGAGCGCCCGCAGCCAGTCGCGTGAATTTTATTTCGCAATGCGAGAAGCTTTCTACCCCATACTCCACCGCATCAAATTTGTTTCAAATCACAGATTTTCTTATCGCGTGAATTTTAAATCACAGGTGTGTGATACATATGATACTATAGTATGTGACTTTCTAGATATAGCTTAAAAAGAAAAAAAAAACTGTTTCTTATAAACATTATTGTAAAAAATAACAAATTGGGTTACAAACAATACGGTATCTATTCAACCTTACCTGCAGACTAAGCATGACGCTTTCTATTTCTACGAATAATAGAGACAGCTTTTCTATACAAAGTGACATTTCGTTTCTCCATTTTAGATATCGCTCCGTAGAAATCCTTCGACATAAAAAGGGACCTAGACAAAGATCGATAGACACGAAAGACAAAATGACAGATTGTAAAGGATTTCTACGATGCGATGTCAAAAATGGAGAAATGAAATGTCACTTTGTATAGAAAGAGCTGTGTCTATTCTTCGTAGAAATAGAAAGCGCCATGCTAAGCCTGCTGCGAGATTTTTTCCGATTAAATACGCGTAAAACCACTTTATAAAAAAACATCTTTTTTTTATAATGCTTTGTTAAACAATTACCAATAACAAAACCCTAAACTAACTCTGTTGATCCTCAATACTAACAAAATTTTGTAACAGTAATAGTTTATTTATTTGTCAGAATATTGTTACAGAGTTGTTACAGAGTTGTTACACTGCTATAAAACGTTCATTATATTCTGCCGTTTCCGACGATTTGTTTTTATTTGTGTAAACAAAACTTGTTTCATTAACATAAAATTTTAGTTAGAAGTTCTCTGTAAACGGCACAATAATAACAGCCACAACAACCTACACTAGATAAAATAATAATATTGTAGCATTTGGAAACCAATGATGTAAATAGTTTGAAACGGCTTTTTTTATTTCACCATTAACTTTGTCTCATTTCGAATCACCTAGACATTTCTTCCCAAACAAATGCCATCTCCAAATAAGATAAAAAAGTAGTACCAATAGAAAGCGCCATGCTAAGCCTGCTGCGAGATTTTTTCCGATTAAATACGCGTAAAACCACTTTATAAAAAAACATCTTTTTTTTATAATGCTTTGTTAAACAATTACCAATAACAAAACCCTAAACTAACTCTGTTGATCCTCAATACTAACAAAATTTTGTAACAGTAATAGTTTATTTATTTGTCAGAATATTGTTACAGAGTTGTTACACTGCTATAAAAGTTCATTATATTCTGCCGTTTCCGACGATTTGTTTTTATTTGTGTAAACAAAACTTGTTTCATTAACATAAAATTTTAGTTAGAAGTTCTCTGTAAACGGCACAATAATAACAGCCACAACAACCTACACTAGATAAAATAATAATATTGTAGCATTTGGAAACCAATGATGTAAATAGTTTGAAACGGCTTTTTTTATTTCACCATTAACTTTGTCTCATTTCGAATCACCTAGACATTTCTTCCCAAACAAATGCCATCTCCAAATAAGATAAAAAAGTAGTACCAATAAAAAACTCACCTCCTCATATACTGAAACTTGATCACAATAAAGATGAGCAGCGTGTTCGCAGACAGCGAAGCCGTCAGCACCACCACATACAACACTATTATCACCACATCAGGTCTGTAGAACACATCCAGATCCAATTGGGGCACTCCCCAAACGTCGGTGTCATTCCACCCCACTTCAAAAGTCGTGTTGAAGTTCTTCATACTTTTGGTTTTGAGTAAACAGTCTCAAGTATTAGCGAAGGGAGACGGTGCCGCCATCTTTATAATCTGAAATTTAAAGTAATAATGATTATTGTATGCAATAATAGTTAATGGTTGTTTCGGGATTCGGGTCGACGCAAGCGCACTTTAGTACATGCGAGTTCCAACTACATGTACCTACTCCGTGTATGTTTACGCTTTGGCTCGGTTAAATTATTAACACCTGCCCTAAATTTTGTAAAAAAATATTTAATAGTATAATTTTTAACAAAACTGTAACTGCGTCAATCAAAATCTGGTGTATATAAGGTTAATATTCCTTATATAAGTAAATAATCAAATAAAAATACATATCTCAAACTTCAAACCTAAAATAATGGTTTGAATGGAGAAAATGGTCATGTACTCGTACATGACACTTGTTTAAGATTATTAGAATTTATGAACGTTAGTGGTCTTTCTCAGTACAATTCCGTAAAAAACTGTTCCGCGCGTATTCTGGATCTAGTTTTGTCCACAATATCTTCGAGCACTGTGAGTGAATCTAGTTGTTCTTTAATTGCTGTTGATAACCTCCATCCTCCGCTTGATATTACTATGTCATTATTAAAAGAATCCAATCTCCCATACAATTATCTCAACAAAAGAAAAAACTTTTTTAAGGCAAATTATGAACATATTACTTCTTATATAAACGAACATGACTGGCTTCAACTTTTTGCGAACAGTAATGACGTAGATAGTATGTTAAAAGTATTCTATGGAGTGTTAAACACTGCAATAAGTGCATTTGTCCCAAATTGTAAGTCAATGACTTGCCGTTATCCCCCATGGTTTAATAAAGCAATTATAAGAACACTCAAAGAGAAAAATAAGTTAAGATTGCGCTTTAGAAAATATAAAAACCCGTTAGATGAATTGGAACTAAAGTTAGTTTCAAAACGTTGTCAAAACCTGGCCAAAACATTGTACAGTACATATATGGAAAATTTAGAGTCTGAAATTAAAGAAAATCCTAAACTATTCTGGACTCACGTAAAGGCTAAACGTGGTGGGTCTAGTGTATATCCACTAACAATGACTGACGGACAAACTGTTGCATCTAATGGTTCGGATATTTGTGATCTTTTTGGTACTTATTTTGCATCTGTTTACACTCCTGAACATGGCACAAAATTTAAAAACGACTCAAGTCTGGACACATTGGAAATTAATAGCCAGTGCCTAACAATACCAGAATTGGATAGTGATTCCCTTCTCAAAAAGCTACAATGTGTTAACACCAGGAAAGGAGCAGGTCCTGACGGAATCCCACCCTTATTTATTTCTGCCTGTGCATCGGCCTTGGTTACCCCGCTCTTAATCATATATAGGTTGTCGCTAGCTACTGGAACCTTTCCATCCGAGTGGAAAACGGCCAAAGTCGTTCCTGTGTACAAGTCGGACAAAAAAGACACTATTTCCAATTATCGGCCTATTGCGATTCTCTCCACGTTTGCCAAGATATTTGAGTCGATGATCTGTCCTTACATCCAACGCCATTTCAGACTTTATCTTGGCGATCAACAACACGGCTTCGTTGCGTCAAGGTCTACTGCCACAAACTTATTGTCTTTCTCGGAGTCCCTAATAGAATCTGTCGACTCTAACAAACAATTTGATGTGTTGTACACCGATTTCAGCAAGGCCTTCGACAAAATTCCTCATTCCATACTAGTTCACAAGCTAGCAACGTATGGTATCACTGGTCCCTTGCTAAAATGGCTGAAATCATATCTATCGAAGCGTGAATTTTATGTTGTTGTTAACGGCTTTCGATCTGCCAGCAATTATTACATGACTTCCGGTGCCCCACAGGGATCACATTTGGCTCCTATATTATTTATCATATATATTAATGACCTTACCCACTGCTTTCACTTTTCCGAGTGCTTTCTTTACGCTGATGACCTAAAGTTTGCTCGAAGAATCGAATCATCGAGCGATATCGCGCTTCTTCAAGATGATCTGAACAGACTTGTTGAATGGTGTGAGACAAACAAAATGGAACTTAATTTAAAAAAGTGTTACCATCTGTCATTTTCAAGAAAGTCACACCCTATACACTCGGAATACATCATAGGCAATAAGAAAATACAAGAAGTCGATGCAATTAGGGATCTGGGAGTATTGTTTGACAAAAAAATTACTTTTGTCCCCCATATCGCGACTATTATCAAGAAAGCATCGAAAATGTTAGGGTTTCTGCTAAGAAACACAAGGGGCTTTAAACAGGTTGGTACTAAAATAATGTTGTACAATAGCCTTGTACGAAGCGTCCTGGAGTATTGCAGTGTTGTATGGAGACCACACTACGCCACACATAAGTTACTTTTGGAAAGAGTTCAAAAACGGTTTCTATGGCACCTCGCTTTTTCTAGAGGGAAAAGTAAACAGCTTCTCTCCTATAATACTAGACTCAAATATTTCAAAATGCACTTGTTATCAACTCGTAGAGAAGTTATTGATGCCTTGTTCCTCTATAAGTTGCTTAGAAATAAAATTGACTGCCCAAACCTACTGAGTCTCCTGAAGTTTCGTGCCCCAGTACGATATCCGCGAAATCCTATCACACCACTTTACCCACCCTTGCGCAGAACGGTTCTGGGTGCTAACTCACCGATTTCTCGCCTGTGTAAAAATTTGAACAGTTGCAGTGATCTCACTGATATACATCATGACAGCGTAGGACATTTTTATAAAATAATTATTAACTACCATTCCAATAATAACCAATGATCTCCTTAGCGAATGTTAATTTTTAATTTAAATTTTTATTATTTTAGCTTTTATTATTTTTTTTTTGTTAAATTAATGTTAATGTTTTAATCTTATTGTTATATTATTTTGAATTAAATTTTTGATATTTTTATTTTTACTCGCGAATCACCAAAATTATTGAATAACTTTAATTGTATATTATAACCTTTTGGCTTTGTATTATTATGTAAAACCATAAAATGGTGCATGTTGTGTTAGCCTGTAAGTGATTGTTGCACTTATAAATGTATCTATTATGTAAAATATTGTTAATGTATTGTGTAAACAATTGTTGGCTAACCTAAATAAATAAATAAATAATAAATAAAAAATGACATATGGTTTGTGACGTGTGCTGGTTGGGCGTTGTAAAACGATTACACAATTGCAAAAACCATCGACTATTTAGTCAAAAACCTATTGTAAAAAGTCTCTGTGGGTAGGTATCGGTGACCTTTTGTCGGCCCAAGGAGAGCAGATACATGTAATTTTAAGAAGAAGCACTGCACAGACTGCACTCTTAAAAATAAGTGTAATTGGTAATCAATCTTTGTTGTTTATCGGTCTCTCAAACAGTGTTGAACGGTGAGTTAAAAATAAATGTTATGATCCTACTTCGAAAGGCACATGAGAATTTCAACAATTCCTATCATATTTATACGAAATCGTTGTTAGAATAAACGAACAAACATATCCGAACAATCATTATCGGACTACACTTATGGCACTGGAAACGTGCGAACGCGCCCAAAGTTCTCAATCAATATGACGGGCTTTGGATCATATTACGAACACAGATGCTCAAATACTTTACATATTATGGAATTGATGGAACTCAGTTCTGCTATTGTTATAGAAATACCCGATATATGCACGGGACGTAAAAGTTTGAGTTCTCTGTTCTGAAATGTAACAAAAAACTTTACTAAGCATTTTTTTTTGTTATATTGTAACAAATTCTAGTCAGTAGTTTTATAGTCAAAACGTTCCAAACTGACCTTGACACTCATGATTCTACATTGAAGAAAGAGAGAGTAATGAAGTACTCGTAACATAAGAATGTAAAAGTGTCATCAAAAACATAAATCATAGACACACATCCAGACATTCCACGAGACATCATAAAAGTAATAACATAAATATCGAAAATAAAAACGTTAAGATTATTACGCAACAGTAGCAAAAATATCGAACTGTATTCCATACAATTATTTCAGCGAGTTATTTTTACGCAGTCAGTTCAAAAATACATGAAATATCATCATGGCGTTTCCACAAGCTTGTCCACGTAAACATTATGCAGCTTATAAATAATGTAGGTAATAAGTAGCATAAGGGTCGGGTAATCGCCATTGACCTTGGCTACACAAATGTGCGTCGCGCTCACGCCGCGCAGCCGCGCGGTTTTATAGGGAATATTTATTTATAGTAACGAAAATAAGAATATTTGAAAAAAAAAAACAGATAGAATTATAGATAATAAAATAGTATGTTCACACAAAAAAAAAACAAGAAAATATCTTAAGGTGTTTGAAAGTTTTTTAATCCTGATTTTATTTCATAAAGTATTTTACTACAATACTTAAATATTCACATATAAAATTGATGTGTATGCGTTTTAGTTTAACATACATTTTTTGTATAACTTACTTGCATTATATGAAGGTGTAATAACAGATTTAAAGTCACTAAAATCATATATCTGCGCCTTAAGCTGCGACTAGCCTCCTCATAGGACACGACGGTGGAGAATAAATATTGACCCTTATTTATAAAATGTCTTACAAAATAGTGTAGATATTAGTCGTTTCCATATCACTTGTTCTAATTATATTCAGACCGGGCTCATGCCCGTGTTAGACCTTCCAGTTCCCTTTTTCTCTTTTCGCTGCGGCCATATTGTTGTGATAAGGTGAACTACACTTCGCGCGCTCTATCTGGCCCACCGCTCGACGTCTTACGCTTTAGGGCTGGCGCATATCTGGCGAGGCGCAGCGCAGCGCATTCATCACTGCCAAACAAATATCACCGCCACCATACCTTGCACAAGTTCAAATAAAGTTGAAAATAATTAAACTTCCATTATCTCGAGAGCGCGTCGAAGCGGAAAGAGGCGCGCGTCTCAGGTTATTTATTCTCAACTTTATGTTTAGGCACGCAACGTGATATTTGTTTGACAGTGACAACCGCGCCGCGCTGTGCTTCGCCAGTTGTGCACCGGCCCTTAAACAGAGAGCGCGCGAAGTGTAGTTCGCTTTATCGCGACAATGTAGGCGTAGCATAAGAGAGGTCTTACTTCATTGAATATAACGGGTTTTGCATCACATTGCTAATTTATTCTCAAATCCTTTACTTTTTACCTTTACTTTCTCACTTTGATGTGGAATTATTGGTTGACTTGGTGGAATTCTGCCATCAAAAGACAGGTTTAACTTTAAATGTTTGAGCCAATATGTTGGCGTATAGTTCGAATATAGTTTTGAAATCACGTTACTGATCCTGAATACCAAATATAGTCATTTTGAGCTATCTGTGACGGCTGTAACAAAATACATATATGTACTACATGACAAGTGATGCCACGAACCTTAAGTCAGACGTTAATGCTATCTCTATGTTACAGAAGTGGTCTTAAGTGGAAACACTAACCGTTCACAAACATAATAAATTTCATACCTTAATTGCTTTAGTGCCAGTAGCTTTATGTTAAGTATCTCCTAAAACATTGTGGGCACTCTAAGCCCCGTTCCATAATCATTTGCAGCTGCAGGGGAAATCAAGGTGACAGTTAATAGATTGATCACACATGGTACAAAATCGCAGGACACTTTGCAAGACATTAGAGGTATGATAACTTTCCTGGTATAGATGAAAACGTAAATGTACTATTAGTTATAACTGTATTTTTCTCTGGCAATTAGAATTAGGACGCTGAATAAAAATATTTGTAATGTCTACCGATACTTGATGCAAATTTGAATCTTTGTGAGAGTGATGTAGGATTGATGTTTACAAATTGATTTAAATACTTTTAAACCATCATCGATTATAGACCAAGATGTGTCAAGGTTGGGAGCTCAAAGTAAAAGCATAAAAAGCATACACTCATATAGATATGTAGGTACTCAAACATAACGTAAGGTGGGAATAAGATGATGCAATTGTTACTAATGGGAATTCTTGTATATAGCAGCTGTAACTTAGAACATATTGTGCGGTGGACGTAACTAATGTTCCTATTAACCCTTAGAGAGTGGACCTAAATTTGCCCACTTTATATTCTCCAACTAGTAATGAGTTCACTGCTATAGTTCAACGAGATTAAACCTCATGAACTCTTAAAGGATTTCAGAAAAGTTGAAAGACAATCGTTTGGCTTGGTATAGGTTTGTGATTCGGGAGGATGAAACGCACGTGACAAAAAATACAATCGACTTTAGTGAAAGTGACTTGAAGTAAAAAATAAACTTAATTTCGCAAGTAGGTGGCAAAAAACGAAAAACGACACCGAACCCGAAATTAAAGTGATTTTTCAGTTTGTAGTGTCGGAAGTCGGTACTTAGTTTTTTTTTTTGTATAAGAGTTTTTTATTCCACGACACGATTGCAAACTCGCAAACAATGTAAACAATAGTGACATGAAGTTTTATAATATCATCAATATACACCAAGTAGATTAAATACGTACTCGTATTATTGAAGCTAACTCAAAAACTACCCAAGCAGTTTATGAAATTTATATATATGACCAGTTCGGAAAAATAGTCTTTCGAACAAAAAAAAAATTATCGAAAAGAAAAATCACCAGTTGGCAAAAATATCGCTGAAAACAAAATTGTCGAAAAGCGAACCTTTTTTTCAGATCATCATTTTTAAAGTCAGTTAAAAAGAGTGATATATATATATATGAAGAGGAAGGCCAGACGATGGATGAATTTTGTGGAGAATTATATGAACGAAAAGGGAGTGAATGACAGTGACCAGAGGAAGACCAGACGATGGATGAATTTTGTGAGGAATTATATGAAAGAAAAGGGAGTGAATGGTGAGAACGTGCCGGTTGACAGGGGAGAATGGAAGAGGAAAACATGTTGCGCCGACCACAAGTAACATGGGACAAGGGCGGGAAAATGATGATGATGATGAACTCTAGAAGGATTTATTTTATTAGATGCTCATATAAGCTTTAAGAAAACCAAATAAATTACATTAAAACCACTATCGCAAGTAGATCAAGGCTTGCTTGCCAACGACAACAAAGCTAGAAAATAAATGATTTCAAACATTTTCGCAGCCAATACAAATATTTTCTGCTACAGTATTATTTTATCATTGTTGGTTAAACAAAGAAAGATAAAGAATAAATTGTTTTTTTTAGAAACATTGCGCATCGAGGGGACAAAAGTCCCAAGATAAAGTTGCAAGATACAGGGTCATGTGTGGATCGCCCGGAGGACACGGTGGAGCACCACCGTGTCCTCGTGGAGGCGATCGGCGGCAGAGATCTCTCGCGTCCGGCCCTGGTTTAGGCCATGGTACGGAGCGAGAGGGCGTGGGCAGCCGTCACCTCCTTTTGCGAAGCAGTAATGCTCGCGCAGGAGGAGGCGGGACGGTTGAGGGAAAGGCAAATTTCGCGCCCTCTCGCCCGTAGCCACCGCAGGAGACGCCCTGGGCGTTGGGAATCCCGGGCGGATTTCCGGCCACCGTAGGCGCGGGCTTGCGGACGGTAAGCAATGGGCAGCTCACCGTCCAGTAAGGACCAGGCCCAGGTCGACGGCGCGTTGTATTCCACGCGCGCCTCAAAGAGATGTCGTCAGCACAAGCGTAAGGGTCCACCAGGGCCGATGCCTACCGGGATCGCGGGAAGGTACCAAAGGGTTACCGAGGCCCCTGGCAACACAGGCAACGGAAGGAATATGGGTGGGTTTTAGTCAGTAAGAGTCTGACACACCCACAGGCTGAAGTTATTTGATGGTTTCCGACCAAAAAAAAAAAAAGGTACAGGGTCAAAAACGTCAAAGTTCTAACTTCTTTGACGGTTTTTTTTTACGAAATCAAATGTAAAATGTTCCCACTCTCCCGTTGCCAATGCATTTACCCATAAATAGTGATTTATAACTCTAAAAAATATAAATTGGTCCCCAGCAATTGTTTTTGAAAGTTCGGCAGACGGCTTCGTGATGAGTCATTTAGACACACTGTATATGTAGTAACAAAGCCGGTGCTTGGCTTATGTCCAGCAGTGGACGTCTTTCGGCTGAAATTATGATGATGATGATGATGATAGCAATGAAAAAATGTATAAGCTTGTTAGTTTACTATGGCCCAGGCTAAATGAAGAAAGCTTTTTACCGCTATACACGATAAGGAAAGATAAGAAAGAAAAAAAAATATTTGTCACAGAAACACGTGCATACAAAAAGATCTAGAGTAGGTAAACAGAAAAATAAAACAAAATTGAACCACATTAATCACAAAACACACACAGCTGCACGTCATGAATGTGACAAGAACTCAACATGAGAACAGGAGAATGATGATACCTAAAATCGTCAATAATTAATGCTTCTAGTAAGTAGGTATTTAATCGTCAGCCCCTATTGGACAAACCTTATAAAGAATGCATCTTATATATAAAATTCTCGTGTCACAATGTTCGTTCCCGTACTCCCCCGAAACGGCTTGACCGATTCTCATGAAATTTTGGGAGCATATTGAGTAGGTCTGAGAATCGGCTAACATCTATTTTTCATACCTAGAAATTACTTAAAAAATATTTATATGGCAAAACAACGTTTGCCGGGTCAGCTAGTACCTATATAAGAAAATATTGAAATACCTTTCTTGTAATGGAGCAGTAATTGTAAGCCAGTATTAATATGTGAACAGTGGTGGGCCAGTGGTAACGGCCACGACTTATGAGTTGTAGGTCGTATGTTCGAACCCAGGCAGGCGCTTTACTTTGTGTAAATTATATCATCACCCACTTTCAAAACGGTGAAGGAGAAAAAAACATCGTGAGGAAACTGGTGTGATGGATAGGAAACGCCGACCACATCTAGCTTTATTTTAAAAATATGATTGACGTGTAAAAGTGTTTTTACAAACCTACTTATAGAAAATAATTCGAAGAAGTGACATCTACCAACCCACACTGAGCCCGCGTGGTAGATTACAGCACACTCACTCTCACAGAGAGGAGGCCTGTGTCCCAGCAGTGGGAACATTATAGGCTGATTATGTATTAATATTTTATGCTGCAAATAAGCTCCAAACTAATGCTAATAGGAAAATGAACAGTTTTGTGGAGTTTATAAAGTAATGATGCATTAAACATAACATATACGACAGAATTGTATAGATCAGAATTGATACAATCGTACGCTATTCATCGTGCAAAACAAGCTTAATTTGTCTGTTTTATGCAGTATCACTGTATATTCGAAGTTTATTGAGATTAACATACACAGCATGTAACTGACGATGTAATGTTTGCCTTTACATCAACACTGTACTTTGGTAAGTTCAAAAGTACTTCCGCGAAAATAGAGTCCGTTTAGTTAACATTTTCCTTACCTACTAATTTGGGTGCTAAGCCAATGGAGACGAGAGACTAGGGTTTCTGTCTCAGTTTTGAGTAAAGTAAGTTTGTTTTAGTAGGAATCAATCATGTATCATTTACAGGAAATAAATCCCAGCTTATTGACGTTTCCGGAATCGTTTTTTTTTTTTGTTATTGAGTACTTGGCTAATCATAATTCCTTGATTATAATTTTGTATATCTACAGATTTCAATCCAAAATAGCGGGTTTCACCACCTCCGTATAAGTCCCAGTTCTTATCTGACATTTCATACTAATTATATTCCATCTTACCGATATCTAGCCGATAATACCTACTGTAAGTATTTGTATGAGTATTTATTACAGCTTCATGCTATAAAATATTAATCATCTTTAACGCTTTGAGCGTTCCCGTCCAGATTAGTGGTAATTACATTTTTCCTCACACATCATCATAATCCAATTAAATTGGATTAAGATCCCTTAGAAGTGGTTTAAATATGCTCTTAAATATGTAAGCGGATTTTTGTATACTTACTGTAATTAAAAATGTGTAATCTTTTTCATACTTGATGATATCATTATGTCTGAATTATACAAACGATACGAGTACATCGTCAGAAATTAGAAGATCGTTAAAATTACTATGATTGCAATTTATTTGCACAATTTCATCAGTTTCAATAGTTAAATAACTAAAAATTATGTTGTACAACATTAAATCAATGTTGTGAAAAGCCATTGCCAGAACACACCACAAGATCCTGTTTTCCAAGTCGATCATCAAAGCAATGAAACATAATATGAGACGCTTTGTCTAGATATGAATTACATAAGAATAAACCAACTGTTAAAAATATATGGATCGTTTGGAATTTGTAATAAGGTGGGTAGCTTCATATTCAATCCCTGTATCCGAAAATGAATCTGTTTCTGTATGTGATAAATAGCTATCATTAATTATTGAAAATTCCACTTGAGCAAATACAATTTTTTAAATTCGGTAAATCGACCACATATACTTTAGTTACACTTGAAATACATCATTATTATGGTTGAGCGCTTGAATACATTTACCGTAGGGTTTAACTTTTTAAACATTACACCCTACAATGTTACAAACGGGTATACTGTTATTAAGGGCACTGTCACCATCTGGTTTTTTATCAGCTGTAAATGTAGCATCTGCTATACTAGATTCTGTTCTGGTGTTATATTTATCTACATAATTAGGATTAAGGACTTTGTCGACAGTATTCACTTATTTGGTTTACATAACGTTTGCTTCTATGTTTTAAATTCTGATAAATAGAATTTGCATAAAAAGATTAAAGTACTGGTCATAGCTGTTACTGTCACTGTTACTGTTAGCCTATCATCCCACTGCTGGGCAAAGGCCTCTCCCCATGAATTCATGTGTTTGCGATCTAAAGCTAATGTGGACCATTGGTCGTTTGTTTTGTCCAGCTCATCCCGCCATCTTCTACGGGCCTAAATACCACTATGTGGAACCCTGAGACAGCTAGAAGGCATCGCAGCATAGGTGTAATATGTATATAATTATAACTCAGAATGAAAAAACAAACAATTGACAAAACAAACAATGAATTTGTAGTAACTATAAACTTTTGATTTAACATTGTTATGTTAGTATAATTTATGTACAAACAGCAATGGAAAACTACAACTTTACTAACAACTTACTAAATAACGTTACTGTTATCTTTAATAAAACTTACACGTTTAACCTCTGTCCAATGACGACTATGAACCACCTGCTCGTAAATTAGCTCGCTAAAGACGAGTGATGAAATACTGATGCCATACTGATTTAAATCTATATTAAGATTTATAATTACTGGTAGAAAGATTGGAAGTGGTTTTCGAGTTCGAAAAAATGCTAACAAAAGGAATTCGTCTCCCCCATCTAAAGTTGTAATTGTGGCGTGAATCCGCCAGACGTCGCGCCGAAAACGGGATCCCCTAACTCACCAACAGATGCTATGCAATGACGTCATGTTTCTGAATCGCGGTGTTATGATTCTGCGACATTGAATGACCTTCGCGTGGTATTGTAGCAAGTTCATACTTACCTGGCATAGGGGATACCGTGATCAACAAGGCGGTTCAGGGCGAGGCCTTCCCATTGCACTGCGGTTGGGTTAACCCCTGCGATTATCCCTAATGTGGATAACTCGGATGCGTAATTTTTGATAGTGGGGACTGCGTACGCGCCGTCTCCCCATAATTCACTATAAGCTAGTTTCAGGACTTCTGTGACGACGTACGAGATGTAATCAGTTAATAACACGAGTGCAGCATTCGTCGGAAAAGTGTTGGTTCAATTGCTGGAAAAACTTTCGAATTTATTTGACGGAGTAGAGAGAAGTCACAACACAAGTTTTCGGTATTGTGAAACCGTTACAAACAGTTACCGGTACAAATATTTAACATTACTAAAAACCTAGCTCATTACAATCTTGACTAAACAAAACACTGAATCCGTTTTAAACCAATTCATGTGGGTTGGGACCACGCGAAGAATATGTAAATCGGTTGACAATGCGACCCGACGAGCCAAAAATCTATATTGGAACCGGGCCCAGAAAAACGTGACAGGAATTGCCGAGATATTTCTAGAAACCTAACTTCAAGTTGGAATTGATTTCAACAAAACGTTCCTATAGAAGTAACAATTCCTTGGATCCTTGGGTTCTTACTGTTGGACAACAATGTATGTATTTATCTGTTTTTCCTTGTAAAGATTGTTCATAGGGGCATAGTTTCCTGATCTTTGGTATTAGTCGTAGGTAACAATGACTTTGTTAATGCCTAATAGGTAACTGGTCTATAGTCTACGATCCATCTGATCTTGTGGATTGGTCATAATATCAGTTATTAAAAAACCCGTCTAGTCCCCTACCCTGATCCCAATCTGACCATAACAATGTAATTGTATGGACTTCAAGAGACTTTGAGAATAAACAACTAAATAAACCCCGACGTCAGAGTACTCAGCTAGGAAACACAGACTTCATCTAGTTTAAATAGACGTGACATTGACACATTTGATGACGTTCAATTGACGTGTAAAAGTGTTTTTTTTAACCAATTTACAAAAAACAAAATTTGTCAGTAATCGTTAACGGACTGGTGAAAATTGAAGCAAGCATTTTAATAACTGATCTGAAGACCAAGACTCTATCAGCACAAAGATACATCTATTTTATCAATGAAAAGCAGTTTATGTCCTACTATCCATATACATTTATATCTAATAAATATCTTCAATAGGAACCATCTGTTTGAAGATAAAAGAAAAAATGCTATATAATAAATCTTTAATAGACGGTAGATCAAATGTTACGAGCACTTTTTGTCAGCATTTAGTGAATTCTGTAGATTTGTAGACCTATAAAATATTAGGCAGACTGAGCATCGCTTGGATGGGTTAACGAAAATACCTACGACGCGCGACGTGGACGTACAGGGTACAAGACCCTTCACGAAACCGGCATCTACCCATTCTGTACATCAAAATAAGTAACTTTGTGGAAAAATAATTGCTGGGATTTTTACTTTTGTGCGAAAATTCGTTTTTTACGATAGTGCGCAACGTAACGCACGCAAAACATTATGCTTATTATGCATGTGCAACAGTACAGAGATTAGATCATGGGAGTGTTTAAATTTAAGTTATAAGTGTTTAACATTTAAAACTTGTTTTCGTAAAAGAACACGGTAAGTTGGAACTTTGACGTTCAATATCTCCGTAACCAGAAGGTTCCCAAGTATTGTAATAACAGGAAGAACAAGTGACTTTCGTTAAGGATACACCCGTTACATAATTTCATTTTAATAACTAAACAAAAAGACTAACTTTAAGTGAAAGAAAGGCGAGACATAAAAAAGATACACGTGTCGTCACAAGAACATTCTGAACTTGGACAAAACGGAACCCGTATAGGACCACTCATGCGTCTGTCAGTCTGTCACAGCCAACTTGCTCCAAATCTAATGGACCGATTAAGTTAAAATTTGATAGAAATATTTATTTATTTGTTTAGTTAAACTTCTTGCACACTATTAAGTACAAAGGCGGACTTAATGCCTTAGGCATTCTCCACCAGTCAACCAAGGGTGGTGAAGAGATAAGATGGCAGGTGCTCTGAGAAGAAACAAAAATAATTAAAATATTAAAAGATAACATAATAGATTATAAATAGAATAGATAAAATAGGTTACAAGCGTAAGATACAAATACATACATATTAATAAATAAATAAAAAAAATATATATATAATTAAATATCAATTTCTGTGACCCAAACAAGGACGTGTTACGTAAATAAATGAATTTTGCAAATGGAGGACACTTTTGGGTTACAAATGAGAAAAGTTTAGACCGTGTGACATATCAAATCGCACCTCCGATAAAATAGGGTTACAACTCGAAAAAGTTGAATTTTGAGTTAAATATACAGAAACAATTAAAATTGTCATAGCTATCTGCTCAAAAATCGTTACATCTGTAACTCTAAAATCGCCGCTAGATGGAGTTGTAACACTACATGACTAAGTAATTTTGTCTCCTGAGTGATCTCCATTAGTGTTACATTTAGTGTTGTGAAAAGTGGACATGCGTTTATTGAGAAAAGTAGTGTTACAAATCAAAATATAACACTGTTTTAGACAGGTAAAATATTTTTGCTTACATCAATAAATTTATCTAATAGACAGTTAAAAGTCGAAATATTACAATTTGTTGCTAAAGAATTGAAGCAAACTAGTTCAACATTTCTTAAATAAAGTGATATATTTTGTATTGTATCAGTATTTTAGATGCGATTTATTGTAATGTTGTGTTACTTTTCATGTTGTAACAATATTTGACGAAAACTGTGTATGTTTTGTCTTAATATTTCAACTTGTAACCTTGTTTTGTAACAAAGTTTTTTTTTTTCATAATATTTGCTGTGACTAATGATTTATGATTCTAGGGTCAAAATGAAACGTAATGACGCAATTCTGCGTTTAGTTCTAAAGGATAGTAAAAATTTACCCGCCGATGATTATCAATAGATTTGGGGAACTTAACTTTTAGAATTACAAAAATAACCTAGTATAAACAGGTTTATACCGCCCTTCTACAAGTTGGTAGCCTAAGTTATTTTCTATAATGATCTAATTTAAGTAACTTTCTGTAAATAACTGAATTATATCATGAATGTATTATATAAATTTTTTTTTTCAGAATGAAGAGCAAAATATTTTGATATTACTTTACAATCTACAAATCAAGAACCGGTAAAAATTGACGTCAAAATACCCCAATATATCCTAGCAATACCTAATCAAGATTTTATAGCTGTTCGCGAAGCTGGAAAGTGATAAAGGTTTTATTTATTATATTGTGCAATCGGGGCAATGATGATTGAATATAGATGCCTGAAATAATGCGCTGAAATATTGTGTTTTATAGAAAATAGAACAAGAATTCATTCCAGCAAGAACACTACGGAAGTTGAAGCACTGCCATTTATAAGTGAACATTTCAAAAACAATTCCATCGAAAGAAAGATAATTTAGATTTACCAGATGATCATCAGATTCAACGTGAAAAAGATGGAGTAATTTTTTGTGGAATTGATATAACTGTTGGTTTGAAGTGGAGTCTTCATTATTATTTTTGATTTAATTTTGCATTTACAAATATAACAAGAAGTAATTCTGCCACTTACAATACTGAAGAAATACCATCTACAAGTTCTATCAAAATCAGAGACCAGAGTTCCAAGCAAATTGGGAAGCCTCGTCAAATGCTTCTTCATCAGATACAGAAATTACATCGTCCTCAGACTCTTCCAGCTCAACTTCAGATGAGGACAATGGTGCCGATTCCTTTGTTCACAAACTAAACTAAATTTAAGTTCAGTTCATCTTTTTCTTTGTATTTCATTAAGAAGAGGACAGAAGATAAATTATAGTTTAGTCCTGTCAAATTAATCAGCGCCTGTCACTACTCCATACAAGTTTAGACATGATTAAAAACTTGCCTACTAAAATTACGTCAATTTACGTCAAGCGCTGATTAATTTGACAGGACTAAACTAAAATTTATCTTCTGTCCTTTTCTTGATGAAATAGAAAGAAAAAGATGCACTGAACTTAAATTTAGTTTAGTTTGTAAACAAGGGAATCGGCACCAGTGATGATTCGGTGAAAGATCCTGATTTTGAAATTGAGCAACGTCGTTGCATTACAATCTCTGACGATCCCAAAACTGAAGAGTTGTAGTTTAATGCCAGTAATGTCTTGCTAACTGAACACCCTAATTAAGAGACGACTAAAACTTAGTTTTTATCTGTGATTTTAATTTTTATAGTGATGATTATAGTTCCTACGTAATCTTTAAACATTATTTCATTAAGGATAACTTTAACAAAATATTATTTAAGTGTGGCTTAATTAAAGAGTACCTAAACTTGTACTGTATACGTGTTTTGTTGAAGTTGTGACTAGAATTGTTAATATTTTTGTTTTGGTTAATATTTTATAATGTTTTTGTTAAAGTTTATTTTTTCCCAAGTCTACAGCTATATAAAAAAATATTAAGTTGAAAAACGTATAAAGAATGGCCTGATTTTTACTATTATAAGACTTGTTACATTTGTCATATTGTATTTGTGTTAGTAGAAGTCCAAATAGTTATCTAAAATACTGTTACAATTGGGAACTTTCAGGTTGTTTTTCAGGAAAATTGAAAAACTGTTTATGTCATCGAAACGTATTTTTTTAAAGCTTTTCAAAAATATATAATTTCTATCACATTTTATTATTGCAAGAATAAAGACCGATTAACAAATCTGTGAGTTTATTTTCGCTTTTCTGAAAATCTTGGTTTTTTGAGTTGTAACCCTATTTTATCGGAGGTGCGAAATGAAAGGGATTACTGTGAGGATCTCAGGTACTTTTTTATACTAGTTTTAAAGCTGTCTAAGAAAATAGATGAAAATTTACCATACCCACCTTATCTCCGAAACTACTGAGCCCAAATTTTTTAAAATAATACAGGAAATAGTTCTATACTTATAAATTACAGAAAAGTCTATAAGAAGTCTATGGTCTTAAAATATTATGGTGAATCTCTCAATATTGTGCGTAAAAACTTACATTTGCAGTTCAAATGTATGGAAAAACATGTTTTTTAACTACAATGTTAAGTTTGTTCTTGGGCTAAATTTTATCTCAACTACAGAACCATCTCATTGTGTATGGACCAACACGCATTAGTTGTTTTTTTTAAGGAAAGGTCTGCCAAAATGAGCCAACCCACAAACTCTCATTAATTACGTTAATTACGTCAAACTGGTGCGTCAAACATATCCAATATTCCAAACATGGTACACAATATTAGGTACTAATTAATATACATCAAAATCAATCCAATATGCATCCAAAACGAATGCTTAGAATAATAGATTTAAAAATGATCATGACTATATCCAAAATCATTACAATTACTTCGGAAAATAGGAGAAATTCTGATCTAGGTTAGTTCGTTTTGGCAGAACTAAGCTCAATTCGTTTTGCATATTATTCTGTTGTGTTAACTTTTAAATCGAATTAGTGAAGTAAAGTAGGACACGACACGTTAAACAAGTATGTACAAAACTAAGTCTGAATGTCACCTAGAGAAACTGTCTCCAAAGCCCAAAAGAAATGTATCCGTGCATTATGTGCATTAAAACCTGCAGATACTACAAGTATCTGCAGGTTTTATAAATGTAAAAATATTGACATTCCCATCACTGTATGTACATATATCTATGAACCAGCATTAGACATTAGAAATAATATAAAAAATATGATACGTTTAAAAGTATCAGGCTTGCCAGTACACTTCGTGAATTACGCCATAGAACAGCTATGTTTGACAAGACTGAATTTTGTGTGGGCCCCAGAATATTAATAAAATAATTAGCTAATAATATAAAGAAAGCAAAGAAATTTAAATAATTTAAAACAAAATTAAAGATTTATTTGAAAAAAAAAACCTATTACAAAGTTAATGATTATTTAAATGATAAATTTAATAACTTTTTTTAAGTAAAGTAATTTTAATAAAATTATATAATTAATACATTTTGTAAATAATCTAACATTAATATTTATAATAGTAAAATTAATGAATAATGTAAGATATATTTTTATTAGAATAGATATTTGTACACCTGTTTAGATAGGATATGGTTAAAATAACTTTTGTAATATGTATCACCTCATTTACCCATATTCAAGCAAATAAATGATTTGACATAATAAAGAGTATTCTGTTCTATTCTATTTGATTTGAAAACTGAAGAATTATTTGGATTCCCTTCTCAGCAGAAATAGGTAAATAACCACCACGTGGTGCATTTATAGTGCCTCTACGAGTATCTGATGTGCTTTAGTACAGTGAACCAGCACATCAGTTGTAACACTACGAAAATCACCCTTACTGCCATGACATAAAGGTGCTGGCAATGTCAAATTGCTGCCACTGATATGCTATCGACTGTACGTTCGGAGCATTCAGGGATTTTGACCATCCAGCGAGCGAGCAGAGCGAGCGCGTGCCATACTCATATTATGCTTAAAACATTATTGTAAACAGGTGTGAGTTTTCAAAAATTTGATTATTCAAAATCAAAATAATTTATTTCACATAAACCAACCATTGGCACTTATGAAACGTCAGAAGCTAGGTGCACTGTTCCAATTGGTAATTTCCTATAGAGAAGAGCCGGCAAGAAACTCCACGCTTACTCTTTTAAAAATAATTGGCTTTTACAAGTTTTTAAATTACAATATCAAAAGGTATGGGCGCACAGTGTAGGCCTGTCAACCAGTACCAGGTATTTAATAAATAAAAAATGGTCCACAAATCTAGTCCATTAAGCATACAACGTTCTCACATTAACAAAATATAAAAAATCTATATAAAATATTAATAAAAATAATAAACATTCAAAACTATTTAAATCAAATGACATGATTGCCATTACAAAATGGCAATCATGTCATTTGATTTAAATAGTTTTGAATGTTTATTATTTTTATTAACGAGTCTGAATTAATATCCTTTCCACAAAAGCCACTAGTATATACCTACGTATAATTGAAATTAAAATTGTAGGTTTAAAATGTTAAATAATGAAAACATTATTTCAAGGAAATATTGCCGAATGCTTTAGAATATGTTTTACTATATTATAACTAGAGATCGGATATTCGGATGCATATTTACCTAAAGTTGAGATGTTAGCGAATGTGGAATGCGCTTTTGTATCGTTAAAATCCCGCGGTTCCGGGATCAACAAGGTTTCTGACTATTGTATCAGATTAGTATTATAATCTACATATAACTTACTTTCAAATGTTGGCTTATATGGAATGCACTATAGTAAAAAAAAAAACCCGCGATTACGGAATCGACAAATTTTGTATTTTTCCTGACTATATAAGCGGATGCATAATATCTACCTACCTAATATTGTAAAGTGGGTAGGTAAATACCAAACTGCCATAGCAAACAACGTTAATATGAGATAACGGACTACATATATTTAGAATAATTGATGTAGGTACCTATTGAAACAAATAGTTAAAAATGATTGTGCTTAATGAAATTCTGTTAAATTCCTGTCCTCTACACATAGCGAAAAAAACAGTATTTGTTAGCACCATTATATTAATAGAAAACGACGATAGGCATTTTGCGAGTTTGTGAGTAGGCTGGCAAATTATAGGTACCTGCTTATGCGCAAGTAGCTACCCCGACAAATAGTTATCTTAGTTTATTTAATTACAATAATTGCATTCGTCGCTGTGCTTGCCATGCGTTCGGGTGTTTTTTTTTGTTTTAACAAACACACACCACCCCTCCTCTTACACCCTACATATACATATTTTAGAAGTCGCTTCTTTATTATACACCCGACTAGCTATGCATTCCCGGTGTTCCTGGCATCCCGTGTTTTTTTTTTTACAAATAAATATATTTTAAGAAGCCGCTTCCATACTTTCACAGCTAAAATGTAACTTTAGGTAAATATGCATCCGAATATCCGATCTCTGATTATAACACATGGACGAATTCCTGGGCATTAGCAGGTCAAAAATAAAAAAAAAACTATAGGTAGTGTTTTATTGAACTACCCACACTTTACGAGACCTAACACTAAGTTAAAAGAAAAGTAACGTTTTCAGTAACCATCTATCATGAACTCCCACGAGAAAACGACTTAAGTTTGGTAAGGTGGAAACATCATTGTAGTTTTTAAAAAAATAAATAAATCAGCCTGTGCTGCCCCACTACAGGGCAAAGTTCTTAACACATAAAATAAAATCACGCCTTGTATCCCCGAAGGGTTGGGCAGAGGTGTAGTACCTGTAGTACACCCACATTTCGCAGGTTATGTTTAAGTCCCATGTAATAGAGGGCGAACTTATTGCCATCAACCGGGCTCAAATCCAGACTCCGGGCTGCTACTGAGAAATTCCAGATGGAAAAACCCAATAACACTTTGCCCGACCCTGAATCGAACCTAGGACCTTATGCTCAGTAGTAGCACTTGCGACCACTAAACCAACAAAGCAGTCCAAAGTTTTTATAAAACTTTTATTAACAAATGTCAAGTTCTTCTAAGAGGGTTGAACTTTATTCTTCAGTGACCACAGATGATCACAATCTACTTAGGTATAGGTCAGGCTATTCGATAATGGCAAATACTTGGCTACATTGGGAATTTAAAGTAGGTACTTAAGTATCAGCTACTCATATCAGCCACTGACCCCTCATTACCACATTTTTGCTGGTCGTTTCATAAAATTAAGGGCTTGTGGCTAAGTAATAACAGCCGCACGGGTCGATCGATCAGGTTAAGCTACGCTTGCCGCGGTTGGTCCATGGATGGGTGACCATCTTTACATACCATGACAGGGGTCTTGGTATGTAAAGATGGTCACCCATCCTCCATCCGTGCCTCGGAAAGCACGTTAAGCCGTTGGTCCCGGCGGTCATTTGTAGATCTTTGACAGTCGTTACGGGTCGTCAGAAGCTTTAAAGTCTGACAACCAGTCTTACCAAAGTTGTATCGTGTTACCCAGTAACTTGGTTGTGGAGGTCAGATAGGCAGTCGCTCCATGTAAAATACTGGTATTCAGCTGTATCCGGTAAGCCTAGAAGCCGACCCCAACATAATTGGGAAAAGGCTAGGCAGATGATGGTGTTTCATAAAATTAAACCATGTCCACTGTCTCACTGGAGTGTCCTAAGTGCCCGTTCACTTACACTTAAGAAGACCTGCCACCTTTTGGGCTCAAACGTTATAAAAACAAAGTGCCATCAACACTAAAAGAAGAAGAAGAATAAAATTTAAAACGTATAATATCTCAACATTGTTCAAGGAAAATGTGGTTTTCATACACTGCACAAAACCTGTCATGAGCTAATCTGACTTGCTAAGTCAATATATGAAAAGGTGAACGAATATACCGTGAGAAAACTGGAATGCCCTTGAACCATTGAAGACATGAGATGTGAATGTGACACCCACTAACTCGCTCTGGGCCTGCGTCGTGGATTACGGCGCACTCCCTGACGCAGAGAGGAGGCCTGAATTACGACAGTAAGAACTCAAGAGTATTAATGATTCGTGATTACATACTGTTAACATCCTTGCAAATATATATTTGGTACCCGCACTGGGCCCGCGTGGTGTATTACGGCCCACTCCCTCTCACACAGAGGAGGCCTGTGTCCCAGCAGTGGGAACATTATAGGCTGATTATGTATGCCTTGCTTGGTAAATTAATAAATGCCTTCAGTGTTCTCTACCATACAGCAAAATTTACTTAATTTATCAAATGAGTCTCAAGTTTTGTGCTAATTACGTCATATTCCAGAAAGTCCAAAAGCGTTGCATCATTAGCGTTTTATTACTGATAAAAGATATTAAAAGAGTATTCGGACTTCTTTTTGTAAAATGCATTTCTGCTCGCAAAAGCATTTTTTGTGCTGTGCTGCTGTTCTGTGCTGCTGGGGAGTTTGTTGGCCACTTCTTCTTCCCAGCTAAAGCACTAGGAAGTGGCGAAGGTTGGGCGTTTTGGGGGACTGTCTTATGTAATTTTGACGTTCGAAAAGTGCTGATCCTCAGCCTAGTTTGAATAAATGACTTTAGATTTTGATTTTGATTTTGATTTAATAAACTCAATTCCAAACATACCGGAAGACACGCTTTATATCTTTTAACTTGCATTGTTCGTATGCTTACGGTTACTCTCTTTATTTTTTCTAGGTTCTAATTTTTTTCGGAATGTAGTCAAAGCATGATATATTTCAAATTGTGTTGTCAACCGAGTTGAGTTTTAATAAAAAGACATGAAAAACTTCAACCTCACAAAGCAGAATGAGCGAGAACTATGAGTTTCAGCAATTTCAGTTTCATAATTTCAACTGACGACCAAATTATTTTGCTATCACGGTCTCTGGGACATGCAGCATTATTTAAACTTTGGAGCAAGGTTAGAAGTAAGATTGGACCACAAAACAAAACTTATCTTTCGTAGGTTTTAATGTAAAGAAAAATTTGAAAAATATTGCGGGTCTGTGAAAACTATTTTCCGATTCAGGGATCCGTTTGCGTATTATCAAGTTTTAAAGTGCAATTTTTGCTAGAGTCCGCCCCCCACCTGCCAGCTTAATGGTTGTTTTTTGATATGTGAAAGAAAACCGTGGTAGTAGTAGATATATATTGAAATTAAAAGGAAACCTATCACAGCTAAGTAAGCTTTACAAGTTAACAAGTAATAATCGACCAACTTACATTTGCAGTTGGAGAATTGACCGTGACGTTTAGCGATGTATGGGAACATGTTTTTTCAACAAAAATATTAAGTTTATTTTTGGGATAAATTCATCCCAACTACGGAACTCTTCGCGTGCGTGGTGCGACACGCACTTCGCCGTTTTTTTTTTTCTAATAAACAACTTAAAAATGTTTTTTCTTTCTCTTTTCTTTCTAACACAGCACGTTACTGGGTGGTAGACATGATTGCTGGTATTACTTTCTTTGAGGAACTACATCACAAGAAGCTCTATTAGGAATTTCATATTTATTCATTCAAGTTTGTTATATGAATATAGCGATAAGTAGGAATAAGTTCTGCATAGTAAAATTTAAAATGCATGAAGAACGTTGAAAAACAAATAAAACAACTACCTGACCCGACCGACTTTAACCTGTCCATTTATTCAAAAATCCCATAGAAAAAGCACTTTCAGTGTTTCCGGTTTTTCCGGGCACCGTTTTTAATTTTACTTTACATAAAAACCTTATTCGGACTATAAGGAACATTAAAAAAAATAAAAAAAAATCAGTGCAGCCGTTCTCAAGCAATGCGCGTACCATTACATCGAAAAGCATTAGTTTTTATTTTCTTATAGATCAATGTGTCCATACTTTCATCTACTTAGCTGGTACATAATCAGCCTATAATGTTCCCACTGCTGGGACACAGGCCTCCTCTCTGTGAGAGGGAATGGGCCGTAATCCACCACGCGGGCCCAGTGCGGGTTGGTAGATGTCACATATCTTCGAATTTTTGGTTCTAGGACATGCCGGTTTCCTCACGATGTTTTCCTTCACCGTTTTGAGAGCTTGAGAGAGTTGGTACACGCTCGTAATGAAAAATGTAGAAAAGAAAAAATTGTGAACAGTATTATTGCTAAACGCTTGTTGTATGCCGATCTAGTGCCTGGTTTACACGGTACCATTTGACTGCCTGTGGCATACCATAATTGGAAAAACAAAAAATTGCACCATCTAAACAGCGTTTATGCGATGCAAGTCATGTTGATTCAATTTGATTGTATACCACAGGAAAGAAACATGCATCGTGTAAATGGGGCGTTATAGATAACAGGAATGATGAACCATCTTAGAATTACATTAGTCTTAAATCTGAATAGAAACAATTCATCCGTACAAAATCAGATTTTAACAGCTATCCCTACGTCAGACAATCGGAATATATCACAGTATTGTTTATTTTTTTAAGACGGCAGCATATGGAAAACTAATTAAACATCGTACGGCTATTAAATTGATTTAAAAGAAAGTTGTAATCTTTTACAGCTGTTACATAATCGTTTTATAAAGACCAAGGCTGAGTTCAGACTGCTTAAATCATGTTGTTGGAAAAGGTTAAAGAAATTTAAATAGTTGATGCATTTTACTGATATTTTTGTTTTTGTTAAAAATTTTCTTTCGTAATTTAGCGGCAATAGCTACGTGGGTAGGATGACAGACTGGTCTGTGTGAGGTTGTGTGTTCGATACTCGTTTGTTGGAATTATGACTTTGACCAATTTAATGCTTATGCAAGTCGTTTTTGGTATTTTTCAATAGAAAAGTTTTGGGTTATAATTATTTTAATCTGAAAAATTCGTGATCCCGAAACGACCATTTTCATAATTGTTATGGTTTAGATACCGTATAAATGGATGTAATAAATACCTTTTATGTGTCAAAACCAGAATGTCCGTTGAGAGATTAAACTTATCACACTTCTAAACTAGTTTTCTTAATGGAATTTATTTGACGAACAAAAGTTAGATTTAAATATTATTGATTCACTTTTACAAAAAAATACTTATCACTCCAAATTATCAATAAAACAATTTGCAATTATTTTCGGAAGCTCTGTTTTTTTTTTTAAATCAAACTAAAAAAATACTTTTCCTTTTCTCAATAATAATCACAAAGCACTGAAAACTTTTCACAATTTATTTTATCAGTTACTCTCGTCGTTAAACTTTCATGACGTCACCTCGCACAGCGGTGCGTCGTCACGGACGCTCTGCTATCGCGCGACTGAAAGCTGTAACCGAAACTTGTTTACATGACTTTACGATCATATTTATGTATTTTAAATGTATTTTTGTATTCATTGTGAATGTTTTCTGCAAATATTTGTTAAATGGCATAGTGTTTACTTCCGTTTTTATGATTCTTTTTATTTTAAGGGTGGAGAAATATTTGATGTTTTTCGTAGTTGTTTCGTATGTTGTTTTTATTATAATTTTACTTATGAATGTTGAATATTGACACAATGTATTTTTCATACTTGCAGGAAAACTCCAAGTACAGCCGTCTTTATTGCAGCCGCAGCGTGGGTAGGCAGTAAGGTGAACCGATGACGTGGTGCAAGTTGCGGGAACCCACCGTATATTTAACAATTAGATTAGTTAAAGACAAATACAATTACAAAAAGTATACAACTACTCAAAAGTCATACGTTCATTTCACAATACTCCTATACAAGAAGAGCAGGACAGGGGCCTAAGTCCACAAGTGGCTGTCTTTAAACTGAATTGTAAATTGATAATATAATTTATGATACGGTTATAAGGTCACAAAATTCGGTAAAAGATAATTCATTGTTTATCGAATTGAAATAACACGTCTATTTGCTATGTTATAGCCAAATCCTACAACTCTCAAAGAATGACAGTTGTGATTGGAATATCCGGACAATTTAAGTTATTAATCAAATTGATAAACAATTAATTTTCTGATTTTACATTAGTGATATACAACGAAGTCTGCCTTACAAAGGACTATCACAAGTTTTTTAATCGTGTCGAGTCTGATACCTACTATGTACTATGTAATTTTAAAACTAATTTAATCTACAACTATCCGCGAGTAACTTTTAATGGCACCTTTTATAATTTATGCTCTTTATTTCATTGGAAGTTTCTTACTAGCGTGACACTTTTTACTCAGATCTCACGGTGCTGTTTAATCTTCTTCTTCAATCTTCTTCATCTATCTATCTATCTTCTATAAATATACGTATAAAAGGAAATCGTGACTGAATGGTCTATCTACACACAGCTCAAACCACTGAACGGATTGACCTGAAATTTGGCACATAGATAGTTATTATGTAGTAGGCACGTAGGCACCCGGTAAGAAGGGGTTTTTAGAAATTCGACCTTTAAGGTGGTGGTGAAAAGGGGGATTTTGTTTGTTTGAGAAATCTTAACACATTGAAACTTGGCACACATGTAAATTATAAAGTTTGTCATTTTTGGTTTTCCTAAACTAAACGGGTATTGGGGGATGTTAAAGTTTGGATGGAATAATTTTAACGCGCGATCCGATTAACTTGAAACTCAGTATTTATACTTAAAACTAATAATTAAAAATAACATGTAAGTATCAGGGGTTTCCGAAAATCCCCGCCAGAAAAGTGAAACGGCGTCGTTAATTTTACAAATGAGGATTTTACTACGTGGCTTCATTAACTCGAAAATTGGTATAAATAACCTATAAGTCATAAAACGGAAAAGCCGCAAACCACTTTTCAAAAATTAACTCCTTTGGGGGTGAAAAGAGGGGATACAGTTTGTATGAAAAAAATCTTATTTCGTTGATCTGTAAACTTGAATATTGGCCCGATACTTCATCCTACTCGTAATTCTCCTGCCCTAATCCCAATTTATTTGGGGTCGGCGTAATATGCCTAATTATACTTATGTATAAATCTATATAAATATAAAAAGAAACCGTGATTGACTTATCCATCAACACATAGCTCAAACCACTGAACGGCTGGTCTAAAATTTGGCACACAGGTATTTATTATGACTTAGGCATCCGCTAAGAATGGATTTCTGAAAATTCAACCCCTAAAGGGGTGTAACGGGGTTCAAAATGTGTATGGAGAAATCATATAAGATAGATCACAAAAGAAAGAAAGAAAAGAAAGATCGCTTTTAGCGATAAGACCGCCCATTGTATCACCCTATGTAAAATTTCTACATTTATAGCTGTAATTTTTATGGTGTACATAATAAAGAGTATTCTATCTATCTATCTAGATCTACCAATTCGAAGACTCGCGGAATTACTTCGATTTTAAATGTGGCCGTGGACCACTGAGCTTGGGCACAATCACCTCTTCCCATTCGTATGGGAGGCCTCGGCGTCTGCAATTTTTTTAGTATTAGTTTACGAGTTTAACGAAATAATATGGACACGGATATCAAGGAGGTGAAAAGTCGTATTCACTAGTCTGCCACGTCCATCATCAGCTCTCAACACTCCTCGTCACCGACGATACTTATTTGGTTCGGTGGATCACTTTGCCGTACACCACGCGTACCGTTGTGAAAACCTGGAAAAGTCTAATCATGACAAATCACTTAACGCGTGACAGCTTCCTCAGTGATCCTACCATCTGCGCCAGTCAGGATTGAAAGGGCCTTGAAGGACGAGGAAAAAATAAAATATAATTCATTAATTATTTAAGTCTATATTGAGATGTGTAACAGATGGGGATGTAAGATACGCACTGATTAATTAACTAAAACTTAGTCTAAATAATCATAATATGCCAAATGAGCGACCACACAGATCGTGCTGGACAAAAGTGCTTATACACGCAAAATCTGTAAGGGCTGTGGTTCCATAACTAGGTTCACTTGACCACAATACAATTTTCAATACGACGATATTGAATGGAAATGTGAGATATCATGGTTAATGAACAGAACAGAAAGATACAGTAGGCCCATTCCTTGGGCTACAACGTTACGATCATATAAAATATTAATATTCTATTTTATACAGTCATTTCGGTATTAATAAAACAGTTTCAAACTGTTCCGGAATTATTTTTTCTTTACGAAAACAATCCATGTGCCCGATGGGATTTCACATCGACATAAAATTACGAACTTCCATACATTCTTTTCATTCTTTCCAAACTGTAATTCCCTATTTAACCCCTTTTAGGAGACACATTTTCAAAAAACCCTTCCTTCGTTATAAAAGTACTCGTCGCAACATTTCATGGTTCTAAATTCCACGGTTTTGGCTGTGCACTGTCTGTCAATGAATTAAGGATTTTAAGATTTTAAATAAGTAAATAACCGGCCAAGTGCATGTCGGACCACGCACATTGTTCCGTAGTTGGGAAGTTGGGATGAATTTATCCCAAAAACAAACTTAACATTGTATTTGAAAAACATGTTCTCCCATACATCGATATAAGCCACGGACAATTCTCCAACTGCAAATTTAAGTTGGTCTATTACTCGTTAACTTGTAAAGCTGACTTAGCTGTGATAGTTTTTCTTTTAATTTCACTCTATGTATTACTGCCATGCATTTTTCACATCTCCCTAAACAACCATTTAGCTGGTAGGGGGGGGGGGGGGGGGGGGACACACACTTGACTCTAACAAAAATGCTTAATATTACGCAAACGGATCCTTGAATCGAAAAGTGGTGTTCACAGACCTGCAATATTTTTGAACGACCTATCCAACGATACCCCACGCCATGGGATAGACGAGAAAAAAATATCATGCCCACATTACGTGCAAGGGAGGTACCCTAAAAAATATATTTTCAAGATTATATTTCAGCACTTTGTCGGCGTGATTAATATGTATACCTTGCCAAATTACAGCTTTCTAGTATTAAGCGCCTCTGAGAAACAGCGGGGACAGACAGACAGACAGACGGACATGGTAAAACTATAAGGGTTCCTTGTTTACTACGGAACCCTAAAAAGTATTTCTAAAGTATCTGCCAGCTTTTTGAAAAGAAACCACACTTGGAGATTCGCATAGCGAAGTTACCATCTTACGAAGTTATAAAAAATGTCGTATCGTCAATCTTAGATTGTATGGAGTAGATCTTCTTCTTAATAATTTGTGTGTCCATGCGTTACCCATATCGATGATATTCGATCTTTTGTGTAACATCAATGGAAGGGTAAAACGCTTGGCTTTGAGTAAGGTTTAGGCCAAGACCCATTCGAAATCTATTATGTTTGGAGACGAACTAAGTTCAAAACGAAAGATTAAAAATATGTTATTATTTCGTGTGATTTTTCCTTACATACTCCTAAATGTTTCCTTATTGACCCGTGGGAGTGATAGACGTTTCTAAGCTTTCGCAATTTCTACACATAATAGAAAAATGGAGACAGATTTTGGAAGGTATATTTCCCGATCAATTATTTATGGTATATTTATGGCACAATCAAATTGTATCCTCCAATATATTTGTATTCTCAATGTATTGTGCCCAAAAATAAATAGTAATCAAAATATACCTAGTTCTTTCATATTTTTTTATAATGTCAAAAAAGATTTCATTTGGTAATTACTTAAGTAGAACACCGTGTGACAATATTCTTTAAAAACAGGCTTTATTAAACTACTACAAAGTTAAGGTCAAAAGGGCAGGATGGTTGAGGATCTTTAAACATAAAGCTATTTTCTAAATCTTATTTTTAAACACTTGGCATTCGTACTTCACCGTGCCGTGCATATGAAAGCGATGATATTGACGAAATAAGAATGATAAGGGTTGTTCACAGTTAAAAAAAAAACAGCTATAAAAACCGCTTGAAGTTGCAGGTGTCTAAAGCTCGAAACTAACTACTCACCTCATCTGCCAAACTTAACACCTAAGCAGCTTATAATGTACGTGGGTACATTATAAGCAGTGGTGGCACTGCGCTGAGACTCAGGTCCCCTCTCTGAGAGAGGGAGTGCGTAACCCAACACACGAGGCTAGCGCGATAGAATTGGATGCCTCATGTAGGTAATTGAATTTTAGGTTCTAGAACAGTTTTTGTCAAGATTAAGTTATTTAGTGAATTAATACAACTCGTCAAGCTTCCTTGAGGTTAACGTCACGTCGCCTGCACCCGTTGTCTTAGTCTGATCAAGACGGTGATAAATTACTGTGAAAATCCGCGACTTTTAAAATAATACGTTATTCTTTTAGTTTGGGACTTGCAGCATCAGATTCATTACTCTCCTGTTTTGGGTAGATTTTTCAAACCGAAAAGATATTAATGATGTCTATCAAGTGTATTTTAGTTTTCTGGAGATTTTTCTGATGTAATAGTTCAGTAAGTTTTATTGTTTTTCACTACAGAAAATTATAGAGCAAACCATTCCCATATATGAAAAAAAAAATGCTTGGTTTTTTGGCAGACTGACAGACAGGTGAATAAACAATAATTAAGATCCTTCAATCAATTGGTACTACTATCACCAATCTGTCACAATCTAGGTATTTATTAGTTTTCTGTTACTCTTGTTCACCTTTAAATCTTAACTGAACCTGTTATTGGCAATCCAGATTTCAAATCATCCGGTAAATTGCCCCGGAAAGCACATTGCAATCTGACGTAAGACATTGCCAATTCCATTGAATTTTAAAACGAGTCCAAATCGAGATCAAAGCGAGGAATAAGAAACCAGAACCACCAGAATAAGAAATCTCGGAGTAATTTTCGACCTAAGCGAGTTGTAAAGTGGGATAAGTAGGGTAGTTATTTGGCTTATCCATCTGGGATCTTGTAATAAAGGTATAAGGTACTCTTACTTCCTACTTCTTACTTTTGCCAATTTACAGATAACATCCTCATGAATATTCATATTTCAACACCATCTTTGGGATTTTGGCTTTTATTTGGTCCTAGATATTATAACGCTTTTCCAATCCACATTAAGTAGATATACTTGTGAACTAAATGCGAGATATACTAATATTCCCGATGCTCCGCCTAAATTTCACCAGACAAGGCTGTGTCATAGACAATCTTTTTTTCTAAATCTACTTGCTACCTTCAATGTAGGTATAAAATACGTTTTTATGCTCCAGGAGCCTTATTAATGCAAACTACGTGCACTTACAAAATGCTAGCTTCGATTTCAAGGTCAAGAAACTTATTTCTCGTTTTCGTTTGCAAAAATCTCGGCACTTTTGCGCTTTGAGCCGAGTGATAAAATTAGCCCTTGTCACGTCTGCCGGGGTCGCGGGAAAGTGCTAAAGGGATACCATGGCCTCTGGCAACACTCAGGCAACGGAAGAAAAACGGGTGGATTTTAGTCTCACTCCGCTAGGGCTGGGAGAAGTTATTTGATAATTTCCCACCCAAAAATAAAAAAGATAGCTCTTGTCACGTGGAACCCTTTTTTTGGGTGGGAAATTATCAAATAACTTCTCTTGCTCCGGGCGCACAGTGGTTCGAAATCGATGCTCCGTGGACATTGAAATCAAAATTTCTCTAGGCGAGAAATAAAAATCGGAAGGGCTTTATTTCAGTATTGTTTATTTTTATATTTGGTAATATGACAGCTATGGACAGCAACATCTCCGAAAAAAAATATATTTTCTATTTATTCGTTTTTTCTCACAATTTAATAAAACTTAAAGCCTGCTGCTTACATGGGGTGTTGTCCCACATGAGGCGATTCCGAAATGCTATAAAATGCACACCCATGCGCGCCGCTTCACTAACAGTGTGTTTATGATTTTTACGTTGATATACGAGTAGGTGTGATCTTGAAAAATATACAAAGTATAAAATAAATAAATATACAAAATATACTTTAATGTGCTAATTTCATTAACAATAATGAGAAATAATGGAATATACAATATAAAAAAACTAAAACACACTCACTTTTACTGCTTCGTCCAATTTTGATAGGACAATAAAATTGAATACACTGAATTATCTTTCTTCACTTCCGACTCCCAGTTATTCTCCATTTGTTTTTGGTCAGTTCTCCGCATGTGATGTTAAGAAGAGCATACTATCGATTACTTCCAATGCAGTAGGAAGTGACTGTATCAGCCGTAATATGTTAGTCCCTGTGCTGGACGTTATCCTTCCCGTCATTTGTCACATCCTCAATTTTTCTGCATCAAGTGGTGTCTTTCCATGCTCATGGAAAGATGCTCAAATAATTCCTTTACCTAAAAAGTCGAATCCCACATCCTTTGCTGAATACCGTCCAATATCCGTTTTACCATTCCTATCCAAAGTCCTTGAACGTTTGATTCACAATCAAATAAGCACTTTCCTCTCTAAAAATAATCTCCTCAACCCCTTCCAGTCTGGCTTCCGTCCTGGTCATAGCACAACTACAGCGCTTCTGAACATTACGGATGATATAAGGTCTGCCATGGAAAGCAGTAATCTAACGGTCTTAGCTTTGCTAGATTTCAGTAATGCTTTTAATACTGTTGATTTTGATGTTTTACTTGGCATCCTATGCTCCCTTAACATATCTCCATCGGTAATTGACTGGTTTCGTACTTACTTGTTCGGTCGCCGGCAACGTATTTGCATGGGAGAGACCTTGTCTTCCTGGAGTAATACTTCTGCCGGTGTACCTCAGGGAAATGAAATGAAATGAAATGAAATTGTTTATTCTGTAAATAGGATATGAGAATCACTTTTACACGTCATATTAAAAAATAAGCTAGATGGAGTCGACATTTCCTATCTGACTACCCCTGAGAAGAAATGGCGAAACAAACTCAAGGGTCAAAGTCTCTTTTAAAGTCCAGACATAATCTTGGTCAGATCATGTGAGGACCATGTAGATCTATGTCTGAAATGGTCTTTTGAGGAAAGAACCACACAAATTTGAGTGGACCTGTCCAGTCAGTGCAAGCATTTGTCAGTAATCGTGTAGCTCAACTCAAAACTTAAGGAGCTCAACGACTCGACGAACAATACCAAGGAAAGGACAATTGGTTTGGCCGCATAAAGAACTCAAAATGCCAGACCATAATTAAAACTAAGAGAAAAAAAAAAAAAAAAAACAACGAAATAAATAAAGATGACCCACATAGTGCTCACATTCACAATAATTAAAGTAATATAATACTTTTCAAGGTACATACATAAATATTCACTTAATTTTGCTTATAATATTCATCAATGTCAATATGTACATATAGTTGTACATAATGATGATTTTGCATAATTTAAATATCAAATTTAATGGTTTTAGCACAAAGCTTATCAGAGCGAGCAGCTCAATCCCAAGCTTTTTTGTCTTCTAAATAATCTGAAATTTTATAGTACCCCTTTTTACAAAGTTTGGTTTTAATACAGCTTTTAAATCGTTTAATGGGTAAATTTCGAATAGCAATAAGAAGTTTGTTGTAAAAGCGTATACATTGACCCATGAACGAGTTGCCTACTCTGTGGAGGCGAGTGTGTAGTACAGCAAGATTATGTTTATTCCTGGTATTTAAACTGTGGATATCGGACATTTTCTTAAAATTTGATATATTTTTGTGTACATACATAAGATTATCAAATATATATTGAGAGGCTACAGTCAGAATATCTATTTCTTTGAATTTTTCTCGAAGGGAATCTCTTGGACCTAGGTTGTAAATGGCTCGAACAGCCCTTTTTTGTAAAACAAAGACGGTATTAATGTCCGCACAGGTTCCCCAGAGAAGAATCCCATAGGACATAAGACTATGAAAATAACTAAAATAAACAATTCTGGCCGTATCTACAAGGGTGGCGTTCTATCCCCTTTACTTTTCGCAATTTTTATTAACTCTATCTCTGACGAACTAATTTCTTTCTATAATTATGCAGATGATTTACAAATTTACTCGCGAGCTCCTTTGGGAAATCTGTCCGAGGCTATATTTACGATTAATCGTGACTTGGCCCGTATATGCGAATGGAGCAAGAGATATGGACTTATGGTCAACCCCATAAAGACGCAGGTTGTGGTGGTGGGCAGTTCTAGGATGATCTCAAGGATCGACTGGACGACTCTTCCCCAAGTTTCTTTTGACAACTCAGTTGTTCCCTTCAGTGAGAAAGTTAAAAACTTAGGAATATTGATTGATAAGAACTTCTCTTGGACTGCCCAGCTACAGGAAGTTAGCCGCAAGCTATATGCATCCGCTGCAGCTTTGAAGAGATTGCGTAATTTTCTACCGACTGCCACCAAGATTGCGCTTGCACAAACGCTTCTTCTACCCATCCTTGACTACGCTGATACCAGCTATCTTGACCTTACCCAAGACCAACTTGATAAACTTGAGCGGCTTCAAAATTTTTGTATAAGGTTCATATTCGGTTTGCGTAAATTTGACCATGTTTCCGAATTTCGTGTGAAGCTCAAGTGGTTACCAATTCGCCTTCGCCGGAATGCTCATATTCTTTCCCTTTTGTATAATGTCCTCTTTTCCCATTCCACCCCTCTCTATCTCAAGGAACGTTTCCAGTTTCTTGGCGACTCCCACACGAAATTTTTAAGGTCATCAGATAACTTGAAGCTTAAAATGCCTATGCATTCCACAACGTTCGTCGACAAATCCTTTACTGTCCAGGCCACTCGTTTGTGGAATGCTTTGCCAGTTCAAATAAAACGCGCAATCGTTACTCGCATTTAAAAGACTCGTAAAGGAACATTACTTGTCGCTGTGAGATTGTTCTCGTAACTGTAATTATCTTTAGTCTTCATTTATTTTCGTTGCTTATACATTTAATATGTATGTATTTATGTATATATTATTTAGGATATATATATATGTATATCTGTGTATCATTTTAGTATATTGTATTTATTTATTTTTTTACACCAACGACAGCCCCACTTTATGTCCAGGCAAATCACTGTCCATCCTATGGTTGCCTGGAAGAGATCGCAGAAAGCGATAAGGCCGCCCATTGTATATTTTGTAGTCTTTGATTTATTTTTTGGTCATGTATTTTTTGTGGTGTACAATAAAGTATATATAAATAAATAAATAAATAAAACACACTCAAGTAGAGACCCATTTACAATATAAATATTTCTTAAGATAATTTAATTCGTTGTTAGTAGATTATGTCAGTAGGTAAAAAGTTTGACTTCTTAATTAACATAAAAAAATATATATTTTTAGTAGTACAAAAACTTATAACTAATACAGAAAAATACTAAGAATAGGCAATTGTATAAATAACAAATATATTATTTCACCACTTCACTCAGAGCAGAGTAATGAACTTCAAGAAATTCAGTGGATTTCTCGAAGGAATTTAATACATATTATTTGACATCTTTGGGATAGGTACACATACCAACTGGAAACGATAATTACATAGTAATGATTGTTGTTTTAATGTTGTTTGTAATCTCAAGTTAAACAGGAAAGCAATGCTAAATGCATGCTAATTAACTTATGATAGTAATTTAGTCTCATCACATTAGTGCAAATTGAATATTGTTAACGAGTTAAGATACATTAGTTAAGGTCTATTTTTACGAAGTGTTTAACTAACTACTATTAATTAAGATACGATTAAGAGGATACTTTTATATAAATAGGGACAACAGCGTCAAAATCATTAGTTTTTGTCAGCAACTGTTCGCGCTATAACATTAACTTCTTGCTTACGTACAAACTTACTTATTATCATGAAAGGGTTTTATACAAATTTGGACATATTCATATTTGTAAAAACAAAAAGTTATTTTTTGCAGCCTAGTATTTTGTTAGAAGCTCTTCTAACCAAAGCGACAAATTTGTCTGAAGAAGAACAAAAAAAAATTAAACAGTTTTGTCAAGTGTATGTGTGTTTTGCATATAAATTGGAAATCGTGTAATCGAACGATGCATACATTCGTCAAGAAGTATGAGACTTGGCTAGAAAAAGAGATCGAATGGCCCAACTTCATTAAAGACAGATTTGTAAAAAAGTGAAGTAATTGCATTGGTATCAATCGACTCTGTTACTTATACTGTTGAACCTTCAAAGTGTTAGTGGTATAAATGAAGGTGCATCCACGTCCAAAGTAACTACATGTACTGTTAGCAGTTAGTGTTGTATGTGTATGTTAGTGTTGTAACTAAAAAGGAGCCCTAGAAAACCTTTCTCAGAATTATGCCAAAACAGAAGAAGAGAAGAATAGAAGATAAAAGTTCTTTTAACGCACGACTCTCAGGAACTTGCATATGCTGCTGCAGTGAGTTATGGTGAGGAGAATTAGGACGTGAAAGATTTAATAAAATACATATATTACCGAGCATCCTGAAAAAGCAGCAGAGATCAAGAATTTTTTGAAAGGCAAGACAACTACTAACAAGTATTCAGCAGAGAAAGCGTTGGGTATATTGATTTCTTTGAAATTATCGAAGTGGCAGTATTTATCTTTAAGGGAAACTGCGAAAGAAAGTGGAGTAGATTTGTACCCAACATAATATTCAGTTTTTAATGCCAAGAAGGCATGCTATCCTCCTGAGAGCGATATTGAAGTGACCGAACGAGGAGTTAAAGTAAAACTTCAAGCTATTTTGGACATCACTGTCACTAGACTTGCCAAAACATTAAACTTGGACCATTTGCAAAATAAAGAACTCATCTTAATCTGCAAATGGGGCTTCGATGGTGCGTCAAATCAAAGCCACTACAAGCAATGCATGAATGCAGATGAAGACGACTCTAGTGTTTTTATGAGCTCTTTTGTGCCCTTGCAATTGATGTGTGGTGACGATTTGGTCTGGGAAAACCCAAAACCTTCTTCTACAATGCTTAGCAGACCAATTTATTTCGAGTTTGTCAGCGAAAATAAGTTGGACATGAAGGAGGAAATGGTTTTGGTCGATGCTGAAATTAAAGCATTGAAGCCATCTATCATTGAAAATCATATACAAGATAAACATTCAATGTTAATGACCATTATAGATGGCAAAATAACGTCTCGCCTGTCACAAACCTCTATGCAAACATGTGACTGTAAAGCTGTCCCAAGTGAAATGAATGATTTGGAGAAGATTCACGTGTAAGTTGAATATTGTAAATCTATGTTAAAATATATATCTTTTTTTTTATTTAATCGAAAAACACCTTTAACCTTTTTATTCATATTTTAGGAAATCTATATCATCTGATATTTACAAGTACGGTTTGCCGACTTTGCATGCATGGATCAGATCCATGGAATGCCTGCTGCCTATCGCATAGCGATTAGATTTAAAAAAATGGCAAGCCAGAGATGAAGCTAGTAAAGCAGCTTTGAAAAGTCGCAAACAGACGGTACAGCGAAAAGGTGAACGGCAGATTTCGTACAGCTTACTTTTTTTGTTGTTTTGTTATAGAATTTGTACCACATATTAAGGCAACTAAGCCATTTATTTTCATGAAGTGTACTATTTTTAGAAGTTTGGATTAATTAATAATATTTAAAAAAGATTTTAATAACTACATGTAATTTAGTCGTAAACTAAACGCAGTTATGTTGGTATTTAAGCTATGCTCGTCATGAGGATATTACCCGACCTGCCCCCTTCTTAGATGAAGTAATATTAAGAATTAATTAATTATAAATAAAATAAATGTACTTTAAAAAACTATTAACTGTATTGTTATATTTACCTACACTCAAAACCCCATCAGGACTTCATCATTATCAAACTATTGCAGTCAGCTGCTGGACATAGATATCTCCTAATGCACTCCGCTGAGTAGGTACGATCCTCATCTCAATTTATCTACTTGATAGGAAGTAAAACACTACAAAAATAGCGACAAGCAATCTAGAACATATACTTTATTACCGAAACAATGTTTATGTGCCTATAAGTAACAATCTACATTGGTACACTAGTACTTAACATAAAAAAATAAAACTGGTTATAACTTTTACGTCCCAAGTTCTAAAAATCCAAGGATTTAAAAAAAGGCTTGTCTATCGTATTAACTACCAATTAAAACAAAAAATATCCCAAAACACGAAATTTTAGTAGCTGTACGAAAGTCCCATACAAGCCTGGCGTTCGCCTTTCGAGACGAAATGGGACTCCTAGTGGATATCGTAAAACAAGGTTAGTTGATTGATTTATTTTGTATAATATCAAAGGGTTTTTTAGTTAGGGTAATATTATAAAACTTATCTAATAATGTTCTCATATCAGTATTTTTATATAAAGGTGCTGGAACCACGAATGATAGCAACACGGCTAGAATTTTTTTCCAGTGTCCTGAGAAGACTGCAAATATCACTGGATTGAGCCAGGAGCTCATCCAAAAATTTGCAATTATTCTCCGTGTTGTGTCATCAGGACAGTCTATTAATATTGATTTGTTTGCCAATTATCTCGACGAAACTGCGCAGCTGTATGTGGAACTGTATGGTTGGTATTTCATGAATTCCAGTATCCGTAAACTTCTGCTGCATGGAGCCGAAATAATAAAACATTTCAACATTTTGCCTATAGGAAAGCTATCAGAAGGGCCCGAAACAAAGATTTTAGAAAACTCAGGGAACATCATACGCGGAAATTTTGTCGCAGAGCGACAAAACATGCCATCTTTAATGGTTTCATCGGATCCTCAGACCCATATTTGTCAAGCATTCGACCTAAACTGACAAATAAGAGGAGAAACTTAACTTAACGTGATTTAACTGAAGAAATGAAGTCTCTTCTTTTAATTGACCCGGATACCATGGATAAGGAAAACATTGAATTTGTTGAGGTGCCAAGAATGATGGATTCTGATTTTGAATTCTTTGATAGTGATGACGAAACTCAGTAGACTAGATTTTTATGTTTGATGTATTTGTGTAAATTTTATATATTTTTCAATTATACAATTGCCTAATCTTAGTATTTTTCTTTATTAGTTATAAGTTTTTGTACTATTTTTTTTTTAATGTGAATTATGAAGTCAAACTTTGTATCTACTAACATAATCTACTAATAACGAATTAAATTATCATAAGACATATTGCAAAATCTATTTATATTGTAAATGAGTCTCAATTTGAGTGTTCATTTTAGTATTTTTATATTGTACATATATTCCATTATTTCTGATTATAAATAATAAAACTAGCAAACTAAAGTCAATTACTTTGTATATTTTCAAGATCACACCTAAAACAACATAAAAATCTCTAACAGAATTTCTCGAAATTCAACACTCTCTGTCCATAGCTGTCATATTACCAAATATTATAAATAATACTAAAATAAAGCCGTTCCGATTTTTATTTCTCGCCTAAAGAAATTTTGATTTCAATGTCCACGGAGCGTCGATTTCGAACCACTGTGCGTCAACCCGGGCCTGCAGTGCTATTCTGTAACCTTCTCACCGTGAAAACTTAAGTGAAGTGTACGTGGAGTGAACTGTCAGTGTCATCCCACCTGATACTAGGGATGGACCAAGGATTACATTTACAATCATAATCGAGATTTTAATAATATTTTTATGCTAATCATAATCAGTTAACTGATTAAATAAACGCAATCCCATGACCCAGCCCCGATGTTTTGAAGAAGCGCTAGTGGATTGAGTCGACTAAAGACTGTGCGACGTTATTCAGCGTTGTAATTAACCCAAATCTATTCAATAAGAATAGATAACCGAGTGTGCCAAGTGATCGAGTGAGAAAGTGTGCCTGGCTGACGGACCATAGAATTGATCCCCTCACAATCTATGTGGAAACCTAACTAAACGATGTTTGAGTATGTGTACATAAGCCATTTGAATAAAAAACATGTGGATTATTTAATGTGTCTAATATTTTATTATAGGTAGGTAAATTTAAACCGACCTACGCGTTGCCAATAATAAAATAATATTCATAAAATCACCGTCATCAATACTATAACAAAATTCAACAGGTCAACTGACACACGCGCACCGCGCGCACCTCGGCCTGCGGACGGCTATGCTCACTTCATCCAGCCCAAGTGAAGTGATGTTGCTATGGCAACGAGAATCGAGTGAAGTGATACGAGTAAGATCACGACACTCGCGCGTCGCGCTTACCGATTCACTTCACCTAGCCGATTCACGTCGGCGCGGGTGGTTACTATGGTTACGAGAATCAAGTGAAGTGATAAGATCACGCCGCGCATGCGCGTGAGGCGTTGTTATTAACATCAAGTTAAGTTTTTTTTTGAATTTGCCATTTTTTATTTTTAAATGCGCGACAAACACAAATTTCGTTTCACTACCTTTATATCAAAATCCAAAATGGCGGCTACAATCATTTTTCATCATGGGTATCGTTTTCATGGTTTTCGGGAGTGTTAAATCCGATAGTGAGGTCAAAATTAAAATGCAAGATGGCGGCTGCAAAAATGTTCAGATTTTTCATCATGGGTGTCGTTTTCGTGGTTTTCGGGGGTGTTAAAGCCGATAGTGTGGTCAAAATTAAAAAGCAAGATGGCGGCTGAGAAAATGTTCAGATTTTTCATCATGGGTATCGCTATCATGGTTTTCGGGGGTGTTAAATCCGATAGTGAGGTCAAAATTAAAAAGCAAGATGGCGGCTACGAAAATGTTCAGATTTTTCATCATGGGTGTCGTTTTCATGGTTTTCGGGGGTGTTAAAGCCAATATTGTGATCAAAATTAAAAAGCAAGATGGCGGCTGCGAAAATGTTCAGATTTTTTATCATGGGTGTCGTTTTCATGGTTTTTGGGGGTGCTAAAGCCGATAGTGAGGTCAAATCTAAAAAGCAAGACGGCGGCTACAAAAATGTTCAAATTTTTGCGTCATGGGTGTCGTTTTCATGGTTTTCAGGAGTGTTAAAGCCAATAGTGAGGTCAAATCAAAAAAGCAAGATGGTGGCTGTGAAAATTACCAAACCTATTGAAATAAAAAAAAACAAATTGGGTTTCTGACTTAAATTCTTTTTTGCTATTTTATTTAAAAAAAACCCTCAATAGTAACGTTTCAGCACTTAAATACTAGTTTTGAAATAATATAAAATGATCAATAGAATTAGTATAAAAATTAAAAATATTATTAAAATCTCGATTATGATTATAAATGTAATGCTTGGTCACTCCCTAGCATCAGTGGGATGACACTGACAGCTCACTCCACGCGAGTTTTCGCGTCTGCCTTGGCAGAGAGTACAACTTTGTGCCCTTTGACGTCGAGACTCTCGGTCCGTGGGGTCCCAGTGCGCATAAGTTATTTGCGGAAATCGCGAAACGTCTAGTTGATGTAACGGGTGACCGAAAAGCTGGCGGCTTTCTCGCGCAACGCATCAGCATTGCAATTCAGCGAGGAAATGCCGCCAGCATCCTCGGTACAATGCCCCGAGGGCCTTTTTTAAGCTTAACTTAGTTTTAATTTAATTTAGTTAATGTTAATAATCATCTTGTAATTTGGTTATGTAAATAAATATATTTTTAGTATAAAAACCTATTTAAACCAAAAAATAAGAAATATAACATGATTGAAAAAAACAATAACAAAATACAATATTAAATCCAAGCAGACACAGATTTCAGTTTACTAAAAAAACCTTAACTCAATTTGGGTGCTACCAGACGAGATCAATGGTTTCTACAATCAGTCTTTAAATCTAAGAAAGGAATTTGTTATTTTCAAATATAAACCTTCGCTCATCTTCTTTTTTCTTCTTCTTTCTGCGATTCTCTTTTTAAGCAGCCTCTCTTCTCTTGGTCTGTTTTGGCATTCTAAAAAGCAACAAAATAAAAATATATGAATAAGAAATTGGATCTATGCCACCACACGATTGGATGGTATGCCACCCTTATAATAATTGGTATTACTTACTGCCAAGTACATAACATTTATTTGTTTGCTAATCAAACTGTCTTGCAACGTAAAATCTGGCTGTATAGCAACAAACAATACATAAATATACAGTACATACTTAAAATTTGGTGGCTCGCTTTCAATTTTGGTGGAGTGAAAACGCCACCAAAGCCATCAAAATTGAGCCACCAAAATTAGAACCAGACATAAAAAAATACTTTAAAATAGAGGGTTTAAGTTACAATACATACATATACACATTTATGCGTAACCCAAATCACTACCTATAACGTGTAGCTTGCTATTAAAAAACTTTAAAATCAACAGTAAAACAATCCACCGAAAAATTAACAATTCTTGTCCCCCGTGCCACCCGATGCTGCTTACGTTTTTGGCGGGAAATCACAGCACTAATCACACACCTGCCACGCGCGCACGGCTGAAATATGCTAAATAATAAAACGCGATTGATCGCACACGCATGAAACTTCATGTTATAGTAAGTTGAACAAGTGCCACCAAAATTTTGATTTTTGCTTGGACAAATTTTGATCGAGTATCCTGTGCTTTTAAATTAGATTTTCTAATTTGGTTTAATTGTTTTTAGATAATGTTTTATAAATGGATACACTAACGAAATTGTTTATTTTTATTGAACCTAAATTGTTACTTTGGTGAATGCATAAAAAAATGGAGCTGGGACATGCCACCCAACTTGAATTTTAAAGCGTTTTTTTTTCCAGATTATTTATATACACTTATTAAAAAAGAAATGTGGCCCTAATTGAACCAAGTTACTTAGTTTACTATAAAAAAAATAAGAAACATCCTATAATTTAACACCTCGATTCTCAACGTGGACACGTAAAATTTTCCGCGGGGATATTCACCCATTACATTAATATTTTATAAAAACATCAATACGAGGTAATTAGTAAATAACAACTAAGTAATACGTGGACCGACCTCCATTGAAATATTAATGCTGAGACATTCTGGCTACTCATTGGTGATTTGAGTTTGTAACGCGTTACTTTTGAGTAGCGTTGTGGACGACGGGCCTAAGTCTTCATTGGGATTACTTTAGTGGCATGTTATAGATTATGATTAAAAACTTTTGGCGCAAGTATATGATTTTAGTGAAACGATGAAATGAAATGATGAAATGAAATGATATGAAATGATGAAATGATTTTATTTTCTGTAAGTAGGTTTGTACAAACTCTTTTACACGTCAATCATATTTAGAAATAAACTAGATGAGCTCGGCGTTTCCTATCTGACTACTCTGAGAAGAAAGGCCAAACAAACTCAGAGGTCACAGTCTCTTTTAAAGTCCAGACATAAACTTCGTCAGATCATGTGAAGACCATGTAGATTGGTGTCTGAAATGATCTTTTGAGGAAAGAACCACACAGATTGAGTGGACCTATCCAGTCAGTGCACGCATTTGTCGGTAATCGTGCAACTCAACTCAGAACTTAAGGAGCTTAACGATTCGACGAACAATACCAAAAAAAGGACATTTGGGTAGGCCGCTTAAATGACTCAAACTGCCAGACCAAGATGAAAACTAACTGAGACAAAAAATAAAAACAATAATCCACATAGTCTTCACATTCACAATGATTTAAAAAAAATATAATACTTCAAAAAGTAAATATTAATGTCATTGTATATATAAAAAAATCATCAATATCACACTTAGTATAAAAATAGGTTTAGTATAAAATTAGTTTGTTGCCTAGGGGTACATTGGAGTAGCTTAATTAATCTCAAGCCTTTTTGTCGTCCAAGTAATCTTTAACTATAAAGAAACCTTTTTGACAGAGTTTCTGTTTAGTAAATGATTTAAATTTATTGAGGCTCAGTTTTTTAACATGGCTTGGGAGTTTGTTGTAAAAACGTATACTTTGGCACTTAAATGAATTACAAATTTTTTGGAGCACAATACGTAAATCTTTATTTCTAGTATTTATGCTATGAATGTCGCTGTGTTAGAATATAGATAAATATTCTTTTTGGCATAAATCAGGTTCTCATATACATATTGAGATGCGACTGTCATTATGTTTATATCCTTAAATGTATCCCTCAGTAAATGCCTACAACTTAGGTTATAAATTGCTCGAATGGCTCGTTTCTGCAGCACAAATATAGCCTGAATGTCGGCTGCATTTCCCCACAGCAAAATGCCGTACGACATTACACTATGGAAATAACTAAAATATACTAGTCGAGCTGTTTCTACATCAGTCAAATGACGGATTTTATACACGGCGTAGGCTGCAGAGCTTAGCCGCTTCGACAATTTGGTTATATGTGGGCCCCACTGTAGCTTTGAGTCCAAAGTAATACCTAATAACACAGTGGTGTCCACAAGATCCAACTCCGCCCCATTTACTAGTACCTATATTGGTTTTTACCTGCTTAACGTACCTAACGTTCGTCAGAAATCTAATACATTTGGTCTTTTTCTCGTTTAAAAGTAATTTATTAACATTGTACTATTTTAGAATCCTCGGTACAATGCCCCGTGGGCCTTTTTTAAGCTTAACTTAGTTTTAATTTAATTTAGTTAATGTTAATAATCATCTTGTAATTTGGTTATGTAAATAAATATATCTCTTTTAGAGAGAGTATTATTTACATCTTCAGTAACTGTCTGTTGTCGTTTAAGCTTAAATAAAAGTGATGTGTCATCTGCAAATAACACTATTTCATGACTGTTCTTTATAAGGCAAGGTAGGTCATTAATATATACGAGAAATAAAAAAGGGCCAAGAATTGAGCCCAGCGGAACTCCCATAGTGACAATAGAACCCGGCGATCGCTTATCGTTAACGTCCACTCTTTGGATCCTATTATCCAAATAAGAAATAAGAAAACTGAAGTGACTTTTAAATCTATTATTTTGCGTTCTTATAATGCAAGTAAGTTATGCAAAAATCTATGTTGCACTAGAACGCCTACACATCAATTTTATATGTGAATATAAAAAATAAGCATAAAGTATTTTATTGTAGTAAAATACTTTATGAAATAAAATCAGGAAGTAATGTCTACCCGAAGCATAAAAAACGATATTACTTCGTCAACGGCGATTACCCGACCCTTGTATTAGTCGTTATGGGTTCTAACTTCGGATGTAAAGTCTCTTGAATACACATACTCTTATTGCATAAAGTCGGTTCTTCTTTAAGTGTGTTAATGTCTACGTTGAAACTGATCCGAATACCAATAGAATCGATGTCTCCTTAAGCTAAGCACACATTACAGCCGCGGCGAGGCGAGCTGCAGCGCGCCCCATTGCAAAAATGCGAAAAGCATATTATTCAGATTTCAAATTTGAATCTGTCTGAAACAACAACAATTACTTTGTTACTATGCGGACCACCGCGGCTACTAATATGCTTTTATTGCAATAACGCCGCATTGCAAAAATGCGTAAAAGCATATTGGTGGGCCGCATAGTAACACAGTAATTGTTGTTGTTTCAGACAGATTCTAATTTCAAATTTGAATTTGTATTTTTCTTTCACGCGAGTGCAAGGAGGCTCGCACATATTTGGACAGGCCGCAGCAACACAACGCACTGCAAAAAATCTTCTAGATCACTTTAGTACTTTTTGTATGAACCATTTCACTCTACAGGCGGGCCGCATCGCAACGCAAAATAAGTAGCCGCAAAAATACACCTGGCGAGCGACCGCCATCGCCAGTGCATTACGCTACGGCCCGGCGCGCATGCGTTTGGTCTGTTCATACTAAATGTACTGAAGTGATCTAGGAGAATTTTTGCGTTGTGGTGTGGACCGACTAAATGTGCGCGACCCTAAAAGTGTTTTCATTAACTCAACTCATTTCATTAGTAGATATGCACGTGTCTCCAGCTCTCTACTCCATTAAGGATGCAGTCTAGTGGAAACTACGTTATCGTCTTTTAAGATAATGATAGGTATTAGCGATTTAATTTAAGTATTATGATGTATAGTCCACCTTGGACTATACATCATAATACTTGCTTTATCATCCCAAGGCTGAGTGTCACTTGCACGTCATAAAATGACAAGGTCCATTTGTGTTTGTGACAGTTAGTTAGTTGCAACCTTAGTGTAATTTTATTTTAGTCGTATTTGTTATAAAATTGGTAAAGCAAATACGAGGTTGACTATATATCATACTGTGTCTTGCACGATGCTTTTCCAAGCAAATCAATTATCTACGTCAACATATGAGATACTCGCAGTACGTGCTAAAATGAGGGGAAAAGGAATTGAAACGAAAGCGGGATTAACGTTATCACCTGTAGGAGCAGGGTTATAATAAATTCCGGACCATGTTTATCTTTTCAGGCAATAAATTCTTATGATATCACCAAAATATAAATCGCTTCTCTGGCAAAATCCAAGACGTAGAATTTTTAATAGATAAATATCATATGGATATCTTACCTGATGAAGACCGGATAGGATGTTGTTTAATGTAATGTCGCCAGTGCGTACAACAGGTCCTTAATTAATAGGGGGTGTTACCTTGATATTATGTAATAGTTGTTTCAGACATAAGGAAAGGAAGGATATCACTGCTTGCACTGTTAATAATAATAATAACAGTTTATTTGTACACAAAACCAAATAGTACAAGGTAGAGTCTTATGATTAGGTTGTACAACATTGACAGAAGTTGAAGGCCATACTTTATTATGTGTTTATCGACCACCAGCGTCAAACTTGTCATCATTATTAATCATTATGGAAGAAATACTAAGCAAAATTTTTACAGATAATAAATTAGTTTTTGTTTGTGGTGACCCAAATATTTATCTATTAGTTAATTCACAAGATGAATGTAAGCTTATATCATTGTTCGCATCATTGAATTTAAAATGTATATTTAATGAAGCGACTAGAATAACAGCAACCTCAGTTCCGTGCATAGACAATGTATTTACTAATTGTAAAATAAAAGAATCATGCTTAATTAGTGGCGTTTAGGTCAGACTATACTGGTCAACTTGTATCATTTGACTTTAGATAAAAAGTTACACGGGGTTATAAACTTTGAAAAAAGAGCTCTCATTAAAAATTAATTGAAAATGTTTTATACCAATATTCTTAGCAAGCTTTCAACAGCTAGTTTTGATTCACAAGACCCCAATATAAACTACGATGCATACGTACACACACACACAGCAGTATGCCAAGAATTCAATAAAGCGTGTCCTGTAAATAGTTACAATCATTACTAAACCAAAATTTAATGAATTGGCCACTGCTGGTATTAAAAAAAACTTTTAACGTATATAAATTACAAACTGAACCGCTAAAAAGTGATAATGTCAACTGCTCATCACCTTTTACAAATTATTGCTTTTCTTGATGCAGGGACGTTAATTGTTGAGGAGTTCTCCTGGTAAGAACCTGAAGAACAAAGGAGAATGAGCAAAATGGTACCCGGCTCCAATAGATATGGTTGTAGTGTCGTTTAAAAGGTCTTACCAAGAGGAACAATATTTACTATAGCCGCCAGTCTCAAATCTGATTGCGTTTGGAGATAAACGACAGTCTTACTAACTAATAAAAACCCTATTCCTTCGGTTGCCATTTGCGTTCCCGGATCACGGTAACCTATTTAGACAGTCCCGTGGCCCCGGCGATAAACATACATAATACGAGTATATTAGGTACCACTTACTCTACTTAAAATAATGAGTAGGTACCAAGGTAATATTTTCTGCATTTTTCCGTTCATGTTTTCTATTAATAATGCTTTTACGTCAGACTTCACCATGCACCCGGCCTCCTTTTAACTCGAACCCCGCTGCTCCTGAGCGCGGGGTGTGCGCAGGAGCAAGATGTAGGGAACCGAGAACTGCATTAGGTATTTATCTTACAAGACTGCGTACAGGGGACCCAGATGAAAGACTTGCGACATTATTTAACATGTCACGACGAAAGCTTGAACGTTTGTTGGTTATTGTGAGGGAGTGTCTCAATAACAATTATGTCGGTATGCATTTGGGAGTGGATCACATTGACAGATCACGATTATTGGAAAAAAATCTCACTGTACCAAAAGCATTATTTGGAAATGAAAATAATGATAAGTTATTATTGATTGGCGATGGTACTTACATTTACATAAATAAAAGCTCGAACTTCTTATTCCAAAGATTGTCCTACAGTTTACACAAGTTTCAGAATCTACTGAAACCTTTCCTACTTGTATGTACTGATGGATACATATTAGATGTAATGGGTCCATACGCTGCAACAAAAACAGATGCGCAAATAATGAGCGACATTATGAATGATGGACAACATCTACTACATTGGTTACTCCGAACAAACGATGCTTTTATCTTGGATCGAGGTTTTAGGGACAGCTTGGACCTCATTGATGAATGTGGGTATGAATCCTATGTCCCGCCAACAAAGAACCGTCAAGAGACACAGCTGACCACTGAACAATCCAACGAAGCTCGATCGGTAACGCTATGCCGGTGGGTTGTGGAAGTGGTAAACGGCCGGTTTAAGCGTGATTTTAAGCTCTTGCGGCAAAAATATTTTAATAAGTCATTGCCCAATATGTTTACCGATTTTAAGATAGCCGCAGCTATCACGAACCACTTCCACCAACCCATCGTGGATAGCATACACGCAGACGAATTCGTCAATATTATAAGGCAGAAAATAGATACCCCGAATCTTCTGCATATGTATGTAGAGAGAAAACGGCTTAATCACAGAAGAGTAGATTTTCAGAGGATAGAAGCGAGCCAGATAGAAAACTTCCCTTCAATGACGGAGGAGGATATAATTCTACTAGCGCTAGGTACATACCAACTCAAGCTGGCAAGATCTTACTGTGCCGAGCATTTGTCAAATGGTCTGTATATTATTGAAACGTACAGAGAGGGAGCACTTGAAGATCTGCCAGACTATGGTATACACGAAGATGCCTGGCTTTTGCGTGGACGAATCCAGTCGCGACATGTCCGTGTAAAAACATATTTTTGTTACATATTGATCAACAGTGCAAATACTATTGTCCAACAATATTGCACATGTTTAACCGGGCGACGTACGATGGGCACTTGTGCACACATAGTGTCCATCGTATGGTACCTAGGCTATGCGAGGCATACGGGATTTACTGCTCCGGCAACTTTCCTTAATGCTGTTATAGTTGATGCCAATATGTAATGTTTTAAATCTACTCACTTATTGCTAAAATATATGATTTTTATTTGAAGAACGCTTGTTTTCTTACTTCTTTTAATAATAGAATCCTAAGTGTGTTATATCATCGTCTAAGTTAATCTTATCCTAGCTTTATTTTACTAATATAAATAGTTTGTAGTAAATTCTCATTTATAAAACTTAGTGAGATTACTGCTTCCCAAACGTGAATAGCGACAAGCGCCATGGTAGACATTTTTGTGCATCAAAATGTCTTTTCAATGATATATTAATGATAACTATTGGAGCGGGTACCACGTCCCATACATTTTTGCCCATTATCCTTTAATCAATGTTTAGACAGCGGTACGTTTCCTGATGAAACATAATAAAGTAGTACTAATTTTCAAATCGGGTAGTAAGAGTGATCCCCCTGCATTGAATAAAATATATGAAAAAGTCATGCTAGATCAGATCAGATGTTGCCACATTTTAATTCAAATAGGATTTTAAATAGTGTTTGGTTTTAACTCATCACATTTTCGAATCCTGACAGAAGTCCCAGGATGCAATTGGCATTTTCTGTGACTTCTCAAAAGCGTTTTTCGTTGACCATAATACACTGATCTGTAAATTACACCACTACGGAATTCGTGGATAAGCTGCTGATCTTATACTTTCCTATATATCAAACAATCAGCAAGAAGAACGACGTCGTTAGTACGTCTCTAGTAAAGATGGGCGTGCCTCAAGCCTCAATTCTTGGCCCTTTCCTATTTCTAGTTTACTTACATGATGGCTAACTTGTCGGATATAATTCTATTCGCTGAAGACATTTCTCTTATTTTTAAATTGATAGAAAAGATACGAATGTCTTACATGTCAACGATAGTCTGGCTGTTCTTTCAAAATGGTTCGCAGCTAATAATCTCTTACTTTAATGATAATAAAACAAAATGTCTTATGTTCTCATTACCAAATGTACCCCAAGTAGGACTAAATTAAAAACTTGATGGCAAAAAACCAGTTGGTATTACGGAAACTGTATTTCTAGGAATTACTCTAGTTTCGAAATTGCAATGGTGCGCTCACATTAGAGCTCTTTCAGGTAGATTAAGTTCAGCTGCACATGCAGTAAGAAAAATAAAGCAGTTGACTGATACAGCCACAGCTAGGTTAGTATACTCTGCTTATTTCCACAGTATTATGTCTTATGGCTTTCTTCTGTTGGGATTGGGAGCTGACTTAGATTCATCACACACATTTCAACATAATTGACATTTTACAAAAAAGGGCAATTCACACGATCTATGGAATGGGTCCTCGTGAGTCCCTTAGAAACAAATTCAAAGAAATTGATTTACAAACTCTGCCTTCTTTTTATACCTTAGAAAGTATTTTGTATTTTCGCAAAACCTTAGGACTTTTCAAAATACACGTAGTAAACATGAAATTGTGATACCTAAATTTAGATTATCAAAAACAATAAGATTAGCAAATCATTTCTTATCAACAGTACTTTTATAACAAGTTGCCAAATACTGTTACAGAACTTAGCGATGGAAAATTCAAAACTCACATCAAACGTGTCCTTATCAAAAATGCATATTATAATATGACTACGTTGAAGACAAAGAAGTTTGGCAATCATTATTTCTGCACATGTGGCTTCCCTGGTACCTTATTAATGGCATACCTATGTAAATGTCTATTAACTGCTCCCAAATTACGATATTAATTTTATTGATTTTACATTCTTCCTTGACATAATCCTTTCATTATTTGACATTACAATACTAACTACGCAGGTAGTTAGCATTGTAGGTGTATAATGTAATTTTGTGTAATGTCAATTTTAATTTAAATTATTTATTAGTAGCTCTTGTGGACAGGATATTAATTCAGATTTGTTACAGTTGTAATGACAATCATGTCAGTTGGTTTAAATGATTTTTATTTTTATTATTTTGTAGATTAGATTATTTTGTATTTTGTGAATGTGAGAACGTTGTAGGCTTAATAGATTGTAGATTTATAGACAATTTTCTATTTTGTTAAGTACTTGGTGACAGGCTTACAATGTCCTCCCATACCTATTAACACTAATTCGAAAACATTGTAAAAGCCAAATTATTTTTAAAAGAGTAACCGTGGAGTTTCTTGCCGACTCTTCTCCATAGGAAACGCCTAATTAATACCGTGTACCTGACGTTTTATAAGTGCCCATGTAGGTTTATGTGAAATCAAATAATTTGATTTGATTTGTGATAATGTATAGCCAGGGAATTAAATTGTTAAGCAAATTAATACCAACTTAAATTGTCCGTATAATCACAACTGTCATTCTTTGACAGTTGTATGAAATGGTTATAACCCAACAAATCGGCGCAGTGTGTCAATTTGATAAATAATTATTTTCCCTGACTGTTCATAATCGTAGTGTTACGCACGATTTCGAATTCCCGTTTGGACTTAATTAAATAAATGAACACGGTCACACGTAAAAGTGCTTGCAGTGATTATCGACGTTATCAGGTCGTAAGTTTTGTCGGTCAAAGTGACCTGACGGAAGGGTTTATGATATTTCTCCTGTAAAGTAGGGTTTTCTGGTGATCAGCATAGATTAACTGGTAGCTGGAAATATAGTGGCTTGTTGTTTATCATGGTATCTATAATATACTAACTTACTCACAACACTTATTACTACGCCTATTTTCCGCGAAGGATTAAACAGGTGATAGTAAGTACACCCACTTAAAATCAGAATCAAAAGAGATTTATTCAGACTAGGCTGAGAACTAGCTTCATGAACGTTAAAATTACATAAGACAGTCCCCCAAAAACGCTCGCCCGTCACCACTTCCTAGTGCATTATCTCAAAAGAAGAAGTGGCGCAATAAACGTCCCAGCAGCACATAAATGTACTTACATAATAATGAGATCGTAATTAATGGTAATTGGACGGTGAGCCTAACCGAATTAATATTATATGACGTTTATTATGAGTTTATCAAAGCTTTGATATAGTACTAATGAGGTCTCGTACATGAGTACTGACATTCACAGAACTGTTATGTTGGGAGTGAAATTATGAATGGCTTAGAAATAATTCAAAGAACTTACACTCAAGTAAAGACAGGAGATTTATTTTCGGTATCCTAAAGGTAGGTGGAGCCCCTGGTCATTCATCATGCACGTTGTTTTATTTGGTTTACTAAAATAATATCGACTATCAGAAAGTTATGAAGCTGAAGTTGCATTCCTGCGTAAGTATCTGTCAAGCACGAGAATTAAGTGCTATGCATGGATACCATTACCGTTAATTATTGTTTTAATAGTTTCATTTTGTAAACATGATTTTCCCTTTCTGACGTTTGACTATAATAAAGTTCAAATTGTAAGTTATTCAGATAGCACGAAAACGAGGAGTGGGTAAATGTTACGTAAATTTGAACGATTATGAAATTAAAAATACTTGTTTCGCACATAATATTTGCGCACAAAACAGATTTTACCTAATTTTAAAACTTAATTTATATCTATGGGTGATAATAATTGTGCTTGTCGCAATTTAAACCAAAATGTCATAGAATTGTTGCCCCCTATTACATGGGATTTAAACATAACTGACGAAATATGGGTGTACTATTACTTACTACTCTGCCTAACCCTTCGGGGAATACAGGCGTAATGTGAAGTTATTGTGGCTTTTCGATTCACTTTTCGAGTTTATGTAACGTTTACGTCACGCGTTCGTGCTAGAGTCTCTGGTCCTTGGTTAGTACCTCCGTTGATATTGAAATTCCAATCGATCACCTTCGGAAACTACAATGTGGACAAAGTATTCACTATACTTCTGGGAAGTAAGTAGGTAAGGTATCTTTTATGATATTCTACACAAGACATGACTAATGATGAAACTAAATTGAAATCCCGTGCGCCGTATTTAGCTCATAGATGGATAGAATACTATTTCTTTTTTATTCCGCACCCTGCTTTTCTACGCAATTTACCTACTTACAGAAAAAAAATCCATGATTGTCCTTGAATAGAGATCGATTCCCATAATATCATTCACGTGAACTATTAATTTACTAAGCTACAAAAAAATATTTAGGGACATGCAAAGTCACTTACGCAAAGTCCAATCACAAAATGTCGGTATTTCCTGCAAATTAAATATACACGATCAAATCATTTCATCGATGGCCACCTCATGGCCTTACCTTAAAAGAAATCTTATAAAACGTGGCATTTTTTCCTTATTTTTGTAAAATGAAACGAAGTCAAAGCTGATTAGAATCAAGATGGCGGCCTCTGAATGAGAATTGAATTGAAAAGGGGAAACAATTTTGTGAAAGATCTGTTTCCATTTTTAACTCAGGTTAAAATTTTAAATATTTTAAATAATTTTGCTATGCTGCTGCTGGGAGAATATTTTAAAGATTTCTCAAGCAGCTGAAGGGTTAACAAAGGATGATATCTGATGATATCGAACTCGCAATAATGTTTAACATGATTATTTACTGGGAACCAGCGTAATGTGGAAAAAGATAAACAAATAATGAGAAAAAGAAGAACAATGCTTATACATTATTTTGACTAAATATTATGCCACCTGTTAAACCTTCTGGAAAATCATCACATTTTTTGTAAGATTTTCTATGTAATATTATACCAAAGCGAATAAGATCTCTCTCCATTTAGCTATAAATGAACTTAGAAAAAAGACGGCTTGAGTCTTTTTCCGCGCCTGTACCCCCATTACTAGGTGTGCAAACACATCACGGCGAGTTTATGGAGATGAAGACTAAGATTGTTTCCAAAGCAATACCTTTTATTGACAATGTAGTAAAATATTTACGAGGTACGTGCCTTCACTGAAGTATGTTATGTAATCACGGTGAGATTGATATCACAGGGCAATCTGGCAGACGTAAAAACCTAAATCAAAATTAAATCAAATGTTTGCTAAAGATACCTAATCTTAGTCTGTGAATCTGTGATAGTCCCACGTCGGCATGGTAAATGTCTGTTCTTACTGAGAGAAGAGTGTTCGATGCAAGAATCATTGATCATCATCAAAACGCTTTCTTACAATAAAGTTGTGATTACAGGCCTATACTTATTATTATTAAGTTTATCTTTATTTAATTTCAGTCGCTGGTCTAGTGGTCACACGCGCTACTAATGAGCATGAGGTCCTGAGCTCGATTCCCAAGTCGAGCAAAGTATTATTGGATTTTTCCATTAATTTCTCAGTAACAGCCCAGAGTTGTGCCCGGCTGATGGCAATAGGCTCGCCTCTATTACATGGGATTTAAATATAACGGGCGAAATGTGGGTGAACCTACTATATATCACCTCTGCCTAAGCCTTCAGGTAATACAAGCGTGATGTTATGATGTTATGTTACGTGTTAATTTACATCATACTGTTTAAATATATATATATATATTTAAATGGGTATTCGCTGATGTTGAGAGCAGGGTCGTAGCCTTTTTTTTTTTTTTTTGAGGGTGGGAAATCATCAAATAACTGCTCCCGCTCTGGGCGGAGCGGGAGGGTGTGTCAGACTCTTACTGACTAAAACCCACCCGTATTCCTTCCTGTTGACTGTGTTGCGGGGGCCTCGGTGACCCATAAGTACCTTCCCGCGACCCTGGCAGGCATCGGCCCTAGTGGACCCCTACTTTTGTGCTGACGACATCTCTTTGAGGCGCGCGTGGAATACGACGCGCCGTCGACCCGGGCCTGTTCCTTACCGGACGGTGAGCTACCCATTGCTCACCGTCCGCAAGCCCGCGCCTACGGTGGCCGGAAATCCGCCCGAGATTCCCGACGCCCAGGGCGTCTCCTGCGGCGGCTAGGGGCGAGAGGGCGCGAAACGTGCCTTTCCCTCAACCATCCCGCCTCCTCCTTCGCGAGCATTACTGCTTCGCAGAAGGAGGTGACGGCTGCCCATGTACATATTGACATATTGACATATGTACATATTACATTGATACATATACACAACTATATGTACATATTGACATTGATGAATATTATAAGCAAAATTAAGTGAATATTTATGTATGTACCTTGAAAAGTATTATATTACTTTAATTATTGTGAATGTGAGCACTATGTGGGTCATCTTTATTTATTTCGTTGTTTTTTTTTTTTTTTTTTTTCTCTTAGTTTTAGTTATGGTCTGGCATTTTGAGTTCTTTATGCGGCCAAACCAATTGTCCTTTCCTTGGTATTGTTCGTCGAGTCGTTGAGCTCCTTAAGTTTTGAGTTGAGCTACACGATTACTGACAAATGCTTGCACTGACTGGACAGGTCCACTCAAATTTGTGTGGTTCTTTCCTCAAAAGACCATTTCAGACATAGATCTACATGGTCCTCACATGATCTGACCAAGATTATGTCTGGACTTTAAAAGAGACTTTGACCCTTGAGTTTGTTTCGCCATTTCTTCTCAGGGGTAGTCAGATAGGAAATGTCGACTCCATCTAGCTTATTTTTTAATATGACGTGTAAAAGTGATTCTCATATCCTATTTACAGAATAAACAATTTCATTTCATTTCATTTCATTTCATTTCATTTCATTTCATTTCATTTCATTTCATTTCATTTCATGCCCTCTCGCTCCGTACCATGGCCTGAACCAGGGCCGGACGCGAGAGGTCTCTGCCGCCGATCGCCTCCACGAGGACACGGCGGTGCTCTGCCCAAGCCGGGCAGACCTCCACCGTATGCTCCACCGTGTCCTCCGGGCGATCCACACAGTGGTGACACCCGGACATTTCCTCCCGCCTTATCCGACACAGGAACCTCCCGAAGCTGCCGTGTCCGGTGAGGACCTGCGTCAGGCGGAAGGTGAGGACGCCGTGGCGCCTCTCCAGCCACTCCTCAAAGAGGGGACTTATCGCCGCAATCGTGGCGTGCCCAGGGTCGTAGCCTGCTGTGTGTGGAGGAAAAAAAAGGATTCAGGCAAAGGATTTTTTTAAATTAAAAATGTCTTTGTCATATCCTGGACTTTTGTGGGGCGTACGAGGGGCCGAAGCAAACTCGCAGAGGCCCGTTAGACGTTTTTTAAAGAAATGAGGCACCAAACGACGATTATCCTTATTCGCTATGCAAGTGGACCCAAGGACAACCCCCGATTGGCGTAGAACTATTGCAGGATATGGAAACAAAGATAATGGATTAAGGGTTTGGGTGGCTAAAATGAACTGGTTATCTAATACTATGGAAAGAATATGGCCCCCGCCTGAACAATGTTTAACATAAAATACACACATAAAATGGCAGGAGGTGACTTGCACACTCAACAATGGGCTACCGAAAACGGTCGCTAGCACATAGTGTCATAGCGACAAGGGGGCAACCTGTCTTGAGATGCTTATGAGGAGTGGAGTAGTATTCTACGGCTATCAGGACAATCCCGGAAATACGGTCAAGATCCCTACCAACATCTTACTGGGATACTTCCTCCCTCCGAGCACAAACGTGCTCGGAGGGAGGAAGTTTTAGGATTCGCAAGAGCTTTAGGAAGCTTTAGGATTCGCAAGAGCAAACGCTCTTGCGAATCTCCAATCAAGCTGGCCAATAAAGGCAAGAAAGAGGTGGGAGCTCTTTTTCTCATTAGTGTTCACTCCAGCTGGCCAATAAAGGCAAGCCAGAGGTGAGGAACAAGACTTCTCCCGGGAGATAGGGTCCGTGGTGTCGCTACTGCCCACCAGCTCGGCACATGCTGCCCTGCGTGTTTATGTATCTCGTTTGGTCTGGATCCTCACCCTAGATCTGTTTCGACAAAGTAACATATACTGACACAGACCTAGAGTTCAGTAGTGCGCAAGCCCCACCACGACGTCAACTCTGTTCAAGTTCGTTTTTTTAATTCTAAGTACATATATCAAAGGTTCACCCCGGTTACTTTAACAATATGAATAAACTAACGCTCACTCGACAGTCTCAACACTCAACTTTTTCAATCAAAACTCTAGTTTAAAACAAAACACAACGCGATGGAAACAATTTCTGAATGCAATGCTCCAATCACGAATGGATGTTATCTCTAGAGGCGTAGGTACCCTGATGCAATCTAACTAAGTGATTGATTGTTTATGCGTAGTGCAGACTGTGTGCATTTGGCATGAAACTGAGGGAAAGAAAAAAAGTTGTAGGATTTTTGGTGTTTGGCCAGTTCCTATATCTACTGTCGAATCGAGACACATAGGCAATAATAATAATATAAAGATTTATTTCCTCTACACAAGTTGCTAATTGTTGTGATAAAACAATGCTAATCTTTGACAGTAGTGCACGAACAACGAGCTCACTTTGTGAGAACCTGGTGCCTGAGGTTTATATAAAAAGTATAAAAACCTCCTGTGTGGGCGCGTTCCCTGGCGCTGCGGCCAACCCGCCGTTTGAGCGCGGCCCAAAAGGTCGGGGCTATCTGGCTGGTCCGAGGATACCGCACGGTCTCTGGTGAGGCAGCAAACCTCCTTGCCGGATTGCCACCATGGGATCTGGAGCAAAAGTCCTCGCGCACGTATGGGAGCGGCGCGAGGAGGTGAAATGCCGGGGCGTAACTCCGCTGCCCCGAGAAATCGCGGCATGGCGGACGGAGCTCCGGCGGGATCTCATGGCGACATGGAGAGTGCGATTGTCGCAACCCAGTGCTGGGCACGCCACAATTGCGGTCACTCTTCAAAGAGGGGACTTATCGCCGCAGAAGGTGAGGATGCCGTGCCGCCTCTCTAGAGAGGCGACACGGCATCCTCACCTTCTGCTTGACGCAGGTCCTCACCGGACACGGCAGCTTCGGGAGGTTCCTGTGTTGGATAAGGTGGAAGGAAACGCCCGGTTGTAACCACTGTGTGGATCGCCTGGAGGACACGGTGGAGCATACGGTGGAGGTCTGCCCGGCTTGGGCAGAGCGCCGCCGTGTCCTCGTGGAGGCGATCGGCGGTAGAGATCTCTCGCGTCCAGCCCTGGTTCAGGCCATGGTACGGAGCGACGTGGCATGGGCAGCCGTCACCTCCTTCTGCGAAGTAGTAATGCTCGCGAAGGAGGAGGTGGGATGGTTGAAGGAAAGGCAAATTTAGCGCCCTTTGGCCCCTAGCCGACGCAGGAGACGCCCTGTGCCTCGGGAATCCCGGGCGGATTCTCGGCCACCGTAAGCGCGGGCTTGCGGACGACGAGCAATGGGTAGTTCGCCGTCCGGTAAGGACCAGGCCCGGATCGATGGCGCGTTGTATTCCACTTGCGCCTCAAAGAGATGTCAGCACAAGTGTAGGGGTCCACTAGGACCGATGCCTGCCGGGGTCGCATGGAAGTTCGAAAGGGTTAGCGAGGCCCCTGGTAATACAGGAATACGGATGGGTTTTAGTCACACCCTCCCGCTCCCAGAGCGGGAGAAGTTATTTGATAATTACCCAGCCAAAAAAAAAAGTGTTCTAAAATGTTAAAAGTAGGTACTCAATAGAAAATACAATTTTAGGTTGTTAAAAATGTGCTTGATAAACGAAACACGAACCTTCGTTCTACATCGATGAACGCTGAAATACTTACATGAAAAGCTTAAAACCTAATAGTTACTCTTACAAGTATGATAAATGTTTCAACGCTTAACATTCCACCTTCATACATAAATTATTACTAGGATAAATATGAATAGTTTAAAACCTTTTTAGAATACCCAACTCTACAAGCACTCCATTAAAATGAGCTCTATTCATAATGCATAAAATGTATGCGAAATATGGTGTAAAAGTATGACTATATATTTTCACATTTTCCTTCATATAGATAAACTGGAATAACTAACTGTTTTTGCCAGTAGCTATTAAAGAAGATGACAAAAAGGAATGTATTCCTATAACATAAATAGGCAATAAAGAAATACATACTTCTCTAAAAGTAGTTGTAGAATTAACAAAACAGAATTAGCGCAATAGAAAAACTCACTGATGATAAAATGCATATTCTAAAAACCTCACAAAAGCTGCCAAAAACCCTTTCTATTTGTTTAAAAACCATCTCAACACCGCATCAAGAAATTCCGCTTCGCATTCCAACTTTACAAAACAAACAATTTAGACTCTTACGTGCCTAATGGACGAAATTAAATTTTAATAAACACTCTCACAGACAAACGCAGCTCCCTACAGATTTACGATATAATAGGCCGCAACTCTTAATGCATGTTTACGTAATAAATTCATCGGTTTTTTATTGTAACGTTTATAGTTTTAGTTTTATGGTTGTATCTACTTTGTAGTTAAATTACGTTTCTGACGAGTCGAAACTTCTCACAATCTTACTGTAAGTACTTGTAGATGCATAATTTCTGCTGTTTCACAATGACGGATCTTAGTGCAAGCTTTTGAGTACAATATAATATGTATAGAGTAGCGATTTTGCCATGATTTATTATATTTTAAAAGAAAGAAAGATAAACGTTTTTTAGTACAGTACCTACCGTAAGAAAGAATACATTTGAACAAATTAATATAAAAAATAATTTAAAAACATACAACCGAATTGAGAATCTCCACCTTTTTATGAAGTCGGTTAAAAATGCGCAAACTAAGGCATTCTTATCACCATCAATATAAAATTCTAGAGTTATTCCACTTCCTGTTTTATGAATTATTGCAAAATTAGCTGCGCCTTGCGGTTTCACTCGCATAAGTCTCGATTTCGTGGGAATATCGGGATAAAAAGTATTTGATATCCTAATCCAGGTCATGATCTGCCCACATGCCAAATTTCATCCAAATCAGTTCAGCCATTTTAGCGTGAAAGCGTAACAAACAAGCAAACAGACTCACTTAAGCATTTATACTTGTAATATTAGGATTAGATATTTTTTTGTTAGGATTGGATTACCGATCCGTGTTCTAAGACTAAGGTAGTTATTTACTTTCAGCAGTAATTGAGAGGTCTATAATGAGTATGATACACTTAGCTAAAAAAGTAGTCTTCGTTGTATCTCGCAATTTGCTTGCAATGCAATAGAAACAAAAGAAAAATACAGTTTAATTTTTATGCATTTTTTGCATTCAATGCCACTCGCTGTTTGAACACAATACGTTTGCATTAAACGATGTCACTTTTAATGAGCGAAAAACCAAGAATATTCTGTAACGGAAGCGGTTCGGCGTTGCTAGATGAAACTTGTGTTGACACTGCAAAAAGAAACTGTTTACTTTTTAAAATGTTTCTATTAAATTCATATTTATCAATTTAAAACCCTGAAAGCTTTTAAGTGAACATTTAGATAGACAAAGCGCAGCATTGTATTCCACATTAGCAATATTAGCATAGATGTATCGATTGTTAACTATTGTCTAACAACATAGGGACGTATCTGAGTAATGCACAAAATGTGACGAATAAATTCTAAAACAACTTCTGTATCAGCATATTGCTTAGTGTTGACGGAAGTGTCAAGAGTATCGACGAGTGTGTCACGAGTGTCTACGCGTGTGTCAAGAGTATTGACAAGTGTGTCACGGGTGTAGTCGCGAGTGTCAAGAGTATCGACGAGTGTGACACATGCGTCGACGCTAGTGTCAAGAGTATCGACGAAAGTGTCAGTCAATTTTCCTATCAATTCGAATCTTATTTTGTATTTATAGCCACTATACAAAATTATAGAAAGGTTTTTAATGTTATCATAAGTAAAAAATCACCTTAAGGGCGCGTTTGCAAATTAGACAAAATTGTGCTGTTTTTCGGTACATATTGTGACAAAATTAAACCAAATCAAATATAACTAATCACCACCACACATAAATTGGTTCTTCATCTTCAAATAATTGCAACCATTTTGTTGAAAATTATAGTTTTTTATAATGTAAAAAACGATTTTCTGTTCCCATTTTTCACAAAATTAGCGATACCGAGTTTAGGTACATTTTTTGTTTTAATATCAACATATTTTAAGGTTTCTAAAAATACGAGAAGTAGCCAGACATATTCAATTCCAAATAACTGTAAAAAAAATATCAAAATGTCACACATAGTCGCAAAAAAATTAGAAACTGAACTTATTTTTTTACATATTTTGCTATTACTACTACTTATTGGATGAATCTTAATCGATTGCATTAGGGGTTATTTTATTTTTGTTCTTGTCTTGCTATATTGCGCAAACGTTTCGAATGGAACTTCAGTCCACGCTCGGCCGCCGTTGTGAGTGGACACTGTATCGCCTGTTAGCCGCGCCTCGTGTTGAAAAAGATCGCTGTACTTATACAAAGTATTCGATTAACGATATTAGATACTTGATAAGATGTTTTTATAATCACAGGTTTTTATAAAAATATTATTTTTCGCTAAAAGTAAAGAGGATTTATAAATGCCTATTCGTCTCGGACTTGATGTAGTGACATGAAGGTGTACTTCGGTGACTGCCACTGGAACTTGTCGACCAATAGATCAAGGTGTGCCGAATTTGGGCTCTTTTTGATAGTTATGATGAGACCTTACCTCCGGACTTGATGGAGTGACCTGAAGGTGTACTTCGGTGACTGCTACTGGAACTCGACGACCGGTAGAACTAGGGGTGCCGAGTTTGGGCTTGTTTTGATAGTAATGGTGAGCCCTTACCTCCGGACTTGATGGACTGACCTGAAGGTGTACTTCGGTGACTGCTGCTGGAACTCGTCGACCAGTAGAACTAGGGGTGCCGAGTTCAAACAAACTCCAGCACACCTAGTTCTACCGGTCGACGAGTTCCAGTAGCAGTCACCGAAGTACACCTTCAGGTCACTCCATCAAGTCCGAAGGTAATAACTCATCATAACTATCGAAACGAGCACAAATTCGGCACACCTAGTCCTACTCGTCGACCAGTTCCAGTACCAGTCACCGAAGTACACCTTCAGGTCACTTCATCCAGTCCGGAGGTAACGTCTCATCATAACTAATAAAACTTGCCTAAAGTCCACAGCCCACATCTATCTACTAGTAGAGGGCTTCCAGTGCCTAGGAGTCACTGAAATATGTTTTGTAGTACCTACGAATTCTAACGAAATAAGAAAAAAAAAACGCAAAGTATCAAAATTAATTCACTTGACTACTATTCCCGTAGCTTACCGTGCGTACACTTGTGTGTGTGACCCGTGTCAATGTATTAGTTGGATTCTATACCTATAAATTTTGCAAAAGCGTCCTTGAGAGATAATTTTTTCAACGGTCACATTGAATAATAGTAAAAATAATGCTTCTAGAATAAATGCTTAATAAACATGCAATTACTTTAACATTCCGTACGTGATACCAATATTATAGTGCGACAATAGCTATTTAAAGGAGGTTACAGGATGGAATGAATACCTGTAGTAGTTAGCATTGACTAGGAAAAGAAAGAAATTGTAAAGACAATATTTTTTTAATGTTATAATTATGGCAAACAAAGTGACAGCTTATCTTTCTTTTTGTTTTTTTTTTTGTGTGGGAAATTATTAAATAACTTCTGTTCCGGGCGGACCGGGAGGGCGTGTCACTCTTACTGGCTCAATACTCAACACTCAATATCTTTATTGCTTTACCATAATGTGTACTTAGGTGGTAACTATATAATTGGGATCATTATGGACCCTGTAGGGCACGCAAGCAAAAGGGTAGGAGAGAGGAAGCCCTGTTTTAGGAGATCATTAAGTTGTTGTTGTGGGAACAACTTTTAACTTTCATATAATCAAAGTCAGGAGATCGCGAAATAAGATACTAACATTTCGCTTATCTATTATTTATTTATTTTATCTGCAAATGTACTTAAATATTTAAATTACTTTTATATACCTGTACATATGTATTATAATTCTGTTTATTTTTTGGTATAAATTGTTTTCTTTGAATAATTATTTCATTTCATTATTAAATTATTTATTACTAATGATCTACTGTTATATTAATATATTTCAAACATACCTATAAATTGCGTCATTATCATTAATTATTGTTATCAATTATTATTATTATTATATTTATTACTAGATGCGCCCCGCGGTTTCACCCGCATAAGTTTTGACCCCGTTGGTATATCGAGATAAAAAGTCTTAAAGATCTTATGTGTTATTTCTGGTTATAAACCATTTGTGTGCCAAATTTCATCCAAATCCGTTCAGTACTTTTTGCGTGAAAGAGTAACAAACATCCATCCATCCCTCCTTACAAACTTTCGCATTTATAATATTAATTAGGATTATATTAGTAATTTCTTTAACATATACAAATTACATTATTATTAATATGTTTTTTCTTATTATTTATGTTTATCAGTAATTTTTTAAGTTTATTTATAAATATATTTAACTTTTCTTGGGCTTGTAGAATGTATTTTTAGCCTGGATTTTGGTATGTTTAGCCTAGATCAGAGCCTAAGTGTGTACTGTGATTGGATGTCAGTTTGATCAATATTTACCAAGATCCTAACTAATTTCTTTTGTAGGGTAAAGAGTGTCGGTGCATCTGTACATTGCCCCAGAGAGTTACGCCGTAGCTAAGCCATGCATACGCATAAAAGGTGGTGAGGGCAGTTTGTAGATTGGTGTCTTTTTAATTTCGCGGAGAGCGTATGAAAATTTTGAAATTTTTGGACGGGTTTTTTGTATTTGTGTTTTCCAATTTAAGTGTTTATCTATTGTAAGTCCAAGTAATGTACATTCATTAACAGTTTCCAATTTTGAGCTTAATTTAAAATTTAATTTAAGTATGGAGGAGCTTTTTGTTAGTGTGGAAAGGCATTTAGTTTAGTTTTAGTATAATTAATTTTTAAATTATGTGAGGCCATCCAGGTACATATTTATGTGAGTGTGGAACTGAGTTTTTCTTCTATGTTTGTGTTGTTTTGACATGAGACTAATAAATGAGACTGAGACCTAAACCCACCCGTGTTCCTTTCGTTGCCTGTGTGATGCCAGAGGCCATGGTATCCCTTTCGGACTTTCCCGCGGACCCTGGCAAGCATCGGCCCCAGCGGACCCCTACAATTGTGCTGACATCTCATTGAGGCACGCGTGGAACACAACGTGCCGTCGCCCCGGGCCTGGCCACTATCGGACAGTGAGCTACCCGTTGCTCACCATTCGAGAGACGGCGTATCTCATGAAATAGTTGTGGTAAGTGATCAATGCCGCCTATACACAATCATGTATTTATTAAATGACTGCTCTTCATCGACTAATTCACGACTAACTAATTTTGGAAGTTTTGGATTAATTCGAAATGACTTAATTAAAATTCTGAAATAAATTTAGTATTACTATTAATAAGCTGAATTTGTGAAAATTATAGCCAAAGCTATACTTACTATAGCCAAATTAAATGGAATCGGATTAAGATAAGCAATGCAATTCTATAACAACAATCATCCCAGAGACAATACTGGAATGTCTCATGTACCTGTAATTAAATAGGCACCTAAAACGTTCAAACAGAAACACAAGTATTCTGCTTTCTTCTTGTAATTAACTATTTTATTAAGAAATTTCTCCCTCAAAAATCACGTCAAGTCAACAAGTACCATTATCTTAGATCGCCAGAGGTGAGAGTTCGTTGACATTTACCCTAAGGTAATACAACTTAGGGTGGCCTAAGTTGTATTATAATCTAAATCCGATACAGTTTCAGTTATACTAAACATGAGATCTATTGTTGTACGCGTCTTTCAACAAACCTTCCAACAAAGCTCAAATAAATCTAAAAGATATATCAAAGAATGCAGTGTTTCGTTATTTTGTAGCTCTTCAAATAAATAGCTATTATGGCCTGTTTATTTTCGCTATTTTTCTAGAATTTGCAGGTTAATACTGACTCGACTCTTGGTTTTGGTCTTAAGGTCGGCCGAAGGATTTTTATTTTGATATTAGTTTGCATATTCCGTTTATTCAGCAGAGTTTGTGCAACTTATCACAAATTTTGACGGAGCGATACCAATATAATAACGGAGAAAACTTAATATCAATTTAAGACTGGTTGCCACTTGCAAGGTTTTTGTGCTACCGATATATCTACATAAAATATCGTTAAATTGAAGCATCTAGTGATCGTGGAAACAGTATGTATATGGTCAGCAATGGTCACACATTCACGGATTAATCATGTTCTTAATTCCGTAGATCATTGATCCAAACACCTTAATTCTCCTCAAATACATAGCAGTAATATCACCAACGTGAAACAATTGACAATCAATTGTAATACGCCATTGTTATTTCTTAGCTTAGAAATAGAACGAGGTTATAAAATAATTGTGTTAAGTTTCCAGTTCAATGGATCCAATCAAAGCTTGATGAATTCTGTCGAGGGTCCAACAATTATTTACTACTGTTATTCAATGAAGTACACTGGTAAATATTTACCGATCTGGACGAGTAATTTTCAAGAAAACCAAGACAGCATGAAAACAGAATTTAAGGCGCTGACAACACCTAAACCGCGGTAACTGTCAGATTGCATAGAAAAGAAAGAGAAACGCGATGACTTAACGCTTGTAATTTATTGCAAAATATGAAGCAATTTAATATATTTACTCAAAATTGAGTTGAGTAATCGAAAATATAAAACAACCAAGTTTTGCATTCAAATAAGACGTTCTTGTTATTAATTAAATACGTAACGTATGTTGATATTTAATGCAGATATTTTGGTTTAGAACTCAAGGTAAGAGGTTAGTTTAACGTTAGTTTGCATCGAGATTGTTTTCAAAACGTATTCTGGTAACAACCAAGTTCTAGGAAACATGTTCAAAATTAACATATATATTTTCCGCTACCACAAACTATACAGATTTGGCATTTTTTTTTTTCTTAAGAGAAGCCTATTTTGGCCAATTGGGTCTTGTCAGCGCCTTAACTACTTTATCTATAATCATTTATTTATTTATTTAACAGTTTATTACACACATATAAGCAGACAAGAAGAAAGGAACAGTAAAATACGTACAAAGGTGATGCTTATTTCTAAAGAAATCTCTTCCAGCATACCTGCGATAGGACAGTGGACAAAGAGATGTAGACACCGTGTGTAAGAGTAGGAGAAAACAAAATATATATAAACAAAAAAAACGATGCACTAATTTAAATAAAAACATACAATATGAGAATATACTTACATATATACGTACTTCTAAAATAAATATCACTAAAATACTTATATATGTATAATTAGTAGTATAAAATAATAAATACAAAATATGCAACTATGGCAAAGTTGAAAGATAGTGTTCTTTCACTAACTTAGACTTAAGGTTTTTTACTTTCATAGATTCATTCCCTACGAAAAAATTCTTCACTTTTTAGTGCCTACCGGAATTCTAAAAATCCTTAGGTAGGCATACAAAATATACAGGGTTACTGGTAACTCGACGTATTCCTTGCAGGACGTCATAGTAGGGTTAAAATGCAACAAATTAAGCCACCAAATGTTCTACCGAAATTCAGTAGTTTTTGAATTAGTTAAGAGTTTTAGTTTTTTTATGAAAAATCCCAGATTAAATCATTTGAAACCAATTTAAAAATGATTTACGGCGCGACTGTACTGAAATTTAAGTTATTATCATAGTTGACGCCGTAGCAGACCTTTGTTAATAATTAAAAGTTCAATAATGCCTAAAACTTTGGCAAATATCACTAACCAAACATTTAATTTTTTGTAATTTTTGCTATTACTTCATAATAAATGTAGTCTAGTGCAAAAAAAAATACTACACCTGGTGTACAAATTACTAGGAAAATATCCTTATATCTTCTTGTTTGCGTCAGAGCATGCTTTACCTAAATTTAATCAATACCTTCACATCAGCTTACAAACCTAGTATTTTATCGAGCATATTTTACAAACTATAATATTGCCGGCTCTATGAAAGTTTGCTCAAAGATAATAGTATTTTTGATAGGCAAACTTCTCAAAATATAGGTAGGTAAGTACGCCGTATAATATGACAAGTGTTATTACATCCCTCGTATTATTTGGAAAGTATTCTCAAATAGCTGGAAAAAGAAAAATTTTCCATAATATTTTATTTGTTGGCGCAGTAGAGATTAATAAAAAATATTTACAATTCGAAACTTTTGTATGGTTAAGTAATTTTACAAAGTGAAAGGTTTTCGGTGCTACTCTCAACATAGTCTGTTCTATTTTTAAAAATAAAGTCGTTTTCCATATTTTTTTATTTGCTGGCGCAGTAGAGATTAATAAAAAATATTTACAATTCGAAACTTTTGTATGGTTAAATAATTTTACAAAGTGAAAGTTTTTCGGTGCTACTCTCAGCATAGCCTGTTCTGTTTTTAAAAAATAAAGTTTTTTTTCCATAATATTTTACTTGTTGGCGCAGTAGAGATTAATAAAAAATATTTACAATTCGAAACTTTTGTATGGTTAAGTAATTTTAAAAAGTGAAAGGTTTTCGGTGCTACTCTCAACATAGTCTGTTCTATTTTTACTTACCTTTGTGAAAAGTAATTGTTGATTCCACTCACGGGTACCTAGGTTTAGCGATGTACAAATAAACGACCTAAATACACAAACGCTTTATATTTTACAATTATTTCCTTTGTTCCTTCTATCTTTATGATAATACGAAAACTGGGATTCATTTTAAAGGAAGTTTAATAATATCTCATCTAAACAAACTCCATACTCATTACGGTGGCAAATATTCGGGACAGGAGTCTTATTAAACTCTGGGAATATTCAGGCGTTCATAGTATGAACCTTCTGTATCAAGGGTGATCTACAGTCTTTTTTTTTTTTGTTCTTATTATTTATCAAATAACTTCTCCCGCTCTAGGCGGAGCGGGCGGGTGTGTCAGGCTCTTACTGACTAAAACCCACCCGTGTTCCTTCCGTTGCCTGTGTTGCCAGTGGCCTCGGTCACTTTCGTACTTTCCCGCGACCCCGGCAGGCATCGGCCCTAGTGGACCCCTACACTCGTGCTGACATCTCTTTGAGGCGTGGCGCGTGGAACACAACGCGCCGTCAACCCGGGCCTGGTCCTTATCGGACGCACAGTGGAACGAATGTATGGGAGCGGTTGGACGTAGACATGTCCGAAAAATAAGAGTAAAATTATGACAAACTAATGATGCCATCTTATTCGATTACTTAATGCCTTCATAAATTGTGGTGATGAATTTCTTCATAACTCCCATATTTCGGGAGTAATTTGAGAAAATGTGAAATTTTACTATGAAAATGAGTGTATCGAGCTCTCTCCCTCCTGATTCCGGGCTTGTTTCAAGTAGCGGTCTCTAATATCGTAATGCTATTACTAAGAGCTATATTTAATACTAAGACACATAGTGCGCCAAATGTGCACTTTCTGGGATAAAAGGAAATGAAAATTTAAAAAAAAAAAACGTTTTTTCCCCATTTGTATTTACTTTAAACCGCAGACAGACTTATTAAGAGGTCTATAAATATATTATATATATACAGAAATTTATATTAACAAAAATATTCACAAGAACTGATGAGAGTATGACTTTTAAGTAAGTTGATAATAAATTACCTAGTTTCATTAAAAGTACAATAAATAATTAAGATGTAAGCTCTAATTTACTAAGTTACACATTTTAAAACAATAACATCATTTAATTATCTTCGTCATCATCATCATCATCAATTAATTCAAATTCAGAATCGATGTCCGCTAAATCATTTATGTTAACAAATTCGATATCACTTTTCTCAGAATCCGTAAGCTCATAAAATTCCTTAAAAGAAGATTTTTTTACAAACTTATTTCCTTTTGGACGGATACTTGTAACAAGTGGATCAGAAGACAGTAAAAGATTGTGCATAATATCTTCATTGCATGAGATACTGCTATGCTTTCGAGAATGCCCCTCTCTATATTTTCTAAAATCTTTATTTCTAGCCTCAGATGCCTCTTCGGATAGAAAACCAATGGGCACAATTGACATGTTCTGAACTATGTCTGGCCCATGCATTAAAATTTTATGAAGTGAAGAAGGCATATAATACCATGGGTATAACTCCACGTAAAGCTTAGCAGTATCAAAGCAGAACTCTCGGAATTTAGTTACGTTGATCTTCTCTCCTGATGAAATACACTGCAAGATCACACAGATTTTTCTTAAAAGCATAGCATCTATTCCGGTCAGTTCAGCAGATTTAGTGTAGTTTTCAAAAAATCTCCTTGCCGAGTTGCCATTGTTGGTGGATCCACTGCCTTGTTTCACAACATCGAGAAGTAAGCCCGTTTCTCTTCTTACAGCCTCTTGAACTCTTTTCTTCCTGTCATCAACTTGCCTTTTTGCTATATCACCCCTTACTTGCCATGATTTTATGTCTAATTTGTAGGAAATGTGTAATAAGCATTCCATTGAGCGAATCCAAGCGTGAAGGGTGCTTAAGCTATATTTATACATGTCCTCGTTTGCGTGTTTATCTTTGATTAACTCTAAATTATTCATTTCTTTAGGACAAGCCTTGCATATGTCACACACTGAAGCTGCTGTATTGGATATAATGGAATGAATTTTACCATCAATCATTGTCAACAGCAGTTGGTGTTTGACACTAATTCCATCAGTGATGGTGGATGGAGTTAAGGCTTCAATCTCTGCTTCGATTTCAGCCATCTCTCTCTGCACATTTTCTTTGGTTTCCTTTATAAACTTAAACAATATTGGCCGGCAAAATGAAGTGGAAGATGGTCGCTCGTTTTCCCAAATTGTTACACCTTTTGAGACGAGCCGCAGTGGTACAAGACTAATCATAAAATTACTAGCAAGATCGATTTGCTCATCTTCACTCGTCCTTTGATGATAAATGCTTTGGCTAGATGATCCGTCAAAACCCCATTTGCTGGTCAATACGAGCTGTTGATTGGGATCAACAGGGGTTTCTAACGACCTAATAAGTCTTCTTGAGGTTAAATCCATCAAGGCTTGTAATTTGATTTTTGCAGAGCTCTCTGTAACTGTGAGATCTTCTTTGGCCGGATAGCACTTAATTTTTTCTTTAACCAACATGTAGTAACTCGGGTATTGAAGAGCTCCTTCTTGAGTGTTGAAATCCCGAAGAGTGTTATAGCGCCATTTCGATAAGTTCATCGATACATAAAGAGCCAATGCCTTCAAAGGGGATATTTCCCGTACCTGAATTGATTTACCTTCAATGAAGGCTTTGATTTTTGAGGCCTCTTCTGGATTCTCCGTCAAGTATTTCATAACATAAGCTGTATCGCTTTGTCCTGCCTTTTGAAGCGCCCTTTGGGCCGAAAACATAATTTCAGCGCTGCTACTGCTGCATGAAAGACTATCTTCAGTGCGTCTTCTTTTTTGCCGGTTACTAAGGTCCTCAAAAGATTTACGAGGACTAGGATGTGTACAAGTTGAAGCATCAGATTTAGCAGGAGAAATTATGGGCTCGATGACGTCACTTATATTTTCTGTAGAAGGTTCCATATTTTCATTCTGTAATTCCGGCCATTGAATTGCAGCCTGTAGCCAAATCTCATGTTTCTTCCGAAACTTATCTGTGCTTCTTCCAGACTGTGTCCATTTTGCATAAATGCGGTAGCAAAATCGACGACACCAGTCTTTTAAACTTGTTTCAGCACTTTCACATAACTGAACACAACTGTTATCTTTTAAAACACTGAACAAATAGTTAAAGTCGCGTAAATCTTTATGTGCGCGTGCGCATAAAGCAACGTGAATATCAAGATTTGTATTAAAATTTGGAAAATACATTGCGAGATTAGCTTGGATACAACGAGGTGTAAATCAACACTGATTTTAAAGTTACTAATAGTGACCTATTTATATAAAATCCAGGTATCCCAGGTATCCTTTGTTAAATATTGCAAGGTAATTAGTTATTGTGATAATTAGTAAATGATGCATGCTAAATTAGTGTATTAAGAGCCATTTAGTAATTAAATAATAGCAATGTTCTTATCAGTAATCATTAGTGCATCAGTTTTATATGTAAACCTTAAGTCCCTAATTATATATCCTAATTAGCTTATATCTTCTCTAATTGGCTGCTCAGAAATGTTATTGTAATAAGGTAAACCTTTAGAAAAACGGTTTTAATCAACAAAATAAACAAAAAATAAAAAAATTGTGTTATAAAATAAACATCACTCTTTATCCCAGAAAGTGCACATTTGGCGCACTATGTGTCTTAGTATTAAATATAGCTCTTAGTATTAGCATTATGATATTAGAGACCGCTACTTGAAACAAGCCCGGAATCAGGAGGGAGAGAGCTCGATACACTCATTTTCATAGTAAAATTTCACATTTTCTCAAATTACTCCCGAAATATGGGAGTTATGAAGAAATTCATCACCACAAGTTATGAAGGCATTAAGTAATCGAATAAGATGGCATCATTAGTTTGGCATAATTTTACTCTTTTTTTTCGGACATGTCTACGTCCAACCGCTCCCATACATTCGTTCCACTGTGGGACGGCGCTATAGCGCTGGGTAGCTACCCATTACTCACCGTCCGCAAGCCTGCGCCCGCGACTGCAGAACATGGCCTATGGTTCTACAGACTGACACGGTTTGTTTTGGAAATGATGATGATTCTGCAATGTTTTCTTAAGTCTTGTCTCGATTTTAAATCAATTACCCTTATAAACAGTCAGTGATATTTCTTTGATTTATTAATTTGCTTAAATGTTTACTTCTTAATAAAAAAATATTAGTTTTTTAAAATACATACCAAGGTATAAAGTACATTTAAGTACTAAACTATCTCGTCATTTTGAAACACTAACAAATAAAAGATATTGTGTTATTAACAATGTGCAATTGCTAACTTGCCATTAAGAAACGTTATGTAATTGTACTCACTTTTTCTAGCTACCACATAGTGAAACAAAAAATGTACTTACTATTATAGATTATTTACGAATACCTACCGTTCTTCATAAGTTCGTGGTCCGACGCGCACTTGGCGGATTTTTTTATCCTAGAATAATTCCCACTTTCGTGTCCTAGAAATCCTAAATAGCTAGGTTACTGCGACGAACTTGGATGTTGGCGGTTGGTTACATTTCTAACCTAACCGAACGCTTTTGGTCGAAGCTTAGTTACTGCGGCCAACTCTGAGAAAAATCTAGAAAGAAAAACAACTCAAAAAGTTTAAAAAAAACGACCACCATTAGTAGATCAAAAATATTTAGAGGCTCATTTATTTAAAAGCGATAATCACGAAAAGGCCGATAAGTTTTAGAGGATCAATTAGATATTGTATTGTAGCCAACAGACAGACCTGTAACGGGTGTTCACTTAAGTCATCGTATATTGCATTATGCATCCGTGCCTCGTCTATGCCTCGGCTTGGACCCAACAAAGTTAAGCATAAATCATCCTATACTTCAATTAGGTCATGTACACCAACATCACGGCGAAAATTTGCAAGTACTTTAAAATAAGCTAGTAAAAGTCTTGTTGTAAGTTCATAAATATTATTTTTTTAAATTCTAACGCTTCTTACACAAAATTGGCCTTAGACGTCGTAAATCGTAAGTCATCGTTTAGAGATAAGCTTAGAATTAAGTTCTACTGGAAAGTACCAAAAGACTTTAAAAACCTTTGCAGAAGCAAAGGCTTTTATAAAACATTTTGGTAAATGAGTGTTTTGTTTATGTATTCTAGGGCCAGCCCTTAGTGATGTCATAAAGATAATTTTTAGAACACTATATGTTTTTAGCCCTAATTCAATATACCTTAGATACCCGACTAGTGTGAGTTAATAAAAATTGTCAATTATTGTTAACCAATACAAAACCATTATTGTTTACTTGGGTAAGTGACTAACTTCAACACCATGTAAAAGAGTCCGTAAAATTTACAGGCACGTGGTGCTCTTCAATTTGGGTTTTGGGTTACAGAATCAATGCAATGACACGTACATTGTAAGTGGACGTGACCAAGGAGGTATTGCGGGTTTTATAGGCAGAGGCTACCATTTAAATCAATCAAGAATTTCTGTTACTAGCATAAGTGCTATAACGCCTGTGTTCTCCGAGGAGGAAGGCAGAGGTATTGTTAAGTCATCGGGAGTGATCCTATTACTATTAAACCTGGCAAGAATCCAGACTCCTTTATGGAAAATGAAAATGTACTAATGAGTAATTCCAATAACACTCTGCCCGTTTGAACCTTAGAAGTTCGCTCGCAACAACTAGACCAACAAGGCGGAAAGACTGAGGAGAGTTGTTACATGTGCTATTTCTCGGATTCTATATCGTTAGCGAGCTGGCAACACCGCGTTATGTATCTTTCTGGATGCGCTAGAGGATGCAGTTTGTGGCAGCGGCCAACGGGGAGTGGGTGTGACTGTACGACGGTGACGATGGCGAAAAAATCACGAAAGTAAGTTTTTCACTAACATTTTTATAACCTACTCATCGAAACGTGTTATGTTGCTGGTATTTTTTAATAATCCATTTATGCTTTGAATATCTAAGTTTCAATTCATGATATTAACTTCTTAGCTCCACTCACTTCTCGAAATATGTGACACTAGATGCGCCCCGCAGTTTCACCCGCATAAGTTTTTACCCCGTGGCTATATCGGGATAAAAAGTATCCTTTGTGTTATTCCTGGTTATAAACTATCTGTGTGCCAAATTTCATCCAAATCCATTTAGTACTTTATGCGTGAAAGAGTAATCAACATCCATCCATCCATCCATCCTTACAAACTTTCACATTTATAATATTAGTAGGATTATTTTAAACCAAGCATTATTTTATGCGTCTAGGAGGGTTGTGACAAGCTGTAACAACGGTATGTTTCTGCATGACTCGTTGTTTTATTGTTTCAAAATGCCTAATTTGTTTGGAAGACAGATAGAGGCAGGTCTTTGAAGGAAACACACAAAATATGTGATTCAAATTTTTAAAGTATCGATATAATGTGATTTTTTGTAGATTCTTTTTATTATTGAAAGTTTATTAAATTAGTTTTATTGATTAATGTTGTTTATTTACATTTATGTCTCCATTTATTTATTTCCTTTACATCTTAAAACTATCCTGGTTTAAAGATGTAAAGGAAATAAATTAAATTTTGACAACTTACCTCCACCTCTGTCACAATCTACTTCGATTCTAGGAGAGATGTGACATAGAGACTCATTTCAGTTTATGTCGTTTTTTATCAGATCTAGATAATTTGTACAATTTGTTTCTATCAAAATCCTATAGAGGATAGACCTAGCTATTTGTATCTAAAACATGCATAGAGCTAGGAATATTTTCGGTCCATTACCGTGAAAATTGGTACAACCCTCCTTGTGTCCCTTAATTAATAAATAACTATAACAAAATTAAAGATAAAGAAGTTTTAAAACTTTGTGTTAATGCCTTTACAAATTTCTCTAAAACTAGTAATTTTACAGTAAACACTCTAAATTACCTACTGCTCAAAACACTTTAATTATAATGTTTGCCTCCATTTTATTTCTCGCTGGTATCTTTTAAGTAAATAATATTTAAAGTAAATAAGCTCACTTTATGTAAATTTTTAGACTAAATCATTTAATATCTTGGACGAATCGCGAGTAGTTTGTGGCTGCTGGTCTAAATAATGTTAAACAGATCACACTTAGGGGAATTAGGTAGGTAATGGTACTCATACCAAAGTTTTAGACAAAGTAAGAACTTGAAATTCGCCGAAGGTGATGACGAGACAGGCAGACCGATTAATAATTAATGGCACGGGTTCATATAATTTACAGGTCATAATTATTCGTTGTTAAAAGAATATTACAAGTCGTGATTTGTACTCACCATCATCTGTCATCATTCAAGCAAAAGGAGCATGTAAGGATCGTAGCAGGTGGCGTTCCGTAGTATCTGCCTATCGTATGGAAAAAAGGTGTGATTTGATCTATGTAATTGTATATAAATACATAAATCATCCATGATGATAGCATCATTCAGCCGAAAGACATCACTGCTGGACATAGGCCTTTCTTAATCGTCGCAACAACAACCTGTGCTCGTCCTATTAGGATAAGTAACTCTGAGGATAAACTATACAGTGTACAGCACACCTCTCACACTTCTGCTTACCCCTTCGTAGAAAAAAGGGGAGATGACGTTACGTTCAATATTAATTTTAGTTAATCCACAACTACTAGCAACTTTGATATAATACCGGACACCACTTCCTTCACCATATGTAACTAATCTTAACAATATCATATTGAAGCATATATTGTTAAACGCTCAGAATTCTACCAAAATAGTCACCGCAGCTGTTTGCACTACATTCAAAACAACACTCTATAATATACGTAAGATATATGTACAGTTTACCCAGAAAGTGTATGCGCTTGGGTAATCTTCATGTTTCCGAATAAGCACGATTAACCCCGCATAGAGTCAAAGCCATTATCGTCATCTGTCATTCAAAAGGTTTGAAAAGTTTTTTGGAATTTCTTAGAGTTGTTAATCCATAATTTTGTAACCCTGGATGCTAATACAAAATAAGCAAGTACTTCTATAGTTGTAACATCTCTAGACATATTAGACCTCAGCAACACGTGTTCGTTTTTCTGAAGAAAGGCGATGATTTCCGAAGCGTATACATTTCCTGGGAGTTCTGTATGTTATAATGTTCATTTCCCAGTAGTGGTAAGTTAAAACATGTGTAGGCAGTGTAGACACAGCCAAGTGAAAGGTTTTATCTTAATATTACTACGTATATTACTCGCCCCACATAACTTAACTGGCGAAATGTGGGTGTGCTCTCCCATATTTCGCCAGTTATGTTTAGAGGTGTACCTATGTACACCTCTAAACCAGCGTGATGTTATGTAATTACTTAATTAATGATAACATGTGGGAGTATGGGTTCGTACCACATATTATATAATCCTACCGTGATCAGAGAATGTAGGAATAACTATTATAACTAGATTGACATAAGTCGAAGAAGCCTAGAAGAGAACCGCAGGAGAACCAAGGTAACCGACATAGCTCGAAGAATTGCCAAACTTAAGTGGCAGTGAGCAGGGCACATTGCTCGCAGAACAGATGGCCGATGGGGCAAAAAGGTTGTGCAGTGGCGACCGCGTACCGGAAGACGTTTCGTTGGAAGATATTCCAAAAGGTGGTCCGATGACCTTGTGAAGGCCGTAGGAATCTGCTGGATGCGGGATGCACAGAACCGGTTGAAGTGGCGGTGCTTGGGGGAGGCCTGTGGACGTCTTTCAGCAGAAATGATGATACGAATCTACTCTTAATTGCACATGCAAAGGTGTCCAAGTTTTATAAAAATGGTTACAGATACAATTGGTGGATTTATGTTTTGTAAATGAAAACAGAAACACACTTCAAGAAGGAAAGAAAAACAAAATGAAGAAACAGTATTAAACTAAAAAAAAATTACGAGCACAGTACTATTTTATTCAGAAGTTGTGTTCACGACGAATTGTGTTGTGTTCATCAAACTTTTGGGTCAAATGAACCAACGAAATTACAACAGCAGGCCTAACTCACTGAAACAATTGAATTTTCCATTAAAATTATCTAAGGCGAACAGTTAATTACAATTGAATGTATACTATTCTACTGGAATCGTACTTGATTAGCTGAATTTATTGCTATCCGGCTTTTATTTCAACTGATTTACTAACTAGAAAGAAAAGAAATAAAGAAATAAATTATGTTTATTTGCGGTAAACATAACCCAAAAAAAGAACACAAACACGAAATTTGGGTAAAAATATGCGTCACTTCAACGCAAAACGGCCATCGCTTAGCATAATGTTGCTAACTAATTCATAGTTTAATTTTGTAGGTACTGACAATAAAATATAAACAGCTAAGTATTACATTTGTTATTATGTCCAGTCACTGTAATGATTTAATTTCTTATTGTTTCCGAAAAAGAAAAATAAACCATCTTCCTTTGTGGAATCGTGAAAGGCAGTTAAGGTATTGTTTCGTAAAAATAATGAGCCTTTATTTTTCTGCTTCCACAGAAAAAATCAGAAATTAAGTTTTGCGGAAGAGAACCGGAGTTACCAACATAACCTGCAGAGTAAGCAAGCTGAAGTGGCAGTGGGCTGGCCATGTTTGTCGAAGGACCGATGGCCGGTGGAGCATACGAGTCCTGGGGCGGAGACCGCATATCGGCAAGCGTAGTGTGGGACGCACCCCAGCTAGATGGACCGACGACCTTAAAAAGGTGGCTGGGACGGGCTGGATTTGGAAGGCGGAGGCCGGGTGTTGTGGCGCAGCCTGGGAGAGACCTATGTCCAGCAGTGGACTGTTATAGGCTGAGTTGATTGATTGATTGAATATTATATTAATATTTATTTTCAGCAGTTCGCCAACCGAGCACGGTGATTATGGAAATGCTTTTGATGAGCATTCGTTTAACTTTTGATCCTTGGAATAACCGTATACAGTCGTAAAAGTTTACGGTAATAATATTTATTTAGGTAGGTACACAAGGTGGCCGGTTATTAGCGGATAGCCTTGAAATGGATTAAATAATTATTGGCCATCCAAGAAAAAACTACATAATATCTCAAGTAGAACTAGGAGATTAATAGAAACAGACAAGTTATTTACTTTAGTTTTAATGATTCTTGCATGGCACGGCGACAAATGATTGAAATAAAGTCTAGACGTCAGTAAATGTCCTTGGATTTTTAGTAAAATACTCGTTGGTGCTCGTGAGTCGTGGGTGAGGATGCTTCATTAATTATTCACTTCCACTTCAGATACGCTGATGTGAATGTTTGAACAACCCTTCATTAAGTATTGAAGGATCTAAAAATAATGTGAGATAGTTTTAGATCGTAGTTGTAAACTTGCTTTTGCCCGCGGCGTCACCCGTGTGGATGTCGGTTTTGTAGTGACAAAACCGATGAAAATACAAACATTGTGTTCCGTTGTGTGTACGTTAATAGTACAAATTAATAAGCTGTATGACCAACGAGGTAATCTGTGAACATATTTACATTAGCAATGCGTTTCATTTCGACAGCTCAATTACAATATTTAAGTTGTTGAGCAAACGAATTTTTAAATAAAAATATAGGAAGCAATTTATTAGCAATATCCTTCGAAATCTTTCAGAAGTATGTTAAAACTCACAATTTTTTTTTTGTACGGTCGTTTGTTTTTATATAATCCATTTCAAGGTTATCCATTAATTACCGGGTACATACTTACGATACATTAGATGAGATACTGAAAATTGTAAATTTTAATTAATTACATTTTAAAATACTCAAAGGCATTTAATTGTATTCTTGGATCTGGTAGCTCTATAGCTATCTTTGAAAAAGGGCTTTTGTTATATTTTTCTTTTATCTTTTATTCATAAAAGATTTCCCGAGACCCTGGTCCCTTGTTTCCTGTTTAAACAAAACACAACATCACGCCTGTTTGGGGCATTCAAAAGAGTAAGCAGAGGTGCATTGTATACCCATATTTAGCCAGATATATTTTTTTATATATTATTTTGGTGATTGGACTGGTCGGTCCAACATCAAGACTGCTGCTGAGAAATTCATAATAGAAAAACCCAATAACACTTTCCCCGACCCGGGAATCGAAACCCCTAGGACCCCACGCTCAGCAGTGGCGCTTGCGACCACCAGACCAAAGGGGCAGTCCACGTGGAACTTTCAACAAAGCAATGCAAACCTGAGTTCGATTCCCAACAATTGATACATTTTGTGCTTTCTTATTTTAGATTTTCTAATACTATTAAGTTATAGTTTGAAGAACGTACACAGAAACATAATTAAGTTAGGCCTCTTCTGTCATCTATGGTGGTAATAAAAATAAATATCTATGGTTAGGTGACTGTTAATGAGAAATCCTGTGTTTTTGTTATATTATTTTAGTGATAACTGATTAATTCACTAAAGACAAAAAACTTCGCAAGCAATAGGAAATTGCTACTAATGGCTGCGGGCGTCGACCTCAGTACGAGTTGCTTCACACATGGCTACCTGTACGTCGCTTGCTCCCGCGTCACCAGTCCTGACACTCTTTATATATTTTGGCTGCCGAGACCAAAACTACAAACGTAGTATTCAGGGTAATTTTATAAAAATGTCTGTTATACTCGTATTAGTATATTCTGGTGTCTTACGACTTCCACGCGAATGAAGTCGCGGGCAGTAGCTAGTTTTTAAATAACATCTCTGCTATATCCACACTAATAATAAATACGAAATTAACTCTGTGTCTGTCTGTCTGTTACTTTTTGCACTTAAACTGCTGAACTTTCGATGTTTGGCTAAGGTAGACAATGGCCTCTGCTAGGAGGACAAGGCGCGGCATACGCTGGCAGAATGTGCCGGTTAGGAGGGGCCACGCCGTGCCCTCATCTCAGAAGTAGGCAGTGACCTGTCGCTGCCGGCCATGGTCAACTCCATGGTCGGCGGTGGGGAGTCCTGAGACGCGGTGGTATTCTTCTGCGAAACAGTCGTTTCACAGAAGGAGGCTGCGGAAAGGGAGCGGGAGATGTCTTCCATTCACCCTGCCTGCAGCAGGCGCACCGGGCGTCGGCGGAGGGTAGACAAGGACCTCATCCAGCAGTAAATAGGTCCAGGGGCGAAGGACTTGGGGACATCCGTCGCCCCCCACATAGCAGGACTCGAGGTGGCGGCGCGTAGTGCGCCACTATTGGACGTCGCAAAGGGAGTTTTATACCTCACACCCCCCGCGAGCCTAAGGTTGCCCGCAATAGCGGGCCGGCACCAGCCGGGGATCGCGGAAGTCACACTAGATCCCATGATCCCCGGTGCAAGTGTGGAAACACCGGGGTGGTTCTTGGTCAGTAAGAGTCTGACAGACCCCTCCGCCCGCCCCTGGACGGAGGACATCCATGAGGATATTCTACACTGGCACTAAAAAAAAAGGTAGACCATGGCCTAGGTTAGGACAAAGTATACCTTTTATGCCGGCAGTACGTTCCCGTGGGAAAAACCGACATCCACACGGGTGACGCCGCGGGCAAAAGCAAGTTTGACCATAATTATCAACCGCCACAACTTACAACTACGATCTAAAACTATCTCACATTATTTTTAGATCCTTCAATACTTAATGAAGGGTTGTTCAAGCATTCACATCAGCGTATCTGAAGTGGAAGTGAATAATTAATGAAGCATCCTCACCCACGACTCACGAGCACCAACGAGTATTTTACTAAAAATCCAAGGACATTTACTGACGTCTAGACTTTATTGAGAGGTAAACTATGGATGGAATGTGTTGTGGTAAATCATAAAATGAGAAATTATCGTTATTTCTGTAAATTGGTTTACACAAACCATTTCACACGTCAATCGTTTTTTTATTTTAAAACTAAATGAAGTTTCCATCCCACTACAGACAAGAAAAACAGAAACAAACTCAGAGGTCACAGTCTCTTTTAAAGGTGAGATTGTATGAGGACATGCAGATTTGTGTGTGAGATAAAAGAAACACACATTCGAGTGGGCCTGTCCAGGCAGTCCATGCATATATCAGTAATCGTGTACCTAGCTGTAAACAAAGATGATATGGCTAGATTGGGGTGAATGTTGCGATTACCGCTGATAGAGATGTATGGAGGAAAAGATGTGCTTCACCGATCTCATATAAATAGGAAAAGAGGGTGAGTGGTGTGTGGTGAGGATACTGATGATTAGACAAGGGTTGGCCATGCGTAGTGGCTGAGCGGGATGGTTCCGTTCCCCGATGGAAAGAAAATAGGCAGTCATGGGAACTGGCGACAGAAGTGGTAACTTGAAACTTTAGAATAACATTTAAATATATATACGTCGGAAATACGTTAGTCACTCGTTTGACTAATCGGGATGCCAGCGCCACCAAGCGGTGCTCGACACAGTCTACAACATAACGCTTGGCCGAGGATAAGTGCAGTATTGTCGGAGGCGGTCAAGGAGTCAACACGTTTAGAAATTGTCGCGCGTTCCGTATAGATGTGTCGTGTACCCACAGTGTGTGAATAGCTAGTGTGATTATTTGATAGTAAATTATAATTTGATTTAAACTGCAAACGGTTTTACTATTGTGCAATAACATACACTTCCCATTGTACGCCCACAAGTAGTTAAAATATGGCTGGTGATAACGAGAGCGACGTACCTTCTCCGTCGTATATATATATATGTATATGCGTATACATGTACAAAGGCCCCTGCGCGGCGCCAGTCTGTCACAGCACGTCATATTAGCATGTCGGTGACGCGAACCCATAAGTGTTTTTCCTCTACCAAAAATCGCTCAACGAGCTTATAGAAGTTTTCACTTTAAAATATTTTGTATGACCTTCAGCGGTTTTTATGTTTATGAGTGTTTGTGCATGTGAGGTGTGTTTATAAACTCGCCCACTAAACAAAAGAATTCCTAGTGTCAGGAATCGTTTGAAAAATAAAATATCACGCTTATGTCCTCCGAAAGGGTAGGTGAGTGTATAGTGCCACCACATTTCACCAGTTATTATAATTCAAAGTTGTTACAGTTAAACCAGCACAAATTCAGACTCTGCAAAATTTCCAGTGGAAAAATCCTATTTAGGTTTCCGTAAACAAGGAACCCTTATGCCCTTAGTAACCCTTAGTTTCGCCATGTCTGTCTGTCTGTCTATCTGACCCCACTGTAGCTCAGAGATGCTTAGTACTAGAAAGCTGTAATTTGGCATAGGTATACAATTAATCACGCCGACAAAGTGCTAAAATAAAATCTTGAAATATTTTTTTACCTCACTGTTCGATTCAAGGATGCACATTGCGTAATATTAAGCATTAAAGTGCAATTTTTGTTAGAGTGCCCCCCATCCAGCTAAACGGTTGTTTATAGAGATGTGAAAAAAATCATGGCAGTAGTACATATAATAAAATTAAAAGGAAAACTATCACGGCTAAGTAGGCTTTACAAGTTAAGGGGTTCGACCAACTTAATTTTGCAGTTGGAGAATGCTTGAGATGACCGTGGTATATATCGATGTATGGGAGAACAGGTTTTTCAACTACAATGTTAAGTTTGTTTTTGGAATAAATTCGTCCCAAGTGATCCCAACTACGGAACCCTTCATTGTGCGTGGTCCGACACGCACTTGGCCGGTTTTTTTTTGTCACGTTTTGGTAAATAGTGACGTGATCAGAGAGCCTAGATGTTTTTCAAAAATAACTTAGTGTACTTAGTCGTTAAAAGCCTTCGACCAATAATAGCACATTGATCGAAGTTAAAAGCTTTAATAAATACTATTATGAATATTAGACGTGAGTAGCCGTGGGCACTGCTGCTATTGTAATATTTATACACAAAAGCACTCTTTAGAAAAATAAGAATACCTTATTATGTCACAGTGGTAAGCAATGAGTAGCTCACCGTCCGATAAGGACCAGGCCCGGGTCGACGGCGCGTCGTATTCCACACGCGCCTCAAAGAGATGTCGTCAGCACAATGTAGGGGTCCGCTAGGGCCGATGCCTGCCGGGGTCGCGGGAAGGTACTAATGGGTCACCGAGGCCCCTGGCAACACAGGCAACAGAAGGAATACGGGTGGGTTTTAGTCTTTAAGAGTCTGACAGACCCTCCCGCTCCACCCAGAGCGGGAGAACTTATTTGATGATATACCATCCACAAAAAAAAAATAAAAATATGTCACACTGTCAGTTCACTTTATTAAATGTAAGTAACATATTATTTTTCTCTACAAAAGCCTAGATATCGTAATATTCTCGTGACAATTTAGATTTACTTCTATGTGAAATAACATTTTATTACGCAGACGCTCTCATACGTATGTAATATTACTGTATCGTTTAGGAAAATGCCGACAATGCTTAGTAAGCGTCATATGATTGAAATCTCAGCGACAATTTGCGGGTGGAAGAAATAAGTTTTTCTAACGACGATCTCTACGATAAAGGTTGATAGTATCATATCGTAGAATGACAAAGAAATCTCCGTCATTTAATATAGATTTTACTCCGTAAACATTCTACCCTTTTTTGGGGCAGTAGTGGGCAAAAAGGATTAAAACTTAGAATGGCAAACGAATTATTTTACATATCTAAATAATTAAAGTTCACGAAAACCATGTTATTTTCAATTATAAAGGCTTATTTTAATAACTGCAAACATACAGATAAACTAGAAACTGTTCGTTTGAGCTCTAAATTACAACTAATTAGTGTTTGCACAAAACTTTAATATTTTAGCCGAGTCGCCGCAAGCTCGGAGTTAGTCAACTATTTTTATATGATTTTTTTTTGCTCGAGTCAGCATTAGTAAAAATGTGGTTATTAAAAAAGTTTTGTGTGCTTAAATGCGGTTTCAGAGCTATTTTAATGAATCATAATGTTGTTTTAACTATAAATTGGTAAGTGAAAACTGGATGATCTTTCGTAACAACACAACCTTGCTGTAGGTATTTGCAGTTGCCTTACCATCCAAATGAACAGGCATCATAAGTAATTGATTAGTCTAGTTATTATTGAATACAGTGACATGTCATTAATGATTAATATACTTAATAAGTAGTGTCTCTTTGAAAAACAAATATTTTACAGAGTCCCTTGATTTGCGAATTTTTAGCTTATAAGTAGGTACTGTTGCCGATTCCCTTGTTCACAAACCAAACTAAATTTAAGTTCAGTGCATCTTTTTCTTTGTATTTCATTAAGAAAAGGACAGAAGATAAATTTTAGTTTAGTCCTGTCAAATTAATCAGCGCCTGTCACTACTCCATACAAGTTTAGACGTGATTAAAAACTTGCCTACTAAAATTACGTCAATTTACGTCAAGCGCTGATTAATTTGACAGGACTAAACTAAAATTCATCTTCTGTCCTTATACAAAGAAAAAGATGCACACATAATCAGCCTATAATGTTCCCACTGCTGGGACACAGGCCTCCTCTCTGTGAGAGGGAATGGGCCGTAATCTACCACGCACGCCCAGTGCGGGTTGGTAGATCTCACATGTGTTCGATTTTCTGGTTCTAGGACATGACGGTTTCCTCACGATGTTTTCCTTCACCGTTTTGAGAGCAGTGGTGTTGTAATAATTTACACAAAGTAAAGCGCCTGTCTGGGTTCGAACCTACGACATACAACTCGTAAGTCGCGGCAGTTACCACTGGGCCACCACTGCTCCTAAAAAAAAAGATGCACTGAACTTAAATTTAGTTTAGTTTGTGAACAAGGGAATCGGCACCATTATCACTTTGAATATAACTAGCATAGCACCAGAAGATTTTTTGCGAAATTTGCTTTTACCCTAAATCTTCGATGCGCAGTATTGCGTAGAGATTATAGCACTACGCTAAGGATCGTTTGCTGTACAGCCTCTGTATGGGGAGGCTTATCCGACGTACAGCTTTGTCACTCTAACTCAGTGGATTAGCTAAAGCCGACTGCGTGTCTATGTTCGGAAACATGTAATTACTAAAAAATAAACTGTACATAAGTCAGATGAATAATATTGTTCTAAAAGTCCAATATAGTAAATTAAAACAAATGAAAGAATTTCCAAGTCACTGAAAACACAATCATGTCGAAGACACATTCATTCAGCACCGTACAAGTATTTAGATAATTTCAAAGGTTTAAGCTTAAGTTGTTTAAGCTTAGGAGTATTATGCATGCTTAGTATACAAAGACCGCCAAACTGAATTTCGAATACGGCAAGATTTTATTTCGACAATATGGAACTCCGATACGTCATTTTGTACTTTTGTTCGAAACACCTTAAGTCCGACACTACTGTACTCCGAAAAAACGTGCCGTCGATATGACTTAGTTAAATCATATCGACGGCCAAGTCGATATGAGTTCGCCCAAGTCACATCGTTTCCTAGTTAGGAAACGATGTGACTTGGGCGACATACTTCTTCGACATCAATGCTAGTCCGAAATGATTCAATTTTGACGTACTCTACTCCGGCATGCTGTACTTCGACAATATCTTAAATCGACGTGATACATAAGAGACACAATGCTACTTCGAAATTGTTCTGTGACATTTGGGAAACAACTGAACTTGTGTATTTTTTTCTGCCATCATGCGGGAACAGGACATACACGTTTATGGATATTTTTTCTAAATAAAAATAAATATATTTTTCGCCCACGCTATTACGAGTACTTTGTTTTCGCTTAGCTTACTTTCTGATTTTTCTCTTTTTGCCTTGCTCCGAAGAGTCGTAGCGTGATGTTTAATAGCTTATAATCTTCCTCAGAATTGGGCTATCAAATGCAAAAATAACTTTTCAAATCCCACAGGTAGTCCCAGAGAAAAGCGCGTTCAAACAAACAGACAAACAATCTCCTCAGCTTTAATATATTAGTATTATATTATAGATGTAGATAGCTCCACTTCTGAACTAAATTAAAAGGAAAACCTTCTTCGACTTTAATTTTTCTTATGGATCTGTCACCGTTGTATTTGGAAAATTATGTTTAAACAATAAAGATATCAACAAAATTCTTATATAATATGTTCCAACAAATTCCTTTGTGCGTATATTGAAAACAAACGCGTTGTCATTCTCAATATTACCGCTGTTTTATTACTTATCATGCCCTCATCCCAGTTTATTTGTGGTCGGCGCAACGTCTTTATCTTCCACACTTCTCTATTAGTCGTCATCTCGGTAGTCACTTCCTTTCTAGCCATATTATCTTTCACACAGTTGATCCATCTTTCCTTTGCTCTTCCTCAAGTCTTATAGCTGTTTACATCCATTCTCAAAACTTTCCTCACGACGTTTTCCTCATTCCTTCGTACGCCCCGGAGTAAACCAGTTGTCTCGATCTCACTCAAAAACAATAATAAATAAGTGCGCGTGTGTGGCTAATTACCCATCGTTTCGGTGTTGTCGACAATTTTCTGCTGCTCGTATGCGAACCTATTTACCTGTGTCTACTGGCACAGAGTAGTGTTGCGGACTGAGACCATAAACAGCACTTACGAACATATCAGTGAAGTCGACGATCCATCTGGTGAAATTAATGTAGACGGTTCCTCAATAGAGGAGTCCCCTCTTAATTACATCGCATTTCGCCAAGTGATGTCGTGCAATAAGGACCCAGATTGGCGTGACGAACTTAAAGATTTCCAAGCAAATATAAAATTTATGCTCATCAATCTATGTTCACCCTGTGTTTTTCATCCTGTTTTGTTAAGCAAATTAACAAAACAGGATGAAAAATTTTCACTACTTTTATCCAAATTTTAAAGCGTGAAGGATGACTTCACGCTTTAAAATTTGGAACAACACTCATCAAGTTCATCAGCAACAAATATAATTGTCTAGAAGAGAAGTCGAAGAAATTTGCCTCTAATATTACGAGTTTCATCTCCCCTGGCTGTTCAACAAGAAATTGTTATTCTAGAAGCAAACTTAGAAACCGCAGAAGAAAAATCCCATACCTGCAATATTGCGGTAAGCAATCTACCTGAGAAGCGCGGTGAAAATCTAATATTGATTCTTGAAAATATATCTAACGACATTGCTATTCATTGTGTTCCTCTAATTAATCAAAAATCAGCAAGGCCAAGAAACGTAGTGGTTAACATTTCCAGCCAAATACTACGTTATAACTTCACTGTAGCAGCTCGCCTCAAAATGGGAACACATCTGAACTACAATTGAGTGGCAAGCTACAAAAATATACACAAACGAGCATCTTACGTTACAGAAGAAGAAATTGTTTCGTCAAACAAAGGAGATTGTAAAACAAAACGGAAATCGATTTGTTTGTATTAAAAACGGTGTATACTCGTTCGCGCTGACGTCCCCGAAACGGCTTTCACTATTCGTTCCGAAGAGAACTTGTCTAATATCAAACGTAATAAAGCATCTGGACAACATTTTAAATAAGTGCAATAATATTTGCGTAAACGTGCAGTCTCTTTTATTTTACTTAACTCGTAACTTGTTATTAAGTTTACCATACAGTGTGATTACATCGCTGATAAAAATGCTTTCTGCTCCACAACCTCAACCAATTGAATAATTAACATTTGAAAATACTGTTGGAGCAGCTGAACATTGTAAGACTATCTTTGCATTGTATAAATTCAATCTACTTTGTATTGTATAATTGCATTGCACAGGTGTGAGTACTATGTATAATAGAGCAACCATTTACCGGTTATGTAATTGACTTGAATGGGCCCTGGTGGCTGAGAGTATGTCATGCTCACTCAGATGTCTCGCTGATGGTGGCGCGTGTGTTGGATCATTTAGCTCCCTTCAAAATGGTTGAGCTGAATGGTGCTGATCCATGCGTCATGCTCGTGAACGGGCGCCGTTAGTTGGGACTGGTCACCCCTTAGCGTCCTCGGCTTATTTGTAATTATTTTATTTAGAAATTGTTTTTATTTCTTTTTCTACTATGGACGCGTTTTTTATTTTACACCGTCCTCACATTTAGTTATAATTTCAACATTATTCTTGTACTAATCTTTATGTATCAATTTAATTTAAAAGAGTGTCCATGGAGTTTCTTGCCCGTTCTTCTACATAGGTACCAACTAGGCTTTGGAATGGGCAACTAGCTTCATATTTCTAACTGACCGACTCCTTGACAATTCAAAAGTGCCTGTAAATGGTTTAATTGAAATAAATGCTTTGAGTTTGAGTTTGTCAATTTAAAAGTGGCGCCAGTGACAGAAAAGTTGAAAGGAAATCGTTTGGCTTGGAATGGGCATGTGATTAGGAGGGAGTACACGCATGTGGCTAAAAGGGTCATGAATATAAATGTTTATGGGTGAAATGAAATGAAATGAAATGAAATGAAATGAAATTGTTTATTCTGTAAATACGAGTAGGATATGAGAATCACTTTTACAAGTCATATTGAAAAATAAGCTAGATGGAGTCGACATTTCCTATCTGACTACCCCTGAGAAGAAATGGCGAAACAAACTCAAGGGTCAAAGTCTCTTTTAAAGTCCAGACATAATCTTGGTCAGATCATGTGAGGACCATGTAGATCTATGTCTGAAATGGTCTTTTGAGGAAAGAACCACACAAATTTGAGTGGACCTGTCCAGTCAGTGCAAGCATTTGTCAGTAATCGTGTAGCTCAACTCAAAACTTAAGGAGCTCAACGACTCGACGAACAATACCAAGGAAAGGACAATTGGGTTGGCCGCATAAAGAACTCAAAATGCCAGACCATCATTAAAACTAAGAGAAAAAAAAAAACAACAAGAAATAAATAAAAATGACCCACATAGTGCTCACATTCACAATCATTGAAGTAATATAATACTTTTCAAGGTACATAAATATCCACTTAATTTGGCTTATAATATTCATCAATGTCAATATGTACATATAGTTGTATATAATGATGATTTTGCATAATTTAAATATCAAATTTTATGGTTTTAGCACAAAGCTTATCAGAGCGAGCAGCTCAATCCCAAGCTTTTTTGTCTTCTAAATAATCTGAAATTTGGTAAAAAAAAACTGAAAAATCTGGAAGGTGGAGAGGGAGAGAAAGGACAAAGAAAAGATGGATGGATTGTGTGAGGAATGGTATGAAAGAAAAGGGAGTGAATGATAGCGTGACGGCTGACAGGGGAGGATGGAAGAAGAAAACATATTGCGCCGTCCTCAAGTAAAATGGGACACGGGCAGGAAGATAATGATGACAGTCTGCGCTCTCTGACTTAATTACTTCGAGTAATTTACGAAGTTTTTGCTAATAATAATAAAATATATAAAAATAAAAATATTTTATGCTGATCATAAACATCGTACGCCCTTAACGTGTTAAAGTAACTTAAAAACTATGTTAGTAATAAGTTAGGCACACAACAAAATAAAATCAAAACCTCCATTTACCGTAGGTTTATCAACCCCCATGTCTAACTTCTGATAAACCTATCTATTGTTGTTCCTCCTATCCTTTCAGAAAATAATGCACGCGCGAAAATTTAAAATATTTATCTTAATTGTATTGCGTTGATTACCTGTAAACATGGCCTAATTTATGTAGTAATTGTTAATTTAACATTAATTGTTTCCTTTGGCTTGCATATTCACGTTGATTGGTTGGTTTTAATGTCAGAGTCCCTCTGTGAGAGGGAGTGGGCCGTAATCCACCACGCGGGCCTAGTGCGGGTTGGTAGATGTCATATGTCTTCGATTTTTTATTTCTAGGACATGCCGGTTTCCTCACGATGTCTTCCTTCACCGTTTTGAGAGCAGTGATGATGAAATAATTTACACAAAGTAAAGCGCCTGTCTGGGTTCAAACCTACTGGACCACCACTGCTCTCATATCCTCTATCATATCTCGCGCGCTCTCATATCTCTATTCCGCTATCGCGTCTCAGAAATTCACGTTTTCCTCTGTTTTCCTCCTTCGCACATAAGTATTTTCAAAAATAAAGAAAAAGCTTGGTTAACATGGAAAACATAAGGTAATGCATCGGAGGACTATGAAAGATTTTTTACTCATCGTAAACATTTTATATCTAAATGTGACAAATGTTTTGAAAAATGCATTAAACATTCTGGACTTACGTTTCAAACAGGAACGGCAGGGCGGATATTCCAGCAATTGAAAACCTTAACGATAATAATCCAACTGGTATATGTAACATGTTCTCCACTTTTTTATATCTCTTTATAAACCCATGAATTTTAACCCCGCGATACCAGCCACCTAATACATATGCAGATAATTGGCCATATATCTCTGATAGCTGTTTGCCACTATATGTTGTACATAAAGCAATAACGCAATTAGACTTAAATATAGATACTGGTGCTGATAGCTTGCCACCAGTCTTCATAAAGAGGTCCGCAGAAACAATTGTACTTCCACTTCACATTATATTTAATAAATGTTTATGAGATGGCACCTTTCCCGATATTTGGAAACGGGCAAACATATCACACTGGTGTTCAAGTATGGTTATTAAAAAACATACAAAATTATTGACCTATCTCTTAAACTGTCCACCTTGTCGAAAGTTTTCGAGAGTCTTGTACACTTCACAATCTCATTATTGGTAAGCAGCATGGGTTTATTAAACGACATTCGACGAATACCAATCTCAAGTTATTCGTAGACTTTTTATTCAAAAGCAAGTCCAAGTTGACGCTGTCTCCTGCCGGGGTCGCGGGAAGGTACCTACTAATGGGTCACCGAGGCCCCCGCAATACAGGCAACGGAAAGAATACTGGTGGATTTTAGTCAGTAAGAGTCTGACACACCCTCTCGCTCCACCCAGAGCGGGAGAAGTTATTTGATGATTACCCGTACACAAAAAAAAAAAAATTTGACGCTGTCTACACTGATTTTCGGAAGGCTTTTAACAAGGTGGACCATAAACAACTCTTAGATAAAATTGCTTACAACGGAATCCCTGGCAATTTGTTACGATGGTTCATGGCGTATATGTATAATATATATATAAAATAGATCGCAAAAGAATGAAAAAGAAAGAATGGTTTCCAATCAAGTTCAACCATTGTCACCTCTGGGATGCCCCAGGGCTCAATTATGGAGCCCCTACTAATAAAGAGTAGGGGCCCATTAAGAAATGTTTCATGCATTCACGATTTCTAATGTATGCCAGTGACATCAAAATTTACAAGTCGTGCAAAAGAACAACAAGACTGTCTACTTTTGCAGGACCTTGATGATTATTGTTCACATAGCAAACTCCTGCTTTGTTTACCAAAATGCAATGCAATCACTTTCACAAAATACAAAAACTCTGTCTGCCAAGAGTTGACCACATTCAAAATCTCGGTGTTACAATGAACTCAAAATTGCACTTCAATCTTCATATCGATAACATAGTTAATAAAGTTTTTACTTCTATTTAAAGCTTTAGTCCGTTCTCAATTGGAATTCGCAGTAACGATTTGGAGTCCCATTTTTGATGTTTATATAAAAAGAAAGAAAATGGTTAAAAAAAAATACGTGTCATGCACTACAGGTGCACTATGTATGAATTACCATACACTCAATTATAACTGCAATATAAACTTCAAAGCTTGGAGTCAAGACGCAGCCTACTAATGGCCATGATGCTCAATTTTCAATTCTTAATTCTTTATTGCGCACCATAATGTATGTATGTATGTGTAATTTAGGGTGGGTCATTTTTTTTATTTTTTTTTATTAATAGTTATAAAAGAGTGCTAAACGTAGAATAAATGATATCTGCAAAATATTATAAGTTTCCAATTTGATTAACTGCCTCCGGATTAACTCGAAAGTTTTGAAATATTTCGTTTTTAGGGGTAATTTACACAACCAATATGAATAATTAAGATTGAGATTTACAATACGTTATTTATCTTATTTACATGCAAATATAGTCGGTCTCTTAAAACCAATTTAGAAATGCCATTGTTTCATTTGTTTACGAAAGAAAGCGAGGGGCGGGAGAGGTCGATTGTACTTTGCGCGCCATGTTTTACGCGTCAGTGACGCTGCGGTTACGGTGAATTGCGGTTGTGTTACGCTGGCTGTTACCATGGACTGTACTAAAACTCATTGAAGTGTCCTTTATTTGGTGAAATAAGTGATATTAAAGACAATGTGCTACCAACTTACGAACAAATTATGAAATATTAAGAGTGGACGCGGTAGCAGTTTAAATTTGAGAAAGATACTAAAAAGAACCAACTTTTCCGGAAATTGCGAATATTGTCACGACTAGAATCGAAGGAATATGGACAAAAGAATCTTTTCCTACTGTCTCACATACAAGAGTAACACAAATATTAAAATCTTATCATATGAAGTGCAAAAATCTACTAAAGTCGCATCCCAAAATACCAGTAAAAACATTAGAAGAATTTCGGCGTGATAGCAAGGCTTTATTCGATATTTCTTCTTACAAGTGCAAGGATTTGAGCAAATTTATCTGTTCTAAAGATCGCAAAGTACCTACTAAGGAGTACTGTTTCTTAATTGATCCACGTACCACAATAGGAAAAAAATAGGAAACGTCGACATTGTTACTACGAAGCAAGTTAAAAAAACCTTGAAACGTAAACTTAAAAGCCAAATAATCTCATTTAAATATCAGGAAGAATGCACTACGAATAAGCCAACAAGCCGGCTCGTTCAAATCGATATTTCTACTTCCTCTTGTGACTGTCTGTCATGTCTCCTAATTAATAACAAAATATTTTATTCTAAATTCTTATTTTAACATTGTCTCACGATATTAGGCTCTTACAAATACATTAAATCTCTATTTTATGGGCTGACAGCTCGACGTGTTACCGTAATTAATAACAAAACATCCTATTTCTTTGGAAATGTGAAACCTTTTAGAAATGCATTCCATTTATAATTTATGGGAAACAAACTTTAGACAATTAACAACGGACGGGTCGAAAGCAATAATTTAACAAATTCTAAAGATACGACTTAAGTATTCGATTTCTTATCGCAGAGCACAATAGTAGTGCACATCTGTTTAGGATGATTTGGGCTCGGGCAAAACCCAAACAGGCCCTTAAAACAATCGAGAAAGGGTACAAAAAAGGCAATAAACCTATTCTGAGTAATTCGGTTGGCATGGGAAAAACACCACGCTCCGGTCGTTTTGGAGATGGAACAGAGGACGAAAAGGGTAGGACTAGGGGAGTCGGTGATGAGCCGCGACAGGGTTCGGACGTGATATCTAGCGGGTTAAGTTAGGGAGTTCGCGAAAATACCACGAGAAAGAGCGGTTGAATTAGGCCGGACTAGGAGAGATAGAACTAGGTCGATAATAATGACACAATGTTACTTTGGAGAGATCGCGATAGTGAAAGTGTTATCAGTTTAATTAATACGTTAAATTGTAATAATAAGTGTAGATTTAGACTAGGTTATATTAGTCAAGTATAATGTAAGTTGTGTGTAAGGCGCGCGAATCTCAGTGAGTGTATCTGTGAACGATTGGGTGAGTGTTTACTATTCCATTCCTCCTTATTCCTTTCTATGACGATCGAGGTATCCTACACCAGCGTTTGGTTCTAGGGACTCGGAGAACGCCTTCCATTGGGTGTGACATTTAACAAGAGACGGTAGACTACTCTACCAACAGACTATAGACAACCACAACCAAGACATGACACTTACGGCAGTCACACCGCTTATGGATGACTGAACCGAACTAATACTCGCAACTCGTTAGGGCAAATTTGAGCTATAATGCTACTTTGTAATTGTTTACGAACACAAACAAACCAGATGCTAGTGATGGCTATCTTATCCCTATGGACTGACTAACTGCAGGATATTTTACATTGCCCTTGATGTATGCAGACTCTTGGGAGAGGGGTAGGCTCCACCAAGTTTCCTAAACTGGATTGATAGTTCGTTCTAAGGAACGCTAGGGATTGTGTCTCGTTAAACCACATCTGGCTATCGGCCTCTCACAAATTATCATTAGCGAGACACAACATTTGGATGCCCAGATAGAAACGCTCCGATGCTTGACTTAGTCGCACGGCTGCCGATTACATTGAAAGCATCTTCTAATGGGGAGATTAAGAGAGTGAGAAGTGACGATTTGGAATAACCACTTCGGCGTATAGCAGGAGCAATTGTAAAGAATTCTACTACCGACTGACAATGCGGTACGCTTGTGCAAGTTTTGTATTGTCTTTGTAACGGGTGATTAGGCCGTTATAAGGGGTCCATTACATTAGTACGCGCCCAGTGATTACTGGAACGTGTCTCGCTCAATGACAGTTGAACTTCGCAGTACTCTGCCTTAGGATTGAGTAAGACATGACTAGAGCTTAGGGAGCGTGGCTTGTTAGAATCGTAGCAGTGTCCTTAGTGGTCCTATGCGTTCAGGTCTAACAATACACGCGCGACGCTGTCAACTGTTGTAATGCAGTCCCACGTCACTTGGGGTGGGTCTATAATCATTGTGAAGAAATCCACTAACGTAACTTAGAGTAATATACTCGTACAACGCAAGCGTTACGTGTCACATACATACCCTTTTATATTACTGACATGTCCTCTAACTTTCATAATCAAAAGAAAAGTAGATAAAATCCTTTCCATAACCTGTGAATTCCCAACCTTATTTTATATTGACATTGTTTACTTGTAATCCCTCCTTGTCCTAACTATCCAAGACGAATGCAACAAGACGATTTAAGACTACGGAAAGATACAGACGTTGGAGTCTAGGCGAGTTAAATTAGGAGGCTTGGTGAATACCAAGGGCCATGTCCGAGTGGGCTGTCGCTAGATAGCGAGTATGAGTTATAGTTGGGTTAAAGCCCCGATTATACTAATTTAGTACCTAATATAGTGTGTGTGTGTGAGTTTGTTGCGACGACTGGGATAGTCTTTTATTATAATATTTATCCTAGTCTGATAGTATAATTAAAGTTCTTGTAACTAAACAGACAGAGACGTGTTGCTGGGGAGTTTGTTGCGTCACTTCTTCTCCCCGGCTCAAACACTAGGAAGTGATGACGGGTGGGCGCTTTGGGGCTGTCTATAAATCTTTAAGAGAGTTGATCCACAGCTCTATTAATTAATAATTCTTGAGTTTCGATTCTCAACTCTTATTATCTAGGAATTCTTGAATGTTGTATTCTTTATCACAAACCAATAATTCGGTTAGACTGATATGAACACGTGTCTTGCAGATATGCTTGTTGTGCAAAGGGTGAACTTCCAGGGGTTCGGGAAACCACATCTATCTCATATCCAGTCCAAGGACTGATAGGGACCATGTCTCCTTAAGAGCATGATGCCAACGCAATGCCGCTGAAACTAGCCGCCCCGTTGTTAGACAAGGACGGTCCACACGGTTGCTGCAGGGAAAGCCGCTTCGTCACGCTTATCAGTTTGAAAGAACTGCTAGGGACCATGTCTCCAAAAGGGCATGATGCCGACGTAATGCCGCTGAACAGCCGCTTCACTTTATGGAAGTGTTGCTCTGAGTACTCCAAGTACAGATGTAAAGTATCGTGTGAGTAATGCCTGACCAAATACCTCTTACGCTAGCGTAAGAGTTACTCACAAATCTATATAATAATATACTTAGCATTACTCTATTATTTATTGTCTTTCTAAACCACATACACAACTTCATAACTATGAATTCCTAAATCTTATTTACTATTTATTTCAATCCTTTCCTTGCTCTATTAACACAACAAGGCAAGAGACAAGGCGTTAGACTTCTTCATATTTGGAATTCTTATCTCTGTCGGTGGGAGAGTGACCAGTCTGGAGACGAGCTCTACAGAGTCGTACGGCGGCGGGGTGCAACTTTTCCTCAATATGAGGAACCGACCCAAACATTCATATTAACAGAATTAGGAAAAACGAAAATTTTATCGGCCTAGGGTCATTTAGGAACAGTCACACTCTGATTCCAAGGAGTCTGACTGTGACAATTCACTCAAGCTAGATGCAACTCCAGCTCCGCAAAAGAAGGCTGCCGTTAGCATGGATTACTTCTACTCTCGCAAAAACTTGTGACAGGTACGGAGTATCAGACAGGGCAAGGGCGCTTCAGTAGTTTTGCAAGCTACCAGCTCATCTGTACCGGTTATTGACAAAAATAAGCTACGCAGAGAACGATCGAAAACAAGACAGAATATTATGGCGAAGGATAGAACTTTATAAGTACCCGCTTTATATTTCGACGGTCGGAAAGATAAACTCTTAGTTATCTCAAAAAAAGAAGGAAGAAATTACAGACAGATTATCCTAGAAGAACACATTTCGGTGATAAAAGAACCAGAGTCAAAGTATTTGGGCCATGTTTCTCCAACCTCTGGGACTCCTAAGGTAATAGAAAAGGCCATTCCCGATAATTTTTTAAAAGAAAATATTTCAATGAAACCTTTGCTGGCGATTGGATGCGATGGAACGAGTGTTAACGTTGGAAAATATGGAGGTATTATACGTTTACTAGAAAAAAGATAAATAAACCATTGCAATGGATTATTTGCTTGCTTCATATGAATGAATTATCATTTCGACATTTGTTCACACATATTGATGGCGCTACATCGGGACCTCAAACATTTACGGGAACAATTTAAAAACAACTGGAAAACTGTGGAGACAAACGTGTTGTCCAGTTTCAACCGATTCTTTCGGAGTTACCGGACCTATCAACCCAAGATCTTAGTACCGATCAATTATATTTGTATCGAATTGTCTCTGCCGTCATAAGCGGTGTTAATCCTGAAGATTTAGCCAACAAATCACCAGGCAAGATGTCTCATGCCAGATGGCTCACCCGTGCTAATAGAATTGTCCGTCTTTATGTGGGAACAGAAGCTCCTTCTGAAAAGCTAGTCATTTTAACAACCTATGTTGTAAAAGTTTACGCTCCGACTTAGTTCGCCATTAAGACACTCTTCCTGTAAAGATGGAACACGACACTTATAGAAGTTGATCTCTGCCACCCACAAAAACATATTCGTGAGTTAGCTGCGCGTCGGATCGTGAAAGCCCGTGCCATTACACAAACGAAAGTCAGACTTTTTCAAGTTCCTGACACAAACCTAGACGCTTCTTCTTACGTCGATATTATTGATTGGCAGCATAATGTCACCGAACCTCCTATTCTCAATAGTATAAGACAATGACAAAGATTTACAATTATTTGTAGCTCAAGGAGGTAAGAGTAAATTGCCTCTACTACGCCTGCCATGTCATACGCAAGCCGTTGAAAGGGCCGTCAAGACTGTAACTGAAGCATCAAATACTTTGTGCAGCAAATCAGCAAGAGAAGGAATCATTAAGGCTCAGATTGAATCTCGCAAAGATATGCCAAAATTTGACATCAAGAAGGATTTTATAGTTAAATAGAATTAATAATTAACATACTTTTATTGCATTTTAAGGCTTTTTTTTTCTTTATTAAACAAAAATGTCCTATTCACTTGAGTTTAATTACAAAACAAAACACTATGAGTAGTATTTTTTAGTTCATAACAAGATTTTAATGCAACCATTTTTTTTCACAAATTAGAAATTTTGACTTCAATCCGGATGCAGAACATGATATGCAATCTCAACTATTTTTTGCATATGAATTAAAGACGTACCATAATACCCTTTTATCGCTATTACATATAAAAGATTGACACTTCTTTGTTTTCATACATTGGTGGTCCATCCTAATGCGTGTATAATGTACATAGTTGGTAGGGAAATAATTATGTTGGTCACAATTATATACCCTGTCGGGCACAGCATAGGTCAGGTAGGATACTTCATGGTCTGTGTATGTCGATAATAACAGGTTCGATTGTCCAGATATTACCAATAACCTATGTTACCCTGTACCTAGCACTAGGATGCGTAGAGGCGCGTGTGCCCCGGCTTTTCCACACCGCAAGGTGCAGAACTCACGCTGGTGCACGGGCGCCTCTCCGACGCATTCTAGATATGTATAACACCCACTGCATGTGATTTTAAGTTCAAAAGTATGGCTATTGATTCTTTAAAGAGCCATCTTATACCTATAATTCCAAAAATACAAATAAATACAAATAAAAATCAACGCACGCTTGCCTATCTAAGCATAAACCATTATTTCGCGGACATTGGTTTAGGTTACACGTTTACCTTATTTTTTTATTGATTGTGTCACACTTAAATTGTAATGTGTATTGTGTGTGTGTTTTATGTTTCAAAAATTAAAATCCTCCGCATCACATTACCATACCATTTAATTATTACTATTAACATACCATTTATTTATTCGTTATATACCTGACGGTGTTTTTTTTTTTCAATACAAGGAGTTTCTATAAATAGAACTCCGCGAATCGCACTGTGGCTGTACAATGATCTCTGCCATTACAAGCCGTGCGCCCGAACTCCCACACAAACTTTAATCCTCTATTTATCCCCTTTTGGGGCGAATTTTCAAAAATTACTTTCGCTATAAAAGGAACTCTTGTAATAGATTTCATGCTAGACCCATCGGCTTAAGCTGTGCTTTGTCTGTCATTGAGCGAATGAATTTAATGAAATTAAGATAAATTATGTACACTTTGACATTTGATGATTATTTTACACAATGGCATGAATATATACTTTGTGGGGATTAATATTATTATTTATTTCGTTTAGTTATTTTTTCCATACAATATTTATTTTTAAATATTTAATATACTATTATATTAAATATACCATTTATTTATTCGTTATATACCTGACGGCGCAGCAAGTGGCGCCATCTAGTTTTATTACAAAGTTACTGGAATCACCGAAAATATCAGATAAGAGTGACACTGGCTGCTGACACTCACTCTAGCAGAGCGTCGCATTGATGGTTGCGTGGCGGCTGTCTTCTGCTATATTCCGGTACAATCCTGATGATATTGAACCTGCTGAACCACTAATACGATGATCACATTTCGAAGTAGCATCGTGTCACAGATGTATCACGTAAATTTAAGATATTGTCGAAGTACAACATGCCTACATGAGTAAAGTACGTCAAAATTTACTTATTTCGGACTAGCATTTTTGTCGAAATATGTCATCGATGTCCCATCGTTTCCTAGTTAAGTCATGGCGAAAAAACGCTTTGTCGGAGTACAGAAGTGGTATTTCGAAGTAAAGTATTGTTGAAATGCAGACGTATCGTAGTTCCATATTGACGAAATAAAATCTTGTCATATTAGTAGACAGTAGTAGTTTGTCGAAATTCAGTTTGGTAGTCGCTTATAAAATTCTTCATAATATCGATATATTTTTATCGAAGATGCTGAATGAATAAACGTTTCTTTTTTGTTATTATTTCCTACTTATATATAGTAAAAAATATATTTTTTTAATCACTCAAAATGGTAATAATAGTTATCTATTCTAATTTCCATCCAGAATACACTTCCAAACTTTCCATAAAATCCAGACTGCACTTTAATTCCCCGTCTACACAAATCAAAAATTACATTTCAAATTGAATGGCACATCCTCAATAACTCATAAAGAACAACTTCCTATCCAAAACAAGAATGTTATCTAACAGACAAAAATTGCATTTTCAATTCGCAGTACACGAAACGATCAAATAAACAACGTATATCAAAATCGCTGAATAGTTGGCGTCACGCCAGCTGTTCATTCACACCGCAGCGCGTAGGTATGCATAGAGTAATGTAGCAGACGATAGAATAGATAAATAATGCTATCATTGGGAGTAAATAGCTGTTGAATAGTATTGAGAAAAACAGCACACACCATAGTGTGTTGTTTTTCTCAATACATGGGAGTTTCTATGAATGGAATTTCGCAAATCGCACCGTGGCTGTGCAATGCATTACAAGCCGTGCGCCCGATAAGATTTCCCATCACCAAAAAGGACGAAATCCCACACAAACTTTAATCCTCTATTTATCTCCTTTTCGGGTGAATTTTCAAAAATTACTTTCGCTATAAAAGGACCTCTTGTGATAGATTTCATGCTAGACCCATCAGTTTAAGCTGTGCTTTGGCTGTCAGTGAGCGAATGAATTTAATGAATTTAAGATTAATTATGTACACTTTGACATTTGATTATTATTTTACACAATGGCATTAATATTTACTTTGTGGGGATTTTTTTTTTTCGTTTATTTATATTTCCCATACAAAATTATTTTTTAAATATTTCTTAAAAAATATATAAAAAATAGTGGTCCGCCGGTGTCGGGAGCAGGGTCCAAAGTAGCGGTGGTTAGGGCTCCAGAGACAGGGACCTCCTTACGATAGCAGCCGTTTCGAGGAGTATTGCCTTCTGAATCAGGCCCTTGATCCATACGCCTAACGAGAGGCTCGTGAGATCTTGATCAAAGCTTTCGACCATGAGGCCGAAATGATTTATTATTTTAATTATTGTGAATGGCAGGACTGTTTTTTTTAAGCTCACTAACTGAGCGAAAATAAAACATAGTTCATTGATGTAGTGACAGTTTGAGTATTTTATACGTCCCACTCAAATGCCCATTCTTTGGTATTGTTCGTCGAGTCGTTGAGCTCCTTAAGTTCTGAGTTGAGCTGCACGATTACTGACAAATGCGTGCACTGACCGGACAGGTCCACTCAATTTTTCCTCAAAAGACCATTTAAGACACCAATCTAACCAAGATAATGTCTGGACTTTAAAAGAGACTGTGACCTCTGAGTTTGTTTCATATTTTCTTCTCAGAGTAGATTGGAAACGCCGACCTCATCTAGTTTTTAAAATATGATTGACGTGTAAAAGTGTTTGTACAAACCTACTTACAGAAATAAAATCATTCATTATTTATCGTCTACGTATTTTAGGAGCGATTGCGTTACTAAGAACATGATGCTTGATAGACGAGTTTTTTTTTAAAGACTTGACGTTACTTCTTTAGCGATAAAATAGTACATACAACGAAACTGGCGGATTAAATAAACTGACGACTGAGCGAAACTGGCCAGTGATACGCGGATTTGGTAAAACACCACACAAAACCAGTAAGCCATTATGTTTTACGTATTAGTATGTTTCCAAAGTATCATTACAATTCCTAATGTGCTATCTTTTTTTTTTTTATTCATCTTCAAAATTTCAAATAGTCTCCCAAATTTGAAAAAGAAATACCTAATTCAATCACGCGACATCACAAACAAATCGTATAAATGACATTTAGGCCTTTGACACCATCAATTATCGATCGTTGCTCCAGCCCTAGCTTGTGAAGAAGGTCGCCCTAACAAATTTAACAAAATGACATTGGTACGATTTATTTAGAAGACAGGTTTTATTGACAAACATACGAGTAATTAAGTTAAACAATAAAGCTTTCAATGTAATCATCTGAAGTACACCTATAAACTTAGCAAATCTTCACTTAGTGCGAAGTACTTATCACATATAATACGATGTCGCAAAATTAAATCTAATTTCTACCTTAATTTTAGGCTAGTAAGGTGGAAAATCAATCATGGCTTGTGTAGCTACATTATTATTTGGAATGAACCAAGGACATAATTTATTGCAACATCCAGATTTATTATTTAATAATAATTATATAATAATTACCTTAACATATGGCGTGCGTTCATACGGCGATCGATCATAGCATTTGAACCTTCTGTCATCAGCACTATCTATGTTCTTCTATATCTCTATGCATATATGTACATAAAAGTCACCTTTCATGTCTGTCTGTGTGACCAAGTTGTTCTTCTAAACTACGCAACGGATTTTGATGTGGTTACCCCCTTCATTGAAAAAAATAAAACATAAAAGTACATTAATATTTTTTTCTTTCTTAAACAAAGAATTATAGGGGCTTTTACGCATAGCGTATGTTAGTCCCATCGTATCCTAAACAATTGTACTTTCACAAGACGTGGGCCATGAATTTGAACAAACCCTTCACATCGTCGCCATTTGGTTGGGATAGAATTGTATGGAACATATATACCTACATCAGTTCTGTTCAAATTCAGGGATCTTACTAAATTATTTACTGGACTCATATTGGACACATTCCATCAATAAATGTTATACTCGTAGTTCCTCGACAACTAAAATTACATTTAGTAAAGAAATAGCAAAGTTTTCTCAAGTTAAGCAGGGGCGGGTCGCTTATCTCTAATACATATTTCCTTGTTGTTTTAGAACATCCCAATCCCAGCATGATCAACTGTTCAATACCTGTAGGTACGTCAAAGTTACAACTTATAAATCAAGACTTTTTCAAGGAAATCATCAAATAACTTTTCCCGCTCACCGTCTGCAAACCCGCGCCTACGGTGGCCGTAAATCCGCCCGGGATTCCGGACGCCCAGGGCGTCTCCTGCGGCGGCTAGGGGCGAGAGGTCGCGAAATTTGCCTTTCCCTCAACCGTCCTGCCTCCTCCTTCGCGAGCATTACTGCTTCGCAGAAGGAGGTGACAGCTGCCCATGCCCTCTCGCTCCATACCATAGCCTGAACCAGGGCCGGACGCGAGAGATCTCTGCCGCCGATCGCCTCCACGAGGACAGGGCGGTGCTCTGCCCAAGCCGGGCAGACCTCCACCTTATGCTCCACCGTGTCCTCCGGGCAATCCACACAGTGGTGACACCCGGGCGTTTCCTCCCGCCTTATCTTTCACAGGAACCTCCCGAAGCTGCCGTGTCCGGTGAGGACCTGCATCAGGCGGAAGGTGAGGATGCCGTGGCGCCTCTCTAGTCACTCCTCAAAGAGGGGACTTATCGCTGCAATCGTGGCGTGCCCAGCACTGGGTTGCGACAACCGTACTGTCCATGTCGCCATGAGATCCCGCCGGAGCTCCGTCCGCTGTGTCGCGATTTCTCGCGGCAGCGGAGTTATGCCCCGGCGTTTCGCCTCCTCGCGCCACACCCATACGCGCGCGAGGACTTTTGTTTCCAGATCCCATGGCGGCAATCCGGCAAGGAGGCTCGCTGCCTCACAGGAGACCCTGCGGTATCCCCGGACCATCCAGATGGCCATGACCATAAATTAAGACTTGATTTGTTTGTAGAAAGTATCCAATTTAATATGGTGTAGGCTAGCAGGTAATCCTTATGATGTGATCGTATTATCTTTTTCTTTTATCGTTAGTATACAGATCTGTCCAGAGCCCTATTTACAATATGCAAGATTCTTACCTAAAGCATATAATAAAATTGAAGTAAAAAAGGACTTGCATCGTCGAGCACTGTTTAGACTATGCAACTTTTATTCTTGCTTCAACTTATGATATGCCACAGGCAATTAAATCGCATCATATAAATCAGTCTTTAAGAGTGAAGGATGTGGTATTTTAACACTAAACCACATATTCTATTCAATTTATATATTTAGCACTTAAAGAGCTGTTGTGTCCAACAATTCTTGTTATAATTCGATGCCTAAATCTGTTTTCAAGCATGAAATCCACACTCATTTTACTCACGTTTTACATATCATTGAACACTATTACCGCTGAAAAGCAAACCTTTAGTTACCTTTGACTGTTTTTGCATCCAAAACTGTATTTTATAGGTATGATTAATTTTGTCTTTTATAAAAATCATAGAATATTTTTATTCTTTGAGGTTGTTAATATTGTCATCCATCAAATTTATTTTTGTTTGCTATAAAGCTTACATGATAAGGCTAGGTATCCACTGTAAAGTTAGTATGGTAAGGCTAGGTCTACACTATAAGCCGTTTTTAGAGTTCCGTACCTCAAACGAAAAAAAAAACGGAGCTCTTATATGATCACTCGTGTGTCTGTCTGTCTGTCTGTCCGTCCGTCTGTCACAGCCGATTTGCTCGAAATCAACTGGACCACTTAAGCTCAAATTTGGTACACATATATTACGAATTTATGTGACCCAAACACGAACGTGTAACGTATTTAGGTTACACGTAAATTAATTTTGAAGAGGGGTACACTTTTGGGAAAATATTATAAAATTTAAAAAGTGCCTCCGCTGTATTTTATATCAGCGTGACGAGACTACGCCGCCCTCTTCTCCGTCCCGCGAGTGTATACTGGCATCACACTCACGTGGTTAAGACAACATCACAGTTACCACGACTGTAAAAAAAGTATAATAGACTGTATAAAACCACTTACCTATGAGGAAACAGAGGCACTCCTGGAACATAATGAGTAGCCGAAATATATCATTTATATATACCATAAATTAAAACACCACACACCCACACACCATACCTCACCACACACACCACACACCACACCACACACCTCACACTACACCACGCAGCACGCCACACATCATACCACATTGCGCACCTCACCACATACCACACATAACCCCGCACTACTTACCACACCACACATCACATATACACTACATCACATGCACTAACTGGGAATAAGTTTTATTCTTACTGTTAATGCTGTAAACTGCAACTTTACTTATATATTTTGCTTTTATTTGTTTTTTTTTCTTAAGATTAGCAAATATAAGCTAAATACCTACAGAAAAACATTCCATATTTACCCTTAAGGTCATAGCACACTTTATTAACTCTAGTTAGTATAAGTGTACTACAACGATGTGAAAGAGCGGAGCCTTTTAATACAGGCATTTTTTGCTTAAAAGGAGGCTCCAAACACGTTTAAATGAAATGTAATTTTCTATTTGTCACAATAAACTATTTTGTATTTGTATTTTTATCACGGTCCTCCTGCTATTGTGAAGCATCATAAAACTCTATGACGTAAGCTTTTGTATACAAAAGTTCTTAAAATCTTTCCTCCTCTGGACAGGGATGTCGACAACCTCCTCCTGATCCTATTCACTGCGGCCCCATTCTCTTTCGGCTGCACTACTGCCTGCCGGTCCTGCTTCCTGCCATCCGAGCGGCTCACGCCGCGCGAAATTAAAGCCGACCTGGAACTTCTACTTATAATAATTACACTCTTTATTTTTGATGTGTAACATCTTTCCTCACGCTTTCTGTGGAATGATTTCGTGAAAAAGGACGAAAGTGACAGCTTGAGCATGGAATAAGTAAGTACTATAATATAGATTGTAAGTAGAGGGGGTCGAATTTCGACCAGTGGGCGACCACTAGTAATGAATAATTATTCGAATAGATATTTCAGTATTAAGCTTTTCTAACCGACTTCATTAAAGGAGGAGGTTTCGGGTGTTTAATGTTTGTTACCTCAGTACTCCGTCTTTTATAAACCGATCTGGACATTTTCTTTTTTTAATTCTGAGGTTAATTTCTGTTGCTGCTCAGCAGCGTATTACCAAGTTGAGACGTCAGATTACACATCATATGCGACTATGTAAGTCACGCTTGTTTTTTTTTTTATGTTACATATCTTTTGTTTTATAACGTGTCTAGACTAATCGTAACGTTACAAGGAGCGAAGAGTATACCTACCTACACTACACCAAAACGCTTGCAAAAGCAACTAATTCTCATCAACATTGAATAAAATAATCGCTTATGATTATTGGCAGACAAAAAGACATTGCAATCCACATTATTTATCGTTCATTGTAACTACACTAAAAGTAGGGTACATACCATTTTCGTTACAAATAATAATAATAATCATCATTTCACACATTCACAACAGTAAAAAGAGTGTCTACATGATCTTTAAGGCCGTTGGCAAAAAATTATCCCTTGAGCCAGTAATTACACTCAATGAACAGGTAGTGCATAGAGTGACAGAATTTAAATACTTAGGACACTTCGTAACAGACGACCTTAGGGATCATGCAGATATTGAGCGGAAACGCAGAGCTCTTGCTGCGAGAGCGAATATGTTGGCCCGCAGGTTTGCTCGTTGTAGTAGACAGGTAAAACTAACCTTGTTTAAAGCGTATTGCCAAACTTTCTACACGAGTAGCCTGTGGGTCAGTTATACGCGTGGAGTATTGGATAAGCTGCGAATCCAGTACAATAACAGCTTCAGAATGCTTTTGGGCTTGCCGCGTTTCTGTAGTGCCTCGGGCATGTTCGCACAGGCTCACACCCATGACTTTTATGCCATGATGCGACTCAAGACAGCCTCACTCTTGCAAAGGGCGCGGTCGGGCTCAAATGGCATTCTGAAGATGTTATCTAATAAACTTGACTCACCTTTTCTGCAACACTTCATGAAAATATTGGTGAGGCAAGAATAATGTTAAGATTTATTCTATTCATGTGTGTTTTACTAACATACAAGTAGTTTATAAGTGTTCTGTAACTAACCCAGGGACCTCTGATGTCCGATAAATAAATAAATTATTATTATATTATTATTATTTCAGCGGAAAGACGGCCACTGTTGGATGAAGGGCGGGGTTTTTGGGGGACTGTCTTATGTAACTTTGACGTTCGAAAAGTGCTGATTCTCAGCCTAGTTTGAATAAATGACTTTTGATTTTGATTTGATTGCACATAGGCCGCCGCCAAACGTCGCCACATTGACCGGTCCCGTTCTACACTCGCATCCAGTGGATTCCTGCAGCCTTCACAAGGTCATCGGTCCACCGTGTACCGTGTGAGGCGAGGCGTGGATGGGATGGAAGAGGACGAGGAATCGCAGTCTTACTAAAGTCTGATTAAATCGTTTGCAGCCAAAGATAAAATGTTTGTTTTGCATGTCCGTGTACGTACATGGCAAACATTTTACATTGGTAGGGTGTACCTACCTATGTAAATTGTATGCCATTAAATTATATAGTTTTCGAATTTGCTCATCAAGGCCTTCAATTTGATACCCAAATGCCCCATATTGTAATAATTAAAGTGTTTTTTTTTTCACATTTGAAAATGGAGCCATACTGCCGCCATATTACGTTTTTTTTTTTCTATAATATATTATTATCACATAAATATAGCCAGAGTCACTTGGGATGATTCTAACGATACCTCCATACATCAAAATCTGGTCAGACATTTAAGTTATGGTGGACTAAAGAAACTCACTTACATACATGAACCCTGAAAAGATTACACTCCATTTTTGGATAGTTGTGTAAAAACTAGAGGCACACCATAGGCAAACATGCTGAAAAGTGAAGGCACAGAGTCACATGAGGAGAAAGTAAATAAATAGTTTGTCGCAACGTCAGCGTAGCACTTCGTAGCACTTCGTAGCATGGCGTAGAGCTGCCGTAGCCTTTCGTAGCTCCACCACGCAATTTGCACCGTACAAACAACATTACAATATTCAAAGGAAATGCAATTACATTTTAAGTTGAAGAACAGGTGAAAGCAATGCTTGTCACTGCGTACAATGCTTGTAGCAGAATGACTAGTAGTATTTTGGCTGAAATTAAGCTGGTGTTGGTTACGAGTATAATTATGAGTCGCATTGTAAAAACATGATTTGCTGCATTCGCCATCATCCGCATTATCCTGCTCTTTTCCCAGTTTATTTGGGGTCTGCGCAAAAAGTCCGTTTTTCCATATTTCTCTATTAGACATCATCTCGGTAGTCTCACTCACTCTCACGTCCGTCTCGCCTCCTTTCTAGCCATATCATCTTTCACACAGTCCATCCATCGTTTCTTTGGTCGTCCCATACTCATATAGTCACATTCATACTAAAAACTTTCCTCAGTACAGCTCACGTTTGCTGTATTTTTTTTTTTAAATATCATGTTATTTTGTAGCGCCTAGTCTAGAAATTATTTTTTTTTTTTTTTTTAAATACGTTGCCCCACACTAGGAATTTCTTCCTGTATTGTGGGTGCGTTTACAAACATAGACTCACAAACACAAACACCCAGACCCAGAACAATTACTTGCAGATCATACAAATACTTGTTCCGTGCGGGGATCGAACCCGCGACACGAATTATCAGTTAGTGGATACAAATTGATCTGAGTAGTGAAATAAGTAGTTGAAATTCCCTACTATCATCTTGTTATGTTATCAACATATCTGGTAATAATTTGTTCTAATCAAACTACTATTGTATTGTACTAGTGTATTTATTTTTACAAACATACCGATTTTAATGTAAGTTTTACTAATAAAATTGTAGGTAATAGTACTGAAAACATATTTAAGATTCTGAAAAAGCAAACTCCATACATACATACATACATACAGACATTAACAAATATACTCACACACACTCCATCACAGATAAGGTGTAAAGTGTAGCCATTTCATTGCTAAATTATTTTCAAGATTTTCCATTGTTTCGTTTTATTTTGTTATGGAGTCTATATTATCTTAAGTGCTCACTAGTTTGTTACTCTGCGGGTCACAGCAATGTGGAATAATACCACACTGTAATACAGTGTCAACTAGGGTTAGTACCCCCCAGGCCGTCAGTAACAGTTTCAATTGACTGTTACTGACGGCCTTATGTATTATAATGTCAACAGGACCTATACTTAAGGTAATAAATTGTGCACAAACAAATAAATAAATAGTACGGCCAAAGAGAGTTAATTCTCAGTAAAGGGAAGATTATATTCTGTTCGTTCATTATCTTCTATAGATATTTTTTATGGTGATGATAATGCCGAAAGTGGAAGCGAGCTTCACCCGGAATCCTCAATCACAAAGAAACCGGTTATCTTACCTCTAACTGACGAAACAGAACAAATGCTGTTAACATTGTTGTTATGGCAACAGACTTAGATAACATGGTGGTAGCTCGCCAGACGGACTTAAAACCAAACCGAGCAAAATATTTTGCCCCCGCTGGGAATCGAATCCGGGACATTCTGGGTCTGACACCACTAGACTACAGAGGCAGTTAAAAAAGAATTCTAGTTTTTTATGGTTTTCAATTAATCAAAACGACGGGCTTGACCAAATGAATTGATTTGCGTAAACCGACATTTATGTATTTATTTAAATACCCATAACACGACATGTTATGAATATTTTAGAATTTTCGTGTACACAGTAAAATAGTTGATAGTAATATTAAAATTGAAAGATTAAATTATTTTATCTACTTATACGCAGAAGGACTTAAGAGAGGTTTTCACTGTTACGTGCTGGCAAAGAATCGATTACCTAAGGTAATATATATAGATACTTGAAATTGATGAGATGAATGAATACGACTATATTCGTCTTATTACTTAACAAGGTTTATCTTCAGTCCCAGGGTAAAATTCTTTCCGGATGGTCCGGGCATACCGCACGGTCTCCTGTGAGGCAGCGAGCCTCCTTGCTGGATTGCCGCCATGGGATCTGGAGGCAAAAGTCCTCGCGCACGTATGGGAGTAACTCCGCTGCCGCGAGAAATCGAGGTACAGTGGACGGAGCTCCGGCGGGATCTCATGGCGGCATGGAGAGTACGGTTGTCGCAACCCAGTGCTGGGCATGCCACGATTGCGGCGATAAGACCCCTCTTTGAGGAGTGGCTAGAGAGGCACCATGGCGTCCTCACCTTCCGCCTGACGCAGGTCCTCACCGGACATGGCAGCGATTGGTGGCAGAGATCTCTCGCATCCTGCCCTGGTTCAGAGCGAGAGGGCATGGGCAGCCGTCACTTCCTTCTGCGAAGCAGTAATGCTCGCGAAGGAGGAGGCGGGACGGTTGAGGGAAAGGCAAATTTCGTTCCCTCTCGCCCCTAGCCGCCGCAGGAGACGCCCGGGGCGTCGGAAATCCCGGGCGGATTTCCAGCCAACGTAGGCGCGGGCTTGCGGATGGTGAGCAATGGGTAGCGTATTCCACGCGCGCCTCAAAGAGTTGTCGTCAGCACAAGTGTAGGGGTCCACTAGGGCGATGCCTGCCGGGGTCGCGGGAAGATACTAAAGGGTCACCGAGGCCACTGGCAACACAGACAACAGGAAGGAATACGGGTGGGTTTTAGTCAGTAAGAGTCTGACACACCCTCCCGCTCCGTCCAGAGCGGGAGAAGTTATTTGATGATTTCCCACTGATGTCTCGGCTGTCATTCGTGAATCTTTGACAGACGTTACGGGTTTTCAGAAGCCTGAAAGTCACAACCAGTCTTACCAAGGGGTATCGTATTACCCAGTTACTGGGTTGTAGAGGTCAGATAGGCAGTCGCTCCATGTAAAATACTGGTATTCAGCTGCATCCGGTAAGACTAAAAGCCGACCCCAACGAAGTTGGGAAAAGGCAGGCAGATGATGATAGAATATGCTATTTGTACAACAACATTATCTCCGATATTGTCAGTAAGTACGTCGATGTTCCCCACACAACCCTTAACATGGTATCATCAAAACAGCCAATTATTATTATCGCTCACAGCTATACACGGACTTAATACCGTCACACTTCGCCTGCGACTTCGTCAGCGTGGATTTCATATCTTCTCCTATAAAGCACAACACTCTCTCCATCTCGTTTAAAAGATAGTTTCCGAAAACGAATGATTTATTTTAGTATGACAAACTTTATGATTTATTACAAACTACTATTCAATTGTAATTTGGTTATGTAAATAAATATGTTTTCTATTCAATTGTTTCCAATAGACTAAGCGTAGGGCTGTTCGCTCACACCGCGGCATTTTTCTTACTTTTAGCATTTTACGTCGTAACTTCTAAACGAAAGGTCCCATTCGAATAATTTAAAAAGGAATTTACATGTACATAATCAACCTTGATTATGATATCATAATACGAATGTCATCATTTATCGATTTCACCCGTGTTTTGATTGACTAATTTGAACAAAAAACGGTTACTGTGGCTTACATAGTTAGACATAGAGCCTCGCGGACTATTTTGTGGGTAATGATGAGAACGATAAACATTAAAAAAGAAAATTAATAAACTAATAATTATTAATCATCATCATCTGCCTGCCTTTTCCCAACTATGTTCGGGTCGGCTTCCAGTCTTACCGGATACACACATGGAGCGACTGCCTATCTGACCTCCACAACCCAGTTACTGGGTAACACGATACCCCTTGGTAAGACTGGTTGTCAGACTTTCGAGCTTCTGACGACCCGTAACGACTGTCAAAGATCTACAAATGACAGCCGGGACCAACGGCTTAACGTGCTTTCCGAGGCACGGAGGGGTCTTGGTATGTAAAGATGGTCACCCATCCACGGACCAACCGCGGCAAGCGTAGCTTAACCTGATCGATCGACCCGTGCGGCTGTTATTACTTAGCCACAAGCCCCTAATTAATTAATTAATTATATTAATTAATTATACATTTAGTACATTATTTTATGTATCATCAATATTTTTTGCAGCGCACGCCAACTAATGACTTGTACAGGCAAACTTTTGATACTGGTTACATTAACGAAATTTTCATACGGATTTCTAATTTTTTGAAAAATAATATAGATCCCACGTAACTCATTGAAAATGTAGCTTTCTACATGTGAAGGAATTAAAAAAAAGATTTTTTGAATTTATCCATTAAAAACAAATGACAAAAAAACAATTATTTTTATTTTATTTGTTTAAATAATGAACACGCTCGAGGCAATTGCTTAATACTTACTTAATAGCTATAAATTGAATAACAACAGACAACAGGAAAGTTTCATCTTTACGCGTATTCATATAAATTAGTTAACGCATCATAACGACTTTGTTTTATACGAATTATAGATTCGTATAAAACAAAGTCGTTATGATGTGTGTCAGTGTGACCATTTTAGAGGTTCAGAGAATTTATTCCGGAACGGTTATGTGTAAATGTTTATTAAACCAACATATAATAAAGAAATCGATAGTTTGTCAAGTCGTAAAACCGTGCAAAGCAGGGTCGGTGGCAAATTATTACATAATAACAAAATAATTAACCCTTCACCACCCCGGAGGTGGGAAGTTCATCCTAAATAAACCTGCCTTTAGCAAGTTAATTTTGACTTTGACTTAATTATACTGTTCCACGAGTTAATAATAATATGAAGTTCATTTGCAAACATTTACATTTGAGCCTGTGGTACTGAATCACGTTTAGTAACAGGCATCTTCTTGATGAAACAAAGGGTTTAATGTTTTACTAAACAAAACACTTGGATTTTTCTGCTTCCTCTTTCCGCTAAGCCTGGCAGATTAGGTTTTTTTCGGGGAATCGGCTAAGAATAATAATTACACCAAAAATTATTTACAAACGAAGAAATCTTTAGGTACCGACCCGCTCTACTGACACATTTCGTATATTTCCACAGAGTTTTCGAACCGGCAATTCAATTTAATTGCTCTTAAGGCTTTAACAGAAGTCGATCCACAAAAAGCCGGGCGAACTGATTCAATAATATCTATCTTTTCTATTATTCCTATAAAAGTAACCGCAATGTCCCCGGAAGAGGAATAAAGAAGTATTGGCAAAAGCTTTCATTTCACCAAAAAAACGTCCTCGGGTGAACAAAGGCCTCCTAATAAATATCAGAATGGATAGTTACTTTATTGCGAGTCACCGTAGGTACAATGAAAGGAAGAACTTCACGAAATAACATGCAAAAGAACGTTATAGGTAGCTATTACTTCCAGACAACCCCTGTTTAAAGACTATGATCAGCACGCTTTTTTTTTTTTGGATGGGAAATCATCAAATAACTTCTCCCGCTCTGGGCGGAGCGGGAGGGTGTGTCAGACTCTTACTGACTAAAACCCACCCGTATTCCTTCCTGTTGCTTGTGTTGGTTGTCGGTGACCCTTTAGTACCTTCCCGCGACCCGGCAGGCATCGGACCTAGTGGACCCCTACATATGTGCTGACGACATCTCTTTGAGGCGCGCGTGGAATAAAACGCGCCGTCGACCCGGGCCTGGTCCTTACCGGACGGTCCGCAAGCACGCGCCTACGGTGGCCGGAAATCCGCCCGGGATTCCCGACGCCCTGGGCGTCTCCTGCGGCGGCTAGGGGCGAGAGGGCGCGAAACTTGCCTTTCCTTCAACCGTCCCGCCTCCTCCTTCGCGAGCATTACTGCTTCGGAGAAGGAGGTGACAGCTGCCAATGCCCTCTCACTCCGTACCATGGCCTGAACCAGGGCCGGACGCGAGAGATCTCTGCCGCCGATCGCCTCCACGAGGACACAGCTATGCTCTGCCCAAGCTGGCCAGACCTCCACCGTATGCTCTACCGTGTCCTCCGGGCGATCCATACAGTGGTGACACCCGGGCGTTTCCTACCGCCTTATCCAACACAGGAACCTCCCGAAGCTGCCGTGTCCGGTGAGGACCTGCGTCAGGCGGAAGGTGAGGATGCCATGGCGCCTCTCTAGCCACTCCTCAAAGAGGGGTCTTAACGCCGCAATCGTGGCGTGCCCAGCACTGGGTTGCGACAGCCGTACTCTCCATGTCGCCATTAGATCCCGCCGGAGCTCCGTCCGCTGTACCGCGATTTCTCGCGGCAGCGGAGTTACGCCTCGGCGTTTCGCCTCCTCGCGCCACTCGCATACGTATGATCAGCACGCTTGGGCTATAGTATCATTTTGAAGTTAACGGTGAGTGATATTGAGCTCAGTCTTTCTATTCAAGGCATTCAGAAAAACAAGATTTTTATTGTTTGGTATAGTAGGCCACACGTCAATGGTAACAAAACCTAGCTGGCTTTTTTCTATTGAAGTTCCGTATGTGTACTACGCTAGGCCAGCTCAAGGATAAAGTGCTATCCATAAGTGCTCCTATACGCGTCGACAGCAGAGTCTACTGCAGCCGTCGAAGCGTCTTCGCCTGCCACCAACGAGTGTCAATAGCTGCACCGACGACTGTCAACTGCTGCCACCGACGAGTGTCAACGGCTGCCGTCGATGCGTCGACGGCTGCAGTTGTCTGTATTGTATATTTTGTGAATGTGAGAACGTTGTAGGTTTAATAGACTAGATTTGTAGACCATTTATTTTTTGTTAAGTACCTGGTACTTCTTGAAAGGCCTACACTGTCCTCTCATACCTATTAGCACTGTAATTGTAAAAGCCAATTATTTTAAAAAGAGTAACCGTGGAGATTCTTGCCGGCTCTTCTCCATAGGAAATGACCAATTGGAACTGTGCACCTAGCTTCTGACGTTTCATAAGTGCTCATGTAGGTTTATGTGAAATAAAATATTTTGATTTTGTGCCGTAGGCGCGTGCCGCTCGTATACTAAAGTGTCGTATAGGACACTAAAGTGCGGCCTTCTTTACAACATTTATGTAAAAATGCGCATATTGGTGTACAAAATAAAATTCTTAAATTAATTAATTCACTGACAACGCACAGCCTAAACCGTGGGATCTAGAAGCCTGAAATGTTGCGCAAGAGTTCCTTATATAACGAAGGTGAAACAACTCAACTACAATGTAAACAATAGCTTAGCGAAAGCCTTTTCTCGACATATTCCATTGAACAAAACAAGAATCGAAAAGCACGGAATTATTGTAATAGTAATTCACTCGCAAAGTCTTTGGAACTTCCAAACAGTAATAAAAACGCAATACATTGTTTTACGACTTGATTATTTTAGAACCGAGATGTGCGGTGTGCAAGTTTCGGCGAAAAGTTGGGCCAAGTTTAAAATATAAACATTGAAGCCAGGAGGATTTGGGTTGTGCTCTATTGCAGTGTTTCAGCTACAATGCGAAATGTGAGCTCAGCGTGCATTTAGCGATATTCATAGTCTTCGCTTTATTTCATACTACTACTAGCTAACCCGACAGTTGTTGTCCTGTCCAAATTTCAATTATTCATATAAAATTCCCATAGAAAATGCGCTTTCAGTTTTCCCGAATTGTCCAATCATCTCGGCAACTTTCAAATGTTTCTTTCTGTAAGCATCTAGCGAACATTTTAAAACAAACATTTACCAAATCGATCCAGCCGTGAAGTGATGCACTTACCACCGAACAGCATTTCATTATTTTATTAAATAGACAACCATAGAAGCTGTGAATCATTATTAGAAATCCCAAAGATTATTGTCTGTCTTTTGATTTGACGACATAATTTGTGCATTCATATTCAAGAATTTGCAATTTAGTGGGATGGTGCAGGCTTACAGTAAGTATTTTCAAAAACGACAATCCAATCAACCTACATTCCGAGGAATCACTGAAGTTAACAGCATGCCGTCAATTGCTTCAGGGGCAAAATGTCCAATTCTCAAAATGTCCAACGGTCTCAAAATTTCCAATTCTCAAAATGTCCAATGGTCAAAATGTCCAACTCCCAAAATGTCATTTTTTTTAGAATGTAGCAAATTTGTTCAAGAACTCATCAAAACGAATGGGTAGCAAAAATAATAGGTTGGCAGCTACAGTGAAGTAGCATATTAAGTATAAAATCATTTGGGTTACGATAGGTTAGAACAGTGACCACTAACGCGCGAAGGCGAGCGAGCGAAGCGAGCGTGCCGCGGCAGCGGCCGCCGAGCGTTGGATTCCCTCGGTTGGTGGTGACTCTCAGTTACCAAAACAAAAACTCGATGCTAGTTTAAATTAAAACAAAGCTAACAATTGATTATTAAGCTGCTATTGGTGCCGATTCCCTTGTTCACAAACTAAACTAAATTTAAGTTCAGTGCATCTTTTTCTTTCTATTTCATTAAGAAAAGGACAGAAAATAAATTTTAGTTTAGTCCTGTCAAATTAATCAGCGCCTGTCACTACTCCATACAAGTTTAGACGTGATTAAAAACTTGCCTACTAAAATTACGTCAATTTACGTCAAGCGCTGATTAATTTGACAGGGCTAAACTAAAATTTATCTTCTGTCCTTTTCTTAATGTAATAGAAAGAAAAAGATGCACTGAACTTAAATTTAGATTAGTTTGTGAACAAGGGAATCGGCGCCACTTTATACTTAAAATGCTACTTCACTGTAGCCATTCTTTATCTTTCGCAGCTTCTTTGTACGAAATTGGATCTTTATTTTCAGTTGTAATCAAACAATACTACATTCTCAAAGATTGGCCATTTTGGGAGTTGAACATTTTGACCATTGGACATTTTGACCATTGGACATTTTGACAATTGGACATTTTGCCCCTGAACGCGTCAATTACACAGTAGCTACCTTTTAAGATTACATCTGCCTGTCTGGCAAAGCTTACGTAAAAGCTTCACTGTGCCATCATGTTAGCACATTAACATAAAAGACGGGACGTATTCCATTAGCAGATTAGCGTAAGATGCTTTCCAAATTAACTAACAGGTGCCCCACTATGAATGTGGCACAGTTTTGCCCAGTAAGCAGGCACTCATTACAGCCAAGCCGAAATGTAAACGAAACTGAGCGACCTCATTTCTACTCGTAGAACAACGTATGTTTCCAGATAAACACACACATTGCCTTCTTATTGTGTATTGTAGTGGAAACACACGGACCAGTAAAACGAGCAATTTCTACAACATAACCGGACTCCTCTACTTTTTATATTTTTTATATTTTGTTTTCACACGGTGGATGCCTGAGGATGGAAAACGTTAGGTGAAGCATAGACGCACATTCCTGTGTTTGATGTATGTCTAATAACGGCGAGTTAAAGTGCGATCAAATTAGTAAGATTTCGAAATATCGTATCGCGGTTTCACTACTACTTATATATATGTATAACGTACAAAATGAGCTAAAAGATTTGTATCTTTGCACAATAAGTTTCATACATAATATTTTGGCAAAGAACTATCGCTAAATGGTTAGTAGCTGATAATAACTGTGTAGTTGGCCAGAACAGACCTGAACTTTAGTGAGCAGTGCCAAGTGGGGATTTATTGCCAACATTTATTTGCTTATCAATAAAATTGGTTACCAGCTTTGTATAGGTAGGTACAGAAAGATTGAAAATTGTTAAAAAAATCGTGAATGGATGAATTTATCCCAAGAACAAACCTAACATTGTTGTTGAAAAACATGTTCCAACTGCAAATGTAAGTTTGTACGCACGTAGTACGCACAATATTGAGGGATTTAGCATGTTATATGTAAATTAAATTATTATTTTAAGACAATAGACTTCTGTATTTTTCCAAAATTTTAGTCAATTTTCATCTATTTTCTTAAATAACTTTAAAAGTTTTTTTTATTATACCAAAAATATGTCTGAAATCTATACAACAAACCCTTTCATTTGATGTGTCACACAGTACAGTTTGTAATTTTTTTTCTAATTTGTTCCCTAAAGTGACCCCAATATTCAAAATTAATTTATTTACGTTATACGTTCGTGTTTGGGTCACAGAAATTCACATGTGTTTGGTACACGTGTGAACTTTTGGTACACATTTCAACTTAATTGGTTCTGTAGATTCAGAGCAAATTGGCTGTGACAGACGGAGAGACAGACAGATACACGAGTGATCCTATAAGGGTTTTGTTTCCTTTTGAGGAACCCTAAGAAAATAATGAAATTCAATCTAAAATCTGAAAAATACATTTTCCTAAGTTCAGAATTGAGCTACACGATCACTGACAAATGCGTGTGCTGACTGGACAGGTCCACTCAAATCTGTATGGTTCTTACCTCAAAAACCATTTCAGATATAAACCTGCATGGTCCTCTGATATGGGCTGACCTAAATTATGCCTGGACTTTAAAAGAGACTGTGACCTCTGAACGACTTTTGACGTGTATAAGGGTTTTTTTAACCAATTTACAGTAATAAATATTATTTATCAGATCATGACTGAAAATCTGTACATAATCTATGGGTAGGTTATACGTTATTAGCTCTGTTATCCCCTTTACAATAAATAAGGTGTGTATTGTAATTTTACAATACAGACATGTTGATTTTTCCGTAGAGAGCTTTAAAGGAAACATGCTACGCTTTTTTATATGATTGACCAATTACGATGAAACTCATACCAGCAAAGAGCATTACAAAGGTACGTGTGTACTCAAAATAGCTATAATTTTGATTATTATTTTGCCAAATATTGCAGTTGTGTTTTGTAGGTATTTTGCACCCAGGTTGAGGAGGGATGAAACTCAAGTAACTAGAAGAATGATGAATATAAATGTTGATGGATGGAGAGGTCTCCCGCTCAATCCATCAACGGAAGATCAAAGAAAATAGGGATGGTTTGTGTGAATAAGGAGTGAATAATAGAGTGACGGCTGATAGGGGAGAATGAAAAAAAATCGTGTTGCGCCGACCCCAAGGAACCTGGGAAAAGGGCAGGGAAAGACCCAAAACCCTTTGCAAAAACAAAACAGTCGATATCTACACGGCTCATACACCTATCCGCTTTCGAATGATTGCTTATTTGTAGTATTGAAACCTTTTCGAGTGATTCTAAATATCTCACAATTAGTTAATTGCTAAGCACAACACTAAAAACATGGTACAACACTAGTTTTCTAAGATCACTCGGCCATTTCGACATCCGCTTGCTTAACTAGCAGAAGCTATTTCCTTATACTCGAGTATAATTGCTGCGAAGTGTTGAGCTATCACCTACCCCTGCTTCCCACACCGTTCCTGGTTGCTGAAAAGGGGAAGAAGCTGGCACACCGCATGCGGCATGCTGCTAAAGCATTGCAACTAAAATACGCTCCTGAACGCACATTCCGGGGTTCTACGTCCAGGCTGAGGGCAGGACAATCTGCACATTGCACGCTGTTCCATCTGCACGCTGCTTTGAATTGCGCGCTGCACGCTAGTTGAACTGCGCGCTGCACGCTAGCTGAACTGCGCGCTGCACGCTAGCTGAACTGCGCGCTGCACGCTACCTAAACTGCGCGCTGCACGCTAGCTGAATTGCGCACTGCACGCGTTGCTGAACTATGCGCTACCGGCGTCCTACGGCCTGCTACCAACGCACGATAATTGCAGTTTTAGGAAGGCCTGACCGATTCCTTGCTGAGCCTGTGCCGGCAAATCCCTACGTCTGCCATGTGTGGCCAAGAACAGTACCCCTCTTACTTTAAAGTGTAAAAGCGCTCAAAACAGTGAAACAGAGTGACCTTACCCATGACCTAGACTACTAGAAATTATATGTATGAACTTTACTTGTGTTTCCTTTATCTCTAACACTGACCTGTTAGATAGCTGCCTGCGCAGTCTACCTGCAAAGCCCTGGCCGTTACAGGCTCATACATTTTGCTATTCTTGATGATTTCTAGTTAACGATCTATATAACTGTCTAAAAATAACAATCAAATTCATTTATTTCTGGTACCTCATAACCCATATTAGACAATATCTTTAAATTGTTCAATAAATACAAAATCACACATAAATAAATACAAACGAGTAAACACAATATAAATACAACATCAACACAAATTAGATGCTGCCTTGACGCCTTAGAAAATTCTTTGCTATTGCGCAAGACAATAGCAAAGAATTTTCTAAGGCGTCAACAAGAATCCATCTATATAACGCATTAGTTCGCCCACTCCTTGAATACAACAGCACCGTATGGAATCCTCACTATGACGTTTACACTAACCGCCTGGAAAGTGTACAAAGACGTTTTCTGTACCATCTATGCTATAAAGACCGTCTGGCAAAAAAAATCAGGATCTAGGACTTGAGACTAAAACATTATAAAATGTCCTCGTTATTAGATAGAAGACAGATTCTAGATCTCACATTTCTTCACAAACTGTTCAATGGGGTTGTTGACTGTGGCGAGCTTCTCGGAAAGCTGCAGATAAGTGCACCATCTCGCTTGCCGCGCAAATGTAACTATAACCTTTTGTATGTGCCGGGATCCAAAACAAACCTCGGAAACTTTGCCGTTTTGCCAAGGCTCTGTAGGCGGTATAACGAAGTATCGAAGCGCAACGAAGTAGATATTACATGCAAAATGGCTAGGATTAAAAAAGACTTACGTGTCGCAGTAATATTTTGTTGTTCTTGTATGATTTATTTTTTTCTTATTGTGCATTTTCATCATTAGTATTGGCTACTCTTTTACGTAACTCAACTTGTTTCCTTTGTATGATCTTCGTGTAATGTATTTTGATTTATTTTGATTTTTACCTTATCAAAATATGTACCTAGATTATAAGTGAATGATGTGGTATCCTATAATTGGAAGCGCACACTTGTATTTGTCCCTATTCTATGTTTACTTGCATGTAATTGTGTAGTTTCTGTTGGAGATCCAATAAATAAATAAATAAATCATTTAAATTCAAATTAATATTCGTTATAGTAGTCGTACGTTCGACACTATATGTAACTTGCACAGCAGTGTCGCACATGACGGCAGTCCAACCTATTTGCTATCATTTTCAGAACGGTATTGGAGCTGGCCCGCACTCTGCTCTCTGCATGGTCGCATGAAAACATGTTATATGATTTTTTTCCTCCACTTAGTTTACACACTTACATGGTCACTCATGCTCAAGTCAGTAGATATGGTATCCTAACTAAAATCTTATATGCGAAAGTGAGTTTGTTTGTTTATCTGTTTGTTACGCCTTTACGGTAAAACGGCTGAACGGATTTGGATGAAATTTTTGCCCATGGGTAGATCATAACCTGGATTAGGACATAAAACTTTTACCCCGATATTCCCACGGGACTTCGAGAGTTATGCGGGTGAAACCGCGGGGTGCAGATAGTAAATAAATATTAATATCGTAAGTTGGTATGATTTCTGACATATCAATAAACGCGTTCCCTTCAAATACCATTAATTTGATTCGATTATTCCTAAACAACATGATATCATTACCATATTTACGTAAATACCTTCTCAAAAATATTTGCGTACATCAAACTTATCATATTACCCAATATGCCTGTAATAACATTTGCTGCACGGTTGTATTTCATTTTCCTCGCTGACTTATATTTGGGGTGCAATAACAGATGATATTGGAGAAACGTATTGCCAATATATTTATGTGATACAAACATCTTTGATATGCCCCTATCTTTCAACCCCTTCGACGAGACACAGGGGTTCGGTTCGAAAAGTATCTGATGTGAGTGTAAATGATTTTGTATACTTAAGTAGGTTTGTACAAACAGTTTTACACCTCAATCATATATTATTTTTTTTAAACCGTACCACGCACAAAAAGCGTTCCGTAGTTGGGAATGTTGGGATGAATTTGTCCCAAAAACAAGCTTAATTAACATTGTAGTTGAAAAACATGTTCTCCCATACATCGATATATCCTCCAGCTGTTGGTCGACTATTACTCGTTAACTTGTAAAGCCTCCTTAGCTGTGATAGTTTTCCTTTTAATTTCATTATATGACCTACGGGCATTAATTTTTTCACGTCTCCATAAACAACTGATTATTCGGTTTAGGACAGATAACCATTTAGCTGGCAGGGGGGGACACTTGACTCTAACAAAAATTAGCACTTTAAAGGTCAATATTAAGCAAACGGATCCTTATATCAAATAATGGTGTTTTCAGACCCGCCATATTGTTGAACGGCCTATGTCTATGCCAAATTACAGCTTTCTACTACTAAGCGTCTCTGAGCTATAGCGGGGACAGACAGACAGACAGACATAGCAAAACTATAAGGGTTCCTTGTTTACTACGGAATTCTAAGTTGATGATGTGTTTCGTAACTGACGGCGTTTCCTATCTGACTACTCTGAGAAGAAAGTCCGAAACAAACTCAGATATCAGTTCTTAAAGTCCAGACATAAACCTGTTCAGATCATGTAGATTGGTGTCTTAAATGGTAATTTAAAGAAAGAATCACACAGATTGAGTGGACCTGTCCAGTCAGTGCACGCATTTATGAGTAATCGTGCAGCTCAACTCAGAACTTAAGGAGCTCAACGATTCAACGAAAGGACATTTGGGTAGGCCGAATAAATTATTCAAACTGCCAGACGATGATAAAGAAAACCAGCCAGGTACGTGTCGGACCACACACAATGAAGGGTTCCGTAATTGGGATGAATCTATCCCAAGAACAAACTTAACATTTTAGTTGAAAAACCAGTTCCCCCATACATTTCAACTGCAAATGTAAGTTTGTACGCAAAATGTTGAGTGATTTACCGTGATTTATGACTTCCTGTTTTCATGTAATTTAAAAGTATAGAACTATTTCCAGTATTTTTTCAAAATTTTAATTTTGGCAGTTTGTGTTAACTAATTATTTTAAATGTAAAACTAAAAAAAAACTGTATTTTTTTTGTTTAACAATTTTATTGAAAATAAAGATTAAAACGATTTTATTTTTTGACCCCCGACGCAATAACGACGGGGTTTTTTTGACCCCCGACGCAATAACGACGGGGTTTTATTTTAATTTTGACGTGTCTGTCTGTCTGTATGTGTGTGTGTGTATGTGTGTGTCTGTCTGTGGCATCGTAGCTCCCGAATGCATGGACAGATTTTGATTTTGTTTTTTTTTTTTGGAAGGTGACTTAATCGAGAGTGTTTTTAGCTATGATTCAAGAAAATCAGTTCAGTCGTTTAAAGATTATCAGCTCTTTTCTCGTTGATATTGTTAGATCGCCGTACTCTTTTGTAGGACAATCTTACCTAGTCTATATTATTTTATTAAATTGTGTGGACTATAATGATTTTAAGAATATAAATGTAGGTGTTAAATAAATATACAAACATGAATTCACAAAGTTATATTTTTATTATTATTATATAACTACACTCAAGCAGAAATATGTATAAACGTAAACAGAACTGAATAAAACCTGAATAAAAGCCTCCAGGCAGAAAGTCACAAATGGCCATCGAAGTAAAATAAATAAACAGTTAATAACAATAACAAAACCAGGGTCAGCAAGACGACCAGCCAACAAGCAGCACCCATTCGCGAGCATAACGCAAAGATCAGCCATTACCCCCTCGCCATATTTGAGGGAAGGAGGCAAACCGACCCCCGACGCTACCGCATGCAATTCCATCTAAGGGAGCATGACGAACTTGCTGCCGGTTGCTAAGGCAAGAATAATATAATCAATAGTCGAGGTCGCTAGCTAACCACTTATTGCAATACAACTCAAAAACAATTGTAATGAGTAGATAATGTCAATAATAAATGAAAATTAAATTAAAAATAAACTGACTTACACAGTCAAATAAAATAAACAATTATATGAACTCATATAATCTATAAGTGGGTAAGCTAATTTTGGATAAAGAATAAAAACATTTTCTTGAGTTAATCACAGCGACCAACAATTCTTATCGTTCTATCAAAGGTTGGATTTTACTTTAGCTTTACTAAAACAACCTAAACCAATTTCTTATCTTTTGGGATAATTACGTCAATACCGATGTGAATCTTGTGGGAGGTTGCAATCTAACCAGAGATTTCTCAGAGCACATTTACTATCTCAGAGCAAACTTTTCTTTGAATTTACCATAAGCATTTTCTTTTACTCGACTTCGTTACTGTGTACCTTTTCTTGGGTTATTCCGTTTATTCACCCTAAAACAGCACCCTAGGGTGAATACTCAGACACGTGTGTTCATTTATCCACCCCAGACGGTGTGCGTTCCCTTCAAATACCATTAATTTGATTTGATTATTCCTAAACAACATGATATCATTACCATATTTACGTAAATACCTTCTCAAAAATATTTGCGTACATCAAACTTATCATATTACCCAATATGCCTGTAATAACATTTGCTGCACGGTTGTATTTCATTTTCCTCGCTGACTTATATTTGGGGTACAATAACAGATGATATTGGAGAAACGTATTGCCAATATATTTACGTGATACAAACATCTTTGATATGCCCCTATCTTTCAACCCCTTTGACGAGACACAGGGGTTATATATCTGTTCCAAAAATATCTGATTTGAGTGTAAATGATTTTGTATCCTAATGTGCGTCAAATTAAAAACAACTTTAAGGGTATAGAGGTATGAAAACCAGAGTGTAAAGTTCTTCATTCTCCATAGAAAAGGGAGGACACTCCGAGTAGTCGGGACGCTGCGCTGTTTATCTGCTAGTCGCGCGCCGAACTTTGCTTGCGCGATGCAGGATTTTCCGTGACGTCAGTGTGATCAAATTAGAAAATAGAATTAGGTTTAAGTATTCAAAATCAAATCAAAGCACTCAAATTGCACTACATATTGGAAGACACAGGTAGTAAGTTTACTGATCCATTTGTTGAGTCTTTACTTAAAGAAAAGTTTCGGTTTGTGATTCTGAAATTAATTTCCAATTTGTCCTGCTCCTTTTCTTTCCTTTGCTTCTCCTGGAAGCCTCGATCATGCAGGCCTGGGTGTCACCACCGGACAGGCCTGCTGACATCAACGACGAGGCGGAGTGGCTCCGGGAGGCCATGTCCGACATATGTGACGTGGCAATGCCCCGGGTCCAGCCTGAATGTGCCTCGCGCCAGGTGTACTGGTGGTCGCAGGAGCTGACGACTTTGCGCACTGCGTGCGTGGCTGCGCGACGCCGGTACACCAGGCACCGCAGGCTCCGTATCAAACCTCCGGATACGGAAGCCATTCAGGCGGAGCTGTACCCCTCGGGGTACAGAGCGGCGAAGACCGCCCTCCAAGCGGAAATCCTGCGGTCTAGGGGATTGGCCTGCGAGGAGTCGGCTGGGGACTCTGAACAGGGACCCGTGGGGACGCCCGTACAAAGTGGTGCGGGATAAACTCCGCCCATGGGCTCCCCCGCTGACGTTTTGTAAGTATTTTCACAGTTTATAGCTGATAGATTTGTAACAAAGCACACCAACATAATTTATCGCTTAAAACTCATGAAAACACTTCATAATAAGGAGTATTCCCTTTAAGTTGTTTCCCTGCTAGCTATGTTTTGATATTAGTCTAAGGACCCTATATTTATAGTTATAATATAGGTACTCGGTATTATTATTAGGCATGTAAATAACAAAATTGGTCCCTATTTTGTTTTGACTAGATCTAGATTACCTACTTATTTTTTTTATTGATTTATTGTTTCACAGATATTATGCACCTTGTCATTCTTGGCTAATGGCAGTTATCAAAAAATAATAAAAGAAAATATAAGAACATATATATCGCAACCATCAGCATCTCGTTGCATAAATGAAGTAGTGGAAGCTCTTAATAATCCGGCAATAGTAAAAAAATATATAAGGTATCCTCAAAATATACAAGAAAGACAAATGTTAAAAGAAAGTTTAGTAGGTATATTATAATTAAAGTGACCCACCCTTCTTTGATTTTTACATTTTTGTGATAGTTAATCATGTTAGTGGTTACTTTAAATTACAGGTTCTACAAAAAGTTTGGCTTCCCAGCAGCTCTTGGGAGTGTCGATGGCATTCTGGTGGCATTGAGAAAACCAGTAAAGAATGAAGAACGTTTCTACTGCCGCAAAGGATACCATGCAAGAAATATGCAATTGGTAAAATGGATTTCAATTAGTCTTCTTAATATTTCTTTTTTCCTTTTTTTTTTCAGATAACATGCAGAACTAAATATTTTAAATGTGGATCCAACATATGGTGGAGCTACTCATGCTAGCTTCATTTTTAACTATGGTGTTATAAAAGCCCACTTAGAGGCAAAAATGCTGGTGAAGAAGTGGTTTTGCTTGGTTAGTTAATCCCTCCTTCAAAATATAAGCCTAATTAGGTATAAAAACTACATAATTATTTGAAACTTTTATTTCTTATTTCTGAATGAATTTAATTCCTATTTTCAAAATTAATATTGCTACTTGTGTCTTGCTGTGCTGTGTCACGCTGAACGGACAATAATTCAATCTGCCTTTTCTGTCTATATTGGGCCACCAAGATACAGGCTGTGCCTAGTTTGGGGCCCACGGCTAATTCTACTTAGGCACTCTTTTAGACTTTTAACTGTGATTGTTTCTGTTTGTATGTTTCCTAAATTGTGTGTGTCAATAAATTGATTTATTTATTTACTTATAATTTTTTTCAGGTGATTCAGGATATGCTCAGCGCGCCTACCTTATGACGCCAATTAGTGGTGCTGAAGTATATAAGATAATTCCTCAGAAGCTTTCTACAATGACCGTCACTTAACTGCTCGTAATTCAGTAGAGAGAAGAATTGGTCTCCTAAAAGGACGATGTAGGTGCTTGTTAGAACACAGAGTGCTCAATTATCATCCAGACGTAGTTGCGAAAATAGTTATTGCATGTTGTGTTTTGCACAACATGTGCAATCGCGCAGGAATGCCGGCATTCACAATTTCAGAAGAAGAGAGACTAGAAGAGCTCCAAACAATTGCTGCAGCTCAAAGGAGGCAAAATAGGGATTTGCCATCTAACGCCGATTTAGCTCTAGGGCAATTACGTAGGCGAAACTTAGTAGATAGGCTATGGCGTTCGCGTCATAGTTAATTTATCGGTGTTTTCGTTTAGTACAATCATGTATTCTGTGGTGTGTGAGGCGCGTCGTTACGTTCTCCAGCGGAACGATGGTTGTATCATGCGTCGTGCTCGTGAACGGGTGCCACCAGTGGGAATGGGTAGTGTATTAAATTATAATAATTGACTATGCCTGGATAATAATTGAGTACCTATCCTATGTCATGCTCACTCTAAACGTGATAATCATGGTAAAGAACATATAGCTAACACAGTGCTGGATTTGCAGTTTTGGCCGCCTTAGGCCCCAGGCCATGTAGTAAATACCAGCCGCCCTTTTCTCAGCACCCATCATATAGACTATCTACATAATTAATTTTACTTGATTACCAACTTTTATCGAAATCGATTCAGAAATATAGTTAACTAAAATACCTGCTAGTTACCGTGCTATATTTTCCGAGGTTTCAGGGATAATTGCACATTTGAAATGGTTTTAGGTTTTATTTATGTAACTACAGGTTTATTCTCATATGTGTTATAAAACTCGTCGCCACATAAGCGCAGCAAAATCATTAATTAAATCTTCGCAATCCAATTTCCAAAAAAAAAACAACTTCTATGTTAAGCAGAGCAATATCGTTTTTAGGGTTCCGTAATAAACAAGGAACCCTTATAGTTTCGCCACGTTCGTCTGTCTGTCTGTCACCGCTGTAGCTCAGACACGTTTAGTACTAGAAAGCTGTAATTTGGCATATTAATCAAGCCGACAAAGTGCTAAAATAAAATCTTGAAAAAACGAGTACATTAAGGGTACCTCCCTTGCACGTAATGTGGGGATGATATTTTTTTTCTCGTCTACCCCATGGTGTGGAGTATCGTTGGATAGGCCGTCCAAAATGATTGCGGGTCTGTGAACACCACTTTTCTATTCAAGGATCCGCTTGCGTAATATTAAGCATTAAAATGCTAATGTTTGTTAGAGTCAAGTGCCCCTGCCAGCTAAATGGTTGTTTAAGGAGATGGGAAAAAATTCATGGCAGTAGTAGGTACATAATAATGAAATTAAAAGGAAAGCTATCACAGCTAAGTGGGCTTCACAAGTTAACGAAAAGTAGTCGACCAACTTAAATTTGCAGTTGGAGAATTGATTGTGGGATATATCGCTGTATGGGAGAACATGACGTAGTGACTACAGCCTTGCTATTGATGACAATATAATTAAATCAGATTCTGAAGTCGCCATGGCATTTGAAAATTTATTTACAGAGATTCCCATATCAATTACAAAATCTCTAAACTCATCACCCACTGCCGCAGAGTCTTTACTTATAGAAAACGTTCCAGTTTGTGATTCAGAATTTAGTTTCCAATATGTCACCTGTAAAGATGTAATTAAAACCTTTCACACGTTAAATGTTAAAAAGACCGCAGATCTATGGGGTAATTCTGTGGACGTTGCTAAGTCGATTATAAACATTGTCGCACCTACTTTAGCTGTTATTTTTAATAATTGTATTGACTGTGGTGAGTTTCCTGATCTTATAAAAAACAGTAAAATAATACCGTTGTTTAAATCGGGTAGTACATCAGACCCTACTAATTATAGACCTATTTCAGTACTACCTACCTTTAGTAAAATTTTCGAGAAACTTATTTTAGATCAAATCCAAATATTTTTCAATAAACATAAATGAATGCATAACAAACAGTTCGGTTTTACAAGGAGTCGTTCGACCCCCGGTGCCGGTTGCCGGTGTTGAACTTTTAAGACATGTTTATAATGCATGGGAGGATAAATGCGATGCTTTGGGTATTTTTTGCAATTTGTCCAAGGCATTCGATTGCGTTCTTCATGAAACTTTGGTCAGAAAACTGCACCACTACGGAATCCGAAACTCTTCTCTGGATCTTCTTTCTTCATATTTGAGTGATAGGATTCAGAGAGTTGATGTTAACGGGAAAAGATCACCCGGATCTGTAGTAAGAATGGCGGTCCCCCAGGGCTCAATTCTCAGCCCATTTTTGTTTCTTATTTATATAAATGACTTGCCTTGCCTCATAAAGGATAATCATGATATAGTGCTGTTTGCAGACGACACTTCACTTTTATTTAAACTCAAACGTCAGCAGTTGGTTACTGACAATGTAAATAGTGCCCTCGAAAAAGTAGTTAACTGGTTTAATGTTAACAACCTACTTCTTAACGAGAAAAAAAACCAAATGTATTAAGTTTACAATACCTAATGTTAGACAAGTAAAAACTAGTGTTCTCATAAAGGGTGAAGAGTTGAACCCCGAAGATACCACTGTGTTCTTAGGCATAACTTTGGATGCCAAGCTTCAATGGGGCCCCCATATAGACAAATTGTCAAAAAAGCTTAGCTCTGCAGCATACGCCGTTAGAAAAATTCGTGATTTAACGGATTTAGACACAGCCCGTTTAGTATACTTTAGTTATTTTTATAGTGTAATGTCGTACGGTATTCTGTTATGGGGAAATGCCGCCGATATTCAGACAATTTTTGTTTTACAAAAAAGGGCAATCCGTTCAATTTATAAATTAAGTCCCAGATACTCCCTCAGAGAAAAATTTAAAGAGATTAATATAATGACTGTAGCTTCTCAGTATATTTATGAAAATCTTTTGTACGCACATAAAAATATCAATTTGTTTAAAAAATACAGTGATATCCATAATGTAAATACTAGGAACAAACACAAATTTGTTGTTACTACAACCAGGCTCAAAAAAATAGGCAGCTCGTTTAGATGCCAATGTATACGTTTTTATAATAAACTTCCTAGCCACATTCAAGAACTAAGCCTTAATAAATTCAAATGTTTTATAAAACAAACACTGTGCCTAAAAGCCTTTTATACTGTTAAAGATTATATTGAGGACAAAAAGGCTTGGGATTGAGCTGCTCCAATAAACTTACAGTGAATGTTGTTTTTTTACTCTTTTTATTTTGCTAGCTATTTATATTTTCTTATTCTATATAACATTCTATATAAACAATGACATGAATATTTACTTTGTATAGTATTATATTATATTATTTTAATTATTAGGAATGTGAGGACCATGTGGGTCATTGTTTGTTTTTTTTTTTTTGTCTCTTACTTTTAATGATGGTCTGGCAGTTTGAGTACTTTATGCGGCCTACCCAAATGTCTTTTCTTTGGTATTGTTCGTCAAATCATTGAGCTCCTTAAGTTTTGAGTTGAGCTGCATGATAACTGACAAATGCGTGCACTGACTGGACAGGTCCACTCAAATCTGTGTGGTCTTTCCTCAAAAGACCATTTCTGACACCAACCTACATGGTCCTCAAATGATCTGACTAAGATTATGTCCGAATATACACATTGACATTGATGAATTTTATTTATGCAATGACATGAATATTTACTCTGTGTAGTATTATATTGTTTTAATTATTGTAAATGTGAAGACTATGTGGATCATTGTTTAATTTTGTTTTATTCTCAGTTAGTTTTTAATATGGTCTGGCAGTTTTGAGTATTTTTTGCGGCCTAGCCAAATGTCCTTTCTTTGGTATTGTTCGTTGAATCGTTGAGCTCCTTTAGTTATGAGTTGAGCTGCACAACGACTGACAAATGCGTGCACTGACTGGACAGGTCCACTCAATCTGTGTGGTTCTTTCATCAAAAGACCATTTCAGACACCAATCGACATGGTCTTCACATGATCTGACCAAGATTATGTCTGGACTTTAAAAAAGACTGTGACCTCTGAGTTTGTTTCGGCCTTTCTTCTCAGAGTAGTCAGATAGGAAACGCCGGCCTCATCTAGTTTAAAAAATATGTTTTGACGTGTAAAAGTGTTTGTAAAAACCTACTTACAGAAATAAAATCATTTATCATGCTTTTCAACTACAATGTAAAGTTTGTTTTTGGGATAAATTCACCCCAACTTCCCAACTACGGCACCCTTCCATGTGCGTGGTCCGACACGCGCTTGGCCGGTTGTTATGCTTTGCTCCGTCATTGTTGCGCGGCGGCGTCATAGCGTTCACGAATATCCCGAGCGCGAGCGCGAGTGTCTTAAGGATCGCGCGTATAACAATATTCTTCCTAAATCAGTTATATGTACGAAATACCTTGTACATTTTAAATGTACGAAAAATTACTTGACATTGTATTTTATTATACATTACATTATACATATCTATATTTTGGGGTAAAAAAAACGGGAGAGCAATCAAAATTGAATTCCGATTTTCCACTCCTTTTGGGGTGGATAGATATCTGAACACGCATTTCCGAGTATCCACTCTTTTTTTTTTTAATCGTAATGTCTTTTGATTGCTCTTCCGTTTTTTTACCCCAAAAATAATATAGATATGTATAATGTAATGTATAATAAAATACAATGTAAAGTAATTTTTCGTACATTTAAAATGTACAAGGTATTTCATTTATAATTATAATCGAGATTTTAATAATATCTTTATGCTATTTTTTTTTATATATTTATTTACATAACCAAATTACAAGATGATTATTAACATTAACTAAATTAAATTAAAACTAAGTTAAGCTTAAAAAAGGCCCTCGGGGCATTTTACCGAGGATGCTGGCGGCATTTTCTCGCTGAATTGCAATGCTGATGCGTTGCGCGAGAAAGCCGCCAGCTTTTCGGTCACCAGTTACATCAACTAGACGTTTCGCGATTTCCGCAAATAACTTATGCGCACTGGGACCCCACGGACCGAGGGTCTCGACGCCAAAGGGCACAAAGTTGTACTCTCTGCCAAGGCCTCCATATTTAATTACTTTCAGATTTTCGGCATTTTCTGCCGCTGCACCCGCTTTAGAAGTAGTCCGTTAGAGGTGGGACGGTGCCAGTGTGTCTACACAGGTAGCGTCCCACACAAGCATCCGTCCCAAACTCCACGGGACCAAAGACACACCATCAGGTCTTTTGCCATCATCTCTGATAATGCCAGTCGGCTCAAGAAGAGCAGGCACATTGATGCCGGCAAGAGACCGGCGGATTATGTCATTAAGTGTCGCATGTCTTGAAAAGCGGCCTGCACTTTTTTGACAACAAAGTCCGTGGTGACCCAGTCGGTCCACGTCTGTGCCACAAGGGCATGTGTGTGGAGTGCATACCGTGACCCCAAGCCGGATCCAGGAAGGTACCGGTATATGAAGAAGGATGGGCATGTAGCCAATGACCGACCTCTCTGGTTCCGACCGCCAAAAGTCTTGCGCGATCCGGACCTGAACTGCGGCTCAGAATCGATTTGTATGTTAAATCGCAATAAATATCGTCCCAGCTCCTTTGAGATTTTAGGTTGTCTGAAAATTCTTTACCCGGGCAAGCAATTTGAAAAGCATTCTTGGCATCCTCCAAGCCCGCAGTCTCATAGTTTGTGGGCAAAGCCCTTAGGACATTACCTATGAGACGTGACGTGCTATGGGTGGACGACAAAAAGGCTGGCGAAGCAACACTCGAAATTTTGCGGATTCCTAAACCGCCAAACCGAATAGGGAGGGACGCTTGTAACCAAGATGGTTCATTGAGCTGAATATTTAAAATCGTTTCTAAACTAGTTTTAACTAAATCGTCTATTGGTGAAAGCAAATTTGGATGTTTCCAAAAATGGCTACAGCGAAGCACATAAGTAAATTTAGGGACAAAAAGGCAAAACTTTAGAATTATAAGAGCATAATGAGGACTGATTTCGAGTAAACAATTTGCGTGACTTTGGAATTTAGAAATAGTGTTAGTAATGTAATCAGAAAAAGATTCTTCAAAGATGGGAGAACCCAGGAGGCAAAGTGACTTTCTGTCTACTATTTTGATATTGGGTGCTAGAAAATTTAATTTGGATTTTAAATTATCCAAACCGTATGAAGTTTTTTGAATAAAGAGTTCACATTTGCTAAAATTTAATTCTAAACCAATATTTTCGAAATTTGTTTTAATATCAGATAACACAGTGTCTACATCGCCTCCCAGGGTCCCGTCATCCAAATACCAAACGTTAAATGTCAATTTTAAATTTTGAATAATCGGATTTATAGCCAAGCTAAAAATTGCTGGCCCGAGGGGATCGCCCTGCTGCCAGCCGACCTCCGAAGAAAGTTCATGGGAACGGTAAATTAATTTTGAAGGTTCTGCGTAGCAGGTAAGGAGGTATTGATAGAGTTCCGGAATTTTGTACTTAACTTCTGTCAGCATGGCATCCCTGTTTACTGAATTGAAAGCATTTTTGACGTCAATTTTGACTACAATTTCGCAATCATCATACGAAAGGTAGGTTCTTAAGGCATGGACGGCTGCCTCACACCCACCTTTCGTGCCAAATCCTAATTGTATAGGTTCGAAAACAGACTGTAATTTAGATTTGATATGTCTCACCGCAATTTTGGATGCCAAACGTCTTAAAGTTGACCCCACAGCAATGGGTCTCACCCCTCCGTCCTTTTTAGTTAGGGCGATCAAATTAGCACCAAATAAAAGTGAGGCAATATCAGCGTTGATTTTGCCTAAAAACATAAAATTTATTAATTTTGTAATAAGCAAATAAGCTGCTCACCTGCATCACCCAAAGAATAAGAAGTTAATTATTATTTTAAATAAGTTAATTATTATGCTAATTCTATTGATCATTTTATATTATTTCAAAACTAGTATTTAAGTGTTGAAACGTTACTATTAAGGGGTTTTTTTTTTTAATAAAATAGCAAAACAGAAATTCAGTCAGAAAATCAATTTGGTTTTTTTTTATTCCAAAAGGTTTGGTAATTTTCACAGCCACCATCTTACTTTTTAGATTTGACCACACTATCGGCTTTAACACCCCCGAAAACCATGAAAACGACACCCATGATCAAAACTCTGAACATTTTCGCAGCCGCCATCTTATTTTTTAATTTTGACCACACTGTCGGCTTTAACACCCCCGAAAACCATGAAAACGACACCCATGATGAAAAATCTGAACATTTTCACAGCCACCATCTTGCTTTTTTATTTTGACCTCACTATCGGATTTAACACCCCCGAAAACCATGAAAACGATACCCATGATGAAAAATCTGAGCATTTCCGCTGCCGCCATCTAGCTTTTTAGATTTGACCTCAGTATCGGCTGTAACACCCCCGAAAACCATGAAAACGACACCCATGGTGAAAAATGATTGTAGCCGCCATTTTGGATTTTGATATAAAGGTGGTAAAACCAAATTTTTGTTTGTCGCGCATTTAAAATTAAAAAATGGCAAATAAAAAAAACTCAAATTGATATTAATAACAGCGCCTCACGCGCAAGCGCGGCGTGATCTTATCACTTCACCCGATTCTCGTAACCATAGCAACCACCCGCGCCCAAGTGTATCGGCTAGGTGAAGTGATGTTGCCATAGCAACATCACTTCACGGTGCGCGCGCTGCGCGAGTGTCTGGTGAATTGTTGAATTTTTTTATTGCATTGATGACGGTGATTTTATGAATATTATTTTATTATTAGCAACGCGTAGGTCGGTATAAATTTACCTACCTATAATAAAATATTAGAAAGGTACTTATTAAATAATTCGCACGTTTTTTATTCAAATGGCTTATGTACACAGACACACATCGTCTAGTTAGGTTTCCACATAGTTTGTGAGGGGATAAAGTCTACGGACCGTCAGCCAGGCACACTTTTAGCACTCGATCACTTGACACACTCGGTTATTTCTTCTTAATGAATAGATTTGGGTTAATAACAACGCTGAATAACGTCGCACAGTCTTTACTCGACTCAATCCACTATCGCTTCTTCAAAACACATCGCTGTTGGGTCATGGGATTGCGTTTATTTAATCAGTTAACTGATTATGATCAATAGAATTACCATAAATATATTAAAAAAAATCTCGATAATGATTGTAAATGTAATCCTTGGTCCATCCCTAGTATCAGGTGGGATGACACATACAGTTCACTCCACGTTCACTTCACTTAAGTTTTCACGGTGAGAAGGTTACAGAATAGCACTGCTGAGCAAGCGGAGCATTCTAGGATTGAACCCGCTTCGCTTGTGGTTCAAATGAAACGAAATTAAATGAAATTGTTGATTCTGTAAATAGGATATCAGAATCACTTTTACACGACATATGTATTAAAAAAAAAAAGTAAGCTAGATGGAGTCGATAATAATATAGAATCCTGAGCGTAGCTAGAGTTTCAAAGGTACTAGACGCAGAATTACTTTGCTGCCGAGCGAAACACAACTCATCACCTTACTACAGCGAGGAAAAAGCTAGGTGCAAGAAAAACAGCTTAAATAATATATTCAATTAGTGTTTTATATTTAAAAAAATTAAAGTAAATCCGGAAGAAAATTGAATTCAGCATTATGTACCGCTTGCACTAACTCTGCAGGTGTTAAAATAATACGCAATCACTCACTAGTGATTGCGTATTATTTTAACTTGAACTGGATTTATTTACTTCCACTATCATATACTTTGGAACACACAATACAAAGTGTTTTTGCTAAGTTGTGGGTTACATCAGAGATGGGAGTTACAAATGATCAAACCCCCGCCCCGTAGCTTTGATCATTTGTAACTTCCATACCTTGTACGGGTAAAGCCCTGCGGCTTTACCCGTACAACGTACCGTACAAAGTAGATTTGACAAAGCAGCTTTTAAAAAGTTGCAACGCGTTCCTAGTCCTACTCCACTTTGATCGGACGCCGTCATCCAAGTGCGATTTGATCACTATTGCCACGTTCAAAACAACGTCCAAGTAGTCGTCAAATCTAGTTTGTCCAAGCGTACTTTCATTGTGTCAACGCGGCTTTAGACAAATAAGTGTTATAGTCCGAGAGAATGCCATTGTTTTCCGAGAGGCATATTTTAAAATCTAGTAGTTTTCCTGTTTAGTAATTTTCCTTGACACCATCCACTTCCGGTATTTTTGTTTTTCTCTCCCTTGGGGCTCACAATTCTAATCGTATCTTTGTGATAATTTTTATTTTGGAGGATCATTTTCATTCTTGGGCGACGACAGCAAGGCTGACAACAGAGGTTACTGTCCAAGCACAGTCACCGAACGTTTATACACGAAAAACACACAAACTAGGTAGCTTTAGACACAAACCAAATACTTCCACCTAAAAAGGTATTTAGGTAACCCAAATACTAAAACAGACTGATTTATTTACACGGAGATTTTCCGCCGAAAAACTAAATTATACAAACTTAACTACCTTTAATCATCTGATTATAATACTATATACATATATTGATTTTAGACGTTTCTCAAACGATTAAAATATTATAAACAAATATTGATTTCAGACGTTTCTCAAACGCTTGCTAGTCTCGAAACTTAATTTCTAATTAACAGAATCCCATTCCACAGTATTTCAACGAAATGCTAATATAAGAATTTGTGTAAAGAAGTTTGGATTAAAAAATACTATCTAAAGGCGATACTGGTATAAAAAGATATCCTCTTAAGCGTATTTCGGTGGTAAATAAGCGTCGAAGTGCCAATTTTTATTAAGCTATCCGAAGTCAATACCTAGATACCCACTGCGTGAGACCAATGGTCATGCCAGAAGGCAATTAGGAGGTAAAGTGCTGAAGCTATTTGCCTGAAATAACTTCGTTTCGGCAACAAATACCTACTTAGGGAATAGGGTTCTGTTCTGGAGATTTTATTTCTGCATTGTAGTTTATTAAATGTATAATCAAGACCTTGCTATGTAGACCTATAATTATGGCAATATTTATGTAGAGTGTACGTTATTTCAAATCATCGAATTTGTCAATTAATAAACACAGTTTTACCCAAAAATAAAATATTTATTCATCATTAAATCACATGGTCAGGTATAGTAACAATATTATAAAGAGGTCAGTTTTACATTGATATACAAAAAGTCACACATTCACACACGCATAACACTAATATACTTTATAAATATACAATCATTGTTCAGCTTTTGGCCGAAGATATATCTTTATTATTATATTTATAGACGCCGTCTCGCATTTATGTCCGTAGATTTACGAAATTTCTTTTTTCTATGAATATTAGACTAGAGTTGGCTTTTACGAAGCTTGTGTTTAGAAACGGGCAAGAAAAAAACAGAAAAAGCAGAAAAACTTGTTTCGAAAAACACCTGAGAAACTGTATTCCATCGTATTTATCTACATTCCAGGACTTGATTGCACGGCAATAGTGGTAAAATCTTGTAAATATAACACATGATTTTAGAGAATTTAACCTAATTTCAGTAGCTGGAATTATTATTCTACTGTTAGTTTTATATTTTACATTCCATTGGTCCTAGGTGTGTTTTAATATATCTAGGTTTTTAAGAAATTGCGTCACACAAAGTTTTACCGGAATTAGGTTTTGTATTATTAACTCCTCTATTCCTCCCAGTTTCATCTAATATTAATGTGGTGACCGGCGCTATCTAGACCCTAAAATTTGAAGGGAGTAATCCTGTACATTTTATGACCACAATTTAATTTCTTTTATTGATTATTAGTATTGAACTGACTTAGATGTTGTGAAGCTCATTTCTATTATTCAATATAAGTTTTCATAATGGCTTGACGACAATATCCACTTCCAATATTTAAGAATCAAATTGTCTCAAATTGGATTTCCAAATAATTTATGACAGGCAAATAGACAAGATAGTTGGTCAACATAAAATAGTAAACAAAGAACAGATCATAAATTAGACAAACATAGCGACAAGAGATAAACTAAACGGAAGTTTCTTTTTAAATTGTCATCAGATAAACTCCTAGGTAACATAAGTTTGCCGTTGTTCGTTTATTTCCCTATTTATTAAAAGTTAGCCATTAGAAGTAACATTGTTACGTGACCCTTTTAATTTTAATTAACGACATTTGGATAACCTAATTGGATTCACTGTCAATTTAAAACTTGTTCAGAGAAATATTCCATATTCCGGTGACAACCTAATCTTGAAACAAAGTTGTAAGGTCTAATGTTGTATACTCCTCAGACCTCAACAGAAGTACGAAATTAAGCTTGTCGGTTGGCGTTAGAATATAAATAAAATTCAAGTTAATTAAATAAAAATGTCGGTGTAGCCTAATGAACTCGCGTCTGAGCAAACTACCCAATTAGTTTCAAGCGAGTCTCCCTGAAAGTCAACTTGTTTTAACATTAAAGTAACATGTTGAAACCGCGGAAGCTAGAATCGTGAAACCCTACTTTCAGTTGTGGGAATGTATAGTTTTTAGTTCTAAGGCCGTATATCATTTTTTCCCCAATAAATCTTCTAACAATTGTTGGTTAGTCATATTCGCGTCGCCAAGTAAATTGGACCTAGATTCTCTAGAGTGTTGTCTACCAGAAATAGCCCGTTTCCTGCCCACCGGACCCGCATCGGTAAATACTTGATCTGTCAACATTTTAAAGTTATTATTCAATTCATTCAACGCCGATTCGGGGATTTCCCCATTGGCGTTCACCAACTCATTAATTTTATCAACAGCTTCCAACTGTTCCACTAATTTGTCACTTTCTATTTTCGACTGGTTGAAACATTTCACGTGTTTATCAATTACTTCGCTGCTTTTCTCTATATCTTGGATAATAGCTTTGCAATACTTCTCTATGGGTTTGCCAGATATTTTACGTTCTAATGCAGTAGTTTCAAGTTTGATGGCCGTTTCTTCTTGGTGGATAGCTACAGTTGTGACAGAATCTTCAACGGCCTCTGGTTCGAAAAAAGACACATTCGAATTTCTTCTACCTCTAGACTTAGGACGTTCCGGTTCTTCTGATTCAGATTGTTCTTCGATAGAGTGTTCTATTGAATTTTTTCTTCTTAATGCACTAGATTTTCTAGACACAGGCTCTTCACTTTTTATTCTATTCATTAATTCTGTTTTCATAGCATCCATTTTTGTATGCAGTTCATCGGGTGAAGTTTTTAAATTAAAATCGTCATCGTATATTGAAAGGTCTGCCATTCCGTCTTGAACTGTTTTGGCTAACTCCAAGATTTCATCGGAGGCTTTGGAGTTCTTTCTAGTTCCAGGGTTAGGAGTTGATCGAGATATAGTAGAGTTAGATCGGCTTCTAGCGTAGCGCGAGCGAGGCTCAGCTGACGATGAAGACTCTTCATCGTGAGATAGTACGCTGCTAAGACTGCGAGAATTCTCGCATAATTTTGCCATTATGTTTTGCTCCACCTGAAAATTTCAATCCATAGAGTATTTACGCATACATACATACACACCTGACCTTTGTCAAGAACAACCAATGAGGTCACTAGAGTATTTACTCCAAAAAAATATTGATATTGCAAAGAAAAAACAATTTTGTAGATACAGCTTCAGTCAAGAAAATTAATTTCTATTTACAACTAATTACTCAGTCTGTCCTCATTACAATGGACTTAGAATAGAAATCTGTTCGTCAAATTGGCTTATACAATAATCCAGGCAAAGTAACAGAGGGGATAATATGTCATGTTGAATTTAAACAATGGGGCCCTCGAAACAAAAGGATTCTCCGGAGAAATAAATGGGTGCAAACATTTAGGTACGCGTTCGTGAATTGGACTAAACTGAAATTGTCAACGTAAACTCAAATACAAACAAAATCTGGGAAGCTTTGTTACAAGTTTTTCTTACTTAGGGACCCTTGCTTACGTCATAACAAATCCTCATATTAAGGTAGAGTAAGTACTTTAATTTTAGATTCATATAAAATGAGATTAGAACCCATTGCGGAACATTTCTCCTTAACCAACAAGTCTAACCACTTGGTGATTACTAATGGGCTGTTACACCACCTCCAGTTAAACTTATGTGGCAGATACGTTCATAAAATTCTGTTCTATTGGGTTTCTGGGTTGAAAAGTGTGTAGCTGAATATCAAAACCCGGTAAGTCACACCCCTACTCGAAATTTATTGAACTGTGAATAGGGTCAGATTTGAAATTTCAAAATGCATATGTTTGAATGTTTTTTTCCAAATCAAGGTAACTAAAAACAGTACTTAAATAACGGTTAAAATAGTTTCAATATCCCGATATATCCGTTGACATGTGTATATCTATATCAAAGTCAAGCACGTCCGCGACGACCAATCAGAGTAAAGTATGAGGTCTAAGATAGCTGCGATTTCTTTGAGTTATCGGGAGTGACGCAAGGTTCACTGTTTTTTTTTCAAACTCCAGTATATCCATACTTTAATTCTAATTTCTTAGCTTAATCCGTTATTTATATATTATTTTTATTTATATTCGAATAAACACAATCTCCTGCACAATTGATCGTTTTAAAAAAAACTTAATAATTTATAGCCAAAAACATAATTATTTTTCTTTCATTTCCCCGAGTGGACATGTCGCAGGCAATTTGTATGATACCGCTTTTTACAAACGGCGTCGCACAGACGAGTATTTGACTTAAAAAGTCGATCAAAATTATTTTGTGATTTTTATAGATTGGATATAAAATAAAAAGTAGTTTAATGTGATAATTTTGTATTTAAAACATCAGACACATGTACAATTTTACATTAAGTAGAGAATGGTTGACTGGTAATGAATTCCTTGTTGCATTAAGTCCGCCTTTGTACCATTACTGTACATGAAGTTTAAATAAAAAGTTTTTACATCACCAATCTTCTAATCAGAATCACCTTCACTAGATCCATCGTCCTCCTCATTGTCAAACTCTGTAGACGAGACGTACGATGTCTCCGGGAGCAAGAGTTCTAACGCTTCATCGGAAAATGGATTACTTTTTTTTCGTTGCCTTTGCCTGGTACTGCTCAAAAAGGGATCCGAAGTTAGCAGAAGTCTGTTTAGCACATCTTTGTTACAGTCTTCGCGCGAAAACTTTCTGGAAAAATTCTGCCTATACATGCGGAAGTGTTTGTTTCTGGCCTCAGCCGCCTCTTCCGACAACTGGCCAATAGGCAGAATTGCGTGATCAATTACTGTGGCGCCATGTCTTAAAATTTTGTGCATTGTAGGCGACATGGGGTGCCACTCATACAAATCTACATATAGCTTTGCAGTTTGTTCAGCAAAGTTTTCAAATTTCTGCGTATCAATTTTGAGCCCACTTGACAAAGTCTCCAATATGACACTGCATTTTTTTATTAGATTGATGTCAATACCAGTAATGCGGGAAGAAGTTTCGGGATTTGAGAAAAACCTCCTTGCAGTGTTCCCATCATTGGTGTTCCCAAACCCTGCCTTCGGAATATACACTAGCAGCCCCATTTCCTCTTTAAAAGCCTCTTGAATTTTCTTCTTTCTTTCTGCTACTATATTTTTATGTTCTTTAGTTCTTGCCTGCCATTTTTTATGGGTATTTTATATGATAGATGAAGAAGTGATTCAAAAAATCGAATTTTGGCGTGTAGTGTCGACAGCCCAAATTTAAGACTGTCAGGATTCTCTATGTTTTTTTAATAAGTTTGTTGAAGTCTTTTGATGTTTGCCCACATATATAGCACCTCATAGTCGATAGCGTGTTTGTTGCAGCATTGCAAACCTTTTCATCAATCATGGTAAAAGCTAACGTGTGCTTTATTTTAAATATACCACCATTTGTCCTCGGTATTTCACTTTTTTTCAAGCTTTTGATTTGATTCTCTATGTAAGAGATTTCTTCATTTGTGATGTCTTTTGTTTCGTGAACAAAACGGATACGTATGGGTCGGCAGTATCTTGCAGAAGAAGGTACTGGGTTTTGCCAAATTATCTTCTTTTGGTCACCAATATGGCAAATCAGTCGTAAGGGCACAAATGAACTCTGAAATTTAATATTGAAGAATCACTGTCTGTACTGTTACCAAATTTTTGTTTAAATTGTTGTTGTTGTGAACACACACACAACCCCATTTTGATAAAAGCTCTAAAGAGCTTATTTCTTCTTCATTTATACTTTCGAGTACTTCATCTAAGTACATACATAACCGTGCAGATGTATGATCCACAAGATCCTGCAAGTTTATCTCAGCACATGTTTCTGTAATTCTCATCGACTCTTCACGCGGATAACAGTCTTTTTTGGCTTTTTTAACAAGTGAATAACACGGATAAACGTTTTTATTTGCAGCATGAATAACTTCGTATTGTTTTCTTGTCAAATCAGCTTCCACGAAAATAGCTAATGCTTGTGATGGTGTATGCTTTTTGACTACCACATTTTGTGTTGAAGTATACCGTGTTCTGTACTTTTTGGCTCTTGTTGGCGTTAAAGTCATATCTTTCATAACTTTAGCCGCGTCACTATGTCCTGCAGCACGTTGACTCATTTGGGTTGCATAGGTTAACTCTTCAAAGGGTATTTGTTCCCTCAAATCCTTTGTTTTGCGCATCTTTGCTTGATCGCTCAATTCCTTGAATTCTTTAGTTGGTCGGCCGGCCTTTTTTGCTGTCCACGCAGGCAGTGTAATAAAAGTATTTAGCCATTGTTCATTTTTTGTTAAGAAGCGTTCTTCCTTGTTACTGACGGCTGTCCATTTTTGTTTAAACTGATACTTAAATGATTTTAAGGCACTTCTCAATGAACCTTGTTTATTTTCAGGGCATTTCGTGATTATTTTAAGACGATTTTCTAAAAACTCAAACTTTTGGTCAATTTTTCTGTCTGAACATTCTTTTATGACTTCATAGAGCGATTTTCTAGTCATCTCCATCGACGTCATTGGAGATTCTGGAAAATAAAAATAAATATAAAACACTGTTTATAAAAGCTGATTTCGATTAATTTCGCAAAAAATCATTTTAAAAAAATGGCGTGTATATGCGGGTAATTTTCCTTTAAAATCCTTATTAAGAATAACGAAACTATAAGTTACATCCAAAATCATAAGTTAACTAGGTTTAACTCATAAACAAAAACACCTTTAATTACAGAGTTTACAAAATAAAAGTTGCATTTTTTATGGAGTACATTTAAGGTGCAAAATGTCACTTAAATAAAGTGTAATTTCAAAATAAACATGCTTTTATAAAGCAACGACATACCTTCTTCCAAAATATCCATAATGGTTATCACATAATTTCACCAAACACAGATTAAATGCAATTTAAAGATCACGTTTTAACTGCAGTGCCGAGAACAAAGACATACGATTCACGCAACGACTGGGTTCCGACTGCTGCTACGGTTGGCGGAGGGGTGCGGGGGGCGGCGCATGGCCAAATTTGCCGTTAAGTGACGTAATAGCTATCGGGCTCTCACGATACAATAGTTGTAAAGCAATATAATAAATTTCGACTTTTCGACTTTTGATCGGATATTTTGATGAAATACTCGTCTGTGCGTCGTCCGTTTAAAAATGCTCGCAGTTATATGCCGAAGGAAAAATGTAAATTACTTTACAAAATGCCGCGGCAAATTGAAGTCGAGGTTAGCTTAGTTACTGCGACCAATTTGGTTCACGCGTGGATTGTCACAGTTCCAACCGAACCTACAATAAGAGTCAATATACTAGTATGAATTAATGGATTGTAATGGAATTAAATTATGTCAAAGTGTTTCCTATTGTTATTGATATTGAGTTGCTGGGTTATTTTATTCACCTCGTTGTCAATTTTTTTTTTTTTTTTTTTTTGAGGTTATTGGGTTTATAATTAAGGGTATGTGTGTAGGTATTTATCTGAGTTGATGCAAAAGGTATAGGACGTTATATGTGAAGCCTACTTGTAACATTAGACAATGCAATGACTGACTGCTTGTTTATTATTGTGATTTTTATTGTTTTTATTTAATTTGGTGATGGTATATTTTTGTATTTATTATTAGTCAAGTTGTGTTTTTATTTTTGTTTAATACCTAATTTTATTTTACTAATTTAAACTTTTTTATGTAACACATTCAGACACAATTTGTATTGTTATTGAATAAATAAATATGAATAAATATGAATATGAATGTCAAAATTATAACAATTGAACGAGTTGCCAATTTGCCTTCGGTATATTTCATAACTGCGAGCGTTCTTGAACGGTTGGCGCCGTATGACTGACGAATCATACAATCTGCCTGCGACAGACATATTGGGTGTTGATATTTAACTAGCCAAGTCATAAAAAACGAAACCCTTATAATTTCGTCATCTCCGTCTGTCCGGATGGTATTTTACTCGGAGACTATTTGCACTATATCAATAAAAAATGCTGTATTCTGTGCACCCCTAAACAATGGTCTAGTCAAATTACGAAAAAAATCATTACGAGTGACAATCACCATACATGTAACAGAGGAACGAAAAAAAATTCAATGCACATAAGCGTATGGGGTGTCGTTGGATCCCACTATTAAAACAATAATGATGTTTCCAAGTGTCTTTGCTATTTATATCAATACTTTTTTTTAGATAATTATGGTATATTTTCGGTAACAACCGCAGAAACCATAATTGACTAAGAACGACACTTCAAACTTACAATGTGTCTATCATCCCTGCCCCGACTGATACTGGCGTCAGTCTCAGACCGACCTCTGCTGGGCTGCTTCGGTACGTTAATGTGGGTGCCAGACGCCGTCTTCACCGGCGACTTGATGGTCCTACTAGCTGCCGTGCTCAGCATCTTCTCTTTCATCTAGGACAAGGATAAGCCTTCAAAACAAGAGTGAACAGGCATTTTCTGGACATGTATTCCATCAGACCAGGTCCATTTCGCAATAAAAAGGTCATTGTTTAAATTTGATGTTAAATAAAATGCATAAGTACTTTTAAAAACTCTTAATCCGAAAATATTCAGAATCTTTTCATCATTTTTCTCTATAATATTTTTCTACTACTCACAATAACACCACCTAATTGCTATGATTGCCTCTTTTCTAAAATCAACAAAAAGTATTTAAACATCGTTGTTCGGTTGAGCAGTCTTTCTTTTTTGTTACTAGAAAGATATTTTTTTATTTGAAACCCCTGTATTTCCCGAGATATCGTCTAGGAAAATACAGGGGTTGAGTTATAAGTTACAAGTTAAGTTAAGTTACACCCGCATTTTGCCATTCAGGTCAAATAAGATTGCTGGACTTAGGAACCCAGGAATCCACACTTAAAATGATAATTATGACATTAAGACCAACGAGGCAGTAATAATTTATATTTGTCACAAGCTCAAGATTAGACTTTTCAGATGAAAATTAATATCAAAAGGACATCGCTTTGTTGAGATGTTTTTGGCGATGTTTGACAACAATTAATTAATCTGAATGGATACATTGAAAATTTTAAACGGGAATAGAAAGAGGAGAAAATCATTTATTACTCCCGTCTAATGACAAAAAGCTTAAAACAAATTTTTAGGAAAATTTTAATTAGTTACCCTGAAGTGGATAATTATTCTAAAACAGGGAGAACTCAATGGCATTTCATTACAATGAGGAAACAAACAATAAGAATTAGAATAAAAGATATCAAAATGTCGCATGCGCTGTTATTATTTATTCACCACACAATTGGACAATGAACAAATTTATATTCGTACTTCAGAATAGATGAGTGACTGTTATTTTTACTGAAAAAAAAACAGAATTAGAATTTTAAATCCTTGTGATAATTTCTAAGCGAAAATATCAAAGTGATATTATCAAATTGTATATTATATTTTACTATTAACTGGCGAATATTTGAAAGTTTTTTGTTAATAATTGTATACTGCATAAGAATTTTGGATGCGGATGGGGCTGGACAAGCGTTACCCAATTTTATTTCTGTCGCACAAACTAAGTCGCCGAAATTTCGTAACATTCAGTTTCAATACAGCAACTTTTTTTTGTTTTGGATGGGAAATCATCAAATAGCTTCTCCCGCTCTGGGTGGAGCGGGAGGGTGTGTCAGACTCTTACTGACTAAAACCCACCCGTATTCCTTCCGTTGCCAGTGTTGCGGGGGCCTCGGTGACCCATTAGTACCTTCCCGCGACCCCGGCAGGCATCGGCCCTAGTGGACCCCTACATTTGTGCTGACGACATCTCTTTGAGGCGCGCGTGGAATACAACGCGCAGTCGACCCGGGCCTGGTCCTTACCGGACGGTGAGCTACCCATTGCTCACCGTCCGCAAGCCCGCGCCTACGGTGGCTGGAAATCCGCCCGGGATTCCCGACGCCCTGGGCTTCTCCTGCGGCGGCTAGGGGCGAGAGGGCGCGAAAGTTGCCTTTCCCTCAACCGTCCCGCCTCTTCCTTCACGACATTCTGCTTCGCAGAAGGAGGTGACGGCTGCCCATGCCCTAACAATACTGCGGCTTACGTGCAACATTCAATTTACCTTTTTTTTTCTTTTCTTTTTTGGCACCTGAGCCTATTCTGCCAGCGTCATTTTATCTATTAATTGTAAAGCAAATTAGCACCCTGCGTCAATTCGCCACGTTATAGTAATTTCAAGCAACTGTCACAGAATGACAGTTGTGTTTACAATGTACGGACAATTTAAGATGGTAGTAAATTTGCATAAGGTGGATATACGCAAAGGTAGCCCGAAAAATTCAAACTTTCTTACGTTTTTTTGCGATTTGCAGGTCAGAGTCTTAAGTGACACTTACGTTTTTAAGTGAAATTCGGACGGATTTATGAAACAAACTACCAGGTACCTACCTCAATGATAGTAGTTAGCTTATCAGCATTATTAATGGCGAGGTCTAGATCATGTCTCGTGTCCTTATGCTTATTGATCTCATTCTGTAGTTGATGCTTAAAGTTCTTCGCTTCAAGTGCTATGCGACGTTGCAGCATCGTAATCGTATCGTTCTGTTGCTGCACTTTGGAAGACAGGTCTGTAACTTGAGCCTGAAGTTTCTCACGTTCGAAGAGATTTCTGAAACATTCCCAAGAAATAATTGGTGATATCGTTATACAAGTAAGTAGATAGGCTTGGTCTTATTAATTATCTGTTTCTAAACAGAATAATAGGTAGTTTTCGTATTAAAAATATATATGTATACATGAAGTGACATTGTTTTCAGTAGGCAAATCACTATGGAAAGGCTAAAAAGGGGGTGACTACCGAGATGATGACTAATAGAGAAGTATGGAAGAAAGGGACATGTTGCGCCGACCTCAAATAAATTGGGATAAGACCAGAAGGATGAATGATAGGCAAATCACTATCATTATTTAAATCCTCATTGATAGACAATGGTTGACTCGAGACATCAGTATGACACAGCTTCAAGGAACGGTCGACAATGTGGTGATTAAGTGAATTCTTCTTTAGTTGAGACTTCATGGTATATTTGTCTCTATAAACTCATTCCTTACCTATCCTTGCTAAGCTCCACCAAATGTTGGTGCTCGTCCCTTAGCTGCTGTAGTTGCATGTCTCGTTCCTTCAATTTCATCGTAGCCTCTTTGTATTGCATCTTCAGTTGCTTGAACTTCGACTGCTGTATCCTCATCTCTTCACTGTGCGAGTTCAGAACTTGAGGCAGTTCTGCGTTCGAGTTCTCGTATCTAGTTGTGATGTCAAAAACTGTTTTTATTAAGATTTTTATTATTAGATATGATGAAGACAAAGACGTCCGTCGAAAAACATCTACTTCTGGACATACGCATCTATATTTACGCGAATTGCGAGAAGAGTGAGTGAAAGGGTTCATAATAATTAAATATAATTATTCTGTTGTTAATATATTGTTCTGTCACTATTTGTAAACCAAAGAAACTTAATGTTGTGTAATTGTTATATATCTCATCAGTATAATCGGTAATGTCGTTTTTCTTGAATAAATAGTATTTAATATTGAATACTAAAGAGTTGCGACAGCTTTTAGAACATAGCCCAGGCTGCGCCACAATACTTCCTTCTGCATGCCCCAGCCACCTTCTTAAGGTCGTCGGTTCATCTAGCTGGGGAGTTAGATCGATTCATAGGAAATCAGTTCTCACCTTTGCAGTGCTGTTTCTTGTTTCCTCTGCATAGCACGTAATACTTTGTTCTCATTACTTAACTCCTGAAAAGTGCATTATAAGAATGAAAGTATCACATTATACATTGATCCCCAGTTTTATTACAGTTTGAAAAGTAATTTTCATTATCTTTAAACTTTCGACGACCTATCGATTTCAGATTCACCCATAATAGCCTGGAGACATACATTTGTCGCCACGTTTTTTTACTGAAAACTTGACTTTTATAGTTACCTACCTATCGATTGCATAATAGTCAGAATCAACCAAAAACTTACCTGCAAATGATAATGCGCATCAGATAGCTGGTTCTGCAGCTGCTTCACCCTGTGCGTCTTGGCCGACAGCACGCGCTGTGTCACGTACTGATCTCCTCTCTTGTTCAGCGATGTGGTGGACGTATCCATTGTCAGCGGGTTCTGACGCTTGCGCTTTGGCAATAGGTTCAAGCGGGAGTTGCTGCTGTATACGCTCTCGAGGGATTCTTTTCTAGAATTTAGAAAATTCAAAAATATGTCAGTATTTTAAGTACTCAGCGTTCGCAGTTATTTCATAGACGTTTTTCCCCTGATTTTTCATCACAGTGCAACCTTATAACAACGACAGTAAAGATTTACCTGTCGTTGCTTTGCGGTTGCTTTCAGACGTAAAATAACCGTGAAAGGACTGTAGGTATGGTATAAGTAACTAGTGTCAGGAACGCATCCTCTAATTCATTGTGGTGTACCTAGTAGTCATCAAAGCCTTACGGCAGTCTTAGTTTCCATCTGCTGCCGTATTCATCGAAGACATTAGGGGAAAACAACTTTGCTTTCCCCAGCATTTGGTAGGTGGAGCCCGAGTATAATTCTAATGCTAGATGTTGAAGACGGCCACTCTCTGATGTCAGTCGGTAGGAGTTCCTATTTACCCCTTTGTTTTCTTACAATCGGCGGCGGAATCTTTAAATATAAGAACTGAGGACTGTTTCACGAACCACTGACTGAAACCATGACACTTAGTTATAGCACTTTATAATAGGTTCAATCAAATAAAGTAATCAAGACACAGAAAGCGAGTCAGAAGCGAGACGGTGGCAGAAAATAATCTATTAATTGGCGGACAACTACGTAACCCACAAGCAGGTGCCTCAAACCCCAGCAGAGCTTTCAGTGAACTTTGAGTAAGGCCGACTAGAGTCGGCCTTACTGAACCGATTAGCGTGAAAATCCATCGTATAAATTCAAGGATACCTTTGTTAAAATATAACAATTGCCTATGACGTGCACTTTTGCGTAGAAACTAGTTTCGTACTTACCTATCAAACTACAAATTAATGGCAGGAACCTATATTTTTCTCCTCTATCTACCATCAGGCTTTGTTGAAAAAATATACAATTAGAATGTTCAATACGTACCTATTAAAAGCTCCTCTGCCGATTCCTTTACAACGTGTATAAATATTTAACGAACCTTTTGCCCCAGAATCCCTTCTTTGCCTCACTCAGCATAATGTGTCAACTTGTGATAGCATTAATTCGCACTGTTAAAATAAAACTTCTACCAGCAGGGTTCTACTGGGGTCGCGAGAAGGTCCTAAAGGGTTACCGACCCCTGGCAACACAGGCAACGGAAGGAATACGGGTGGGTTTTAGTCAGTAAGAGTCTGACACACCCTCCCGCTCCACCCAGAGCGGGAGAAGTTATTTGATGATTTACCACCCAAAAAAAAAAAGCTTAGCACAAAAACCGTAGAGAAGCGTTTTGTCGAGGGATGAGTAGACAAAAATGACGTTTCCGTGTAGACAGTTGACAGTTTTCTACCGCGAAATGTAGACAAGCGATTTCTTTTTACAATACAGTAGAACTAAAAAGCGTCATGCTAACCCTGCTGCTGCCGAAAGTCGTAGGGGAAAGGTAGGTAAGACGGCCCCTGCAGGTACCTACGAAGGTTCACCTAACTTTGAAAAGAATAACGCAATCTCGTCTCGTCGTCAATCGTCCACGTTAGCCCTGTTATAGCCAAGAAAGTGGTTTTTCCATGTTCTTACATAAAATTGACGATTCTCATTTAAAATGAAAATTACGTTCGTTAGTCGCTGTATGCAAAGTGACTTATCATTGAACTATTTATCAAATTATGTGGTCGATAGCGATACGCATGAACTAGAGATTAAGAAATGTGGTTAATGCCGAAAGGCAAAACGGACCTATACAAAACGAACCCAGGCAAAACGGACCTATACAAAACGAACCCAGGCAAAACGGACCCGAGAAATATTAAAAGATTTTAAAAGAAAAAAAAAATGTTTATTAGGTGACATCAGTCGACCAAAAGCATCTAACGAAGAGAAAACAAGAATTAAAGTGATAAGATATAAAAAAAAACCAGTCAAGTGCATGTCGGACCACGCACAATGAAGGGATTGGGAAGGGGTTGGGATGAATTTATCTCAAAAACAAACTTAACAATGTAGTTGAAAAACATGTTCCTTCATACATTCCAACTGCAAATGTTACTTTGTACGCACAATGTTGAGAGATTAACCATGTTATTTTAAGACCATAGACATCTTATAGGTTTCCAGTAATATATAAGTAAAGAACTACTTTCTGTATTTTTTTTTTATCCGATATTGACAAGGGTCAATTTTTAAAAGCATTTAATTTAAAATTATAAAAAATATATATCGGAAACCTAACAACAAGCCCTCATTTGATATGTCACACGGTTTTGCAAAACGTTTCTTTTTTTTCTTCTAACTTGCCCCCAAAAGTGACCCACCCTTATTCAAAATTCATTTTCTTTACGTTACATGTTCATGTTTGGGTCACAGAAATTCATATGTGTACCAAATTTCAACTTAATCGGTCCAGTAGATTCGGAGCAAATTAGCTGTGACAGACTAACACAGACAGACACACGAGTGATCCTATAAGGGTTTTTCCTTTTGAGGTTTTTTCCTTTTGAGATGCGGAACCCTACAAAGACAAGAAAGATTTATCCGACGATGAAAACTGGTTTTTATAATCAAATGGGGTATGGGTTCAATGTCCAGATTTTCGCAATGGGTAGGTTCATTGTGCTTGCGCTGGCCGTGCCGAAGACTATGATGAGGCAGTGTTTCTCTGAGAACAAAAAGTTCTAACAGCTGTTTTTTCGCAAGTGCATTTTGCCTATCTATGTGGTCTATTGTGCCTCGCTTATGAAGGTAAAACGGACCAATCTAATGCTCACGGTAATAATGACTACTGCCAGACTCTTCCCGTCGGCGTTAATGCCGATATTACCGCCGACGGGAAATGTCTTGCAGTATTCATATTCATTACCCTACGTGGCTACACTGTCGCGATAACGCGAACTTTACTTCGCGCGCTCTCTCTCTCACACCGGTTGACGTCTCGCTGCACAACAGAGAGCGTGCGAAGTAAAGTTCGCGTTAGCGCGACAGTGTAGCCGTAGGGTTATTAATAAACACTACTCTGTAACGCGCTCTCTGTTGTACAGCGAGACGTCGACCGGTGTCCGACAGAGAGCGCGCGAAGTGAAGTTCGCGTTATCGCGACAATGTAGCCGTAGGGTAAAACATGAGGACACGGTGGAGCATACGGTGGAGGTCTGCCCGGCTTGGGCAGAGCACCGCCGTGTCCTCGTGGAGGCGATCGGCGGCAGAGATCTCTCGCGTTCGGCCCTGGTTCAGGCCATGGTACGGAGCGAGAGGGCAGATGTGCAGCCGTCGCCTCCTTCTGCGAAGCAGTAATGCTCGCGAAGGAGGAGGCGGGACGGTTGAGGGAAAGGCAAATTTCGCGCCCTCTCGCCCCTAGCCGCCGCAGGAGACGCCCTGGGCGTCGGGAATCCCGGGCGGATTTCAGGCCACCGTAGGCACGGGCTTGCGGACGGTGAGCAATGGGTAGCTCGCCGTCCGATAAGGACCAGGCCCGGGTCGACGGCGCGTTGTATTCTACGCGCGCCTCAAAGAGATGTCGTCAGCACAAAGGTAGGGATCCACTAGGGCCGATGCCTGCCGGGGTCGCGGGAAGGTACTTATGGGTCACCGAAGCCCCCGCAACACAGGCAACAGGAAGGAATACGGGTGGTTTTTAGTCAGTAAGAGTCTGACACACCCTCCCGCTCCGCCCGGAGCGGGAGAAGTTATTTGAGGATTACCCACACGTAAAAAAAAAAAAAAAATGGTAAAACATACACTAAAATCAACACTCCACTTTATGAAAAGGAAGTAATATTTTTACGTAGTACTTCAGGTACGCTCAAAGTACCTACATAGGTATACCTAGGTAGGTACTCTCTCCACACACATCAAGCTCTATAAACTTTTGGAAATCATCTACGTGATATCTTAATTAAGTTTGTATGAATATATTTAAGTGTATATCCTACCTAATCGTCAGTCGTCTAGTCTAGTATAGGTTGTTGATTAGTTTTCTCGAAAAAACATTTTCATTTTCATTTTAAGCGCATTTTCTTTCTATTCAACAGAATAGAAAAATGCGCTTATTTGGGGTAAGTAATCATGACGCAAACGAAGTTTTTTTCTACATTCATTCTTAAGTGGTTTTGTCTTCCCTACCCCGACGCAGTATCGACTCTCAAGTTCAGTCGATATCATAGCCGCAGTTACATCAAAGCAATTTACGGACCGTGCTATCATAGTTAGAGGTTTACCTACGTATTCAGATGTGTTATCTGTTGATAGATAACACTACGATTATTTCCATAGAACATAACATAATAACACCCGCTTGTTTTCCCCTAATAGTTAGACAGAGGTGTAACTATAGTACAACCAAATTTCTCCAGGGCCTCAAGTCTGCTATTACAATAGTGTCAGAATGGTTTATCATTGATTTTATAATTGTTGATTTTGACAAGTTTGGTAATCTACTAATATAATGGCGTCATTAATGAGGATCGGAACAGACCATTCTGACACTATAGTAATAGCAGACTTGAGGCCCTGGTCGAGCCTATTGACATCGTCCGGGCACAGACCCAGACTCCAGACTGCTACTGAGAAATTCCTGATAGAAAAACTTATTTAAAAAAATATGGTGTTAGATATGTACCTACTACTAGTTAGATATCTAGCATACATAGGTATAATAACATAAACTCACAACTTTTACCCTTGTGGGTTATACATGCAGGTATATGAATTTTTTTTACACTTATATAGATCAGTTAAACGATCACCATTACAATTAAAAGATAAGACCATTTTATTACACAAAGTGACAGCCAGCACATGCCAAATTACTCCAGTGAATTAATATTCGACTATAGGTACGGTGTACAGTAGGTACACCAAATTTATTTCCTTTAGCAACAAGTTTTACTAAGAAAAACAAAATTAACTCGCAACAACCAAACTAAAAAATTCAAGGTGATAATAGGCTAATGATACCTACCCAGCGCATTACTGAGCCCTAAATCCTTCATACCGTCATAACTACGAAATGTAACGTCACGTAGGTGGTATGCCCTTTGTTACCGAGCTTAGCAAGCAGTCATGGTAAATGTGGAAATTACAGTAGGACGTAGGTAACGTGTTTTGTACCTGAATGCCTATTGTTACCTGAAGAACTCTTCCCTCATCCTCTTCTATGTGACAAAGCCACCACTATTGCAAGATATTGGTGACGATTCCCTTGTTCACAAATTAAACTAAATTTAAGTTCAGTGCATCTTTTTCTTTCTATTTCATTAAGAAGCGGACAGAAGATAAATTGAAGTTTAGTCCTGTCAAATTAATCAGCGCTTGACGAAAATTGACGTTATTTTAGTAGGCAAGTTTTTAATCACGTCTAAACTTATATGGAGTAGTGACAGGCGCTGATTAATTTGACAGGACTAAACTTAAATTTATCTTCTGTCCTTTTCTTAATGAAATAGATAGAAAAAGATGCACTGAACTTAAATTTAGTTTAGTTTGTGAACAAGGGAATCGGCACCATTGTCACAGTCCTGAACCTAAAAACAAGCCTTTACTTCCAGAGCAGAAATCTACAATGCAGCGTGTTTATTTACACAATATTAAACACCTACTTACTTTTCTCATATTCCTGTGCTTCTTTATGTCCTGAATTTTATCTTATAAGGTCGAAATCTTCACCACAAACCAAAGATATTGTCACGAACGCTGAATGAAAAAAAAAAACAAAGGATATTCAAACCTACCTTTGGTATTTAGGTTTATCTTCGGGGATCAAACTCAACACTGACATCCTTTGCTTCACATTCAAAACACCATTTTTATACAAAATCCACGCTCGAAAAATGAGGAAGATATTTATTGTTGAAAATAATCAAATAATCCCATCGACAGCTGAATGTTGTTACGCTCGTCGCTATGGCAACCGAAAACATGTCAATCGATAGATTCGAAATTCGTAATGGTACTGGCATGTTGCGACATGGGATCTCTATTATCTACTATAGATTTGTGTCGATGACTCGTATGTGTGTCAAATGAGGTGGAAACGGACTGAATTCGCGATGTCGCGAATCATGGTGAACTCATACATATTATTATGTCGGTACCAGGCGACTTGCGTGCTACACTCGGCGTCACAAAAATCGTGACCGTCAGTATAGTGGAATATTTGCTACCTTTGTGTTAAGAAACATATCAAAGATATAAAGTGGTCAGCCATTGTGACGTCAGGTTGGCTGACCACTTCCAATAGTCCTAATAATAGTTGAAAATCCAGCTACACGGACTTCGCATTGTCTTTTCGTAACATATTAGCCCACTGATGTTTCGGCAAGAGTCTTTGTCCTAATATTCGATCATTTCTATTTATTTATTTTTATACATTGTACGATCATTTTTTGCCACTGATAAAAATCTATGTAAAAATCAAATGTAATTGCAGTGTATTCTTTTCTGGTAGGGATTTATTACAGACAGGTCTACAATGAATTGTCGAAAAAAAAACAGGTTTTTTTAATTTATTGATATATAGCTTTTTCTGACATTTTGTATCGTAAAAGTTCACTAAGGTTATTAAACACTGGATCACACGATCATCACAGTTAAATATTGTGGGTCGTTTTAAATAATAATAATCTAAGATGTCATTGACTGATTATTACAAATATTGTATAATAATATGATCAAGATCAATTTAATAAATTCCCAAGTACATACATACTTATATTCCTAAAAATAAATGCGATATGTAAATAATTATAAAATTTTAAAAATGCATAAAACTTTACTATGGATATCCAGAAACAAATTGTTCATAAGCTGCTAAGCGCCTGCAAAAACATTGATAGCAATTATTCTGAGAAGAAAAGACGTAAATAATTGATGTACACGCGTTTTAATGGCTTTTAGGGTCCCGTACCCTAAGGGTAAAACGGGACCCTATTACTAAGACTCCGCTGTTCGTCTGTCTGTCCGTCTGTCACCAGGCTGTATCTCATGAACCGTGATAGTTAGACAGTTTAAATTTTCACAGATGATGTATTTCTGTTGCCGCTATAACAACAAATACTAAAAAACAATAAAATAAATATTTAAGGGGCTCCCATACAACAGACATGATTTTTTGCCGTTTTTAGGATTCCGTAGTAAACAAGGAACCCTTATAGTTTCGCCATGTCTGTCTGTCTGTCTGTCCCCGCTGTAGCTCAGAGACGCTTAGTACTAGAAATCCGTAATTTGGCATAGGTATACATATTAATCACGCCGACAGTGCTAAAATAAAACCTCGAAAAAATCTACCTCATGGTGTGAGGTATCGTTGGATAGGCCGTTCAAAAATATTGCGGGTCCAGTTGCGTAATATTAAGCATTGGCAGTAGTACATACAATGAAATTAAAAGGAAAACTATCACGGCTAAGTAGGCTTTACAAGTTAACGAGTTATAGTCGACCAACTTAAATTTGCAGATAGAGAATTGAGCGTGGCATATATCGATATACGGGAGAACATGTTTTTCAACTACATTGTTAAGTTTGTTTTTGGGATAAATTCATCCCAACTTCCCAACTACGGAATCCTTCGTGCGCGAGTCCGACTCGCACTTGGCCGGTTTTTATATTAATAACTTTTTATAGGAGCTTCTTAAAGTTGTGTAAAAAATATATGTTAAACAGGTAAACAGCAAACAGCATGTCGATTCTGTAAAAATCTCACCGTGAAAACTCGCGTGGAGTGAGCTGTCAGTGTCACCCCACTGATGCTAGGGAGTGACCAAGCTTTTCATTTATAATCATAATCGAGATTTTAATAATATTTTTATGGTAATTCTATTGATCGTTTTTCAAAACTAGTATTTAAGTGTTGAAACGTTACTATTTAAGTTTTTTTTTTAATAACATAGCGAAACAGAAATTCAATTTGTTTTTTTTATTCTAAAAGGTTTGGTAATTTTCGCAGCCGCCATCTTGCTTTTAGATTCGACCTCACTATCGGCTTTAACACCCCCGAAAACCATAAAAGCGACACCCATGATGAAAAATTTGAACATTTTCACAGCCGCCATCTTGCTTTTTAGATTTGACCTCACTATCGGCTTTAACATTCCTGAAAACCACGAAAACGACACTCATGATGAAAAATTTGAACATATACACAGCCGCCATCTTGCTTTTTAGATTTGACCTCACTATCGGTTTTAACACCTCCGAAAACCATGAAAACGACACCCATGATGTAAAATCTGAACATTTTCGCAGCCGCCATCTTGCTTTTTGGATTTGACCTCAGTATCAGCTTTAACACCCCCGAAAACCAAGAAAACGACACCCATGATGAAACATCTGAACATTTCCGCAGCAGCCATCTTGCTTTTTAGATTTGACCTCAATATCGGCTGTAACAACCCTGAAAACCATGAAAACGACACCCATGATGAAAAATGTTTGTAGCTGCCATTTTGGATTTTGATATAAATAAAAAAAATCAAATTTGAAAAAAAAACTCAACTTGATATTAATAACAGCGCCCCACGCGCAAGCGCGGCGTGATCTTATCACTTCACCCGATTCTCGTAACCGTAATAACCACCCGCGCCGAAGATAATCGGCTAGGTGAAGTGAGTCGGTAAGCGCGACGCGCGAGTGTCGTGATCTTATCACTTCACTCGATTCTCGTTGCCATAGCAACACCACTTCACTTGGGCTGAGTGAAGTGAGCCTAGTCACCCGCCGGCCGGTGCGCGCGCTGCGCGAGCGTCAGTAAAACTGTTGAATTTAGTTATAGTATTGATGACGGTGATTTTATGAATATTATTTTATTATTGGCAACGCGTAGGTCGGTATAAATTTACCTACCTAAAATAAAATATTAGAAAGGTACTTATTAAATAATCCGCACGCTTTTTATTCAAATGGCTTATGTACACAGACACACATAGTCTAGTTAGGTTTCCACATAGTTTGTGAGGGGATAAATTCTATGGACCGTCAGCCAGGCACACTTTTAGCACTCGATCGCTTGACACACTCGGTTATTTCTTCTTAATGAATAGATTTAGGTTAATAACAACGCTGAATAACGTCGCACAGTCTTTACTCGACTCAATCCACTATCGCTTCTTCAAAACACATCGCTGTTGGGTCATGGGATTGCGTTTATTTAATCAGTTAACTGATTATGATCAATAGAATTACCATACATATATTTAAAAAATCTCGATAATTATTGTAAATGTAATCCTTGGTCCATCCCTAGTATCAGGAGAGATGACACTGACAGTTCACTCCACGGCCACTTCACTTAAGTTTTCACGGTGAGAAGGTTACAGAATAGCACTGCAGGTAGTAAACATTTACATTAACGCGGTTAAAACAACGCTAAAACTATGAGAACTTGGAAGTGGTCAGCCAACCTGACGTCAGAATGGCTGACCACTTTATTTCTTTGATATGTTTCTTAAAGGTAGCCAATATTTCATTATAGGTAGTAAATAGTAGCAAATAGGTATTAAACAGTGCACATGGTCTCATGTCATCTTTTATAATGCGCACAGCAAAGGAATGGAACTCTCTTCCTGCGTCTGTGTTTCCGAACGCATATAACCCTAATCTCTTCAAAGTGAGAGTGAACAGGCTTCTTCTGGGTAAGCTCGCTCCATCGTCGACTTTGTTTCTGTCGCCTCTGACATAGACTAAGGTCAAGAGCAAACCCATAACAAATAAAATAAAATAAAAAATGTACATAACTCGTTTGGTCCAGCCATCCTGACGATCACACAAAAATCGCACCTCGTTAAGAATTGCTTTCTATCATTTTAACCCTGTACGGCTCTTTGAGCCTCTTTGAGCTCGCTCTGCCTTCAGGAAATTTGTTTTAGGTATGTTGTATGTGTTGTAATGCAATATCCGATAATCGACTGGCACTGTGCAAAATAAACCATTTTTAATGTGTCTATGTCAGCCGATTTTCTAAGGGATTTAAAAACAATAATAAGATGCAGAACTAGCAGGTAGTTATCATTTCTTGCTGTTTGTTCCACCTATTTACAGGCCTAGACATTTTACGTCGTCAAATACTTAGGTCACGTAATAACAACCGACCTCTCCGACCACGCTGATATAGAAAGACAGCGATGAGCCACATCGGTGCGCGGCAACATGCTAGCTAGGCGGTTTAGCCGCTGTAGCGACGTTGTGAAGGCTCAGCTATTTATCAGTTACTGCACAAGCGTCTATACAGTCGAGTTGTGGACAAACTACACCGAGGCGGCACTGAGCGACATGCGAGTGCAGTACAAGACGCGTGGCGCGCGATGTTTCGATTGCCCCGATGGTGCAGCGCGAGTGTAATGCTCTGTGCGGGCCGCGCGCCGCTGGCAGGCGCTGCTGCGGGGACGTACCGCCATACATCGATCGGCCTATTGTTTGGTGGCCGCGGTGCGAGAATGGAACCACAGCCCCCTACATACAAGGTGGCAGTCCTACCACACGCCGATTACCTAATTCGCTGCTCCATTGGCAGCGAATTGGGTATTTGACGTTATTTGTGTGTGTGTGAATGTGATATTGTATAATAATATGTATTTATTACGTTATCTATGTATGTATTTATTTATTGAAAGTTGTGTATATAAGTGGATTTTTATATCTGGAAATAAAGATTTCATTTCATTTACACAGTCACTTCTAGCCAATGAACACGATGAACACGGTGTTGACGAGTTCATGCAAGAGTGAGCAAAGGTATGCGGTGGCTTGGTGTTCGTCGGATTGCGAAAGGAATGTAGCAAGATTTATCCAAGTTTAATATCAGTAGATTTTGATGGAACCAGTTCGTAATTCTATTTAGTGCTATTTTTACTGCAATTATCAATTATGGTTCTACAACCATAGATGATAATTGCAGCATCGTGAGCGTATGCATAGGTTGCAGTTTGGTAGCGTCATCCTGCAAAGGTCATTGCCATACATTTGGAATAGTGTGGGACCTAATATGCTTCCCTGGGGCACTCCATATGTCACAATTTCTTCATTACTGAGATACGCATCTATTTTAACTTGCTGAGAAGGATTTTTGAGGTAATCTTTGAAAATGTCGAGTGCTATGCCACGTATACCCAGAAGCACGCCACGATTGCGGCGATAAGACCCCTCTTTGAGGAGTGGTTAGAGAGGCGCCACAGCGTCCTCACTTTCCGCCTGACGCAGGTCCTCACCGGACACGGCAGCTTCGGGAGGTTCCTGTGTCGGATAAGGCGGGAGGAAACGCCCGGGTGTCACCACTGTGTGGATCACCCGGAGGACACGGTGGAGCATACGGTGGAGGTCTGTCCGGCTTGGGCAGAGCACCGCCGTGTCCTCGTGGAGGCGATCGGCGGCAGAGATCTCTTGCGTCCGGCCCTGGTTCAGGCCATGGTACGGAGCGAGAGGGCATGGGCAGCCGTCACCTCCTTCTGCGAAGTAGTAATGCTCGCAAAGGAGGAGGCGGGACGGTTGAGGGAAAGGCAAGTTTCGTGCCCTCTCGCCCTTAGCCGTCGCAGGAGACATCCTGGGCGTCGGGAATCCCGGGCGGATTTCCGGCCACCGTAGGCGCGGGCTTGCGGACGGTGAGCAATGGGTAGCTCACCGTCCGGTAAGGACCAGGCCCGGATGGACGGCGCGTTGTATTCCACGCGCGCCTCAAAGAGATGTCGTCAGCACATAAATGTATTTTCTTTCTTTTCTTTCTTTCTATATGTAGGGGTCCACTAGGGTCGATGCCTGCTGGGGTCGCGGGAAGGTACTAAAGGGTCACCGAGGCCCCTGGCAACACAGGCAACAGGAAGGAATACGGGTGGGTTTTAGTCAGTAAGAGTCTGACACACCCTCCCTCTCCGCCCAGAGCGGGAGAAGTTATTTGATGATTTCCCATCGAAAAAAAAATGCATAGATCTTGCAATTTGGTAGCGTCATCCTGCAAAGGTCATTTGGAACAGTGTGGGACCTAATATGCTTCCCTGGGGCACTTCATATGTCACGATATCTTCATTACTGAGATACGCATCTATTTTAACTTGCTGATAAGGATATTTGAGGTAATCTGTGAAAATGTCGAGTGCTATGCCGCGTATACCCAGAAGCTCCAATTTTGAAGTAAGTTTGCTTCTGCTGTTGTTAATTTAAAGGTCGTTAAACATACTTTCAATTAATATCAATATAAATTGGGTTTTAATGCATTCGGAGAGGTGCGATTTTTATGACGCAGACTATATAATGCCTCATTGACACAATCAAAGTACGCTTGTACAAAGTAGATTTGACAAAACAGGCTATAAAAAGTTGAACGTGGTCCTAGTCCACGTTGATTGGACGCCGTTATCCAAGTGCACGATAAAAAAAAACGTCTAAGTAGTCGTCAAATCTACTTTGTCCAAGCGTACTTTATGTCAAACTGGCTTTAGCCGCAGTAACTTATTATTTAAATCTTGAGTATATATGATAATTATTTTCCATGGTTTTAGTTACTGTCTTGAAGTTCTAAATCTCTCAGGTTCGAGTGTGATATTGATAACGCTTCATGATAGCGGTTACAAACAATTAGTGGCGCCCAACAGAGCCCAATACAACACTTGCACAGCAGGCTTAGCACCGTTTTGTCGACGGAAGAATAGACAAAAATGACGTTCCGTGTAGACAGTACGATGGCAGCAAAGTAGAAAGAGTCAACTGCACTTTTTACGGAATTCAGTCTAAATAAAAAAGGACCTAGACAAAGATCGTTAGAAACGAAGGACAAAATGACAGATTATAGAAGGATTTCTATGGTACGATGTCAAAATGGAGAAACGAAATGTCACTTTATATAGAAAGAGCCGTGTCTATTCTTCGTAGAAATAGAAAGCGTCATGCTAAGCCTGCAGAGGGTCAATAACATCACATTCGTGAATGAATGTGATGAACATGGATTTTATTTGATAAAATAAAACATGCAATATGTAACCAAAATAATATACTTATTTAACAAGTTACTTACTGTACATTGTATCAACCTTTTTATTTACAATAACATTTCACAATTCTCAACATTTATTCATTATAGTATTGTGCCAGTTTACTTGAGAAAAAAGCCTTGATGTCACAAAAATGGCCTGATTCATCAAATTGCATGCTTAGCAGCCATAATGGGCAACCAATTCACTTGGGCAAGACATTGTAGACGTGAGTGTTCGACGAGATAGGACGCCGCGTGTCGCTTCAAAGGATTGACTATTAACTTACTCTGTTATCCATAAACTTTTCTTGTCAAATTACTGAAAAATTGCTATTTGTGCATATTTTCCTCTACTGTAGCCGATTTTTAAAGTGAAGGTAATTATGCTTTTTATAATTACTAGTTGAAGTTTTATGTATTTGATAGATCAAGATAAAAATTTAGAAATTATACACAACATTATGAACATAAGGTCAATTTTGGACTAACCAGGAACTTTTACTTAAATAGCTGTCAATTTAAGGCCTATAACACAGCAGCTAAATGCATACACAATAGCTTATATTACAATGACTTCCTCAAATTAGCTACTAGTGTGTTGTAGGCCTTAATAAATAACAATAATAGCGTATGCAGATAAGATTTTCTGCGTTTTACGCGCGTAATAAGAGTCCAGTAATTCGAGGTGTCTTATTGCGCTCAGTAATACGCGCGTGATACGTCTTATCTAAAAGGTGTAAATATTATGAAAGAAAACATCATTTGCAAAAATATCAGTCTATCAAGACTTCACACTAAAAATAAATTTGGTATTGATTTTAAATAAGAAGTTATTAGGTATATTGTGCCAATATTGACGACAGTACTGTCAAATTAACATGTTTTATTTTAGACCCTATATTTTTGGTGTTTGCGTAAAAAAAAACCGATGAACATGGAAGAAACATAACAGTACCCCAACTTGTCAAAGTTTAAATACATTTAAAATACTTTTATCTCTCTCTTTGATTTGAACATCAATGATAAGTTGATTGTCGTATAATCGCACCGAGTACCACCAACTACCGAGCTACTCACTTCACCAAAAAAAAGGTCTTAAATAAAAAAATCTGCACAACTGACACCTCATGTTCAGTAAATTTCAATCGAAATAGTATCGATCGTTCCATGCGGATATGCGAGCACACAGTTCGCGACGTAAGGCACTCCTAACGTGAGGCCGGCGCTAGTGCTGGCAGCCGCTGTGGTCCCCGTGCGCGGGGGCGGGCGCGGGCGCGGGGGCGGGCGCGGGCGCGGGGGCGGGCGCGCGCGGGGGCGGCGGCGGCGCGCGCGGGGGCGGGGGCGGCGCGCGCGGGGCCTCCTTCTGCTTGTCCCACAGCTTGGCGTACAGCGAGGCGGGGTTGCCGACGAGCTGCTGGTGCGTGCCGCGCTCGCTCACGGCGCCGCGCTCCAGCACGAGGATCTCGTCGGCGTCGGCCACCGTGGACAGGCGGTGCGCGATGCAGATGGAGGTGCGCCCGACCGTGGCCGCTTTTAGTGCGTGGAGGATCGCCTGTGGAGAGAACACATATTTCATTCTGTATCTTTTGACAGACCACACTTACAAAAATTGTAGAAATAACCAAATATAAAGATACAAATTCGCGACCTTTAAATAGCGCATCTAGTTTTCAAACTTAAACCATTTATTTCGATTACACCATTAAATTATTAAACCAAACAGGCACTTTTTACAAGGCCTCGGTCGTTATTCAAAAATTTAAAACTAGTTGCTCATTCCAAAACGTAGATCTCTATGTAGGACACCCGTATCAATCAAGATTAGAAACTTGTATACATTATTCTTATTGTTAAAATAACCAACTATTAAGATATTAGCGACTATTATATCGAACATTATGTTATCGATAGACTGTCAAATTGGTATGTCATACCTGCAAGGTAGCTTAAGCCTTGTACATTAGCAATACGATAAAATCAACCGATAATAAAATAAAGACGGTTTGGAAAATTAACAAACTTCATTGTAGTTGAAAAGCTTGTTCCCCATACAGTCAAACTGAAAATGTAGTTAGTTTTTTTTTTTTAATCTTTATTTATTAACGAGGGTTTGATCACATAGTGAACATGCCACCCTCATAGGAAAACCTTTGTTACATGCAAAACTTAACATCTACGTTTAACCCCTAAATTAACTAATTTATATAATATTCTAGCGGCTTTGGATGCTGGAAACGCTAAAATAATATTACATTCTCCTAATTGACACATATTTATATTAAATTGGTCTCTAATCAAATATCTTTCCGCACTGTTCCGGACACACTCCACCATAATATGAACAACGTCTTCGACCACATTGCACTCCGTGCAATTTGGAGATGTAACTTTGCCCATCAATGCAGCAAAACTATTCAATGGGATGTGTCCGGAACGAAGTCTCAAACTTGTCACGATTTCTTGTCTACTCATATCAGCATTATCAAACCAAGGATAATTCTGAATGGTTGGCTGCATCGTCCGATACCAAATACCCTTTGTCAATGACTTCTCGTCGAAGTATTCTTTCCACATTTCATAACATTTCAATCGAATTACACTTAGAATATCTTTCCAGTAAGGTTTATATGTCAACGGAACACCCTCTAAGCACGCTTCTTTGGCTAAATGATCAACTTCCTCGTTTTCTTCAATGCCGATATGGGAAGGCACCCATTGTAAAACAATATTTTTATTTGTATCTCTTAATCTGCTTAAAGAATCTATTATTTTGTATGCTACCGGATAACCACGAAAATTTCCCATACACTTCGTCAAATGTTGGAGTGCACTTTTACAGTCAGAATAGATTACGGAATCTTGAAAATCCACCGATTCAAGGTATGAAATGGCCTCAAAGATAGCGATTAACTCGGAATATATGATAGAAATTTTTGAATTTAACTTGAACTTAAAGGAGGTATTACTTTGCGGATCAAAAAACGCCGCTCCAACATTATCTCGAACTTTAGATCCATCCGTATAAATTCTGTAATAGCCAGAATAGCTCCTGCCAAAGTTCCTACTACATATAACTCGTAGTTGGTAGTGATCGTACGATTTCTTAGCTTCGGTAACCTCTTTAATTTGTGGTTTAATCGTACAAGACAAGTTCGCGCCGCTTATCCATGTATTAAGCGAAAATAATCCTAATTCATCGCTGGAGTACACGCATATGTTATTCAATGTTTCAGAAATGTGAGCTATAAGTGGTTTCTTTTTTCGTCTCCAATAAATATCTTGACAACAAATATTAAGTTTGTTGACAATTTCATACGTGTCCCCATTTACAAAAGATCTGACTTTCAAAAAGAACTTACCAGCTAAGTAATATCTGCGAATATGTAACGGCTGCAGATGAAGTTCGCATTCCATCACATGAATGGCTGTACTTTTAATAAAACCACCGATTACCCTCAAACATTGGTTTTGAATTTTAATTAATTTATTTAAATGGGTTTGACAGCTATTATCAAATAAAAAACTGGCATAATCTATTCTGCTGCGTATGATGGCAATGTATAGACGTCGCAAATGAGTGGGGTGTATGCCCCAACCTGGACCAGTTAATATTTTAAACACATTCAAAAATTTGGCTGATTTGTCTCTTAACTCGTTAATATGTTTAGACCATCTTAGAGATCGATCTAACCACAATCCCAAATATTTATAGTTGTCGACTACTTGGAGGGATCTTTTATTTATTTTAATATCAATAGTATCTTTTCTGAACCCATTTTTGAATATACAAATTTTACTTTTACTAGTTGAAACATTTAAACCAATATCTTGAACTAACTTCTTAAATAAATCTAAAGCCGTTTGCAATTTACGTGTCGCCTCCAAAATTTTGTTGGTAGTAGAATACAATACAAAGTCATCCGCAAACTGCGATATATGTACATTATTTATCTTTCTACAGATATTGATAGTAGCTATATTAAACAACAATGGCGATAATGGATCACCCTGTGCCAAGCCACGACAAGTAGTTCTACATAAAGAATAATTATCAAGTTGAATTTTTAAATTCCTTGCTTGTAAAAAGTTCCACAGATAAGTGCAAAGTTTTTGTCCTACCCCTAAGCCATCCATTATACGTAATAAACTATGTACATCCACATTGTTATATGCATTATCCAGATCAATAAAACAGCATATGGTCATTTGTTTTTCAGAAAACCCTGTTTGAATTCTAGAAACTAAACTAGTGAGATTATTTAATGTTGATCGACATTTTCTAAATCCTGTGGTATTCTGGTCTAACATATTGTTCTTTTCTATGAACCATTCTAATCTATTGAGTAGAATGTTATGGAAAGTTTTGCATACACACGAGATCATAGATATGGGGCGAAGGGAAGAAGCTAAACAAGGATCACGTCCTGGTTTGGGAATCGGCACCACCACTATATCACGCCATTGTTTGGGTACAAACGAATAAGTGAAAAATCCATTAAATAGATTGAGTAGGGCTTGTTTTCCGTTCTCAGGTAAGTATTTTATCATAGAATATTTGATGTTATCACTACCAGGGGCAGTATCTTTATTTTTTAAGCATTTAGTCAGCTCTTGAATCGTAATCGGTACTTCAAGTTTTGGGTTATTCGATGTAAGAATAGGATAGTTGCATGACACAAAATCGGGGGCTAAACTACAAAGTAATTCGCTTGCTTTAGTGTTGTCTACATAGGATTTTGCTGTGTTATATCCCTTAATCCACCTCATCCTTCGCCACAGTTCACTATGGGTCGTAGTTTGGTCAAGAGTAGAACATAAGTCTTGCCATGACTTGCTTCTAGAGCACCGTATAAGTCTTTGAGCATCACTGATTTTACTTTGCAGGATTGTGAGGTTATGAGGTGATGGATTACGTCGAAATTTGGAAAGTGCTAAACGGCGCTCTGCTACAACTTTAGAGAGATTGGGACACCAATAAGGTTTCGGTGTAAAATTTCGTTCTGGGTTTGTATTAATTTTAACATATGGTATAAAAAAATCTGCTGCCATATCTAAATAGTCTATAAATGTGTCATATCCTTTTTGTAAATCATTTGGAAACACAAATTCATCGAAAAGGTCATTTAAAAGTTTTTGGTACCCTACCCAGTCAGCCTTTTTATAGTTTCGCCGAGACATATGTACGTTACTAGCTTTAAAGTATGTTGAAATTTTAATAACACAATGATCGCTTCCCAAAGTCTCATTTAACACTTGCCAGTTTAGACTTAAGCTTATATCGGATGACGCTAACGAAACATCGGGAGTCGACTGTTGTAGTACATCATTGACTAACTTAATACGCGTGTGATCGCCACTGTTTAGTGAAATAAGGCTACTACCAATAAGTGCGTCAAAGATTTGATTACCTCTCCTGTCTACTTTATTGGACCAATTGGGATGGTGTCCATTGAAGTCACCTAGAAGTAGGGTTTTATTATTAACCTGTAAAAATAATTGATCCCAGTCTGCCTGGCTAGTATTTACAGAAGGTGGACAGTAAATCGATATAATGTTCTCAATTTCATTACAATTATATACTTTAACGTGTATGTTTTCAATACCCGAGTTAAAATTTTGTAAATCATGGCAAATCTGAGATTTAATAGACTTATGTGTGAGTATTGCTACACCTCCGTATGAATCGTCTCTATCTTTGCGAAATACATTATAATCTTTAACCTTAAAATATATTTCTGTATGTAACCATGTTTCGCTTAATACGGCAATGTGGATCTTGTCTTGTATTAACAAATTCTCAAACTCACTTAACTTTGGCCTAATGCTTTGTGCGTTCCATTGTATAATATTTAATTTAATATTTGTTACATATTTATCTGGCATTTGAGAAATAATCAAGGATTAATTTAAGGATAGGCCAATCCGCTACATTATCAACTACTACTAGAATTACCCACTCAATGCAAGTTTTAAGTACTCCTTTGCAAATCATTTGTATAGTGCTTCCTTTCATGATTATTATCTCTTGTAATCTCTTTAACAATTCCTTGAAATTAATATCTCTATGTTTTTCTCCTGTTTCACTCGAGTTTTTTGACTCCACTTCATTATCTTCTTCTATATCCGTTTTACTCCACTCCATAAACTCCAGATCTGACGAGTTCTCCTGTTTCTTCTGTTTCTGTTTAGTGGCTGACTTTTGTTTTTGTTTATGTACCTGCGCCTTAGTTGTCACTTCAGCATAAGCCATACTACTAGTGGTTTGAGTTGGAGTCGTGTCCACGACTTGACGGGATGAAAATTTTATATCTGTATCCTTTATTTCTATGTTAACTTCCTTGTGTGTTGGTTCGTCTTTAGGAACATAGATCGTTAAGGCCTTTCTGTAGGTGCAATTAAACTCGGACATGAGTTCCCTCAATTTTTTTTCCTTTAAAAAGATTGGACATGTTTTGGACAAGGATATATGTTTTCCATTACAGTTAACGCATATCATGTTAGTGGTTTCGCAGTTGACGTGGTTTTTTCCGCATTTAGGACACACTACTTTAACACTGGGGCATCTCTTAATTACATGACCGTATTTCCAACAACGTGAACATTGCGACACTGGAAATACATATGGTTCTACCTTTATCCTCAAACCATGTGTATAAACATAGGGTGGTAAGAACGACCCTTTAAAGCAAAGTCGAACCGCTTCACTGGGTGACCACCCATCTGCCTCAAAGTTCTTGCGATTCAAGCGATTTAAGGATAATAACTTGGCTGGTTCTGGGCAACGTATATTCTTCAAGATGTTTTCCTCTGTCATTTCCAAGTCAACATCTCGTATTACGCCGTAGGACAAATTCTTTTCCATCGCTCTCTGAATATGCCATCCCTTATCGATAAAGAATTGACATACCTCCAAATTCTCAGCGCTGATCTCGCTAATCAATTCTATACGAACTCGATACGGATTGATAAATTTCACCCTGAAAATATCTTTTATATTCTGGTCTCTAAATAACTTAGCCAGACTAAATTGTTTAGGTAGTTTTTCTTTGCTAGATATATATATTTCTATCTTTTCTGTCTCCTTCAATATTTTGTTTTTCCGCTTAACTTCCGTCCATTCTTCATCGCTGCTTTCTCTCATTCTTTTATTGGTATTGTCTTCAATGTGTAACTCTTCATTTAAAGTAGAAATCTCATTCATAGAATCATTCTCTAATTCATTACTCGTCTCATAATTATCGCTCATTTCACTCGTAAACAAGTCGCATCTGCGTCAGGCGGCAGGTAGCCGGCCGACTGGCCACGTATCGCACCTTTCCAAATCCAAGGTCGAATATACACAGTACGCGCTCTGCTCAGTCGACGAATACAACTGTGACACGACCCGCTCGCACGAGTGCCGCGACGAAACTCGTAGTTAGTTTGTACGCACAATAGTGAGAGATTTACCAAGTCACTTTAACAACATAGACTTCTTATAGGTTTTCCTGTAATCTATGAGTAAAGAACTATTTTTTGTACAAGATTTTAGGGGCAGAAATTTCGGAGATAAAAGGGGGGTGATGGTCAATTTCCTTCACAATAAGCCCCTTTCATTTGATATGTCACACAGTACAATTTAAATTTTCTTTTTAAAGTTTTCTTATTTGCCAACCAAGTGTGCATTTATTTACGATACACGTCCGTGTTTGGGTCACAGAAATTATTATGTGTACCAAATTTCAAGTTAATCGGTCCAGTAGATTCTGAGTAAATCGGTTGCGACAGACAGACATACGAGTGATCCTAAAGGGTTTCGATTATTCATTTTGAGCTACGGAACCCTAAAAAAACATTGTAATGAGTTAATTAAGTCACTAATAAATTTAAATTAAAATAAATTTACTTATACAGTAAAATAAAATTACAATTTTATGAACTCATATAACTGACAGTAGGTAAGCTAATTCTGGAAAAAGAACATAAAAACTGTCTTGAGTTAATCACAGCGACCATCTATTCTTATTTTCAATGGGCGTTCCTCAAGGTTCGATATTGGGTCCATTCCTCTTTTTAGTTTACATTAATGATTTAACCCCAATTACTTCAAAATCAATCGAAGATGGTGTTATTTGCAGATGACACATCACTGATCTTTAAAATAGACCGACGATCACAAGATCATGACGACTTGAATCCTTTTTCAGATTATCTAAAGTACATACATCTTTTATGGGGTACTGTGTCAAACGTTACAACAAAATACGAGGGTGCGTTTTTAAGTTCGCGGAATGGGGGGAGGGGATAACAATAGATCATTATCGGGATGGCCACAACTTCAGCCACTCAATATTAATATAAATACCAGGTTTTATCTTAATTGGATCATGAGAGTGCTATTGCCGCCCCTGCCGGCGCGCCTACAAGCGGTGATCGCCGAGAACCTCTTCTCGGCGATCATCGCCTTCGCAAGCAGTGGCAACAGCTAAGATGCCCAACGCTCAAGACGCAGCTGAACCGTCTCGCGGAGAAGGTTAAGGCCGAGCTCCGGGCGCACACCGCCGCGGGCTGGGAGGAACGTATCGACGCCACTAGAGATAACTATCTCTGACTGTGCTGTGCTGCCACTTCACAAATACCCCAGTTCCGGTGCGTCCGCGACGGGGCGCTTAAGTATGTAGCAGAGGACCGGGCGGAGGTCTTGCGTCCGCTTCTAAACAGCGACGGGGCGCTTAAGTATGAAGCAGAGGACCGGGCGGAGGTCTTGCGTCCGCTTCTAAACAGCGACGGGGCGCTTAAGTATGAAGCAGAGGACCAGGCGGAGGTCTTGCGTCCGCTTCTAAACAGCGACGGGGCGCTTAAGTATGAAGCAGAGGACCGGGCGGAGGTCTTGCGTCCGCTTCTAAACAGCGACGGGACGCTTAAGTATGAAGCAGAGGACCGGGCGGAGGTCTTGCGTCCGCTTCTAAACAGCGACGGGGCGCTTAAGTATGAAGCAGAGGACCGGGCGGAGGTCTTGCGTCCGCTTCTAAACAGCGACGGGGCGCTTAAGTATGAAGCAGAGGACCGGGCGGAGGTCTTGCGTCCGCTTCTAAACAGCGACGGGGCGCTTAAGTATGAAGCAGACGACCGGGCGGAGGTCTTCGCCGAACACCTGGAGCGTCAGTTCCGCCCTAACCCGACCGACGACACCGAACATGTCGCAGCGGTCGAGAAACACCTCGGGGACTATTTCGGTACGCCGATAGCTCCCGATGTGGACCTCGTCTTTTTCTCGCCGGGCGCAGTCAGACGCGCCATCCTGAGGACGAAACCGAGGAAGGCCTCCGGTGCTGACGGTGTCTCCAACACAGTGCTGCGCCACTTGCCGTTCCGAATGGTAGCGGCACTGGCGCGCCTGTATACGGCGATACTGCACACGGGGGCCTTTCCGGCCTCGTGGAAGGAAGGGCGCGTCATCATGCTGCCTAAGGCGGGGAGAAACACGCTGAAGCCGGAGAGCTATCGGCCCATGACGCTGCTGCCGACTGTCTCGAAGGTGTTTGAAGCACTTCTGCTGCGACATCTCCAGCCGCACGTCGTCCCACGCCCAGAGCAGTTTGGGTTCAGGGCGGAGCACAGCACGACGCTCCAGCTGTCGAGGGTACTGCACCACCGACATGGAGAAAGCCTTCGACCGTGTGTGGCACGAGGGCCTATTATATAAACTGGCCACCTTAGACGCGCCCCGTCGCGTTGTAATGGTGGTCTCTAGCTTTTTACCCCACAGGACCTTCAGGGTGGTGGTGGACGGCGCGCCCGGCGCTGGTGGGCGTGCCGCAGGGCAGCTGCGTGTCGCTGGCGTGTTACTCACGTTACACCGACGACATCCCCACCACTCCCGATGCGATGCTCGCGCGGTTTACTACGTCGCTTAAGGCGCTGACAAGACCCAATTGACCAAAATAGGCTTCTCTTAAGAATAAAAATTTGCCAAATCTGTATAGTTTGTGGTAGCGGAAAAAATATTATGTTAATTTTGAACATATTTCCCAAACCTAGTTACCAAAACACATTTTGAAAAAAAATCTAGGTACAAACTAACGTTAAAGTAACCTCTTACCTTGAGTTTTAATCTAAAATATCTGTATTAAATATCAACATACGTTACGTATTTAATTAATAACAAAAACGTCTTATTTGAATGCAGAACTTGGTTGTTTTTTAATTTCGATTACTCAACTCAATTTTGAGTAAATAGATAACTGCTTCATATTTTGCAATAAATTACAAGCGTTGTGTCATCGCTCTTCTCTTTCTTTTCTATGCAATCTGACAGTGATCGCGGTTTAGGTGTTGTCAGCGTCTTAATGCGAAGTACGCGGCGGTCAAATTGCAGCGCGAGCTCGACCTACTCCTCCCCGCTCCCCGCGCGCTAGCGATTGGACGTGTTTTGTGTGCCCTCTGTGTTTTTAAATAATTTTACTAGAATCTAGCGAAGTTACCTTAAAGTTTTTAGCAAAACTTGCATAAATAACCACAATAAACAGTATTATCCTCGCATAATCATTAAAGTGAGTTTAAATAAGTCTGCTTTGGTGTTTTGAGTTTTAAAATAACGTTAAAAGTGAATGTGGCAATCGATCAGTGATATACACATGTGTCCTTGACTGTCGTCACCCACTCAACGTCCTTTCACTTTTTATCGCAAGACTTGAAAGCTATTAGCTATTTTGCCGTAGTAATTATCAGCCTACTTGGCACGTTGGTTAAGAACTCTGGTCGTAACTGCCGTCTACGCCGCAGGTCGGAGGTTCGAAACAGACGCAGCCCCGCACTTTTTGTGATTTTAATCATTGTTAATTTTGCTAACAACCATCGAAACCAAATTAAATAAAAAAGATGTCGACGGCAAGAACGCCACCAAATCATAATACTCCTTCACGTTCCGAGTCCGACATCACCAAATTGTTCGCTAAAGAGGAGTTGATAACCAATGCTGTTACAACTAATATTACTCAAAGAACTAATAAGCGACGATGTCCATCAGGTGATGACAATACTAGCGACTACTTGACCGACTTCAAGAACGAAATACGAGATATGATTCAAAACATGACTACCTCACAAAATACCCGTCTGGACAAACTAGAGAGCTATATCATTGATATTAAAACCTCAAACTCTAAAATAGAGGGGACTTTTACAGAAATGGAAAAATCAATGAACTCTTTTTCTGACCAGATAACATCCCTGGAGTTAAAGATTACTAGCCTGGAAAAAGAACGTAACTCCATGGCAACTAAATTAATTACACTGGAAGAAAAAGCGGAGTCTTTTGATCGTGCTCTTGTAAAAACATGCATCGAGCTTCGCAACGTACCCAAGAGAACGAAAGAAACTAAAAAGATGCTATATGATGCCTTGCTGGAACTTTCAAAACAACTCGATATAAAACTACAAGTGTCTGACATACGCGATGTTTCACGGCAACCTTCAAAAAAAGAAACTCCAAATTCTACTCTAACAGTCGAATTTACGAACACACTGACTAAAACGAACTTTTTGTCTGCTGTTAAGAACCACAACAAATTAAATCCAGACAATAAGTTAAACTCAACTCATCTGGGTATTGAAGCTCCAAAAACGCCAACTTACGCTGCGGAACTATTAACTCCCTATTCTAAACGACTTTTTTATCTGGCTCGTAACTATGCCAAGATGAATCAATACATGTTTTGCTGGTCCGCAGACGGGCGCATCCTGATGAAGAAGAATCCTGACAGCCCCTCCATTGTTATTAAAAGTGAGCTGCAAATTCAAACGATGTCTGTACCGACTGCACCTATCAACGTATGACTAGTTCATCCATTAAGAAAATTATATTCTCTATTAACGGCTATTTCTACAGTTACTTTTTATTATGTTATTACTTTTCCTATCACTTTATTTAAGTCACTTAATGTAAACTACTGCACACGAAACATCTCAACCAAGAACACTTTATACAATTATTACTTAAAGCCTATTTCTATCATAAGGTTAAAACACTATAACACTACAGAATGCTCACCATCACTCATAGTTTACGTTCCAAAGTTCTTACTGCCTCATTCTATAGCCTTATTTATTACCTCTGTTACCCTTAATTACATACAACAATGTCTAATACGATAAATGATGTAATGTCTGATCTTGACCAATTTTCTGTATCTGAGACTCACATTTGTACCCCCGAAGAAACTAAATCATACGTTAAGAACGAAAGCTTCTGGTTTACAACGTTAACGCAAAATATCCGGTCCATAAACTGTAATTACTTAAACCTTCAAACCCTAATTCACCGTATGAATATTGACTGTGATCTATTGGTTCTTACAGAATGCTGGCTACCGTGCTCAAGTAACTCCTGCATTCCCATTCTAGATAATTATATCACTTACAAAACAACCAAACATCTTAATCAGAGCGACGGGGTAGTTGTCTATGCTAAGTCAGATATACTAGCCATATGTGAAGAGCCTAACTTTCTTGCATCAGCTTCAGGCTTACTTGTGAAGTTAAATTCTGAAGTGGCTATACTGTGTGTCTACCGCTCCCCCTCAATAGACAACATTAATTCATTCCTGACTGCACTCAATAATATTATTCCAACCCTTAGTACCTACAAATCGGTTATCATAACTGGAGACATTAACCTGGATATTAAACCTTATGCCCAAGATTCAAGATCCCATGAATATCTTAGCACCCTGGCGTATCACGGTTTCCTACCAGCCCATACACATCCCACTAGAGGCAAAAACTGTCTAGATCACATTATGATTCGATCCAAAGCTACTATTCTTACTCTAGTCTACGATACAACGGTAACAGATCATTGTTCTTCCCTATTATGTGTAAATCAAAATAAAAAATCAAAATCATCCCCCATAAAAATAATATCTAAGGTGGACTATGATGCGCTTGATAAAACCATGAAAAACCTAGACTTTACCCTACTTTTCCTTATCTCAGACCCAGACAACGCGGTAGACAAGCTTATACAGATGATTAAAAATGCCATAAATGAATGCACGACACTTGTCAAAGTCCCAGCTAGTAAAAGGATTTTGAAACCATGGATTACTCCAGGTTTGCTGCGTTGTATCCGGAACCGAGATTCTCTTCATAAAAAAGCTAAGCAGTCACCAGATAATCAAACTCTAACTATCACATATAAGCGATACAGAAACTTTTGTACAAACCTTTTAAGAAAAATAAAAAGAAAATTTGATTCCGACGAACTAAATAAGGCACACTACAACCCTAAAAAACTCTGGGACACTTTAAAAACCATCACCAATACACAGAAAAAGAGGAACCCCTCCAACCAACTCATAACTCACTCTTATTCTCCCAGACAGTCTTGCAACCATGTAAACGAATTCTTTGTTAACATTGGGAAAAAACTCGCAGAAAATATAAAGAGCCCCCAATTCCACTCAACTCCCCCTCAAACTTCAAAGTTCAATAAATCTTTCGTTTTAGAACAGACAGATCCTGATGAAGTTTTAAGTACGATTAACCAGCTTAGAGTTAATGCTGCTGCTGGTTGGGATGGCATATCTCAAACCTTCCTTAACAGATACGCATTGACCCTGGCACCTATACTATGCCACATTTTCAACCTTTGCTTTCAATTAGCTATCTTCCCCTCTTCTTTTAAAAGAGCAATTATCCATCCTATCTTCAAGGGTGGTGACGGAACCATGCCAAACAACTATCGTCCAATAGCTGTTCTTAGTGCACTGTCTAAGGTACTTGAACGCCTCTTAAACAAGCGATTAGTCCTCTACCTCGAACACTTCAAACTGTTATCACCTCAGCAGTTCGGCTTTCGCAGGGACAAATCCACTTGTGATGCTGTACATTCATTAGTCAACAATATAGTACATAACTTAAATTCTAACATGAAGGTTCTCACCATATTTTTAGATCTTGCGAAAGCATTTGACACCGTTCCCGTCTCCACTCTTCTAATCAAGCTTGAAAGTTTAGGTATCAGAGGGTCTTCACTTGAACTTTTCAAAAGTTATCTTACTGATCGCTCTCAATTAGTCAATATAGATAATTACAAGAGTGATGAACTACCCATTCAGTATGGCGTGCCTCAGGGTAGCATTCTGGGGCCCACACTATTTCTTGTGTTCATTAACGATCTCTGCAATCTCCAAATTCCAAATGCCACAATAGTTTCCTTTGCAGACGATACTGCCATCACATTCTCCGCAAACTCATGGTCGGAACTCCAAGTTACTGCACAAGATGGCGTTAATTCTGCCTTGAAGTGGCTTTCCTCTCATACTCTTACTCTTAATGCCAACAAAACTAACTTCATCACTTTTTCAATGACCAATACTTCCCAGCCGAATGCCCCAATCTCTATTAAAGCTCATTCTTGTCCCACACAATCTCAAATGAATTGTCAATGCCCTACCTTAACCTCAGTAGAACAAGTTAAATATCTTGGTATTGTTCTGGACAGAAACCTTAATTTCAAATCTCATATATACATTCTTTCTGGTCGCGTACGAAAGTTAATTTACGTTTTTAAAACCTTGCGACATGTAGCCAACCCACTAATCATCCGAAACGTTTACTTTGCTCTTTGCCAGTCAATACTAATATATTGTATCTCATGCTGGGGTGGTGCTGCAAAGACCATACTTAAGCCTCTGGAGATCGCTCACAGAGCTATTCTAAAAGTGGCTACTTTCCGACCGATACTGTCTCCAACTATCGAACTGTATAAATCATGTAGAGTACTTAATGTAAGGCAACAATTTATTTTACACATAGACCTTCTGCAACACCGACGAACACCTTTCAAAAAAATATCCAAACGCCGCAAAGACCTAATTTGCACAATACCACCTACACGCACAGCTTTTATAAAAAAGTTTGCCCTCTACCTTGGCCCATCACTCTACAATAAACTTAACGCAATAATTTCGATTTACGGCTTAACAAACTTTAATTGCAAAAAGACTGTTCGGTCCTTCTTTCTAAACCTAAACTACGACGAAACAGAAGAATTCCTAAAGAAGTAATCTCAAACACATACATGCATTTCACACTACTTAAATTAACGAAACACTCACTACACTAACAAAATACTCACCACACCTACATACTGAACATTTCTTTTTTATAAATTTGATTTTTCGAAAACTGCAACTTTCTAGATGTAAAGTTTTTTTTTTTTTTTTTAGTGACCTAGATTGCTGTAATGATTACTATATCCATGAATATTTAACACGTGCAGTTATAAGTCAACCATTTATGACGGGGATCGCAACTGTTTCTCCTAAACACAGGTTATTTTGTAACCTATCTAGGAGAACAGTACGGCACCCACTAACTAGATTAAGAAACTTTATGCTTGTGCTTTATATATTACCTTGCCATGTAATCTAGTCCTAGTTCAACAATAAAATTTTATTATATTATTATATTATTACTTCCGGAGTGGCTGTCGAAGTGGCGGCTCTCGGTGAACGTGGGTAAGACGCAGGCGATGGTCACTGGATCAGCGCGCCTCCCACCGCCCTTGAAACTACAAGGAGCCGACATTGATTGGTCGCCCCGGGTCAAATACCTGGGGGTCACCATCGACCGTCGGCTCACTATGGGCCACATGTCCGCAAGGTCGCCGCGCAGGGTAGGGTCGCCCGCAACCTGCTCAAACCTGTGCTCTCGTCCCGCATCTCGCCGCGCGTCAAATTGGGCGTGTACAAATTGTACGTGCGCCCAATCTTGAGGTACGCCGCCCCCGCTTGGTTCGCCCTCACGAGCGAGTCGAGCCGGAAGCTGCTCCGCGCGCAACAGAGCATTACGCTGCGGACCATTGTTGACGCTCCTCGCTTCGTGAGGAACGATGTAATCCAGCGGGACCTCGGGATCGAGAGCCTGGATGAGTTCATGCGGCGCCTCGCGGAGGGGATTACGCGCGTGCCGACGCGTCTGCTTGGCCCCATGTCAAGCAGATAGCGCCCTGGCATACGCGCCCCCCTGACGCGAGACCCTTGCCCCGCGACCTGGTAGCGGACGAGTGACCCCATACACCGGACTGGACACCTCGAGTAAGTCGCACCCAAGTTACACGCGGCTTACTCGATTCAACTAAACTCTACAGATGACACACATCTATTGCGTGGCGTGTACTAATAAGTTAATATATGCGAGTCACGTGATTAAACCAGACATCCATAACTAAACAAGCATTCAACTCACACGTACGGGCGCGGCGCGGGCTGCGACACACGTAGACACTGAACGACGTTACACACAATACAATGTCGTTCACACATACACGACAGTTCCTTAGCCCGGACCGTGATCGGCTAGATCTGAGAGCGGGGCGGGGGGGAACTAAACACCTATTCTGTAGGAACGTCGAGTCGGCTCCACTGTCGCTGGTCGTCTTCGTTGTGCCTCCCCCGGGTAACCGGGGATCTCACCTGGCGGGGACTGACCGCCGTGGAGTCGTGAAGAAAGCGGCGCTATTGTACTAGCGTCGTGGCGAGCCTACAGAAATACACATACGAGGGTCATTCAATAAATACTTAGCCTACAAAAAGTAAACGAAAATTTTGGAAAAGTGGCAATTTATTTTTCAACAAAGTCTCCTTTTAGTTCGATACACTTAGCCCAGCGATGCTCCAACTTTTTTAACCCGTCCGAAAAATAGTTTTTGTCAAACTCTGCAAAATAGGCCTCCGTGGCGGCGATGACCTCCTCATTCGATCCATATCTATTCCCGGCGAGTGATTTTTTCAGATAAGGAAACAGAAAGAAGTCACAAGGGACCAAATCTGGAGAATACGGTGGATGGGGCAACAATTCGTAGCGTAATTCGACCAATTTGGCCATGGCAACGGCAGACGTGTGAACCGGTGCGTTGTCGTGGTGAAACAGCACTTTTTTCTTCGCCAGATGGGGTCGTTTTTTCTTTAATTCGGCGTCGAATCGGCCCAATAAATCGGCATAGTAAAGCCCTGTAATTGTTTTACCCTTCTCGAGGTAATCGATGTAGATCACACCTTGTGAATCCCAGAAAACGGTGGCCATAACTTTTCCGGCCGATTTTAGTTTTCGCCTTCTTTGGAGCACGTTCCCCGGTCTGGATCCATTGTTTTGATTGCTCCTTGGTCTCTGGTGTGTACCAGTGGATCCAGGTTTCATCGACGGTCACAAAACGACGCAAAAACTCCGCTGGATTCCGCTTAAACAGCGCCAAACACGTCTCCGATGTGGTCTCACGGTTGCGCTTGTTTTCTGGTGTGAGTAAACGCGGCACCCATCGCGCCGACAGCTTTCTCATTCCGAGTTCCTCGTGAAGAATATGATGCACTGTTCCTTCTGAAATGCCTACAGTCTCAGCTAGCTCCCGAACCTTCAATCGGCGATCTGCCAATACGAAATCATGGATTTTTTTAATGTTTTCCTCCGTAGCAGCTGTTTTCGGTGCACCTGGACGTGGTTCATCAAAAACCGACGTACGGCCACGTGCAAACTCGTTGAACCAATTCTTGACGGTGGCCATCGATGGAGAAGAGTCACCGTACACAGCATCCAAGCGCTCTTTGATTTCGATGCGCGTTTTCCCTTCCAAAAATAGGAATCGAATCACCGAACGATATTGCTCTTTTTCCATTTTTGTAAAACCGATCGACACGTTCGCTTCCATAAGTTGTCAAATTAAAACAAATGAAGGGATTGGAATGAAAATTTGAAAAAAGAATTAAAAAAGAATGTGCTACACTGTGGTAAAACTGTTTTGAAACTACAGCGCCCTCTGGCGATGAGGCTAGGTACTTATTGAATGCACCTCGTAGCAACCAGTAACACAGACGCGTTTTATTCGCCGCTACAGGCGCTCACAATGAGGGGCCGTTTTCACGGACCACCGTGAAGCACCCGCGGCCAGGGGGCTACGCTCCGGTTCCGCATGCCACTAAGGGGGCGCAGCGACATCCCGATGCCCACCAGACACGACACCGTCACGTCGGCACCCTCCCATTTCTACGGAAGACGAGGAGCTCTAAGGCGCCGACAGTAGCAGTGCGGGCTCGCAGCATACGTACATGCTCGGTGATGGAGTCGAGGCTGGAGGTGGCCTCGTCGAACACGATGATGGGCGAGTCCTTGAGGATGGCGCGCGCGATGGCCACGCGCTGCTTCTCGCCGCCCGACAGCTTCAGGCCGCGCTCGCCCACCTGCGTGGCGTAGCCCTGGGGATAGTAAAAAATAAATTACATTCAACTTACGAATATGTTCAATAGGTTGATTTCTTGTGGTATATTTGCCTCAAAATATGAATATTTCTGCGGAATACTGACATTAACAGAACTAATTTTTCAATTTTATAACGCCATTTAATTTTGATTGTCGAAACGCATACTGTCTTGGCGTTTTGAGAAAATTTGACAGTTTGCGGTACCTTAATTTGCTAGCGACTGTACTTACCTGAGAATAAGACTGAATACCTAAGTATTCAGTCTACTAATTCCATGGATTAAAAAACGGTCAAGACCATTATTTTCGTACGTCTATTGGTAATAAAAAGACGCCATCTCCGACGCATAAAGTTTGTTTCTTTTTACAATTTGAAACAGTAGTCTACAAGGACGACTAATGACTTCATTTTACGCAATTATTTCTCAATAATATGTATTATTCCAAAATCATTAAAAAAGTTAATTTAAATTTGATATTTTTAGATGAACCATTCTACAAAATAAAATTCATATGGTACTTTTCATACTGTCAACTAGCCTATTATGATATTATGAGTCGTATAATATAATGCTTGTTTTAAAGTTATCATAAGCTACGCACGTGGACAAAGACCCACTTTTCACGATAGCTAGGTACCGTTAAAGTAGCCACGACCGACGAATTCTAAGAAAAAAAAAAGAATGAAAAAAATTAAATCCTAATCCTAACTAATATTGCAAATTGAGTATGTTTGTTTATTTGTTACGCTTTCTCGCTAAAACGACTGAACGGATTTGGATGAAATGTTTTTATACCTACCGATATTCCCACGGGATCGAGACTTACGCGGGTGAAAACTCAGGGCGCAGCTAGTCCTGAATGAATGAGTTTGAAAGAATGTGCATTTATGGGAATCAAGTGGCTCATTTATTATTATTAGACTTTGTACCCCAATGCAGGGCAAAGGCCTCCCTCCCCTCCTAGTAATAGTGTCGTGCTTTCCTTAAATGTAACACTGGAGAAGTCTTACGAACACTTCGCCCTCTGCAAAAGTCATCATCATCTGCCTGCCTTTTCCCAACATGTTGGGGTTTCTAGTCTAACCGGAAACAGCTAAATACTCGTATTTTACATGAAGCGACTGCCTATCTGACCTCTAGAACCCACTCACTGGGTAACACGATATCCCATGGTAAGAAAAGTAGTCTGACAACTAGGTCACTTTTGGGCTTCTGACGACCCGTAACGCCTGTCAAAGATCTACAAATAACAGCCGGGACTAACGGTTTAACGTGCTTTCCGAGGCATGGAGGGGTCTTGGGGTCTATGTAAAGATGATCACCCATCCAAGGATCAACCGCGGCAAGCGTAACTTAACCGGATCGATCGACCCGTGTGACTTAGCGACAAGCCTCTCTGAAAGGTCTGAACGAAATAATGATCTAGTACGTTCACAGAACTTCTTTCAAATAGATTCTAACGCATATCGTAAATCGTTTTCATCGATGGTACGAACTTGTCATTTCGGGCGAGAGTAACTAGCGCGGCCCTCATCGAAACTGACAATTTTTTGTTCAGAATATTGCGCTTATGCAGGCCCTCCAGCGTTATATTCTCTGAGGTGTATTCATATCACATCATCAGCCTATAATGTTCCCACTGCTGGGTCACAGGCCTCCTCTCTGTGAGAGGGAGTGGGCCGTAATCCACCACGCGAGCCCAGTGCGGGTTGGTAGATGTCACAAGTCTTCATTTTTTTTGGTTTTAGGACATGCCGGTTTCCTCACAATGTTTTCCTTCACCGTTTTGAGAGCAGTGGTGATGAAATAATTTACACAAAGTAAAGCGCCTGACCGGGTTCGAACCTACGACCTACAACTCGTAAGTCGCGGCCGTTACCACTGGGCCACCACTGCTCTCCTCTGTATTCATATAATTTAGATAAATGTGAGATTTATAATTATGTCAAAGCCTGTGGGTTAATGCTATGTATGATGGGGCTGGCGCGTTTTTGTAGCGCGTGAGGCGTGTGGCGTGTGGCGTGTGGCGTGTGGCGTGTGGCGTGTGGCGTGTGGCGTGTGGCGTGTGGCGTGTGGCGTGTGGCGTGTGGCGTGTGGCGTGTGGCGTGTGGCGTGTGGCGTGTGGCGTGTGGCGTGTGGCGTGTGGCGTGTGGCGTGTGGCGTGTGGCGTGTGGCGTGTGGCGTGTGGCGTGTTAGCCGACTCGCAGCTGGCAGTGGCAGCGGCCCGCGCCGCACTGCGCACTGGGGCGGGCATCCCCAGGGCGGCGTGCCTCACGCAGCTTACAATACATGTTACTCACACTAGTTTATAGGTTTGAGGGGCTTGTGGCTAAGTAATAACAGCCGCACGGGTCGATCGATCAGGTTAAGCTACGCTTGCCGCGGTTGGTCCGTTGATGGGTGATCATCTTTACATACCAAGACCCCTCCGTGCCTCGGAAAGCACGTTAAGACGCTGACAACACCTATACCAACGCGGTCATTGTCAAATTCCATAGAAAAGAAAGAGAAGCGCGATGACACAACGCTTCTAATTTATTGCAAAATATGAAGTAATTATCTATTTACTCAAAATTGATTTGAGTAATCGAAAATAAAAAACAACCAAGTTCTGCATTCAAATAAGACGTTCTTGTTATTAATAAAATACGTAACGTATGTTGATATTTGATACAGATATTTTGGATTAGAACTCAAAGTAAAAGGTTAATTTAACGTTAGTTTGTATCGAGATTTTGTTTTCAAAACGCGTTTTGGTATCAACCAAGTTCTGGGAAATATGTTCAAAATTAACATATATTTCTTCCGCTACTACAAACTATACAGATTTGGCATTTTTTTTTCTTAAGCGAAGCCTATTTTGGTCAGTTGGGTCTTGTCAGCGCCTTAATCCATTGGTCCGGCTGTCGTTTGTAGATCTTTGACAGTCGTTACGGGTAGTCAGAAACCCGAAAGTCTGACAACCAGTCTTATCAAGCGGGGGGTAACACGATAGTGTTACCCAGTAACTGGATTTTAGAGGTCAGATAGGCATTCGCTCCATGTAAAATACGAGTATTCAGGTATATCCGGTAAGACTGCCAACCCCAACATAGTTGGAAATAGGCTAGGCAGATTCTAGTTTACATTTTTAGTAACAAATATGGAAGTTATTCTGAAATAAATATTTATTTTACATAGATTCTTACATATTTTGTGAATGTGAGAATCTTGTAGGTTAAAGACTGTAGATTTGTACATTGATTTGTTTGTTTAACAGGTCTACACTATCCTCCCATACCTATTAACACAAATTTAAAAACATTGTAAAAGCAAAAAAATTTTAAAAGAGTAACCATGGAATTTCTTGCCGGATCTTCTCCATAGGAAACGACCAATTGAAACCATGCACCTAGCTTATGACGTTTCATATATTATATTGTTATAATTGGTTGTATAGTTGCATTATATTCTAAGTACTATTTATTTATTTTTATTTTGTTACCTACAAATGTATAACTCATTAATAATAATAAAAGCTTTATTTCATAAAAATAGTACTTAGATTGCATCACAGTTATGTGCTATGATAAAACAAACGTACACAAAAGTTTGAACATCTGGAGCCGAACTAGGAGGAACCTGTATTTTGGCTGACAGCGCCAAATCCCTCCCATCAATCCTCCCATTAAACCTGACTTGGTTTCCGTACGTCTGTTTCGGGTGAGCACTGACAATCAGCGCAGTGCTGAGGGTGCGCGTGGCGCAGCACCACGGAGCGCACGAGTGCGACAGGCAGGAGGTGCAGCTGCCGACTATTTGTTTTGTACTCGTGATTATAATTATGTAGATCTTTTATTTTTCCGTTTCGAGATTTTTTTGTATGCACGTGTCTCTGTGACAAATAAACTTATTTTCTTGCAATTTCTTTTTCTTTCTTCATGTGAAATAAAACATATTTTGATTTGATTGATGCATTTAGGTGGTAAGCCTTTATAAATGGGCTTGCGGACGGTGAGCAATGGGTAGCTCACCGTCCGGTAAGGACCAGGCCCGGGTCGACGGCACATCGTATTCCACGCGCGCCTCAAAGAGATGTCAGCACAAATGTAGGGTCCACTAGGGCCGATGCCTGCCGGGGTCGCGGGAAGGTACTTATGGGTCACCGAGGCCCCCGCAACACAAGCAACAGGAAGGAATACGGGTGGGTTTTAGTCAGTAAGAGTCTGACACACCCTCCCGCTCCGCCTAGAGCGGGAGAAGTTATTTGATGATTTCCCATACTCAAAAAAAAAACCCTTTAAATAAATAATACTGTGTAACAATAAGTATACCTTGGGCCATGTTTGAACAGACTCGTGCAGCTCGGCCATCTTGCTGGCCTCGTACACGTCCTCGTCCGACTTGCTGAGGTCGCCGTAGTGCAGGTTGTGGAAGATCGTGTCGTGGAACAGCACGCAGTCCTGGAAAGAAAAAAATAAGAAAATTACAAATACGATATGGATTATAGTTTTAACAGGTACAACAAGATTGTTGTTTATCGATTTCGTTAAAATACCATCGATCATGCATGTGATCCATCAATAAAGCGATCGGTCAAGTGCGTGTCAGACATCGCACAATGAAGTACCTTATGTAAAATTTCAACATCTGTAAAAATCTGCCCGTGAAAACTTAGTTGAAGCGAGTTCATTCCAACTGATGCTAGGGATTGACGCTATTGACAACACACTTCAAGCTTACACGGTGAGAAGAATAAACCTGTTGTAATATCTATGGTGTCCAGTCACGAGCGCTAATATGTATACATTTAGCAAAATTCAAAATCGATTTGCTCGTGGGATAACGATTGTAACTTTGATAATAAAAACTTCATAATGGTGCCATTCCCTTGTTCACAAACTAAACTAAATTTAAGTTAAAAGGACAGAAGATACATTTTAGTTTAGTCCTGTCAAATTAATCAGCGCCTGTCACTACTCCATACAAGTTTAGACAGTGTAAGGAAGAGTTTGGAATTGAGTGTTTTGGCGTCCATATGTTTAAAACACTCACTTTTAAACTTGCTGTGTATATTATTATTATTGTTGCACGTCGCATAATCAGCCTATAATGTTCCCACTGCTGGGACACAGGCCTCCTCTCTGTGAGAGGGAGTGGGCCATAATCCACCACGCGGGCCCAGTGCAGTTTGGTAGATGATGTCTTCGAATTTTTGGTTCTAGGACATGCCGGTTTCCTCACCATGTTTTCCTTCACCGTTTTGAGAGCAGTGGTGATGAAATAATTTACACAAAGTAACGCGCCTGCCTGGGTTCGAACTCACGACCTACCAGTGGGCCACCACTGACTCTCTTATTGCACGTACATAATAAAGAGTATTCTAATGTAAACTGACCTGTGGTACAATAGCGATAGCTTTCCTCAAGCTGTTGAGGTCGAAGTCCCTAATGTTCTGTCCGGCCACCTTGATCGTGCCCGACTGCGGCTCGAAGAAACGGAATAGGAGGCGCACCATTGTGGATTTACTGTGGAGGGAAATAAGTTATTAGTCATCATCATCATCATCATTTCAGCCGAAAGACGTCCACTGCTGGACATATGCCTCCCCCAAGCACCGCCACTTCGACCGGTTTTGTGCTTCTGCCGAAGTTATTAGTATTAACTATGAAATACTGGCGTATAAGGATCGTAGCAGGTGGCGTTCTGTAGTTTCATATTTTTTTATAGGAAAAGTTTTTTCAAAAGCAACAAACTATGTAAATATTGTTCTTAAACCAAATTAAACTATAACGCGTATTCATTCGAAATTTGAAGTTCATCTTTTTTTGTTTATTTTCGGTCAGTCTATCCATCGTAAAAAAGTAAATTCGAGTCTCATTTCCTACAAAATGTATCAATGGATATTTTTTTGCAATTTCCGACTTTTCTAGTACTCAAACCTCTGTTGGTCTAATAGAGTTTTTTGATCACTGTAAGAAACAGGACCGATTGGCACAAAAAAGTTTTTGTGAAAACTGCCCATTTTCTTGCTGACTGTACATTTTTTTCCAAAATCTGTGAATGCACATCTAAATGTCTCAAAAAGTTAAGGACGGTCTCGTAAGATCGTTTTCCTGTAGCTACATTCGTTAAGGTAGCTGCCCTTACTGCCCCGTCTCAAAAATCCACTCTGTATATCTAAATAAAAGTTACATGTAGTCTATGAAACAAATAGTCTTTGAACGCAAGCCAGCGCCGTTTCAATAGTCCTCACCCACTCCCCGAACCGCCAACAATCCCGATCTTCTTCCCGGCCGGTATACTGAAGGACAGGTTGTTGAAGATCGGCTTCCCGTTAATGTACTTGAAGCTCACGTCTTGGAATTCGATGGTCGCCGACTTCGCGTCGCATATGAGCGGGGGAGCTTTCGGTTTCTCCTGGGAATGGGAGAACAGAAAATAAGTATGACTGTACTATAACGCTATGTCGGAAATACGTTAGTCACTCATTTGACTAATCGGGACGCCAGCGCCACCAAGCGGCGCTCGACAGAGTGTATAACATAACGCTTGACCGGGGATAAGTGCAGTTTATCGAGGCAGTTTATCGGAGGCAGTCAAGAAGTGAACACGTTTAGAAACTGTCGTGCGTTCCGTATACTTGTGTCGTGTACCTACAGTGTGTGAATAGCTAGTGTGATTGTTTGATCGTAAATTATAATTTCATTTAAACTGCAAACGGTTTTTCTATTGTGCAATAACCAACACTTCCCATTGTACGCCCACGGTAGTTAAAATATGGCTGATGGTAACGAGAGAGACGTACCTTCTCCGTCTCGTATATATTTGTACGCCTCGCTAGGCAAAACATGTAGATAGTACACACGGCTACATATCAAACTATACATTTCCAGTATAAGCTGACCTCTCGTTGTACGGATATCCTTTACAATGCGAGATCAGCTTATACTGGAAAAATAGCATTTATTTACATAACCTAATTACAAGATGATTATTAACATTAACTAAATTAAATTAAAACTAAGTTAAGCCTAAAAAAGGCCCTCAGGGCATTGTACCGAGGATGCTGGCGGCATTTCCTCTCTGAATTGCAATGCTGATGGGTTGCGCGAGAAAGCCGCCAGCTTCTCGGTCACCAGTTACATCAACTAGAGATTTCGCGATTTCCGCAAATAACTTATGCGCACTGGGACCCCACGGACCAAGGGTCTCGACGCCAAAGGGCACAAATTTGTACTCTCTGCCAATGCCTCCATATTTAATAAGTTTCAGTTTACTGGAAATGTATAGTTTGATATGATGTAGCAAACTGGCAAACGTGTCATTTGGTTTAAACATTTTTGATTCTTTTATATTTTGTGAATGTGAGAATGCTGTAGCCTTAATAGACTAGTTTTTATACTATTTTTTTGTTTAGTACCTGGTACTTCTTGACAGATTTACTCCCATACCTTTTAACACTGTAATTTGAAAATATTGTAAAAGCCATTTTTTTTTAAAAGAGTATCCGTGGAATTTACCGGCTCTTCTCCATATGAAACAACCAATTGGAACCGTGCAGCTTCTAACGTTTCATAAGTGCCCATGTAGGTTTATGTGAAATAAAATATTTTGATTTTGTAGCTGTGTGAACGTGCTTAATATTTCTTTCAACTCAATTTGTTTGTAATATGACAAACAAATATCTTTATCTTTCTATGTTGGGGTCGGCTACCAGTCTAAGTGTCTGTTTCCACCAAACGGAAAAATGCTCGCGGATACTCGAGCACTTTTTAAATTTCACTCGATAAGTAACAGTATCAATATTGACTTTTAAGTATAAAATTCGACATCAAGCGCATTTCAGTCTTGAGACTCACTCGGTTGTGTCTTGCTCGTTTAATTGCGTTTGACCGTAGGTAAGTATATCATTTTTTTACAGTCTCAAATGCACTAATGATTTAAGTTCCTCAAGTTTGCGCTTCATCGCGATAAAAAGGCGTTTAACATTTTGACCGCCTCAGTCATCTAAAGATGACAAACCAAAATGTGCCCAGCACGCCACGGTCACGACTACACGACAGATTTTAAGAAATAATTCGTAGCTTGGCACCGTGGGCACATTTTTGCTTTTTTGACGTGGCGATCAAAGGGTTAAAGAAACTCCACAAAAAAAAAAATACACAGACTTTCACCACTTTCGATGTAGGTAGGTACACTCTCACTTCATAGAATTCTAGGTTACTATCAATTTTGGGAAAAAAATGCAACGTGCGCACACGTCCCGGGCGGAGAGAGCGTCCCGCTCCGCCGAGTGCGTTCAGTAGCATCTTTGTGGTGTGACTTCATAGCGCACGCAGTTTTTGCACGGAAAAACTGACAAATATTCTTCATCGGATAAAGACATCGCTAGATCGTTGGAAAAACAGCCCTAAATATGTGTATACCTTTATCCGAGACTGGACAGTCATAAGCGTGAACATGGTCTGCATGTCGATGAGCGCCTGGCGCACCTCCCTGTACACGGAGCCCAGGAAGCCCAGCGGGATGGACAGTTGGAAGAGAAGCCCATTCACCATCACCAGGTCACCTACTGTCATATTTCCTGGAAAGAAAGGAAGGCTTAGTCAAAGCTTGTATTTTTTGGCGAAAAAAAGTTTACAATCGATTGCCATTTTGTGTTACGCAATGAGCCCGCGCCCCGCGCCCCGCGCCCCGCGCCCCGCGCCCCGCGCCCCGCGCCCCGCGCCCCGCGCCCCGCGCCCCGCGCCCCGCGCCCCGCGCCCCGCGCCCCGCGCCCCGCGCCCCGCGCCCGCACTACTTTTGCGCACAACAACGTGCTGCGCGGGCGCATTTAAGGCCTGCATTTTTAGATTTGCGTTTTGGAGCACTAGCCAATATCAGATGCTTCACTTGAGTGAAGGTTCATTTTTGTTTCATTCCATGTTCAGACGACACAAATTTTTTTTTACAGGAATTTAGTTCATGTGCTTCTTTCATTATTTTGTTCGGTCATTTGGTAGAAATTAGGTAGTAGTGAAAGATAGCGAGTGCCAAAATCCAACATCATTGGATCGGTCCACTAATGAATTAATATTTCACGTTTGATTCATTTTGTGTTCAAACATTTCACTTGGAGTGAAAGATGCCGATAAAAAAAAAATAACGACAAGTAAAGCATCTCATATAGGCTTAACCCTTTATAAGGCACAGAAAACTGCTAAGGGTATGGAAATAAAAAAATGATAAATATGATAACTAGGACCTCTTTATTAAGAATATGAGTTTTTTGTTTTTAATGTTTTTTTTAAACATGGTGTCCATTATTTGGCCAGAGCCTTACTAGGGCTTATGGAATTCGGCAAAGCATGGAACCACACACAAGGTTATTGCTAACAAACTGTCAAATCACAGAGTACAAAAACTGAATTTGACTGACGTTTCATTCAGCCGCAAAAATTTAAAAAGTATGGTGTCCAAAATATGGACAGAGCCTTATAAAGGGTTAAAAGGAGAGTGTTAAAGGAAAATAGTTCTAATGTACGAAGTACAAGTTTCGTTGGCATAAATTGGTTACCTTTAGCAATCTGATTAGCGGCCATGATCATGATAATGCTGAGTCCCCCGCTGAAGATGGCGTGTTGTCCGAAGTTGAGCGCGGCCAAACTCGTCGCTGTCATCAGTGACGCATCCTCGTACTTCTTCAGGCTCATGTCATACTTCTGTAGTTCGTACTTCTCATTGTTGAAATACTGGAAACATTGTGGGTAATGATCAGACCTTGCTATCGTCGTCGGGGCAAAATACAAAATACGTGACACACAGCTATTTTCAAGTTTAGTGCCTATCAAATTATACAGTCAAACAAAACAAACTAGAGGTGTTTTAGGAACATAAAAAATAAAATCTTTATTCCTAGTCAGAAACATGTCAAATAATAAAATTAAAGTAATGTCATCGGCGTCTAAATTGCTATACTTAAACTCCAAAATATAAAACCTCTTTAAAATACATATATCGAACGAAATGCCTCCAAATAGAGAACTTTTGCAACATTACTGGGGCAACATCAAAAGAGTTAAACCGGTTTATTGTGTTCCGATTGCAAGGTACGCATTAAGGCAAAAAAGTATTCTATTGATCGCCATTTTAACTCTTAACAACACCGCTGACAAACAAAGGACTTTAATATCGAGTTGGCAAAGTTTATATTCGGCTGCAACATCCCATGGATACAACTACGTAATTCAATATTCCTTGTTAAAAAGATTGTTTTAACGCAAGAATCTGCAAGAAGCTGAGGCGGATGAGGAAGATGCCGTGGATACGAGGCAGTTGCCAATTTTGTATTTGAATACTACGAAGTGCCATGTATACACTACAATATAGTCAGAAGACTAATAAAGGATTCCTACGGTGGCGACAGCTCATTGGAGGAAATGGCCGAAGTATAAGTACTTATTAATAAAATAGCATGTGTAGCGCGCATCGTTTCAGAAGGTCTCAAAACATGCCGCCCAATAATCATTATATTAATTTTTTCTTTGTCTCACTTGATATTTTGTATCTTTTCAAATTACGTTTCCAAGAACTATTTGTTTGTAGGTATGTGACGTGTTTAAACATAAACATACCAAGAAAATCTGTCTACACGCCAATCTACCAAGACTATAGAAAATCATTATTCTTAAATCGTCTAATAAAAAATAATACTTATATCTCAAAAAAAATATAGTAACCGACTACCCCAACATTCGGGGGTCTTACAAATCTATAGATGCAGTTCTTCATTATTCAAAATCGAACATAACATTATATCGCTTAGTTTACATTTTAGAAATTGGTGCCGATTCCCTTGTTTACAGAGTAAACTAAATTTAAGTTCAGTGCATCTTTTTCTTTCTATTTCATTAAGAAAAGGACAGAAGATACATTTTAGTTTAGTCCTGTCAAATTAATCAGCGCTTGACGTAAATTGACGTAATTTTAGTAGGCAAGTTTTTAATCACGTCTAAACTTGTATGGAGTAGTGAAAGGCGCTGATTAATTTGACAGGACTAAACTAAAATATATCTTCTGTCCTTTTCATAATGAAATATAAAGAAAAAGATGCACTGAACCTAAATTTAGTTTAGTTTGTGAACAAAATCAGCACCATTACTCCTTTTTTCTTTAGCTTTGACCCACTGCTGGGAGACGGACTCCTCTCTGTGCCACTGAGGAGCGTCATCCACCACGCGGGTCCGGTGCGGGTTGTTGAACGTCACAACTCTTCGCACTTTTGGTTCTAGGACATGCCGGTTTCGGGTCGAGTAAAAATCCAGTTCAATTGGTAAAATAAATAACATAACTTAATAAATAACAAACCTTAACAGTTTCATAGTTAATGAGCGAGTCGATGGCTTTGTTGCCCGCCTCGTTCTCCGCCTTGTTCATGTACACGCGGAACTTGGTCCGCCACTGTGTGATGGCCAGTGTGAAAACCGCGTACACTCCCACGCAACTCCACGCTAGACCTGAAAAAATATTTTATATACTAATAAACCTTTCTTAATACCTCTGAGAGCCAATGCTCAAGACATTTGACAATAGAATGAAAGAAACAAAATAAGTTTATTCAACCCAGACGAAGGAAATACATTATTTTTAAATATTATGTTTTAATCAGTCTCAGATAACAATATACGCGTTAGAGGGAATACTCAAAAAAAACGAGAGATGGGCTTTATCTAATACACCTTTTTACCCGACTGCCTCAGGAGGGTAATGTTTTTCGGGAGTATGTATGTATGTATGTATGTCTATTTCTTTGGCACGCTCTGTAGCCTAAACGGCTTGATGGATTTTAACGTATGAGGTGTCCTTAGATTCGTCTTAATTGTAGGAGTGACATAGGCTACATAATATTTATAAATTGCATCTGCAAGTACAAAAAAAACAATATACCGAGGCCTCTGGCAACACAGGCAACGGAAGGAACACGAGTGGGTTTTAGTCAGTAAGAGTCTGACACACCCTTCCGCTCCGCCCAGAGCGGGAGAAAAAATTTGATGATTTCCCACCCAAAAAAAAAGCCACCTTTTTAAGGTCGTCGGTCCATCCAGCAATCGGAATATATTATTATTTTGGAAACATAACTGTCCTATAAAAGAGCTTACCAGTAAAAGCCAATCCTCCTTTGAGCCCCAGTATGGAGGAGACGAGTGCCAACTCGAAGATTGTGGGCACGATGTTGAACACCATCGCTGATAGCACGAAGTTTATAGCGCGGGAGCCGCGGTCTATTGTCTGTGGAAATGAAATAAAAATCAGTACAAACACTTGATGGTTTTTGACTGCATCATTGGTCTACTGGTTGCAGGGCGGCTGCTGAGCTAGCGACACTTTTGCTCCACTCAGTACGTTACGTAAAGTGTTATCGGGGTTTTCCATCAAGAAGTTGTTCCAAGAAGTTTCAGTAGCACACCGGATTCAGAATGTGTGCCCGGTTGATAGCAATAGACTAGCCTCCTATTTCCTACGCCCTTTCCCTGAATGCTTGGGGTGTTACTGAGCAATTCACGTACAAATACAGAAAAAAGAAATATGGTTCCGAATATAAAATTATTTTTCTAATATTTTTTAGAAAACTTACAGCTATTTTCAATAGTGTGTTAATAACACGTATATGGGCAATCATAAGTTTTCACAATTAGGTAAACAAATAATTAGGAATTAATGGGTAGTTTTTGCCGATGTTAATATTTTTTTTTATGAATTTGCTTAATATTAATTTATCAACAATTTATGAATCTTTACCATTTATTATTTAATTCTTACCAATTTTACCAATGTTATAATAGGTTAAAGAATAGGCAAAAAATAATCAAATTTTACCTTTACCAATTTTATATTTTTTTATTAGATTCATAAATTTTAATTTAATGTACGTGTAACTTACCGATGTGACCTATGTTTCAATGTTAGCACTCAAAACTAAGTAAGTTAGCTTATTTCCCTGATTCATTGTTTTATGCATGTGATGTTTTCCTATAAGTAACTGATGCACTGTCATTTTACATTTAAAAAAATAATATGTATTTGTATCAGTGTAAACAATTGTTGGTGAACCTAATAAAATAAATAGACAGTGTTAAATATTGTTTACGTAAACAAAAGTTGCGACTATTTGAAGTTGTCAAAGAAATGGTTGCAGTCTTATTTAATTTACCTATACCAGTTTCAAAAAGATCAGTATCAACTTCCTGGCAAGGTACATGCAACCAACGAGGTTAGCGCAGAAACGAATAAGATTAGCGCAAGGCAATTTTTCTCAAAAACTCGGGGACGTCGTTGGAACCGTATGTAATTTTTAAAAGAAAAGCTATATCAGAAATTTTTCTTTGCTCATAAAGAGGAAGCATGAACATTTGTAGAACGTTCAACGCTCTTTGCTCGGTTTTAGGAAGTAGATAGATAGTATCAGTCGCACAGTATCAGACATCCAGTTTATTTGGTTTTATTTTATCAGAAACATAATAAACAAATGCAGTTAAAAACTGATGTTTTTAGTTCCGTACCTCAAAAGCAAAAAAAAACAGAACCCTTATAGGATCACTCGTGTGTCTGTATGTCTGTCTGTCTGTACGTCTGTCCGTCACAGCCGATTTGCTCCGAATCTACTGGACCGATTAAGTTGAAATTTGGTAAACTTATGAATTTCTGTGACAAACAACGGACGTGTATCGTAAATACATTAATTTTGAATATAGGGGTCACTTTTGGGGGCAAATTAGAAAATTTAAATATAAGTTTTGTGTAAGTGTAAGTAAGTGACATATCTAATGAAAGGGCTTATTGCGAGGGTCTCAGTATATTTTTTTATAATAAATAGTTGTATTGTAATTTAAGAAAAAAGATGAAAAAAGACCATTCTACCCTTGTCTACGAAACGAATGACCCTAAATATTTGAAAGAATATAGAAAATAGTTCTTTACTTATAGATCACAGGAAAACCTATAACTTGGTAAATCTCTCAATATTGTGCGTACAAACTTGCATTTGCAGTTGGAATGTATGAGGGAACATGTTTTTCAACTACAATTTATCGCAAGAACAAATTTAACATTGTAGTTAAAAAACATGTTCCCTCATACATTCCAACTTCAATAATGTTAAGTTTGTTCTTGGGATAAACTCATCCCCACTATATAACCCTCCATTGTGCGTGGTCCAACACGCACTTGGCCAGTTTTTTTTTGCAATCTCCTTCAACTAACTAAACTTTACTGCATTTTTTACCTTTTGCGACATAGCGATCGAATCTAGGATCTCGCGTTCATTCGCCACACTTGCGACTATTAACAATATGGCAACGAGACAGTTAAATAACGAAGCTAATGTTTTAAAATAACAGCCGGGGCCAATGTTTATTTTACTTATTTAATCACTTATGTGCACACATACAAAAACAGAAAAGAAGAACAGAACAAAAATACGTACAAAGGTGGTGCTTATTTCTAAAGAAATCTCTTCCAGCATACCTGCGATAGGAAAGTAGATAAAGACATGTAGACACCGTGTGTAAGAGTAAAAGAGAAAATGTAATCATAAAATCGAAACAATTTACAAAACAAATAATATGGGAATATACTAACATACATTCATTCATACATACATACTTCCAAAATAAATATCACTAGAATATAAAAAAAAATACAGTGTAATTTCAAATAATAAATACATACGCAACTATGACGAAGTGGAAAGATAATGTTCTTTCACTCTTCTTTTAAATACTGCAACAGTTTGGCAGTTCTAGGCATGGAGTTGACATCTAACCTCAACTTCGGCGCCACCATCGAGTACAAAGCCCAGACTGCGGCCAAGAAACTGGGCATCCTAAATAAGGTGAAGCGATACTTTACGCCTGGACAGCTTTTGACCCTTTATAAAGCGCAGGTCCGATCCTGCATGGAGTATTGTAGCCACCTTTGGGATGGCTCGGCTAAATACCAACTTGCCGCGCTTGACTCGGTGGAACGCAGAGCTAAGAGGCTCATTGGCGACGTAAATCTGGTGGATCCCAAGCTTCACAGTTTGGCCCATCGTCGCAAGGTTGCCTGCTTGTCGGTCTTCTATAGATTGTACTTCGGAGAGTGTGCTCAAGAACTCCACGACCTCATTCCACCGGCCCCCTTCTATTATCGGTCATCTAGGCGCACTTCAGGTTACCATCCCTTCCTGGTGGCTATCCCACCAACTCGCACTAAGCGTTTCCAAACTTCTTTTATAATGCGCACAGCAAAGGAATGGAACTCTCTGCCTGCGTCTGTGTTTCCGAACGCATATAACCCTAATCTCTTCAAAGTGAGAGTGAACAGGCTTCTTCTGGGTAAGCTCGCTCCATCGTCGACTTTGTTTCTGTCGCCTCTGGCATAGACTAAGGTCAAGAGCAAACCCATCACAAATAAAAAAAAAAAAAATAAATAAAAAAGTCCCTAATGTAAGGAAGTGAATTCCACAACCGCACCGCGTGCACAGTGAAGGAGTAGGAGTAGAAATCGGTGGAGTGGGGAGGGGACTTAAGAAGATTTCTAAGATGCGACCTGCAAGTCGCATCTGAAGGACGGGCGGAGGCAAAACGTTCCCGCCGCAAATAGGATGACGTTGTAGTATTGTGAAGGAGGTTAAATAGCAGACACAATATCCGAGAGTTCCTGCGAAGTTGAATAGGGAGCCACTTCAGTATCTTGCGAAAATTAGAAACGTGATCATACTTTTTGAGGTTAAAAACAAAACGAATACAGACATTTTGCAAACGCTCAAGTTTGTTTAAAAGCTCCTCGGTGGCATCCAAATAACAGGTATCGGCGTATTCTATAATAGGCTGAACAAGAGTTTGAGCAAGGGAGATTTTGGTGTTCAAAGGCAAGAAGCTCTGGAGACATTTCAACGAATGGAACGTGTAGTGCACTTTGCGACTGACTTGAGCAACATGAGCAGTCCACGATAAGTAGGAATCCATGTTCAGAGTGAAGACAGCGACGCAACATCGAGCTTGTTCCGCAAATACCTGCCACCAATAAAAATAGCCTGGGATTTCCTAGGGTTGATTTGCAGTCCGAAGTACCGCGGCCACTCGCTAATCGGATCAAGGTCCTTGTTTATGGCAGACACGGCGGCTACCGCATCTTCCCTTAAGAAATTATTTTAAAGCTGCAGATCGTCGGCATAGAGATGTAAACTGTGTGGGTAATGTAATTTTGTCATAACTTTTTTTTCAAATACGGCAATTCGGTTACATCCGATAAGACTGGAAACCGACGTTGAAAAGGTGGGGCAGTTGGTGACCTACTTCATTTGTACATTCTTTTTGGAATTGAATGAAAGGCAATTGCATGCAGCTGAGATGAGAATGCTCAGAGGGATGTGTGGTGTTACCCGAATAGATATAATAAGAAATGAGTATACAGGGTGGATTTTTGAGACAGGGCAGTAAGGGCAGGTACCTTAACCGCTGTAGCTACAGGAAAACTGTCTTATGAGACTGTCCTTAACTTTTTGAGATATTTAGATCTGCATTCGCAGATTTTGAAGTAATTTTACAGTCAGCAAGAAAATGGGCAGTTTTCACAAAAACTTTTTTGATGCCAATCGATCCTGTTTCTTTTAAGGATCAAAAACTATCGGAGCTACTGAGGTTTGAGTAAGAAATGTCAGAAATCGCAAAAACCTTTTTCCTTATGCACATCTAATGCAGATCTAAATGTCTCAAAAAGTTAAGGACAGTCTCCTAAGACCATTTTCTTGTTGGAATAACGGTTAACGTACCTGCCCTTACTTCCCCAGTAAGGGCAGGTACCTTAACCGTTGTCCGACATCTAAAAATCCACCATGTATGTAATGTAGGAAGTCAGAAAGTGACACCGGTGACTGAAAAGTTGTGTGGAAAAGGGTTGTCATGGTATGGGCATGTGTTGCGGAGGAATGAGGGAAATGTCGCAGGAAAGTTTTGAGTATGCATGTGGATGGCTATACGAGTACGAAAAAAACCAAAGAAACGATGGACGTCTCTTTGGTTTTGACGACATGGCTAGAAAGGGAATGACTACCGAGATGACAACTAATAGAGAAGTATGGGAGAAAAAACATGTTGCGCCGACCACAAATTAATTGGAATAAGGGCAGGAGAGTCATGATTCTTTTTGGATTTAAAAATCACTAATCTATATATATTATAAATTAATTAAAGTCGCTTTTCGTGTTACCGCGTTGCTCTTATAAGCTACATCATTTAGAAAAAAAATCTGGAAGTTTTATGTGTATACAATTATAATACATTAATATTAAAAGTAGACATAATTAAGAAATCACGATTCGTAAAAATCTTGCGAAGCAGGGGCGGGTCGCTAGCGTATGAATAAATACATATAACTTACTTTCGACAAAGCGCCAGTCTGTCTCCCGAGATGGAAGCTCAAGTCCAGATTGTGCAGATGTATGAACACGTTGCAGGCCAATTTCCTGATGGAGTGCTGCGCCACTTTAGCGAACACCGCGTTCCGGAGCTCGTTGAAACCCGCTGCTGTGGCGCGAGCTATGCCGTCTGAAATGAAAATGGTTGATTTATTTATTTAAACTTCTCGCACACAATTAGGTACAAAGGTTGATCTTTAGTATATTGCTTTATTAAACACTCAAACTCAAACCATTTATTTCAATTAAACTATTTACAAGCACTTTAGAACTGTCAAGAACTCAGTTACAAGGAACCTATGGAGAGCAAGAAACACCATGGACACTCTTTTCAATCAAAATATTGTTTAATCACTTTATTGTACACCACATACAAAAAGGACTAACATACTTAAAACTAGTGTATAGTGGGCGGTGTTATAATCATAAATTACTCTGTTTCTAGACATTGCAAGCAAGCTTTTGGATTTTAACCCAGAGTGAAGTTATACCAAACTTGAACCTCAAAAAATATATGGTTAAACTGAATTTACTACTCAAATGGGCACAATAAGGCATACTCACATCCAATCAGTAAGGAGAACGCAGTAGTTCCAAGCGCTTGCGGCACGGTCGCCATGCCGACCAAGACATCACCTGCATGTGTGACGGTCACCCAAGGCGGATTTTAATGGGCACAATAAGGCATACTCACATCCAAGCAGTAAGGAGAATGCAGTAGTTCTAAGCGCTTGCGGTACGGTCGCCATGCCGACCAAGACATCACCTGCATGTGTGACGGTCACCCAAGGCGGATTTTAATGGGCACAATAAGGCATACTCACATCCAAGCAGTAAGGAGAATGCAGTAGTTCTAAGCGCTTGCGGTACGGTCGCCATGCCGACCAAGACATCACCTGCATGTGTGACGGTCACCCAAGGCGGATTTTAATGGGCACAATAAGGCATACTCACATCCAAGCAGTAAGGAGAATGCAGTAGTTCCAAGCGCTTGCGGCACGGTCGCCATGCCGACCAAGACATCACCTGCATGTGTGACGGTCACCCAAGGCGGATTTTAATGGGCACAATAAGGCATACTCACATCCAAGCAGTAAGGAGAACGCAGTAGTTCCAAGCGCTTGACGCACAGTCCCCTGCAGTTGTTACAGCCACCAACCTAGTATAAGGCATACTCTAAAAGGCACAATAAGTGATACTCACATCCAAGCGGTAAGGAGAATGCAGTAGTTCCAAGCGCTTGAGGCACGTCGCCTGCAGTTGTTATAGCCACCGACCTCGTATAAAGCATACTTAAAAAGGCACAACAAGGCATACTCACATCCAAGCAGTAAGGAGAACGCAGTAGTTCCCAGCGCTTGCGGCACGGTCGCCATGCCGAGCAAGGCGTCTCCCGCAGGTGTGATAGTCACTGTATTGATCTCGTCTACGGCGTACTTGAATAGGAACGGCACCGACACGTTGACCATTTTAGCGCCAAATAGTAGGGTGAGGGATAACATCACGCGATTTCTGATCATAGGGTTGTCCTAGAAGGGAAAATAATAATAAGTATTGGGGTAGGCAATAATGTAGGCAAATTATCAAGGTAAACTTTTATGCTAAAACTTAATTGAGTATTATTGGATAATTTGCAGTATTAAATATACGATAATAAATTAATATAAAACAATGATCTAACTTCATGAATTTGGTTAACTATACCTACTCAACCTTACCTTGCATTGCATTTGGATCATTCAACTATGAGTGAGTACTCAAACTAATGCACATATTGATGATTTCAAACTGTGTTCTGAGTATAACGTCTAAATCAACAAAGTGAACTTCATCATTATGAATGTATTGTAAGTTTTGTTTTTGTAATGTATATATATTTTTCTTACATTAATATTATCAATTAATTAATATTCAAGGCTAGTACTTATTTTAACAACTGCTCGGAACCATCTGTCTTATATCAAACAAGTACAAAATCTTACCTTAGGCCATACATACTCCAGCATCCCGCGGATCATATCCATCCCAGTCACCGGCTTCGCATCCCCCAAGTTTATATCTTCACGAGACAAAACAGAGGCACCTGGATGAAAGCAGTCTCTTTTTTGGATACCTAAGGATGGGAGAATACAATGAGGATGTTTTAAGGATATACGTAAGGTTATACGTAACGGGATAGGTCACAAGCGGGCAGGACGCATGCAGGATGAAAAGGATATGAAAGGAATAAACAAAGAGCTGCGTTCCAACCAAGTATTAGTAACAAAAAGTACACAAAAAAAACAGTAGCAGGTTGCAGTAACGTGTTTTCAAAAGCTAAAATAAAAAATGTTTGTGCAAGTTGTACATACTACAAAGTATAAAATGTAGCACAGCGGGTTTCGTTACACAGTTTAATTTACAGCAGAAAACAAAAGGCTTTTGCTTAGTGCATGTAGCTATGTGAATTGTTAATGTGTATACATTCACAATGAGAATATAATAATGTAGTAAGCATAAATTAGAGAAAACGTCACATGGGAAGTATCTACTTTGGTACTACACAGAAGTTATGCTAAATGTACATGAAGTTTCTGTAATAGTAGAAGGCATATGTATTTTATATAATAATTCCTACTCGACTAAGTTTTTCATAAACTACTTTTAGAGAGTACCACTCAAACACACATTCAATACATTTTTCCAGTATGTATGAAGTATTATTGCAATGATCACTACGCTTGGAAATCAACTTTGTAATACACATCATAAAATATTTACTGTCATTTCAAATATTTACTATGCCAAACATTGTTTTGTCTTGCACGAATGCTTATCATCATATCTGCCGAAAGACATCCACTGCTGCACATAGGCCTCCCATAGCATGACAAGGACAATCACATGTCAAAAAAGTTTTCAATGCTGCCGATTGCCATTCTATAAATCTTCAAGGAGTATTGCAATTCAAACAATATAAACAACATTGTGTTAGAGCTAACTTGAGTATTCTTAAATACTTGACAGTAATTTTATTGTTATATTCTGTGTAAATAATGCCTAAATAAATAATTATTACTTGATAGTTTACTATCACTACATTGTAAGATTGGTAGTGAAGTAAGTTTATTTTTATGCTTATCATTCAAGTGAGCTCACACGGTGTCTAGTGATTAAATTAGCACTCCATAAAAGGTCATTACCAAATAATATTATGTAACAGTCTTACTTCCTTAAATTTCAACATGTAAAAAAGGACTTGTATTAGAATTTTATATGTTCAAATTCTTTCATAATAATATCCAAATTGTTTTATTTTGCTTACCAACAGGAATTTTTCCCGTTTTTGGTTTGTTAGCCAACACAGCCGCCAGAACATTTTTCGCCTGGTCTGAACTTCCAGAAGGGGTCGGGCTTGACGAAGAATAATGCTACAATAAAAGAAGAGTCCAATTAACACAACTGAATCGAGAATTGTAACCAAATAAAATGCAATTGTTAGACGCAAAATATTACCCGGTAATGGCTCGCGGCTGTACATTGTTGACATAGTAAGTTGAGCGATGGTTTGTTTACAATATGTGATGTGAAATAAGGTAAAGATTTTGCGAAATTAACGTGATATCGAATTAATTTGCTCAATTGCTTGTTTGACAGCAATGTGGCCGCCATGGTGGTAAACTGACAACTCTATCTGATTGACAGACAAACAGAATTGACAAACGACAGCTGACAAGAAGAAAATGTTGCCGCAACAAACTCCTATATAGAAAAAAGAAAAATAAAAAAAAAACAAACGCTTTAAAAATAAGCGCATCACAAAAAATATTTTTTTTTTACAATAATTCAAAGTTCAAAGTCTTAAAACAATAATATTTTTTTAAAGGCTGTTTATTATAACCTGCGCCATTAAAAATGAAAATGCCCCTTTACGTTATATTTATAAATGTACCTTTTAAAAAGCTGTTATGAGCTATTTTTTGGTGGTAAATCATCAAATAACTTCTCCCGCTCTGGGTAGAGCGGGAGGGCGCGTCAGACTCTAACTGACTAAAACCCACCCGTGTAAGGAACACGGGTGGATTTTAGTCAGCTGCTCTCTCTTGCTTGTCAACCGTCGCGGGACACAGACTAAATCAAAGAGTATGTAGAATAATACGGGAGAAGAGAACTCTCTTGTGCCATTTCGAAGCATACAGATTCGAAACGCCATCTAATATCTTAACGGGAACTGAGGCTCTTTAGATAGGCTATACGTAGACAGGAATATGTATGTATACTGACTGAATGAATGTATGTATAGGTGGATATAGGTGATCCTTCAGCGTAGCCCGCGAGATTTTAATTTTCTTACATTTTTGCAAATTGCAGCGCTGTTTTACCTACGTCATAATTTCCTCTAATATCAAGTTTTGGTGCGCGGCGAGGATATGAATGGCTATGGAGTAGTGTCATCTGCAACTTCGCAGTTGTAGGTGGCGCATCAGTCGTTAGCGCACCCCCAGCCAGGGTACCAGTGGACCCTCTGGTTGGGTTATAAAATTACACTTGCCTAGGGACAGGGGCTACCTCCGACGATGAAGTCGGCCGGAGGAAGAAGATCCACTCCAGCCGGCGGGGTGGAGCCAGAGGTGGTGGAGGGGTGGACAGAGTGCCCCCCACAAAGGAGGTGGGCAAGCCGGGCCGGGCTGGCCCGGTCGAGCTGACCAGCCCAACCGGGCTGGCCGGACCGGCCCAGTTGGCCAGGCGACCCGAGAGGCTCGCTAAGGAGGGGCCCCCCTCTGAGGTTTCTGGAGGTGGGGCGAAAGCCACTGGCGGTTCCGGGTCGGAGCGTGTGGCCGGGTTTGCGGAGGTCGTGGCCGCTGCGATCAAGGCGGTATCCGTGAAGAGGCTCAGGTCCTCTAAGGATCAGGCCATAACCGCGGCCACGGCCTCTATTGTGGCGGCAGCGGAGGCCCTTCACGTCAGGCCTCCTTCGGACGGTATGTCTGAAATGCGGGCGGAGGTCGCCCGCCTGACAGCCGCCATGGAGCTTCTCCGAAAGGAGAACGAGAAGCTCCGAGGGACCTGACTGGGCTCCGAGGAGCAGGTCCGCGAATGGAGCCACAAGGGGGGCAGCAGCAGGGACAGGGACAGCCCGTGCCTGTGGAGGACCGGGTTCTAACCCTGGTGAGGCAGGAAATGGCTTCCTTGCGGAGTCGTTTCTCCGCCCTGGAGGCCATCGTCCTGCGCCCCCCGTTAGCGGCGAGCCAGCCGTAGAAGGCCGCCTCATATTCAGCCGCTGCAGGTTCCACGGCCAAACCGGGGTCGACGGGACAGACCAAGGGCGCGGCGAAAGTGCAGGTGGCGAAGGCTCCAGCCCCAGCGGCGAGAGTTCCAGCCCCAGTGGCGAGAGCTCCAGCCCAAGAGGCGAGGGCTCCGGTCCTGGCGGCGAGACGGCCGCCACTGCCTCCTAAATCTCTTCTGGTCGATGCAGAATGACAATTGGCCGGGGAGAAGAAGAAGGCTGGTAAGGCAGCAAGGGCGGCCAAAAAGAGGGAGAGGCGGCAGCGGCGCAAGAAGCGCACCGCCGCGGCTAGGCTCGGCGCCCCGAATTCCGCAGCCGTAGTGATTACACTACAGCCGGATGCGGAAAAGAAGGGCGTGTCCTACAAGACCGTCCTTAAGAAGGTGGGTGAGGTGGTGCGCCTCGAGGAGCTCGGCGCTGCCGGGGCCTTAAAATGAAAATTACGGCGACTGGAGCCCGAATGGTGCAGGTCCCCGGTGCGGCTAGCGGCCCGGCCGCTGACGCCCTGGCCGAAAGGCTTAAGGCGTCACTAAATGCGGATGAGGTCCAAGTGTCCAGGCCCACCAAGTGCGCTAGCATGCGCATCATTGGCCTGGACGACTCCGCGACTGAAGAGAAGGTGGTCACCACGGTGGTTAGGACCGGGGGGTGCTCTGCCGAGCAGGTGAAGGCAGGCACCATCCGTCCTGACTCCACGGGGCTGCAAACCGTAATGGTAAGCTGCCCCGTGTCGGCGGAGAGAAAAATTGCCGGGGAGGGCCAACGGCTCTTGGTGGGCTGGGTTTCCGCGCAGGTAAAACTGCTGGAACCCAGACCTCTGAGGTGCTTCCGCTGCCAGGTGGGCAACCACAACGTGCAGGCGAATTGCACCTCGGAGGTGAACCGCAGCGGACTTTGCTACCGCTGTGGTCTGCCCGGGCACAAGGCTGGCTCGTGCAATGCCACGCCGCACAGTGCCGTATGTGCGGCAGCTGGCAAGCCAGCCGAGCACCGGATGGGGGGAAGGGTCTGCGCCCCACCCGCCAAAGCCAGGGCCAGAGGCAAGCTCACCGCTACCGCCGTCACCACCGCAGCCGCCACCACTGCCACCGCTGCTGTCGCCTCCGCCACCGCCATCGTCGCCGCCGCCACCGTAGCCGCTGCGGCAGGCCCCTCTCAGGGGGCTAGGAAGGAGGCTCAAGAGGGGGCTGACATGGAGTGCCAATAATGGCCCCATTACGCCTCCTCCAGGCGAACATCAACCACTGCGCCACCGCTCAGGATCTGTTGCTCCAGGGCATGGCGCAGTGGTCGATTAACATCGCCGTGGTCGCTGACCCGTACTTTGTCCCGCCCAGGGATGACTGGGTGGAGGACCTGAGCGGCTCAGTGACCCTAATTTCGTCAGCCGCCGCCGGTACCCCGTCCCTCGAGGCCGTCAAGAGAGAGACAAGAGGAGATTGTCGTGGTAGGGGTCTACTTCTCTCCGAACCGAACTCTTGCCGAGTTCCACAACTCCCTTGCGGAGTTGAGAGACGTCGTCGTCGGGTTTGGTTCCCTCCCCGTGTTCGTCCTCGGGGACTTCAATGCCAAGAATTTGGCTTGGGGTTCCCGGTTGACGGACACGCGGGGCAGGATGGTGGAGGACTGGGCTCTGGAGACAGGCCTGGTCGTCTTATACAGGGGTTCTGTCCCCACGCGTGTGCGGATGCGGGGTTAATCAGTGGTGGACATCTCGTTCGCCAGCCCCGCTCTGTCGCCGCGTGTAGTTGACTGGCGCGTCATGGAGGGGGTGTAGACCTATTCCGATCACCGGTATATCCGGTTTGACGTCTCCGCCCAGACCTCGGATGCGCCGCACAGTGGTGCAGGTAGTACGGGCATGCGGAAAATATTATTTTTAAATGAAAAGACGTTGCGTTTCTTCATAATACTTTATTAAAATGATATAATGGATGTACCAGTTTACAAAGAGAAAGATATAATACGTATTTTTTTTTATTAACATGAAAATATTCATCAAATTTTTTCACATGAATTTCATATAGTTAAATCAGCATTTTTTAATAAATAAATATTAATAAACTAAATATTAAATAGAGAAGACATTGATTTAGAGATGGGTGCTATCTACTAATAAAGCTTTGGCATCATCGTGAAGAGGATAGTATTTTTTATTCGGTACTGCACGTAAACTGTTGATAAGGGGATCTGAGGTAACTAAGAGCATATTCATAACATCTTCATTACATGATAGACGAGAACATTTCCTTGAATGACCTAACCTATAATTGCGGTAATCTTTATTTCGCGCTTCTTGAGCTTCCTCAGATAACATCCTAATAGGTAAGGCAGCAACACTTATTATTTCTTTGCCATGCAACACGATTTTATGCACAGTATTTGGCATATTATACCAGCTGTACAGGCTTACGTATAGTTCAGCAGTCTCGTAACAATAACTACCAAACTTATCCGAATCAACTAATGCACTTGAATTAATTGTTTGCAATATTATACCAAACCGATGAATAAGTTCTTTATCGACTCTTGTGACTTCAGCTACAATGTCTGCATTATTGAAAAATCTTCTAGACGTATTTCCATCGTTAGATGTTCCCATTCCTTGCTTTACAAAATCCACTTTTAGACCTAAACGTTGAAACAGCTCACTTTGGATTCTTTTATTCTCTTCATCTTTTTGTTGTTTGGTAGTTGCGTTCGTTCTCCAACTGGTAAATGACATATTGTACGCAATATGTAATATGCATTCCATAAATTTAATCCGTGCGTGAAGCGGGGATAAACCGACCTTGAGAGCCTCCGTATCCACAGTTTTATTTCGCACTTGGTCAAGGTTATTCATTTCTGATGGCTTTGACTTGCATATAAAACACACTGCACATGATGATGTGTCCGTAACTGTCTGCGCTATTTTGCCATCTATCATTGTGAACACAAGTTTATGGTAGACTTTGTAAGTCTTTTCCTTTAAACTAATAACAGTTTCATTTAAGTTTGCTATTTCAGACTCCATTCTAGCAATTTCATTTTTCGTAGATTCTGTAGTTTCTTTTTGAAATTGGAATTGTACCGGGCGACAACACCTTGTAGAAGAAGGAGTTGCATTTGTCCAATACACAACAGATTTATTTTCCTTTTCATACAGACGCAGTGGAACTAATGATGTCAAAAACATATATGAATCTGACACATTTTCGTCGATAAATGACTGTTTGTACTCAGCATGACCTGATGATCCGTCACATCCCCACTTGTGTAAAAACGTTGAATTTACACTAATCTGTGTAAGGTCGTCTTCAGACATTACTTCAAATAATCTTCTGGTTGTGTGATCCAGTAATGACTGCAAACTTACACAAGCGTAGCTTTCCGTTACATCAATATCCGTGGGGTAGCATTGCCTTTTTACTTCAAGTACTTTATGATAATCGGGAAAAATATCACAACCAATACTTTTTGCTGCATTTCTCAGTACTTGATATTGATGTTTCGAAAGTGATGCATCAAGTAATAATGCCAACGCTTTTTCTGGAGTAAACTTGATAGTATCCGATGATTCTTCTTGTACGAGTACCTTAGAGGCAGCTTTCTTAATCATTTCTTCAGGAACGCTTTCACACAATCTTTTGACTTTATATCGCTTTGTTCGATCGCAACATTCATCAAATGATTTTTCTGGTCGTCCTCTATGAAAGCGTTTTGATGGCCCTGGAACATTACTGTCACAATTCACCACATCAGTCTGCACCGAAGATGTCTCAACGGTAAAAATATTTTTCAGCCACTGTTAATTTTTTGCCATAAAAGCATTTTTATTTCTCGCTGCAGTTTGCCACTTTTTTGTAAATACGGGTAGAAAATTACGACTTAACTTTTCATAAACTTGATTCCAAACACTTTCTGTAAGCTGTGGATACATAAGTATTAAATTTTCGAGGCATTTATGTATCTCACGATTACTTGATATTATGATTTCCACTAAATCGGCATAGACAATAGTAAAGCTATCCATCACTATAATAACACTGTTATCGTAAGAGAAAATAATTGTAAGTGAAGTTAAAACTACCATTCAATGCTATTTATACTTACACGATATGATAAAATGTTAATTACCCTCATTAGAAACACTTATTAATATAATGCACTTTTTCTTAACTACAGAGCGTCATTAGTTAAGGACCTGGTATTTCCAAGATCGCAGGTTATCGCAGCCAAAACTAATGTATTCTTAATCTATAGGGTCTAATTAATCTCCGAAAGTATATTATTACGTATCGGTCGATAACGGAGATTAGTTATGATCTCATGATTGAAAACAAAAGGTTCCAAATGACCTTCTTCACTAAAAATGTAATAGCAAGTAATTATTCATTATATTATAACATTATGTTTACTATTTTATTAATACACACAATAAACTTATGACTAAACTAAAAATGAAAGTTGATAATTATAGTATTTTGGTTCTATTCATACTTGAAATAACAATATTTTTTGCACGAAATTTGTAAATTCTCGATCACCCTACTTTGGCATCATATAATTAAATACTGTATAATTATTTATCCGTATTAATTTTAGGACTTGTTTCTACTAACATTCTAGTATGTGTGTACCAAATTGTAGACATTTTAAACAAGGTTGAAACAAAGGACTTTTTTCCGCCCTTGAACCAATGTGTGCCGGTCCGACGGGCCCCGAGTGGTCCACGTTGGGCGCTGAAGCAGCTGGATCGGGAGCTTCTCCTGGAAGCCTCGATCGTGCAGGCCTGGGTGTCACCACCGGACAGCCCTGCCGACATCAACGACGAGGCGGAGTGGTTCCGGGAGGCCATGTCCGACATATGTGACGTGGCAATGCCCCGGGTCCAGCCTGAACGTGCCTCGCGCCAGGTGTACTGGTGGTCGCAAGAGCTGACGGCTCTGCGCACTGCGTGCGTGGCTGCGCGACGCCGGTATACCAGGCACCGCAGGCTCCGTATCAAACCTCCGGATACGGAAGCCATTCAGGCGGAGCTGAACGAGGGGTACAGAGCGGTGAAGACCGCCCTCCAAGCGGAGATCCTGCGAGCCAGGGGTTTGGCCAGCTTGTGGAGGACGTGGTGAGTGCTCTGTTCCCTTCGCGAGGGGAACACACCTCCCCGCCCATGGCTCCGCCTACTGCGGTGCCCGATGCGGACCACACCGCTGACGACAACAACGACGACGATGCTCCGGAGGTGACCGAGGTAGAAATGAGAGCGGCGGTACGCAAGCTTAATGCCAAAAATACCGCCCCAGGACCCGACGGCTTACCTGGGAAGGCCTGGGTCCTGGCCATGGAGGCTCTCGGGCCTTGACTTAGGGGGCTCCTAAGCGCATGCATGGAGAGGGGCCAGTTCCCGCTTCGCTGGAAGATGGGGAAACTGGTCCTCATAAAGAAGGCAGGGCGCCCTGCGGACTCTCCGTCCGGTTATCGGCCCATCGTGCTGCTCGACGAGGTGGGCAAGCTCTTTGAAAGAGTCATTGCAGACCGCCTCGTCGGCCAGCTGGTGCGTGTGGGGCCGGATTTGGCGGAGAGCCAGTTTGGTTTCCGCAGAGGGCGCTCTACGGTGGACACCATCATGCGCGTGCGAGCCCTGACGACGGGGAATGCTGTTGCCCAGGGTGGGGTCGTCTTGGAGGTGTCTCTAGACATCGCCAATGCCTTCAATACCCTGCCCTAGAGTTGCATCAGGGAGGCACTCCGGTACCACCGGATGCCGACCTACCTCTGTCGTGTGGTCGAGGCTTATTTGACGGACAGGGCCGTCATCTACCCCGGTCACCAGGGAGTGTGGAACCGGCAAGAGATGTCGTGCGGTGTCTCACAGGGATCGGTCCTGGGGCCGCATCTGTGGGACATCGGACACGACTGGGTGCAGCGCGCCGACCTCCCTAGCGGCGTCAGCGTAGTGTGCTACGCTGACGACACGTTGGTCCTGGCGCAAGGGAGGTCGCACCAGGCGGCGGCCGAAGTAGCGGCACGCGGGGTTGCGACAATCGTCGAAAGGATCCGGCAATTGGGACTCGAGGTGGCCTTGCACAAGTCTGAGGCCATGTGTTTTCATGGTCCTCGGAACGCGCCACCGTTGGAGTCCCAAATAACGGTAGGAAGGCTTTCCATCGGCGTCGAGTCGACGATGAAGTACCTGGGACTCGTCCTCGACAGCCGGTGGAACTTCGTGGAGCATTTCCGACGTTTGACTCCTAAACTGGAGCGGGCGGGCGCTGCATTGAAGCGGCTCCTGCCCAATCTAGGGGGTCCAAACGCGTCCTGCCGGAGGCTCTACGCGGGGGTCGTGCGGTCCATGGCTCTCTACGGGGCTCCTGTATGGGCACGCTCTCTGGCGCTGCGGCCAGCCCGCCGGTTGAGCGCGGCCCAAAGGGTCATGGCCATCCGGATGGTCCGGGGATACCGCACGGTCTCCTGTGAGGCAGCGAGCCTCCTTGCCGGATTGCCGCCATGGGATCTGGAGGCAAAAGTCCTCGCGCACGTATGGGAGTGGCGCGAGGAGGCGAAACGCCGGGGCGTAAGTCCGCTGCCGCGAGAAATCGCGGCACAGCGGATGGAGCTCCGGCGGGATCTCATGGCGTCATGGAAAGTACGGTTGTCGCAACCCAGTGCTGGGCACGCCACGATTGAGGCGATAAGTCCTCTCTTTGAGGAGTGGCTAGAGAGGCGCCACGGCGTCCTCACCTTCCGCCTGACGCAGGTCCTCACCGGACACGGCAGTTTCGGGAGCTTCCTGTGTCGGATAAGGCGGGAGGAAACGCCCGGGTGTCACCACTGTGTGGATCGCCCTGAGGACACGGTGGAGAATACGGTGGAGGTGTGCCCGGCTTGGGCAGAGCACCGCCGTGTCCTCGTGGAGGCGATCGGCAGCAGAGACACTAGAGACACTACTCGGGTCCACTAGGGCCAATGCCTGCCGGGGTCGCGGGAAGGTACTAAAGGGTCACATAGGCCCCTGGCAACACAAGCAATGGAAGGAATACGTCTGGGTTTTAGTCAGTAAGAGTCTGACACACCCTCCCGCTCCGCCCAGAGCGGGAGAAGATATTTGATGATTGCCCACCCAAAAAAAAAAAGGGTGGCTATGATTGATATGTATTTTAATGATCGTAATTTAGTAAACGACTCATCATTATATCACGCATTTTGTTTAACATACGACACAAACACAGCTATTTGCAAAAAACATAAGAAAATTTTAAATTCCCGGGCTATGTTGAAGGAGTTACCTTATTTAAGTTTGAATACAATAACTAGCTTTTTCCCAACTATGTTGGGGTCGGCTTCCAGAAAGAGCTATTTTTATTTAGTAATTAATTGTTCCAAATTGCAATAAATTACTAAATAAAAATAGCCCATGCATTACTTTATTAAATTAAACAGAAAAAACCTTTGTATAGGTACTTTTTGTCATTGTTACAATTTTATCACGAAAAAAGCATTTTATCAGCTGAGGTTTTACTTTCCATTTTTATAATTTTTATGCTTAGTGTAATAATTTTGGGCTGCAATTTTGGTTACCTCTTCACATATAGAAACACACAGCATAAAATAGCGTCTTTTCGCAAGTATACCACTAAATATAACACAAGAGTTTTCACAATTTTCGCGAAATTGCTAGTCACAACGTAGTGACTGAAAAATATTAGTTTCCGGGTAGTAATCCACTCACAGGTAGGAGAAGAAACTCAACTTGACGTCTGATGTAGATAAAGCACTCAAAAACCAATAATTAAACACAAAATGGACACACGAAACACAAAAAGCGCGGACGCAAGACGATTGCTGCGACCATAATGTGTGTTGTTGCCAGAATTTATCACACAATTAAGATTTCCGTGACAAGGCTGCCATAATCGATAAGGCTGGACAGGAAAAATATCATAATAAAATTATTCTCTTGAAAAATACTATAAATTCACTTAGAGAACTTAATTATTTGAGCTTCTTAATTGCATTAAAGTTGTGATTACAGAGACATCTATCAATAATTATGAAACTATTAGGTAGGTATCATAGTTTCTCTGGTAATTTAGATAGCGACTCTTTCTTTACTGATGTTGTGCTTGTTCTGTCTCCCCTGGACTAGATTATTTTGAGTTATTCGTTTATTTTGTCTCTCCTATTTTAAGTTAGTTAATGTGCTAAATAATGTATCTAACTTTAAACTATACTACGTGTGCGACAATTATAATAATACTAACTGCAAGTTGGAGTTTCACTTCCGCTCTTCGATCACAACTTCACCTCCAATACGCATAAAAGGAGACAGGTAGAATACCTTCCACCTCTGTTCACAAAAAGGAGTGAATGATAGACTGACGGATGACAGGGGAGAATGGAAGAAAAAGAACGTGTTCTGCTGATCCCAAGTAACGAGGGCAGCAATTGGAAAGATTGTGTCACAAGGGACCAAAATAATGTATTGAAGTCGAGAGCGATTGTTTGAATCTAGAGCGAAGCGAAGTATGTCGCTCGAGGTTAAATAGGTAATTTTGGTACTGTGTGGCACAATCTGCTTTTCACCCCCCTCTATGAGAAAAATAAATAAGCGATGCTTTTAGTAGTGACGAATATTTATTAACACCTATGTGGGAGCGTTCCCTGGCGCTGCGGTTAGCCCGCCGGTTGAGCGCGGCCAAAAGGCTCATGGCCATCCGGCTGGTCCGGGGATACTGCAAGGTCTCCGGTGAGGCGGCGAGCCTCCTTGCTGGATTGCCGCCATGGGATCTGGAGGCAAAAGTTCTCGCGCACCTATGGGAGTGACGCGAGGAGGCGAAATTCCGGGGCGTAACTCCGCTGCCGTGAGAAATCGCGGTACAGCGAACAGAGCTCCAGCGGGATCTCATGGCGACATGGAGAGTGCGAGTGTCGCAACCCTGTGCTAGGCACGCCACATTTGCGACGATAAGTCCCCTCTTTAAAGAGTGGCTAGAGAGGCACCACGGCGGCGGCGTCCTCACCTTCCGCCTGACGCAGGTCCTGACCAGAAACGGTGGTTGAGGGAAAGGCAAATTTCGCGCCTTGAGCGTCGGGAATCCCGGGCGGATTTCCAGCCACCGTATGCTTGGGCTTGCGGACGGTGAGCAATGGCCAGCTCGCTGTCCGATAAAGATCAGGCCCGTGTCGACGTCGCGTTGTGTTCCACGAGCGCCTCAAAGAGATGTCAGCACAAGTGTAGGGATCCACTAGTGCCGCGTGGAAGTTCGAAAGGGTTACCGAGGCCCCTGGCAACACAGGCAATAGAAGGAATACGGGTGGGTTCTAGTCAATAAGAGTCTGACACACCCTCCCGCTCCGCCCAGAGCGGGAGAAGTTATTTGATAATTTCCCACCCAAAAAAAAACTGTTATAAAGTGCGCCGGAATGAACCATTTTGCTCGCACTTATCGATTCCTCGATCCCTTCGCCTCTTTTCGAATAGATGGGATGAAATGAGCAATATTAATAATTAGATTCTTATTTCGGACTACACATACAAGTACACAAAATCCATAAAGTAACAATGACTAAATAACTATATAAACTTTTAGAAACCAAAACATCTAATAACGACGTTGCCTTACACACATTGGCATGTGCTTCCGTACCCAGTGCCTTATAAAGGGACTGTCCACTTACTCGGGCCCTATCAGCAGTGCTATTCTGTAAACTTCTCACCGTGAAAACTTAAGTGAAGTGAACGTGGAGTGAACTGTCAGTGTCATCCCACCTGATACTAGGGATGGACCAAGGATTGCATTTACAATCATAATCGAGATTTTAATAATATTTTTATGCTAATTCTATTGATCACAATCAGTTAACTGATTTATTAAACGCAATCCCATGACCCAATCGCGATGTGTTTTAACTGATTAAATGAACGCAATTCCGTGACCCAACCGCGATGTGTTTTGAAGAAGCGATAGTGGATTGAGTCGACTAAAGACTGCGCGACGTTATTTAGCGTTGTTATTAAATCTATTCACTAAGAAGAGATAACCGAGTGTGTCAAGTGATCGAGTGCTAAAAGTATGCCTGGCTGACGGACCATAGAATTTATCCCCTCACAAACTACACCGATGTATGTGGAAACCTAACTAAACGCTGTGTGTGTCCATTTGAATAAAAAAACGTGCGTATTATTTAATACTAGATGCGCCCCGCGGTTTCACCCGCATAAGTTTTGACCTCTTGGGAATATCGGGATAAAAAGTATCCTGTTTGTTATTCCTGCTTATAAACTGTCTGTGTGCCAAATTTCATCCAAATCCGTTCAGTACTATACATTATATTGAGATATGAGCCTTTTTGGCGTTGCACGAGTCGTTTTTATTTATTTATTGTTGTTTTTTGTTTATTCGAACAAATACATAAATGTTAGTTTTAAATGCTCCTTTTTTACTTTTTGTATTTCTTGTGCGTGTCCCAATAATATTTTTCTTTCTTCCACTTTGTCTAATACCTAATATTTTTAGGATCCTATTAGTATTTAGCATCCTTTACGCTGCAGTACCTATTATTGACGCTGTCCTCTTCCTCAAGAACGCTCGCGAACATCCGCGGAGCATTGCAGAATGTAGCCGCATTCTTTAGGTCATCCGAGGTGTTAGTGAACGGGCACTTACACATGGTACGGGTACACATAAGGTAAGACGTAAAGAGTAGACTAGCCAGAATATCAGCTGGTTTGTTTTGTTGCTATTCATTTTATCAAAGGCATATTCCCGATAATGTTACTTATATGCTACGATGGACAGCCACGTTTACAAGGAATGTATTTCAACTAAAAAATTCCCTTAGGGTATAAAGCAGAACTTGTAACCGTTAATTTGAAGTATGTTTTGTTATTTTATTTATTTATATTCGATTTAGTCATGCTATTTGCTAGACAGCTTTAGGCCAAAAAAAGGTGGCCAATGACTCCTTTGTACCTATCTATTTCCTATCTGTTAATGGGTTTGGTTTCCGCACTTAGTACTTCAGGTGGACCGTTGTGCGTAGGCCATGGTTATACCAACCACCTCCCTCCAGAAGTTGATTACGTTTCCTTGTCTGTTTAGAACATCTGTAAAGGATCTGGGTGCCCGGAGGGTTTATGTTCTAATCTGGGTGACGCCTTTGCATTCAAAGAGAACATGCGCAACATGCGGTTTCCTCTGCCTCCACCCAAGCCATGCACAGAGCACTGTCCGTTATGCCTATTGTGTGGAAGTATTTGTTTAGCGAGCAGTGTCTCGTGATGGTCCCCGTCACCAGGCGCAGGCCGTTCTTGTCCAGGCGTAATAAACGCCAGGCTAGCCTACCATCTAGCAGGCATAGCTTCCCAGGCATGTCTACAGCCCGGTGTCAAGGTCCACCAGCTCGCCGCTTGTGTGTGGTTGAACTCCTGTAGCCACCTGCGTACGATAGGTTCGGGTCCACAGACTGACGTGCTGGATGCTCTTCTAGCTAGTTCATCAGCTGCGTCAGAAGCTTAATCTGATCGATTGACCCGTGCGGCTGTTAAGTAGTAAGGCAGCCACATTGCTTTGTGTACTTTATTTCATCACCACTGCTCTCAAAACGGTGAAGGAAAAATACTGTGTGTATAATATGTTATTTACTTTGTTGAATTGCTTACGTAGTGCGTCTCTGAGTTTACTAAGTTCAGCGTTGCCGTTAGTTTACAGCAGACATACTGAAAGTGTGCTCCGCAGATCTCTACGACTCCGCAAAGCCTCTGCGGGGACTTCGCGAAAATACTGGTCATTATGAAAAAAAAATACTAAAGGGGTACCTACTTACTATATTTTATTTTACTTTGCAACCTGAGTAAAATAAAATCTGTCTAAATATTCCGACATAAAGTAAAAAATATCCAAATGTTAATGTCAAGTAACATGACTATTAATAAAGAATACACATAAAACCATTTTTGATTTTAGGGCTCCGTCAAATATCTTTTCCATAAGGGTTCCGTCGCCAAAAAGTTTGAGAGCCACTGTTTACAGCGTGCATGGTATGCTTCGGTTAGGTGTTCTGATAATTTTATGACGGTGTATTCCAGTTGGGCAGGGTCTCTCAGGGACTCTCGTAGTAGGGAGGCTATAGGAGGTTTCCTAGTAGGGTACTAGGCTAGGGGTTTCGCCTCAGTACTTGTTAGTTAGTGTGAAGCCGATCCTTCTATGATCAAAACAAGAAGGCTCATCCAATATGTGCCAGTTTGTGATGAGGTTTATTTATTATTTATTTATTTATATAATACTTTAAGCACACAAATGTACAAAAGCGGACTTAATGCCATAGGCATTTTCTACTAGTCCACCTTTGGGTGATGCAGAGACAGACAGTGGTAGGTGCAATAACGAAAACTGTGGAATAAATATTTATTAAAATATAAGTTTATACATCCTACTTAAACCTATTAAAACATTAAATATAATACATATACCTAATTATACATAAATATAAGACCAAATGAATATAGAGAAACAAAGGGAAAACATTACCGTTGTGATGATACTGTCAGTTTCTTACGAATGTGCTCGCGAACTTTAACTATAAAGGATGATTGGTTGGTTGCCATCCTGATTTCCTGGGGCATCGCATTCCACAGAGAGATAGACTGAATGAAGAAGGAAGTGAATAAATTCAGTGCGGTGAGTGGGACATTGAAGAAGACGATTGTGTGATGAACGTAGATTTTTACTATGGTTCGCGCAAATGTACTGAAAGTGGGGGTGAGATAACTAGGGGAAGAGGGAGAGTTAAGAAATGAAAACAAGGTGGTCAGCGCCCTTTACTCTCTGTGCTGGCGTATGGGCAACCACTTTAGAAGCGATCGATGCGCAGAGACATGATCATATTTACGCAGATTGAAAATGAATCGAATGCAGTTATTAAGAAGACGGTCTAGTTTGTCGAGGAGGTCTGCATTCAGGTCATACTAGCACACATCACCATAATCGAGGATAGGGAAAATTGAAGGTGCAAGCAAGCTTGGTACTTGGTTTGTCACGTTTTTTGTAGCAAGAGTTAGGTCTATGATCGTATATCCTCGAACTGTGACCCAAGTGGGTTCTGAGCAGCAGTTTACAATGTTAAGGTTAGTAGCGAATAAATCTCCTCCACCGGAGTTCGGTGCGTCGCTGCCCCAAAGCTGAACTCGAACGCCTGGGCCGGTGGGCGTTCGAGTCGGTGCAGATGATCACTAGTTTGGCGCGTTCGCAGTGCTGTATCGGGTCGGCAACCTCTTTCTGCGGGTAGTTTACGTCTTCGCCTGGCATGTATACCGAAGCCAGTAAAACATCTGGAACGTCAACCTCGGTCTAAAGCCTGACAGCTGTCAGGTCTCTGGAACAGAATTCAGATTGGTGGTGGTGGTAGTGGTGACTGCAGATTCTTGGTTTGTCTGAGTTGTGTATGTTGAGAATTATCTTAGCTCCGATATTACTGAGACCGCATATTCTGTTATTCCTGATCCACGGCTCTTGGATTAATGCTATGGTTTGGGACTTTACCTCCAAGGCCCAGCGTAAGCTAGCCGTGGCAGGCTGGCTATGTTGGAGGTTGGTCTATATTATGTTGAGGGACGATGACGGCGGTGGAGTGGAATCAGTCGGAGATGGATCCATCGGACCCTTTCTCCACTCTGTACTGCAGGCTTAGCATGACGCTTTCTATTTCTTCGAAGAATAGACACGGCTCTTTCTATACAAAGTGACATTTCGTTTCTTAATTTTTAACATCTCACCGTAGAAATCCTTCTACAATCTGTCATTTTGTCTTCCATTTCTAATGATCTTTGTCTAGGTCCTTTTTTACGTAGAAGGATTTCTACGGTGGGATGTCAAAAAAGGAGAAACGAAATGTCACTTTGTATAGAAAGAGCCGTGTCTATTCTTCGAAGAAATAGAAAGTGTCATGCTAAGCCTGCTGGTCGTCGTGTCGATCGCCTGGCGAACGTGGCTAACAACTCAAGACAATGTTTATGTTCTTTCTCCAGAATTAGCTTACCTTCTGACAGGTTATATGAGTTCATATAATTGATTATTTTTTTATTTGACTGTATAAGTCAATGTAATTTAATTTAGTTAAAATTTAATTTATTAGTGACATAATCTACTCATTACAATGTGTGTTTTATGAGTTGTATTGCAATAAGTGGTTAGCTAGCGTCCTCGACTATTGGTTATACTATTCTTGCCGGAGCAACCGGCAGCAAGCTCGTCATGCTCCCTTAGATGTCACTGTCGGGTTGCTTCCTTCCCTCCAATATGGCGAGGGGGGTGATGGCTGATCTTTGCGTTATGCTCGTGAACGGGTGCTGCTTGTGGTGACTGGTCGTCTTTCTGATCATGGTTTTAATTGTTATTAGTAATTGTTTACTTATTTTACTTCGATGGGGCTAGTTTATCATTTCTGACTTCGAGCTATAGCAATTGCCTTATGTAAGCGGGCACGCCCTTTATGCCTGGAGGCCTTTATCTAAGTATTAAGTTCTATTTACGTTTTTTTATGTTGTAATTTTTATCTGCTTGAGTACAGTTTGTTCATTGTTTTGTTGGTATACTGGCGCGTGCTAGCTAACGTATGGCAAGTGTATAATTTAATCCAATGTTTTGTGTTTCGTAATGTTAATTACTTTACATATGATTCGTATACAATAAAGTTTATATAACTAAACAGACAGACGTGCTGCTGGGGAGTTTGTTCCACCACTTCTTCTTCCCAGCTAAAGCACTAGGAAGTGGTGAAGGGCGGGCATTTTTGGGGGACTGTCTTATGTAACTTTGACGTTCGAAAAGTGCTGATTTTCAGCCTAGTTTGAATAAATGACTTTTGATTTTGATTTTGACGATATCCATCGCTCTCAGGCCAGGACCTTTACATTTTCCTCCGGTGACACACCAGGTCAAATAAGTTCCGTAGTTGTCGCCAATGCAATGTCATACCAAGTGTTCTGACGGATCAGAATACTTAGGTACCGGGCTTCGTCACCTTTATAACGGGGGCGAAAAGCGAGACGGAAACTCGGACACGGATGGGCACGTCGGATTGTCTCAGTACTGTTAATGTGAAGTCAGTATCTGGGAGTCTGATTCTAGGTACTAGATTCTAGGTTCTGGGTCAGCCATACCAGGGCATTGTCGTCACATCAGCACGGTGTCTTCCGCTACCCGTGGGTATCCGCGGAAGGCCCCGAGTGGAGTCATCGAGTATATGTCCATTAGTAGGCTTTCTAGGTCCGTCTCAATGTATTCGGCCTCTTCCCTAGTCAGGTATCTAGAATGGGGAGGGCAGACCGCTACGTACTTGTGGTTAGTCGCGTACTTCCTGTTCTGCGTCCCATCGCCCTTCGCGCTGGCTAGTGCCTTTGGTTTTGTGCTTTCGGTCGCCCGGGCCATGATTTTTCCGGGCTATTTCAGCGATGGGATGCGTATTCCAGCAATCGGGAGAGTGGTTTAGCTGCCAAGCCCGTCATCCTTCCCTGTCCCTCTCTGCCTGTGTCGGTCTTGGTCGCTGTCTGGGTTGTTATGATGTTTCGCACAATGCTCTGTTGCCAGAGAGTCGATTGATTTATTTTTGGGTGAAAGGGTATAACCCCGGTCTGGGATTTGGCCTGGGGATTCGGGATCGACGGGATGTATGGATAAGGAAGGATGGCTTGGTTAGGTGATAGGTACATAGGAAAAGACACATAGGATACCCTAAGCCTGGGATTTGGCCTTCGGGATCTTCTCTTGTCCGGGATCTCTTATGAGATGCTTCGGGTGCGGGATAGACCGGGCTATCCGCAACCTCCACCCGGTCGGTTGTAAGAGAAGTGCCTGGCATTCTGGGTCGCCCCACCACGAATGTACGTAAATATTCATGTTGGAGCGATTCAACCAGCCTCGAGCCTTTGTACCTATTTATCTCCATAAATAATGTACATAAAACCGGTCAGCGTAACAATAAAAATGAAGATACATTTTATTTTTACTAAATCCGCACACACCATTATCTTAGAGCTTTTCCCGATATCATAATATTTACAAATAGGATGGATATCGGAAACGGAGCAAGCGTGAGCGTGATTGCAATATATGGTTCTGAAGATAGAAATAATTTAATGAGGGAGCATAATATGGTTAATAAGTATTATCAAGTCGGTAATCAGAATAGGGTAGTGATACCATCTCATGAAATTATATAGAATTTATTAGGCCTACAGCCTAGAACGAGGGCGTGTGTTAAATCAATGGTCAACTGCAATTAGCTTTGAACAATTTAACAATATTGTCTCTTATATTTAATAACTATCTAACGATCAAGATATCTGAAGATAATGATTAAGTAAGTTTGTCTGGTTTTTATCAACCTTTTTGTTTCTCTTCCGGTTTTCCTGGATGGCAACACAAAGAACTTTTTATTTCTAGTTCACATCATTTTCTTCGCATCAATTGATAGCTACTTATAAACAAAAAAAAAAGCATTTTAACAACCGTAGGCTTATTGTACAAACGTGCAGTACCTATGCCACAAAAAAATACTCTATCCCACAAACTGAACCCCAAAACACTAATAGCCCGTTACGTTGTCGACTCGATAAAATATCTATATGCAATAGTCTTCCGCATCCGCGTAATACCCTTTGATCGTTAGCGTTATATTTAGATGGTGTCCTAGATTTTTGAGACATGTTATATTAGTCAGCCTATCGCCAGGTTAGTGTGCTGATCTAAGCGTGGCGTCTAAATTCTGTACTGATATTTTGAGTTCTATGGGAAAGTTTCCTGGAAGCGCTTATGAATGGCCTGTACCTGCCAAGTGCCTAGAACACGCGTAGTATCATTGGTAAACAGTTGCAAGATAATAATCGACTGTATGCGAAAGCATACAGTGGATTATTATCTTGAAACTTTTACTTATCCCTACTTTTTCTTTTACTTGTCGAATATATTCCAAGTGTAGCTTTTGATTTCGGCTCTGTACATAAGTTGAACAGTTAGAACTTTCTGGTTATTCCAATACATATCTTATGTGTTTGGTGGCACCAGAATACTACAGAAGATGCTACTAATGACGAGCACCTGAATTTTAAAAGACCGGTGCATCTGTAGGTACAATGATGTTGAAGAGTCTGACAAGATGAAACGTTCATAGTCAACAATGTACAACAAGTTTACCAACAACAACAACCTGCAAATCGACCTAATCTCTCAGCCCAGCTGTAAAACACAAGTTCAACTTATCAAGTTCACAGACACCCGCAAAAAACGTTGCAGCAACACACACAGTCAAAACAGAAGCCGCACCTACATCAAACAAAAGAAGGCTTATAAAACGCCATATTTTGACAACAAAGCACCGTACAGGTGTATAGATGTTCTATTTCTGCCGCACCTACCACCTCGGGATAGCGAATCGGGTCAGCCGTTAACGATGTACTGCTGTAGTGGTTCCCTGACTCTATTTTGGTGTTTTATGTCTTTATTTAAGTTTTTGTTTTGAAGGATATGAGTGTAATGAGTGTAATTTAATTTAAAAGAGTGTCCGTGGAGTTTCTTGCCCGTTCTTTTCCATAGGAACCTACTATGCTTAGGAATGGGCAACTAGCTTCATCTTTCTGACTGGCCGACCCCTTGACAATTCAAAAGTGCCTGTATTTGGTTTATCTGAAATAAATGCTTTGAGTTTGAATTTGAAGATATTGGACACTTTAAATTTTATTATGGATTGCTTTTGGAGAAGTGGTTTGGTATTTAGCAGTTGTTATCATTGTTCTCAGGTAACGTGGATATGCTGGTGACAACGCTACCTGATATCCCTGAATCCCTGATACTGAAAATTGCATCCCTCTGTTCACCTTGTGTGTCCCTTTTAAAAGTATCGGTTACATGTTTCTTTCAAAGTTTTTAAGTAAGATTTGTCTTTATTTTTGTTTGGGTTAGTCTTATCACAAACAAGACAATAATGAATGTAACAAATAAGTAATCCAACTGTTATTAGATAAAACCTCGTTTAACTAGTTGAATAGCAGTAATAAATGTCCAGATTTATGTACTCATTGATCATCAATTCGCTTCATTTCCATGATGCTCCACATGTCGGGGTGGGTTAGTTGCTGACCTTCTAAGAGATGCAGGTCTTATACCCGGCATGCACCCATCTCGCTTTCCAAATGTATTATTTAATTTAATAAAGGCAAACTTTCCTAACTGTCTTATCACTGACTGACTATGTAAAGTACATACCTTAAGACGCTGACACCACCTAAACCACGGGCACTGTCAAATTGCATAGAAAAGATAGAGAACCGCGATGACACAACGCTTGTAATTTATTGCAAAATATGAAGCAATTATCTATTTACTCAAAATTGAGTTGAGTAATCGAAAATAAAAAACAACCAAGTTCTGCATTCAAATAAGACGTTCTTGTTATTAATTAAATACGTAACGTATGTTGATATTTGATATAGATATTTTGGATTAGAACCCAAAGTAAGAGGTTAGTTTAACGTTAGTTTGTATCGACATTTTTTTTCAAAACGTGTTTTGCTAACAACCAAGTTCTGGAAAATATGTTCAAAATTAACATGTATTTTTTCCGCTACCACAAACTATACAAATTTGGCAATATTTTTTCTTAAGAGAAGCCTATTTTGGTCAATTGGGTCTTGTCAGCGCCTTAAGTAAAAAGTTAAGGTGTCGTAAAAAAACCTAGATTACGTAATATGCGCAGAAGTTAAGTGTCGTAACAAAGCTCGTTTACTCTTTGGAGTCTGGAAAAACGCCTACTTATACCACTAGGTACTGGGTAAGTACCCAACGGGACGATAATAAGGATGGTATAGAAACGGCAAATATTTAATTGATCCTCTAAAAACTTTTGGTCTTCTGATGACGAACGCTTCTTCTGATAAATCTTTTTAAATGTCTGGTCTTTTCTCAAAGTTGGTCGCAGTAACTAAGCTAGGTCACCCCAACCAAATTGGTAAAGTTAGGTTAGAACTGTGACTAGCTAAGGTGAACGTTTTGTTTTAAGGCGCTGACAAGACCCAATTGACCAAAATAGGCTTCTCTTAAGAAAGAAAATTGCCAAATCCGTATAGTTTGTGGTAGCGGAAAAAATATATGTTAATTTTGAACATATTTCCCAGAACTTGGTTGTCACCAAAACACGTTTTGAAAAAAAAATCTCGATACAAACTAAAGTTAAACTAACCTCTTACCTTGAGTTCTAATCCAAAATATCTGTATTAAATATCAACAAAAATTACGTATTTAATTAATAACAAGTACGTCTTATTCTAATGCAGAACTTGGTTGTTTTTTATTTTCGATTACTCAACTCAATTCTGAGTAAATAGATAATTACTTCATATTTTGCAATAAATTACAAGCGTTCTGTCGTCGCGCTTCTCTTTCTTTTCTATGCAATCTGACAGTGACCGCGGTTTAGGTGTTGTCAGCGTCTTAAATTAATATAAACGTTAGTACACAATAATGCCAAAGAATGTAAAAAAGGGCGAGTTGTACCAGTACCCGACAGATTTGTGCTAGTAGCGGGTTATATTGTCCCGGAATCCGGTATTTTTTCCGCCAATTTAAACTTTATTGCTGGTCGTTAAGGTTCACAGTAATATTATTATTTCTAAGATTTATATTGTTTTTACCCATTTTCATTTTTTTATAAATATTTGACCCGCACTGGCCCCGCGTGGTGGATTACTACTCCCTCTCACAGAGAGGAGGCCTGTGTCCCAACAGTTGGAACGTTATAGACTAATTATGTTATGTTTATGTTATGTAATAAATATTTATTTTTTCCTTTATTTCATTTGTAATTTATATAATTTGGCAATATTTTTAAATATTGTTATTATAAACATAAAAAAAAAAACATTTCAAAATATAATAAATAGTAGCTCATCGCCATCAGGAACAGCGTTCAAGCTGCCGGTGGTCAGGGCTCTAGAGGGAGGAACTACTATGCGTGCCGTGTCCAGGAGTATTGCTTTCTGAAACAAGCTCCGGGCAATGAGAATCTCCTGAGGTCGAGGCTGACCGCTATTAAGCCATTAACCGTAACTATTATCAGTTCAATTATTGCAGAGTTCACGTCCCACATGTCGACAACCTCGTGAGGAATTCAAGACAATTGTTTTTTTTTATACATTTATATAGGTAAATGCATTACTATTTATTAGTTAATTTTAATTTTTAGGGTTCCGTACCCATAGGGTAAAACGGGACCCTATTACTAAGACTCCGCTGTCCGTCTGTCCGTCTGTCTGTCCGTCTGTATCTCATGAACCGTGATAGTTAGACAGTTGAAATTTTCACAGATGATGTATTTTTGTTGCCGCTCAAATCAAATCAAATCAAAATATTGTTATTTCACATAAACCTACATGGGCACTTATGAAACGTCAGAAGCTAGGTGCGTTCCAATTGGTCGTTTCCTATGGAGAAGAGCCAGCAAGAAACTCCACGGTTACTCTTTTAAAAATAATTGGCTTTTACAATGTTTTCAAATTACAGTGTTAATAGGTATGGGAGCACAGTGTAGGCCCGTCATGAAGTACACCTGGTACTTCATGACGGGCCTACACTGTGCACCTCCCAACTGTGCAACTTAACAAAAAAAAAGAAAAAGGTCTACAAAATATCTAGTCTATTAAACCTACAACGTTCTCACATTCACAAGGTACACAAGAATCTATGTAAAATATTAATAAAATAATAAAAATAAAAACCTATTTAAACCAAATGACATGTTTGCCATTCTGACAAGTCTGAATTAATATCTATACTTAACAACAAATACTAAAAAAACAGAATACAATAAATATTTAAAGGGGCATACAACAGGCATGATTTTTTTGCCGTTTTTATAGATAATGGTACGGAACCCTTCGTACGCGAGTCTGACTCGTTTCACTGTGACACTTGGCCGGTTTTTTAAACAAGCAAGGTAAAATCAAGGTATACTTAATAAAAAAAAATAGATTAGGTATTTTTAATTGTAAATGTTCATGGTCTTCCTCTTCTTTTGATAATACTACAGTATTATCAAAAGAAGAGAAGATCAGCTACAGCTGGTCCCTTGGTGCAATCAACAGAAGAGTGGCCATGTATTTTATCGTCCTAAGTGGACCATGGATATGGATACCAAACTGCCTGGCAGCAGCTGAAATTGAGTTCCCTTTTTCAACTAACTCTTTGTCCATTAATATGGCCTCCTGCGTTTCAGTCATGATTAGCTGAAAAAGAAATAAAACGTCTCCTAAAAATCCCTGAATCCGTACCAATGGGGAAATATAAATTAAACGTGAGACTTAAAATTTCGACTCCCGTTTAAACAGCTCTCGAAGAGCTGAGCTGAAACAACTTAGGCTTATCACAGAACAATAGATCTGCCAGATATCAGCGTATATGAAATAGAAATATCCTTGATATAAATGGAAAAGCACCCGGAGAGGACAAAGTGCCCTACAAACATCTTAGCTTTGGTGGAAAACCTGTGCTTAAGTATCCGAAATTGATTTTTAACAAGATTCAAGGTTTGCGAAGGAATAACATCTGAAACATGGAAAACTGCGGTGCAAAATATTACCAAGAATGTAATCAAAGAATGTTTATGTAAATTTTTACTTTAATTTATAATTGGAAGAAAGATGCAAAAGTTAAAAAAAAACTACTAGTTACTGGGTACCGGCTCATAAACGGTACTTCTATACTACTACCTACTACTTAGGTTCTTAGGTACTTCTACCTTACAATCTCTCGCCTATGAAATTGCATTATGTAGAACGAATTCCTAAAATAAACACTCAAAATCATTAACAAAAGTGCTCAAGCAACTTGCCCTTAAAATATTTGGGAGTAAGGTATGTGGCCCAGATATCGGGCGGTACAATTTTACTGTGCCCTCTCTATTAATCAAAATAATTAACTACACATATGATTTATTGCCTTAGTGCGGGGAGGGGGCATGTCTACCCGCCACTTTTTACCTTGCCGATAATGTGCAGGCGAGTGCGAAACTGTTTGCAAATTCGAATCTCAGAACTTTCTGTGTTTGTATACTATAAGTTTGTATTGTCTTGACAAGCGTTCATTATGATAAGCTTAGATTATTTGTTAAAATAGACTTCATTATTAATTTAAACATAGTGGTACATCATCCATTATATTATGCTTAATTTTAGATCAAAACAGAAATGTTGATAAGCTATGCCTATCTAAAGGCAGTGGGCCGTGACGGTGTCATAATTCTCTCTTTGTCTTATTGTTATTCGAAAAATAGAAACGGGCTAAAAGTCGAACCCTGTGGAACTCCTTCCACACCGCCATTGAAAAAAGATCCTTTCCCTGTTGTTTTTTTTTTTTCGAAACAGGATCAAAGCTGCTTTCTTCGGCTTTTCCGCTCACCAGTACATGTGTTTGGGAGAAAAAAAAGCACCGAATGCCACCAACATCGCAGTACTGTTACGTGATAAGTCTGTGTATTTTTTTTATCCGTTCCGATATAATTTAGTTTTGCCGTTATTCTTGAAGGGAACTGTCTCAGGCAGTCATTTGCTTTCATTTGGGCCGGTAGATAGAGTAATTGATCTTATTTGGGTGTTTTTAATTGTTTTGTAAGATTAATGTCCTGCATTCTTAAGGTCACGATAAAAATAGAAACAACATGGGGGAGCCTGTATGCACTGAGATATTATTATTAACTTTGGATTTCTTTTGCTAAATAGTCCATTATCGATCCTTTTCTTAATATTCACGAATTTAGTGGAATAGGAATGATTTTATGCATATTATATACACCATACCGCAATCTATGGACGGTGACAACTAGTCCTAGCTCTAGGATCTAGGACCAATTTTAGCACGGTTTTAGATAGGGGAAATCGCCATTTGTCCAATACCTGAGCGGGTTTATTAATCTTGGTTATTAAGCCATGAGTCCTGCAAAAGTGCCAGAAGGATTAATTACCATAACGTCAAAACGTCCCGGGCAGATTCCACCTGTGAGGATAACATCATCGTGCTGTTTTACAAATACTACAAGCGGAGTGAGAAGGAAGATCAGGTTTAATGAATAAAGTTAGATATGAGTAAGGGCAAGCATACCGAGTGACGAGTACCTACCATTTAACAAATAGATTATTAGGTAGGTATTTTATTTTTGATTGAAAAGTTTTCTTCAGACCTTTTGGCTAGAGTCAGTATTTTGATTATCTGTTAATTTATTTGAGTCTACCAGTCTACATGATCTTTCACTAAATGTTCAATTTGTTAGAACCAGTGGGTCAGCTATAGACGATTGAAGGAATTAAACCATTATCTAGAAAACCCAATTCTCCCACAGCACCTTCTAAATCATTACACTACGTCTTCGAAGTTGGTTAATAAATAAATAAACATACAAGTGATTACCGAAGACCGCCGGGGAGTTGCAAAAAGTTGAAAAAAATACAAAAAAGTCCGCGAAAGCCGTACAACTCAATTTTGGAGGCACAACGCGATGGAAATAAAGTTGAAAAAAGTCGTACGAGACTTTATTAGTGTGCTGAGAAACGGTACCGCGGATTTAAACACTTTATTATTTTGACCTTGTTGGAAGGTCTGCTACGGCTATCGGTGTTGTGAACTTGTGAACCTTCATTGAAGTAATAGGCAGAGATTGATTTACTTAACAACAATATTATTTTAATGTGTTTAATAAATCAGCTTTATACAGATTACAATAGTCGCGTCTGTGTGCAAACTGATGGTTCTCCCGTAACTCCTAGTGTCTCCTTTTTTGACCGACCAAGCGATGCGAGCAAAGGGTCTCTGCTTCAAGTCTGGCAAAATTTGCTTTCCTCTGTCAGTTTGTTGGTACTCCTATACAGGTCGTATTAACAACCAATTCGAACGAAACTTGGTATACAAGTTTTAGGACTACATAGACTTTTATTGTCGTCGGGGATCTTTGATTGGAGGGGTACTTCCTCCAGAGAGGGGCAAATGGGCGCTACTGGATGTCCCCACCTTATGAGATCCGATTTCTATGGATCTTTTTGTTATTTAATAGGTAGTAACTTTAAGTTGGTTTCATAGAAATTTAGTGAAGATCTGATGAGGATCTTCGGTGTGATCAGCAGAATAGCTCCTCAAAATGCAATAAATCACTCACTTTTAAATTTCTAACAGTGGAATCGGCCCTTTAACTTCTAGGTAGGGATTGATGGAACACCCGGGACCACTTTCTTATCGCAAAATTTGACTGCAGCGTTACCTCTGCCAATTAAAACCTGTTAGTATTTTTTTCTAACTGGCCTACAAATAGATCAGAATTCCATATAAAAATTTAACCCCTGGAATTTATTAAAAATGTGGTACTACTTTTACCCTGCCAACCGACTCCATCCCGTCCGCCAGATTTAAACTTTGTTAGACTTAGTACTACTTACCAGAGCTTACTTTATGCTTTTTAGTAACCTACAGCCGCAGTCGGGTTTTTTTTTTAAGTTAATATACCTATCCAGGTATATTAACTATAGGATTTTAAACTGACATGGTTATTTTCACTACTAAAGTTATTTAAAACGGGATATTCATCATGTTTTTGAAGACGAAAAACACTGTAAATATCCCGTTTTAAATAACTTTATTGGTATAATAATTGTTGCTAAAAAGTTTGTGCTCGTGAGGTCTACTGTTTGCAGAACTACTAGTATTTATAGGTACGTACTTAAAAACAGCAAACCATGCTCTGCAGAAGCTCAGAACTGCCAAAACAAACTTCTTGTGGTAGAAACTTGTTGTCCAAGGCACTGACAAGAAAGTTACTTGAATGGTATGTACTTACGTATTTGAGAAAATTAATGGCTTTTTATCTATATTAATTACACATCTAAATTAGAATAAAATTTACAAAGTCACTGCATTTTTTTCCAATATTAACTCAGTATCCCTTTTGCACACGAACAAAAGACCCTGCGCAAAAGCCTTGCGTTCATATTACAGTGGTCGCGAGCCGCGTGCGCAGCGGTGGTCCTCCCCCCACCCCTCACGTCGCACCTAACGAGACCCACTGCGCAACTCCGATTAATTTGCTGGACTTGTCTCGCCCGATTAAGGCGCATACCAGAGGAATATTTCCCGTATTTTTAAGAACGTTAGCATTCTAAACTGTCTCAATCTGTCAAAAATACCTCTAATTTTCCAACATTTTTGTCAATTTTTTTACATTAATTGTTGCTGGGATGAGATTGCGACTGGATTGTGAACGTTTTAAACAAAGGAATTGGCCTTCTCTCTCGTCATAATTTTCTTTGTCACGTGTTACTTACCCACCCTACCTAATTGTTCGCGATGAAAATAATTTGGAGATTATTATGTCAAGAGTTATATGAGGAACATCTCTCGGTCAACTGTGCGCGTACGATTGTCACGGGATGTTTATTGGCGGGTAATGTCCGAATTTCTAAATTGAAAGGTCTCGCGCTGATGCATTTCTTTCTTAGATTAGAAAAAAAAAATTAGTTTCTAAGATAACACGTCATTGATGTCGATTCCCTTGTTCACAAAATTAATTGAATGATGAATTTGACAGGACTAAACTAAAATGTATCTTCTGTCCTTTTCTTAATGAAATAGAAAGAAAAAGATGCACTGAACTTAAATTTAGTTTAGTTTGCGAACAAGGGAATCGGCACCATTATTGTACTTTAGGTTCATGGTGTCGTGGACCATGAACCTAAAGTACAATAATGAAAACCTTTCTTTAAATAGAAGTTCTTTGTTGAGGTGCATCGTGGTGAGCAAGCAATGGATCAAACACATACTGCAAAATATCTACTTACTATCGACAGTGTCAACTGAATAAGCAAATCTTTAAAACCTACATACTAACACTTATCAATATGCCGTCTCAACTGCAGCAGTAGAAAGATAACCTTATAACCAAAGACCAATGTCTAAAAGAACGGTCCAACAGTCCTACCTTAACAAAAACAAAAAAAAAACATACTACCGGTCGACTTTCGCTACGATTCCCACATTAGTTGCAGTCAATTCGTGACTTCCGACAAACGGAGTAGCGCCCAAAAAAATTATCATCAATGACAGCCCATACAAACGTGTTCCCGTCGGGGTTTTAATGCAAAAGGTATTATTCGACTTGGGGTGGTTCCCGGTAGTGGGTCCAATTTTATTTTTTAATCCCTTCAAAGTGGGTACAGACACGTTTTGGGTTGCGACTGGCACTCACGTAGATTCTTAACTCCCTTTATAGCACCTTAATTATTTTTAAACGATCATGTGGAAAGTGAAATTGAGTGACTTTGGCATTGGTATTAGGGGACTTATTTTCTGCTTATGGATATTTATTGCACTCATATTACAGTTCAATTAGGAGGTATCAGTAATCGCTGTTATAAACTTCATTTCTTACTTGCTTATTCATTTGCCTATTTGCTTTAGGCACTTCATCTTTCCATGATGTATTCAAATATGTTGAATACAGAAAGATGACGCATCGGGAAGGGAAAATGAACTGCTGTTCAATTTCTCTTCCAGATGCGTCATATTTCAGCTAAAGCAGTGGTTATTACTTGTAATGTGATGAAGTATCAAATAACCTGAAACTCATAGCCAAATTCTGGGCTGACTATCAAGATTGCCATCGACACGCTAAGAAGATGACCTGGATAATGTCTTGTATTCCAGGTCATCATAAGACTGCACCAGAGGACAGTAATCTAACACTTATAACACCACCTTATTAGCCAAACAATCCCAAAGTAATGACTACCTAAAAAGAATTGTAAAGCGCATTACCAATATCCGTGGAACATCTAGGTTCGTATCAGAGATAATAAAACGACACACAATACATACGAGCCGCGTCCCAGAGGCTGTGCCGCGTCCCAACTCCATTCGATGCAAATTCTCACATCGGCCGTTTTATGGTGCGGTCCAAGGTGTAGGAGGAAGAGGTAGTGGAGTTGCAAGGATAAATAAATATGGACAGAATAGTTGATAAGTACCTATTAAGAATGTTGAGACAATATTGGAGTGAACTTGGTTTTGAATGTTTGCTCATAGGAGATTGGATTGCATTCTTTAAATACTACAAATATAGCAACTAACTGCTGGACATAATGTATCTCCCAAGATTTGCATTCCTATTACTATATTAGTAATAGGAATGCCTATTACTTAGTTATCAATCAAATTGCATACCTTCTAGAAATTGCGATTGGGTGGCGTCGTTGTTAATTGAATAAGTAGATCTTCGTCTTGTCTGAAAGAAAGAACAATATCACGTGCAGCATTTCAAAAACTTTGTGGCTTTGTTTTGGAAAATTGATGTACAAGTTTTAAAAGGTTCTTTCTGCTTCACCAGTTGTATGTAGACTTTCTAAACCCACAGCAAAGGTGACTTTACCTTTGCTACTAAGTCTACAACTGCCAAAAGAATCTAACGAGGCTTGTCAAATACCATACCATCATCTTCTGCCACAATCCAGCTAACATCGTCTAACTTGCACCAAGCCCCCAGGTATGCAAAGAATGCAATATTCGCTTCTACGGTGTAAGGGCCGACTTTAAATAGCGTCGCGGACGAGTGAAGGATTATAGTATCGTACAGTTCCAAGTTCGTGGTGTGTGTGAACAGATTTAAAATGCGGTAATTATGTCGATATTACCAGTGACGTGTGTCCACATATTTACTCTGTTCGATCACTGGTCTAGAATAGTTTAGATGCTAGATGTTAGTAATGGTTGAGAATCGTTGGGTCTATTGGAATTGCTGTATTCTGTGTCACGGTTAGGAGGTGTTTTCTATGTGTGTAGTCATTTAGTTCCCACATAAAATTCGAAAAGTTGATGAGACTATCAAATGACCTGCAAAAGATTTCTATCCATTGATAAATTATCATCTTTTGTTATTTAACAAGACTTTGGCAACAGAACCAACGTTAGAAGGTATGTCTAGAAGATGTCTGGCGATGCTAATCGAAATGAGTCCTTAATCAGCTGTGACAGATTCAAAACTCCTTATTTCAATACTTACGTTCTGTAAGCATTGAAATTAATGGGTTTACCTATGTTTACAGAATAACCCGCAGATACACAATTAAACAAATCTAGAACATTAATTATAACACAATGACAAAAGTAAACTGCTCTATTTATTGCAATAATAATTGTTAATTACGATGTCATTATTGACACCTACAAGTCTACAATCACTCTGCTAGTTATAAACTCCCGTATTTGGATTCCACGTCCAAACCAAGAAGATAGAAGTAAAATCGTGTTTATGCACCAAATATAGATTATTATTCTTCATTGTCAGTTCTGTAAAGGCTTAATTAATACAATTATGTCATAATAATTACTTTAAAAATAAGCAATCATGCAAAGACATGCTTTTAACTTCTTACGTTATTAACTATTCATTAGTTAAGACAATCTTTGTTCCTACTTCACCCTATAAATCGTGCTATAATCTCTTAATGATCTTCCCATAGTATGCGACAGTCTAGTTATAAGTAAAAACAGCTCAAAGACATAAATAAAGTATGCAAAGTGGCGGGAAGCATCGACCGATGGATTAATCTTACGGAATCTGCGAGTTCCCACGCTCGCCCGCGTGGCTGGAGGGCGCTGATGACTTTCGATTCGATTGCGAATGTGTCATATGATAATATTTGTCTAATAGACGATGGCAAATGATTGCAAAATATTTTAAATGGAGTCAATTTTTCAAAATTATGTTTTGTTAATATTTCAAATGAGAATAGGATAATAAAGAGTACTATTTTTATCTGTATTTCAAAGGTAAGCAAAACTACTGCAAGTGCATCTGTTGATTCATTTCGAAAATTTGAGACGTCATAAAGTTGGCGATTGTTTGTTTAATTTATTACGTTCGTCTAAACAAATACAGTAAAACATTCGCTATCGAAAAGCGCAAACGCACCCGGTAGCCCGCCAATAAGCATACGCACACAAGTGTAAATTGCTTGGTCGACCGACACCGGACAATGGCGTTGGGTGGTCGGGCGCTGGCCGTTTCCAGCTTTGCCCAATTTGAGCGTTTCACCGCCACATACGCGTATATAGATGTGGGAAAGTTAAGGTTTTATATAAATTTGTTTTAAAGGGAAATACGGTTGATACTTGTATGGGAGTTGCGAATAATAATGAAGGGGTGAAAAACGGTGACGCCGTGTGTCGTGGGAAGTTGGGGTTTGTGCCCAGAACTGTGTGTATTGAAGACGTATTGGGAAGCCGACGTCAACTGTTATTTTTACTTTGATTCGTTCTTATCTTATCGCTTTGCTCGTGGTCCTTTGCAGGGTTATAAAAATAAATCATTGTCTTTAACATCTGCTATACTTTTGCGATTACACAAGACCAATAAAATTTACATTTACATCCTACAATCAGTAGCAGTTCTTCAAATGAAATGCCAATGATTCGTTATCATAATTATTAAAATGAATAGATGTATTGTGCTCTAATTAGCTTTATTAAGTGCCAAATCTACGCGGAAACTTAGCTGCCTAACAGGAACGTCTTAAACCAATTGAAAATTTGAGATGACGACTTTGTCGACCAGCCAAAAGTATTACTCATCACCTCATCAGACGACTAATTTACAAAGTTAACAATAAAACCAGCGCATTGAGTTGTCAAAACTAATTTGATGAAACATTTTAACGATAGTATCGTTAAAGCCGCCACACAGGCAAATCGTTAAAGCCACCAGTAAACTCACTGCCAATATTATGGGCAATGCGCAGGGTATAAAGTTGCTGTTTAAATTCACTATATTGTTGGTTATAACGATGTGGAGGATAGTGCAGCAGCTGGAAGCGTTCTTCATTCTTACTGATTTAATTATGAATTGGCGTGGGATTGCACAGTTTATAATTGAACGTCTTAAGAACAATAATTTTAGGAACTTTAAATAAATTAGGTATTTTAAGATTATAAGAATAAAATAAAAATAAAAGTAAATTGTAAATCTGTAATTGGCTGTAATAGTAGTACAATAAGTGTGTTAAAGTATTTTTAAGAGCTGTGGATTTTGTGATTAATAAATAAGTAAATGAGAGCAGTGGTGGCCCAGTGGTAACGGCCGCGACTTACAAGTTGTAAGTAGTAGGTTCGAACCCGGTCAGGCGCTTTACTTTGTGTAAATTATTTCATCACCACTGCTCTCAAAACGGTGAAGGAAAACATGGTGAGGAAACCGGCATGTCCTAGAACCAAAAATTCGAAGACATGTGACATCTACCAACCCGCACTGGGCCTGCGTGGTGGATTACGGTCCACTCCCTCTCACAGTGAGGAGGCCTGTGTCCCAGCAGTCGGAACATTATAGGCTGATTATGTATGTGTAAATAAATAAATAAAGAATAGGTACTGATGATTTCAAGTTCAGCCAAAGAAATTGGTGAATAGGACACACCTCGTAACTACCCTCAGTTAAAGAAATTGGTTAGCGGTCTACACAAGAGTTTTCCTGTTTTCAGCTAGCCACAAAAAATAAGCTTATTTTATCTGAAGCTGAAGAAAATATAATATCAAATCAGAGTGCTCTATTATAAAGCTCAAATGGTACCCATGAATAATAGGAACATGGAATCAAGAAAGCCAATGGGCAATGGGCAACTAGCTTCATCTGTCTGAATAAACGAATCCTTGACAATTCAAAAGTGCCTGTAATTTGTTTAATCGAAATAAATAATGCTGTGAGTTTGATTTTGTTTAGGTACTTAGTGGTCTTTTTGATTTTGAACCCGACATTCAGAGTAAAAAATGCGGGATTCTTTCGTCGAAAGCGGGACATAATAAAAAACCAGCCAAGTGCGTTCCGTATCTATAAAAACGGCAAAAAATCAGGTCTGTTGTATGGGAGCCCCCTTAAATATATATTTTATTCTGTTTTTTAGTATTTGTTGTTATAGCGGCAACAGAAATACATCATCTATGAAAATTTCAACTGTCTAACTATCACGGTTCATGAGATACAGCCTAGTGACAGACGGACTGACAGACAGACAGACAGACCGACAGCGGAGTCTTAGTAATAGGGTCCCGTTTTACCCTTTGGGTACGGAACCCTTGAAAACGTAAATAATCAGTAAAATTTCATTTAGAACTACTTAACCTTTTAATTGAGTTTCAAATAAGTTTACAATGTTAAATATTAATTTAAAAAAAATGTATTTTTATGAAAATAAGTTACTTTATTGTAGTAACAACAATATTGTCTGGTATGCTCTGTAAGGCAGTTAAGTCTTCAGAGGGATATAATATAAATAAGTAATACATTGGTGCCGATACCCTTGTTCACAAACTAAACTAAATTTAAGTTCAGTGCATCTTTTTCTTTCTATTTCATTAAGAAAAGGACAGAAGATACATTTTAGTTTAGTCCTGTCAAATTAATCAGCGCCTGTCACTACTCCATACAAGTTTAGACGTGATTAAAACCTTGCCTTCTAAAATTAGGTACGTCAATTTACGTCAAGCGCTGATTAATTTGACAGGACTAAACTAAAATGTATCTTCTGTCCTTTTCTTAATGAAATAGAAAGAAAAAGATGCACTGAACTTAAATTTAATTTAGTTGCACCACTACCTACTTACGAATTACTCTTTTTTATCCCCGAAAAGCGGGACTGAGCCTGTCCCGCACTGGTCATTTAATTTTGGGCTAAAAATCGGGACATCATCCCCCCAAAATAAGGACGTCTGGCAACCCTGCCGACAAGCCACTTCCAGTATCAAGGTACAAAGAGATAGTAAAGCCGGTCGCGTCGCCGCGGGGCGCCTGGTTGCTAGGCAACCGCCGGTGCCACAGAGGCTAGCGCGCTGTCTGTACCTACATGCTACCCTCTGTGCAGATAAACTAGGAAATATGGGAACAATAAGTATGCCCATTATTAAAAAAAATATGTTTAAATGAGTTTAAAAGTACCGTATTTTGGTCTTTTTGTATGTGTTGTGTGAAAAACTCATGATAAGATTGGCCTGTAAGCAAGGTTTCGAGAGAGGCTGACCCAGAACCGCAACTAACAGTTTGTGCAGGAATCAAATCCACACTCGCAAACCTTATCGTTCTGCCACTGAGCCACGGCGACTGGGCAATCGCTCTACCTCGGACTTTGGCGTTCGAGCCTGTAAAATTATTTTTATATCATATTTTCCTTAACTGGTCACCAGTCACCGCTTTAGATTCTGAAGTTACTCTACATTCATTTTATATAGTTTTATTTCTCAGCGGTTTTTTCTTAATTCTGAATTTTTATATCATATAAAAACATATACCTAATTATTTAATATGAATCATAATCAGCCTATAATGTTCCCACTGCTGAGACACAGGCCTCCTCTCGGTGAGAGAGAGTGGGCCATAATCCACCATGCGGGCCCAGTGCGGGTTGGTAGATGTAAATGTCTTCGATTTTTTTGTTCTAGGACATGCCAGTTTCCTCACAATGTTTTCCTTTGCCATTTTGAGAGCAGTGGTGATGAAATAATGTACACAAAGTAAAGCGCCTGTCTTGGTTCGAACCTACGACCTACAACCCGTAAGTCGCGGTCGTTACCATTGGGCCACCACTGCTTATTATTTAATATGAAGGTGTATTATTAATTATTATAATATTAAAAAACAAGTCTGTTTTCCGTTTCATCTGAAGAGTTTTTTGTAGTAATATTTATGTGGAAATCCTAAAGCTATACTTACGTATATCACGTAATTTGTAAGCGATTCGGTAATTTATGCCAAGAGAAGGGTGAAAAGGGCGGTTGTCTGGCAAACGACAATGTTGTGAAAGCTGCGAAGTTCATCGTCACTGCTTTGACAAGTTTTAACCCTCACTTATCTAACCTTTAAACACTACGTGAAGCTACCGCAGTCAAATGACCTGCATAGCTGTTCACAACCATGCGACAGGTTGTCGAATTGAAACTGACACATTTTCAATGACTAATTTGCCTTGACAAATAGCTATACTGGACACATTCATAATAAGCAAAAGGTCAATTTCTAGTACCGACAACATTCGCTCACACCATCTTAACTTCCTAACTAATAAGAGTGTTATAAATGCGAAAGTGAGTTCATTTGTTTGTTACGCTTTCACGCTAAAACGGCTGAATAGATTTGGATGAAACTTGGCACATGGGTAGACAATGACTTGGATTAGGACATAAAATACTTTTTAACCCGACATTCCCATGCAATCGAGACTTATGCGGGTGAAACCGTGGGGCGCAGCTAGTCTACAATATTTGGCAACAAATCGATCAACGCTAGTTATCGTTAATTCGTAACAAAGCGGTAATAATCCGAAGTAATCGATTTAATGTGAAGCTAGTTATAATGAAACCCTTTACCGCTGTACTATGACGTCAGCTATGATATCATAATAACACAACTAACATATAGACATTTACAAAATAATGGATATGCTCCGTATAGTAGTTTACCGCATAATTCCGAGCATTCGAGCAAATAACTTAGTCTTCTAGTCTAGAATAGTTCTAGTCTTTTAGTCTTCTTGACCAACCCTCGAGGTATCCTGTTACCTCGAAGGTTGGTCAAGAAGACTATATGGAATAGAGTCAGGTGTAAAGTTTTTATGAAGACCAACAAATTTAGCATAAATCAATCAATCTGCCTACCTTTTCCCAACTTTATTGGGGTTGGCTTCCAGTCTAACCAGATGCAGCTGAATACCAGTATTTTACATCGAACGATTGCCTATCTGACCTCCACACCCCAGTTACTGAGTAACGATATCCCTTGATAAGACTGGATGTCAGACTTTCAGGCTTCTGACTACCCGTAACGACTGAACAATAACGAATCAATCGGATAATAAAATATGTCTAGCAGTGGAATAGACTGGCTAAGTTAGTAGATAAGACAGCAACATGAAGACACTTCGATGTATTGAGTAGTGCAAAAGACGCGCTTTATGTCATAAATTCATCACACACTGGAGTGCGGTGTTTTAGGCTAGACCATGACTTAATTTCAAGTGTCCCTGCACTTTGGACGATCCTAGGAAGCTCACTTATCTTACGATTAATGTGGCTTCCAAACAATATAAGCTGTTAAATTTAAATCGAAACTACACAATCGGTTAGACAGAAAGCTGAACCCAACACAGTTAGAAAAAGCCAGGGAGATGAAGAGTCGAAAAGAAAAGGGCTTTATTGGTCTGTGCAGAAGGCTCTTTCAGCCAAAAATCACCATAGAAATAGCTCCAAACTAAAGCCCCATAAAAAGCTTCAATCAAGTCCCACTTTCACATGCGATCTTGATGCGCGTCACGGTGAGTGCGTTCTACGCGTTGGATGTTATCGCCAGTAATTAGTTCGTCTGGGGGCGAGGTCTGCGGAGCGTAGAGAGGTCGCGACGTGTGACCGGAGGACCGGAGGTGAAGAGTCGATGTGAACTCGGAGTGGGATTGTTTTAGATCTGCTGGGTCAAATACAAATAGCCTGATACAGAACCAACCATCTGTAGCAGGTTATGCAGTAGTTACTGAATGACAAGAATCTCACTGGATGTGATGCGGTCTATGATGTTACATGCTTGTCCAGAAGGACCAACTCTTCATCCATGGCTTGAAGACGACCAGATTATTGCTATCAAGAAACATGGACTCTGCTAAGGTCCATAGACTCCCCGTCATCTGCAATCTTATAAAACTATTCAACTCATTCCTGCAAACATACCAAACAACAGAAGGTATGGTGTTCTGCATTGCAGATGCATGATTTGCGATGCAAGAACATTTTGTGAAAAAGCCTAGTGGTCGAAAATAGCCAATGACCAGTGTAAAAGCGTAGAGATCTATTATGATCCTTTTAAAAGAAGATACAAGTGATTTTCTGCAATGGAACCGTTGCAGGCCGAAGTTTTCCGCGAACCCTCTTGTGCAGCGGAAGACGTCTTCACCCGTATAGGTATATGCTTTTTAAGTGAAAGCTCCCTACCCCCAATTGTTCCATTGTGCATGCTATCTTTATTGCAAATCTACCCCAAGCTGTTCAGCAGACCGCAGCGCCGTATCACAAGATACCACCGATCTTTATAATCATTCTATAATTGCTGTGTTTGTTTATTAATATCATAAAATATCGTGGAAGAACTGCAATGTTTCGGATTTAATCTTTTGAATCAGAAAATTTGGCACGGCCAAGTACCTCTCTACGAGGACACTTGTGGTATCCACTAAAGAAACTTGTACCTATTCCTATTCCCATGTATAGGAATGAGGGTGTGGATAAAGAGAATAATCACTTTTAATGAATAAAACAAACACAAATGAGTCAGAATACGGCATCGATCTGACTCCCACGCATTCCCGTCGCATTGTGCCAAATTTTATTTTTACCCATTTTATATGCATTTTGTTCTTTGATCCAGCCTTCGTTGTTAAGGCGAACGCCTTCTGCCTGGCGTTAGTAAATATGGCTTTTGCTACAGCCCGAGTAAAAGCTTTGATGGAAGAGATTCTGCTTAGGTATTTTTATCTTTTGATACGGGTTGATTCTAGTGACTTATTATGGCACATTATTGTAATAGCATAGTTATTTAGGATAGTTTTGATTTTCAAACACTGGTTTACATAAATATTTTAGGCACAATGCAGCTTCATTTAAAAAATCTCTATGTAGTGATGAAAATCAGCGTATAAGTTACAATTAACAGATTGTGAGCTTCCCTTTAACAGCTACTGATGTATGCACGCAAAAAATCAAGAACTAAAGATTTATTGTTTAATAACAAGACCTAGTTTTGGCTTTAAATGAACCCTGGTTCCTAATACTATGCCTGGAATTTGCCCATAAATTAGGAACATTCAATAATGTGCAGTACATTCCGAATCTTAAAAAAAATATCTTAGGTATTAGTTGCTTGCACACCGTTTCGTTTAATTAATAAAAAAATAATAACAATCAGCAATGAGTTCAAAAGTAAATGCATCGACTTGCGGGCACGAGGTCGTGAGTACAAACTCTTCGTTGCGATATTGACATAACACAACAAGGTGTCTGTAATGTCACTCTCTAGCTAGACACTTACGTGGACTAAAAACCAGGCTTTTAGACTGTAGATAACTGATTCAGACCAGAACCATAGATAATTCCATTCTGTTCGCATTCCATCCATGCGTTGCACGTCTACAAAGGTATTCTGCGAATGTCTACGAACTTACACTGGACAGCAAATAAACCGAGCCACCCGCTACCTAGGCACTCTAATTCGATTTTCTCAAAAACTAAAAAACCTACAATTATCAAAGTTGTACCTACAGAAAGTGCGTTTCATGGTGATTAAAATGAAAAGAAACTCATTGGGTTTAATCAATATTTCAGTGTTTATTAAGGATTTTACAAAGAAGAGTCGTTTTCCAGTCGTGACAATCGTTAGTAATGATAAAGTGAAAAAAAAAATAAAGCCAAAAACAAAGATGAAATCAAAAAAGTTTTTGTATTCCGTATTCCCTCCCCTTGCTCGGATAACTGCCAGCATCCTTATATTCATCGACCTTACGAGCCTGACGATAAAATCTTGAGGAATTGTATTCCACTCCTCTTCAATTGCGATTCGCAGCTCTGGAAGCCTTGTTGGAGCAGGTACCCGGGCTCGAACCCGACGTTTCAGATCATCCCATAAGTGTTCTATCGGATTCAAGTCCGGGCTTCGAGCTGGCCAGTCCATCGTACGAATACTGACGTCGCGTAGATACTGGGTCACCACATGAGCAACATGAGGCCGTGCATTATCATGCATCAATTGCATAACCTGCCCGATATATCCTGCGTAAGGTACCACATGGTCTGCGAGGATTTCAGTAATGTAGCGATGAGAAGTCAGTCCACGTGTACGGCCCATCGGTTCGATGAAAACTAACGCATTTTGTGCTGTTAACGAGATGCCGCCCCAGACCATTACAGATCCTCCTCCATAAGCAACAGTTTCCTCGATGCAACACTAAGAATAACGTTCTCCAGGGCGACGATATACTCTCTGACGTCGATCAGTTCCATGTAGACTCACCCTGGTCTCATCAGTGAAGAGTACATTACTCCACTGCTCTAATGTCCAATCCCTATGCTCTCGAGCAAATTCAAGTCGTGCTCGACGGTGTGCTACCGTTAATGCTGGGCCTGTTGCAGCTCTTTTTGGGGTCAGGTTCCGTTCAGCAAGTCTCCTTCTGACGGTATCTGAACTTATGACCACTTGGCGTTCGTCACGCAGACTTTGTTGGACTTGAACTGCGTTGAGGTGGCGATTTCGCAGAACAGTAAGGTGGATATAACGATCATCTGCTGCTGATGTAGCCCTAGGTCTGCCCGTACCTGGACGGTGATCGAATGCTCTAGTCTCTAGGTATCGTCTGTAAACTCGTTGCACCGAAGATCTGCTGATTCGAAGCCTTCGAGCGACTTCACGTTGCGCAATGCCTGCTTGAAGTAATGCTACAGCTTGAGCTGTTTCCTGAGGTGTTGTATCCATTATTAATCGAAAAAAGTAGCAAAAACACGCGCGTCTAAGCAAACGATGGACAAAAACTAAAGAAATGATAAGAAATATCCGACTAACCTCATTGTAGAGAAAAAGAACGCTAATTTCAAACTCTGGTGAAAACAGAGCAAATCGTTAGCATTGTGTTTGTTGCTTGATTACAATGTGAGTTGACGGTACTTTCGAATTAATTTGTAGTCATTTTAATCACCATGAAACGCACTTTTTGTAGGTATAACTTTGATAGTTGTAAGTTTTATACTTTTTGAGAAAATCGAATCAGAGTTCCTAGGTAGCGGGTGGCTCGGTTTATTTGCTGACCAGTGTAGATGCTAGCTTAGACCATGCTTATGAAAAGGTGAGATGGTTTAAATGGCTTTCAACTGTGATAATTACATAATTATGTTAGATTGTTCTAGATTCACAGTTACAGATCTAAGTAGCAGCAAAACGGGAAATAACAAAATGGACTTGTAGATAGTCCACTGCTGGCTCCCAAAGACCGTCTAAAAATCAAGGGATATTTTTAACTTTTCTTTTTACTTTTTTTCAAGATCTTTAGAACAACAGATTTTCATCTAAAACCACGAACGAATATGGTTTATTTGTCTCTCACAGGGAGGAGGTCTGCGTCTCAGCATTGGGAACGTTGGAGGCTGATTATGCTATGCTAAAAACAAACGAGTTATCTGAAGTAGTCTTAGTACCAAAAGTCCAGCACTGTGCCAACTTGACTGAGCACGTATAAATAATCCGTCAGCCAATCACGATTAAAAGACATAATAGAAACTTAAACAGGGGTCAGCCTAAACATTTAAATTCTTAATTAATTGTTAAAAGCAAAAAAACTATTGCCACCTAAGTTGAGAAGTTCTATATTTTTTGGGATTCTTCACTTAGCCCGCTAAAGATATGTTTCTTTTACAAAGAAGTATTTAAATTAGTGCCTAGTGTCAGAATGATGTGGGTTTAACTAAGAAACTTAGGATTTTTGTTGTTTGTATTATTTTTATTGTGGTGGTGATTCATTTGTTAAGTATTGTTAGCGGGTTTCTAATAATTTGGCGTTGCTTTAAATGCTGTGGTGACTTAGTTCCAGCTGAGGTGAACTAGGTTTAAGAAATCCTAACGAAATCTCTCTCCGACTCGTCTTAGTAGCTCTGCCATGTTTTCCTAACTTGCTTTTATGACCCAAGACATACGACTAAAAAGTTCAATAAAATTCGACACAGGGACATTGGCATACTTTAATTAAGTTTAAGATAACACCATTAATTTAACAAAATAACCTCTTATTTAAACACTTAATAACATCATGTTAAGTATTTGGGGCGAAATTCAACATCGCACATTCAATTGATACGAAATTCAAGCAACGATAAGTTTACACGCTATCGATTTTAACAATTTTAAATGTCGATTCGAATGGCCGCGCGATTATAATCTAAAGTAATGATGACCTCCCAAAACTTTAAGAGGGTGCACAGAAAATGCTATGCCTTGTGGTCGCCTAGCTATTTGATGTTATTAATTTGCTAAATATTGACATGAGATAGCGACCATATGAATGAATGTCTATTTAAATGTACAAGATTTTCTCTGAAATATGAAGATTTTTTGTGGGACCTAAAATGAAGACTAGATGTCCCTAATTCTCATTTATTTTTATAAGCTTAGATTCTCAGACATCCATGAGGACACTGTTACCCACTATCCATCAAAACCATCCAGTAGAGAAACGTATCAAATTCACTTACTTATTTTCGACTTACACTTCAAAGTAGAATAATTCTGGTTGAAAAATAAAACAATTAGGGTCGATATGGCGTGCTCAAAGTCAAAGTCAAAATGTTTATTGCGAACTAAGAGTACAATGTTGGTGTTATGTTAGATAGTACTTATGACAATGAATAATTGTCCATTTTTAAAATTATGGTAAAAAAACACTATTCACTTGTTTCATGATTATTATACATATAATATATTTAGGTATCATCATCATCATTCATCATTTCAGCCGAAAGACGTCCACTGCTGGACATAGGCCTCCCCCAAGCACCGCCACTTCGACCGGTTTTGTGCTTCCCGCATCCAGCGGATTCCTGCGGCCTTCACAAGGTCATCGGTCCACCTTGTAGGATGCCTTCCAACGCTACGTCCGGTACGCGGTCGCCATTCCAGAACCTTTCGGCCCCATCGGCCATCTGTTCTGCGAGCAATGTGCCCTGCCCACTGCCACTTAAGTTTGGCAATTCTTCGGGCTATGTCGGTGACCTTGGTTCGCCTACGGATCTCTTCATTTCTGATTCGATCACGTAGGGAAACTCCAAGCATTGCCCTTTGAGTGACTTTTAGCTTTTTGATAAGGCCCATTGTAAGCGACCACGTTTCAGTGCCATAGGTCATCACTGGCAACACGCACTGGTCAAAGACTTTCGTCTTGAGACACTGTGGTATGTGGGACGAGAAGATATTGCGTAGCTTCCCGAACGCTGCCCAGCCGAGTCGGATTCGACGATTGACCTCTTGTTCGAAGTTGGACCTACCTAACTGGACAGTTTGTCCTAGATAAACATACTCGTCCACAACTTCGAGCATAGCGTCTCCGATTTTCATGAGAGTGGGTGTAACATGGGCATTTGACATGATCTTTGTCTTGTCCATGTTCATTGTAAGACCCACTCTTTCGGAAGCTCTACTGAGGTCATCGAGCATTGTACCGAGGTCCTCCATAGTCTCAGCCATGACAACTATATCGTCGGCAAACCGAAGGTGATTGATGTTCTCGCCATTGATGTTGATGCCTAGCCCTTTCCAGTCCAGAACCTTGAAGACATCTTCCAGTGCAGCGGTGAACAGTTTTGGAGAGATAACGTCTCCCTGTCTCACGCCTCGCTGCAGAAGGATAGGTTTCGAGGTCTGGTCCTGGAGTCGGACTGACATAGTGGCGTTTTCGTACAGACACTTAAGCACCTCGATGTACCGATAGTCGATCTGGCACCGTTGAAGAAACTGCAGTACAGCCCATGTCTCGATCGAATCGAAGGCTTTTTCGTAGTCCACATACGCTAAGCAGAGAGGCAGGTTATACTCCTCGGTCTTCTGTATAACCTGCCGCAGCGTATGTATGTTGTCTACAGTGCTAAAGCCTTTACGGAATCCGGCTTTTTCGGGAGGCTGGAAGTCGTCAAACCTGCGCGCGAGACGGTTCGTGATGACTCTTGTAAACAGCTTGTAGACATGGCTCAGAAGTGAGATGGGCCTATAATTCTTAAGGAGGGTATTGTCGCCCTTCTTAAAGAACAGTATCACCACACCTCTGTTCCATGCCTGTGGCGTTTTGCCCTCGAGTATGACGGAACCAAACAGCTTCTGGAGGGCCTTGAGAACGGGTTTTCCACCGGCCCTCAGAAGTTCAGCTGTAATTCCGTCATCGCCTTGTGGTTTTTGAGCTGCTTCAGAGCCATCCTAATATCGTACAAGCTGACGTCCGGGTTGTCTTCGGTGTAGAGTCGGGTCAATCTAGCTCTTGGGTCGTTTGCCAGATTCATACCAGGATTGCCTGTTGACGTGTATAACTGTCCATAGAAAATCTCGATCTCTCTCAATAGCTCATGTTTGGCGGATACGATCCTACCATCATTGGTCTTCAGTTTCACAAGCGGGCTCTGCCTAATAGACAGATCTCTTGTAAAGACCTTGGAGCCTTTATCGCGTCCTTAATGCGCTCTTTATTATAGCGGCGAAGGTCGCTTTTTAAGGACTTAGAGATCCGTCTATTGAGCTGGCGGTACTTGAGCGCATCAACTGAAGACTGCAGGATCATATCGCGCCTCTCCTCCATGAGCCGTATAGTAGGATCAGAGAGCTTCTTGTTTCTATTTGTACGACGTGTCTTGAAGATCTTAGACCCGACCGTATGGACAGTTTCCACGAACCCATCATTATTATCGTCCACGGAGCTCCCTAGGCACTCGAAACGATTCTGAAGTTCGAGCTAAAAGCTCTCGGGGTTTTGGACTTGGATCGGTGCTGGGCGGAGCGTAGACTTCATCAGTCGAGATCTTTCCAGCTTGATATTTAAATTCAATGTACCTCTTACCATTCGGTGATCACTTCCGGTTTTCACCGCGTTGGTCACAGAGACATCATTGAATACTTGCTTCTTCGTCGACATAATGAAGTCAATCTCATTTTTTGTTGCACCATCAGGGCTCTGCCAGCTCCACTTTCTGTGCTCACGTTTTCTGATGAAGGAGTTCATCATAAAGAGGCCTTCCTTCTCCATAAAACTGGCTAGTAGGTGGCCTCAGTGGTTCCGACGTCCAACTCCAAATTGCCCCACTCGCAGCTCATCACCGTTTCGTTTGCCCAGTTTCGCTTTGAAGTCCCCCATGACAACGGTGAAGTGAGTTTTAGAGCCATGCATGGCTCTGGAAATATCCTCATACATGGTCTCCACTTCATCGTCGGGGTGTGACGAGGTCGGGGCGTAAACCTGTACGACCTTCAGCGAATATCTTTTGGATATTCTGAGTATAAGGTACGCCACCCTTGTCAACACACTCTCGATCTTCACCACGTTGCTCACAAGGGACTTGTGGCCGATAAACCCGACACCACCTTGGGACTGTTGGTCGCCCTCCTGGAAATAGAGCAAGTTCCCGGATTTGAGGATTATCGAGTCCTCCTCTTCGGACTTCAGATAACCCTACTATACCCCATCGTAACCTGCTCAATTCTTCCTCGAGTTCGATGATCTTCTCGTCGGTCCGGAGTGTACGCGTGTTATATGTTGCCAGGTCTAGTTTTCGGTTGTTTTGGTAGCCGGATCTCTTCCGGGGATTCTTAGCACCCCTTGCATCACCGTAGCCTTGACCACTACCGTAGCCAAGATTAGGCGGGCCGCCGGGTACTAGGGGCCGTATTTTTTTAGTGCTTGTCATTTGGAGGGGGGGGGGGGGGTTGCCATAATCGCCACGTTTGGCAGGCGGGTTGGCGATCGCAGTATGGTGTTAATATGCATAGAGAACGCTGCTGCCCATTCTCTAGTAAGTCCCTTAGTCGCCTTTTACGACACCCACGGGAAGAAATGGGATATATTTAGGTATAAAGATAATATTAATATGTTCTGTGTATTTAATGTAAATGGTACACCAAAGACTACCTGCAGTATTCTCTCCCTCCTTTTCCCTTAATCTATTCAAAGATTGTCTAAAATATCTGAAGTGTTACGGGGTAGAGTTTATATTGAGAGAATCGCCCATTGTGTCACCCTACGTAAAATTTCGACATTTATGTCTGTAATTTGTATTGTGTAAATAATACAAATACCTAAGTCATATAGTGACGTAAATACAAACAAAGATACTATATGGGGCGAGAGGGATGAGGCGCAAGTAGTAGTCTACGTTAAAGAATGTCATTGGAGACTGAGCTGTATTGACTTTTCTGTGGAATTTTCTCTATGTGCAGATAGTTATTGTGGAGACCCCGGTTACTGGCATATTCTTGTCAAGTTGTACTCTGATATTATAACCGCTCTTCGCGATGCAGCAGTGGCCAGTAATATGGGCACTCGTGCCGGGAGTGGTAGGACGGGCTCATGCATAGCAGGATGGATTGAACACGTCCGCGGGGCTCATCTGGAGGCCCTTTCGAGGTTTCTGTAGTGGGTTATGTGCGGGAGGCCTAGAACTGGGTGTGTGTATGATGATATGAATAAAAGTCGAAAAGTATTCAAGTCCTGGCTTAAAAGGGGTCAGGATCATCAAGATCAGGTGAAAATGCATGCCATTGCTGAAAAACATAAGTCCGGAGACTTCCAAAGTATGTCTGGCAATGCACCAACGGTGTCAATCCGAGACCTGGTCGCCCGGTGAGCGTCGGTGGGGTGAGTGACTCTAAAGGTATTGCTGACCGTGGTGAGGTGCCCACTGCTGAGATACCGAGTGGTTTTGTAGGGACAAGATTGAATGCTAAAGATGTAGATGCAGTCATAAAGGCCTTAGGTAAATCCCCTGGCCACGATGGGCTCAGCATTAAGCACCTACAGCACGCAGGCCCGCATATATCTCTATGTGTAACCCATTCATACCTACCTGCCGATCTTATGAAAACTGTTGAAGTGCCTGTCGTTAAGAACAAGACCAGGGATGTTGCCGACGTAAATAACTACAGGCCTATTTGCTTGGTTTCGGCCCAACCTGTCCACTAAAGCTGCGATTCTGAATTTTAAGCATGTCGTCCGATAGTATGTGGATCGCAAAATTCCTGTGTACTCGTGTTTCCTGGATCTTTTCCAAGGCCTTCGATCTGGTGACATATAACATCCTGTGGGAGAAACTGCAGAGTATCGGGTACCCCCAGAACTCTCTAAAATATTCAAATATTGGTACAGACACCAGATCAATAGTGTCAGATGGGCGGGTGTAATGTCGGAACCTTATGGGTCGGAGTGCGGTGTGAGACAGGGGGGGTTTGATCTCTCCTGCGCTCTTCAACCTCTATGTGAACGCCCTGATCGTTGGGTTCAGCAGTCAGCATGTTGGCTGCCATGTGGATGGAGTATGCGTCAGTAATTTGAGCTACGCTGACGACATAGTGCTGCTGAGCGCATCGGTCTGCGGTCTTAGGAAATTGATGAGGACCTGTGAAAAGTATGCCTCGAGCCATGGGTTGAAATACACAGAAGAGGAAATTCATGATGTGTGGGGCTAGTCTAAGAAGTGTGAATAGTTTACCCCCTGTGCGTATAAATAATGCACCGCTTGAGAAAGTGGAACTGATTAAATACTTGGGTCACATTGTTACAGTTGACCTGAAAGACGATGCGAACATTGAGCGGGAGGGCGTTGTCAGTCAGAGGTAATATGATAGCGCGTAGGTTTATGCGTTGTTTGAGGAAGGTAAAAATAACGCTCTTTAGAGCTTATTGTACACACACTACGCGTACCGTACACGCCTGTGGGCAAAGGATATTCGTGCGTCATACAGCGCCCTCCACGTCCAGTTCAATAACTCGTTCAGGACGGTGTTGGGTCTGCCCCGCTACTGCAGCGCCTCGGGCATGTTCGCGGAGGCGCGCACCGTCTGCTTTCACGTGACGATGCGGGGTGCGGGGCAGCGCCAACACTGTCCTGGCGATGATCGCCAACACACTGGATTGCTTTTACATCCGGCAAAGCTGCAGCAGACATATTATTGTTACTTTGTGAGTGTTCATTTTTGTTTGTGCTTGTTATCCTGTCTGTATCCTTTTATGTATGTTTGTATATGACTCTTGTTATTTAAATTAAACAATTTTTTAAATTTAATTATATATTTAATGACATCTATACTGAGAATTGTTGATTCCAAAACTATAAATCGTAACACATCTTAGCTTTCAGTGCACATATCCCCAGCTCGTATAGCCCGCGGCAGCAGTACCACTGTCCGCTGAACTTATGAAAATAAAGTCTGATATTATAAGTATGCGAGTACACTCCCGCCCTCATCATTCAATGTACAGGTGTAATTGAACACACAGGAATATGTGGAGACGACATGCTTTAGTAAAAATTTGGAATAGCAGGAAGGCACATAGGTACATTGAAGAATTTTTGGAAATAACACTAGTAGTTACACCACTAAAGTTGTTTTTGTTTCTAAAAACATGGTAAATATCCGTTTTAAAATAACTTTAGTAGTAAAAATAACCATGTTAGTTTAAAATTCTTAATAAATTGTCCGAGCTAGCGAAGCGAGCAAAGCGTCTCCGCTTCAAGTCTGGCAAAATTTGGTTTCCTCTGTCAGTTTGTTGTTACTCCTCTACAGGTCGTATTTTACAACCGATTTGGATGAAACTTGGTACACAGGTTTTACGACTATACATATAGATATTTTTGTTCTCGAGGATTTTTGATTGGAGGGTTGCTTCCTCCAAAAAGGGGCAAAAAAGGGAGCTACTGGATATCTCTGCCTTATTAGATCCGATTTCAATCCGTTTTAGTAACCTACAGTCGCAGTCAGGTTTTATTTCAAGTTTGATGGATATATTAACTAGTAGCTCTGCGATCAGTAGAACTCGCGAGCAGAAACTTTTTTACAACAAAAGAGGGTGAGTGCGGATTGAGAATGAATGAAATGCCTGTCACATGCCTTCTTTACGCAGACAATCAAGTTCTACTTGCATCGTCAGCAGAACAATTGCTAGGCATGGTGACTGCGATGGATGAAGTATATAAGATGAAAGGGATGAATATAAATGTGAATAAAATGAAGGTCATGGTGTTTGAAAGAGAAGAGGATATATCGGTGTGTGATGTGAAAATAAATGATAAGAGTGTGGAGGAAGTAAATTAATTTATATAGAGAGATTTAGACTCCCCAAGAGTCTGACAAGGGATGGAAAGATTGATGAAGATGTGGAAAGGAGATTAAATGCGGGAAATAAAGTGAATGGTGCTATACATGCGATTGTGACCAACCAGTCGATGCCCAAAGAGGCTCGACTGGCTGTTCATTAAGGTGTGCTGGTGCTTACGCTAATGTATGGAAGTGAATGTTGGGTATGGCAAAAGAAGCATGAAAGTAGAGTAAATGCTGTGGAAATGCGTTCCAGGCGAAGCATTTGTGGTGTGACTATAAATGATAGGCTGAAAAATGATGTGATAAGGCAACGATGCGTTTTAAAAGAAGATTTACTGACAAAAATTGAAAAGAGTATGCTTAGATGGTTTGGTCATGTTGAAAGGTTGAATGAAAGGCGACTAACAAAAGGTATTTACAAGGCAAAGGTAAGTGGAAACGTATGAGAGTGGCGCGAGGAGGCGAAACGCCGGGGCGTAACTCCGCTGCCGCGAGAAATCGCGGCACAGCGGACGGAGCTCCGGCGGGATCTCATGGCGACATGGAGAGTGCGATTGTCACAACCCAGTGCTGGGCACGCCACAATAGCAGCGATAAGTCCCCTCTTTGAGGAGTGGCTAGAGAGGTGCCACGGCTTCCTCACCGGACACGGTAGCTTCGAGTGGTTCCTGTGTCGATAAGGCAGGAGGAAACGCCCGGGTGTCACTACTGTGTGGATCGACCGGAGGGCACGGTGGAGCTACGGTGGAGGTCTGCCCGGCTTGGGCAGAGGCTATCGGTGGCAGAAATCTCTCGCGTCCGGCCCTGGTTCAGGCCATGGTATGGAGCGAGAGGGCATGGCAGCCGTCACCTCCTTCTGCGAAGCAGTAATGCTCGCGAAGGAAGAGGCGGGACGGTTGAGAGAAAGGCAAATTTCGCGCCCTCTCGCCCCTAGCCGCCGCAGGAGACGCCCTGGGCGTCGGGAATCCCGGGCGGATTTCCGGCCACTGTTGGCGCGGGCTTGCGGACGGTAAGCAATGGGTAGCTCACCGTCCGGTAAGGACCAGGCCCGGGTCGACGGCGCGTTGTATTCCATGCGCGCCTCAAAGAGATGTCGTCAACACAAGTGTATGGCCCACTAGGGCCGATGCCTGTCGGGGTCGCGGGAAGGTATTTTGTACCTACCCGCGACCCCGGCAGGTAGGGTTACCGAGGCCCCTGGCAACATAGGAAGCGGATGGAATACGGGTGGGTTTTAGTCAGTAAGAGTCTGACACACCCTCCTGCTCCGCCCAGAGCGGGAGAAGTTATTTGATGATTTCCCACCCAAAAAAAAAAACGAGGTGTGTGGAAACGCCAGGAGGGCACGCCCCAGGAAGACGTATAGTGACCTCATCGGTGATGCTCTTCAAAAAGGTCAAGTACATAGTACTTGCAACCGGCGTGCGTATATGACCAGATATATGAACGTAAACGAAGAAAAAGGAGTATGTAACGAGCGTAGCAGGTGGCGTTGTATAGTTTCTGCCTACCCCTATGGGAAGAAAGCCTGAGTTTATGTATGTATGTAACATACCACTAAAGTAGTTTAAATGGGATATTTACCATGTTTTTTGTTTCTATAAACATGGTAAATATTCCGTTTTAAATAATTTTAGTAGTAAAATAACCATGTCAGTTTAAAATCTTTAATGAACCGAACGAGCGAAGCGAGCAAACGATCTCTGCTTCAAATCTGGCAAAATTTCGTTTTCTCCGTCAGTTTGTTGTTACTCCTCTACACGTCGTATTTTACAACCGATCTGAATGAAACTTGGTATACAGGTTTTCCGACTGTAGAGGATTACCAACAAACTGACAGAGGAAAGCTAATTTTGCCAGACTTGAAGCAGAGACGCTCCGCTCACTCGGTCAACAAAAATAAGTATAACCATCTATTCGTATCTGAAATCTGGCTAAACCTTATTTTGGAATGGTCCATATGACGAAGAAGAAATATAAGTCATTTTGTGGTTTTTTGTGTTAGTTTATCTATTTCTTAATAAATTCAAACCACTGTGAACCCAACCACCTAGTATGTTTAAATATTTTTTTGCAAATCAGTTATTTTTGTGTTCTAGGCTAGTTCTAAAGAAAATAAAGAATTATTGTAGACTATAGATTAAATAAAACTAAGTAATACATCTGATAAAATTCAAAACGCCAAAACTTTAAAATATACATATTATAATAACGAAATATGTGGAGTCGAACATCTAGGTTTATTTTAGAAGAAGCAAGTTCTCTTGTGGAAGTTGCAATTGTGATTTAGAAATTTGGGTCCAATAAAAAAAACGATGGCAAAAATAACATTTGAGCTTAAATTTTAAATATCTTTTGAATTAATTGAAATCGAGACAAATAGGATTCTTATTATTTTTTAAATAGGAACACATTCCGCGACTGCAAACTTCACTATACAGGTGCATTAAGACCGTTTGAAACAGTGGGATACATGGAGAGGCCTACGAGACTACATATTTTCACAAATAAAAAATAGGTATCCTGTAAATGAATACTCGTAGAATTAAATAAGAAACAAGAAATGTTTATGTGGTTCACTATAGTTTTTATACTTTGCATGAAAAGCTTACAAATGTCAAAAGTTATTTATTGCCATTGGCGGTAGTCCGATCAAATTAACTGAGACCTTTATTTTACGTACAGGTGTGTGGCGATTGTTTGAGAACAGAGTTGACCGTGGAGAGGACTCTTTCTAACTTATTGATTATTTATGACGGAGATATTTATTTTAATTTTTTATCTTTCTCCTGTTCATGAAAGTAGACTAAGGCTTCATTTAGGTACGCGTTTTTATTAATGACCGATTTTTTATGTAGTTTTTCTAATCCATTTAACTGTCTTAACATTACCATTCTGAAAACGCTGTTTGTATTTAAAGATAAAATATGGGCAATGAAATAAGTATTTTATATAGCCCGTAAAACTATTTGAAATTAAACAAAGAAGTACCCAAAAATAAAACCTGTCAAACAAACAGAAAAAAAAACTCTAGCCCAAACTGCTCTCCACAGCACTCGTATGGTGGTATCTAATTAAGTCTGCCGGCGAGTGCGACACGCGACCGACCGCAGATGCGCCGCCGCCGCCGCCCGCCTGTAGACGCCCTTACGGTGTTTATTTTTTAATTAAACGCCAGTCTGGAACGACAGACGATTTTTTTAAGACGATATTTCTATATGCGGGGTTGTAAGTGATATTAACTTTATTACAACTTTTGCGGGAGACGAAAGTTTAACAGCGACGTCGTGGAATTACGAGAGGCCTGAAATATTAAGTCATATTGAATACGTGTCGTAATGACGTTTTCAGGGTCTAGAGTTATATTGGTACAATAAAGATTAACCTCTATTCCAATACCACGCTACTGAGTTCTGTTCAAAGTTCAAAATGGTTTAAACTAAAAAATATAACCTATTGACCTAAATGTGCCGACATATCTATGAAAATACTCGACGTAGGTAGGACGTACTGCTTTTGCATATAGGTAAACGTAAGGGCAAACAGTAGTAGGTACCTAATCGATACAGTATCCAATTTTACCTAAAGGACTGATAAGCACCACGTTGCTGAAGAATAAAGTTTATTCCTTGTTGCTAGCAAGGCTGAAAAACTGTCGGCTTAATCAAAATAGATTAGGGAACGGGATAATAATCCCGTTCCCGACCTAAATGTGCCGAAACATATATGAAAATACTCGACGTAGGTAGGACGTACTGCTTTTGCATGTAGGTAAACGTAAGGGCAAACAGTAGTAGGTACCTAATCGATACAGTATCCAATTTTACCTAAAGCACTGATAAGCACCACGTTGCTGAAGAATACAGTTTATTCCTTGTTCCTAACAAGGCTGAAAAACTGTCGGGTAAATCAAAGATGATTAGGGAACGGGATTATTAGTTCGACTCGTCCAAATACTGTAATATCCTGATATGGCTAACAAATGTATTGAAAATAGACGTCACTAAGTCACGTGGTAAAGGTGAGAGCAATACCCCTACTATTGGTGGTGCACTCGATGACAAGTAGATCTGGTGAAGGTAAATTTCTGGTGAAGGATTTAGAAATCAACACAAATGTTTTCCTTCTCTGTGGCCATTGATTTCCAAGATAAAGAAAGATTAGAAGGTACTTGATAATAAGTATTACTTTTACTGAAGAACAAAGGTTACTTTGTTCTTCTCAGGGTTTGGAACCAGCGCTGAACAATAAGAAGGGGATCTCTCGGAATCATAAAGAAGATTGTATGTTCCGGTACTAAATACTATGAAAGGAATCATAGTTGCAAGATAGTAAACTGAAGAAAAATAAAACTCATCAATCACAAGGAAACATGTACTGAATAACTGATATAGAATCTGAAGTTGAGAACTTATCAAACTCTACTTTAGCATTACTTTAAGCAAAAAACCTAAGAAATTTTGATTTCGCGGGCCTCCAACTAAAGTAATGCTAAAGTAGAATTTGACAGTTCTCAACTTCAATTTCTCAAACCAGGTGTAAAGAAGCATATGACATATTCTCAATTATAAAAACGGGTAATAACGTTCCAAAACAAATTCACTAGCAGTTCTATCCATCGTTCATCCTATTGAAACTCCTCGACTTCCAATCGACTCAAATCTTCCCATAGTAGTGCTAACACCCGTAGCATACGAGTTATATTTACTCCGTGGCGCGAGAGAAATAAACCACGCGCGACCTACCGAATGGATACTTTGGCGGCCGCCGTTCGTGTGCTGCTTACAGACTGCCACTGGTGATACTAATCATTTTGTTTCTATGCTGGATTATCTGGGACAACCATTATGATTCGACATATGATAATCTTAGGAAGATGTACAACGGAATTGATGCACATTGAGCAAACGTGGGGAACAATGATTGCTTCTGTCTGTAGGTATTGTAAGAGGGTTTAGGTCCTAGTCCATTAGACTGATATAAAAACAGATGTGCCGATGATGGTGTAAATCAAAGTAATAACTTTGCAATATGTCGCAATTTGCATAGAGCATTTCATTAGCTTGCACGTGGTTGAAATAGTTGGAAGTGTTTCATTATCTGGGATCAACTACAGCTACCAAACTTGACAGTGTCAAAAAAACAAACTGATTTAACGCGCTAGTTCCATCGAAAATCATTGTAGAAAAATTTCCTCAGTAACTATTTCATTTCAATTACAAGACAGCGCAATGCATTTGGGCTTGAGCTGGTTGTTTAAATAGTGTTGGAAAAATACCGAACGTAAATTACGTATCTACTGATCTGATGTATGGTAGCGATGTAGGAGGCTCCGTCATTTTAGCTGTAACATCCGGACATCTCGGTGGGTAATCTCTCATTTTGTGAAGTTCTCATTTTCCCTGTAACCTTCCTCGTGGTTTTCAAGTTTACCAATACATTGTATGCCTCTCCGGAATGTAATTCAAACTCAAATTACGTGTTCCCACAATAAAGCAGTAAGGCCACAGTTACGAAGCTCTTAAATCAAGTAAGGAGCGGTGGTCATCAGCAATTTGGTTATCAGTAGTGGGCCGATAAATAAATATTTATGTGGCAACATTATGCGGGCGAAATTATGACAATTTAAACAATTATACGGTTAACGAGAAACGAACGTCACTGAGGGTGGCCTGCCGAGATGTAGGGGTTTGGAAGTGGCTCTACATCCATGGACGTTATTTTTTATTCGACTCTCTAAATAGACCCTTTTTTCCGCAGACCCAAGAACTTTGCAAGATTTTCGATCAATTAGGTGTTATCTAAGTCAAATGATTTATTTTAATTAGACTCAAAAGGCACTTCTTGAGGTATTTATTTTTATTCTATTATTTATTTTATTTTAGTCTGTGTTCTGATGCGAAAAACTCAGATCAGAATCCTGTGTGTGCATTTTGTTTTAATGCAGTGTATAAGTATAATAAGTATTTTATTTAAAAAAAGCTTGGGTATAAAAGTTAAATAATACGAAAAATAAAAAAGGATTATTTTTAAGTTCACCTCAATCAAATTAAGTACTTGGACTATGTTGAAGATATTTCTTAATTAACTCGCATATACAGGCATTAAATCTATGTTATTTTAATTAAAAATTACACTTTCTTTGGTGTAGGTCAAATACCTAGAATGTCAAAGTTTTAATTGATGCACTAAAAATGCGTGAGATTAATTAACTTTTGAGGTTTTCCAGACGAAACTTTGATCCTTTATACATTCATGTAAGCTTGTGCAATGTGCTGTTATTTCAAACACATTAATTGAAAACGCGACAAACAGACAGGCAGACATCATCAAGCCATTTATTATTTCATAAAGTAGAGCCACTTCTAATCCGTTTCGCCCACCAAATGTTAGCGTTTCGCGCGGGCACCAACGTTATAATTTATTTTGTCATTTTTGCATTAAGATGACTTACTACCGCGGGCAGGCTGTAATGAAGACATCACGAAATTCGACCATCTGGACCATTTTACGTGAACTTGCAACTTTAAGTTTGAGTGAGGTGGACATTCGACGTTTTTGTATGAGGATAAAGGTTTTTCTTGCTGTTTGAGAATTAAAGCAAGAATAAGCAGATTAAGTAATGCGTTGCAACATTGTTTAGACGACCTAAAAATTACATTCAAAATAATATAAAATGATTTCACCAACTACGTTTACAATAAAACTATGAAATAATTGAATACAGATCATTTTCATAAAAAAATACATTTAAAATGCCTAAGCTATGTTACTTTGGGTGTTTAATACATAGCCAAATTACAAGTTAAGAGGAATCACTAATCAAACGAAATTGAACTTTAATTCAATGAATTTATCTTTTCTTTAAAAAATGCACCGACTTCAAACCATGCACCAATATCGTACCTCACAATGTACAAAAACAATAAGAAAACAAAAAAACAACAGTTCTTGGCGTTCCCACAAGTAATTACAAACACGTGTTGTTAAACAATACCCGTTTATAACACCTTAACGGCTTTATTTTATTGTTTTATAAAACATTTTATTTAAACATTTTTGGGACTTTTGTTTGAAAGCTAAAATTCCCACCTGTTTGTAATTAGTACAGCTTAAGGTAAAACGATTTGTAAAGTGCAACGGTGCAACACATGTTTCGTATTTAGCAACTTTTTTCTCCTTCTACTAATTTTGTTAGACAGAGATGGGAATATTTTTATATTCTGTTTTTTCCGTCATTGCTTTCACATATTTGTGTCAAGGTTATGTTAAAGGCTTCTACATACTGGCGCGACGTGTCGCGCGACGCGACGCGACACAAAGACACCGCGTGTAGCGCTACAAGCGGTGCCTTTGTGTCGCGACGCGTCGCGCAACAAGTCGCGCCAGTATGTAGGAGCCTTTACATGGGTTACAAAATTGTAAGGATCATCGAAAAAAACAAAAAAATAAACATAACATCAAGCCTTGTTTCCTCGAAGGGTTGGCAGAGGTGTACCTGTAGTCCACCCACATTTCACCAGTTATGTTTAAGTCCCATGTAATAGGGGGCGAGCCTATTGCCATCAACCGGGCACAAATCCAGACTCCGGGCTGCTACTGAGAAATTCCAGATAGAAAAACCCAATAACACTTTGTAATAATAATCACCGAAAAGAAAGATTATTTTCTATTGTTACCGCTACTTAATTAAATGAATTTAAGTTACGTACCTGAAAATCTGACATTGTGTTAAAAAACTCTTCTACTTTTCGTTTCTGAAGAAAACTGCAATTTTCACGATGATTTTTTTTCTTAGATTAGTCTAAGAAACATTTCAATCGCGGAAACTGCAGAAAAAGGGAAATGAAGAAATGTTTGCACATTTTAGATTTGTCGACACTGTAAATTTGGCTTTAAAGAAGGCAGCAGGTAGGCAGTTCCTGAAAATACATGAGATAGGTTTACCGTAAAAAAAAAATGTAGCATCGACTGGGTCTTGCTTAAGACGCTGACAACACCTAAACCGCGGTCACTGTCAGATTGCATAGAAAAGAAAGAGAAGCGCGATGACACGATGCTTGTAATTTATTGCAAATATGAAGCAATTATCTATTTACTCAAAATTGAGTTGAGTAATCGAAAATAAAAAACAACCAAGCTCTGCATTCTAATAAGACGTTCTTGTAATTAATCAAATACGTAACGTATGTTGATATTTAATACAGATATTTTGGATTAGAACTCAAGGTAAGAGGTTAGTTTAACGTTGTTTGTATCGAGATTTTTTTTCAAAACGTGTTTTGGTAACAACCAAGTTCTGGGAAATATGTTAAAAATTAACATATATTTTTACCGCTACCACAAACTATACAGATTTGGCATTTTTTTTTTTCTTAAGACAAGCCTATTTTGGTCAATTGGGTCTTGTCAGCGCCTTAAATGTCGACTTGTCTAAAGACGTGATTATGGATTTGTGTAAGAGGACGTACGTACTGGCAATGGCGCTTCGAAAAATACTGAATAGCCGTTACTGTCATACTGCAAACAAAAAACGAAATATCCTTTATTTCTTCCACATCAGCATGGAAGCTATTAGCCAATATTAGCAGTAATTCATCTACAAACGGAGGCCGCCTTCACACCGTAACGCACGTGCTTTGCTCAATGGTACACGACAAAAGATAAGTTCCGGCCACCACGGCCACCCGTTTTTGTGTACCGTGTAAAAAATATTTGGAGTCCACTTGGAATGATGGGTTCTGTGTGCTATAAAGTGGAAAATGTGAAGTACAGCTATAAAAAAGTGCGCTAAGGAGGCACTTATAATGTTATCTAACAAACAGCAAACATACTGATGATTTCCTTCATGATTCTGTCAAAAGAACTCGGAGCATGCTTGGAGTAAAAAAAACTTAACAAAACAAGAAACAAAAATATGATATTATAACGTATAATGTTATAAACTGCAAAATTCAAAGACGAGAAAGATCAAATATTATTGCAGTTAATTGGTAGTTACTTATAATAGTTATTTAGTACCCTATTTTTTTCAGTCTTACATCAAATAAAATGATGGGTAAGTGTGTAATGAATTAGGTACGTTACGTAGGTTCGTAACTGCAGGAGTTTTAAATTCATATCTTTAGAACTATAATAAAACAAAAAACCGTAGCGTATTCAAACTCAAAAACTCAAACTCAAAGCATTTCTTTCAAATAAACTTTTGAATTGTCAAGGGGTCGGTCAGTCAGAAAGATGAAGCTAGTAGTTTATTCCAAAGCACAGTAGGTAGTAGGTACCTATGGAGAAGAACGGGCAAGAACCTCCACGGACACTCTTTTAAATCAACATATTATGGTTACAAAATGTTTACGTTATTCATTTTGACCATTCAGTAACCTACCTACGGATCTCCAAAACCACCGGTCATTCATAACCATTATGAATGAGAACATCTACCTGAGACTCGAAGAGTACGCCCGAGACATAATGTTCACACTATTTACCTTTTTTTTACCTTTTCTTACCGGATGTGAGGCAATTGATCGCAAACCGTTAGGTCTCAATCATTCATTCATTCGTCCTGTGGGAATCGAGGATGCTGATTCCAGGTATTAAGGCTGTGATTGGATAGTAGTGGCATTAAAGTATTGTGAGAGTCAGGGTTTTTGTCAGATGTGGCTGGGATGCGGTATGATTATTTTGGTAATTGATGTGTTTATCATGGGCAACTTAGGGAAATTGATGTGTTTATCATGGGCAACTTAGGGAAATTGATGTGTTTATCATGGGCAACTTAGGGAAATTGATCTGTTTATCATTGGCAACTTAGGGAAGTTCTTGTGGGCAACTACCTATAACGAATTGCCATGATCACAACGCATGAATATACGGATAAACCTGCGTTAGCTAATGAAGAGAATAGTGGCCATCGGGTCGAACGTTTGATTAAGACCTAAGAACTCATTAAAGTAGGTATAAGATTATGAAGACCAATGAAGGAGTTGAAGACCTTGACAATAGATTTAATATTATAAAATTGTGATCCGTATTAACCGTCTATCGAATCGGACAAAATATGAGTGAGTTCAATCATGTACCTATATATAAAAAAATCAATTGCCATGCGTTAGTCTCGCTAAACTCGAAAATGGCTCGACCGATTTGAATATTTTTTTTGGTCGCTTCAATGCTGGGGTGGTTTAGGAAAAAAGGGAATGAGAAAAAACTCAAAGAAACAGTTGAAAAATCGAAAAAATAAAATGTATATGAGAGTTGCCACTTCGGATTACTCACGTAAATAATTTAATTCTAGGTTAAGCAATTAAACAACTTTTCTCATTACTTTAATGTTTTAAAAATGTTTTTATCTACCTAAGGTAAGTAGAGATTGGTAAATATTTTTGAAAATGTTTTAACATAATGTTATTCCTAAAGTTCAATAAAAGTAAAACATTTGGCTACCAAATAAATAAGAAAAATGAAAAATGTGAATATTTTGAGTCAGTACCACAAGGTCGCGGGTCTACGCCTGAGGTCAAAGCTACGGTGCGTCTACGCGCTACAGCGACTTCGTAGACGCCGCTACGAAGCGAAAGTCATTAGTTGAAAATCTCTGCTACAGTGGGTAACAACAACTTGCTAGACAACTCGTACGTCCGACCTAGCTCCACATATAGGAAAATGGTTGTAGTGTCGCAGCAGCCTTCTGTTTCAGTACTGTACAGTTTCAACTTATTTAATATAAATAAATACATTGAATTAAATAGAATTACTGTAAAAAATACGCAAAAGATCATAAAACTCTCAATAAGAAGTGTTTTCAAAGTTCAAACTTTCACTCAACTTGAATCAATCGCACCCCAATCAAACAATCGACATGGTACCCACTAATTACATATAACAAGCGCAAATTAATCATCAGACGAGATAAATTAGCGACGCGTGCTTGCTCCGTACCGCGACTATTTCGGTGTGGGCGGGGAATGATTCAGTTGGGGCCAGTCGCGCGCCGACCGCTCACGGGAGAACATAGGCGCACCGCGAAAGAGCAGGGAGTCACCGAGCGCTGTTGCGATGGCGCGATGAAGACAGAAAGGCGCGCGGCGTTGTGGGCTCTGCTGTCCCTGTGCTGTGCCGCCGTGGCCGCGCCGCGCCGCCTCTACTGCGACCGCGCCGACGTCGCGTGGCGGGCCTACCGCGCGCCGGCCGCCTTCGAGGCGCGCGTCCAGTCGCTCGCCAAAGACGCCGCGACCGTCCAGATCAAGCGCGTCTTCCGCCACCAGGGATACTGGCCCCACGAGAACGCCGTCATCCGACTCAAGCTGCCGCCCGAGCACCTCGACTGCTCTGGGCGCTTCGAAGTGCCTCTGAAAAATAGACGGAACTATATCGTGTTCGCCGAGAGGCGCGGCAACTCTGCCGTCGCCCTCGGCCCGCCCATCAAGAGGACCAGCAAGTTGATTAAGAGGATTCGTGCTGTCTACAAGCCGCGTTACAGTGAGTGATTAGTGCTATATTACGACGTGGTGTGATGCGAGCCGCGCGGTCGCATGGAACTTGAAGACACGCATGGAAGGTATAGAATAATCACAATTTTTCAAATCAATCAGTCAATTTTGAACCAACGTTCTGTCAAATTCCATGTGATCGTGCATTCTATAATAATAAGTCGCATCGATTCGCGAATATATCATTAGCCGCACCATAGAACTTTATACGAATAATACTGGCAGCAAATATGCGATGACAGCAGGTGTATCGTAGGAACAAGTAGCCATTATGAGTCCATTTTAGGCTTAGCAGTGAATAGTGGTCGGCAAACGTGGTCGGCTGCAAAACATACTAAGCGCATGCCACTTACTCGTACAAAGCCGGACCTCATTTATGCACCCTTCATAAACGGTCAGGTGGGTAGGAAACAGATAACATAAGCTAAAATTAAACGTTACTTACAACACTTTGAATGAAACTACAAAAAAAGTTATGAAACAAAATCTTGTCCAGTTCCATAAAACTGTTTTTCTTGACAAATCCTTGACACATTTTGTTTATGAAAAACACGAAAAATGAGATGAGTTTCAAAAAAATTACGAAATGGAATTGCAATTAATTTTTAAAAGTAGAACACTACAACAAAGAAACAACGTAGGTAGATAGGCTGATAATATAAGAAAAACATAATAGTCTAAAATATATACACGGAATACGAAAAAATAAACATCACAATAAAATCGTTTCGCCTCTTAGGACCAATCTAATTGCACTTTGTTGCTACGTTAAGCTACTCAAACACAGTATACTCGTACCATCTTTACCACAAGCCCAATTTTTCGGAATGTTTCAAGTCTTACCAGATGCGACTGATTTACCAGTTGCGGTAAATAATTGTCACCTCATTAACAGAATGAGTTCCAATAATTGGAAATGATGAGCTAATTGACCTGAAACAGTTTCTACAAATACCACTATAGTGATCTTGCACAAAGCTGAACCACGTGGATCTGAACGATGCAATTTTTAGACATATTCACACAAGATATAATAATCTTTGTGTTGTCTAACAAGTCTGTATAGAAATATGATTTATCTTCCTCCCAGATTATGTCAATTAATATTGCAAAGATGCGTGTCAAATATACCTTTTTGATCAGCTTTTTTGAAGGATATTGAAACATTGAAAATGAAAGAACAATCGTAAAACGAAGAATAGATTACTTTAACAACCTTTCTTCTTAAACTCGATCAGGAATTGCGAATCAAATACAAACACATCCTATTAGGGAAATAAATAAAGCGAAAACGTTAATCAGTTTATTCTTATCATTTAGTTTTACTAGCTTGTCACAAAACCATGCGGTTACGGAAACAATGCAAAGGAAAAAAGTCTAATTGATAAAGTCACGCTATATATTTTGCAACGATCTTAGATAACACAGAATCATTTGAAACGCTGACTGATAAGAATGTCCTGCATTTTTTATATGCACAAGTAATAAAAGAGCTTAAAGTCAAAAAAGATGTGAAAGATTTAAAAGAACTTTCAGTCTTTGATTGAACATTGAACTATCAATGCCCTGATAACACTCCTGCCCACGCCGCAAATCTAAGAGAAGCGTAACGATAAAAATCAATGATGATAAACTGATGATCCGTTGCGAGTGCGACTTAATGGGTGACGTCATTGCACGCTCTAGTTCGGACTTGTCGCTGCCAGTTGCGATCTCTTACGTACTTTTGGCCACTGGTTTATTGTCAAAACTGTTGATTTATTTATCGTTTCGGGGATTTAGTAGGCAGAATTCTAGAAAACCCCGTAACGAAGGACCATGATGTTGTTGTAACTTTACAAATTAGTACAAGAAGAAATACTACTACAATACTACAATGAAGTCTCAAATCATGATATACTCAATTGCCAGGACCATCTCGTCAGGGTTTATCTTATTTGCACGTCTTACTAAATAGGAGGAAAGAATCACTAATCACTTTAGCAACTGCGTTTGGCAGATACAAACATAGGGGGGGAGGGGTATTATATATATTATATACAATGAGCTTACTGACATAAAAAAAATATTCAACACAAAAACCATTTGAAGCCTGTGGCGTTGAAATCCCATTGCACAAATTATTAACAGTATGTCTATATGTCGTAATGGCCCAGCGGTTAAGGCGGGAGACCTTAACCGCTGGGCCATTTCTTATGCACGAGGTAGTGGGCTCAAATCCGGACAAGTACCAATGTGACTTTTTCAATTCATATGTACTTTTTGAGTTTATCTTGGACATTTAACTGACGTCGGTGAAGGAAACACACGTGATGATACCTGGACTTGTACTTATTATAAGTCTGAAATGACCAACCCGTATTTACCCTGCAATAGGCTGGTATTATTATTATTGTTTAAGTGTCTTTAGCATATCGCGGGACCCTGGGGTCCCAGACCTTTGGAAGGCGCATGAGGGGCCGCATCCAACTCGCAGAAGCCCATTAAGATAATTTAAATGAAATGAGGCACCAATAGACGATTATACCTGTACGCATTCTGCAGTATACACGCAAAAAATACAGGTGGTGACTTGCACACTCAATAATAGGGCCCCCGAAAACTGTCGCTAGCACTTAGTGACGTAGCAACAAGGGGGCAAAATATCCTGAGGTGCTTGAGGACTGCAGAAGTATTCCATGGCTGTCAGGGCAATCCCAGAGCCTGGAAGATGGTCAAGATCCCTACCAGCACTTACAGAATACTTCCTTTTCCGAGCACGTTTGCTCTCGCGAATCTCCAATAAAGGCAAGAATGAGGCGGGAGCTCTGTTCCTTGTCAGTGTTGACTCCAGCCGGCCAATAAAGGCAAGCCAGAGATGAGAAATAAGACTTCTCCCGGGAGATAGGGTTCGTGGGGTCGCTACTGCCCAATAGCTCGCCACATGTTGCCCTGCGGATTTCTGTATCTCTCTTGGTTTTATCATACACCTGTTCCAGCAAAGTAAACTCTACCAGCACAGACCTAGAGATCGGAGCGCCCCACCGCACAAGCCACACCACGACGTAGAGATACGGCAGTGGGCCTAACAGTTCCGGCGGAGGGTTTTTGTTACATGTCTATTTAGAACGCCAAAGTCTGACCCTAATGTATTTTTGAAAAAGTACGACCAATTTACGTGTGAAACACACAAAAAAATATGGGCCAAGTACAAAAATAGTTATTGATTTAGATTTTAATATCAATACCAAAACGCCAGGGCCCCAAGTCTGCTATTACAATAGTGTCAGAAGGGTCTATAATTGATTTTATAATTGTTGATTTTGACAAGTTTGGTAATCTACTAATATAATGGCGTCATTAATGAGTATCGGAACCGACCATTCTGACACTATTGTAATAGCAGACTTGAGGCCCTTAAAACGTGACCACTTATTTAAAAGAGCCCTACCTACAATCAATCAATCAATTTAAATACCTACAATCTGTAAATGCACATGCATATTCACACTCGTAAAGACGCTTGTATAGACCACATACTAAGTAACATAAAGACAACAACAGATGTTTTGCCTCTTTATTTCTGACCACGACACTGCCTAGTAAGAGCAAAATTCGAAGCCCAACACACACATTACACACACACATTACAGCACATTACATTTAGTGTTATAAATGAAAACATTAAATATTCAAAGAACACACAACTTTATCGTGGTTAGAAGTACACACCTAGAAACTGACCCCAAATAAGACTTTTAATAAATTTCTTCACGATATCTTTGCTGCAAAAATAATACTTTATTGTAGTAAACAAAATATAAAAAATATTCAAATAAACTGAAAAAGTGCAATATTAAATAAAAAATGAATTCTAATATTCATTTAATTAAAACAACCATAACAAGTGTAGTGTATGTGGTCAGTCATTACCATTAATCACGAAATTGGGAGTACAACATAATGACAACAATATTTCTGAATTACAATTAGATAAGCAGGTACTGACCAACCCCACTCAAAATCAAAATCAAAAGTCATTTATTCAAAGTAGGCTGAGGATCAGCACTTTTCGAACGTCAAAATTACATAAGACAGTCCCCCAAAACGCCCACACTTCCTAGTGCTTTAGCTGGGAAGAAGAAGTGGCCAAGAAACTTCCCAGGAGCACAGCTGTCTGTTCAGTTAGAGAAAAAAAAATGGATTCTATACAATAGTATGCAAAACAATTTACACAACGTGAAACACAAAACATTAAATTATTAGCCATATGTCAGCTAGCACACCACTAAACCAACAAAAAAAAAAGAAAAGAAAAAGACCGAAAACTATTCTCAAGCAGAGATTAAAACGTAAACAGAACTTAAAACCTAAATAAAAGCCTCCAAGTAAAAAGGGCGTGCCCGCTTACATATATTTACAGCCGTAACAGTCACAAATGATGAACTAGGACCATCAAAGTAAAATAAATAAACAGTTAATTACTAATAACAAAACAAAACAATGGTCAGCAAGACGACCAGTCACCACAAGCAGCACCCGTTCACGAGTATAACGCAAAAATCAGCCATTACCCCCCTCGCCATATTTGAGGGAAGGAGGCAACCCGACCCCCGACGCTACCGCAAGCAGTGACATCTAAGGGAGTATGACGAACTTGCTGCCGGTTGTAAGAATAATATAATCAGTTATCGAGGTCGCTAGCTAACCACATATTGCAATACAACTCATCAAAAACATTGTAATGAGAAGATTTTGTCAATACTGACACAGCGAACGCTTTTAATAATTATTTTATTGACTCGACAAACACCTTAATATTTAATAATTTACACAATGACTCCAATAAGGTGTCAATTCTTTATAACATGTTTTTTAGTTTAATGGCTGAAGATGATGTTAAAAACTAGAGATAAAAAATTAAAGATAATAGCTTTAAAAAATATGAATTCCAAAGGTTATGATGGAATTTGCTAATTACAGCGCTTTTGCTAATAACAAAACTAATTATAGAGTGCAACACTGAATTAATTTCTATATTGACATAATTAATTAACCTTTCATTTAGATCAGGTAGGTAGATTTAAAAGCACAAGTCAAAATATTCCCTTAGGAGCAATATCCTGAGTAATATAGATAATAATCACATAACAACAGGACTTTTGTTCGACGTTTCACAAGCTTTCGACTTTGTAGCACATAAAGTATTATTTAAAAAAAGTTAGAGAGCATTGAAATAAGAGGACTAGCACTGCAGTGGATTTCGTCTTATTTAAATGATCGGAAACAATACGTTGTCATACATAAAGTACATGAAAACTTACTTTTTTGTCTATTCTTCTGACTCCAGGGAAAATATATGCGGCGTCCCTCAAGGGAGTGTCTTAGAACCCTATTTATTTATATTATATACTAGCTGCTGCCCGCGGTTTCGCCCGAATAGGTGGGGTTTTCGAAAATAATGCCTAAGTTACGCCTTATAACATCAGCATCAGCCAGTGAAAATCCCGTCAAAATAGGTCCAACCGCTTCGGAGATTAGCCGGAATAAACAGACGGACAATTTTTTAAATATTATTTCGTTCTTATAAGTACGTACCGTATGTACTTTCATAAGCATTTAGTAAAAAGCTGTTTTCTTGACATTACAAACAGACACCTAATTTTTATTTATTTGTGACTAGATGCGCCCCGCGGTTTCACCCGCATAAGGTTTGACGCCGTGGGTATATCGGGATAAAAAGTATTATATGTGTTATTCTTGGTTATAACCTATCTGTGTGCCAAATTTCATCCAAATCCGTTCAGTACTTTTTGCGTGAAAGAGTAACAAACATCCATCCATCCATTCTTACGAACTTTCGCATTTATAATATTAGTAGGATATAAATGACATACCACTAGTGAGTAATCATAAATGTATATTATTTGCAGATGTCATTTCTATTATCGTGACGTCTGATAAGAAGTATAAATCAATATCTGATCATGAAAAGAACATTAATAATACTATTGACAATATTTTAGGATGGCTACAGACAAATAAATTAAACATCAACTTAGACAAATCTAACTTTGAACAATAAAATAAATCTAAACATGCTAACTACATTTTTAAACGTAATATTGATAAACTGAAAGAATATACACAAACTAAATTCTTTAGTGTACTCAAAGATCAAGACTTAAATTGGAAAGTACATCTAGATAATTCGTGCAATAGGATCAATAAATAATATGCTCAGACAAGTAAATAATCCATTTTATGTTACGAGCTCATTATATGGAGAAACAGTATGGAAAAGGATAGAGCATTTATTTCACAAAAATGAAGCATCAGAGCCAATTGTGGAATCCATCCTGATGAGTCTTACGAACCGTTTTTTTTAAAGCTAGGTTTATTATCATTTCCCTCACTTTAGTCTGTAAATTTAAAGGATTATTCAAAAAAGCGTATGAAGTAATTCCAGCAAGGGATCAATACAGACTTGTATTAAAGGGTAATCCTAAGTCAGCCAAGTATGCTAAAAGCTGCCTTGTGATATGTGCACGTATATACAATAAAATACCAAAAGAACCAGAATTATTCAATAATCCTAACTCATTAAAATAACGTATATAAAAGATTGAATGGATATAACTTTTATGACATTAAAGATTTAATTAGAAAATTTATTTTCATCAGTTTGTGATGTTTGATCTGTATGATTATTATTGTGTTACCTATAACTCGTTTATTAATTATTTTGCATGCAATTGATACAATAATTATTCTGTATAGCTAAACATGTGGACATTGTATTAAAACAAGACTGTAACAACTTTATACCATGTTTAAGGCAAATAAAGACTTATCTTGTTTATCTTTTTTTGTGAATCATTCGCTATTTTCTGGAAAGCATTTCATTTGGTTTTCTTTTCGATAATATGTCTACGTTCCACAAGACTAAGATCCGTATTCATTGCTCGACAAATTCTCCTAATTCATGTATCATCTTCTTACATGATTAATCATAATTCAATATAATTTGAATCCCACGCCTTCACAATAAACTTTAACGTGTAATAGCTTGAGAATTTGCACCTATCATGTCGGGCATGAAATAGGTACCACTATTCTAGCTTATTGTCTTTGGGTACTGGCATAAGACTTAGTCATAATGACAATTACATTTTCTGCTTAAGTTATATCAAATCTACAGTTAGTCAAAGGAATATTTATATTTTTCTCGACATCAGAGCCTGCATTGATCAAATAAACTACGTAAGACCGGTCGCTTTGTCGTACCTTTAGTATGAAGTATTGTTGCTAATCACGTCACTCATAGCTGTAGAAATAGACCAACATTGACCATTGGTGCTTTTATCCATTCTAATGAAACGATTGTCATCAATCCTGCCTCTATCGGTTTCCAATCGAACCAATTTTGGCTGAATAACTACGCCATTAAGACAATAATTAAAATCTTCACCTTTACACTTAACACGTAAAACGTGGCTACTGTTTACTTCGTCGGTACAATGTTTAGCCAAAATGTTTACCTTTCGAGATCCTTCGTTTTTTCCTTTGTTAATGTCGGGAAGTCGGGACTCGGGAGCGATTGTAAATCTTTAGAGCAAGTGTTGTGTGTCTACTCTTCTAAATGGCGTCTGGTTTACGTGAATCTTCCATAGGTTAGAATTTCAAAAGAATGCGAGAAGTTGTGAGCAATTGTGAGGTTGGTTTTAGGACCTTTGTATTGATTTTTCAAAAATAAAAACGTTGTTATGTTATATTATTATGTCACTTGCACTTAAAGCTGGAATTACTTCGGTATCGAAGTAGCTCCAGTGCAATGATTTGAGAATGTTTTAATTCCGATCGTAAATTTTAACGAGTTGAGAACAAATTGATATTGACTCACTTTATATAGGTATGACATTTACATTTATCTTCTGGTCCTTAGATCCAAGATTAAATTAATCGTACCAAAACATCTTTAAATCAATAGTATAAGATCTTCGCTCACATAATACCCTATTCGATACATTATAGGTACAAAAAATTCTAAAATGATCATAATGAAATTGAAAACTCTAACACAGTGTTACGGAAAGCCTGTAAAATTTCTAGCTACCAGCACCAAAACTTTTGACAGTGATAAATTTTTTATCAAACATAATCAAAATTTCCACGACAATTGAACACTAAAACTCCTAGCTGTAAGTCCTATGGCTGTTAACACGCCGTTCCGCCCTGCCACACCTCCATTACGGCGTCGCACTCGGCTGGCTTTACTGTCCTATTATATATTAACATACGTAAAATTATTATATTTTACGACGCCCGCTATCTTTATAAGACTGTACTCGTTAGTATCGTCATGAGATTATTGTGCATTTGCAAGCAGTTAGTCTATGATATTTTTAAAAATAATGAGTAGAATTCTGAATGAAATCATCATCATCTTGATTAGCTTCATTATCAGTCTCACTGATTTACTAAATGGAAAATAATCAGCGGTTCAGAAACCTGCTGCGACTACAGACAGATAAAACATCTATTGCAAACTGCTGATTCATGACTATACTGAATAGTACAATTGAGATGATTTAACTTGTTGACACGGAAGAAGAAGGAGAGAAGAATGAAATGTTGCACATTGTCAAATCATCACAAACATAATCCAATATGTTCTACGCTCAGGAATCGAGACGGTTTGCCAAAATCAACACGCTTGTTTCAGAGTGGTGAGCGAAATACAATGATATTTACAAAATGGCTAGGGACACAGTCGTCAACTGAACTCAATGCAGGTGCAGTAGAAAAAAACCTACCCTAGCTGTAAATAGGATATCTTGTAAGACGAGATCAACTCCTGAAAAACAAAAATTCTTATAACTGCCTACTACCCCATAAAATATCGCGTAAAATGTTTCTGCATACCTGAGCCTGTATTTTGGGCAGAAATTATCAACTTCTTTTAGTAAAGTAAATATAGCTAGGTTTATAGTGCGAAATGTTTTAAAAAATCGCTCTGTACGATATTGAAGTAAAATTATATGTTTTGACCTAAGTAATTAATTTTAATACGTAGTTTTATTTCAAAAGATTGCATCGCTTTTAGATGACGTCATTGCGTTCAGTAATATTTGTGATCTTTCAGTTATATGATTTAAATATCCACTATTAAACTTACTTAACTGTTTCCTTTGAATTATTTGTTGAACAAAATATGGCATAAAATCAGAACAATTTTCATATAATAATAATTGGCTCATAATAAAAAAATAACCTGTAATATCAATGTCCTTATGCGGCATTACACCTGTTAACCCCTCTTAAATATGTCTCCTAGACTCTTAGTACAAGGAGTAGGTTCGCCACAAAATTGATACGAGCTAGGATTGCTTGTAATTTTGTAACACGAATTTGTCAATTTTTTTTGGTGCAAACTCTACTAGAGTTTAACAAGAAAAAATGTTGCATTGAAAGCTACGCCAAAGCTAGAAAAACAAGATTTTTCTAGTTCCTACCTACAGCAAAATATTTTTAAGCTTTTAGTGTTTTTAAGACAAAAATAGCTTCAATAAAAAAGTTTATGAAAATTATTACTGTGTGCTAAATATGTTTTATTAGCTTTACTAAAGGTGTATGCAATTTTTAATGTGCAGGTGTGTAAATCAAAATGCTTGTTTCATTTTAGCATAGTATCTACTGATAGTTTGGATTAAATATACTCTTTTTTTAAATACACGCATAACAACAACTCAAAATAACATAATTATTTGCAATTAATTGCGGTAGGTACAATTAAGGTTTTAATTAAATCAAGAACCTGATAGATTCATTATCATGAATGGTTATGATAAAACGCTAGGCGAAAAGTACTTGGTACAAACGACAATACCTTAGATAATCTACACTTACAGAAACCTCAAAAATAGGTATTTTCTGCCGGATTGACTTACTTATCTGACTAAACCAAGATCAAATTCCCAATAAAAACTGCAAAATCCGTAGGAACAATTGTCTGTCTGCTACATCGCGATCCATGGGGCCCGCGACACGATACGAGTAGTCGTAGTTCGACAATGGTGTCGATCGATCTATGGGCTCGGTGGCCTCGCAATTAACGCGTATATCCGCACCCGCCCTGCTGGCCTAGGGTTGCCATGGATTTATTTATTTTATTAAACCATTCATGTACGCACATATAAACAGACAAGGAAAAAAACTGGCCAATTGCGAGTCGGACTCACGCACGAAGGGATCCGTACCATTATCTATAAAAACGGCAAAATAATCATGTCTGTTGTTTGGGAGCCCCCTTAAATATTTATTTTATTCTGTATTTTAGTATTTGTTGTTATAGCGGTAAAATTTCAACTGTCTAACTATCACGGTTCATGAGAAACAGCCTGGTAACAGACGGACAGACAGACAGACAGACGGACAGCGGAGTCTTAGAATAGGGTCCCGTTTTATTCTTTGGGTACGGAACCCTAAAAAGAACAGAAAAATACGTAGAAATGCTGCTTATTTCTGAAGAAATCTAAAAAAATACCTGCTTTTGGTTATCTTGACCATTGGCAGATATATACTCTTTATTATGTACACCATATAAATTACAAATATAATTCAAAGAGACAGAAAAATTCACATCTGAGACAGATCAGATAGCTTTAAAATTTTCAGATTTCTCAATTGATTAATTTGAGATCCGAAAACTCTTTAATTCTGTTCTACGAAGAATAGACATAGCTCTTTCTATACAAAGTGCCATTTTGTTTCTACATTTCTGACATCGCACCGTAGAAATCCTTCTAAAATCTGTAGTTTCGTCTTTCGTTTCTAACGATCTTTGTCTAGGTCCTTTTTTATGTAAAAGGATATTTTTTATATAAAAATGTAAATTCTTATACGTTTGGAATCAGTGTAGATATTTACAACTTACATAAACCATAAGTTCCTTCAATCTAGTTACTTAGTTGTTAGCAGAAAATAAACATGTTGAAAATTGAGAAAATAGAGTATAATAGTAAAGTATAGTAAAAAGCAATAAAAGAAAATTAGAAAGAAGGTTTCTAGCGTTGAAAACCGTAAAGTTTTGGTCAGTAAGAGCCGGACAGGCCCTGTTCAAAAGAAGTCCAGGAGTAAAAAAAAAGAAAACTTAACTTGTCCTAATGAAAATAACCTAACTATTTTTAATATACAAATAGTTAGGTTATTTTCGGGACTGATCCCACCCAACTCCTGCAAGCTGGCGTCCCTACTGTCCGGTTACATTAATTGTTTGTCATTGGTAGCTAAACCCGCGTAATGAACAGCTGTAATGAAAATGCATCAGATACGATAAGGTCGAGGAGTCCACTTCTAAATATAATGTAACGTAACGACGTGTAATCGTAAAGTCGGTTTTGAAAAGGTCGGATGGCTTGTGTCCTGGCTTCTGCACTTTAACGAAGAAGTTCGTGACTCGTATTACTACTTAATGGAAGTGCTAATTCGATATAACTTTTCTTTCTAGTTTGAATGAATATTTCGTTCGCAAATTAAATTAAGTAAGTACAATGCAAAAATCACTTGTGTGCTAAAACTGTTTTGTATCAAATTAACAAGAGTCAGATCACTCAGAGATTATAGAAGTTCGTCAAATTTGCTGATTTTCCATGAAGCGCCGCCTTTAACAGCAAAGACATACCGCCGCCCTTAAAATAATAAAGACAAATAAAATAAAAATTATGCTCCATTACTTTTAATTGACGCTTCTCTGTTGCACATATAGCGTGAGTTAAAACTAATTAAATTACTCTTGTACCTTCAAAATACAAAAGTGGTTAAGCGTTTTCATTAGTTTTAACTAGCCCAACTAATTTTGGAAGAATATTAAATTATTTAAGGCGCCATTTCAAAGGTGTTCGGGTAATAATAAGACGGTTTTAGCATCCATGACGAATAGTGCGGGGTTGTCGGCCCTAAGATTTAGCATAGTCGAAATCAATTTGTCTCAGCTGACTGTTATGACTTGGTCAAGGAGGTAATGTACGTACTAAGCACCTACCATGTGTTGACTTTAAAAAAGAAAAGCACTCTAGTTGTTCAAGTTGACATCAGACGTAATGAGTGTGCTTTTGTTTCCTACTGATGTCGGAAGCTTTTGTCTGTCCCAGAACTGCAATACCTCGCTTAGTTCGATATATGTAACCATCCCCGTGCTTCTAATTTCACTAACACCCATACATGCATCCACGTTCTCTTCGAGAAGTGTCCTCAAACACTGTTATTTTTAAAATGCAACCATGTTTTATATCATACACGCGAGATGAAAAGAACAGAACATTTCATTCGTTTTACTATCAAACTGTAGAGCGACCAGACCAATATATCCAAATTGTGGAATTTTTATATGTCACATAACGTCGTCTAGGTATTTCGTCGGTTCCAATTAGACGGCGCGACGTCTCACAGTGGAACGAATGTATGGGAGCGGTTGGACGTAGACATGTCCGAAAAAAAAGAGTAAAATTATGCCAAACTAATGATGCCATCTTATTCGATTACTTAATGCCTTCATAACTTGTGGTGATGAATTTCTTCATAACTCCCATATTTCGGGAGTAATTTGAGAAAATGTGAAATTTTACTATGAAAATGAGTGTATCGAGCTCTCTCCCTCCTGATTCCGGGCTTGTTTCAAGTAGCGGTCTCTAATATCATAATGCTAATACTAAGAGCTATATTTAATACTAAGACACATAGTGCGCCAAATGTGCACTTTCTGGGATAAAGAGTGATGTTTATTTTATAACACAATTTTTTTATTTTTTGTTTATTTTGTTGATTAAAACCGTTTTTCTAAAGGTTTACCTTATTACAATAACATTTCTGAGCAGCCAATTAGAGAAGATATAAGCTAATTAGGATATATAATTAGGGACTTAAGGTTTACATATAAAACTGATGCACTAATGATTACTGATAAGAACATTGCTATTATTTAATTACTAAATGGCTCTTAATACACTAATTTAGCATGCATCATTTACTAATTATCACAATAACTAATTACCTTGCAATATTTAACAAAGGATACCTGGGATACCTGGATTTTATATAAATAGGTCACTATTAGTAACTTTAAAATCAGTGTTGATTTACACCTCGTTGTATCCAAGCTAATCTCGCAATGTATTTTCCAAATTTTAATACAAATCTTGATATTCACGTTGCTTTATGCGCACGCGCACATAAAGATTTACGCGACTTTAACTATTTGTTCAGTGTTTTAAAAGATAACAGTTGTGTTCAGTTATGTGAAAGTGCTGAAACAAGTTTAAAAGACTGGTGTCGTCGATTTTGCTACCGCATTTATGCAAAATGGACACAGTCTGGAAGAAGCACAGATAAGTTTCGGAAGAAACATGAGATTTGGCTACAGGCTGCAATTCAATGGCCGGAATTACAGAATGAAAATATGGAACCTTCTACAGAAAATATAAGTGACGTCATCGAGCCCATAATTTCTCCTGCTAAATCTGATGCTTCAACTTGTACACATCCTAGTCCTCGTAAATCTTTTGAGGACCTTAGTAACCGGCAAAAAAGAAGACGCACTGAAGATAGTCTTTCATGCAGCAGTAGCAGCGCTGAAATTATGTTTTCGGCCGAAAGGGCGCTTCAAAAGGCAGGACAAAGCGATACAGCTTATGTTATGAAATACTTGACGGAGAATCCAGAAGAGGCCTCAAAAATCAAAGCCTTCATTGAAGGTAAATCAATTCAGGTACGGGAAATATCCCCTTTGAAGGCATTGGCTCTTTATGTATCGATGAACTTATCGAAATGGCGCTATAACACTCTTCGGGATTTCAACACTCAAGAAGGAGCTCTTCAATACCCGAGTTACTACATGTTGGTTAAAGAAAAAATTAAGTGCTATCCGGCCAAAGAAGATCTCACAGTTACAGAGAGCTCTGCAAAAATCAAATTACAAGCCTTGATGGATTTAACCTCAAGAAGACTTATTAGGTCGTTAGAAACCCCTGTTGATCCCAATCAACAGCTCGTATTGACCAGCAAATGGGGTTTTGACGGATCATCTAGCCAAAGCATTTATCATCAAAGGACGAGTGAAGATGAGCAAATCGATCTTGCTAATAATTTTATGATTAGTCTTGTACCACTGCGGCTCGTCTCAAAAGGTGTAACAATTTGGGAAAACGAGCGACCATCTTCCACTTCATTTTGCCGGCCAATATTGTTTAAGTTTATAAAGGAAACCAAAGAAAATGTGCAGAGAGAGATGGCTGAAATCGAAGCAGAGATTGAAGCCTTAACTCCATCCACCATCACTGATGGAATTAGTGTCAAACACCAACTGCTGTTGACAATGATTGATGGTAAAATTCATTCCATTATATCCAATACAGCAGCTTCAGTGTGTGACATATGCAAGGCTTGTCCTAAAGAAATGAATAATTTAGAGTTAATCAAAGATAAACACGCAAACGAGGACATGTATAAATATAGCTTAAGCACCCTTCACGCTTGGATTCGCTCAATGGAATGCTTATTACACATTTCCTACAAATTAGACATAAAATCATGGCAAGTAAGGGGTGATATAGCAAAAAGGCAAGTTGATGACAGGAAGAAAAGAGTTCAAGAGGCTGTAAGAAGAGAAACGGGCTTACTTCTCGATGTTGTGAAACAAAGCAGTGGATCCACCAACAATGGCAACTCGGCAAGGAGATTTTTTGAAAACTACACTAAATCTGCTGAACTGACCGGAATAGATGCTATGCTTTTAAGAAAAATCTGTGTGATCTTGCAGTGTATTTCATCAGGAGAGAAGATCAACGTAACTAAATTCCGAGAGTTCTGCTTTGATACTGCTAAGCTTTACGTGGAGTTATACCCATGGTATTATATGCCTTCTTCACTTCATAAAATTTTAATGCATGGGCCAGACATAGTTCAGAACATGTCAATTGTGCCCATTGGTTTTCTATCCGAAGAGGCATCTGAGGCTAGAAATAAAGATTTTAGAAAATATAGAGAGGGGCATTCTCGAAAGCATAGCAGTATCTCATGCAATGAAGATATTATGCACAATCTTTTACTGTCTTCTGATCCACTTGTTACAAGTATCCGTCCAAAAGGAAATAAGTTTGTAAAAAAATCTTCTTTTAAGGAATTTTATGAGCTTACGGATTCTGAGAAAAGTGATATCGAATTTGTTAACATAAATGATTTAGCGGACATCGATTCTGAATTTGAATTAATTGATGATGATGATGATGACGAAGATAATTAAATGATGTTATTGTTTTAAAATGTGTAACTTAGTAAATTAGAGCTTACATCTTAATTATTTATTGTACTTTTAATGAAACTAGGTAATTTATTATCAACTTACTTAAAAGTCATACTCTCATCAGTTCTTGTGAATATTTTTGTTAATATATATTTCTGTATATATATAATATATTTATAGACCTCTTAATAAGTCTGTCTGCGGTTTAAAGTAAATACAAATGGGGAAAAAACGTTTTTTTTTTTAAATTTTCATTTCCTTTTATCCCAGAAAGTGCACATTTGGCGCACTATGTGTCTTAGTATTAAATATAGCTCTTAGTAATAGCATTACGATATTAGAGACCGCTACTTGAAACAAGTCCGGAATCAGGAGGGAGAGAGCTCGATACACTCATTTTCATAGTAAAATTTCACATTTTCTTAAATTACTCCCGAAATATGGGAGTTATGAAGAAATTCATCACCACAATTTATGAAGGCATTAAGTAATCGAATAAGATGGCATCATTAGTTTGGCATAATTTTACTCTTATTTTTCGGACATGTCTACGTCCAACCGCTCCCATACATTCGTTCCACTGTGCGTCTGTGCGGTTCCGACGCTTACGTTTTGTTTTTTTCGTAACTTCTTTTATTTTTTACGTCACAATTTTAGTGTCGCGAATTGACGCGTGTAACTGTATTGTTCTTGACGACAGGAATCCCATAAATCATCATCAGTCTGCCCTTATCTCAATTTATTTGAGGTCATGCGCAGATTTTTTTTCTTCCATACATCTCTATCAGCCGTGAGCCGTCATCTCAGTATTTACCACTTCTAGCCAAATCATCTCTCACACAATCTAGCCGTCCTTCTTGATCTTCCTCTGCTTATTTACTCTTTCAAATCCATACTCAAATGTAAATTACATACGTCTAATCGTCTAAATAAATTAAAGTTTCGATATCTAATTGGCTCTTAGGACAAAACTATTGTTAAGCAAATTTTTAGCTAATGAAATATTATGGTTGAGCACGGATTTTTTAAGACATTCAAAGACCATTCTTAAAAATCTTATATAGCTTGTTGACCGCATGAAGTAAGTCAGACACATAAAAGGTGCGGCTTTGGTCCTCTTAGCCGTTCGACATTTAAAACTTCTTGGCAAAGTGACCCCTAATTAAATATTGTAAAACCCTATTTTCAAAACTATCTGAGCCCCTTAAGTACTTTAATAGCAATTTGACACCGGCACGGCCTCACTCGAGAACTGTAGTCAAAATCGCGAGTAGGTCACTAGTTTACAGACATACACTCGATGCTTGGTTAAAACAACTGGACATTCGACAATTGCCCTGGGAGACGTTTTTAGTCCAATTTACCCATTAACTCCAATTGACAGGTTCAACAGTGCTATTTATTATCTATGTCTTTATTCTGGTTACAAAAAAAGTTTGATAACGATCTGACTGTCCTGTTGCGTAATTGTTGGAAGGATAATGGTCCATAATAGCGAGCTACTGTTTGATGTTCATTGTGCTTATAAAATAGAAGGTATCAAGTTATCAATTTGTACCATTTCTGCGTTTTTATTTTTTTCTTGAAAACTATTATTATACGTAAGTGTTTTCCATTATTTTAAACGCGATCTAAACACAACTTCATCATTGTTCTTACTGTTTATACTCTTCATTATTATTAAAAAACCGTCTCGAAAGACCAAAATACTTTTCCACCTTATCTAGAAACAACTACAGCATTTTCCTTTCAAACCCAGCAAAAAATCATCATTTAAATCAAAACAGTCCATGCAGCGATCATTTGATAACGCTTGCAGGCCGCATAATAATCGTTATCATCGAATATGGCAACATTGCCAGGCCCGCTTTTTGCTGAACGCGTCTGCCACACATACTGGCGCGGTCGAGGCCCGTTACTGTTCGCCATTTTATTACTATAGGCTTTTTACCCCGGATTCACTTGAATACAGATAGGTCAGTGCAAAAGATCATTATAGAGTTAAAAAATGGGATTGATGCTGCAGATAGAGGCTAGTTTGAGAGAAAATCTTAAGAAAATACTTATACATTATTCGAAAGTAGCACACACTGTGCGTACGCGGATTCACATATTAACACATATTAAGGTGATCCCTATAGGGATGGGCTATGGGTACCATTTTATTAACGTAGCTTCTTGTCTCGCTACGTTGCCATTGTTACAAGACTATCAATTAGCACGAAAAAATCGCTCACATTGTTATCAAAAATCAAGATTCAAATATTTTTCTGGAAGATACGCGTAGAAACTTCAATATTACTATGTAGTTATCCATAGGTTATAAGTCCATTACTACTTCAATAATAATAGTATCAACAAATTCCATTCTGGGTACTAATATAACTGACCAGACACGATGCCGCATTTCTGGTCTGTCATATAGGCACTATATAACCATGACCGATTCGATCGAGAGCCTAGCGTATCCATTGTTCTGAAAAGCAGTAAACGCCATCTATAGCAACATGATATCAGTAAACTTACTGGTGAAGAAACCATAAAAGTTATCGAGACACAACGAAATAACGATAGAAGAAAATATTGCGCCAATATTAATTCTTTAAAGTGAGAGCAGTGGTGGCCCAGTGGTAACGGCTGCGACTTACGAATTTGTAGGTCGTAGATTCGAACCCAAACAGCTACTTTGTGTAAATAATTTCATCACCGCTGCTCTCAAAACGGTGAATGAAAACATAGTGAGGGAACCGGCGGTCCTAGAAGCAAAAATTCGAATACATGTGACATCTACCAACCCGCACTGGGCCCACGCAATGAATTACGGCCCTCTCCCTGTCACTGAGAGAAGGCCCGTGTTCCAGCAGTAGGAACATCGGAGGCTGATTATGACTTCTATAAAAATAAGTCATAATAATGTTTGCTACAAAATAAAATTTTATGACAAGAGGAGTAAAGACCAGTCTTAAATTTAGCATAGGAATGTAAACGAGTGTCGAATCAAAAATGTTAATAGATTGCAATTTAATTTTAATGATTGTTACTCTTTTTTTTTGGTGAGAAATTAATAACATTAATAAAAACAATAACATCAATAATTGTTATTAATTTATAATATCTCCCGCTCTGGGCGGAGCGAAAGGGTGTGTCAGACTCTTACTGACAAAAACCCACTAGTATTCCTTCCGTTGCCTGTATTACCAGGGGCCTCGGTACCTCTTTCGAACTTTCCCGCAACCCCGGCAGGCATCGGCCCTACTGGACTCCTACACTTGTGCTGGATGTCAGCTTTTTTGAGGCGCACGTGGAACACAACGCGCTGTCGACCCGGGCCTGGTCCTTATCGGATGGCGAGCTACCCATTGCTCATCGTCCGCAAGCCCGCGCCTACGGTGGCCGGAAATCCGCCTGGGATTCCCGACGCGCAGGGCGTCTCCTACGGTGGCTAGGGGCGAGAGGGTGCGAAATTTGCCTTTCTATCAACCGTCCCACCTCCTCTTCGCGAACGTTACTGCTTCGCAGAAGGAGGTGTCGGCTGCCGATGCCCTCTCGCTCCGTACTATGGCCTGGACCAGGGCCTGACGCGAGAGAAGAATTATTGACACTGGCGTAAAATGTTGTTAAGACAGAGACTAATGAGTGCGGAATTCTTATCGATGTAAACACTGACATTCTTTGACGATGTCTAATCCCTACCACAAAATAATCTATCTAGACAATTTATGTTATTTCTGGATTCAAAGCTTTCCAAAACAATTTTCTGAGAGGAATATCACTCACTAAAAAAAACTTGTACGCTTTCAGATTAATATATGAGGAAGCTCATCTCGTTGTTCTAGTATCAAACAAGTATCGTCAATATTTCACCCTGTAATTGTTAAAAGTCTTTCCTAAACCAAGCATGTTCATTGTTTTGTTAGCGCATTTTCTTTTTTTATAAAAAAAGTTTAGTGGTGTAATTAAGAATAGAGTTAGGCTCCAACGAATTACAAGAACCAAAATGAAGTCAGAAGAAAAACAGCATAATTGAATAAAAAATCATGATAAATAATGATTTACGTAATGATAATATAAATATTACCTTATATAGAGATGGAAAAGTTGACTTGAACAAATCACAATCACACTGCATCATCAGATATAACAGCCAAACTTTTTCTAGACGAGAAACTCTTTACTAAAACACTCTAAAATAGATCTTCCTTATATAAATAACACGCGATTAACGAGGTCAATAGGATTGTACGAAGCTACTGAAGTATAAATCGGACTCACCTTTAATTTACTAAAACAGACAAATATACGTTTACTTTACGTTTATGATCTTATTCTTTTGGAGCAGCAAAGATTTATGAGTCAACGATTAGGGCAGAGACCAGATTGCTCGTGGGACCACACTATCAGTGTACTTCAGTGCCAAGTCAGGTCAAATCGGAGTTGGACTCAAAGGACCTAAGCTTTATGAGTTCCCTGCGGAATAACATCAAAAACTTTAAATATCTCACTGCCAGACTTCTGATTTCCGAGATGCAAAATGTCGGCCACCGCTACAAAATACGTTCTTTCAAAATTTTCTCAAATAACAATCTATCACCTTTTAATTTCATTGAAACAGCTTCAAACCTACTCGTCCAAAGTTTTTTTCTTTATTGTTGTCGAAAAGGAAGCGAGCCGTTGAGTGATATGCGACATGTGACGGCACATTGAAACCTAAAGGACATAAATACTAGAAAAGCTCACAGTACAAACTAAACTTTATGATTGAGTAGACAAGGTCGGTATTGCAATAGATGTGGAAGCCAGAGCACGGTCTCTGAACTCCTAAAATAATATTCACTTCGGACCACTCACATGTTACGCAACTCACGTTATAATTAAAGCTAGGACGAAGTTTTAAGGCAAAGTTAACGCGAATCGACCGTTTGATCATCAAACTGAGGTGAGTTTTAAATAGATTTTTGAACTAGGATTTTGTTTAACGCGTCCAGATTTAAAGATGACGAAGAATACGCCGTCTGTAGTTCCGGTTAGAATTTACTTAAGTACTTACAAAACATATTCAAAAACTTTTTATTCAATAATCCATAGCATATCATATAAACATCCTTGTATCTTTGTACCTTTCCTGGTCTAGTTTTAGCTAATACTCGATTTTGCGTAACCAGCTACAGACGGAAGATAACGACAATCCACTTATGATAAGTAGAAAAACTTTTTGGCGAATACATTTCCCAACATAGAATTATAACCTCCATCACCTTATCATCTCAAATTGCTACAACATGTAACATTTTCTTTAACTTCAAACCATCACATCTAATCAAAAAAGTTACCAATATATAAAACAAATTGTGTCTATATACGGATCCTAAGCCACGTATTCCCTCGTACTTACATCTAAGGTGAAGACATTAATTTTCGAATCGCTAGAAAAACCCTGATCCCTTTATGGAGTGGCGCCTACCTGATCTCGCGATCAGAACGACGTGAGCCGCCTATTTATATATTATTGAATATGGATATTTGCGGAAACTAATTGCGTTTACAATACTGAATTGGGAACAAAAGAATTTATACACTTGTACAGGTTTTTTTTCCTTGAGAAAAGATTTCCTCGTGCCTAAGCACGAGGAAATCTTTCATATCAAGAGAAAAGCGTCAGACTTATAATAATTTTATTTCGAGGCTAGGCACTAGGCCTTTCAAAAAAATATTGTGGCGAATAGGTAAATGGAATAAATAAAGCAAAATGTTTATTACAATCTCTGCCTGAAAAACTTAGAACGTTTTAGAAGATAACGAAGCTTTTGATTAAAATTTACTGCCATTAATAATTAGTCCCGATTACTTATGAGAATTTCCCTTATGTCTAGATATTTATTCAAGAAACTCTACAAATCACACTATCAGCAGGCTTAGTATGACACTCTCCATTTCTTCGAAGAATAGACACGGCTCTTTCCATACAAAGTGACATTTCGTTTCTCCTTTTTTGACATCCCACCGTAGAAATCCTTCTACATAAAAAAGGACCTAGACAAAGATCGTTAGAAACGAAAGACAAGATGACAGATTGTAGAAGGATTTCTACGGTGTGATGTCAAAAACTGAGAAGCGAAATGTCACTTTGTATAGAAAGAGCCGTGTCTATTCTTCGAAGAAATATGTAGAAAGTGTCATGCTAAGCCTGCAGGTAATTTTACCTTATTCTACAAACAAGTACAGTATCAATACAGCTCCGCAATATAGGATATTACTCCTATAATATATTCTATCCAGTTAAATTCAAGGGGTACGGTAATACAGGGGACATTAGTGACCACCCGCGTACTATAATGAGAGCCGCGCACCTGTACGCATGCGTAATGGACTTCGGTAAACATCGGGTACACTCGTGTTTAGTTATTATGTCATTTATTATAGCGATGCATCGGCGCTCTGTTTTAAGAGTGGGGTGGGCAGAGCGAAAAGTGGTCATAATTTTGACCGGTATTGGTATTTAGGTTAATATTAAACTTCGCATATTACTGTTAAAGCTTTTTTTAGCCTTCATCATCCCACTGCTGGGCAAAGGGTCATCCCATGATTGCCAGCTTCATCGATCCAAGGTTATTTATTTATTTATTTAAACTTCCAACACACAATTAGGTACAAAGGCGGACTTAATGCCTTAGGCATTCTCTACCAGTCAACCAAGGGTGGTGAAGAGATAAGATGGCAGGTGCTCCGAGAGGAAATAAAAATAATGAAAAATATTAAAAGAAAACATAATAATTATAAATAGAATAGGTACAGAAATACAAAAATAGGTTACAAACTTATAATACAAATAGATACTAATATGGAGTATGAGGACCACGGGTCGTTTTTATTGTCGGCTCGTTCCGCCATCTTCTATAGGGTTATCGCAAAGCTTTCTGGCTGTGTCAGGCCTCCACATAGTGCTTATCTTGGAAAATCGCGTATTTGAATATATTTAAAATGAGTGCTTTCACGTCAATATATAGAATCGTACTCATCATCGATCTCTTGTTAGTCGAACCAAAAAACCGTCGCGCTATTGCCACAAATCAGCTTAACTTGCGCACGATTTTGGTCCTATTGTACAGAAAGAAGTTCTTGGATAGAACCAAAAATCCCTGCAGCTTATATAGTCTGTGAAGACTTTTATTATCGGGGTTGCTGCATCACTACTACTCCTTCATCAAGACAACCATCTCGAAAGTTATTCAGCACTTAAAAGTCATAAATCAACCACCAAATCTTCTGATAACCATCAACCAATAAAGCATTTTCCAAATGAACCGTCTACAATAAATCGGGTGCACTTTTCCCTCCAAAATGAAGTGGAACGATCTTATGCTCGACATATTACGTAACCGCTGACCGGGTTGTAGCTCGTTTCGGTAAAATTTACCACGTGCAAATGTCGAGGGCGAGTTCGTGTGGTGCAAGGACGGAGCTGTAGCGGGAATATTATGTCATCATTTACCACACATTTTTTTTTATTCATGTACCTTATCCCTATTCCTATCGGAAATGGGTCCTATTTGATTACGTAGGCGTTAGGTTGGTTGTGTTGTAGTATAGAAAAAAATCCTGGCAGCTTCACTCTCATGCTGATTAGCCTATTATGTTCTACTTCTGGACAATAGTCCTTTTTACTGTAATTCCAAAAACTTGACATTGACCTTGAAATCAGACTCTTCTTGTTAGCGTGTAGATAGCAATCTGTATAGAGTGGGCACCTTTAGTAGCGTCCATCAGTTCCTGTAACGTGCAAACAATAGGACACGGTAGGGACGATATTAAGGGGCCCATTGTTTGTGGAACAGCACCACATTTACACTTCAGGGTGGAGTCATCTGTGAATCTACACCTTTTTTTTTTGGGTGGGAAGTCATCAAATTACTTCTCCCGCTCTGGGCGGAGCGGGAGGGTGTGTCAGACTCTTATTGACTAAAACCCACCCGTATTCCTTCCGTTGCCTGTGTTGTCAGGGGCGTCGGTAACCCGAATCTACACCCAAGCTGGTATTCCTTGCTTCGGCTAACCTGGGTCCGAAGTCTATTTAAAGACTTCCAGGTAAGCCAAGGCAATTCATGTCCAGGTGGGAGATCTTCAGCAGGTGGAACGAATGGGTATGGTAGGAAAGCATTATCTCGCCACAGCTTTAGCCTTTCTTAAGACAGTCCGACTTATTAGGTATTGACTATTTATACAGCTTCTCCCTGCGACTCCGTCCGCGTGAAATTTAGGCACCCAGCCCACCGCGTCGCATCGCATCGCCCCCGCGCTATTACTTCGTTTTCGCTTGGCGTTCTTTCTGACTTTTTACTCTTTTTGCTTGGCTCCCAAGGGTCGTTGCGTTATGATGTAAAACCTTGATGTTTAACCTTTCTCAAGAATTGGGCTACAAAATGCAAAAAGAATCATTCAAATCTGACTGGCAGTTCCAGAGATCATCACGCATCATCTTTCGATTTTGCCCGTGTTTTTATTGATTAATTTGAACAAAAATGGTTATTGTGACTTAATTATAATAGTTAGACATAAACCTAACACTCTGGAAACTTTTTATGGGTAATGATGACTGCTATACACATGTAGTAGATTATTTTTATGTATCATTAACAATTTTTGCAGCGCACGCGAAATAGTGACTTTTATAAGCAAATTTTTGATACCATGGATTACTTTATTGTAATTTTTTTTTAATAAAATACTAGGTTTCTATTGGTGAAAAAATAGTTAAAAGTGGCCCGGTAGTTTCGGAGCTTTTTCGGTACAAACAAACAAATCCTTCGTCTTTATAATATTAGTATATATTTACGTTGATAATATTTAAAATTAAGACGTAAACAGAATACTCATTCAAATCCAACTGCGTTTGCAAATTAAAAATATCCCTGAAATTAAATACTGCTGGTCATCACTAAATTTCGCGTCCGTTGCAACACAAATTCCCACGATAACCGCTGTCAGTAAATAACTTAAATTAAAATTAAAGTGGGCGATTCATATGACATTTAGAATTAATTGCAGGGCGCGCCGAACGGGTGAAAATGTCGACCGAAATAATAAAATGTCGACGAAAGTGCAATCTCTTTGTAATTAGGGGGTTACCGACGGCGAAAATAGACGTGGCACCTGCTGAGATACTTATCTTATTAAAGGTAAAATAAACCATGCACCATCGTCGTCCGCATCATCGCTTTCCATCAGCAGGCTTATCATGACGCTTTCTATTTCTTCGAAGAATAGACACGGCTCTTTCTATACAAAGTGACATTTCGTTTCTCCATTTTTGACATCTCACCGTAGAAATCCTTCTACATAGAAAAGGACCTAGACAAAGATCGTTAGAAACGATAGACAAAATGACAGATTGTAGATGGATTTCGACGGTGAGATGTCAAAAATGGAGAAACGAAATGTCACTTTGTATAGAAAGAGCGGTGTCTATTCTTCGAAGAAATAGAGAGCGTCATGCTTAGCCTGCAGGTGAGAAAATGGTCAAAGTTCTAAATTCCGTGATAATTTTATATCGAAAAAGATAAGGCAACCTGTTTTACTACATTATTAATAATTTAATTTCTATCATTAATATTTAATTTAATTTAATTTGCAGAGCAGTGGTGGCCTAGTGGTGACGGCCGCGACTTACGAGTTGTACCTAGGTCGTAGGTTCGAACCCAGACAGGCGCTTTAATTTGTGTTAATTATTTCATCACCACTGATCTTAAAACGGTGAACGAAAACATTGTGAGGAAACCGGCATGTCCTAGAACCAAAAAATTCGCAGCCCTGTGACATCTACCAACCCACTCTGGGCCCGCGTGATTGATTACGGCCCACTCACTCTCACAGAGAGGAGGGCTGTGTCCCAGCAGTGGGAACATTATAGGCTAATTATCTATGTTGTTAATAATTTTATTTTAGGGTTTAGAAACAACTAAAAAACATTTTATTTGGGAAAAATAGTTTAATTGAGCCTGCATGTAAACAATAGGCTACGTCAATTATACTCTTTTCAATATAACAGTACTGTCGAAAGTAGGTTTATTAGCATGTCATAAATATAATAATATTAACTTCTATTGCAACTAATCAATCAATATTAACGACCGACGAGGTGAATATCTTAACAGTGTTGTAATAATTGATTTCTAAGTACTAAAATTTTCAAGTGGCCCAGTGGATAGTGGTGGTGGCCCAGTGGTAACGGCCTCGACTTACGCGTTGTAGATCGTAGGTTCGATTCAAGACAGGCGCTTTACTTTGTGTAAATTATTTAATCACCTTCACTGCTCTCAAAACGGTAAAGGATAACATAGTGAGGAAACATGTCCTAGAATCAAAAATTCGAAGACATGTGACATCCACCAGCCCGCACTGGGCCCGCGTGGTGGATTACGGCCCACTCCCTCTCACACAGAGGAGGCCTGTGTCCCAGCAGTGGGAACATGACCTATAGCTGTTTTCTATTCTTTGTATAGTCTTATTATGAATTTAAGTTTATGGATTTTAGTGATGGGTAACTCATCAATTTTATTTGAGGTTGAGGGAGGACCTCACTTTACCTCGTGAGGTCCTCACGAGGCATCTCTCATTTGAGGTGAACAATCGTCAACGGCGTATTCACCTCACGACTCGTGAGCGCGAGCCGAATACAGCCGACCGTACGAGGGAGCTTTCGGGACGACGATTCACGAGTACTCACGAGTCTCTACTCACTCGCGACTCGCGAATACTCGTGAGTTACGAACTCGTTTGCCTCACCCCTCGCCACGATTTCATATTGTCAATTTCAATTTTTGAAGACGCGTGAACGAGTGAGGTGGTTCAATGAGGAACTTTGAGTAACTCTTTTAATTTGCGATCATGAGTACCTCAAACGAGGGACCTCATGAGTCAGGGACTCATCACTAATGCATTGATTGTCTACAATATTATCTACATACCATAATACATAAACCAAATATATAGATAGTAAATCTATCGATGATCTATTAACTGTCCCTATACCCTCTTTATGTTGCAATTTGATTTCAACTCATCCAGGCTTGTCATGCCCGGGTCAACGGCGCGTGGTGTTCCACGCGCGCCTCAAAGAGATGACGTCAGCACAAGTGTAGGGGTCCACTACTTTGAGGAGTGGCTGGAGAGGCGCCACGGCGTCCTCACCTTCCGCGTGACGCAGGTCCTCACCGGACACGGCAGCTTCGGGAGGTTCCTGTGTCGGATAAGGCGGGAGGAAACGTCCGGGTGTCACCACTGTGTGGATCGCCTGGAGGACACGGTGGAGCATACGGTGGAGGTCTGCCCGGCTTGGGCAGAGCACCGTCGTGTCCTAGTGGAGGCGATCGGCGGCAGAGACCTCTCGCGTCCGGCCCTGGTTCAGGCCATGGTACGGAGCGAGAGGGCATGGGCAGCCGTCACCTCCTTCTGCGAAGCAGTAATGCTCGCAAAGGAGGAGGCGGGACGGTTGAGGGAAAGGCAAGTTTCGCGCCCTCTCGCCCCTAGCCGCCGCAGGAGACGCCCAGGGCGTCGGGAATCCCGGGCGGATTTCCGGCCACCGTAGGCGCGGGCTTGCGGACGGTGAGCAATGGGTAGCTCACCGTCCGGTAAGGACCAGGCCCGGGTCGACGGCGCGTTGTATTCCACGCGCGCCTCAAAGAGATTTCGTCAGCACATAGTAGGGGTCCACTAGGGCCGATGCCTGCCGGGGTCGCGGGAAGGTACTTATGGGTCACCGAGGCCCCCGCAACACAGGCAACAAGAAGGAATACGGGTGGGTTTTAGTCAGTAAGAGTCTGACACACCCTCCCGCTCCGCCCAGAGCGGGAAAAGTTATTTGATGATTTCCCACCCTAAAAAAAAAAAAAAAAAAAAAAGGGTTCCACTAGGGCCGATGCCTGCCGGGGTCGCGGGAAGGTACTTATGGGTCACCGAGGCCCCCGCAACACAGGCAACAGGAAGGAATACGGGTGGGTTTTAGTCAGTAAGAGTCTGACACACCCTCCCGCTCCGCCCAGAGAGAGAGGGAGAAGTTATTTGACGATTTCCCACCCAAAAAAAAGGCTTGTCTGGCTAACAGTATTTAATACCAAATCCTTAGGTATTGGTCCCTGCATCATATAAAATTGGCCCAAGCCATTAGTCTTAATCGTAACTGACCGGTTTCTGATTACGCACTTAAATATGATACATATTTATTTAATTACTCCATTAAAATGTCCTGTTATCAATCCATCTCATGCAACTAGGCTACTTGATATCAGACGGACCTTTAAACACATAACTTGAATAGTTTGCAGTATAAGTAGTAACGAGTAGTAGACAGCATTTAAATTGAACTCCAATTAAATATGATGTCACCAAAATGGAGAATTCTACAATCTCTATGACGTTAACCAGTCGATATGACAAGTTTATATTTACGTTTTCGTCAAAACTGCATGCTAGTGAAACTTATCATGATCCATTTGAAAAAAAACGCCCAAGTGCAAGTCGTACTCGCAAGGACGAAGGGTTCAGTACCACTGTACAATATTTAACAGGAAAAAAACACGTTTCTTGTATGAGGACCCCTTTAATTTTATTTTTATTATTTGCTGTTATAGCGACCATAATAGTACACACTCTGTGATAATTTCAATTTCAAGTCTACATATTACGGTTCAAAAGATACAGCCCCTTTTTTTTTGGGTGGGAAATCATCAAATAACTTCTCCCGCTCCGGGCGGAGCGGGAGGGTGTGTCAGACTCTTACCGACTAAAACCCACCCGTATACCTTCCGTTGTCTGTGTTGCCAGGGGCCTCGGTAACCCTTTGGTACCTTCCCGCGACCCCGGCAGGCATCGGCCCTAGTGGACCCCTGCGCTTGTGCTGACGACATCTCTTTTAAGCTCGCGTGGAATACAACGCGCCGTTGACCCGGGCTTGGTCCTTACCGGACGGTGAGCTACCCATTGCTCACCGTCCGGATACCCGCGCCTACGGTAGCCGGAAATCCGCCCTGGATTCCCGACGCCCAGGGCGTCACCTGCAGCGGCTAGGGGCGAGAGGGCGCGAAATTTGCCTTTCCCTAAAAATACAGCCCTGTGACAGACGTACGGACGGACGGAACGTTCAATTAGTAATGGGCTCCCGTTGGCACCCTTTGGGTACGGAACCCTAAAAATGCAATCGAAGCAGTAGCAGTGTCAACTAAGCCCATCGCAGCTCACTGCTGGATATAGACCTGTCTTGAGTTGCGCCACAACTCTTAGCTCTCTGCCTTCCAAGAGTTGTTGTTATTCTCCTTGTTTTTGAGTCAGTGGTAAATGTCATATTGTGTTATATGAGCTGTTCAACTGTCAAAATTATATTTACTCAATTAGTGGTAGTGGAAACCGACCCACTATTATAATTATAATATATAGCTTTCTTGGCCAAGTTATGATATCACTAGTCCAACTAGAATCGTTACATTATTCCTTCCCTTCAAATAGCAATTCAATCAAATAGTATTGGAAGTAGTGTACACGGTAGTTAGTAGGTTTAGTACCTAGTAGTAAGGCAAGTGCTCATTGCTAACGCGCGTCACATAGTCTGACCAGCGCCTAATATGTATGGCCGACCTCGGTCGTGCTTAGCGGGTGGTGTAAGATAAAACGGGTGGCGATTTTAAAAACAAACATTTTTCCTGTTATGATGATGGCTGATCTTTGCGTTATGCTCGTGAACGGGTGCTGCTTGTGGTGACTGGTCGTCTTGCTGATCATGGTTTTAATTGTTATTAGTAATTGGTTACTTATTTTACTTCGATGGGGCTAGTTTATCATTTCTCACTTCGAGCTACAGCAATTGCCTTATGTAAGCGGGCACGCCCTTTATGCCTGGAGGGTTTTATTTCGGTATTAAGTTCTATTTACGTTTTTTTATGTTGTAATTTTTATCTGCTTGAGTACAGTTTGTTCATTGTTTTGTTGGATACTGGCGCGTGCTAGCTAACGTATGGCAAGTGTGTAATTTAATCCAATGTTTTGTGTTTCGTAATTTTAATTAATTTGCATACGATTTGTATAGAATCAAGTTTATATAACTAAACAGACAGACGTGCTGCTGGGGAGTTTGTTCCACCACTTCTTTCTCACCAGCTAAAGCACTAGGAAGTGGTGACGGGCGGGCATTTTTGGGGGACTGTCTTATGTAACTTTGACGTTCGAAAAGTGCTGATTTTCAGCCTAGTTTGAATAAATGACTTTTGATTTTGATTTTGATGATTTTTACGACACATCTATAAACTAAATTTTACATTTTGTTTACTAATTTTATACCGCTGAAAATCTGTGCTGGTCAAAGAGCGATGTAATCGTATGTATAACACTTAAACGAAAATTCGTTTAAGTGTTATAAGTATAACAGCAGCTCTTTAATGAGCACGTATCTTAAAAATATAATAATTATAATGATCAAATGATGAAGAACGCGGCAGGGCAAACTATTTAAAAATACAATAAAAGCTTGTAAAAGTAGTCTAGCTAGGTCTAGTAGGTTCAAATAGACAAGTGTAGTCATTCTTGTTGCACGTTAATCGTTAGGAAACGAGACGGTTAGAAGTGACAGGAATTAAAAATGCAAGACACATGCATAAAGATCCGGATTCGAAACAAATATACACTTGTATGTGAGCCATTAACTTTACATAAGTAATAAGCATGGAAGACAATCGAAGTCGTTACTCGTTTCCTGCAAATACTCAGTGAATTTCAAGACATGACATAGTTTATCATGAGCATTGTTTTTGTCGTTTGTTGTGCTGGGAGAGGCCTATGTCCAGCAGTGGACTGCTTTAAGCTGAGTTGATTGATTGTTTTTGTGGCGATGAATTTTGACATCAATTAGTATCAAAATATATTTGGTTAGTAGGTATTTACTGGGTAAAGAGTTTTTTTTTTAATCCACGAATGGGAATATTTGGTTAGTAGGAATTTATTGGGTAAAGAGTTTTTTTTTTTAAAGACAGGGCGTCCCAGGACTTTGCCACATGAAGGGAAAGTATCTTAAATACCGTAGATAGCAAAAAATACTGAATGAAGACTTTACTTTTATTTTAAAAACAATACGAACTGCATTCAAAGAATGTTTAATAATCGCCTGTCTGATTCGGGAATCAAAGCCGCAAAAACTAAAAAAAAAACCTGTAATTTTACTGTACCGATCGAAAGGCTCAATCATACACATTTATTTCTTCTAAATAACATAAACATAACATAACATCACGCCTGTATTCCACGAAGGGTTAGGCAGAGATGTGCACCCACATTTAGCCAGTTAAAAATACATAAATAAATAATTTAATAATCCATTTCTACATAACATAGCAGACGACACGGTTGGCGTAATGGCTGAGCGATCGACTGCTGCGCAGCGTGTCACGGTTTCGATCCCCGCACGAAACAAATATTTGTATGATCTGCAAGTAATTGTTCCGGGTCTGGGTGTTTGTTTGTTTGTGAGTTTCTATGTTTGTAAACGCACCCACGATACAGGAAGAAATTCCTAGTGCGGCGCAACGTTTTTAATAAAAAAAAAAACATAACAGCATCTAAAATAAAAGGAAGATCATGGAATTTCACATTTCATTTAAAATTTTGTTCAGAATAATTTATAGGATCGGTAATCGTGGACAAATGACCAGTCTTTTTTTTTGGGTGGGAAATTGTCAAATAACTTCTCCCGCTTCTCTTACTGACTAAAACTCACCCGTGTTCCTTCCGTTGCCAGTGTTGCCAGGGGCCTCGGTAACCCTTTCGGAGTATTCCACGACCCCGGCAGGCATCGGCCCTAGTGGACCCCTACACTTGTGCTGACGAAATCTCTTTGAGGCGCGCGTGGAACACAACGCGCCGTCGACCCGGGCCCAGGCCTTATCGGACGGCAAGCTACCCATTGCTCACCGTCCACAAGCCCACGCCTACGGTGGCCGGAAATCCGCCTGGTATTCCCGACGCCCAGGGCGTCTCCTGCGGCGGCCAGGGGCGAGAGGGCGTAATTTGCCTTTTTCTCAGCCGTCCCGCTTCCTCCTTCGCGAGCATTACTGCTTCGCAGGAGGTGACGGCTGCTCATGCCCATTCACTCCGTACCATGGCCTGGACCAGGACCGGACGCGAGAGATCTCCGCCGCCGATCACCTCCACGAGGACACGGCGGTGCTTTGCCCAAGCTGGGCAGACCTCCACCGTATGCTCCACCGTATCCTCCAGGTGATCCACACAGTGGTGACACCCGGGCGTTTCTTCCCGCCTTATTCGATACAGGAACCTCCCGAAGCTGCCGTGTCCGGTGAGCACCTGCGTTAGGCGGAAGGTGACGACACCGTGACGCCTCCCTAGTCACTTCTCAAATAGGGGACTTATCACCGCAATTGTGGCGTGCCCAATACTGGGTTGCAACAATCGCGCTCTCCATGTCACCATGAGATCCTGCCGAAGCTCTGTCCACTGTGCCGTGATTTCTCGCAGCAGCGGAGTTACACCCCTGCGTTTTGCCTCCTCTCGTTTCGACTCCAGATCCCATGGCGGGAATCCGGCAAGGAGGCTCACCGCCTCACCGGAGATCGTGCGGTATCCCTGGACCAGCCGGATGGCCATGACCCTCTGGGCCACGATCAACCGGCGGGCTGGCCGAAATGAGCAGGCTTAGAACGAGAACTCTAGAGAAGAACTTAGAAATCTTTTTTAAACATTCACAATGACAAAATTAAAAAAATCAATAGGCACCGAAATTATTAAAGAGTGACAATTTGTACACAGCAGGAAGGGAAACATTTTGAGCATTTAATAAATTAAATTGATTGTAAGTTGCAGTTAAACGTACCTTATTATTTTAAAAATAATAAGGTACATACATACATAGTCAGCCTATAATGTTCCCACTGCTGGGACACAGGCCTCCTCTCTGTGAGAGGGAGTGGGCCGTAATCCACCACGCGGGCCCAGTGCGGGTTGGTAGATGTCACATGTCTTCCAATTTTTGGTACTAGCACATGCCGGTTTCCTCACGATGTTTTCCTTCACCGTTTTGAGAACAGTGATGATGAAATAATTTACACAAGTAACGCGCCTGTCTGGGTTCAAACCTACGACCTACAACTCGTAAGTCGCGGCCGTTACCACTGGGCCACCACTGCTCACAATAAGGTACGTTTAACTGCAAATGATAGATAATGTAATAATAAATGTTAAATTTCATAGTCTTCCTTGTATTTTAGATGCTATGTTGTTTAGAAGAAATTAATGTATATGATTGAGCCTTTTGATCGGCACAGTAAAATTAGGTACAGGTTTTTTTTTTCAAATTTAGGGGGGTTCATTTTCCGGTCCAGACATGCGTTTATTTAAAATTCTTTGAAAAAATCTTTTTTGTTCGTATTGTTTTTAAAATAAAAACGAAGTCTTCATTCAGTCAATTTTTTTATGTACAGTATTTAAAGTACTTTCCCTCCATGTGGCAAAGTCGTGGGACGCCCTGTATTGTAGATATTTTAAATATAGTCAAAATTTGGGGACACAGACATTTTTATATTATTTCCTATGAAGCTGAACAGGCAACGGACTGAACAACCGTTTGTATTATTACAATATTTTTAACGATGTTTAACAGAACTCGTTATCTCTCATAACTTGGGCCCCAACAACCCGTCCTAATCAATCTAACGTTTATAGAGGTACAAGCTGACATTAACACATTAATCTTTTATATAAATAAATACCATTTATTTGTCATTGCTGACTGATCTTACCGGCAAATTGACGGTTTATTTATTTAACACTGATTGACAGCTTATCATTATTATTGGGATATGTTCGTAAGCAAATGTGTAAACTACATAATTATTATCGTTAGTATTGATTGAGCTAGTTCTTTTACTCGGATTAATTGCGTTGCAATAGAATCAGGGTCTAGGGAAAGTCTACCACTGCCCGGGTTGCGGGAAAGTCCGAAAGGGATGCCGTGGCCTCTGGCAACACACAAGCAAAGGAAGGACCGAAGGAGGACACGGGAGGGTTTTAGCCAGTAAGAGTCTGACACGCCCTCCCGCTCCGCCCAGAGCGGGAGAAGGTATTTGATAGTTCCCACCCAAAAATAAAGGAAAGTCTAGCAGTATAGTAAAGAAGCCTCAAAAATCTGATGATAACCAGAGATGCAACCCTAATCATAAGACGGTAAAGGTACACGAATCACACTATTATTCCATTTGTCAGCAAGACCCAATTTCCACAATGACTTGACGAGCCATCTCATTCGACAGACAAACTAAAGTGTAAGTGCCTGAACGGACGGCCCATCATATTGGGAACTTGATCTAAGATTGGTACATACTAAATGTTTTGTTTTCTACATATATCTGTCGGTTTCGATCTGCCCAGGGATCAACGAAGTTTCAATACTCAATAACTCGTGTAACGATAGTAAGTATATCGGATCTGTTTTGCGCAGTTCATCGAATGTAACCCATTTCCACAGAGACATGGTACACTAAGCAGATAGTAGGTACACGCATAGTTTGCATTCCTTGATTCGAAAACCAAAACAGAGATATTGTTTATTAATATCCTGAAGCTGTTTTGGTAACAGAGTATGTAATTTGGAAGTGATGTATTAGGAAAGGAACCTCATGAGACGGAGAGAGTAAAATCACTCACACTCACAGTTGGACTTGAACAATATGCATGCAACAGTGGACTGTGGCAGTTCTAAAACGTTCTTTCTCATCGATTGATTTAATTAAATTTCAAATTCCGTCTGTGTGTGATGCCTCATCAACAAAACAACAATGCAACTGCCGCATGCCGTTTAGTTGTTAATAAGAACCTGAAAGGACTATATTTCTGTTTCATTACGTTCGCACACTATGTAAATACGTAACATGTCGCCAGTATTTTATGTCAGTCCCATGAAAGGAGCGAAAATACAATAATATATTTATAAAAGCTGCCCCTCTTACATAATTCTGGTCCAATTTACGATAGCCAACATAGTGACAACTTACAATTAGCAAAACATTCTTAAATACACTCTGGGACAGTTTCCAAGGGTCGTTGCAGATTAGAAATCGATAAATTAATACAAAACACTTCTTGGTACCGTGGGTGGCGCTATATATTTTGGCATCTATTCCTCGTGTATCATAGCATATGAGTCATTTACTTGTATATTTGTGTAAGTGAATATATGTTTTTCTTAGAAACTCGGCTTTAGACTGTGTTTAGGAAACTGGGGAAATAGGTCTTCATGGATCTTGCATGGTGCCTCTGAATAAGCTTACTGATTCTGCTTATCTTATTCGTAGGCCGCCGATAGAGAAGTCAATCGGAATCACCTTATAAGCTCTTTATCTTATCGAAATGGACTATTATGTAAAAGTGAATTTATGACTAACAAAGTTAATTCTTTCACACCGTTTCACCAATAGAACATAAGCCCACTTTGCAACCAAAAACCACTGACGTCGATCTGGCTCTAAAATTCTGCTATTTACAAGGTGAACAAGAAGATACAACGGCAAATATTCCAGAAATTTCTTGAATCGTTTCCCACTTCCTGACACCTAGACTTCACAAAACACTAGACTAAACAGCCGGCCCTGCTCTGTCTGGGCTCACGTAAACAGTTAAAGGGAATTCTTCATACCTACCTAATGTTATAGAATGGCCAATGCATCTTCATTTATCTTTCAAACTGCTTTTAACAGCAGCTTTATTTTATCGGTTTTATCATCAAATTTAAATAAAATAATGTTGAAAGGTGTAGTAAAACATTTGGATCAGAGTCAATACTTATCAGTTGTAATTGAATGAATTAAGAAACCTACTTCTTCATTAACTACGTAGATATCTATTTATTTGCTAGCTTAAAGATTAGTTGTTTTACTAAATTTACTAACTTCTATACTTTCTTTTAAGCTATTGTCTTCTGATAGAATCCTTCCCACAGTTTGGTTTATAATTTGCTGTACGACAGATTTACCCATGCTGTCATTAGCCTAATTTAAATAATCGAATCTGCATCCAGCAAACCAGCGGCATGCGGTATTCAAAATCACTCCGTATACACACATAGATATCCCATAAATTCTCAGTGGAGAGTGACGGACCAAAACAAAGCGTGTTCACGTGTTTACTTTCTGAACTAAACTTATAATAATTGATACGATTCATGATGTTCTGGGAAACTTGGCTCGTTGGCGCCAATATTCTGACTAGTGAAGTAAACATTGAATGAACTGAAGATTCGGCGCAGATAAAAGGTGGGTTCGATAGTTTCTGGAGAAGTGTTTAATAAAGAATTAGGTTTGATAGCCTTCTTGTGAGGAGTAGTTTCGTACTGAAGGGATATCTTCAAAGGATGGACAAGCTGCTAATTTTCAGATTATAGTAAAGCTTTACAACTGTGTTAATATGTATTATTTTGAACTTCTTTATTTAAGGTAACGCCCAATTATACCTTCAAAGCATTGTGGCGGACGCTGGTAATAAAACCACATAAATAACACTTTAAAGTGGACTGTATTTTAATAGAAATAGTTAAAGGTGTTACACTGGCAGATTGCGAATGAAGACTGACTGTTGACATATGTTCGTTCACTTGAACGGAATGAGTGAATTATTATGTATGCTTCATACATAAATGGCAACGCCGACAAAGAAACCAAAAGGCTATAGTTTGAATACAAACCAAAATGTAACTTAATCTTAAATTTACTGAATATTAGACAAATAGGAACATTTGTGTCCTTTTCACAAGTATAAATAAACTGTTTAAACTTGGGTACTACTTATTTACTATTTTATAATATAAACAAAAATGCTTAACTATTTAGGTACCTACTTACTGGATGCTTCAATTCTTTTGAAATCCTTTAAATTGTTATGTACAGAATTACTAAGGAATAATCTAACAAAGTAAATTTAATTAATCAATAACTGGAAAACTACTTACTAAATTGTTGTGATTATAAAACCTATTGTACTTATACATACATAACATACATTAATGTTACGTTCATTTAAGTACCTATGTACTATGCATTTTAAATAGGTTGGTATGTGTCTATTACAAAATAGATGTGCACATATTTATATTACATTTTACCTTCTTAAAGTATAATTATGAATCTATTGAGTATGCTATATCTGTTTACATCATGTTTAAGTTCAACTATGATTATTAATTTAAGTGATTTTTTTTAACAGAAAGTTGGCTTAACTAACGATATTTATACCCTACGTATTTAGCCTAGTAAATGAACAAGTTCACATGACATGTCCAGCAGCCACACAGAGGTAAATTATTAAGTATAATTTATTCATAAATAGGAAGTACACAAACTTTCATAACACTAGTACGCATGATTTTACCACTATTAGTTCTTACAGATAATGCCCTGACCTTGCCATCTGATCCAGGGAAAGTCTGTTCTACTCTGGCCACTGGCCATGTTAATGGAGAGGTGTTATCAACTCTGAGTAGCACCAATACCCCTTTTTCAATATTTGGTACACTATTGTGCCATTTTGGCCTATTTTGTAACTGAGTCAAATATTGTTTTGACCAAGTTTTCCAAAAGGATTGAGCCATGTGAGTACATTGCTGCCAAAATGACAAACGGTTTGTGGGCACATTTGTTACATCAGGTTCAGGGAATGATGTAATAGAAGCACCTGTCAAAAAATGAGCAGGAGTTAAATAAGACATGTCATTTGGGTCAATACTTGGCAAAGAAAGTAAAGGCCTGGAGTTCAATAACCCTTCTATTTGAATTATCACAGTATTCAACTCTTCATAGGTTAGTATCTGTTTGCCTACAACTCTTTTTAAGTGATATTTAGCACTCTTAATTCCTGCTTCCCATAGGCCTCCAAATACTGGTGAATAAGAAGGAATAAAACTGAATTCAATACCAAGATCTGAAGTTGAGTTTATAATTTTCTCCTGATGTACCTGATTAAAATGTAATGAGTATAACTCATGCAACTGATTATTGGCACCCTTGAAGGTAGAACCATTGTCACAATAAATAATAGATGGCTTATTGCGACGATAAATGAATCTTTTTAATGCCTGTAAAAAACATTCAGTTGTTAAATTTGATACCAACTCAATATGAATGGCCTTTGTTGTGAAACAAACAAATAATGCTATGTATGCTTTTAAAATTACTGGTTTCCTAATACGGTGTAATTTTATTGAAAACGGACCGCCATAATCGATTCCTACCTTTTCAAAAGGTCGGCTGGGGTTCACCCTGTCTGAAGGAAGAGATCCCATCATTTGCTCTGATGCCTTGGCTCTTAGCTTGAAACACAGTAAACATTTGTGAATTACTCCTTTGACTTCTCTAAGTCCATTAATTAGGTAAAACCTTTGACATAAACTGGCTAGGGTCAACTTCTTCCCAGCATGTAACAAACATTTGTGTTCATTGTTAATTATTGAACGTGTAATGTATGATTCTTTGGGTAATATGATAGGATATTTCTGATCATATGGTATGTTAGCATTGTGTAACCTACCTCCTACTCTGAGGATACCTATTCCATCTAAAAATGGATTTAAGGATTTCAAATTGGATTTAATGGGTTTCTTGGACATGATACAATTCATTTCCTCACTTAAATGTTGTTTTTGATCTTGTCTAATTATATTTTTGAGTGAAAATTGAAGTTCTTTTATTTTTAGATGTCCGGAGACCCTATCTTCTTTCTTTACTTTGCAATTGTTAAAAAACCTGTAAATATAGGCAATAATTCTTTTCAATTTGTTAATATCCGAATAATATGAATATAAACTGAAATCTTTATTTGATTCAGAAGTCAATGTAATATTACAAAGCTTAAGTTCAGGAATTTCCTTAGGAATTTTGATATTTGTAGATTCATGTGTGTAATTCTTACTATGTAAAAATTGTGGCCCATGCCACCATAACTGGTTGTTTTTAAGTAAGTGAGGTTCTATACCCCTAGACAAACAGTCTGCAGGATTCTCAACGGTACTGACATATGACCATGAGGCATTTTGTGTGAGATCACAGATAGTTTTGACTCTGTTTGCAACATAAACAGACAATTTTGTGGGCTCTGTGTTAAGCCAAGCAAGAACAATTTGAGAATCTACATATAAATGTACCTTAATGGCAAAATTATTTTTAATTAGTTGATCATACAACTTTTTTGATAGTTTTGCTAGTATCAAAGCGCTATTCAACTCTAATCTTGGTGTGGTTAATGATTTTATGGGATTTACCCTTGATTTTGAGCATAACAACTCAACATTTACTTGATCATTGCTGTTAATGGTTCTTAAATAAACACAACAACCATAAGCCTTCTGAGAGGCATCTGCAAACCCTATTAGTTCAATACATGTTGAGTTTTGTGTGTCAATATTTCTTTTTACTTGAATACAACCTGTTCTTGATAAATTATCAACAAAACATTTAAATTTTTTATTTAAGTTCAGTGGCAATGGTGAGTCCCATGAAACCTTCTCTAACCATGTTTGTTGCATGATTATTTTTGCAAGTACAATAATTGGACCTACTAGACCCAGTGGATCAAAGAGTTTGCTAATGAAACTTAATGTCTGACGCTTGGTGTAGACATCTAACAACTCAGTTTGTGGACAGGAAATGTTCAATACATCCGTTTGTGTGTTATATTTGATACCCAAGGTCTTCACATATTGATCATCACTTTTGCATAAATCAATTTCATTTGAAATCTGTAAAGCACAGGGAATGTCCCTTAATATATGCTCACTGTTTGAACTCCATTTATGAAGTTTAAAACCACCAAGGTTTAAAATGGCAATTAATTGGTTTTTCATATCAAGTAATTTTTGTAAGTCGTTACTACCGGTACAAACATCATCGACATAGCATTGATTCAATAATATGTGTGCACCTTCAGGGTAAGTATGCGCAAATCTGAAAGCTAACTCATTTAAACATCTTGTAGCTAAAAATGGTGAGCTTTTAAGTCCATAGGTGACTGTTTGCAACTGAACACACTGTATTTCCTTTTGTGGTGAATCTCTCCACAATATATTTTGAAGAGCACAGTGTGCTGGGTTGAGGTTAACTTCTCTAAACATTTTTTGAATGTCAGAAAATAACACATATTTATGTAATCTGAAGAGAATCAATATATTAAATAACTCATTTTGGATGCAAGGCCCATTGAGCGACATGTCATTTAAAGAAAAACCTTGATTAGTAGCCATTGAGCCATCAAAAACGACTCTTAGTTTTGTAGTTTTGCTATTTTCGTTTAATACTGGATGGTGTGGTAGAAAGTATACCTGACCAGCTTTTAAATCATATGTTTGAATATCAATGTATTTAGCATGACCCATTGAAATGTAAGTGTCAATGAACGCTTTATAACCTCTGAAAAGTTCAGCATCTTTGTGAAGTCTTTTTTCTAAATTGTTAAAACGTTGTAAAGCTCTTATGAAAGAATCTCCCATGTTTAATTGATCAAAATTTTGTTTTAAAGGTAAGTTAACTTGAAATTTATTGTCTTTCAATATTACAGATTCAGAAAAGATTTTTTCAGCAAGAGCTTCTTCAGAAGCCGACTCAGTGAAAACTTCTGTCACTTGCTCACACTTCCAAAACTGCTCTAAAGTCTTTTCTATATTTTGGGTGCTATCACATTCACTGTTTTTTAAAATGTGTTTGGTACACTTACTTACCGGAGAGTAACTTCTAGTCTTCACCCTTCCAGCCACAATATACCCAAAGTGGGTGTTGTGTAAATACAAACCTTTAGGGATAATAGGTAGTTGTTCACGCAATAAGATTTTAAAGAAAGCGTCACAACCTAATAAGATACTTATTTTTCCAGTTTTATAAAATTCTGTGTCAGCTAACTTGACGTATGAAGGAATTTTTAAATTATCTGTATCTATCTCACACTGAGGTAAATCACTAGTGATGTTTGGCACTACACAGCATACTATTTGAGTCTTGTAAGTGTTGAGAGTAGAAGAGATGTTAAAAGTAGCAGTATGAGGAACTGTGTTGGATTGACCACATATTCCTTTAATATAGGTATAGTTATTGACTAACCTGCAATCAATTTTTTCTGTTAGGTCTGATAACACAAAGGAAACCTGACTACCTGAGTCACAAAGAGCCCTAACTTGAAATTGTTGACCTAACTTGTCAGTTATGTTTACCTTTATAGTAGGCAATAAAACATCAACACATTTATTCATAGATAATGAAACTTGCTTTAACTCCTGTTCAGGCTCATTTTTATGCAGTAAACTATTATGGTTTTGTTTGCAAATTGAACACTTAAAGGCAAATTTACACTTTGACAGGTGTTTGTTTAAGCATAGGGTACACAACTCATTGGTCTTTACATAGCCGAAACGATCAGATAGCGAGGCAAGTTTAAATTTTTCACATTTATATAGTTGGTGATTTTTAGTCTTACAAAATTTGCATACTTGTGTATTTTTGTTTACCTCCTTAGTGGCTACCAAACCTGTCCTGCGGCCGCTGTTCACTGCACAATTTGAGGATGTTTGGCTGTCTGCCACAGTTTCAAGTGCTGCTGCCCGTTGTTCTAAAAATTTAAGAAGTGAATTTAAGTCAGGGTCAGCCTCTGATTTTGTTTCTAGATGAAAGCACCTTAATGTGTGTATGTCGAGCTTGCGTTGCAAAATGCATACAATAATTGCATCCCAATGTTGAACGGGTATATTTATGTTTTTTAAGGCAGCTAAATGCTGTCTGGTTTGAGAAATGATTTCTCTTAAAGCTAAGGCAGTGCACTTAGAAATAGGCTTTAGGTCTAATATAGAATTAACATGATAATTAACGACCTTGTTTTTATTATCATATCGCTCGCTGAGCAATTGCAGTGCGGTTGCATAGTTATGTGCAGTTAGCGATAAATGTTTAATGAGTTCGGCGGCTTCGCCACTTAAATAGGTTTTTAAATAATAGAATTTATCACATTGTGATAGTTTAGTGTTCTTGTCGATGACACTTTTAAATAGGCTGATGAAGTCGTGGAAGTCACCTACCTCACCTCCAAACTTGGAAATATTTATAGGTGGGAGACGTTTCATAGCGTCTTTTTCTTCCTCGTCACGCTCTGCTCCGGGTTTCGGAGATTTACCTGGGCTAGATTTTTCTTCGATGGCATCTTCGAATGCGGCTAAGGCACATAAATATATGGATTCATAGTGGCCAAAGTTTTCATCGTTATTTTCATCTAGAACAGATATATCAATGTTAAATGAGCTATATTCTGAAAAGGCGGTGACCAACCTGTCCTTCTTGACCATAAGCGCCCTTATAGGGGCTTTGTCGATATCCTCGGACTCAACAAACTTACATAATGTGGTTATCGTTCCTTTTGCCTGGCCCCTGGCCAGTATTAGGCGTTTTAAATTGTTTGCCATGATGGCTTAAAAGGTTTGTGTAACTACACAAATTATAAAAACTTGCAATAATAGCAATTTTGCGCATATATGGATGCTACTTAGTTGTACAGAATGCAATGATTGCACAATGCGGAAAAAAATGAGACGTGTGATTCACTTCACTTGATAGAACACCACAAAAATGGCGGATTATGGCGTCGGACAATGGATGAAGATGTTGAAAATCGGCGGATAACTTCCGGCAGCTATGGAGTTTGCTAGAAGTTTCTGGAACTCTCGACGTCGCCGACCAACCGGCGGCCGAGTTGATCGCGGTTCTCGTTCGCACGCGTACACTCTTTTCGTCGAAGGACCATTTTTATGTGGCGGACGCTGGTAATAAAACCACATAAATAACACTTTAAAGTGGACTGTATTTTAATAGAAATAGTTAAAGGTGTTACACTGGCAGATTGCGAATGAAGACTGACTGTTGACATATGTTCGTTCACTTGAACGGAATGAGTGAATTATTATGTATGCTTCATACAAGCATGTCATCTAAAAAGACTTTCTTTTCGAAACAAAGAAAATATTTAGTACCCATACTACCCACTTCTGGCGTTGTTTTATGTACCTACATTACTTTAATGTATCTCCATGTTATTAAATTATATTTTATTAATAGTAATAAATTCTGAAGGGTGACGAGGAACACTAATGCTATTTTCCGTCATGCCATAAAAATGTTTTGATTAATGATTACAGTTTACATTATTTTCATAAATAACACTCATATACTTATATAAAAGAAAAGAGAAGTAAGATAAGCTTACAAAACTCATTTACCACTAAAACGAACGTTTATTTGATCTGAGATATGGTTTATTACGTGTTTCCAATAAACCTACTATCAACGTCATCGACACTACGTCAAAAGCACGTATGAAAGTTTCAACATCAAGTTTCCAGACTTGTCTCGTTTTAAAGGAAACTTGATAAAAGGTTATATCCATATCCAGAAGTATTTTTATATGTATTTAGAAACACTGAATTTTCATATGTTTCTAAGCCGTTTTTTATTTAACCTACTTTAAAACCTGGCCCATTAAATTATGCACTGTTAAAAGTTGAGCCTAAATCCGCAATGTTGCTTCTTTACTGTATAGAGCACAGACCTTGTAATATTCAAAGCTGCCTTTAGTACCGCACGCTTCGTTCAGAGCTTCTCGTAAAGAAAAATTGCGTAAACTTTATACATCGCCGTTATTCCTCGTATCCTGTGTAAAGTAATATGACAGAACAATACCAGAATGATTCGTTACCTTGATCGTGGCTGAATAGAAACATATCGAGCATAAGATTTAGTATTCGCGGAATCCAACACGCCACAATACATTGACCCGACTGTTTACGTTAGATCAGACCCATTTTTATAGAACTCCGTAGATACTCGTATAAAACGGAGTTCACTTGTCTACACTATATTATATTTAAATGAACTGATTTTGCCTAATAACGCCATGGGGTATTCAGGGTGGATTTAATGGCTGGGTATCAGTGGATAACTCCATGTAATAAAAATGAAACTATAAAAGTCATTGCATGGAAACTCAAAAAGCGAAATGCACTAGACGTTAATCCTATCTAGGTGGGTAGAAATAGCTCACCGTCCGGTAAGGACCAGGCCTGGGTCGACGGCGCGTTGTATTCCACGCGCGCCTCAAAGAGATGTCGTCAGCACAAGCGTAGGGGTCCACTAGGGCTGATGCCGGCCGGGGTCGTGGGAAGGTACCAAAGGGTTACCGAGGCCCCTGGCAACACAGGCAACGGAAGGAATACGGGTGGGTTTTAGTCGGTAAGAGTCTGACACACCCTCCTGCTCCGCCCAGAGCGGGAGAAGTTATTTGATGATTTCCCACCCAAAAAAAAAGGTGGGTAGAAAATGTCAAATATTTATCTTACAAGAGTTTGTTTTTTTTCTGTCGCTTTTTTTTCTCATTATTATCATTCTTAAGTATTATTAGACGCAGTACGGGTTGATTAACGATTGTCGGTCGTCAAACGTTAAAAGCCAGCGCAAAAATGCATTCTAACAACTGCTTCAGCTGAAACGGAAAAATCCGTGAATGCATAAACATTAAAACTAATAATAAATAGGTATAATATGTACCTAGGTTCTTGTTCATTTTACAAAGTCTATTTTTATGAATTCCGCTTTGTAAACATTGTTATGCTTAAGCAAGCGATCAAGGTTTGGCAAAGAATTGGTTTTAATGAATGTTTATTGGTGCCTTATCAGCTCCGAAACCACAAACTGCGGTTAATAGCATTGCTGTTCTGTCTAAAAATATATTAATAAGGTTAGATAAAACTGGATACACAATTAAATTATGTTGAATAGGTAATAGTCATATTTTTCAAGAATTCAAAAAATATATACATAATCTACACATATCGTGGGAACCAAACCAAACCTCTAAGAAAAATGTGATAGAACAAATTGCAACAATCAACAATCCAGCCGCATATTATGTCCATTTACTGTATATAGACAACATACTATTACGCACACCATATTACCTTCTTTATAGTACAAGACGTTTATAAGGTCATTATTTTTCATAGAGCCGTGAAACAAAGGAAATAAATCATTCGGCTGATTGTCTATTTATGTTTATTATAAAGACGTTTGCGAGATATTTACATGGATGATGTAATATTTGAAGAGGTGACAGCCTGCAGACAGGTGCCGGATGGAAACTAATTGATCTTCGCCAACTTGAATTCAGTAGTTATCGGAAAAACAATTGCAGTAATTAACGATGTTGGTACTTTAAAGTTTTGAAGTCTTATTGACGATCCAAATTATGATATCAACACAATGTTGAAAATAGTTTAGAATAAGTACATTAAAAACCACAAAGGTTGCAGTTAAAAAAAGAAAATTGAAGGTTGAACCCAAAATATTTTTTTTTAACTCAAAAATGACAGTGATGACACAGACAAAGGTAATACAAACAGGGACAACAGAACAATTTATAATTTTCCCTCATAACGATCATATTCAAATCAAAGAGATAAATGATCTAAAATCACGTTAACCAGATAATGCGGGGTAATTTTGATGTGTGATGTATTACACGCCTCGTGAAGTGGGTGAAGGTTACGATGCAAAAGGTTAAAGGCTCAATATCCAAGATCACTCACTTATGAGCAATATTCAAGTTGTAGATAAAGTAGACACAGTGGAGACTTGTAAGAATGGGTTTTATGTAAAAAAATATAAATAGCAAAATTAATTTTACATTTGATACGAAATGTGCCTTGAATACCGTCGTCACTTTGATAGCAGAGTAAATTGAAAGTTAATAGGAACTATAATTCAGAAAAAAACCTAGTAAGAGTTTTCTGATTTATGTTCAGCAGAAAAGCGACCCAATTACAAAAATTACAAAAGAAAGAATTTGATATATTACTTCCGCTGAAAATATCAGGTTAACGTTCTTCCAGCAATATTGTTATACAATTTGGATATTATTTTAATTTAAGAGACCAATAATCTGATTTAACGGAAAATGATTAAACACAATAGTGAAAATGAGGAGAGGTAATGATTTGTGCAATAAAATCATATTATTTTGATATAAAACGAATTCAAGTAAACACTAAAAGAAAACGCGTAGCAGGAATTCGTACTTTCGTAGTAAATTCTCAGAAAATCGGTAAATTCTCCGAATAAAAAAGATGGATCATGCAGACTGTGCAAAGATGACATCGAATCTTATTGCATATGTTTCCAACTGAAAGTGAGTCCAGACAATTTTTTATTTAGTACTGGAGAGGTGCCAGGACCATTTACCACTAAAAATGAAGATTTAATGCACTGTAACTTGGAAATGCATAATGATATTTCCACCACGATAATAAAACGTAATGCCACGTAATTTTCCTGCATGTGGCATAGGTAAATGTATTGCACAACGGAATAATAACTTTACACTATACGAATTCTAAGATACTGGAATATCATATTTATTTTACACACAATAATATTCTAAAAGGTTCAATGATCGTAATAATATGCACAATATCCAAATATTTTCCTTATACTGCACGACATTTTCTTTTCTTATGTCTAATTTGTTTACAAGATGTGTATAGTAATTCATAGGTGAACTTTGAAGTGCAAACAATGATTATAATTTTCACAAGCTACATTTATTTCAGTGCAGAATGTCTATGTATAATTTTAATTCAATCAGGAAGCATTCGTGTTGAATACAGGTTGGATACCGATTAAAAGTATTAACGAAACCGTTGGAATTGTATCTACCTATAAATTTCAGCATTAATAATTACCATTTCAAACTTAGCTACCAAGAGACCGGTTCACGAGGTACGGACTTGAGTAAACAACTTTGTTATAATTTCTTTAAGCTGCACCTCTCGCCAAGAAACCTAGAAGTAGCCACCGCCAGAAAGTACTCTGATCAATGACATTAGTCACGCCGCTGCCAAAGCAAATGAAAAACTAAAACATTGGCAAGTGCAAATTCAACAATAGATGAGTTACTCAGCCTCGCGAATGACTTGTTAGACCTAATATTAGATCCAGTCAGTAGTAGCTTTAGATGCGTTCGTGTATTTTTAGCTAAGAATGTTGGTTTAGACGTTCGCTATAGCGCTTAACACAACGGAGTCGGTAGTAGCCCATGTGGTAATACGGGTGAAGAAACAGCATTGATTCTTGCTCTACTGCCAGGCGTACGTGAGTAGACTCCAAGTTTCGCATTTCGGCTCAATCTTTAACATCCTGGTTAGCCAAACAACGTTGATAAATAGCATACAAAATTAATGGTTGCAAATTCTACTAACAAACAAGACAAATAGATTTCCTAACTTAAAGTGATGCTGCTGTCTGTGATACAATTTGGGAGGGGTTTTTTAAGAGTTGACGATGCTACATGGTTCGATTTTGCCTGGAAAAACCTTGTTAGGCAGTCCTAACAAGGTTTTTCTGGGCCACTGCCCAGTTACCAAAAAACCTTCTTTGTTCAAGATTGATTCACTCTTTAGTGACGATCAAAGAATGCAAATCTAAACATACACCGGAGATACCTAGGTACTTCGAGTTTTATAGTTTCAAAGCACCCAATTAAAGGCCTAATATTGTTGTTTCATACAGAAACATGCGTTCCGGCGTTTTATTTAGTCTGACACCTACTCAGGTACTCACAAGATCTCTAGGCTAAGATTTTCCTGGAAATATCTCTTACGTAGGTCTGCTGCTCATTTAAGAATATTAGTGCATCGACTTCTCAGCATCCTAATTAAAGTTATGCCTCCAATTTCATCACTACCTTCTTGTAATCTTCTATGTCGGGCTGGTTGTCCTTGAGGTACACAGCAAAACTTAAGTTTTCTTCCCAATAACATAAGTACATATATGCTTCAGCTTCAAACTAATGATATTGATGAAACAAAAGTAGCACTTACAGCAATTTTGCTTCTGTCAACTGTATTAAACTTTTGATAATGTAATTCAAATGTATATAATTGAAACACCTGTCGAAAGATCACGTGGTACGTATGTACCACGTGATCTTTCAGTGCTAATGTTACGTCACGCGGCGATCGATCGTTGCAATAAGTACAGCAGATGTTCGTCTGTTTGTACAGATGTCTTCTATGTGATGTCGGTGCAACTACATTGGATACAATCCACTGAACACTGAAATGAAGATGATTGAGCTTCCTTACGTTAAGCTTAGAGAATGTCATCTATGCAATTTTCTATTGCAAGAATTCTAAACTTCAGATCTTCTGAATCATCAGTGTTTTACCCAACTGTAAAGCATTTCCATAAAATCAATCACGTACCCATCACCCCGATCACATTCACGTCAAAGCTCATCTAGTCTGAAGTAGTCAACAGTCAATTCGAACTGCCAGGTAGATGAATGTGCTATATATTGTTTCCTTTTTGTTTATCCTAGAAGGTAAACAGGAGATAACACTCTTTGTTAAATAAATTGTACTGCCACTTAAGAAGAAATTTTTACTCGAACAATAACATTAGATAGATATTTTGTATGTGTGATCTAAGCGAAGCTATTAGTATCCATCCAGTGCTTCTTTAGTCTTACGGTGAAAATTTGGTATACCTACCTAGACAGGAAAACGAACAAATGCCATGCAATATCAATTCAAATATCAGTATTGAACATAAAGCTTGGAAGTTTACCGATTTTACAAATTTCTCAAGCTTTTTCTGTATTAGAGATGGATTCGATTCTCCGTCAGTTTACTAGCTATTGGGTACCAAGAGGTTCAGAAACCTCTTTATAAAGCCCATTAAACACTGTTACAAAGGGATCTAGGCTATGCAATTAAAGGCCACAAAAAGACTTTCTTCATCAAAAGACTGTTTAACTTCATAGATAGCTTGCGATAACAATGTAGCAAAATAATACGTATAGATAGATGTGCTAGAACATTTTGGAAGCGCATGCTAACGCCCGCCCACCTCTCTGAGTTATGTGCTGCCGACGGATCAAAGAGCCGGGGCGATGTGCGTAAGGCGCGTAACTGAACATTCCTAACCTCATGAAAACCACGTGCTTTGCATGTCGATAAACTCTTTACATAGTTGTATAATCATCATTACTCTAGCCTTTTTAATTATATTGAGGTCAAATTCCAGGTGAATGTTTCCCACCATTCACTCTATCTTTCTTTTAGCTACCTGACATCTTCCTTATTCCTGTAGTTAAAAGGAGCTCTGTCTTTCTTCTGTCTGACAATTTTTTAGTCGGATATCATGGTGATGAGTGCACTCATTATCTTCAACTTTGTTTTATCTTTGACATACGATAATAATCTTATCGTGCAAATTATTATGTCTACTTTTGCAAATTCAAATTTTCAAGGCGCTAAATTGTGGGGTGCGACAATCGTTGAAAGGATCCGGCAATTGGGACTCGAGGTGGCCCTAAACAAATCCGAGACCAAGTGTTTTCATGGTCCCGGGTCGACGGCGCGTCGTATTCCACGCGCGCCCCAAAGAGATGTCGTCAGCACAATGTAGGGGTCCACTAGGGCCGATGCCTGCCGGGCGCGACCCCGGAAGGTACTAATGGGTCACCGAGGCCCCCGCAACACAGGCAACGGAAGGAATAGGTTTTAGTCAGTAAGAGCTACACACACCCTCCCGCTCCGCCTAGAGCGGGAGAAGTTATTTGATGATTTCCCACCCAAAAAAAAAAAAAAAGTGTTTTCATGGTCCTCGGAAAGCGCCACCGTCAGGGTCCCAAATAACGGTCGATGTGAACCCCTACTGGTGGTTCACATCGGCGTCGAGTCGACGAAGTACTTGGGACTCGTCCTCGACAGCCGGTGGAACTTCATGAAGCATTTTCGACGTTTGGCTCCCAAACTGGAGCGGGCCGGGGCTGCCTTGAAGTGGCTCCTGCCCAATCTAGGGGGTCCATATGCCTCCTGCCGGAGGCTTTACGCGGGGTCGTGCTGTCCATGGCCCTTTACAAGGCACCTGTGTGGGCGCGTTCCCTGACGCTGCGGCCAGCCCGCCGGTTGAGCGCGGCCCAAAGGGTCAGCGCCATCCTGCTGGTCCGGGGATACCGCACGGTCTCCGGTGAGGCGGCGAGCCTCCTTGCCGGATTGCCGCCATAGGATCTAGAGGCAAAAGTCCTCGCGCACGTATGGGAGTGGCGCGAGGAGGTGAAACGACGGGGAGTAACTCCGCTGCCGCGAGAAATCACGGCACAGTGGACAGAGCTCCAGTGGTATATCATGGCGATATGGAGAGTGCGACTGTCGCAACCCAGTGCTGGGCACGCCACAGTTGTGGCGATAAGTCCCCTCTTTGAGGAGTGGCTAGAGAGGCACCACGGCGTCCTCACCTTCCGTCTGACGCAGGTCCTCACCGGACATGGCAGCATAGGGAGGTTCCTGTCTCGGATAAGGCGGGAGGAAACGCCCGGGTGTCACCACTGTGTGGATCGCCCGGAGGACACGGTGGAGCATACGGTGGAGGTCTGCCCGGCTTGGGCAGAGCACCGCCGTGTCCTCGTGGAGGCGATCGGTGGCGGAGATCTTTCGCGTACGTTTGGTATGGAGCGAGAGGCCAATGGCAGCCATTACCTCCTTCTGCGAAGCAGTAATGCTCGCAAAGGAGGAGGCGGGACGGTTGAAGGAAAGGCAAATTTCACGCCCTCTTGCCCCAGGAGACGCCCTGGGCGTCGGGAATCCCGGGCGGATTTCCGGCCAGCGTAGGCGCGGGCTTGCGGATGATGAGCAATGGGTAGCTCGCCGTTCGATAAGGACCAGACCCAGGTCGACGGCGCGTTGTGTTCCACGCGCGCCTTAAAGAGATGTATCCAGCACAAGTGTAGGGGTCCACTAGGGCCGATGCCTGCTGAGGTCGTGGGAAAGTCCGGAAGGGATAACAAGGCCCCTGGCAACACAGGCAACGGAAGGAACCCAGGTGGGTTTTAGTCAGTAAGAGTCTGACACACCCTCTCGCTTTGCCCAGAGCGGGAGAAGTTATTTGATAACTTCACACCCAAAAAAAAAAAAAGATTAGGGAATTGTGCTCAAGATGACATACTCAGGTAAGATGACACAGAGCGTACATCTGTTAAACTATACGCGCCACAAGTGCCTTGATGACGTTTACATGTCCGCTCACAGATGGCGTCACTACTCAAAACTTTAGTGACCGCCCACTTGCGTTGTTTGGATGTGGTGTATGTTTTGATTTCGCCACTCAAAAATATTTTTGTGTTGAAAGTGTTCCGATAAATTTGTATCAGGTACGTTTTTTGTTGTATTGACTACTTTGTTATGAACTGTGATTAATATGTGCTATGAATATCGAAGAATGAATTTAGTAACCTTTAAGTTTTAAGTCACAAAAGGCATCAAATATTGTTTACTTCGTAGGGTAAGATGACATAGCAACCGTCGGCTTAAGATGATATAGTGTGTCATCTTACCCAGACGTTCTCGACGTGTAAGAATACTTTAAAATCCTGTTTTGTTTACTTTCACGATGCCCGGCAATTATCAAAGAAAGTCTGTACGTAATTTGTGGTCAAAGGAAGATATGGCAAAGGCCATTGAAAGCGTCAAAGAAAACAAAATGACCCTGGCTTAAGGCCTCGAATACATCGTCGTCACTTCCTGAATGTTCCTGTAAACCTTGGTCGTTTCAAGCCTCCCTTTGAATCGGCCATAGAACAGCAGTTAGTGGAGCATATACTTAATTTTGAACAGAGATTCTTTGAGTTTAACACCACTGATGTCAGAAAATTAGCATATGAATTTGCAAAAAAGGCAGGACTATCTAAAAGATTCGACGAAGGTACACAAATGGCAGGTTGGGATTGGGAGCGCAACCCCTCCATCTCGTTGAGGGCTCCTGAAACCACTTCCGCAGCAAGGGCGAGAGCTTTCAATAAGCCCCAAGTGATGAAGTTCTTTGAGTTCTTTGAGAAACTGGTGACCGATAATGATATTCCACCGTCAAAAATTGATAACATGGATGAATCTGGCCTCAGCACCGTCCAAAAGCCACCAAAAATATTTGCACAGAAGGGGAAAAAACAAGTCGGTGCATTGACAAGTGTTGATTGAGACCAGCATGTCTCTATCGCTGTCTGTGCTAATGCTGCTGATAATTTCATTCCAGCAGCAATGATTATCCCAAGAAAGAACTATAAACCTGAATATTTTGATGGAGCTCCTCCAGGAACCTTGCAGCTATGTTATGAAAGTTCTAGGTTCTGACAGGAACTCCTTTCATGGACGAAGTTAAAGCGCAAGTCCAAAATAAAAAAGAAAAGGAAAATCGCAAGAGCGTTAGAGCTCGTAAGCATGTGAAGCGTGCTATCCTTCAGGATGACTCAGATGCGGAAGATTTTACTCAAGATGCTATTGATAATGATGACTCCGATGCTGCCATGCCTTTATTGCGACGAGTTATATAGTAAATCGAAGCCCGGGAGCGTTGGGTATGTTGCCAATTATGTAAGCGATATTGCCACACTCTATGTGCTGGCGTTGCAGCAAGACCGAAGCTGTTCAAATGCGAATTATGCACTGATAACTAACCTATGTCAAATTAGACTGAGGTTTGTCATGTTACCCACTTAGACCTGGTCGGTGTTTTTCTTATTTTATTTCAGTTCTGTTTTTATCTTAAGGGTATTACATTGCTCGATGACCTTGATGATTTGATCTCCGTTCTGGTATTTGTTACTTTGGCGCCACCTACCGACAAACGGCCATACTTCACTACAACGAACTGAAGATAAAGCAAGAACACAGATGTGTCGCAGAATTGTCATCGTTTTTGCCTATTTTATCCGCTCTCTGAGAGATTTAATACATTTTGTCCCTATACGAGTCTTGTACGAGTACCTACATCATAATTTGTATTTATTCTGTAATTGTAGATGCACTTTGCTTAATGAACTAGTTTTCATCAGTTATTTTATTGAGCACGGGTGCTACTACATGATACATTTTGAAGGTCTGATGATGACCAGGTAAGTGCTTATCGGTGCTCAGTAACGGAAATAGTTAGGATGACCTAGCTTTTAACATTTATCTAATGGAGCACGGGCGCTACTACATGATACATTCTGAAGGTCTGATGATGACCAGGTAAGTGCTTATCGGTGCTCAGTAACGGAAATAGTTAGGATGACCTAGCTTTTAACATTTATCTAATGGAGCACGGGCGCTACTACATGATACATTCTGTAGGTCTGATGATGACCAGGTAAGTGCTTATCGGTGCTCAGTAACGGAAATAGTTAGGATGACCTAGCTTTTAACATCTGTCTAATTGAGCACGGGTGCTACTACATGATACATTGTGAAGGTCTGATGATGACCAGGTAAGTGCTTATCGGTGCTCAGACTCCGTTCACCAAAGGTTTAATACCCAATTTTATTCAAGACGGTAAAAATAGTCAGCCGGTATATACAGTGTAAATTCTTTATAACGAAACTCAATGGCCCGAGCATTTTTTCGTTATGTAGAGTGATGAAAGAAAAATACCTGGATTTCACATAATACTTTTTGATATTTGAATTAATATGCTCCTAATTACATTATCTAAGGGCAATGGCACACGTGTTCTAAGCAATTAACAATAACAAAAGCAAGGCGGCTGTTTACGACCTCAAGTGTCTTTCTTAGAAATTTTGGCACCACGAAGACAAATTCGGAGTCTTTTGTTAAATGATAACATGAACAAAAATACTGATAATACCTAAATGTTTACTGACGCCTAAATATCAACTACTTTTTCAAATAATAGACTAGCTGCTGCCCGCGGCTTCGCCCGTGTGGATGTCGGAAATTATCCCACGGGAACGTGCTAGCGGGACAAAACCTATGTTACTCCTTACAACTTCAGCTATCTTCCAGTTAAAGTCCCATCAAAATCGGTTCAGCCGTTTCGGAGATTACCCAGAACAAACATACAGATAGACAGACAAAAATGTAAAAAATTGGCATATTGTTATAAATACCGTTTATGCTTTCATATGCATTTAGTAAAAGCTGTTATTTTGACGTTACAAACAGACACTTCAATTTTATTTATTTGTATAGATAATGGTTGTTGCGCTATAAAAAGTGCAACAATGTACGAGTTTTAAGCCTAGACTAACCAAATTAAATAAATGTTTGCGTTATATTAAGTTTTTTGTTACATTAAATTATGTTATGAAGAGTTTACACTGTATATATTTAAAACAATAGACATGGGTTAAAAAAAATTGTAATAAAATATCGTCACTCTGAAAAAGAATATATCTAATAGATGCCGCAGTGTAAGCAAGCAGAATAAGTTACCGGCATAATTTGCGCCGCCTCCTCATTAACCGCCATACTAGACAGATCGTGTGTTTCTGTTACCGGCTGAAGTACCTGATCTTGTAATTGAGAATTTCGCTGGATTGTTAATTGCCTAAAAAATAATAACTTAAGTAAGATAAGGTACTGTTTTACTATTACAGTCTGGTAATAAGCCACTCACCACAAAAAAACTAAAATGTATTTTAACTAGGTATTTTATTCTTAAAACCAAGTCTGAAATTTTCCGAGTCACCTTAGTCTCCATGAGCCCTTTCAAATGAGTCCACACACGATGGTTCTACGGGATGCCGTTAATGAGATCCTATACTCACTTTCGGAGTCCACCATCACGTAGGTGACATCACCAGTCGCTTTGGTCTCCATGAGCTCTTTCAAATGAGTTCAAACACGACGGTTCTACGTAGTGCCGTTAATGAGATCCTATACCCACCTTCGGAGTACACCATCAGGTAGGTGACATCATCAGTCACCTAGGTCTCTATGAGCACTTTCAAATGAGTCCAAACACGATGGCTCTACGTAGTGCCGTCAATAAGGTCCTTTACCCACCTTCGGAGTCCACTATCATGAGGTGACATCACCAGTCGCCTAGCTCTCCACGAGCTCTTTCAAATGAGTCCAAACACGACGGTTCTACGTAGTGCCATCAATGAGATCCTATACCCACCTTCGGAGTCCACCATCAGGTAGGTGACATCATTAGTCACCTAGGTCTCCATCCTCCATCAAACGAAATTCTCGAGATAGTTAAACGATAAAAAAATAAACACCAAAGAAATAATAATATGTATATACACTAAAAGGGTAGGTACTAATTACCAATAGTTTTGGAGAGCTCGTCCACGCTTCACTTTACATTTATTTTTATATTTAGGCATATTCAAGCTTACTCTATGATGGGTTCAATAAACAAAACAAAACTACAAACTACTTTATATACATTTACAAACTTAATTTCTATTCTTATTTTACGAAATATTTATATTTGTACTATTTACAATATGATTTCATTCAGAACGTGAACTTTACTATTTTATTTGAAAAAAATAACGCGTGTATAGTCCACCCATCACCAGAGTCATAGAGACACTGAAGTGTCGCGTCCCGAGTGTGCATCACAGGCCTTTCTCGCGAAGTTTCGGGTTTTTATTTATTATTAAAAAATATTTAAATAAATACGAAAAAAAAAACAATACAAATTGTTAAATACGTCATTACGTATTTTTTGGTATAAAATTCATGCCGAACTATTCAGCCATTACCGAGAACATTTGCAATTTAGGTTGAAAAAGGACCTATTTACTATATTTTTTTTCCAAAATTTGGGAAAGTTTATTAAAATTTTAAATAATACAATGTATTTGTAATGACCTTAAGTATAACATATATTTTTTATATCGAAAACGTACAAAAGGATTCATCTACAAACTTCTTTAAAGATACGGTATATTTGGGATTTGAGCGATGTAATCCCCTTAAGCGTTATGATCATTTTGTATGCTTCGTAAATAAACGACTTTAATGTGTACCCTTAGATTTATTTTTTATCACCTTGGAATAATCAAACATTTGCCTCCAAACAAAAAGTATGTCATCTTAAGCACAATTCCCTATAAATAATTGCATATTTTGATGATCATCATTGCACATTTTCTATGCATATCAACAATAGTACCTAATTATCTTTATTCGAATTTCTTATCTAAAATTCTATGTTATTCTTATTCAGACTTAATAACCTGTGAATACGTAAGAAGCAAAAAACATTAGTTCTATAATTAGGTATTTTAATACAGATTTTCTTGGAAACTAGAGGTTTTTTCATCGAAATGTCTAAGCTAATTTTGTTGAAATAAAAACTGTTAACTATGCTATAGTTTTGTGGCTAATTGGCGGAAGTTGGGGCACATTTTGAAAAACCTCGGATTTTATAGTATCATGTACAGACCGTTATGGCACAGATGCCTACGAGCATCGCTGCCCTCGGGCTTTCACTACAGATCGCTCCGCTCTTATGAACGGGCTTATTTCCATATTCTTCTATAAAGCTGTTATTTACTTTGTGGAGTTCAATATATTGTTTGGAATTTAATATTTACTTGTAAAGTATTATATTGTTTTCAATTACTGTGAATGTGAAGCCTATGTGGATCATTGTTGTTTTTTTTTTCTCATTTAGTATTAATCATGGTCTGGCAGTTTGAGTAATTTATGCGGCCTACCCAAATGTTCTTTCTTTGGTATTGTTCGTCGAATCGTTGAGCTCCTTAAGTTGAGCTGCACGATTGCTGACAAATGCGTGCACTGGCTGGACAGGTCCACTCAATCTGTGTGGTTCTTTCCTCAAAAGGACCATTTCAGACACCAATCTACATGGCCTTCACATGATCTGACTAAGGTTATGTCTGGACTTTAAAAGAGACTGTGACCTCTGAGTTTGTTTCGGCCTTTCTTCTCAGAGTAGTCAGATCGGAAACGCCGACCTCATCTAGCTTTATTTAAAAAATATGATTGACGTGTAAAAGTGTTTGTACAAACCAACTTACAGAAAATTTATCATTTAGAGGTGGTTACAATTAGGTATTAGGATGAGATCCAGGTGCTCTGACGTAATTGCACTTAAGATCATAAAATACGTCTTTTCCTGTTATCTAACTTGTTTATTTTTTTGAACTTCTTCAATACGCTACTCACATACTCATACATAAACCCATACCTTCCCGTGGGGAAGGCAGAAACTACAGAACGCCACCTGCTATATATGTTCGTCATAATATTTTTTCTCTTCAGATATTCGCATTAGCCCCTAACTTGCACACGCACTAATAGCAAAAAAGTGTTGCAACGCTCCGCTGCATCGACTATCGATTTCGTTCACACCGACGACAACGCTAATTATGTTCCTAGGAAAAAAAAATAGGAACATTTGTTTTTCGTATCTATTTTAACGAGTGAAAAATGGTGAATAATTTAGGTCTATTAATTTCGGTCTAAGAAAAACTTATCGATGCCGACAAAGCAATTTATGGAAGCTTTGTGTAAATTAGCACTAAAGTTCTTATGTACATGCAAGAATAAAATTCTTACATAATTTAATTGAGCACAAGATTTATATGATAATATCGTTCAATTGTACTCCTAAGCTGTTTATGATGTCAAATAATCGCTATCTACAAATACAATGATGGAAATCAAGTTATATCTATAAAATACATTGTATTCAGATAAATTAAACGTTGCAAAAGTGATTTTATTCGTGATATAAGCGAAACTATTAGTATCCATCCAGTGCTTCTTTAGTCTTACGGTGAGAATTCAGTACACTCGTACCTAGACAGGAAAACGACCAAATGACATGGCATTCTGGTTTGAGCACTTGGTGCATAGTATGGTAACGCCGGGAGCAGCAAACACTTGCAGCAGCAGTTACCGTGCTTTGGGTTACATATCTCCGCGATAAGCGTAAGTCCCTGGGATGTGTAGCCGGCTTGGACGCAAACAATGTCGCAGTGAGTTTTGCGGTACACACCGGAAAAAAATCTGATTTTTCTTAATGATGATCAAATTACAACAAGCGCAAGAACATCCCCATTGACCATGAAGCTATGCTTACCAATAAAATAACAGTAATAATTATAATAAAATATCAACAACAAAGAATTCATTAACCTTTCCAAACTCGAACTATCACGTGACTTTGTCTAAGAGGAAACACTGTCCCGTCTGTCAGGACGACGATTCCATCCAAAAGAAGAAGATGATAAGAACCAATCCGTCACCTAGCAATTAGCCCGTCTCTAGCCCACCTACCTACACGTTCAAACCTCGTCAAAATCCGAACAACATCGTCTCGATGATATAACATTGTTGTGACGTGTTTTTTCGACGGAAGCGACCGTGACTAGCCGTTGACTGGCGAGCCAGTCGGTCGGCACTAATTACTGCTCCTGCGCTGCCCCGTGGTGGCGCTACGCTGATGATTATGATTTTAATTGACTAACTACTAGTTGTGAATTGTTGAACTTGAATGTAGTGATTTTTGTTTTAATAAGGCGTGCGTTTACGTTAAATGGAATTAATAAATCATATTATTTTAGTAAGCATACACTGCTTTTGGAATACATATTTGGTGATCAGAAAAAAAAACTTTATTGGAAACAATTCTATAATTGGAGTTGTAAATGATGGATAGGTAGAACTGGGCAGCATAAGGGATGTTTAGAGGTACTATAAATGGAAATCTTCTTATGGGAAATCTGTTCTCAGCCAGCAGCTACACAGCAAATGCCAAATCACATGATGTTAATACTTTTTTGTCGACTTTTTGCAGCTAGCAACACAAACGGTGTCAGACTGTTTGATAACTAATATTAATGGCTGGCATCGCTTTGTTTATAAAAAAAACTACTAATGGTTCATGCTAATTAATAGTTTATTTTTTTACAATAACGAAGTTTGTGAATGTTTGTAAGCACTAGATGGTAAGGACAGAAGAATGTTAATTGTTTTGATTTGTTGATTAAACGGTACGTTTCCTGTCGGCTATGGAATTGTGGCGCATGTTTGAAAGGGGTAGATGTCCGAAAATAAAAAACAAATACAGGAATTATTAATACTGAGAGCAGTGGTGGCCCAGTGCAAACGGTCGTACCTTACGAGTTGTAGGTCGTAGCCGTAGGTTCAAACCCAGACAAGCACTTTACTTTGTGTAAATTATTTAATCACCACTGCTCTCAAAACGGTGAAGGATTACGGTCCACTTTCTTTCACAGAGAGGAAACCCGTGTTCCAGCAGTTGGGACTTTATAGGCTGATAAAGAAACATTCATTAGAGCTTAGTCATGGGCGCCACTGCCAATAATGAAGAAAAGTTGATATTACTAAAACAGAGCAAAAAACTGTATATCATAGACAGATCTATAGATTTATGTTGATGAACATATAGCAGAATCGAATATCCTTTTAAAATAATTGTCAGTAATCGTGCAGCTCAACTCAGAACTTAAGGAGCTCAACGATTCGATGAACAATACCAAAGAAAGGACATTTGGGTAGGCCGCTTAAATGACTCAAATTGCCAGACCAAGATTAAAACTAACTGAGACAAAAAATAAAAACAATAATCCACATAGTCTACACATTCACAAAAATTTAAAAAAAATATATAATACTTCAAAAAGTAAATATTATATTAATATCATTGTATATATAAAAAATCATCAATGTCACACTTAGTATAAAAATTGATTTAGTATAAAATTAGTTTGTTGCCTGGGGGTACATTGGAGTAGCTTAATTAATCCCAAGCCTTTTTGTCGTCCAAGTAATCTTTAACTTTATAGAAACCTTTTTGACAGAGTTTCTGTTTAATAAATAATTTAAATTTATTGAGGCTCGGTTCTATAACATGGCTTGGGAGTTTGTTGTAAAAACGTACGCAACTTTGGCACTTAAATAGTTAAATGAATTACTAATTTTTTGGCTAGGCTCCAAAAAATTGGGATTATGACCCCCCATATTCCAAATTCATTTATATTACATATGTTCCAAATTTCAACTTAAACGGTCCAGTAGATTCGGAACAAATTGGCTGTGACAGATGGACGGTACGGAACCCTTAACACGCATTGAGACCAACTCTGAAATCTCACACAAATAAACCAATTCAATAACATCTCCAAATATTAACAAATTATCATTCTCAAATTCAATCCACAACACTACTTAAATTTCGATACCAGTTTTCAACACAACACTCGAGATCGCACTACATAACAATATTATCGAATATCATTTGTCGATAGCGCGCTTCACTAACCGCTAATAACAGATGAGTAGCCGACATAGACGTACTTGAGAAATGAATCATGCAACTCGCGAAGTGGTTGAACGATGGATATAGGGATATCCCTAGATTATAATTGTATTATAATAACTAGAACGAGATGCGTTATACGAAATTGATGAATTGGAGAGTGTAGTGTTTTTTTTTTTAGTTTATTTGTCAAAAAATTTGAGAGGTGTGTGAGCTAATAGCACTCACTTGGCCTCATTCCATACATAAAGTTGCCCGAAAAGTTCATTTATTTGTGAAAATTTAAAATTGTAACTTATCTGAAGGACAATTCCCGTAATAGTAAACGTTCAAAATCTAGTCGCAATAACATATTGGCTAAAACTTGTCAAAAATGTAGGTAAATTTGAAGTATTTTTGACGAACTGAGACAAGTTTTTAATTAAATCTGATATGCTTTCAAGCTATAAAAGTTTCATCAAAATCGGTTCAATAGTTTAGAGTCTAGATGTGATATAGTCAGGGGCGGCATTCGACCAAACGTGGACGTTGGTGACATCAGTTTCGATCATCAGCATCTGCAGTCGAAAGAAAAACGTTAGAATGAATGAGCTGAATTATACACTTATGTATGAGTTTTATTGCTAATCAAAACCTAACAAAAATTATATAAACAAACACAAATTATAATAGAGGAACTTTTCGGCTTTTAGTCTCATTGAATTTTTTCAAGATTCATAGCTAACACCAGCCGCTATTTCTAATGCAGACAAGTTTGTGAAGTAATCCTACTTCAAAATTTTCGAGCTCGCTTCGTTCGCTCTTGCCGATGCAAACATTTTTAACTCACCGCCTTGGGAGGTTAAAAATAGGTTGTCTTTTAAACATTCTTACAGAAATAGATACTTTGTCGTTGTTGACCTATGCAAAAATGTAGGAATAATTAGAGCGAATAGAGCGAGCGAATCAATCAATCAATCAATCAATCAACTCATCCTATAACAGTCCACTGCTGGACACAAGCCTCTCCTAGGCTGCGCCACAACATCCTCTCCTCCGCCTTTCGCATCCAGTCTTTCCCAGCTATCTGCAGAGTAAGCATGCTGAAGTGGCAGTGGGCTGGCCATATTTGTCGAAGGACCGATGGCAGGTGGATCAGACGAGTCCTGGAGTGGAGGCCGCGTATCGGGAAGCGTAGTGTGGGATGCCCGCCAGCTAGATGGACCGACGACCTTAAAAAGGAGCGAGCGAAGCGAGCTCGAAAATTGTAACATGCTAAGTTTATATTTTGCATACGTAAAAGAAAGAATAACGTTTATTTGGACACAGTTCGTGAAATACAAAATACAAATAACAAAATTTAAAAAGCCGGGCGGAAATATATACTCGTACGAATAACTAAACTGTTAATAACTTTTTCAATTGTCAAGGTCTTGGCTTCATACATCAAAATCAAAAGTCATTTATTCAAACTAGGCTGAGAATCAGCACTTTTCGAACGTCAAAGTTACAAAAGACAGTCCCCCAAAAACGCCCGCCCTTCACCACTTCTTAGAGCTTTAGCTGGGAAGAAGAAGTGGTGCAAGAAACTCCCCAACAGCGCACCTGTCTCTTTAGTTATATAAACTTGATTCTATACAATTTGTGTGCAAAGTGATTAACACCACGAAACACAAAAAAATAAATTTAATTACTTGCCATATGTTAGCTAGCATACGCCAATATACCAACAAAACAATGAAAACTACTCATGCAGAAATAAAAATTACTACATAAAAACGTAAACGGTACTTAATACCTAAATATAAGACTCCAGGGATAAAGGGTGTGCTCGCTTACATAGCTGAACTCGAAGTGAGAAATGATAAACTAGCACCATCGAAGTAAAATAAATAAAGACTACCAGTCACCACAAGCACCACCCGGTCACGAGCATAACAAAGATCAGCCATCATCCCCCTCGCCATATTGGAGGAAAGGAGGCAACCTGACCCGCGACGCTACCGCAGGCAGTGACATCTAAGGGAGCATGACGAACTTGCTGCCGGTGACATACATTTTGTAAACGTCTCCTTTGTAGGAAATGCAGTGTTTCGATGGTGAATATTCGTGAGCATCCTAATCCAACGTGACCACAACCTTTTTTGAGAGCTTGAACCACTCCTGGATTGCGACTGAGATCGGACTGCGAACGTTCTTAAGAATACTGGAATTCTCAGGAGTTCAGAAAGTGGCAACAATTCTCAAAGATAAAATTGACGTAACTATTGACATACGCATTTTGGCATATATTTGTGGAAGACAAATATATGCCAAAATGCGTATGTCCTTCAAACTTTGCCAGATTTGGCGCTCAACATAGACAACCTGTGCTCAGAATTGAATATTACGATTATTATCTAATTTGGCTTGATGCCTATCACATAAGATCTGACACTGCTACTGTGATACGTTATAGTACAAATCTTCGGAACTATTGAGGCCAAACTGACTCTGACATTGAACAAACAAACTATGAAAGAGAAGCTCTTGGGGAAATTTCAAGACAAGCTACAAAACTGATGGCTCTAGTAATTTCGTAAAAGAACAAAAAGTCTTTCTAGGTAAAACCCAAAGACACAGCTGGTACGTAATATAATACAATTTATACAGAAATAACAAAAACAGTGCGGTGAAAACGCAAATCTTACTCATTACCTTCAAAGTACCGAATGAAATCCCCAGACGAATCCGGAATTGAAACACATTGTTATGTTATTCACAGAAGTATATCTTTCATTACAGTGATACACGTGGAAAACAAGTGTGTCCACGATTTATACCAGATTTTACGGCTTTATTTCCATAAAGTCGTAAAATCTGGTACAAATCGTGGAGATTCAGATTGCATTAAATTGTCTTGACTGTTTGCCTTGGTAATGAAAAATTATGATCAGCACTTTCAAGTCTCGTGAGGGTATCACTTTGTGTTCTTCTGTAAGGGAACAGTTCGAAAGGACCTTTTGGTATACAACGGTAGTATGCAGGTACCTAATTTAAACCTATCAAATCCCTATAAGGAGTCTGATGCCTATCGCATTCTTAACAGATCACTGTGGGTATCTTGAGGATCTTTTTCCACATCGTTCGGTGACCAAATCTAACAATATCTCTCGGTCAGTCCCTCTATTAGTAAGATTAGCTTCGATTATACATGTCATGATAATCAAATTACGCTTCGTAACCACATCGGTCAAGATATTTTTAACATAAAAAAAAATATTTTGAGTAGTACCACTACCACGAGTCAACCGCAAAAAATCATTCGCTCGATTGCCCATCATTTAACATGATATTAAGCGGGCCAGAGACTAGTCATCAATAAGACTCTCAATCGCTTACTACCTACCTACCTATATACACTATATCAAATATAATCTGATTGATCAAGAAATAAAATTATTATGACCTATCAAACATTTCAAGTGCATACTTAAATATTATATTTCTAAATATTATAAGGGTGATCGTAAATTAGGTAATAACTTCTTTATATGCTGGAAAAGAGTCTTGAAAAGTTTAGTTCTTGATAATCAAATGTTGTTAAAGGGTGTATTGTGTGTGGGAGAAAGGTTGGACAATATTTTACTGGGTAATTGACATGTCAGAGTAATGATACTGGCTTTTGAAAATCACGGTCCCCGGTTATTGCATGTGGGTACTGGGAACTAGGTAGCGATTTTATTCACTACGACTTTTCAAAACGGATGCTTCAAAGGCTGTAATTTGATCTGCTCGCGAGCACGCGATTTTTTATCTATGAGTATGAACTAAGTAACTTTTTCTATTATTGGAAAATTCGTGCTTATCGAACGAATAGGGTAATATTAATATTCAGGAAAGCAAAAAAGAAAACGAATATACAAGAAATGAACTAGACGACCCCACTACATTCCTAGAACAACCCCAAATCACCCTTAAAACCAAACCCAACAAAGAAACGATTAATTAGTGAACCACAAACAAGACACATCAAAGGACACTCCCATCACGTAAAGTCGTTACCACCGTGTAAAGATTTACACAATTGGGTAACAACAAAGAAAAATACTTCCCCGATCGCTATTAACGTGTTTATCATCGGTGAGGCCGGTTTATATTAGGCATTAAAGTCGCACCAGTTCGCTGAACTTTGCGGGAAAATTATCTGTAGACTCTTTGGTATATTTATGTAATTTTCATAAACACCTGAAGTAGATTATAAGATTTGCTAAGAGCAATGGCGTGTTTTTCTGGGCGCCTTTTTGTTGCAGGTACGTTTTATTAGGTTTTCACTTTCCATCGATTTATTAATATAGGTATAGTATCATCGTAGTTCTGATCTAGTTTTCTATTTTTCACAGCGATCCTAAAGGCTCCTACATACAGGCGCGACTTGTCGCGTGACGCGACGCGACACAAAGACAACGCGTGTAGCGCTACAAGCGGTGCCTTTGTGTCGCGACGCGTCGCGCGACAAGGAGCGCCAGTATGTAGAAGCCTTAATTCCGTAAAAGTGTTTACTTACCCCGATACGATTTGATATTCAATTCTTGTCAGAAGAAAACAGTTGAATGAAACGTTGAGCGAAAACTCTCAAAATAATCATTCACTATGCGAAAACAACTAATTTATTTGTATTGAAAAACATTCAATACAAATAAATTTGTTGTTTACACGAATACTCATAAATACTTCAGTTTTTCAGTTACACTATGACTATTACATAAATATGTCTGGCACTCAATATCTCTTCATATTTATTCGTATACAAACGTGTAGGTATACTGAAATATTTTATATGAAGAAGGTATTCGTGTATAATAGCGTGGTTGCAATGGTTTTAATTGGTCAAGGACAGCTAATGAGACACAATTGATTCTCTGTTGTTTGACTCCGAATCGGTGTCGCGCGGGACTTAACAGGTTAATTTCGCTTTGATGTCCTGGGTTGCAATCTGCAAAAGTGCTCTTTAAGGCAAGCGAAATGCCGATATAATTGCTGCCTGTCGCGCCGGCGATATCGCGGGCGCGACAGGCAGCGATATGACTGTAGCACACGCGAAATCGCCCCAGTCTGTCAGTCCTTAATTTGTTAATCTATTCTTTTCTGACTAGGGCTCTTAAGTAGGTAAGGCTAATTTCGCGCCCTCACGCTCCTAGCCGCCGCAGGAGACGCCCTGGGCGTCGGGAATCCCAGGTGGATTTCCGGCCACTGTAGGCGCGGGCTTGCGGACGGTGAGAAATTGGTAGCTTGCCGTCCGATAAGGACCAGGGCCCGGGTCGACGGCGCGTTGTGTTCCACAAAGAGATGTCAGCTCAAGAGTACAGGTCCACTAGGGCCGATGCCTGCCGGGGTCGCGGGAAAGTCCGAAAGGGTTACCTAGGCCTCTGGCAACACAGGCAACGGAAGGAACACGGGTGGGTTTTAGTCAGAAAGAGTCTGACGCACCCTCCCGCTCCGCCCAAAGCGGGAGAAGTTATGGCCGCCATTTTAGATTTAGATTTCCTGATTTTCGGCGCCTTCGAAAACTATGAAGATGACCCCTTAGCGAAAATTTTGCACATCGTTTTGATTTAGACCTCTTTTTACTCCCGAAACCCATAAAAATCACACAACCGCTTTAGAATTAATGTAAAGCATATGTATCTTTTTTTTTTTTGTAACGATGGATACATATGCTATACATTAATTCTAAAAAAAATACACAACAACAATATAACCGACTTCCATAAAAAAAGAACGCTACAAATTGCAAAATAACTTTAGTTTGGGAAATCTTAGTAAGAAATTACCGAAATTGATGATCTTTTGCACTTTGAAATGTTTTGTCTAAGTCGGTAAAAAAGGATTTTAATTTTTTAATTGTGGTACCTACCTACCTCACACAAATTCGTATAAGTACTACTTTATATTGATACCCAGGAACTTTTTTTTCACATACCGTACGATAACCCAGTCACAATAGGTAGGTATATTGTTCGTCATTGAGCAGTTCCGTGACATGATTGTGTCGTGGTTTCTTCGCAGTCCATGATCAGTTACCACTTGATTGTTAGGTACTTCACCAGCTACTGTGTTTCATCTTCCGTATGATTACCCATTCACAATAATCTGTACTGCTCGCCGATGAGGAGTTCCATGGGTCCATAATCAGTTTCCTGTAGGTAGTAGGTACCTAACCTGCAATTTTCTTTGGTCTCTGTACCACCAATAACTAAATCACACACAATACGTAATCATAATGATAAATCTTTATTTATCTCAACATCATATTAAAGGCACTGGTTAATAAAATGCACAATATTAAATAGAGAAGGGTGTACGTTATTGAGGAGTTCAATTGTCAGATCTTCACCATATTAAATCGGACCATACCGGGAGAAAACTCTTTCAAACAATAAATAATACTCCGAGTAAATTGGCTGTGTGACATACGGACGGACAGATAGGACGAAATAAGAGTTCCGTTCCTATGTATGTGTCATTTGGCTATGAAACCCTAAAAATAGATGATTTGAGAACTTCTTCCTTTTTCAAGTCGGGTTATAAAAATGCCTCAAAGAATCGTCAGTTTTTCTTCAAATTTAGATTCGGTTGAAGAGAACTGAGTGAAGGAGAATCGCTAAGGAGAAATCCACAAATATTCTAAGACCCAGTTCCAGACTCCTGAAGTCCCGAACTCCAGGACAGCATCTACGAAACTACTTTATTTCCGACAATTGTATTACAAAGTTTTTAATTTTACTATAGTAACTTTAACATCATTATACGAATAAGTGCCACTCTTCTGCGGAAAATTTTAACACCGCGATTCAGAAATTGACGATATCGTTAGCTCGCTCTGCATACCTACAATAAACTTTTTTAAATGGAACTGAAATACTAAAAAGTTGTTAAGAATTAATTATCTAACATTTCATTCTATATACTCACAATAGCTCATAATAATGTAGCGCACGGAACAGCAACGGCGCTCCTTAGCTCTTCCGAGGCAATAATTTGAATTTTCGCGCGGAAACGTAATGTAAATTATGTTTTTTTTTCTTGAACACTTTAAATTCATATATCTTTTCATAGATTAAAAAAAAACTAAATAGAACTCCGAGTTACATACAATATTTGAGTATAAAAGTTAACCAAATTAGTTTTGTAGTTTTTACGTGATGCTGTAATAACTTAATCTCTCACATCCAAACAGACTAACCGCCAGACAAACACAAAATTCAATAAATGGTAGAAATTGTATCTGTTGGTAATTCTTTAACACCCCAACAATTTATCAATGTACAAAAACACCTCGTCTATAGATTTAATATATGTAAATAGATATAGATTATTATTATTGATTATTTGTGTATATACGAGTAGATATAGATTATTTGGAATACTAGGAATTAGAATTGGTTCAAATATATGACGAATAGGATTGCTCCTACGATGCAACTTGATTATATGGGTGTTTTTAGGCTCGTGCAGACCAGCACGATATCGCGGGCGCGACAGGTAGCAATATGCCAGTCGTGCCCGCGATATCGCCCCAGTCTGTGCGAGCCTTTTATCTACCCTTCAAAAAGATATGGTATAATTAATACTACTGTTATATCTAAATGTGGGTAGATATATGGAACATTGCAATATAAAAGTCCATACATTAGCAAAATTTCCGGAACATGATAAAGATTGTAAACAAAAGCGAAGAATGCATATCGAGTGTCCATTGATGGGGGCACAGTGTAGATGACACAGTAGGTAAATTTAATTTAGTATTGCAAATCAGTCTATAGGCATATTTCAGGCTAGAGGTAGGTTAGTGACATAGGTAAATTCTATGTCATAAAATATCCATCATCTCTTGGAACTTTTGGTACAAAGTGCTTGAAGAGCGACTGTAAACTGTTACTACATTTAGTTACTTAAAATTTATTTTAAAGAATGTAGTTGAAAATGAAATAATCTTTTACTTTTATCGTTAAGGCGCTAGGTTACTTGTAGCGCCCAGATTTATGCCATTGGCAGGAAAAAAATACGGAGCCATAGGTAGACACATTTCAATACCCCAAAAATCCTTATTACTCTACTGTAATGTCTACACTGTGACGAGGTATCATATTAACAAGATAAATGGTTTGAATGACACACAGTGATTTCCTGTCTGTCGGTAGTCTAGACTTTAAACATACATACAGGCATTTATGCATAATGCATACTTTACCAGTATTGTATGGCGGTAAGTATCCATGAAATTAAATTACAAACAGGTCAAGTATAATAAAAGATAATTAGTATTTTTTCGCGACTTTATTCAAATAGAACTTTCAAGGACCTCTTGTCTCCTACTGTAATTTTGAAAAGTCTTTTCTATGCATAAGGAGGAGTAGCTTTATAGCTATATACTGAGTTTTCAATTCCTATTTAATAATAACAATTTTCTTTTACTTCAATTTTGTAACGGTTATTGAGAATGGACATGTTCAGTAATCAAACGTTACGGGAGAAATTTGTATCTGACCTCATAAAACTCCCACAGATTGTAGAAATTGTGAAAAAAAAACAAAAATACCCGAAACAAACAAGTTTGTTGGCAAAACGATACAATTCAACCCTGACCTATCTAACGACTAATTACTATTGGCAATGTTACCCAAATATACCGTATAACGTTCAATGGAATACGTGGAAGCAATTTGTTTGTTCTCCCTGTATCGTGTTACGTGATTCATGTCTTTGTCTCGCTTTAACACGTTTAAGAAGAAAGGGATGCTTAGACGTTTGATCGTTAGTTTCAAACGTTACAGGTGATGGTTTTGTTCATGGATTCGCGTGGGTTTCCTATGTCTAAATCGTTAATGGATGAATGAAGGGATGTTAAAATAGAGTAATGGAAGAGAAAATAGGTTAACCTATTGACCGCCACGTAAAAAAAACCAAAGTCGTACCCTCGGCGTCAAGCTACGAATTATTCCTTAAAATCCGTCATGTAGTCGTGACCGTGGCGTGCTAGACACATTTTGGTCTGTCATCTATACATAACTGTGGCGGTCAAAAGGTTAATGGTTTAAATAGTAACAAATGTGAGGTTGAGAGGTAAAAACCTGCCTTTTTGTTCTTATCACAAACATGAATACCTCATTTACTATTCATACTTTTGATAGAAATAGGGAAACAATAACACCTTTGGCAGATAAACACACAAGATGGACATGATGATGCATTGACAAACGCTTAGGCTTTGCGTGTACAATTTGATTGTGTAAGTTACCGTCAAACTGTACATTTCCGAGATTTAACCTAAGGCCTTTTCCGACTTCGTGTTTCCCAGCAATGATATTCAACTGAAACAAAACATACTTACCTATAAATCCAAGTTCAATAGAACCATCTGCGGTCATGTGAGATCTTGCAATTAAACAAAAATCTTCCTACAATAATTTAGAAAGATAACAGAACTATAAAAAAAAAAATTATGTATCTACGTATATGTGCTGCGGGTCGTGGGAATATATCCGTTGGCACAATGGCGGCAAGAACTGCTTTGCACCGGTTAGTGCTAATTAACTCAGTTCGTACGATGAGCTCGATTTACACGTTGATTTTGAATTTTAATGCGTTTTACTGATATACTGTGCTAAAATGTTATTCCAGAGAATCCACAAGATATGTATTCATTAATATGCCGTGAAAATCTCAAAAAAGAAAAATCTTCCAGATTTTCACAACATATGTAAGTATTCATTAAAATGTCGTAAAAATCTAGGACAACCAGCCAATCCCACTCATCAGAAAACTGCGGATAACTTGAGTGGGAACCCCAACTAGTTTAAGTAGCTACTTGGAGTCTTCAACAAATCGGAATGCCTTTCGGAAGTAATATTAAAGAGAATCTACCTTACCTATGAAAGTACAAGATTGATTTTTGTGGAAAGTTGTCTAAATCAAGAGCTGCCTCCGAAAGTCCTCTTAGACCTGACGATACCAACACCATTTGGTTATCTATTATTGGTGACCTTACCATCTTTCCATAATTCAGTAGTAAACTTTAATTCAAAAGTTCTCACATTTTATGCCGCACCGTTATTTTCCTTTTACCGATCTAATGCCCGGTTTCTGAAGCGCCCAGTCAAACTCTCATTAGTTATTGATTCACTAAAGTTATGCATAAGATAAACGTCGGTTAACTGTCACTGCGTTTCTGAATACGTAACAAACCATTCGATAACTATGAAGCCGATAACTAGTTCCTTAGCTGCCGCTAGATGGGTCTGTATAAGAGACCGCGTCTAAAATTGATTTTATTATTATAATTCGTCTTTATTAACAGTTTTATTTATAATAATGTTTCTTTCGAGGGTAAATAAGTGCCATAACACTGTTTTAGTTAAAAAATATAATAAGTCGTTATTTATATGGGCGGATGTATCAACGACATCATTGCCAATAAAAAAAAAGTTTCACTTCATTGTTTTTGTTTCGCGTGGTATTATTTTTGCTTAGCCGTTTGATTTGAGTCTATTCTATTTGTCTTTCCAATAATTTCTGCTCCGTTTTTCTGTAAATAATGGAATCTGGAAAACGCAGTAAAAATTTTACTGAAAGAGAGAAGATGCTGCTTATAGAAGTGGCTAATGAATTTATACACATAATCGACAATAAAAGAACGGACGGGACTTCTGTAGAGGCCAAGAAACAAGCTTGGATGGCGCTCACTAATAAATACAATGCTGTCTCGGAAACTGGATTTAGGACCGAAAAGCAGATACATGCCTTGTATGATAACTTAAAGAAAAAGGCGAGAAAAAATATGAGCGATGATAAGGTAAGTCGTATTCCTGTTATTGTACTTTTTACCTATTTGATTAAAATCCTTGTATATTTTAAGTGTACAAAGTGCAAAGCAATTTCAAAGTGTACAAGCTGTAATATCACATGGTAGTGTGGTACCAATCATATACATAATTAAGTATATATTTCTTATGAAGTGACGCCTCAAAGTAATAATATCTCCTCTTATTTCATTGACTATCATTATGTTACACAAAAGTGCCAGAAAAGAATGTAATGTATGCAAAATTTTAATTTCAGTCCGAGATGTACAAGACAGGAGGTGGAAGATTTTGTCCTAAGACAACTGCGATTGATGAGAAAGTTGTGGCCTTATTGACTCCTCAATTCGAACCATTAAATAATGAATTTGACTCATCTGCACCATATTACAATTTAGGTAAGGCCAAAGAGTTTCTTCTGATATCATAGCATACTAGAATTGAACATTTCATAAGCAAGTAATAATTAAAGTAATAAAATTGTTTCCACTTATGTTTGGTTAGGTTATTTTCATTTTCAATATTCTAGCATAGGCTATACTTTACCTGAGCAATCAAAATAATGTATGCAGGCTAAAATAATGTATACATTATAGACAAAAAATGGAATTGAACTCTTCTAAGAAATTTCATCTGAAATGGATTGAGGTGTAATGAAATAATATATTATCATGTTACACATATCAGTATAATTACATGATATCAGTCATAGTCATAATCCCTCTCACCGAGAGGAGGCCTGTGTCCCAGCAGTGGGAATGTTATAGGCTGATTATGTATGTGTAGTCATAATCATATAAGTCTTGTGTTATACCCGTCAGTACAATCACCAGGTACACAGTAGGTAGTAACCATTCTTTACATTTATTCATTACAGATATTGAAACACAAGGAGTAAGTGAAGATGCACATCTTGGTACTTCTGAAGACATCCTCATAGTCTTGGATAGTAAAGAAGATTCGGTGTCTGAAACACCTTTGAAGCAAGTTCAATGTCCCAAAAAAGCAATTTCGCCGCTTATGAAGGATTTCGAAAGCACACCAAGAGTTACGAGAATTTGTTTAACTGAAACAAAGAAAAAAAATATAAATAACGTCAGTGATTCTATAATAAAAAGAAAAAATCAGAAGCAAATGAACGAAGATGCCATAACAACTAAAAGGTTAGAAATATTGGAGATTCAACGACAACAAGAATTAATTAAATTAGAAAAAACAAAAATTTTACTCGATGTTGATATTGAATTAAAGAGAATTCTTCTAGAAAATGCAAGAATGGACCTAGAATTTAAAAAGAAGAATTTTAATTTATGATGGGTAATTAAAATTCTTCTTTTTGAGGTCCAGTTCTTGTATTTTCTAAAAGAATTATCTTTAATTCAATATGAATCAATGAATCTCCCATATTTGTAACCCTTTTTTTAGTTGATATCACATCTTCATTTTTTAACTCTACAATACAAATAAAATCTAAATAGATACTAAAGTTGGTTTTTTAATTTGTGTTCCCATAGTAGGTATGTAAAACATGAAAACTTTGCTATGTAAATTTTGCTTAAGTTGCGATATTTATAAAAGAGAAACTTTACCAACCTAAAGTATTGTTCCAACAATAACCAACGAAAATGGTTTCCTTCAGAGGAAAGGGGTCGTTCAATAGATTCTGGAACAATATCTTCTTCAGGAGTAGAATCAATGATCACAGTATCATTTTGCTGTAGAGCTATATTATGTAACACAGCTGTTGCAACAATTACAGCTAATGTGTGATCTAATTTTAGTCTTAATTTTTGAGAAAGGCATGCAAATCTTCTTTTCCACACACCAAATGTCCTTTCCACTGTGTTTCTGGTCTTGATTTGTGCTTCATTGTAACGTTTTTCTGCATTTGTAGCTGGATTTAGAAATGGCGTCATCATGAATCTTCCACAAGGATAAGCACTGTCTCCCATGAGGTGACCATCTATCTCATTGTTATCCAGGCGCGCTCGCAGGAATGAGTTATGGTACACAGTACTGTCATGTGTTGATCCATGCCAGCGAGCATCTATATCACGGATGTATAACTTTGCATCACATACAACTTGTACATTAATAGAAAAGAAACCTTTTCTATTTCTAAATAGTTCTGCTTGCTCACCTCCAGGAGATTGAATTGGTATGTGCGATCCATCTACACAACCAATTACATTTGGAAATCCGGCTATATTAAAAAATTGTGCCTTGACTTCTCTCAGGTCTTCAAAATTTGGCATACCTATATAACTTGAAGCTAGCTTTGCTATTTCTTTGCTTACTTTATACACCACTCTTGACACAGTGGTTTTGTGAACGTTAATGTCATCACCAATTACTACTTGGAAAGTACCTGTAGCGTAAAATCGTAATGCGATAAAAATTTGTTCCAAAACTGACAATGGATATTTGCGATGCCTAACGGGAGCTAGAGCAGGGCTGATGATATCACTTAGGTTTTTCACAGTGTTCTTATCAAAGCGATATCTCAATTTAAATTCTTCATCCGTAAACATTTCAAAAGGATTTCTCCTACGTCTTAAGTTTCTGGGTACTGATATATTAAAAATAAACTCCAATACTTCCAAATCAGACTCTGATGAGCTGCTTGTATCCATTATGCTAACACTCATTGTTTTCTCGAGTAGGTAATTTAAATATTTAGCATTCACTGGCAATTCAATTAAAACAATTTACAAGTTTAACCTAAAAGTCGATGCAGTTTGCTATGAAATGAAACGTCAAATAAAGTTATGGAACCGATAAACGGCACACATTGGTCAGTTAAGTTAACCTTAGTTTAAACGGAGTTTATCTTAGATTGCGGTGTCCGGAAACGCACTTTCACAAGTTATCGAACCAATAGCGCTAATGAATAGATAAACCACCGATAAAAATGCTTCAGAAACCGGGCATAAGCCAGGCGAACTCCAGCCAAACTAAACAAAGATAAATGTATGATTAGCGTAAAAGTGAAGCGTTTACGTTAGTTGGGAGCGCTGGCGCCGGGGGGCGGAGCCACACCTGCGCCACCTGGTGGCGAGCTGCCCTAATTGTGTAGTATAGCGTAGTAGTTGGGAAGAATGCATTATCTATGGATTGGCATTATAAGCGGAAAAAGTCCTATTTCGAGATTCGCGTTTGACTCATGAAATTAATTTTGAGAAGGTACCGACAACGATTATCATTGGCGAGATTAGAATTCGTCGCTGATATTCCTGGATGATGACAGAAGCATCATGTCAGTCATGTGACTACATATATACTTAGTACCTAGGTATACTGATGATAAAGGCTCGTGCAGACTAGCGCGATATCACGGGCGCGAAAGGCAGCAATATGCCTGTCGCGTCCGCGATATCGCCCCAGGCTGCACGAGCCTTAATGACCAAAATGACACCACCAAGTTATCACCTACTGTGAATATTATAAATGAAAATGCTATATACCATTTTATATTTTTCAAGTAGGTTATAGATCACCGGTCTTCTTTTTCACGCGTATAGGATAATAAGCAGACAATAACTTCGACCAATGGTTCTAACCCAAAATCTTAAGTGAAATATTTTTGAAGCAATTAAAATTAAATTATAACTCTAATCTCTTTAAAACACGTCAGTAAAACAAAACAAAAGCCTAAGCAAACAGAAACACACCCCAACGGTCATAACAACATAATTATGACGTCACCGCGGCATCGTTGACGCGATCTCGTTACATTTCGCGAGGCGCCCGCGCAGCTGCTTTAACATCTGCCCTGTGCACGCGACTACTTGTGATGGAGTTTCTGTGTCTGTCTGTAAATGTATCGGAAAGTACTGTGTAAATTTATCTTCAGCTGGTTTTTGTTTGGACCTTTAGTTAACACAAACTGATAACTCGTTTGAAAACAACGACTTAAGTTTGTTTTATAGCCGTATGTGCAGAGTAAAATAGTTTCTTATATTACAGTGTATGGCGTTGGTTTGTCGTGGAAACCTCTTGGGAAATTAATTTACTAAATTTGCTTATAGCCATAAATCTCCTAAAACACAAGGATTGTTTCACCATTAAACATAATAATGAGTTCTTCTTCCCAAGATCATATTGAGCTGAAATGCATTTCATAGTTTTTTTTTTTCATTTTACGTTACTTTTCTCCTACACCTTCCTGTTGCCTTTACTTCTTTCGTGGGCACAGATTCCGCATCACTACGATTTTCATTAAGGTAACGTTCTCGAAGTATTTTTATGCGCATAGGTACCGACATGTATAGCATAATCAGCCTATAATGTTCCCACTGCTGGGAACATTATTCTTATCTTTCTGTAAGATAGTGGGCCATAATCCACCACACAGGCCTAGTTCGGGTTGGTGGATGTCACATGTCTTCGATTTTTTGGTTCTAGGACATGCGGTTCCCCCAGGATGTTTTCCTTCACCGTTTTGAGAGCAGTGGTGATGAAATAAGTTAAACAAAGTAAAGTGCCTGCTTGAGTTCGAACCCACGGACCTACAGTTCGTAAGTCGCGGCCGTTACCACTTTTTTTTTTTTTGGGTGACCTATCATCAAAATAACTTTTCCCGCTCTGGGCGGAGCGGGAGGGTGTGTCAGACTCTTACTGACTAAAACCCACCCGTATTCCTTCCGTTGCCTGTGTTGCCAGGGGCCTTCGTAACCTTTTGGTACCTTCCCGCGACCCCGGGGCCGTTACCACTGGGTTGTGGTGTTTAATTAAATTTATTTTGTTTTCAAAGATTTTTATATCGCAGCTAATTTAGGTTGGTTAACTTTTATAAAACAAACAACTCTTCATCATTTTATTAAAATAACGTTTGACGTAGGTAACATTGCCGAAAATGTATAGTTACACTCACACGTGGAAAAACAATGTTCGCTACTGTATCTATGTAGGTACTTACAAGCGCCTTCTCTAATTGGTTACCCCCGATACTAATCCAAGGCCGAAATCTGAACTTACATTATTCTCTGACTGATTCCAAAAGTTTGTAACTGTTTGTGTTGTTTTTGTGTTTAAAGCCTCGAATTATCATCGTAGCTCTTTCTTTATATTGGCGTAGATGAGTATGTTGTAAATACTAGCAACAAAGGAGTTAATTCATTTTTTATGAGTTTTGATCTTCAAGAAGCTTCTGGATTTCAAGAGGCTAGCATCCAAAAGCTTTTGTGTACTACTTTCTAAAGATATTTTTGGTATGGGCATCATGCTCGTTGTGCACATGAATGGTGGAGAAATTTTCTTTTAGTTGAAAACTCCTTTTTGCCTTCAACATGTTCCATATGCTCAGTGGGCACTGAATAAACTGGGGTTCGTTGCATGCTTCACGGGATTGAGAGCTTACTCGCTCCCAGCTCATTCGTCCTGTATAAGCGTCCTTATTTGACATTTCTGTTCCATCTTTAGCAGCCATACGTTTTGCGATTTGCAATTCTCGTTCATCGTATACTGGACAGAGTTCAAGCCAAGACAGTTTCTGCGTTTCGTCTGTCTCCAAAAGGCCATCAAACTCAAACTCCGGACCACATATTAGCATGGCACTAGCAAGCACTTCAGCGTGAGGTATTAGCAGTTAAATCCCGGCATAGTATAGCGCGTTAAGTCGTGTCAATAAACTTGGCTGGGCGGGCGTGGACCGAAATAGCGCAGCCGAGACGGCGCGTCGGTGCGATACAGTCGGCAAGGAAAACTGTGAAAACTTTAGGAAATGTCGCGTGCGGTACAATTTTTTTCCTTATAAGGTTCGGGGTCTTATTGCCTTTATAAGTGGTGATTTAGAAGTGGAATAAATATCGATAAACAAGGACAGAGTATCCTATAAAGTGAAGTAGATTCGGCAAGAAAACGAAACGGGTAAAGCCAGAGCAATGAGAGTTCATAAATCTTGGAGTCTTTATCTAAAAAGATACAGCAACAGATGTTTAAAAATATCCTCTTTAAAATACCATCTAGAAAATTTCTAAAAACCGTTTAAAATCCAGCCATTGAAAAAGGAAAACAGGTGAAACTGTAACCTAAATGAGTTATTTAATTTTCACCAGTCATTCTTTACAGATTTCTCTGCTAACTCTACCGAACTTCTTTCTTTTCCCTATAGTGCACATTCAAATTGAGACATTACGTGCTTCCATACAAACGGTTCAGCTAGTGGGTGTCCCCCTTACACCAAGTTTTCATAAGTTCCCTCAATTACGTAGCACTGAAATCATAACATTTGTACTTGAGTGTAAACGCCTCTTTAGAAATTGATTTAGTTGGAAGGCTCTTTGAACTAGCACTTAACCGGTATGGATTTAGAGGAAAGAGGAATAGTGTCAATTTTGTGTGATGGAAATAGAATTCTTACAAATCTATGTGGAGTTTCCAAAGGAATAGAAAAGGTTGTATTTTGTATTTAAGAAAAAAAAAAAACAATAACTTATGACAGGTTCCAGATGTTCATTTCTATCTTCGGATGTCTCCTTTATCGCAGCTGTCCCCGGTGGAAATCTTACTGGTAAATGTCAGTCAGGCAGATAAGTGGTTGCCATAATGTTACTAATAAACAGTTGTTTCCCGAAACGATACCAAAAATAATGAGAAAACATAACAAATATATCTTGTTTTGATTACTCCGAATGGGTTGTTAGTGTTCTTACATCATCAATTTACAAATGTAAAAAGTAATATTTCATTCGAATATGACATCATTTAGGTTTCTTAATTATGTGTGTACGTGATATATTTGGCAACTTAATAACTCAACGAATACGTCATTGATTTTCCAGAAAATCCGCCATCTTCTCTGAATACATTGAAAAATCGGGGTCATATTGTACAGTGAGGGAAATAAATTTATACGCGTTAAAAATGTCGCACTCGACGATTGCATGAAGTGACATAAGCCTTACCACCTGTCAACACAGTTTTTGTAAATAAATGTTTTTGTATGAAAAATCATCAAGAAATATGGAGTCGAGAGATGTCGTTGTTCCGAGTGAACTAATAAATAAGCTTGAAAATATGGTGAGTTAGGTTAGAGATACCTAACGCGTAAAATATGAAGCTTGACTAATAAAAAAATGAAATGAAAGATCATTAAATAATCATTATCTAGCAAAATATGAATTGATACAAGACTGAGAGAAAATATTTTCAGTATTTTTTTAGTTCCTATCATATTTTATCTATTGCACATTAATTTAGAAGCACGGTATGACACTATGAATTATAACGCTGGCATTCTCACTTTGAGTCGAAACGGTATTTTGCAACCAAAATACTTGACGCGACGAAAAAAGTCACTTGGTCTAAATATAATACGTCTGGACGAGCGAGCGAGCATTTAACGGAATATGAACTGCAGCTGAATAGTTTATGAATGAAAATTTATTGTTGTTATGTAAGATTTTTTTTCTGAGTGTACGAATGTGAAGCATTTCGGGATAACATACGCCAAAATTAAAATTTAGAAAATATTTAATGAACTTTGAAAAGGTTAATAATTGAATGAGCGAGCGAAGCGTCTTCGTCAAGTTTGGGAAAATTTGCTTTCCTCTGTCAGTTTGTTGGTACTAGACTAGACTACCTGAGTCTACAGCTAGTATTTTACAACCGATCTGAACGAAACTTAGTATACAGGTATTACGACTTTATAGATTTTTTTCATCGTCGGGGATTTTTGATTACCCCTCCAATCCAAAATCCCCGACGATGCAACGATGGCCAAAAAGGGGGCTACTGGATATCTCCGCCTTATGAGATCTGATTTCAATGGTTCTTTTTTATTTGAAAGGTAGTAACTTTAGTTGGTCTCATAGAAATTTGGTGAAGATTTGATGAGGATCTTCGGCGTGATGAGCAGAATAGCCCCTCAATATGTAGTAAATTGCTCACTTTTAGATTTCTACCAGTAGAATCGCTCCTTTAACTACTAGGTAGGAATTAATGGAGCACCCGGGACCACCTTTTCGTCACAAAACTAGAGAATTCTGAAAATAATTTTCAGAATTCTCTAAAACGAGGCTTTAAAACCAATTTTAATATTAGTTTGACAAAAAGCTCACTAGATGGCGCTACTGTGCACCGCTAGATCGTGCTGTCGCTGTCGCTCGCCAAATGATTAGGTCCCGTCGAACATTTTGTGTGAGTTTTGATAGGTGTAAAGTAACCTCAAAAGTTAATATTATAGGACATGCCTGAAGCAAATGCAGAGATTGGCTCCGAACGAAATGCAGCTTTTTTGTACAATGTATTGCCTCATATCGAAATCAAATAACTTTAGTGGTATATTAATTGTTGCAAAAAGTTTGTGCTCGCAAAAGTTTGTTGTTGTTGCAAAAAAGTTTATACGCAGAACTACTAGTGTTAATGAGAGCAATCGTTTTAGGAGGTACACAAAATAGAAAGCGGGAAGACACTTGACATTCTAGTCTAACAAAAACCAGTAGATGAAGCCCATTGTATATTTTGTAGTGTTTTTTTTTTTGTTATGTATTTTTGGTGTATAATAAAGTATATATAAATAAATAATAATAAATAAAATTGACCTGCACTTGAAAACACACAAAGTTCTGAAAATACTAAAAAAATACAACTGCGGAAATAGAAGAGCTCTTATAATATCAGCTGGGCAAAATTTTATTGAGAGTGACACCAGCAAATAAACATTATACCATAATCTAAGACACTTCTCATAGTCTAGATTGACATTCTGAGTCAGTTTTCCGCAGAACAGAATAGAGACTGGTGATTACTCACGGACAAAATGCAGACCAGTTAGATTCAAACGATAAATCTTATTTATTTATTTTCGGTTTTCTTTGATTTGTTATCTGCTTTGCTTTAGTCATATCTGTCGTGAATAACTAGCTCTTACTTTCGGCGTTCATGCTCTTAGATATTAGGTTCCTTAGTGTGTCACGTGTTTTCTAATATCGATATGAAAATCCATTGTTTTTGTATAACAATCTGTATAATATGCTTACTGTTGAATAATAACATACTACTAACTAACAACATTGGTTTTGGCGTCATAGTTCGTCCGGGAATTTTGCTGTATTTAAGCGATATGAAGTACATAATACTGAACGCCTATCATCATCAACCCTTTCTTTTTATTTATATTGGCGTTATCTTTTAGTAGATGCTCTTGATCCACAACATTTAGCGCCTCAATTATTAGCTTTAGGAAAAAGCCACACTCCGTTATTTTTAGACAGTTCTCATAGCAACTTCGTCTTACATTTTGTTTTATTTTAAAAACTTGTGTGAAACAATCTTTTACTACTACATTTTTTGCGTAAGCTCGCAGTGCATGAGTCAGAAGTAAACACGGCACATTTTCATATTCTTGTACATATTTCATATCAAAAATACTTAAAGTAATAAATGTTTAAGTAAATTATAATAATGGCCACCTGTTTTGCTGATGGCGCGCGAGATAGAATATCTGACACGCGCCGCCCCTCTGTAAAGTTCCCTATGCCTGCACAAAATAATCAATTTTCCCACAAATATCTATGGGTTCTTTAAATGTTCGTTTATGCTTCAAATATTTGAAACTCATCTTTATAATCGCAGATATAATTTACTGTCCAGCTATCAGATTTGCTGTAGTTAACACCGTTGTTAGAGACGACAGTGCATTATAATTAGGCCAAGTTCTATCCAATTTTATAACTAAAAATAAGTTTTTACTTTGTACTACTATTATCACGTTTCCTATGTACCTCTCAGCTAAACGTGTAATCAACGTCATGCCAATTATTGTTAGATTCTTGTTCATCTCTTCATCCCTTAAGGCTTTAGTCAGTCGTCACCAGTTATTACAAACATGTTATGGTTACAAGTGTAACGATATTGTAGTCACCATGGGCAGGTGCAATAGTACCTTATTCATTAGCAGGACCGATAAATTTCTAGATAGCGACTTTAGTAATTTAATTGTGTTTTATTTTATTGTTAAGTTTTTATTGTACAGATGTCTTTAGTGTATTGTGTAGTGTTCTTTGTTTTATGGATTACGTCGTTACTTTTCTACGTATACATATAATTCTGTTTGTTCCATATTTGCGAATAATTGTTCATTAACATTTCTTTGCGGATAAGGATTCGAAGTATGGTGGCAATTGTAAAGTTTTATTAGCCGCAAATATTATACTAATGATTCTAACACAGTGCTAATAAAAATACGAATCCGAATGAAACTCTGCTCGGTAACGACTTAACGAGCAGTTTCGTTCGAATTCCGAAAATGTCATAACCCAGATTTTCACGATAACAGTTCATCAAAAAAGTAATTCCAAATTAAACTGTATATTTCACTAATAAAAACAGACGACTTACAAAAGCTTTCATTTCTATTACTACCCACAGCACATCCATCAATTTTGCAAATAGTTTTCCGTCTTCAAGAAACGTTTTGCGTATCGCTAGGTGCGTGATTTATGAGAGCTACTCGTTTAATGCACTTTTATATTTTTATATACCTAGTCGTAGAAAGCTTAGTAAATGGTCGATTTTGTAGCAGATTTGATGTCTAAAGTTGTACACTGGTACTAACATATAGGCCATTTGACTTACGCTAAATGACCAAGTCCGATTTACACGTAGGGTAGTGTTTCTCTTTTACAATTTCGTTTTTTTTTTATCTCTGCGTGATTTGTATTTATTGTCATATTAAAAATAAGGCGTACGCAGTGTATGTATGATAAGAGTCATACATACACTGCGTACGCCTTATTTTTTTTACAAAGACATTTTTTTTATATTTATAGACTTCGTTTTCTTAGACACCTATATTTTTTTATATAATTTCTACTGGCCTTGCAATAACAGCCGATAGAACTGTCACCAGACCATTACATTCGGCTTGTTTATTCAATACTTACCCATACCTTTAATAAGTCTGCCGATATTAACAAATACATTTAGTGACGACTCTACTAACCCAAAACGATTTCATTTCAGCCGAAAGACGTCAAGTTTATCGGTCAAAACGATTTACAAAAACATAAATTAGAATTTGAAGTCCATCAGAAAGAAATATGTTGACTATCTTGAAGTCGAAAAAAAATTAATCGTATATTATTTAAAGCTTGTGTGAGTGTTATTCACGTGGGTTATAAAGGCTGGGCAATACCGCTTGGATGATTCAATTCTTGTAATAATAGAAAAAAATATATCACATAAAATCATTGGCAACGTATGCCGAAAGTTTTTATTAAAATACAAGAGAACGCTGTGGTCGATTCGTATGAGAATCGGGTGATCTAATTTTAGTGCCGATGTTTATTTTTTATTAAATAAGCTAGGCCCGCTAATCTTTCTGATAGAAAACTAATAACAATAGATCTCAAGCTTTTTATTATCGGACTGCCCCAAGAAGGAGGGTAATGTATTTCGAGAGTAAATATGTAAGATGTCTATTTCTTGGGCACGCTCTGTAGCCTAAACTGCTTTTATAACGTATTATGAGGTATCGTTAGATTGTGAGCAGTGGTGGCCCAGTGGTAACGGCCGTGACTTACGAGTTGTAGATCGTAGGTTCGAACCCAGACAGGCGCTTTACTTTGTGTAACTTATTTCATCACCATTGCTCTCAAAACAGTGAAGGAAAACATCGTGAGAAAACCGGCATGTCCTAGAACCAGAAATTCGAAGACATGTGACCAACCCGCACTGGGCCCGCGTGGTGGATTACGGCCCACTCCCTCTCACAGAGAGGAGGCTTGTGTCCCAGCAGTGGGAACATTATAGGCTGATTATGTTTGATTCGTCTTAATTGTGGGAGTGACACAGCCTATACAATATTTATATATTGCATCTGCAAATACAAAAATGGGAGGGGAAGGCTTTTTTTAAATTAATTACAACAATATTGGTATCAAATAAAACCTAGTAATGAGTCAATTCCAAATGTATATTAAATAATATAACATAAGAACATGAGGCCTTGTTATCCCGAAGGGTTAGGCAGAGAGAGCACAGGCGCACTTCTGCCTATGTATTAATTAAACTAAAAATCTTAAAATAAAGCAAATTATAAAAAAAAAAAAAACAAATAAAACTGAGTGCGCAAACATATAACTGAAAAAAGCAAAAAAGCCGGACAAGTGCGAGTTGAACTCGCGTGGTGACGGATTCGTATAATGAATATGTTAGATCTACCATGCTTTTTATCCCAAGATTGTAGTTAAAAACGGCGCGGCGACATCTAATCTGATTTAGGGTTTAAAAAATAATTAAAATGGGTGGCAAAAATAATAGGTTAGCTACAGTGAAGTAGCATTTTAAGTATAAAATAGCAGCTTAATAATCAATTGTTAGCTTTGTTTTAATTTAAACGAGCATCGAATTTTTGTTTTGGTAACTGAGAGTCACCAACAACCGAGGGGATCTTACGCTCGTGCGGCCGCTGCCGCGGCACAGCCAGCCAGACAGACAGACACACGAGTGATCCTATAAGGGTTTCGTTTTTTTTCATTCGGACGTACGGAACCCTAAAAAGACCAATAACCTATAACTTTTGTTTGTCCCCCCCGCCTGCGATACCAATTTTCTATAGATTACGAGTATAATGCTTGTTTTTCTCTTTTCAGATAAGTGATTTTGCAGTCGAATTTTTTATATTTCTTTTAAATATTTTTTTTATCTTTAAAAAGTTTTCCGACAAACTAATAGAGCAACAATATAGTATATTTAACAGTAGGTAAAAGAGCAGTGGATTAAGTTATTTTATGATTTTCACTTCAGTTTAATAATTTTATGAATAATATTGATCTAGTTATTAAAATATATTTTTTAGGTATTGGAATCGTGCTTTTCCTTGCAGTTTTTACCTATAACAAACTGTAAATAGTGTAGGACTTCACTCCACATTCTATTTACTCTTATAAACAAAAACGAGCGAATATAATGATAATGTATACGACTAATGCCCGAGTCTAAAAACAGAACGTGCCAAACCTAAGAATCGTAAATTATTGAATTGCAATGTTTTATTTACAACTCGTTGATTCTGGCGCCGACTTTTTGACAGTCGGCCTCTTTGCCGATTTCAAACTGTCAGAATCTAATTACCAAACTTACGATTTCATTTTTCTGGCAGCATCATCTGTATTTTTAGCCGGATAAAGCTCACTTTTGGTAATTCTTCTGCTTTTGATTTTGCAAAAAATATTATGGTTTTTGCTGCCCATTCTTTAGAGTAGCGTCAGCAGTTTTTTTTTTAACCGAAATGGGGTGTTGGAGTCAGTGAAAAGACGGCGCCACGGTTCTTTAAGATTGATGACCTGTTTCGGTTCGACTCCTGGGTTGAATATATTGAAAACTAATTAGAATTTCGATTGTTATGTCTCAACTTTATTGTTTAGGGCGCTAAGGCGCTTTGATGGACTGCAATAAGGTAGGATTTTTAAGTGAGGTTAATAATTCTTCAATCAAACGTAAAACAATTCTTCAATCAAACGTAAAACAGTAAAACTTAAAGCCACTTACTTATTCACAATTTTTAAAGCCACAAACAAAACGTATCCCAAGTAAACAAACTCACAAAATTATTTTGAAATCATCTAAAATGTTGTATAATACAAAAAAAAAATATCAGACTAGCTTTCCAAAACTTTCATCAACAAACAAAGCTCCATAATATGTATTAACAAACAAATGTCGCAACTTTTGAAACTGGCAAAAACAGAAAACAAACAACAGTGTTCGCCATTTACGAACAACCGCGCGTACACAACTGCGACGCAATCCGTTCCTTCTGCGGCGCCTTAGCGGCTCAACAAAGACTCCTCGGTATTTATGTAAATGGCTGAATTCCGAAAATGCCAGCAACCATTGGCCAAAAACAATGTGAGTGTGCAAAAAACCGTGGGAGGGGAAAGTTCGCTTTTTCGGGTTGTGACGCTTTCGCACTTGGACTGTGTTGTCACCTTATGTACTTGGTTAAATGAGCGCACTTTTGGATTTACTTTACATTAGTGGCTTCTGAGTTATTGTAATATTATCTGGAATTTCCCAAAAATTCGCATAAGACAACGAACCCTTCCATGACAGCAACCAGATCTATTGCAAAGACTTCTGTGACATCAATCTTGCTTGCAATATCTACGTTACCAAGACAGACAAGACCATCATGAAAATTATCGATGACATCAATAATAACATCAAAAATTAAAACAATGCCAACGAAATAACCCGTATGCACAAAAAAAAATCACTCTCAACTTTTAGTTTTGCGAATTTGTGCGCAGGCGCCTCCAGCAAGGACTAACGGATTTTTTTTTGCTTAACTAACAGTATCTCAATTTTATCCATTGCATTTCACCGTTTTATTTTGTCTGATGTTCGATCCCAGGGTTTGATTTAGGGATGTGGCGATAAAGATAAAAGATTTGATTGTATTCGTTTTTATTATTTTTCGACGCATTTAGTGTCAATAATTGGATGAGAAATCTGTGTCTCTGTAAAGATAAAGATTTGATTTACTTATTCGAATGCACTTATTAAAGTGTCCCAATTTATTTTTGGCAGCTTTAAAATTTTCAGGCTTTTGGGTTTTAATTGCAGTCAAGCATTTTGCAGTAAGCAGTGGTGGCCCAGTAGTAACGGCCGCGACTTACGAGATGTACTTACGAGGTCGTAGGTTCGAACCCTGACAGGCGCGCTTTACTTCGTGTAAATTATTTCATCACTACTGCTCTCAAAATGGTGAAGGAGGAAACCGGCATGTCCTAGAACCAAAAATTCGAAGACGTGTGACTACCAACCCGCATCGGGCCCGCGTGGTAGATTACGGCCCACTCCCTCTCACAGAGAGGAGGCCTGTGTCCCAGCAGTGGGAACATTATAGGCATTTAATTGCTTTTGCAGTTAACAGTAGGACTGTCAACTGGAAAAGCAAACAACTGAAAAAGCGACCGTTTATGTACACTATAAAAACATGAACATATCGAAACAGTTCTTTAACACCAATTAATAAAATACAATTACGAAAATATAAGCAAAAAAAAATAATAGAAAAGAGACTAGACTAACTAGACCGTAAAAAACTGAAGAAGTAATATTTTTTGTCAGGTCAGGAACTCAGGACTAGGAGACAATGCAAGCAGAGTGTCAAGGTTCCCTCCCGCCCACTTGGTATCGTCGTCCATGCAGTATTGAGGCCATGCCACACTATTTTGAATGAGAGACTTAAATAAAACGTGTCATGTTTTCACCACTTTCCGCTGTTTCACAATCATCCAGCGTTATTATGTCTATCGAAGGGTTTCATAAGTTTTGAGTCCACTTTCATTGCATTCTGGTTTAATGTTTCGGATTTGGGTGTGTTTATCGTTCAAACGTTTTAATTTTCTTTTTTTTCTAAATTACTTGTTTATTTGGCGTTATTTTTAATGTAAAACATATACTCGTAATATAGGTATGTAGAAGTCAATTGATATTAAAGTTTCACTGCTTATTTGGGTATTGTCACCTTCCGAAGTATCTTTGCTCGCAACATTCTATTGTTAACGAGGACACAACATCCTACAGTTTATAGTGATCTTAATGAGGAAAGAAATTAGAACGTTCCTAGCAACTTTCTCCTTCCAATTGGGTAATTGACTACTACCAAAAAAATACATGAATTAATACTTATTTTCAATACGTTACTAAAAAGGCGTTTTGTAAAAAAAACAAATAACATCAGTTGAAAAATAGAGAAGTTATACACTTCTTAAATTATTTTTCTATCCTTGTCACACAAATTATCATTGTACTGAATGGCGCGAAGTGGCTATGGCTCTCCTGTGTTGTGACGTCAGATGCTAGTAGTACTGATTCTGTCTATATTAAAACGCAAAAAAACTTCGCCATTTTTATAGATATTAAGACAATTTTTTCGACCGCGGCTTATTTTTTTTCTAGGTTTCAAAAAATCAAATGTAAAAATAAAACAGTAAAATACCATATTCATATGGCCATAGGTACTACCAAAGTTTCAAATTGTGTCTGCGATTTATAAAAATTTACTTTTTTTTATTAAATTTTATCTGCTTCTCGACTGAGTTCCGGTTGAATTTGCTGCCAAATCTTTTTCTGGGTTGAGAAAAATCAATTACAGCAATGAAATATGATGTATTGAATGACTAATCAAAATCTTTAATTGACACTCGACAGTATGAGATAACGATAATAATAATAAGTGCTTTGACGATGAATAGGTAGGTATTCAGATACCTAAGTAATACCAACAACATCAATGCTCCTAGTAACAGCTTTATCGAAACTGAAGACCTCGTCTATTTCGATATTTGAAAAGGTAGAAAAGTAGAGAAACACAAGCATGAAGAAGAAGTGGTCAACACATCAATAACAAGACCACACAAAAACTATATAAGCACGCAAAACTGAAAACCATTTACCATTAAATGCATTTCTTGCCAAAACCACATCACTATTTACCGTTCATCCACAAAAAAGGCGAAATTACATTATCCCTTAGTTTCAGTAATTTGCTAATTCACTTTACTCATGAAAAGTTCAAAAAATCGGCCTCACAGACAGTTTCGTCGTGCCGGCATCTCCCACGGCCGAATCGATAACAATCGCTTTAATTACCGACCGATTAAGGCCGATTATGGCTTCCCCAGTAAAAAGTTCACGAAACGGTTTAATTAGACCTTTCCGATGTCCTCAAATGCATTCGAATAAGAAACTTTGTTAGGATTAAAGGTTTGTGACCGCTTTTCGTAAATGTATTTCTTTAAAGGTAAAGTGGACTTGCAGTAAAAATGCTTTGTTTTTTTTATCAAAACGATTGTATTGATCAGCAATATAACTTTAGTTTAGCATTCGTATGCATTCAGTTGATCGCCGATGCTGACCTTAGACAACGCGTAATAAATTTGATCTATTTAATGCAATAAATTAGAGATTCCAATTTGGATATTTGTTACTCGACTAGTCACCTTGCGCAGTTCATTTAAGATACATAGGTATGTATTTATGCACAATTCTAATTTGTAAACCATCCACGTTTCTATTGATCATTAAGTGGCGCCGAGCAACTAGGGTTGATACTTCTTAGAAATAGTATTAAGGTTCATTAGGATCAACAAACAGAGTGAAGCCCTCGTCTCATAGAAAAATTGTGCAAAATTCTCTCTGTATCTCTTAATTCGCTCTCTCCATATTTCTAACGTTACTCAAATCAAATTATTTAATAATCAGGTTTACATTTCCAATACAACACGCGAGCTTCAAGCTAGCTCCACATAGCCTCGGCATTTGCATCACTATGCCAACGCACCTCTAATTACAGTAATAGCTGCCATGTTCACCTTTTAACCTACTTGTTGCCGACTCTGGATTCCAATGCATTGTCACCAACTCTCATTTGTATTCTGTCCGTCCTTTCATCACAGACCGCTGTGGTCTCAAGTGTTTCTATCTTCTCTCCTTTTTCATTTTTAACTAATTCTGTATCAGCATCCTTGTCTTTATAATATGCCCAATCCATGTGGAGAACAAATACAGTAGGTTCAGTATATTGATCAAATATTGTTTAAACATCACCATGTGAAGGTTTCCTGTAACAATTGTTCTGTGTTTGCACTGGGAATGTTTCGCCTTTTTGATTAACACCGACTACTTATCATGTTTGCCGGTATAGTTATTTGGGTTTCTTTATTCAATTGGTAGGTCTACATTCCTTAAATGCGATGACATCTGTATTAATACGCATACCATTAAATTCGTGCCATATTTCATGGTTTACGTTGTTATTCTGTAAAAGCTCATACTTTTGCCTGAATTTCAATTTTTGCCCATGATTTTTGTGAAAATACACGATGATTTTAGGATTTTGCAAGAGCGCTCGTATGCATAATATCACAACCTAAGTTTAATGTTGTGTTTGTTTTTATAATAATGTCAGTTAAAAACGACTTTTTTTTTCAAAATCGTCTTCACCACCGTGCCAGCAATAATCACTGTCATTACACCAAAAAAAATCACTTCCCACAGTTTATATATCACCGCATGTCTGCGCCGCGTCTATTTCGCGTAATCTAAGACACGTTGTAGAACTAAAACGTGTTATAACATGGGCGAAGCTTCCAAAATTTGAATAGATGTTTACCCGCAAGTATTTGTATAATTCAATCATCGATTGATACAAAAGTACATACCTACTCTTCATGGTTGTGGTCTACTTGAGGTGAGCAAAGCTTTTTTTCGTATATCCACAATTGGTTAGTGGCGAAAAAGTGATTTCACTTGGTTACAAGTTTCGAAAGGAAAAAAATCAGTATGAAATGTAACACTGCATCGAAAAAAGTTAAAATAAAAGACTTTTAATAGACTTTTGGAATTAGTCCACACTCTAAGGCCTGCCACAGACTCGGCAAACCATTATCAACTATTAGCATATCAGACAAATTACCATTGCAAGATGTCCTGAATTAATTTCAGACTACCTACTACATCGAAATCAATCGGTCATTAGCCGGAGAAAGGCAGGTGTCTCAAGCTATATAATTGAGCTCATCCTGCCCTCTGCATGGCAACCCACCATGACCTCTAAGCAAGAGTCATCGAACCTTAAAATATTTCCTAAAACGGTTAACGTCCCGAATGGGTTGCCAATTACTAGGGTGCGAATGGACTTTGCTTTGGAAACTCCATAAGTCTGAAATGAAAACGGATCGAAGCTGGTTTGTTTACTTTAAATTTAGAATAAAATAGAAAAATCGATTTAAAATTAGTAAATTCCTTTTTATTAAGTTATTCAGAATTAAAATAGTATGTCCGTAAATAACAACTTATATCTCTGTAATTAATAGAAATAACGAAATTATATCCTAACTTAACTATATCTATTCACAAACTAAAATATGGTTTTAGTTTTAGTTTTGCTGTCGACTGGTAATGCACCCAAGAGACTGGCGGCATTAACACATTGCATGGCAATGCTTAGCCTCTGACCAAGGTAAAAGCCAGCCCTTGGGTCACGGGAAGTATCAAACATCCGTTTCGAGATGTTCTTAAAAAGACCATGAGCACTCGGACCCCGACGGCCCCAGGGGTTTCAACCCCAAACGGCTAGAAAATATAATTACCAACAAGGTTATTATACTTGAGGTTCTCCGCAGCCGCAGCAGCAGCGCCAGCACAGCACGCCGAGCCAGGAAGATGGGATGGCGCGCAAGAGTATGGACACACGTTGCATCCTACACTAAAGGCCTACCCACCTCCCATGAAAATAAAGACATGCCATCCAGTCTCTTTCCATCGTCGCGTGCCAAGCCATTGGGTTCCAATACAGTTGGAATGCCGACGGTGACAAGAGCTCGTCGTATGATGTCGTTAATGTTCGCGTGCCGCGCTAAGGGTTCCGCACTTCGGCTGCGAGACAGGCCGTGGTATCCGAGACTGTTGACAATTTCGCCACAGTGACAGCGATGGGGAGAACAACATGGAGCTCCTAGTCTTAGGGAAGCAGCGAGGCGGAAAATAGTGTTGTCGAACAAATTGCCTATGTTCGAGACGACGGTAGTGCATGAAGCCACAGACCCGACTCCCACTTACCCACAGCCAGCAGGCGCGCACGCCTGTAGTAGGTAGTAGCAGACGTGTTAAGTGTATTCTTCTGTACTACTCTGCAGAGGGGCTCATCCCACTAGGGGCTCGTCTCTTGGAAGACGGATTATCGGGTTGGTCTGAGTTCGGGCAAGCGAGGCTCTAGGCATCCTTAGCCTCAATGAAGCACGGCACATCAAAATAATCAGTGTGAAGGGTAGGATTTTCCTGATTAATTTCTCAGTGCCACGTTTCATTCTTGTAGACCGAGGATATGAAAGCCGGTAAACTAACACTATAAATTTTGCGGACGGCCGAGAAAAATTATTGACGTTTTATTTTTATGAAAGTTGAATTGAAGCGACTAATGTTGAAACTAACGTTTAGTAAAATTAATATAATTTTGTCATGTTTTGCACAAGGTGTATAAACTAAAACAATCGTCCAAAAAGTGTCTCCATAGTTTATTGATAGTAGTTCCTCTTTTTGCCTGTTTAGTCGATACAATCCTGGATAATACTAAACTTTTGGCGGCACTACTTCAAATATCACGCGATCACAATCCACAATAAATTTCTGGAATCCACAAAAATTATACGAAAATTCGCTACCACGCGTGCCCTATAAATATTTAAATTGTAAACCGCCTAAAGCTGGTATTGTTCGTGAATTTAAAGTATTCCGATGGCCTGATGATTTCGTACGAAAATTTATACGGTTATAATGGTGATCATTTTTAAGATGTTTCATTTTTCCTTCAAGTGAATGCCAAAAGTAACAATTTTATTCATCATCAGTCGAAATATCTTGTTATTAGATTGGATTTTTCTTATTTAGGTTTGAGTGTCATCTATTCGATTTTTTTTTGGAATGCTATTTTATGCTTTTACATAAAGTTATGTGTAGAATCGACACTTTCTATTCTGTTCGTACTTCCAAGATACTTCAATCGCACACTCAAACAGCACGGTGAAAGTGGTGGTGTCCATGAATTTTTCACATTTTTTCATGATTTCTTTATGACCAACTCTTGCTTTGACGAAAGGCTTCAACAAAGAATGTTAGCATTCCGTTTACCTCATCTTTAAACACCCAATCTTGCCGATATCGCTAAACATCTCAAATGGCATTGTCACAAAAATAAGGAAAAATACAAGTAAAAATGAAATAAATAAAAAACAACAATAAATGGATACTTTTACTGTCCTCGGCCGGGATGGGATATGGACTCGCTTATCGTAACTCCGAACCATGTGGGGATGAACAAAAGATTGTATTTATTTGCCGACTACAACTCGTGCTCGCGATTCTAGTGCAATCTTGGGATCTGAAGGATTTTCTTCTTGTGCACTACTAATATGGTAAAGTTTGAGTTATATTATAGGTTTTTGGCTTTAGTTATTATTTTCTTCATCAAGTTCATCATCGAAACGAAAACTTAATTTAAGCAAGTGAATTCATCTTAAAAGCTGCATTTTAGCTTTTTAATAAACACGTTCCACATATTATTACGAATTTAGCCTTCGATACCTTACATAAGCAAGAAGATACAAGTCATTACGTGTACACGGAAAATTCTATCGGTATATAAAATCATACAAAGAACGCACTCTAAATCAACGCGCGTCGCGTCGTCTGCGCAAGCAGTCGTCATTTAAAAACAATTCTGCGGGGTTGCCTCTCCAGTGTAACTGTATATGGAGTTGCTACACCAAACTGGGCGCTAACGAAAAAACCAGGCGCTCAAGTCAAAAGGAAACCCGATTGTGGTAAAAAACGAAGTCATCGCCGCCGTAGCGTAGTATAATGCCTCCCCTCTCCGCGCGTCGCGCATGCGTACTACGTGCTTTTTTTGACCGCGTCGGCGCGCAGCGTAAACAAACCGTTCGCAACTGAGTTTGTCGTGCGGTTTGTAGGTTTTGTGAAAATGTTTAGGATTAGTAATTTATTGGCTTTCGTTTCTAAAGATTTGCATTTGATAGAGGGACGCATTGAATCTGAACCATGCTCAGGTCTTCATACACATTGCGTTCCGATGTGTGATGGTTACGTTTTTCATGGAGATAGAGAGAGTAGCGGGTTTACAATTATTAAGACTCGGATGGATGCCAATTTGTTTTTGAATGGATTTTGACAAATAGCGAAGCACGTGATGTTTTTACATAAAATGGATAAATAATAAAAGCCCATAGATAATCATCATGTAACTGACACTAGACATTAGTTTAACTTTATGCCCTGGCTGGAGGTCGTAACTTGCTGAGGCACTCACAGAAAAGTCCGGTTAAGCATACCACAACCTCCTAGGTTGACCTGCGCGATGCCATTTATAAAAATAAAATAAAACTAGACATTCATGAAAACTATAAGATGAAAATCATTTTTTCTTATGAACTGCCACAAGGGACAATGTTAGGACACCCAATGACTGATTATAGTCCACTTTCAATAGTTATAGGAGAATCATAGATAATTTTTTGAGGATAGGACATTTAGAAATCAGAAGGCACCTTAATTCCTGGGCGAATGTACATTCTTGTCACGTCTACTATTCTTGTTACTATTCCATCACCTACTAATTAAATAATTGGGTAGGTACTATTTCGTTTCGTCCAATGACCCGAAAAATGATAGCCTTTTCAATCATGGATTAAGTAAGAATCCGAACACCTGATAATATACAATATAATAATATCAGCCTATTATTGTCCCACTGCAGGGCAAATGCCTCTTCTGATATAGAGAAGGCACGAGCATTGATCACCACTCTTGCTCAAGACGGGTTGGCGATTTCAGACTTATAATAACCCGAAGTCCAGGTTTCGTCACGATGTTGTCAGTCACCGATGTTACTGTTCGTCATCAATTATCTGCCCTTTCACTAATAAATGCCAACGGCCATCGAAATCGTGGTCATTCGCAAAATTAATAGGGCTTCCAATTTGACAACTTTTTAAACACTTTTTAAAGACTTGTTGACGTGTTTTTTTTATCGTGAGTGTAAAAGCGCATTGACCTTTATATTGAGATATTTTGGAAAACACTTCTTAATAGGTACTTGTAATGACAGTGATAATTATTTAGTAAAATAAATTTTGGTGCCAACCCTTAATTATTATAGGTTTGGAGCTGAACATTGATGACGATTTATTATTTTCGTGTTATTGGTGTCAACTTAAGTAAATTAAAAGTAAGAAAACCAGTAAACGCTTACTTATGTACGTTAATAGCTTCCGACGTACCTATAAGTAGGTAAGTTTTTGAATGATGCTCTTATATCGAAGAAAAAATAGACAAGTGTACTATTATTAAAATAATATTATTATTTACAACAATGCATCATTTTATCAAGATAAGTAATGTCAGGTAACACACAGGTAAAACATGAAACCCCAAGAAGTTCTCAAGAAAATCTGGCTCGTTAAATCCATGAAAAATCACAGCATGCATATTCACGTTTCGAGGAAAACCTGTGACTCAGGGAAACATATTTTATTGTTGAGATCGTTACGGCCAAATTTACGCATACGACTTACGGCGCTCGTGTCATTTCGGAACTACCTATAGTGAACTACTTTAAAATGTAAAAAATTGGAACGCCAGTCGGCCAGCAATCGGTCAGTGTAATTACGAGTGGTCGGAAGAATGGATTCGTTTATTTGTTGTTGGGAAATCTTCAAATGTATGTTTTGTAAGTAACCCAAAACTTATAACCATTAAGTCATTTGGTTTAACGTATCTTTTAGTCTGTAATGTTTCAATAAGGTTAGCTTTTTAGCATACCACTTTCAGATTCTGCCAAAATGTAATGTTAAAATTTTAAACGGTTTTCATCACTCTACAATCAATCAGGCACACAGTTTCAAGTGCATCTAAAGCTTTTTGTCAAAAATAACATAAGTACGAGTTAATATTTTAGCTTTTCAGAAGAAAATAAATCTACCGCCCAATATCCTTAAAATATGTCCATCTCATTTATTTACGAAAGCAATATATCAGGACAAAAGTATAATAAAAATATTAGACATAATAACCACCTGAATTTTAATGGCCATCCTTCATTTAAAGCTAAATATAAGTATAATGAAAACCAAGCCGCTCCATGATTGAATGATGTTTTTTATTATGGAATTATTACTGAAGCACTTAAATTTTTACGACGAGTCTCCTGATCGACCACCGACGCATTTAATATGAAGACGTAACCTGAATCTATCGATGGGGTATAAACGGCCAAATAATGTAGATATAGTTAAAAATGCATTATAGTTGGTCCAATTGCAACGTTGTTTTGAATTTTTTAGGTAAGGTACAGCAAAACTTAGATCCCAGAATGGTATATTTTGTTTCTATTGTGAGCAATTTCAGTGATCTAATTCATTTTGCTGCGTTTTGATTTCAATTAAATTAAATTCGCGCTGACACAGCACCGTTTGTCCGTATTATATATTTCAGTCATCTAACCTGAAAAGTATAACAACCTACTCTAAAACTGTGAATTAGCAATAAAGGCAGCCCTCACACCCGATCATCCCGATGAAGATATAAACACATGTTTTTATGGCGATTGTAACGCAATTTCTCGAAGGAACACACACGATGCTACCACGGTAGGTAGAGATTGGTTCGGATCCCCAGTAAAACATAAATTGCTGTCGATATTATATTATGTGGGAGAAAAAATGAACTGCAAGTAGCATTATGAAGATGGTTTGTATTGATGTTTTGAGACAATTGGTTTTAAAATTACAGTTAAAGATTTACATGGTTTTAAAGTTGGTGAAGCAAGTAATATACGATGTTGTAGAGCTAAAGATAAAAATTAAGGAAATAAAAGGACTCTTGGTAACAGCAAGTAAACAAGCTTAGACAAATTGAAAAGAAAAGAAGAAGGAAATAGCTCATTCACTAAAACAATTAAAGAAGTTGGTAATAGAGTACCTACCTAGTAGAAATTCATCAATGCTTGAGATTCATTTGTTAACCCACCAACATCGAATTTTTAAGATAGCTGATGCGCAAGAAATTTCCGTTCTTATCAGGTTAGAGTAGTTAAGACCGCACAGTACTATACGTACAGAAAATTTATAGAATTGGCACCCGGTGCCAATACGTTACACGAGTCAGCGTTGCCGAAATACGTTAATTGATATTAAATAAGATTTCATCTAATCTCCATTAAGATGTAGATAGTAAATAAATAATCATCAACAAAGATATAGCTAAACACTCAAACTAAGCTGCATCTATTGTGGCTGCAGAGTTAAAAATAAAAAGCAGTTTATTTTGAAACTGTCGGCCCGTCTGCGCTGTCTTTAATTACCACTGGATATTTATATCGGCCAAGCACACTAAAGCTCCTTATTTTCATTGCTGGGTAAACAATTTGTTTTATAGTTTCTTTTGATTTGGATAACATATCAATCTGTGAATAATTTTCAGCTGTTACTTTGTGTGGTGCGTTATTTTGATGTTTGGTTGTTGATAGTAGCTGAGTAGCTAGCGCCATCTGCTTTTGAATAGCAGAAGCTACCGCGAAAGCCTTATTAACGATTTTTTTATATTTGAGTTTTATCGAGTATATCTAGGAAGTGCATCATGTTTGGTACAATGAGTTATTTTAATTCACTTGATGCATCGCGGCATCGTGCAGGTAGGTACTGCCGATTTAGTAAAATGAAACAACGCCACGACCTCTGAAAAATCAACACTTCGCAGAAGTCATGACAAGCTTAACGGCCTTTGAGACTTAATAAAGTTCATCCATCTTATTATGTTGCCAAATGCCTTTCAGCTTAGCTATACCAATTACCAGTACTAAAGTCGTAACAGGTAATGAATCTCCGACCTTCGGCTCTTCACATTATTGGACAATTGTTTGTCATTCGGTCGTCTCCAACAACACTGTTCTGAGTCACTTGGCTAGCAGCCAGTTCACCTCACCTGTGATGTTCCAATTCAGTTTCCGTTCAGGATGTGGTCTCTAGCTCCCAGACTATTTATATTAGGTGACGATGTACTCGATTAGCCACGGTCTACGCTCGTAGACTGATTTTTTTGTATGTGTTTTGGTGGGAGTGATGCAATCAGCACCTGAGGTGACATGCCAATCTATCTTGAGGTGTTTTTGATAAAATTCGGAGACTGCACTGAAATTACACCCTGTTCTGCGTACCAACCAACTCAAGTCTGAAACTCTAGACTATTAAAATCAAGATTAAAAAAAAACCTAGACTCGAACCAAATCAGTAACTATCCGACGCCATATATCCTGTCAGCGTACCAACATGTTGCATACCTAATATATTATATGACGCCTCTTCAAAATACGTGCCTATTTACCTCGACAGCTCTAAGCTATCTCGGTTACTTTCGTCTGACGTAAGAGTAATTGCCCACTTTCGTCAATAGGAATGGCATAGAAATCCCATTCATGAGCCGAACTACTGGTTGTAACCTACTGGTTAAAAACCTGTGACGTTAGACCGACAAGCGTGGGTGGTAGGATTGGCATGAATGTCAATGATCCTCCATTCACATGGTTTTATGGCATTCCATTCAAGCGTAACGGACGCTATTGAAATGCTACGTTACGCCTACATTCGGATTGAAGTATTTGGAATCGAATAGATGGAATAATAGAGAAGTGCGCATTAGCGACACCTTGAAGAAAAGATAATAATTGATGCTGAAGAAACTGAAATTTTAGATACTAACTCATTACTAGAATCAAATACCTAACTTTCCGAGGAGTGAAACAAGAGCTCACCCACCAAGAAGGATACTTTGCACTGTTACTACCAGTACAGTTACTCGTAGCGAGAACTTGAGTAAATCCAATTACGAATACGTACCTATAATGCAGATAACAGAAAGTCTAATTCTTCATCCAGTTGCTAAGGAAATCTTGAACCACTTCTCATAACCAAACCGAACCGATACCTGCAGACCATCCTTTAGCAGGCAGGTGCAACGTATTACCAAAGGCTTTTATCTCATTGGACTTGAAAACTATTTGAACATGCACACTTCCTACCACAAAGGAAACCCACATCTCTAATGTGTTCCCAGAAGTCTCAATAAACATGTCAACAAAAAATCGCAAAACGATTTTGATAATATAGCGATCAAAGAATACCATAAATCTGGGCAGTCAAAGTTATGAATGAACTATTGCGTGGGTGTGAGGTTCAATGGGTGACGTCACGATGATGAGCTGATAGGGCTCATATTGAGTGCGGATACCAGCCTGTTATACATTACAATACAATAAAGGTTTCCGTGTCATTAGCAACGCAGGCTAATAGTTTGTTTCGAAGAAAAAGGGCGAAGAAAAGGGGAAGAGAAGACGCATTAAATCTTATTTTCCTGGACAATTACCGTCGGCAAATGCATGAAACCTCACTGCGATTTACGAGTACTCTACTCGACTTTTCCTTTTATTGCACAAATACATTGAAAGTCTATCTATATCTTTTTATTACAACCTAGAATAAATCTAATTGTAGTTCTATATGAACACACGCATGCAGCTGTTACAGAACTCCACGTAACCCGGCTCTCTGCCAAATTTTGTTAACGTTTGGTCAAAATTTACAATATCGTGTCTTACAAAGTTCTCATCGGGCGGGGCGCCTGGAAGTTGAATTCATATAAAAATATATGTCCAACATAAAACGTGTTCGAGCTTTCGCAATCCTATCTATTCCGACCAGACATTAAGGATGACACATCCTAAAGAAATAGTTAATGATTTACTACTAACGCTTTCATTTTTTTCGCTTTACACACTGAAACACAGCCAATTTTTTTTTCCGTCGCCCGTGTATAGGATGTTGTCCAAACGAGTGAGTCCCGTTTAGATAATACGAGTTTATTTCGGTTCTTACATATGTTACTCGTCACACAAAATAATAAGGCCATTGGCCTAATGACAGCGGCTTATTTTTAGTTTGGGACTTTTGAAGGCGACTTGCTTAAGTGTTTATGTGGAGATAGGGACTTTTCCAATATCTGTTCTGCTTGGATTTGCAGTTGCGTATAGTAATTTTCACGACTGAATGTAGAATACTGGAACTCGACTGCTGGAAACCGGATTAACGACTGACATATAAAAATTTAATTTGCCATCTCAATTAGTTAGTCACAGTTTTTCAGGAATACTGCTAAAACCATCTGGAAATATGTTAATTATTACAAATTTATGCCGCAGATCTAGATTTTTGAGTTCCTTTATAGCATGGCTTCTGTTTCTGAATGTATATCAGTACTATTGGAAATGCGAAAGGATCAATGACTCTAAAAGTCTTTTTATAGCATTTTTTGATATTTTCTAAATCTTGACTAATAGTCCATCCTTATCACTAGGTAGCCCAGCGCGCGTGGAACCAATGCAGTCGGTGCGGACGACACGAGGCAACCGGGTGCGACTGGAGTGCAAGGCAAGCGCACGGCCACCCCCTCGCATCTCATGGTATAAGGACGGGAAGCCCGTCGCCGATATCGCGTTAAGGAGATTCCGGGTGCAGAATTTTAGGTGAGATCCCAAGTTAATGTTATTTATGTTGATGATTTCTGGAGTTCAATTTTATGGTTCAAACCCCATTTTTAGAAAATTAAACATTTGTTTGGCAAACAAGTAGGTACTTTTCAGATATGCGAGATTGCGAGTCTCCAAAATAATTACCCAAGTCATGAATTAAAACTTCGGACATTCGTGTTATCATAATAAATCTCGCAAAATCGCAGCAAAGCGACATTTAAAGACAGATGCGCTAATATTCGCGCTGAGGGACTTACGAGTTGTAGGTAGTAGGTTCGAACCCAAACAGGTGCTTTACTTTGTGTAAATTATTTCACCACTGCTCTCAAAATAGTGGAGGAAAACACGTCAGGAAACCGGCATGTCCAAGAACCAAAAATTCGAAGACATGTGACATTACCAACACGCACTGGGCCCGCGTGGTGAATAACAGCCCACTCCTCTCACCGAGAGAAAGCCTGTGTCCGAGCAGTGGGAACATTATAGGCTGATTATGTTATGCCCTAATATTTCCCTAACTACAGCCATAATGATGCCCATTAATAATAAATAAACGCATATTAAATCTACGAGTATTTATCTTCCAAACTGCTACCGTAATGACCCAGTTGACTTCAAGCGATGTTGATCTTGATCCAAAATGAGACCATGTTTGTGTACTAGAGACGTACCTACTTCAGCTAAATAGTAACAATGTTGTCTGCAAACAAATGAGGCATGCACTCATATGGTGCTAACATTAAATGCAACGATTACTACACTAATCGCAACTGCAGACAGCTGTCATTGACCGACCTGGAAGTGCAACCCCAAATAATTTTACTGCTGAATCAAGCAAGAATAAACCTTAAGTGGAAGTTATAGAAGACAACACAATTTACAATACCATAAGAGGTCAAAATGGATGTATAGAGTAATTATTAAGACAGCGTCGCGACAATTTCGTGGGTCGTTGGGCATTTTGATGACGATTTAGATTTTTTGCACAAGAGGACTGTTTGCCAAATGAATATTACTTCGTCTTGGTGTATTCATATTTATATGGTTTAAAATACACAGCAGTACACATGTCGGCTGCCATGTTGATGGAGCATGTGTAAATTATATAAGCTATGCAGACGATATGGTGCTGCTCAGTCCATCGATAGGTGGGCTGAAGAAGTTACTAGCGACCTGCGAGGCCTATGCGGCGGAACATGGCTTGATATACAACTCGAAGAAGAGTGAGCTCCTTGTATTTAAAGCGCCAAAGCAGCAGCCGCGCAGTGTTCCACCCATAAGTCTCAACGGCGTAGCACTAAATATTGTCAATAGTTTTAGGTACCTCGACCACATTATGACAAGCGACTTACGGGACGACGGAGATATAGAAAGGGAGCGCAGGGCGTTGTCTGTAAGGAGTAATATGCTCGCCCGCAGGTTGTACTACTAACGTCAAAGTAACCCTTTTTAAGGCATTCTGTCAATCGTTTTACACGAGCGGCCTGTGGGTGTCATACACGCAGCGAGCCTACAATGTCCTGCGTGTTCAATTTAATAATGCCTTCAGGATGCTGTTGGGACTGCCACTGCGCTGTAGTCCGTCGGGAATGTTTGCGGAGGCTCGGACAGATGGTTTCCACGCCATCATGCGAAAGAAAGCAGCCTCCTTACTACAGCGCCTGCATGGTAGTGACAACAGCATTTTGAAAATGATTACTGCTAGACCAGACTGCCCCTTTCAGAAACACTGGGCGGGAACAGTATTAAACCTGAAAATAAATAAAATGTAAAAAACTAACAATACTAACCTATTTATTTAAGCACTATTGTTACTAACACTAAAATACTAACAAAACTATGGACTGAAGTCTGAAATAAATTTATTATTATTATTAAAATTAAGGACATCGAATTTAATTGCAAATTCTTTGATATTTACTATTCAACAGTAAACCGGAAGGAATTTCCTTCTTCATAAATAATGTTTAGGCTTTATTTATTTAATAATTTTCTTTATTATTTAATCAATTTCCATCGTATTATCAACATTCCTTGCAACATATTTCAGGAGGCGCTCGGTATTAGTGATAAGGCACGCGCGCAGTGAAGACTCCGCAGCGTACGAATGCAGGGCACAAGGTGCGGTGGGGCCTCCGGCCGTCGCCAGCGCCAACGTCAGCGTTCTACCTCCAGTCACAGCCGCGCCTGATGACTCGAGTGAGTATTTGCTCTATTACTTTGGTATATTCTTTCCTCACTATGTGCTATATTTGATGTTATAAGCATGAGGCCGAGGTAACGGATGATAGCACACTGTTGGGGAGGTTGACCTTCTTTTTAAAAAAGGTGTCCCACAAGGTTCAATACTCGGACCGATGCTTAGTTTTGAATGTTTTTATTAGCTTACGAATCATCCACTTTAAACATTCAGCTATTAAGTAATACCATAACTAATATACGCAGTCTTTCTTCACATTATTCTTCACAAATTCACAGCTTAGTTAATAATTAACAGACAGAGAACTTCATTTCAACGGCGACTATCAAATCGAGGTACCCTCGCCTTGATTCAACAGTATCGATACATAAACAAATGAAGACAACAAACCATGTCACATTGTTTACCGATACTCATACCGTTGTACTGGGAACACTTGGGAAACTTACTGCTTCTTCCGCGAATGTCACTCAAACAATGTCTGTATACAGGCCAATAGGGTGATCGGTTACATTGTATAATGAGTTTTGTTGTAGCATACGTTTTTGTATCGTGTTCTGTTAGGGACGAAACGGTTGATCAATTTAAATTTAAGAATCAATTTAATTCGAAAATGTTAGTTCTATGAATTTGTTTCTTCCAAAACTTGTTTTATTCCTTTTAACTTTAGGTACCACAAAATGAGGAAATTGAAATTACTTGACAAGGCGAATCACGGTATCTCATATCACCATTTTAGATAAAAGCTAGGGATTTGGTTGCTTTTATTACAATATATTTCAATCTTTTAACAGCGACGCTGGGCTCGCCATGTCCGATGCCCGACCCGTCGTCCTACTGCCTCAATGGAGGCACGTGTTTGTTCTTCGAGATTGTTCAGGAACAAGCTTGCAAGTGAGTATCTAATCTCATTAAATTCACTCTTGGTCTTCATTGACGCGTCATCTAGTTTTTTTTTTTTTGTATAACTGTTGAAAAAAAAAGCATACCCGCTTTTTAGAGGGGCAGCAACTACGCACATGTATTTTGCTACACATAATGATAGTACCTTGCCACCAGTGACATTATAATCCTCGACTTTTAAAATTAACTCTAATATTGCTATTTTCTTTTCTCTCCAGATGTCCGGAAGGCTTCAACGGGCAGCGTTGCGAGAACAAGGATATATCGAACAGAAGCAGTATGTCCCATTCCTACACATGTAAACTGGGCCTCTCAAACACATACTACTGTTAGCCAGCGAAGCGCAGGCGCATAACCCACCTCGTTCCAATTTTAAATTTAAAATTTTTAGCTCGCGACTTTCCGACGCACTCGGCTGGACTGTGAAAACTTAACGTTTTACGAGACAGCATCTATTTGTAGATTTACATACGTATTTCTTAAAATTATCAATGTAAAATACGTTTTTATTCGTTTTATATTGTATACTATTGGTATCGCACTTTTATTTGGTATGCTACAATTTGTTTTATGATAGTTTTCACAGGCCCTAAAGCCCAGTGATTCCATCGCGATCGCTTTTAGGAAAAAATACGAGAATATATTGCAAATACGGGCTGTCGCACATGTTGCGACAGTGTATTATGCTGAATACTTAGGATTTTAGTAGCCAGCAGGGCGTATGGCATTTGTAAATAATTAAAAATCTTGTTTTTATATGAATCTCGAGTCTGAAAATCGATTTGAAGATTCGAACTTATTATTTTTTACTCGTTAATATCTATCGCTTTTATGTAGGTATATTTCATTTAAAATCGGTAACTTTTTAAATTCACGGAGCTTTAAATTATTGTTAAATTATTTATACTAATAGCCCAGTGAGATTATAAAATTTTAAGTATATTTCCATTTAACAGTTCCAACAATTATATTAACTATAATTATAATCGAACTGATTTTTCTTAACATTTCACGAGTTTTATCGATTTTTCTTTGGTGATAACCGAATTAAGTCTATTGTAAGACTTAACTTGTATGTATTATTGCAAAAAGTGCTATTTCTTTAACTTTTACTATGAGCGATAACTTTTGCAATCCATTTTTTTCTTCTATTATTGAAGATGTAAATATTTTAAACATTATTTGTAATATTTGCAATTTATTATTGTTATTATTAACTGTAAGGTTTGATAACTAGTAGTATGTAATATTATGATAAAGAGACTTGCAACTTATGTACATATCTATTAGGGTAAGGTTTTTTTTTTTTACAAAATACAATTCTGGAAATAGTATCGCGTGCTTGCTTTGCGATTGACTCTCTAATTTATTCATAAATAACGTAATACCCAGTAACAAAAATAAATAAAATAAAAAGTGGATTTTATTTGAATTTTCTTAACATTTAAAAAAGTCTTGTGATTAAAAAGAAAAATGCTAGGATTTTAAATTTACTGATTAATTCTGTAACGGTAAAACGGGGTGAATAGAAATGCAGGGGTGAATCGGGACGAAACTTTAAAATGTATTTTAACGTTGATTTAATATAATTTGTTGCCAAAAAGGGCTCTAATGTGTTTATTGTATAATAATTAACGACTAACTGTCCTTGTTGGCAGCAAACTGTATTATTTCAACGTTAAAATGCATTTTAAAGTTTCGTCCCGATTCACCCCTGCATTTCTATTCACCCCGTTTTACGGTACATAAAGCATAGCAAGTACAGCCAAAAACGTAGTTAAAAAAGGCAATTCCCATATTTTCACCGGTCCGTTACAGCACCTAGTCAGATACCAGTTTTAACTATAGCTAGGTAGTAATAAATTAATTAATTTATATATAATTTTACGAGTGTGTCTAATTGGAAGTATGGTTGTGGATATAGCGATAACATTTTTTTATTTCTCTGTTTTTTTCTAACTCGCTATATGGGACCGAAACTTGCACAATAGTTTTACAATTCTTGTTTTCGTTTTATTTTTTCATTTTGTATAAAGTTCTTACGAATTTATGTTCACTATTTATATTATGTAATTAAAGTAGAAAACTGACTACCTATTTATTTTTAATAAAATTATGAGGATTTTTAGGGCATTTATAGATACGACTAAAATGAAATGGCGTCGTTCGGGAAAATTCTGGACTCGTCAGCAAATATTTACTTCCAAGTTTACGTTAATAAAAGTCAAGTACTTAAAAGCTTTTCAATTGAATAAATACCACTTGCATACTTGCGACCCGTGTCAGTATTTTCTTTGAGTGATGTCATTCCATTTTTAACTTGAGTTTTTGTATTCTCACAACAAATATTAAGGCGCGAACAACATGTTAAGTCAATGTAATGGATATACCAAAACCACAATAAAAGAATGAGTGTTGGAATTAACAGAAAAGCGACAATGTTATGTTTTTATTTTTATTTGCATTTTCCTTTAATCCTTTAAAACCGCGACGGAAAGAACATGGGGATTAGAACAATCTGAAATGGTATGTATATTCGAAATTTATTTTATGTCGTGCACTCGTTTAACACTCCGCACTCATCTTCGATGAATGGAAAAATGTAACTTTTTTTAAAATTTTTCCTGTATTACCTACCTATCCTTTCTTCGTTACATTTTTTCATTTTACTTTCCTCACGGCCTACTTACTAATGCTTTTTATGTACGTGGGTACTAATAAACAGGGGTAAAGCATGCAGAACGCATGTTTCTTCTTTAAACAAACTATTTGTTGTGAGATAACAATAACTTGTAGGTATAACATTGCATGCGAAGGAGGTTACCTACTTTTAGGAAAATCTATAACACGTTTTCTGTTCGCAGGTAAAGGCGAACCACTGTGGTGAACAGAGGAGCAACGATAAAGAAACGAAACGGTACGAGTGTACGACTGGAGCGAAATGGTATTTTGGCATTTTTATATGAAATATTAATAAGAAAAAGCATTCCTGCATTTTAATGTTATCCAATGTAGGTAAAACTTTGCGATTTGTTAATATTTATATTTTGCCTATGAATATTATGATGAATAGAAACTAAAGACACGATTTCCCACTGCCTATTTATTCGTCGAATTTAATCATTAAAATATACTGGAATTTTAGTGCAAGCCGGTAATGTAGGTACGTAGAGAAAATAGGTACAGAGGTTATTTTTTTTTTATTTCACGTGTTTTTGTTTCCACTGTAGTCTACATATTTTTTAATAAGTAGGTATACCTCTTGTTTGTGACTCGCAAAGGGTACGTGTTGCCTACTGTGCGTTTAGTATTGTAAGACTTGTATTGCGGCTTGCACATAATTATAATTATGTAAAAATATACATCCAGTATATACCCAGTATGTAGTACCTACCTACATAATATTTGCTTTAGATAAGCTTAATTTTGTACAAAATTTTGTACGATGACTAGATTTAAGTATATTGTGGTGCTTAAGAAAATGTAAGTTTTAACAAAATTAATTCCATTCATGTTCCTAATATTCGAACGGTAGGCTTAGATATTAAGATAACATCTTCGTTTCAGTTTCCAAACACCCGTTCCTCTGAAATAAACGCACAAAAAGCTAAGTCTTTCAAATAATGAAATGTAGGTACTATTTATAAAAAATAATGATTTCAAATAGCAAATATTATGAGGACAATTAAGGCAACAGGTGATAGGAAACATAAAACAGAAGACTGATAGCAGAGTGACAATAGATTATAGTAAAGATAGTCTTTCCATAGTTATTTTACCTCTGACAGCAGCAATTCAACAGCAACCTAATTCTAACATAGATAAAGATCAATTTGATTTTGACAGACTTGTCAGTGGCAGCAACCCAACAGCAACCTTATTGTGATAAAAATAAAGGTTACTTTGATTTTGACAGACTTATCGGTGGCAGCAACCCAACAGCGACTTTATTGTAACAAAAATCACTTTGATTTTGACAGACGTGTCTGTGGCAGCAACCCAACAGCAACCTTATTGTAATAAAAATCACTTTGATTTTGACAGACGTGTCTGTGGCAGCAACCCAACAGCAACCTTATTGTAATAAAAATCACTTTGATTTTGACAGACGTGCCTGTGGCAGCAACCCAACAGCAACCTTATTGTAATAAAAATCACTTTGATTTTGACAGACGTGTCTGTGGCAGCAACCCAACAGCAACCTTATTGTAATAAAAATCACTTTGATTTTGACAGACGTGTCTGTGGCAGCAACCCAACAGCAACCTTATTGTAATAAAAATCACTTTGATTTTGACAGACGTGCCTGTGGCAGCAACCCAACAGCAACCTTATTGTAATAAAAATCACTTTGATTTTGACAGACGTGTCTGTGGCAGCAACCCAACAGCAACCTTATTGTAATAAAAATCACTTTGATTTTGACAGACGTGCCTGTGGCAGCAACCCAACAGCAACCTTATTGTAATAAAAATCACTTTGATTTTGACAGACGTGTCTGTGGCAGCAACCCAACAGCAACCTTATTGTAATAAAAATCACTTTGATTTTGACAGACGTGCCTGTGGCAGCAACCCAACAGCAACCTTATTGTAATAAAAATCACTTTGATTTTGACAGACGTGCCTGTGGCAGCAACCCAACAGCAACCTTATTGTAATAAAAATCACTTTGATTTTGACAGACGTGTCTGTGGCAGCAACCCAACAGCAACCTTATTGTAATAAAAATCACTTTGATTTTGACAGACGTGTCTGTGGCAGCAACCCAACAGCAACCTTATTGTAATAAAAATAAATATCACTGTGATTTTGCAGTTATGCAAGATCAGAGGTGAAATAACTTTGAAAGGACTACCCATTGGTTGAAAATCTCTAAACAATTCCCAATAACAAATAAATTTGTATAAACTTTTTTTCTACATATAAAATCTTAATGTTTACGGCACAGTACAAAGCGATAAGTAGATTTTTTATTCTATTAGTTATGACACTTTAAGGCTCGTGCAGACTGGGGCGATATCGCGGGCGCGACAGGCATATTGCTGCTTGTGGCGCCCGCGATATCGCGCTAGTCTGCACGAGTCTTTTAGACCGAATTTCGCACTATGAATCTCAGTAAATTCGCGCCGTAGCGCCTACGCATATTTTGTATATAATACTTGTCCTTTTTGCAAACTTTGTTTTAGAGATAATTAATTTCAGCCTAACGCAAAAGTCCAGAAGCATTGCTGAATTTTGGTGATTTTAACATTACTGTCTTAATTATTTGCCTACCTTATTTTGCCTTTGAATGTTATGCAACCGCGCCGCCCTTGTGACAACGAGACCCTGGTCCTTGCGAACTTTGTTATAGTTAGGAATTATCGGGTCTTGTTGGTGGGGCTTCAGAATTCTCCAGTATAAGGAGGATGTCAAGCTGATGGTCGCGGAGGAAAGTGGCGATCTCATCGCGTTGGCCAGTAGTGCTATTTGGATTGAAAAATCCTAATTTCACTGATCGGAGTAGGCCTAATTATTTTTACGATCAAACCCACAATTTTGTTTAATAATTCGAGTTTTGCCTTTTGAGTTGTGACTATATTATCGAATAAGCCAATATTAATAAAAATGTTAAGTTATATTAACAGTCATGTACAGTATTATTTGCTGATTAGGTGTTATTTATTGTAGCTTATAACTGCTATGTGTAAGTGCTTTGTTATACATATAATAAATGAAATGGGAATATTGTATGGAGTTTTATTTGTGTTGTTTTGGTGGAAAAATGCAACAAAAATACCTACCTTCTAGGTAGGTAGGGACTTCAATGCTCCAGGTCATAACTCACGTTTTGTCATGGATGCTGTAAAGGGAAACTATTTAAATAAACTTTAAGTAAATATGCCTACTGCCTCGTTGGTCTAGTGGCCGCAAGCGCTACTGCTGAGCATGAGGTCCTGGGTTGGATACCCGGGTCGGGGGCAAGTGTTATTGGATTTTTTCATGTGGAAGTTCTCAGTAGCAACCCGGAGTATGGATTTGTGCCTGGTTGATGGCTATAGGCTCGCCCCCTATTACATGGGACTTAAAAACGTAACTGGCGAAATGTGGGTGTACTACAGGTACACTTCTGCCCAACCCTTTGGGGAAACAAGGCGTGAAGTTATGTTTATGTGTATTAAATAAGAGGAAAAAAAAAATAGTTTAGTCTTAGTTTATATTAAAAATCATCTACATACTATTAACCTTTTGACCGCCACAGTCATGTATAGATGACAGCGCAAATGTGCCCAGCACGCCACGGTTACAACTACATGACAGATTTCAAGGAATAATTCTCAGCTTGGCGCCGAGGGAACGTCTTTTCTTTTTTGACGTGGCGGTCAATATGTTAAGCAGAAATCTACAACACAGTAAAGAAATGTACACATGCTTAAAAACTTACTTTACTACTACTTAACATAAGGTGTTGTTTTTATTGAGAATGGATATTCTAGAAAGAACAACTTCATATGGAACACTTTTAAATGGCTCATTGTACTCTAAGTATCTTAAAAAGGTAAAATGATAATATTGTACATCATTCAACTATTTACATTTAAAAATCCATACAATACTTGGATACAACTTATTACAATAGGAATGTATGAGCTGCTCTTGGGCCCGACTGCAGGACAAATGATATTATAGGTAATTCAACATGCTGATAATATAGCGCCACAAGGTTTTAAGGATGCGTGGCCTAAATCGGAACTAACCATTTTGTTATTTCAATATATTTTACAAAACAATATTACAAATGTTTACCAACAGCACCCTAGTGTCAACGACATTCATCAAAAGAACATTGTAGCACATTAAACCTTTTGACCGCCAGTCATGTATAGATGAGAGAGCAAAATGTGCCCAGCATGCCATGGGCACGACTGCATGGCAGATTTTAAAGATTAATTCATAGCTTGGCGCCGAGGGCACGTCTTTGCTTTTTTGGACGTGGCGGTCAATAGGTTAAAGTCAGCTTTACCAAATATTATTACAATAATATTATAATAAATATTAATATTATTATAATAATATTAATATTATTATAAATTAATTAGAATTTTGAATACAAAACAATTGAGAGTAAAGCCAGGATCATAACTTTAATTAAAAACAAAAGAAAACATTGTTGTGGCAATATGTTTTTCTGTTGCTGGTGTTTATTCAACATGTTTATAGCAACAAAAATCGCATAGTTGCACCAATGCTAATCAACTGATGTTTTTCATGCAATCAGGCCCTAATGGTTTAAAAAATTCACAAACTAATTAAAATCTAAAAAACAAAGTACTAAACAAAAACTTTGGTTAACTAACTTCCAAAAATCAAATTTAATACTGTTATTACCACCTGATCACTTAGTTTAAGCAGCATGGTGATTTTTTTCATACTTTTGTGATACAATATTATTCTAAAATTCTATCCTAATCTACAAGCTTATAACTAACAACAGTTTCCATTCTATGAAGACTAGTGGAAAAGGTTTTTAATTGCACATTTTGTGCGTTTGCTATTGCTATGGGCTCTGCTTCAGCCCATTTCTCCGGTACATCGCAATCTGTTTTGGCATGAACTAATACGTCAAAGGAACACCTACAATCTAAGAACGGTAAGTATGATATTGTGGCAGCTACCTGCAACATGACATCTCTAATTTCCTGCTGGATTTTCTTCAAGTCTTTACTGCTTACAGTTTCATTTTTCTCTTTGGATAATGCCATGTCTCCATCTTCGTACTGGACGTTGAAGTCCCAGCATTCGAGAACTTCTTTGTTAGCTACGTTGAGGATGATGAGGGACAGCTTGCTTACTTTCTTGTTGACTATCCATTCTGAAAGATTACAAGAAATTGTATTACGCAAACTATTTAAAAGACAGCACTTAATAAAATATAATTGAAAACAATCACAATACATATAAGGTAAATGAAAATACTATTAACATCATAGGAGTGTATTTAGAGTATTGTTTGTTATGTAGCTACTGCAGAGCAGCAGCTGAATAGTTCTTGTTAGTTAGTTCTTTATGATATCACACCATAAAAATCTTACCTAATTATTTGAAAATTGCACTTGGTCTTTTAGAGTGATAAAATTGCACAAAGAATTAAAAAAAAAACGTATTTCTTACCTTCACTCTGTGTGAGAAGATTGGTAAGAAAACTTTTGATCTGTGCGTCCTCTGATATCAACAGTGTAATGCCGTATTGTTGTTCTGCCTTGAAAGTTTCCGGTGGATATAAACCTCGTTGGAAGAGCACTGAATTAATGGCGAATTCTATAAAAAGGTTTGACAATCATTAACTCCATTTTTACACTGTAATGCAGGCCGACTATAATATCTACGTCAAAAGTTAAGAAAAGAACATAAAACACGAATTATCATTGTTTTTGGTTTTCAGGTGATCTTGTTACTTACTGAGATATTCACAAATAATTTGTGCGGATCCTCGGAGTGTTATACAGTTTTTAGTTTGTTGTTGAGACATCGTGGGATAAAAACAACCAGCTAAAGCTTTAGGCAAGTGCAAACAAGTCTAAAGAATTGAATTTGAAAGTTATTCTAAACACAAGAACGAACCGTTTGGCTGAATGGCTGTTGGAATTCGAATCACTGAAATAAATAGTCAAATCAAATGTGAAATGACAAGCAAGGTTTTTGAACGAAAACAGTCGATAAAAAAAAACATTGTTGAATAATGGCTATTGATGCAGTAAGTACATTTTAGTTGATTGATGACTTATTTGAATGAATATCACTATCACTACATATTATGAAACAAAGTTCTCCCGCCGCGTTCAGACGGACAGACGTCCGTCTGAACGCGATAAACTCAAAAACTACCGAACGAATTTTCATACGGTGGTTACTAAAGGACGGAGTGTCATGAACTCATGACTCGTGATTCATGAGGAAGGTTTTGTGCCTGAAATATGACGATGATTGTTGAAGGTGGCGGATAAATCATGCTGACTGGGGAGCTTTACCAGCGGGCGTGCGCCGCGTAAATAAAATACGAGTTATATGAAAACAATTGTATTACGGAATGATTCCTCTTAAAAAGATCTGTAGCAAAGTATATACTATGTATATCATTCTGTTTTTTTTTTCATTTCTCTCTGGACCCAAATCTAAGGTCCACGCAGACGAAGTCGCGGATAGGTGGGAGTCACAATAAAATATGAACATTTTACAATTTTGGGTTGTTTTGTGTTTGTTAAGTGATAGGGCTGATTATGTACACACATCCCTATTATAATTTACATACTATTAAATCATAAGTGCTTGTAGGTAACGAAAACAGTCTTAGTTCTCTTGCGAGCAACTCCTCTATACGAATTTCTCCCGTAAAATTCTAAGTGTAACAAACATAGTCTCGACGAAAAAAGAGCCGAAAACTGTGGGAGAAACCCACAGTTTTCGTCTTATAACATCTTTTGGAAATACGCCCACGTATTTTTTTAGACAACAGCTACGCAGCGGGCCATGTACATTAAATTTTTGACCATCACTTCAAAAAACCAAGAGGGCACGCCTCGGCGCCAAGCTGCGAATTATTCCTTAAAACATGTCATGTAGTCGTGACCGTGGCGTACTGGGTACATTTTCGTGTGTCATCTATAGATGACTGTGATGATCAAAAGGTCATGCGTAAAAAGTCACTTGTTTACTAAAAATATATGAATAGTGACAGCTAGTTGTCAAATTCTTGGACTAGTGATAGTAGCGACATCTGAAGTGAGCAAGTGGCAGTTTTTATCCCATAATAAGCATTTTTTTTCTGATACTGATATTTCTGAACGTTTACTCTGAAATCTGTTATTGATTCTACGTTTCGTTATTTCCCACTAACGAATATGGAAAACATCAGTGTTGTTTACACTAGAGATCGAAACCATTTTATATAAACATCCAATTAGAAAGAGTAGTGTATATTCTATAACTTTTATTATAAATATACATTCATTATGAATAGTAACTATCAGTTTTTGGTTATACAAATGTTCATTAGGAATCGAAACGAACATAGATAGTAAACAAAACGCTGTACGTCATGGTCATGTCATGTCACGCGCGCGCGATGTTAACTTGCTAGCTACGGACTGCGTGCGTGCTAGTGTCATGACAACAAACGAGTTCGATTTAAGTACGAAGTATTAGTTTAATATGTAATTTAAATTACTCCGAACAGATGTGTCATTTTAATTAAATTGAAATGTGTGCCATACGTTAAAGTCAGCTATGGGCCGAACTCGGCGGAAAAGAAATATAAAAAAAGCGCGCGACTTTTGCGCTTGTGATGGTAAAGAAGAAATAATTCAATTGAACTCTTGGTTGTCTGAAAATGGCATGGGTCGCAACGATAAGCTGTTCCTGGCCGTATTTCGCGATACAGGCCGAGGAGTCTTGACAAAGAAGAAGATACACAGCGGAGAGGAACTTATGAATTTACCCCTAAACTTAACTATCAATGTCACAACAATTTTGATGGACAAATTATTTTGTAAAATATTTTTAGAGAATTCCAAACGTTGTTTAGTAGAATATAAGCAATCCGTTTCCTTTCAGTCTTTGATGGCGTTTTATCTGGCATTTTTAAAATTCCAAAGTGGCAAAACAAAGTGGCATATTTACTTAGAAAGTTTACCAAAAGAGTACTCTGTTCCTTACTTTTTGCCAAATGAAGTGAAACAAAATATTGATAGTGACATTCTGTCTGTGATCCTAAAGCAAAAAGATATCATTGATTCCTCCTATAGTATTTTTGAAACTATTTTATTGAATAATGTTAGTAAAGATAATATAATCCTAGATTTCAGAAAGTCATTTTCTTTGGCTGGATATGAATGGGCATATTTCACTGTAAACACTAGATGTGTGTTTATTGATCTGACTAAAGTGATTGATTTGAAAAATGTAGAGAACTCCATTATTACCCTCATAAGTGATAATACAAAAATATCATTATGTCCCTACTTAGATATGATTAACCATAGTCCAAACGCAAGAAATGAGACCAAGTTACTGGTTAGCAAGAATATAGAAAATGTTAATATTAATAGTTTTAGTGAAGACTTATTTTCAGATGTACAATTTTCAATTTACACCAAAAATGATTTTGATCCCTATACACAAGTTTTCATATGTTATGGAGACAGTCATAATTTGAAACTGATCACAGAATATGGATTCTTCTTACCAGCAAATGACTTGGATTATGTGTCATTTACCTTTGAAGAAGTGACTTTATTTTTTAAAACAAATTCTATCAAATTATCACAAGAACAGATTTCATTTATTAATAACCACGGATTAGGTAAAGACCTCTATATTGATTGTAAAGGCCTTAGTTATAATTTCTATGGTTTATTACTAGTTGTGAAGTACTACTATGATCAAAGTACAGATGTGAGTAGATTGATATACTCCGCTGCCATCTGTTCCAATGATCATAATCTGAATGTTATGATTGCACCGATGGTAAGCAATAAGTTAGAAAGTGTAAAAGAGTTGTTAAATAAACTAAGCAATATTAATAAATGTGTTATTATAAATAACTGTGTAGAACTAATGTGTCAATATGTTAGAATATTGGAGAAGTTTATTAAATGTTAGATGCATCATTTCATTACTGTTTTTAATTTATTCTATCTATTATAGAGGGTGTCCCACAACTTTGTCACATGGAGGAAAAGTGATTCTGAAACATTAGTTGTAGTCAGATAGGAAACGCCGACCTCATCTAGTTTTAAAAAATATGTTTGACGTGTAAAAGTGTTTGTAAAAACCTACTTAAAGAAATAAAATCATTTATCATTTCTTCGACATACGTTTCGCCGTTGAACGGTTCACCGACAGAACGATTCACTTTTCATTTTTTCACCGTTAGAACGTTTCAATGGCGAACGATTCGCCGACAGAACCTTTCATATGCGTCACTTTCGACGGCGTAATAGAGGGGATCTGGCGCTCGGCGGTCGCTGCCGCGACACGTTCGCTTCGCTCGCTCGCCTTCGCGCGTTAATGGTCACTGTTCTAACCTAACCTAACCCAACATTATCCTTCGCTATATGAAAGGTTCTGTCGCGAATCGTTCGCCGTTGAAACGTTCTATCGGTGCAAAAGTGAATCGTTCTGTCGGTGAACCGTTCAACGGCGAAACGAATGTCGGAGAAATGTTTCAGGATGAGGAAAAGTACCTTCAATACTGTACATAGAAAACATTGCTGAATGAAGACTTCATTTTTATTTTAAAAACAATATGAACTGTATTTCAAATAAAAGGAAGACCATGAAATTTAACATCTGATTTATTTGTTCAGAATAATGAATAGGATCGGTACTCATGGACAAAATCAGATGGCCTCCGAGATTCCCAGATCTAACCCTGTTAGATTTTATGGGGTTATGTAAAATATTTAGTTTACAGGAACCAGTATGAGTTACCAGTAGATAGAGTACCTATGCAGGAGTTACAAACTGAACTTATATATTGGCGCCGATTCCCTTGTTCACAAACTAAACTAAATTTAAGTTCAGTGCATCTTTTTCTTTCTATTTCATTAAGAAAAGGACAGAAGATAAATTTTAGTTTAGTCCTGTCAAATTAATCAGCGCCTGTCACTACTCCATACTAGTTTAGACGTGATTAAAAACTTGCCTACTAAAATTACGTCAATTTACGTCGAGCGCCGATTAATTTGACAGGACTAAACTAAAATTTATCTTCTGTCCTTTTCATAATGAAATAGAAAGAAAAAGATGCACTGAACTTAAATTTAATTTAGTTTGTGAACAAGGGAATCGGCACCACTACCTATTTTAAACATTCACCAAATTTAAAAATAAAGAAATCAAATGGAAGTGAAATTATTAAAATAGTTCTAATTGGTTTTTTTGTTTTTGTTTTTAATTTGTCGGGTTTTTCTATTTAGAATTTCTCAGTAGCAGCCCGGAATCTGGATTTGTGCCCGGTTGATGGCAATAGGGTCGCCCCCTATTACATGGGACTGGCATAACTGGCGAAATGTGGGTGTACTACAGGTACACCTCTGACCAACCCTTCGGGGAAACAAGGCGTGATGTTATGTTATAATTTGTACCTATACATTTTGAGAAGGAAGACATTTTGAGTATTTAATAAATTAAATTGATTGTAAGTTGCAGTTAAACGTACCTTATTATTTTAAATAAATGTTAAATTTCATGGTCTTCCTTTTCTTTTAGGTGCTATGTTATTTAGAAGAAAATATAAAAGTACCTATATGATAGAGCCTTTCGATCGGTACAGTAAAATTACATATTTTTTTCACATTTAGCGGGTCGATTCCCGCTCCAGACAAGCGATTATTAAAAATTCTCTGAATGCAGTTAGTATTGTTTTTAAAATAAAAATGAAATCTTCATTCAGTATAAAACTCTACAGTATTTAAGGTACTTTCCCTCTATGTGGTAAAGTCGTGGGATACTCTGTATATTGATTATGCGATAATTAATACTAATCTTTGAGGAAAACTGGTAGTTTTGTGCCACAGAGTAGGTACTTTTTTGTTTTGTGCTAAAACAAAAAGAGTGAAGGCCGTAATAAAAATGGTTGACAGCGCCATCTAGTATTCCATATAGGAAATAGTTGCACTTGGGGCTGCTTCGTAGTATTGCACAGATTACACCGCTTTAGCAAAACAGAATATAGATGGCAGATTTACTTGATATTTTTGACAAGTTTTTGATAAAGGCAAACAGATGGAGCTAACAGTATTTAGTCTCTGATAAAGTTCAAACTACCTACCTTTGATTATTCTTTTAACTGTTTATTCGTCCTAAGTAGTTTGAATACCTGAATATTATGTGTACGTATATATATATTATTATAATTCAATTCAAAACATTTATTTCAGACTTTTCGGTCCATAAAGTGTTAGTATTACATCAAGATGACATAAAGCTATGTTAGTAACTCACAAATACAACAAATAAGAGAAAAAAACGCCAGTCAGCCTACAATATGTGCAGCCCAATCCAATGCCTCCAAACAGGACTATGGACTAGTCTGTCAGTAATAGACTAGTCTGCAATTACACTCAGGTAGCTGTTGGGACTGCCCCTCACCCTCCGCATCAGCGATGCTGTTCTTTTACGTATAATGGCGTGAAAGCCATCCACTTCAGCAAACATCGCTGACGCACTGCAGTAGCGAGGCAATCCCATCAGCAACCTGAAAGCATTGTTATATTGGACCCGCAGGGCACCGACGCGGCGACGGTTCGCTGTGTGTAGCTAGTCCACAAACTACACGTACCTATAGAAATACTGGCAGTATGCCCTAAATAATGTCTTCTTTACCGCATAAGAACATCGGGAAAATATTAATTAAATATTCTTGAAAAAATAAACTCATACGCCGTAAGGGCGATTACCTTAGACTGAAAAATTAGACAACCGTTAGAATCTCCAAGGGATGTTCAACCTTGGAGACCACTATTAAGTCTGTGGTCGCAGTAATCAGTTTATAAACAAACGACAACAGTTGTAGTGGGAATACATACTTATCTATAAGTACTAATATAATAAAGAGGTAAAATTTGTAAGTTTGTATGTAGGGAGTAATCTTTGGAACTACTGATCCGATTCCGAAAATTCTTTCACTACATAATGGAAAGCTACAGTATTGCCGAGAGTTATAGGATAAACACTGGTCAGCATATAAACACTGGTCAGCATATAAACACTGGTCAGCATATAAACACTGGTCAGCATATAAACACTGGTCAGCATATAAACACTGGTCAGCATATAAACACTGGTCAGCATATAAACACTGGTCAGCATATAAACACTGGTCAGCATATAAACACTGGTCAGCATATAAACACTGGTCAGCATATAAACACTGGTCAGCATATAAACACTGGTCAGCATATAAACACTGGTCAGCATATAAACACTGGTCAGCATATAAACACTGGTCAGCATATAAACACTGGTCAGCATATAAACACTGGTCAGCATATAAACACTGGTCAGCATATAAACACTGGTCAGCATATAAACACTGGTCAGCATATAAACACTGGTCAGCATATAAACACTGGTCAGCATATAAACACTGGTCAGCATATAAACACTGGTCAGCATATAAACACTGGTCAGCATATAAACACTGGTCAGCATATAAACACTGGTCAGCATATAAACACTGGTCAGCATATAAACACTGGTCAGCATATAAACACTGGTCAGCATATAAACACTGGTCAGCATATAAACACTGGTCAGCATATAAACACTGGTCAGCATATAAACACTGGTCAGCATATAAACACTGGTCAGCATATAAACCGAACATTGGAACTCTGATTCGATTTTCGCAAAATAAACTTACCACTATCAGTTATACCTCCTACAGAAAGTGCGTTTCATGATGATTATAACATAATCTACAACATAACATAACACCACGCTTTGTTTCCCCGAAGGGATGGGCAGAAGTGTACCTATAAATACACCCACATTTCGCCAGTTAAGTTTAAGTCCCCTGTAATAGGGGGCAAGCCTATTGCCATCAACCGGGCACAAATCCAGACTCCGGGCTGCTACTGAGAAATTCTAAACAGAAAAACCCAATAAAAACATTGCCCGACCCGGGAATCGAACCCAGGACCTCATGCTCAGCAGTAGCGCTTGCGACCACAAAACCAATGGGGCAGTCAAAAATAATTATAAAATTCCAAAGTACCGTCAATCACATTGTAATCAAGAAACAAATGATGCTAACGATTTGATCTGTTTTGACTAGAGTTCGCGATTAGCGTTCTTTCTTTCTACTATGAGGGTAGTCGGATATTTCCTATCATTTCTTTAGTTTTTGTCCATCGTTTGCTCAGACGCGTGTATTTTTGCTACTTTTGTTGCTACTCAAGGTGGCCTGGTTTATTTGCTGAGCAGTGTATTTTATGTTAAAACAAGGAAGTACCTAGCAGTCCCTAATCCTGCCGAAAGCCACCATCGTACCTAAGTATCTTACCGTCCCATTTAAAATTAAGCCAAACTTGTTTACCTATCCCCACAGAACAACACAAGAGATCATAATCGTTTACTGGCGAACAAAAACAAGCGCCGCAAATAATGTGAATAACAACAGTTTCTGTGCCAATAAGTTGTCAAACAAAACACATAGGTTTGTTCCGAATATTCAGGCTTTGAGAATTTGATTCGGGGTTGTTTAGAGTAAGGGGTGACGATGTGGGTACGGGACGACAGCGGCATTTAATACCTTCCTACCTACATATCCTGAGCAGCTAGAAAGCTGAACTTGACTGTTGATTTAAAGATTGCAGCATACTCGGTGACCTTTTGAAATTATTTGAATACTATGGATTGGTCTCCAACGGGTCTACAAGCGAACGAGGCCGAGGGTTTTTATGGAAAACGGCTAGAGGCCGATCTAAAGACAATTTAGTTTTTAGGGCTCCTTAGTAAACCTTATAGTTTCGCCATGTCCGTCTGTCTGTCTGTCCCTGCTGTAGCTAAGAAACGCTAAGTACTATAAAGCTGTAATTTGGTATACATATCAAACACACCGATAAAGTCCTAAAAAAAATAAAAAAATATTAGGGTAGGTACCTATCTACCTCCCTTGCACGTAATGTGGGGGATGATAGTTTTTTTTCTCGACTACCCCATGGTGTGTGGTATCGTTAGATAGGCCGTTCAAAAATATTGCGGGTCTGTGAACATCACTCTTCCGATTCAAAGATCCGCTTGCGTAATAATAAGCATTAAAGTGCAAATTTTTGTTAGAGTCAAGTGTCCCCCCCTGCCAGCTAAATGGTTGTTTATGGAGATACTCGTATGAAAAAATTCATGGCAGTAGTACATATAATGAAATTAAAAGGAAAACTATCACAGCTAAGGCGGCTTTACAAGTTAACGAGTAATGGTTGACCAACTTAAATTCTCAGTTGGAGAATTGATTGTGGCATATATGTTAAGTTTGTTTTTGGGATAAATTCATACAACATCCCACCTACGAAACCCTTCATTGTGCGTGGTCTGACATGCACTTGGTCGGTTTTTAATTAATTAGGTATACCCTACCGACCTCCTAGTTTTCGAGTCTAGCTGAATTCGTCTTTTATATTGAAAAGCAAACGATTTAGAACGGTTTTTTTCCTTTGTAACTTCACTTTCTCATGAGTCAAGCAACTAGGTATCTAGATAGGTACCTATAGTTTTGTATAATTTAGAAGCATTAGAAATCTACGTTACTCCTTTTTGCAATGGGCAACTAGCTTCAACTTTCTGACCGAGTCCTTGACAATTCAAAAGTGCATGTAAATGGTTTAATTTAAAAAAAGCTTTGATTTTGAAATTAAATAATAGTGCATCCTGTTAAAAGTGACTGTAGGTACCAAAACTTATCAATCATAAAAATCTTGACTTAAAGATCAGGAGCCAGGTCATTAATTGGTCAAGGACAGCTAATGAGACACGATTGATTTTCTACTGTTTGACTCCGAATCGTCGCGCGGGGCTTAACAGGTTAAATTCCAAAAAAAGGAAGTGACAGGAGTGTGAATTCCCGCGCTTTCGAATCGAATTACCGGGCGATTTGGATAACAATGTTGGAGTGTCATTATCAGTAATAATACACCTCTAATTAATGAGTCTAACAACACTACCATAAAGGTACAGATTGGTACTATAAGAAGTCCTCTCCTTGTTATTATATTGCCGGGTCGTTCAAATAAAACGAGTACCTAATTATAGTTTAACTTGGATAATTATTTCTATATTCCGTAAGGCACCACGGGTATTTATTTACCCGTGATCCCGCCGATAAATACAATGGCGCAGAATTAAAATGGTAGTCCATCCCGTAGTCCCCTACAAGGTACCGTCCGTCCGAAAAATACAATGGTGACGAATTAAAATTGTACCAAGTCAAGTCATAATACCTACTGTCAAATCAATTATTCATAATTAAAAAACCGGCAAGTGCGAGTCGGAAAATCATGAATACCTATATTTGTAACATAGCCAACAAGTTGTTTAAACAACCTGCCGGGGTCGCGGGAAGGTACTTATGGGTCACCGAGGCCCCCGCAACACAGGCAACGGAAGGAATACGGGTGGGTTTTAGTCAGTAAGAGTCTGACACACCCTCCCGCTCCGCCCAGAGCGGGAGAAGTTATTTGATGATTTCCCCACCCAAAAAAAAAAGAAATGTTCTTTAAACAAAACCTTGTAGCATCATCTCTTCAGTCATACATAACAAATAGTTTAACTTATCATAGTTTCTCAAGGGCATGACCTATTGTTTCACCACTGATTAATTGTACAATAATAATTATGTTGAATTGTGTTGTCAGTCAGTATAATTTATTATGATCGTTTTGCAGATTTATTAAAAAAAAGTGATTACTCCTGTCGTTTATTTATATATATTTAACAGCATTTTAATCGTACTTTTATTGATTGCTTTGTTAATCTTTGAGAGTTACTTAGAGTTACTACGAGAGAGTAACTTATATTAATTCTAATTCATCATCATAATCAACCTATAGTTTCCCACTGCTGGGACACAGGCCTCTCTTCGAGAAGGAGTGGGCTGTACCTAATCCACAACGCTATATTGGAGTCTGGGATATATAACATTTTCTATCATGACATCTCTATCAGGTTGCTAAGCTGACTAGTACCTACTTGTTTTTCTTGTATTCTTAATTCGTAATAGCGTTTAAAGGCTTCTGCAGACTAGGGCGATATCGCGGGCGCGACAGTTAAGAATAACCATAAGGTTAAAACCATGCAGGTTAAGAATCTCTACAGTACCGAGGTAAAGATGAAAGAATTGAAATAACAAGTAAGTCGGTAACTCTTTCCGTAGATACTAACTGTAATTTCTAGTTCTGCCTACCTACTTGATAAAATTATATTTTTATACAGGTAATGCTAGTGTTAAACGGGGTAGATTCGAGCTGTGAAGTTAATCAGTGGATTCTACTCTTGGTTAAGTAGGTACCTCCTGTTTCTTCAGCAGGAGAAGGATTAAAGAAACACGGGTTGCAGTAAAGGTGCAGTCACTGAAAGAGCTGAAGTCAAAAACAAGGAAAGTACCTAAGTGTATGTCTAAAGAAGTCGTAGGGTATAAAGTGCTGAATATTTTAGACTCTCGGTTGAATTCAAAGCTGTGGATAGTGTTGCGACTCACTTCGATGATTTCATTATTGAAGCACTGATATCGTTTGCTAAGTTTTAAATCGACATAAGTAGGTACCTGATTGTGTGCTAAGCTGCATAGCATAACATAGCATCAGCCTATAATGTTCCCACTCCTGGGACACAGGCCTTCTATCTGTGAGAGAGTGGGCCGTAATCCACAACGCGGGCCCAGTGCGGGTTGGTAAATGTCACATGTCTTCGAATTTTTGGTTCTAGGTTTCCTCACGATGTTTTCCTTTACCGTTTTGAGAGTAGTGGTGAGGAAATAAGTTACCTACACAAAGTAACGGTTGTTACCACTGGGCCACCACTGAACTCTAAGAAGTTGCACTTAGCTCAAATTTTTTTGTTTTTTGGCCAGTTGAGAGCAGTTTTCTACACAGTATATACATATCTAGTTTTATTATTGAAATCATTGCACACACCTTTGCCAAAAGACGAAAAAATAGAGGTACTTTTGGGGAAAAGTGGGTACCTATAATAAGCTATTCTTTGATAGCATCCAGGTGAATTTGTACTAATATGATTAATTGATTGTAGCCATGGTTGTAATCGGGCCTATTCAGTTCAGTACCTACCTACCTACATTTATAGTTTTGTTACCATCTGTGACTGGAGGCCGGCCCACCCTTTTTATTGTGGACCTACGAGATCCTTAATCCCACATGGGTCTTCGTTAAGAACTTCCAAGCATTGCCGATCGTCTTTTCTATTTTCTTCAAATATGGTTTTAAAATCATACGTACTTCAGATTCGTACTAGATTTAAAAACGCTGTTCCATCGACAAGTTCCAACAATCTCCCTACTGCTGTAGTTGGTGAGGATCGTTTTACGACGATCCCAATCAAGAGGCGACGCTGCGACTAACTGCCGCTCTCTGGGGAACCTTATGACGCCCGATTGCACCGAGTATCGCCAGATTTAATTCATAAATAAAAGATCCATGCTTTTTTGTGGCTTGTTGTTAAGTTCCGTATTGCTATGACAAGTCTACTTGTTTTTTCAAACCCTTAAGCTTGTTCTTCTTCATCTTAGGTATCTATCTATGATTTGTCCGGTTGTGTGTTTCAGTCGTACAGATTATGCAATTATGAAACATCATTGGTTAATCATGTTTCATAATTGCAAACAACAGGTTTTTCAGTTAATTGAAGAACTACCTATATAATATACCTACTTATTATCCGTTGCATGACCTACAGACAGTCGCATTTGGTCATGCTCGTTAGGTTTAACGCATCGGATAACAAAGGTAGGTAGTTCTTCAGTTAACTGAAAAAGCTGCTCTATGACACAAGAAAGTTACTTCATGCTAGAAACATGACGAGGTGACGACTGATTAAAAAACTTTAAACCGTTGATTAAGTCACAAACGCGCCATGGTGCAAACCCTGCCGAAATTCCGTCAGCCAATATTGGTTAATAAAACCATGATCATCAAAACTTGGCGCCGATTCCAACACCATAATGTAAACTGTTCCTGCAGACACACATTATCAATTTTCGAACACAGTGTTTCTCTCTACTATAAAATGTGTACCAAAAATATTACACAGAAAAACACAGTGCCAAGTTTTGGAAAACAATGAAGGGGATAAATAATAAGGAACGGAATGTCTGTACTAGTTGTAAAGTTATTTTTTGTTATCTGTTTATTGTTGAGACTTATTGTATCGTTTTGTTTAACTAGTTTTTGTTGGGGGACGAAAACATAATATTTTAGTGTTTGGTGTCGAAAAAACGGAGACTGTCGCTTGTTATACAGGCTGTAAACATTTTTATCTTGATTTGCTAGATACGATTTCAGGCAATTTATCTTTGTCTCTTTATATGGGTAGATTCGGGCAATTCTGTAAATCTATTTATATTATTTTATTTTCCTTATTTTTATTACCGACTACAAAAAAGGAGGTTAGTAATTCGATACGTATGTACGTAATATTATTGGAACTGCAATATATACATTTATGATAAACTACATATTAGGGTTTCCAAACAAATATAAATAAAATTATAGGTATATGTCATCATCATCATCATTTCAGCCGAAAGACGTCCACTGCTGGACATAGGCCTCCCCCAAGCACCGCCACTTCGACCGGTTTTGTGCTTCCCGCATCCAGCGGATTCCTGCGGCCTTCACAAGGTCATCGGTCCACCTTGTAGGAGGCCTTCCAACGCTACGTCTTCCGGTACGCGGTCGCCATTCCATGAATCAGAAATTAAGAGATCCGTAGGCGAACCAAGGTCACCGACATAGCCCGAAGAATTGCCAAACTTAAGTGGCAGTGGGCAGGGCACATTGCTCGTAGAACAGATGGCCGATGGGGCCGAAAGGTTCTGGAATGGCGACCGCGTAGGTATATGTATGTACAAGAAAGTATGACGGCATGACTTAATACGAGCTACGGGTCAAAGGGAAAACATCTCAAAACCTTGGTCAAATTCTAGTGCATGTAAGAAAAATCATAAGAAAAATCAAAATATTAACTACTTATTACAAACAAATATTCCAGTTTTTACTTAAAAATAAAATTCCGAAATAACAAAGTAATAAAAAATGTTTTCGACTTCAAAAGTAAATTAAATCCATTTTTTTTGGGGTTGGTCTTAAGAAAAGTACCTATCAAATATGAAAATGGCTTTGCTGGCACCGACCTCAAAAAATATAATAATAAATAATTTGTTTCGTACCTACGTTTTGTTTCGTACCTACGTTCGATTTCGTTTTGTTGATTAATTTCGTGTATATGTCGCAGCCAACTAGCTTAATTATCCTTTTAGTTAACATCCTAACTCTGTAGCAGCCATCTGGTGAAATTAGCCAGTTAATTAGATGCCTAGGCCGTTCATTAAATGCCCAATTAAATAGCTGAAGGACAACTAGAACTTTGACCAACCAGGCGCGCTGAAGTGGTAGCAGTAACTAAGTCAGGGCACTCCGATCAAATGGGTTAGGTTAGGTTATAACTGTGACCAACCGCGCGGGAGCCGAGCGAGCGAAGCGACCGGTGTCGCGGCAGCGGCCGGCGAGCGTTACTTCTAACGGTTAGGTTGTTAACTAAACGTCTAATTAAGCTAGCTGGCTGCGACGTCAGTTTAATGAACGGCCTAGGCGTCCAATTACTTAGCTAATTTAACCAGATGGATGCGTCATATACATATATGAAAATATTTATTAGTCATTGTTTTTATTTTTCTCTGAGTTAGTTTTTAATTTTGGTCTGGCAGTTTGAGTCATTTATGCGGCCTACCCAAATGTCCTTTCTTTGGTATTGTTCGTCAAATCGTTGAGCTCCACGATTACAAATGCGTGCACTGACTGGATAGATCCAGTTCACTCAAATCTGTGTGGTTCTTTCCTCAAAAGACCATTTCAGACACCAACCTACAAGGTCTTCATATAATCTGACCAAAAATATGTCTGGACTTTAAAAGGGCCTGTGACCGCTGACTTTGTTTCGGCCTTTCTTCTCAGAGTAGTCAGATAGGAAACGCCGACCTCATCTAGTTATTTTTTTTTTAATATGTTTGACGTGTAAAAGTTTTTGTACAAACCTACTTACAGAAATAAAAATCATTTCATTATTACTTTTAATTATTTCATAATTTATTTTGAGTTCATTTCTTTTTGATTTAATTTTTATCAAAATACTTTTTTATTTATAACCTACTCGTACCTACCTACCTTCGATTGACATTTGTCCCGACGGACATTACCAGATTTAAATATTGTTTGTAGGGTAATTAATTTAATTAAAAATGAACCTAAGTGGTTCATTTTTAATTAAATTTTGAAACCGTGATAAAGAAACCTGTAAGTACTTAGTTAAAATGTTTTAGACATGTTGAAGTCTGATCTACATTCAATTACAATAACAACATCAGCAATGCTAATTAATCTTTAAAAATGTTTCCATTCTCATTCTGTTATTATTATCCAAAGATTTTCTAAAAACAAAGTTGGAGAACATAATCCATGAGTAATATTAATAAAGAAAATATGATATAAGGCTTATTTGCGGTCGTATTCTGCAATAATTCATCAATTGTTTTCGTCGCATACTCAATAAGGCATAACGTAAGCTTCGCTTGCAGAATAGCGCCCGCATAATTTATAATCGTCGTAAGTAATACATTATTGCCTTTGACTACTCGAAATGAGATAGGTAGGCTATAAAAAACACGACTTTCTAGCCTTGTAATGAAGAATAAGGTTTTTCTAGAGCTTATTGAAACTAGAGAAATGTTATTTTTCAAAAAGAAAACATGTATTCTTTTTGTTTTTTATTTAGGTTTGGTACTCTTTTATCAAGCGTTCGGTCGCCAAAATACATAATTCCTTATTCTAGGTACATCAAATATACCTGCTGATACCATCCTATGTAGTTGCGTGGTTATGGGTAACTAGCGAGTGACGCTCCCAGCTGCCATGGCTGTTAACCAGAAGTAGGTATTTATGTTTTAAGCTGATAGGAAGAATTTTGCAAATTTTAAATAACTTATTATAATCATCTTTTTTCAGTAGGTACTTACCTACCTACCTATCTTGAGGTTTGACTTTATGATTATTATTTCTAACGAACATTGAAACCGTTTTAAGATAACACATTTTAATTTGTCAGCTTGTTTGTGTTTGGTCGTTTGGCCCGTGGCATTTTCCCCCCTTGGCGACGTTACTGATTTTGATGTTATGTAAATGACGTTATTGATTCAAATAAAGACGCCGACTACTTCATATTAGTGAAATTCTATAATTATTGGTTTTTGAAAATACGAATCTCCACCAAAAGCTGTTTACCAACAAAAAGCCCTTCCTACCCCTTATCATAACACTATCAATCAAATCGGACTTTTCTTATTACTCCGTCGAATTTTTCCTCCATTAAAGAAAAACTGTAAGTCCATAGATTTTATCTGTCATTGGCAAAAACACTGTATCTACTGATTGACCATATAAAAAACCGGATGATTTATCATTTTTATTGCGACAAAAACATGTTTATGAGCAACTTAAGAGGGGTAGAGGGCGAGAGGGCGCGTATTCTGTGTGTCGTGGATTGAATTTGGTGCGAATTTTTTGTCGTTTATTTTTTATGTTCTGGTGTTGAAGCTTGGAAGTATTTTTTATGATCAAGAGCACATATTGTTTAAAACGATAACAAAAACCCATCTTCAATAACCTAATAAACTGAACGGATGAAAAAAAATCCGTTTTTCGAGAGAGGTCCGTAAGGCAGGTGTCAACGAGATGTCAGCACAAGTGTAGGGGTCCACTTGGGCTGACGCCTGCCGGGGTCGCGGGAAAGTCCGAAAGGGTTACCGAGGCCCCTGGCAACACAGGCAATGGAAGGAAAACGAGTGGTTTTTAGTCAGTAAGAATCTGACACACCCTCCCGCTCCGCCCATGGCAGAGCGGAGAAGTTATTTGACAATTTTCCACCCAAAAAAAAGGCAGGTAGATAATATTATAATGAATTACCAAATGTAACACTTGGACCTATATGAAACACGTTAATGTTTAGGTTTTATTGCAAATTCGACCATGTTTTGAGCCCTCGATGAGGCATGAGTAGAACTTAACTTATAGCAAAGCCCATTTTGCTTTAACCAATATATGCATTACAAAAACTGACCACAGTCATGTACCCGAAGTTCAAGATATTGCTCCCAAAGAAAATAGCTTAAAATATAATGTAATGAAAAATACATTTTAGTCATTTCACTACCGCTACCAGAATCGGTCCCCACACAGCGAAACAAAATAATCATTGGCTAGTTATAATGTCCCCGCGGGACTCGTCTCTAACTATAAACGCGATATTGCCTCCATTGAGATGGGGTGACAAACTTTGATCGCTTTTTGCTTATTATTTTTTCGTCACTATTTATGTTTTGTTCTTTGGTTTTAGTTTGGGATTGATTTTGTAGGCATTCACTTTGACGTACTTTTTTCGGATTTTGACAAATTGTGTTGTGTTCACACAGTTTCTATGGAGAGTTACAAAGGATAACAGAAGCTGTGTAGTTAAATATCATAACTCGGTAAGTCACAGTCACACCTCTACTCGAAATTGAACTGTGAATAGGGTCAAATTTGAAATGTCAAAATACATAAGTTCGATTTTTCCAAATCAAGGTAAGTCACTAAAAACACTACTAAAATAAAGGTTAAAGTCGATGATTTCTATCATAACCCCACTCTATATCCATTAACATGTGTTTATCGAAGTAAGGCACGTCCGCGACGACCAATCAGCGTAAAGATCAGTGTAAGATGGCTGCCATTTCCATGAGTGTAAGTGAAGCCGGCAAGTTCATAGTGTTTCTTTTCAAACTCCTACTGTATATCAAACATCGGTATATCCATAATTTAACCTGATTTTCTGGCTTAATCCGTTATTAATCTCTGCATTTTTTATGGTGTACATAATGAAGAGTACCTATTCTATTCTAATAAATTGAACTTGTTACTACCTACTTATTAAATCATGTGCTTACACCTATCGCACCACGATAAATTGATAAATAAATGTTATAATTATTTGATTCAATATTAATTAACAAGTTTTACCATTATACTGCAACATTATTCGAATTCGAAAGAGTAGATATTAAATTTTATGGCCCCTCCAAATCAACGCAAAATGGTTTCAATTAACCAACAAGCTAGATAACTAAGAATTTCTGTGTGGCCCTGAAATAGGCGAATATTTGTACCGCTCATAACTTTTGCTGCACCAAGCGTACCATTGGTTTAAGCTTACCATCATCTCATTGTTTGTATCTAAAGTCTATTTTAATACCAGATAGTAATTTGACAGGTACAAATGTCAAACTCCAAATTGAAAAAAAAAAAACAAACAACAAAGATTTGAAATGTAAATTACGGTCTGGGATTAAAAACGAACTTTACCTACGAGTGTACCATCCTTAAATAGTTATTTGTTATACAAGAGTGCAAAGTTACTTTTAACCGCGTGCTCAATTTTGTTGACCGAGCAAACGAAGGATTCTACAAATAAAACACGTAAAAAACACGTAACTTTTCATCCCACCTCAGCGAGGAAAGGACTAAATGCAAAAAAAAAAAAACATTTACAATCATAAGATACTTTTATTTCAGTTTAGGTATTAACTACTAAATTATGATAGGTAAGTATCACAGAATAATCTTTAAATTATAACAAATAATACTTAGGTATAACTAAGAAAAATTTAAAGTAACGTTGCTAGAGTTACTTAAGTTGAGTGTAATATTTTTGCTAGGTACTGTAATGTTGGTGTAAGTGACCTGTGTACTGTTTTTCGGTAAACTATCTATCATACTTAATAGTTGTACCGATTCATCGGATTCCCTTGGCGTAAATGTTGGCGAGAGAGGGCGATGGTTAGGTGTTTCGTAACGGCTAATCTTTGATGTAGAAGGGCCAGTCCAAGGGTCTGACTGAGGCTCTTTAAGTGTAAAGGCTCCTACGATGCCTTTACATATTTTAGACTTATTTTGGATGGAATCCTCTATGTATCCCTCTACAAACGCATTGGACTTTCAGTCTCCATGGCGCTTAAGGGACAGGAGATCAGCTCCCGAATCGGCCAAAAGTGTGGCTGAAGTTCGTCGGAAACAATGACCCGAGTACAACAGGGGTTCTGGAAGTTCAAGAAATGTTGCTATTTCTCGTGGGATACTGCCAATTTGATTAGCACCCATAGGCTGTCTAACATACTTTCCGTTGCAATATTGTAGAAAAAATCGATTGATTGCAGTGTTAGGCGGGCGTAAAGCTTGATATTTCTCAACAATTGTTACGTAATCCTTGTGAATGACGAAGTTGCGGTCTCTTTTTGTCTTTGTATTGGGTAAATTAATTAATAGTAAGTCATCTGAATGTTTCTCAATGTTTTTGACATTAAGTTGTGCTAGTTCATTAGTTCGACATGCTCCGTTTATACCAATAATAACAACAACCTGTAACATAAAGAGTATTGTAGTAGATACATTAATACAATTGATATGCATGCATAATTATGCCTATAAACATCTATTAAGTACGTATTAGATTATGTTAAGTAGTTGATTAATATACTTAAGTAGATACTGAATGTGCAACTGACTTACTTTTGTCGCCAAATATACGGAATCAGGTGCTTCGTTAAGAAACTTTTCAATTTCAGATGCTGTGAAAACCTTCGATTTTTTCGATTGATGACCAGATGAGGCTCTCTTTAAAAATGCCACTAATTTAGGATAGGTGTTGATATGTATGTCTTTTTTCATATTTATTGTTGCTTTTAGCATTGAATACGTTCTTCATAGAGTGCTTGATTTCTTGGTCTCGGATAATTCAATAAAATATGCTAGCAAAACGTTTTCTGAGAAAGTTTTGGCTCCTTCAGCTAGTCGCCACGTGTTAAACATATCGTACTGTTTCAAATACTTCTCGCGTGATTGTTGAGGGAGAAAGCTCATTTGCGCATTAATAACAGTTTCAGTCAATTCCGTTGGCGTCAAATAAACTTCCTCGTCGCTAGAACCACTCATTTTAGGTTCTACACTTGTTTTCAAGTTTCTTGTTTTTAAACTAAGGTTATAACAATATGACGTGAAAAGAAAATGGCGCGCTCAAAGCAAATTAAAAAAAAGTACACCAAGAAGGTTCCGAGTCTGAGTTTTTAACAAATTAAAAAAGATTGTATGATAACGATGTTCTAAATTCAATTTACTTTATCCTTTAGCGGATAAAAACGGCTTTTGCACTCAGATATCGAAGAGCAAAAACACTCTTTCCGAGATGGGGGGATTAAAAATTTATTTTTAATTGTCATAGTTTGGTATCTTCAGTACTTGGCATTTGGATAAAAATCTCAGTAATTGCAGGATGTCAGGGCACTGCAAAGTCCACAAATCCTCAACTTTCCCTTGTCACATTTTAATTGACCATTTCCTGACGATTTCTACCCTACCAAGGGTTTCAACCTAACCATTTTCCTAATTCGCTACCTTCACAGCCTCCTAAGAAAGTACACAGAGCGCTGTAACCACCAAAATCTCTGTTCCGCGCAATTAATTTATATAAAACGATAAGGTTTAAAGACGAGGAATATGCAAGGCGCGAGCCCGATCCGCGTTACGTGATCTAGATAACGCCGGAGTACGCTTCTTGTGTTCTAGGGGTTGCACTAGCTTTTGCTTAGACTTAGTCTGTTTAGAGACAGGATAGTAATTATTTCTTTGAGGGTTCAGATGACTATGTAGACGCATTAACCTATTGACCGCCACGTCAAAAAAGAAAAGACGTGCCCACGGCGCCAAGCTACGAATTATTCCTTGAAATCTGTCATGTAGTCGTGACCGTGGCGTGCTGGGCACATTTTGCGCTGTCATCTATATATGACTGTGGCGGTCAAAAGGTTAAGGAGGAAAGACCAAGCCCAAGTCCATTAATTTTGGAAACACAATGTGCGATTGTGATGTGTATAAAAGTAAAACATAAAAAAAAATAAAAATATGTTACTCTATCTATGCTGGGTCCATAATGAACTCAAGGGGTTTTCAAATCTAAATACCAGACCATAATAATTGTCAGCACTTTGCCTGTCCGTTTATCCTTCGGTTTCTTTGTAATAGCTGTCCAGTCGTATGTTATTAAACTGGCCTTTTTGGCAAAAGTGAATAGGGGCTCCAACAACTGCCGCAGAATTTCCTAAGTTTAAGACTTAAATACTCATTTTCGCGAACGCCAACCCTAGAGAACAGCGCGTTCTCCGCGAATCTTGCTAATAAAATATTAAATGCTCACTTAAACATCTATATTGCCGCGAGTAATGACTGGCAACACCTTCTGAATACGAGAGAGGATTGAGGTACCCACGCAGCGATGTAAAATATCACGCTTACTGATAAGAAGGAGTTTTTAAGGAAGAATAAGGCTGTATAGAGTAGTAGATTTGTCTCAATTTACTTTAACAACATGCTGCAACCGTTAAAATCATTTATGAACATACAAAATTTAAACGAATGATCCGGATATACTCGTACGATGATATTAATTCAAAGAGTCAGTTTTTTTAATCATGAAGTTTCGAGTTCCTGGTTTCGGACTAATAGGGAATTTTTGTTTGTTTGGTCGCCATTTTCCAAGTGTTGTCACCCTTCGACGTTATAGGTAGCAGAAACTACAATACATAAATAAATATTACAAGAAAGATTTGGAACGTCTCTGCTCCCTTCCAAAAATATTTTACCAACCTCGCATGAAATAAACAAAATCCCGCATTACGCAGATATCTGTCAAATCTACATACGTAACATCTAAACTCCGCAAAATCTGATACACGCCAAACATACCTATTGTTTATCACGAAAAAGTACGCCAGAAAACAAACGTCCAATAACATTATTACAGTCAATAAATCTGGTTGATAGTAGAAATGGAATCAGATTCGCGGTGTCGGCCCGTATCTGTTGAAGTTTCACGATAAATACCGAGCGAATCTGCATAACTCCCATGTGAGTGGCGGCGGTGGGGCGCGGGCAAGTATGTGGGAAATAAATGGGTGGAACGGAGATGGTATTCTTCTTCTATTATAGAACTCTGTTTACCACTGTGAGACACAGTATATATGCATATACAAGGTGTCGTTTTGCATCCTCGTCAAATTCAAGGAGGTAGCTATGATAATGATTCTCGACACGAATCAATAATAAAATAAGTCAGTCTTTTTTTCTTTTTTTTTCTAATTTTCGGAAATTGGCATGTGTGGGACATGCATGTTAAAACCCAGCCGGTATGATACCGCATTGTAACTGCCCTTTTACCCACACACGACCTCATACGCAACGGGGTGATTCTGTTCTGTGAAAGTGGTGTATTCTAAAATAATGTCCAACTTAAATAACTAAAAAAACGAGTATGTATTAATTATTGAGCGGGTATCGTAATTTTATTTGATTTTATATGTCTTTAATAGCAGCCTCCTGAAATTGGACGAGGATGCAAAACGCATATGCCACATAGAGTAGAAATTAGTCCTAGACACAGGAACATTGAACACTGGTATGTAAAGGTTGATCTGGATATGCTCTGAAATCGCATATTGTTTTGGTTTTAAGAATATGAGGATGAAGACTTTACTTTACCTTTTGTTCAGCATCATCATCATCAATTCAGCCGAAAGACGTCCACTGCTGGGCATAAGCCTCTTCAAGCACCGTCACTTCGACCGTGCAGCGTATTAACTTGTTAATATGGATAATGGATTTGTATCTTTTGTGTAGCTGTTGCTGGTGCAAACTGCTTGGCAGTCGTTTGTCAATCAGTCAAACTCCCTGTGCTGAGCGTATCTTTAATTCCTCTTCTCTTGTATCGGAATGAAGTATCCTTTAATATTATTGAGCTACCATCAAGCTTTGTGATAGACTAAGGCTTCAATATACCATCTCCACCACCGCGACATTCGTACCTCCAGCCACATCCAGTCGGGTGAACATAAGACATTGTGTGCGGTACCACACTTCCTGCGTTATACTCGCTAGAACAACTGTTTGTTTGTACGGAGCTCATATAACATATATTATTATGCATATTCCTCGCTGCCTTAATTTATAGGTATCTGGGGTGAGCAAGACTGGAATTGTGTAGGTGGTAGGTATCTATGCTGTTTTCAACCCAGTTTTCTCAACTTTGCTTCAAAGGAACAGAGTTGATTGTTCCCGTCCTTCTAACATACTACCACTAAGACAGAAAGTCCTGTGTTGTTTTGGTAGTATCTGAGTAATTTTCGCAATTAAACGCTAGGATTTCTTCTCCAGGGTCCCAGAGTCCTGTCATAAAATCAATATATTTTATTTCGCATAAACATACATTGGCGCCGATTCCCTCTTTCACAAACTAAATTAAATTTAAGTTCAGTGCATCTTTTTCTTTCTATTTCATTAAGAGAAGGACAGAAGATACATTTTAGTTCAGTCCTGTCAAATTAATCAGCGCTTGAAGTAAATTGACGTAATTTTAGTAGGCAAGTTTTTAATCACGTCTAAACTTGTACGGAGTAGTGACAGGCGCTGATTAATTTGACAGGACTAATCTAAAATTTATCTTCTGTCCTTTTCTTAATGAAATAGAAAGAAAAAGATGCACTAAACTTAAATTTAGTTTAGTTTGTGAACAAGGGAATCGGCACCATTGACACTTATGAAACGTCAGAAGATAGGTTTACGATTCCAATTAGTCGTTTCCTATGGACAAGAGCCGGCCAGTAACGGTCCATAGAAGTTGTAATAAAAACAAAATTACATATTGATTAGCATATCATGATTAGCCCGTAACGTTCCCACTGTTGCGGCACTAGCGTTCTCTTGATTGATTATATAGATACGTCAAATTAAGATCCATATTTCTCGCAGTCATTCCACTAGGTATATTCTCCTCCATTTCCATAACAAAACATCTTCAAAATCTTATTTGTCTAACAAAAAATATTCAACATCATAAGGAAGGTAAGATTGTGCATAAATTGGATCCGGAGTGACCCCTGTCCGTTGTGCCCCAGTCCTTTGGGAAAACACTTTTTCACATTTATTGGCTCATTTTCATTCTGTTTTTTTTAAAGAGTGAAAAATAAATGAAACTTCTTTTTTATAAAGGGTTTAAGGGACATCGACGCACAAACTGTTACTATGAATTCAGTAGGTACATGATTCTAGAGTTCCAACCCCAAAAAACACTGCTGATCCATTCATTTAGACCGTGTAAGTATTGCTCTTTTGTGATGAAACGGCAATTTATTACTGTCGAAAAATGTCTACATGATTACAGACACCCCTATGTAATCATGTGCTGAATTCAAGGTAACAGTTTTCGCGTCGATATCCCTTACTCCGTGTCTTATTTTGAATGTGCTCACAACTTAATAGTCCTACAAAAGCACGACAATGGTGCCGATTCCCTTGTTCACAAACTAAACTAAATTTAAGTTCAATGCATCTTTTTCTTTCTATTTCAATAAGAAAAGGACAGAAGATACATTTTAGTTTAGTCCTGTCAAATTAATCAGCGGTTGACGTAAATTGACGTAATTTTAGTATGCAAGTTTTTAATCGCGTCTAAACTTGTATAGAGTAGTGACAGGCGCTGATTAATCTGACAGGACTAAACTAAAATGTATCTTCTGTCCTTTTCTTATTGAAATAGAAAGAAAAAGATGCACTGAACTTAAATTTAGTTCAGTTTGTGAACAAGGGAATCGGCGTCAGTGACTCCATTTCAATCACTGATATTAGACATACCTATCTGATTTAATTGGACGATGGCGATTTTTCTCAATTACCTCACCTCGTTACTACCATGGTTTTTCGTCCTACATGAAGTCTTAATTCGAAATCTATTGTTGCTCGTAAGCTTTTACAGCAAAAGTGTTAGTAATTTGCTGATGATAGATTGTGCATTGCTGTATCGCTATTGGGCGAGAGTTATTGACATCAACCCTGCCATGAGATGATCACACAAGTGGAATCAGGGTGATCAGTGAAACGATTTGTCTTCAGTTTGAAATCTTCTACATGTTTTATTAATTTTATATTACCTCATAATTTACCTACTTCTTCCTCTTGCCGTCATTCGTTGTCTGTCACTTCTACTTTCATTCATTATTGTCATAACATAATCAGCTTATAATGTTCCCACTGCTGGTACACCGGCCTCCTCTCAGTGAGAGGGAGTGGGCCGTAATCCATAATGCCAGTGCGGGTTTGTAGATGTCACATGTCTTCGAATTTTCGATTCTAGGACATGCCGGTTTCCTCACGATGTTTTCCTTCACCTGGAATTTACCTGGATTCGAACCTACGACTCACACCTCGTAAATCGGGGCCATTACCACTGGGCCATCACTGCTCTCATTCTCTCAATGTCATAACAATCATCTATAATTCCCCATTCGAAGAATGTTGCCAGTCGTTCAACCTCACATTCCCACAAACATCTGCAAAACAGAACTATACCTAGCATTTTCTATATGCCATCATTATTATACTTCCACACGAATCTATTTTCTCTTTCCTGACGACCACAGAACTATTCTGAAGTATATCAACTTATACAGTAGCAGGGCCATCAGCGGACCGCTCACTCAATATGGCCGCTCCTCCGCTGCCAATATGTAAGTTACATATTTTACGCCAGACCTCTTCCTATTTTTTATCTTGCACACCGGGTTTACAAGGAGTTGTGTTTACTGGATATGCTGGTAATAGTATTTAATTTGTTGCAATCAATAAGGGCCTTATCACACTGGCGATTTGCGTGTTTCCAGCGGGGCGATTGTTTAACGAGGTGGCCATGAGTGCGCATCATGAGATTATCTAAAGTACATACATCTTTTATGGAGTACTGTGTCAAATGTTACAACAAAATACCTTGTGATATATTGCAATTAAATGAAAGAAAATTTAAAACTCATATTAAAAGTACACTTTGTAAACAAGCGTTTTACAAATTAGAGGATTATATCCAAGATAAGAATGCTTGGAAACATGCAAAAAACGACATCAAACTGGTTGCTATTTTAATTGTACAATTTATTATTTGATACAAATAATAAATCAATCAAGGTTGAATTTAAATTCTGTGATTACTTTAACTCACACACTAACCTATTACTTTATTTATTATTTTTAGGAAAACTTATACTTTTACAATGTTTGTAAATATGTGAGCATCATGTACCTATCACATAATTAATTTATCTGTCATTGCTTTATTTTTCATTCTTTTTTTACCTATTTTGGTATAGTAATTTTATTCTAGGTGCATCGTCTTCACATATAATTTTAAAATTTACCTATACAAAAATAAAACATTTTAAAAGAGTAACGGTGGAGTTTCTTGCCCATTCTTCTCCATACGAAACTACCTTTTGGAATGAAACTATTTTTTTTTGTTTATTTTGACGTTCAAAACTGCCTTTTATGTGCCTATTTGAAATAAATAATTTGACTTTGACTTTGACATCCTGTTCGCCGCGTTTTCACAATATTTTACACTCGATTGTCTCGCTCTCTTTTGTACACTCAAGTCAACCACTCTTGTTCTGCAAACGCGGCGAACACGTTGCGCACTCGTGGCGAAAAAGTTACGCACTCGTGGCGAAAAAGTTACGCACTCGTGGCGAGCTCGCGCTTCGCTGGAAACACGCTTACAAATCGCCAGTGTGATAAATCCCTAAGACGTCAATGACAACACATTGACGTCTTAGGGTCCTATCACACTGGCGATTTCTACTGTTATTGTGAGTTTTGAACTTGCTGGCTTCAGCAGTGCTATTCTCTAACCTTCTCACCGTGAAAACTTACGTGAAGTGAACGTGGAGTGAACTGTCAGTGTCATCCCACCTGATAGTAGGGATGGACCAAGGATTACATTTACAATCATAATCGAGATTTTAATAATATTTTTATGCTAATTCTATTGATCATAATCAGTTAACTGATTAAATAAACGCAATCCCATGACCCAATCGCGATGTGTTTTAACTGATTAAATAAACGCAATCCCGTGACCCAACCGCGATGTGTTTTGAAGAAGCGATAGTGGATTGAGTCGACTAAAGACTGTGCGACGTTATTCAGCGTTGTTGTTAACCCAAATCTATTCACTAAGAAGAGATAACCGAGTGTGTCAAGTGATCGAGTGCTAAAAGTGTGCCTGGCTGACGGACCATAGAATTTATCCCCTCACAAACTATGTGCAAACCTAACTAAACGATGTGTGTGTGTCTGTGTACATAAGCCGTTTGAATGAAAAACGTGCGGATTATTTAATAAGTACCTTTCTAATATTTTATTTTAGGTAGGTAAATTTATACCGACCTACGCATTACCAATAATAAAATAATGTTCATAAAATCACCGTCATCAATACTATCACAAAATTCAACACCGGCCGGCGGGCGGCTAGGCTCACATCATCCAGCCCAAGTGAAGTGATGTTGCTATGGCAACGAGCACGACATTCGCGCGTCGCGCTTACCGACTCACTTCGCCTAGCCTATTCACTTCGCCGCGGGTGGTTACCATGCTAGAATCGGGTGAAGTGATAAAATCACGCCGCGTTTGCGCGTGAGGCGCTGCTATTAATATCAAGTTGAGTTTTTTTTTTTAATTTGCCGTTGTTTATTTTTGCGCGACAAACAAAAATTTGGTTTAACCACCTTCATATCAAAATCCAAAATGGCGGCTACAATTTTTTTTTATCATGGTTCTCGTTTTCATGGTTTTCGGGGGTGTTAAAGCCGATAGTGAGGTCAAATTTAAAAAGCAAGATGGCGGCTGCGAAAATATTCATATTTTTCATCATGGGTATCGTTTTCATGGTTTTCAGGGGTGTTAAATCCGATACTGAGGTCAAATCTAAAAAGCAAGATGGGGGCTGCGAAAATTATCAAACCTTTTGGGAAAAAAATAAACCAAATTGAGTTTCTGACTGAATTTCTGTTTTGCTATTTTATTTAAAAAAGAAACCCTAAATAGTAACGTCTCAACACTTAAATACTAGTTTTGAAATAATATAAAATGATCAATAGAATTAGCATAAAAATATTGTTAAAATCTCGATTATGATTATAAGTAAGGCTTGGTCACTCCCTAGCATCAGTGGGATGACACTGACAGCTCACTCCACGCTATTTTCACGGTGAGATTTTTACAGAATCGACATGCAGGTGGCCATCATCAACGACTAGATTATGGTAGCCACTATTGCAATTATTATTAAGGCAGTCTTATTTCTCTCCCAGTCGTTTTTGGTCTATTAAATTAATGGACTTTCTCAGTCATTTTTTGCTACTGAAGAGGAACTATGTATTTTAATAAAACTAACCAGAGTGATCTTTTCATTTTGAGGACTCACGTAGTTGCAATACTTTTCTTGGCCTTTGGAGTCTCGGGATCTTTGCAAGCGATTCCTTTCGTCTTATATCCATGTGATGTTTCCTAGTTACCACAGAGCCGCGGGCGGCGAGGTAATGGGAAGGCGGAGTCGGGGCGTAAAACTATACTACGAACATCTCATTCCTTGCAACTTGAATATGATAATAACATATTTCAGGGCCTGTTTTGGTAGAACAACCTGTGTGGAGAAAAACAGGAAATGTACTAGTACCTTAAAATGTAGTCATAAAAGTAGACGCGTTCAGCTGTAAGGCTGCTGTTGCTATTTCAGTCCCTTTATTATGCTTTTCGAACTCTCTAATATTCAGCAGCAACAAGAAATGAACCATAGTATTTGCAAGGTTTGTTATTTTTCCTCGGACCTGCGACCTGTCACTACCTTAAGCACAGCAAAGGCATCAATGTTTATTATATTGTAAGACAGAATTAAAATAATACGTACATAAAAAACAAATATACCTCTAATAAATAAATAAAAAATAACTTAAGAGGCTGACAACACCTAAAGCGCGATCACTATCGAACTGCATAGAAAAGAAAGAGAAGCGCGGTGACACAACGCTGGTAATTTATCGCAAAATATGAAGCAATTACCTATTTACAAAAAATGTATTGATTGGATAAAAAAAATAAAACACTATTATGCTAATATGTTGCTAGTAGAATAATCTGACAAAAAATCAGAATAATTGCATGTATATTAGTATGATTTTTAATCGTTAAAACAAATTTTTAGAGGAATTTTCGTGATTTTTTTCTATCTTATAAAATTAGTTGTATTATATTTTCAACACATTATCTACCTAGCACTTATCCTGAAGAATATCGTATATTTTTCTGATTTTGTTTACTGCAGTGCATCATATACTTTTATGCATTATAAAACTTACAAAATTTGGGTTTAGGTCCTGTAGTCCCCTTAACTAAAACTATACACAAACTAAAATACGGCGTCGAAAAATTCATCCACATCCCTGTCGACTCGTAATACATTACGAGTCGACAGCGATGTGGATGAATTTTTCGAGAGGCTGGCGGCATTGCCACGTTGTATGGAAATGCTTCGTCTGTGGCCAGGGTTAAAGTCAGCCCTTGGGTGATGGGAACAAAACACATCAATAGGTAGCCAAATAAAAAACCCAAAAGAATACCAAAGAAACAAAAAACATGCATTTCTTACCAATAAAAACTTTCCACATAAAAATTAAAACCAACAGTTATTATAAGGCAATAAACATGTCGTGGCCGTTGAAACGAAGTCGGTATTAAATCACATAAACAAGTGGGTATCTACGAGTCGTTACATTTACATACGGGGCGCGGGCGCCGCGGCCCCGCTCCGGAAGTGAGGGCGGCACGGAAGTGGAATCGGCACGTGCTTTATGAATGTGTGGCACAGGTACACTTGTTTATTGCGAATTTTGAGGCTTATATACTGTTTGATAGGTAAATAAGGTAGGGGAGTATTTACTTGGGCTTGATATAGATTTTAGAGAAGGTTGAGAAAATCGGAGTTGAGAGATATTCTAATCTTGGAAATTATTAGTGTAGTGAAGTGAGTGGCTTATCTATTAGTAATTTTGTTATGGCTCTATTAGATACACGTTAAGCTTAAGGCGCTGACAAAACCCAATTAACCAAAATAGGCTACTCTTAAAAAAAAAAAATTGCCAAAATTGTATAGTTTGTGGTAGCGGAAAAAAAATATGTTAATTTTGAACATATTTCCTAGAACTTGTTTGTTACCAAAACAGGTTTTGAAAAAAAATCTTGATACAAACTAACGTTAAACTAACCTCTTACCTTGAGTTCTAATCCGAAATAGCTGTATTAAATATCAACATACGTTACGTATTTAATTAATAACAAGAACGTCTTATTTAAATGCAGAACTTGGTTGTTTTTTATTTTCGTTTACTCAACTGAATGTTGAGTAAATAGATAAGTGCTTCATATTTTGCAATAAATTACAAGCGTTTTGTCATCACGCTTCTCTTTCTTTTCTATGCAATCTGAGAGTGACCGCGCTTTAGGTGTTGTCAGCGTCTTAAGAAAGTGAGGCGAACTGTAGTTGGATTGTGCTCGTGAAATTATTATGTTTGGCTTTTGATTTGACTGCAGGTTATAAGAGCGCAGTATTTCTCTTCTTCATGAAAGAAAATATAAACCAAGAAAACAAAAATAAGTGGTACAAATAAATCAAATTCGTTTTTATTGTCATAGGCAGCACTTCGCATTGTTTCATGCGCTCGATTTCGATCTTCTTTTCGAGTCGATGGCAAAGGTAAAATATTGTAGATATTATGTAAGACGAGTTGGGGCAGGTGGCCACGCCAATTGGGGCACCAGTGGCGGTTTTTAGCACCTCAGAAGTGCAGATGTATGGACACTTTGGACACTCTAGCACATAGGATTCACTCTAACTTTGAAACTTAAAATTCTACCTCTGCCATTCTTACATATTTTTAAAATATGTATTTTTGTAAAGAGAAACTACAATTTACTTGGAATTATCACTGACAGGCCAAATAACCGAACACGGCATTAAGATAGACTTGGCTACCAACAATAAAAATAAAATTATTTAAGAAAACTGTATACTGCGTGTCGATTATTATTTACAATCATTTACAAAATAGTCTTCAAGACTTACCACTGACAATGTTTAAAAATAATATTTTCAAACTACTAATATTTAAAAGATACTAAACGATTAAGGACTATTTAGAAGATAAATCAATAGAATCCGGTTTTGTAAGTTAGATTAATTGGTCAATAAATCTAACTTACAAAACCGGATGTTAACTTACATGGCGTACAAATGTATTGACAATCAGCAATGTCTCGCTGAATGTGAATACATTTGCACGCCATGTTATGGCAGGATATTATGCCGAAACAAATTTACTGTAACACCTTTAAATGTACCATATTCTAGCAAATAAAAATATTAATTTTTTTGATTTGGGAATTGTTTTGGTCAGGAGCACCGCATTTGCACTGGGTATGGGTTGGTTCAATAATTCCTCATTTCGCTAGATTGTGCTTGATTTCGATATGTGAATGTGAATTCCGGTTAGGTTGTCTGGCATTTCAACATGTGAATTGTGAGAACACACATTTTAATTTATTACTTATACTTACGTACTTTTAAATGATTCACGGCAAAAAAGACTACCTACAGAAAGTAGGTACTAAGGCTATAACGGTGAGCAATAACTGCTAAGAGACGTAAACAAAAACGGTCCCAAAAGTCAATAAACAGGCTCTTTCCCCGCGGTAGTAAAACAAGTAAATATTATTTTTGATTTCAAAGAAAAGTCTAAAGAAAAAAAAAATGTCTAAACCGTCATCCTAAGCTTACCATAACAAAATTCAATTCTCTATTGTTAAATAACTTACTTATTTCAAAATCTAAACTGATTTCCTTCCAGTTTCCTCGGAAGTAGAAGTGCGTATTTTATTTCCATTTGTTCATTCAATTACTTAGCTATAAGGAATGCGTTATACCTCGGACACGGCCATCTTTATGTACATTATGTACATATACGAGCATACGGAGAGGCTTTCACGTAGGATTGTTCTCGCATATTGTTGCCAAAGTATACAACGATGTACGAATAAAAAGCCAATAATATTTTGCACCTGGGTCTACTTCCTCGCCGCATTACTTGTCAGAAATCTTAATTTTCTAAACTTTTCTGCATGAACTTTCATGAGCTTACATTATCTATAAGCTATTACAATTTTATGAAATCTTAATTTCTGTATCTCTGAACTGCTTTTATTTTATATGCTAGTAAATTAAATGACGTAAGCCTTAAACTCCTACTATTCATCTGTCTAGCTTTTTCCCAAGGTCGCCTTCCGGTCTAACGGGATGCAGTAGAGTACTAGTATTTAATATGGAGCGACTGCATATCCACTGGGTAACACGATACCCCTTGGTAAGATTGGTGGTCAGACTTTCGGGTCCCTTATTTACGTATGACAGCCGGGATCAATTTCAACTGAAAAAACCTTCCTCATTGTGTTGAAGTACATACCAGTGGTGCACATAAAATAAATGAACAAATCTGTCTATAGGCTTACTTTTGAGCTTAATAACAATTCTGTTTTGCAATGCAGATTCTGGTGCTGACTATGTGAGCAATACTGTAGAACAGTAAAAAAAAAACGATGGCATGCATTTTTTATGTATTTGTTTTTTCCACACATCTGACTGTCGTCACCTCTGCTGCTGCCTACATCGCAGATTCGGCGTATTGTCGCCTAGCATACTTTATAGCGAAAACTCTTAAAGTTATTGCCCATGTTTCAGTGGCGCTACTAGCAAACTGTTCGCCATTATAGTTGGGCGACAAAACTGCTGTATCATTATGTTATTTTGTTTATTTTTGATTTAGGTGCTGTGAGTTCTGCAAGATTGTTGAGTTGCTGGATTTGTTTCTGAAAGGGTTATTTTTTTCAGTAGTCTGTTATAGTAAAAGTTGAGTAAAATCACTTGGAATTCAATCATTACTTTTTCACTTTTCCCGACTGCGAGAGATTGTTAGCAGAAATACTTTTTAGAACTCTTTAGAATGTACATATCAAATCAAATCATTTATTTTTGCCAACATGGGTAGGGGTAGAGATGATATACAAGTTTTGATAGTGTTCTCCATGTTCTGCCGTCACTTGGGCATGCAAAATTTACACATAAATTGTAACATAATATCAAAATACTAAATTATTAAATTGGGAAATCGTTTTATCTTTCAGGGTCAAGAAGTATGTAGTAGTCAATAATTAAATAAATGTCATATTAAATAGTGAAATAAATAAAAGTCCTAGATAAATAATAATTGTAAGTTAGAGATGTCATTTCTATTATTGAATAACTGAAGATGCTTGCTTGAATTGGTTACCAAGTACGTAACAAAAAATGTAGGCATCCTTACACACCCAGTCTTAGTCTTCCACTGTTAGCCATACGATACATACCTATCTAATTCTGTAATTTCAGAACAGCAAACCCAAAATATTTTCCATCAGCAATATCACTGGACCGGTAAAATGCAACCCCAATAAAAACTGCTTTATTCGCAACAATTTTTCATACAACTAAACTGATCCAAACTAAACAGATAATCCGTTTATTCGTATATTATATAGGGTGTTAATATTTTAAAGTGTCGTGTCGTGTAGTCTCTGCTCGACACGGGCCGCATATTTCATCTACCCGTCGCCGCCCGCCGGACGGCGGATTCTGCTGTAATAATGTTATATTCAGAATTGTGGGGGATTTCTGAGGAGGAAAATAAATGAATTTAGTCGAATTGTACGGGAAAATAAGACACGGTAGGCAAGATAGAAAAATATTAATTTTGGCCTTAAACAAATATAAAGTAATGAAGGAAACGTAACGCCCAAAAAATAGTTTGTAGTGTTTCGAAATCGGTATAGCATAAATGGTCAAAAAGAAAATAATCACCATCAAGAATATTGTTACAGTACCGAAAATAGTTGTTCCGCCATCAATAGTTTAACCCTGGTAGCGGTAGCTTTTCCTTCGAATTTTTAAGTTATTCGTTGTTCATTCTCTGACTTGAATAGAATCAGTTTGAACTCTCGGTTGGGTTTTCTGGCTTGATAGTTTACCTGATAACAGAAGGCTTTTTTTTTTTTTTGTGTGGGAAATCATCAAATAACTTCTCCCGCTCTGGGCGGAGCGGGAGGGTGTGTCAGACTCTTACTGACTAAAACTCACCCGTATTCCTTCCTGTTGCCTGTGTTGCCAGGGGCCTCGGTGACCCATAAGTACCTAGCCGCGACCCCGGCAGGCATCGGCCCTAGTAGACCCCTACATTCGTGCTGGCGACATCTCTTTGAGGCTCGCGTGGAATACAACGCGCCGTCGACCCGGGCCTGGTCCTTACCGGACGGCTTAACAGAAGGCTTGGAAGTTCACTACATAATAAGTTAAGTTCACTACATATAAGGCCACATGCCACACTCTATGCGATATCGTTTCGACATCTCTATACCAACCCCGGAATCTTCCCGGCCGTCCGTCCGGCAGTTACCATCATTTTGATTGAAATTTACTGCATCGCAGTGGGCAGAGGGCGTCGTAATAACGTTACTGCAATAAGCTACTTCGTGATTAAATGGAGCTATTGTAGTCAACGTATTGTTTAGTGTAGACTGTGATTTACATCTTGGAGAAGAAAATGTGTCTTTGGGCCTTGGCTGACATGAGTAAGGAGTTTGTGTCAGAAGAGGATTTTGAATATTTACCTGACTGATGTCTATAGGCAAGCTTAGTATACTCGTACTTGCTGAGAGTGTTAGTGCTGCTTGGGTATTTAAAGCCTTAGCCATATTTCCTTATACACTACTATATAGATAATTCACAAGGAGATATATTATGGGTGTTCTTTTAGCGATAATCGTCAAGCAAAATGAGAGATGGTCATTTTTTAATCAATATTATTTTCTGATTTTAGCGTCCACTTCATTTAAAATCAATAGCAATTTAAAACCTAGATTTTCTACCCAATTCAATATGGCACAAAAAATATAATTCTAAAAATGGTCCAGACTGAAAAGTCTGTCTTCAAAGCAGATATAACTTTTGGCAAGCGTTCCACAATACGTATGCGTCAGGACATGTGAGGAAATATTAAAAATGGCTGGCGACCTGACAAATATAATTAAATTGGACAACGGAACGCAGTGGACATGTCAGACCGTTTGATGAGCTTGGAAGCAGGTGGTGTGGATGTGGTATGTGTAATAACAAGTGGAAATACCACTCCTTTTGTATAAATATCGTGGAAGGAAGGTGAAAGTCAATTGAGTTCTCGAACTTGGTTTCCTTTGAAGCCATCCAGCCCAAGAATTTTCTTCAGGAAATTAAACTGCATTACATTCTTTGGTTATAGTTGTGCTAGCTTACCAACATCCCGTACGGGATTTCGTAGGCGACTTTTATCGTCTTCTCAACCTTTTTTGTTAGAACTTATTATATTATCTATTGGTGATCCAGGCAAAAATTACGTCAACAGGATTGTTTTCATTCTTTTCAACTAAATCTTCTTTCATGACTCCATGTTAACCATTTACCAGATTGCACTGTGACGTCAGAGCCATCACATATGCGACCGACAAAGTTGTCGTCACAATATGAACATAGCGATACGTCAGGACCTACATGATCGATCATGCAGTGATATTAAAATATTTTGAAGAAAATATTGGAAATGTCTCTTGGTTTTTGATATATTCGTGATTTTTGAGTATTTGTCTTTATTTTTTGCGGTTTCTTGTTTCGCTATGGTACCTAATATCTACTTCGATCAACTAAAAACAACATTGTTTATTTGAGCCGATGCTTTTGTTAAATTGCGAACTATAAGCTTCAAAATAATAGCATAACGAATTTCACATTCATTAGTAGCTAACATTACAAATCTCGTATATTTAGTGATATTTATTTTTGATTTTCAGTTGAACACTTTCGGTGTAAAATACATTTATCCAAAGCCCCAGGCTCTAAGCTTTTGTCAAATATTTTGTGAAACGGCGGTTTGAATATCTAAAAATTAAATAGTGGCCATGAATGAATGGACAGTGGGCACTGGACGGTGGTAGATTATGGCAATGCTTACGGGCAATCTGCGCCGAGTGGTGGTAATGAATTGGCTGTGCTAAGATTGATGCGCTACTATCATCATTCGCTAATGGGCGGACGCACTGGGCTTAGGAAACGCAGCGGTTTTTCAACCACGCTCTAATCCAAACAAGAGTTTTAGATAATTATACTAGATTTTTATATAGTTGTAGATATAAATTAGCCTTATAGTTTTTAGTAGGTATTAAATTTTTTACAAGAAATTAACTCAAAAAAAAAAAATTCTACATTATACAAGAATAATGATGATTTTTTTACAGAGATTTCTTGCATCTGCTATTTTCGTTACGTTAGAACTAATGTTCAGCTGAAACATTTGGTGTAGTTTGCTGTCATATCGTTTATGATATGATCGTATAAGATATGGAGTTGATACTAGACAACCCCATGTTTATTATTTTGACTAGCGAATTACCAGGAATAGCCGTAGCATTAATTTACTATTGTGCGTAAATTATGTAGGGTGTTCTCCGCATTTCATTACACAACAAAATATGATTCAGTGTTGCCCCCTGATTCGGAGAAGACGTTTAGCCAGTGACACTACGTTTCATATTTTGATTGCTTATGATTGATAGCTTTGTAAGATTTGTGGATATAACGAGAAACGTTGTGACATGAATGCTGAAGCTATTGTAATGTTAGGTCAGTAGAATACGTCAGGTAGAATAGCAGTACTTAAAATTATTGAATTGGAACGAAAGGCAGAGTACCTAGGTATAACATATAGTGATGTAGTGGTATAATATAAATATGCAACGGGGTTATGCAGATTTGTATGTTTTATCGCTAACTAATTGTGGAGTTGATGATTGATAAATAATTTAATAGAGAGCAGTGGTGGCCTCACTAGACCATCACTGCACAACACATAAGTCGTAGGTTCGAACCCCGCGGGCTTGCGGACGGTGAGCAATGGGTAGCTCACCGTCCGGTAAGGACCAGGCCCGGGTCGACGGCGCGTTGTATTCCACGCGCGCCTTAAAGAGATGTCGTCAGCACAAAAGTAGCGGTCCACTAGGGCCGATGCCTGCCGGGGTCGCGGGAAGGTACTAATTGGTCACCGAGGCCCCTGGCAACACAGGCAACAAGAAGGAATACGGGTGGGTTTTAGTCAGTAAGAGTCTGACACACCCTCCCGCTCCGCCCAGAGCGGGAGAAGTTATTTGATGATTTTCCATCCAAAAAAAAAAAGACAGGCGCTTTACTTTGTCTAAACTATTTCGTCACCACTGTGCTCAAAAAGGTGAAGGAAAACATCGTGAGGAAACCGGCATGTCGTAGAACCAAAAAATTCGAAGAAATGTGACATCTACCAACCCGCATTGGACCCGTGTGGTGGATTATGGCCCACTCGCTCTCACAGAGAGGAGGCCTGTGTCCCAGAAGTGGAAACATTATAGGCTGATTATGTTAAATAAAATAATAATAGTTGTGGCAGCCTGTAACAAACTCAAAAAATCGTTCTAAAATCCTTCTTCAGACTCCTATTTCGCTTATCCTATTGAAACTATTCTTAAAGCCAATGTTTATTTCAAATTAATAATACTATTCTTAGCCAAAATCCTTGACTATGAAGTCTATAGTGTATCTAAAAGCCTTTAAAACCACTAATTACAACCAGCCCCACTTCTTCAACTAATCGTGCGAAAACAAAACGAATCATTCCAGCTTATTTTCATGCAAATGTTACCACAATGAAATAAAGCTAAAGCCATGTAAAACTGTTTAATTGGCAAACCCTTCCGTTAATGGCCTGAAACGGAAAGTTAGGGCGGCGCCCAACCGGCGGGCGGGCTGACGTGACGGTTATAGGCGTTTTATTGTATGCAGGCTATGTAGATTATTGTAGGCTTTTGAGTGGTTATGTATGGTTTATTTCCATCAAATACCTTTTGAAGGAGTGAGGGATTTCTAAAGTAATAAAATAAAACCCGGCTAAGTGCGTGTCAGACCCAATGGAGGGATCCGTATTTGGGAAGTTGGGATGATTTTATCCCAAAAACAAACTTAACATTGTAGTTGAAAAACATTTTTTCCGATACATCGATATATGCCACGGTTAATTCTGCAACTGCAAATTTAAGTTGGTCGACTATAACTCGTTTACTTGTAAAGCCCTTAGCCGTGATAGTTTTTCTTTTAATTTCATTATATATGCTATTGCCATGAATTTTTTCACATCTCCATATACAACTATTTAGCTGGCAGGGGGAGGGACACTTGACTCTAACAAAAGTTAGCACTTTAATGCTTAATATTACGCAAGTGGATCCTAGAATCGAAGAGTGGTGTTCACAGACCGACTTATCCAACGATACCCCACACCATGGAGTAGACGAGAAAAAAAAAATATAATCCCCACACTACATGTCAGTACTTACAGTACAGTAGTATACTACAGTAGTAGTATATCAGTACTTACAATGTCTTCAGTAATTGATGTTATTTCACCCTTTTTAGCAATTGTTTTTAACTCTTGTATTGCATCTGGTATATTTCCTGATCTGATGAAACTTAGCAAAGTGATTCCACTGTTCAAATCTGGCAGCACAACTGATCCCACGAATTTTCGGCCTATTTCGATATTACCTACATTGAGCAAAATCTTTGAAAAAATAATTTTAAAACAAATGTTAGGACATTTCAATTCATGTAATTTATTTCATCTGAAACAGTTTGGTTTTACGAAGGGTCGTTCAACTACAGACGCGGGCGTGGAATTGCTGAAGAGCATTTTCGAGGCTTGGGAGGAGTCGCAGGATGCTCCTGGCATTTTCTGCGACTTGTCTAAGGCCTTCGATTGCGTCCATCATGATACTCTCATCAGGAAACTGCACCACTATGGTATGAGGGACAGGGCTCTCGACCTTCTGACTTCCTATCTTAATAATAGAATTCAGAGGGTTGATATAAATGGCAAGAGATCTGCAGGATCTGCGGTCACTATGGGCGTTCCGTAGGGTTCAATTTTAGGTCCATTCTTGTTTCTAATCTATATAAATGACTTACCTTATCACATAAAGGATAATCACAAGATTGTATTGTTCGCAGATGACACTTCCCTCATTTTTAAAATCAAACGACTGCTGGTCAACTTTGAACATGTTAACGATGCACTCTCTAAAGTTGTCCATTGGTTTAATGTAAATAATCTTCTCCTGAACGAAAAAAAGACTAAACTTATTAAATTTTCAACGCCAAATGTCAGGCAGCTAACTACCAATGTTCAACTTAATGGAATAGAGTTGGACCCTGTTGAGTCGACAGTTTTTCTTGGAATAACAATTGACGCTAAATTACAATGGCGCCCACACATAGAAAAATTGTCAGGAAGGCTAAGTTCGGCCGCCTATGCTGTTAAAAAAATTCGACAGATAACCGATGTAGATACGGCCAGAATTGTTTATTTTAGTTATTTTCATAGTCTTATGTCATATGGGATTCTTCTCTGGGGAACCTGTGCGGACATTAATACCGTCTTTGTTTTACAAAAAAAGGGCTGTTCGAGCCATTTACAACCTAGGTCCAAGAGATTCCCTTCGAGAAAAATTCAAAGAAATAGATATTCTGACTGTAGCCTCTCAATATATATTTGATAATCTTATGTATGTACACAAAAATATATCAAATTTTAAGAAAATGTCCGATATCCACAGTTTAAATACCAGGAATAATCTTGCTGTACTTCACACTCGCCTCCACAGAGTAGGCAACTCGTTCATGGGTCAATGTATACGCTTTTACAACAAACTTCCTATTGCTATTCGAAATTTACCCATTAAACGATTTAAAAGCTGTATTATAACCAAACTTTGTAAAAAAGGGTACTATAAAATTTCAGATTATTTAGAAGACAAAAAAGCTTGGGATTGAGCTGCTCGCTCTGATAAGCTTTGTGCTAAAACCAAAAAATTTGATATTAAAATTATGCAAAATCATCATTATATACAAATATATGCACATATTGACATTGATGAATATTATAAGCAAAATTAAGTGAATATTTATGTACCTTGAAAAGTATTATATTACTTTAATTATTGTGAATGTGAGCACTATGTGGGTCATTTTTATTTATTTCTTGTTGTTATTTTTTTTTTTTTTCTCTTAGTTTTAATGATGGTCTGGCATTTTGAGTTCTTTATGCGGCCAACCCCATTGTCCTTTCCTTGGTATTGTTCGTCGAGTCGTTGAGCTCCTTAAGTTTTGAGTTGAGCTACACGATTACTGACAAATGCTTGCACTGACTGGACAGGTCCACTCAAATTTGTGTGGTTCTTTCCTCAAAAGACCATTTCAGACATAGATCTACATGGTCCTCACATGATCTGACCAAGATTATGTCTGGACTTTAAAAGAGACTTTGACCCTTGAGTTTGTTTCGCCATTTCTTCTCAGGGGTAGTCAGATAGGAAATGTCGACTCCATCTAGCTTATTTTTTAATATGACGTGTAAAAGTGATTCTCATATCCTATTTACAGAATAAACAATTTCATTTCATTTCATTTCATTTCATTTCATTTCATTTCATTTCATTTCATTTCCAGCGGGCAGGATATGTTTATGATAAGGTCGTGTGAGAAAACGCTAGCTCCGGTTCCGGAGTTGGTCTTTGATCCATCGGTGTATACTCTTACCTCATACGGGCCTGAATAGTCACACCGTTCCTCTGTGAGTATTATGTTGTAGTGCAAAAGCACTAACAACCAGTGGAAACAGTGTAGTTTTGGGGCTCTGTCGCAGGGTGATGCCATCATCGGTTTTCGTTTGATCGCATCCTCCCTTATGCGTGTGTGTTTGACTCTAGAGTCTTTGCTCAGGGTTCCTGTTATGTTAAGCCCACAGGCGGCCAGGGCCGCTTCCTCTCAGACGATAAGGTGCAGAGGCGGCAATCCAAGCATCGCCTGTAGGGCGGCGGTGGGCGTAGTTCTCATACAGCCTGTGATTGCTACACAGGCAAACCGTTGCAGTTTTTCGAGATCTTTTTAGGCTGTTCTCAGGTCTGTCCTGGGCCACCAGACTAGTGAGCCGTATGTGATAATTGGCCAGATGACCGTGGTGAAAAGCCAGTAGGTAATCTTCGGGTTATTTCCCCAGTTCCTGCCGAGCAGTCTTTTACACTGCCTCAGAGATATGCTGGCTTTTGTGATGATGTAGTTGGTATGTTTTGCCCAGTTCAACTGTTTGTCCAAGAAGACGCCCGGGTACTTGGTTTCAGTTGACAGACTTAGGGTGGTCCCAAATAATCGTGGTAGCTGTAAAATTGGCAGTTTCCTCTTCTTTGTGAATAGAACTAATTCGGTTTTTGTAGGGTTTACTGATAATTGGTGCTTATTGCACCAATCCTCTACTATTTTTAAGGCTTGGTGCATAACGTTGCATATGGTATTTTCATGGGTGCCATTTATTATTATGGATATGTCATCCGCGTAGCCAACGGTGAAGTAACCTTTATCGTTGAGTGTTTGATGAAGTTGTTGACGACCAGGTTCCATAAAAGCGGCAAGAGGACGCCTCCTTGTGGGCAGCCTTTCGCCACTATGGCCCTCGTAGTGTCGTTCACTTTGACTTGTACAGAGCTGTACAAGTCAAAGTGAACGACACTACGACAGTTTAAGCATGTTTGAGATCCAGCCACTCATGGTGGGGTCTATGCTATGTCTGTCAAGCGCCGTGTTGATGCTGTTGAACATTGTTTTGTCAAAGGCGCCCTCGATGTCAATGAAGGCGGCCAGTGCCGAGCATTTGTGGTCCACTGCGCATTCAATTTTGGGAACCACGCTGTGAAGCGCGGATTCTGTTGATCTGACTGTGGTGTAAGCATGCTGTTGTTTATGAAGGGGTTTGGCCCGAAGAGGTCCGTCTCGGATGTGTCTATCGCAGAGTCTCTCGAGGGTCTTCAGTAGGAAGGATGTGAGGCTTATAGCCCTGTAAGCCTTGGGTTGTGTATAGTCGGTTTTGCCAGATTTGGGTATATCTGAGTGCCATGCCGGCTCGATAGATCTCCGTCAGCAATGGCATCAGATGATTTTCCCCCCACTACAGCAGGGCTGGGAAAATGCCACCCAGCCCCGCGGACTTGTAAGGCTCAAAGGTGTCAATAGCCCACCTTAGCCGATCTTCTGTTACTATGTTGCGGGCTCTGGACCAGTCCTGATCAGTTGGGGTCCATTCTGGTTCAGCCTCCCACCTCCCATCCTCCAGGAGTCTGCAGTCTGGGAAGTGGGTCTCGAGAAGGACCTTACTGGCTGTCAGGCTTTTTCAGCGCGCCGAGAGTTCGGTCCTGATCTGCTGCCAGAATCTTCCTTACCCTAGCGGCTTCGTTATTTGTCTCGATGGATTCACAGAATTTCCGCCATGCTAATCTCCTGGCGGTTCTGATCTGTTTTTTGTATGCGTATTGGGTTTCTTTGTATAGGTCCCAGTCGTCCGGGAGTCTAGTGTTTTTAGCTCTGTTGAATTGTTTACGTAATGCATCTCTGAGTTTACTAAGTTCTGCGTTCCACCAGAGGTTCCTCTCGCCCTTGGTTTGTGGCGTTCTTAGTTTGCAGCATGCATGGTATGCTTCGGTTAGGTACTATGATAGTTTTGTCACGGTTATCCAGTTGCGCTTGGTCTCTTAGGGTTACCTGTGATAGGTGCCTATCTAATAGACAGGCTAGGAGACGTTTAAACCCGGGGACATTGGTGCGCCGCGGATTCCGCCTTGGTGCAGGTTTCCTTGTATCGGTAGTTATTTTGAAGCGTATCCTTCTATGGTCCGAGCAAGATGGCTCGTCCGATACGTGCCAGTCTGTAATAAGGTTAGTCGCGTTTTCTGTAGCGAGTGTTAGGTCTGTGATCGTTTGTCCTCGGACTGTGGCCCAAGTGGGTTCTGAGCCACGGTTAATGATGTTAAGGTTAGTAGAGAATAAATAGGTGGATAGTACCTCTCCTCTGGAGTTCGGTGCATCGCTGCCCCATAGGGGGTAGTGGGCGTTCGAGTCGGTGCAGATAATCAGTTCCAGTTGGCGCGCTCACAGTGCTGCACCAGGTCGGCCATACTATCACTGTGGAGCCTGATAGCTGTTAAGTCTCTGGAACAGAATTGAGTGAGTGGTGTGATGGGAATCCCTTGTGGTATGTAGGCGCAGGTTCTTGGCTTGTCTGCGCTGTGTGTGTTTAGGATCAGCTTACCTCCGATGTTACCGAGGCCGCATATTTTGTTATTTCTGATCCACGGCTTTTGGATCAGTGCAATTGTTCGGGGCTTTACCTCCAGCTCCCTGCGTAAGCTAGTCGTGGCAGTCTGGCTATGCTGGAGGTTTGTTTGTATGGTGTTGAGGGGGGCGATGGCGACGGTGGGGTGGGGTTAGTCGGAACTGGATCCATTGGACAATCCCTCCGCTGCCTCCATCCTGTGCTGGTCGTCGTGTTGATCGCCCGGTGATGAGGCTAAAAGCTGCTCGTTCCAGCCTGGTGATGATAGCGGTATGGTCTCGTCTTCGTCGGCCATTGCCGCTCGGGCCATGACCTCCTCCAACTTGTCCATATCCGCGTCTATTGTGTCCGTCGACGTCGGTAACGTCACTGTCAGGTTCGTCGTGGGATCGGTCAGGGTGGCGGGGAGTTGAGTCGCGGTGTCAGGGGGTTGGGTCGTGGGCCAGAAGCGCACGTATATCGACCCAAGTAGGTACGATATCCAACGCTGCCGGGCTAGGACCCTCTCAGCTTCCTCCGGTGGCTGCCGCGGGTCGGAGGCACCCGGCTGAGTGCTTCTTGTCGGTAGCGGTTGGTGTGAGGATCCAGCCCGCCTACCCCTTTTCCGTTGAGGCCGGGTGGGTCGTGGGTCAAGTCGGTGTCCCGGGGTTGACTGGCGGTCCCGGCAGGCTCTGTTGCATGCGGAGGTTTTTCGCGCTGGGTTTCCCCTTCGCGTGCTGGCCTCCGCCCGCATGATTCCGCGTCCAGCCGCTTTTCCCGCTGGGTTTCCCATTGGCGTACTTGCGACTGGTCACGTGATTCCACGTCCGGCCGTTTTTCGCGCTGGGTTGCCCCTTCGCGGCTGGTCGCGTACTGCCTCTTCGGCGTCCGATCGCGCTTCGCGCTGGCTAAAGCCTTCGCGGGTGCCATGCTTTCGGTCACCTACTTTCTTTCCCCGAGCCATGATTTTTCCGCGCTTGTGCAGCATGCGTACTCCGTCAGCCGAGAAAGTGCTAGAGCTGCCAGGTCCGTCACCCTTCCCCGTCACTCTCTGTCTGTGCATTAATAAAATAATAAAATCTCTTTGGGTATACTATTGTATCTGGCTGGTTTTGGTGTCATTGAAAGTTTAAATTTTAAAGAACATAATTCCAAATTCAAAATAGGAAAATGTGTGATTTTCATTTGTTTTTCGAACCGTCAAGATGAGTGAATCTAATGAAGATATTCGATACATTTTAAAATTTTACTACAAAAAATTTGTGATGTTTATGGACCTAGTGCAGTGTCTGTGAGAGTAGCACAAATTTGGTTTAAGCGTTTTCAATCCGGAAATTTTGATGTCAAAGATGCACGTCGCTCTGGTCGCCCTATTACGGATAAAATGGATGCCATTTTTGAAAAAGTGGAGCAAGATCGGCGATATCAGTAGTTACGACGTAGCTGAAGAACTGGGAATTGACCACAAAACAGTTTTGGTGCATTTGAAAAAAAATGGGTACACAAAAAAGCTCGATATTTGGGTACCTCACGAGCTCACTGAAAGAAACTTAATGAACCGTGTACTCATTTGTGATTCTTTATTACGACGTAATGAAACCGAACCATTTTTGAAGAAGCTGATAACTGGTGATGAAAAGTGGATCACGTACGACAAGAACGTGCGAAAAAGGTCGTGGTCAAAGGCCGGTCAGGCTTCACAGACTGTGGCGAAACCCGGGTTAACTCGCAACAAGGTGATGCTGTGTGTGTGGTGGGATTGGAAGGGCATTATTCATTATGAGCTGTTACCACCAGGCAGGACCATCGATTCTGATCTCTACTGCAAACAACTGATGAGATTAAAGCAAGAAGTTGAGAAAAAGCGGCCGTTAATTCCGGCCGCTTTCTCTCAACTTCTTGCTTTAATTGCGGCCGGAATTAATCAACAGAAGGGGTGCGGTTTTTAATCATGATAACGCTAGACCTCACACATCTTTAGCCACTCAGTAAAAATTAAGAGAGTTGGGCTGAGAGGTGTTAATGCATCCGCCGTATAGTCCTGACCTTGCACCTTCTGATTTCCACCTGTTTCGGTCTCTTCAGAATTCTTTAGGCAATGTCAGGTTAACATCACTAGAGGACTGCCAAAACCACTTGTCGCGGTATTTTGATCAGACGTCCCAAAATTTCTATAGCAATGGGATCATGTCCCTACCTACAAGATGGCAAAAAGTTATCGAACAAAATGGTATACCTACATACTTTAGTTAAACGTAAATAAACTATATTAAAAAATGTTTTGAATTTTCTGAAAAAATGCGAAGAAACTTTTTCCCCAACCTATTACTTCTCAGTTCCGTGAATCCCTCATCCAGGTGTTTCCCGTGACTTTGACGAATTAAACATGATACAAATTCCAAACTATGTGAAATTAAGCTTCAAAATATACCATCATTCTGCTTACATATCGCGGCTTCAAACGTTAAAGCAGCGTGAAGAACGTATTATGAATATTTTTTCGGAGTTAATAAACATGACGGATCATCTTTTCGGAGTATATTTTTGGTTTAGACAACTTTTTCTATAAGGCATTCTGACAGCTTTAGTTGGTTGTAAAACCAAAATCAATTATTTTATTTCAACTGAAACTACATGGGCACTTATGAAACGTCAGAAGCTAGTTGCACGGTTCCAATTGGTCGTTTCTTATGGAGAAGAGCCGGCAAGAATCTCCACGGTTACTCTTTTAAAAATAATTGGCTTTTACAATGTTTTCAAATTACAAAGTTAATAGGTGCCTGCACGTGAGGTTGGAGCTTGTGGCTAAATAATAACAGCCGCACGGGTCAATCGATCAGGTTAAGCTACGCTTGCCGCGGTTGGTCCGTGGATGGGCGACCATCTTTACATACCAAGACCCCTCCGTGCCTCGGAAAGCACGCCGTTGGTCCCGGCTGCCATTCGTGGATCTTTGACAGTCGTTACGGGTCGTCAGACGCCCAAAAGTCTGACAACCAGTCTTACCAAGGGGTATCGTGTTTCCCAGTAACTGGGTTATGGAGGTCAGATAGGCAGTCGCTCCATGTAAAATACTGGTATTCAGCTGCATCCGGTAAGACTGGAAGGCGACCCCAACGTAGTTGGGAAAAGGCAGGCAGATGAATAGGTGTAGGCCTGTCAACAGCTACCAGGTACGTAACAAAAAATAAATGGTTTACAAATCTACAGAATATTAAGCCTACAACGTTCTCACATTCACGAAATATAAAAGAATCTATGTAAAATATTAATAAAATAAAAACCTCTTTTAGCCAAATGACATGATTGCCATTAGTACTACAAGTGTATCACCATTCCAATGTTTATTACCTAAGCTTTTGCCTTGCAAGCCCTTATTTTAATCAAAAAACTAATTTCAAGTTGCATTAGCCTACGCTTAGTCCTAAGGCATTTTCGTCTTATTACGAGAAAAAGAGAGAAAATATATGTATTTAGCACAGACTAAAAGGCACACAAAACAACACAACATATTATACTACAAGTAAAAACAAAGAAATAAAAAAGAAAACAGATAAAAGTGTAAAAATTTAAGAAATATACAGCAAAGTATGCCTCGCGGCTGCGCTAAAGAGGTACAGTTCAGTAAAATGCCAGACAACTAGTAGTACTAAACCATATTCATAATCATAAGCCTTTTACGCACCCACTGCAGGTTCAAACCTCTTCCTTTTCACAAAATCAAACAAATTATAGTCCCACACTAAAACCTAGTGATGTCAAACTTCTGGATACACATTTTTCGGGCCGCCTCTACGAAAGCGTAGCGGTGCTACGTAGCGCCGTAGCGCGTAGCCCGAGGCTCTACGAGATTGGAATATGCAAATACCAGATCCGTTTTAACTTAGACAACTGTTGTGATGTTATTTAACCTGTTATGCGGTGTAATGGAAGTGGTATACCAGTAGACAGTATATTTTTGTTGGTGGTTTTTTATAAGGCAATAATTTAAAAATAATGGGGAATGGCTATAAGATATAACTGAACTCAACCAATCGTACTGTGAATGAAAATTGATAGAATGTCATGTGTAATTATTTAAGTGCAAGAAGTTCAAACAACTTTTTTAAATTATTTCTTTATTTAAAGAAAAATTGGATAAGTTGATAATGGTATTGGAACTTTATAATAAATAATAATATTACCTGCGCTGAAATGTATTAAGCTTTACAGAATTTTGAAATCTAAATAGGCATACAATAGAACAGCAGTCTCTACGAGTAGATTGTCTGCGTTTCTTTGGTGATAGGTATTTGAAAAAAGTGTCGATATCAATTGCGGTATAAATCAGTTACAGAAGATTGTGTTGGAAGATGACAGTGTAACGCGGTTTGAGCGGGTACGCTACCGTTTAGCACCCACAAACACTACCTGTAGGGCTGGCACGATTAAAAAAATAATCCTTTTATAATTATTGATTTTTTTGATACAAGAGAGTAAAGTTCTCTTCAGTAAATTGTCCTTGCATTAAAAATAATGTCTGCTTAAAAATGACCCTTATAGTTAGTAGAATATAGTTAGTCTGTATTTTTAACTTTTAATTGCATCAATTGCAACACAATGTCGATCGATGTTGATGGTTAATTTTAATGTAAAATATATTGGGTATATTATGGTTAAACTACAAGTAAAATATGTTCAAAATAAAAATAAAATACTACAATGCGTTCTCAATATGAACGTCAATTGTGCAATATAAAATGCAGAACCACTTTGATGAAAAAGAGCTTTTTTGGAATGGCTTCGAAAATTTATAATAAAATACCCGATAGTATAAAAAATATGCCCCTATCAAAATTTAAGAAAATTCTCACCTCTATTTATAGAAAAATGTTATTATACTGTTCAAGATTTTATAAATGATAATTTTTAATATTTTTTTGTTTATTTTTGTTTTTATTGTTTGTTTTATTTAGTTTTTTTAAGTATTCTAGTTTTATTAAATAACATTTTAATTAAAATTTGTATACCTTCGCGGCAAAACATAGCGCTCAAATATGTTAACCTACGAGTAAGACCATTAAGTAAATACCTATGTTTAACAAATAAAGATTCTGATTCTGATTCAATGCCATTATTGAGTCTCGTCATCATCATCATTTCAGCCGAAAGACGTCCACTGCTGGACATAGGCCTCCCCCAAGCACCGCCACTTCGACCGGTTTTGTGCTTCCCGCAGGAAGCACAAAACCTTAACCGGCCGCTGGATGCGTCCAGCGGATTCCTGCGGCCTTCACAAGGTCATCGGTCTACCTTGTAGGAGGCCTTCCAACGCTACGTCTTCCGGTACGCGGTTGCCATGCCAGCCATCTGTTCTGCGAGCAATGTGCCCTGCCCACTGCCACTTAAGTTTGGCAATTCTTCGGGCTATGTCGGTGACCTTGGTTCGCCTACGGATCTCTTCATTTCTGATTCGATCACGTAGGGAAACTCCAAGCTTAGCCCTCTCCATTGCCCTTTGAGTGACTTTTAGCTTTTTGATAAGGCACATTGTAATCTCGTAATAATCTGAAATGGTATGCTATTTGTATTCTTGACAAGTTCCTTAAATAACCTGTTAAATCAAGAACATGTTAGTACATAAATCGGTAAAATGTAGGGGGTTGCATCGTAATGCGGTAATTTTAATAGTATCTATTTTTCTACTCCGAATAAAAGTAGCTGAACTCTCAAGGGCGAACCCTACCACTCCCCAGTTATAGCCTAAAGGGTTTCTCTCCCCGTCAAATAGTCGTTTAAAAACAACGCTATTAAACAAACCGCACGCTGATGCGTTTTGCGAAACTCATAAATATTAAACAGACAGCGTTCTACAGTGTTGATGGTGCCCTGGTATTTGGTTACAAAAAAATAAATATAAAGAATGACGGTACATACGTGGACTTCGATACCCTTTCGGACTATTGGTCGCACTAATGTGTTCCACTAGTGAGTCGGAGTAGGATTTTCGACTCGTGTGACTGCTTAAGACGCTGACAACACCTAAACCGCGGTCACTGTCAGATTGCATAGAAAAGAAAAAGAAGCGCGATGACACAACGCTTGTAATTTATTGCAAAATATGAACAATTCTCTATTTACTCAAAACTGATTTGAGTAATCAAAAAATAAAAAACAACCAAGTTCTGCATTCAAATAAGACGTCCTTGTTATTTATTAAATACGTAACTTACGTTGATATTTAATACAGATATTTTGTATTAGAATTCAAGGTAAGAGGTTAGTTTAACGTTAGTTTGTATCGAGATTTTTTTTTCAAAACGTGTTTTGGTAACAACCAAGTTCTGGGAAATATGTTCAAAATTAACATATATTTTTTCCGCTACCACAAACCTTACAGATTTGGCAATTTTTTTTCTTAAGAGAAGCCTATTTTGTTCAATTGGGACTTGTCAGCGCCTTAACTCGGTCTAAATGATTTTATACCACAACCATTCAAATCCAAACCGTTTGTGTTTTGTTAAGACAAAATGAATTTCGAATTACCACACACCTGACATGACTGACCCCTTCGTATAAATCATAAATCGTTACGTATCTTTTATTTCAGTATTTTTTTCATTTTTGTTTTCCAATGTTTCTCTTTGCGTACCTTTTACTTCTTACCTAGCAAGAACAGTTTGCCAAAAATGGGTTCTGTATCTTCACATTTTACATCTGCATCTGCAAGCTGGGGGGGGGGGGGGGGGGAGATTCATCTAAACCAACCATTTAGTGAACTGTCAAAAAATATTCATTAAAGTAAGCTGGATAAAAATTGGTAGGGTTACAAAAATGATTGTAGCTATTTATCGCCATTCCTCGATATCGCAGAGACGTTTAGAAAAGGATGACCTTTGAATTTTCTTATCAAGCGACTACTAATTCGTTCTTTGTAATTTCCTGCATCATCTGTTCAAATTTACGTTCTATCTCCATAAACAACCGATCCAGAATCTTCCTAATCACACGCACATTAGAATAAAAGAACTGGAACCGTTCCGTGCCATTTGTTTCAGCGTCATTACGATATCTGGTTTAACACGTCGACACACTCGTTCCAATGTTAGCTCTAGGACTGTTATGTGACGATTAGCAGGTGAGCTTGTTAAGGGATCATGTGAGAATAATTCTGGAAAATGTTCAACGCTTCTTTTGTTGCCACGTGTATCTCAGGATCGAAAATCTGAATCTTTGTGCCTTGTGAGAGAATGACCAAATATCTGCCTTCGTAGGTTTAAAGGATTTTGAATGTCAGATGATTGATATTTAGAGTTTTTTTTTTGTGTGGGAAATTATCAAATACTTCTCCCGCTCTGGGCGGAGTGGGAGGGCGTGTCAGACTCTTACTGACTAAAACCCACCCAACAACACAGGCAACGGAAGGACCGTTGCCTGTGTTGCCAGGGGCCTCGGTAACCCTTTTGGACTTTCGACCGTCGTTTTGGCGACCCCGGCAGGCATCGGCCCTAGTGGACCCCTACACTTGTGCTGACTTCTCTTTGAGGCGCGCGTGGAACACAACACGCCGTCGACCCGGGCCTGGTCCTTATCGGACGGCGAGCTACCCATTGCTCACCGTCCGCAAGCCCGCGCCTACGGTGGCTGAAAATCCGCCCGGGATGATGTTTAGGGTAAAGGAGACATCTTTACCCTAAAAGTAGAACCTAGACTAGCTGATAATGATCAAAATTGCCATAAGCTAAAATGGTCCAACGTCGAAAAAGGACCAAAAATGTATAATCACTACAAGAAAATGTTTCGTAAGAAAAGCCATTTTTCTTCCAGCTTGTTTTTAATAACCCTTTTTAAAAATAAAACCACCGACCCCTTAACAACAGTTTTTAGAATTCGAATTTTGAAATGTTTCCCTCGCCAAAGTTCGGTGGTATTCGGCGACGGTCGTAACTCCCGTGCCCACTGATTCGTTGCGCGTTCGATAAGATAATGGCCGAAGTGCCGCCTACCGCGATAGTTCATTCGGATTTAAGTACATAATGTTTCGCCGCTTCCTTTGTAGATTTGTTGATCCTTGTTTCGATGGTAGAGGAAGTTTATGCTGTTTCGCGGTTGCAAATTTTCAGGAAAAACAAAAGAGATAGTGTTCTTTTATCATTTCCCCAACACTTTTTAGTTAAAAAGCAAGCTTGTTTTAGTTAATTAAAAATGTAAGGCATTACATTGTTATTAACTTATTTAAATAGATTATATTTAAATATTTAAAAGAATAACATTAAGATTAGTAGATGAGAGATTTATAGATTATTTAAAATATTATTTCATCACCTGCTTAGCCTTTTCCCAACTATGTTGGGGTCGGATTTCAGTCTTACCGGATACAGCTGAATACCAGTATTTTACATGGCGCGACTGCCTATCTGACCTCTACAACCCAGTTACTGGGTAACACGATACTCCTTGGTAAGACTGGTTCTCAGACTTTCGAGCTTCTGACGACCCGTAACGACTGTCAAATATCTACAAAAGACAGCCGGGACAACGGCTTAACGTGCTTTCCGAAGCACGGCATTTAAAATATTATTTATTATATTTAAATAATTTAAGGTCTCTAAGAAATTAATAGTTTGCAGGCGTTGTGTCCCTCTGTCTTCATGTCAACCACACTGTTAAAACGTAAGTAAAGTAGTGCATTTTATCCCTAGAACTAAACAAGGAAGGGGAATCAAAATCAAAGTGGTAAGTTTTCATGTAAGAAATACTTGTGATTGGTATGGTTTTTTTTATCGAATAACATTTTTTTTAATCTAGAACTCATTACTGTTACCTCATTCGCAGAAAAACAATCACATTTCAAAACTACTACGAACGCGAATGTAACCGAAAATTTAAGGGGAAGCCGTACCCAAAAACATTTAAAGTGCGTTCACACTCCACCGGCATAAGTCATTAACTCTCTCAGCAGTTATTAGACTGGGAAAGTTCCGGGTTTTGTTCACCAATAATGTTTTTATCTAGTTACAATTTTGTTCGTGATTTGTGGGGACTGAGACTCTGTTCGAAAAGTTTCCGTTCGGTGTTGATTAACTTTCGGACGATTTAGTGCGATTTTTAATTATTATTGGGAGGTTAATTTTGGGGTTGTAGAGAGAAAGATGTTTGTTATTGTTAGTGTTTGAGACAGGTTTGTTTTAATAATTATGGTAAAAGTAATCTTTCCTCAATATTTGATAGGGCAATAAACTTTTAGAGGCTTTTTTGGACAATATCTGAGAATATTCACCGGAAAATATACGTTTTCTTCCCAAAGCAAAAAAATATTTTATGACAATCATTTCTTTGAAATTCCACTAGGTACTTAATCACACGTCTGAAAATATCCTCACTGCTGAGCTACTGAGTTTTAGTTCAGAAGGAATGCATTATCTTTATGTTTCCACTAAATAACCCATAACTAATTACGTCATAACATAACAATTCAAGCCAAAAAACAATACCTACAAAATTGATACCCAAACATAATTCTAATCTAATACCTCTTCATAATGGCGAAACGGACAAAAGGCGCTGCCGTATCAACAATTAGTCGTTACATCGGCCGCCGGTCCGGAACGCGTAATGATCGGAACGGTTCTGCGCGCCATTCTAATTCCGATCACCGGACGCGCGCCGGAACGGACCGCGCTAATCACGACCGGGGATTAGGTAGCTTCACTTCTGAATCTATTTTGAAAAAGGGATAAGAAGCCAGAGAATTTTAAAGGGTTTTTCTGGCAACTCATAATGTTCTTTAATTGTATAATGAGGTGGCTGGTAGCGTGCCTCGGAAAGCACGTAAAACCGTAGGTCCCGGCTGTCGTCAGAAGCCCGAAAGTCTGGCAACCAGTCTTACCAAGGGGTGTCGTGTTACTCAGAAGTTGCAGGGTTGTGGGTTAGTCACTGCATATAAAATACTAGTTTTCTGTAGTCTGGAAGCCGACCCCAACATGGTTGGGAAAAAGCAAGGCAGATGATTAGGTGTAGACTCTGTTACACAAAATGTCAAGATCTTAACACAGTGGGTGTGTTCAAACGTAGGAGGTAAAGGGAGGCTAAAGTAAGACAACCTGGTGTGATCAATTGATGCTGATTTGAACAAAGAAAGATGAAAAGAGAAGATGTCAAAGAGAAGCGCGAAAAGATTCAGGAGATATTTCTCCAGAAAAATATAATACAAAACTGGCAAATGGAAACATGAAGACGAAGTGCAGGCTATCTAGGAAAAAACTACCACACTGAATACTTGTGACCCCAAACTGCAAGCTTAAGGCAAATAACTATCTATCCTGCAAAATGAAAACGGTTCAAAACAACAAATAATGTAAATAATTCGTTGTCCTAGAAATCGAACCAGTATCCTACCGATGGTACTTACGGGTCGTATCGTATAAAGGTAATATTCGCAGGTTGATCCGAACGAGCGACGCATCGTTCGCTTTGTACCAACACAACCATTGTTTTACTGAAATATTGCTACAGCCAGGGGCACGCAACGTAGATAAAAATTATATAAGTGAATTTTATATTTTAAATGAAAATTGTGGGTATTTTTGCATGCCATTTGGTTTTAACAGATTAAAATGTTCACTGAATAGTTAATTCAGATAAAAACATTAGCTCTAACAGCAGCTGTTTGGTTAAGTTGGGAACTAGATGGTCGGGTTTTTTATCTTTTCAATCAGTCGTCTATAAAGATTGTATACCCAAGAGAGTACAGTACTCGTAGGTATTTGAGTTACCTTTTGCTTTGCTGATGCTGAATATATATCCGTAACGCCTGATTTTGTACCACTAAATCACCCCATTTCCAATACTCAATCAGCAAAAACAATTAAAGACACCAATTTTACAATCCCGCACTCACCTACGCACCCCTGCTTGTCATTAATTCACCGAATCGAGTATTGTTTCCTGCGGGACCATCGTCAACGATGCCTCTCTCAATTTGTGCTTTAAAACTGTCTTCATCCTACTCTTGCAAAGTATAACAGACAGAGATAGCACTCGTCAATTGGTAACCCGTCACCGTAGCGATTCGGCCGTTTCCGCCGACCAGGCGGCCTGTCCGGTGACAACTGAAAAAAGCTTTCAGCAATGTATTGTACCTTTTTGTATAAGATTCATGATGGGGTTTTATACAATCTACAGGCTATATTGGTTATGATCCTTTTTTACGGCTATGAAGTGACAAGAAAGTAATATTTGATGATTAACATTGACTCCAGCCGAGTTTTTGTGTTAACTGTAGCAATTGTCGTGTTCCTTCTGGTGTTCGTCAAAATCCGATGGACGCGTCATGTTCTTGGGTAGTTACTGGTTTTAATATGGAATCATATTATTATAATTCAGCTGCTCAGCAAGGCTTGGCCAAAAACGCTAACACCACTTTGCAACCATTGTTGCTTACATATCAGATATACATATAGATACCCTAATGCACTAAATAATGGTTTAGATACCTAAACCATTATTTAGTGCACACAAAATAAATAGCATAACACATAAAGAACCAATTAGATGATAATTATCTTCATCATTATCATCATCCTGATTTCAGCCGAAAGACGTCTATTGCTGTACATACGCCTCCCCAAGCACCACCACTTCGACGGGTTCTGTGCTTCACAAACTCATCGGTCCACCTTATAGGAGGCCTTCCAACACCACGTCTTCCAATACGCGGTCGCCACTCCAGAACCTTTCGGCCCATCGGCACCTGTTCTGCGAGCAATGTGCCCTGCCCACTGCCACTTAAGTTTGGAAAATCTTCGGGCTATGTCGGTAACCTTGGTTCGACTGCGCATATCTTCATTTCTGATTAGATTTACGTAGGGGAACTCCAAGCATGCCAATACACAAAAAAAAAAACAAGAAATAAAAGGACAATAAGCAAGACAACCGAGACAGCTTTGGCAGTAAAAGGAACTCCAGACTTATCTTAAAAGTACAAAAAGTACACAGCCATACTCAAACAAAACACATTTAAAATCAAGACAAACAAAGACATACCGGTACTCCAGCAAATCGGCATTTTATTTCAAACCAGCAATATTTGCATGGCGGCTGTCAATATTTTACGTCGCTATCGTGACGGGCCGCTGGTTTTATGGCCACACAATGCTTGAATGTATTTGTTTTTAGTCTAGCTTTTACATACGACTTTTGTATATGGAACTTTAGATTACCTACATAATAGTGCTGCGTTGGTACATCAAAATAAGGAAATGCATCATCTGGGTACTGTAAGCGCGCGCAGCGGTTACAGATACCTACCTACCTACATGATGCATTTACCTAATTTTCCACACGAAATCCATAAAGGCGCTACATAAGGAAATAAGAAGCAGTACTTTTGTGCGGTCCATGGCTCTTTACGGGGCTCATGTGTGGGCGCGTTCTCTGGCACTGCGGCCAGCCCGCCGGTTGACAGCGGCCCAAAGGGTCATGGCCCAGCTGGTCCGGGGATACCGCACGGTCTCCGGTGAGGCGGCGAGCCTCCTTGCCGGATTGCCGCCATGGGATCTGGAGGCAATCCCGCAAAAATCTATATATCTAAAAAGATTTTGCCTCCAGATCCCATCCAGAGTGGCGCGAGGAGGCGAAACGCCGGGGCGTAACTCCGCTGCCGCGAGAAATCGCGGCACAGCAGACAGAGCTCCGGCGGGATCTCATGGCAACATGGAGAGTGCGATTGTCGCAACCCAGTGCTAGGCACGCCACAATTGCGGCGATAAGTCCACTCTTTGAGGAGTGGTTAAAGAGGCGCCACGGAGTCCTCACCTACCACTTGAGGCAGGTTCTCACGGGGAACGGCAGCTTCGGGAGGTTCCTGTGTCGTATAAGGAGGGAGGAAACGCCCGGGTGTCACCACTGTGTGGATCGCCCGGAGGACACGGTGGAGCATATGATTGAGGTCTGCCCGGCTTGGGTAGAGCACTGCAGTGTCCACGCGTGCCTCAAAGAGATGTCGTCAGCACAAGTTTAGGGGTCCACTAGGGCCGATGCCTACCGAGGTTGCGGGGAGGTACAAAATGGTTACCGAGGCCCCTGGCAATACAGGCAATGGAAGGTAAACGGGTGGGTTTTAGTCGGTAAGAGTCTGACACACCATCCCGCTCCACCCAGAGCGGGTGAAGTAATTTGATAATTTCCAACCCAAAAAAAAAGTACTGAATTTTCGGTATTAATTTCATCGTGCCTATCACATAACTTTTTATTATGAAAATAATCGCCGCATGTTTAATTTTAAAGCTAATACTAAGACGTAATGACAAAAAATTTTAAGAGTATGCTTAGATGGTTTGGTTATGTTGAGAGGGTGAATGAAAGGTGACTAAAAAAAGGCTTTGTAAATGCAAAGCAGAGGTAAGTAGAAATGCCGGGAGGGCCCTAGGAGGACATATAGTGACCTAATTGGTGATGTTGTTCAGAAAATCAGGTGCGTAGTACTCGCAACCGGCGTGCGTATATGACCAGATGTATGAACGTAAACGAAGCAAAAGGAGTAAGTAAGGAGCGTAGCAGGTGACATACGATAGTTTCTGCCTACTCCCATGGGCGTGAGTTTATGTATGTATGTAATTCTAAATTCGCTTGAGTGATCAAATGCAATCAGAGTATTTTTTATACCAACCTGCATGATGTGAGGTTTGCTTTTGCAGATAACCTTTACTGCACCTACTGATTATTGTACATCCGGATCGAAGGACCACAATACAAATCACAGCCATTGAGTTAAAGATGCCTTGAATCTAGGTTCGTGCATTTTTGTGAGAGCAAAAGAAGTATTTTTCGGATCACATGGTTTCCTACGTCTTTGTTCCATCCATAGGGTAACAAACGGTAATGTTATTCACATGGGTTTTCTAAAAGTTAAAATAGTTTACTATTGGGACAGTACTACACTAGCGACATCTTTTCTCCAGATTATTGATTGGTTAAAGCTTTTAACAATGGATAAATGAAAACTGCCCTAACAGTAAGTAACAAACAATATAATTTCGCAAAACACTCTGTCTCTACGAAAGTTTTCTTCCTCACTAAGAGTAATGTGTAAAAAACTCGCCAATTATTTCCCGAGAGCAATAAATTAGCTATCACGGGTCTTCTATCATACATACAATCAAGTTGAGCACATTCTCGGTAACCTATAAATCATGGATCAGACGACATCGCAAACGTTTGACAACTAGTAATCATATTTTTACTTAAGGCTCAGCCTTTTGCACAAAATATTTTCCTAAGATCAAAAAAAGGTACCCGTAGTGGGGCTTTTCATATTTCTAACATTCTCAAAATCAGGTTGGTCTTAAGTATTGGGTAATTTACTAGATTTAGACATGGTATTTAGAGACCATGGTCTAAACATTCTCTTTTTAACATTTCTTTATTATTTTGTTGTTTTAGAACGTTGTTTTGATTTTGTACGAAAACTAATAAGCTGAACACAATAGACCTTCAAATAAATAAACGATTTCAAATGAAAGTTGAAGTTAGAGTTTCAAAAGAAGCTAAATAAATAAATAGTTTCTAATGTTTAATCTGAGTTTAATTTTAGAAAAAAAGAATACTTACAGATTTTAACACACTAAACTTGATACCTTTTTCATAATTAAAATAGATTATAAACTAACTGTATTTTTCTTAGGCCTACTTGCACGTTTATGGGTTATCCTAAATAGTCATGCCCATCCGGCTGGTCCGGGAATACCGCACGGTCTCCGGTGAGGCGGCGAGCCTCCTTGCCGGATTGCCGCCATGGGATCTGGAGGCAAAAGTCCTCGCTCACGTATGGGAGTGGTGCGAGGAGGCAAAACGCCAGGGCATAACTCCGCTGCCGCGAGAAATTATGGCACAGCGGACAGAGCTCCGGCGGGATCTCACGGCGACATGGAGAGTGCGATTATCGCAACCCAGTGCTAGGCACGCCACAATCGCGGTAATAAATCCCCTCTTTGAGGAGTGGTTAGAGAGGCGCCATGAGGTCCTCACCTACCGCTTGACGCAGGTTCTCACCGGATACGGTTGATTCGGGAGGTTCCTATGTTGGAAAAGGCGGGAGGAAACGCCCGGGTGTCACAACTGTGTGGATCACCCGGAGGACACGGTGGAGCATACGGTAGAGGTCTGCCCGGCTTGGGCAGAGCACCGCCGTGTTCTCGTGGAGGCGATCGGTGGCGGAGATCTCTCGCATCCGGCCCTGGTCCAGGCCATGGTACGGAGCGAGAGGGCATGGGAAGCCGTCACCTCCTTTTGCGAAGCAGTAATGCTCGCGAAGGAGGAGGCGGATCGGGTGAAGGAGAGGTAAAATTCACGCCCCTGGCAGCCGCAGGAGACGCCCTGGGCATCGGGAATCCCAGGCGGATTTCCGGCCACCGTAGGCGCGACCTTGCGGACGGTGAGCAATGGGTAGCTCGCCGTCCGATAAGGACCAGGCCCGGGTCGACGGCGTGTTGTGTTCCACGCGTGCTTCATAGAGATGTCAGCACAAGTGTAGGGATCCACTTGGGCCGATGCCTGCCGGGGTCACGGGAAAGTCCGAAAAGGATACCTTGGCAACACAAGCAACGGAAGGAACATGGGTGGGTTTTAGTCAGTAAGAGTGCAACACCCTCCCGCTCCGCCCAGAGCGGGAGAAATTATCCTAAATAACTGAGAGTTAACAGCTGACTCAGGGTTAATCAAATAATTCATCTTGCGCCACCAGGAGTTATAGGTAAACCTAGGGTTAAACTTTTAAATATTTATGTGGGAGAGTTAAGTTGCTGAACTCTGGGTTAGTGTTAGTAATATCAAAATATATTGAAGTTATGAGGTACCGCTGACAACTTACTTTATATTGTGCGTCGTTATAGTATCTTAAGTGAAAATTCTGCACTATATCAGTAGGCGATAATTATATTCGTGAACTCATACAAAAATAAGTACAAATCATAAAAAAACATAAAACACTTTTTTCCTCTCTCAATCAATCAAACTAAATTAAACTAAAAATATCCATGGAAACCACATACAATACGATTAAAATGAAATGTCATGTTATAAAATTCAAAGACAAGAAATTTCCGTTTATTGTTCGTTCATTCATTTTTGCTCGGATTATATATATATCAGGGCACAGACTGCGCAATTCTATAATATGTTTCGTCGATTGAGCTGCAATGTTCCCAACCCAAAAGACACTAATGCCAGTTTAACTAAACCTGTGTTAATTTATAGTGGCGGAACCCGTAATAAGAGTTATAATGTCAATTACTTAACTCCGGGTTTACAAACTCTATATTTATCCATTTAACCTGACTAAACGTGCAAGTGACCCTAAGATATTTTATTGCACATTGCCTTAACACCACATATAAGTACACCACGTCACTCCATACATCAAGCTAATGTGATATCCGATTTACGATCCCAAATCGAACCTTAATGGATCACACTAGATTCAATTTTATAGGAGCGTCGAATTTGTAGCTCATTCATACCGGGGACTTTTTGGAAGATTGTTCGATTTTAAGTTGCACTTTGTTTTCAAATAAATTAAATTTGCTCTCAATCGGTATGAAAAAAATTCTACTAAACATACTAAACATTATTTAATTTACTTAAATAGTACAATTCTTAATTCTTTATTGCGTACCATAATGTACATAGCTGGTAGGAAAATAATTATATTAGTCACAATTATGGAGCGGTGGTGGCCCAGTGGTAACGGCCGCGACTTACGAATTGTAGGTCGTGGGTTCGAACCCAGACAGGCGCTTTACTTTGTGTAAATTATTTCCTCACCACTGCTCTCAAAACGGTGAAGGAAAACATCGTGAGGAAACCGGCATGTCCTAGAACCAAAAATTCGAAGACATGTGACATCTACCAACCCGCACTGGGCCCGCGTGGTGGATTACGGCCCACTCCCTCTCACAGAGAGGAGGCCTGTGTCCCAGCAGTGGGAACATTATAGGCTGATTATGTATGGACTCTGTCGGGCACAGCATAGATCAAGTAAGAGAGAGGAGGAAGACTGGCAGTTTAAATGTGTTAATTGATAAATTTGATTATTAGTTAAGTATTTCGTAGGTTATTTAAACTGTTTTATTAATACAGAATTGAATTTAAGAATTATGATTATTGTTTTATAAATTATATACATTTATTTATTAATGTTGTAAAAACCCTTTATTTTTTAAATTATTCATTATTGTTTTATTTACTTATTATAGATGAAATACATACATAAACTCACGCCTTGTTTGGGGGTAGGCAGGCAGGAAGTAAAGAACGCCACCTGCTGCTATCCTTACATACTCCTTTTGCTTCGTTTACGTTCATATAGCTATGCATACACGCACGTCGGTTGCGAGTACTACACCTCTGATATTTCTGAAGAACATCACCGATAAGGTCATGGCATCCCCTCCTGGTGTTTCCACTCACATCTACCTTGTAAATACCTTTTGTGAGTCGCCTTTCATTCATCCTCTCAACGTGACCTGTCAACGTGACCCATTTAAGCATACTCTTTTCAACTTTTGTCACTACATCTTCTGTTAAACCGCAATTTAGATAGTAATTACACGATAAGGCACAAGTCAGGTCAAGTCAATGATCAATTGTTTTCAGTAAAGATACTAACGTTAAATGTAGACAGCTGGTCGAAGTTAACGACAAGCAGCAACAATGGTGCTGCTTTGCCTTGTGGGACAAGAATCTCTATATCGTTTCTTTGTTAAGACGCTGATAACACCTGAACCGCGGTCACTGTCAGACTGCATAGAAAAGAAAGAGAAGCGCGATGACACAAAGCTTGTAATTTATTGCAAAATATGAAGCAATTATCTATTTATTCAAAATTGAGATGAGTAATTTAAAATAAAAAAAACAACCAAGTTCTGCATTCAAATAAGACGTTCTTGTTATTAACCTTATGACCGCCACAGTCATGTAGGTATAGATGACAGACCAAAATGTGCCCAGCATCCACGGTCACGACCACATCGTAGCTTGGCGCCGAGGGTACGTCTTTGCTTTTATGACGTGGCGGTCAATAGGTTAATTAAATACGTAACGTATGTTGATATTTAATGTAGATATTTTGGATTAGAACTCGAGCTAAGAGGTTAGTTTAACGTTAGTTTGTATCGAGATTTTTTTTCAAAACGTGTTTTAGTAAGAACCAAGTTCTGGGAAATATGTTCAAAATTAACATATATTTTTTCCGCTACCCAAAACTATACAGATTAGGCAATGTTTTTTTCTTAAGAGAAGCCTATTTTGGTCAATTGGGTCTTGTCAGCGCCTTAACTAGGAAAGTGAAACTGTTGCCTTTTGACTTGATAATGTCTTATAAATCGATGAATGACGGTTGCATGCACGAAAAAGTGTCACGTTCCGCTTGAGCCAAGCGTGCGAGCGAGAGCGCGGAACTAGCGATAGAGAGGTATGATAGGCCTAAGCGTTCGGCTTGCGACGCATCTCTCTCTCGTTAATTCCACGCAGTATTTTTTTTAAGCGTGTATATCCAAATCATCCTTCGAACCCATACACATTCACATATTTACCATACACCACTTCTGAGTTATAGTTACCTAAGTAGAAACCGTACAGCAAGACAAAATATAATGTATTCAGTGAATATTGTCGCGGGAGCCCGCTTATTACTTTCGACTTACTTTCAGATGGGTTCCACTTACGACCTTATTTCATTCGTACCTGTGAAGGCGACCAAGTTCCTTTTTTCCAGAGGCGTATTTTATAAAATCGATAGGCGGCAGGTGACAGGCGATAATCCGTCAATTTTGTAAGTTTATTTCATAGTTTTCCGTTTAATTGAACAGCATCTGTCATGAAATGTGTCAATTGTATCAGTTTTTCACAAATATGTCGCATTTACAGTTATATTAAATAGAGCCCAGCGCGGTAATTAAAATAACACAGTTAAATAAACCGTTTATTTTCTCTTCACAAGTTATGAACTTAATCCAAAAATTTTACAGTAGTGCACGAGGAGCTAACTTTGTGAGAGACTGGAGCCTGAGGTAGGTTTATAAAAACAACACCAATTACAATACCAATAGGTTTCATTTTGACAGTTCAACAACATTCATTGCGTTAGTTACATTGTTGAGCAGACAAATTTTTCGAACATATGAAGCAATGGATTAGCAATATCCTGCAAAATCATTCAGATTGTAATTGATAGTGTTTTACACAATTTGAGTGCAGGTCTTTGGCATCTCCTGTATCAACTCCTAACATGATTGTCTTCGTAGTTCGTATTTAGTTGCCACCTAACTACTTTACATTTTTGTGCGTGTACTTAGAAGTTTTATATCAAGCGCAAAGCCAGTTTCTATATCATTCTATCCTACCTATCATTAATCGGCTGATCATGGACTCCAAAGGTACCCCATCAAATACCCTATTAATGAAGAACAGTGTACGTATTGTGATTGAGTTATCGTACAAAAATCTGGGAAGCATTGGTTTTCTTATGGTTGTCAAATATCTACTGTTGGTATCTAGAGTTCACAAGGAAGTTGAACCTTGACATTCTCACAATAGGTAGCTATTTCTTTCATCTCCTTCATACTATTCAAAGGTCAGAATAAAATTGTAATAAATTTCACGTTTGTTCCAGAAAATATAACTGATTCGCTATAACTAGCCCAATTGTGGTAACAATCTATGAATCTGTCTTTTGTTGTAGATTTTCCATCAAACTGAGTACCAAACGAAACCCACCAGCAACAGCTCTGCGCGATGGCATATATCCATATTAATTTAAACCATATTTCACTGTATTTAATTCATATGCTAAATAGATGCGGTGTTTTGTCAACCGTTCGCTATTTCGCTACCAACTTTATTGTTTTGGTGTTTGGGAACCATTATTTATAAATTGTCAGTAAATATAGGGTTATTGTGGGCTAATTTTGTTATGATGCAGGTCATTTTCATTATGTATGAATAACAATAAATTTAACAATAACTAGCCCAATTATGGTAACAATCTATGAATCTGTTTTTTTTTTGTAGATTTTCCATCAAACTGAGTACCAAACGAAACCCACCAGCAACAGCTCTGCGCGACGGCATATATCCATTATTAATTTAAACCATATTTCACTGTATTTAATTCATATGCTAAATAGATGCGGTGTTTTGTCAACCGTTCGCTATTTCGCTACCAACTTTATTGTTTTGGTGTTTGGGAACCATTATTTATAAATTGTCAGTAAATATAGGGTTATTGTGGGCTAATTTTGTAATGATGCAGGTCATTTTCATTATGTATGAATAACAATAAATTTTGTTGTATTTCCGCATAAGTCTGCTGACAGAGAATAATTGCTTATACGGTTGTTTAAAGGACTTAAACCTTTATTACATCCAAAATATTCTTAACAGTATCCTTTTCTTTTTTAAGATCTAGAAGACTGAAAATAATTCCTACAATCACTTCGTCATCATCATCATGATAATAAACAAAACGATTGAAATTCTCATCAAGTTACACCGAGGAATCGGTAAGTTTAATCATTACTGGTGTATTATGGTATATAATTATGTATATTATTTTTAGTAATTTCTTTGTTATTTGGGTACAATTGTTTATAGAAACCATAATATGGCTCTGAAACTATTATTTTAAGATATTCTGGCTTCCATATTCCAAGATGTAGTCCCAACAAAATGTAAATAAGGCGTTATAAATCAGGTTTATTTTGAACAGTATCCGTTCCGAGCCAACCATCTGCTAATTCAGTGAAAACAGTCGCTGCTTTATATTCTAATTTATTTGTGCGAAATACTCTATTCAGGGTTATTTTTCAACGCCCTGAGAAGACTTGCTTTATTTCAGTACCAATATGAAAAATTTTTGAATAAATTTTCTGGCGTCTGTCATGAAAACAAAGTATTTTTGTTAACAATAACAGGCATTACAAAAAAAATCCATAATTGTCGTCATAGATTCAAAGCAGTGTCATACATAGTTCTTTCTTGTTTTATATTAGGTCTGAGACTTATTCAAGAGTACTGTTATACTTACTTCAGAAAACTGGGTAATAAATCTGACTTTATGAAAATTGCTGGAAGATTTATTGATCATGATTTTATAATGCTATTAGGCCTAATATTTGCTTGCAGGTATCGTTACAGTTTACCAGAACAAATAAGCATAATACACACTGTAAATAAATAGTTTATAAAACAAATAAAAGCCTGAATGAAGGGCCGTGTACAATGAAGTACAACGGAAGGTCCCAAATATTTAGCTCTATTGTTAGTTTGTTCGTCACGACGGATGAGGAAGTGCGTTAGTTCCTCTTATTTACGATACGCCTTTGTCTTGTGTGTATGGGGAAAGGTAGAGGGATAGTTAAGGTGTACCGGGTAAGGTTTAGGGTGAAAAATTTGTTTGTTTTCATGGTAGGTTTTGGTAGTTAGTTCTGTTTCAAAGAGGAATATAGGAATATAGGTAGAGATACCGATAGGTATTATGAATAACAAAGTGAATTACTCGGAAGAAAATAAACTGAGTCATTGGACTCTTTCAACGACTGAGCAAAATAATTATGGTCTTATGCCTTCTCGGTAGCAAGACTGTCGCTACTGACGCTACTATTAACGTGATCACCTACTGAAAATACCATCTACTAGAGAAGGAGAAAAATAGCAACAATGTTTCGTTTTTTGGACTGAATTTCGCCAATGGTTCGATTTCAGGACCTCCAGTTTCTTTATAATTAACGTAAGTTAATCATGAAGAAACTGGAGGTCTGGAGGTTCATTGATTATCAATCCGCTTTTTAACGCCTCAAGGCCATCAGTAGCGAATTGTTTTTAGCACCGGCGTGAGCTACTTTGAACCATGGTGAAGAGGTTTATTAGTCAACAACGCTGGTAGTGAAGCCTAGCGAACCTCTCGGCCTAGTGGCCGAGAAACTGCCTTAACTAGTGTCAAGGCAGTTTTAATGCTTCCCAGAGCTATGGACATATTACACTAGGACGCCTTTATTTTCCTAACAACTTATCTACTGATTCTATAACATAAATAACCATAGTCTTCTCAACATTCCGAGCTGCCCATACATTACAATATTACCCTAACAATTACATGACAACAGTATCTTGGGTCCGGCGAGCGTGTCCAATGTTTTCCGTCTGTTCTTGCGTTGTTGCCCACCCTATGTCTGCGTAGGAAGTATTCACTACCATTGTTCCTCTTAGTTATAGCCTGGTACTATTCAGTTGAATAATTAAAGGAAATTTTAAATTGTAAATGTTCTGGTGAATATGAAAATCGATCTTTGTTGGGAGCTACATGATCGTTACTAACTTTCAAAATAATTCAGTACTCGTAGTAGATATATAATTCAATATTTCTACATTGCAACAAAATTATTATTAGATATCAAGGAACTTTGTTTGCTTCAATACGGACCTAAAGAACGAATTAGGATACAATGTTCTTTAGGTAAGTTTTGTTAGAACTGAACCTACCTACTTACCTAGTGTAGAAGGAATTTGTTGAAGTGCCTCTTACACATTTTTTTACTTTCGATGACTTTTAGCAACAGAAAAAGGAAAAACAATGAAATCTTCTATACATACAGATTAATAAAATTGGAGTGTCTGTTTGTAATATTAAAATAACCGCTTTTTACCGCTACACGGTACATATACCAAAATATTTTTTTTTTTATTAATATAAAATCTATACAAAAATATAAAATTGAGGTCTGTTTGTAAAGCCAAAATAACAACGTTTTATTAGATGCATATGAAAGTACATATGGTACTTATAACAAAAAACAATTTAAAAAAAAATTGTCTGTCGGTCTGTCTGTCTGTTTGTTCCCGCTAATCTCAACACCTAGTCCTTCATAAAAAATACTCGTTTTCATCATACAATAATCACAATAAAATTCTCCAATGAAGAGACACATTTATCGAAACAATCACTAAACGCCAACACTTAATTCAATAACAGAGATCCCTATCAGGCACGCCCGGTTATCTCTTCACCCCACGCACCAATTTACATACAAATACATACAAATCGGGTACGGAACCATAATCGGTTCCGGGTCACGTGGCCTCCGTGGTGAATCGGTTAAAGAGACCATTCGTTCACGGTTAATAAAGTCACAATCTTCTCACAATACAAAACAGGCTGCCTGCCGCCTTTCCCTTGCTTCGAAAAAAATATTCGCGAGGGTAGAACAGATTCGAAATTAGAATTTGATTATCGAAGTGTGCCGACTATTTATCATTTGTAATGACGCGTTCGCAGCGCGAGGACGTGCTCGCTAATATTGTAATCTTGTAAATGCGTTCAGCAAAATACATATTTATTATTTTTCGTATTCTGTGTAGCTATTTGAGTGGAAAATATTGCTTTTGCATTGATTATGCATGACGGTCTAATATTTTGAACCATTCGTGTAGCTGTCTAGTCATTTATATCCATCTGTTGGTAGATTTTGGTTTTATTTGGCTGAGTTTGACCGACGATCGAGAGATCGGGAGTTCAAATGCATCGCAACTATTAATTTGAACTAGTTCAAAATACAAACAAATAACTTGCTTACCTCGAGAATTCATGAGGAATATAACAATTTCACGTTTTTAGTTTTCAAAATTAAATATAATACTACTGACAATCACGAGGTAGGTTTGTCTTGGCGTCCTGATATTCAAGAAGTTTCTAATTAATCACCTCAATAGACGATTTTTTCAGTAAACATCATGTTTCAAGACATTGGCTTGGCAAGTTAGTGCTTATTCATTAGTAAAAGTTGTAAAGTAAAAATGATTAGTCCTGTTAGCCGGTTTCGTGTAAAATACCTGTAAATTTATTACGATTAGTCATCTAGAAACGTAAAAACATATTAACAGCTCTAGCTAGAGATTCAATAAACTCGTGAACTTCTCGGGTCATAAGGACCGAGTCAGTTTAAGCTGCATTTCTTCGAGCGAGGGCACCGCGTATTCAAATGCAGCTGTGTGTTACGCGACCCATCCGTCTTACTGCTGGCGTCTGCTAACACCAAGTGTACAGAGTGTTTGCAGAACTGACGATGCTTATTTTAGAAACCAAAAAGAATCCAATATTTTCTTACATTTCAGTTTCAAAAATGTATTTTGAAAATTATGAAAACCATCTGCTAAATCCTACTAATATTATAAATGCGAAAGTTTGTAAGGACGGATGGATGGATGGATGTTTGTTACTCTCTTACGCCAAAAGTACAGAACGGATTTAAATGAAATTTGGCACACAGATAGTTTATAACCAGGAATAACACATAGAATACTCTTTATCCAGATATACCTACGGGGTCAAAACTTATGCGGGTGTAACCGCGGGCGCATCTAGTTATTTATAATATCATTGATTGTGCCCAGTAAAATTTCAATTGAACAGCGACAAGTTTGTTCCTGATATCATTGAAATAAGCACGATTGACAAAAAGTCGTGCAATTACAATATAACTAGTAAAAGGCTTTGACAAAAGCGCCAAGACAACCTACAGGGCAACTAAGTGGTAGAAGTGTCATCGTTGAATTAATAATAATACAATATTTTTTTTAGTAATTAATTAATAAAGATAATATTATAATAAAAAAACAATTATTGAGTTAAATTATTATTTAATGAAATTTTATATTGAAATTAATTATAACAAACAAATTACAATCAGTCTTGGTATTCTGCATAATAAGATTATTATTATCTCACCGTCGTTTTTATGTTGATGTTGTTGTCTGTAACACGAATTTAAAACGTCATCGGCATCATTTCCTGTCCCTTTGTATGATGAGCAAGTTCTTGCCTAGTTGTAGGCAGTGTCTGTGTTTGTTCAGTATTTTTTTACATTTCTAAATACTCGTTTAGTTCTTAAAAACAACACGCTATACAATCGTGCAAAGGGGCGCCGGTCTCTGTCCCCAGTATGAATATTTTCTATTGAATTACTCACGCTTCGGCAGACCACCAAAAATATTGTCCTCTTCGCACTTACGTGGACACCAAGAAGTTTTCACATTACGACACACAGATGTACTTACTGGTGCATGTTTGTTTCAAGTTTTTGAAATTCGTGTTATGCGGACGTTGGTCGAAATAAAACTCGAGTTGTGGATTTTGTTTTTGCACGATTATGGTTTTGTGGCACGGTGAAGTTTAGTGATGTCAATATTTGTATACCTGGGTGATACTTCGAGAACATCAAAGTCGGGGTATCCTAAATCTGTTTTCTAGCACCGCTAGATCTCATTTCTTTCTGAAGCAAGCTGTGGTGTCTCCTGATTTTACACCATTTTGAGTGTATGGAATCCGTCACCTACCGAAAAAAACCGCCATATATTCTCCAACATCTCAAATAAAAAAAAAGTTCTGACTGAATTACTCATTAACGCCCAGCTCAAAGCCTTGGACCTAGAAAGCTGAAATTTTGCACAAAGGTTCCCTTTATAATGTAGATAAAGAAAAAAGAAGGATTTTTTTAAAATTCAACTCCAAAGGGAGTAAAATAGGCGGTGAATGTTTGTATCCAAAATCGACATTTTTGTAGTTTAAACAATCACAATTGGAATGTAGCATTCTGATTAAAAATAAAAATCTTGTATTTCAGCGTATTTGAAAAAAACATCCTGTAAGGGGGTGTAAATTTTGTAAAATGAAAATTGGTAGTTGGCCTTTTGGTTGGTAACAGATAATAGCATGTACCAGCGTTTTAAAAAAAACATTCCATAAGAGGGTAAAATAGGGGATGAAAGTTTGTATGGGAAACCCGTAATCGCTCAGCCCGACTTTCGCCATCGCCAAAGACACTGTAGTATTTCGAAGAACAATAAATTTCCATACCTGTAATATAGGTAACTATTTTCTTCCAAATTCCCACGGGATATTTTATATTTTCGCTTTAAAGTTGCCTTACAAGCAAGCATGCAAGTAAGTAATCAATCGTATATTAATCCACGCGCCGCTTCACGGATATCAGCATTGCGAGAAGGCGGGTCAACTCACCTGCACCCCGACCCTTGCACAAGCCAGCCCACACCGCTGAGCCTGTAGCTTTAAATTCGTCCCTAATTAATCTTAACTGATCCAGCCTGTTCCTCGATGTCCTCCTCCAGCGACGCCCTAAGTCGACGTCCGTACCACAAAGGAGGTGCCCTTAGCGTACACGCTAAGGGCACATGCCTTGGCCTTAATTTATTGAGGCACCCACAGTCCCGTTAGGCAGACGACAACCTGGGTTTTCCAATTTTCCAAAATTATTATTCTAATGTTTTCTATACTCCGACTTAGTTAACCACAAAACAATAGGTATGTTTTGTTATGTAGTATATAAAGAGGTAGGTAGGTTAAGTATAAACTCAGAAAATAAATAGTCGTAGCGAGTCGTTTAGTAAAAGAGTGAAAATGTGAACGCAGTCTATAACCTGGATTAAGAGCGTATACGCGGTCCGAGTGCTGTTTGGTTCAAAAACGTGATTTTTCAAACCAGATTATTCATCAATTAGACCTTTTTTTCGATTAATAGGGTGTTTGGTAAATACCATCAAGATAACTGAACTATTCTTGATTTCACTTTTAGTGTCAATTTTGAAGCTGAAAATATCTGAAATTACTGACAGTTTTCACAAAGGAATATTTTAACTAACTACAAAGATCCTTAGGATAATCGTTAGTCAAACGGTTTTTTTTGTTTTAGACTACATACTTCTTATGAAATTAAAGTACACATAGGGTACTTTAATTCCGGTAGTACGTTCTCGTGGGAAATTTTCCGACATCCAGGCGGGCGAAGCCGCGGGCAAAAGCTAGTTAGATATAAATGCATTACTTATAAAACTTAACATCTAACAAAAATCACCACGCTAAATACCCATAATTCGTTTCTCCATGCCCTACTATCACCGAAATTTGATCGTAATTTCCCATAGCAATTCACCACGGCCGTCCTGCCAACGAACTGGACTAACCTACATCGGTGCTAACGTCCGCGATACATGGGAATCGCACTGTTCGCAAGGAATTCGTCATGGGTCCTTAGTTCCGCCACAACACTACAGAAGGGATGTGACTTTTCTATGGAGTTATCGGGTGGATTGATGTGATGATGAATTTGATTATTGATTATAAATGCGATGTTGTTTTTCATCGGTTGGATATGGGAAAGGGTGTTATTTGTGTGTCATCCAACGTTGGAAACTGCTGAATATTTTCTCAGTTTAGCGAAATTGTAATTTTCAAAGCATTCTTCTGATTAGGCTTCAGTATTGCAGTACTTGATCAGTGTTAGGTAAATTAGGACATATGTGTGTGATCCAAAGCAATTTCAGTTAGAGTTAGAGTTAGTGGACCCAGTAATATCCATAAAGCGGAATATAGTGAATATAGCTCTTAGTGACCGTGATCGAAAAGTAATTGTTGTTTTCATAATCCTTAAAAAGTTTAATTTTAATTTAATTCTTCCCGTTCCAGCTGGACAGGAATATTCAGAGTTGATTACTAATCTTCAGTAATTGGAGAGGTACCAGGTAAAGAAGAGGCCGGAGACCACACAGCAGGAGACAACCATCCATCTAAAGTAACTATTGCTACAAGTGTGTAAAAAAAAATCTGTTAGAAAAGGTTATGATTTCTCCGTTACTCCTTGATTAATGATACCTTTGAAAACTACTGCTACTCACCCTAAACAGAAATAAAATCATAAAGATAACCAAATAGAACATTATTTTAAATCAAATCAGCCAAAACAGGGGTACAATGACGTCTGTATCTGTCGCCCCACGCACAAATTCGCTACGCTTCTCCCTGTTAGCGAGTCTAATGCTGGCAGGGAAGCTATGCATCAGATATGTGTCATATCGAAGGGAGTATGGAGGATTGTGATTGTTATAATTGTGGAAGCTATAACGAAAATTGGATTTTGTATTAGCTAGTGGTTTGATTATTCTCATGGGCCTATTTAGGGTTGGAATCTAATTAGATGGATAGAAAAAGTTGTAAAGGGTTTTGTTTTATAAAACACCCAATCAAGAACATTTACTAAAAAGTGATTTTAAAATGAACTAAACTGTAGTATTTTTGTGATTTAGATAATTATGTATCATGTGATTCTAATAAAGATGCACCTATGTGATTCTCCATTTAAAGTAACCTATGATGATTAATCATGAATTAAACTATGATCGCAGACATTAAAGAAAAGGATAAAGAAAAACCAAAGTAGACTTTTAAACCTCTGTAATTAATGATCCGCTACTATAACTAATATGTACAAAATAAATACTTAACAACTAATATTGCACGTAGATTAGGTGATAACAACAATTATTAACATTATCGAAACAATGGAACAGACTCGAACTTGACATATTCCCCTATTTATAGTCATACTAATTTTAATACAATTTGTTCAAATATTAGCGCCGAAACACTATAAATAATTTATACTAAGCCTTCGGCATTAGAAGGAATTTCATCCCAAAATTGAACACTAACTTTATAATACATTCAATTTTATTAGACTCACTTCTCGGTGCGCAGTTTCAAAGACATTAATTTACATTTAACAGTTTTTGACTCGTGTGTTTCGGCACTTAGTCCGTAAAGATTATTTTATTTATGTATGAGAGAACTACCATTGTGTGAATAAAATTGTTTACTCTTCTTATGCCCAGCTGGCACCTCGTCTAAATCACCTTCTTTATCCTGATGTGCTGTCATGTGTCTGGTAAGGTGGTGCCTTTCACGGAAACTCTCGTTGCAAACGGGACATTTCAATTTCTCTTCCCGTTTTCTTCTGTGCGGGTCGATCGCTGACTCACTCTTGTGATGAGTACGCATGTGATACACCAGATCTGAAGTCATCCGAAAGCTGATGCTGCATTTAGCACAAACATTTTGCGACGGCAGAGAGAATGCGGCCAACGTTGGAGGCAATAATGTACTCAGGATGGCCGCAGCGGGATTAGCTATCAAAGGATTCTCCCTCGGTGGCACAGGAAACTTCATAAAATCCGGATTTGGTGACTGGAAGTTCTGAACTCCAAACGGGTATGACGACCCAGCTTGAAGATACGGTATTTCCGGCCTAAATGGCAGAAAGTTTAATTTATTTGGTGACATTTGCGGTGTCTTTGTATTGTGTTTATCATGGTATTCCATATTATTTTTGTTGAATCCTGAAGATCGTTGGTTCATAGGTGAGTCCGGATAGTTTGGTGAAGACGATGGCACATTTTGACCTTTGAAGAAGTGGCTGCCATTTATGAGATGAGCTGGTGTGAGGAGATTGTTAAAACCTGGTGTCTTATTGAAAGAACTGGACGGTGGACTGGCAGCAGACAGCGGCGGACTTACGGAGTTCTGGTACAGTAGATTGTCAGGGCTGACCGAAGGATTGGGTGATCTCATGGAATAGTTTGAGACTTTAGTAAACGCACTTTTTGGAGACATATCTGTCTTCTCCGAATACCTCTCGTACCTCGCTCTTGACTGCATGCTGATCAAAGTTGGATCATCAAATATTTTGTTTTTATATTCTGGAAGAAACTTCGGTTGACGCGCTGCACTTTCATTGGAATTCGGCCGACTCCGTGACCGTTCCGAATTATCAGAGTCACTACAGTACATAGACTTGCCAGGGTACTCATCTGTTCCGACGTCAATGTTAATATCTGACCCGAAGCTCGGAGATATGTTGTTGCTCGCACCGATTCGGTCGTCATCGTGGTCCTTTAAGTCCATCGTGTTATCACTGGAGTAATCACTGTGCTTGTAAATTTCAGGCAACCTCTTAGGGACTTGATCCCACTCTTCGTTGTGAAAAAGCTGCTTAGAGATTCTTAACTGCCTTTCTGGTGGTTTTGGGCGTACCTTTTCATCCGGCATCATCAAAAATGCCACATCAAACGATCTCTTCGAAGCTTTTCCGGGGTTCAAAACAGTTGATTGCATCTCAGGTTTTATTTGTGAAGTTCTAGCACTTTCTATATTCAAATTAGTTTCTTTAGAATCAGGAGACCTCTCTTTATAATTTTGGTAGCTATTTTGAACGTCCATTGTCATCGTTTACTCATTTAATTAACAACACACGAACTCAAAACTTTTCGCACTTATATCGCGGCGGTACAGAGAAGACGCGTGCGTACTACCCGACGGCCACAATACGAATGTGAGTAACATAAGGGCGAAAAATATATAAGTGGGGTTTTGAACTACCCTTAACAGAGCGTTTGAAGTTGTGAAGGCGTGGCGAGACGGACCAATAAGCGCCGACCGGGTGGCGTGAAAGGAATCGGTCGGCCAATGAGAGAGCTTTACGACGATAGAGAGCAGGAGAGCTCAATCACCAGGTCAAGATAATAATAACTGCTGTGAATTGAGAGCGCATTGAGTTGTGGTAGGGTCAGCTTGACAATAGCGGCGCGATATTGAAAACTGTGGTTTATTTCGCTATTCACGTGTACGGTTCGCAAAATTATTGCCTTTATAATCTTACGATAGGTTTTAAAAACTTTGTTTCGTAGTTTGAAACAAATTATGGACATTTTGACAACAAAGTCGGTTATTGATTTATGCAAATAAGTCTTAGAAATAAATGGATGTATGAAACATGGATTTCTCATAATAATACCACTAACAAACAAAAAATAGATGAACTAAGTTCATCAATAAAAAAAGTTTTCCCAACCATTGTCTTCTATTTATCTCACCCAAACATGGCACTGAAGAAACTGAAACGATTATGATTGCAATAAATATGTTTTATATGTCACATAAAAAATTATACTTCATATAGTCGGCCTAACCCTCGACTGTATAGATGAGATTGCGAATAATGCTATTAACACAGACGCTTCTCCTCAAATTGATATCATACTCGAAGATGATACAGCCAAAATTGAGCTCAAACAAGAAAGAGATAAAACCCTAAATCCTATGACTGCGATCGAAGCTAATACCGTAAAAATTGCCAAAGTAAAATCGGTCATAAAAGTAAGAGTACAGGTCATAAATTCGATTGATGGGTAATATATAGGAAAGTTAAAAGAAGACCCAAATGAGTTCTGTTCGGTAGTGGGTAACGATAATAAGATGGGCGCAGACGTTAAAGGAAAACCATTTGTCAGATTTAAGCCATTTTTTTGGCCATTCGTTGGCTCTCAATGAAAATCTGTTCCATTTATTTTGCTCGGCGCGTTAATGAGAAAGTTTAAAGAAATATTGTAAGGATTAGGTATTGTTGAGAGCTGGCATTGAATTATGTTCTCATTACAGTTGAACATAAGGTAGTATTTTTTAATTAGCTTTGTCGAAATTAATGCAGGTAGCGATTAAGTCGTTAATTACAAACGCAGAGCTTGCTATGAAGTATAATATTATTGTCTATGACTTAGTAGATATTGAATTCACCTGCTTTCACATTCTTACAAGAATCTCAAAATATGAATCTCCCAAATATTTATTAACATCGTTCTTGCTCTGCAACTGTGGTGCCTACTTCTAATTGTTTTCATGATCAAAATAACGTAAAATATCATTATGTTTTCAAGTCTCAACAACTTTATGATTAATTACAACATTTTATCACAAAAATCCTTACAATAAAGCTTTTTATTCCTCCATTGTATACAGATTGTATAAAAATGATAAGATACAAGTAAAAAATGTGTTTGCGATGGACGGAGAGAGGATTTCAGTCAGGCTTGCTAGTCATTTGTCTTCGCCGCCACAATAAAAGTGATTCGTAAGCTAAAAATGAGTATCTTTTTTTGAAAATAATATGTTTTTCACTTAATATACTTTTGATGCCACAAAGGTTTATACAGCTGTGAAATATATTCAGTGTTTTATTGGAATTATACTTATGCAGGTTTATGAAAGGTGTAGATGAAAAGGCCATTCATGAGGTGCGAGGCCGACAACACCTAAAGCGCGGTCACTGTCGGACTGCATAGAAAAGAAAGAGAAGCGCAATGACACAACGCTGGTAATTTATTGCAAATTATGAAGCAATTATCGATTTACAAAAAAGCTATAGATTGTATAAAAAAAATAAAACACTATTATGCTAACAACATGTTGCTTGTAAAAAATCAGAATGATTGCATGTATATTAGTATGGTTTTTAATCGTTAAAAGAAATTTTTAGAGGTAATTTCGTGATATTTTTCTATGGTATCAAATTAGTTGTATTATGTTTTCAATACACTATCTACCTAGCATATATCCTTAAGAATATCATATATTTTTCTGATTTTGTTTACTGCAGTGAATCATATACTTTAAGGCATTATAAAACTTATAAAAATTGCGTTTCAGTCCTGTAGTCCCCTTAAGGTTGACGTCTTAGAATGCCAATACCATCCAATGAATTAAACGCTCATTATTATGGGCATTGTATTGCTTTGAGTTGAAAATGGACCAATTTTTGTCCTTAAGTCCTTGGAAAGGAGTAAGGTCTTTCAAGCTAAAAAGGAAAGCAAAACTGTACGAATACGTCTAAGCTTGTGACAGGATTGTGGTCTTCAACCACAATAATAATGATAAAAGGTCGTAAGGAGTACAACAGAGTTTTTGAGTTTAAATCAATTTAAGGATTTTTCCTAAGCATTTTCGTGTAAAATCTCTCATGCGAATCTCTTTCACTCAATTTCAATACCGATTTTCAAATCCACATTACACCACTAGCCTTCTTCTCTTGCAGAAATAACGATTTGTACAAGACCTCGACGGACGGACGTCCCCGACCAATCTTCTGGATATTTGTCGGTGTTAACTCCTAATAAGATGTCAATGACGAGTCAGCCTGTTACAGAGATTGATGGAACAATGGCTCCGGGGAAAACGACTTGAACTGTTTATTAGAAGATGTAAGATTCCTGTGTTTTCATGTTGATTTTGGATAAAGAAAGGATGTTCATGAAATCTGAGTGAATAGTAGCTTTAAAGCTTCAAATCTTTTCAGGGTTTAGTTTTGAATACGACTTATTGATGATATGGCCTAAAACTAAATGGAAATAATACGTCAGCAGCTGGTTACTGACGATGTAAATAGTGCGATCTCAAAAGTAGTTCTCTGGTTCAAAGTTAGTAATTTACTTCTTAATGAAAAAAAACCAAATTCATTAAGTTTACGCTTCCTCACGTTAGGCAGGTGAAAACTATTGTGTTGATAAAGGGCGAAGAATTGAATCGTGAAGATAGCATAGTATTTTTGGGCTTAAATTTGGATGCTAAACTTCAGTGGGGTCCACATATAGACAAATTGTCAAAAAGCTAAGCTCCGCAGCATACGCTGTTAGAAAAAATCGTAATTTAACTGATATAGAGACAGCCCGTTTAGTGTACTTTAGCTATTTTCATAGTGTAATGTCGTACGGTATTCTGTTGTGGGGAAATGCCGCGGACATTCAGACTATCTTTGTTTTGCAGAAAAGAGCTGTTCGATCAATTTATGAGACACTCTCTCAGAGAGAAATTTACGGAGATTAATGTAATGACTGTGCCCTCTCAGTATATTTTTGAAAATCTTTTATATGCCCATAAAAATATAAAATTGTTTAAAAAATACAGTGATATCCATAATATAAATATTAGGAACAAACACAAATTTGTTGTACCTACAACAAGGCTCAAGAAAATAGGTGGCTCATTCAGATGTCAATGTATACGTTTTTATAATAAACTTCCAAGTCATGTTCAAGATCTAAGCCTTAATAAATTCAAATCATTTATTAAAAGTAAGTTGTGCCAGAAAGCCTTTTATACCGTTAAAGATTATATTGAGGACAAAAAGGCTTAGGATTGAGCTGCTCCAATTATTGCATACTGATACTTTTATTTTATTTATATACACTTTTGACATTTAATGACACAATGACATATTTACTTTGTGGAGCTTAATATATTGTGTGGAATTTAATATTTACTTGTAAAGTATTATATTGTTTTCAATTATTGTGAATGTGAAGACTATGTAGGTCATTGTTTTTTTTTTCTCATTTAGTTTTAATCTTGGTCTGGCAGTTTGAGTCATTTAAGCGGCTTACCCAAATGTCCTTTCTTTGGTATTGTTCGTCGAATCGTTGAGCTCCTTAAGTTCTGAGTTGAGCTGCACGATTACTGACAAATGCGTACACTGACTGGATAGGTCCACTCATTCTGTGTGGTTCTTTCCTCAAAAGACAATTTCAGACACCAATCTACATGGTCTTCATATGATCTGACCAAGATTATGTCTGGACTTTAAAATAGACTGTGACCTCTGAGTTTGTTTCGGTCTTTCTTCTCAGAGTAGTCAGAGCGGAAACGCCTAAATATGATTGACGTGTAAAAGTGTTTGTATAAACCTACTTACAGAAAATAAAATCATTTCATTTCATTTCATTTCATTACCTAATGAGTAAGATGATTTGTAGTGCCATGATGAAATGAAATGAAATGATGATGATAAAAGGATTTTATTTTCTGTAAGTAGGTTTGTACAAACATTTTTAAACGTCAATCATAATTTAAAAAAAAACTAGATGAGCTCGGCGTTTCCTATCTGACTACTCTGAGAAGAATGGCCCAAACAAACTTAGAGGTCACAGTCTCTTTTAAAGTCCAGACATAATTTTGGTCAGATCATATGAAGACCATGTAGATTGGTGATTGAAATGGTCTTTTGAGGAAAGAACCACACAGATTGAGTGGACCTATCTAGTCAGTGTACGCATTTGTCAGCAATCGTGCAGCTCAACTCAGAACTTAAAATTTGGCAAAATACCTTTTTACCGTAAGTTCCTATTACTGCTCTCTTTACCCTAACGTAAAACGAAACTGTAAATCAACATATCGTCAAATATCAATAAATTGAGCCTAAATCGTTTATCAATAGGTACTTCCAAATTCCTTGATAAGTAATTGTTGGCACACGCCACGGATATTCTCGCACGTGTCACAAGAGGGAAGCCCTGGGTTTGTGGATGTATCATTTTAGCGCCAACGTAATCCTATTTTATGATAAATAACAGATTAGAAGATTATTTATTTGAAATATTGAATAAATGAGTAGCAGGGACGAAAGGGTGATACGAAGTATGAAAACGTTTTTATTTATGGGTGACAAAGAGCGTTTAGATTTTCGATTTTGTAAAAAAACTAACCAGGCGTTGCATCGTAGCAGATTACTGTGATGAAGATCTAGAAGAAAATCAACGTGTTGTAAAGCAACTTGAAAATTTGTTTTCTATCTATGAAGAACTAGAGACTAGACTGCACAGGAAGATACTGTACTTATCGCTATTGCATTTTAACGTGGTTAAAGACTTTTATTACATTATATACCTACAATTTTGATATCAAACTATTTACTAGTGGCTTTTGTAGACAAGATATTAATTCAGACTTGTTGTAATGGCAAACATGTCATTTGGTTTAAATATGTGTTTATTTTTATTATTTTATTAATATTTTACATAGATTCTTATGTACCTTGTGAATGTGAGAACTTTGTAGGCTTAATAGACTAGATATTTTGTAGACCTTTTTCTTTTTTTTTTTGTTAAGTACCTGGTAGTCCTTGACAGGCCTACACTGTCCTCCCATACCTATTAACACCGTAATTTGAAAACATTGTAAAAGCCAATTATTTTTAAAAAAGTAACCGTGGAGTTTCTTGCCGGCTCTTCTCCATAGGAAACGACCCTTTGGAACCATGCAGCTAGCTTCTGACGTTTCATTAGTGCCCATATAGGTTTATGTGAAATAAAAAGATTTTGATTTATTATTATCCAACTAAATATAATAGCCAGAGCGAGTCATCCCTTTAACTATTCAGATATTAAGGTAGCATACATGTAAATCAGAAGTAAATACTAAAATTGTTTCTGCCTAACCCGTTAAGGAAAATCTTCACAAAATTAATTCTAAGTCGTGACGGATGATACCGGAGCAAAGTTCACATGTGCAAGTTTGATTGCGATCGGTCCTTGGACAGGTCCCGACAGATTAGCTGCTACTGCTAATGTTGTTCCGATTGGACGATCGGTCTGTGACTCGTCCCTTAGGAACCGATTCGATTGTATTCAGACAATGATGAAGTGGGTGAGAAAATAAGGAGTAGATATAAGATAAATAATTGACTTCTTTTGATACTGAAATCAGTCTATGATTTGCTTAATCTTTTCGAAAAATGAAGAAGAAAGTCGTGAAATCCAAAATATCGTAGTAAGGATGGTGAAGTTACAATCGTACTGGTCTAGGAGACAACATTCTCTATGAATCAAAATGTACCTACGTATAACAAATATACCTAATTAAATGGTAAAAATTATATCCTAACTTAACTAAAACTACACACAAACTAAACTATGGCGTCGAAAAAATTCATCCATATCGCTGTCAACTGGTAATGTAGGTACTTCTATATAATTTCGTTATGTTTATTAATCAATTAAGCATATGTTTTGTATGTACATATTATTTTAATTCTGAATAACTTAATATATTAAAATTGGGGGTCGCATAACATGCAAAAAATTAAAATAGCCGTATTCAAATTAATAGAATTTGAATCTTTTGTGACACTACATAACAATAAATTGCGTGTCATCCACAAAGCAAACATCGACCTCGCAAATCAAAACAACACCTGTACTGCTTAATATGCTCAGTTTAATCCCCTTAATACAGAACGCTTCTAATACCAACCTGCCATATGGTGTCCTGATCACCAACGATATAGCCCTGCTACGTAATCATCCCTTTTGTACTCTCAATGGCCTTTGGATCATTCACCCTATTAATTGTGAAAATTTTTTTATTGTTACTATCAAAGTAATTTCAACTTTATGTTTATGGGTCCTGGTGCTATATTCGCGCAAAGGACGTTCATTGTCAAGCTCGTTTATAGTAGTTTTGTCGCGTTTAAAACTTGTGCTCAATACTTTTGTATTTGTGTTCGGCTTTCCTTCTGTTATTTTGAATCTAACTGTTTCAACTTAGAGTTGATATTAGATTGACTTATTTTATTAATCAAATCACCATTACCTTCAAAACTATTTTCAACTTTATCACCTATCAACAAAGTTCAAGTTTGCGTTTTATGATATTTAAAACCAAACGTATGAGTGTTCGCAGAACAGTAAAGCGGGATTTTGCGAGCACTTGTTTGTGAATTTTTGGACCATATGGACCATATGGTGTAAAAGCCGACTTGGACAATACGCCCCCATGGTGGTACCCCATTACCATATGCGACACGTTAAATACGTATTTCAAGAGTTTCGTATTGCGATGACCTTAAAATCTGGGCGATCGATAAATATGAGTGTATGATGGATGGCGGTAGAAGCATGTTAAAAAAAGTTTTATTTTTAATAATTCTTCTGCAGCATAATTATGGAGTATTTTTGTTTATATTACATTTAAACACGAAATACCTATTCCTTACTTTCATCCCGTATGTTGTAGAATACTTGTACTTTACTGTCGCCCTGAAAACGAAATAAATGTTAATAAAAGCGACCATTTCAATACAAAAAATAACTTTGCAACTTGCAGAACTTTGGTATATCCATCTATCAACAGTCCAAATACATTAATTATAATAATTATCAACATGTATGATAATGTACCCACTTGTCGGGTAGTAACGTTATGGTGCGCTTGCGCAAATAAACAACATTTTGGACAATGTGCCGCAATAATGCATATTGTATGCCCTGACAATAGTGAAGCAGTGACATAGAAGGTGAATGATTTTGATACTTGCGAGTTAGATAAATTATTTTAAAGCATATTAATTTAGTAACATGGAACATAATTATGTACTTTGGTGGTCAATTATACATTTGCTAAGTCTATATATTGCACAATCATAAAAAAATGCAACAATTGTCTACTAGACTATAATAAATTTTATTTTGTTAACATGAGTAAATAGGTAAATACGAGTTCGAGACAACGAATACTCTTTTGATTTCAATACGTCATCTTAATTGACAATTCTGACTGTGTATACGTACGTATTGTATTGGTTTTAAGATATTGATGTAGCAGAAGCACCTTTATTATTGAGAATATCGATTCAAACAAAAATTAGTGTAGGTGGAAGTATCAAAACTATTTATTCAACCATTCTATACGTTACGATCACACAACATATGCGCTGGTGTACTGCCATTTCATCACAATAAGTATAATGGTCGTAGAGCATCCCCCAGGGCAGTTATCTTTGCAATTGGAGCTCGGTTTGAACGCGTGTGTTTAAAGTAGTCCAGATGAATGCTTTTAGGTTTTGATGTAATTGTTTTAGATTTTGCGGGAAACTACCTAATTCATCAATTTTAGGAATAGGTACTACACCAATCTTAAAATATAAATTGGTTAGGAGATAAAAATCTGTGATTTGTTTAGATCTGCTGTTGATGCCAAAGTTGCCTATTGTAAGTAGAACAAAAGGTTAACTTTATATGATTGATTGCAATTTCTGTTGTCAAAGTATTGTTATTTCGATAAAAAATAAATCTTGCAAAAGAGATTGCATTTTCAAACTAGACGTATGTTGTTTTTGGAGGTTTAGTTAATGTAGAAACAGCTTTTCCTCAGGTCGTTTGTATAATTTGTTAGATTTTTCTAAACCAAACAAGAAAACTATATTGGACAGATGAACGGTGAGTTTGTCTCTAGTATAACACGAACTGAACCCCTAGCTCCACCACAGTACACACTTCGAAAAATCCACAATAACATTGTACAACAATTTGCAACCGCATCAATATTTTTTAGGGCCTCTAGTGAAGGGCTGCTACTCAATACGAAGACCATTTACACGCCATATGTACCTTTGGGCTTAAAGGCTCTAGGGACAACGCCCTACGCTAATGAAAATGGAGTAGAGCTTTTAATATCGTCAAATGATAGTGGATGCTATTGAAATTGTAGTTTTTGATGTAGGGATTATTCCTTATGTTTCTGGTCGCATGTTTTGGGATAGTGGAAGAATTTAAATAACCTTACTAAATAATGAAGTGTTTGTGGTTTGTGAAGATTGTCACTCAGTTATTATTCTTAGCGTTTATCCTTCATGATATATTTACATATAAATCTTGTTTCGAGTGTTGCTGAAATATTTGATGTTAATTATAATATTGTTGGTTACCTTAAGGGAAGCAGTCGCTCAACAGGCAAACGTTTGCGGAAAAATAAACCCCAAACATTGAAAAAACATAAAAATCAATATCAAAAAACCATAAAACTTCAAAATACTCCACTCATTCGTTCATAGACGTTTAGAAACCGTTTCACCCTACATAGCAAGCGCATCTACGCCATATGTCGCGAAAAATTCAGCTGTAATTGCATTATGTTACCCCAAGTCGAGTGCAGCTTTTAATTATGACGACCCACTTAGGCATATGTGGTGTTTAGGGATAGTTGCTTGTGTCATGCTGGGCTTTGGGGATCAGCAGAATTCTTCGTTAGTTGAGCTTTAGCATAAGGGTAGAGCTATCCTGAGCTATTCCAAACTTTGTGTTCTCGAAAATTGCCGACTTTTGCAAAACAATGAATGACAAAGCAGCGTTTTTTTTTTTAATTTTTGCGTGTCATAATTTTTTGCGATAGTAGAGAATACGATTTCTAATAAAATATAAATAATAAGAAAAATCTTTGCACACTACAAAAATATTTTTCAAAACAAAAAAAAAAACAAAGAACTCAATAAAGAATCACGAACAAAAAAGCTTCTAAAATGTTACCTTTAAAAAAAAGCAAACAAACCCCAGAGTCTAGATGCAAATTGGCGACAATATGAGCGTGAAATATGGGTTCAAGAAATCCTGAAGCTGAAAAAAGGGAAACAAATGAAGAGAAAAAGTTCCCAGGGAAAAAATACAATGCCTCTGAACACAGGGCAGGAAACGCCGCGTGAATAAGTGCTCCCCATTGTACAGGAAAGGAGGGTAGTCGACGTTTCTTTTGTTGATCATTTGTAATTAGAATGTTTACCTGCTTAAAGTGTTTGTTGAGATGCTTGAGTAAATGGAGATGAAAGCAAACTGAACTAGTGATACTTTTTGTTCCATGATTATGATGAGTTTTAACAACAGTTTCACCAACTATAATGACGGCCTTACCTCGGTTTGTGCTGTAAATGCTTTGACGATTAATATGGGCCTTATAGAGCCAAATGTGGCGCAAAAAACACTATTCACTTGTTTTACAAAATTTTGTAACGCATTGAAAATACCCAAACTTAGAATGTCACCGACCAGTCCTATTTAATTTATGAACAATTTACTTATTTTATTTTATTGTTGAAATACTTAATTACATTGCACTGTTATTTAATTTATTCAAACCATATACGGAGTTGGAATTTTTACCAAAATAAGATTAGTACCGTAGGTAGCTAAAGTATATATAACAGCTTAGAACTGCCAAAACAAATAATATTTTTCACAAATTGCGAAAAAATCCATACGAAACGATAAAAATGTGGCCGGTAACCCTCAAATGAATGGTAGCTCATTACGTATTCAGAATACTCTGCCCGCCCGTCTGCCCGCTATGATTTATGAACTATTTTTTGTTGATTTTCACCCCCCTCCAGCCAAGACTCTGAACTCTGCCAAGTAATGTGAGAGCATATTGATAGAACTGAGTTAATTAATTCTGCAATTTTTGGCGCCAGTTTTTTGGTTATTGCCAAGTCGGTGTTGAATGTTGCTCGTTGCTGTGAATCTGTTAAAAAAAAATTACAACTGTTTTTTCGTATCATATTGAATTCCATGATTAATAGAGAAACTATTAAGGGTAGGAAATCATTTTAGCTATAAGAAATCTAAATATATCGTCACAAACATGCAAACTGTCCGAACTTCTCAAAAAATTGCGCTTTTCATTCATATGAATTATGCCAAAAGTCAAAGTAGCGTCAATAACTGGTAAATTAGTCATCATTGTAATGTGCCAGCTTAACACATCAGGGCTATAAGCACGAAGGGACGTGTATCGAATACATTAAAACCTTAACGCTGATTTGACTCACATTTCACTCAACCCATCTATATATATCCTTTAGACACAGTTCCGTATTTATCAAGCACGGTGTCATCCGTGTTAACCATTAACACAAAAGGCTCTCAATGTTAAATGTCTCAATTTAATGTAACAACCGCGTCGCCCTCTCTGTGCGGTCGTTATGACCCACAGTCGGTTTTGTAGGGTTAATTCGATGGAAAGATTCTCGCTAACCGCGCAGTTGTAAACGGGTTGTCTTTGTTTAATAATATTAATGGTGGTTGAAAATGTTGGGACATATCGTCTGTGATAGATACTGTGTCTACCAAAGCCTTGTATTGTTTAGAGCAAGGCAGATTTCATTTAAATTTGTGCAGATTTGAGAATGAAAGGGACTCTCACAACAAACAAGGACAAAACTCAAGCCGATGTGGAAAAAATAGATAATTTATCCTTGAATCATTATTATTAGTTATGTGGGTGGGCAAAAATGAAATATATCAATAATTGGCAATTTACTAAATTTTGGATACACCAGTCTAAGTCAGGCTCTTGAAGAAACTTATCTTTCAATTGAAGCCAATTGTTTTAAAAAAAAAGCCCCGTTAAATAATTTAATAAAATCGAAGAAAATCAAACATAAGAGTTCAGTTCTTTTTGTGCCGCTGAATACCTGTTAAAGCAAAGTGATGAACAGACAAGTCAAATAGTATATCACGTTAAAGTCCACATGGCTGGTAATATCACATAAATAAGCCTATAACAGCTTCGCATTCACATTCAGTTGACACATCAGCATTCTGTCTCCAATGAACTGAGAGCCCATGAATCATGGCTGAGTTATGTCTTATGTCTGGGTGAATAAGAATGGAGGTAGTAAATCCAAAATATTGAAATAATCAAAAAAATTAAGGGCTATCGCACACTGCCGTGCGGTGGAATGCGGTGCGTTACTTCTGCCGTATGGCATAACAAAATCTGCATAAATATTAATTGTTAGATAAAAAAAGAATCTACAAACGGTTTTGAGTGCATCTCTTGATGGTGTATCCAAAAAACATATTTGGGAATGCCTGCTTGGTCGGTGTCTCGGTGCGTTTTTTTCGATTATATATATCCCTATGCGATACAAAATACATGCGGTGACGAACCGCAAATTTGCAGCGGGAAGCTCACTGCAAACAAACCGCATTGGCTTTCCACATTTCACAGATCATGCGGTAAAAAAACGCACGGTAGTGCGGTAGTGGCTTTAATCAATATAGGAACGCTGTTTATTAAGATTAATCGATAATAATAAAGGAACGTACAAATTTTCATTTGATTTCAACCTCGAAAGCCTGTTCTTTGATTAGATTAAAAGAAGAAAAAAAGAATGGCCAAGAGAAAATCGTCTTGGCCATTCTTTTTGTCTTCCATTATTTGCTGATTTCTTTCATTTTTTTGTAAGTTCATCCATATTCGGCGTACTTACAAATCTTACTTTAAAATCTTCTCTGCCATAATCCCTACCATATACAAACGTTCAACCCTTCACACGTTAACCAGTCGCATCCGGCAGTAACTCAGCACAACGTAGCAATCCTGCTGTCCTGTACTAATTAAAGGAAATGGCCCAGAAACAAGATTGCGATATTGTTCTCTCTAAATCTATTCCCATCCCTTTCTTGCTGACAGAATCCTGTATCTACCCATCTCGTTCTCTCTAAACGGTGCGTGGAATGTCACTCATTATGCTAAGTATCTTCCCCCTTTGTTCGTTGAGATTGGCGATAAAGCTTTAGGTTTTTTTTTCTTTTTTTTAACTTGACAGTTGGTATATGGAAGCAGATTAAGATAATTCGGTCGAGGTGTTTTTATAATGCTTAATTTTATTGTTTCACTGATTCGCTTTTGGCGAGGTTTTCTTTTCTTTGAAGAAAGTGTACTTAGTGGTTCTTTGCAAGATTTAAAAAAGGGTACGATTTTTTTTTTATAAAACCTAACGTGTGTCTAATGGAAATCATCGTGGTCATCATTATTAATTGACTTTTTGTTCGTCGTTACCTAAAATTCGTTTCCAAAATAAATGTACCAAAAGTAATTTATGAACATTTTGCATTAGCAGTTACACTTAACTTTTGCAATTAGCAATCAGAATTCCCTTCTCAATTAGAACAGTTCAAATCGAACACGAACAAAAATAAAGCAACAGATTCTGAATCACAGCCGCATATTGAAAAACGAGCGATTTTTTAATAAATCGTCTCGAACATTCTCCATTACGAGCAGAAATACCTTATTTCATTACGCCAACCGTTCCATTAGTAAGATACGCCAAATTCTATTAAACTCTTTTTTGTAAAAACAGCGCTTGAAGCGGATTTGTCGCTCGAAAATGTTTTAAACTCACAACCTTCGGACGTGGCCCGCTACGAATATCGTAGCACTATAAGCGTCTTCATAGGCCAGGTATAATTCCATTGCTCGGCCAGTAAGAGATTCCTAGCGATTTCTCTGGTCACAACCTTCAATGGAACTGCAATTGAGCAATACCATCAATTACTTTGTAATTACTAGCTTGGTTGATCTGTTGTCGCTTACACCGCTTGATTTTTGAAACACAAAGGGTTTACACCCTACGTTTCTAAATTTAAATTTATGTTTTGTTAGATTTGATCGCGTTTAGCGGCATGCGCTGTTCCAAATGAACCGATAGGCACTTTTTTTAAATATGATTTATTCGAGCAAAGGGTTTTTTTGTATGATTTGTTTCGGAACAAATACTTTGATTTTTATTTAAGTGTTTAACTAATGACCGCAGTGATTTGTTAAAATATAATCATGAATTAATCTTAACAGTGGCTGACGAAAAATAATTTGGTGTAACTTCTTGTTCAGCTTGTTCGTCATATCCTGCCGCAGTAATATTATAAAGACACAACATGTTTTCTACTTATGCTTCAATGGGGCAATTAAATGATCTACAAAAGTGAATCAAATCAAAAATTTATCGGAGGACCAGGAAAATAGAAGATAGTGAACATGAGATGATGAAGCGCAGGAATTACTTACTAATATCTGAGAGCAAGATGGAAGTGGACAATCCTACACCGAAATGGACATGTGAGAAGAATCTTGAAATGTCGCGTAATACACCATTGGTGCATAAGAACTTAGGGAATTAAGAATTGAGAATTGGGATCCGGAGTCTGGCGGTCAAAGAAAACACAATAACACAATAACTAAAATGTAAGTACTAATTCAAGCTACTTTTATTTTGAGCACTATCGCATTATTTAAGTCATTAATAATCGTTTCTTTTCGAACACTAATCCAATTTCCATTTTTATTCATGTAAACACATTTCTGAAAAGCCGCGTATCTACTGTCGCTATCCAAAGTATCCAGTTGTAACAAAATCTAAGACGCTCTAACCAATTCAATCAGGAAAACCATTGCGAGTACTCTTCAATATTTTCCCGCACTTCCCAACAGTTGTTCCACACATTCGTATAATACTACCATTAAACCACGCTCCATTGGACAACGAACTCGATACTTGCAAATGCAATAACAATTTTAATTCGATTTCATATCGATATGAGAACATTTGCGCGATCGAGTCGTAATGAATGGTGGTTTCAATCGGTTCTGATTTTTGGTGGTCGTGTATGTAATGTGTTTTTGAGAATTGAATTTTTATTTTAATGGTGGTTTTTAATGCAGCCACTATTTGGGCATCCACTTTTCATTTGTTTTCTTGAAAGAAGAAAAATAGGACAATGTTTTATGATCCTTCTTCCTATGCTTTGCTCTTAGTACTTACGTTTGCAATATTTAAGAGTCTTGCTAAAAAATATGATAAAGTAAAGACTACATACATAAACTCACATTTTCTTCCCATGGGGGTAAAAACTACAGAACAGGTTTTTGTAGGTAGAAACTACAGAACGCCACCTGCTAGGTGGGTGACTGTCTTTACATACCAAGACCCTTCGTGCCTCGGAAAGCACGTTAAGCCGTTGGTCCCAGCTGTAATTTGTAGATCTTTGACAGTCGTTACGGGTCGTCAGAAGCTCGAAAGTCTGACAAACAGTCTTACCAAGGGGTATCGAAGAACATCACCAATAAGGTCACTATATTTCCTTCTAGGGCGTCCCCTCCCGGCGTTTCAGTAAAGACTTAATTATAATTTACTCCTTTACAGATAGTTGTCTGTTTTCAGAGAGAAGATTTTTTAACCATTTTAGTGCTAGGTATATATACTAAAGGATAATTGAAAATTTTGATTAAGCAATAACTGATTAATATAAGTACTTTCAAAATGATTACCTATTCGTCTAATCTTCAACAGTAACAGATTAACACTATGTTTAATTAAGACTAGGATTATACAGGCTGTGTTCGACCGTCAGGTGTGGGTCGACATGTGGCTCCCACCGGCTGAGTTTACATAAACCGGTGTATCTCTGTGTCTTGTGATATACAGGGTGATTGGACTTGTGGTGTTTTGCTGTTTTACGCGTATTCTTGAAATAGTTAGCTGTTTTTACTCAAAATGGTATTCCCACTTTGCATTCTTCGCGCATAAGAACAAGAGTGTGCTCAATCATCTTCTCAATGATAGTTTCACGTAAAGCGGTTCTCTTAGGTTAGTTTTCTACCATCGGACATCCCGGAGGAATAATGTGGAGAGGTCCACTTGATTTTAATGTATAAGAGTTTCTACACAAACAAAAGGTGTGCACCTACCAAGTGTTTTTCAACCATTTTAATGCATTCTAAAGAAACAAATAACTTTTACGTCGTCTAAAATCTAAACTATAGCATCAACTGTATTCCAACCTTTCGAATACCTAATGTTACTTAAATTTAATTTAATTTTTTTATTTGCTTACGTACCTTTTAAGGTGAGAGAAGAAAATGACAGAGTCAATTACTTTCACATGCGAAAAACGAGAGCTCAACAATAATTTGGAACCAAAATAAAACAACATAAGAGCACCAAACCAAATAAAAATTGTTTAAAAATAATTATCTAAAATATTTTAAGCCAGAGTTTTCAATTACCTAATACGGTGCAATTTTGCAATTCAATTACTTAGGATTTTAGAATTACAGAAAAAATAATATAAAAAAGAGGTCTTTTCGGAATAAAATTTAATGATAACCCAATTACGTTTTACTTCAGTCAGAGTATTAATGAAAGAGTCAACAAACATATATCCAAAAAATAAATCCATACATGCCGTAATAGTGAAATAAATGGTTATGAAAAAGCCCTCAATTTATTTTGGTATCGCCTTAATATTGGTATCTTACAACGATAACTGTATAAAGGTTTCTGAGAGGTGAAAACATGTTGTCCTGTAATACAGGTATTCTCTATCAACCACAGGCACCAGTAGTACGTAACTATGTATACTGGTTTCTGCCAATAAATTGTATTGTTATTCCCCACATTGAAACTTGTATGCTATTTAGATCACACTGTACTCCTGCATACATATGCGAAGGAACCGCTCAGACTGCGAACTGTGAGCCGTCTACACGATATTGTAATTCAATCTAAGATTAACACGTTGAATATTGAACTATTGCGAATTGAATATTATGGGTAATGTTCATCTAAGGATTTGTCTCCGAGGAATGCGAGATAAGAGAGCAGTGGTGGCCTATTGGTAACGGCCGCGACTAACGAGTTGTGGGTCGTAGGTTCGAACCCAGACAGGCGCTTTACTTTGTGTAAATTGTTTCATCACCATTGCTCTCAAAACGGTGAATGAAATAATTTATTATTTTATTACTTAAATAAATAATCAATCTGTTTATAATATAAATTTAATAAGAACAGTCCATTAATTTAATATCTTAAAATATTTTAATCTAATTTTATATACTAGGTCAATCTTGATTGTATACAATTTGCATGCCTTACGGTTGAATCACTTGAAACATGTACATTTAATTTTAATACCAAATTTTAACAGTGTTTTCTGTTTAAATAAATGACTTGATTTGATTTGATTTGAAAAGATCGTGAGGAAACTGGCATGTCCTAGAACCAAAAATTCGAAGACATGTGACATCTACCAACCCGCACTGGGCCCGCGTGGTGGATTACGGTCCACTCCCTCTCACAGAGAGGAGGCCTGTGTCCCAGCAGTGGGTACAATTATAGGCTGATTATGTAATGCCAGTTAAAATAGGAACAGTATAGTTTCTCAAAAAAAACGTGGCATTTACTATTCTGAGGCACCTATGTATGTAGGTAAAGTATGAACCACTCACGGGTTGATTTAGATAATAAACAGAGAATGTATTAGACAGTAATGTTCATAATTACCAAGCCCTGTGTCCATCTTGTGGTGAAAGAAGAAAGAAAAAGTTTATTAGTCACACGTCATAGTAACACACAATATAAAAAAAAACCGGACATGTGCGAGTCGGACTCGCCCACCGATGGTTCCGTATAAATTTGTAGGTATTAAATAAAAACTATATTTTTTATGATTTAATTACAAATGATTCAATTACAAATGTATAGTTTCAGATTATTCCCTGTACTTCTAGTATAAGATGATATTACTTGCCAAATTTCATAGTTCTAGGTCAACGGAAAGTACCCTTTATATTTTGATTCCCTTGAGAGTGTCGATATATACGTGTTTTGCGGCATAAACGGCTGTATCTTTTTTTTACGTAAACTAAGAGGTTTGATTTTTTCACAGCTTCAAGGGACTATAGACTTGACTATATGGTTTTTATTTCAACTCGATACCTCCACGCGTTCCCGAGTTCACACACACAGAGACGGACAAATAGACGAACAAAGTGATCCTATAAGGGTTCCGTTTTTTCTTTATGAGGTACGTAACCCTAAAAACAGAAAAAATGGTGTGCAAGACCAAATAGGTTCGGTTCAGCAAAGTGTCAGACAACTAATGCCTGACGCTAGTTTTCAACTGGACCTTACGTTAAGTGAAACGGATATAGGTAGTGGTGCTTATGACTTCAAACTACCGTCAGTAAAAATGGAATAATTATGACACATTAACTTTCCAACAAAAAAACCCAAGACTTCTTTCAACCTTTCACTTAATTACTCCCTAAAATAATTAAATAATAACTCCGCAAAGAATATCCGCACATGTCCGTTGGCCGCAATAAATTATCCGCGCGGCGCTAATCCGAAGTTTTGCGGCGGTCCGGCACTATCTGTTTGCCGCACGCCGCAACCTTCCGCGCTTCGAGCAGAATACGCACGGCGAAGTACCGACGGCAAAATATAAGTTTAATACATATTAATACAATAATATAATAATTATATTATTATATAGTGGTGGTGGATCGATCAGCGCGGCGCGCAATGATTGTTGACATATCAGTCCCTCATGACGGGAATCTCGTGAAAGCCGAGAAAGATAAACAGATCAAGTATCTTGAGTTGGCTAGCGAGGTTGTCGACATGTGGGATGTGGATTCAGCAATCATTGTGCCGATAGTCGTATCAGCCAATGGCTTAATTGCCAAGAGCCTCGACCAACACCTAAGGAGGCTCACGTTGGACGGCTGGATTAAGGGCTTGATTCAGAAAGCGGTACTTCTGGACACGGCTCGCATTGTTAGGAGGTTCCTCTCTCTGGAGCCCTGACCTCCGGTAGCTTGGACCCTGTTCCCGATACCGGTGGGCTACCATTTTTTTAATTTAATTTAAATGTTTTTATATATTTTTGTATATTCTAATATTTAAAAATATAACTATATTGTGTAAATAATGGAATAAAAGATAATAATATTATTATTTTAATAATAATGTTAATGACTTTACATATTGTATGTTTTCTTACCAAGGGTTTATAATGTTGCCCAGTGACTGGGTAGTGGAGGGCAGATAGGTAGTCGCTCTGTGTGAAATAATGGTATTCAGACAACTGAATACCAAGACCAGAAGACCGGAAGGGGTCAGCTTCCAGTCTAATTGGATTTGTACCCCAACACAGTTGAGAAATGACTGGGCAGATGATGAATAATATTGTTTGAGAAACATAACATTATCAACTTGTATGAAGTCATATCACTGAACAACGAGACACGGAAAACTAACAAAGTGGTGGAGGCAACAAATTAAGTAACGAAAGCTGGTTAAAGGCAATCTGAATTTCAAGATAACTGGTCTTGGAACCAAATTTCTGTCATAGCGTGGTGAAAACGGCAAATAGAAACTTAGATTGTTAGATACCTATTGTTGATAGCATGACAATCCAAAGATAATAATTTAGGTGTACAGAGCTGAAGTGCTATTTAAGAAATTAAATTAAAAATACATAACATAACATAACATCACGCCATGTTTCCCCGAAGGGTTGGGCAGAGGTGTACCTGTAGTAGGTACACCCACATTTCGCCAGTTATGTTTTAAGTCCCATGTAATAGGGGGCGAGCCTATTGCCATCAACCGGGCACAAATCCAGACTCCGGGCTGCTACTGAGAAATTCCAGATAGAAAAACCCAATAACACTTAATTAAAAATACTCCCTCAATAAATATTGTAAGTTAGTCTGCGGACGCTACGGTCCGTCGGCATGACTATTAATCATGGTTTATCGAGTGCTAATCCAGGTTTAAACAGATAACTATTCAGTCGGGCCATTGTCACGTTGAACGCACGGTTAGGGATGTCCAAAAATTGCAATGATTTAATAGTCATTATTTTTGTAGGCGCTGAAATATTATTTGATGGCTTGGTGAATATGTGGTCCCTTTATACGCGAAGGAAGCCGTAATCTTAAATCTGGTAGTATGTAGCTTATTCATTGTACGGGTTCCCTTCCAGATTTATTCCAATGAACACAAATTAGTATGTTGGGTTATTTTAAAGATTGGATATTGGTGCCGATTCCCTTGTTCACAAACTAAACTAAATTTAAGTTCAGTGCATCTTTTTCTTTCAATTTCATTAAGAAAAGGAAAGAAGATAAATTTTAGTTTAGTCCTGTCAAATTAATCAGCGCTTGACGTAAAGCGACGTTATTTTAGTAGGCAAGTTTTTCATCACGTCTAAACTTGTATTGAGTAATGACAGGCGCTGATTAATTTGACAGGACTAAACTAAAATTTTTCGTCTGTCCTTTTCTTAATGAAATAGAAATAAAAAGATGCACTAAACTTAGATTTAGTTTAGTTTGTGAACAAGGGAATCGGCACCAATGACACTCGTTTTCAAGGCTTCAGAAATGCAGATCTCAAAAATTATTTTTCATAATTTAATTTGACAGGAGCGAAACGGGATATTAAAGAGCATTGCAATTATTCATTTGCAAGTAACCCTCAACCCAAATACGTCTTCATTGCCTTAACAAAGCGATTGTTTAGCGCCCTTCGTGATATCCTCGTGAACATGGATGCATTCGACACTGTTTAAATTGTGGTTTTACCTTTGGATGTTACTTTTACAGTCCCTTTTTAATAAGATACCCGATCAATATTGTGTAAAATTTTCATGGTTACAATATGTTACAATATTTTTGTTTTTTTTTAACGTGATTTTTAAAGAATCGTTAAAACGCTTCTTAATCTTCATGGTCAAAAAATATAGTCAAAACTATTTTATATATACACTCACGTGCATTTTAATTTCAAAATAATATTAATTATCAAAATAATGAGAAGTCAGAGAATAAGTTTTAATACACATTTTGAAGCTGGTATACTGACCATCATTTCGCTATCACCATTGTTCTAAATTTGAATTCACAAATTTGAAAAAGAAGAAAAACGTGGAAAAAAGAAAAACAAAACAACGAAATAGCTATTGACTTATAGATTAAGTCAAGAGTTATTTCGTTGTTTGTTTTGTATTGCATAAAAAGTGTATTTGAATTGCTTTTCCTTATTTTTTCATCCATTAAGACGTTCAAATTATGGATACTGCACCTGAAGTAGCCACGAAAGCTTTGGCTCTTCTTCAGTCTGCGTAACTCATGTAAGTCGTTCAAAGAATTTCGGTACCAACGATTCCTGAAGGCTTCGTGCGCCGTCGAGGAGGATCACGAAACCGGGTCACTACAGCACGACAAGATCGGTTTATCTTTATCATCAGCCTGCGAAATTGTCACCCGACCTCGGTATAGTTCCAAAAACAGCTCCGAGGCATTCATGGACTGACTGTTTGCATTTGAACTGTTAGAAGGAGACCCGAAGAACGTGGCCTGAAAGCTCACAAGCCAACCAATATGGCCCCAAACTGATACGAGCTCACAGAATGGCGCGCCTACAGTTTGCACGCGAACATTTGCATTGGACTCAATGTCAATGGAGCTACGTTCTTTTCACAATCGTCCAATGATGAACTTAGGGAAGTCTACCGAAGACAGGGAGAACGATTTCAGCAATGTTGCAATGAAGAGAAGGTGAGTTATGGCGGTGAGTCATGGACGATCTGGGGCGGAATTTCCACCGAAGGAAAAACTGGCCTTGAGGTTGTGACGGGACCATGGTTGCCACCATTAAATAGCGAACTATACATTCGTAAATTCCTAAAGGCTCTTGTGATGGCATATGCTGAGGTAGTGCGCCAGGATTTCATTTTTGTGCATGATAATGCAAGGGTGCACACTGCAAGAATTGTTCAAGAATGATGTTCGTATCACAGTAATAAAATGGCCAGCAAGAAGCCCTGATATGAATCCAATAGAGCACTTATGGGATGAGTTGAATAGGCGTGTTCGAACTAACCAGCTCCAGAAACCGCCATCTTGGAAGCATAGGAGAACATTCCACAGCACGTTACTGTGGTATTGATTAATTCCATGCCGACCTGTATGACAGCGGTCATAAATGCTCTGAGAGGTAACACAAGTTACAAAATAAACGTTTACTCGATGTAAACCATTGTTTTCTTCACAAATTCCACCCTAATTTGGCCCCTGAGAAACGCATTACAATTAATCTGTTTTTTTTAGATTTCCGATTTCAAAATTTGGAACATTGACAAACGGAAATGGATAGTAAGTGACTGGCTTCAAAACCACATTTTTATTTCTTTGTTCTACGATTATTTCAAAATATAGATACTTTTAAACGAAAATATGCAGTGGGGCTCAATTCAGGTGTCCGGAAGTGGATATATTTATTTTATGAATTTAAAGGATAAAACAAAAGACAAACAGAATCATTAGGTTTGTCCGGATATTGAAACATTTTGCAACTACTTTTCTTTGAAGAACTGGTTTTTTATTCAATTATTAACTTCTGTAATCAAATGCGTAGACCTTAACTAGAGCGAGAACGTTACGGTCGGCAAATCGTCCATCCCTCGAGCTGCTTTTGTTTATTCAGCTAATAATGTATGACATCATATTGTGTGGGACAACCCTGATGTTTCAGTTGCATCAAATTGACACCTTTTTGTGCGGAGAATTATTTATTTGCTACTGAGGTATTTAAAAGACGTAGTGGTCTTTTCCTGGGTGAGCAAAAACTGTGATACTATAACCATTTAGCCAGCTTTTATACGGATGCCTAAGAAAAGTGTTTTGTCGCAAAAAACAGTTGAAAATCATTCTAAAGTAAAAAGAAAGACGTACGGGCGGGAAATCATCATGTTAATTCAGTCAATACATTTCAACTTCCTCTGTAACACAATTTATTTTAAATATACTTGAAAAGACCTCAATAAACATACCGACCACATTTCCACTAAGCCTCTTACCGTCCGCCATCTTATTCGGGTGACGACGACAAAATGGCGACGGTCTCGGCGCGCCGTTCAATTTGAATATAGAACAGCGTATGTCGCGCGCGTTCTGCGACACTAACTCATCGGATTGAGTGTGATGGCGTGGCAATCGTAAAAATATATTCGTTCTTTTTGAACATGGAATGAATGGAAACGCCCAGAGCGTTTCCGTTGGACTTTTTTATTTCGAAGTGCTAAGGCTAACTAAACTATCTAGTTTCTTTTAGTCCAAAGAATGTAATGGCGTTACAAAATGGTCTTTGGTGGCGCTATAATCTGTTATAAACTGTGAATTTGAATTGATTCGGGATTTTTCGAAATCATCAACGATTGTTATTATTAAAATGTACCACGTTTTAGGTAGAAAGGAGCGTTTAAGAATGAATGAATATAATTTTGGGAATGTGTGGAATGCTTGCTAACACACTTTTATTCTTAAACGTGCCCACGTTTAATAATAGGTATAAGTTTGAGAAATGTTCGATCTTTTCATCTTTTTTGTTGTTGTCTCTCTTCGTCGTCATTGAAAGACGTGACAGTCACTCGAGAGCTTTGGAAGGCATTCCTATATTTACAAAAAAATAAGGTTTAGCCGACTCTATACTTCTGTGCCAAGGTTCGTAAGGCTAGCGCTAAGAATATGTCGGTCAAACCACGGCCGCTGGAGATAGCGAGAAAATCCGACACCCTCGAATGTTCGCTGCCGTAAAATATATACCTTATTAATATCTACTGTACTGGGAGCTGTTTTGATACTGCTTGTATATACTGGATGTGATATACCTTGTGTTTATATTGTGAGATATACCTACTTTAAGGGCATGGAAAGCCTTGAGTAGAGTTATACCATTGTTGTAATAACTTGATACAAATGATTTTCTAACGATAGTGTTATTTCCGGCTTGTAGTGTTCGCATATACGAGTATATGCGCTTCTTCTAAAATGTGAAAAAACATTCTTGGCTGTGATTTACGAACAAATGAAGGCGTTTATAATAATCAGCATTTATTTGAATTACCAAAATCTGACTGTGTGTCTGTGTGTTGGTCTTTTTTTTTTTTGAGGGTGGGAAATCATCAAATAACTTCTCCCGCTCTGGGCGGAGCGGGAGGGTGTGTCAGACTCTTACTGACTAAAACCCACCCGTATTCCTTCCTGTTGCCTGTGTTGCGGGGGCCTCGGTGACCCATAAGTACCTTCCCGCGACCCCGACAGGCATCGGCCCTAGTGGACCCCTACTTTATGCTGACGACATCTCTTTGAGGCGCGCGTGGAATACGACGCGCCGTCGACCCGGGCCTGGTCCTTACCGGACGGTGTGTGTTGGTCTGTGTGTTGGTTTCTGAAATCTGTTCAATCGTTTCTACTTCAATTTTCTGGAATTGTATTGAGCTCTTTCAACATTCGATTTATTGTTGAATTTCTTCATAGGCTCATTTTACCTTTTCATAAGAATAGAACAGAATAGAATACTCTATAATATGTACACCATAAGTCGTTTATTCAATGCTTTTTGAGACTTTTATAGCATAATTTACACTTTTTAGGGTTCCGTACCCAAAGGGCAAAATGGGACCCTATTACTAAGGCTCCGCTGTCCATCTCTGTCTGTTCATCTGTCACCAGGCTGTACCTCATGAACCGTGATAGTTACACAGTTGAAATTTTCGCAGATGATTATTTTTCTGTTGCCGCTATAACAACGAATACAAAAAAATTAAGGGGGCTTCCATACAACAGACATGATTTTTTTGCCGTTTTTTTTATAGATAATGATACGGAACCCTTCGTGCGCAAGTCCGACTCGCACTTGGCCTGTTTTTTCTCTAAGCCTCTGCGTTATCATACCGCCCACTCAGTGTCAAAATAATATTATTCTCATAAAACACCACACAAGCAGCAGGCGCGTGTTATTAACTAGATATATTTTATGAGTCGCCCATTCTCACTATGTTAACGGATTTGTTGATATCTGAGTCTATTTATGTACTAAGATAAAGTATGTAATCTTCGAAGGTTGTTGCTTACGTTATAGCACCCACGATAGTCATTCAATAGCTCTTTTGGAATACATTTCCTTTTTCGTATATTTTTAGTTAGTTATATGTAGGTATAACAATTTGGTCCATTCCGCAAATAAACCCACTCCTGTAAATAATTCCCACAAACAAAACTATTATACAATACCTCTTTTGTTCTACATTAATACCGAAATCGTGTCGTCTTGCAATGAGAACCTCTCGACCAATATTTTAAGAGTTCTTCAAAAGCCATTTTCCAATAACCACTTACACACCCCGTACCAACATATATTTTACCCTCGATGTGACCCTTCGGTCTATCAGAATAAAGTTGAGAAAGGATTTGCTGAAGTGTAAAATTAAGTGGTAAAGTTTTCAACCCGTGCAATGCGATAGGTGCTTGACTTGAATTGATCAAAATAAATGAATAAAAATGTTCTATAATTGTAAGAGATAACGGCTCAGTGGTTTCAGGAGAGTTCGTATTGTTTTTTTATTAATTTTTCCGACATTTGTGCCGCTGAAGTGCGGTGGTCATTGTCGGGTTTTTTCCTGTGAGAATATTGGTTTTGAGTGCGTTTTGTATTGAGAGCAGAAGTTTTGGGCAGATTGTGCGAAATCAAATTCAAGAACTTTCATTGAATACTTACTTTACACTATACAGTACTTACTTTGAAATTACCGTTTTTTAACCGAATTATGCTCTAGTTAATTATTTTAATCATTGTTAAGTAAAGTTGAAGCAATTATATTTAATTTTCTTGTAGCCATAGACTATAATAGGTATCAAGATGTATTATGATGTGTAATTCACCTTAATATCCTTTAGTCTTTTATAAACACACTTTTAGTTACTTCAAATAAAAGTATCCAAAAAACACAACATGTTTCCTTTCACCCTTACACAAAACCCTGCCTTAAGTAGGGCACGATAGTAGTCCAATCAAAAAATCAATCATCGCCCACATTCGCCGGTAAAAAGGTTCCGTACCCAATATTTTCTGTTATCGCACGACAGTTGAGCCCTGCGAGCACTAAAAACTCAATACAGTATTGCTTTCACAGCGAAGTAGCTGTGTTGGGCTTTACGAGGATACGTTGTTATGTCACTTTTAAATAACTAAATGTCATGAATCTATGTTTCTATTTTTCTCTGCCAAGGTTTTTAAAATAAATGATTATATTTTTGTCGTTAGATATTAGCATACTGCAGTTGATTAGGATTTCAGAAGGTTGGCCTTCTGAAATCCTAATTATTGAAAAATAAACTCGTAATTAAGACGCTGACAACACCTAAACCGCGGTCACTGTCAGATTGCATAGAAAAGAAAGAGAAGCGCGATGACACAACGCTTGTAATGTATTGCAAAATATGAAGCAATTATCTATTTACTCAAAATTCAGTTGAGTAATTGAAAATAAAAAACAACCAAGTTCTGCATTCTATTAAGACGATATTGTTATTAATTAAATACGTAATGTATGTTGATACTTAATACAGATATTTTGGATTAGAACTCAAGGTAAGAGGTTAGTTTAACGTTAGTTTGTATCGAGTTTTTTTTTTTTCAAAACGTGTTTTGGTAACAACCAAATTCTGGGAAATATGTTCCAAATTAACATATATTTTTTCCGCTACCACAAACTATACAGATTTGGCAATTTTTTTTCTTAAGAGTAGCCAATTTTGGTCAATTGAAAAAAATTTAAAAAAAATATATGTGAATAATAATTAGGTATATTTATGTTCTTAAAAAAAAAACAAAATCTGCAAATAAAATAAACATATACCTAAGCGATTCCAATAACATAGTTGTTGATTTTAAGTACCTATTTCTAAAACAAATAAAAATGAAGAGTATGTGTGTGTGTGTGAGTGTGTTTTTAAAAGAAAAGTGTTTTTCCAAACTGCTTTTTCAAGCTGTTTTTAGCAAAACAGTTAACAAGAGTATGATGAAGGAAATAAGAACTTATTGATCACTCTCCTTAGCATTATTATTTATCACTAGCTGCGCCCCGCGGTTTCACCCGCATCAGTCTCGATCCTGTGGGAATATCGGAATTAAAATTATTCTATGTCCTAATCCAGATCATGGTCTACTCATGTGCCAAATTTCATCTAAATCCGTTCAGCCGTTTTAGCGTGAAAGCGTAACAAACAAATAAACAGACAAACTCACTTTGGCATTTCTAATAGTTAGGATAGGATAGGATAGGATTTCCAAAAAGTTTGTATCAAAACCGGAAAAAAAAGTTTTCTCAAAACCAAAAACTATTTTCTCAATTTTCAAAACACGATCCACAATATTCCATCCCGTGCTAGGTCAGCGCTACAAGGCGAGTGGTGGACACATAACGAGTTTAACAGAATATGATTTTCCCACTCCGGGCGAATGAGAGACGTTTTAGCGTCACTTTTTATCAACTCTCATGGGACCGGGCTGCAGACTGCTGCGAAATATGCGGCTTTTATAAATTGTAGGAGAAAATTATGTTATGAATGTTTTTTTGTTGATGGTTATGGTATAAAAGTTCATATATGGGAGGGTTTTAGTGTTCTACAAGTCTTTTAATTGAGTAAATTATGTGATCTGTGTCTATGAAAAGTGCTCCTCATTTGAATGCAGTAAAAGGCACCTAAAGTTGATTAATCTCTTGAACGACTGTTATAAATATGATGTTGCAATTTCATCAGTTTTCACGTACTTTCAGAAGAACTTAACAGTGTAAACCTATTTCCTTTAAACCAGCGATGCATAGTACGCGGCCCGCTGTCGGAACGTGCGGCCCGCCAACAATAAAAAAATGCGGAAAATAAAAGAAAATTATAAAACAAATATTGGCAATGTTGTATACCTAATTACCTACATTATTATTCAAGCATGTGTTGCGAGCTTGCGATCGGAACTATTCGGGTAGCACTTGGGTGAGTTCGGACGAGAGAGGAGGGGCGCGGCCCGCAAAAAAATTGTCACGGCAATGCAATGCCGTGCACCAACCTAATCATCATAATGTGCCCGAGTGGTATTCTCTACAAGTCTGTGCATCTCTGCTTTAAAGTGTAAAGCTTCAAGAGCATCACTTGTCATTGGAGCAGCAACTGTATTCCTAGCAATATAGTGACACATAGCAGAATTCCCATATCACTTTGATTCTGAAGATTCGTAATGAGGGTTTAACTTATCCTTATTGGGAATCAACGCGTTCCGACACTACAAGCTCTCTACGCCATTAAACCTGTAAGACAACAAAACAACATTTACCCAAACCGCACCTGCCCAAAAAATTCAGTTAATAAATCCCGTAACATACTTAAAGCGATGATCGCTCCACAAATGCCACAATATCATAACACGGAGATTTTCTCTTAAGCTGCGTTAATTTGCCGGCTCTCCCCGCGTCCGAGCGAACGTCAAATACAATTTTACGGTGCGGTGGACACTGAGCCGATTGTGAGAGACAAGAGACAAGCCTGCTGGGGGCATGGATGACGGGGTGACGGATGTGGTATAAAAATGTCAAATGAAATTTTTTGGCTAGGACACTAATAAAAGTGGGGTAATATCGGACGCTAAGGCAAACTTTTAATAAAACACATTTTTAGAATATACCTAAATAAACTTTACGGGCTATATTTATTTTGTTTTGTTTCACACTCGAAATCAATCTATAAAAGTTATGTTTTTACGGTTTTGCCCTGTGCCTTGTCCAAAACCGGGTATACCCAAATTTGCCCCTTAACAGCGGTAACAATGGAACTCATCAAGTTCTTCGGGTTCCCAACCCCTGCAGCCTTCAATGGGCGCAATTTTTACCTTTAAGATATTACACTCATGCAAGGCTCCTTTGCATATATTTCAAATAAAATAATAATTAATGTACTAGGTAGTACCCAATATTACACTTTAGAGAGACAAAGACAAAAATAAACTTTTTTTTAGCGAATATCCTTCATTGTCATAATCAAATTACAAGATGGTTATTAACATTAACTAAATTAAATTTAAACTAAATTAAACCTAAAAATCAGGATGCTGGCGGCATTTCCTCGCTGAATTGCAATGCTGATGCGTTGCGCGAGAAAGCCGCCAGCTTTTCGGTCACCAGTTACATCGTTTCGCGTTAAAATGAACTAAAACATGGAGTATCAAACTTTCCTTTTATTCATTGACTCTTTAATGCATGCTTAACCTTTGCTAGGAAAAATTAACACCGTCCTTAATATATGGCTGTAATGAAACACTCGTTTAATCAGAGGAATATAATCATTAAACACCAATTCACCGTAAAAACATTTTTCATATTTATTTTCGTCGAGCGTGCAACAATGCCTTTGGATATTTGTTGACAAAGTAATCAGAATGGCCAGCTGCAGCAGGCAAACGCACGCGTAAATTTGAAATATGTAGGAGAATAAAATGCCTTGTCCCGGTTTTACCCCCATACACAGTTTTGGACTAATCTCCCATATAAGTAATGCCGAATTGAAACTAAATTGAGCAGGTAGTGTTGTTCACAGATACTCAGGAGATTTACCTACGTAATATTTTATTTACCTACATTACCACTGCTGGGACACAGGCCCCCTCTCTGTGAGAGGGAGCGGACCGTAATCCACCACGCGGGCCCAGTGCGGGTTGGTAGATATCACATGACTTTAAATTTTTGGTTCTAGGACATGCCGGCTTCCTCACAATGTTTTCCTTCACTGTTTTGAAAGCAGTGGTGATGAAATAATTTACACAAAGTAAAGCGCCTGCCTGGGTTCGAACCTACGACCTACAACTCGTAAGTCGCGGACGTTACAACTGGGCCACCACTGCTCATTTACCTATTATTACCTATTATTTACAAAAATAGAAATATATTGATGACGGTAGGGCTTGTCGCTAAGTAATAACAGCCGCATGGGTCGATCGATCAGGTTAAGCTACGCTTGCCGCGGTTGGTCCGTGGATGGGTGACCATCTTTTCATACCGACACACGTCCGTGCCTCGGAAAGCATGTTAAGTCGATGGTCTCGGTTGTCATTCGTGGATCTATAACAGTCGATACGGGTCGTCAGAAGCCCGAAACTCTGACAACCAGTCTTACCAAGGGGTATCGTATTACCCAGTATTTGGATTGTGGAGGTCAGATATGCAGTTGCTTCATGTAAGATACTGGTATTCAGCTGCAACCGGTAAGCCGACCCCAATGTAGTTGGGAAAAGGCTTGGCAGATGAAATATATTGATGAATACATTTATCCTAAGGTGAAGCGGAGTTTTTTGCAGTACCTATATCAATCATCCCTAATGACTTTTTTCGTGTTAGCTTGTGTCATGTAAGAAAGGGTTAACCAGACAGCAAAGATTACGAGATGGTTGTTCACACCGTGCGCTAGGAGCTTCACTCACGGAGACGGTGTTTTTATAATACATTTGAATGCTTAGAACAAATTGGTGAATCGTAACATGAAATGTAACACATTTTTTTTTTTTTGGTGGGAAATCATCTAATAACTTCTCCCGCTCTGGGCGGAGTGGGAGGGTGTGTCAGACTCTTACTGAATAAAACTCACCCGTATTCCTTACGTGGCCTGTGTTGCTAGGGGCCTCGGTAACCCTTTAGTACCTTCCCGCAACCCCAGCAGGCATCGGCCCTAGTGGCCCATCGCCCAGGGCGTCTCCTGCGGCGGGTAAGGGCGTGCTCTGCCAAAGCCGGGCAGACCTCCAGCGTATGCTCCACCGTGTCCTCCGGGCGATCCACACAGTGGTGACACCTGGGCGTTTCCTCCCGCCTTATCCGACACAGGAACCTCCCGAAGCTGCTGTGTCCGGTGAGGACCTGCGTCAGGCGAAAGGTGAGGACGCTGTGGCGCCGCTCTAGCCTCTCCTCAAAGAGTGGACTTATCGCCGCAATTGTGGCGTGCCCAGATGTCACACCTATTAAAACAAATTCAATTCAATTCCGATCCTGCATGGAGTATTGTAGCCACCTTTGGGATGGCTCGGCTAAATATCAACTTGCCGCGCTTGACTCGGTGGAACGCAGAGCTAAGAGGCTCATTGGCGACGTAAATCTGGTGGATGCCAAGCTTCACAGTTTGGCCCATCGTCGCAAGGTTGCCTGCTTGTCGGTCTTCTATAGATTGTACTTCGGTGAGTGTGCCCAAGAACTCCACGACTTCATTCCACCGGCCCCCTTCTATTATCGGTCATCTAGGCGCACTTCAGGTTGGTGGCTATCCCACCAGCTCGCACTAAGCGTTTCCAAACTTCTTTTATAATGCGCACAGCAAAGGAATGGAACTCTATGCCTGCGTCTGTGTTTCCGAACGCATACAACCCTAATCTCTTCAAAGTGAGAGTGAACAGGCTTCTTCTGGGTAAGCTCGCTCCATCGTCGACTTTGTTTCTGTCACCTCTGACATAGACTAAGGTCAAGAGCAAACCCATCACAAAAAAAAAAAAAAATTCGCATAGTTATTGTGTAGTCATTACCTTTTTTTTCCTTAATAAACTTCCAAAGGACTTGCAAACGTTGTACAAAACAAGATCGAAAGTTATAAGTAAAAACCAAAGCGCCTCCTTACAACAAAAAAAAATCTGATGTATGCATGTATTAATGTTTTTTTTTATTTATCACATCATTATCAAATTATTATAATGTATCATTGTAGTAATTAACATTTTTGTAAAATTTTATTGAGCGGCTCGCCAACGCACAGGTAGACCCTAAGAGGTTTTCGTTCTGTGGCGAAAACCAAACAGTAAACTAGGCTAAGTGTTTTCAATCAATCAACTCAGCCTATAACAGTCCACTGCTGGACATAGGCCTCTCCCAGGCTGCGCCACAACACCCTGTCCTCCACTTTCCACATCCAGTCTGTCCCAGCCACCTTTTTAAGGTCGTCGGTCCATCTAGCTGGGGGGCGTCCCACACTACGCTTGCCAATACGCGGTCTCCACTCTAGGACTCGTCTGCTCCACCGGCCATCGGTCCTTCGACAAATATGGCCAGCCCACTGCCACTTCAGCTTGCTTACTCTGCAGGCTATGTCGGTAACTCCGGTTCTCTTCCGGATAACTTCATTTCTGATCTTATCCTTCAAAGAAACTCCAAGCATAGCCCGCTCCATGGCGCGCTGAGCGACCTTGAATTTGTGGACCAGCCCGACTGTCAGTGTCCACGTTTCGGCACCGTATGTCATAACGGGCAGGACGCACTGGTTAAAGACCTTAGTCTTCAAACACTGCGGGATTGGCGACGAGAAGACTTGACGAAGTTTTCCAAACGCTGCCCAACCCAATCGGATCCTCCTGTCGGCTTCTTTCTCAAAGTTGTGTCTACCGAGCTGGATAACTTGTCCTAGGTAGACGTACTCCTTCACAACTTCGAGAAGCGACCCTTCGATATGGATTGGACTCGGCAAGACGTGCGAATTGTACATGACTTTCGTCTTGTCCAAATTCATGCCGAGGCCAACCCGCCGAGAGGCTCCATTTAGGCTGTGCAGCATCTGGTCTAACTGTTCCAGTGTCTCTTCCATTATGACGATGTCATCGGCAAAACGAAGATGTGAGATGTACTCGCCGTTTACGTTGATACCCTGTCCAGTCCAGTCCAGCGTCTTAAAAACGTCCTCCAACGCATTGGTGAAAAGTTTCGGGGATATCACATCCCCTTGTCTCACCCCCCTAAGCAGTTGGATAGGGCCGGTTTTTTTATCCTGGATCTGGACAGTCATCGTTGCAGCGTCATACAAACACCTCAACACTTCGATATAACGCCAGTCAATTCGACATCGTTGCAGAGAGGCCAGAACTGCCCATATTTCGATGGAGTCGAAGGCTTTCTCGTAGTCCACAAATGCCATACACAGCGGCTGGTTGTACTCTTCGGTCTTCTGTACAATCTGCCGAACAGTATGGATGTGGTCCACGGTACTGAAGCCTTTTCGAAAGCCAGCTTGTTCTGGTGGCTGGAACTCGTCAAGTCTTCTGGTGAGACGGTTCGTGACGACTCTCGAGAACAGCTTGTAAACGTGGCTCAGAAGTGAGATGGGTCTATAGTTCTTCAGCAAGGTTTTGTCGCCTTTTTTGAAGAACAGAACCACCGCACCTCTGCTCCACGCCTCCGGCGTTGTACCCTCTTGGATGACGGAGTTGAAGAGACTCGCTAGCTCTATCAGGACTGGAGCCCCGCCCGCTTTAAGGAGCTCTGTCGTTATGCCGTCATCACCAGGTGCCTTGTTGTTCTTTAGCTGCTCGAGAGCCGCCCTAATCTCGCACTGGTCGACATCTGGGATGTCTTCCGTGTAGTGGCGCGTTAGTTCGGCTCGATGGTCATCTTCACTATGCCCCGCTGGTTTCGCCGTCCGCGTTGAGTACAGGTGCCCGTAGAAATCCTCGACTTCCTCAAGTATCTCGGACTTTGAAGTCACGATCCTACCATCCGCAGTTCTCAGTTTCGTCAGATGGGACCTCCCTAATTCCTGAGCGAACACTTTCGACCCTCGGTTCTGCTCAATCGCGACCATAATGTCACGAGTGTTAGAGCACCGAAGGTCGCGTCGCGTCAGCTTTCTAATTTTTAGGTTTAAGGCCCTCTTATCTGACGAAGACGGTGGCGTAGATGGTAACTCTCGTCTTTCCCTCATAAGTCCGAGAGTCTCCGAGGAAAGTTTGGACACCTTAATTTTTCGTTGCGACGGGAAAAGTCTGCGGGACACGACGCGTAGTGCTTTGACCACCTCGTCGGCCTTCTCATCGACAGTGCCTGTGGTTTCCAGGAGGGCGAATCGATTTTGAAGTTCCAGTTGGAACTTTTCGGATCCTAGAGCGGCTTGAAGCTGCGTAGGTCGGAGAGTAGGCCTCATCATGCGGATTCTCTCAGCACGAAAATTGATATTTAGAGTGCCTCGGACAAGCCTGTGATCGCTTCCGGTATTAAACCTGCTGATCACAGAGACATCTCTAAATATGTGCCTCTTATCCGTCATAATGAAGTCTATCTCGTTCCTTGTCACGTTATCGGGGCTCTGCCAGGTCCACTTCCTTTGGGGTTTCTTCTCGAAGAACGAATTCATCAAGAAGAGCCCCTGAGACTCTAAAAAAGTTGACCAGCAATAAGTTTTAGAAATAAATAAATAAATAAATAACAATAATAACATTTATAATATTAAAACTGTTGTTTATTTTATGTTATAGTATAGATTAGAGTCTTAATGCTGTTTTATATTTAAAATATTGTGTTTTTTTATATTTAGGGAACTCAGTAAAGTAGTTATTACTTTTAGATGTTATTCTAAGTACTACTAGTTTTTTTACGTTTTTCATAGTTTAAACATAACATAAATTGTAAGTAAGTTAACTTTAAGACCGTGCTATCAAAATCAAAATATTTAATTTCACATAAACCTACCTGGGCACTTATGAAACGTCAGAAGCTAGATGCACGGTTCCAATTGGTCGTTTCTTATGGAGAAGAGCCGGCAAGAAAGTCCACGGTTACTCTTTTAAAAATAATTGGCTTTTACAATGTTTTCAAATTACAGTGTTAAGGTGCAGATATATGATTTTAGTGACTTTTAAATCTGTTATTACGCCTTCAATTAATGCAAGTAAGTTACGCAAAAAATGTATGTTAAACTAGACCGCATACACATCAATTATATTTGTGAATATTTTAGTATTGTAGTAAAATACTTTATGAAATAAATTCAGGAAGTAAGGTCTACCCAAATATAAAAATCGAAATTACTTCCAAACTGCTAAAGATATTTTCATGGTTTTTTTTGTATGAATAGACTATTTTGTTATCTATAATTCTATCTGTGAATTTTTTCAAATATTCATACTTTTATGACTAAAAATAAATATTCCCTATAAAATCGAACGGAACGGCATGCGGCGCTCTGCGCGGGCGACGGGCGGCAGTGTACCGCTGACCACTGTCACGGGTAGACGCTGACACTTTGCGCGACCGCTGTACTTACGTATTTTTTCAGAACAACTAAAGTTCTGAAAGAGCAATGACGTATACATGAAAGAAACAGGATACTGAGGTAAGTTTCTCATATATTATTATAATATAATGAGGTTAGCTAAATGTTATTTTGATAATAATTTGTGCGCGAGTTTAACCATTATTTACGAGTAAGTTCAAACATAACTTTAGATCCGTATCTAATTTTTTTTTGTTTTTTTTGGAGGATAGGAAATAATACAGATTCCCGAAACGAAAATGCGGAGAGCAAGTAAGTACCTACCTAATAAATTGTAGGCTACCATTTATTATGGTTTTTTGAGGACAATCCCGTTACAGCAGGTTTGAAACTTACCTAGCTTAAAAAAAAACAGGTGTAGTACATTATTAAGATTATGTTTTACTATTTTAGTTGTTGCAACCCGACGGAAGTAAATAATGATAAAAATAATGAAAGAACTGACAATGATTCCCAACATGAAAAAGCGGAGACAAAGTGAGTATTAAATTGTAGATTCTAGGCATACCATTTTTCCGCCTGACGCAGGTCCTCACCGGACACGGCAGCTTCGGGAGGTTCCTGTGTCGGATAAGGCGGGAGGAAACGTCCGGGTGTCACCACTGTGTGGATCGCCCGGAGGACACGGTGGAGCATACGGTGGAGGTCTGCCCGGCTTGGGCAGAGCACCGCCGTGTCCTCGTGGAGGCGATCGGCGGCAGAGACCTCTCGCGTCCGGCCCTGGTTCAGGCCATGGTACGGAGCGAGAGGGCATGGGCAGCCGTCACCTCCTTCTGCGAAGCAGTAATGCTCGCGAAGGAGGAGGCGGGACGGTTGAGGGAAAGGCACGTTTCGCGCATGTCTAGTTTAAATAAACAGGTGCAGCTATTAATAAGATTATGTTTTAATATTTTGGTTTTTGCGACCCGACGGAAATAAATAATGACGAAAATAGTGAAAGAACTGACAATGGTTCGTTATTTATTATATACCATGTAGATTCACAGGTTTTTTTTTATATTTCCAGGACCATCAACTGGAATGGAATCAATGATTTTGGTTGAAGGCAAAATATAGACAAAGAAGAGACAGAGAAACAGGAAGATCAAGACACTCGACAAGAGGAATATTTCGAAAAATGACTACATTTCTACGAAATGTAAAAAAAATAATTAGTACAAACAAATTCACGCCTTCTTCCCAAGGGGAAGGCAAAAACTATAGAAGGCCAGCTGCACGCTTCTTTTAAACCGCACAGTTGCCTGATCACATAATTTTTCAGCCTATCATTTATAGTCACGTCACACATGCTTCGCAAAGAGGCATTTCCGCAGCATTTAGGGCCGATTTTTCAATCATCAGTTAACTTCTATGCGAGGAATAAATATAGCGCTTTGACATATTTTCTATACAAAAGCTGTCAAAACGTCAAACATATTCTTCACATAAAAGTTATCTGGCGATTGAAAAATCGGCCCTTATTCTACTTTTATGCTTCTTTTGCCACACCCAAAATTCATTCACTTCCATGCATAAGCTTAGACACCAGCACACCATTATGAACAGCCAGTCGCGCCTTTTTAGGCATCGACTAGTTGGTTACAATCGCATGTATAGTATTCACTTTATTTCCCGCATTTACTCTCTTTTCCACATCTTCATCAATCTTTCCATCCCTTGTAAACTGACTCCCCAAATATACTAACTTACTCTGGGGGGCGATTCTACTAACAACATTGTTCTAAAATGGTAATTGAATCTCAACTCAATCAGGGTTTTCAAGCGTTTTCATATTTTACTTATGAACAACGTATGATACTTTTTGCTATTGTAGGCATACGTAGGTACCTACCTAGGTACGCACCGGAATATTAATATATTTGATGTTAGAACTAATATTATACGAAAATCATTGAATAGTTATCACATCACACATCATACCGTGATACCTACTGATCCTAAAATTATTTCTTTGTTTCAAGGACATGCAACAGTGATCAGCGACTATTGGCATGGCCACCATGCCATGTAGTTTATTAGTTAGTATAATATTCCATTCCCGCTGTTTATTTTATAGTAAAGTAAATCTATCCGACATTTAAAATCCGTTTCGTTTTACGCGATTCGAACCGCCCAGACTATTTCTCTTAAGAAAATCTGCTAATTTACAATTATTAAAATATACGGAAAAAATCATTTACTTTTCGTGGTAAATATAACGGAAAATAAGTTTTAATGGTTTTATTATTCGTATAAACTTTATTTGTTATTTAACCATTTTTGTTATAGTAATATTATAAACTTACTAATTGAACTATAGGTAACACTCATTCATTGCCATTCATTCCCGTAGTGATTGAGTTGGGTTTCTACTTGGTTACAGTCAGTTACAGTTTCAGTTATTGTCATAGAAATTGTAGAATAGATTTATGGGGGACGAACGAGAGCCGAACGAAACCGAACCATTGATGAGACGGTACAGAGCGTATAACTTTGCAAATTAGTAGAATCGACCCCCTGATCCATACAGCCCATTCCCTCTCTAAATCTTGCTGCACATCTCATATTTTCTCATCTGTCACTAAAGAAATTAATTGTTTTATTTTGGAATTAAATTTATTTATTTATTTAGATTTTTGGCTTTTCATTTCACTTTATATTTTTTCCATAGCTAAAGAGCTCGTTAGTCGCATCACAGTCGCACGGGCCGATCAATTAGGTTAAGATATTCTTGCCGCGGTTGTTCCGTAGATGGGTGAGCATCTTTATGTACCGAGACTCATCCGTGCCTCGTAAAGTCGCGAAAAAAAATCTGCTGTTCTTTACATTTATGTTCGCTTAATTCGTTAAAATGTAGGGACCAGCTGATTTTTTTTCGCGATTTCATGTTTAGTCCAAGTTACTTCATGTTGTGTCCAATATAGTAAAAGTTGTTTATAATGATGAGTACAATGACGAGAGAGGCCGATGGTGTTTAAAATTACACCCTGTTTAAACCAACTTATTCAATGCAAACTATTAAAATAATATAATATATTACAATCTTATTTTATTATCAGAATATTACCTTATTTATGAACACTACATAAAAAAAAATTGGATGGTGATAAAAAATCAGGCAGGACAGTCCACACAATCTGAAACGTATGGTTACCCTACGTTACGTGCGAACGGTTGCGGACTCGCGGGGGGTGACGCAAGCTCCTCCCACTCGCTCAAGGTCGCTGGCATTTACCGTCCTCTTAATAGGTATGGGAGGACAAAAAATAAACGGTCTACAAATCTAGTCTATTAAGCCTACAACGTTCTTACATTTACAAAATTCACAAGAATCTATGTAAAATATTAATAAAATAATAAAAATAAAAACCTAGCACATTAGGTATACCTGCAATGATAGTTGTAAGGGAGATTATGATAAATAAATAAACAAATATTGCATAAGTTTTGACAGCTCATTTGTGTTACATTTCAGGTAACCTTTCACCAATCTGTACCGAACATTAGACGGAAAACATCTTCCATGATAAGAAATTTGAAACAAAAAAAAAACGCTCTCACCTAAAAACAGAGACACCACATCCAAATCTTCTCACATCGTGCCACATAATGCTCGTGGTCACGTATTGGTTAAAGGATAGGGCGGGGCTGTTCGAGGATTATACCCGTAGCTCACAGCTCAAACGCGATGCTATATCGGTTAGCTGCCGCAGGATTACTGCCTTACGGAGCTTGGTTTTCAAATCTATTTCGTGCACATAGGTCAGAGACGCTAGTGTATTTTTTAAAAGGATATGGTGTTTATTTTGTTTTAGTCATCATCATCTGCCTAGCCATTACCCAACTATGTTGGGATCGACTTCCAGCCTGACCGGATGCAGTTGAATACTAGTATATTACATGGAGCGACTGCCTATCGGACCTCCACAACCCAGTTACTGCGTAATACGATACCCCCTGGTTGGCAGACTTTCGGCTTCTGAGGACCCCTAACGACTGTCAATGATCCACGACGAACACGGCCACGATCAAATTCTGCGTACCAAAACTTTACGGTGCTCAAATGAGGTGCTTCCCTCCCAAAAGCATTTTGAAGACGAGCAATGCAGTCTTGCGGAGACAGTGAACTTTTAAAATCATAAAAAGTCATCGCCCTAAAATCTTTTCGCGTTAATTCTATTTTTGCTACGGACGACGAACTTCAACTTGTGATAAAAAACAATTGACACGCGACTTCCCGCCAAAAATATTTTAATCAATTAATGAGCTTCATATGTTTAAAAACATATAACATTCGAAATTCAAACATTTAGGAGCGGCCAGGAGCGCAGATCTTTCAGTGTACTCTATGTACTACTATGGCCGCTATAGCACCAATGAATAAAAATAAAATGAAGTTAAAAATTAAAGGGGGATCAAGAAAGGTAAAAAACCTTTCGGCCGTTTTTTTATAAAGTGTTAGAAAAAAACTGTGTTTAATTTTTTACGGTGGTACGGAACCCTTCGTGTGGGAGTCCGACTCGCACTTAGCCGCATTTAAGTCATGAAACCCATTTAAAAGAGTTTAAAATGCGATTAGCATGGTTTTAATGCCTTTATTGGTTGCTAGGTTCCTGCCGGGTATGTTTGTGCATCCATCGACAGCCGGGACCAACGGCTTAACGTGCTTTCCGAGGCACGGAGGGGTCTTGGTATGTAAAGATGGTCACCCATCTACGGACCAACCGCGGTAAGCGTAGCTTAACCTGATCGATTGACCCGTGCGGCTGTTATTACTTAGCAACAAGTTTTGTTTTAGTCATATTTGTCCTAATGTCCTGTATTAGGACCATCCTGCTATGAGAAGCACTTTTCCTTTAATCAACTAAGAGCGAATCCGAACGCGCTCAGTACATCTAAACGGCGTTCAAAAGTTGGCTGTGTCAATATTACACAGATAATAATGACACTGACAGATCTTATGGTTTATGCGCTGACCGCGTTCGGTTTCATTGGAGAAATTACCCTAACTTTAATATAGCGACAATAATGCTAGATTCAATGGTTGATGTTTTACTCTTTATGACAGACATATTTTATATTATAAATGGATTAACAATTTAATTTGTCGAAGGACCGATAGCCGGTGGAGCAGACTAGTCTTGAAGTGGAGACCGCGTGTCAACAAGCATAGTGTGGGAAGCCCCCCACCTAGATGGACTGACGACCTTAAGCTGGCTGGGACAGACTGGATGCGGGAGGTGGAGGACAGGGTGTTGTGGCTCAGCTTGGGAGCGGCCAATGTCCAACAGTGGACTGTTATAATGCTGAGTTGATTGATTGAAATGGATTAACAGAGGTCATCCCACATGTGCAATATTCAACGATAACAAAGCTTACAAAAACACATCACATAATAATCAACACTTGCCTCAATAACTTTGTACACCTGTAGCCACAAAAAGGTCATATTCAATTAAATAGTGCTTTATCAAAATGAAGATCACTCCCCAAAAAATGAAACGTTCATTGAAAATCATTGCAGCGTAAAAACACATCAGCTTACTGAACGAACGAAAATAATAAAATTATTTTATTTATTACTGCTCCGAAAAACCGATAAAAGATAATCAGATAAAGGTTTTAATTCGACAAGAAAAAAACAAATTAATAAAGTTCGCATATAGTCTGTGGGAATTTTGACAGTTGTGTGCGAGCGAGACACAGGATAAAATAAGTTGGGATGACACAAGTGGCGGGGATTAGGAAGGATTTTCAACGTGATTTTTTTATGAAACAAGAGGAGTTTGATCTAGTTAGAGGCAAAAGAAACAAAGCGGGGTTAATTTAAACTGTTTCATAATGGGAACACATTTTGGGTAGGTAAGTAGGTACGAATAATCTTAGAATTAAGGCTCATCAAGGTGAATATTTTTGTACTATTTACGTGTTTTTAACGTAAAACGTAAAAAAAAGTACCGTAACGTACGTAAATGATACTTACCGAAACCTACTAGCAATCATGATCAAACTATAATAAGGATTTTCCCGCCTCGCATTATTTATCTTAGCTTTTCCTTAGTCCATCTCAAACTGTATTTCTTCCTTATGTAGCGTAAGAAAGATTATAATAATCTACTAACCATGATCGTGGGTCTGCAACAACCTACTCAAACAAACAGCCACTTGCTTCACCCACACATTCATCCTAATCACTGAAACCTTGCTCTAGGCTAGCAGACCATCCAACGTGTTATCGATCTCCAATCAGCCGTGAGCCGAAAAAGTGCGGTCTGTAAGCGGTTTATCACTTGGCAACTAAACCCGCTTGATCGAGTTAAGCTCCAAGATTCGAACAATTGGAGACGCGTCGTCGTTGTCCCGCATTCGTTTGCAGCACGTGAGGTGGCTGCCAAACAGAATGTAGAGGTAGAAATATACAAAGCTGACAGTTGGGTGACGTTTAGGGTGGAAGACACGGGGACGATACGATTCGTCATGCATAAGTGCAGAATGTCGAATGGAACGATGGCGTGGCAAACGAAGAACACTGTTAAAATCCCTACACAAGCTGAAAATTACCGACCAAATTCTGATAATTTAGCTGCATTAGGTGATGTGGAAACCTTACATTTACTAAAAAATAATTACGAAGAAGAGCAAGTACAAACTAAATATAACTGCTTCTGGGTCAACTTAATTTGTTTTAAACTTTGATAATTTTGACAAGTCACTGTGTGTTCGGTACAATATTTGCAACCGAATAGCTTCAAATTCAAATTCAAATTAATTTATTGTAGAACATAGGTAAAGTAAGATGATACAATATAGTTATGCATATAGGTCTGCTATGTCTCGCCATTGAGGCATACAAAATTCATAATACGTTACAGGATAAGAACAATTAAACACTAAGTAATTTAAAATACAACAATAATAATCATTAGCAACAATATAATTATTTGAAAAATTGTGATTTGTTATTATTATTTACATATTATTCATTATTATATATGTCAGATTACATGTCACATTGTATGTCAAATTAAATGTCAATTATATGTCAGATTCCAAATTATTCTTCAAATTCACTGCGTGAGTTTATCAGTAGTTTACATTTAATTTTCATTACTGCTTTGTCATATTAAATGTCGACTGGTTCAGTGTTTTGTCATTTAAAAATTCTTTAATAGAATAATAACATTTAGCTATAAGGAATTGATGTAGCTTCTTTTTTAAAGTATTTATGTCACTTATATTTCTCAATAAAGGTGGAAGGCTATTATATATATGTGGACCCATACAAAAGATGCTCTTATGCAAAAGTTTTGTTTTGCTAGGTACAATGCGCAATTTGTCTTTGTGTCTGGTCCTAGTATAAAATTCAAATAAATTAAGATTTGATTTTATGAACATTATGGTTTCATAAATGTATACACTAGGGAGAGTTAATATTTTTAAATTTATGAAATGTGGCTTACATGAATCCATCCGTTGTAGATTGCACATTGATCTAATACAGCTTAGCTCTTTTAATAGGTTCTAGTTTGGATTAGATTTACTTTTTGAAATGATTGTACTATGAAATATAACTTTTGAAACCATATTATCCCGTATCCTTCAACCAGTTATAAAACAATAACCAATCTGATGTAATCCTTTTTTTTTTTGTTCCGGCGTGGTAAATCCTCATAGATGTCCTCCGCCCTGGGGTAGGCGGAGGGGTCTGTCAGACTCTTACTGACTAAAAACCACCCCGGTGTTCCCCTCCCACACTGACGTCTGAAAGGGGCGCGCGTGGAACACTACGCGCTGCCACCTCGGGTCCAGTGTGATGGGGGGCGGCGGACGTCCGCCGTCCCTGGACCCATGTAGGGGGGCCGGAAGAGGACGTTGTCTGCCCTCTGCCGACGCCCAGTGCGCCTGCTGCGGGCCGGGTGAGCGAAAGAGATCTCCCGCTCCCGTTCCACAGCCTCCTTCTGCGACACGACTGTTTCGCAGAAGGATACCACCGCGTCCCAGGACTCCTCACTGCCGACCATCGACTCGACCACGGCCGGCAGCGACAGGTCACTGCCCACTCCTGAGATGAGGGCACGGCGTGGCTCCTCCTAAGCGGCACACTCTGCCAGCGTATGCTGCGCCGTGTCCTACCGACAGTCGACGCAGTGGTGACACCGGGCGTCCGGCTCCCTGTTTATGCGACACAGGTACTTCCCGAAGCAACCATGCCCCGAGAGAACCTGCGTCACCCGAAACGACAGGGAGCCGTGCCTCCGCCACCAGGGCTGCGCGGAGCTGTGACCGACGCAACTCCATATGTCGCTGCATCAGCCACTCGCCCCGCGCCCTCGCTTCCTCGCGCCACCGGTACAGCGACGCGAGTACTTTCGCCTCGAGGTCCCAAGGCGGGGATCCGGCCAGTACGCAAACCGGCTCGAAGGAGATCGTGCGATATCCCCTGATGACTCTGACGGCCATCGCTCTCTGCGGCTTTCGCAGGACAATCTGATGTAATCCTAAATCAACCAAATATCCAACAACCCAGAAATCAGTGCTGTACCACGAGCAAGCACTGAATTTTACATTATTACTGCCTTTTTCTCTTTACCTAAGACTTGGACAGTTAAATGAACAAGAATGAGTTGTTTGATCCAGGGATACACACTGAACATGTATTTTTCACCATTTAGAGGACATTCCTAAAAAAAAATTAAACCATTGTTTCAGCTATTTCAACCGTACAGTATAAAAGTCCCAGGCATTCAAGCGGCTCACTACAAACTCGGCTGGAGTGTCTCTAACAACCGGCCGTGGACCCGCAAATACGGATTTACTTAAGTTTGTCCATTTTATCCACTTTGCTCACTAAACTATTATGATAATCGGTTCCAGTGGCCAGCGGTTTGGATATTATTTTTGGTGTATTATTGAAAGAGGATACGATGATATTGGGTTTGATTGGATTTTATTATAAGTAATCCCGCTTTTTCAGCATCTTGAAGTCATTACGTATGATGCCGATCTTGATGATTGAGCAGAACCTACAATTACAGGCAGATTGTATGAGTTTGTTTAACGTCCCACAACATTCAAGGTAAATTCGAAACAATGCAAATTCGTTATCTTCACTACGAATTTTTCATGTAAATGCGAAATATTCCAACAAAGTCAAAGCTTTCCGTAAAATAAGTAAACCTTTGATATTTTATTGATTGCTCCACCTTTAGAGGCTCATTATACTTCGAAATTCAACGGAAAGGCGAGCCAACCCGTCAAATTTGAATTTCCGTACCGCAAATTAAGAGAAGGAAAGGAGATGTTCTTTCAAGGGGAGTAAGCGAAATAGAAAATGTTATTCGGAATAAAAATGTGACTGACGAATTCAGCTACTTACATATTTTTGAGCCATCAAAAGGAGTCGATGGTTCTCGAATAATTTTGAATTGAGAATACGCTTTGGCGCCAAACGCCTTTTGTGCAATCAATATTCAATGTTGGCAACACTACTCTTCCAAGTTTGAATTTGAAATTTATCATTTGAATTTTCTATCGGAAGACGTTTCGTGTGAAAATTCGTTGATAATGTATGCAGGGTCAAAGGTTTCTTTTAGAAACTTAGTATTTATTAGAGGATCACAATCACATACCATGTTTGACCCCAATAACTTTAGAACTCTCAGTTTAATATTACATAGCAATTTGAACTGTATGATTTCTGATCAAAATCATCCTGATATATTAAGTTATTAAAATTAGTGGTGTAATTAGGTACCTACTATCAGATGCAATGCTATACATGAGGACCTAATGATTTTCCAAGTTGTTAAAAGCATCCAATTTTCCACCATTTTAATTTGATGCTGGACCTATTCTTCCACTGCTTACAGTGCGGCTGCCGAGAGAATAGGTTCCTGACCCTTGTCAGTGTCATACAAACGAGTGTTTTACGAATTTAAACTTTAGCCGTATTTACAAAAGAAGGTTTATATCTTCAGACCTAAGTTTGAACTATTGAGCCATTTTTTAATTTTGAACTTTATTCCGACTACGTTAAAGTTCTTAATGCAAAACTGGAAATCTAGTACCGGACTAAGTACTCAGTTTTGTATGAAGAACTGTATTTCAAACGTAGTAACGTTCTTATTACAAAACTGGCTCGATGGTTTAAACCATCTTAAAATAAATCTTGCTTTTGTAATGACTAATGACACCATAGTAGTTCTTAATCTTGTACAGCAGCAGCGGTGTCAGAAACCCAATCTCCCAGTGGTCAGAATATAGTAAATTAACTTTTTACTTCAACCAACCTCTATAACTTTGTGTTGCTCATCCCGCCATTCGTATATTCTAAGCACAAAGTAATAAATCGTAAAGACTGTGAGGTACCTAGGTACTGGTTACGATAAAAACCGACAAAACTTCCCAGTATTGCCATCTGTTCTACCAGAATGGTAGCCTTGGAGTTTAAACAATGGTTAACAACGAACAAAAATAGTAGGGTTTACCATTTTCACCGAACAGTGTAGTACCCCTCGTAGCGACGTCACCGCAACAACAGTAGATAGCGTTGTACACAAACAGTTCCAAAGCGACGTCAGTCGACCTGTCTCTGAACTATTTTACAAAAGTTTCGGACAGCGCAGCGCCATCTATTGGTTATATTCGGAACGAAGCACTGAGCTTTTTGTTTGAGCTTTTGATGCTCTATCGGTTCCATCGGGTCACGTGCAACGAGCTTTCGTTGTGGGGTTGGGCATTGCGAGATTTATGGAAATTTAAAGATAGATGGCGCTGTGTGTCTTGATGTAAGGTTGTTTTACCTTTTGTTCTTTGTAAGCTAGTATTTCTTCTAGCCGTAGTCGTAACTATTATGATTATTATTTCACGTTGTCTAACGACGTTTTAAAAGTGATTTCAGTTTCATACCTAATTCATTGATTGGAAGAAAGGCAAACTATGCTTAGAAGTTCTATTAAGAGTTGCATTTCAATAAAACTTGTAATTTTAACCGTTATTTTAATTTCAAGATTTTGCTGATTCTATTATTATTTTAAGTCACCCATAAGTTATGAGGCCGATTATGGCATTTATATATATATATATATGTATATGTTTTAAATGTATGTTATTTGCCACATAACAAGACCTAATTTTCATTCCAATTAACGATCTTCACACGCTAATTTCTCTCTTAACACTTTTAAAATATTCTGTTTGCTCTTCAATTGTTTCAATTTCTAGTCTCATTAGAACAAAAAATTAAAGGAGGAAACGTAATTAATATTAATTGGTACGCATCCTATGGCCCTGTATGGCCCATATGATGTATCACCATGATGTATGGGGTAGCTTCATTCTCCAGTAACCCGCGGACTGCCGCGACGCGCGCACGTTCATTCTCATTCATTTGTTTCTCGAAAAACATCGCGATAAACACTGAATGAAGTTTTAGTGAATTTTTGATCAGTGATGATTTTGAAAAGGACTTTGAGGATTTTGTTCTTTCTTGTCATGTGTGCTAGAAGTGTCATGAATGGAGGTATGATGGTTTTCTTAGTTATTTACCTATATGATTTAAAAATATCTGATTGTCATTTTGTTTTTTAAGGGGAGCTTTTTGTATAAACCCTTTGACCGCTTGAGTCATACGTGAGGGAACGTTTGTAGGTTGGCAGCTGTTTAAAAATATAATAGTGAGTGTATATATCTTTAATTTAACAGTGATCGGATTTTGTTTTATTTAAATTACAAAACGGTTGTTAAAGCTTTTTCATATATAACTTTAAAAGCTTGATTTTGCGATTCAGGACCTAAAGGCTATCTACACAAATTTCAAATATGTATATCTCTTCTAGATTATAGGCATCTCCTTGCACTGACACAAATCCGATTGGTTTAAGGACTATAATGCATCAAAATGTTAACAATTCAAATATAGTAACATTTAAGAATGGTGTCTATGCAATTTATATTTCAAGAGCTCTATTTAAAACACATACTTACCTAATCATGTATGAATGGACGTCTAAGTGTGGCTGTAATAGGCCATTGAGAACAGTAGCCACAAGATTATACCACTAATTGAATCGATTACCACTTGAACTCATCCAATTATAATGTAAAGGATGTATGCTTCAATTATAACTGTAATGGCGTAGCAAAGACCGTTTATGATCATATCCTGTATATAATTCTTATCTCATCATTCTCCTGCCCTTATCCCAATTTATTTGTGGTCGGCGCAACATGTCCCTTTCGTCCATACTTCTCTATTAGTTGTCATCTCGGTAGTCACCCCCTTTCTAGCCATATCATCTTTTACACAGTCCATCCATTGTTTCTTTGGTCTTCCCCTACTCTTATAGCCATCCACATTCATACTCAAAACTTTCCTCACGACATTTTCCTCATTCACATCACATGCCCATACCTTGACAATCGATTTCCACACAACTTTACAGACACCGGCGCCACTTGCAGACTTCCTCTTATGTACTGATTTCTTATCCAATCCATTCCTGTCACACTAGACATCCCTCTTAGCATTCTCATCGACGCGTTTTTGATTGCATGTTGTTATTAGCAGGTATAAAAGACGCTGCAGCTTCTTTTGAGATAATGCCATAGTCACCTTAAGGTAAACCCCCGTAACGTAACAGTAGTTCCCGTTTAAAAATAGGGATAGGTAGGTTCCCTATTTTTAACCGGGAACTACTGTTACGTTACGGGAACCAGAAACACCTTCAAGCTGAACGAAGAAGTCCCGATGTCAGCAAGGGTATTTAGGTGTAATAGTTAATGGACATAAAGATTAAACATAAGCTCTGTGTTAATACTAAATTCTGACTGCGTAGGTATATTTGGCTAGAATGAAAACCGAACATTACAATGTTGAGAAAAATCAATGGATCTTTCAGAGATACAATAGCAGCCCGCAGATTCACAGCTATTCGATGCTTGTCAGTTGTCATAGTTACAACGAATCTCGGGGAGATAAAGCCGTGATCCCCTCGCATGACAAGATTTGTAATTTGAGTAGGCTATTGTGATGAATGCAGCTGCCCATCCACCTGCAAAATATACTCTTATTTCATATATTCAGTGGTGTACAATATGTAATCTTTGTAATCTCGTTGTTCAATTGTAAGTTTCTTGTTATTCACGGGTTATTGAGATTGTACAACACAAGTTGTTAAATGGGAATTTTAGTCCAAAGTGCCTTTGTTTGTAGCATTAAGACTCTTGATTAAATTAGATTCTATGAGTCAGGTAATAGCATACCTGTAGGTGCAGCCCCATATGAACCAGAGAGCGATAAGTCGTGAGTCCCCAAAATAAGTAAATATGTCATTCGATAAACTATTTAATTTACCACTCAATAAGTTACCATCTAGAAAACAAGCAGATAGACTAAAAGGAACCTTAAATGAACCTAATCCAATATGTCAACGCCAAGAGCTCTCCGATTGATTACATTCAAAGTACGTCGTTACCGATATGAGTGAAAATATGGAATGTATCTGCTGCTTATTATTCCGCGCAAGTGTTGGTCCTGAGAGGAACAGGTTACTACGCGCGTAAGCGATGGATTGACATCCTGTCAGTATCAGCTCAGTACTTATTGTATGCATGGTATGTTACGTGTGATATGATTGGCGAGGAGAATAGCAGTATTATGAGAACTTTATCCAAGTTTTTATGGTAGGATAAAAGTGTCACTACTTGTATACCTACTCCATTCATTATCTGAACCCATGTGGACTGTAAGTCTACCTAAGTAAATTTGTTTCAGCAGGCTTAGCACGTCTCTTTCTATTTCTTCTCTACTGTATGAATAGAAATCGCTTGTCTACCGAAAGTGTTCTACTGTCTACATGGAAACATCATTTTTATCTACTCTTCCGTCGACAAAACGCTCGTCTACGGTTCTTGCGCGAAGCCTGCTGCTCATGGTTCACGTCTATACTCGTAGTGTAGGTAACATCCGTCATTTATTTGTGATTTGCCCGCATTTCTAAAACACTCGCGTTCAGAGTGTCTTTCCCCCTGTCTTTAACTTTACATAAACTTGGGTTACTGGTGTAAGCTATCCAGCAATAGCTAGGAGGTAAATCTACACATGCACCTTCAAATTATGCTATTATATCGTGTCATGCTCCGCAGCAGAACCACTTTGTCTATATTATGTAAAAATTACAGGATACAATGTAGATAATGTCCATATTTTGGTAGCTTAATATCAAAAATTGTATATTGTCAGTATTTTCTGAGCTTTATTTTAAAACTTTTTCAATTTCTTTGTCTGCATCACATCTATCGTGAATTGTGTGGTAGCTGTCGTTTGATCTCCTCAATCTAAAGGGAGGCCAGCTTTTCACAGTATGGAGTTATTAGTGTGATGGATGCTGCTAATCCACTTCACATAATCTCTGAGTCGCCACTTATGACGCCCTAGGAGGCGTTAAACCAAAGAGCGTAGGTAGGTTGAGGGGAAGCCTCACGAAGGGTTACGCACTCTAGGTACTTTTGGATAAATGAGTATATGTATTAAATTTGGGGCATTTTTTTTTTGGGTGGGAAGTTATCAAATAATTTCTCCCGCTCTGGCAGGAGCGGGAGGGTGACTCAGACTCTTACTGACCAAAACCCATCTGTGTTCCTTCCGTTGCCTGTGTTGTAACCTTTTCGGACTTATCCTTACCGGACTTACCCCTTACCCTTATCGGACGGCGAGCTACCTATTGCTCACAGTCCGCCAGCCCTTATTTTGGGCCTGAAATTGATTTGAAGAGTATTGTTTTTATTTCAGACTTTTTTAAACCCATAATTAAAAAGAACAATATTCTCAATAATTAATTACAATCTAGCATACCTATAAGACTAATAAGCAATTTTATTAGTTCATTGGGACCCGAAACCTATGTATCCTAAATTGGCGGGATCAATCGAAAGCTTATTATGGCAATTCCATCACTTTTGAACCTTTCAATTTCATCCAAAAGTCAGAAATAAACACAACCCAATAATTACTGCACTAAACACCATCTAATTTGCCAAAGATAATAAATTCTGACGTAATATCCTGTACCTATTCATAATCCAACACGGTTTAAAAGGAAGTTGCGCAACAAGACATAGTTACTTACATGGAGTTAACATCCTAAATTTATTAAAGCCCGAGTTTCATCCTCTCTTATTAACAGCAGTGGTAAGACGTGTACCTAAACGGTTAGCTGTTTTTGTATTCGTTGCGTTAAATGTCAATTTGTACTTTGTGTATCTTGACTAATTCATTGATAATGCTCCCTTTTGTGGTTGGGACGACACAGCATCGCATCCAACTTCCAACTTTTAATAATTGCTTGTAGATGGAAATAAAACTTATGGCACCATTCAATCAAAATAGCTACACCTGACTATGGTATTTAATTATACAAGGCAGACAGTTATGTAAAAAAAACAGGCAATAGATTAAAAAAACCAGCCAAGTGTGTGTCGAACCACGCACTCTGAAAGGTTTCATAGTTGGGATAAATTTATCCCAAGAACAAACTTAACATTGTTGTTGAATAGTACGTTCCTCCATACAATCCAATTGCAAATGTAAGTTTGTACGCACAATATTGAGAGATTTACCAAGTTATTTTTTTATTATAGACTTGTAATTTATAAGTAAATAACTATTTTCTGTATTTTTATTTTTATTTTAGGGTCAGTAGTTATGGTGATAAGGGGGAGGGGGATGGTCAATTTTCATCAATATTTTTAAATAACTTTAAAACTATTTATTTTAAAATTATACAAAATATATTTACCCTCACAACCCCAACAAGCCCTTTCATTTGATATGTTATTTGCTATAAGTGTTTTAATAAGTGTGTGAATTTGCTTATTTGATAAAAGGTTTTTTTAATCTGAGGGTCACTCATATTAAAAAATCATTTATTAACGGACATTTATATAACGAACATTTATATACGGACGTGTATACGTCCGTATTTGGGTCATAGAAATTCATAAGTGTACCCAATTTCAACTTAATCGTTCCAGTAGATTCGGAGCAAATTAGCTGTGACAGACGGACAGACAGACACACGAGTGATCCTATAAGGGTTTCGTTTTTTTACTTTTGAGGTACGGAACCCTAAAAACAACAGGTTATTTTGCGATACACCTACTTAGATACTAAATACAAGGTGGGTAGTCTTGCTAAACTGATTCTGACATTAAATCCCGCAAGTAGACAGATCACTTACTGTTCGTTGAACTGATGTAAAAGAAAGCATTGACGACCGATGTTCTGTTAAGGCGCTGCCAAGACCCAATTGACCAAAATTGGCTTCGCTTAAGAAAAAATATTGCCAAATCTGTACAGTTTGTGGTAGCGGAAAAAATATATGTTAATTTTGAACATATTTCCCAGAACTTGGTTGTTACCAAAACACGTTTTGAAAACAAAATCTTGATACAAACTAACGTTAAACTAACCTCTTACTTTGAGTTCTAATCCAAAATATCTGTATCAAATATTAACATACGTTACGTATTTAATTATTAAAAAAACGTCTTATTTGAATGCAGAACTTGGTTGTTTTTTATTTTCGATTACTCAACTCAATTTTGAGTAAATAGATAATTACTTCATATTTTGCAATAAATTACAAGCGTTGTGTCATCGCGCTTCTCTTTCTTTTCTATGGAATTTGACAGTGACCGTGGTTTAGGTGTTGTCAGCGACTTAAAGCCAAACTATTTTCCTGCTAAAGCTGATATTTGGTATGGTTTTGTTAGTCATATTTTCCGTGAACATTATCGCTTCTGAGTCATAAAGCTCTACGCATAAGACTCCTGAAATCATAACTTATTTAATAGCTTTGTTTACCTCGTAAAACTTCATCTTGAAACAGGTTGACATCACTCTACTCAAGTACCAATTACACTAACTTTTTAATAGTCGTCAGCTTGTTTATTGGATAATAATAAAATTACATTGTATGAGTGCTTCAATTACGTACCTAAAAATAAGTCTCAAGACGAGCGAAACGATTTCTGTGACCAGTCGCAGTTTTCAATTATAGGGCTGAGACACGCAATCGCGATTATTTTCATTACCTCATTTAAAAATCGTAAGTGGTCCGAAATTGTTATGGTAATCGGGGTATTTTTAGTCTGTTGACAACTTTATGGAAGGTGAGCAATTGCTAGTACCTCCTGCTCGTCAGTGGCAATGTTTAAGACCATTATTAGAAGCTAAATTAATTCAACAAACAGTAAAATAAAATACCTATGTTTGGATTTGGGGCAAATCCTTAATCGACACTTTCGTGATCCTAAACATGATTCATCTTAAATGTCATTCACGTATTAATCATAATAACTTCTCAAAAAACCACCTTATCAAGAACAAAACAGTTTACACACTACGCGGGCTCCATCTGCATAATCGTGTTGAGTCGCGTTTCGTTTCGGTGCGTTCCAGGGTGCGCTGTTCAAATCACGTTAGTCGTACACTTCACTCACTGTCCTGCCACAGTGTGCGCTCACCCTAACCACAGAATAGATTGGTACAGAAGGTGAGCTCCTTTCAATGAGCAAAAACGCACGCACATATTGACTCGACTTACGTACAGCGGACGGCATTTGTTTGATGAGACAGTTTGAGATCTCCGTACGTAGGTACGAGTCTATGTGTGCGTGCACCTGTTTATACTCGTGCAAGCTGGCCTTCTGTACTTATCTATTCTGTGCCCTAATACTGTTTGTGGCAAGTCTGTGTACGATTACTATAACGCGTCGTTGATTTCTGTGTGTAACCGACCGTATGGGATTGACAGGTGGTTAAGGATATTGGGTTGGGTAGCGATAGCCTTTAGTGGTGATGGTGAATTTAATGATATGATTGGGCTAGAATGTTTGATACAGCATTAGTATTATTGTTGTTTGATTGTAGGTAAGCGTTATGGTACATTGCCATGTCTGTATACCACTGTTCGCGATGGAACAAAAGATTTATGTTTCGTTTGAAGTTTGGGTTCGATGAAAGTACAGACAGTTAGAAGTTATAAAAGGTATAATTACTTGTCTTTACAATGGTGACTTAGTTACTGGTAAACGTAGGTTATGTTGAAATAAATTAATAACGTAGACTGTTGTTTGATGGGAGGAAGGAAGTGAAGTGTCGCCATTGCGCTGCGCCGGCGCTAGTGCGTTCCGCTCGCTAGTGATGTGCTTCGTTGGTTACGATTGGGCTTGCTTAGTCGATTAGCTGATGAGCGGGGCACGAGCACCACTATTTTATTGCTCAAGTTTTTAACCATTATTTTATAAACAGTCAACACCGAAGAAACACACCAAATAAAGAAAAGAGAGTTTTAATAAATAATATGTATAAAGAAAAGACAATAATTAACATTGTCTTTTCTATATATTATTTACTAAATCTCTCTTTTCTTTATTTGTTGTGTTTCTTGCTCTGTATATTATTATGTAATGTGTATTTATTTCGAAAACTATTTGTAATACCTAGTACTTCTTACAAGTTATAACTGTCCTGCTCAATTGATTAATCATAGATCAAAAAGTAATTTATTCATACATTTTAACTACGGTATCTTGGTTCATGAATCACCTATGGGCATCCTTGACTACGCCATTATCTAGTCTATTTTCATATCACAGATATGCGCGCTTAAATATTTATGATCTTAGTTAAAACATGCAGTTGCACCGACTGAGCTTACTCGCTGTTATCTTAACTATTTATCAACGAAAAGACGGCTACCTGATGTGGGCTAAAGGCGTTCTTTGATGTACCGACGAATGGAAGCTAAAATGTTTAGTATTTTTAATAGAATTTTTATCTACTTCATACATAAATCTTAAAATTAACACTGTGCGTGTACCATCACCATTCCTTATGGCATTTGAATGCTTGCAGCGTAATGACGAATAGGATATGAACCCACTTTAAGTTAAGAAAAACTCAATAGTGGCCAGCACACCAGGCAGTGGGACAGTATGGGAAAGAAAACCAACGTGTAATAAACAAAAAAAAATAAAATCATTTAATTCAGACCATTAGTCCATTTGGTTTAGTATACAAACAACTTATAAACTAATGTTAGTACTTAAATTTTACCAGAAGATAATTATAAGTTCATTATTACACACCAAATCCACTCAGTGGCGTGTAGGCGTATCCAATGTCCCAGCATCGGGCTGTCCCACCTGTCCGCTGTAACCTTTAGAATGCTGTTGGGGCTGGCGCGAATCCGGCGCATGATGGATGCGCAGCGATTACGCATGAGTGGAGGAAATCCATCTATTCCTGCCTCTGCAAACATGCCCGAAGCACTGCAGTAGCGCGGCAACCCCATCATCATTGAATGCATTATTGTACTGTACGCGCAGAGCGTTGTATGCCCTGTCCGTGTAGTTAACCCACATACTGCATGCATACAACGACTTGCAGTACGCTGTAAACAGCGTCGTGCATTTCCAAAATCTGCGAGCCAACATATTGCAGCGGACAGCCAACGCTCTGCGCTCACGCTCAATGTCCAGGTTGCCTTTTAGGCCTTCGGAGACCCAGTTGCCAAGATACCTAAACTTAGTGACTTGTTTTAAGGAACTTCCACAAAGTTTCAACTGTGGCACAATGGGGTAGATTTTAGTACCGGCCTTTTACACTAGTACCTCACTTTTCTTAACATTGTATCTGAGCCCATGGGCCTCCGCGTACCTTTCAAACTAAGATTAAAGTAATAAATTAAAAACTTATCAATTTGTTTCAGACCCAGAACATACAACAAAAGAAACGAGGCCAGAATACATACACCCAGATGGTCTTCTAAACTTCGATCCATACCTCTCCGACTTCAAAGCTGATACTGAGGAAGAAGACGACTACATACCGTTACCAGAAAACGATGAAACAATAGACGGACTACCAATATTCCTTTTAGAACCTAAAAACTCATATGTCCTTAGAAATAGACCAGCTAATCTACTTTGTAGGGCAGCCAATGCTCTTCAAGTCTATTTCAAATGCAATGATGTAAGATCTGATAAAACTGTTCAGTTAGAACATGTGGATCCTCATAATGGAGTAAGGGTTGTTGAAGCAGAACTCAATGTGTCCAGAAATGAGCTGGATGGATCCAATAAGAAGTATAGCTGTGAGTGTTATGCGTGGAACAGTAAAGGCAGGATAAGGAGTCAGGGTGTTTTGATTGAATTTGCTTGTAAGTACTTAATTATTGTTGTTTATCTACGTACTTATTAGGAAATTATCTTTTTGTCAATCTGTGAAAAAGTCTAACCTATAATCTCAACTCTTTTCTATATTGTGTAGGTTTTTAGTCTTCTAATGTCTTAGAATTCTGTATTTTCTTGTGCATTAATAAATCCTGAACAATAAATTTATTATTGCATGCTTTTCGTTAAATCAATCGTGGAATCTGTTTTAAACTAAGTTTTTTCCAGTTAGTAGCAAGTATATTTTGTTGTATCTCTAAATGAAAACAAACCTATTATCACTTAAAATCGATGCTCATAACGCAGTTGGTCCTACTTCTAACCGACTCGTATGCACCATTCACAATGTCGTTTGGCAAATTCTCCCGCCAAGAAGTGTTTTCCCCAGCCAACTGGGTCTACGTGCCAAGTTAGCTGTAAACTTTGAACACTAGACTTTAGTGCATTATTTTCCAAGTTAAAACTTTGGGGACGCTGAAGTTTAAGTTAAAAAGTGCCGTTTGGAATTTAAAATTTTATGTTGGTTTTTTGTACGTGGAAGGCAACTAAAATCGTTCTTAAGTCTATAATTATAACACAAAAGTAATTAAAATAATTAATTAAAATAATTATAAAACAATAATTAAGTATTAGCAAAAGAGAATACAAGTTGTTTGTTGCTTAGCAACCTACTATCAAACGTAGGACTACTACTTAATATAATGCGGTATCTACAATCTACATACGTTTACGTTATACCTAGTGAATTTAGAATTCATGCGGTCTAATGATACAGCCCTTAGGGACACCAATTTCAGAGAACAAGAGAACAAAAACGTTACTATTACTGTTCGCTCTTATCAACTCCCAAGGTGGAATGAATTTGGGTGAAACAGAAATATGATTGATCACAGTCCCATCGAACAAATATTTTTTGTTTCCTCTTTAAAAACATTCACCGTTAACCGGAGCATGCCCTTTCTCATAAATATTCCCCATCCAACAGGTAAAATTAAAAACTTTACGATCATCATAAGTAGAACTAAGAGCCGTGCCGCGTTCAGTTTTGTTTTCATTAATATATTTTGTTTAAAGTTAATAGTTTCCGCTGCTTAACGATGTTCTCGTTGATATCATTAACATTCAAATGTTTCTATTATTTAGTAAACGATACGCATGAAGCAGTTTTGAGACCAACATTTTTATAAATTATGCTAACGAGAAGTTTTATCAATTTTATAAAAATGTTCTGGTATTGAAAGTTATGACATAATCGGAGGGCCGCGGGCAGAGATATACCCACTGGAATAACTGTAATCGAAATTGGACAGATACGGTTTAATATTACCAAAAAGCGAACATGGAAGCGAAGCTGACACTAAAATTCTTATATAGCCTGAATTGGTAGAAAGATTAGCCACCAACACTAGTCAAGCAAGATAACGTTGAATCAATAGTCCCTACATCAAATCACAAGAACAAGTTATACGCCGCTGTGCGACTAATTTAATTTAATTTACCCTTCTTAGCCTTATATGCAGTGAACTGAATTGTAAGCGGTCACACGAGTTATGTCAAAGAAGACTCGTATAACAGTATCGTGTTAGGTTTACAGGACAGGTTGCGTCGCTTACTGGTGCTTAAACTTGTTTTTGTCTCTTGGAACCTGTGCTTATGTCTTACAGTTTAGCACTATGTTTATTATAGACCATCTTTGTGGGTAATCGTCGTGTTTCTTACTGAGAGTTTATTTTGATAGAACGTATGTTTTGCTCAGTAGCAAGTGCGTGGACAATTTCTTTATGATATATCTTTGGCCTTCAGAATTATATGTCAACAGATTTCCTTGATTATTTTCATATATCTAAGACTTGAATTTGAAATTCAATTGTACTTTGTCGCACGAAACGATAATATAATGAAGCAGCATAATAACTTCATAATTAAATGACGACGGATCTTCGAAAATAAAATGAAACAACAGACAAACGTAACACAAAACTCCGAAACGTAACGCATAAATAATTGTAACAATAAGAAGAAGGACGAAAATAAAGTGGAGTGCAGACAATTAAGGGGCACGCCTATTGTCTAGAAATAAACACCCCACGCCACGACTCGACACGCCATGTTAACGAAAGAAATAATCAACAAAATGACACTTCAGAAAGCTGGAATATTTTAACGACTTTATTACTTTTCAATGGAATTGAAGATGTGTAGGTTTGGACGTGTGGAAAGGATGTGGGAGGCAAGAGAGAAAATAGAATGCTCATGTATCAAATTAGGATTGGAGGTAAATTTTGTGAAATTAAATATTCTATTGTAGCTTCTTTTATAAAAAAAAAACACTATAATAACAAAAAAAAATAACTTTAGTTTCGGTGTGGGGTGGTTTTGTATTGTCGTTTTTCACCACCGACTTCCAAAATGAAAGTTATTCTTCAATAAGCAGTGTTATTTTTGGAAGCCGGTTGCCCTTTTTCGTTAAAAATGTTTTTATTTTTCACTTGTTAGTTGTGGTACCTACCCCACACAAATTCGTATACCAGTACTTGCTATGTAAATATCAGTAAAGTGGAAAAAATACGTATTATTGATGCTAACTCAAAAACTACCGATGCAAACAAGGTTAATAAAATTTACCGCCGACCACCGCGCAAGCTACTTCTACCAAAAGAAAAAAGTATTTTAAAGTCGGTTTCTAACTGACGAAAATAAGAAGTCGGTTATTAATAAGATAATTATATTTCAAAATGAAAGCCTTTATTTACACAAAGATTTTCAAGTGGAAACTTTAAATGAAAAGGAAGAAAAGGTAGACTGGTAGAAAATGCCTATGGTATTAAGTCCGTTTCTGTATATTTGTATGTGTTAAAGTATTAAATAAATAATAAGAAAGTGTTTAGAAAGTTCTTAAAAAAAAACGAGACTTCAATCATAGTGTATCACCATCAGCAATAGTTTCGCTTACTTTTAATTCCCAGACCGTTGTCTTTTCATCAAAAAACTCAACTTTTAACGATACAGCTCCAAGTTAGGTGTCCAAATATTTTTACGCCTATTTTTATTTTCATCCCTCGTTTTTTAAGAGGGTGGGTAACGGAACCATTATATGGAGGAAACATTATTTCCGCTCGTTAACTCAAGCACTTTGCACTTTGATGAATGCTCACTAGCTTTCTATTTGTGATACCGAGGGTGGATCTACGTTTGTTCTAGTGAAAGTCTCGAAAGAAAGTGGTTCGTCAGTTTTCTATTTGCTAATGATTTCACTTGACATACAACTCCATGAAATGCGACTTTTCATGCTTGTGTTAGTTATTGAGCGATCATTGTTTTCTTTATTGAAAACAATCGGTTTCTTATCTCCTGAATCTAAACGGTCTACGAATCATATTGACCATGACTTTTAGAATGAAAATTCACATCCACGGGATTCACTTTATTGCCGATAAACATAGATCGAATAAACGTCTTATACCACTTATTATTATTTTTTGGGTGGAAAGTTATCAAGTAACTTCTCCCGCTCTGGGCGGAGCGCGAGGGTGTGTCAGACTCTTACTGACTAAAACCCACCCGTGTTCCTTCCTTTGCCTGTGTTGCCAGAGGCCACGGTGTCCCTGTCGAACTTTCCCGCGACCCCCGGTAGGCATCGGCTCAAGCGGACCCCTACAAAATCTTGTACCCTAAAAGGAACTTTTGTCCTGCAGACATTAAGAAGCAATTCCTGCAGCAGCCCTTATCCTCAACGATAGAGGCTGGTAGAGGAGTGACCTTCAGCTGTGTGCCACCACCAGCTGCTCCACCTCCTACCATCAAGTGGACTAGGAATGGAGTTACCATTGAACCTACTGTTGAAACTCTTGTGCTGCCAAAAGTCAGTTTACAGGTGAGTTCTAATATTTTTTACAGTATTTGTTCCTTATTTAGGTTACATTATTAATTATGTGTGCATCTTTTATACCTACTTATGGATGTGAACTACTTTTAGCATATTGTAAGAAAGAACGATTGCTTGTATTGTATTCATAAAGACTTCCTTAAAACATACTGATCTTCGTAAGTGTGCGTAACAAAGCGTTTAATTAGTATCGTATTCATTTTAATACTAATAAGTATGTGTTTTCTGCAGCTTGTAATTACACAACATCACAAAACATCACGCCTTGTTTCCTCGGAGGGTTGGGCAGAGGTGTACCTATAGTACACCCATATTTCGCCAGTTATGTTTAAGTCCCATGTTATGCGAACCTATTGCTTTCCAATTTTTATAGGTATGTTGTTGGTATTAACTGCAACATGAATACATGAACACACTTGCAGTATATTTTCATTGATTTACATAATCTCTAGGACATGGCAAACTACACTTGCGTGGCGGAGAACATCGCAGGTCGGCGGGAGTCCGACGTCGCTGTTTTGTCTGTGTACGGTATGTTGTCATAACTTTTATATTATTAGTTATAATTATTAATGTTCGAGCCATTGTGATCATCTAAGTTATGTAACTCAGTCTGTTATTAAACTGGTGCCTTGAAGAGACGTGTTGACAAGTACATCACTTTTAGAAGGGCTACAATAAAGATTACTTAATATTGTATGTATATCGTAGGTGTGCGTTTACTACAGATATTCATTTGACATGCAAAAACACCCAAACCAGTCTACTACCCCCTTTTTTAGCTTCTCCCGCTCTGGTCGGAGCGGGAGGGCGTGTCAGACTCTTACTGAAACTAAACTTACTTTAACTAAAACTCTTACTCTAACTAAAACCCACCCGTGTTCGTTCCGTTTCCTGTGTGTTACCAGAGGCCACGGTACCCCTTTCGAACTTTCCCGCGACCCCGGCAGAGTCTACTAGCCCCTGAAGGGCTTCGACAATCGATTTAAAATCAAAACACCGAAAATGCCACTTTATAACTTCTATGCAGAACTTTATGTTGATTTGTATTTGAATAACGTAAATACTTTTCATATAGTTAACGGCGGCTGGTCAGAATGGTCAGGCTGGGCTCCATGTAGGTGTGGGTCTGCTACGAGCGGTCGCCGTCGTTCACGCAGCTGTTCCGAGCCACCCCCAGGCAATGGCGGAGCGCCATGTAGGGGTCACGCCTCACAGAGCGATGAGGATTGTGTTTCATGTCAGAATAGTAAGTGAAGAGATATAGTAAATTATAATATTAAAAAAGATATTTACACACATTAATATTTATTATTTATTTATTATTATTTTATTTTATTTTTACAATCTTAAAGAAAGCTTAGAGACTAATACATGTAAATGGTAAACAGAATAGTAACAACTGGTAATTGCTAATAACAAGCTTCCACATTTATAATGCAATGTTACAAAAAAGAAGATCAAAGAAAAGGAACAAATTAATAAAGGTATGGAAAATAGGTAGGTAAGTGCCGGTAAATCAGGACAATCGATTGATCCCTTTGCAATGTTGATAAGAAAACAGATGTCATTAATATTACGCCTTAATTCTAATGGTAGAAAGTGATAACGCTTACACCGGTGTGCATAGCCGTCTGAAAACTGCTGTGCCTTGAAATCTAGGTATCTCGTAAATTTCCTCTGAACTAATTCAATATATGTCAATAAAAGTTCTTCCAGAATTTGTCTTCTTGTTTTTGAGAAACTACATAATCAATTTATTAGACAAAGTTAAGAGGCAGTTAGATTGCAGTCGATCCGACCGATAAAAAATTCCGTATACTACGTATGTAGTTGATGTGTAGGTGATCTCAGCAGGCAAAATATAAAGAGAGTCAGGACAGGTGACACGGGAGCAAGCGACGTACAGTTGGCCGTGTGAGAAGCAGCTCGTCCTAAGGTCGACACCCGCAGCCCAATTTACCATTGCTTGCGAACTTTTTCATTTTTAATTAAATAATGAACGCCTGTTTTCCTGCATAAATATATACTACCTAATTGCAGAACATTGAAACACTGACTGATGAATTCTTACAGATTATTCCTGAACAGCTATCACTAAAATAATATAACTGTACATTGCACACGGAATTTATCGTTACCTAACCTAAACATAGATATTTATTTTTATTATAACCATAGAAGACGAAAGAGCCCTTAACTTCATGTTTTTCTGTGCACGTTCTAAGAACTATCATTTAATAATATCACAAAATTTAAAAAAAGAAACACAAAAAATATCAATTGTTGGAAAATAAACTTGGGTTTGCTATTTGATTTGTTGAAAGTCTACTAAAACAGTCGTGCTTATTTATGGTATGATTGACTGCTTAGCTCCATACAGGTATAGCAGGATGATAATCATTTAAATAGTTAAATATGTAACTACCTGCTATATTCGTCCCCTATTCAGCCCAGTGAAGTAAAGGGATAATTCTACTGTGTCATACACTGGTATATTGTGTTCTCTGTCTCAGCCTCGTTTCCTACGAAATGTATGGGAAAAGTTTTTGCGATTTCTGACTTTTCTAGTATTCAAACCATAGTTAGTCTTGTAGAGTTTTTGATCCTGATAAGAAACAGGATCGTTTGGCATCAAAAAAAGTTTTTGTGAATATTGCTCATTTTCTTGTTGACTGTAAAAAAAATCAAAATCTGTGAACGCAGACCAAAATGTTTCAAAAAGTTAAGAACAGTCTCCTAAGGCCGTTTTCTTGTAGCTGCAACGGTTAAGGTACCTGCCCTTATTGCCCCATATCAAAAATTCATTCTGTATAAGTATGTCATGATAAACTGCTTAGCTCCTTAAAAGTGTGATGATCATCATATAAAAGTTTAAATCGTTAAATCAGTAATCTCCAATATACATTTTGGCTCATCTTTTTACAATTTGTGGTATATTGTAGAAGAATACGAACATAATGCAATAGTGCCCAACGCCGATAGCCAATAGCGTGATAATTTATAAATTACTAGCTTCAGCCTATTTTTTTTCATCAATTACTTCTCCCGTTCTGGGCGGAGCGGGAGGGTGTGTCAGACTTACTGACTAAAACCCACCCGTATTCCTTCCGTTGCCTGTGTTGCCAGGGGCCTCGGTAACCCTTTAGTACCTTTCCGCGACCCCGGCAGGCATCGGCCCTAATGGACCGCTACACTTGTGCTGACGACATCTCTTTGAGGCGCGCGTGGAATACAACGCGCCGTCGACCCGGGCCTGGTCCTTACCGGACAGTGAGCTACCCATTGCTCACCGTCCGCAAGCCCGCGCCTACGGTGGCCGGAACTCCGCCCGGGATTCCCGACGCCCAGGGACTAGCTTCAGTCTGCGACTTCGTCCGCGTGAAGCTTCGGTCCCCAAATTAAAAAAAAAATATTCAATGTACAGTTTTGACTTCACTACGATTTTATTATACTCGTATTTAGATTTCATACATCGTTCAAAAGAAAATATATGGTAATAGTTAAAATATAAACTTTTTATTTAGGTGGTTCCTGGTCATCATGGAGCTCGTGGTCTACCTGCAGTGGAGACTGCGTGAGGATAAGGAGGAGGGAATGCTCTGGCAACAACTGCCAGGGATCAACGCTACAACATGCCGCCTGTGTTGACGGCCAGTGCACTGGTGGCATGAGTAAGAAACTAACAACTAACTAAAATAACTTTTTGGATAAGATCAGTACCAATAAGCCTTCTTACATTTGATTCTAACTAAAATTCCAATGCTTTTTAGGGTTCCATACCCGAAGGGTGCTAAACGGAACCCTATTACTAAGCCTCCGCTGTCCGTCCGTCTGTCTGTCAGCGGCTGTATCTTATAAACCGTAATAGGTAGACTTGATTTTTTTACAGATTGTGAATTTCTATTGCCGCTATAACAGCTAATAATAAACATTGAATAAAGTTAAATATTAAAGGGGGTCCCCATACAAAGAGCGTGTTTTTTTCGGCGTTTTTGCTAAATATTGAACGATGGTAGTGAACCGTTCGTGTGCGAGTTCAAATCGCACTTGGCCGGTTTTTGTTATTGTTATGTCATTACTGTCTATTTAATTCTTGCAATATAAACTATATTGCAAGAATTAAATAGACAGTAATACGGTAGACAGTAATAATAACGGTAAAAGATTTATGCTTCTTTTACCTTCTACGAGACCATCAAGTTCCTATACTGTTTCTCAGGATTCTACACCAACAACACGACGTTATACGTCGGTATTGGCATCACAGTCGCCATGCTAATGGCAGGGGCCGCCATCTTGTATGTGTGGTGCAAGTACAGAAGCAGACCTGGCTACTCTGCTGGGAGAATAGGTATGACGTCTTCTACGTTCTTTAAGGCTCCTACATACTGGCGCGACTTGTCGCGTGACGCGACACACAAAGACACCGCGTGTAGCGCTACAAGCGGTGCCTTTGTGTCGCGACGCGTCGCGCGACTAGTCGCGCCAGTATGTAGGAGCCTTTACTCTGCTAGTTGTTTTTTATTCTTTCACAATGGAGATCCATCTTAGGACAATCGTCTTAAAACAGAGGGTCTGCCATAAAACTCTATGCTTTCTCTGTTCAGTTTAGGATGGGTTAATATAACAGATATTCTACATATTTCCACTCAATATATACTGTTAAGGCGCTGACAAGACCCAATTGACCAAAATAGGCTTCTCTTAAGAAACAAATTTGCAAAATCTGTATAGCTTGTGGTAGCGGAAAATATATATGTTAATTTTGAACATATTTCCCAGAACTTGGTTGTTACCGAAACACGTTTTGAAAAAATAATCTCGATACAAACTAACGTTAAACTAACCTCTTACCTTGAGTTCTAATCCAAAATATCTGCATTAAATATACGTTACGTATTTAATTAATAACAATAACGTCTTATTTGAATGCAGAACTTGGTTGTTTTTTATTTTCGATTACTCTACTCAATTTTGAGTAAATAGAGAATTGCTTCATATTTTGCAATAAATTAGAAGCGTTGTGTCATCGCGCTTCTCTTTCTTTTCTATGCAATCTGACAATGACTGCGGTTTAGGTGTTGTCAGCGTCTTAAATCCATAATTGCGGCAATCAATTGATTCTCGAATAAAGCACTCCCGTTTTTGTCATGCCAAAACTCTTACAAGATTTTTGCCAGTTAAGCAGTTTTCAATCCAGTGTAAACAAAAACAGCTGGAGTTTCTATTCCTCTTGCCAACGTAGCAAAATAGAAGATACATGTATTTACCCTCAAGCAATTCATACAACACTTAGGTATACCAAAGACACATTCAGGCAGGGACAAAAGCACGGCGGGGCCCGACCTGACGCGGACCTGCAATGAGTACTGGATGCAGGGACGTGACAACCACTACGACATGCCTCATGTTAGAGACAGGTTAGTAATGTTCATATTCTAATTTTAACTTTAGGTGACCTATGACCTTGGACCGTATTAAGAAGATTTTTATAATCTTATTTTAAGGACGAAAATGGTTTACATCCCACTGTCATCGAATTCTAGGCTCGGAGACTTTCCAGAAACAAGTTCACATTTTGTTCCTGTATCATAATGTGGTCCATCTGGTGTTGGACGTAGACAATAGCGCCACCATACTTATTCCCCAGGCCGTCGTGAAAAGCAACTAAGGGTCTTACTAGAGAATGGGCGGTAGCTTTCTCTATGCATTTTTAACACCGTACTGAAATCAACAACTCGCATACCAAGCGTGGCGATTATGGCAAACCCTCTCCAAAATGACAAGCATCAAGAACAAACTGCCTTTACTAAGCAGTCCCAAGGTGGTGTCGGTTTTATCGTCCATAAGTCCATTGCGACCAACGCGGTGAAAATCGGAAGTGATCACCGCATGGTAAGAGGTATATTGACCCTAAATATCAAGCTGAAAAGATCTCAACTGATGAAGTCTACGCTCCGCTCAGCACTTGGATCGGTCCAAGTCCAAAATCCCGAGAGCTTTCAGGTCGAACTTCGGAATTGTTTTGATCATTTATGGAGCTCCGTGGATGATTATAATGATAGGTTCATGAAAACTCTTTGAAGTCCGGTCTAAGATCTTCAAGACCTGCCCTACAAATAGAAACAAGAGGCCCTCTGATCCTACTTTACAGCTCATGGAAGAGAGGCGCGAGGTGATCCTGCAGTCTTCAGATGATGCGCTCAAGTACCGGCAGCTCAATAGATGAATATCTAAGTCCTTGAAAAGCGACCTTCACCGCTTTAATACAGACCGTATTAAGGACGCGACAGAGCGGAATAAAGGCTCTAAAGTTATTGCAAAAGATCTGTCTATTGGGCAGAGCCGCTAAACCTGAGCTGTTTAGAGCGATCGAGTATCTGACTCGGTTGTCGGCTGGGCAGCGATAGGAAAACCACGCAATATCTTCTCATGTCATATACCACAGTGTCTCAAGACGAAAGTCTTTGACTAGGGCGTGTTGTCAGTGCAGCGCTGAAACATGGTTCCTCACAATGGCTATCATTAGAAGGCTTAAAGTCACCCAAAGGGCAATGGAGAGGGCTATGCTTGGAATTTCCCTACGTGATCGAATCAGAAATGAAGAGATCCGTAGGAGAACCAAGGTAGCCGACATTGCCTGTAGAATTGCCAAACTTAAGGGGCAGTGGGCAGGGACCATTGCTCGCAGAACAGATGGCCGATAAGTCTGATAGGTTCTGAAGTGGGGGACGCGTACCGGAAGACGTAGCGTTTGAAGGCCTCCTAGACCTGGAGAAGGTCACAGGAATCCTCTGGATGCGGAAACCACAGAAACGGTTGACGTGGCGATGCTTAGGGGAGGCCTATGTCCAGCAGTGAACGTCTTACAGCTGAAATGATGATGAATGATGATCACTATGTGAAGAATATTCTACCGAAGTAAATGTCGATATCGGTATACGGAACGTTCATAGGGGACCTCAAACCTTTACACAAGTCTTCCGATCTCGATTTCTAACTAGGTCATAAAAAGCAATGTCTTCACATAAACGTCCGAATTCAAATGATATTGCATAATCTATTTGAATAGTTCCGTATTTTTCTAATACTTTCCTTTGAATATAACTTAAAGAGCTCAAGTCCTGCTCACGGTGAAAGAAAAAGGCCGTAACATAAAAAATGATGTTATGAGATATTGTTGTTTGTATAGTAATAACTTTTCACATCCATTTGGTTTATGCGCCATTATTCTTCCACCCCTAGCTATTCGTCCCCATTTGGGAACCGGAGTAGACATCAGTCGTCAGCCGGAAGTAACCATTACGAGATGAAACCTTACAGCCCTTCCGGGGATTCGGCGTCCAGTTGTTATACCAATTGTGAGTATTTTTTTTATATAAATAAAGAAAATGAAAGCAATATCAACTTTCAAAGCTAGAAATAAAATATGGGGAAAATTACATGACGTAAAAAAAGGCAAAAAAAAGTTCTGTAGATTTTGGAAAGAAACTAAATAGTCCTTTCTTTGTGTCATATACTACATGATTATTAAATCCACTTCAAATAAATATTTACCTGCATCATCGAAAGTTGAAACTTGATATTTCTTAAGCGCAGCTGCTGCACCCTTAGAATTGATTCAAGAACCCCTTTTTAAAAAGTCAGTAGACCTTTACAAAGTTTTATATTGGTATATCTAATTGGTGATCAATTCTAGTGAGAAACTCTTTATGCATTCTTGGTTTTCAACAATGTAGATACTTATATCGTGATCTAACCGGTATATACTCGTACCAGTACCAGTATATGCCATTTTTGATAAGCTAAAGTAAATGTAAACTGTAAGGGGATATTACACTATCATATGACTAGAATCATATATACAGGATCATATCTCTTAACCTGTACACAACATAATCAGCCAATAGTGTGCCCATTGCTAGGACACAGGGCTCCTCTCGGTGAGAGGTAGTGAGTCGTAATCCACTACGTGGGCCCAGTGCGGGTTGGTAAAGGTCACATGTCTTCAAATTGTTGGTTCTAGGATTTGCCGGTTTCTCTCTGTTTTCTCTTAACCTATATTAAATACACATTATACTGAATCTTACATGTATATATTATCCTAGATATATGATAGTGTATTTAGAACCCGTATGATTCAACCTAAGTATTTATCCAGTACGCTGTACAAAAGCATTTTCAACTCCCGATCTCTTTCCAGCCAGAACAATGACATCCAGGTCAAGTGAATGCTCGTCCGCACTCGCTGAACTGGTCACAGCATCTCCTACATCTATGTCTAAGGTTGATGTAGCAGTAACGTTACCCACAGGACACCTGGATACCAGCTATAGAGATAAAATTTGTTTGACTATTGTCAAGTGATTTTGTTTTACGTTGTTTTTTTAAGGAACTAATGGGAATTCATAAGCTGCAGTTAACATTTTGAAATGTTTTGTAACAATCTTGCCTGCTGGAACTTGATGGAAGTTAGTTTGACTGATGAAAGGTGTACATCATGTTAAGAGGTTAATGCTGTTCTGATTTAAAGCACATAGTATATGCTATATTATGCTTAACGTTATTCTCGCTAACCAATTGTTCAGACTTTCCTTTTAAATACTATATATTTATTGCTGTGTTTGTTGTTAGATTGTCTGTAAGTGGGAACAGTTAGTGGGTATCACATTTTTATGTAAGTTTGGTCATTCATGTCAATAACATTTTCATTCATGTAAGCATGAATGTTACATTTATAATGTGGTCATTACACAATCAAAGCATTATTATTACATATCAAGCATCTTTGTAATCATTAACACATCTACTTTGAACACTTTGCAAATGTTACTAAGTACTCATTTGATATGCATTTATGTGAGAATGTTATTCCTATTAGTTCCAGAGTATGTGCCTGAAAACAGTACAGTTTGAACGAAAAAGGTTCTAATCTGACCTGTTATTTATGATATTTATTTCTTCTCTTCTATTTTTGTGGATAATATTTAGCTATTTCGTTTTGGATTTTGTAGTGATTCTAAAATAAAGTTTTATTGATTAGCTAAAGAATTGGTACAGGTATTATAAAATAGTCGTTGGTTATCGTAAAAAGGATAAATAATCGAAAGTTGAAGGCCTAATTTTGACGTCCATCGAAGATTGTGTGTACTTTGCTGAAATGTATTTGGATACAATAGGATCAATCAATGTTGATGTTTTTATAATATATTATGTAGATACAATCTTTACAGAAGCTATAGACTTATTTAAAATCAATACTTTTCTTTCAAAGACTGAACAAATCAATGAATCAACTGCCAATTAGATATGCATTTATGATTATTGTTCTATTTTAATATTATTAGCTTTGTATATTATTATACAACCTGATCGTAATAAATGAAAATATTCTGCCATATCTGATTAGTCTAGAACCTGATCATAACAATAATGTAGAGAATGATGGAAATTCTATAGTTTAATATACCAACCAAGTTTAGCAAAAAAACTTGTTTTATTTTCATGGATCAAAAATTTTAGCATTTATTCTTTAACGGTGTGCCGAGGGAGTTAGACTTGCTTGCTATGTTTCTAGATGTAAATTCTTTATTAAGTATTCCAATGTTAATATAGAAATAGTTCGCTAAGCTTGTAATATTTTCATTTAATACATTAAGGTCTTTAGTTAAGTATGTAGATACTAACCGAATGTAAATTTTGTATTTAAATCTGTGATATTAAATGATTAATTTCTAACATTTAATATGTTTCTTATTTATAATACATAATATATCTACCTATTCTGCTTATTATAGGTTAAACATCTTATTGAAGATAATTACATACTAGCACCCCGATTTTTTAAACAACCAATTACTTGCTGCTAAGTAATTTCATAATGAAATCTGAACGATTTCATTACTTGAGGATAGAATACTTCACTACAAAATCTTGTTCTATAGTCGAGTAATGTACGTGAATAATGTACTTACTTAAGTTAATAAATGCTTTAGTAAGAATAAACGCTTGATAGTTGTTTCCTTCTGGTAACAGTTACTGCGTTTTGTTTCATTATAAAGCATACGTGAGATGTAGATTATTTAACTTAATCATCTTTTGTTACTTACATTTTATTTTACTTTTTAATTCTGATAAAACTATCTTTAAATAATAATATACTTTCTTTTAACATCTACTGATTTCTAAAGAAAGAAAGTGATTGTGTAGTGTATAGGTATGTACCAATTTATTTGAAGTATGTCATTTCGGCGAGTTCAAGATCATTTGACTCTCGGTAGAGAGTAGTATATTCTTTGTCTATTGTTCGTTATTTCTTTGAAAACAAATAAAATTATGTCTGAAATAGACAGGAAAAAACTTTTAACTTCAAACTTTTCAGTTCAGGTGCTCTTCCTGTACACCCGGAATCCCCAAAGTCATTCTTTGTTTTTCTTAAATTTCCTGTAAACATAATTAAATCATGCATTAGCAGGGCCTAAGCACGAGTAACTCTCTTTACTCTATAACAAACTGTCGACTGTGAATTATGCATGATGTCTCCACATACAATCTAGAAGCCAGTAGTGCCATAAAAACGTAAGGCCGTTAGTAACTGGCACAGTGGACTTACAGGACGCCCTCTTTGTGTCTCGCGAAATCTCTTTTTAAAACGATCTTTTGAATACTCATGAAATAGATCGCCGTTGGTGCGATATCTACATCGCCACATGCGAACTACGCAACACACTGAATTCACGCAAAATTCTACATCGGGCACGCAGAGTTTACCGCGCAACTAACATATATACAACATCCCGACATCAACCGTCGGGCAGTAGCCCACCAGACACGACACCCGTCTGGTCGGAGGATCCTCCCTTTTCCATGCAGGATGAGTGAACTTTACACCCTGTTCCACATGCCTCTATAAAATCACTAAATTAAACTTTTCTAAACGATTTCTAGGCTCAGCAACTTCATTCTCCGGTAGTTTATCGTTATCACCTATAACACCAAAAGTCGTTTCGATGCTTTCCATTGCTATAACTGCAAAATTAAACGCAAAATAGTCGAGTTCTCAATCCTTAAGTAAAGAAAATGGTGACTATTACTTGGTTAAGAATCCTAACTTCAAGCAATTACTAAACTATAGAATAAAAATGATTACTTGAGTAATTACTTATACGGGTATAAGAATCTGATTAAATTAAAATCAATAAATCTATGAAGGAATTATTTGTTTTTAGTTTTCTATTGTGCACCTCAAAAGTGCACCCATAATCAAAATTCATTTATTTACGTTACCTACATGTCCGTATTCACAGAAATTCATATTCGAGTATGTGTACCAAATTTCCACTAAATTGGTCCAGTAGATTCGAAGCAAATTGGCTGAAACAGACTGACACACGAGTGATCCTTTGAATTCCAAATGACAAACGAAAGGTCCCTTATCTCGCAGCAACATAACATTCAACATATTATGTTGATCTTTACCCTTACTTTGACACGTGGCTTTCCAAGCTTGCCATTAGCACCACTACAAAATAGATCACAGACACAACAGATGACAGAAGGTTAGCTCCATACAACGAGCCAAAACGCACGCACAGACCAACACGGCTCTGGTACTCACAGCGGGTGCCAGCGCCCACATGACTGTCATTTGTTTGAAGGTGGGTTTAAAGCCGATTCACGCCGGCAGCGGCCAACAGCGACGCAATGAGGCCGGCGGAGCCGACCGCGGCAGGCTCGCGTCGCCTTCCATGACTTATGGGAGAAACGACAACTTCTGGTAGAATTTTCCGCGGGCCGCGAGCGGCCTCGCGTCGCCGCGGGCAGCTGACATACTGGCGTGTGCTAGCTAACATATGGCAAGTGTGTAATTTAATCCAATGTTTTGTGTTTCGTAATGTTAATTACTTTGCATACGATTTGTATAGAGTCGGGTTTATATAACTAAACAGATAGATGTGCTGCTGGGGAGTTTGTTCCACCACTTCTTCTTCCCAGCTAAAGCACTAGGAAGTGGTGAAGGGCGGGCATTTTTGGGGGACTGTCTTATGTAACTGACGTTCAAAAAGTGCTGATTTTCAGCCTAGTTTGAATAAAAGACCTTTGATTTTGATTTTGATTTTGACAAGACGCGCGTGGCCGCGCGGCCTTTTCGGGCATTTCAAGCGATACTGGTCTTTGAATTATGTAAAGTTTAAAATTATTTTACACTGAAAGTGCTCGCCGCGCCGCTGCCAGCCGCTGTTTTCCCGGTGTGTAAAGGCCCTTAGACCCCAAACGAGCGAATTCATATTCTATAAATTTTGATCTTCTCTTTCTTAAATTTTCTTTGCGTAAACAGGGAAAGCGTAATTTCATAAAAATAATTATTGGGCATTCTTTCACAGCTGCGGCTGATGAACTGAAATCGCGATGGATAAATGAGCTTGTTTTAATAGTTAATTTATAGATAATTTGACAGTACTGTAGATAAAGATTATTTTGTGTCATATTTCATCTATATGTAAAAATGTTGCTACTGTATGTTTAACACTTTCCGGGACACTGAACGAGACACACTAAAAGTTTTATTGTTATGACGCCTGTAGGCCTTTATTGTCCCGGAAAGTGTTAATAAACTTTATTTAATAAATCGCAAGAATTGAATTTTCAAAGATATCAGGAAAATAATGCCTTTTCTGGTTTTATGTTCGTTTAGTCTAAGTCACGTTAGAGTGGTAGGTAATCAAGGTTGTAGAAGGAGATTGGGACTTTGACTGATGGTCAAACATTTCATTACCTACTCTTTTTGGTCTTATCGACCTTGAGATGGTTTAAGATCTCCGCACATACGCGTCTATCAAAATCAAAATATTATATTTCACATAAACCTACATGGGCACTTATGAAACGTCAGAAGCTAGGTGCACGATTCCAATTGGTCGTTACCTATCGAGAAGAGCCGGCAAGAAACTCCACGGTTACTCTTTTAAAAAATAATTGGCTTTTACAATGTTTTCAAATTACAGTGTTAATAGGTATAGGTTGTACAGTGTAGGCCTGTCAAGAAGTACCAGGGACTTAACAAAAAATAAATGGTCTACAAATCTAGTCTATTAAGCCTACAACGTTCTCACATTCACAAAATATAAAATAATCTATGTAAAATATTAATAAAATATTCAAAATTAAAACTTATTTAAACCAAATGACATGTTTGCCATTATGTATGCATGGTCATGTTTCAGCTTGTTGTATAGTGCTTCTGTACTTTGTATTTTATGCTTGCCATTAGCACCACTTTGATCGCAGCCATTCAACCGTGGAGGAACTAAGTACATACAGTAGCTTGCCTTAATGGCCGGTTATTAATCGTACGTATCTAATTACTGTGGTGGAACTCAGCGGGACAGTCTGGTCAATGTACAGGCTTGGATGTTCGTAATAAAAGTTACAGAAGGTGAAGGTGTATGTTGAAAGTTCAAAAATGATTTGTAGGCTGAAGTTATTAACCGGTTAAGCCCCGCGCGACACCGATTCGGAGTCAAAAAATAGAAAATCAATTGTATCTCATTAGCAGTCCTTGAACAATTAAATACATCCTGGTGTTCGTCTCTTCAAAATGGTATCGATTTCTGTAATCCCTTAAAATTAATTAATAATTAATTTTGTACGAGTTCATGATAGGAGAAAGTAATCCTACACACAGTCATGTAATTTAATTTAATGTTTTGTTTCGTCGTGTTAATTACTTTGCATACGATTTGTATAGAATCAAATTTATATAACTAAACAGACTGGTGTGCTGCTGGGGAGTTTGTTGCGCTACTTCTTCTTCCCAGTCTAAGCACTAGGAAGTGGTGAAGGGTGGGCGTTTTGAGGGACTGTCTTATGTAATTTTGACGTTCGAAAAGTGCTGATTCTCAGCCTAGTTTTAATAAATGACTTTTGATTCTGATTATTTTGAGTCCTGGCGGCAATCATCACCTCTTATAGCAGTATTATTTCAATTTTACTTCAGCGTGAGAAAGAGATGGAGCTATAAGTCCATCACTTTCCCACTGTGAAGTATTACTCGTATAATAATACTGCTATAAGAGGTGATGGTTGCCCCCCTGTAAACCAGACGGGCATAAAGCACCGTAATTAAATGTCATATTTATTATCAAAGTCTTGAAAAGCTGTAGTCATTTAATTACAGTTTTTCAAGACATAAAATCCAAATGTTGTCATAAGTTTTGAAGTGGGTTTCCTGGGATATGTGGTAAATACGTCTGTAACACGATGTATGTATGTTTGTAACGTCAACAACCCAACGCTTTATAACAGTGTTCGATCACCCAATAAAAATTAAGCTCTTAAAACAATTTTTAAAACCCTTTTAAATGAGATATAGGAGCTATTAATAAAATAGAGAAGCATTTTAATGTGTACGACATTTTGTCACCAGTTGGCCTATTTTATTCATATCCTTCAAACGAGTACGACGTACGAGTTCTACGAGTTTCCCAAATGAACTTGGGAAACTCATGCTAGTAAAAATTTTCGATAACTACAATGAGTTTCTTTGGTTAAGATTTTAAATTATGGATGGGAATATTACTGTTAGGGACTGTGTAGCATTCTTAAATAACGAATGCATATTGTCATAATGGAAGTTTTTACACTAACAAGATGATGATTATGTTAAAAATTGGAAGCAAGTTTGACTGCCCATTAGGTTCACTATTTACAACTTGTCTTTCTAAAACAATCCAAAGCACAGATTTTGAAAATCTCATACCTACAAATCCCTACAAAGTCGTGTCGTTATCGTCACGTGACTATAAAGTGGTAGTCGTCTCATGTAACAAATCAAAGCTATTTATGTATGAGCCCATTAGTCAAATTGTATGACTAAAACAAGTTCAAAGTTCCTTTAACTGCTCACATTTGTCACTTAAGACTCACTAATTGGGACACTTTTAGTACTTTAGTGTTATAAACGGAGTTACAAATTTTTCAGTTTTTGGACACACTTTTTTTTTTTGAGGGTGGGAAATCATCAAATAACTTCTCCCGCTCTGGGCGGAGCGGGAGGGTGTGTCAGACTCTTACTGACTAAAACCCAACCGTATTCCTTCCTGTTGCCTGTGTTGCGGGGGCCTCGGTGACCCATAAGTACATTCCCGCGACCCCGGCAGGCATCGGCCCTAGTGGACCCCTACATTTGTGCTGACATCTCTTTGAGGCGCGCGTGGAATACGACGCGCCGTCGACCCGGGCCTGGTCCTTACCGGACGGTGAGCTACCCATTGCTCACCGTCCGCAAGCCCGCGCCTACGGTGGCTGGAAATCCGCCCGGGATTCCCGACGCCCAGGGCGTCTCCTGCGGCGGCTACGGGCGAGAGGGCGCGAAACTTGTCAACAGTTTTTGGACACCCTGTATTTGTTGCGTGTTTGAGTTATTTTAATTGTTTGAGTTTTCGAAGAATTTAGAGGTTTCTGTCTTGGGCATAGGTAAGAATCAAAATAAAATATTTTTATATTATTTTCATTGTATGTTATTGTAGCGTGTTATGGTCCTAAACTCTACCAAGCTTTTCTTTTACTATTCACTTTATTTTTTACACTTTTTAGGGTTCCGTACCCGATGGGTGCCAAGCGGAACCCTATTATTGCTAAAAGCTCGTGCAGACTGGCGCAATGTAGCGGGCGCGACAGGTAGCGATATCCCTTTCGCACCCGCGATATCGCGCCAGTCTGCACGAGCCTTAAGCCTCCGCTGTCCGTCCGTCCGTCCGTCAGTCTGTCAGCGGGCTGTATCTCATGAACCGTAATAGGTAGACAGTTGAAACTTTCACAGATTGTGTATTGTTATTACCGCTATGATAACAAATAATAAAAATAAATAAAGTTAAAAATTAAAGGGGGGCCTTTAATATTTTTCATACAGGAAACGTTTTTTTTGCAAAATATTGTACTGTGGTACGGAACCCATCGTGTGCGAGTGCGACTCGCACGCAGGCGATTTTAATAATATAAAGTGAGAGATTTGCTCCCTAGTCCGATATACATACCTAGCTCATACGAGGGCGACACTGAAAGTTTTTAGAACTGGCCAATTGTAAACGATATAATAAAAAAAAACAATTCAAATTTTGAAAATGGAACTCTGACAATATTATTGTTTATGTACTTTATTCATTTGTAATTTGTTTACGATTTGGCGGCAAATTGAAAATTGTTTGTGTCACGTCAGCATGAAATTAACGCGAGAAAATTATCGTACAATGATTTTTTATGGCTTTCGATGTCATTTAAGTCAACAAGAAAGTTATGATAGACTTCGACTGGCCTTTCACGATGAAGCCCCATCTCGTGCCACTGTTTACAACTGGTTTAATGAGTTTAAACGTGGTCGCACTAATCTCACCGATGATCTGCGTGAGGGACGGTCTTCTCCGGCGACGACTGAAGATAACATCAGTGTTGTGCGGCGTATGATAGAGACTGAGAAAAGAGTAACTTATCAGCAGATTCGGACAAGCTTAGGCATCGGTATGAGTCAAGTGCACAAAATCCTCCAGGAACATTTGGCGGTCAGTGGTTCCATCGGATGCAGCGATGTATTGATGTTAATAGACACTATTTTGAAAAGATATAATAAAACGAATAACTTGCTAGTTTGTTCAGTTTTTGATTTTCTAAGAACTTTCAGTGTCACCCTCGTAAACTGAGCTGTGCCTCCTTGCTATTTAGATTTACCAAGAAAAAAATCTTGTGATAGTTTGTTCTTATTCATAATAATCACAAAAATATAATGATTTTGTACCTTATCTTACCTATTAAAAACCCAAAGGTATACAGAGTACATATATATACAGGGTTACAATTAATCGTATCGGTATCTAAACATGATAAAACAAAAAAATATTAATTTGAGGGTTTTTTGGGGTCAACAACCGCAAATAGTGTAGTGACTTGAAATATCAGTTTAAAAAATCTTCTTTATTGTGTTAACTTCACAGACGTGATGAGTATCGATGTGTTAATACAATAAAACAAAGAAATCAGATCTTTTAACTCATACTTCAAGTAACAATATTACCATAAGTCATTCATCCAAAAAAAAAACATATTTTATTTTATAACATAATCTCACGCCTTGTTTCCGCGAAGGGTATGGCAGAGGTGTACTTGTAGTAAACCCACATTTCACCAAGTATGTTTTTAAGTCCCATGTAGTAAGGGGAGCCTATTGCCATCAACCGGGCACAACTCCAAACTCCGGGCTGCTACTGACAAGTTCCAGATAGAAAAACCCAATAACACTTTGGCCGACCCGGGAATCGAACCCAGGACCTCATGCTCTGCAGTAGCGCTTGCGATCACTTGACCAACGAGGCAGTTTCACCATAAACAATAGCAATATGCATAAACAAACTGAAAAAATGAGCTATCCTAATATGTCCATCCTCGAAGTCAGAAAGCAATTTCGCAACGTCTAAATCAAGGCAAAGGAATGGCGTTATTACTAGGAGCACATATCTAATAGGAGGTTACTCATACCCCACTTGTAACTATGATTCCGAGGAAGAATGAGTAACACAAACAAAAATATCACTCAGAATCGTATGACTAATAATTTTCCGGGGAAGAGTGTAGGTTGTTTGTGAAGTCTGTCATAATAGCTTTGTTTTATCCTTTTGTGTTATATCCTGGAAATATCCTGGATAATCATTTGATTTTGAATTTGGAAGGTAAAAGAAGGTCATAAGAAGGATTTTTATGCGTGCCCTGATACCTGCATGTCAAACTAATGAGTTATACAGTGCTAATGGAATACTAGCAAGAAGACTATCACAATAATTAGAGTGTCATCTGAAAGCTATGAGGAAAATAATGGACATTTATTCAATGTTTTGAATCCCAGCGGTTTTCGTTCCCGTCCAAAAAGAACTTTTGCTACTACTACCTACAATTTTTTTTGTTTTTTTTTACTTACGTCGCTATCTGAATATTGTAATTTTAATGTTAAAATAAACGATTATTACTCTACATAGATTGAAGTGTCTACTTGCTTACTGACGACGTCTTTGTGGATACTTTAATGTTGGACACCAAACATAGCAGATTAAAATATATATGTTTTACTTTACATCAGGACGTAGTTACACAAAAGGATCCAATCCACAAAGAAAACAAAATTGAGTTAAGTATACCAAAAAGACCGCAAAGATTTGTCGGTCTCTTTGGTATACTTAACTCAATTTTGGTATTTTTGTGGATTGGATCCTTTTCCATTAGGTCTTGTGATGATATACCTACGATGTGATGATATAAATCCGTTCAGCTGTTTTAGCGTGAACGTGTGACAAACAAACAAACTCACTTCCGCATTTATAGGTAATATTAGTTGGGATGCATTACAAAAACTGAAACAGAAACAATAAGTTCAAACTCAAACTCAAACTCAAAGCATTTATTTCAATTAAACCATTTACAGGCACTTTTGAATTGTCAAGGAGTCGGTCAGTTAGAAATATGAAGCCAGTTGCCCATTCCAAAGCGTAGTAGGTACCTATGGAGAAGAACGGGCAAGAAACTCCATGGACACTCTTTTAAATTAAATTGATACATAAAGATTAGTACCAAAAAAAAATTTTGAAATTATAACTAAATGTGAGGACGATGTAAAATAAAAAAAACGCATCCATAGTAGAAAGAGAAACAAAACCAATTTCTAAATAAAATAATTACAAATAAGCCGAGGACGCTAAGAGGTGACCAGTCCCAACTAACGGCGCCCGTTCACGAGCATGACGCATGGATCAGCACCATTCAGCTCAACCATTTTGAAGGGAGCTAAATGATCCAACACACGCGCCACCATCAGCGAGACATCTGAGTGAGCATGACATACTCTTAGCCGCCAGGGCCCATTCAAATCAATTACATAACCGGTAAGTTCTTTTTTCACACAATTATCTTTTCAACAAATCGGCAAGCTTTTCATTCTAACATCAATTATCACACTGTCCAGCGATACATGTTTGATCCTGACTCTGTAGTCAAGATCAAAAATTGATCGCCGGACAGTCATCATCTGCCTAGCCTTTTCCCAACTTCGTTGGGCCGACCCCAACGAAGCTCCAGTCTAACCGGTTGCAGCTGAATACCAGTATTTTACATGGAGCGACTGCCTATCTGACCTCCACAACCAAGTTACTTGGTAATAGATACCCTTTGGTAAGACTGGTTGTCAGGCTTTCGAGCTTCTGACGACCCGTAACGACTGTCAAAGATACACGCATAACAGCCGGGACCAACGGCTTAACGTGCTTTCCGAGGCACGGAAGGGTCTTGGTATGTAAAGATGGTCACCCATCTACGGACCAACCGCGGCAAGCGTAGCTTAACCTGATTGAATGACCCGTGCGGCTTTTATTATTGCTAAATAATAACAGCCGCACGCTGTGGCTACACAAGCCCCCCAGATCGCTGGACAGTGTACACACGGCTACACATCAAGCTATATATTTCCAGTTTACGCTGACCTCGCATTGTACGGAAATCCTATACAATACGAGATCAGCTTGTACTGGAAATGTATAGCTTGAAGTGTAGCCGTGTGTACACAGTCTATCATAGATCTACATATATGTGTAACAGTAGGTAATTGCTGCGGACGTATCTAATGGAAACCACTAATCAATCAATCAGACAATTATGTCGCATATGCGTGATTGCTAGTTGTGACGGTAGACATCGATTTATTGAATCACTAGCCATTGGTAAATATGTTTTGGTACTATTCATACTTAAAGTGAAGAGATAAATACAGGCCTACAAACATAATTATTTTAATTAGTGAATAGTGTTTTATTGAACGGTAGGAGCAGTTTTACTGATCATTAACCAAAAAGGATTAATCGAAATTGATATTGGTGGCACATTATTTGCAATAATAACTAAAAAATTTAAATGCTTGTGGTAGCAGTGGCTTAATTTAAATAGAGCAATGGGAGGGAGCAGAGGTGGCCCAGTGGTAACGGCCGCGACTTACGAGTTGTAGATCGTAGCTTCGAACCCGGACAGGCGCTTTACTTTATGTAAATTATTTTACCTCCACTGCTCTCAAAACGGTGAAGGAAAACATCGTGAGGAAACCGGCATGTCCTAGAACCAAAAATTCGAAGACATGTGACATCTACCAACTCGCACTGGATCCGCGTGGTGGATTACGGCCCACTCCCTCTCACAGAGAGGAGGCCTGTGTCCCAGCAGTGGGAATATTATAGGCTGATTATGTAATGGGAGGGAAATTCAATCATAACTCCATTATAAAACATAAATCGTAATAATGCCACTAATCTCACGCTTAAGCCTGTCATCTTTAAAATTTTCAGTCGCACATACATAATGAACAATTTCTACGCATTTAAACTAACATTCAAACATTGTAAGGTAAGTAATCACTCTACACTCTATTAATTACCGTGCTTATTGCAATTTATAAAGATCTCTGTAAAGGTACTAATCCGGCCAAACATATTGATGGCCAAAGAAATCTAATCAATCATTTAAACAAAAAAAAACCAAAGCTAGCATTAAAAACTGGACACCGCTGCGCACATACATATCTACACATATCTACACAGTTGAGACAGACGCACCGACTGTTTGCTCACAACTACCCGAATATACATTAAGTTAATTGTTCTGTCAGTTCCTGGAAACTATTACCTTAATAACAGTTTCCATACATCGCTGCCAATAGGCAAATTCAGATATGCTCTGTTTTCGATGCAGATTTTGGAATGGCAGCTGATGATATTACAAGTGGTGAAGTACTAGAGCTCATTTCGGTCTAACAAGATCTTATTCTATGCTTCTTTTTCTTTCTTTTCTTTATTCGTGTGTTAAAGGAAGGAGGTACAATAAAGAACTTCAAGTTTTACTGCATCCACCAATAAACTCAGTCTATATCAGTCTTATTTACCGAGAAAAATCTATAAAGATGGAAGAGCACAAAGGTACTGCTTATTTCATTAGTTTCTTCGAGCAGACCCGCTATAGGAGTCTTCTAATACATAAATACTTATATAGAATGCTCAAAATGTTCACCTCTTCATTTTTCTTATGATTTTCACCCCATCAGGTAGGCCGTTTCCTTATTAAAAATTCACCCTTTTTAAAGTTGCTTAACCATTTCACTTGTTCTATTCAACCGTGCCTAATTAGTAGCTTTATTTAACGAATAGTTATGGCCATCTCAAGAATCTTTACGCGAAATATCCAGAAATGATGCTCCATTCACAAGTATGTACCGACGCATTTCTCCTTGCAAGCTTCCTGATAAATGCCTTTGTTACACACACGACTCTGAACCCTACAGCTTTACTCCCAGGGGTGATTGTTGCTTGGTTGTGTTAGGAGGCAGTTATCTGTTATTTGGTAGTATAAGCTACAGAATGTTCCGGAGATGTTCGATTGCAGCGGACTCGACGTGCCGACTGCGAGTTTAGGAATGGACGCCGGTAAAATGCTGCTGTGTGCAATTGAAGACTCGAATATTTCAAAATAACAACCGCAAGTGAAAATTCTGACAAACAATCACTCAAAACTAAATAGACTTGACTTAACAAAGCTACGCTTAAAAGCAAATTAATTCTCTGATAAAAAATCGGTGTTGAGATTACTAATCGCAAACCAGTAAAATCAATGGCTACTACAATATGAGTCAAGCCAAAACTACTGACCACCCAGTGTTATTTTATTAGTCTACATGTCGGTCGTGGTACTGCCAGATATGCACGTCGTCGGATGTCGTATCCGTCCACCACACACGCGGAATTCACGAGACATGTCGCACCGATACTTAGAGAAGTGCTATAATAATTATTATAACGATGAGGCTATTTATTTCCAGTCTATTGCCACGAATTGTCTTGGGTTTTTTATTTCGCGACGTCATGAATGTAATGAACCTACCGAAGTTTATTGCGTTTGCTTGTCGAATGACCGCGTTTCGGTAAGCGTAGCGTGGGACGGCAGCTAGATGGACCGACGACTTTAAGTAGGTGGCTGGGATAGACTGGACGCGGAAGGCAAAGGAAAGGGTGTTGCAGTGTAGCCTGGCCAATGGCCAGCAGTGGACCGCGATAGACTGAGTTGATTGATGAATGTACTGCTAGACCATGTCGATTTTACCTGGTGATATTTCTGATTTCTCTAAAAGTCCCTTTATGAAAGTTTGCAACGATACCTGCCTACAGAATTTGCGAATATTATATTTATAACCTAAGTTGCTCTGCCCTAACTGGTTCCATAATTAGTACTTAAAACTTTACGTATGTAAGATCTTATAAACACTTTGGAGTGCTATATATGAACATGAATTTGATAAAAGTCATGCTGTTTTCGAAGATAGTTTTCCATTTCTTCGTCTTTCAGCGTCATTTTAGGAGGCCGTGTATATGTCGTAGTATTGTCAGACATGCACGTCGGATGTGTCTGCGACAAGCGCGCGACACGCGGTATGTGCGCGACTTGTCGCACCGCAGCCATAAGATGCAACACAAGAACCATTGTGTTATACCTAATTATTTATTTATTTGGGGTGCATTAAAACAGCTTCCAAGAAGGTCGTCAGGTGAACCCTGGGCAGTGAGCTCCGCTATCAGTGTTTATCGGTCTTTCACACATGTGATATTGTCTCAATTTAATAGAGTGCTAAACTATGAACAAAACACCAATCTATTTACCAGACGTAGTGATATTTGGGCATGACGGATGGATTGCGGATCATAGCCCAATAAAAGCAACTGCTATAGGCTCGTGCAGACTGACGCGACTTGTCGCGCGAAGCGGCATCGGTAGAAGGATTCCTATGAAAACTTGTTGTATCAGTGTCGCGTCGCGCGACATGTCGCGTCAGTCTGTAAGAGCCTTTACAAAAAAAAAAAGATTTCCTGATTTAGTTATCTTTTCAATGAAATGGATGACTAAACCCATCCGCTAGTAGCAAAAGTGGGTCCTCTTTCCCGGAATTCTGGAAAAACAATAATTATGCCTGCGTATTATAAGTAGGTATACTAGAAGTCTTTCGATTTCTAATAGGTAATCAAAGAAAAATCATGTCCATCTTTCTATTCTGAGAAGAAAATAGGTAATCATAGCGTGGGATTCAGTTAATAGCTTGCCATTATCGGATGAGTCATGTGATGGGCTCATGGCGTATTTAAGATATTTGTGTTTCTATGTCGGAACGTTGCCTTTGCCATATTCATGAGTCACACAACGAGTTCTGTCTTCATTAGCGATTCTGTAACTGGATAACCTGGATAGTTGCTTTTATATATTTTTGTATTTCTGATCGTATTTTGTGAATATAGCTCATTTTCATTCTACTTTATTTTATAACCTTTCTGTAATTCAACTAACGATATATTGTAGACACAGCTACACATCAAACTATATATTTCCAGTATAAGCTGATCTCGCATTGTATAGGATTTCCGTACAATGCGAGGTCAGCGTAAACTGGAAATGTATAGCTTGATGTGTAGCCGTGTGTACGTACTATTCATTTCTGTGGTTGTGCTGTGCTGTAAGTGACGAATTCACAATTCCTAAAACTGTATGTGATTTTTATTTGTGTACGGCTTTATTTATTTTTTTTGGTGGGAAATCATCAAATAACTTCTCCCGCTCTGGCCGGAGCGGGAGGGTGTGTCAGACTCTTACTGACTAAAACCCACCCGTATTTATTCCGTTGCCTGTGTTGCCAGGGGCCTCGGTAACCCTTTAGTACCTTCCCGCGACTTGTGTATGGCTTAGTGAGTAAGTCGTTGAGGTGCCATATCAATAAATAAAATAATTGCGAGATGTCCAAAATTGGCATAGAAGTTTTTAAGCACCCGATATTGTCGTGGAAGAATTTAGATCAACGTGTCATAAGAAAATATCTTCCCTTTGTTAGGGTTCCGTAGTAAACAAGGAACCCTTATAGTTTCACCATGTCTTTCTGTCTGTCTCTCTGTCTGTCCCCGCTGTAGCTCAGAGATGCTTAGTACTAGAAAGCTGTATCGCACCTACAAAGTGGTAAACTAAAATCTTGGATAATAAAAATATTTTTAGAGCACTACTTCCCTTGTACGTAATGTGTGGATGATATTTTTTTCTTGTCTATCTCATGGTATTGTGAAGACCATTTTTCGATTCAAGGATCCGTTTGCATAATATTAAGCTTTAAAATGCTAATTTTTGTTAGAGTCAAGTGTCCTTCCTCCCTGCCGGCTAAATGGTTATTTATGGAGATGTAAAAAAAAATCATGGCAGTAGGACATTTAATAAAATTAAAAGGAAAACTATCACGGCTAAGTAGGCTTTACAAATAAACGAGTAATAGTCGACCAACTTAAATTTGCAGTTGGAGAATGGATCGTGACGTATATTGATGTATCGGAGAACATGTAATTCAACTAAAAATGTTAAGTTTGTTTTTGAAATAAATTCCTAACATTTCCAAATACGGAACCCTTCACTGTGCGTGGTCCGATAGGCACTTGGCCGGCTTTTTTACTATAAGAACGGTGACGACAATGAATGTTGTGGACATTATTTTGCAATAATTTCTGTAACGGAATAAGAATAAGATTTTTTATCTTAAAGAAATTCTGATAGGATTACTCCTTTATTCTCGTAAAAAATCTTCGGAAGATGTAGGAAGCAACTGTGCATTTACCATGCACGAAATAAGGAAGATACAATATCACTACACATTCCTGAGATTACTTGATATCCAGTGTAGGTACCTCTTCAGTGAGATAAGCAGCTAATATACGGTTTATGATCTCCAAGTCAAACGCAGCTTCAATTACACCCCGAAACAGCAAACACCGGCAAATGACGTCATCGCAGTGCGGACACAATGTTTGTTGGACTCTTGTGGAAACAGTGTATGTACAACCTAATGGTACGCGGAAATTGTGCTGAAATCGAAATAATCTGAAACTGTCTAAAATCAGTGTAAAGTTCCTCACGATGTTTTCCTTCACCGTTTTGAGAGCAGTCGTGATAACATAATTTACGCAAAGTAAAACTCCTGACCTTAAAGTCGCGGTCGTTACTACTGGGCCACCACTGCTCACTGAATGAATCAGATTGTAATTACTTCACTGCAGGGTAAAATGCCTATTTTCAAACCTGGAGTTGTAAAAAGTATGAAGCAGAATTGCTTTCTAACTTAAAGCCTGCATGGTGGCGATTTCCAGATTTTTCAGATAGTGTGTTTTACTGCCTCAGAATTATTAACACGTTCACGTGAACATACCAATATCGTAGCAGTGTAAAGTTTTTCATACAAATATCATACATTTCTAATAAAAATAGGTATGAGAATCGTATCCTTGACAATTCAAAAGTGTCTTTAAATGGTTTATTTGAAATAAATGCTTTGAGTTTGAGTTTGAGTTTATTGAAGTCGGTTTGAATAACATTTCACGTAACATTTTGTATTGTAGAGTACTAAAATATCTTTTGGCGCTTGAATGTGTTGTAGGATTTGTGTTTTTTTTTTTGTGAAATGTATTGATAAAAGAAGAAGTGTTAGTTCTGATTGTAAGTACAACTTCACTGAATGTCATAATCAGCATCATATCATGTTCCCACTGCTGGGTCGCAGGCCTCCGTTGAGAGGGAGTGGGCCGTAATCCACCACGCAGGCCCAGTGCGGGTTGGTAGATGTCACATGTCTTCGAATTTTAAGTTCTAGGACATGCCGGTTTCCTCACGATGTTTTCCTTCTCCGTTTTGAGAGCAGTGGTGATGACATAATTTACGCAAAGTAAAGCTCTCGTCGGGGTCCGAACCTACGACCTTACAACTCGTAAGTCGCGGTCGTTACTACTGGGCCACCACTGTTCACTGAATGTATCAGTTTGTAATTACTTCACTGCGGGGCAAAAGGCCTGTTTTCAAAGCTAGAGTTGTAAATAGTATGAACCCATCGTTCACCGTCCGCAAGCCCGCGCCTACGGTGGCCGGAAATCCGCCCGTGATTCCCGACGCCCAGGGCGTCTCCTGCGGCGGCTAGGGGCGAAAGGGCCCGAAATTTGCCTTTCCTTCAACCGTCCCGCCTACTCCTTCACGAGCATTACTGCTTCGCAGAAGGAGGTGGCGGCTGCCCATGCCCTCTCGCTCCGTACCATGACCTGAACCAGGGCCGGACGCGAGAGACCTCTGCCGCCGATCGCCTTCACAAGTTGCCATGCTAAGCAGAAATCTCAATATTTTTCACAGGCTTAGATTAGAATCTCATCCTCTCATTAAACACCAATATTCCAAAACCTACAACAATGTACGGTCATCGCATTGGATGCCGATGCGCGCAATGACGCCTAATTAACTGCCGGTCATTACCCGCTATTGATATGACGTATTACCGTATGGGAGCGACGCCGAATTCAAATGATGAAGTGTTATTTTGCACGCTCGATTGGCGTTGAATGCAGCGGCCGTAACTAGTGTTTATTTTGTTTCGTACGGTTCGCTTGGTTGTATGGTGTTTGGTTTTGATGAAGATGTGTTAGAAGAGAAATAGCTGAATGATAAATGTGATAAAAATATACCTAGGGAAGGTGTGGCATGAAAGGGACACGTATTGAAAGGGACAAAATCAAATTACCGGTAATTAAAAGGATTTCGAGACAACACTATTTTTGTCGTATGGCAGCCTTGATGCAAGTTCGTTCGCGGCTAACTTCATACTCCTGTCATTTCAAACATGGCGGATACGTGCGAGTTTGCCATTGAATAGTATTTTTGTTATAATTTGTGAAACGTTTTATCGAGTGCTGCGAGTTACTTGTTTATGTGTGAATCACTGTTTAAAATAAGCTAGACATCCACAGACGCAAAAACATAAGTTCAGTGAACTTTAATTTAATATTGTAGATTTTTTGGTTATGTTTTAAATTTTTGCATGATATTTATGAAAGGGACACTATAAACGGCTATGAATGGGACGTACAAAGAGATGAATAAAATTGATGATTTATCTTTAATTTTATATAAGTGTTAAATTTCTTGTTAATTATAAGAAAACTGATTATAAGTGTCTTAAGAAAAGCTATTAATAATTTTAAGTTCATTTTATCAGAGAAAACATTTTAATATTGTTGATTTATATTTTAGTTACATAAAAGTGTTTACTATATTAGTCTTTAAGATGAATACGGTAAGATTTAATAATGACAATAGTTCCAGTTGCTTTTTTTGATTTATAACATATCTTTTATTGTACACATATTTCCTCGAAATTAGGTACTGTCCCTTTCATAAATTACTTTGCGTTCCTTTCAATACAGTCCATTTATAAAAGGGACAAAATACACAATTTTTAAAGATGCGTAAATAAATAACTAAGTATTGATTAATGACAATTATTGCATTTCATTTCAATTATTTAATAATAAACGCTTCCTATTCGACCTTCAACTTGCCCCAAATATTTTCTTAATCACTTACTAGGACCTCAAAAATGTCCCTTTTATGCCACCCCTCGCCTACTAACTTATTACAGGTAGGTCTTGTGTAGCAAGTAAGGATTTTCAAATTGCCATAGCTTTGCAAGGCATCAGAGATCCAACAAATTATTCCATAGGTTTAGAATGTGTTCGGCGGGAATCCCAGGCCGATTCCTGGCCACCGTAGGGCCGGGTCGAGACGGCGCGTTCTGTTCCACGCGCGCCTCAAAGATATGTGAGCAAAACTGAAGGGGTCCGCTAGGGCCTATGCCTGCCGGGGTCACGGGAAAGTCCGATAGAGATACCGTGGTAACACACAGGCAACAGAAGGAACACGGGTGGGTTTTTTCGTAAGAGTCTGATACGCCCTCCCCTAGAGCGGGAGAAGTTATTAGATAATTTCCCACCCAAAAAGAAGGCTTAGCATGTGTTGAATGTAATTCAATATTACTTAATGAATCTTGAACAGCTGTCTATCAATAACTAATGAAGTCCAGCTTAATAATATGCAGATTTTATTATTAAAACCAGACATACCATGTCGATAATACCCAACGATACTAGAACTTATACAACGTCCATACGTCTAAATAGTCAAAGGTTGAACTTAAGAATTATAATTAGAAGCTATCAATTAAATTCTTAGGCCTTTATTGATAGGTAACTTTGAATTTAAATTTGTGGGCGAAAAGAAATAATGATACGGTATACCCCAGCCTGCTCCAAAATGTACAAAAACAATCACACAGGTACAATACCACCAATATATCTCCCCAAACATTAGTCTAACACACAAGACGTAACGCCCGAACAATTCTAATATTGAATCAGTAATCGTAGCGATTGAATCGAATACCGTGGTCGACTCGATTCCCTAGTGCATTGCGGAGGAATATCCAATCGATTATGGAATTGTTTCCGACTACAACTGTATCGAGATGTTCCGAATATTAGATGGGTTTTAGATAGAATGGTCTGATTTGGTGGGAATAGTTCAGTGTGATGGAAATTATGTGTTCGAATTGAGTTTTTGGTTAGTATTTGGTTTAGTAAAGGGAGATTATAACGTTGTAATTGTAGGGTTCCGTAGTAAACAAGGAACACTTATAGTTTTGCCATGTCCGTCTATCTGTCTGTCCCCGGCTTAGCTTAGAGACTATTAGTACTAGAAAAGTGTAATTTGGAGTGAGTTTCATTAATCACGCTGACAAAGTGGACAAATAAAAACTTGAAAAAAAAAGGTCCCTTGCACGTAAAGTAGGGATGATATTCTTTTTTCTCATCCATCCCACGGTGTGGGATATCGTTGGATAGGCCATTCAAAAAATATTGCTGGTTAGTGAAAATCATTTTTCGATTCAGGGATCCGTTTGCGTAATAATAAGCTTTAAAGTATTCATTTTTGCCGGAGGCTCTACGCGGGGGTCATGCGGTCCAAGGCCTTCTACGGAGCCCCTGTATGGGCGTGCTTTCTGGCGCTGCGGCCAGCCCGCCGGTTGAGCGCGGTCCAAAGGGTCATGGCCATCCGGATGGTCCGGGGATACCGCACGGTCTCTTGTGAGGCAGCGAGCCTCCTTGCCGGATTGCCGCCATGGGGTCTGGAGGCAAAAGTCCTCGCGCACGTATGGGAGTGGCACGAGGAGGCGAAACGCCGGAGCGTAAGTCCGCTGCCGCGAGCAATCGCGGCACAGTGGACGGAGCTCCGGCGGGATCTCATGGCGTCATGGAAAGTACGGTTGTCGCAACCCAGTGCTGGGCACGCCACGATTGCGGCGATAAGTCCCCTCTTTGAGGAGTGGCTAGAGAGGCGCCACGGCGTCCTCTCCTTCCGCCTGACGCAGGTCCTCACCGGACACGGCAGCTTCGGGAGGTTTCTGAGTCGGATAAGGCGGGAGGAAACGCCCGGGTGTCACCACTGTGTGGATCGCCCGGAGGACACGGTGGAGCATACGGTGGAGGTCTGCCCGGCTTGGGCAGAGCACCGCCGTGTCCTCGTGGAGGCGAACGGCGGCAGAGATCTCTCGCCCTGCCTGCGGCCCTGGTTCAGGCCATGGTACGGAGCGAGAGGGTATGGGCAGCCATCACCTCCTTCTGCGAAGCAGTAATGCTCGCGAAGGAGGAGGCGGGTCAGTCGAGGGAAAGGCAAATTTCGCGCCCTCTCGCCCCTAGCCGCCGCAGGAGACGCCCTGGGTGTCAGGAATCACGGGTGGATTTCCGGCCACCGTAGGCGCGGGCTTGCGGACGGTGAGCAATGGGTAGCTCACCGTCCGGTATGGACCAGGCCCGGGTCGTCGGCGCGTTGTGTTCCACGCGCGCCTCAAAGAGATGTCGTCAGCACAAGTGTAGGGGTCCACTAGGGCCGATGCCTGCCGGGGTCGTGGGAAAGTCCGGAAGGGATACCGAGGCCCCTGGCAACACAGGCAACGAGAGGAACACGGGTGGGTTTTAGTCAGTAAGAGTCTGACACACCCTCCCGCTCCGCAGCGGGGAAGTTATTTGGTGACTTTCCCACCCACAAAAAAAAAAGTATTTATTTTTGTTAGTCAAGTGTCCCACCCCTGCCAGCTAAATGGTTGTTTTTGGATATGGGAAAAAAATCATGACAGTAGTACAAATGACGAAATTATAAGGAAAACGATCACAGCTAAGCTTTACAGCAGGCTTAGCATGACGCTTTGTATTTCTTCGAAGAATAGACACGGCTCTTTCTATATAAAGTGACATTTCGTTTCTCCATATTTGACATCTCACTGTAGAAATCCTTTTACAATCTGTCATCTTGTCTTTCGTTTTTATCGATCTTTGTCTAGGTCCTTTTCTATGTAGAAGGTTTTCTACGGTGGGATGTCAAAAAAGGAGAAACGAAATGTCACTTTGTATAGAAATAGCCGTGTCTTGTCTTCGAAGAAATAGAAAGCGTCATGCTAAGCCTGCTGATTAACTAGTAATAGTCGATCAACATTACCATTTTACATTTGCAATTGGAGAATTGACCGTGACGTCAATCCAAAAAATCCCAACTACGGAACTCTTCATTATGAGATTAGATTTTGTCGGTGTTTGAACAGAAGTCTTGGATCTTCTGCAGGGAAAGTGTGATAGAGTAACTGTGGTAGGTACTCGTATCCTGCGAAGTTATTTGTTCGGAGACCTCAGTTTCTGTCTATAGATTATTGAAAGCATTATGTATACCTACCTATAAATTATGCGTTAGGTACTGAAAAAAAAAACAAGTTTTATTGAACTAGCACTTTTATTTTATTATTGTTTTCTCTAAATGGTTTTGTATTTACTGCTGTTGGTGTACCAAATAAATAAAACTAGAATTACTTAAACGTTTCCTATTTCAAATGAAAAGTATAAAAAAAACCGGCCAAGTGCGTGTCGGACCACGCGCAATGAAGGGTTACGTAGTTGGGATGAATTTATCCCAAGAACAAACTTAATATTGTAGTTGAAAAACATGTTCTACCATACATTACAACTGCAAATTAATGTAAGTTTGTCCGCTCAATTTTGAGTAATTTACCCGGCACTTATTATAGGTTTTCCTGTAATCTATAAAAATAGAACCATAAGAACCATACACTGTATTTTTTTTCCTTTTTTTTTGGCTCAGCCGTTTCGGAAGTAAGGTGGGGGAATGGTCAATTTTCTTCTATTTTCTTTAATAACTTAAAAACTTATTATTATAAAATTAAAATGTATATATATATATATATATATAAATATATATATACATTTTTTTTTCATATATATATGTATATATATATATATATATATACATATATATATATATATGAAACTCTCACAACAAGTCTCGCAAGTCCTTTCGTTTGATATGTCACACAGTAAGTACAGTTTGCAAAAAGGTTTTTTTATTTACTTCATAATTTGCCCCCAAAAATGACCCTCATATTCAAAATTAATTTATTTACGTACTACGCCCATGTTTGGGTCACAGAAATTCATATGTGTACCAAATTTCAACTTAATCGGTCCAGTAGATTCTGAGAAAATTGGCTGTGACAGACGGACAGACAGACAGACATACGAGTGATTCTATAAGGTTTCCGTTTTTTCCCTAAAACAACTTATTTAGCTTAGGACATCTCATCATCATCAACTGCCTAGCCTTTTCCCAACTATGTTGGGGTCGGTTCCCAGTCTTACCGGATACAGCTGAATACCAGTATTTTACATGGAGCGACTGCCTATCTGACCTCCACAACCCAGTTACTGGGTTACAAGCTACGCTTGGCGCGGTTGGTCCGTAGACCAAAACCCCTCCGTGCCTCGGAAAGCACGTTAAGCCGTTGGTCCCGGCTGTCATTTGTAGATAGATCTTTGACAGTCGTTACGGGTCGTCAGAAGCTCGAAAGTCTGACACTGTATTACCAGATAGGTACAGCTGAATACTAGTATTTTACATGGAGCGACTGCCTATCTGACCTCCACAACCCAGTTACTGGGTAACACGACACTCTTCTACTTCTTCTGTTACTTTTAGGACACCTCATAACCCTACGAAAACGCCATATTTCACTCAACTCAGGCCTAGTAACAGCCCTTGAAAATATTAAAATCTAAGCCACATCAGCAGACAACTACCACAAACGAAGACATTTGCCAAACGACTTCATAAAGTTCTCATAAAATTTGTAATTTACGAGAGCGTTTAGTAAAGTTCGGTTGAAGCTCGTCCTACTGACGTTTATGTGAACATAAACCGTTTATGGTGGTCACAAGACTGTGTCGTGTTATGTCTGTGTGTGTCTTTATTTTCTGGTTTTGTTTTAATTAAAATAAAATAGTGAGGTTAGTCTTACATTGAGTGCGAGATTCGGGAGCTAACGAAGCTGTGGCGTCATTGACGATTTATCTAAACAATGAATTAGATTAATTGTTAATTCGTGATTTAATTACCATTTAAATTGAAGATTTTATAGTTATATACCGATTTTGTAGAGAGAAAGTGGAGCACAGAGATCGGTCCATTATTGCAAAATCAAAATAAAAATATTTTATTTCACATAAACCTACATGGACAAACTGTCCAGTTAGGTAGGTCCAACTTCGAGAAAGAGGTCAATCGTCGAATCCGACTCGGCGTAAACATACTCGTACACAACTTCGAGCGTAGCGTCTCTAATTTTTATGAGAGTAGGGGGGGGGGGGCCCATGTTACACGCACTCTCATGAAAATTGGATACGCTACGCTCGAAGTTGTGGACGAGTATGTTTATCTAGGACAAACTGTCCAGTTAGGTAGGTCCAACTTCGAGAAAGAGGTCAATCGTCGTATCCGACTCGGCTGGGCAGCGATCGGGAAGCTACGCAATATCTTCTCGTCCCACATACCACAGTGTCTCAAGACGAAAGTCTTTGACCAGTGCGTGTTGCCAGTGATGACCTATGGCACTGAAACGTGGTCGCTTACAATGGGCCTTATCAAAAGGCTAAAAGTCACTCAAAGGGCAATGGAGAGGGCTATGCTTGGAGTTTCCCTACGTGATCGAATCAGAAATGAAGAGATCCGTAGGCGAACCAAGGTCACCGACATAGTCCGAAGAATTGCCAAACTTAAGTGGCAGTGGGCAGGGCACATTGCTCGCAGAACAGATGGCCGATGGGGCCGAAAGGTTCTGGAGTGGCGACCGCGTACCGGAAGACGTAGCGTTGGAGGGCTCTCCTACAAGGTGGACCGACGACCCGATGACCTTGACCTTGTGAAGGCCGCAGAAATCCGCTGGAAGCACAAAACCGGTCGAAGTGGCGGTGCTTGGGGGAGGCCTATGTCCAGCAGTGGACGTCTTTCGGCTGAAATGATGATGATGATGGTGAAACCTACATGGGCACTTGTGAAACATCAGAAGCTAGGTGCACGGTTCTAATTTGTCGTTTCCTATGGAAAAGAGCCGGCAACAAACTCCACGTTTACTCTTTCAAAAATAATTGGCTTTTACAATGTTTTCAAATTAAAGTGTTAATAGGTATGGGAGGACAGTGTAGGCCTGTCAAGAAGTACCAGGTACTTAAAAAAAATCAATGGTGTACAAAGGCAATCTGTTAAGCCTACAATGTTCTCACTTTCACAAAATATATAATAATCTGTGTGAAATATTAATAAAATATTAAAAACCTATTTAAACCAAATAACATGTTTGCCATTACAACTTGTAAAAAGTCTTAATTAATATCCTGTCCACAAAAACCACTAATAAATAGTTTGATTTCAAAATTGTAGGAATATAAGGTCAAATAATTACAACGAAGTACGAGTATGTATAAATAAAAATAAGCATCGTAATTTGGGAGGATTAAACATTTACATAGTTATGCCGTTTACCAGGGAAGCCACATGTGCAGAAGGAATTTTTGCAAAATTTCCTTGTCTTCAACGTAGTCTCCTCCGCGCGACTCCGATTCGGTGTCAAACAATAGAAAATCGATTGTGTCTCATTAGCTGTCCTTGACCAATTAATCTTATGATATGCGTTTTTGGTAAGGACCCGTTTGATGTGGGTTTTGAACTTCCCATCGCTAAGTTCTGTAACCGACATTGGTAACTTGTTATAAAAGCGGATACTGTTGATAATTGATTATTAAGATATTTCTGGACCTAGCTTACGGTCATAAAATCAATGCGAGTTAAATGAAAACGCAACACAATACTGTCGACTTAAAACACCAAAACCTCAAATAATACAATTTGCAAACCACACTCAACCATCCCCCAAGCAACACGTTACCCTTCTTACATCGACTTTTAATTACCCCAATTTCCCTCAAAGGCAATCAAAGTTTACACGCCTATAATAATAACATCTTCATTACAGACGTACCAACAGGAAGAGCATCCTTATTACGTAAATCACTCACAATCACGATCCCTTTCATTTTGAAACTCATACTATTAATTACATCACATCATTTTAATTTTATTATAAATGTGAAAGGAACTCTCTATATCTGTCAGTCTGACTGTGTTACCTTAACACGATTAATCCAGTGCAACTGGACTGATCGTAATGTTGGACAATAAGGTAACCTGAGAGCCGGAAAATAGCATCTGAATGTCTACTTAATATACTTGCTAAGAGGCGTGGGGACGAGTCTTGCGCCAAAAATATAGTTTTTAGATTTTTGTCCGTTTGTCTAGTTGTATGTTCCGGATTGGCGCAAAGACGGCTGAACTGATTTGGATACAATTTGGCACACAGATAGTTTATAACCTGGATTAACACATACGGTACTTTTGCTCCCGACGTCTACACGGGCGAAGCCGCGGGAAAAACTATTTATGATGAAATACAAAATACACGCTGACTAAGTCGCTGCAACGAATATTTATAGTACAATAGAAACCATGGCCCCATGTTTAAAAAAATCGTCAATTCGACTACGTAAAAAACGCAATGAAAAATAAGCAATGTAATTGCATTGTAATCATGCAATGTATATTCAATGCGTTTTTACGTTGTCGTGCTCAAATATCAAAATTAAAGGTTTTATGATTGTGAGTGTGTTACGAAATTAGGCTGCAAGTTTACCCCACAAATTCAATCCCTTTAATCAATCCCTAGACGTGAATAAAGGGGATGATCACCTTCCCCTCAAAACCTTCAGAACTGCAATTATGGTGCAACGATTTGCTATTGAAAGTACTAATTTTGTGTTTTTCAAATTGCTGGGGGACGTTCTGTATACTGTGATTAGGTTGCTTGTTTCTTGGTTACGTGAAGGAAATCTGAAGTATTTTTTGTCGTAGACTGCTTTTTGTCCTGAATCATGTTTGGGAATTAATATTTTTTTGCCGTCTGAGGAACTTAATAATGCGATCTTTTTATCATAGGTATGGATATCGGGAGCTTTCCAAGTTAAACCAATTGACAGTTCTTGAACTAACAGGCATCAGCTATCTTTGGTGGAATTCACTGATGACGTAAACAGCACTATACCTATCCAGCTTCTTTCTTTTAAACAAAGATTTCTCATTGTTTTGTCTGTTCTGTTTAATTTAAGATAAACTTTAAACTAAATTAGCACTCCTTGATACGGGGAGTTGTTTTGCCACTAGGGAAATATGGTGAAGATACTAACACACTTGCGAAGTTCGTGCCAACAGTTTGAAACTAGGTTATCAACCTAGTACATTGCTCATCAGATGAGTGTCGGTTATAACTATACCACTTGAACTATATAAGGGTATCGTAAAAGGCGAATAAGATCATAATTAATTAATACTGAAAAAATAGATGTGAAGTTCTAAATGGGTTTTAATGTAGCAAACTATCAAATCATTTAAATAATCTGAAGAATGCAACGTTGAACCTTAATAGATTTAGATTGAGACACCTATTAAGGCCAGGAAGTAACTTATAAAAAAGTCACTGCAAAGACTTCTTGAATTAATGATTCCCTCGAAGAATAAGAAAAAGGCAAGGAATCCTCAGGCTAGCTCCTCCGAATCGATTAAAAAATAAACAGCCTACCCTGAATCCAATCAAAACGAACAAATAAATAAAAAACACTTTACAAAAAAAGCGAATCAGAATGTTTAGCAACAGGAAATCTTGGTGCTCAACTTAAATCACATTAAGTCGACAAGGCTTTTTAACCTTCCCTCGTCGCGGGGGTAAATAACACCGCGACAGCCAACGGAGCCGTGGTCGCCAATAAAACACAAATTTTTCCCTATTGAGTCAGCTGTACAGCCAAAGCTATAGCACTACATGGATTATTTATTAAACTATTTATGTTCACACCTATTATAGAAACAGACAACAAGAAAAGAACAGAAAAATATGTACAAAGGTGATGCTTATTTCTAAAGAAATGTCTTCCAGCATACCTGCGATAGCAAAGTAGATATGAAGAGATATAGACAAGGATCTAGTTGTTTTGGCTTAAAAACGGAAGCTGTCACAAAAAAAAATCTAACTCGTAATGCATTTTGTAGGTACCTACTTAATTCGTTTTAAAATCTGAGTCCCCAAAACACACATAAAAAATAATCATTTTTATTATGTTTTAAAAATATAAATAATGTCGATGTCAATAAGTCTAAACAGACGTAAAAACTACAGGAGAACAAAAAACGTGGGAAAAACACACCAGGGAGGAAAAACACACCAAATGTGTTTTCGGCGTTACGTCCAGCCATCCTACTAGAAGCGTGTGCGCCGCGCTTTCGTTACGGTTGCCTTGACATGTAAGTGTAACAGGAGTACGATGAATCAGAGACTACAATAATACAACCAACTTTTTTCAAAGTGAGATAAGACTTATTACACCCCTACTTCCTTCTGGATTAATTATCATTACAAAAGTTAATAGGCCAAATCCTATCCTTAGGAAATGTAATTAATTACGGAATTTGGAAAACAGTTCGCGAAATAAAGCCATACTTCATTTTATCGCTCGTCTCGCGCTGGACAAAGCCCCGTCTCCTGGTAGATTGGACGAAACAGGAAATTAACTTTCGCCCTCTCGCGTGACAAGTTTATTAAGAACAATTTCTCTGTTTATTCTTTTTAATTTTTTTGTTTCATTAAACACGGAGACGCCGGTTTGGACGGTACTTGCATTTTTTAATTAACTAATTTTCCCTTTAAATGTTTACGGGTATGTTTGATCCAGGTGGACGTAAACGGGTTAGGTTGTAAAGTCACCGTGATGTCTTTATGTTGGACTTATTTTTTGCTGATCTGAATGCAAAATTAGAATAGAAGTAAAAGAAGTAACAAAATAAACTTTTAAACAAAGAAACGTACCTTGTCTTCGCGATTAATCTTTCTACAACTGACTCCTCGTGGCTCAAAACACCACTAGCCCCGAAATCGGCACAGCATCTCATCTACAGTTACGTAGATACCTAAAAATGTCAGTTCCTAACACTGATATCACTTACCCACTTTAAAATACAGAGCATGAAGGTGGAACCTAATATCAACTACTCAAAATTTAAAACGCCAGAGCATGCAGTTTCCCGTAGGTCTTAGAAGGAGACGCTAAACTGATTTACGATGCGGAAGCGAGGCCGATTCTCACAATTCTGCCGAGAGCCGTCATAGATTACAATATGATTGAAGATGCGATGCTAATATGAAAATTGAGATGACTTGGAGAATCAGTTGTGGATTTATGTATTTCTTGGATTGGTTGCTTTTTAAATGAAGCAGAGACCAATAATAATGCGTAGGTACGAATATGAGTATTAATACAATTTTAGATAACATGAAACAAATCTACTAAATTTGAGGGTTTTAACTCGAAGGTGTCAAAACAAAACCAAATAAACCATCAAAGAATATAGTGTAATATCGTTGAACAGTACGATGATGACAGCCCAGAATTAGTAAAACAATGAAAATCATGGAAGGAGACGTTGGTCTATTATACAATATTAGTGCAACACAACACAGCAACAACAATACACACAACATAACACAACACAACACATCACAACGCAACACAACAAGCACAACACAACGCGCACAAGTCTATTTTCAAACTCAACGCTACATGGACAGCTTCGCATTCTTTCAATTATTTTTTCGTCTCTTCGTTTACTACCTACTTAAACATCTACGAATAATAAATTCTTACTACAAATTGTAAGTTCTTCTAGGAATGGAAAGCTTAGAACTGGCGATATTCAGAAGTGAGCTCAAATCGCGTACATACAGAAACATTGTTGCATTGTACTAGGGAATATTTACTTTATGACTACAACTATGGGTTTCTGTACACATCATAAATATTGCCCATTGAGAGACTTTCTATCTTTGCCTCGCTTAAGGTAATGATGTAGGCAGGGTTGCTAGCTAAGGAAGAAACTGGAGCTCAGACTTAAACTCGTAAAAACTTTTAAGATTTGTCACAGGGTTGATTAAAATAAACAATGTCTTTATGATTTTAATGTTTTGGGCTAAAAAGTATTAAGTAGGTGTGTAAGCTTCATAAAAAAATCTCTTTTTATATATTAGCAAATGACGATGGTTAACTTCCGTACAACAAACTAGTGAACAGGCATCTTCTGGGCAGGCTCGTTCCATCATAGACCTCTACCATCGCTTTCCATCAGGTGACATCGAGGTACAGAGCAGGCCCAATTAGCAATAAATAAAAAAAAAACAGATATTTTCTCACTACCCACTAAAATATACCCACAAACAAATTGTCCACAAAATTTCTTGTCCCAGTAACCAGTTTCCAGATTTTTCCGGCTGCCCCACTGAGCGAGACAAAGTGGCGCCATCTGTCCTTATTACGGAAACTCACCGATATTAATTCTGGTATTACACCGACTTTGTTTTATTGTGAACATGCGTCAAAAAGTAGACGTAATTTGTTATGTTTGCTAAATGAATAAATAAAAGAAGGCTCACAATGTCATGGTGAAAGCTTTAAGTTTGTAATTGCACTAGTTATTACTTTTCATTTGGTGTCGTTCTCTATAGCGATTTGACGACTACATTGTGGAAATAGGACATCCTCAGGTCACCTCCTAACCGAAAGTGATCATCGCGCGAGTATGCAATTGTCGTGCTATTTTATATGTATATGACATAACCACGCGATCATTCAAGTCGTGTATGTACGTCATCATTCATCGCTTAATCGCATATTTGCGCGACAGTCACTTTCGGTAAGGACGCAGGGTAAAAAAAGCTTAATCTTCAAATTTAAGCCTTTTATTTTATTTATTTAATACTTTAAGCACACAAATGTACAGAGGCGGACTTAATGCCGTAGGCATTTTCTACCAGTCAACCTTTGGGTGATGCAGAGACAAACAGTGGTAGGTGCAATAGCGAAAACTGTGGAATAAATATTTATTTAAATATAAGGATATACATACATATACCTATTAAAAACTTTAAATATATATACCTAATTATGCATAAATATAAGACCTAATAAATACACATAAATACACGAATATACTAAAACAGATGAGACAAACAATGGGAAAACATTACTATTGTGATGATACTGCCAACTTCTTACGAATATGCTCGCGAACTTTGACTTTAAAGGATAATCGGTTGGTTGCCATCCTGATTTCCTGGGGGAGCGCATTCCACAGAGAGATAGACTGAACGAAGAAGGAAGAGTGAATGAAATCAGTGCGGTGAGTGGGACATTGAAGAAGACGATTGTGTGATGAACGTAGGTTTCTACTGTGGTTCGCGCAAATGTACTGAAAGTGGGGGCGAGATAACTAGGGGAAGAGGGCGAGTCAAGAAATGAAAACAAAGTGGTCAGCGCCCTTTGCTCTCTGCGCTGATGTATGGGCAACCACTTTAGAAGCGACCGATGCGCAGAGACATGATCATATTTACGCAGATTGAAAATGAATCGAATGCAGTTATTGAGAAGATGGTCAAGTTTATCGAGGAGATCCACATTCAGGTCGTAGTAGCACACATCACCATAATCGATAATAGGGAAAATTAAGGACTGCACAAGCATTGTCTTGGTATTTGATGGTAATAAATGTTTTAGTTGGTATAGAGCCCGCAGCGTTCCAGTAACCCTCTGGCTCACCCTAGTGACTTGCGTACGCCAGTTCAACGTACAATCGATGTGCAAGCCTAGGTCTTTCACGTCAGTGCTAAATGGAACGATCATACCATTGAAGAGAACTGGTGGCAAGGTTGAACCATCCACCCTACTAATACTACGATGACTCCCAATGATGATCGCCTGACACTTGTTAGGGTTTGCTACATACATACACACATACATAATCAGCCTATAACAGCCTATAATGTTCCCACTGCTGGGACACAGGCCTCCTCTCTGTGAGAGGGAGTGGGCCGTAATCCACCAGGCGGGCCCAGTGCGGGTTGGTAGATGTCACATGTCTTCGAATTTTTCGGTTCTAGGACATGCCGGTTTCCTCACGATGTTTTCCTTCACCGTTTTGAGAGCAGTGGTGATGAAATTATTTACACAAAGTAAAGCGCCTGTCCGGGTTCGAACCTTCGACCTACAACTCGTAAGTCGCGACCATTACCACTAGGCCACCACTGCTCGGGTTGCTGCTGCTAGGGTTTACTGCAACACCAAATTTATCAGACCAGGTTTTAATGGCTGTCAAGTCCCTATTTAACTTGTCGATAGCGTCAGGTATTTCATCAACCCTCCCTTGACGGTACAACTGCAAGTCATCTGCATACAGATGATATGCACACTGAAGCTCAGAAGTTATAAGATTAATAAAAATAGAAAATAGAAGAGGAGAAAGAATACCGCCTTGAGGAACGCCAGCCTCCAAATCACACCAGCATGACGTAGAATCCCCAACATGAACGGCCTGTTGACGTTCCTGAAGGTAAGAGAAGAACCATTCCAGTGCTCCAGGAGAGACCATAACATAGGAAAGAATAGCTAACAGGATGTCGTGACTGACGGTATTAAAGGCATTCGAGAAGTCGACCAACACTAGAGTAGTAACTTTGGTCTCTTCCAGTCCTGCCCTTATATCGCCAGTCAATTTAAGTAGAGCGGAAACAGTACTATGCCCAGGCCTGAACCCAGATTGAAATGGGCTAATTAGTAAATTACGATGAACAAAATTGGAGAATTGTTTGTGGACACAGGCCTCGAGCACTTTCGATAGGAAGGGAAGTATAGAAATTGGACGGAAGTCGGTAGGAATAGAGGAATTAGATACTTTAGGTAGTGGACGAACATAGGCTTTGCGCCACAGGGAAGGGAATACTCCGGTGTACAGGGAAAAATTTACAATGTGGGTAATCGCGGGTAGGAGATGATCCAGAATAGTTACGACCATACCACGGGTGATATTGTCACATCCCACCGCTTTCGATTTGATAGAGAGAATGATCTTTCTGATCTCTCCCGGTTCAACTGGAATGAAACTGAAGGGATTAATACGAGGACAACAACTAACAATCCAGCTTTTACTATCATGTTTTTATCACATAATAGGCCAACGAATTTATGATCAGCAGCAGTATAATGATCTTTTTCACAGATATTAAGAGATCTTTCTTATTTCCGTTATCTTTTTCTTTCACTTTTTGTACCTCGTAGTCGTGCAACTGATGAATGCCATCACCAATTTTTCCAAAACGTGTGTCGCCTATTATGCACTAGTGACGTAACACTATTGATTAAAATTAATATGATACTCCGTGAAGTTCTGTCGTTAGCGCAGTGGGTAAAGTTTCAAGTGTATTCAACATCAGCATGCTTCGCCCTCTTAAATTTGAAGTAGTGCTACAACACTATCTAATGAATAAGAAGTTTTAGCAGAGCTATACTGTTTCAAGATCTTCAGGAATTTTTGCCAAGTCAAGAAGTAAAGTATAGGTTTGGAATTTGTTAGTTAATGGTCTCGGGGATGTGCTTTGAGAAAGTAAGCTATTCGTTCAAATAAGACATTTCTCTTGCTACGTCATTGTATTGGTTCACAAAATCAAAAAATTATTAACATAAAAATAAATCAACATCCCAAAAGCATTATTCCTAGCTCTAATTTAACTGTTTCCTTGTGACTTCGTGGTCAGCTTTAATAATTTTAAATATTTTATAAAGCTTAAACAATTTCACCGTTCAGAATCACGAACCCTATGACGTTATCATTAATATTGCATAGGCAATTAAATTAAATATTTGATCAGTATAAGCATAAAATTGTAGCAAACAGTCCGTCAGCTATGCGTCGACAATACGAGTATCACTGTTTACCTATCCTTCAGAAAGCAATGAACACGATAACTTTGGACTTGAGACAACAAGAAAATGTTTTTGAGATTTGGGTAAGACTTTTCCCTTTGGTATGTAGCTACTGCGACATTTTTCGTTACATGAGTAGATATTTTGTATTTGTCATGTACGTTTTTTTAGTTGGTAGGCAGTTATTATTTTAACAGTAAACGTTAATGATCCGGTATGATACTCGTAGCATATTCATCCATTTCAGCACTTCAGCAATAATGACAGTATGGTAAGATGGTACCTGATGTACCCTGAATATGTTCACCTAAAAATATTCATGTATGACATCATGCATTATATAAATAGGACTACAGTCTAACCATTCGTTGGCTTTAGTAATTTACATGCCTTGTAATAATTTCTACTGCAAACACATTAAAATAAAAATACAATTCTTCACTTAAAAATTTCGCGGCAGGTGGTAGCATCGGTAATCGAACCCGTAGCTTAGTAGAGCTGGGGTAAATTGGTAAATTACCCGCAGTGGGGCCCCGCTGTTTACCTTGCGATCCCCTTGCCCTTTTGAAGCTACCTTGCATTTTAGTTCAAACAGTATTGATTGACGGCATTAAACTTTGATGGGTGAATATTGCTATGGATCGATTTTTTGAGTGGCAGTGAGGGGTTTTGAGTGTTTTGTTTGGTAAGCTAGTTTCTCTGTTAAATCGTTGAAAGTTTTGCCGAAGTTTTGTATTTGTATTTCGTCGTTTGATTGAGTATTATCTTTTTGGTATGAGTTAGCTTTGTAGCATTCAATAATTTACCTAACATCTGTTTGATTGTATTTGATTGTAACAACCTATTTGATTTGATTTGATGGGGTTAACTTTTTCTTTAATTGTTTTATTTACTCTGATTTTAAAATTCTGTTATTTCAAAAAATATCTAAAACGAATGTGTTATATGTGAATATATTTAAAATGAGATATAGAAAAATGATGGAAAAATGTATTCGGTGCCGTGAATAGGACTTCGAGAATAGGCTAATCATCTAATACACTCGGTATTAGATGATTAGCCTATTCTCGAAGTCGTTTTATGCAGGTACTTTAATCACACGTCGTTCTGCAGTTAGCCCAGTGGCTAAAGTCAATTTTATTGCAACAAACCAATGGGTTCCTATAATGAAAAGTTGGATTAGTTAAATAATAACCGACATGCCCATTTAAGCAGTTTGTGAATCTATTAGCTATTTCTGGCTTGGTGAATGAAAGTTCGAATTTGGTTCCATACAAAAACTTTTGACTTTGTATGGCTTAAATGATAAAATGATAAATTATTTAAATGATAAATGATTTATTTTCTGTAAGTACGTTTGTACAAACACTTTTACACGTCAATCATATTTTTAAAATAAAGCTAGATGAGGTCGGTGTTTCCTGTCTGACTACTCCGAGATGAAAGGCTGAAACAAACTCAGAGGTCACAGTCTCCTTTAAAGTCCAGACATAATCTTGGTCAAATCATGTGAAGGCCATGTAGATTGGTGTCTGAAATGGTCCTTTTGAGGAAAGAACCATACAGATTGAGTGGACCTGTCCAGGCTCACAAGCTAAACATAGAAGAGTATTACAGCTGGCACAATGAAGTTAGGTTGTGGACAAATAATCAAACTTACTTTGGACTTATATTCATAAAAGTATGTCTGTGGATTGAGTCGACTAAAGCCTGTGCGACGTTATTCAGCGTTGTTATTAACCCAAATCTTTTCAATAAGAAGAGATAACCGAGTGTGCCTGGCTGACGGACCATAGAATTTATCCCCTCACAAACTATGTGGAAACCTAACTACACGATGTGTTTGTCTGTATACGTAAGCCATTTGAATAAAAAACGTGCGGATTATTTAATAAGTACCTTTCTAATATTTTATTTTAAGTAGGTAAATTTATACCGACCTACGCGTTGCCAATAATAAAATAATATTCATAAAATCACCGTCATCAATACTGTAACAAAATTCAACAGTTCAACTGACACTCGCGCAGCGCGCGCACCAGCCGGCCGGCGGGTGGCTAGGCTCACTTCACCCAGCCCAAGTGAAGTGATGTTGCTATGGCAACCAGAATCAAGTGAAGTGATAAGATCACGACACTCGCGCGTCGCGCTTACCGACTCACTTCACCTAGCCGGCGCGAGTGGTTACTATGGTTACAAGAATCGGGTGAAGTGATATGATCACGCCGCGCATGCGCGTGAGGAGCTGTTAGTAATATCAAGTTGAGTTTCTTTTTTAATTTGCCATTTTTTATTTTTAAATGCGCGACAAACAAAAATTTGGTTTTACCAAAATCCAAAATGGCGGCTACAAACATTTTTCATCGTTTTCATGGTTTTCGGGGATGTTAAATCCGATAGTGAGGTCAAAATTAAAAACCAAGATGGCGGCTGCGAAAATGTTCAAATTTTTCATCGTAGGTATCGTTTTCATGGTTTTTGGGGGTGTTAAAGCCGATAGTGAGGTCAAATCTAAAAACCAAGATGGCAGCTGCGAAAATATTCAGTTTTTTCATCATGGGTGTCGTTTTCATGGTTTTCGGGGGTGTTAAATCCGATAATGAGGTCAAAATTAAAAAGCAAGATGGCGGCTGCGAAAATGTTCAGATTTTTCATCATGGGTGTCGTTTCATGGTTTTCGGGGGTGTTAAAGCCGTTAGTGTGGTCAAATTTAAAAAGCAAGATGGCGGCTGCGAAAATATTCAGATTTTTCATCGTAGGTATCGTTTTCATGGTTTTTGGGGGTGTTAAAGCCGATAGTGAGGTCAAATCTAAAAATCAAGATGGCAGCTGCGAAAATATTCAGATTTTTCATCATGGGTATCGTTTTCATGGTTTTCGGGGGTGTTAAATCCTATAGTGAGGTCAAAATTAAAAAGCAAGATGGTGGCTGCGAAAATGTTCAGTTTTTTCATCATGGGTGTCGTTTTCATGGTTTTCGGGGGTGTTAAATCCGATAGTGAGGTCAAAATTAAAAACCAAGATGGCGGCTGCGAAAATGTTCAGATTTTTCATCATGGGTGTCGTTTTCATGGTTTTCGGGGGTGTTAAATCCGATAGTGAGGTCAAAATTAAAAACCAAGATGGCGGCTGCGAAAATGTTCAGTTTTTTCATCATGGGTGTCGTTTTCATGGTTTTCGGGGGTGTTAAATCCGATAGTGAGGTCAAAATTAAAAACCAAGATGGCGGCTGCGAAAATGTTCAGATTTTTCATCATGGGTGTCGTTTACATGGTTTTCAGGGGTGTTAAAGCCGTTAGTGTGGTCAAATCTAAAAAGCAAGATGGCGGCTGCGAAAATATTCAGATTTTTCATCATAGGTATCGTTTTCATGGTTTTTGGGGGTGTTAAAGCCGATAGTGAGGTCAAATCTAAAACCCAAGATGGCAGCTGCGAAAATATTCAGATTTTTCATCATGGGTATCGTTTTCATGGTTTTCGGGGGTGTTAAATCCGATCGTGAGGTCAAAATTAAAAAGCAAGATGGCAGCTGCGACAATGTTCAGATTTTTTATCATGGGTATCGTTTTCATGCTTTTCGGGGGTGCTAAAGTCGATAGTGAGGTCAGATCTAAAAAGCAAGATGGCAGCTGCGAAAATACCAATCCTTTTGGAATAAAAAAACCAAATTGAGTTTCTGACTAAATTTCTGTTTTGCTATTTTATTTAAAAAAACCCTAAATAGTAAGGTTTCAGCGCTTAAATACTAATTTTGAAACAATATAAAATTATCAATAGAATTAGCTTAACAATATTATTAAAATCTCGATTATGATTATAAAAATGCTTGGTCACTCCCTAGCATCAGTGGGATGACACTGACAGCTCACTCCACGCGAGTTTTCACGGTGAGATTTTTACAGAATCGACATGCAGTATAGATTTTTCACAGTTCCTGACATCGCTAAAAAATGGTCTTTACTCAACTCGACACAAGTCGGTATTTATAAATTCTTGTTAAGTTTTCTATACCTCAAGTACTTAGTATTATCTTTATACCTAAGAAAGAAAGAAACCAAAGAACGAGACAAAAGAAGCCCACCAGCAGTCCAGTTGCAGTTTCTGCCCGAGTACGGGAAGAAGAACGTTGTCGTACTCGTATGCAGAGGATGTCTAGGAAGGCGTCAACAAAGGACTTACTTCTTCCTTTCAACTTCTACGACTTCTTTCTTTGAGTGCAATGTTTGCCCTCTATTAAGTGGTGTTAAATAACTATAAATAAAAAATAATAATACAGGTTCATATTAACATAGGGTAGGTTCTGCAACAACACACAAAACTCTAAGAAAGGGAATTTAAAGTCAAAAATATGCAGAATACTATTTATTATTACACTTGTATGTTTGAGACAACCGTATATTTTTAATTCTTCAGAAATGTCAGGTATGAACGTAAACAAAGCAAAAGGTGTATGGTAACGAAGAAAACAGGTGGCGTTCTGTAGTTTCTGTCTTCTCTCATGAAGAAGGCGTTAGTTTAAATATATATATATGTATATATATATATATATATATATATATATATATATATATATATATATATATATATATATATATATATATATTTCTCTTTTGAATCAATTATAAACTCAGTGCTTACAACTCCTTGGCTCCTTCCAAGCAGACAGGTCCAACTTCCCTATTTTGCAAGAACTGCATTTCATTAAGGGGTTTCTGTATGGAGAAAAAAAAATATAAATCTCATGTGATGCCAAAAGTAATAGCGTCGGATAAACCCAAGAGAACAGTAATAGTAGAGCTTCTTATTGGTAAGTAAGTAGAACTACTTAGAGCAGTTAAGAATTAAAAATTAAGAATTAAAATAGCAAGGAGGTCTGGCCACACTGAGGCGAATTCCGTGCGGGATGCTGAAAGAAACTCGCTCGGGTCGATTGTGTCAACTAACTTGTTATATAGAGGTGTTCAAACTATTACGAATAGTCACGTGGCTTCTTAATCATTAAAACAATTGACTCATGCAGCCGCTTTCCGCATCCGGCGCAGGTTTTATCTGAGTGTGGCCAGAGCTTAGGAGGAAACCCGGTCACGTAATTAAATGAATATTTTGCAAAAAAAAAAACCAAATACTCATTTAATTACGCCAAAAAACAAAACATAGGGACATTATATACGTAGTTAAATAATATTTGGACTAGTATCATTAACTTGGGAGAAAACAGAGGAATACGTTAGTATGGAATTAACACCAATGACCATGTGGCCGCATTTCTTCGAAAGGATTTAATTATTTGTAGGAATAAATATAATATGTGGGGGCCTAAAGGACACATTCTATCAGAAGGTAACAAAATTATATTCAGTTATTTATTATTTATTAATTTATACATACTGTACTGTATTGTACACCACAAAAATACATAACAAAAAATTCATCAAACACTACAAAATATACAATAGGCGGCCTTATCGCTTTCTGTGATCTCTTCCAGGCAACCATGGAATGGACAGTAATTTGCCTGGACATAAAGTGGGGCTGTCGTTGGTGCAAAAAATAAATACAATATACTAGAATTGATACGTATCCTAAATAATATATACTTAAAAACATACATATTAAATATGGAAGCTACGAAAATAAATGAAGACTCACGACTCAAGATCACAACGACAAGTAATATTCCTTTACGCGTTTTCTGAATGCGAGTAACGACTGCGCGCATTTTATTTGAACTGGCAATGCATTCCACAAACGAGCGGCCTTGACAGTAAAGGATTTGTCGACAAAAGTTGTGGAATGCATAGGCATTTTAAGCTTCAAGTCAGTTAAGTTTAGAAATTTAATTCCTTACGTACAAATGTAAGGAATAAAATGTCTAAACTGCTTTACAAAAGCACTCATACATTTAATCTTTTGATATTTCGAAAATTAAATAGTAGGAGTTTTTAAGTTACTTACTTGCTCGTGATGGTGTTAAAAGCTCTTGGCTGTATTTCTGTCACGTGGTCTCCAACCCAACAAAGCACTCCTGCTATTGTCACCTTCCGAATTGCTTTCAGTTGGTCTAAAATGAGGAAATAGGGTCATCAACTTCATAATTATAATCATTCAAAGACACAAAAGTGTTAAACTAGAATCGAATAAGTTGGCTTCTACTTATGCGAATAAGGAATTAAATTAATCTGCGTTCGCACTTTTTTCCAAACATTTCCAAACAAAAATATGAGTGTTTGGAAAAAAAAACAAAAGTGACCAAAAAGATCAGTTCGAAACTTTAATTTTTTTAATGAACTCTTCAATAGTACAATTTACACTCTCATAAAATTGATATTTGTTTAAGTTGAAATTACATCAATGGAAACAAGGATTTGAATAGACTATATTCACCTTCTTCAAACGCATGCGGTCTATTAGGTCTTTCATACCAGTGTCTATCAGAGGCAATGGTTCGTCTCAGTTGTTCCACCATCAAACAGTATAGGGTTTCGGGAACTCTACCACCTTTCACGAGATTCTCCGCCCACATCGCACCCATCAAATCCATGTCTGATGGGCATTTGTAGTGTTGCATCAATCGGTATAAGCGCTGGAAGTAAATAAATATTTTGAATGACAAGAAAATCCATGAAAGACTGAAACTACTTTACAGCAAACAAAGAGATCGGTATACAACTAACTCATAACTAAAAACAAAACTAAATAATTTACATTACACTACAATACGTTACAGATTATGTGACATTTTATCAAACCATAGTTCAAATCATTAGAATAGAATGAGTGTGCTGAGTAAATATTTTTGTAGTATACCAAACTTTTGTTTGACTTTATATGCACGTTCAAGATGCGATAATGTCCAGCAATAGTCAAACAAATTCCTTTTCCACATAGCGGATTCATGACATCTTTTCAAGCCGTCATTTTCATTCTAAATGTTGGCAATGACGTAGTGGAAAAACTAATAAGGTTCCAGTTAAGCAGCAACAGAACAAGCACAAAGTGACTTTGAGTGACTTTCTAGTTCAGAGCAAATGACAGAACACCAGAAATTAAAAATAAGGTACAAGTCTACGTATGGCGAAAAAGCTATTATATTTGTTACGGATACCTCTGGACTAAAGCTATCTTTCAAGTCAGAAAAGGTCTTGTATGACCTTTTCGTGCAAAATTCTTTATATTTTATGTAAGGGGAGAAACCGAAGAATCTCCCTTTAGCTAAGTCGCTAGCTCCCACGTCTGGAGACAGAAGGATGCCGCCCAAAACTCTATTAGCCATCTGGAACAAAATAAGAATTAAATAAAAATTATTATTTTGTTTGAGAGAAACCGAAGTAAAGAAAGACTAAAAAAATAAAGAAGGTAATAAAGAAGAAATGAAAAAAGAAAGAATCGAGATACGAATGTCAATGTGCTAATACCGAGTCCTTACATCAGGGTCAATAGTGTAGTCGAACCTGCCACCTGGTTGTCTAAAACTGCCTTGAATAATTTGCGCCATATGGTCACCTTCAGCAAGGAACCCTGTTCGACCAGTAAAGTTGACCATGGGCATAGTTTTGAGGAAATATCCGTCTCTGTCATAGAATCTGAAGTCAAATTAGTAAATCATAAAAATCACACGAAAGAACAATATTTGTTTTTACTCCCAAAAAAATATGTAAACAAGTCTCCAGTAAAACTTACAAAAAAAAACTCTTTAGAAATAAAAATACGCAATATACATACTTTAATGTTGTCTCTTGTGCAGTGTGTAACCATCTGAGCCCATAAACATATTCATCTGACATTTGCGGTTGAATATTTTCATCGTACAAGTCCCTGTAACCTCCGTTACGGGATATGATGCCATCCCTGATCAAATTGAATCTGCCTGAGGGAATTAAAGGTATAATTATGTTAATGTAGCAGCAGCAAGTAAAAAAATAAGTGGTCTCTTTTAATATCTATGCTCAAAACTATTCACATTCACAACTTGATTTTCGTGTAGGAACACTTTGTAATTTAAAGGCCTCTTTCAAATCAAGTTAAATTGTTCGTATATTTGTACGAGTATGCTAATCAGAACTGGCATTTTTTGACAATCTTATTCCTTTGCATTATTGCAGGAAATGGGTTCTCATTTTGGTCAACAATAATATTTCCTGCCTGTACATACGTAGATTTAACCCTTGTCATGCCTGGAGGTAAAAAGTTACACGATATGCCTGGTGGGTCTGTCAGACCCGGATTTTTAACTTCTTATTTTTCAATTATTTTTTTTATAAATAGGTTATTATGTGTAGGTTATGTTTTTACTAGGGGTGTATATTAGGAGTTAAATAAATATTACAAATCAAAAACTAATTAATTATTTTTCTAATTAAACTCAGGCACTCAACAAAATGACTTTGTTACTTTTATAACATAAATTACTTATTAAAAACTAAAGAGGTGTCAATCAGACTATAGGTATTAAATATAAGGCACTTCCATGCACTTATAAATAACTATAGGATATTCAGTTTTCGTCACTTCTATCAAAAAATTTTTTTTTTGGTACGGAAATAAATTGCAGATTGGAAAATTGCATGCCAGACATAAGTGACTCTTACCGGTCTCACAGATATATTGTGTCGGAGGGCGAGCGGTTCATAACGGCCAGCTACTGAGTGTGGTTAGGTGCGAAATTCAAATTTGAATGAAAAACAACGGTTTATGAACAGACGTGGGTCTAACAGACCCTACTAGGCATACCAATACTATAAGCATAATCTTGCTTACCTAATAAAATCGGAAGCAGCTCATGAAAGAGTATCTGCAGTAATATGGCGATGTTAATATCCCTGGCGGTGAAAAAAAGTCGTTTATCATTCCAACAAGGATTCAGCTTGTGTAGTTCCTCAGCTATCTTATTGTGCTGTCTATAGAAAAGAATATTTATAAGATTCGGTCCCACGGCGTTGTTATCTTCTGCAAAAGTTAAAAAGATTTTAACATCTTTCTTTTAGCTATTTTGTATTATTCTATAATGTGCGTCTTATTTGTACAGAATAAATATTTTTTCTTTCGTTTTTTTTTCTTTGAATATGACATTCACCAGTCCGCACTGTACCCGCGTGGTGGATTCAATTGTCTACTCCCGCTCGACACAGAGGAGACCTGTAACCCAGCAGTGGGACCATTATTGGGTGATTTTAACTTGTTTTAAATTTTTAAAATTGACGAAAGCGACATTAATTGTAATCCATTTTAATTGTCACTTACGGTACTTGTGGCATCGCGTTTCCCTTGGACGTTGGTTCAAAAAGCAAAGAGTTGAATCAGGATCAGTTGGTGGAAATAAACCGTTATCTCTTTCGGTTTTTAACAACCCGTTCTTAAATGTCCTAAGTTGGTCGATAAAACCTGGCGACAAGTTGTAAGTGTTCGATAAATCATACACTGGAGTTTGAAATACTATCTGAAAGAAAAGAACACAAGTGGAATATTATTAATTGGGATTTCTATCGAATATCTTATTTTAAAATGGTCAAAGGCCGGCCCGCCCTGACAATGTCCACACCAGATAAAGATGAAATGTAATATTTTTTTATAATTATGCGCCTCTTAAGTTAACCGGGGATGAACGCTAAGTTGAAGTAACAGACCAGTATATCAATTCTAAAACTATTGTGTAAATTTTCGTAGATCGTATGTAATCGGTTAAGAAAACAAGAGGCGCAACTGTTTTATTATAAAATAAATTGATGCCTACCCTGGCATACTCAGTGCCATTATCGAGACATCCATATGTCTGGAAGCTCTGTGGTCTAGTGAGGTTCATGCAGCTGATGCCAGAAAACCTGTGCACAGGGTCGTCCCCTGGGACCTTGATCGGTGTACACTTGTAGTCGTTTCTGCCAGCTGGTGTGCAACAGTTTGTTATATTTGTTATATAATTTACTGAAAATACAAAAAGAAGATGTAGTGACAAAAATTTAAAAGAGTATGCTTAGATGGTCTAGTCATGTTAAGAGTATGAATAAAAGGTGACTAATAAATTATATTTATAAGGCAGATGTTAGCGGAATTTTTTTTTATGGGTGGGATGTCATCAAATAACTTCTCCCGCTCTGGGCGGAGCGGGAGGGTGTGTCAGACTCTAAATGACTAAAACCCACCCGTATTCCTTCCGTTGCCTGTGTTGCCAGGGGCCTCGGTGACCCTTTAGTACCTTCCCGCGACCCCGGCAGGCATCGGCCCTAGTGGACCCCTACATTTGTGCTGACGACATCTCTTTGAGGCGCGCGTGGAATTCAACGCGCCGTCGACCCGGGCCTGGTCCTTACCGGACGGTGAGCTACCCATTGCTCACCGTCCGCAAGCCCGCGCCAACGGTGGCCGGAAATCCACCCGGGATTCCCGACGACCAGGGCGTCTCTTGCGACGGCTAGGGGAATTTGCCTTTCCCTCAACCGCCCCGCCTCCTCCTTCGCGCGCATTACTACTTCGCAGAAATAGGTGACGTCTGCCCATGCCCTCTCGCTTCGTACCATGGCCTGAACCAGGGCCGGACGCGAGGGATCTCTGCCGCCGATCGCCTCCACGAGGACACAGCGGTGCTCTGCCCAAGCCGGGCAGACCTCCACCGTATGCTCCACCGTGTCCTCCGGGCGATCCACACAGTGGTGACACCCTAGCGTTTCCTCCCGCCTAGTACATCCTTATTGGATGTTCTTCAGAAAACTCAAGCGGCTTATGTGTACGACGATATGTATGAACGTAAATGAAGCAAAATAAGTATATAAAGATCGTAGCAGGTGGCGTTCTGTAGTTTCTACCTACCCCCATGAGAAAAAGGCGTGATTATGAATATAATTCAAATTCAAATTCAGATAATTTATTGTGGATCATAGGTTCATAAGATGTTAGGTGAGTTACAGATAGGTCTGCTATGTCCCACCATTGAGGCATACAAAATTCATATTATAAGTTCGGTACATATATAGTTAAAATAAAAAAAAAAACACATAAACACACAAAAACACAAAATAACAAAATACATCAAATTGTCATGCAATACATTAAGATTAAATTAGTATAATATTTATGTCAAATTACAAATTAGTCATGTTACGAAATAGTATGATTCAATGTATTGTCATTTGGGAATTCTCATAGAGAGTAATAACATTTGCTTATCAATAATTCGTGTAGTTTTTTTTTAAAGTCACTGTTCTGAGAAAAGGTGGAAGATTATTAAAGATACGTGGGCCCATACAAAAGATTCTTTGGTGCAAAAGCTTTGTTTTACTAGCTACGGTGCGCAGCTTGTCTTTGTGTCTGGCCCTAGTGCAAAATTCAAAAAAGTTAAGATTTGATTTTATGAACATTACAGTTTCATATATGTATGTATAAACTAGGGAGAGTTAATATTTTTAAATTAGTAAAATGTCTGCATGAATTCACTTGATGTACATATATTACAGATCGACCGAATACATCGTTTTTGAGCTCTAAAACTATACGTATGTATGTATGTATGTATGTGAACAAAGATAGAATAAAATAAAATAATAATGGCACTAGTAAGTCACACGGTATGGCTTACCTTGAGGTATTATATTTATTCTTATCTTGAACACTTAACTATAAAAACTCCTTTCATCGACGAAAAAATCAAAAACTTCAACGACATTTCGGACAGACTGTCCCAAAATTAATTTACATTCGGCATTCACCCTGATTAGATACTATTGTTATGTCCTACATTTTATATATTTTCTACGCTCTTTTTGGAAGCAGCCACAACTCTTGGATAAAATTTACCAAATTATTCGCAGCACATTAACATCCATTCTAAATGTGTTTTGGACGACTGAGCGTGACTGCAAGCCACACTACCCATCCATTTTAGTGGCCTCAACGTCCGCAAAATTATTAATATTTGCTTACGCACACAGCACTGAAAAGTTGACTGGGAAAATTTCAAATAGGCACATAAAAAGCACTTTGAACATCAAAATTTACAAAAAAGTAGAACTGATTCAAGTTGCCCCTTCCAAAAAGTAGTTTCGTGTGAAGAAAAATGGGAAAGAAACTCCACTGTTATTCTTTTTAAATGTTTTACCATATTTTGTATACATTGATTATAAATTTATATGTGAAGACGATGCCGTGGGATGAGCCGCTCTGCAGGTTGGCACGGAATAATCTTATTAATACGTCCACCAATACTGCTGAGCATGCTGCTCTCCGCCAAATCCAGCCCCACCCGCACGAGCCGCCCGACGAGGCGGTCTGCTATGACTCTTTCAAAGAGCTTGCCCGTCTCGTCGAGCAGCACGATGGGCCGATAAGCGGACGGAAAGTCCGCAGGGCGCCCCGGCTTCTATATGAAGACCAGATTCCCCGTCTTCCAATGAAGCGGGAACTGGCCCCTCTCCAAGCATGCGCTTAGGAGCCCCCTTAGTTGAGGCCCAAGTGCCTCCAAGGCCAGGACCCAGCTTAACTGGGCTTTCCCAGGTAAGCCGTCGGGTCCTGAGGCGGTATTTCTGGCATTCAGCCTGCATACCGCCACTCTCATCTCTACCTCTGGACCATCGTCGTCGTCGGCGGTGTGGTCCGCATCGGGCACCACAGTAGCCCGAGCCTAGAGCCATGGGCCCCTGCCCATGGCTCTGCATCCAACATACCTCCTTAGGTGTGTTCCCCTCTCGAAGGGAACAGAACGCTCACCACGTCCTCCACAAGCTGGGGCCGGACACCCTGCGTCGGCGGCGGCCCATGGGCGGAGTTTATCCCGCACCACTTTGTATGGGTGTCCTCACGGATCCCTATTCATTGTCCCCAGCGACTCCTCGCGGGCCAGTACCCTGGCCCGCAGGATCTTCGCTTGGAGGGCGGTCTTCGCCGCTCTGTACCCCTCGTATAGCTCCACCTGAATGGTTTCCGTATCCGGAGGTTGAATCGGAGCCTGCGGTGCCTGGTGTAACGGCGTCGCGCAGCAACGCACGCAGTGCGCAGAGCCGTCAGCTCCTGCGATCACCAGTACACCTGGCGCGAGGCACGTCTAGGATGGACCCGGGGCATTGCCACATCACATATTTCGGACATGTCCTCCCACTCACCATCGTTATTAATGTCAGCAGGCCTGTTCGGCGATGAAACCCAGGCCTGCACGATCGAGGTTTCCAGGAGGAGCCCGTCCAGCTGCTTCAGCGCCCATCACGGAACACTCGGGGCCTGTCGGAGCTGGGCGCTCGAGGTCTGGACGGAGACGTCAAACTGGATGTACCGGTGATCGGAATAGGACGCTCCAGTCAACTACACGCGGCGACAGAGCGGGGCTGGTAAACGAGATGCTCACCACTGATTTACCCGTATCCGCACACGTGGGGACAGAACCCGGGTTTACGAAGACCAGACCTGTCTCCAGAGCCCAGTCCTCCACCATCCTGCCCCGTGTGTTCGTATACTGGGAACTCCAAGGCAAATTCATGGCATTGAAGTCCCCGAGGACGAGTATGGAGAGGGAACCGAACCCGACGACGACGACTCTCAACTCCGCAAGGGACAATTTTTTGGCCGCTGACACGGGGCAGCTCACCGTACTGGTTTGCATCCCCGTGGAGTCAGGACGGATGGTACCTTTTTTTTTTTTTGTTCCGGGGTGGAAAATCCTCATGGATGTCCTCCGGCCTGGGATAGGCGGAGGGGTCTGTCAGACTCTTACTGACTAAAAACCACCCCGGTGTTCCCCTCCCACACTTGCACCGGGGATCATGGGATCTAATGCGACTTCCACGATCCCCGGCTAGTGCCGGCCCGCCTCTGCGGGCCACCTCAAGTCTGGGGCGGGGTGAGGTGTTTAAACCTCCCCCGTGACGTCTGAAAGGGGCGCGCGTGGAATACTACGCGCCGCCACCTCGGGTCCAGTGTGATGGGGGCGGCGGATGTCCCCAAGTCCGCTGTCCCTGGACCCATTTAGGGGGGCCGGTAGAGGGCGTTGTCTGCCCTCTGCTGACGCCCGGTGCGCCTGCTGCGGGCCGGGTGAGCGGAAGAGATCTCCCGCTCCCGTTCCGCAGCCTCCTTCTGCGAAACAGTCGTGTCGCAGAAGGATACCACCGCGTCCCAGGACTCCTCGCTGCCGACCATCGACTCGACCACGGCCGGCAGCGACAGGTCACTGCCCACTCCTGAGATGAGGGCACGGCATGGCTCCTCCCAAGCGGCACACTCTGCCAGCGTATGCAGCTCCGTGTCCTTCCGACAGTCGACGCAGTGGTGACACCGGGCGTCCGGCTCTCTGTTTATACGACACAGGTACTTCCCGAAGCAACCATGCCCCGAGAGCATCTGCGTCACCCGAAACGACAGGGAGCCGTACCTCCTCCCGAGCCAGGGCTCGAGCACTGGCCGGACCGCCTCGATGGTGGCGAGGCCGTTGGTAGGGCGTGAAAGCCTGTCCCGCCATTCCGCCACCAGTGCTGCGCGGAGCTGTGACCGACGCAACTCCATATGTCGCTGCATCAGCCACTCGCCCCGCGCCTTCGCTTCCTCGCGCCACCGGTACAGCAACGCAAGTACTTTCGCCTCGAGGTCCCAGGGCGGGGATCCGGTCAGTACGCAAGCCGCCTCGAAGGAGATCGTGCAATATCCCCTGATGACTCTGACAGCCATCGCTCTCTGCGGCTTTCGCAGGTCAGCCGCCCCGATCGGGGCCCCATACAGGGCCATCGATCGCACGATCCCCACGTAGAGTCGCCTACAGGCGGCGCTCGGGCCCCCCAGATTGGGAAGCAGCGTTGATAACGCCCCAGCCGCGCCCAACAACTTGGGCGCCAGCCGCTGGAAGTGGGGGCCAAAATCCCATCGGCTGTCGAGCACCAATCCTAGGTACTTCATGGTGGACTCGACAGCGATTTGAGCCCCCCGACCACGATGTGTGATCTAGGCGGCGGCACCCGCCGGGGGCCATAATAAAAGATCATGGCCTCCGACTTGTTGAGGGCAACCTCCAGGCCCAGGCGCCGTATGCGGCTCACCACCTGTGAGACCGCAGCCGTCGCCAGCAACGCTGCCTCCCTGTACGAGCTCCCCCGGGCCGTGACCAGTGTGTCGTCTGCATAACTCAGGACGGATGGTACCCCTTACCTGCTCGGCAGAGTCCCTCCCAGTCCTAACTACAGCGACGATCACTTGTCCCTCCGTCACGGAGTCGTCCAAGCCCATAATGCGCATGCTAGCGCACTTGTTGGGCCTGGACACTCGGGCCTTGTCCGCTTTTAGGGACGCCCTAAGCCTTTCGGCCAGAGCGTCAGCGGCCGGGCCACTGGCCGCACCGGGGACTGCAGCATTAAGGCCCCAGTCGCCGTGATTTTCATTCAGATGCCATTGGCAGCGCCGACCTCCACTAGGTCCACCACCTCACCCAACTTGGTGAGCACGTCCTTTCTAATGCTCGGCAGAGTCCCCCCCCAGTCCTAACTACAGCGACGATCACTTGTCCCTCCGTCACGGAGTCGTCCAAGCCCATAATGCGTATGCTAGCGCACTTGTTGGGCCTGGACACTCGGGCCTCGTCCGCTTTTAGAGACGCCCTAAGCCTTCCGGCCAGAGCGTCAGCAGCCGGGCCGCTGGCCGTACCGGGGACCTGCAGCATTGGGGCCCCAGTCGCCGTGATTTTCATTCAGATGCCATTGGCATCGCCGAGCTCCACGCGGCCCATCACCTCACCCAACTTGATGAGCACGTCCTTGTAGGACACGCCCCTCTTTGCCGCACCAGCTGTAGTGTAATCAGTACAGCTGCGGAATTCGGGGCGCGGAGCCTAGCCACGACGGTTCGCTCCTTGCGCCGCTGCCACTTCTCTTTCCTTTTGGCCGCCCTTGCTGCCTTACCCGCCTTCCTCTTCTCCCCGGTTACTTGCCATTCGCTATCGGCCGGAAGAGATGTAAGAGGCGGGGTGGCCATCTCGCCACCAAGGCCGGTGCTCTCGCTACTAGGGCCGGGGCGATGTAAATATTATCTTGGAACTTGAAATAAATTACTTATTTACTATTTAAAAAAAAGACGTGTGCGGTTGATAGCCCGTCAGGAACGAAGTTCCTTCTAAAGTATGATTTAAAACAAAAAAAACTAAAACGTTTAAGACTTTTAACTGACTTTTCTTTTCGAAGTTTCTTTTACTTCGCATATACTGTTGGTGGTTACAACAGTCTATGCTAAGTAAAAGAAAATGAAACCACAGACGCGTTTTTGTATTAAAAACTCGCGCCAAAACAATTAAAAAAAAAATTAAGAATTGTTGCCTGTTATACTTACAAGTATCATGGGCGGAGTTAATGTCACCAATACTAAATAAAATGTAGTATGAAACTAGTTGAGTGACCCTTAGGTCTGATGCTTTGCCAGAACTTAGAATTTCAGTTCTTAATCGTCTTGCTAACTCTAGATCTCCGCCATCGGCGGCTTTTCTGGGTTCATAGTCTGGGAACAATATAAATAATATAGAATATATAATAAAAAAAACAATAATAATAATAGATTTCTCACATTTTAAATGTCGCGATGCAGTGCAGTGACATAATCGAAAATTCAATTGTGGCTAGTGTTGGGGCGTAATGCACACCAGTGAAAATGTTATGTACGAGTAAGTACTCGGTATAGTGTCGGTTAGGTATGTTATATTAAGTAAATGAGTAGACGAACGATACCCTTGATGGTTTTGTTGCTACTGAATATACTTTTCATTTTATTAGGGATTCTATTTTTATTAATCGTATAACTTCTGAATTCAAGGGAAGGTTGATAAATTACCTGACGCTATTGACAAATTAAATAGGGACTTGATAGCTATAAAAACCTGGGCTAATAGATTTGGTGTAGCTGTAAACCCTACGATATGTCAGGCGATCATCATTGGCAGTCCTCGTGGTATTTAAAAGGAAAATGGTCCCACCTTGCCATCAGTTCATTTCAATGTTACGATCGCTCCTTTTAGCACTGACGTGAAGAACCTAGGCGTACTAACGACACGAACGACACAAAGACAATGCTTGTGCAGTCCTTAGTTTTCCCTATCACCGATTATGGTGATGTGTGCTACTATGACCTGAATGCATATCTCTGTGGCAAACTTGACCGTCTTCTCAATAACTGAATTCGAATTTACATTTGCGCCAGCCACAATAGAAATCTACGTTCATCACACAATCGTCTTCTTCAATGTCCGACTCACCGCACAGACTTCATTCACTCATCCTTCTTCATTCAATCTATCTATCTGTGGAATGCTCCTCCAGGAAATCAGGATGACGACCAACCGATTATCCTTTAAAGTTGAAGTTCGTGAGCACATTCGCAAGAAGCTGGCAGTATCACCAAAATGGTAATGTTTTCCCATTGTTTGTCTTATTTGTTTTAGAATATTTATGTGAATTTATTCGTGGTTATATTTATATATAATTAGGTGTATATCTTATATTTGTAGTGTTTGATAGGTATATATTATCTTTATATTTAAATAAATATTTATTTCTCAATTCTCGCTATTGCACCTACCACTATTTGTTTCAGCGTCACCCAAAGGTTGACTGGTTAAAAATGTCTATGGCATTAAGTCCGCCTTTGCACACTTAAATTTTTCATCCGTGAACTTAACCATCAACATTTTAAGGTTTAAAATCATTTGGAGAAATTTGACAGTTTGTGGTAACTTGATGTGTTGGCGACTGTATATTTGTGTGCTTAAAGTATTAAATAAATAATTACACAATAATTACACTTAAATGCTATATTAGAGAAATGCACAGCTAAACAATATTTATGTGCATAAATGAGTGTGACGTACAAACTACCACAAAGGTTTTTACCTATATAAAATATTTTCGAAAGACATAGTAGAAAAAACAAATGTAGGTACTTACTTGGACTAAAATCAAATGGAAGCAACCTAACGGTAGGAGTACGATGAGTACCTCTACTCGGGTACTTTAGATTGTTGCAGGATCCGTCTAGACGTTTCCATTCTTCTGGGTCGCAGGGTTTCACTTCAACGGTACAGACCCTAGATAAAAATAAATAAGTTGTTTGAAAGTTTAAACAATTTAAACTAGCGGCGTAGATGAAAATGAACGACTGAAAGACGAAATACAAAAAAAAAGTCTGAAAATGGGTACAGTATTACTCACCCTGTATTATTTCTCTGCGCATAAATCCTTAGCTGAGTCTTATTGGCGGGTTTCCCAGAAAAGCAATCATAAAGGACGGCATTCAACCCACCGACACACAGACTGACATATGTCAGGAAAATCAGCCGTTTGACCATCTTCCTCGCTTCATGCAGACTAAGTTAGCATACACTCTGAGGCTCTATTTATAAGCAAATGAAGGCATTGTAGATCTATAACTCGAGCATTTGTAGATCTAAGTCAAATGAGTCATTAACAAGGTTTTCAAAATTCTGCGCTTATCAGGTCTGTACCTGTTATCACAGGTACCTTTTGACGAGCTAGGTAATACTATTATTTTATTGAATTCAAGTATTCTCCTGCCTTTATTCTAATTCCTCCGTAAATAATTATCTAGTAGCCGTCAGTACGGTCACCCCTTTTAGACAGACTTAAAAAAAATGAGGTTATCAATTCGATACGTATGTATGTAATATTATTGGAACTAGAATATATTCAAATAATCTATTGGGGCTTCAAAACAATTATACAATTTATTTAAAGATTTATGAATGTACATATGTATGTATGTTTGAATGTCATTTCTCCGAAACTATAAGTTGGATTGTGACTAATTTTTAAATTAGGGAACAGTGCAAGTTTCAACAAAATCGGTTCACTAGTTTTCAAGATATGGACTAATACGTGTAAGTGTGATGGCCTGGCTTATTGATACGAGCTACGGGTGTGGTGTCAAAGGGAAACAACTTAAAACCTTGGTCAAACTCTAGTGCATGTAAAAAAAAATTATAAGAAAAATCAAAATCAAAACATTGACTACTTAATACCAACAAATATTTGAGTTTTGACTTAAAACTAAAAATTACGGAATAAAAAGTAATTAAAAAAGTTAAATTGACTTCAAAAAGAAATTAACTCAAAATTATGAAATAATATTTTTGTACATAGTTATATACACGAAAACGACATCAAAAGTAGGTACGAAACAAATTGGGGGCCTAAAATTTTAAACTTTACAATTAAATTACCTATTTAATAAATTAGAGTTAAGACGATTTAAGTTACGCTTAATTGTCGCAACTAGGTCACACTATCATGTCCTGGAAGGAATACATCAAATGACAAGTCACCCTGTATAACTAAAGGAGTCTACACACCAAACCCGCCGACCCGCCGACACAGCCCGGCGGCTTGGTGTCGGCGACCCAAACCCGCCAACCCGCCAACATGTGTCATGGGGCTGTGTCGGTGAGTTAGTCGGCGGCAAGAAATCAGTACAACTTTTTTAGTTAGTGATTGCAGTGTCTAGCAAAGCACGTCACTATCGCTGGAGTGTCGGCGGGCAACTGAGCGTGCGCGTACGCAAGTCGCCGGCCATGCCGCCGACTTGCACGCGCGGGTACGAGTCGCCGACATGATTCTTGAAGCAAAGTCGCCGACACCTAGCCGCCGGGCTGTGTCGGCGGGTCGGCGGGTTTGGTGTGTAGACTCCTTTATATAACCTAGGTAACAGGTCGCGCTCAAATCGCTGTCGAGTCCACCATGAAGTACCTAGGATTGGTGCTCGACAGCCGGTGGGATTTTGGCCCCCACTTCCGGCGGCTGGCACCCAAGTTGTTGGGCGCGGCTGGGGCGTTGTCAACGCTGCTTCCCAATCTGGGGGGCCCGAGCGCCGCCTGTAGGCGGCTCTACGTGGGGATCGTGCGATCGATGGCCCTGTATGGGGCCCCGATCTGGGCGGCTGACCTGACAGCCGGCAGCATCGCTGTCCTGCGAAAGCCGCAGAGAGCGATGGCCGTCAGAGTCATCAGTGGATATCGCACGATCTCCTTCGAGGCGGCTTGCGTACTGGCCGGATTCCCGCCCTGGGACGGGCGAGGCGAAAGTACTCGCGTTGCTGTACCGGTGGCGCGAGGAAGCGAGGGCGCGGAGCGAGTGGCTTATGCAGCGACATATGGAGTTGCGTCGGTCACAGCTCCGCGCAGCCCTGGTGGCGGAATGGCGGGACAGGCTTTCACGCTCTACCAACGGCCTCGCCACCATCAAGGCGGTCCGGCCAGTGCTTGAGTCCTGGCTTGGGAGGAGGCACGGCTCCCTGTCGTTTCGGGTGACGCAGGTGCTCTCGGGGCATGGTTGCTTCGGGAAGTACCTGTGTCGCATAAACAGGGAGCATCAACTGACGGGAGGGCACGGCGCGGCATACGCTGGCAGAGTGTGCCGCTTGGGAGGAGCCACGCCGTGCCCTCATCTCAGGATTGGGCAGTGACCTGTCGCTGCCGGCCGTGGTCGAGTCGATGGTCGGCAGCGAGGAGTCCTGGGACGCGGTGGTATCCTTCTGCGAAACAGTCGTGTCGCAGAAGGAGGCTGCGGAACGGGAGCGGGAGATCTCTTCCGCTCACCCGGCCCGCAGCAGGCGCACCGGGCGTCGGCAGAGGGCAGACAACGCCCTCTTCAGGCCCCCGTAAATGGGTCCAGGGACGCCAGACTTGGGGACGTCCGCCGCCCCCCATCACACTGGACCCAAGGTGGCGGCGCGTAGTGTTCCACGCGCACTCCTTTCAGACGTCGTGGGAGGGGAGGGGGGAGTTTAAACACCTGAACCCCCCCAGACTTGAGTTGGCCCAAGGTTGGCAAAAGGTAACAGGTCGCGGGAAGGTACCAAAGGGTTACCGAGGCCCCTGGCAACACAGGCAACGGAAGGAATACGGGTGGGTTTTAGTCAGTAAGAGTCTGACACACCCTCCCGCTCCGCCCAGAGCGGAAGAAGTTATTTGATGATATCCCACCCAAAAAAAAAGTAGGTAACATTTTAAGCCACATAAGACATTTTAATTTGTGTTTAACCTGTATACCTGCTTATGTTACCTGGTTAATAAACAATTTACATTTCTATCTTAACGACACTCAATGATTAAGTAAAAATGAACGCAAATTAGAACTTTGATAATGCTGTACCCAAAATGTTTTTTTTTTTGTTACAAATTAGAGCCAAGACACTTTATTTTTATTTTCAGCTGTTAAACATTTTTGAGAACCAATACATTAAACACTAGATAGGTAACTTTAAACATTTTGTTAGTGGTAAAACAAATACTTTGTGTAAATTATTTCATCGCCACTGATCTCAAAGCGGTGAAAGAAATAATCGTGAGGAAACCGGCATGTCCTAGAACCAAAAATTCGAAGACATGTGACCTCTACCAACCCGCACTGGGGCCGCGTGGTGGATTACGGCCCACTCCCTCTCACCGAGGGGAGGCCTGTGTCCCAACGGTGGGAACATGATAGGCTGATTATGTAAAATAAATGCAGTTGTCTAGACAGAAAAATACAGGTCTTGATCGCGACAAAAAGAAATTAGAAACAAAAGAAAGAATAAAAAAACACACAGTAAATATTTATTTGGAGCATGGAAGACTTTAATTATATACAATTGACACATTAGGTACGCTAATTTGTCATGTAATAGCCATGTCACAAAAATGCCAAAGAATAACAGTTGTGATTTGAATAAACAGACAATTTAAGTTGATAGTCAATAGTTACATCGGAAATAACCAACATTCACATAGTCAACGGAATCCCGAAAAAAGTTTTCACGTGTGGAATTATATTAGGTATTTCGTATAAGTATATTTTAATACGTTCTTTTCATGATGCAACTAAACTTGCTTGCGATAATTCGTTTCTTTCTATGGAGCCAGGTTCAATTTTTTTAGCGAATTGCATTTCGTCAAGGGGTTCCTGTAAAGATAGTGTATCGGTACTAGATGAGCATATACAAACGGGCTTCTCAAAAACATGTTTGATGCTTATGGTGATGAAAACGTCAGTAGTTTAAATTCGTCAAGAGATTCGGAGGAACGAGTGTTAGACGTGAGGCATCTACGAACAAATGCATATTTATCTCAAGATACTGAAATCAACCGAGTTCATTTAAAGACAGTTTTTTTTATTGGACTGGTAAATCCAATAGCAATGCAAGAAGTGGCAAAAGTGCAAAGACTTAATCTTATTGTTCTCAGTACACCAAACATTTCGATAACACCTGTTTTAAATTCGAAAAATCGATTGGAGGACTTATTTTTAGTGTTTCAATTATTTACCTTGACGATATAGTATAGAAGGCACGCGGTTGTATCTCAGTCACAAAGTTACCGACTGTACGAGTACATAACAAGCCCGCTATTGTGACTTTGCGTATCGCTTTTAGTTTATCTGGAAAGATAACAACGGTGATAAATAAACTTTTTGAATAGGGTATGTAGTAGAGAAAGAAGAATGGGAAGAGTAACCATTTTGTCATAAGATCTATAATTGTACAATATGGTAATACTCGTCACTGTTGCCTCAGCGTGTTTTAATTATATATTTATTAAAGAACAACAACATAAATACAATATAGCCAAACGCCCAAAGGCTTTCATCGTTTCTGTTTTTCGTTTTTGTTTTTTTTTTAGAGCGAAGAAGAGAAAAATTGATATGGTTATCCTAAGTACCGTATTCCTGGAAAATAAGTTACTTTGACTTTGGCTAGGAAGAAAGAGAACATTATGGTGACGGCTAAAATAGAGATAAAAAAAACAAATTCTGCCGACCCTAAATTTAAATCAGTAGAATTAAAGATAGAAAGATGGTGATGAAAATGCTTAGACTACACTTAAAAAAAAATAAAGGCTTAATCTGGCAATCCTGATGTGGCTTTTAAAATCAGATTTATTTATTTATGTTTTCGAGCGTATTAACTTACAAAGCCGACTCACTTAGTAAATGCATGTGGTCTGATAGGTCTCTCATACCAATGTCTATCAGAGGCATTGCTACGTCTCAACTGTTCCACCAACAAGCAGTACAGCTTTTGGGGTACCCTTCCACCTCGTATGTGTTTCTCAGCCCACAAAGCTGCCATCAGTTATTTGTCCTTAGGATCTTTGTACAGTTGCCTTAAGCGAAACATACGCTAGAAGGAAAATTTGTATGACGTTAATATTTTCAAGTGATTATGGAGAAGCGTCACCATTTTGTGAAATAAAAAGAAGTTATCAACATCATCAGCATATCGCTATATGCTGATGATGTTGATATCGCTATATGCTGATGATGTTGATAACTTCTTTTTATTTCACAAAATGGTGACGCTTCTCCATAATCACTTGAAAATATTAACGTCATACAAATTTTCCTTCTAGCGTATGTTTCGCTTAAGGCAACTGTACAAAGATCCTAAGGACAAATAACTGATGGCAGCTTTGTGGGCTGAGAAACACATACGAGGTGGAAGGGTACCCCAAAAGCTGTACTGCTTGTTGGTGGAACAGTTGAGACGTAGCAATGCCGTACAGCTTTTGGGGTACCCTTCCACCTCGTATGTGTTTCTCAGCCCACAAAGCTGCCATCAGTTATTTGTCCTTAGGATCTTTGTACAGTTGCCTTAAGCGAAACATACGCTAGAAGGAAAATTTGTATGACGTTAATATTTTCAAGTGATTATGGAGAAGCGTCACCATTTTGTGAAATAAAAAGAAGTTATCAACATCATCAGCATATAGCGGTCCACTGCCAGACAAAGGCTTCACCGATTCACACGCCATTTCTCAGTATTTCTTCCCTGTGCTTATAGAAATAATATTTTATATAAAAGCAAGACTTAGAGATTTAACTTTATATTTTTTATATTACTCCTGAACTGAAACTGTTTTACAAGTCAGCAAAGGTTTTGTATGACATTTTCGTGCCAAACTCTTTATATTTTATGTGTGGCATCAATCCAAAAAACCTTCCTTTAGTTAAATCGGCTGTCATCACATATTCCACCTAGTACACTTTCAGCCATCTGAAATTAAAATATATAGTTATTGTAAAGTAAGATTGGTCCCGTGAGTCAACGTCCGCTCGATTTTTGACGTGCAAGTAAGTCATACAAGTAATCTTGAACTACGATAAAAAAGAAAAAAAAATACGTTTATTTGCGGTAAACATAACACAAAAAAAGAACACAAACACGAAATAACAACTACACACACACTTAATGTTATTGAAATAAAAACTGGAGTTCTGAACTCAGTCAAACGCGTGACCTGAAAATTAAATAAAAGATAAAAGCCAAACGATACAAAAAGAAACAAAAAAGAAACAGAAATTATATCGAGCACTTACATCATAAATTCATAGTCAGATTTACTACTGGTTTATCTGAAACTGCCTTGAATAACTTGCAGCATATTGTCATCTATGGGTAAGAATCCTGATCGTGCAGTACTGTTGACGTAAGGAAATGTTTTAACGAAATACCCTTTTTTGTCATAAAATCTGAAATTAAAAAAAGGGATGCATTAAAATTGCCTATACAATTAGTGTTGAACTTACAGCGTACCCTGCCGCCAGCTTTGCTGTCCAGTTACTGGTTGGCTTATAGTTGCTAAAAAACCACGGTTTAAGCTACCTGGATGCGCCGACACAAGAGAAGAAGAATATAATAACAAAATATTAAAAAAATCGGTTTGTCCTTTGTACCGAAATTCAGCGCTATCGCTGCTATTAAAGAGTAATAAAAATGGAACACGAGTTGAAAAAAAAATCATGGACATGAAATTATATTATAATACAAACTTCAAAGTAGTCTACTGTATGTTGTGGAAACATCTCTTTATGTAAACGTATTCACCTGACATTTGCGGTTGAATGTGTTCATCGTATAAGTCTCTGAATCCTCTATAATTACATATAATGCCGTCTCTAATCATATTTCTTTAACCTGGGAAAGTTAAAATTCATTGAAAATATCTAAAGATACAGAGTGTGAACACTAGTATAAAAAAAAATGTCCTAATTAAAGATTTGATTTATTCAAGATTAGTAATAATATATACACTGGATAAACTTTTCATACTAAATTAACCAACAAATTATTAAAATAAAAATATTGTACTAACCTAACCAAACAAAAACTAATAACAAACTAAAATATGTCGTTATTTAATTCCTCCGCATCGCTGTCGACTGGTAATGTACCCAAGAGACTGGCGGCATTGCCACGCTATATGGTAGTTAGCCTTTGACAAGGTAAAATCCAGCCCTTGCGTCACGGCAAATGTCAACCAGTCGTTTGGAGATTTCGTTGAAGTAACCATGAGCACTCGGACCCCACGGCCCGAGGGTTTAAACCCCAAACGGATCGAAAATATAATAAACGATAACCGCTTAAGGTTTTTCGCAGTCGCAGCAGCAGCACCAGCACTGCATGCCGAGCCAGGAAGATGGGATGGCGCAAGAGTATCGACACACGTTGCGTCCCACACTAAAGGCCTACCCACCTTCCTTGGAAATGAAGACATGCCGTCCGGTCTCTTGCCATCGTCGCGTACCAAGTCGTTGACAAGAGCTTGTCGAATGATGTTACGAGTATGTACGCGTGCCGCACTAAGCGACCCGCACGTCGGCTGCAAGACAGACTGTGGGGTCCGTGGCTTTTGACAACTTCGCTAAGTGATATCAATGCGGAGAATAATAACATGGAGCTCCTAGTCGCAGGGAAGCAGCGAGGCGGACAAAGTGCCTATGTTCGACGACGGTAGTGCATGAATCCAAAGACCCGACTTCCTCAGAAGACGCTCCTCAGTAGTAGCCGATGTGTCAAGTAAAATGTTCTGTACTACTCAGCAGAGCGGCTGATCGCACCGTCTCTGGGAAGACGGATTGTCGGGTGGATCTAAATTTGGGTAAGCGAGTCTCCAGCCATCCATAGCCTCGTTGATTCACGGCACATCAAAATTAATGAGTGTGGAGGATCTGATTTTCGTAATTAATTTCTCAGTGCCATGGACCGAGGATATGGAAGCCGGTAAACTAATACTAGATCTTTTTCCGGACGTCAAGACGACATGATTGAAAAGAGAAACTAACTTGTGCCCAAGCTCGGTTGTCCATGCCCACATTTAAAATCAAAGTTAATGTACGCCGTGATAATTTGGTCCATTTTGTCTAAAAGGTTTGCTTCCATAAATGGGAAGCGCAAAATAGCGCAATTTAGGACCGAAAAGCAGTAACGGATTAAGGTTATGGCCGAATGGAAGTTAAGGTGCAATAATGGAAGGAATTTTCAAAGATTTGAGACCCACGGAGACGATGAGAGCTTTTTCAATAATTTTGATTTCTTGGGCGATTGTGATGAATTTGGAAAGTGTCACATGCGTATGAGTAGATACTGTCCGCTAAGTATACATAGTTCATATTTCTAAATTTTATTAAAAAAAAGAATTCCTTAAAATGGTTTTAGCTCAACAATATCAGCGAAGAATATGAACAAAGCAAATTATGGCTGTATTAATAAATATTATACAAGTGTACGAGTATAAGGATATTTTGGTGCGTTGCAAAAATCGGAACTAGCACCTCAATCTTGTTTTTAGGGTTCCGCAGTAAACACGGAACCCTTATAGTTTCACCATGTCCGTCCATGTCTGTCTATCTGTCTATCCCTGCTGTAGCTCAGAGACGCTTAGTAGAGTTAGAGTCAAGTGTCCCCCCCCCCCTGCCATCTAAATGATTGTATATGGAGATGTGAAAAAAATTCATGGCAGTAGTACATGGAATGAAATTAAAAGGAAAACTATCACAGCTAAGTACAACACTTAATGACATACTCCGCCGGTCTCTTGTCAGCATCAATGTGCCTGCTCTTCTTGAGCCGACTGGCATTGTCAGAGATGATGGCAGAAGACCTGATGGTGTGTCTTTGGTTCCGTGGAGTTTGGGATGCTGGTGTGGGACGCCACCTGTGTAGATACACTGGCACCGTCCCACCTCCAACGGACTACTACTAAAGCGCGGGTGCAGCGGCAGAAAATGCCGAAAATCTGAAAGTTATTAAATATGGAGGCCTTGGCAGAGAGTACAACTTTGTGCCCTTTGGCGTCGAGACCCTCGGTCTGTGGGGTCCCAGTGCGCATAAGTTATTTGCGGAAATCGCGAAACGTCTAGTTGATGTAACTGGTGACCGAAAAGCTGGCGGCTTTCTCGCGCAACGCTTCAGCATTGCAATTCAGCGACGAAATGCCGGCAGCATCCTCGGCACAATACCCCGAGCGTCTTTTTTAGGCTTAACTTAGTTTTAATTTAATTTAGTTAATGTTAATAATCATCTTGTAATTTGGTTATCAAAGAAATTCACAGCTAAGTGGGCTTTACAAGTTAACGAGTGATAGTCGACCAATATGTAATTGGAAAATTTACCGTGGTATATATCGATGTAAGGGAGAACATGTTTTTCAACTACAATGTTAAGTTTGTTTTTGGGATTAATTCATTCCAACTTCCCAACTACGCAACCCTTAATTGTGCGTGGTCCGACACGCACTTGGGCGGTTTTTCGGTACGAGTTCACAATTTTTACTAACAACGCCCCTCTGTAAATGCCATTGAAGTGCCAACAAATCCTTGTGGCTTAGTACATACACGTGGACCATTCACATGAAATGTATTTCCATGACTCCATTTTATATTATTTTAATTATTTTATTCAACTAACCCAATATAACCGGCAACAGTTCATATAAGTAAATGTGCAGTGATATAGCAATGTTGATATCTCTTGCGGTGTAAAAGAGAAGTTCATCACATCATGAGGGGTTCAGCTTGTGAAGCTCTTCAGCTATCTGATTATGTTGTCTATAGAAAAGGAAAAATATGATGTTGATCATATTTGGTCCCAATATGTTGTTGGATTCTGCAAAATAAATATGCCAGTAGAAGAGACAGTTTGTCTTGTCGAACAAATAGTTTTCTTTGTGTACTCATAGTATTTATCTTTTGGCTACTTTCATAATATTTATAATATTATTTTATCCTATTAGTAATTTATTATTCGTTAAAATATCTAATAACACTTCACCATACACATACCTACCAATAATTATTTAATATAATATTTACAAAATTATTTATTTAAATTCATTGAATCTAATCACAAATATTCATACAACATAATAAAATATACCGATACAACTGATCAGTTGGTCTTAGTCGATAATCGATAGTCGACATCGAAAGATTCATGACTAGCGATTGACACGACCCTCATCACTATTATTGTTGCGGTACATAGGTGATATGCGTCGCGCGGATCTGCTACTGGGTCAGGACCACATTTTGTACGTAATTGCACAACCGTTATTTTCCAATGTGATACATTTCCGTTGTGCAATTACGTCAAAAATTTGGTCCTGCCCTACTGCGCCTAGTGCCTAGAGTCCCCAGTCAAGACTTGTGTAAGACGCGAAACGCATCTTTTTCTGTTTACGTTTCGATTTAAATTACTGTTGCTCGTTTTATATGCTATATTTGCAAGTGTTCTCGCTACTATTTAATCACAGTGCTTGTGTGCTTGCATGATTGCGTTTACTAAGTTTGATGAGACTTCCAAAACATCTGCCAACAATATTCTGTGTGTAAACCGTATACTTTTGGATCATGTGATTTTGGAATCTTATTTAAAATTCCTCCCACACATTCATCTAACCGAGCATACCTACATTGGTTGATTGCATTTCTATAGTATCGAGTTATTAAAGATAAAGATAAAGATTAATTTATTTGTTCAAACATGTGTAACATGATACAGGAATATGCACATATAGATGAAAACATAATTTTACCGGACCAACATGTTTTGCCTCACTCGGCGTACAAAATGTTTATATGTTATTAATGAATTAAATTAACGTCAGTTTCATATAAAATTAGAGTCAGTGCAAAATATAGTCAATAATTCAATATACAATCAGAGTCAGTACAAAATGTAGGTAGTCAAATATTAATTACAAACAAAATATGTCAATATATAATAAAATTCAAAATTTATCATTTAAAAAATCAACAATGTTATAGTAGCACTAATCACTAAGCAGCTTTTTAAGTGTTTTCTTAAATAAATTAAAATTCAATTGCTAATGTCATTCGGAATTTTATTGTATATTAATGGGGCCATGCATACAACACTTTTTCTTAGAAATGCAGTTTTGGCCGAGTGTGACTGCACCCAAAGTCTATATTTCTAACATCTATTTCTATCGAAGCTATTTGACAAAAGAGGAAACCATTGAGGATTACTTTTTACAAATACAACTATTTCTAATATGTAGAGTGAAGGAAGTGTTCAAATTCTGTTCTTTATGAACATTGGTCTACAACTGTCCATAGTTTGCAACCCAAACATAGCCCGTAAACAACGCTTTTGTGCTTTGAATACTGTGTCTTTGTTTGTTGAATTGCCCCAGAAAATTATCCCAAATCTCAATAAGGATTCAACAAGCCCGTAATAGGCCGTTAATAAAGTGTTCGTATTGACAGTAGGAGCAAGTTTATAGAGGGCAAACGACGAGCTGCTAATTTTTTTACTAAGTACATTAATCTGATTTTTCCAATTCAATTGCGGATCAATGATTAATCCCAGAAATCGGGCTGTGTCTGCTTCTTGTATGATAAGGTCATTCTAAGATAAGTTGAATTTTGATAAATTATGTAACTTTTCCCTTTGTCTAAAATGCGTTATGTTAGTTTTATTAAGATTAATTTTCAAATTATTGTTCGTAAGCCAGGTAATTATTGAGTTTAATGAATTATTTGCGTCAAAATGATAATAATTTCGTCCGTTTCCAAACTCTGACGGAGCTACTCGACCAAAACCAGCCGTACCAGCCTGGCAGTGCAGGATTGAGCGTCGTATTGATGGGGCCAGGGTACTCATCGGCAAACTCTACTGCTTCAGGGAGGGCAACACACGACCACGTGTGATGCGCTTTGTAAGGCGGGCATTCTCGGGGACTGGAATCGGCCCTCGAGAATACATGTCCCATATCACAGAGCGCATCGACTTCCTGAAGCAGAAAGTTTGTGCATGGGCGAGCCGTATTCGGCGGTATAAGCGGCGGGTTGATCGATACACGCAAAATCGCATGTTCCAGAGCGATGAGAGCTTGGGAGCGACCTAAACAAAACGAGACAGACGTGTGCCGCCCGGATGATGCCACCACAACTGCGTTCTGGCGCAGCATCTGGTCGGTACCTGTCTGCCATGTTGAGGCTGACTGGATGCGGGATGTCGAGCGAGTGTGTGAAACTATACCAGAAATGGAAGTAGTCATTATCACGCCATCAGATATAGCTAGAGCGGTCCGTCCGTTACCGAATTGGAAATCACCGGGACCGGACGGACTGCACAACTTTTGGCTGAAATGGCTAACTAGTTCACACACTTGCCTGGCATCTCAGTTCCAGTCATCCTTAGAGTCTGGGTCGCTACCGCAGTTTATGACGACAGGCATTACCCACCTGCTCCATAAGTCAGGTAGTCCCGCGGAACCCAAGAATTATAGACCGATCACGTGTTTGTCGACGGTCTATAAACTTCTTACATCCATTTTGAGAGCAAAAATTAACACACACATTGACAGTAATTCCATTATGTCTGCCTCTCAAAATGGATGTAGGAACGGGTCTCGTGGCACTAAGGAGCTACTTCTCATCGACATGGCCATTAGCCAACAGGTTCGTCGATCCCGCAAGGATCTGTCGACTTGCTGGATAGATTATAAGAAGGCCTACGACTCGGTGCCACATACATGGCTCATGAGGGTGCTGGAGTTGTACAAAATAGATATGACTCTACGCACCTTCCTTGAATCGTGTATGGGGCAATGGAGGACAGTCCTTCGCTATCCGGGGTGTCGACAGATCCAGGGGAATGATGAGTCTGTATGGATTAAACGGGGAATATTTCAGGGCGACAGTTTAAGTCCACTTTGGTTCTGCTTAGCCCTGAATCCTCTAAGCATGCAGCTGGAGGATTCAGGTCTAGGCTATCGGTTGAGGAGAGGTGGTCAGGTCATATCTCACCTCCTCTACATGGATGACTTGAAAATCTTTGCCCCCAACAAATTGCAACTGATGGAGCTACTGAAGGTAACTGAAACTTTCAGTAGCGCCATCAGAATGGAGTTTGGTGTGGACAAATGTGCAGTCATGCATGTGAAGCGAGGGGAGATAATGGAATCCGAGGGAATTCGACTTTCGGATTCCATACACCTTAGATCCCTCTCCTCACCCGAAAGCTATAAGTATTTGGGAATGTCGGAAGCGTTAGGCATCAACGTTACTGACATGAAGCAATCGTTGAAGGAGCGCTTTTTTGGCCGCCTGAAGAAGGTATTGATTAGTCTTCTTTCAGGCGGTAACAAGGTGCGCGCCTTCAACGGTTGGGTCATGCCGGTTTTGATGTACTCTTTCGGCATACTCAAATGGACTCAGACCGAACTAGACGCCCTGGATAGGAGGGTCCGTACACTGTTGACCGCAAACCGGATGCATCACCCACGATCATCGGTGATGAGACTGTACATCCCGCGGAAGTGCGGGGGTCGAGGCTTTTTAAATGCAAAGACCCTCCACAACCGCGAGATATGCAGTCTCAGGGAATATTTTTTGAAAACCGAAGTGGATATGCACCGTGATGTGGTCGCAGTGGACAAGGGGCTCACCCCACTTTCCATGGCTAAAGAGAACTGGTGCAAACCTGTAGTACTTACTACCGATGATCGCAAGGAGATATGGCAAAACAAGGAGCTACACGGGCGCTTCTATCGGGCTCTTCATGAGCCCGATGTAGATTTCTTAGCGTCCGTGTCCTGGCTACGTTTCGGGGACCTTTTCGGGGAAACTGAAGGTTTTGTCTGTGCAATTATGGACGAAGTTATCTTGACGAATAACTACCGGAGACATATTATGAAGGACGGGACGGTTGACGTGTGTCGGGCATGCCACCGTCCGGGTGAGTCTATCAGACATATTATCTCTGGTTGTTCTCGTCTGGCTAACGGCGAGTACTTGCACAGACATAACCAAGTAGCTAGGATTATTCACCAGCAACTTGCTTTGAAATATAAACTTGTGAACTCTGAGGTACCGTATTACAAGTATGTGCCCGACCCAGTTCTCGAAAATGACCATGTCACGTTGTACTGGGATCGGTCTATCATTACTGACAGGACTATTGTCGCCAATAAACCTGATATAGTGGTGATAGATCGATTAGCGCGCCGCGCAATGATAGTCGATGTTACCATTCCACATGACGATAACCTCGTGAAAGCTGAGAAAGAGAAACAAATAAAATATCTCGACTTAGCACACGAGGTTGTTGACATGTGGAATGTGAACTCGGCTGTCATTGTGCCGATTGTCGTTACGGCCAATGGCCTGATGGCCAGAAGCCTCAACCATCATCTCTCGAGGCTCACGTTAGACGGCTGGATTAAGGGCCTGATTCAGAAGGCAGTACTCCTTGATAACTACTTTGACTAACTACTTTTAGTTTTGAGCCACACAAGGTAATTGGCAAGACCTTATTAGGACCATTGTCATGTTTGAAAATCATTACTTCTGTCTTTTTAACATTATAGCTTAATTGGTGTCGAGCTGCATAATTCTCGCAAAGGGCTATGAGTTTTCTGAGGCCGTTGACCGAGGGGCTGAGCAGAACCATGTCATCTGCATAACTGAGGTTATTTAAACATTCACCACCAATATGACATCCGACTCTGGTGCTGCTCAGTTCCTCGATCAGGTCGTTGACATATAGGTTAAACAGCACCGGGGAAGTCAGGCCACCCTGTCTCACGCCACCGGTCAACCTATACGTCTCCGAAAAGGCGTTATCCCATCTGACTTGGTTACTTTGGTTGTTATACCAATATTAAAACAGGTCTACTATTTTATTCGGCACATGGGTTTGTCTCAGCTTGTTCCAGAGTATATTATAATTAATTGTATCAAAAGCTCGGCTGAGGTCTAAAAAACATGCGTATACTGTTGTATTTCTACTAATGTATTTATAAATAGTATTTTTTAGAGCAAATATAGCTAGGTCAGTGGACAGGCCCCGACGAAACCCAAACTGTGCGTTATTAAGCGGAATGTTCGTTTCATTTAGGTGTTTCATAATCAGGTTTTTGATAATATGGTTGCTAGTGATATTGGGCGGTAATTAGACAGACTGGACACATCACCGGTTCTGTTTTTTACTATGATAGTTAGATACATTTTTGGATACTATAGTTACAGTACTGTCATCAGCGAATAATGTCATGGGTTCTTTAGTTGCATATGGTAGGTCATTAATATATAATAAGAACAGGGGAGGGCCCAATACACTTCCCTGGGGCACACCATGCGTAATGAGACGCTTTTGAGAGGAGAACATCTGTACCTTTTTAGCTTTAATATTGAATGATATTTGAGTTATTTGTTGACGATCTGTTAGATATGATTTTAACAATTCCAAGACATTACCTCTTATACCATAGGCTTCAAGTTTATCGTGCAGAATATTGTGTTCTATATAATCGAAGGCTTGGGACATGTCACAGTAAATAGAACAAACAGGTAAAGACTTGTCCACATGTGATGAGACAGTGTATGTAAAGTCGTAAACTGCCATATTAATGTTTCTATTTTTTCTGAAACCTTTCTGTTCATCACATAGGATTTTATGGTGTTCTAAGTATCTGTTGAGTTCGTTATAGATATATTTCTCAAAAATTTTTGAGAAATCAGGAATTAATGCTATGGGTCTATAGTTTTCCATTAAATATTTATCATTTTATTTAAATAAAGGTTTAATTATTGTCAATTTGAGATCTTTTGGAAATGTCCCACTTAGTATACAAAGGTTCATAATATGGCTTAAGTGTTGAGAAATGTCTGTATTCACTGCTTTGATCACGTTCGTTGCAATACCGTCATACCCTACACTACTCGTATTAATTTTTAAGATTAGTTATAATATTGGTGATAAAAACATTGAGTTGGGTTGGTGATTGATGAGAGTTGTGGCGTCCTAATTACCAGCACCTGGGAGAGGTTTTACTTTTTCAATAAAATAGTTATACATAAACTTACACGGGCACATATGAAACGTCAGACGCTGGTGCACAGTTCCAATTGGTCGTTTCCTATGGAGAAGAGCCGGCAAGAAACCACGTTTAAAAATAATTGGCTTTTACAATGTTTTCAAATTACAGTGATAATAAGTATGGGAGGACAGTGTAGGCCTGTCAATAAGTACTTAACAAAAAATAAATGGTCTAATCTCGTCTCAGATCTCGTCTATTAAGCTTACGACGTTCTGACATTCACAAAATATAAAATAAGAGTTAAGGTACTCAACATAATTTTAATTTATTTGTGTATTGTTAACTTTTAGATTATTTATTGTTTTTTTATGAATATTTTAGCACTTTTTGCCTGAAACACAGGATTACATAATTCAGGCACGTACGTTTTAGGAATATAATTTACATTTAAGCAAAACGACTCATTTTAATGCCTTGTAATTTTTTGAAGAAAAATAAAATGATAAATATTTAATGGAAAACTATAGACCCATGTCTATAGTTTTCCATTAAATATTTATCATTTTATTTAAATAAAGGTTTAATTATTGTCAATTTGAGATCTTTTGGAAATGTCCCACTTAGTATACAAAGGTTCATAATATGGCTTAAGTGTTGAGAAATGTCTGTATTCACTGCTTTGATCACGTTCGTTGCAATACCGTCATACCCTACACTACTCGTATTAATTTTTAAGATTAGTTATAATATTGGTGATAAAAACATTGAGTTGGGTTGGTGATTGATGAGAGTTGTGGCGTCCTAATTACCAGCACCTGGGAGAGGTTTTACTTTTTCAATAAAATAGTTATATATAAACTTACACGGGCACATATGAAACGTCAGACGCTGGTGCACAGTTCCAATTGGTCGTTTCCTATGGAGAAGAGCCGGCAAGAAACTCCACGTTTAAAAATAATTGGCTTTTACAATGTTTTCAAATTACAGTGATAATAAGTATGGGAGGACAGTGTAGGCCTGTCAATAAGTACTTAACAAAAAATAAATGGTCTAATCTCGTCTCAGATCTCGTCTATTAAGCTTACGACGTTCTGACATTCACAAAATATAAAATAAGAGTTAAGGTACTCAACATAATTTTAATTTATTTGTGTATTGTCAACTTTTAGATTATTTATTGTTTTTTTATGAATATTTTAGCACTTTTTGCCTGAAACACAGGATTACATAATTCAGGCACGTACGTTTTAGGAATATAATTTACATTTAAGCAAAACGACTCATTTTTATGCCTTGTAATTTTTTGAAGAAAATTATAAATTTATTATAATATTTTTTACAATGTTAAGTTTGTTTTTGGGATAAATTCATTAAAACTACGGAACCCTTCATTGTACGTGGTCTGACATGCACTTGGCCGGTTTTTAAATTTTGAGGTTAATTTCAGTTGCTGCTCAGTTGCTTACCAAGGTGAGATGTCAGATGTTACACATCATATGCGACTACTGTAAGGCTCGCCCGTTTTTTTTATTTAGCCTACACTATCCCACTGCTGGGAATAAGCCTCCCCCAATTCCTTTCAGGCATCGTCTTCCCAGAGTCATCTCGATCCGACCCTTGCGGAACCCTCAGGCACCCACCGTGTGGAGACTGTGGCCCAATCCCATTTTAGCTTGGCAGATTTTTTGCCTTTTTTTTTTTTTTTTGAGGGTGGGAAATCATCAAATAACTTCTCCCGCTCTGGGCGGAGCGGGAGGGTGTGTCAGACTCTTACTGACTAAAACCCACCCGTATTCCTTCTTGTTGCCTGTGTTGCGGGGGCCTCGGTGACCCATAAGTACCTTCCCGCGACCCCGGCAGGCATCGGCCCTAGTGGACCCCTACTATGTGCTGACGACATCTCTTTGAGGCGCGCGTTAGATTGTACATATTTATAGGAAAACAACTGGTGTTTATTGATGTTGTAAAACAATAACAGAAAGAACTTAGTAAATAGCAACTTGACAACGTCAGCTGTCATAAGACAGATTACGTTGACATAAGGTTACGTTTCCTTTCAACATTATTTATTCATTCTATTCTTAGTGCAAATTAATGTTTTGAGAAACAAGTTTTAATTTAATACAAATGTAATCACTTCCTGAATTCATATTGAACAAACAGATAATTTATGTTAACAGTCAAGTCTTTTAAAGTCACAATAAATATATTGCGACTTAAAAGACTGGTTTCCGAACGAAAGTCATGATTTGCGGTTTTACCTACTCAAAACGAATGTTTATTAATTTTAACATTACAAATTGATAACATAATAATCAATAGTATGATAGATTATTATTATTTAGATTTTACATTGCAATTTCTATGTACCAAGTTGTTTCTTAAGATTCTCAGACCTTTCAAGTGAAGTTGATATTTTATCAACTTTACAATAAGGTATCAAGTAAACACTTAATAAATTCCTAAATTATCTTTTTAAGTTTTAAAACAGTTCCACTGTGTAAGATTTGTTTATTATCACATAAATAAGAAATTATCCATCCAATACTGTATGACGCTCTGTGATTGGTGGGTAATAATATCTTAATATATGTTACTTATACATTATAAATAAACACTAGCTATATTGCTAAACTGTCTCATTAAGTTTTAAAGTAATCTCACCACATAAGTTTTGTTAATTAATAGCTATGTTAATAGATATTAGCAAAAACTGTATGACGCTCTGTGATTGGTCGAAAACGGCGGGAAAGGTTTAAAATTGGTAAAGACTATAAAAAGGGCTTGGGCAGTTTTTGGGGGGAATCCTTTACGCTAGCTGTCGAACGGTAAAGACCTTTGGGTGTCTGTCGTAATATTAAGCTGCTAAGGAGATTCACCGCCACTAGGAGATAGTATACTGTAAAGTGGAAACTCTGGCCGGTAAGCCCACGAGAGAGCTGGTACGCTGTAACGCGGAAGCTCTGGCCAAATATCATCCAGGGACTCTTGATACAACTGTTGTGAAAAATGGACTACCTGTAAGGTTCATGTAAGTTAATTAATTATATTCTTGAATGTTGCTGTTAACTATGTTTTCCTATATACGTAATATGCCTTATGTGTTAAATCGAATTAAGAATATTCGTGTTCTGTTTCATTCCATTGATAAAATATCCATGGCTTTGAGAAATAGTCCAAGAGAATAATGTGATAAAATAATGTATAAGTACTCATTTTAAAATGTGTTGATAAAATACTTTAAAACAAGCTGCCATGGAGTTTCTTGTCCTTCTTCTCCATGATGACCTAGTTTTTGGAACGGACAAGTAGTTTCCTCTTTAACGTATTTAATGGACAAGCCTAATTTAAATAAATGCCTACTCTTGTCATTCTGTGCTTTTCTTCATGAAATCCTTTCCCTACACACTATATTTGTAGATATTTCATACACAGTAAATAACTAGTAACCAGTCTGACACTCAAACTTGCTAATTATGTGGGTATCATTTACCTACACATACAGTCCTCTTACTCTTAATCTGACACGCGCGTGGAATACAACGCGCCGTCGACCCGGGCCTGGTCCTTACCGGACGGTGAGCTACCCATTGCTCACCGTCCGCAAGCCCGCGCCTACGGTGGCCGGAAATCCACCCGGGATTCCCGACGCCCTGGGCGTCTCCTGCGGCGGCTAGGGGCGAGAGGGCGCGAAACTTGCCTTTCCCTCAACCGTCCCGCCTCCTCCTTCGCGAGCATTACTGCTTCGCAGAAGGAGGTGACGGCTGCCCATGCTCTCTCGCTCCGTACCATGGCCTGAACCAGGGCCGGACGCGAGAGGTCTCTGCCGCCGATCGCCTCCACGAGGACACGGCGGTGCTCTGCCCAAGCCGGGCAGACCTCCACCGTATGCTCCACCGTGTCCTCCGGGCGATCCACACAGTGGTGACACCCGGAGTTTTTTTTTTGCCTGCGTCTTATTACTTGGACTAAAGTCATATTGTCGAAGCAGCTTAATTGTAGGAGTACTGTGTGTACCTCTGCTGGGATACTTGAGATTGTTACACGAACCATCTACACGCTTCCATTCTTTTGGATCACAAGATTTAACTTCAACGGTACAATACCTAGAAATATTGGATTTATATCAGATGAAAAGGTTGATGGGTTTATTACAACTCAAGGCTCGTCCTTGGGCTTGCGAATGGTGAGCAATGGGTAGCTCACCGTCTGGTAAGGACCAGGCCCGGGTCGTCGGCGCGTTGTTTTCCACGCGCGCCTCAAAGAGATGTCGTCAGCACAAGTGTAGGGGTCCACTAGGGCCGATGCCTGCCAGGGTCGCGGGAAGGTACTAAAGGGTTACCGAGGCCCCTGGCAACACAGGCAACGGAAGGAATATGGATGGGTTTTAGTCAGTAAGAGTCTGACACACCCTCCCGCTCTGCCCAAAGCGGGAGAAGTTATTTGATGATTTCCCACACAAAAAAAAAAGGCTCGTCCTTGATCGACTAGAAAATGTGTGTCAAAATTGAACGCCATTGCACGCTATTTTGATTATTAATGAAGTCAAGTGTAACAACGTGACATTACTCTTCATTCTACCAGAAAACCATGAAAACAAAACGTCCAATAGATCGTTTTGTGAATAATTTCACAGATTACCCAATACAGGAGAATTCAATCACTTCGTGTCATACTAGGCAGCTGGGGGATTATCGGGAGAAAGGACAACATTATCTAACTGTGTACTGATTCTACAATACACAGATCTCAATAAGCTTGGCGAATGTGACAGTTGTCAATTTTCTTACGCCAACAAGTTTTAATTTAATTAACTTTTGATTTCTTTTTTGCTAGATTTAAACACTTAATGTTCAACACATTTTTTTTTTTTTTGTTGTTCTCAACCCTATAAATTTTGAGCAGGAATCGAAAATCACATATAAGATAACATTACGCCTGTATTCCACGATGGGTTAGGCAGAGGTTACCTACCAATAATACACCCACATTTCGCCAGCTGTTTCAACAGCTGGCGAAATGTGTGAAATAATGTCCAATGTAACACAGGGCGAGCCTATTGCCGGGTTCCTGCCGGGGTCGCGGGATCTGCCAGGGTCACGGGAAAGTTGAAAGGACTATCAAGGCCCCTGGCAACACAGGCAACGGAAGGAACACGGGCGGGTTTAAGTCAATAAGAGTCTGACACACCCTCCTGCTCCGCTTAGAGCGGGAGAAGTTCCACAGAAGAACTACTGAGAAATTCCTGGTAGAAAACCCCAATAACACTTTACCCGACACGGGTAAGCATATTCTTATTATAATATTCTTATAATTATTTTATTCGTATTATAAATAATTCGTATTTATATTTATTCCCAAGTATCATGTCACCCTATATTATTTTTTGCTTTATAAATCTTTAGCTAAGTTTCATTCACAGGTTTCCCAGAGAAATTGTCATAAAGAACAGCATTTAAGCCGCCGATACAGAGACCGACATAGGTCAAAAGTATTAAGTATTGAAGCATCTTCGCCTCGTGCTGTTAAGGAAGTAAATCGCTTAAAGTCTACATTTTAATTGTTTCCCAAGGAAACAATTGTGCTTATTAGGTATATTCAGTAACTATATAAAAGGACTTCTTGCTATGTTGTTTACATAATTCTAAATCTACATAATTATAAATAAAAAAAAATGGTTTTCTTTGGTAAGCGCATCACTTAAAACGGCTGGACCGATGTTTTTTTAGAGATTGATATATGTGAAAAGTTCCCCGGAAAATGGGATGATTTGGGGAAACCGAAAGCATGTGCTTTTTTCTATAGGAATTTTAAAATTTATGATTTGGACAGAACAACGTCTGTCAGGTCAACTAGTAGAAAATAAATATTTACCACTGTTCCGTTGTTTTAAGAAGTTTGTGAAAGAGCGGTAACTCAACATCAGTCAACAGTAGTTGTCAAAAACAAAAAAAATCGACTAAAGGAGATGTTTGATTTTGGGCTACCACCATGTACACTACATAGATAAATAGGAAAAAATAGAGGATTTTCATAAAAATACAAAAAAAATAATTTGAAGAAGAGTACAGCCGTACAAAAAAGATTACATGGAAATATTTTTAATATGATAACCCTATTTTTATGGCAACTATGACAGTTGTGTTTGTCATGACGTATTACGACTGACAGTTTTAAGTTTCGTGACGTGACGTCTTTCTTTGACTTTGGCAGTTGGCTTACATATTGTAGTCTGTACCTCTGTGGTTGGCTTTGAAACACTGAATCGTTGTATTCGCGCGTTTTGGATTAGAGGTGTTTTGGAGTTTCTAGTGATTGTTTTTATTTTGCGACCCAGTTTACTACTACGGACATTGATTGATTGCTTCTCTGTTGACCCCGACTTTGTTATCTGGTTTTTGATTCGCCTGTGATTTGGATTCCGTCGTTTATGTGGTAGTCTACAATAACAAGTTCAGTTTCAGGTATGTCTCCTTTAACTCTTGCTTGCATTATACTTATTTGTTCAAATGCTATTTCTATCTGATGTTTTCCTCGTTCTATATTCTAACAGACTTTTACTTATACTTATTCCAGTTTAAACCTATTTTTTTTCGGAATTCGTGTGTTGTTTTTGTAAATACACATCAATCAAATGTCATTGTCAAAATGACATTTCGTATATTCCTGATCCACCATATTTATGTTGTGTTGCTCTCCTTGACCGAGTTAATTTCAATAAACATTAAAACGAAGTAAAATTATAGAAAATTAACATTAGAAAACGGTAATTATATTGTATAGCGATATTTACATATAGTGTACATAGAGCTGGCCCAGGCTCCATACATTTCTGGAACATCTCCTTTAAAAACTTGCTAAAATTTTCTAATCTTGTTTTGTTAATCTCACCAACGAATACTTACATTACTTAAAGTGTAACAAGACTGACGTGATTATTTAGTTTATTTTATTATGTACCGTCAAAATCGAATGTAAAATTGCTATTTTTTTTTTCATGTGAAGTACACGAAAAGGTAGCAGTCAATCATTTATGAGTCACGACTCATAAATAATTTACTGCGTTTAAAGAAGAAAGAAAGAAAGAAGAAAGAAAATACATTTATTTGCGGTAAACATGACGCAAGGAAGGAACACAAATACAAAAAAGAAATACGTTTAATACCTATACCGATATAATGCTATATTTTAAGTAGAAAAGGGTGTTAATGAAAACTCTGATAATAATATTAAAGTTTTATGTATATTTTTTTTGGCTTGTTTACAAATTAAATTTAATAATTTTGTGTTCAGGTGTTAAAAATTGCGGGCAGCTATGCATATTAGCATAAAACGGGAATGGCATATTTTCTGGTTAGCCCCAATATCGTATCAAGGTAAGGATTGTTTATGCCGTGCAAGTACTGTCCGTCCATAGTGTATAATTGAGGGCAGGAATATCGTCACAGCTCACGATTTCGTTCCTGAAAAGAAATATAATATTAAGATCATTATGCCCCTCTGATCATTGGTCCGTCAAGACTTGTTAATGGCATTAAACCGACCAAAGACAAAGGTTCAGTTTTGTCCTAGAATCGTTCAACTTAATGTCGTTATAAATAAATAAATTGGTCAGCTATCAGAATTTGATAGAATGGTCTTTAGCTATGAGCCTCTCGAAATAGCAAGAACATTTGTAGTATGTGTACCCAGTTGCAGGTAACTCGAATGCCCTGGGCTGCACCTCTGTGACACCATCTCCAATATCACATAGCATCCGTGCTACTGTCACCTTTCTTATTTCTTGCAGTTGAGCTGTTGACAGAAATGTTATATCAAAGGAATTTCCAAAATAATCCTGCAAAAGTAGTTTGTGAAATTATACTGTTTTTATTCCACTCCATAAAGGCTAGAGCAACTTGATTATACAATAATCCGTAACTATGTTTATTAGACAAGCCAAAAAAAAGGGAAATCAAAAACCGCCTTAATAAATACAACAAAATAATTTAATTGTGGTACAGATTCTGAAGTGCCCGATTTTAATTTGAAAATATATGGGAGATATAACCTTAACTTCTTGTTTATAAAAACGAAATCTACATTTTTAAATTAGGAATTTATAATGTACATTGCGTTTCGTTTTGCGAAGAAAAAACAAGATGAAGATATTTTGACAGAGTCGCACTTCAGCCTCTATTGTATGGCCCTATCGTATTTGGAAGATGCATTTTTTTTTAGATCGATCACACATTACGGCCGTCGACCATCATATTTTACGATTGATCGCTCTACGTCCGTCAGTCCAGTACAGTCAAAACGCAAAGCATTATTTAAAAATAATATTACTTAAGTATAACGGTATCAAGAGCATCTCAAGGACTGAACGCAAACCAAATGCAGTAACGCGATGACGAATAGGATGCATTGGTGTCTCTTTCACTCGTGCTTTAATCGATAAAGCATGAGTGAAAGAGACACCAACAGTGTTATCTTAGTCAACTATACTCGCAATATTATTTCCAATACATACAATATTGTCAACATTATTGCGTATGTGTGGGCGACAAAGACAATAAGTATCTCCTGATAAGTCTGCTCATCTGTCTGTTTCTCATCACAGGCACTTCTAACGTTGAGTGTACTTAGTTAGAACGGCTGTAACGCGACTGATCGGAGAAATATGCACCTTCAAGAATACAATCGGACAAATCGCTATAAACGGACGTTACGCGAAGGCGGCCGTAGTGCGACACCATCGATATTTTAATACTCACCCAAAGTAAAGGCGTTGGGTCTGTCAGCCCTCTCATACCAGTGCCTATCCGACGCAAGCGACAGTTTTAGCTGCTTGGCTACAACGCAGTAGAACGTCGGCGGCACATATGAGTTCTCCTTTTTTCTCTCCACCCATATACCAGCTAAAAGATCTATGTCCTCTACAAACGAGTACAACTCTTTTAGCTGTGTTATTCGCTGTAATTGTCAAAATGTTTAATTTAGTCCTAACATTATTGGAAGACTAATCCTTATTATAGCACTTAGTTTAAGTATAATCAGCCTACAATGTTCCTACTGCTGGGACACAGGCCTCCTCTTTTTGAGAGGGAGTGGGCCGTAATCAAGTACGCGGGCGTAAAGCGGGTTGGTGGGTGTCTTCGAATTTTTGGTTCTAGGACATTGATTGTTTTCAGCACTATGTTTTTCTTCACAGATTTGAGAGCAGTGGTGATGAAATAATTTACCCAAAGTAAAGAGCCTGCCTGACTTCGAACCTGCGACCTACAACTCGTAAGTCGTGGCCGTTTATACTGAGCCATCACTCTTAACAATCATTCAATTATGATTTAACATTGTGTGCCAGCATCAGAAATTTACAATGCCTGTACTGGTACGAATCAAGCTATGTCAAAAAGATAATGACGAAATTGAAAGTTTACCTCCACATCTACAATGTCAGATAAATCATCGAAGCTGGTGATAGTGTCACCAAAGCAGAATTTTCTGTAACTAATATAACTTTGGAAGCCAAAGTGACGATTTTTAGCTAAATCGTTTGTCATAATGTCATTCGACGTTTGGAGACCACCTAAGCCTTTTTGTACAATCTGAAAAAATAATAAAAAGTGTTACAATACATACACAGATTTTCCTCAAAAAAAAAAAAAAAATTATTTCGAGCAAAATTGATCCTAGTAGAAATGTAAAATACTGTCAAATCTTTTTTTTTGACCTTCGTCATACTAGAAAAGAAATATTTCCCTTACATCAGGGTCAGCAATATAATCTTTAGAATTGCCTGTTGGTTGCCTGAAGAAGCCTTGAGTAACGAAGTCCATGGTATCGTTGACTTTCAAGAAGTCAGTGTTTGACGTGAGGTCCACAATCGGGAATGTGGACTTTTGGGTTCCATTATTGTAGTACATCCTAAAATAGAAGGCAAGCCAGTGCATGGAAGATTAACAAATGGGTGTCAAAATTTGCTATCATGAATTAATAAAATTTTATAGAGACTTTTTACTGTAAGATGGTTTTCTAAATTAAAGGAGTATCAAAAAAAAAAAACATTATGATAACCTCAAGTCTCCATCTTGTAAAGAATGCATCCATCTCAAAACAACCGGATACTCCAGATATATTTCCGGCACCATAGTGTCATTGTAAAGTTCTCTAAATCCAGAGTCACTGGATAGTACACCGTCTTCGACCAAGTTGTCTTTACCTATTAAAGATTATAAATATACTTCCCGGCTCGTAAATCGAGCCATAGTGCATTATCATATAAAGTCCTACCATATAAAGGCCTAAGACTCAAGGAAAAAGTTTTTATGCACTTTTTAAGCTGACATACTGGCCATCATTTTGGTGTTATCATAGTTCCGAATCTGATTTCATGACCTTTATACAAAATAGTGCCGCAAGGTGGCTCGATTTAGGAGTCCTGGAGTGTATTAAAACAAAAGAAATGTATAATTACAATGTTTTATATGACACATATGACACATACATAAACTCACGCCTTCTTCCAATAGGGGTAGGCAGAAACTATAGAACCCCACCTGCTACGCTCCTTACATACTCCTTTTGCTTCGGTTAAGTTAATACATCTGGTCATACACGCACGCCAGTTGCTAGTACTACACACCTGAAGTTTTTGAAGAACATCACCAATGAGGTCACTATATTATTTTAATCTAATTTATTTAAATTTTCATTAAAATTTTGATTAATTTTTAATATAATTTTGTTTTAATCCACATTTTTATTCTAATTTTGGTTTTGATTGAATGAGATTTTATTTCTTTAACTCTAACTTTATTTTTCTTGTTTTATTGTTAGTGCATAAATTAAAATGTTCACTATTAGCCTTAATTTTAAGTAAGATAATTTTATCGGCTTTTGCTGCATATACTTGCTTAACTGTTATCTAAATGGAATAAGTCATTGGCTTCTGAAATACAGGTACTCTAACCTAGCTCTGGCGCCAGGGTCTAAATTTTTCTGTAACTTGTTTATGGCAATAAATAATTTATTATTATTGTTTAAGTTTCTATATTTTTTTGCTCGGCCTAGCCAGGTATAACTGATGGCATGGGCCTAAGCCAAGTGTCCAGTAGTGGAGTTAAGTGTGGGAGTAATATTATAAGTTGACGGCATGGTAAACGAAACTATATGTATTTGAGTGAGAGTATTATTGCAAGTTGCCCGGCTCATACTGAAGAAATTTTCTAACTAGCCTGCATGTGTTAAGAATCACCGCCAGAAGGCAGTGAATAGGTGGTTATTATTATTATTATTATTATATTATGTCTTTCTGAGGCGTCCTCTCCCGGCGTTCCTACTCACATCTGTCTTGTGCATCCACCTTTTGTTAGTCGCCTTTCATTCATCCTCTCAACATGACCAAACCATTTAAGCATACTCTTTTCAATTTTTGTCACTACATCTTCTTTTGAACCCCACCGTTGCCTTATCACATCATTTTTCAGCCTATTATTATTATTACACATGATACATTAGAGCTCCGCCACGTTGAATGGCAATATTGTTTCTTTTGCTGTTGTTGGCCAGAAAATAGGCCCTAAACATTTCAAAACGACAACCAGAGATAAAAATCCAATATCAACTCACCCATCAATGTGGCCACAAGTTCATAGTAGAACATTTGAACACCGTAAGCGATGTTAATTTCCCTAGCCTGCGCAAACAGTTGATCATCGGTCCAGCAGGGGTTGATCTCGGCAAGTTTAGTGGCAATGAAGTTGTGGTTATTCCAGAAGACAATAATTCCCACGAAGTTAATGCCGAGAAGAAGATTGAGGCTCGCTAAAAAGATAAAATTTGCATTAATAACTTCCCCAAAATATAAGTAGCTCACTTGTCAAAACAACGTCTAATTAGTTAATGGCACATTACGGTTATTCGGAAGAAGGATTCCTGGAAAGTTATTTCGGTGCGATGCTTACCAGCAGCGGCCCATGTCAAGGTCATTCGAGTGCCAGTAGATCCTTGTAGCAACGTACAAGCTACTTGCATACTTTAAGGCGTGCACCAAGCATTTGTTTACTGGCTTTAAGAATTTTATTGAACTTACATGTGTCAGGGAAATATATTCTGTTATTAGTAGTCTCAGTAACCAACTTTCCACTAGAGTTTGTTCGTCTTGCTTTGTCCATCGTGTCGCCATACACAGGAGATAAATCTACCAGGGGAGTGGCATCTACGATCTGCAAATTAAAATATATGTTTATGAGAAATATTTTTTATAACATCTCTGGATTACATTTTATATGTTTTATGCCATTGGTTTGTTAATTTTTAGCATAAAATTGACTTTGGAATGGCATGTACGCGAAGACGAATTGAGCTTTGAATTTCCAGTTACCTGTCCCATTGTACGGAAAGCCAATGCAAGGTTAGCTTACACTGTAATGTATATAATTATCTCGATGTGTCCTCGTGTGTAAATTTTATTCATAATACCCAAAATCGTGACCATCATCGAAATTATTATGTAAAAGTTGTAATCAAGATCGATAAAAAACACGATTTGAGGTAGCAGAAGATAAAAATATTTACTCTCAAAGGCGTAGTGGTGTTGGGCAGACATCCCGAGGTTTGAAACGTCAGCGGCCTGGTCATGTTCAGGCATCTGATACCAGAGAAACGATGCACATAATCAGTTTCCGGCACTACATTGGGAGTGCATGCGTAGTCTTGCTTTCCAGCCTCTTTGCAGCAGTATGGCCTCCAAGTTAAATAGTTTGCTATAAGTAAGATAAAAAAAATTGGTGAAATAATATATGGTCTTCCTTGCATTTCTGTTTTTTCTAGACTAAGTCATAAATCTTGACTGAACAATAATAAATATAAACTATATTCTATGTAACCGTAACCCATACCAGTGGATACAATTAAATGAGAATCACAAACGGTGCATAATAGAACTTAAACTGATTATTCAAACTCAAGAAATACAATCCTTATAAAATTAATAAAAAAAAAACCCCGACTAAAAAATAAGCATTGTAATCGATAGGATTTTTGATATTGCAGGCGGGGCAATCAAAAGTTTCATCGTATTTCAGGTTATTCGTTTGTCCCCGCATGCAAGACCCCTTTCGGTTTTCATTTTCCTTTTCTTTTTCCTTTTTCAGTTAAGTGTTTTTGGAGTCGGGTTTTTGGTTATTTTTAAATATTTTTTTTCAAGCTTTTTAGTTTTATTAATATATACATATTGTATTAATTTGAAAATGACTCATTACTTGATTTTATTTGATGCCAATATTGTTGCAAAAAAAGAAGGGGAAGGTTTTTTTGTATTAAATAATGTATTTAAAACAACCTTCCCATTCTTTTTTGCGGTTGCAGATGCAATATATAAATATTATATAGTCGATGTCATTCCCAAAATTAAGACGATTGTAACGACACCTCTTATGTTAAAATCGATCAAGCCGTTTAGGCTACAGAGCGTGCCAAAGAAATAGACATACATACATACTCTCGAAAAACATTACCCTCCTTCTGGGGCAGTCGGGTAAAAATAAAGAGTGATCAGTACTTACTAGTATCTCGAGTGTTGGTGATATCAGTAGCGAAGAATACAAACAGGTGATTGATGATGCTAGTCAGTACCTCGTCATCCACACGACCTTCGGACCATATCTTAGTGCGCACAACCCTGGTGAGATTGAGTTCATCACCGGATACTGAGCGACGGGGTTCAAATTCTATGGATTAGATAAGAACTTGGTTTTTACATAGATATTGTAAAATTGGTTTCTAAAATAGTTTAGTTCGGATAGTCGATGGCAAAGCAGCTGCGCTGGTCGATCGATTAGGTTTAGCTTTAGATTTCCAAGGTTGGTGCGTGGATATGACTGTGCCTCGGAAAGCACGATAAGCCGTTGGTCCCGACTGTCAGTGGTGGATCTTTGTCAATCGTTACGGGTAGTCAGAAGCCTGAAATTCTGAGAACCATTTAGCTGGCAGGGAGCGGACACACTTGCCTCTAACAAAAGTTTGCTCCTTAAAACTTAATATTACGCGAATGGATCCCGAAAATAGTTTTCCCAGACCCGCAATATTTTTGAACAGCCTATCCAACAATACCCCACACCATGGTATACACGAGAAAAAAAAATATCATCCCCAATTTACGCGCAAGGGAGGTAACCTAAATTTTTTTCCCCCAACATTTTATTTTACGACTTTGTCGGCGTGCTTAACATGCATACCCACGCCAAATTACAGCTTTCTAGTATTAAGAGTCTCTGAGCTAAGCCGGGAATAGACAGACAGACAGACGGACATGGCGAAACTATAAGGGTTCCTTGCTTAGTGAACCCTAAAAATGAAATGAAATTCAAAATTTCTTACGGTTTGAAAATCGTAACGCTGTTTTACGTCGTGCGTTGATCAAACAGCGCCGTAATTTGTACAAAAAATGTAAGTTTTGAATTTCGCCCCCATTGGATCCTCCCTTGAATAATGTATGTCCTCATTACCTGATGTAGAGTCCATGTGATAAGATGCCGGTAGAAGTCTTTTGTAAGGAGTTCGGGTAGCACCATAGGAGGGGAAATTTAAATTGTTGCATGTCCCGTCAATACGTCTGCCTTCAGTTTCGTCGCATGTCTGGACCTCAACAGTGCAGTTTCTGTAAGTAAATATAATTTCAAAGAAGTGCTTTTAGCAGAGGAAATTAAGTTTAATAACACTACACAAGATAAGAATACTAAGAGTGATGTGTGTGTGTTATGCGAATTGCTAGAATAATAAATCCTCTTATGGTGACTGAAAAGTTGCATAGAAATTGGTTGTCATGGTATGGGCAAGTGATGCGGAGGAATGCGGAAAATGACGTGGGGAAAGTTTTGAGTATGAATTTCGATGGTTATAAGAGTAGGGGAAGGCCAAAGAAACGATGGATGGACTATGTGGAATATAATATGGCTAGAACGTCAGTAACTACCGAGATCACGACAATAGTTCTCTATTAGTCGTGATCCACACTTATGTGTGGAAGAAAAAGACATGTATTTTGAAGTCTCTTCCGTCAAGCCTTTTCTCGACTAGTTGGAATTTATGTTATCCACCTTAGACAGTCAATGTAAGGTTGAAGCCACACAGCTAGGTGCTTCGCTTAGTGCTACACTGCGTGTTAGGTTTTACTATTGCAATGGCCGCAAGGGCGTTGGCTACCACTACATTATTATGGCCTGTCCCAAAAGTATCTGATGAAAATGTAAACAAATAGATCAGAAAACGTACTGGTACGATGCCAGTTTGAAGACCCACTTACAAATCGAGTGCTTTAATTGATTTATTTATTCAAATAAACACTAAAGTAAAGTATTCACTTTAAACCAAAATTTTAATTTTAAATCACCATAGATGTCTTTCATTGAAAATTGGGGTTATTTTTATAATTACAGCCTAACAACCTAACAAAAGTTCTATATCATCAATGATTTTCAATTGGATCAGAAAACGTACTTGTACGATGCCAGTTTGACGGCCCACTTACAAATTGAGGGCTTTGATTGATTTATTCAAATAATCACTAAATTAAAGTATTCTCTTTAAACCAACATTTTTATTTTAAATCACCATAGATGTCTTTCATATGACAATTGGGTTTATTTTTATAATTACAGTTTTCATCAATGATTTTCAATTGGATCAGAAAACGTACTTGTACGATGCCAGTTTGAAGACCCACTTGCAAAATGAGTGCTTTATTTAATTGATTTATTTATTCAAATAATCACTAAATTAAAGTATTCACTTTAAACCAAAATTCTAATTTTAAATCACCATAGATGTCTTTCTTTTCACAATTGGGGTTATTTTTATTATTACAGTTTTCATCGATGATTATCAATTGCAACTAATAATGGCATAAAAGCAATAATTGCTTAAAAAAACTTGTGAGATATAAAGTTGAAACCTTCTACAGATGAATGTATTACTAATAACCTTTAGTGAGTGATTGCGTAAAATGGATGGGTGACCATCTTTACATACAAAGACCCCTCCGTGCCTCGGAAAGCAAGTTAAGCCGTTGGTCCCGGCTGTCATTTATATATCTTTGACAGTCGTTACGGGTCGTCAGAAGCTCGAAAGTCTGACAACCAGTCTTACCAAGAAGTAACGTGTTACTCAGTAACTGGGTTGTGGAGCTGTATGCGGTAAGACTGGAAGCTGACCCCAACATAGTTGGGAAAAGGCTAGGCAGATGATGATGATGATGAGTGATTGCATAAAAATTTAACCTGAACGGGATGGTTTACAGTCTAATCTATAATCAAATACTTTTGGGACAGACCATAAGTTCGAGCTATACATCAAGCGTAATGTCACGCGAAACTTCCAGCTGTATGGTTTCGACTAAAGTTCTTATAGATAAAACTTATAATGATGAAAAGAAACTTACGCTAGAGTACCATTTGCGGTATATTGAGCAACTTCAGTCGTATCGAGAACTTTGCCAAAAAACGAGCTGTAGTAGGAAGAATCCCCCAAAACGGAGCTCACAGAAAATATTAATACTAATATCTTCATCATCTTGCTGTGTGGTATCGAATGACACCAGAGCAAAGATGGTGACTCTTATATTAACGGGTCTGTTTGTTGAATTGCTGAAAATGTGTTGCTACTGTGAGTTGTATTTTGTTTCAAGGTTCTGTATTACTTTTTAATCATTTAAATATTAGATTTATAAGAATAACCTCAATTATGGATCTGCACGTTTATGTTCTTCTCTGTTATTTAAAGTAGCGGTTTAAATATTGATCGACTTCGAACGCATGTGACGCTTCCAATCAATGTCTAGTTAGGTACCTCCGCGAGTAAAAACATAAATCCTACAATTTTTCTGTGCCCGACATAACGATCTCATATAGTTTTAAGTTGCCACCTAAGTACACATTGTGGAATGCAAATAAAGAATTGAGTATTGAGTATTAAAAATAAAGTTGTGATTTAACATCCAAACCCAAAAATGTGTACATACTTTGTTTACTTTGGAACAAAATGGAAAATATGTCTTAGGCATACATACGCACGTATTGTTCACAATGTGTACTTATAATTTTACTTTTAAATTGCTATTAATTTGACACACTTGTGTAAATTATAACTTATCACGTTTATTTTCCACGAAATTTTTTTTAGTGTTCATTTTTCCTGTTTTTAGGGTACCGTACCTCAAAAGAAAAAAACGAAACCCTTATAGGATCACTCGTCTGTCTGTCCGTCGATCACACCGATTTGCTCCGAATCTACCGGATCGATTAAGTTGTTTGGTACACATATTAATATCTGTGACCCAAACAAGGAAGTGTATCGTAAATAAACTAATGTTTAATATGAGGGTCACTTTTGGGGGCAAATTAGAAAATTAAAAATATAACGAATAAAAGGGTTATTGTGGGGGTCTTAAATATATTATTTTATATTTTAAAATAATTTGTTTCAAAGTTATTTAAGAAAATAGATAAAAATTGACCATCTCCGAAACTACCGACTCGAAAGTTTTGAAAAAAATACGGCAAATAGTTCTTTACTCATAGATTTCAGGAAAATATATAAGAAGTCTATTATGGTAAAATAAATTGGTAAAACTCTCAATATTATGCGTACAAACTTAAATTTGCAGTTGGATTGTATGGGGAACATGCTTTTTAACTACAACGTGAAGTTTGTTCTCGGGATAATTAATACCAACCCGCATTGGGCCCGCGTGGTGGATTACGGCCCACTCCCTCTCACAGAGAGGAGGCCTGTGTCCCAGCAGTGGGAACATAAAGGCTTGTTATGTTATAAATTCATCCCAACTACGAAACCCTTCATTGTGCTTAGTCCGACAAGCACTTGGCTGGTTTTATTTTAATTTAGAACGAATGGTATTAAAATTTTGAAACATGGTTAATTATAATTTGATCAACTTCTATTATTTTGAGTCCGCAGGAAGTTGCTGCAAACACCATTAGATCTCATTAGTATCTTTCTAAAGACGTGCAAACAAACCCTGTTCAGATTAAATTCTTACGCCCTCAATAAAGGGAATCAGTAACACTTTCTTCCGTATTTAGGAGGTTTACATTTTATAGCTCACCACTTTTTCCAACAATTGTTATTTGAGAATCATGGAGGGGCTTGTAGCTAAGTAATAACAGCCGCACGGGTCGATCGATCAGGTTAAGCTACGCTTGCCGCGGTTGGTCCGTGGATGGGTGACCATCTTTATATACCAAGACCCCTCCGTGCCTCGGAAAGCACGTTAAGCCGTTGGTCCCGGCTGTCATTTGTAGATCTTTGACAGTCGTTACGGGTCGTCAGAAGCTCGAAAGTCTGACAACCAGTCTTACCAAGGGGTATCGTGTTACCCAGTAACTGGGTTGTGGAGGTCAGATAGGTAGTCGCTCCATGTAAAATACTGGTATTCAGCTGTATCCGGTAAGACTGGAAGCCGACCCCAACATAGTTGGGAAAAGGCTAGGCAGATGATGATGATGATGTTATTTGAAAATCTTGATTCAATTTATAAATGAGGAATCATCGACAAAAATTGAGTTTATAAAATTAATCTCAATTGTCAAATGGAAAATATATTTCATAAGAATCCCCTCTTATAAAATATGTTTTCCATTTGACAATTGAGATTAATTTTATAAACTCAATTTTTGCAGTTACAATTATAATTTCAGGTTTGAGTATTTAAGTAATCAAATCAAAGCACTCAATTTGAAAGTGGCACAACAAATTGGCATCCGTACGTTTTAAGATCCGTTTGCTTTCATTTTCATCAGATAAGTACATTTGGAAGGCTTAATAGGTCTGGCGTCATTTAAAATCAAAATCAAAAGTCATTTATTCAAACTAGGCTGAAAATCAGCACTTTTTGAACGTCAAAGTTACATAAGACAGTCCCCCAAAAATGCCCGCCCTTCACCACTTCCTAGTGGTTTAGCTGGGAAGAAGAAGTGGCGCAACAAACTCCCCAGCAGCACACCTGTCTGTTTAGTTATATAAACATTACGAATCTTATAATATTAACATTACGAAACACAAACCATTCGATTAAATTACATACTTGCCATATGTTAGCTAGCACACGCCAGTATACCAACAAATGTGCTTCACCGTGTCCACATGGTGGAGCATACGGTGGAGGTCTGCCCGGCTTGGGCAGAACACCGCCGTGTCCTCGTGGAGTCGATCGGCGGCAGAGACCTCTCGCGTCCGGCCCTGGTTCAGGCCATGGTACGGAGCGAGAGGGCATGGGCAGCCGTCACCTCCTTCTGCGAAGCAGTGATGCTCGCGAAGGAGGAGGCGGGACGGTTGAGGGAAAGGCAAGTTTCGCGCCCTCTCGCCCCTAGCCGCCGCAGGAGATGCCCAGGGCGTCGGGAATCCCGGGCGGATTTCCGGCCACCGTAGGCGCGGGCTTGCGGATGGTGAGCAATGGGTAGCTCGCCGTCCGGTAAGGACCAGGCCCGGGTCGACGGCGCGTTGTATTCCACGCGCGCCTCAAAGAGATGTCGTCAGCACATGTAGTAGGGGTCCACTAGGGCCGATGCCTGCCGGGGTCGCGGGAAGGTACTTATGGGTCACCGAGGCCCCCGCAACACAGGCAACAGGAAGGAATACGGGTGGGTTTTAGTCAGTAAGAGTCTGACACACCCTCCCGCTCCGCCCAGAGCGGGAGAAGTTACTTGATGATTTCCCACCATCAAAAAAAAAAAAAACTACGAACAAACTGTACTCAAGCAAATAAAAATTACAACATAAAAAAACGTAAATAGAGCTTAATACCTAAATAAAAGCCTCCAGGCATAAAGGACGTGCTCGCTTACATAAGGCTATTGCTGTAACTCGAAGTGAGAAATGATAAACTAGCCCCAACGAAGTAAAATAAGTAAACAATTACTAATAACAATTAAAACCATGATCAGCAAGACGACCAGCCATTTGACAACACCCAGCATGATGGAGAATACCTACTTTTGTTATATACATTTTGAACCAGAAAGAATTAGGAAGCAAAAGAAGCCGATTCCTAGCAGCGGGTGATTTTGGGGTGAAGTGATGATGATGCTGATGATGAATGTACAGGCCATACTACAGGCCTACCGCGTGTTGCGAGAGCTCAGGTATTCACCCGCTGGAGGGCATCAACACCCCTCCCACACCACGCTGCTACCTCAGGCAATAGTTGTGAAGATAGTTATAATTTTATATAAATATATTAGTAGGCTGAAAATGTATGTAATAAGGCAATGGTGAAAGAAAAAAGAAAAATAAAAGAAGATGGTTGTAAAAGAAGATATAGTGAAAAAATTGAAATAGTATGCTAAGATGGTTTAATCTTGTTGAGAGGATGCATGAAAGACGACAAAAAAGGTATTTACAAGGCAGATGTGAGTGGAAACGCCGGGACACCCTAGGAGGAGATATAGTGATCTAATTGGTGATGTTCTTCAGAAAGGCCAGGTGCAAAGTATTTGCAACCGTGTGCGCGTATGACTAGATGTCTGAACTTAAACGAAGCAAAAGGAGTACATATGTAAGAAGCGTAGCAGGTGGCGTTTTTGCCTACCCCCATGGGAAGAAGGCGTGAGTTTATATGTGTATTAATTAGTAGGTACAAAGTCCGATTGATTCGACATACAAGTGTTCACGAAACGCTTTAATTTTTATAAGAACCTTGAAATGGCAGATGTGAGGCTCAAATATGTTCACAACAAATACGCAAACTTATAGCAAATAGTTCTATTTGATTAATAAGACAAGCCCCTCATATTTTTTTTGGGGATCGTCAGAATGAGATAGGAAACAGGCAGCCTCCATTCTGCTGATACCATACTCTGATCGCTAATTCCTCTGCCAAGGATACATTGGGGACTGATCATTTAAGGACTTGCATGTTTACGATGCGAGAGCGTACTGAAAAACCATGTCCTTCAAAATACTGACAATTACCATGTTTATTTCAGACATTATCCATAGCCATAAAAAAAATTAAAAAATGGAGCTACGTCTGCCAACAAACTGTTTTGCAGTTTGGCGGAGGTAAATATGTCTTGTATTTCAGTGAATAAACACTTTTCTTTTTTTTCTTTTTAGTCGGTAAATAATTTTTTTAGCTTCTACATTTACTCAAGCATTATTTTTTATATATCTTCGTTCAAACCCCAACTCAGCACTTAGTTCGAACATGAAAACATAATCAAGGGCTTAGAAGCCGGCTTATATCCCATAATCTGGGAAACCGGAGACTATTGTTTACGGGTAGGACGAAGCAAAAATAAACAAAACGTTATTCAATCTTCCCTCCTACTGTAAGCAATCACTTGATGGTAGGGAAGACGACGGAGTTGTAAGCCATTAGGGAAGCGTATTATAGTTTAGGATATCAAACATGAATGATGAATTATATTGTCTAAGCTGTGGCCCACGGTTTCATCCACATAAGTCTCGATCCCGTGGGAATGTCGGGATACAAATTATTTTATGTCCTAACCCAGGTCATGGTCTATCCATGTGCCAAATTTCATCCAAATTCGTTCAGCCGTTTTGGCGTGAAAGCGTAACAAACAAACAAACTCATTTTTGCATTTATAATATTATAGTAAGGATTAAAGGTGCCGTAATAATTGGTATCTAAAAGCACAATTTTTAAAGAAGCAGCTAGTCGGCAAACACCGTCGGTTCTGTTTTTATACAGAACCGATGTCGTTTGTCAACGCGTAAACTCATTCTTATTACACAAAAAAAAAAAAATAATGAGAATATCCTTGACTGTGACTCGAAAAATATTTCATCGATTATAATATATTACTGTGTAACTTATATAAATGGCAAAATGTGTACTATCGGTATATAATACACCTCTGTCGAACTCTTCGGGGAAACAGAATTGATGTTATTGTGTGTTGTGCAGCCGGATTATGACCGCTTTAATCTAACTATAGGTTAATAGAATCAAAAGATTACTACCTTACTTCACCTTATTAAAACTATAGTCATAGGCAACTGCATCTTCCAAACCCGTCCATTTCATGGCCCTAGTCTCCCCAACACTCTGCCACATGACGTGACAGGCGGCCGCGACTGACATATCCGAAATCGCTGCGACATTCTTCCTAAACGTCTTCCCAAACAATGCAACGAGGGTCCACTGACATACCACATCTTATTTTCAACCTTACTACATCTTAACGTCCAAACAAGAAAGACTAATTTAGCCTGCAGCAATTGCTTGATTAACTTTGTATGGTGACCAATTTTGTTTACAGATTTAATATATTTTATTTTAATGGTGATAAGGGTGTTATTCGCTTGTTGAGGTATAGTTTTTAAGTTGTGTAGGTATTAGGGGTGTGACGTAGAGTATTTGAGAAAGTTTTAGATTTGCAATGAGGTGATGGATTCGATTTTAAATGTTTGTTGTTGGATGGATTCTTGTTAGGGGAGATAAATGTTGTCTATCTGCTATTTATCTACCTAAGAATATAGGTAGGTATATTTGTTTGTGGCACCAAATAAGAAGAGATATTCCTGACTTAAAGTAGGATACAATGTTTCTGCTACAAGTGAAAAACATGTTATAAACACAAACGGGCTAAGAATAGAGCCCTGAGGGACACCAATTTTATATAAAGTTCTTAAGTAACTTTTAAAGTAATAAGTAAACATAAGTCAAACCATTATTATTGTCATTTGCCTCTAAAATCTTAAGTTATCTCTTTTCAATACAAATTACATACTTTGATATTTATTATGGTCGATACTCGTATTACCAGCCGAATACTATTGATCTTCTGGAACTTACTATTAACTTGTTTCTCATTTAGAGCTTAAAAACTCAATAATTTGGCATGCACACTGTTGTATCTTACATTCCTTATAAATTTCAGGCACGTTACCCAATACATTACGAATACGACGAACATAACATTTCCTTAGCCATCCCTCTACAAGTAAACAAGTACCAAAAACTCCATACATTTAGTAGCAAATGGCTTGAGCATGCGATTGCTCGCATATTGAATGCAGCGAAATGCATACAAATACTGTGTTTACTGTCTGCCCCCAGATGGATGGTTCGGGCTACTTTTTGTAGACGCTTCGCTATGAATTTTGGATTTATATCTCTATCCATCGTGAGAGCACTTCTCTTTAAGGATTTTGGTGATAAGGAAGCTAGTATGGAAATAGAAAGATTATTTTTATTTGGTGTTATGTTAGTTGAAAATAGATTAAATGATAGAAAACCAACTAAATAAAGTGAGCAAATGAAAGATGTAATCCAATCAAAAAATTCTCAGTAACAAAAGAAACTTGAACTTCTCACTACTGAAAATGATTCAAAGGATCATAATCATCACGTTTTGCAGAACTAGAATGATCACAGTAAGTTCTAAGAAACAGATAAAAGGACGCTGCTTCTCATGCTCTCGAATTATTTTCTCAATCAAAACAGTCACCAATAAATTACAAACAGAATTGGAAGCTGGCAGTTTATAATTTATGTCCCGATCAAATACCTCGTCAATCCTAACGACAAATTGTTCATTTACCACATTTCATAAAAGTACAAACTACATAACTGACATAGCAGCCATGGTACCGATCAGGCCTCACTCAAACACTGACTCAGTCAGTCAATTTGAAGACCGCAAATTGCCGCCTCTTGCTAATTAAGGTTTGCCGTGCACCAGTTTGTAAGCGGCTATAAAGGGAGCGATTTGGGTTGCAAATATTTCATTGATTTATCGTTGATTGTTAAGGAAATTAGCTTGGCTATTAGTTATTTGGTAATATTGGTTTGAGTATCAATCTAACCCTAGTTGTCATTTCAATTACGTTTGTTTTGATGACATAAATATTAATTCTAACATTTTTCATATCTTTACACATAGTCAGCCTATAATGTAGCAGTAATCCTTCACGCGGGCCCAGTGCGGGTAGGTGTTCGAAATTTTGGTTCTAGTACATGCCAATTTCCTGACGATGTTTTCCTTCACCGTTTTGAGAGCAGTGGTGATAAAAATTATTTCATCACCCGAACAGACCCGAAGCCGGACAGGCGCTTTAGTTTGTGTAAATTATTACACAAACTAAAGCGCCTGTCCGGGTTCGAACCTATGACCTACAACTCGTAAGTCGCGGCCGTTACTACTGAGCTACCACTGCTCTAACATTAAAAAATATCATATCTCTCTCTCAAATTTTTGCAAACATAAAAATTATGAAATATGATAAATTGTGTACCTATTTACCTAAATTTCCTATAACGACCTATAATTACCTATTATATAAGTACCAATTTATCTAAATTAGCCCACTAACGTACGTAGGTAAAGTTCATTTCTTGAAACTAATCGGATAGCTGATCAACGTACTATCGGCCAAAGTTCCGCATGCTCACCTCTAAGGCGATAATCGTATAGCACGGCTCACGACTCGATCGCCCGATGCAAGCGTTTTGACCAATGGGATGCACGAAGCCTATTTTAGTCGTGTTCGTATTAGTGTAATTATGTATAGAAGTGTGACACTCACACTAGGCGCGGGCTATGCTCACTTGTTTGTGAGATATTTTTTTAATAGGCACGGCCAGCGAGAGCTCTATGAATTATTATTGTTGACAAGAAGTAATTTCGTACTAATATCTTCCGTTTGGTTTAGAAAATGTATTATTGGTATTGCTATATTTAATTAGTATCAATAATAAAATATTTCCATAAAAAATATAATAATTTGGAATAAGGAATGTCAAACAACAAATTATGTCTATTCTATACACTTTGATATTTACCTCTCTCCGACACATGGCTATGCTCGGTCGGGTATATAAATTTAGTTATTTATCATTACTTTCACTGCCTCTCCAATTTTCGCGATGTCCTATGCGATGCCGGCAAACAAATCGCAGCGAACGCGCTAGGTGCGTTAACCGACACTGCATAAAGGTATAAAATGTTTATATTGACATTTTTGTGTTTTATCAGCGTGCGACTTGTTACTTGTGCAGTGCTATTGGAAAGTAAATAACTGCATTTAAATGTGTTTAAACTTGGGAACTTAAAGCTTAATATCACGCATATCGATCCCTGAATCGAAAAATTGCTTTGAAAATCAGCAATATTCTTGAACGGCCAATCGAATGATACACCTATGGGATAGGATAAAAAAGTTATCATCGCCACTTTACGTGCAAAGGACGTACCCTAAAAAAATGTTTTTCAAGATTTTAGTTTACTACTTTGTTGGCGTGATTAATATGTATACCCATGCCAAATTACAGTATTCTAGTAGTAAGAGTCTGTGAGCTAAGCCAGGGACAGACAGACAGACGGACAATGCGAAACTTTAAGGGTTCCTTGTTGACTACGGAACCCTAAAAAGGAGCAAGTTACGTAGTTTTGTTAGAAATTGACAACATTTGGTATATTTTTCTTTTATTGCTCTGTTTTGATTGAAATAGCAAAATTACAGTAGTGTTTGAACCAATAGTTGACGCAGTTTTTCAGAGATTTTTGTTTATTGCTGTCGCAACTTTTGCAACTGCAATAAAAATAAGTTCATTATCTAAGTACCATTGTTATTGGTCGACAACCGGTTAAACAATAGGACGGCTTAATAGAAGGGCCATAAAATACGGTCATAAAAAATGACAAAATATTTCTTCAACACACTTGCTTGTAAAGTGACTCTTATAGCAACGCATTTAGGTTCATAATTCAGCGTTTATTACACTAGTATTTTTACTTTACAGTTATTTTTCTCAATCTCCGCAAAGAGTTTTTATATCTAAAAACAATGAATATTTTTGAGAATAAATAAACTATTTTAGGATACATTTATGATAAATCAATCATCAAAATTATTATCATTTCTTCAAATGATATATTTTTCACTACGAATTTACCTTAATTTGCGTATTCAAAACTTTATTTTGTTTTTATTATATTTTTATATGGGCTGTTCAGCGGTTTTGCCGTGCCTTTATTTACACCTGGACGCGCATCGCTAGCGTGGCGCGCGGAAGAAACGAAACCAGCACGCCATTTTCTATAAATACTCGTTAACGTTTTCGTTGTGTGGTTAATTATTATCAAAAATGTTGACTTCAAGTAGGGAAGAAGAGCGAAGAGCAACACGTAGATTTGACCACCCCCGGAAATTAAATCGAGGCACGAAACGCGAGTGACACGCCTTTTGCCACCAAAATCTAGAGAGAAATACCTAGCGGCCTACGAAACTATAATAACAATACAAGTCTGTTTTTTCCTCTCAAGTTGAAAACCATCGTATGAAACGCGTGTGTATTGATAATTACTCACTCGGCGCCCTTATCGCGCTCGTCTTCGGCTCGCGCGAACAATACCGGTTCAAGTGTAGTTAGTAACCAACATCACACACTTGTATCATAATGTACTAGTATGTCTGTTGTTATTTTTTGTTACCCGCCCAATACTCACACAAATGCATATTGCCTCTAATTGGACGAAACCAGGAAGAGGTGTGGTCTGTCACTAGCTGCGCTTGCCGCAGAAATATTTTCTTAAGTGAGCATGCTTAAGTTTTGCCGATAGTACTTACATAGTACACACGGCTACACATCAAGCTATACATTTCCAGTTTACGCTGATCGCATTGTACGGAAATCCTATACAATGCGAGGTCAGCATAAACTGGAAATGTATAGACTGGTGTGTAGCCGTGTGTACATTGAACATGCAATATAATTAGTTGATAATTAGTCTCATTTAAATGCATGTTTGAATAAAAAAATTGAATACTAGAATTCTCTAGATAGAATAAACATACAAACAATGTGAAGCCCGCCAACGTAAAAGCCTTAACCACCGCAGTGCAACAATAATTGATAGTTTCCAGTCGCCGGGACATTCCTACTCACTCGCGCTGTTATTTAGCACCGACATGTTGACAGTAATAACAGTGGCTGACCTATGTTTATTTACATAAAATTGACACCACACTAGTGTGAAAAGTACTGCTATTGAGGATTTTCTATACGTGTGCTATTATGTATTTGATTGACCGGTAAATAGAACCTGTTGGTGGCAACGTCAGGTATAATTTTCTTGTATTGTATGGCAATGGTGGCTTTCTTGAAATCTTGACTTTGATTCGAGTTAGATAGAAAGTTTTGTTAAGGTACAATTAATGTAAATAATACTTTCTAAAGTCTATTCAGGCAGTAGAAGATGTTAAGTTACGGAAAAATTACCTCTCTGTTAGCTTCTTATCTGAGAGCAGTGATGGCCCAGTGATAACGGCCGCAACTTACGAGTTGTAGGTCGTAGGTTCGAACCCAGACAGGCGCTTCCCTTTGTGTAAAATATTTCATCACCACTGCTCTCAAAACGGTGAAGGAAAACATCGTGAGGAAACCGGCATGTCCTAGAACCAAAAATTCGAAGATATGTGACATCTGCCAACCCGCATTAGGCCTGCGTGGTGAATTACGGCCCCACTCCCTTTCACAGAGAGGAGGCCTGTGTCCCAGCAGTGGGAACATTATAGGCTGATTATGTAGCTTCTTATCTTGATACTTTGAAAAGCATGGCTATAAGCGAGCAAGGAAAAATAGAGTATTGGAAGCCCGAAATTATAAGCGAAGGCAAGCGAAGATGCAGAAGACAAATAACCCGGTAGACAATTCCTAGATTTAACAACTTGATGTAATAAATAAAGCTGAAAGTAATGGAGCTGGTTTTAAATAAAAAGATTAAGCTAATACGAGTACTTATCCGGAATTTGTTAAAATGTGAATGTGCGATGTTCGCTGACTATACATAAAATGTAATCGATACGCACAAAGAGCGACAACAAACAGCAATTTAAATCGCTCATCGGATTGAATCGGAACAAGAGGTCGTGTTGCATCAATTAAAGGCTTACCGCCTGCTGTTAATTCGCTACTGTTGTTTTGTAACCAGAATGTACGTCTGTGTTGTTTGTTTTCATTAATACGTACTGACATTATCTACTTCAAAATTAGACTATTATAAATATTATAATATATTACTCATATATACGTATCGTAGGTAATGCATTACTTCTTTCATTACAATAAAACTGATTTTAGATATTCATATTTCTCTTTCAAATATGACTTTATTTACATGACCAAATTACAATATGATTATTAACATTAACTAAATTAAATTAAAACTAAGTTAAACCCAGAAAAGCGCTCGAGGCATTGTACCGAGGATGCTGGCGGCATTGCCTCGCTGAATTGTAATGCTGATGCGTTGCGCGACAAAGGTTTTTACTATTTTCATTACTCTCAATTTATGCCAATTTCTGTAATAACGATTTGCTTCAACACATATTTCTGAAGATAATTTCAACGAGAATTGAATAACCTTTCATGTCCCAAAGTATAAACAAGTTTTAACAAGAAAAGGGCTTAAGCCTTATCAAGAAATCATACATACATTTTCAGAGCATTTGTCCTTAAAAACTTTTCGGCAATCCCATCGTTCGTTTCAGCTCAGCTTTACCACTAGAGTGTGTGACAAAGCGGAGCATCGCATCAATTAAAGTATTAACGAGATGGTGCGTTAAATATATGCAGTTGTTCCGTCCGTTGATTGACCGTTTGTGTAGGCGGTCGGTAATCTTGTTAATCTTTCAATTGATTTGATTTATACATTCTATGTTGTTTCTGTAGCTATGTAAGTTAGGTATATGCTTTTTGACACGATTATTGTTAATAATAAGTCCATTATCTTCGAGTCTTATGTTGGTTTTAGGCAAACCAGAACAGGTACATCTCAGACAGGTTTTAACCTTAACGAACTAAGCAGACGAACTTTGTCTGTTGATTGTCTCATGATGGTTAGCTTCTTTTGGTGTATTAGATCTTAAATATCAAATAAGTTTAGTGCAATGCCTTGAAAATTAATCCATAATATTCACAGCACAGTAAGATCTATTTGTATCCAACATTAACTCTGTTTTTATTTGTTCAGCCTGCAATCATACGGGTGCCCCGTTGTGACGGGCGACTTGAAGTATTTATTGCACACTATAAGATAACGGAAACTGCGGAGAAAATATCAGGCGCAGATATTTTAATGTTAAGGAGTTGTTACATTTGTAGAGGTTAAAGTTGAAGAGTTTTATTGAGTCAATAATCATTTTTAGGGTTCCCTAGTAAACAAGGAACCCTTATAGTTTCGCCATGTCGGTCTGTCTGTCTATCTGTCCCCACTGGAGCTCAGAGATGCTTTGTACTAGAAAGCTGTAATTTGGCATAGGTATACATATTAATCACGACGACAAAGTGCTAAAATATATTTTTTTCGGGTACCTCCCTTGGCAGTAATATAATGAAATTAAAAGGAAAACTATCACGGCTAAGTAGGCTTTACAACTTAACGAGTTATAGTCGACCAACTTAAATTTGCAGTTGGAAAATTGACCGTAGCATAATATCGATGTATGGGGAACTTGTTTTTCAACTACAATGTTAAGTTTGTTTTTGGGATAAATTCATACCAACTTCCCAACTACGGAACCCTTCATCGGGCGTGGTCCGACACGCACTTGGCCGGTTTTTATAAATAATGGTACGGAACCCTTCGTGCGCTAGTCCGACTCGCACTTGGCCGGTTTTTTTAATATTTATACTACCATTATCTTTAATGTGAGAATGCGACTGGATTATGAAACTACATAATTTATAGTGGATCTCCTCATACATATACACATACCCCATACGTAGACAAGTATCTGTTGAATAGCAAACGATCTACAATGACAGTCTGAAGTATTCATTCGGATCTTATTTGTCTGTCTATCACTAATCATATCGATCATAATTTCTTTGTTGATGTAGGTAAGAACCTTCTGTACAGGAAAACCGATTGAGTAATACTTTATGTAGACCAAATACCTACTCTATCCAAGAATTAGCTAGCTGCATCGTTATAAGGTCTTTTTGCTTTCAACGTGTGACTATTTATCCAATGCACATTTCTTTCCGACAAGTTAACTCCTTCCTTTTCTTTGCACGTAAACTTAAAATCATACACTCTTGTTTTGAAGAGATAAAATGTAGTCCATTCAATAAACTACAAACTGAATGTGTACGATCCCTAAGGGCGGCTAAAAGACGAGCACAATTCAATGTGTTGTCTCGCCGCGCGATTTATTCTCATAACAAGGCGCTCTCGTAAATAGTCAACTTTAACACTGCATCTATGGGATAGTAGTTGCTGGTTAGATGTATTGTATTTTGTGTGGGTTCTGTTCTACTGACTGTGTTGATGTCGTATTAAGTGTATGTAAGTATTGCAACGTTAAGGCGTTTGAGATCTTCTAAAACATTATTAGACTGATAAAGCTAAGTTTCAAAATTTCCATTCTTTGACAATTTTGCTGTGCCTGACAGGGTCCATAATGATCACATTTAATTTTAAGTCACCTCCTAAGTTTTTACATTGTGGAATGCAAATAAACTATTCAGTATTGAGTATCAAAAAAGATAATCGATCATGTTAAAACAGTCAACTGCAGCTATGGGATAGTAGTTACTGGTTAGAAGTGTTGTGTTTTGTGAGTGGGTTGTTCTTATAAGTTGATGTCTTCTTATGGATCTTGACTTTTAGCAGTTTGTGATCTTCGTCAACTATAATGCAAAAGTTATCCTGTCTCTCGCATTGAGAGACGTTAAAGAAAGGAAAGTTCTTGTCAGAGATTTGGTTAGCATCTAGTGATAATTTAATATGCAATACTCAATATCTTTATTGCTTAATATGACAAAAGTTTTGATTATTCTCTGTTGCATCGACTTCACTAGCAGCGTTGCTGAAGGTATAAAAATATGGAATAGATGATTATTGCCTTTACTGGTGTGTATGTAAGAGAAAAGTGTAGGTAAGAAATAGGACACGAAAATATCAGAGGATTATATGGCAAATACGACATCTAAAAATACGAGGTATCCAACAGTAATAATGACATCGATTCCAACTAAATAAAAATTCAATTGCAGAAAAATATTCTTCCCGTAATAAAAATATTCTTGGCGATACCTGTTCAAAGAACACCCAGCCTTACGTTCAGAGATAGAGAACTGATTTTCATTCAAAAATATTTCGAAAAAATGCTTGGACAATACCCGTTACCATGGAAACAGCACGAACGATGTGCCAAATTAATTTTGCATCTGCAGAATCTAATATGCCTTTGATGCAAGTATCAAAATCGTTTGGCAGGGCAGTAAAAAGTAAGATTGTTGTCAAGTAACAATGTCGAGTGAAGTGGACAATGGAGTAAAACTGTTTGCCTCACTCTTAAGGGCTATTAGAAATGTCTACGAGTTCCATAAGGGTCTAAAGGATTTTGTTCGGGAGCTATTGTTGGCTTCCGAGATGTTTGCGATATGTTTTACGATTGTTTGCACGGAAAGTTGGGGCTTATCTGGTGCAGATCGTCATTGAAATAGTCCAGGGTCCAAGAGAATGGTAGAAAATATATTGGCTGAGTAAATAATGGTGAACTTTAAAAATGTTGGCAATGAATGGTATTTACGGTTCTGTAGTCAACAAGGAAACCCTGTTTTGCCATGTCCGTCTATCGGTCTGTCTGTCTGTCGGTCCTCGGCTTAGCTCAGAGACTATTAGTACTAGAAAGTTGTAATTTGGCGTGGGAGTCACAAGTATATTAGCCAAGCATATTATAAGTTGAGGGATTACATCGCTGACATAAATGTTTGGCTCAACGCTGGCCCTGCTCCATAAGAACGCATAAACTAATTGATTAGCATTTGAAAATATTTGTTGGAGCTGCTGAAGATCATAAAAAAACTATCTTTGCATTGGATAAATTCACTCTCTTAGTTTTGCATGCACATGTGTGAGCACTTGGTACTATAAAGCTACCATTTACAGTGGCGTGCCTAGGGTTTCAAAATAACGCAAGCCCAATAAAATTTTAACCGATTTCAAAAAAAGAAAGTTCAGTTTTCGACTTTTTATGTAGGTACCTACGTATCTACGTATGTATCATCGCAATTTTCTCATAAACTACTGGTTAGGTACAATAAATTCTCTATCAAACATTTTAGTAAGGCATGCCGGGGCTTTTGGGCTTATATGAAGGTGACCTGACCATTTACTGAGTACATCTTTAACTGACTTGAAAGTGGCGGTGACCCTGGCGGTTGAGAGTATGTCATGCTTAGTCAAATGTCTCGCTGATGGTGGCGCGTGTGTTGGATCATTAACCTCCCTTCAAAATGGCTGAATGGTGCTGATCCATGCGTCGTGATCGTGAACGGGTGCCGTCAGTAGGGACTGGTCATTTCTTAGCTGCCACAGCTTATTTTAATTTTTTAATTGTTTTTATTACGGGCACTTTTAACGTGCACGTCTATCTGCATTGTTCTCACATGTATAATTTCAACATGAATGATGTAACCAATATTTTTGTAACAATATTTTAATTTAAAAGAGTGTCCGTGGAGTTTCTTACCCGCTTTTCTCCATAGGAACCTACTACGCTTTGGAATAGGCAACTAACTTCATCTTTCTGACTGACCGACGCCTTGACAATTCAAAAGTGTCTGTATTTGGTTTATTTGAAATAAATGCTTTGAGTTTGAGTTTGAGTCATGCTGATAAAGTAGTAAAATTAAATCTTGGGTAAAGACGAGTAAAAAAAAATATCATCACCACTTAACGTGCATGGGAGGTCTATGCACGTAAAATGGGGATGATATTTTTTTTTCTCGTCTATACCATGGTGTGTGGTATCGTTAGACAGACCGTTCCAACATATTGCTGGTCTTTCAAAACCAGTTTTCGATTCAGAGATCCGTTTGCGTAATATTAAGCTTTAAAGTGGTAATTTTTGTTAGATTCAAGTATCTAAAAACGACCTTTTAGCTGGCAGGAAAAACAATCACAGGCTTTAAAAGTTAACATATTATAGTCGAGCAACTACAAGTTTGCAATTGGAGAATATTGACCGTGACGTATATTGATGTACCTATAGGAGAACATGGTTTTCAACAACAATATTAAGTTTGTTTTTCGGATAAATTCATTCCCTACACTGCACTTCATTGTGCGTGATCCGACACAGAATATGTAAATATCACTATACAATACAGTAACGTTTTTTAATGATCATTTTCTATAATTTTACTTCGTTTTAATGTAAGAAAATAATTGTGTTTCGTAAGTTACATTCATAAAATAGGACTACCTACAGGATATTCTACTTGAATGCGGCAGCACATCTTATATTATCTATTCGAGCAGCTAGAGATTGGTGTCAAGAGGAGCAAGAAACGAAGACGTGAACGTTATTTTGTCTATCAAACAATTGCAAGATATTGTTAAAGTAGTCTACTTATCCTATTACACAGTAACAGCTGGGATGAAACCAACTATTTTAGTCCAACTAGGCAGCAACAATTTTTCAAACAAGATTTGTGTTATTTAGCTCCTAGTATTAGCGACATTAAGAGGATGAGAACACAGTCATGAGAGGTATATAAATATCATCACTTAAAGTTAAAACTGTCAAAGTTACGCATCATGACAAACACAACTATCATGGCCGCCCTGAAAAGAGGGTTATCATATTAAAAATCTTCGTACGCCTGTACTTTTCTTCAAATTAATTTGTTTGTATTTTTATTAAAAATGCCCTATTGTTTTCCTATTTATCTATGTAGTGTACATAGTGGTAGCCCAAAATCAAACATCTCCTTTTACCGCTTTATAACATATCGACGGTTAAAAGGTAATAAGCGACATTTTGATCGAAAATGAGTTATGAATGCCATCCTACTCGTACTTAATCTCTATTTTTAAGTAGGATGGCATTCATAACTCATTTTCGACCAAAATGTCGCTTATGCCCTATTACCTTTTAACCGTCGATATGTATAGATGACTGACAAGCTTCACCAGCATTGGCTAAAGATATTGTTGTGATTTATTTTAAAAGAATTTTCATTTAACTAATCAATATAATACAACTGCTAGTAACAAAAGATTTTAGGGACATCAAGATCTCAATCCTTCTTAATCAATGAACAGTTGGCTGGTTTTCTCCCAATAAGCCCTTAGTCCCCCTAACGACTATTGCATTAGAACATAACTGGAGTATTGTTTACCGTTCGTCTACAATCACCATAGTAACACGATTCCCCTAATCGACTCGAATGTCGCCAAGAAAATGGGTAGCAATCAATCAATACTTGAGAACTTTGAAGGAAAAATGAATTTGTCAGACTTCTTTATTTGGTCAAATGAATTAAGGAGCGATTGTACATAATGATTGACTGGGGAATAACGTGATTATGTAACATTGCAGTTTAATTGATATAATGACAAAAAATTTAAAGATTATGCATGCTTAGATGGTTTGGTCGCGTAGAGATGAAGAATAAAAGGCGACTAAAAAGGTATTTACAAGGCAGATGTGAGTGGAAATCTCGGAAAGGGACGCCCTATCAAATCAAATCAAATCAAAAGTCATTTATTCAAACTAGGCTGAGAATCAGCACTTTTCGAACGTCAAAGTTACTAAGACAGTCCCACAAAAAATTCCCGCCCTTCACCACTTCCTAGTGCTTTAGCTGGGAAGAAGAAGTGGCGCAACAAACTCCCCAGCAACACATAATCAAGTTTATATAACTAAACAGACAGGTGTCTGTTTAGTTATATAAACTTGATTCTATACAAACCGTATGCAAAGTAATTAACACGACGAAACACAAAACATTAAATTAAATTACTTGCCATATAATAGCTAGTACTCGTACACGCCAATATACCAACAAAACAATGAAAACTGTACTCAAGCAGATAAAAATTACAACATAAAAACGTAAACAGAACTTAACACCTAAATAAAAGCCTCCAAGCATGAAGGGCGTGCCCGCTTTCAAAAGGCTGTAACTCGAAGTGAGAAATGATAAGCTAGCACCATCGAAAATAAATAAACAATTACTAATAACAATTTAAACCATGATCAGCAAGACGACCAGTCACCACAAGCAGCACCCGTTCACGAGCATAACGCAAAGATCAGCCATCACCCCCCTCGCCATATTGGAGGGAAGGAGGCAACCCGACCCCCGACGCTACCGCAGGCAGTGACATCTAAGGGAGCATGACGAACTTGCTGCCGGTTGCTCAGGCAAGAATAGTATAACCAATTATCGACGACGCTAGCTAACCACTTATTACAATACAACTCATAAAAAAACACATTGTAATAAGTAGATTATGTCACTAATAAATTAAAATTTAATTAAATTAAAATACATTGACTTATAAAGTCAAATAAAAAATAATCAATTATATGAACTCATATAACCTGTCAGTAGGTAAGCTAATTCTGGAGAAAGAACATAAACATTGTCTTGAGTTAATCACAGCGACCAACTATTCTTATCGTTTAAGTAGTCATTGATACAATAATATTATGCCTTTGAACAAATGGTGGATTTTTTTTTATTAAAAGGCAAATCTATCAAAGAAGAGGGTAGCATGTTATAAAAAGTTATACCAAGCCCAACAAATGAGTTATGAAGCCGGTGAAATGGTGCTCGTAATTTGTCCTTATTTCTGGTGTTAATATTGTGAATATAACTGTTTTTAGTGTATAAGTGTATATTTTGCCTAATATATAAGATCAACATCTTATATATTAGGCAAAATATACACTTATACACTAAAAACAGTTATGAAGATGAATTGTGATGCCATTGTGAGAATACCAATATCTTTAAAATAGTCTCTCAGAGAAACTGGCATCAAACTGGTAAATTGCTCGAACAGCTCGTTTTTGAAGAACGAATATATTCTGAATGTCAGCGGCTTTGCCACACAGCAGAATACCGTAGGACATAATGCTATGAAAATAACTAAAATAAACTAATCGAGCTGTATCAGCGTCAGTGTCTTACTTTTCTGACAGCGTAGGCGGCCCAACTGAGCCTGCCCGCTAGGCTTGATATATATGTGGGCCCCACTGAAGTTTGGCATCTGCTGTTATACCAAGAAAAACTGCCGAGTCTACAGTTTCAAGCACCCCTTTTATCTAAGACGATGTTGGGACCTAGATTCCTAACAATTGACTAGAAGGACTTATAGTGACCTTACTTGTTTTTTCTTTAAAAAGCTCAGGTGCGAAGTGCTTGCAACCGGCGTGCGTGTATGACCAGATGTATGAACGTAAACGGAGCAAAAAAACTTTTACAAAAAAAGAAATGACCGACAATTTAGTTGAGTTTTTTATTTTTCACTTATTAGCGGGACAGTTTGTAATTTATTCATGTTACAATAGCCTAATGTCAACTGCTCATCACCATTTACAAAATATTGCTTTTCTTAATGCAGGGACGTTAATTGTTGAGGAGTTCTCCTGGTAAGGACCAGGAGAACTGCCACACCACATGCATTTTGAAGAGCATAAATGGCTTAGCAACCATATTAAAGTACTTAATCGAATCGCAACTCGTTAAATACATCTTATTAAGTAGTTCCGGTGGCCATCTGTGGTCTTCATCATCAATTCCACTCCACCAAAATAGTGCTTTCCGAGAATAAATGCACAAGTTACTATAAAACATACCTAAATTGCTATAGGTGTGCCTTTAAAACTTGAGGATTTCCCTCGATTTCCATGGGATCTCCTCATCAGATTTGATAATCTTCCACAATCAAATTTCATAATCCCATTGTCACTAAGTCATCTTGATGACAATGGGACTACCTCGGGAGCATTTCGAAGAAAAAAATTCGGTCCACAATTACGGAGAAATTGGCGAACACACATAAAAAATAATTATATACGGTCGAATTGAGAAACCTCCTTTTTTGAAGTCGGTTAAAAAGAGGATGAAAGGAGCGTAGCAGGTGGCGATCTGTAGTTTGTACCCCATAGGAAGAAGGTGTGAGTTTATGTTAATATGTACAGAATTTATTTGATTTTCATGGTTCTTTATCCATGGGTTTATTTCCCTTAGTATCAAAATAAAATGGACATGCAACCGCACCGTGAAAACTCATAGCTACGTAGATATATTGTACCACTACCAAAGTAGAATGGTATACCTACATTTATCTCGCTTGTTTTGTCACTGAAATCAAATTATCCAGAGCAAAGAACCGCAGAATACGCTAAGCACATAAAAAAAAATAAAAAACGGATTGTCAACAACAAGTCTGCAATAGTCACCCCAGAGCAACCCGGGCAAAGAATTCGAAATTTCCAAACTCTGTTTTAATTAGCAAAAAGAAATCGGAGGAAAAGTTTTTAACAAAACTCCCTCCAACGAGAAACTGAATAATACGATTTTAATTGAACTTAATTAAAAAAAATACACGAAAACGTTCCTGAGACGAATAAAAAAATAATTGGAACAGATTGTCGCGGACTTGTTATAATTTTATGACTATCAAAGTTTTGATGTTGTGCAAAAATCCTCTTTGTAGAAATGCTGGAATTGGGACTTATGTTTATTTGACGATGAACAAAAAACTAATTAATAAAGCTTTGTTAATAAAGCCTTACTTACTATGGAATTTAGAAAAAATCTATATTAGGTCAGTGAGAAATCAAAGACAATAATAAAAATTGGTAAGGATTTGGCATCATAAAAAAAACCGGACAAGTGCAAGTTGAACTCGCGTGGTGAGGGTTCCGTACAGTGAATATGTTATCTAAAATGTTTTTTATCTCAATATAATTTATATCAAAAGCAAACTTAACATTGTCCGATACATTAAAATGTAAGTTTGTACGGACAATGTTGAGAGATTTTCTATATTATTTTAACACAGGGGTTCTCAAACTAATTTGGGCAACAGACCGACTTTTCCAAAAAAACTCTTACCTCAGACCCCCAAAGCCAATTTTTTTTTATCTTGTTAGTTGTGAGATTTTAAAGTACAACAATGTTAAGTATCATTATTGTACTTTAAAAAACCTACTAAAATATTAGTCATTCTTATAAAAAGTTGGTACACGTAACACAACTTATACAGTATTTTGAAGGTTTCAAACAAGAATTTGTGCTAATTAAATAGGGATCGATTTTTAGACATCGTGGACCCCCCCCCAAAATCAGTTTTCGTTTATATCGACCCCTGGGGAACCGATCTCGACACCAAGGGGTCGATATTGACCACTTTGGAATCCCTGTTTTAACACTATAGACTTCCTGTAGGTTTTCTTGTAATATATTTTTTTTTCAAAATTTTAGGCTCAGTAGTTTCGGAGGTTAGGGTCAGTTTTCATCTATTTCCTCATAACTTTAAAAGTATTAATTTTAACATATAAAAATAATATTTATGAGACCCTCAACAAGCCATTTCGTTTGATATGTTACACAGTACAGTTTGAAAAACTTTTTTATTTAATTTTCTTATATGCCCCTAGCATACCTATAAGAAAATTAAAAAAAAAAAGTGATGCCATTATTATTTATTTATTTACGTTACACGCCCGTGTTTGGGTCATAGAAACTCATTTATGTACCAAAACTCAACTTAATCGGTCTTAATCCTATCCGTGACATCACAGTGGGCCCTATCAGAATACCAGCGCTGTGGCACTTATTTCTGAAGTACTGCAGCATTTTGCTGAGATAGGAGCCTTTTGGCCTCGTACGGGACTTTTTGTTTTTATTTTAATTTTACTTTGTTTTTTGTTTATGTTTTTATGAGTGTTTTTTAGTTTAGTTTAATGTGTGATCTCCTGTGCGAGTCCCAATAAATACTTTTTCTTTCTTTCTTTCTTCGGTTCTGAAGGGAGAACATTGCGGATACCTTTGCTCGGTAGTGGACTGGGTAAAAAAATAGGTAGGCACTAATGGTTCTGTCTGCATGTTACTCAACTCCAAACAATAAACAAATAAATTATTACAATCCAATATCACTATAATGAAACTAGATAGGGAGATATGATAATGCAATAGAGAGCTATAGAAAAGGCGGGCGTTTGATTTATCTCCACGATATTCGATCTCAATTTTTATATCCATCTTTTATTTGAATTTATGACTTTTTTCTTAACTTTTGCACAACAATTCATCCAAAAACACAGAATATAATTTACTACTTTCTTTGAAGTTAATAAATTCCCAATACTGTTGTCCTAAGTAAATAACATCTTGGTGTTACTCATTAAGACATCCGTGTTCTTAGGTATGTTAAATTAAACTTAAATGTCGCGTGCCGTCTGTTGGTTTGAGCTGGTACAGTGCAGCACATTAGTCAAAGTAAGCGTAGCGTGTTGGTACATTTGAGAAGAAAATACTTTGATGTTTGCCATCACAAATTAATTTTATAGTGGTCCGTCAAGATTTTCTTTTTGGATGTGGCGAAGATGATTAATTCAGTGACAAAAGGAATTAAGGCTGTTTTTTCAATATGTATACCTATATATTTTGTAAATGTTCCAATTTTCTTTGCTTAACTAAAACATCATATACATGGAACGCCACCATGACATGATAGGAGCCACAGGTACGTACCTTTTTTATTTTTTTGGGTGGAAATTATCAAATAACTTCTCCCGCTCTGGTCGGAGCGGGAGGGTGTGTCAGACTCTTACTGACTAAAACCCACCCGTGTTCCTTCCGTTGTCTCTGTGTGTGTGTCCACGGTATCCCTTTCGGGCTTTCCCGAGGTATCGGCTCTAGTGGACTCCTACATTTGTGCTGACATCTCTTTGAGGCGCGCGTGGAACACAACTCGCCGAGGACCCGGGAGTCCTGGGACAGGTACGTACCTAATGTGAACTTTCTCCCTGACTTGTAAGATATAACTTGACAGTTCGTGTGACTTATTTTGAATGTTCCATACTTTTCATTTGCTTCTTAAGTGTCCAGTTTCTCTTAATAATACAATCCTAACTAATTCCGTGTTTACCAGTACACCACGTCATCTACTTTTGTCAGACGGCTGTTATAATTGGCACCAGACATGCGCCACTCCTGCGCATTCAAAGAACCCGAGTTTACACGAAGTGATACGAGTATTTCCGAATTTCTAAGTGACAGGTCGAAGCGGAACTTACACTGATTTATGGGTTTTGGAAATAAATGAGGTTCTCTTTTGTTTTTATTTAAGACTTAAGTGGATTGGGGGAAAGATTTGGAGGTTAAAGAAAGAAATTGTAGGTAGGTGATCCTGGTTTTTAACAATACCTACCTATTACAGGTTTCCATTTTAGTTTTATTTTAAGTTTAAAAATATACTTTAATTTTTATTTTATGGATAAAATTGTAAACGGAACGAAGGAGCCTGGATCTCACAATACAGGGAATCCTAGTGTGAGGTCTTTTTTTTTTTTTTTTGGATGGGAAATCATCAAATAACTTCTCCCGCTCTGGGCGGAGCGGGAGGGTGTGCCAGACTCTTACTGACTAAAACCCACCCGTATTCCTTCCGTTGCCTGTGTTGCGGGGGTCTCGGTGACCCATTGGTACCTTCCCGCGACCCCGGCAGGCATCGGCCCTAGTGGACCCCTACATTGTGCTGACGACATCTGTTTGAGGCGCGCGTGGAATACAACGCGCCGTCCACCCGGGCCTAGTCCTTACCGGACGGTGAGCTACCCATTGCTCACCGTCCGCAAGCCCGCGCCTACGGTGGCCGGAGGGCGTCTCCTGCGGCGGCTAGGGGCGAGAGGGCGCGAAATTTAGTGTGAGGTCTAGGAATTCAATCCACTGGAATGTAATCTTTGCGAAATAAATGTATTCTTATTCTTATTCTTTCCACATCTATTAATATTAAGTTATAGCTAGAAACGTCGTTAAGATATGAATACAATGTTTTTATGTAAACTATGGTATAAAATGTATATGTAAATGTATAAATACATAATCAGCCTATACTGTTCCCACTGCTGGGACACTGGCCTCCTCTCTGTGAGAGGGAGAGGGCCGTAATTTACCACGCGGGCCCAGTGCGGGTTAGTAGATGTCACATGTCTTCGAATTTCAGGTTCTAAGACATGCCGGTTTCCTCACGATGTTTTCCTTCACCGGTTTGAGAGCAGTGGTGATGAAATAATTTACACAAAGTAAAACGCCTGCCTGGGTTCGAACTTACGACCTACAACTCGTAAGTCACGGCCGTTACAAACTGGGCCACCACTGCTCTACAATGAATAAATAAATAAATGAATAAATACATTCTTATAGCACCCTCTTTTCACTTCCTTGTTTAATGTGAACAAACAAGTTACAAAAGCAACCCAAAGATGTAAAACTTGACTCTTGCATGGTCTGGGGGGTAACCATCACCTCTTATAGCAGTATTATTATAATATTACTTCCAGTGGGAAAGTGATGGAGCTATACAGGACTTATAGCTCTATCTCTTTTTCACGCTGAAGTAATATTGAAGTAATACTGGTATAAGAGGTGATGGTTACCCCCAGACCTGACACAGTGTCACTAATTGTATACTATTAGTACTAATTAAAATACTCCGCGCACTACCTACTGTGTAACTCATTAACACGTTACAGTTAGCATGGCCAGTGCTCTGCATTACTTGACCCCTCTTATAAAAAAGAAGAAGGAAAGAGGGGTTGGGTTATGCAGGTCACTGATTCTACTTGCCTTTAATAATATGACTTATTTATTATGTTAGGAACAACATGTTTATTGTGACTAAGTTATTACCTATGTTTATTTTTTAGGGTTCCGTACGTCCAAATAACGGAAGCCTTGTAGGCATCATAATGTCACTACAGGGGGCAGCCATCACCTCTTATAGCAGTATTATTATAATATTACTTCACAGTGGGAAAGTGATGGAGCTATACAGGACTTATAGCTCCATCTCTTTCTCACGCTGAAGTAATATTGAAATAATACTGCTATAAGAGGTGATGGTTGCCTGCAGGACCCTTTTCTTTCAAAAGAGTACAGCTAGCGTTTTGTGAGGCTATAATTACCTCCAAAATTCCTTATCAAGCTTATATCTGTAGGAAATAACCTAGGAAATTTCGTTTTGTATATTTACTAAAAGCAAACTTCCATATTATGAGAAAGCTGCGCCTTATATTAGCATTATAATATATCACGTGAATCATAAACAAAAACTTTTACTGTACCGCTTAAATGAGCGTCAATTTATCATCTGTGTACTAACAAGCCACGTAAGTCCACACTAAACATCCTGTATTACAAAATTTATGATAATTTGACATCCGAGGGAAGCCGACAATTGCCGACCTCACCCGAAAACAGGTTCGTTACAGCACCCACTAAGTGTACTAACGATTGATGTGAACTAGAAATCAATTACTACCTACATTAGAACAAAAAGGGGCCGGTAGCAGAAACGTGATATCTCTGAAATTTGATAATTTGGTTTAGAACAAACGGACAAACATGCCCGCATATTAGTTCCAAATTCAGCCACTTCCAACCTTATTCTTTTCCACATACAGTCCACATTTCTTTGCCTTATGTTTTTATAGACATAGAGCTGTAAAGGCCCCTGTTAGCCTTTCCCACGTTGCTTCATTACATCAAACATTCTGCCACGCGTATTATGGTAATAGAAAAAAAAAATAACTTAGCTACTTTGCATAATCCGTGAATGACAGTGTGACATTAAGTTGTCTGTTTATTTCGCCAAGATTATGACCTTTGGTTCACAGTAAACTGTACTTTATTTCTGAAAAAATAAGGTTGATAATAAAAGTATGTAAATGTTTGTGACATGGTAACGGTCAAAGTGATGTGGCAGTGGTGTGAAGCGAACGATTTTGTTTGTTTTCTTTTTTATTATGGTTCCGTAGTCAACAAGGAACCCTTATAGTTTCACCATAATCCGTCTGTATGTCTGTCTGTCCGCGGCTTAGTTCAGAGATACAGTACTAGAAAGCTGTAATTTGTCATGGGTATACATATTAATCACGCCAAAAAAATGGTAAAAAAATTGAAAAAAAATTGGAGTACCTTCCTTGCAGGTAAAGTGGGGATGATATTCTTTTTTCTCGTCTATCTCTTTGTGTGAGGTATCGTTGGACAGGCCGTTCAAGAATATTGCGGGACTTGCTTATCGATATTTCGATTCTGGGATCCATTTGCGTAATAATAAGCTTTAAACTGAAAATTTGTATCAGAGTTAAGTGTCCTCCCTCACAGCTAAATAGTTGGCTTTGGGTATGTGAAAAAAATATAGCAGTAGGAGTATTAACGAAGTTAAAAGAAAATATATCACAGCTAAGTAGGCTTTACAAGTTAACGAGTAATAGTCGACCAACTTGCATTTGCTGTTGGAGTATTGACCACGACGTATATCGATGTATGGGACGCCAATAATATTTTTGAACTGCAATGTTAAGTTTGTATTTAGGGTAAATTCATAGCAACTAGGGGTCCCTTTATTATGTGTGGTCAGACACGCACTTGGCCGGTTTTTAATGTTTAGTCACCATGTTTTTTGTACACAGTCAAGTACTTATTTTTAGAATAATGTTGTTTTATTGAATGAGTTAGCTTCTGTGACTACAAAAAGATTCCTTTGTACTTATGAAATTATGAAACCCAAGAAAAAATGTACAACTAGGTACTGAGTTTTGTATGAGTTACTTGATTACCGCGTTTCCTATGCCAGGAAAAATACATTTCACTGACGCAGAAAAGCGATAACTGATATTGTAAAAATAATAGGCGCAGTATCATATTTGTAAGTACTCAAACTCAATCTCATAACGTAACAGATAACATCACGCCTTGATTCCCGAAGGGTTGGGCAGAGGTGTACCTGTAGTACACCCACATTTCGCCAGTTATGTTTAAGTCCCATGTAATAGGGGGCGAGACTTGCCATCAACCGGGCACAAATCCGGGCTGTTACTGAGGAATTCCAGATAGAAAAACCCAATAACACTTTGCCTGACCCGGGAATCAAACCCAGGACCTCATACTCAGCAGTAGCGCTTGCGACCACTATATAGACTAACGAGAAACTCAAACCCAAAGCATTTATTTCAACTAAACCATTTACTCCCTTTTGAATTGTCAAGGAGTCGGTCAGTTAGAAATATGAAGCTAGTTGCCCATTCCAAAGCGTAGTAGGTACCTATGCAGCTATGGAGAAGACCGGGCAAGAAACTTCATGGAAACTCTTTTAAATTGTATTGTTACATAAAGATTGGTATAAATAATGTAAAATTTATAACTAAATGTGAAAACAAAAAAAAAAATAATTTGAAAATTATTAAAATAAGCCGAGGCAGCTAAGAGATGACCAGGGGGGTAACCATCACCTCTTAAAGCAGTATTCTTGTAATATTACTTCACAGTGAGAAAGTGATGGAGCTATACAGGACTTATAGCTCTCCTCTTTCAAGCTCCATCTCTTTCTCACGCTGAAGTAATATTGAAATAATACTGCTATAAGAGGTGATGGTTACCCCCTTGGCCCAACTGACGGTGCCCGTTCACGAACATGACGCATGGATTAGCACCATTCAGCTCAACCATTTTGAAGGGAACTTAATGATCCAACACACGCGCCACCTTCAGCGAGACATCTGAGTGAGCATGACATACTCTCAGCCGCCAGGGCACATTCAAGTCAATGAAAGACGTATTAACCGGTAAATAGTAGTTCTATTATACACAGTACTCTTACCTGTGCTATGCAATTATATACTACGGCGACGTATGAAAAGACCACGGCTTTTTTTTTTAATACTGGCTTTTATGCAGTGGTCCCTCGGGGGTCCTTGACTGCTTTACCGGGCTTCGGTGGGGCCAGAAGGACCTCTAACCTAGTTATATAAAGATTTAGGTAGCACAGCTAAGGGCGTCCTATAGTGGGACTCGAACCTAGGCTTAGGGCGCTACCGATTACTGAGCAAGCGGGGACTTGTCGCATATGTGTAATATTATTTGAATAAACTAGCTCCGCGCGGGCGGGCGGGTTCAAGGGACGGGGGGAGTATCTTATTAATCTAGCTCGCGGAGGTACTCGCCGTCGAGTACGGGAGGTCAGTGTGGTGTGTTTTTGTTGTTGTTGAGCTAACTTACGAGTAATACTCTCTTGGAAGAGAGTGATGTCGTCATCTTTGTCGGTTAGTGCATGTTTCGGGCGTCGTATGCGTGAAATGCGTGAGGGAGTGTATCTGGCAGCTGCTGTCACTAGTGGATTTGTGTGCGTGGTAGCAGAATCGAAAATAAAAGACCACGGCATGGCATTTAAACCATCATAAGAGTAAGCGGGACTGAGGCCCTAGACAACGTGACATTCTAGCAGCGATAACGATGGTGGAACACACAATGATGGGTTCCGTAGTTGGGATGAACTTATCCCAAAAACAAACTTAACATTGTACTTGAAAAATATGTTCTCACATACATCGAAATACATCACGGTCAATTCTCCAACTGCAAATGTATGTACTGGACTATAACTCGTTTACTTGAAAAGCCTACTTAGCTGTGGTAGGTATATCTACTATTTTTTTTTTTTTTTTTGAGGTTGGTAATTCATCAAATAACTTATCCCGCTCTGGGCGGAGCGGGAGGGTGTGTCAGACTCTTACTGACTAAAACCCACCCGTATTCCTTCCTGTTGCCTGTGTTGCGGGGGCCTCGGTGACCCATAAGTACCTGGATTGCTTTTTTCACATATCCTTAAACAACCATTTAGCTGGCAAGGAGGGGGGGGCAGCATAATCAGCCTATAATGTTCCCACTGCTGGGACACAGGCCTCCTCATTGTGAGACGGAGTGGGCCGTAATCCACCACGCGAGCCCAGTGCGGGTTGGTAGATGTCACATGTCTTCGATTTTTTTGGTTCTAGGACATGTCGGTTTCTTCATGATGTTTTCCTTCACCGTTTTGAAATGAAATTAAATAATTTACACAAAGGAAAGGCGCCTGTCCGGGTTCGAACCTACGACCTATAACTCGTAAGTCGCGGCCGTTACCACAGGGCAACCGCTGCTGCAACGGCGACACTTGACTCTGATATAAAAGTGCACTTTAAAGTTTCATATTACGCAAACGGATCCCTGAATCGAAATATGGTTTAAGAGATCCGCAATATTTTTTGAACGGCCTATCATCCATGGACGAAAAAAAAATATTATTCACACTTTCCGTGCAAGGAATTATTTTTATCAAGATTTTATTTTACTACTTAGTGCTAAATTATAGCTTTCTATAGTGTATATTCACGGAGACGAGTTAGTAGAGCGCTATCTCACTCACACAATTTTATAACTGCGATTGGTCAGTGATAAACGCTAAGGCGGTGTACACAGTACGAGTACTTTTTAGTCTACTCATACTACCCGTACTGTGCAGACGTGCTCTTACTTGTGACTGTATGCTCAACTTGTGAACCGGCTGGTGTATTGGATTTTATGATTGATTGCTATCTTGACGACTTGGCGGCTTGTGAAAAGGACTTTTCATTGTGAACTGAAATAGTGCGATAATGGCGGATATCGAACAACCTGCTGAGAAAAGAAAACGGCGGGCTTTTTTGTCTACCGAGAAGACTATGATTTTAAATATGTACCACGCAATATAGTACTAAGAGTCTCTGAGTTAAGCCGCGGACAGACAGCCAGACAGACAGACAGACATGGCGAAACTAAAAGGGTTTCTTGTTGACTACGTAACCCTAAAAATGTACTGGAATGACATATTGCAAGCTTACGCCAATCCTGTTGAAAGTCGTTTTAGAAATACGTTTAAAGTGATTGTCTAGGCTCTCTGGTGACTGATACTCGTTCCTTCTCTGAATGAGCTTATGCCCTGAAAAAAATATAATACATGAATAATAATTAAGATGCCTTGTAGCTATAACAATAATAATATTTATTCTTCCATATAAAATGTCAAGTCAAAACAAGAGCGACTTATAAATAAAGGGTTCATTCATTCCTTCGTTTGAGACACCCTTTTAAATGCTTAATGCGTCTCTAATGGGTACGATAGTATTTATAGTAGCGAGTGTTCTGTCCGATTTAATTTGACAAGTTTTAAATATATGGGTCACACGTGATCTGGTTTCCGATGGAAGGGCTTGTGGCTAAGTAATAACAGACGCACGGGTCGATTGATCAGGTTAAGCTACGCTTGCCGCGGTTGGTCCGTGGATGTGTGACCATCTTTACATACCAAGACTCCTCGTGCCTCAGAAAGCACGTTAAGCCGTTAGTCCCAGCTGGTATTTGTAGATCTTTGACAGTTATTACGGGTCGTCAGAAGCCTGAAAGTCTGACAACCAGACTTACCGAGGGGTATCGTGTTACCTAATTAAATTAAAATTTGTTTATTTCAGACTAGGCAATATTATTAATAATATTTTGTTAGTAACAGATTAATTATCTTAAGACTAAGTTAGGAGCAGTTATATAGGTCCAGATGAATACGGATTTAAAATTAAAATAACTTGACCGAAAATAAATTAAATTGAAATACATACGATTACCTAATGCAAATAAATAATGAATTAAAAAATTAATTTAAATTGAATTGCAACAAATTATGTCAAGATATATTGAAAACAAAATATAAACACAAATTAGCAAAGAGAATAAAATTACATTCAATTCATCAGAAGACATGTAGCCTTCCCACCACTGGCGATACTGGTCGATCCGCAATCATCCTCAGGATTCCGTTGCCACTACCTCGAATTCTGCGAATGAGTGAGGCTGACTTCTTGCGCATTAATGCAAAAAAGTCATCCACCCTCGCGTCGGCAAACATGCCCGATGCACTACAAAACCGAGGCAGCCGCACCAAAAACCTAAAGGCGTTGTTACATTGAACTCTGAGAGCATTGTAGGCCCGCTGCGTGTAGTTGGTCCATAGGGCGCTGGTGTAAAAGCTTTGGCAGTAGGCTCTAAACAATGTTACCTTTACCTGTGCTGTACACCGCACAAACCTATGCACCAACATATTTGCTCGCACCGACAATGCTCTCCGCTCTCTCTCAATATCCGCGTCATCATGTAGGGTTTCGGTCACAACATGTCCTAGATACCTAATAACTGGGTTGCGGAGGCTGACCTCCCCAACCCAGTTACGACCCAGTTACGACTGCCTATCTGAATAGGCAGTCGTCCATGTAAAATACTGGTATTCAGCTGCATCCGGTTAGACTGGAAGCTGACCCCAAGATAGTTGGGAAAAAGGCTAGGCAGATGATGACATGACTTGGTTTCTATTAAACTTAGGCTTTCTTTATTTGGGTTTGTACCACAGATAATGGCTTTGACTAAAAATAAATTTATTAATTAACCGCTTGCCCACCGCTGTCAGATGACGTCGATCCCCGCCCCGCCCCGACCTCGTTCCATTTTCATTCATGGATGAGCACTTATTGTACGTTATAATAGAGTTGCAAACCGCGCGCCCCAAAAACTCCTATTCGGAGTCAGTGGGGACTGGTTCGGTTGGAGGAGTGCGACCCCTATTCGGTGTCAATTTGGATTGAAGTTAGCATTGCTTTTTATAATGAAGATCTACGAGATTGCACAGCGCCATTATGTTTAAGTACGACGTTCTAAAACTAGCTGGTACTTAGTTTTATTGTCTTGTACCAGCCAGACACAGAGAGAGACAGATTTCATTTTGTGAAAGCCACTTGGTCTGTTCCTATAAGCTTTTTTAGAGACGAGTGAATTTTTAGTTTTGTCTTATATTTCATAAGTCACCATAATCAGCCTATAATGTTCCAACTGCTGAAACACAGGCCTCCTCTCTGTGAGAGGGAGTGAGCCGTAATCCACCACACGGGCCCAGTGCGGGTTGGTAGATGTCACCTGTCTTCGAATTTTTGGTTCTAGGACATGCCGGTTTCCTCACGATGTTTTCCTTCACCGTTTTGAGAGCAGTGGAGATGAAATAATTTACACAAAGTAAAGCGCCTATCAGAGTTCGAACCTACAACCTACAACCCGTAAGTCGCGGCCGTTACCACTGGGCCACCACTGCTCTATATTTGCTGATTCCCAAAACGGTAGACCTGAAGTTAATCAAATTACGTTTAGCATCTTACTGAATACGCCTATTTGGTCACGCCTATATTCCCTGGAGGCAGAAGTGCACCTAGAGTATACCGAGATTTCGCCAATAAATACATCATTTATAGAAATACAATGTTTTATAGAGGCATGAGGAACCGGGTGTAAAGTTCACCCATCCTCCATAGAAAAGGGAGAATCCTCCGACCAGACGGGTGTCGTGTCTAGTGGGCAACTTCGTGACGACAGTGTGCTGCGTAGTTCGCATGTGGCGATGTAGATGCCGCCACAGTTTATAAGGATTTCCTTGACGTCTATCCAGAACACAACTTACAAAAATAGATATGAGTAGAAAATAAATATCTAAAGTGAAAAGTACCTATACGAAATAGAATTCTGTCATACAAGACCGTGTTTATTCCTGAACATCAAACGTATAGAATTTAATAATACATCATTTTATTACGGCGACGCGTTTCACCCCGGATAAATATAGAGGGGATGGTATTTTCGATGCAAGTTTGTGAAAGAAAAGAAAAATATTTTTTGAATAGGGAATTTAATTTGTTACAACTTAATCTTTCTTCTTTGCTATTTCTCATTCTGTATCTAGTAATAGGGAATATGCAAGTAATTCAAAACTTATCTATTATTTTAATATATGTACGTTGTGTAGGAGTCAAGAAACAAATTTCTATTCTTTTTACACGACGCGACTGCCCAAAAAAAGGAGTGTTCTGTTTTCAGGGTTCATGTATGTTTGTGAGTTTCTTTATTCCACTATAACTTCTAAACGACTTAACCGCTATCAATGTATGTATGGCATCGTTAGAAGCGTTGCGTTATGCCGGGTAAAATGGGCTGGTGAAAATTTAAAAGAATAAAATGGGGGAGCCATGGTTCATGAAAATAAACTTTTTTATAAAAAAATTGACTACGTATACTATTAACGTCTAGAGCTTTCTTAGTACATAACAAAAATATATAACAGGCAAGAACTAAATTGCCTCAGATATCTTAATCACAATTAAAAAACCAAAATAAATTTAAAAAAAAGTTTTGGGTTATTATTTGCGTGATATTGATTTCCTAAAAAAATAAAGTTATCTTTCGTGGCAATCAATCAATCTATTTGTGAAACATAGGTGTTTATATAACTAGGGGGGTGCGCTATGTGTTGTCATAATTATGACTTACAAATTTATAAGTGTCATTAGATTATGCATGCTTAAATATTTTTATATAATGAACTCGAATAAAGAAACGTCAAATACATCAATAACAATATATAGTCACAGTACTTATTATCTAAAGGTAACATTGCATCATTATAATAATTGGTCGTTCAAACATTCGTCTACGATATAATAACATTTGTCAATTAATAATTTAGTAAGAGCTTTTTTTAAACTTATACAATAATGTCATGTTTTTATGTCATCAGGAATTTTACAGGAATTTTACACTTTAGGTGCCATACCAAAAAAACTTTTTTGCATCAATGAGGTCTTACATTTTAGATGATATAGCTTATTTACATATTGGGCACGTAATTTTTTTTTTCCAAATAATTTTGCGTCTCTTTTCACAAACAACTTGAACTTGTGCGATTGCAAAAGTATCGTTTTATCACTAAAAGGTATGAAATAAAAAATAAATAATTAATAAAAAAAAACACGCCTGCTTTGTCAAAAAGTGAGTTACAAAAATTTAACTATAAAATTAAAAACAAGCTAAATATGCCCAAAAGTGGCAAACTGAAAACCAATATTTTCATTGCAGTCGGGGGACGGTTCCTTGGTTCTTTACAGGTTCCCGGGAAACAAAGAAGTTTTGTGGCAAATGACGTCACATCATGCCCGCGACAGAAACGGTCGTTTAAACTGTAGTAGAAAATTGTTGGAGTTTCTAATTTTTTTGAGCAACAAGCAGCAGTTGAATTTAACTTTTAATACTACTCTTGGGTTCATATTTCTATAATTGATATAGTAAAAAAAAATACATGCATATTCCCTATTAGGTTGGTACTACTCAAGTACCAACCTAAACCCCTATCCTATGTAAAAAAAGTCAAAGTCAAAGTCAAATTATTTATTTCAAATAGGCACTTTTAAACGTTTACAAAAAAAAAAATATTTATTTTAGTCACCCCTTTCAAAAGGTAGTTTCGTATGGAGAAGAATGGGCAAGAAACACAACCTTATTCTTTTAAAATGTTTTACAATATTTTGTATAGGTACATTAATTATATAATTATATTTGAAGACGATGCACCGAGAATACAATTACTATACCACAACAGGTAAAAATAAGTAAAATAGAAGCAGTGACAGATAAATTAATTATGTGGTGCTCACATATTTACAAACATTATAAAAGTACACGTTTTTGTGAGTTAAGCTTAAAACCTGAAGCAGATGCCATTATTTTTTTACTTACCTATTTCATTTTCAGTTTTCATGAAAACGAAATAGACAAATAAAACTAACTAAATATTAGATTTTTTCCCAAATGACAGGGAGCTGCATGAACTTCAAAAAATATAATTCGTATTGAAAATTACAGCCTTCAGCCAGAACTATTTTCTCTACATCCGCCGTAATAGAATTAACTTATAGACACACAATATATGTACTTATAAATTATTTCCCATGCATTAGGTAGCATCATCTATTATGTACTTGTTCTAAGAAAGTTTGCTCAATGCGTCCCTTACAGGGGATCATACCAATTTCCTTAAGAAAACAAGGGGTTGCACCGAATGACGTAAATTTTTAATGAAATCGATCGCTTTTCAGGAGTTTTCGGAGTTTTATTGCATTTTGATCAAAGACCATAATGGTATTTTAATTAAAGCAATGTTATTTTATTCGAGGTCTTCTTTATTCAAGATAAGTAGGTAGGTATATAATAGTGTGCAAAGTTTTTTTTATGAAAATGAAAAAGAAACTTCACTTGAGGAAAAACTGATGGAACTAGATGGAGTAACATAATCAGCCTATAATGTTCCCACTGCTGGGACAAAGGCCTATGTGAGAGGGAGTGGGCCGTAATCCACCACGTGGGCCCAGTGCGGGTTGGTGGATGTCGCATGACCTCGACTTTTTAGTTCTAGGAAGTGCCCATTTCTTCACGATGTTTTCGTTCACCGTTTTGAGAGCAGTGGTGATGAAATAATTTACAGAAAGTAAATAGGTTTTTATTTTTATTATTTTATTAATATTTTACATAGATTCTTTTGTAATTTTGGAATGTGAGAACGTTGTAGGCTTTTTTTTTGGGTGGGAAATCGTCAAATGACTTCTCCCGCTCTGGGCGGAGCGGGAGGGTGTGTCAGACTCTTACTGACTAAAACCCACCCGTATTCCTTTCGTTGCCTGTTTTGCCAGGGGCCTCTGTAACCCTTTAGTACCTTCCCGCGATCCCGGCAGGCATCGGCCCTTGTGGATTCCTACATTTGTGCTGACGACATCTCTTTGAGGCGCGCGTGGAATACAACACGCCGTCGACCCAGGCCTGGTCCTTACCAGACGGTGAGCTACCCATTGCTCACCGTCCGCGAGCCCGCGCCTACGATGGCCGGAAATCCGCCCGGCATTCCCGACGCCCAGGGCGTCTCCTGCGGAGGCTAGGGGCGAGAGGGCGCGAAATTTTCCTTTCCCTCAACCGTCCCGCCTCCTTTTTCGCGAGGTGACGGCTGCCCATGCCCTCTCGCTCCGTACCATGGCCTGAACCAGGGCCAGACGCGAGAGATTACTGCCGACGATCGCCTCCACGATCACACGGCGGTGCTCTGCCCAAGCCGGGCAGACCTCTACCGTATGCTCCACCGTGTCCTCCGAACGATCCACACAGTGGTGACACCCGGGCGTTTCCTCCCGCCTTATCTGACACAGGAACCTCCCGAAGCTGCCGTGTCCGGTGAGGATCTGCGTCAGGCGGAAGGTTGCCTGCCTGGGTTTGAACCTACGACCCACAACTCACGGCTGTTTTTACTGGGCCATCACTGCTCAGATGGAGTAGGTATTGGCAAAAATAATTAATTGTACTCGCAATAACTACCATGACTTAGTTGAAAAGAACCATATACGCTACTTTTCATCATTTTTTTTTGTAAAAATGAGTTTGGCACTAATTTTTACAAAAAAAAAAAAATGAGAGAAAATGTACTTCGTGTCTTTTATTCGGACTTCTTGAGTTTAATTTATGATGCTTTATAATTCTAGGAAGTTTTCATTTACATAGACTAGACTGGAGAAAAATGGTTTTCTAACTTTTCCAGATAGACAGAATGCTCGACTGTATGATGATAAGCACACACTACGAGATTGTAGGCAAGTCGTAACTCATTTACAATTAATCATTCCGGCTTTAGCTAATGTATTCAGGGGTTAAAACTATTTGCATACAGTTACATATCTCTGCGTTAACTAGCCTTGTGTAGTTGAGTTATGTGTAGCCAATTTGGGGTTAACAAAATGATGCGCCTGGGGCACTATTACCTAGACTATTTTCTCATAAACATGTATAGTGTACCTAATACTTTAGCTAGTGTTTCCTAAGACTGAAATCTTTATTTATGATAGTTAGTTAGTGTGTTTTCTTAGAGAGCTTTTTGACACTACACATTTTTGACTTTTTCATCAAATAATTCGTAAGTGAAATTGCCACAATATCTTTAGTATTACCTTATAAAAAATATAAATATTAATAAAAAAAAATATAAATATAGGAAAATATAAATATTTTAATTTCATCGTTTTTAAGGTTCCATAGGAAACAAGGAACCCGTATAGTTTCGCCATGTCCGTCTGGCTATCTGTCTGTGAGACTACAGTACTAGAAAGCTGTAATTTGGCATAGGTACATATTAATCACACCGACAAAGTGCTAAAATAAAATTTTAAAAAACATTTTTTTAGCCTGCCTCCTTGCACGTAATGTAGGGATAATATTTATTTTCTCGTTTATCCTATGGTGTGGGGTATCGTTGGATAGGTCGTTCAAAAATATTGCGGGACTGGGAGTACCACTTTTCGATTCAAGGATCCGTTTGCGTGATATTAAGCCTTGAAGCGCTCATTTTTGTTAGAGTCAAGTGCCCCCCCCCCCCCCCCCCTGCTAAATGGTTGTTTATGGAGATGTGAAAAAATGCATGGCAGTAGCACACATAATTGAATTAAAAGATATGTATATAACGAAATTAAAAAAGAAAAACTATCACAGCTAAGTGGACTTGACAAATTAACGAGTTTCAGTCGATCAACTTAAATTTACAGTAGGAGAATTGACCGTGGCATATGTCGATGTAAGGGAGAACATGGTTTTCAACTACAATGTTAAGTTTGTTTTTGGGATAAATCCATCCCAACTTCCCAATTACGGAACCCTTCATTGTGCGTGGTCCGACACGCACTTGACCGGTTTTATTCTTGTTCTATCTCGCTTGTTTTTTAATAATGAGTAGAAATGTATTTTCTTTTCAATCTTTTCCGTCGAATGACTCTCTGCTGTAGCTACTATCGCGGGCATGCAAATCGGACCGCCGTAAGGACTATTCCTGCTTGCAGCGCTCGGCCGCTTACCTACGTTCATCAACCAATAGCATCGCTGCATCAGATTTTGTTGAGTCCTTTGTTTTTGTAAATGAAAAAAGACCGTAAAAAACCGGGCAATGGGTGGTCAGATCTTTGATCATTGTAACAGTGCCTGAGAAATGTATTTAAACAAAATATTTTTTTTTATTGGTCGACGCAAAAATCCCATGCTCAATGCTCCCTGCATTGAGCATGGGATTTTGTTTTGATAGTGGTCCGATTTGCATGCCCGCGATAGTACTTGCTCTGTATCAACACATATGATGATTTCTTTATTTTTTAGTAACGGTTCGTTCAGTATGAAGTAGCAAAAATAATAAATTGTATTCATATTCTAATTTCGTCTTATTTGTAACTAATACCCATAAAGCTGTCAAGATGCGGTTTAGATGTCAAGTAAGTACTTGACATCTAAACCAGCACCCTAGCTGTGTAAAACACTATCCATCACAATCAGAATGATTTTTAAGTGTATTGCTAGTCTATTGCTCGAAAAATTTGTCTGCTCAACAACGTACAGCAATGAATGTTGTTGAACTGTCAAAATGAAACCCATTGCTAACGTCTGTGTTACGCAATTACCCCGCAGCTGTTGGCATACTTTTTATGAGATTTTTTTTGTAATGTAATGAGACGTTCATAGTAATCATGTTTATTTATTTTGACAATCAACAACACACTTTCAACTGTAATTGGATATTGTATAGGAAATATCAAATAACTATATATTTATTTACGTAACCAAATTACAAGATGATAATTAACATTAACTAAATTAAATTAAAACTAAGTTAAGCCTAAAAAAGGCCCTCGGGGCATTGTACCGAGGATGCTGGCGGCATTTTCTCGCTGAATTGCAATGCTGATGCGTTGCGCGAGAAAGCCGTCAGCTTTTCGGTCACTAGTTGCATCAACTAGACATTTCGCGATTTCCGCAAATAAATTATGCGCACTGGGACCCCACGGACCTAGGGTCTCGACGCCAAAGGGCACAAAGCACAAAGTTGTACTCTCTGCCAAGGCCTCCATATTTAATAACTTTCAGATTTTCGGCATTTTCTACCGCTGCACCCGCTTTAGTAGTAATCCGTTGAAGGTGGGACGGTGCCAGTGTGTCTACAAAGGTAGCGTCCCACACAAGCATCCGTCCCAAACTCCACGGAACGAAAGACACACCATCAGGTCTTTTGCCATCATCTCTGACAATGCCAGTCGGCTCAAGCAGAGCACATTGATGCTGGCAAGAGACCGGCGGATTATGTCATTAACTGTCGCATGTCTTGAAAAGCGGCCTGCACTTTTTTGACAACAAATTAAATGATACTCTGAGTACAAGTTACTACAAGTAGTTGCAACTTGCGTTTTTTTAAGATATCTTTTTGATTCGGTTTCAATGCAACAGAAAAACGAATGTCGTCATTAAAGCGTGGTACAACATTTCATTACTATGTCAAAAATAATGACAACTAATAACATACAAAACTATTTATAGAGAAAATACCATGACTCCAATTTGAAATATACTTGCATTTCACTCCATCAAAGATAGTAGCCAGAGCCACACAGCAAATTAAAATATCCAGGGAGCAATTAAACGCAATTTATTAGAGATTCATAATTATTATTACGACTCAACCCTCGGGTGCCGTACGATTTATTACGATCAACAAGTGTTCGATCGTATGAGGTATTCGTTCGCGTGATTAATACAGGTATCGGCCGGTTAAAGGTAAGACTTAGAAAATAAAATATATTATGTAAGAAATCTTCATTCATATTTTGTTGGTTGGTGGAAGCACTAAGCTGCTAATTTTTAATCTTGGAGTATATAGTCTGATGACCAAAAAAACATTTATAACAAAGTGGCCAAGTGTTGCAAGACTCAAAAACGAAGGATTCCGTACCACCGTACAATATTTAACACTACATATTTTTTTTAAATGTCACTATTTTTGTATGGGGACCATTCAGTTTTTACTTTATTAAAATTTTATTATTTGTTATTATAGCGGTCATAGTAGTACCCACTCTGTGAACATTTCAACTATCTACCTAATAAGGTTCAAAACATAGGTACAGCCCAATGACAGACGGTCGGACGGACTGCAGAGCCTTGGTAATAGGGTCACATTGGAACCCTTTCGGTACGGAACCCTAAAAGCAAGTCACTTGTTCTATATCATCACTATTTACGCTAATTGTGTCAATTAATATTCGCATTGGCTTTAATTAATAATGTTGATGATGACAAATTGTTTATACACTTAGTTAAATTAAGAAGAACGATGGTCCCATAATACATCCCTGTGGCATTCCAAATGAATAATGAGTACATTCACGCTAGAATTGACTTGAAACTTTTTAAAAGAAACCCATTAGAAACCGAATACTCAACGAAGACTTTACTGAAGATTTAAGTAATAAAATGCTTCCAAAAACAGCCTCCCCTTAACATCAAAATATCATTCACGACGATGATATTTATATCATATTTTATGACGCACATAAACATGGGATGGGCGGTGACGACTGTATTCTGTTTACAACGTCGATCGGTATCTGGACGTCAAGATGCTTATCCATAAATGTATGGAGATGTATCTTTATATTGCAGTCGAGATAGGAGAAATTAATTATGATACTTCATTTGTTTTTGAGGGTTGACCGTTTTTTTCCTAGGGAAAAACATAGGATAGAGCACTGGATGTAATAAAATCTTTCAGGTACAAACCAAATTTAACCTAGTCAATCTAGAATCAACGTCATGCGTAGGGTTTTGATGATCCTATAGTTCTTTAACCAGTTGCTCTTAGTGATACAAGTGATGAAATAAATCAGAAGATCCTTTCAGACATATCCGACGCCACATTAAGAACGAGATGTGGCGTTGTATAATTGCATGGCACATGTGTGAGCACTTGGTACCTACTATAAAGCTACCATTTACTGGGTACGTCTTTAATTGACTTGAATGTGCCCTAGCGGCTGAGAGTATGTCATGCTTACTCAAATGTCTCTCTGGTGGTGGCGTGTGTATTAGGTTGGATCATCAAGTTCCCTTCAAAATGGTTTAGCGGATTGGTGCTGATCCATGCGTCATGTTCGTGAATGGGCGCCGTCAGTAGGTACTGGTCATTTCTTAGCTGCCATGGCTTCTTTTAATTTTTCTATTGTCTTTATCTTTTTATTATGAACACTTTTAACGTGCACGTCTTTTTACATTGTTCTCACATGTATAGTTTCAACATATTTGATGTAACCAATATTTTTGTTACAATATTTTAATTTTAAAGAGTGTCCGTGGAGTTTCTTGCCGGTGTTTCTCCATAGGAACCTACTACGATTTGGAATGGGCAACTAGCTTCATCTTTCTGACTGACCGACCCCTTGACAATTAAAAAGTGCCTGTATTTGGTTTATTTGAAATAAATGCTTTGAATTTGCTATAATAGTTATAATAGCTAAAAAATACCTGGATTTATGCGTGAATTTACCTTATCTGTGTAGTTATCAACAGTTTTAGTTTATTATCTAATTATTCTTCTTCCCAGCATGAAAATGTAAGACAAATGTTAAAATTAATATTTCAACTTGTTATGAGAATCGCAATACATTAATCTCTCGTGAATGTCATACACCAAAAGGAATGAATGATTGCTATATTACTTGGAAAACTGGCAGCAGTGAGCGAATGACCAGTCAGGTAATTGGTCTTCGTTAACAAGCGATTATAAACCTTATAGCTTTCCATCAGGATTTAAATTGAGCTTTTGCTGAATGTAATTGAAAAGGAATTTCACTTTGCAGTAGTGTGATGCCCCGCGGTGATTCTTGCAATTTTCGAATATAATTTATTTGATTAAAATTTCTTTATTCAGAATAAAATTTATCAAGGTGCCGAAATGTAATACCGTGGGTAACCTTATAAGGAAAGCTGCTAATAATATTAATTCGGATTTTACAAAGATAAATGTTTTGACATGCTACCATACACATGACTCAACATTTGTAGCCATGGTTCATACTAAACTTTCAGCAGCAAACACTTGTGAATATGATGTGTTCACAAAAACATCGTGACTGGAATTTTCGAGTATAGGTCACACCTGAGGATGATTTTTGGTCGGTTGAAGTTAAGAAAGATGCTTCGATATCTTCGTATCATTCATTAAACTGTTCGTCCACCGCATTGTGAACGGGACGTCAACGAGAAACGAGATTATTCTAACGGAACGTGACGTCCCGTTGACGGCGATCGTCTGTCCACCGCGACCAAACTCGGCGTCTCAGTTAGATCTCATCGTCATGTTAAGCGTTTTCGTAGAAATAAAATAAATTAGGCATCCTGCCTAGCTTGAACCTCGTCATAATTGTGCCGTTACACATGGTGACGCCCGTCTGCACCTGGCCAGTATATCGATGGTCTAGACCAGGGATTCCCAAACTATTTTGGGCAAGAGACCCCTTTTCCAAAATGAACTGATACCTCAGACCCCCCATAGCCAAATGTTTGCATCGTGTGTGAACTTGTGCATGCTTATCGATTTGATTGAGTTTTTTTTAAAGAACAACAATGTTACTTACTGTATACCTACCTACTAAAAAATGAGTCATTCTTATAACAAGTTGGTACACGTAACACAACTTATACAGTATCTTGAAAGTTTAAAATAAGAACTTGTGGTAATTAATTGGAGTCGATTTTTAGACCTCCTCGAACCCCAAAAACAGTTTTCGTTTATGCCGGCCGACCCCTGGGAAACCGATTTCAACCGCAAGGGGTTGATATCCTGGTGTCACCACTGTGTGGATCACCCGAAGGATACGGTGGAGCATACGGTGGAGATCTGCCCGGCTTGGGCAGAGCACCGCCGTGTCCTCGTGGAGGCGATCGGCGGCAGAGACCTCGCGTCCGGCCCTGGTTCAGGCCATGGTACGGAGCGAGAGGGCATGGGCAGCCGTCACTTCCTTCTGCGAAGCAGTAATGCTCGCGAAGGAGGAGGCGGGACGGTTGAGGGAAAGGCACGTTTCGCGCCCTCTCGCCCCTAGCCGCCGCAGGAGACGCCCAGGGCGTCGGGAATCCCGGGCGGATTTCCGGCCACTGTAGGCGCGGGCTTGCGGACGGTGAGCAATGGGTAGCTCACCGTCCGGTAAGGACCAGGCCCGGGTCGACGGCGCGTCGTATTCCACGCGCGCCTCAAAGAGATGTCGTCAGCACAAAGTAGGGGTCCACTAGGGCCGATGCCTGCCGGGGTCGCGGGAAGGTACTTATGGGTCACCGAGGCCCCCGCAACACAGGCAACAGGAAGGAATACGGGTGGGTTTTAGTCAGTAAGAGTCTAACACACCCTCCCGCTCCGCCCAGAGCGGGAGAAGTTATTTGATGATTTCCCACCCAAAAAAAAAAAAAAAGGGGTTGATATCGTTGATATATATATATATGATAGGTGACCGAGGTAGAAATGAGAGCGGCGGTACGCAGGCTTAATGCCAAAAATACCGCCCCAGGACCCGACGGCTTACCTGGGAAGTTCTGGGTCCTGGCCATGGAGGCTCTCGGCCCTCGACTTAGGGGGCTCCTAAGCGTATGCATGGAGAGGGGCCAGTTCCCGCTTCGTTGAAAGACGGGGAAACTGGTCCTCATAAAGAAGGCAGGGCGCCCTGCGGACTCTCCGTCCGCTTATCGACCCATCGTGCTGCTCGACGAGGTGGGCAAGCTCTTTGAAAGAGTCATTGCAGACCGCCTCGTCGGCCAGCTGGTGCGTGTGGGGCCGGATTTGGCGGAGAGCCAGTTTGGTTTCCGCAGAGGGCGCTCTACGGTGGACGCCATCATGCGCGTGCGAGCCCTGACGACGGGGAATGCTGTTGCCCAGGGTGGAGTCGTCTTGGTGGTGTCTCTAGACATCGCCAATGCCTTCAATACCCTGCCCTGGAGTTGCGTCAGGGAGGCACTCCGGTACCACCGGATGCCGACCTACCTCTGTCGTGTGGTCGAGGCCTATTTGACGGACAGGGCCGTCATCTACGCCGGTCACCACGGAGTGTGAAACCGGCAAGAGATGTCGTGCGGTGTCCCACAGGGATCGGTCTTGGGGCCGCATCTGTGGGACATCGGATACGACTGGGTGCTGCGCGCCGACCTCCGTAGCGGCGTATCGTGTGCTACGCTGATGACACGTTAGTCCTGGCGCAGGGGAGGTCGCACCAGGCGGCGGCCGAAGTAGCGGCACGCGGGGTTGCGACAATCGTCGAAAGGATCCGGCAATTGGGACTCGAGGTGGCCTTGCACAAGTCCGAGGCCATGTGTTTTCATGGTCCTCGGAACGCGCCACCGTTGGGGTCCCAAATAACGGTAGGAGGGGTTTCCATCGGCGTCGAATCGACGATGAAGTACCTAGGACTCGTCCTCGACAGCCGGTGGAACTTCGTGGAGCATTTCAGACGTTTGGCTCCCAAACTGGAGCGGGCGGGCGCTGCATTGAAGCGGCTCCTCCGGCTGGGCACACCACGATTGCGGCGATAAGTCCCCTCTTTGAGGAGTGGCTAGAGAGGCGCCGCGGCGTGCTCACCTTCCGCCTGACGCAAGTCCTCAACGGACACGGCAGTTTCAGGAGGTTCCTGTGTCGAATAAGGCGGGAGGAAACGTCCGGATGTCACCATTGTGTGGAACGCCCGGAGGACACGGTGGAGCATACGGTGGAGGTCTGTCCGGCTTGGGCAGAGCATCGCCGTGTCCTCGTGGAGGCTATCGGCGGCAGAGATCTCTCGCGTCCGGCCCTGGTTCAGGCCATGGTACGGAGCGAGAGGGCATGGGCAGCCGTCACCTCCTTCTGCGAAGCAGTAATACTCGCGAAGGAGGAGGCGGGACGGTTGAGGGGAACGCAAGTTTCGCGCCCTCTCGCCCCTAGCCGCCGCAGGCCCCCCCCTGGCGTCGGGAATCCTGGGCGGATTTTCGGCCACCGTAGGCGCGGGCTTGCGGACGGTGAGCAATGGGTAGCTCACCGTCCGGTAAGGACCAGGCCCCGGTCGACGGCGCGTTGTATTCCACGCGCGCCTCAAAGAGATGTCGTCAGCACACAGGTAGGGGTCCACTAGGGCCGATGCCTGCCGTGGTCGCGGGAAGGAACTTATGGGTCACCGAGGCCCCCGCAACACAGGCAACAGGAAGGAATACGGGTGGGTTTTAGTCAGTAAGAGTCTGACACACCCTCCCGCTCCGCCCAGAGCGGGAGAAGTTATTTGATGATTTCCCACCCAAAAAAAAAAAGGGGTTGATATCGACCACTTTGGGAATCTCTGGTCTAGACTCTAAAAGACAGATGTTATTATTGCAGATTTCGAAAAATAACACAGATAAGTACTCTAAAATAATAGCTAAATATAATAAACACTAGTGTGTTTATAATAGAAATGTGCAGTGATAGTTTACACAAAAATGTGCCGTGTAACTTTCTTTAAACTGCTCTCTTGAAAAATGGCTAGAATTGCATTTATAACATTTGTCTTCTAGACCATCGATATAATAGGCAAAACAAAAGCCGGGCCAACGGTGCCGGTGCGACGGTTGCGCCGAACTACTTAAAAATTCGGGGACAGACGTGCGGTGAACACGCATAGTAAATGTACTGTTTCTACTTCGACGCCGTCATCTAGTTCTCGTTGACGTCCCGTTGAAGGTGCGATGGACAAACGGCACTAGGAATGGATACGACGATATTGGAGCAAAGAAACTTTTGGAATAAATGTACCAACAGTTTGTTAAACACCATGCTTGAGCGTCTTAAGAAGCTGCAATGACGTCACCATCATTATGATACTACCTGATGATGATAATACCTGATACTCAGGAAATTGTTAAAATAACAAAATGGTCAATGAAATAATAGTGTTTCACAAATTAAATTAAAACTCTAAAAAGCTTGTAATTGTTGTTACTGTCTTAATATACATATATAACATACCTATATGATACATTGATGTGATTTTTTAGTTTGTTCTTATTTACGACAAACGTAAGTTAATGTATTTTATTTCGTCTTGTTTATCATAGGCAATAACCGTACCAGGCGTGAATAACTTAACAAATCGAAAATGCACATTTCTGATTTTATGTTATTAAATATTTTTTTATCTGAATGTAATTCATTTGTTTTGAGTTTTCAGATAATATAAGATTATTTAATGAACTTACCGTATTTATAAAAAAATAAAATACGTATCTAGTTGTTCACCTAAGTACCTACTTTAAGTACGTGTGTAAAAAAATTAAAAGTAATAAGTATAGTATCTGCCTACCTCTTATGGGACTGAAATCGTGATATTATGAATGTAGGTATGTATAGGAAATAAAAATAAACAAACAATTGCAAAATAATTATTTTTATTTCAAAAACAAAGTTAAAATATTATAGAATTAGTTGAATTCTTCTCCGTTTCCTCCTGCATCAGGGTCTTCGGAGTCTAAATCAGGATCGATGTTGGATACCTCACCATCAGTTTTATTTTTTTTATAAAATTCGTAAAATGGGATCTATCAGTGGCAATAAATCCATCAAATCCTTCTTTTTTTCTTTAATTATTGGTAAAGTCTCTTTTGAAACAACGTTTTCAATTGTCAATTGTAAATGGACCTTTCTTCGAACTCCATTCTGCAAAAATTGAGAAAATTGTCTAGTTTCATGGGTACAATGGCAAATGCGTTATTAATCTTGCAAGATCTTATCAGTTGCATCCAATCGTTAAGATGGTTTATTTTAAGCTGCGTTTTCTTTTTAGTTCTTTCAATTAGGGCATGATCTGTGTCACATTCCATGTTATGTCCGCTAGTCAAAAACTTATGATTGATTGTCTCCAGGGTTGGATGCACATGCAATAAATACATGAACGTCATTGCAACAGCGTTATTTTTATTCTGGCCACCACACTTGTCAGAATAAAATGTGTCCTCTATAACTTCAAATGGCAAATTTTGTAAAAAATGCAATTAGATTTGCTCTTCGAGCACCGATGGTTTCATCCCACATGTAACAAGTAGCTTTATCATCTCTAAAGTTATGAATCGTAAGATTGTAGGACCATAGTTGTCTCTTTTTTTTTTGCATAAGCGTTTTCGGCTTGTGATTGATGCTCACTCAGCTCCACTATAAAGTTGATCTTTTCCTGTCCTTCTATTAACGCTATCTTTGTATTCAAAAGATCGCATGTGTCTTTAACCGGTTTTTTGAATTATAAGTTTGAATCGTGAAAACACTGGAAATACAATTTAGGTGAAATAAGATTTGGGCAACTACAAGTATCTCTATATAAACGATACATATCAGCTATAGAGAGGTCCGATGATAAATATTTTTTATTTGTTTTACTTCTGCAATAATGACTTTCGTAGTTTGGGAATGATAAGATGGAATCTTTGGCAGATTATAAATCACCAACAGTCCTTTTATTTTTAGATGGCTGATGTCCTCTTGTATTAGCTGGAATGAATACGGTTGCGGAGAGTTTTTTTTTATCCGTTACAATGTTAATGAAACTTTTAGTTTCCCCAAAAGTTTTGCAAAAACAATCTTTACAAATTGGTCTGCTTTCATTATTTATTGTTAATGTATATTTGGAGTAGCAATCTCTATTAATTGTTCTGTTTTCTTTGGTAATATGGCTGGCAATATACGCTGCCCTCCAATCTCTGCTTTCTAGAGTCCAATATTCATTAAAGCACAGCTTTCTTTCTAATTCAGAAAACCGCTTAATACATTTCTGTCTACAAAAACTTAGTGCTCGTATTTGCCCCGTAGCAATTTATTCACCTTTTTCTGTAACGTAGCTTTGACTAGAATGTCTTAGTCTTTTACATTCTTCTCTCTTTTTCCTTTCCTTTTTTTAGTATGAATTTGATCTTCTGAGACATCAGGCAAGCATATTGATGCGAAGTGCTGCCTGATGTCTCAGAAGATCAAATTAGCAGCAGCAGTAAATAGCAGTTAATAGCAGCTACTAATGACGAGCAATATCGTCATTAGTAACTGCTATTCTATCTAAGGGAGAACGTAGATTATTGTTGGAAGGATTGTTATTTACTGGACTACTTGTATGAATACTATGAATCTCGGAACCACTGCTAAAAATAGATAAACTTTCATTGGTCTTGGGATGGTAAAGACACGTGAACTTGGGCTGAAGTTATTATTGGAATACCCAGTTCTTCTATCTCACTATCTGTATTAGACTCATTGCACTTTTTCGGTAATTCATAGTCCGGCTCAGCGACACTGTTATCGGAAAGATATAGATCGTCATCGAGGTTTACATTGCTGATTTGTTGAAAAATGGCGTGATTTAAGGACAAAACATCTCTATTTAACATATCACTTTGTCTCATCACACGCCCAATGGATAGAAAATTTAATAGATGATCGATTTATTTGTCACAAAATACACACGCAATCTCGATGCGGTAATAACTGGACAACTTGATATATGCTATTAAAAACGTAAAGTAGGTTGTTAGAATTAATGAACATCTCGTGTTGTGTTACTTTTTTTATAGTTGGCAGTATTATAATGACATGTTGAGTTATGTAAATAATTATAATTTGTATGTTTTAATATCTCAAGACGTCGAAAGGCAAGTTTCGCGCCCTCTCGCCCCTAGCCGCCGCAGGAGACGCCCTGGGCGTCGGGAATCCCGGGCGGATTTCCGGCCACCGTAGGCGTGGGCTTGCAGACGGTTAGCAATGGGTAGCTCACCGTCCGGTAAGGACCAGGCCTGGGTCGACGGCGCGTCGTATTCCACGCGCGCCTCAAAGAGATGTCGTCAGCACAATGTAGGGGTCCACTAGGGCCGATGCCTGCCGGGGTCGCGGGAAGGTACTAATGGGTCACCGAGGCCCCCGCAACACAAGCAACGGAAGAAATACGGGTGGGTTTTAGTCAGTAAGAGTCTGACACACCCTCCCGCTCCACTCAGAGCGGGAGAAGTTATTTGATGATTTCCCATCCAAAAAAAAAAGACGTCACATTGTACCCTTTAGTAAGAGAGTTATTTAATAATTCACATGTTTGCTATGTGCAGTAAAACAGACCCATCGACTTAGTCATTTATTCACCCTATGAATAAAACAATCCTAATGCCTACTAAGCATTAAAAAAATATATATGTAAGTCGACTTATCAACCTATTCACGCCTGGTACGGATATTATGTGCATCTTAAAAGGCGATTGTCGAAAGATTCTGAACTCTGACATGATTGTTATTAGGAGCATAACTCGACACAAGCATCGTGACATACACAGCATACAATTTCGCGAAATTCAAACCACGGACACCCAAACTCAATTCAACTAGATGCTCATATGTTTTAATTAGGTAGTTACAATCGTTCAAAGCGTATGTTATTTCCATCTTCCATTTAAATGAGTTATAACTGTTTCTGAGAAGCACTTAATACTGTTATGACGTGTAATAAATTGTCAAATCTACTTGTGTTCCAGCTATTTTCAGTGGTTGAATTTATATGGGAATTTGTATGTTTTATTTAGTATCTTCTGTTGAGTTCATGACTTTTATTACGTGTCTGAAGTGAAGGGCTATTACGGGATTTAGAAAAGGGTTACTTTGTATTTTCAGCGTGTTTTATCAGTCAATTTGTGCCATGTTCTGATTAAATATAAGGTAAAATGTTACTCAGTTTTTCTGTCAGTTTAATTACATACTTACATATTTATATCGACAACCAAATCAAAAATGGCTTATCCCTCATATTCATATTTCTCCGGACTATATTTTCATTCAAATCTTATCAACGTTTATCATCTTCATCATCATAATCATTGATGAGCTCGTAGCTCAGCTGCTTCGGTTGATCCATCAGGTTAAGCTACGCGTGCCGGGGTGGGTTCGTGGATGGGTCAAGGGCGGGCACGTTAAGCCTTTGGTCCCGGCTGTCATTCGTGAATCTTTGACAGTTGTTACGGGTCGTCAGAAGCCCTAGTCTGACAACCAGTCTTACCAAGAAGTATCGTGTTACTAGGTTGTGGAGGTCAGATAAGCAGTCGCTCTATGTAAAATACTGGTATTCAGCAACCGGTTAGACTAGAAGCCGAATCCAACGTAGTTGGGAAAAGCAACTAGGCAGATCGATCATTGTTTTATCATCATCTTCATCATCATAATCATTATGGATGGATTTGGGTCATATCTTTTTTAATCGGCTTGAATTAGAAAATATGCCCATAATCCACCCAGGCAACGGCCATTCCACATTGATACTATTCAGTTATCTCTTTCAGGAATGACTTGTTTTACGGTATACGAACTGGTCAACAGAGTAATGTTATACAAAGTAAAATTCAAAAGAGTAACCGTGGAGTTTCTTGCCGGCTCTTCTCCATAGGAAACGACCCAATGGAACCGTGCGCCTAGCTTCTGACGTTTCATAAGTGCCCATGTAGGTTTATGTGAAATAAAAATATTTTGATTTTGATTTGATTTATTTTAACAAGAACCTCAATACAAACTCCTATACAATTACTAAGCCCTCCTAAGTCTTCCCTTATAATCCACAACACACATGCACAACAACTAACAGTCCAAATCTAAATCTGTACACACTAGCGAACATGCTCCAATGTATGAATACCCTCAATTTGCGTACTTGGCAAACAGTTTGCGATTGAATCGGCCGCAATGAGCTCTTAATCGTCGATAAACATGTTAAGCGTGAATAGGACTTCTCTATTGATGTTATGAAGAGCTCCAAGTTCTGAAGACAAGTCGGTAATGTTTGAAGAAGTTTGTGGTTGGAGTTTGTTAGTTAGGTTTCTTTTAAAGTTTGTATTGTGTATTAGTCAAAAAGTACACTTTCTGACTCAAGACAAACCAAAACTAAGATGTAATCAAAAGTAGGCATACATAATTTTGGTTCTTATATCAGAAATCATGTTAGATAATCATTGTAATGGAGATATTAAATAAAAAACCGGCCAAGTGCGTATCGGACCACGCACAATGAAGGGTTCCGTAGATGGGATCACTTGGGACGAATTTATTCCAAAAACAAACTTAACATTGTAATTGAAAAACCTGTTCTCCCATACATCGATATATGCCATTCCATCCATTAACAACCGTTTAGCTGGCAGGGGGGGGCACTCGACTCTAACAAAAATTAGCACTTTAATGCTTAATGTTACGCAAGTGGATCCTTGACTCGAAAAGTGACGTTCACAGACCTGCAACATGTTTGAACGGCCTATCCAACGATAGCCCACACCATGGGGTAGACGAGAAAAAAATATATCATCCCCATATTACGAGCAAAAAAATTTTTTCAATATTTTTTTTAGCGCTTGCTCTTTTTAGTACTAGCTTTGTCGGCGTGATTAATATGTATACCTATGTAAATTACAGCTTTCTAGTATTAAGCGTCTCTGAGCTACAGCGGGGACAGACAGACAGACAGATAGACATGGTGAAACTATAAGGATTCCTTGTTTACTACGGAACACTAAACAAGAAACTTGTTGAGGAAGTAACAAAATGTAGGTATGAAATGCTGGTAAATAATAATACCTATAATAATCATTTTATTTCAGAAGAACATTCATAAATCGTTAGTAGACATTATACTTAGTAACAATGTTAGTAAACATGCAGGTTTGACAATAATGGACGAACGGGCAGTCTTTCCTCACAATAACGGTCATGACGCACAGTCGTGCGAGCTGCAACGGGAATCAACGAACAAAATAAATGAAGCAAGAAGGTGAAAAGAAAAGAAAATAAATCAGCACTACGAAAACATAATGAAATGAAATGAAATGAAATGAAATTGTTTATTCTGTAAATAGGATATGAGAACCACTTTTACACGTCATATTAAAAAATAAGCTAGATGGAGTCGACATTTCCTATCTGACTACCCCTGAGAAGAAATGGCGAAACAAACTCAAGGGTCAAAGTCTCTTTTAAAGTCCAGACATAATCTTGGTCAGATCATGTGAGGACCATGTAGATCTATGTCTGAAATGGTCTTTTGAGGAAAGAACCACACAAATTTGAGTGGACCTGTCCAGTCAGTGCAAGCATTTGTCAGTAATCGTGTAGCTCAACTCAAAACTTAAGGAGCTCAACGACTCGACGAACAATACCAAGGAAAGGACAATTGGGTTGGCCGCATAAAGAACTCAAAATGCCAGACCATCATTAAAACTAAGAGAAAAAAAAAAAACAACAAGAAATAAATAAAAATGACCCACATAGTGCTCACATTCACAATAATTAAAGTAATATAATACTTTTCAAGGTACATAAATATTCACTTAATTTTGCTTATAACATTCATTAATGTCAATATGTACATATAGTTGTATATAATGATGATTTTGCATAATTTTAATACCAAATTTTATGGTTTTAGCACAAAGCTTATCAGAGCGAGCAGCTCAATCCCAAGCTTTTGTCTTCTAAATAATCTGAAATTTTATAGTACCCTTTTTTACAAAGTTTGGTTTTAATACAGCTTTTAAATCGTTTAATGGGTAAATTTCGAATAGCAATAGGAAGTTTGTTGTAAAAGCGTATACATTGACCCATGAACGAGTTGCCTACTCTGTGGAGGCGAGTGTGAAGTACAGCAAGATTATGTTTATTCCTGGTATTTAAACTGTGGATATCGGACATTTTCTTAAAATTTGATATATTTTTGTGTACATACATAAGATTATCAAATATATATTGAGAGGCTACAGTCAGAATATCTATTTCTTTGAATTTTTCTCGAAGGGAATCTCTTGGACCTAGGTTGTAAATGGCTCGAACAGCCCTTTTTTGTAAAACAAAGACGGTATTAATGTCCGCACAGGTTCCCCAGAGAAGAATCCCATACTGTGGGATCCAGCATACATCCCCAGCATACTGTGGGATTATTAATTTATTTTAATTGAACAAGTTGCAAACAGACTCCACATTACTGAAGCCAAACTAACATTTACTACAAGCGATGAAAGACACTTGCCTGTATACCTAAAAATATACTAACAGCTATGACTAAAAGCTCTTAATAATATGCCAGTCTGTCAGTACTTCCATTTCGAACAATAAAACAAACTGAATTGTTTTCCATCACTGACAGCCGTGCCGTTGTCATGACAACCACCCCCCGACCTACTCTACACTAGAAAACCTAATAAAAATACATGGGGGTTGCAAATTTACATGTGCTGTTCACTTCAACCTTAACTTCATGAAGATAAGGCTTAAATTTGAAGGGTGCAAGTGTAGGAACGTTGTTAATACTAAACGTATAAACAGTTTGGTCCCTCGCTTATTTAGTAATACAATACTTTTTGTGTTTCAAAAAGATATGTGCGATGACAGTTTTATTTTGTTTTATGTATTTTACTTTAGTTGAGAAAACTTGGTCTGAGGGTTCAAGATGTAGTGGATATGTACGTGGAAGATTATGTTAAAGAAAAGGATTAAAGTTAGAAGTGACTAGCTGTTAATAATAATAATAATAATAATTTTTATTTGCTCAGTTAGTAGGTACATAATAAAGGTGTTCAGAAAAATTATACAAGGATCCATTACTAACTACCTTAAATTAGGCATGTTTAAAAAACATTTTTATTTAGTTTTAATTCAAAGGGCTGGTGATATGATTACACTTATTTACCATTCCAGTCTAATCACAAAATATTATGTCAAAGAATAAAAATAATAATACAAATTAATGTCATTGATAATATTACAAAATAATTAGTAAAAAAAAACAAATTATCTACATTTAGAAATTTGCAGATCGAATAATATCATTTTGTAATTAATAAGGCTGACAATTTCTTCTTAAAAAATGTAATAGTTTCACTTAAGAAAGAAACAGTGGAAGCAGCTTTCAGTTTTGGTGACAACACGGAAAAAATCAAGCTTTAGCAAAGTACTGATTTGGCTTGGCTAAATTTATACGGCTACAAATCATTATTCATCATCATTTCAGCCTAAAGACGTACACTACTAGATAGTGGCCTCCCCCAGGCACCGCCACTTCGAACGGTTTTGTGCTACCCGTATCCAGCGTATTCCCGCGGCCTTCACAATGTCATCGGTCTACCTTATAGGCAGCCTTCCAACGCGACGTCTTCTGGTACGCGGTCGCCACTCCAGAACCTTTCAGCCCCATTGGCCATCAGTTCTGCGAGCAATGTGCCCTGCCCACTGCCACTTAAGTTTGGCAATTCTTCAGGCTATGTCGGTAACCTTTCGCCTACCAATCTCTTCATGTCTTATTCGATCACGTAGGGAAACTTCAAGTAAAGCCCTCTCCATTGCCCTTTGAGTGACTTTTAGCCTTTTAATAAGGCCCATTGTAAGCGACCACGTTTCAGTGCACGGCTACAAATAACCAAGACTTATTTAAAACGCCCTATACAGCTTTGTTAATATCAAACGAGCAAGTATTGCACTTGTTCAATTCTAGCAGCAAACTTTGCAGGCTCCCTCCGAATCAAGTCGCTTAGTTGTAAATAGCAACGACTTGTTTATTTCTAGCCATTACGTTTTTTCCGACTTTACTGAAATTTCTTAGATAATACTTGACCTCTATCTTACCTGATTGTCAACTTTGCACGTTTGCCTTAAACTGAAGCTCGGGTTTCCTAAGACTGCGGTGGTCGCCACATGTCACTGGGGGTCTACTCTCTATGTCATTCAAAAGAACGCCCGTCCGAAAGTAGTTGATCCGTCAAAACAAGACATAAATTAAAAATATCGGACGGGTAATACATATCGGGAGTAGGGACTGTCAAACGGTGTCGTCATTCATACTTAGTTTGGGTTCCGAACTAATCTTATGTCCGTAAGTGATACGGGGTAGGATATGTCCGTAAATTCGGTCGAAACTACGGATTTCGTGCTTTGGGAGTAGATCCCCTGAAACGTTATTACTGAAAGTAGGTTGGTGTGTCCCTGGAGAGCCTATCTTGATACCGTAAAATCATTCCCCGCTGCCATCATTTTCATGACGGCCTTCGCTGAGGCCGTTATGAGGCGGACACCACTGTCGTAGTAAATCTAAGCTTAACCTCTTCACTCGGGACTTGAAGTCTCCCAGGTTATAGTGATCCAGGAAACATAGACTACGGCAAGGAAAAGTTTTTATACGCATTTAAAGGTAAACCAAAAAATATTTAAATCCTGCGTTCAACTTTTATCGTTCATCAATCGTTTACCGGCTAATGCGGCGGCTTGGCTTAACTATAATGGTCTCATATGACAGCTGTCAACCATGTATTTCTATGTCGTGTACAACACTCGTGCAAAAATCAGAATCTAATTTATCTATTTCCTATTCATAGGACAGGAAAACCATTGTTTGAATATTAATTTGATTTGTGAATTATTAATTGATTAATAAGTGATTCATTGATGTAGATATTGATGCTTTAATTATGTGAATCTCCCTTTGTGTTTGTCTTTTACACTAAAACTATCTTTTTTTTTTTTTTTTTTGAGGGTGGGAAATCATCAAATAACTTCTCCCGCTCTGGGCGGAGCGGGAGGGTGTGTCAGACTCTTACTGACTAAAACCCACCCGTATTCCTTCCTGTTGCCTGTGTTGCGGGGGCCTCGGTGACCCATAAGTACCTTCCCGCGACCCCGGCAGGACTAAAACTATCTACAATGTAATTCAGCTCTTTAGTCGATAACTATTATGAATCAAAATGATGATCCCTAGTATTCTCATTAAGATACACGAGGACTTCAGTTTGGGCAGTTGTCAAAACTACGACAATTTATGTATATTCTATGCCCTTTGTTAATAACATCATTATGATAACTGCTAAAGTGGGTTTAGTGAGTAAGTAGAGTTATAGGATGCCCTATAACTCTACTTACTCACTAAACCCACTTTAGTTATATGAATTTAAGAAACAGTTCATTAGGCCACGAGGAAGTACTTCCAGTGCTGTTACATCGCCGTGGAATAAAAGTGAACTGTATTAAATTGGCAATGGTTTATTGCCATCCTTGTTTACAATAGTATAACTTCCTGGACGAACAATTAATAAACTATAATAAGTTAGAGAGGAGTATCGTCCCATTCTAGGCGCTAGGCGGTTCGCCCCGCTAAAAACCTCTTTCATTGTCTAAACTTTTCACCAAGGCTTAAAGCAAGCACCAAGGCTTTTATACACTTACCTCTTGACTAACAAAGACAGCCCGCGAGTCGGCAAATGTAAGATAGGACGCCCTCAGGCTAGGTGGAGCGATGATCTTCACCGGGTGGCTGGTAGCAGAAAGAGAGAATTACTGAGAACCGAGATGAACGGCGTGCAATTGGAAAGGCCTGTCTGGACATAGGCTTCTCCAATTGCACGCCATTTAACGCGGTTGCTGGCAGTGCACTGCCGTAAGCTGATGTCGATGAACAAAGACACAGTACGGATGAGTAGTGACACGTTTAAAAACAAATTGATACACATTATGACCCCAATACAGGACGTGTTATAGAATATACAGGATGTGCAGCAATTGAAGGTGCAACGATCTATGTAAATGTCACTGATAGGAAATTCGCCAGACTAAGGAATGCGCAGATGTGGTGTAAATCAGATAAAGCAATGCCAGAGTCAAACGAGCTCGGGATTGTGGTGTAGACTGGCGTGTGAAACGCGGTGGTGGAAACGCTAGGAATAAAACCATGTGTGTTATTCTTGAGAAAATACTTAATGAAATGTATTACTTAAAATATATAGAAAATCGAAGTTGCTCAATTGTCATGAAATCAAAAATCAAAATCATTAGTCAAAATCAATAGTCATATCCAAACTATGCTGAGAATTGGCACTTTTCGAAAGTCAAAATTACATAAGACAATCCTTCAAAATGCCTACCCTTCACCACTTCCTAGTGCTTTAGCTGGGAAGAAGAAGTGGACACCAAACTCCCCAGCATGATAATGTCGGTCTGCATGAGTAACTTTAATACATTGGAAGGCCAATTCTCGTAATTAAAAACGGTTAAACATAATTAAAGTCGCAATTTCATCTCAGCGACAATCAATGCCAAAAACTTGTAAAAATTGTAGGTAAATCAGAGGGATTTTTGACAGATTGAGTAGAATACGATTGTCCCTCCTTTTTTGTTGGGTGGGAAGTTATCAAATAACTTCACCCGCTCTGAGCGGAACGAGAGGGTGTGTCAGACTCTTACTGACTAAAACCATGCACCATGAAACCATGTTCCTTCCGTTGCCTGTGTTGCCACGGTATCCCTTTCGGACATTCCCGTGACGGCAGATGCGATTGCCCCCCTGTACTTTAAAATAAGTTAAAGTTTCCAATTAAGTACATAGTTTCAATCAATATATTAAGCCAAACGCTTTTAACATCTCTCTTAATTTTGATTACAAATGATTCGTTTTAAGCAAAAACAAGTTCAAAAATGTTTTATTAATACTAAATAAACGTCATTCTCATGACCTTGATGTCAATAAATGTAGAATTATGAATAAAGAAAATCTTTACCGTTCTTCTTCTATAGCAATTTAGAGAAAAAAAAAACTTTTTTGTTCAACTAGAAAGCCCGCACGTCTGCACCACAAATCTCGCACGAACGATGCATGTAAAACGTTCAGCGATTGAGTCAGCGATCGCCGACAGAATTCTGAACGGTTCTGACAATCGCGACTTTATTGACTTTTATATCGGCATATAAACTGCTGGACATCCGTCGGCCGTGTGTCCTGTGTTTATCGCTGTCAATGATATTTTGAAAGCCAGTTTGGTGAAGCGGTGACTAGAATTTAAGTGGCGATAAAAATATGGATTCTCGTATATCAGCTGGATATTCCATGTTAATAGCTATTATTGAGAACGTGCCAAAAGATAGCAAACCGTTAGAAGACTTAAGTGAGGTGATTTGGTCAATAATAATTAAGTTCAAGCATATAGTATTTTAGACAATGATATAAGTAAAAAGTCGTACACATGAAATTTGGCTAATTAAGCAAAATTTCTTGGTCTTGTCTCTTTTTCGCTCCCGATAATTACGACATGCCGTCCTACTTCCACGGATTTTCTAATAATGTGATATTATGCCTAAGTATGCATACGAATTTTGAAGACCAAATTTTGTTTAGGTAACCTATCTACATCTTTATAGGGTTCCGTACCTCAAAAGGAACAAACGAAACCCTTATAGGATAACTCGTGTGTCTGTATCCGACTCTGTGTTCGAATCTACAGGACTGATTAAGTTGAAACTTGGTACTTTGATGGTTTTGGTGACCCAAACACGGACTTGTTACCTAATAAAATGAATTTTGAATATGAGGGTCACTTTTGGGGGCAAATTGGAAAATTACAAAAAAAAAAAAAGTTTTGTAAATGTCCGTGTGACATATGTAATGAAAGGGCAACAAGCCCTTTCATTAGATATGTCACACGGTACAATTTACAAAACTTTTTTTTTTTATAATTCGCGAGGGTCTTAAATATATATCTTTTTTTTAATATACACACATATAGTCTTGTTATGCATGTCATTCTAATAGGTCCCTCATTTTAGAAAACAGTATAATCTAAAAATTGTTTTGAAACAAATTAAAACAATTATACAAACAATACAATTTAATGCTTTATAGATAAATTAGTTACACAGCTATGGTTCTTGCTTAGCTAGTGCTTTCCCCTCGTTGCGATGATAAACAATTGTGGTGTCCAATTAGTACGAGTATATGTCGGCCCACAAACTGCAGCAGAATACATTGATGTTATATCTGGATTATAGTTCACTGAAGTGTTAAATAATTCATGGAATTGGTGTATTGAAGTGCTATTAATAGGGGGGAATATCTGGGTAGAAATCGTCGTCGTAAATTGAAGTTACAACAATAATTTGTTACACTGCACTGATCAGTCTAATGGACCAACAGATTATGTTAAGGGAATTAGTAGTAGCCACATCCACGAATTCTTTGACCAGTTTCTATTGGTCTGCTACACGTTGTCATCCTGCTAAGGTTTCCATACAACGTCAGATATCAAACATGAGTTTAAAGTCAACTTAAAGAAGATTGGCAAGCCCAGAGAAAATCTTTCTAAGCTTGTCAAAAAAAAATCAAAATCAAAAGTCAGTTATATAAATTAGGCAGAGAATCAGCACTTTTTGAATGTTATGAGTAATATTACAGAGAAATTCCGTCGAAATGTTCATACTTGAAAATTTGAATAGGTAAGCAATCTACCGTCGTCAGTGAGCAATAACATCTTGATAGTTAGTAATGGTAGGCTCGACAAACTTTTAAAGTATTTAAGGAATCCGTACTTTCCTATGTAAATGTGTATTGCACAGATAATAAGTAAGTGAAGCGATGTAAAAATTGTAGCGTGCGTCTGACAGCTCCCCACTGTAACCAGACTGCGGACTGACAGTATACAGCGTGGTTGCATATTTTATATTAAAATGTTTTTATTTCTCGTTTTTCCTAAAAGCTCCAAAGATGTTGGAGCTTTAAGAAAAAATAGTTATGAGTACTTAAATTTTATTTTAAACTTCGTGATTGAGCATTTAGAAATTACGCATGATTTAAATTAAATTGGTTTCGTCTTTGTATCTACTCAATTTACTCTTGCGCCAGTAAAAAATAAAGCACAGGCGAAGAAAACAATATGTTTTTAAATAAAATAAACATGACATCGCGCCAGTTATTCACGAAGGGTTATTCAGAGGTGTCCAGTTATGTTAATTACATAATGAGGTAAATAGCCAAAGGTGTATGACTGTAAATGAGCAAGAACAATCTTACGGCTTACTCCCAAAATCTCCAAATCAATTGTTCTCCAAACAATTTCACTCCATATATTGATTCCCAAGAGCTCCATAATTTTATTAGTTAAATAATGAAATACTAAAATTGTTCTCAGCGGCTCCAAACCAAACTGCGTAAGCTCAGCAAAACACTAATTGCTAACATTAATATGTTATAATTTCGTGGTAAATAGTAAAATTATAATAATATTAACAATAAAATAATATTGTAAAATTGAAAAGTATAATCTCACAATGCACTTTCTGTCATCACAAATTGACTTTATGTCACACAATATGAAGTTAAAGAATTCAAAATTACAGTCTTCTTATTTAAACCTTTTTATTGTAAATATATAATGTTTATGCATTTTGTACTTTAACATTTTTGGATCTCATGGGAAAGATTTTATTTATTATTATTATATTGCTTTTTAATTTGGAGCCGCCGGGAATAAAATTATGGAGCGCCTGGGGATAAGCCAATCTAACAAGGGTATGGGAATTGAAAACTGTACCATAATGTTAGAAAAAAGCTTGCGAATAACGATAAAAGTACCTATCACCTGCAGAGCACGATACAATTTTAATGAATCGCAGAGCGATCATTTTTTCACTAAATTTTAATTGCTGTTCTTTTTATATAGTGGCTATACTTTTTCGACATTTTCCAAACAACCTGTAACAAGTTGATCGAGATACAAATGTCCAGGTTCCCTTGACCTCCGCTGTATCAGTGATAGGGACAAAAATTGCAAAAGCTTTTAAAGATTTGAAGTCCACTTTAAATTGGTCAGCGTTTCGGTAGATTGAGCGTGAAAGTTATCAATTTTCTGACTATGACGTGCTAAATCTGTTCGATTTTTTTACGTGATTTTACAGATGATAGGGATAATAAACAGGCTTAATGTGAACTACCTTTTCAATTGGGGTACAGGCTTGTTGATCATTTTACCTACACATTTTTTTCGCTTGTATTGTGTTATAGGCGAACCTGACAAAAAATAAAAAAATAGGTTTATAATGAGTATTATAAGTATACCTGGAACGGATCGCAAAATTATTATACGAGAAAAAATGTCTGAATCACAGTATTAGATGGATTTTCAGTCTTATAAAAATCGGCACGACCGATACATTCCACAATCAGAATTGTATTCACATTTTGCAAATCAGCGTACATTTTTTTGACATCCACCAACATTTTCGAGCATGCACCCCCTACAGGGGGTCACGTGTCGCGATCATTAGAACCAGATGGTATAGGGTCGACCGTGTGTGAATAATAATCACAGGGGCGACTAATTGACGGGTAGCCGGGACTTGACAGACGCGGGTCTCTAACATGAACCGATGACTGTAGGTTTTTATATGGATACCTACAATTATTTGAGTGATGGTGGGTGGTGGAAATAGTTTTAGACATCTTTATCTTTAGATTTATATATTTTTTATTTATTATTATTTCTTATTTATATTTATTATATTTTTTTATTTGTATTTATTATTATTACTACCTTTTGCCAGCGGTTTCGCCCGCGTGGATATCCGAAAATATCGCACGGGAACTTAGTACCGCGGTTAAAATAATTCTATGTTAATTCAGGTTACAAACTATATGTTTGCCAAATTTCATCTAAATTTGTTCAGCCGTTTTTTGCGTGATTGCAGTAACAAACATCTAAACATACAAACTTTTACATTTATAATATACATAGTTGGAAGTAGGATAAGTGCAGTGAGGTTTCCTCACGATGTTTGCCAAAGGAACTTGAACTAAAAGGACTCTGTCTTATCTGTTTTAGTATATTTGTGTATTTATGTGTATTGATTAGGTATTATATTTAGCTATATATATTATATTTAAAGTTTTTAATAGGTATATGATATGTATGTATGTATATCCTTATATTTACATAAATTTATTTCACAGTTTTGGCTATTGCACCTACCACTGTCTGTCTCTGCATCACCCAAAGGTTGACGGGTAGAAAATGCCTACGGCATTAAGTCCGCCTCTGTACATTTTTGTGCATAAAGTATTAAATAAGTAAATAATAAAGGACATATGAATCGAAATCGCGTTGCGAACCTGTCTTGAGCAAGCGTGGTGATCAATACTCAAGCCTTCTCTGTATGAGGAGAGGCCTTTGCCCAGCAGTGGGACACAAAAAGACCGTTATTATTAATCCATCTTTTTCCAGAACTTGGTTTTACGATAGCTTTTATTTAAGTCTACAGGCAACGGAAGGAACACGGGTGGGTTTTATTCAGTAAAAGTCTGATACCCTTCCGCTCCGCCCAGAGCGGGAGAAATTACTTTATAATGCCCCACCCAAAAAAAATAAAGTATGTTTGTAACTTTTAAATAATATGGGATTTACCAGCACCGGGAACTGAATCCAGTGCTGGTTAGAATAATCATCTCACAATAACCTATTTGTCATGTCGATGAGAACTGCAAGAAGAGTCTGATATTTGATCATGCATGATGGAAAAGAGAGGTCCTTGAGATAATAACTCCACAAGCATATCCGTATTTTTCTATTCTCTTCTTAAGGCATACAATAGTCCTCGCGCACGTATGGGAGGAAAACGCCGGGGCGTAACTCCGCTGCCGCGAGAAATCGCGGCACAGCGGACGGAGCTCCGGCGGGATCTCATGGCGAGTACGGTTGTTGCGACAACCAGTGCTGGGCTTCCGCCTGACGCAGGTCCTCACCGGACACGGCAGCTTCGGGAGGTTCCTGTGTCGGATAAGGTGGGAGGAAACGCCCGAGTGTCACCACTGTGTGGATCGACCCGGAGGACATGGTGGAGGTCTGCCCGGCTTGGGCAGAGCACCGCCGTGTCCTCGTGGAGGCGATCGGCGGCAGAGATCTCTTGCGTCCGGCCCTGGTTCAGGCCATGGTACGGAGCGAGAGGGCATGGGCAGCCGTCACCTCCTTCTGCGAAGCAGTAATGCTCGCGAAGGAGGAGGCGGGACGGTTGAGGGAAAGGCAAATTTCGCGTCCTCTCGCCCCTTGCCGCCGCAGGAGACGTCCTGGGCGACGGGAATCCTGGGCGGATTTCCGGCCACCGTAGGCGCGGGCTTGCGGATGCTAAGGACCAGGCCAGTAGCACAAATGTCGGGGTCCACTAGGGCCGATGCCAGCCGGGATCGCGGGAAGGTACTTATGGGTCACCGAGGCCCCCGCAACACAGGCAACGGAAGGAATACGGGTGGGTTTTAGTCAGTAAGAGTCTGACACAACCTCCCGCTCCGCCCAGAGCGGGAGAATTTATTTGATGATTTCCCACACGAAAAAAAAGGCATACAATAAAATTGAAGCAACAGATAACTTGCATCGTCTAAACTTCTTTTATCTGGTCTGTGGACGGTGCAACTTTCATTGTTGGTTTAATTTACGGTATGCAACTGGCAATTAAATTGCACCGTTTAAATCTTTAGTTGGGAGGTCAGATGGAAGTAATTTCATCTTAAGACGCTGACAACACCTAAACCGCGGTCACTGTCAGATTGCATAGAAAAGAAAGAGAAGCACGATGACACAACGCTTGTAATTTATTGCAAAATATGAAGAAATTATCTATTTACTCAAAATTGAGTTGAGTAATCGAAAATAAAAAACAACCAAGATCTGCATTCTAATAAGACGTTCTTGTTATTAATTAAATACGTAACGTATGTTGATATTTAATACAGATATTTTGGATTAGAACTCAAGGTAAGAGGTTAGTTTAACGTTAGTTTATATCGAGATTTTTTTTTTCAAAACGTGTTTTGGTAACAACCAAGTTCTGGAAAATATGTTCAAAATTAACATATATTTATTCCGCTACCACAAACTATACAGATTTGGCAATTTTTTTTCTTAAGACAAGCCTATTTTGGTCAATTGGGTCTTGTCAGCGCCTTAAATACTGATATTCAGCTGCAAAATGAGAATAATTTGCAGTGAAAAATATATTCCTAATTACTTACCGAAGCGTGTCTCCAGTGTGCAATCACTATTAGTTTACAGCAATTAATTTGGAAGCAGTCGTTCCGAAGTTTTCGCCAATTAGACCAACTTCATACGATCGATTAGTAGATTTTAAAGGGCTGCAACACATGCGATAATAGCGGAGTTTCTAATTACATTAAATTGAAGTTGGTAACCTTGACAGCAATTAATTTAAAGAACGAACGTTCGGTTTCTTATAATTATATTATTGGTAGTAGATAGGTGATGTTCTTCAGTAATGTCAGGTAGTCTTATTTTACTTCGATGGTGCTAGTTTGTCATTTCTCAATTTGAGTTACCCGTTTTTTTTGGGTGGGAAATCATCAAATAACTTCCCCCGCTCTGGGCGGATAGGGAGGGTGTATCAGACTCTTACTGACTAAATCCCACCCGTATTCCTTCCGTTGCCTGTGTTACCAGAGGCCTCGGTAACCCTTTTGTACCTTCCCACGACCCCGGCAGGCATCGGCCCTAGTGGACCCCTACACTAGAGAGCGCGCGAAATGTAGGTCGCGTTATCGCTACAGTTTAGCCGCTATAGCCTTATGTAAACAAAGACGTCCTTTATGCCTGGAGGTTTTTATTTAGGTATTAATTTCTGTTTACGTTTTTATGTTGTCATTTTTATTTCTGCTTGAATATAATATAGTTTCTCTGTTTTGTTGGTATATTAGCGTGTGAGAACATATGACAAGTAATTTAATGTTTTGTGTTTCGTAGTGCTAATTACTTTCATACAATTTGTATAGAATCAAGTTTATATAACTAAACAGATAGGTGTGCTGCTGGGTTTGTTGCGCCACTTCTTCTTCCCAGCTAAAGCACTAGGAGGTGGTGAAGGGTGGGCGTTTTTGGGGGACTGTCTTATGTAATTTTGACGTTCGAAAAATGCTGATTGTCAGCCTAGTTTGAATAAATGACTTTTGATTTGATTTGGTTTGATTTGAATGCCTTAAATAATTTTATGTATATTTGTATTTATTGATTTATATTTTTGTAACACTTAAGGACTATTTTTGAATATATAGTTTTTATTTAAATGTCTTTGTCATATCTCCCGCACCTTTGGAAGGCGTACGAGGGGCCAAAGCCAACTCAGAGAGGCCCATAAGATGTTTTTAATTAAATGAGGCACCAACCGACGATGATCCCCATTCGCACTGTGCAAGTGCACCCAAGGACAACCCCCGGTTGGTGTAGGACTAATGCAGGATATGGAAACATATATTTTGAGCTATGGGGTTGGGTGGTTAAAGTGAACTGGTTATCTAGGACTTTGGAATGGCTATGTTTATAATTATTATTTTTGTGTGTTTACATAATCTCGAGACCATGGGGTCCCGGTCCTTTGGAAAGCGAACGAGGGGCCGACGCCAACAACCTTTATTATTGTTATAATTATCATCTCGGTAAGGTAAGGTATATATTTGAATGATTTCCGAGAATTTTATTAAACTCGCGGTAATCATTGTAATTTCGTTATTCGGATTTGATCGAGAATGTTCTACTCAAGGATCGTAACAGGTTCTGTAGTTTCTGCCTACTCCCATGGGAAAAAGGTCTACGTATGTTAAAATATTTTTGTCCCGCCGTAAGGAGAAAATATTTTTTGCTTAGAAGTAATTAACGACGAGTAGTGACTTCAGGCTATTTTCCGTCTATTTATCACATAATTACATTTAGAAGTTCATGTTCCTTAACGATCCATTCACACTATTCACAGGGAGTTAGTGTTTGCATTGATAATTGCCTACAACATACCTAGTGCAGTTAATTGGCTACAGCATACCTATACCTACAGCAATCTTAGAATTTATTTTGCAAAATATCTAAGTACAATGACAGATTTCGTCTATGTTCTATATTCTATTTTAGAGGGTTTTGTTTCCGCACTTAGTCCTTCAGATGAACCATTGTTGGGCACGCCACAATTGCGGCGATAAGTCCCCTCTTTGGAGGAATGCCTAGAGAGGCGCCACGGCGTCCTCACCTTCCGCCTGACGCAGGTCCTCACGGGACACGGCAGCTTCGGGTGGTTCCTGTGTCGGATAAGGCGGCAGGAAACGGCCGGGTGTCACCATTGTGTGGATCGCCCGGAGGACACGGTGGAGCATACGGTGGAGGTCTGCCCAGCTTGGGCAGAGCACCGCCGTGTCCTCGTGGAGGCGATCGGTGGCTGAGATCTCTCGCGTCCAGCCCTGGTTCAGGCCATGGTATGGAGCGAGATGGGCAGACGTCACCTCCTTCTGCGAAGCAGTAATGATCGCGTAGGAGGAGGCGGGACAGTTGAGGCAATGGCAAATTTTGCGCCCTCTCACCCCTAGTCACCGCAGGAGACGCCCAGGGCGTCGGGAATCCCGGGCGGATTTCCGGCCACCGTAGGCGCGGGCCTGCGGACGGTGAGCAATGGGTAGCTCACCGTCCGGTAAGGACTAGGCCCGGGTCGACGGTGCGTTGTGTTCCACGCACGTCTCAATGAGATGTCGTCAGCACAAGTGTTGGGGTCCACTAGGGCCGATGCCTGCCGGGGTCACGTGGAAGTTCGAAAGGGTTACCGAGGCCCCTGGCAACACAGGCAACGGGAGGAACACGGGTGGGTTTTAGTCAGTAAGAGTCTGACACACCATCCCTATCCGCCTAAAGCGGGAGAAGTTATTTGATAATTTCCCACCAAAAAAAAAAAAGGTGGACCATTGTGCGTGGGCCATGGCGGCCGTTTGATGGTTATTCCAACCAGCCCACCTCCCTCCAGAAGTTGATCACATCTCCTGGTCTGTCTACCTTGCAATTTTTAGAGATCTTTTTGGGCTGTGCTCAGGTCTTTCCTGGGCCACCAGACTAGTGAGCCGTATGTGATAATTGGCCGGAAGACCGTGGTGATTAGCCAGTAGGTAATCTTGGGGTTAATTCCCTAGTTCGTGCTGAGCAGTATTTTGCACTGTGGTTGGTATGTTTTGCCCAATTAAACTGTTTGTCCAAGCAGATGCCCAGGTGGTCCCAACGAATCGTGGTAGTTGTAATATTGGCAATTTCATCTTTGTGAAAATAATCAATTCGGTTTTTGTAGGGTTTACTGATAGTAGGTGCTTATTGCAGCAGTCCTCTAATATTTTTGAGGCTTGGTGCATAAGGTTGCATAGGGTTCTTTCGTGGGTGCCATTTATTATTATGGTTTTGTCATCCACGTAGCCTACGGTGAAGTAACCTTTATCTTTTGGTGTTTTGATGAGGTTGTCGATAACCAAGTTCCATAAAAGCGGCGAGAGGACGCCTCCTTGTGGGCAGCCCTTCACCACTATGGCCCTAGTAGTGTCGTTCACTGTGACTTGTACAGCTCTCAGTTTAAGCATGTTTGAGATCCAGCCACTTATGGTCGAGTCTATGCTATGTCTGTCAAGGGTCATGTTGATGCTATTGAACATGGTTTTATCAAAGGCGCCCTCGATGTCAATGAAGGCGACCAGTGCTGAGCATTTTTGGTCCACTGTGCATTCAATTTTGGAAACCACGCTGTGCAGCGCGGATTCTGTTGATCTGCCAGTGGTATACGCATGTTTGTAAAGGAGTTTGGCCCGAAGGGATCCGTCTCGGATGTGTCTATCGCAGAGTCTCTCGAGGGTCTTCAGTAGGAAAGATGTGACGCTTATAGGCCGGGTTTGGGTATGAAAATTACTTTCACTTCGCGCTATGCGAGGGGTATGTATCTGAGTGATAGCACTGAGATACATATAAGATACAAAAATAAAATAAGTACTAAGGTAATAGGTATTAAGGTACAAAAATAAAATAAAATAAGTTAACATTTCACATAGGTACATTGGATTTTGGGAAAAGGCTGCACAAATAGTGAAAAACCCAGCCTCCTAAACTAGGGGAACCCTGCGACCTAGGAGTCAACAATACAGCCAAATATTAATAACGATAATTGTTGACGCTGGTCTTGTCCTATGATAACCAGAGTTTAAAATTGTTAATTCATGATAAAATATTTAAGGGTATATTTTATTATGAACCATTTTAAATCATAAACATCTTATAAATCAAATGTGTCTGTCTATACACATTTTACTGCTGCAAAAGTTACGTACAGTAAACATGAAATTGTGATACCCAAATTTAGATTAACAAAAACAAGCAAATCATTTGTTATCAACAGTATCCGCTTTTATAACAAGTTGCCAAAGTCAGTTACAGAACTTAGCGATGGAAAGTTCAAAACCCACATCAAACGTGTCCTTATCAAAAACGCATATTATAAGATTAAAGACTACGTTGAAGACAAGGAAGTTTGGCAATAATTCCTTCTGCACATGTGGCTTCCCTGGTACACCAGAAACGGCATAACTATGGAAATATCTATTAACTGCTCCCAAATTACGATGTTTATTATTATTATTTTTTAGACATACATTTTTGACATTATAAACCTACAATTTATATTTCAGACTTAATATTATTAATATTATTTTACATGGATTCTTGTGTACGTTGTGAATGTGAGAACGTTGTAGGCTTAATAGACTAGATCTTTTTTTCTTTAGACCGTTTCCTTTTCTCTCTTTTTTTTGTTAAGTACTTTTCGACAGGCCTAAACTGTTCTCCCATACCTAATTTGTGTAATTTGAAAACATTGTAAAAGCCAATTATTTTTAAAAGAGTAACCGTGGAGTTTCTTGCCGGCTCTTCTCCATAGGAAACGACCAATTGGAACCGTGCACCTAGCTTCTGACGTTTCATAAGTGCCCATGTAGGTTTATGTGAAATAAAAATATTTTGATTTTGATTTTGATTTTGTACAAGGAAAGTATTTTTTTTAATAATTTTCATACTTACAGTGTTTATATTTTTTTTTTTCAAATAATTGGAACAAAGGCAAGAGGACATTCTTGACATTTAATGGGGTTAAAAACTTTCAGCTGGGTAAACAACCCGCTTTATCCTATGACCCGTACCACCCAACACCGGTCAAACCCGCTGTGTGAACATAACGCGGTACACGTGTCGACGTCATCAGTTTGTTACTGTAATTAACTGTTTGCGTCACTCGCAGTGCAACGGACTGCAGGACCACTGCGAGGGACAGGAAGGGTTGTGGCTAGAGAAGGTACAGATTGATGGAGGTACTCAATATATTTTTTTGAGTGTTATTGAGAGGGAAATATTATTTATTTAATCAAGTTTTTGGGAGCATTATGTTAAATAATAAACCTTACCGTTCCTTAGTTGGGATGAATTTATCCCGAAAACAAACTTAACATTGTAATTGTAAAACATGTTCTCCAGTACATCGATATACGCCACGGTCAATTTCAAATATAGATAATAGCAAAAAATAAAGAACAATGGCAGCCACCCATACATTAATTTAGCTGAGATTAAACTCTTGCGTCTTTAAATGAAAAATATCTTGTTAAACTCGGCGTCAATTTCTGAATTAGTTGGTGCAAGAATTTTTGTTCGAGAAAGCCGGAATTAATAGAAATTCAGTCGTGAACTTTTGTAGGTTATGTCAATGGTAATTTCAATTCGAGAAAGTTAAAAGGGCAATATTACATTAGTTTTTCCCTTACCCAGTTATTTTAGCATGCAATGCCTTGTAAAAGGTATAAATACTCTTTGGTAGGCCTTACCTTAGGTATACTTACTACATGACTGTGTACAATTATAGGACTGACTGACTGAGGCTGCCAGTCACCGTCAGCATTTTTTTAGGTATTGAAGCAATAGGATTATAATAGTATTCTGGGATTTTATAAATACTTGCTAACATTCAGATAAATAAGAATGTATAAAATCCTAGAATGCGTCTGGGTATGTTGAGTATGTTCATAACAATCAATAAAACAAGTTTATTTTTATATTAAGTAATGTTTATTCTTCGTCATCCTCTCTTATAATTATTTCATCCAGAAATTCTGCAGGTGCTGAAATATTTTGCTGATGTCTGGCCCATCCTAAATACCAGACTAGCGTCATGACATGAGCGCAACATCCTACTGTGCGCCGACCAACTAAGCAATTACAACAATACTCGCTGATTCCTGTCCTACCAGGAATATCATTTTCTATTAAAATATACACATAATATTGACCCCAGTCCGGGTCAAGTAAACATTAAAGAAAACGGAAAGAAAACAATCGAGAACAAATACACACGAAGAACAAGCGCAAGCGTCTGTGACATGAGTAATTAACCAAACCATTGTCAAAGTCAAACCAAGTTTTTTTTTTGGGATAATAGTCTTTTTACCCGTCATTAGTTGAAAGTAATTAATTTATTTTTATTTTTACACTACAATATGTTTACTTCCCTGCAAAGAACACTTCCACTTAGAAATAAACAGTATTGTTAATTCATTTACTCCATTTAATTATAATAACAAACAAAAACTGATTTTAATACAATAATGCTGTATGTACTTGCTGTCACTTGGCAGAAAAAAACTTTTCATTTCAAATATCTTTTTTATCCGGCTTTAACTAGTTAATGTGATACTTTGAAAAAACGTAGAAAAATAATAGAAATGCCTTCGTATATTAATTACTTTTAGACGCTCCAATAAATATCAGCTATGATTTCGCCATTGTTCTTTGAAGTGACGTTATACTCTACATAAGAGTGGGCCGTAATCCACCACGCGGGCCTATTGCGGGTTGGTAGATGTCACATATCTTCGAATTTTTGGTTCGTTTTGAGAGCAGTGGCGATGAAATAGATTAAAGTGCCTGTCCGAGTTCTAACCTACGCCCTACAACTTGTAAGTCGCGGCCGTTACCACTGCTCACTGCTCACAGCACAGCTGCTGACAGCAGTGGTGGCCCAGTGGTAACGGTCATTACCTGGAAAATTCTTAAAAATTCATTACCCGGGAAATTTCATCACCACTGCTGGGATACAGGCACCGAGAGGAGGCCTGTGTCCCAGCAGTGGGAACATTATAGGCTGATTATGTATTGTAGTGTGGTTTGAAAGAAAAAAGCGCTGTACGAGGCAATATAACATAATTTCAAGAGTAGAGTAAAAAAAAAATACAACGAAATTAAAAAAATTGAGATCAGATATGAATTTAATGGCTTGTCAACGACCTAAATGAAAAAAAAATTGCGGTTATCTGTGGTAGCTCCGGATGATTCGGCAGGGTGAGATGACGGCACGGCGCGATGGACCACGCTACGAAGGTCAGGAGCGTTACAACGTAGAGGACCTCTGCATGGTGGTGTGAGACGCTTTTGCTGAAGAGCTACGCGTTGCCTGGCGGTGTGATTGGATTTGGTCTGAGCGTGGAGATGGAAGGCCGCCCAACGTAGTACTCTAGGTGGTTTCCTTAAATAAAATGTTATGGTTAAAAAAAAATGGGATTACCAAGCCGGGACTTTCAAAATAAATAAATTACATACCACTGGAACGCGGGACTCGTGGCGAAACAACGCCTTCAACTGATGGAAACGTATGCCATTAAAACACTGCCGAGCAGAACGAATCTTCTAAAATAAAATTATGATTGGTAGATAACCAAAATTACAATATCCGAGGTTAAAAAATATGCAATACGTACCGAAAAATAAACAATGAATAATGCAGGACTGTTATATAAAAAAGGAAACGACTGATTTGGGAGTTTTTTTTTTCGAGACAGAATTAAAAATTACTTCACTGAAAAATAAACTGATCTCCACTCACACAGCCATCTTGTCAAAAATATCAGATTTTTTATACTAAAATTCGAACGTTAGACACATGTGTGCCAGTAGGGTTCCGCAAAAGAGGTTGAAATATGTAGTGTAAAGAAAGCAGGTCAAATACCAAAAAAAAAAACAAAAAAGAAAGAAAAAATAGAAGGTAAGAAAAGATGAAGATTGCTACCAAACCTAAAGACAAAGGTAACAATCAATCAAAAAAAATCAAATGAATGAATAAAATGGAGAGATACCTAAATAGCCTATACCCAAAAAGAAATTGGTTAAAATGACAAAGAAGTGCATACAGATAAAGAATAAGATCGAACGTCGAAACTAAGCGTTATCTGCGCATGCTTCAAGCGCGGCCGCCCATACCAATAATAACCAAATAGGATATAGTGCTATGTAAGATAAACTGTGGATGACTACGGCTGACGAAGGCTGACAAAAGCTAACCACGGCTGACTACGATGGAAGAAAAAGGTAAACGACAGTCAAGGTGACAAGTCTAAATCAAAAATGTGACTAGGTTGGGTAAGAACTGAAGTCGAGAAAAAAAAGGTACTTTGAAAGTTAGAAAAAGGAAACTCCCAAAGTAAAAACACGACTCAAGAATTCCGAGTACAACTAAGTCACATTTTATTCAACTAGTCAAAGGTGTGACTAAATCGATACAACTCAAAGTCGAAGATACGACTCAAAGTCTTTAAGAATATGACACAAAATTCCAAGAGATACAACTCGGAGTCTTTCAGAACTCCTAAGTCTAACATATAAAAGATTGTCAACTAAAAAATACTTGACAAAAGAAACCTGGAATCTTAAAAATGGGGACTCCCGGAAAAAAAAGGAACATGGAATCATAAATCAGGACTCCAAATTAAAAAAATGGGTCTTCAGTCAACACAGGACATCAGACAAAATGACACGACAAAAGTAGAAGAAAAAGAATCTACCACATGACCAGTCCGACTTTCAGCTAAAAATTAAAGGCTATCGAGTCTGACTATACGCATGGGAAGAGTCCGAAAAATCTTCTGGACCCTAAATCCTAACGGAGATCGCGTTATCGCATATAAAAAGCTGAGTATGGGTAAAATATATACAAGCTATATACATAACTTATTTTTGTTTCGTTGCAGTCGGGTTAAAATCAGAACTCAAAACCAATCTTCAATCAACTGCCCGACTGCAGTTGATTGAAGATTGGTTTTGAGTTCTGAAGAAATTAAACACGAATAACAAAAAACAAGAAATAAATAGGAGACAGTATTCGTAAAATATTAACCAAAAAGAAAATGTTATTGAGACAATTCATTGTTAAGTAATTTCAAAAATATCGACAAGATATTATCGAATATGTCCCATCACTAAATTAATTAATGAATGAATGAAATGCACCGACCCCAGCGTGGTTAAACCAGATTCGATTGCTCCAATGAACCCAAGGATTCGCACTAGTCCCTGGAGCCTCATGATTCATGGGACTACAGAGACTATTGCATATCAAAGAGTAGACCGGGGGGCGCGGTAATGGTCAGGAAGACGTGCCCTTAGGATAGGAAGGATTATTAGAGCCTACCGGATATGCATCCTTGAGCAAGCAATGGAATAGTGGAGAGACGGGTAATTTATCTATGGGACTTTTAACAACGTCGCTGCCAGGATGGCTCAGGTCCAGTTGCTTTCTCGACTCTTATCTGTGTCACTGCTATGTTGTACGTTGCTGTTTCCAATGTCTTCCTATGAGGTCTGGCTACTATCCGTTTCTGATTTCTTGTAAATCACGCTAGCAGCCTTCCTGATCTTATCTCGATCTTCGGCTGTGTCCATCCAAAAGTTGATTTCCATATCGAAGTACTTCATGTCCTGCTTTAGGTTGTCATTCCAGGTGTAAATAGGTCGGCCGACTTTCTTGGATTTGACCTTATACTGCATTACTGCATGTAACAGATGTGGTTCGCGGCACCTGTGCACATGTGCGAGATAGCACATCCTGTGGTTCTTGATGCGTTTGGTTACAGTTTTTTCCGTCCGAGATCTCATGCATTTTTTTTCTTTGGTTTATTCCTAGCGTGGTTAATCAAGTCTCTCATGATAACTCTCTCATACCTTCTCAATCTTGACCTGTTAGCTTTAGTGAATGCCGATACTTTCAAACCGTGTATCATACAGGGCACGATCGCCATTCGATACATGAGTCTGGCTAGTTCCCAATCCATCTTTGAGTTTGTTATGAATGGTAATAGTGATTTTGCGTTTCTAGTGGCCTGTTCGCAGCGTTTTTTAATTGTGCTTTTCCAGCTTAATGCAGATGTTATGTTTGTGCCTAGGTATTAAATTTCATCGACTGTAGGTAGATTTATTCCATTAATGGTCACATGGGCCGTTTTATTTGTAGCTATGGGGTCTCTAATTAGTATTTTTGTTATTGTTTCATTTATTTGGAGGCCGACACTGGCAAGTAGGGGTTTAATATGGTATACGATTTCTTCTAGCCGTTAAATGTCATCTGTAATGAAGATAAGGTCGTCCGCAAATGATAATACCAGAGGGAGTGAGATTGCACGATCCTGATCCAGTTTGATTAATTGAGTTTCCTCTTCAAGGGTTCTAAGGACCTCATCCATGACCATTGTAAAGAGACGAGGGGACAACGGGCAACCTTGTTTGAGTCCCTTTCCTTTGATGATCCAGCTGCTTTGCTGGTCACACCATTTTATGCATGGTCGTTCATTCATGCAAACTTTGATTATCCTGTTGGTTAGTGGTTTGTTAGTTCGTTGTATTAAAATATATCGCAGTGCGTTGAGGTCGACATGGTCAAAAGCTTTTTCTATGGCGAGAGCGAGTACATAAATCCTTTTTCCTCCCCGCCATTCTTCATCCAAGACCCTTTTAAGCATAAAGATGTGGTCATCTGTTGACCTATTGTTCAAAAAGGCAGCCTGGTAATTGCCTAATTCTTTTATTGTTTCATCTAATTTTTTAGTAAGTAGGATGCGTAAATTCTGTAACCCATATTACAGACCAATATGCGGCGATAGTCATTCGTAGCTTTAGGGTTACTGTTTTTTGGAATTGGTACCTGCACTATCTCTAACCACGTGTCAGGTACTTTGTTATTTGCCCAAGCTTTAATCATATGTTTGGTTACAGCTATCTGTAGTATTTGGGGCATCGCTTTGAATAGCTGGATTACAACTTGGTCTGTTCCTGGAGCTTTCCCGTTTCGCATGTTGTTAATGATTCCCGTCACGTCATCCAAAGTGGGTCCCATATTTTGTGCGTCTGTTATCTGCTTTGTTATATTAACCGTGGGTATGGGTGGGCCCTCGGATTTTTTTAGGATTTCCTCCCATTTGGTCATCGGAATAAACGCGGTTTTTTTTCGGCGTTTTGTTTGTAGTTTGTTGCTCCTGTAAAATAAGTAAAGTACTTGCATGCGTTTTGAAGGGTGTTTCTTTCCCAGCGCATTAAAGAAGGCCCTGCATGCTGTTTGTTCTTCTTGGTATTTGACCTTTTGAAGTATAGCCTGACATTCTTTTACTCAATTATGTCTATTTGGGTTAACCGGTTGCCTACTTTGTAAGAATTTAGCCTTTTGAAGGTTGGTAAGGGCTATCCGATGATCCCTGGAGTGAATCGGTTGAAAAATCAGGGTTTCCTGGGCAGCCGCTTTTAATACTTCAGTTATGGTACTCCATGGAATTTCGATGTTTTCATCCGTTGAATTGATTCCTATATTCCTAGTTTTTTGGTTATGCAATCTTAGTATTTTGTTTTGGTGAAAAATACAATGACATTTAAAAAATTGAGATCCGATATGAATTTGATGGCTTGTCAACTACCTAAATGATTGATTATAATCAACCCCCAGGTGCGTTGAAGACGCAGGTTATATGCAATATTATATTAGGTATGATAGCTCTGGATGGTGACTCGGCAGGGTGAGATGATGGCACGCCGCGATGGACCACGCTACGAAGCTCAGAATAGAATAGAATAGAATAGAATAGAATACTCTTTATTATGTACACCATAAAAATTACAGATACAAATGTTGAAATTTTACAAGGGGTGACACAATGCGCGGTCTTATCGCTAAAAGCGATCTTTTACAGACAACCGTTGGATGGATTAAAGGGGGAGGAGAGACGGGCTCAGGAGCGTTACAACGTAGAGGACCTCTGCGTGGTGGCGTGAGATGCTTTTGCTGAAGAGCTACGCGTTGCCAGGCGATGTGATTGGATTTGGTCTGAGCGTGGAGATGAAGGGCCACCCAACGTAGTACTCTAGGTGGTTTCCTTAAATAAAATGATATGGTTACAAAAAATGGGATTACCAAGCCGGGACTTTCAAAATAAATAAATTACATACCACTGGAACGTGGGATTCGTGGCGAAACAACGCCTTCAACTGATGGGAACGTACGCCATTAAACACTGCCGAGCAGGACGAATCTTCTAAAATAAAATTATGATTGGTAGATAGCCAAAATTACAATATCCGAGGTTAAAAAATATGCAATACGTACCGAAAAATAAACAATGAATAATGCAGGAGTGTTATATAAAAAAAGGAAACGACTGATTTGGAACTCCCAAATCAGTTAGATAAGTTACAAAAGCGTAATGTCTAATGTAACTGACCTGTTCATGACCTTTTACAAAATATTGCTTTTCATGGAGAAAAGCAGGGACGTTAATTGTTGAGGATGCTGGAGCTGATGGTAAAGTCACCATCAGTTCCACTTCACCATATGCATTGTGACGAGCATAAATTGCTTAGCAACCATATTAAAGTACCTAATCGAATCGAAACCCGTGAAATAATTATTATTTATTTATTTATTGAGCAAGGCACTCCAACGACATATTTACAAGGAAAGTAACAGTAGGTAATCACGGGTCTTCAATACTATGTAAATATATCTCTTATGCCTCATGCACAACATTCTTATAAAAAAGAACAACTATTCGATATATTTTTTTAATCTTTACAATATTAGCAATACAAATTTGATACTTACTTATGATGATGCTACTTAATAAGATGCTTATTAAATCGTTCCAGTAACCATCTGTGGTCTCCATCATCTTTCCGAGAACAAATGCAAGACTTACTATAAAAATACCCAAATCGCTTCGAAGTGTGCATATAACATCTGTAGTTTTCCCTCGATTTTTTTTACAAATACATACAATCTTCTTTATTTTTGGCCAATGTTTATGTGATGACCGCTAAAACAAAGATTGAAAGTCCTCATCAAAACTTTTTCTGAAGGGAACCACAAACCAAAACGTCATCTGTATATTCAGCGCATCCGTCGTTTGCTGAGCTTGCGGAACGTTCCCACCGCGTGCCTCGCAGCCCAGCGCCCGTCACCGCAGCTCCTCCATGCAACGTTGCCCGAACTCCTCGCCCCGTCTCGCTGACAGTGTCTACAGCCCTGGCGAAACCTTTACAAAAGGATTTCGCTAGCGTTACCGCGAGTGCCCCAGGCGCTTCAAGTATGCTGCTTATGCCAGATAAAGCGCCGAACAGACCAGATGCTGAGGGTTTCGTGACAGTGCAGAGGAAGCGCCGATCGCGACCAATCAAGAACCGCTGTGGCAAAGCACCTACACAACCAGAAGTTAGCTTGCGTGCCGCAAAGCCGAACACACCGGTGTACATATCCCGCCTACACTACACCACTAAGGCGGAGGACATCGTGGAGTACGTGCGCCAGAAGACCAGGTACTCGCCGAGGGTGCAGTTGCTGGAGTCACACCGCAACGTCAACTTCAAGGCGTTTGTGGTGCGAGTACCGAATTGTTATCTGTCCGTCGTCATGGAAGAGGACTTTTGGCCGCAGGACGTGGTGTTCCGTCGCTTCCGCGGACAAGTGCCACAAGTCAGCACAAGTACAAGCTAGTGAAGTGAAGTGCTACTAACATAGTTTTAAGCTATTTATTAACATTCTTTTCAAGTATATTAAAATATGTATGTTTTTAGGTTATGGTATTTTTTCTATGGGCCTGTGACGCCTGAAATAAATGGTATTATTATTATTATTATATTTTTTGTATTTGTTGATTTTTGCGCAGAATACATTTCGATAAAATTTATATGTATAAAAGAATCATCAAAATAAATTCATAATTGGCGGAGTAAACGCTGAACAAAAATATAGTCGAACCTCCTACTTTTTTTGAAGGCAGTTAAAAAAATTTTACTCTCAACACGAATCTATTCATTAAGTCGTCAAAAGCTATTTAAACATATTCCGTAAAAGATACCTAGTTCCAGTTATCTTCCATCGGTTTTCTTATTGTCTTCAATTTAGTTTAACTCTACACTGCACAATAAAACTGGATTAATAAAATTGTAGAAACAATATTCTAAATATTGTATTGTAGAAACTCTCAGCGAATCACGAGTGGAGGTAATATCCACGGCACATAGCACCAGAAACGCAATATCATGCAAATATTAAACTATAAAGAGCTCTCTGACGTACAGAACTGTTTGAGCGACTTTCATAACTTTATATTTTTTTTATATATTATTTTGGGGAAGATTATAAAGTGACCTTCTTGAAATTGTGATTATAATTGGCATCTACTGCAAATAAAAAAAATAAAAAATTTGTATTAACTATCACACGGTATCTTTATTTTTTTTGGGTGGGAAATCATCAAATAACTTCTCCCGCTCTGGGCGGAGCGGGAGGGTGTGTCAGACTCTTACTAACTAAAACCCGTATTCCTTCCGTTGCCTGTGTTGCCAGGGGCCTCGGTAACCTTTTAGTACCTTCCCGCGACCCCGGCAGGCATCGGCCCTAGTGTGAAGAGATGTTGTCAGCACAAGTGTAGGGGTCTACACTTGTGATGACAACATCTCTTTGAGGCGCGCGTGGAATACAACGCGCCATCAACCCGGGCCTGGTCCTTACCGGACAGTGAGCTACCGATTGCTCACCGTCCGCAAGCCCGCGCCTACGATAGCCGGAAATCCGCTCGGGATTGCCGACGCCCAGGGCGTCTCCTGTGGCGGCTAGGGGCGAGAGGGCGCGAAATTTGCCTTTCCCTCAACCGTCCCGCCTCCTCCTTCGCGAGCATTACCGCTTCGCAGAAGGAGATGACGGGTGCCCACGCCCTCTCGCTCCGTACCATGGCCTGAACCAGGGCCGGACGCGAGAGATCTCTGCCGCCAATCGCCTCCACGAGGAAACGGCGGTGCTCTGCCCAAGCCGGGCAGACCTCCACCGTATGCTCCACCGTGTCCTCCAGGCGATGCACACAGTGGTGACACCCGGGCATATTCTCTGCCTTATCCGATACAGGAAACTCCCGAAGCTGCCGTGTACGGTGAGGACCTGCGTCAGGCGGAAGGCGCAGAGCCGTCAGCTCCTGCGACCACTTGGCGCGAGGCACGTCCAGGCTGGACCCAGGGCATTGCCACGTTACATGGCCTCCCGGAACTACTCCGCCTCGTCGTTGATGTCAGCAGGCCTGTCCGGTTGTGACACCCATGCCTGCACGATCGAGGCTTCCAGGAGGAGCTGCCGGTCCAGCTACTTCAGTGCCCACCCTGGACCACTTGGGGCTCGTCGGACCGGCGCGTTCGAGGTCTAGGCGGAGACGTCAAACCGGATATACCGGTGATCGGAATAGGTCTCCACCCCCTCCATGACTCGCCAGTCAACTACACGCTGCGGCAAAGCGGGGCTAGTGAACCAGATGCCCACCACTGATTCACCCCGCATCCGCACACACGTGGGGACAGAACCCCGGTTTAGGACGACCGAGCCGGTCTCCAGAGCCCAGTCCTCCACCATCTTGCCCCGTGTGTATGGACACAAGAATTTGGCTTGGGGTTCCCGGTTCATGGGAACCGGGAACCCCAAGCCAAATTCTTGGCATTGAAGTCTCCGAGGACGAACACGGAGACAGGAACGGGGCGGGTATTTCGGCGTCAGGGAGGGAACCGAACCTGATGACGACGACTCTCAACTCCGCAAGGGAGTTGTAGAACTCGGCAAGGGCCATTATTGGCACTCCATGTCCAGCCCCCTCTTGAGCCCCCTTCCCAGCCCCCTGTGAGGGTCAGCGGTAGAGGCGGCAGCGGCGGTGGCAGTGGCGGCGGCTGCGGCGATGACGGCGGTGGTGGAGGGCTTGCCTCTGGCCCTGACTTTGGCGGGTGGGGTGCAGGCCCTGGCCCCCATCCGGTGCTCGGCTGGCTTGCCAGCTGCCACACATATGGCACAGTATGGTGGGGCGTTGCTCAAGCCGGCCTTGTGCCGGGCAGACCACAGAGGTAACAAAGACCGCTGCGGACCACCTCCGAGGTGCAATTAGTTCCCACGTGGTTGCCCACCTGGCAGCGGAAGCACGTCAGAGGTCTGGGTTCCAGCAGTTTAACCTGCGTGGAATCCCAGCCCACCAATAGCCGTTGGCCCTCCCCGGAAATTTTCGTGGCCGCCGACACGGGGTAGCTCACCTTGATGTTTCGCAACCCCGCGGAGTCAGGACGGATGGTGCCTGTCCTCACCTGCTCGGTAGAGTACCCTCCAGTCCTAACCACTGCGGCGACCACCTTTTCTTCCGTCACGGAGTCGTCCAGGCCAATGATGCGCATGCTAGCGCTGTTGGTGGGCCTGGACACTCGGTTCTCGTCCGCATTTAGGGACGGTCACACGGTATCTTGAGTCAATGATATCCATATATCTATAAATATAGGGGTCTATTAATAAAGACTGCATAAAGTTAAGAGACATTTAAATATAAAAAACCGGCCAAGTGCGTGTCGGATCACGCACAATGAAGGGGACTCCGTAGTTGGGATGAATTTGTCACATTGTAGTTGGAAAACATATTCTCTCATACATTTCAACTGCAAATGTAAGTTTGTACCAGTGCCTGATTTAGACTTCTGACAGCCTTAGGCTATATATGAATATGTCCTGCCTGCGCCTGCAGAACCTACGAATATACTTATCTACTACATTTCTATGAAACCCTTTCTTTTTCAAGATTTTATTTTACCAGTTTGTCTGCGTGATTAATACGTATGTATACCTATGCCAAATTACAGCTTTCTAGTACTCAGCGTCACTGAGCTACAGCGGGGACAGACAGACAGACGGACATGGCGCAACTTTATGGGTTCCTTGTTTAGTACGGAACCCTAAAAATTAAGTTTTAATATTTAAAGTAGTCGGTAGGTATCGCTGGAATATTATTTTAGAATTAATTTGAATTTGAAATTAATGTAAAGGCATTTAAAAAATCCAAGAATGTAGAACTGTAATAAATGAATAAAAATGCGAAAATAAAGTGAAAATCAACGTTAATTCTCAGCGCCCCCTCGGTCCCTGCGCCCTAGGCTCTAGCCTAAATGGCCTGTGGGTAAATCAGGCCCTGCTTTGTACGCACACTATTGAGAGATTTATCATAATATATTAAGACCATAGACTTCTTGTTAGTTTTATTTGTGTTCAAAAATTATTACTTTAAAATTAACATAAAAAAAAAATATATATCCTAACCTAAAACTGTTTACAAACTAAAATATAGCGTCGAAAAATTCCTCCGCATCGCTGTCGACTGTTAATGTACCCAAGAGACTGGCGGCATTGCCTCGTTGTATGGCAATGCTTAGCCTCTGGTTAAGATAAAAGCCAGCCCGTGTCACGGGAAATGTCAACCAGCCGTTTGGAGGTTTCGTTGAACAAACTATAAGCAGTCGGACCCCACGGCCCGAGGGTTTCAACCCTAAACGGCTCGAAAATATAATTACCGATAAGGTTATTGAACTTACGCCGTTGAGGTTGTCCGCAGCCGCAGTAGTACCACCAGCACTGCATGCCAAGCCAGGAACATGGGTTGGCGCAAGAGTATCAACCTTCGCCTCTTGCCATCGTCACGTGCCAAGCCATTGGGTATACAGCTGAAACGCCGACGGTGACAGGAGCTCGTCGGATGATGTCATTAATTCGTGCCGCGCTAAGCGACCCACACTTCAGCTGCAAAATAGGCCGTGGTGTCCGAGACTGTTTACAACTTCGCCACAGTGAGAGCGATGAGCAGAAAAACAAGGAGCTCCTAGACGCATGAAAGCAGCGAGGTGGAAAGTAGTGTCGTCGAAGAAAGTGCCTATGTCGACGACGGTAGTGCATGAAGCTACAGATGCGAGTCACTCCACTTACCCACAGCCAGCAGGCGCGCACTCTCCGAAGTAGTAGCAGACGTGTCAAGTAAATCGTTCTGTTCTACTCTGCAGAGCAGCTCATCCCGCCGTCTTTGGGAAGATGGATTTTTAGGTCGATCTGAATTCGGGCAAGCGAGTCTTAAGGCATTAAGGTCTTAAGGTGACGCTCGGCACATCAAAATTAACCAGTGTGGTGACTAGATTTTTTTCTCAGTATCATGGATCGAGGACATAAAAGCCGGTAAACTAACACTAGAAACTTGGCGGATGCCGAGGCCTCCCATACGAATGGGAAGAGTAGCTTGTGTTCAACCTTGGTTGTCCAAGTCCACATCTATCGAAGTTTATGTATTTATGCCGGATAATTTGGTCCATTTTGTCAAAAAGGTGAGTGAGCTTCCATAAATGGGAAGCTTTTTAGGGTTCCGGAGTAAACAAGGAACCCTTATAGTTTCGCCATGTCCGTCTGTCTGTCTGTCTGTCCCCGCTGTAGCTCAGAGTATTAGAAAGCTGTAATTTGGCATAGGTATACATATTAATCACGCCGACAAATTGGTAACATTAAATCTTGAAAAACATTTTTTTAGGGTACCTTGCTTTCACGTAATGTGGGGATAACATTTATTTTATTTGTTTATCCCATAGTGTGGGGTATACCCCACAAATAGTGTTATAACACTATTTCTCGATTCAAGCATTCGTTGCGTAATATTAAGCTTTAAAGTGCTAATTTTTGTTGGAATCAAGTGTATCCATGCATGGTTGTTTATGGACATGTGAAAATATTCGTGGCAGTAGTACACATAATACAATTAAAAGGAAAATTATCAAAACTAAGTAGGCTTTACAAGTTAACGAGTAATAGTCGACCGACTTAAATTTGCAGTTGGAGAATAATGTTCGTGACGCATATCGATGTACAGGAGAACATGTTTTTCAACTACAATGTTAGGTTTGTTTTTGTGATAAATTCATCCTATGTAATCCCATCTACGGACCCTTCATTGTGTTTGGTCCGACATTCACTTGGCAGGTTTTTTTTTTATAAATATGATTTCTGGGACTATTGCGATTTTAGGAACTGGCATATGTCTGTCAGTAGCAGTACTGACAGACATATGACAGTTCCCAAATTTAACGCAATAAAAATGTGAACTATACTTAAACTACTACTAGACGTAGTAGTTTAAGTATAGTTCACATTTCGAAAGGTTGAGATGAAGGCCAATGGAATGAAGTTCATATTTTAAGAATTGAAGGTAATTTAAAACAGTTTCTACTTCGTCTCCCAAGGTTTCATCATCAAGATACGAAACGTTAAGGCGCTGACAAGACCCAATTGGCCAAAATAGGCTTCTCTTAAGAAAAAAAATTGCCAAATCTATATAGTTTGTGGTAGCGGAAAAATTATATAGTTAATTTTGAAAATATTTCCCAGAACTTGGTTGTTACCAAAACAAGTTTTGAAAAAAAATCTCGATATAAACTAACGTTAAACTAACCTCTTACCTTGAGTTCTAATCCAAAATATCTGTATTAAATATCAATATACGTTACGTATTTATGTAATAACAAGAACGTCTTATTTGAATGCAGAACTTGGTTGTTTTTTTATTTTCTATTACTGAACTAAATTTTGAGTAAATAGATAATTGCTTCATATTTTTTTATTATATTCAAATTCCAAGCGTTGGGTCATCGCGCTTCTCTTTCTTTTCCATGCAATCTGACAGTGACCGCGGTTTAGGTGTTGTCAGCGTCTTAAGTTTGTGTCTTCTTATAGGTTTTCCTTTCTATAAGTATAGAACATTTTTCTGTATATTTTATTTTTATTTTAGTCTCAGTAGTTTTGGAGATAAGGGTAAATGGTACATTTTCAACAACTCATCATCTGCCTACCTTTTCCGAATTTCGTTGGGGTCAGCTTCCAGTCTAACCGGATGCAGCTGAATACCAGAATTTTACATTGAGCGACTGCCTATCTGACCTCCACAACCCGTTAATGGGTAATACGATATCCCTTGGTACGACTGGTTGTCAGACTTTCGGGCTTCTGACGACCCGTAACGACTGTCAATGATCCACGAATGACAGCCGGGACCAACGGCTTAACGTGCTGTCCAAGGCACGGGGTCTTGGTATGTAAAGATGGTCACCCATCTACGGACCGACCGCGGCAAGCGTAGCTTAACCTGATCGATTGATCCTGAAGATTGTGCGGCTGTTATTATTTAGCTACAAGCCCCTCAACACATTTACAACGACTATTTATTTTAAAATAATAATAATTTATATACATTTTTCATTTTATAATTTTGTTATAATTAAATACGTTATTAAGTACCTATCTCTTAGTTCTCAGACTATCAACCAGAATACATTGTGAGAAAACTGTTAAATTCAATATTTTTGTTTTTCTCACACCACCTAGATGTCAAGATTGAACAAATTAGCTATTTGTATTCGCAAACACTGTTTTTCTTCCTATTGTTTCTAAAATTTGATAATTCACACTTAATTACTAGCCCGGAACCGAAAAAAACATGTCTGACGTCATTCAAATGACTATTAGCATATTATAAAAATAAACGGGTCAAGTGCGTGCGTCAGACCACGCACAATGATGGGATTTAGTTGCGATGAATTTATCCCAAGAACAAAGATAGTTGTTGTAGTTGAAAAACATGTTCTCCCATACATTCCAACTGCAAATTTAAGTTTGTACGCATAATATTGAGAGATCTACCATGTTATTTTAAGACCATAGACTTCTTATACATTTTCCTGTAATCTATAGGGTGTATCAGAAAGGTGTGGTCAAATTTAAGGGTATGGTACAGACTATAGATGCTGGCGGGAAAAATTCCGAATCATTCCCGTCGAATACTTCGGAAGTATTCCGAAATATTCTGAAACTTTGGGAATATTTCAATTGTCAAAAAAAAACCGGGAAAATTGTATTAACCTATTAAAAGTCACTGTACTCAATTGAGTACAACATACTTTAATGGGTTAACAGTAATAAAAACAGAACGGATTTCAATAAAGTTCCGTCTTTATTGAAGTTGGTTCTATGTTCTAAGATTTTATTGAAGAGGTTGGTTTGAGGTGCTCCGGCTTCATTGAAGTTGGTTCTATCTTTTTACTTAAATATTTTTATCTCAACATTTGTTTATGTCACGTATACATATAGTGACTATAGTCCGTCTTATGAAAGCGCGACCTGAGAAAAAGAGGTTAAAAACAAAAATTTTGTATGTGGTATTACTAACTAGTAGGAGAATTATTTCTTGACACTTAAATTTTTTTTGTTTCCTACAATTGCGGCTGAATAATGTTGCCAATCAAATTTAAAAAAAAACTCCATGTCGCGCTTTCATTAGACGCACCCTAGTAATATTGTTCTAAAAACTGCATCAAAAGCGGTTTAACGCGAGATAATCGCGGACAAACATACACACCTACATACGGTTCAAACTCATGACCTCCTTTTTATTGAAGACAGTTAATATATATCAAAACCTACTCCTAAGTATAGCAAATAGGTACTTTTCTGAAAACCGCATCAAAACGTGTTTGCTTGCAAGGTTTGCCTTTATTTGTTTTTATTGACTTTTATACGCGATATGTAGATAAGTAGGTAATGATTAATACATATCTATGTGACTCGCGAATACTCGGGATGCGAACAGAAGAGCTATATACAAACTAATCAAAAACATAGGTATCCCTTTTTCAAAAAAACAAATCAAATATGCTCGGTGGTTTTTTATTCCACAACTAAGTACCTAACATTTAGAAAAAAGAGCATTTGCAAAAATAGCACAAAGAAATAAAAATCCTGTTAATCGCAGGATAACATATTTACCTATAAAAATATCAACATAATATATTACTTATACTTAATCAATCATATTTATAATAAAATAAACATTTATATTTTACTTATGTGCCACTGAAAAATAAATTCACCCACCACACAACAAAATAAACACGTTTATTCCTGAATAATTCGGTCGAAATATTCCGTGGAAACATTCGATTGCGGGGTATGAATCTTTCTCCGCGGGCGAAAACTTCCGGGGAGCATCTCCCCTCTTACCGCACCCCGCACCGCCATCGCCTGCATCACCGCTAACAAAGAGTTTCAAATAAATGTCACTAGATGGCACGACATTTATTGATCTATGATTAAAGTGTAATTTCAAAGTTTTTGTTGACTTTTATAAGGTTTATTCATACATAATCAACAAATAATAATCATAATCACACCAAATTATGTAACAATAAGCTCTTAGTACAAATTTCAAAGATGATTGGAATGCACAATTAATATTTATACCAGTAGATGGCGATGTATTAAATTTCAAAGGTTTTTTAAATTTTGTTTTGTTTAATAATATCACTGATAATAGGAGTAAGGAGTACGTAGCAGCAGTACAAAAGTACAGTGTGCTTTTAACGTCATCTATTCGGAATAAAAGTATAATGTAACCCTTCTTGCAAAGACGCTACTAACACCATCTATTGGGAACGAACGCGATTGATGTACAAAAATAGCTAGAATTGCCAGATGAAATCTGCTCTTTACGTCGGGACATTTCTTTGTATGGGATGAGGCATCTGTATGCTAGTATCGATGCAAAATACGATATTTCAGCAAAAAAAATAAAAATTTCAATAAAATTCATTTTGAATAATTCTGATCTAAAGAAACTTTCCCAGAAGTATTCCGGAATTATTCAGAATTTTTCAGAAGTTTTGCAACTATAGTACAGACCATCAAACTGAACAACTTTATCCATGGGATCAACCTTCAATACCCTTATTTTTCCCGTGGTGAAATGCTCATGAAAACCCTCCGTCTGGGAAGAACGGAGGATTATGTCAAACTCCTATCGACTAAAACCCTACTGTTTCTTCTAGTACCTACCATGAGTTGGGGGCCCGGGGGATATTTGTTCATTCGCCGCACCCCCAACTGGTATCAGCCGATCGCACGACCGCACGTCCTCCCATTAGGCACGCATTAATAATTCGTGCCACCTATGACTATTTGGAAGTCGAAGATTATGTGGGTTATAGTTGTTTTTTTTTGTCAATTTTAATCATGGTCTGGTCATTTATGCGGCCTACCCCAATGTTCTTTCTTTGGTATTGTTCGTCGCATCGTTGAGCTCCCTAAGTTCTGAGTTGAGGTGCACGATTACTGATAAATGCGTGCACTGACTGGACAGGTCTACTCAATCTGTGTGGTTCTTTCATCAAACGACCATTTCAGACACCAATATTTTTGGATTTGATTACATGACCTTCACATGATCTGACCAAAATTATGTCTGGATTTTAAAAGAGACTGTGACCTTTGCGTTTGTTTTGGCCTTTCTTCTCAGAGTAGTCAGATAGGAAACGTCGACCTCATCAAGTTTTATTTTAAAAATATTATTGACGTGTAAAAGTGTTAGTACAAGCCTACTTACAGAAATAAAAATCAACTATCATTTGGCTCTTTGAGCCTGACTGCTCGAGCACAACACAGCCCCAATTTCGCCGCCCGCAGATACATTCTTATGGTGATCCTTATGGCTCTGACGGAGCTCGATCCTTTGTGCTTCGAATTCCCGGGGAACTGGACACAAACCACGCACTAGCTCAACCTTCCACCAGCGATATAGGGACGTTAGGATTTTCGCGTCCATATCCAAGGGCATCGATCCGGGCAGGAGGGTTGCTGCCTGGTAGGAGTTTGTACGGTATCCCCTTATCACCCTAACAGCCATAGCTCTCTGCGGCTTTCGCAATATTGCGACATTGCGGGCGGCAGGGAGTCCGCCCGCACGGGAGTACAATACAGAGCCATGGATCTCATGACCCCCCCGTACAGCCTCCGGCAGGAGGCGTTGGCCCCCCCTCAAATTAGGTAGTAGTCGCGTAAGAGCAGCTGCAACGCTAATTAACCCGGGGACCAGCCGCTGAATGTGCGGCCCGAGGTCCCACTGGCAGTCCCAAGTACTTCGTCGTTGACTAAATGCCAAGGTGGCTTGTTCCAAGGCCTATGGAAACAGAGAGCCTCAGACTTTCAAAGCCACCTCGAGACCCAAACGCGGGATCATTCCAACGATCTGCGCAACCCCTGCCATGGCCAGTATGGCCGATTGCCGATGCGTTTGCCCCAGGGTCGTCACCAATGTGTCATCAGCGTAGCGGGTTACGTCGATGCCGTTGGGGTTTTATAGGTTGTTATCGGCTACTTTAGATATATCTGTTGTCTACCGCTGTTTTACAACTATACATCTGACGCACTTGCATCAGACAACTGTCAGTCTTTAGTATGCTGTCGCGTATGGATACTTCATATATACCTTTAGACTCTAAAGGTTTATACGCATTATCCATGCGTGCCTGTCCATTCGGGCATGATACTTGATGCACGACGTTAATCTAAGTGGGTAGGTTTGATTATGAGCAGAACAAGTGTCATGCCATGCAAATGTCGAACATATAGCGCGTTTTTTTTTGTTTTCTTCAACCAAAATCGTTTCATATTCTTACATTTGGCTCCAGTCCAAAATAAGTAGTAATAACAAAAGGCACTATTTGTTATTACTAATTATCAGCAATAATCACGTTTATATGTTTTATCAAAGCTCCATTATGGCTGTTTTGCAAAGAAGTGCGTAGAGTATGCTCGGACATGACGTCCTTCCAGATGGCCAATGTGTCGAGGGCTTAATATTCTAATTCGGCTACTAGTGCTACTTTTCTCTTAAGAGGTCATAATTGGAACTATTTTATTGGAACATTTCCGCCATCTTTTAATGTAATAATAATATATATACTGTTGACTACATAATAAAACATGCCATTCTTCTTTGATCACACCTTTCTGATACACCCTGTATAAGTATAGAACAATCCAATTTCCGTTTTTTTTTTTCAAAATTTTGGGCTCAATAGTTTCGGAGATAATACCACCCTTATCTCCGAAACTACTGAGCCGGTCAATTTTCAATTAAATAACTTTAAAACTATTTATTTTAAAATTATAATAAAGTACCTGAGATCCTACACGGTGCAATAGCAAACTTATTTTTTTTCTTATTTGCCTCCCTAAGGTGACCCCCTTATTCAAAATGTATTTATTTACGTTACACATCCGTGTTTGGGCCCCAGAAATTTCATATATGTACGAAGTATCAACTTAATCGGTCCATTAGATTTGGAGCAAATTGGCTGTGACAGACGGAAAGACAGACAGACATATACACGAGTAATCCTTTAAGGATTCCGTGTTTTCATTCGGACGTATGGAACCCTAAAAATGAATTAGTAACAAAACAGGCACGTCCCGTTTACCATAAATTACCCTAGCTTTAATGAAGTTTCACAAAATTATTTAAAAACGAATTACTCTCTAAGATTCATAAGCAACAAGCAATAACGAGTTTTTTGTTGCGAAATGTCGCACGCTATTTGTCCCAAGTATATTTTCTGTGAAGCCTCGCGCGACTAAGTGGCACGCCATAAGAAGGAATCGCCGTTACGCGATAATTCGTGTCGATGTGGGAGGGGGATTAACAAGTACCAATTAAGTATTAAGTATATATCAGCTATCTGAAATTCAGCCATCCAAAACTTTTTTTTTTGTTGTAAAAACACTAAACATATTACATTTTCAAAAATATCCATCGGCAAGTTTTCGTGTTCTAAGGTTAATTCAGAGGTCTGAATTGAGCAGTCACCTTTAATGCCTTGTAACTTTTTAAGAGTTTTACTAAAAATTCCAGAACCGGGCCTACAAAATCGTCTAATGTATGTACTAATAAATACTGGTCATTTATCATTATATCATTTATTTGCTACTTATAAGCGTTTAAATATGATACATGGCTCCTCAATCTATACGAAATTAAATGAAATGAAAATGTATATTTACAGGATAAACAATTTTATTTAACTTCATACTAACAATTTTTTTGTGGTATTTATACAAACAACAAAAGAAATACCCCCCTAGAATGGCCCTCTACGGGGCTCCTGTATGGGTGCGTTTTCCCGCCGCCGCCGTTAGCCCGCCAGTTGAGCGCGGCCCAAAGGGTCATGGCTATCCGGGTGGTCCGGGGATACCGCACGGTCTCCTGTGAGGCAGCGAGCTTCCTTACTGGATTGCCGCCGTGGGATCTGGAGGCAAAAGTCTTCGCGCACATATGGGAGTGGCGCGAGGAGGCGAAACGCCGGGGCGTAACTCCGCTGCCGCGAGAAATCGCGGCGCAGGGGACGGAGCTCCCGCGGGATCTCATGGCGACATGGAGAGTAAGGATGTCGCAACCCAGAGCTGGGCACGCCACGACTTCGACGATAAGTCCCCTCTTTGAGGAGTGGCTAGAGAGGCGCCACGGCGTCCTCACCTTCCGCCTGACGCAGGTTCTCACCGGACACGGCAGCTTCGGGAGGCCCCTGGAAATACAGGCAACGGAAGGAATACGGGTGGGTTTTAGTCATTAAGAGTCTGACACACCCTCCCGCTCCGCCCAGAGCGGGAGAAGTTATTTGATGATTTCCCACCCAAAAAAAAAAACTCATGTAATAAGTGGCGAACCTATTGCCATCAACCGGGCACAATCCAGACTCCGACTCCGGGCTGCTACTGAGATCTTCCTGACATAAAACACAATACCACTTTGCCCGACCTGGGAATCGAACCCAGGACCTCATGCTCAGCAGTAGCACTTGCGACTACTACACCAACAAAGCAGTCACTAGTACCAAGAAAGTGCGTTTAATGCTTCCAGTTGGTGCATCAATGACATTGAGCCCTGTGACCCTGAAGAATGGAGACGTCTGGATGGGTCGTGTAACAACCTACGACATCCAACCAGGGGGGCCACACATACACCCCTGTACCGGATGCTGCTAGCTGCTTATGGTAAAGGTAAAGGACCTCTCATTCTTGGACCATGAAGCGGAAATTGACAAATAATTGCTAGCTCCGCGTATATGCGATTGGTTTCGGAGTTCTAGATTACGGGAGTCACTTTCGCACATATGAATGCGGAAAATGTAGAGAGGAAAGTTTTGAATATGAATGTGGATGGCTAGAAGATAAGAATAGGGGTGAGTACTGAGATGACAACTAATAGAGAAGAAGAAGTTGCGCCGACCTCGAATAAATTGGGATAAGGGCACGAAAGTTAATTTCGCAGAGACCAAATACATACAGTATGGCGAATTATTTTGCGACAGGTTTTTTTGTGCATGGATGATTATTTTGTCGAGAATGAACGAAATACTTCGTTGTATGAACAACAAAACATAATGATGTACTATTAAACTGTATCAACATTTCATTTTTGAATACGTTAGGAGCTTAGCAGAATATTTAGCTATTTGCAACTGTTTCAGATTTTAAGCCAAGGAAATCAAAATCAGGCGATCTACCTCTTGTGAGGCGACTGCGTACAAGTTTTTTGTCAGAGGCTAAAGTTCCAGATCAACAATTTACAATACTAGCCACACATTTACTTGTCTTCGTGTCATCTGACATATCCAATCTTCATGATACAGGTATGTATGAGGTCTATTTCCTCTGTCTCGCTTGGCTAGCCGAGCGAGTCGAAAATAATATTAAAAATAAAATAAATAAAATTCATTTAATTCAGGCAAAATCCGTATATGTACTACGGATTTTGCCTGAATTAAATGAATTTTATTTATTTTAAAATTAAATAAAACTTCCCAATACTGACACAGACTACATAAAATAAAAATAAATGAATGAGTATGAGCAAAATGAAAAGGTCACATATTTAAATAAATATCAATGCAATTAAAATAAACGAAGATTTAATTTTGTATTTTGTGACCCTGAAAATTAAAATTTGTGTCTTTTAATACAAATTTTAAAATTTTGAATATATATTTAAAATTTAATTTTAGTTTTGATTAAGGTCACTCTTTGATTATGGACCTTGACATATATGTACAATGGCTTGCTTGAATTGTATTGTTTTATATTAAATTTCTCATTTTAATTTTTAAGATAAACGTGACCCTGACCAAGTTTATCGTAAAAATTAAATTTTAAAAATATATTATTATCTCCGACTCGGTGGGCTAGCCAAGCCAGAGAGACAACATAATAACTAATGAAATGATAATAATTGATTATAATCAGTTAATAATTATATTCCACTGTTCCACTTTTTACCCAAGGAGGAATATAACGAGCAATGGGATGGAATGACTGAATAGAAGAAACAAAGATTTATTAATGTTTCAGTAAACTACATACAGTGGACGCCCTATTGCTGTACCGCTAAAGGTAAAGACGATCACATGTGCGCCCCTGTAGAAGTGCCTGCTGACGACCCAGTCCATCGATTCACTGGTATCCGATGCCTCAACTTGACGAAACCTATGACTTTCCAGACAGTGGGATGTCGAAGGAAAGACACGCCTCCTGAGCGGGTATGTTCAATTTTCTTTTTGTTATTGATCGGCTCACGCTTGACCACTATTTCACTTGATTGTAAGTGATTATGTGGTTTCGTAATTATACAGACCTATGAAAGAAGTCCAACAGTCGAGAGCGTAAGGAAACCTGGAATTGTTTGCCAAAACGCCACGATCAAGAATAGTGTTCAATACTCGTTTTTATTTGTATGAGATGAAGTCTGCAGCGGGATGAGCACGGCCCTCTGTGACATGGCTTGATGATAAAATGTGTGACACATTTTATCACAGTTTGGGCGATAAAACCGTTTTATCTTAGGCAAAAAATAAAACGTCGCATGGCTGTGTGCGATAAAATTGATTGATATGTGACATAACTTCTTGACGTTTGGTTGGAACTCAATAAGTCATATAATTGCTAATTATAGGCACACCCATTTTAACTCAAATGTCACATTTTGACAGACGACTAAGAAAAATTTAACATTTTCGTTCGGAGGTGGTGATAAGATTAGAAAATGAAAAAAAAAATGGTAATTGCTGATAAAAAATGTTATGTATTTCAGCCTTAATAATATCCAATAGGTATCAATAGCCTACTGAACTCTGAAGTGTTTTTTAAACTAGAAACTACTCAAAAAAAAATTTCAGGAAGGATTGGAGTAATACCTTCTATAAGAGCACAAAATCCGAGAGCCATAAAACCCATAACTGAAAAGAGAAAAAAGTTGCACCATATTTCAGGATTTGACCCCTGACTGCGATACCAAAATTCTATAAATTATAATGCTTGTTTTTCTCTTTTCAGTTATGTGCTTTAGCAGTCGGGTTTTTTGTTTTTTTTTATATATTTTTTTTATTTAAAGCTTTTTAGTTTTATGAATATATTAAGACGATTCTAACGACACCTCATATGTTAAAATCCATCAAGCCGTTTGGGCTAAAGAGCGTGCCAAAAAAATAGACATACATACATACAAACATAGTCTCGAAAAACATTAACCCTCCTTCTGGGGCAGTCGGGTAAAAAAAAGACATTGGACAGCCTATGCTTACTAAACTAGTTACTATAATAAAGTAGTAGTATCAAAATATAATAAGTGTAAACGGGCAAACCTTATTTAGAGGATGCAAGTCCAAGCGCAGTTCATGACACAAATAAACCACCATAGACTGTTTCGGGCGGAAAATCCGTTGGAACTCTCAGGCCCGTATTATAGAACGTCACTCAATACTCAAGCACTACTTAAAACTAGATTCAAGCCATTTGATTGGTTAAAACTAGTTTTAAGTAATGATTGAGAATTGAGTGACGTTCTGTAATACGGAACTCAGTGTGGTAACTCGAACGCGTTATTTAGGAATCCGGAATGTTTCTCCGGAATATTTTCCTGCTTCAAGCGGCAAGAACATAATTATAATAACTTCTTAGTCATCTATCAAAGTGTGACATTTGTGACAAAATGGGTGCGCCCATATTAACAAATAAAACATTATGAGTCACATTTAAGACAAAACGGTTGTATCGCCGAAACTGTTATAAAATGTGTGACTCAAGCCATGTCACAGTAGGCCGTGCTCGCGTCGCAGTAAATAGTTTACACAAAAACCCGTTTACTCTGTCACACTACAGCAACAACAAAAAGTTGCGCTTCTAGAATATGTGACATAGTTGACCCGTGCTAGCATGACAAATTGTAAGAAATGTGACATTTCTTGTCACAAACGTTTTGAGTAAGTCCGTGCTAGCCCCACAGTCAATAAGTTGAGCGATAAAGGTAAAGTCTCGGTATGCATTATTTATAGAATTATAGATGGAAATATTTGTATCATTATTTTTTCAGATACTGTCAGCAACGCCTTTATTTGATTTGTCAACTGTTTATGGAAACATTCTCGATAAAGCATTAGAAGGGAGGAAACATGAAGGTGGACTGTTAAATTATGAAGTAGAAGATGGCAGAGTTTGGCCGCCACAGGACAAAAACAATCCCGATTGTATTATGAACCGAAAACCTCATGAGACAAGATGTCATAAGACGCGTAAGTCAACAACTAATTCCGACTTTACATTATTAAAAAATAATGTTTTAAGAATATGGCGTCCTTATTTACATTCTTATATTGCAAGCGTGCTTGAGCTCGACCTCTTTGATTGTATTGTACGCATACAAAACGCCTTTATGGCATCAAAATAAGTCATAGAATGAAAATGTTTGTTACTTTATTATCTCGTCTTAAAATTATTGTATACATAATATAGTCCACCAGTCTAATCCTATCCCAAACATGAATAATGTAAAAATCTGCCTTTATGTCAGCATCAGACGAAGTCAACTCATTAATAACAATTAACATAGTATCCATTTGGTTTTGGAGGCTTCACAATCACATAGCTGAGAGACTTGCCAAGATAAACCCTTGTTGGGACGACGAGAGACTATTTTATACCGCAAGAGATATCAATATAGCTATTGAGATGCAAATTCTTTTATACGAATTATTGCCTATGATGATGGGTACGTTAAATGATTTTCGGTAATAAAGATTGTAAAATAATAGTAGGTCCTCGTTCAAGAGTTAAATGACTTTCTTGTTAAAGTTAACTAACCGAAAATTCTAGGTATGTAATTCAGATCCTGGCAGTTAATAAATACGGTCTGCTATTAAAAAAAAAAAATAACTACAAGAAATTAATAATTTAAATAACGATTTAAATCTTTTCAGGCTATGACAATCTTGTCAACGATGCCGCGATGGAGTCTTGTATCCAGCGGGATTCAGAGATTTATATAACGAAACATTCTTGCCACAATAATCAATGGAATTTCCTCTAGCCCTACGGTGGTTACATAAAATGCAAGAAGGTACATTGAAGTAAGTATAAAGAAGAAAGACACGTACAGTTATAGCTACCAGAATTGAGCACAATTTACTGAAACTCAAGAAGACTGTGAACCATTAGTTTATGATGCATAACATCAGAACTTCAAAGTAGACAAAATGTAAACTTATCTTTTTCCACAACTTAGGAATCAATAAATGTACAGTAGACACAAAACTCAATGAGTATGAATTACAATATTAATACAGCTGTCAGTAGTAGTGCCTAGTCTTTACTTGAAAAATTATAATTGTAATTTTATCAGTAAATTTATGTAAATAGAGCAATGGAATAGAGTGCCGGGGTTGATTCATAGATGATGACCATCTTTATATACCGAGACTCCTTCGTGACTCGGAAGGCATGTTAAGTCGTTGGTCACGGTTGTCATTCGTGGTTCTTTGACAGTCGTTAAGGGTCGTCAGAAGCCCAAAAGTCAGAAAACCAGTTTTACCAAGGGGTATCATATTACCCAGTTACTGGATTGTAGGAGATCAGATAGGCAGTCGCTTCATGTAAAATACTGGTATTCAACTGCATCTGGAAGCCGACCACAACATAGTTGGGAAAAGGACAGGCAGATTGATTGATTGAGTGACTTCAGAATAAAATGGCATACAGTCACCTTCTATATTCTTAAGAAGTTGACTCTAACAAAGGTGGACAGCATTCAAGAATTGAATAGGATAGATGCTGTCACTAGATGCTGTCACTAATGATGCTATTTCCATAGTCAAGAGAACAATTTTTTTCTTTCTTTTTCAGAATGTTTGATGCCGATGGTAGCTACGTAAAGAAGGTTGATCTAGTCAACCTTACCGTAAGAACGGGTTATTTAGCTGTAGATAATAACATAGATTACCTAACACAAGGGAGTTTTAGACAAGCTAGTGCCAAGATTGATGACAATATTGTGGATCCTAATGTAAGTATATCTTCGGTTGTTTTAAAGCAATTAGATGAAGATGAAATCTTGTTAGCATCGAAGGAAGATAGCTCTGAATTTAGTAAACTAGACCGTTTGGTATTTCCCGCATGATTTCAAGAGCTTACATCAGTAAGATCATAGTTCATTTGTTGCGTTTTTTTTTTTAATTATTTCTACTTATTTTTTTTTCTGTTGTTAGCCTATATTGTTTCGCACCACTAGGCAAATACTTAATATTTTGCGATCTCTGAATATCTACTTAATACAAATCTTTTTACTGCCAGACAATGCATATCCTGAACAGTGTGTGTAGAAGCATAAAATGTCCTCCGTTCCAGTTTATAACGAAAATGAGCACTAAGGAAGGATTTTAGAAAATTAAGTCCCTAACTAAGTTAAATAGGGGATGAATGTTTTTATGGAAGTTTGTAATTTTAGCCGATGGGAACCCATTGGGCGCATGTGTCTTGATAATTTTGCATACAATATTTTACAATGACATAAGCAATGTGGACAATAACAACGTTGACTTATTTCAGATGGCTGAGAAAGTACTAGGACTAATCCAACCATCGCAGGACGTTTTCTCAAATGATCTGGCTAAGAATCGCCTCATGTTTATGCAGCCTTACGTGAAATATTTAGAGCACTTTTTCGGAAGAAAAATTACATGTTTCGATGATCTAGTAGAGTTCTTCGAACCAGAGGTAAGACGATAAACTATAACTAGGTGTCTAACTACAACCGATAAAATCACTAACTTAAGGGTGACCCAATGCATTGTATATCAACATAATATTATATTCAGAATTGGGTTATAACGGAAGTTCGCCTCCGCCTCCGCAAATGCGGAACTTCGTAAGAAATCATACCTCCGTAGTGACATTCGCCTCCGCAAGTTTTTAACGAAGTTAGTTATCTAATATAAAAAAATCGGCTCCAAATAAGCGAAGCTTCTTTAAAGTGGTGGAGATATAATTGGAAGAGTCACGTTTTTGCTCCCATGACACCGGCGCCGCCAGGTTCAGGGGGTCTACTCTCTAAGTTTGCAATAAAGATACGGACTCATCTGAAAGTAGTTGATCCGTCAAACAAATTTTCTGGCGGGCAAATTCACATCGAGATTAGGGACAGCTGTTGCCACACGTAGGATACGTGTTGTCATTCATTCTTATTTCGGGCCCAGAACTAAAGTTATGTCCGTAAGAGATAAGGAGTAGTAAGCGCCCCTAACGTCGGCCAAACCCATCCCAATGTCGGCCAAAGTTAGGGGCGTTGTCCGTTGTCGTGCTTAGGGAGTAGATCTCCAGTACCAAGAGAGTAACTGTTTGGCCTTGGCCGATTTAATTTAAGAACTACTAAGAAATCGCGTAGAAGGTCACAAAGCTGCAAAACTGTATTTCCAAGTTTGCCCCTTCGGGCCACCAATAGCTAGTTTTTTTCTTTAATAAATGTTTTGTTACGCCTTCGTAACCGCCTTCGCTCAACAGCCTCTGTTACATTTCTAATTCAGAACACATCGAAATAGTAATCGGTAACTCCCCGTTGTCTCCGAATAGGAGACGCACTCCCGAACCCTTCAGTCCCCGTCGTCTCCGAATAGGTATCAGTAGCCACGCGGTTTGCAACTCTATTATAACGCAATAAGGTTCGGGTTCGGGTTCGGGTTCGGGGCGCGAGGGATCTTGACTTCATTGGACAGCGGCGCGCAAGCGAGACAGTGTAAAATAGTACGAAATTGAAGTTCATCCCTTAATTAAGTTTTTATACCTACTGCAAACAGCGGTTCCTATCTGAAGACCATTAACATCTGCGATTGAAAAATATACTAATGTTCGCAAACATTAGTATATTTTTCAATAGTAGTTCGTTAAAATTTCCATCTTCATTACTTTTACAGATATTGGAAAAGCTGTCTGAACTATACGAGTCTGTAGAAGACATTGATCTTTTAGCAGCCATGTGGGTAGAAAAGTCAATAGAAGGTGGTCGAGTGCCTCAAATGTTTTATAGTTTCATTGTAGAACAGCTGATACGGACCATGCAGTCTGATAGACACTGGTATGAGAGGCCGAACAGACCTCATGCTTTCACGAGGGGTGAGAATTGTTTGTGTATTTAACTTATTGCATTATCTTACCTATAGTTATTGGTGAAAATTAAGATGTTCTTTTAATAAAGAATACGCTAATATTTATTACGGTGTTATCATTGTCATTGACAGCTTTCTTCATTCCATTGCTGAGTTTAGACTTCATCATCTATGTCATCAATTTATGTAATGTCTCTTCTGTTCTGCAGCCCAACTGCAAGAAATAAGAAAGGCGTCGATAGCTAGACTTTTATGTGACGTTGGTGATTCTGTCACTCACATACAACCGCAAGCATTCCAGAGGATTAGACCAGGGTTAGTAATTAAATTAGTTTTACTTTTGCCCCCCCCCCCCCCCGCTATGTTATTCACCTAGCTACTTCATCCTTCTAATATAAAACCTGGTAGTTTTAAACTAGTATGGTAATATTTAAACATTTCAAAATGGACGTATTTATTACCTTTGCGGATGACACTGTGATTCTTTTCAATGCGGACTCATGCGAAGAACTTTATAACCACGCTCAAGTCGGGTTTAATACTGTAAATGATTGGCTGAGAACTAACATACTCACTTTAAATTCCAGTAAAACCAAGTATATCGCTTTTACTTTAAGGAACAGTTCGCAGTCATCTCTCCAACCATTCTCCATTCTCGCTCACACCTGTTCATCCCCTCATAACAGTGATTGTTCTTGTTTTAAGTTGCAGAAAGTCAACGATATTAAGTACTTGGGGGTCACCTTGGATTCTAAATTAATAAATTGTCTCCCTACCAGAATACGGAAGTTTGTCTTCGAGGTTAAAAATCTTCAGGATATTCTTAACTCCAAGCAACTACTATTTGCTTATTGTGCATAGTGCCAATCGCTCCTGACATATTGTATCACTTCATGGGGAGGAACGTTTAAAACTAACCTTTAAGTACTTGAAAAGGCTTAAAGGGCAGTCAGTAAAGTTGTATTATTCCTTCTTTTCCGTCATCCCACTGTAAAAGTTTATAAGTCCTTTAAAGTCCTCTCAATTCGGCAGCATTTTATTCTCCATGTTGTTTCAAAACAACGATCTCTTATTCCTGTTTTATACACCCATCAAAATTCTGACATGAGAAGCAGAAGATGGAATGTATGCCAACCTAAATCAGTAAAAACCAAATTTGCCTGTAATTTCTTCTCTTTTCTTGGCCCATTTCTATACAACAGACTGAATGATTTACTTTCAATTCATACCCTGAACAAAACAAGTTTTAAAAGAAAAATAACGGACTGGCTTATCACCTTAGATTATACCCAAATTGAAGATCTTTTCAAAACCATATCGTAACATAATGTTCCCTTTGCAATGCACAATTACCCCACACCACACGCACGCACTCCACATTGCACACACCACATACTCGTACATTCACTTACATCTTCCCTTGCATGTATCCTTAATTACTTTATTTTCACTATTTTTATTTTTGTAAATCAATTTTTATGAACAATATTGCAACATTATGAGTAACAACAGTGCAACAGTATGAGATTTTTATTTGTATAATATTCTATGCGAATCATACCGTCTCCAGTACAACAATAAAAAGGAAAACTCTGTTTTAAGGGTCTGGTGACCTGAAATACAGGTTTTGTAAAAAACTTAGTTTGGGAACCAGTCTTCCACAAATCTATGTATATAAAAATCAATTGCTGTTCGTTTGTCTCGCTAAAACTCGAGAACGGCTGGGCCGATTTAGCTGATTTTGGTTTTGAAAGGGTAGGCAGGGTAGGCAAGGTAGGCAGGGTAGGTAGGGTAGGTAGGGTAGGTACTTAGTGATACCCGTGCGAAGCCGGGCCGGGTAAAGCTAGTTAATTATAAGATTGTATCTGTAGACTTTTTACTGACATTCTCTGTAATTTGTGGTAAGATATCAATAAATTATTATTAAATATTCGGTTAAAATTTATATTATTAAATTTCGTTTTAAATATGCTTGAAATAGCCGGATTATACCTAGAAGTTCCAGTTCTAGGTATATTCCGGCTATTTCTTAAAGATTCATCAAACCACACAATTATTTGCTGGTCTGCAACGTTATCTGTACATATTAAATACCTATAATAAAAAAGTAACGACGTCAAAGCTGTAAATTTAATATTTGGGTACTTTTAACCGCGGGTGAAGCCGCGAGGAAAAGCTAGTTATTTTATATTGGAAACCAGCCGGTCGCCGCGGGTTCAAAATAATGATAAATAATAATTGATTTTATTTCTGTAAGTTTTTTAATACTCGTACAAACACTTTTACACGTCAATCATATTTTAAAAACTAGACGAGGTCGGCGTTTCCTATCTGACTGCTCTCTAAGAAAAGCCAAAAAATTCAGAGGCCACAGTCTCTTTTAAAGTCCAGACATACTTTTGGTCCGATCATGAAGACCATGTAGATTGGTGTCTGAAATTATCTCTTGAGGAAAGAACCACACAGATTGAGTGTGCTTGTCGAGTCAGTCGTGCATTCGTCAGTAATCATGCAGCACAACTCAGGTAGAGTGCATAAATTACTGAAACTGCCAGACCATGATTAAAACTGAGAAAAAAAGGAATGACCCACATAGTCTTCACATTCACAATAATTGAAATAATATAATACAATAACACTAGTGACAGTTTGTTTGGATTCATCAGTACAATGCGGCTTCATGATGGGTCTTTTTAACGTCCGACGAAAAAGTATAAGTAATTTGTTATTAGTTTTTACACCCTACATTTGTATTACATTCAGCAGGTCATTTGCCAGTACAGCAAATGTTTGAGGCAATAGACTATGCAGGTCGCTAGTGAGACCCGGCCCTAGGATATAAAAAATATAGTTTGAACACAAACACCATTGTTCATACAAATTAATTACCTGACTTAATATTTGCAAGTTTATTGTTTAAAAGAAAATATAATAACATATGTGTCATACATAAATTAATATATTTCTATGTAAACAAAATGCTTTGTAGAACACTGCAGACAGCATTCAATGACAACAAAATGCAACACATAATATTTGCAGCTGTTTGTTACATCAACAATCCTTTTATTTGTTTTGCTATAATATTACTAAACAATTAAATAATGTGCAATAATATATAAGCCTGTAGCGACAGAAAATGTAAACATTTTTGTTGCATTTGCGTCTAAGGAGAGTGATGAAGTTAAAAAATGATTCATAATATAATAATTATTGTAGTGTTATCATTTTGTATGCAACTGAGTAATGCGTTAGTTTTTGACTATTATACTGGTAAAATAGCATCGAAGCAGCTTATAGCTTATTACAAATCCAAAGGCATTTTAAAGTAAGTATAATAACTTATATGAACAATTAATAAATCACTAATCAGCCTCATTGTTCAAGTGGTCGCAAGCGCGTCAGCTGAGCATTAGGTCCTGGGGCAATGTGTTGTTGGGTTTTTCTAAGAATAATTTCTCAGTAGTAGCACATACTCTGGGTTTATGCCAGGATGATGGCAATAGGTCGTAATACATCGCAAAATGTTGACGCAATAATAGATACCCATACGCCTATCCCTTCGGGGAGAACAGGAAATGTATGTTGTGCTATATTGTGATATTATGTCATGCTAAGTATATTTGTTATTTTTTTTTCTTATAATTAAAAAAGAATTGAAAGTAACAATGAAAGTTTGTAGCAAAGTGTTTGTTATTTCTAGTGTTTGTACGACTGAAATCGAACCATGCTGCGCTACGGAGAGAAGACGTGTGGATGGTTCCTGCAACTGCTTGAATAGCCCAACTAAAGGCACCTACTTCGTACCACTCACAAGAGTACTGCCTGCTTTGTACTATAATGGTAATACACACAATAGTAACTGTACGCCATATTTATGAGAATGCTTTTGTTACACAGTGGTGCCGATTCTCTTATTCACAAACTAAAGCAAATTTAAGTTTAGTGCATCTTTTCCTTTCTATTTCATTAAAAAGAGGACAGAAGATAAATTTTCACTGAGTCCTGTCAAATTAATCAGCGCTTGTAACTACTCCATACAAATTTAGACGTGATTAAAAACTTGCCTACTAAAAATGCGTCAATTTACGTCAAGCGCTGATTAATTTAACAGGACTAAACTAAAATTTATCTTCTGTCCTTTTCTTAATGAAATAGAAAGAAAAAGATACACTGAACTTAAATTTAGTTTAGTTTGTGAACAAGGAAATCGGCACCATTGACGTGAAAAATATCCTACAATGCGTAATTTTTTTTTGGGTAGGAAATTATCAAATAACTTCTCTGGGCGGACTGGGAGGGTGTGTCAGATTCTTACTGACTAAAACCATGCACCATGTTACTTGAACGAGTACTTGCGGTCAGAATACGTGTATTGTATTTTGAAATGTACCTCATTCACCTTGTAAATATGCACACTAATTAAATTTCTTTTTAAGAGCAGTGGTGGCCCAGTGGTAACTGCTGTTATTTACGAGTTGTAGGTCGTAGGTTCGAACCCAGACAGGCGCTTTACTTTGTGTAAATTATTTCATCACCACTGCTCTCCAAACGGTGAAGCAAAACATCGTGATGAAACCGGCATGTCCTAGAACCAAAAAATAAAAAACATGTGACATCTACCAACCCGCACTGGGCCCGCCTGGTGGATTACAGCCCACTCCCTCTCGATGAGAGGAGGCCTGTGTCCCACAAGTGGGAACAAGTGGGCCTGATTATGCTTATTATGCTAATTACATTTCTGTATGTGTATGGAACGAAGTTCCAAAAATTACAGGAAAAAACGGTTTTAATGAGAAGTGCTGGTCTTATCGAATGTAATTGATTTATCTACAGCTTTAATTAAAAAAAAAAAAACTAAAGAGGTGTAGCAGGACACTCGGTTGGAACGAAGTTCCTTTTGCTTTTGCATACTTTAAGAATGAGAGCTAGACCAAAAAAAGTGTAACATTACGACACTTTTGTTACGTAAAAACGTGCCCCTCATTCGCCAGGTATGCAACGTGTGATAAGGAACCTTGTTCTTGAAATAAGCTCATAATTCTTTCCAAAATAGAAATATATTATTAATTTACAGGTTCTTATGCCAGAAAAGCTGAGTCTGGTAAAGAGCTATTATGGCCCAGAATCATTAGAAGAGTTCTGCTTGCTGAAGGTAAAGCGAGTGATTGCCACTTCACTCAGTCTATGACTAGTTATGGGATCTTTATGTTTGCTGACATCGCATCTATACATGATATTCGTAAGTATCTTATATTATGACAGAATCTTATCTATAAACGTTAAACTCAAACTGAAACTGAAACCATTTATTAATAAACCATTTACTTGAATTTTCAAAGAGTCGGTTAGTCAGAAATATGAAGCTAGTTGCCCATTCCGAAGCGTAGTAGGTACCTATGGAGAAGGGCAATGGGGAAATGCAACAGGGAGACGGGAATGTGTCTAAGACCCTGACTAGATGAGGTGATCTGCGCGCGAGTCCACTCGCGCGCTTCAATTTCTATTCCGTCCAGATATCTCGTTTAAAGCGCGTAAAACGCGCGTTCCTACGCTACGCCTAGCGTGTATAACTGGCAGGGATACCTCCGGATTCCCTGCCAATTATAAACATGGACAGATACAGATTCTTTTTAAAACTTCGTCAAAAAAAAGTTCCGTATCGGAGTTATCACGCTCCATTTCGAACCAAAAATACGTCCACTCGCCACGGAATTGCGCGTAGTACTGGACGCAGCAATGGCGCCCGAGTGTCTCAACTCGCGCGGCGCTCGCGTGTAAAACGAGCGAGTCGAGAGTCCCGCTCATTGCAAGCGTTTTACGCGTGAGTGAGGAAACGCGCGGTAGCATCTGGAAGGGAGCTCCTCGCGCGAGTGTCCGGGAGCTCCACGCGCGAGTGTCCGGGAGCTCCACGCGCGAGTGTCCGGGAGCTCCACGCGCGAGTGTCTACGCGCGAGCTGGACAGACTCTAAGTAAAATCATGTGCCAAGTAACGTTATTAGATCTCGAAATCGGTAGCTCACTGTCTGTTTTAGTTAGAAGCAACAATTCTACCTTTGCCCTCTACGTAACATTAGAACCTGAATTTGTTTCCAGAATCTTTTCAAAAGCTGCGTTAGTCCAGAGAAACGAGCAAAAATCAAGTTCATTTTATTAAGAATTGTTGTTCAACAGTGGACACCTAACAGCGCGCTTTTATTTAGGCATTAATTTAGGTGTCGCGTAACTTTAGTGAAAACTGGCATTTCATCACGGGCAATCATTCCATGATTTTAAGTGACATCTAATTTTTTCAATTCTATTTTAAGTGCATTTCCTGGTAAATAAAACTGATTGCTGTACAAAAAAGGGTAAGAAGGATTATATGTGTACCTCAAATTTTGTGGCCAAAGAAGATTCTTTAAATAGACTGGGTGGCATCAATTGCTTGAACTTGACCAGGCCGTTGACGCACCAATTCTTTGGATGCACTAACGATTCGATACCTTCCCCAGTAAGTATTTTTAAATTTTACACTGATTTAAATTTATTTTTATAGTCATAACTAGTTAGGGATCCGTACCCAAAGGGTAAAACCGGGACCCTATTACTAAAACTCTGCTGTCTGTCTGTCCGTCTGTCTATCCATCTGTCACCAGGCTGTATCTCATGAACCGTGATAGTTAGACAGTTGAAATTTTCACAGATGATGTATCTCTGTTGCCGCTATAACAAAAAATACTAAAAAACAGAATATCATAAATATTTAAGGGGCTCCCATACAACAGACATTTTTTTTTCCGTACGGAACCCTTCGTGCGCGAGTCCGACTCGCATTTGGCTGTTTTTTTTTTTACTTATCTATACTAATAGTATAAAGAGGTAAAATTTGTTTGTTTGTAAGTTTGTATGTCCCCTATATAATCTCTGAAACTACAAGTAAGATTTTAAAAAAATGTGTTCGTATGTTTGTATTTGATAGCCCAATTCTTGAGGAAGGTTATAAGTTCGCTAAGCGAAAACGAAGTAATAGCGCGGGCGGGTGAAGCGACGCGACGCGGTGGGTCGGGGGAACAAGAAATTTTACACGAAGCAAGTCGTGGGCAGAAACTAGTCAGTTATAAATCCATAGGTACTCAAACCTTCTTCAAAAATCAAAGCTACTTTGCGCTACGTATGATTTTTTTTTGCAAAATTTGTTGACCGGGGGAAAAAAATAATGTTATAAAGGTTCAATTTTACATTTTAAGGCGCAGATATATTTTAGATTATTATTTTAGTGACTTTTAAATCTGTTATTACGCCTTCATATAATGCATGTAAGTTATGTCAAATATGTTAACCTAAGACCATTAAGTAAATACCTACGAGTATGTTTAACAAATAAAGATTCTGATTCTGATTCTTTAAAAAGTATAATGCAGTGAAATGTAATGTAATAAGCAAATGACCAAAGTAGACTTGTCTTAAGAAAAAAAAGCCAAATCTGGATAGTTTGTAGTAGCGGAAAAATATATGTTAATTTTGAACATATTTCTCAGAACTTGGTTGTTACAAAAACACGTTTTGAAAAAAAAAATCGATACAAACTAACGGTAAACTAACCTTTTACCTTGAGTTCTAATCCAAAATACCTGTATCAAATATCAACGTACGGTACGTATTTAATTAATAACAAGAACGTCTTATTTGAATGCAGAACTTGGTTGTTTTTTATTTTCGATTACTCAACTCAATTTTTAGTAAATATATATTTTGCAATAAATTACAAGCGTTGTGTCATCGCGCTTCTCTTTCCTTTCTATGCAGTCTGACAGTGACCGCAGTTTAGGTGTTGTCAGCGTCTTAACTACAATATTTATTTTGTTTTTTTCTTTGGCAGATCGTAAAAGCGACATCAACTTTTGACCTGTCTCAAATATACAATTTCCATAACAGAGGCGAAAAAGCTTTACGTGCCTACCATGGTGGACTGGCAATAATGGAGGTAGAAAATGGGATGACCTGGCCTCAAAAAGGACCAGGCCTATGCCCCCTTAATCGACCTGACGAAACCAGATGTTTTGTAAACCGTACGTTTTATTTTACCAAGTTTTACTGTTCAGACGATTAGTAATAAGCCTGTGTAAACATGATTATGTTCAAAATGTAGTATTTTATAATAAACGAATTGAAAATGGCGGCCAAACAAAGCAGCTCATCATCTCTCACTCGCACATTGTGCAGTGCGAGTGAGAGTTGATACGCTCCTTTGTGTGGTTATGTCAAAAAATTTGTAGTTTATAATAAAAGAATTGAAAATGGCGGCCTTACAAAGGATCTTATCATCTCACACAGCACATTATGCGAGCGAGAGGGAATGATTATCATTAACATTTTTAATTCGTTTTTAGTTATAACATAATTTAACACCTGTTCTCCCCGAACTGTAAGTTAGTACACATACATCTTAATTTCCAGTATTAAAATGGTGGTTTTCCAACGTTATAAACGTTATAACCTTTACTTTTCAATCTGTTTTTTTTTCAGATCCGAACATATTAGTGACACAAGAATTATTTGTGGTGTGGTTCCTGAGGTTACACAATTACTTTGCAACCCAGTTGGCTATTGTCAACCAATGCTGGAATGATGACCAGCTATTCTATGTAGCTCGAGACATGAATATAGCTTATGCTGTGCAAATGTATTTACACGAATGGCTTGCATCGTTAGAAGGTAGGTACTTGAAAAATTAAAGATTTAAAGCGTTAGATTCTTTCTCACACGTAAGACACTTTTTCGTGCGACTAAGCAGTTGCACGAAAAAGTGTCTTATCTACGAACAAAATTGAGCTCACACATCCCGTAATGGCGTTTCCATGACAATTAAGTCAAGTCACTGCGTCATTGTGTGTGTGGTGTCAAACCGAGACCATCTTTTGAAGGTAGGCCGAATCTAACGATTTCAATATTTATGAAAAACGTATTAAATTCTAAAAAGCTGAAATAGGCGATTAAATTGATAATTAATTCGCAGGGTGTGACTATTTGGCACAATCTGGAGTTATATCTAAAAACCCTGGATTCCGTAAAATATACGACAAGACCAAGTGCCCGTCTACAACTTTGGAATACACTTATGTCATCCGTTGGCTTCATTTAGCTCAAGAGTCAAAAGCAAAGTAAGATAATTTAATCACTCTCTCTCTCGTATAAGTAATCGCAGTATCAGCTTTCGTCCAACTAAGTTTCTTGTCATTACAGATATCTATAATATCAAGTAGAAAACATTTATTGATTGTCCAACTAACAATCATCACAGTGACAATGGCAAACTTGCCATAATCATTATTTAATCATCAGATAATTTATATTTATATGACTATAAAGTGGTCCTTTTTCTCTTTAAAGCTTAAACCGTCTTATTATTAAAACGATTTCAAGAAAATACTCTGGCTCAACAATAGCCTTGGATAAAGTCTAAAAAAAGAAAAAAGAAAGAAAAATTGTTTATTCTGCACAAACAAAACGCGCAATACAAAAAATAACATAAAATACACACATACGAGTACAAAGTAGCCAAAAGCCTCGCAATCGAGCCATACAAGTTTGACAATCTTGTCCATTGTGTAATATTTATGCATTATTTGTGCGTTTTATGCGTTTTGCATCATTTTTTTTTTGCGTATTTTTATTTTATTGTCTACTATCGTTATACCACATTTTGTGGGCAATATTTCTCAAAAAAATATTGAATTTCAGATTGTATGACAAGCATGGTCACCACCTTCGAGACTTTCCCATGTTCAACCTTACAACCAGAACTGGATTCTTGGTCAAATACAAACGTATGAAGGAATTTACTCAAGGCCACTTCAGGCAGCCATGTGGCAAAATTAATGACTTTACTATAGATCATGAAGTAAGATGTTTACGTCACATTAAAATTTAAAAAATAAAGAATCCTAATCTAATCAAGATTGTTCACGAACTAACTTATAAAACGAAGAGAAAAGAAACTATACATCAACTTAGAATCCCATTAATCAAAGCGTCATACAATTTTGATGCCAACAATTCACTTTCTCACGCAAATAATCCTGTTAGGTATACAGGATTAAACATTAAACAAATCCAATCCAATTGATGTTAATATAAAAAATAATAATACCGTTATACATTTTTAGGTTGCTGATAACGGCCTGGCAGGAGGTCTCCAACATGCCGTAGATATAACTGCGAGCGATCTACACAAGAGTCGCACCTTAGGCTTGAGACCCTACATTGACTATGTACACTACTGCACTGGCCACAAAATTACCTGCTTCGATGATTTGCGTAAATATATAGATCCATGTGTAAGATTTTTTTACCAACTGTCTTTATTACATCATAAAAAAAAATCATAATTAAAAAAGGCTAGAAAGCCTTTTTTAACTGTGTTGAGGTTAGCTGCCTGTCCCATGGGACTCAGCTGAATACACCAGTATTTTACATTATGATCTACAACGTAGTGGGTAACACGATAGATACCTCTTGGCACTGTCTTTATTATACATAAAATATAGAAAACTAAAAAAAAAAAAAGAAAGCAACTCGTTTATTTGCGGTAAACATTACGCAAAGAAGGAACTCAAATACAAAAAACAACGAGTTGAGGGAAAATAAGCGTCACATCCACGCAAAACGGGCATCGCTCAGCATAATGCTGCGACCCTATGCGAGACGCCAGCGCTGGTTTTTAGCGTTAGCCGGCGTAGACATGATGACGTCCACCGGTGCAACATACAATGAGATAAAAATAAGAAATAAAAAATAAAATAAATAGGTACACAAAACTTCATTATAAATGTTTAAGTAAATATAATATTTAAAATGGCAACATTTCGTTCAGTCCGGCTTATAGTAATCTGTGCGCGCTGCTGTCTGAAAACTATTTGTTTGATGTTTTGAAAACTGTGTGGCTTTTGACAATGACCACCTCGTTAAAATATGAGTCAGGTCGGGGAATTGGGTATAACTTGCTTAGGCCACGCCGCTATATACGGCCGGTGCCGCCACGCGCCGCCGCACCATCATGAAGGAGTGGCTGGACACAGGTTCCCTCCGGACATGAGTGCCACAGTATTAAGAATTCTCAACAAATTAATTCAACTGATAAGAATATTGCATTTCTCATTCAGGGACACCTAAATGACAAATGCAATATTTTATGTACACTTCCAAAAAATGTTAATGATAAAGTGGTAGCGGCCACGACTTACGATTTGTAGGTCGTGTGTTCTATACCCAGGCAGGCATGCACTTTACTTTATGTAATTTATTTCATCACCACTGCTCTCAAAACGGTGAAGGAAATCGTCAGGAAATCGGCATATTCTAGAACCAGAAATTCAAAGATGTGACGACCAACAAGACGCACCGGGCTCACGAGGTGGATCACGCTCCACTCCAGGCCTCTAGCCCAGCAGTGGGATCGTTGTAGGCTGATTATGCTTTATGCTTTCAGAAAATCAAAGAGTTAATGAAAGTGTATGATCATGTACGGGATATCGATCTCATGGCTGGTATGTGGTGTGAGAAGAACTTGAAAGGGGGCTGGATACCCCCAACTTTAGCGTGTTTGCTAAATGACAATCTTTTGAAGGCTATCAAAGGAGACAGGCATTGGTATGAAAATGAACACAGACCGTACCCCTTTACAAAAAGTAAGTTATCTTGACATGTCTTGTTAAAAGGGCGAATCTAAGATTTAAAGCATTATGATTAACAATAATTACAGTCAGTAAAAGTGACAAGAAAGTGGAACGTTTTCAAATCACAGAGGTTTTTAGAGGTAGGTAGAGGATTTTTTGTCTAATACAAATTGGTGCTAGGTTCCACCTAGGTACAAAATATTTTAGTTTAGCGGATGAATAAGAATTTGGAAACCACAAAATGCAAAGAAACTTAAAATTTTGATAAAAGCTAATAAAGCTTTAAAGCTATGTAATAATTGTTTATCATCACAACTTTCATTCTTTGACAGATGTTTAAAATGGATATAGTACGGCAAATTGATGGAGTGTATGAATTTGATAAACAACTAATTTCCCTGGCCGTATACGAAAGTTTATATTTGGAATTATTATTTTCAGTACCTTATGATTTAATTTAATACTTGTCGGTTTTCGATTTAGGCCAACTGCTAGAAATCAGAAAAGCAAGTCTAGCGTGGCTGCTGTGCACAGTCGGAGACGGTGTCACCAAAGTACAGAGACACGCCTTTCTTACCATTAGTCACAAGTAAGTATTTTCACCCTAAACTAACATCGTTATTTTTTGTTACACAACTAACATCGCGGGATAGAAATGGACCCCGAACGGAAAAATAAATAAAAATAATAAGTGATAATTATACATACATGCCTTAAATTTACTATTCTCATGAAATAAGGGTATAATCTCGTAACATTTACAATTCCCAATTTACAATTAAAAGAAACAACATTTTCGAAATAAAAACACCTTAACTATAGAAAACCAAAAACACCTCTTTTATCTATTTTGACTCTTGTACTAATCGAACACAGACAACTTTGGTTTATACTACTAAAACACTAAAAATAAAATAAAATTACTTATACAATCAGAAAACAAAATGAGCCTCTTTTTTGTAACAAAAGTCGTAACTATCTGAACTTCTATATAATAATAATAATTAATAATAATAATAAATTTAATCAAGTAACAAGACTCAACGTGTTAGTAACAAAATACTTAAAAACTATGTATGTTAGCAAAACAATATGTGACATCACTGCTGCAAGGTCACAGGCTCAGCCGATACCCTGCAGCAGTGGTTCACAAACGCACAATCTAGCCTACTTGCTACCATAGACAGGATGCTGTTGGTGCTGCCCCGCACCCTACTAACTAGGGATGCGCACCGCTGTCAATGCGAGCTTCAGCAAACATCCCTGACGCGCTGCGGTATCGGTGCAACCCCATCAGCACCCTGAATGCGTTATTGTATTGAACGCGAAGGGCGCTGTATGATTTCTGAGTATAATGAGCCCACAGACTGCAAGAGTAAAAAAACGTGCAGTAAGCACTAAATATAGTGCGCTTAACCTCTAGCCTGAATCTGCGGGCAATCATTAACATGATTGCCCGCAGATTCAGGCTAACGCTCTCACACACAGCGCCCTCCACTCCCTGTCAATATCCTCATCATCTTTGAGGCCAGTGGTCAATAAGTGACCCAGATATTTAAATTGGTCTACCTTCACAAGGGGCCTACCACTCAACTTCACTGAAGGTACAGCATCTGGGTACTTACCTCTGGCCCCAAAGACCATGACCACACTCTTCTTAACATTATATGCCAGACAATGTAGTCTGGCATACTGCTCGCAAGTGGCCACGAGCGTCCTAAGCCCATAGATTGACGCGCTTAGCAGCACCATGTCGTCGGCGTAGCTTACGCTATTAACACACACGCCATCAATATGAAACAGTATATAAGAAAAAACACTTACATTGTCTCCATTTTTTTTGAACATGCTATCCGTGATAGTGGTACATCATCGTCTGTGCTCAAGTTACTGTCATCATCACTTTCCATGTTAGATTGATGATGACTGATGCTGAATTTTCATATTCACTTTCAAAACAACGCATGGGTTCCACTAAATTCAGCGGATGTTGGCAACTTGTTCATCTGTACGGAAGTTGTCCATGTTACTTGTGTTCTTAAAATCAAATTAGTAAGGTTAAAAAAAATAACAGACGTAACTACAGTACCGTGGGTCGTACCTTACCCCATTTTTTTTTGTTGTCGTAAAAATTAACCCCACGATCGATGGCAGTTAAGGTTAATAGAAAATCAATCGTGTCTCATTAGCTGTTCTTGACCGATTAATACTAGTTTACCTACCTACTGGTTGGACTGTTGAGTCGGGAATACCAGGCCGATTCCCGGCCACCGTAGGCGCGGGCTTGCGGACGGTGAGCAATGGGTAGCTCGCCGTCCGATAAGGACCAGGCCCGGGTCGACAGCGCGTAGTATTCCACGTGCGCCTCAAAGAGATGTCAGTACAACTTTAGGGGTCCGCTAGGGCCGATGCCTGCCGGCGTCGCGAGAAATTCCGAAAGGGATACCGTGGCTTCTGGCAACACAGGCAAAGGAAGGAACACTTGTGGGTTTTAGTCAGTAAGAGTCTGACACGCCACTTAGTAAGAGTATAACTTCTCCCGCTCCGCCCAGAGCGGGAGAAGTTATTGGATAATTTCCCACCCAAAAATAAAAAAATGTATATTACCCCAGAATTTGGGTGAATTTTACTAATAAAACTGTTAGTGATAAGCACATTTAAGACGCGTTTTGTGGAATATTGACACTGTCCATGACATATAGATAATATTGACAGCTCTTGAACTCGGTTTAGATGTCCTGATCGAGTTCAGTTTCATTGGTGAAATTCACCCTTAGAAAAATAATACAAAACGTGTATAATAAAAATGTATTTAATTTTCTTCCAGGAATCCGTTACTAAAATGTAATAAAATTCCCGGTATCAACTTTGAGGCCTGGGCGGATCCTGCATGCAAAAGTGACTACTGCGGACGATGCGGCGGCACTCATGAGTTGTAACAATATTTGAAGGACCCTAGTTTAACCCTCAGTAGGCCTGGTAAGGTCTGTCAGACCCACGTCACAATACCCACAAAACCCTACCCCCCACATAATACCCTAGTTTTTTCTTTCAAAGGCGAACGGTAGGCTTGTGTGGGACTTTCGTACAGCTAATAAAATTTCGTGTTTTGGGATATTTTTTGTTTTAATTGGTAGTTAATACGATAGACAAGTCTTTTTTAAATTCTTGGATTTTTAGAACTTGGGACATAAAAGTTATAACCAGTTTTATTTTTTAAGGCTAAATACTAGTGTAGGTACCAATGTAGATTGTTACATATAGGCACATAAACATTGCTTCGGTAATAAAGTATATGTTCTAGATTGCTTGTCGCTATTTTTGTAGTGTTTTACTTACTATCAAGTAGGTAAATTGAGATGAGGATCGTACCTACTCAGCGGAGTGCATTAGGAGATACCTATGTCCAGCAGCTGACTGCAATAGTTTGATAATGATGAAGTTCTGATGGGGTTTTGAGTGTAGGTAAATAAAACAATACAGTTAATAGTTTTTTTTAAGTACATTTATTTTATTTATAATTAATTAATTCGTAAATTACTTAATCTAAGAAGGGGGCAAGTCGGGTAATACCCGCATGGCGAGCATAGCTTAAATACCAGCATAACTGCGTTTAGTTTACGACTAAATTACGTGTAGTTATTAAAATCTTTTTTTAAATATTATTAATTAATCCGAACTTCTAAAAATAGTACACTTAGGTACATGAAAATAAATGGCTTAGTTGCTTTAATATGTGGTACAAATTCTGTAACAAAACAACAAAAAGAATAAGCTGTACAAAATCTGCCATTTTCACCTTTGAATTTTGCGCCTAAGCGCACTCAGTAGCTGGCCATTATGAATCGCTAGACACCCTCCGACACAATACATCTATGAGACCTGTAAGAGTTACTCTGGATCATGCAATTTTCTAATCTGCAATTTGTTTCCGAAAAAGAGCCCTAGAATATGTTGATAGAAGTAGAAAAAAAGAAGAAAGAAAATAAGTTTATTTTAGGTAAACATAATGCAAAAAAGAACACAAACACGAATTAACAAGTTGGAGAAAATATGCGTCACATTCACGCAAAACGCCCATCGCTCAGCACAATGCTGCGGCCCCTATGCGAGACAAAACCTCAGCACTGGTTTTCAACGACAGTGACGAAGACTGTTCTATAGTTATTGCTAAGAGCATGGGCCTTATATGTATTTTATAATAGAGTGTTTGAAATCTTTTTAGTTTTTTGTTTATAATTAATTATGTTATAAAAGTAACGAAGGTAATAAAAACACTGCCCGAGTTTAATTAGAAAAATAATTCATTTTTTGTTTATTTGTAACTTTTATTTTATTTTATCTCTTAGAATATACCCCTAGTACACAACAACGTACTAATGTTACTAATAGTAACATTGTATTATTAGTAATATTGTGTACTAGGGGCGCAAAAAATTTATTATAACGTACTAATGTTACTACTAGTAACATTAGTACGTTATAATAACTTTTTTATCAAAAAATATTTGAAAAATAACAATTTAAAAATCCAGGTCTGACAGACCCACCAGGCATACCGTGTAACTTTTGCCCCTAGTACACAACAACGTACTAATGTTACTAGTAGTAACATTAGTACGTTATACTAACTTTTTTATCAAAAAATATTTGAAAAATAACAATTTAAAAATCCAGGTCTGACAGACCCACCAGGCATACCGTGTAACTTTTGCCCCTAGTACACAACAACGTACTAATGTTACTAGTAGTAACATTAGTACGTTATACTAACTTTTTTATCAAAAATTATTTGAAAAATAACAATTTAAAAATCCAGGTCTGACAGACCCACCAGGCATACCGTGTAACTTTTTGCCTCCAGTCATGCCGAGGGTTAATGCTCATTTACAAGGAGCAAGTAATCGCTGTTGTTAACTATAAGGTAATAATAAAAGGTTAAGTGTCTAAACAGAGTATTGATTAAATACCTACTTTGCATTACTTCCATTTTATTTCATGTTTATAAATTGATTCAGACTTAAACGTGACATTATCCATTTATGCACGAATTATAAAAAGGTTCTCCTGTATGTATGTTGGCTTGTTTGTTTTTGTGTGCGTCATCAAAAATAGTAAGAAAAACTCAACAAAGATTATTTCAAAAGACTGTGTTCTACGTAAAATTCTTCATTAATGTCATAGTTAGATAGATAGATAGATAGATAGATAAAACATTTATTCAGTGCACACAAAAGACAACACACAATCGCACAATACATGGATAACAAATTACAGAAATATATATAAAAACAAGGTGTCAATATACAAAAAAAAAAAAAAAGAAAAACATGCTTAAGCCGCTGACAACACCTAAACCGCGGTCATTGTCAGATTGCGTAGAAAAGAAAGAGAAGCGCGATGACACAACGCTTGTAATTTATTGCAAAATATGAAGTAATTATCTATTTACTCAAAACGGAGTTGAGTAATCGAACATAAAAAACAACCAAGTTCTGCATTTATATAAGACGTTCTTGTTATTAATTAATACCTAACGTATGTTGATATTTGATACAGATATTTTGGATTAGAACTCAAAGTAAGAGGTTAGTTTAACGTTAGTTTGTATCGAGATTTTGTTTTCAAAACGTGTTTTGGTAACAACCAAGTTCTGGGAAATATGTTCAAAATTAACATATATTTTTTCTGTTACCACAAACTGTACAGATTTGGCAATTTTTTTTCTTAAGCGAAGCCTATTTTGGTCAATTGGGTCTTGTCAGCGCCTTAAAGAAATAAAGTAACATTACGACATACTTCAATTAATTATCGAACAAGGTGCGGTGTGTGTCTCAAGGTTGCACCAAATGGGAGTCCAGCTCAGCATGTGTCAGGCAAATATACCTGACGCTGATATTCTGCTGGATCCCTGCAGTGACATACGGACGTCGAGCAGACGAGATACATTGGTGCTGTGACAGTGTTATGCGTGGAGTGAAATTGTGTAAGTATACCCGCAACTTAAAATTATGTGTTCTACAGTAAAGTTTTGTATTGTATTGGGAAACTTTCTTGTTGAATGTGTTGATTGTGGTTTGATTACTTGATAATTTAGAAAGTTATATACCTAAATGAATAATCTTATTATAATTACAGTGGCTTCAGTGTGAATAAAATAAACGATTTGGCTTGACAACAATAAAATATGTTCACAATAAATAGTTAAAGGTAAATAAAATGTGAATTACAGCTATTACAACATATCAAAAAACCATTCAATTACGGTAATCCTCTGTCCACAGATTTACGCTACTTGTAGTATAGTCAGATTGACTCGGGAAGAACACGACAGCGAGTTATATAATGGACGTGTTCGAAATAGTCATACCCAGTTTCTTCTGCGAGGCGATAAGAAACGACAGTTTCTCAGCAGTCGAACTCTGAAGGTACCAAGACATTTAAGATTCCTTATCGGCGGGGGAAAAGTAAATTGAATAAAAATAATAAATTGAATAAAAATAATAATTTTAAATAATATAACAAGTCTGTTGTTCATTTTCCCTTCCTTTAGAATATGTTTTTCTTTCATAAAGATTCCAACTCAAACAAAAACATTGGAACAGGTGTATAAAATACTCCTACTAATATTATAAATGCGAAAGTTTGTAAGAATGGATGGATGGTTGGATGTTTGTTACTCTTTCACGCAAAAAGTACTGAACGGATTTGGATGAAATTTGGCACACAGATAGTTTATAAGCAGGAATAACACATAGAATACTTTTTATCCCGATATACCCACGGGGTCAAAACTTATGTGGGTGAAACCGTGGGGTGCATCTAGTTGTTAATAACGGTATTAACAATTATTTTATTAATAATATTTACCGTAAGAACCGAAGCAAGTACGGACTCTTTTCGGTTCTTACCTTAAATATTATTATTCTTTTATACGACACCACATATATAAACCCAATAAATATTAGACATAATATACATACTTACATAGAAAGTAGATATTATCAATTCGACAATTCAATTACAATGTCATTGTCTTGATACAGAGCTATGTAACTTTAATTGATTGTCTTGACACTGACCTATGTAATTTCAATTGAATCAATACCTACAAGTAGATAACTAGAGAATTAAGAAGACAGATTCGTAAAAACAAGTATTTTGTTACTCGTTTTACATGGAGTTTCTTATCCAGTCGTCTCCGTTGGTCCGTTGAACTCTTTGTTATCCTCTTTTCTTTATTTTTTTACATCTCCACATTCTTCATCATGACCTGCATGACATTTTGTAAAATCTCTCCAGACACCAGACAAATCTGGTTATAAAGACACTATTATTTTTTTTTAAACATAACTGGCGAAATGTGGTTTTACTACTACAGGTACACCTCTGCCCAACCCTTCGGGGAAACATGGCGTGATGTTATGTTTTATGTATTATTTTTTTATAAATATTAAAAAAATACTTCCTTAGTCTTAATCTGTCCTTTGAATCTTAATTTTCAATTAGGTATCTCACGGAAAATAAATAGCCAATAATGTCTTAGAAGGGGCAAAGACTAAGTTAAAAAGAAGAAACCACAGAGTTGTGGTCAGTTAATTATTTCCTAGGGCCTGTGACAATAGTTGGGTTAAAGTTTTCAAGATGCAGGCGGTAGTCACTTAGGAGGCAGTAAAAATACTTACAGCTTCAACCTACCACTTTTTTCTTTTTTTAAACAAATACTTATAAATTAAAATTAAAATGAATGGAACATGAGATGATTAGCTAGATACAAATATATTATTATTCTTTAAGAACTGAAAGCAAACTCAACTAAACAGACAGTTGATAAACTAAACCATTGTTTCGGACTAAACACGAAACTTAGCTAGAGCCATAAAACTGGGCAATAAATGACGTCACGACAAAAGTGAAAGGAAGCGCCATTTCGCGTCTCTTAACAGCCGGTTCCATGGTGTAATGGTTAGCACTCTGGACTTTGAATCCAGCGATCCGAGTTCAAATCTCGGTGGAACCTAGTTTTTATATTCCCTAGCTTTTAATTCGATTGGGTTGGATGATCAAGCGCACGATATTAATTATTAAACCATCGAAAAATTATCGCTATGCGCAAGAGTCGCGGATCGGAGAAGTTATTATTTTTTATCAATTCAAATGAAGTTTTAAGACTATGTGACAACACTTAATAAGCCAACTTCTTCCTTAGAGATAAAATAAAGTTGAATCATAATTATTAATGCAGAAAAAATAGCAACAAAAACCAACTTTTAATCATAAAATTACATTAAATCTAACAATAGTAATATCTTGAGGTCAATATCTCGACTTTAACCTAAGAAACCAGTTTCAAGGGTCAAACACCTCATAATTTATTTGTAAAAAAATATCACTTTAAATTATCTTGCGTATGTTGGGTCCAGTATAAAGGCTGTTTACAGGTTAAGTCCTTCCATGCTCCGTAGTCTATTGAGGGTATATTGATACAGCTGTCAATATTGTTGCTGAAATACAATAAGAAATAGGTGTATAAAACAAGAACAATAGAATTCAAAAACAAGATGGCAGGTGCTTGAAGTGTGATCATTGTGATCTAACACAAATAATGTTATATAACATTCTTTGTGTTGTATTTGTGTGGTATGTTTGGTAAGACATTTTCAGAAATCATTAAGAAAGGTAAAGATCATAACATCCTCAATAAATTGTGTGTATAGAATATAATTTTAATTAATTGACAAACCTCAAATTGTAATTTTAGTTCGTAATTATGTAACCAATAATGTTAATACTCGTACTAACCTAATAATCTCTATTCTGTAATAATTGTACGTACCTAATATTTGCACGCCACACTTAACAGAATGTGATGATACCATCGACTAAACCTAAGACCCATATAATGTACCATATAATGATTATGATTATGATCATAAACAGATGATAAAGAAATGTTAAACGTTATGATAAATTTAATATCCTAACTAATATATAACGTTATATATTAACGTTTACGTTATAAACCTTACGATAATACGACGTGCAAAGTGTTATTGGGTTTTCTATCTTAAATTTCTCAATAGCAGCCTGGAGTCTGGATTTGTGCCCGGTTGATGGCAATAGGCTCGCCCCCTATTACATGGCACTTAAACATAACTGGCGAAATGTGGGTGTACTACAGGTACACCTCTTCCCAACCCTTCGGGGAAACAAGGCGTTATGTTATGTTATGTTTGTTATAATACGACGTCACGATATTAACGTTTGTTTGTTTATTACGCTTTCACGCTAAAACAACTGAACGGATGAAATTTTATGAAATATATTAGGATATAGAACATGACTTGGGTCACATAGGATACTTTTATCCCCATATTTCCACGGGATCGAGACTTAAGCAGGTGAACTGCGGGGCGCAGCTAGTAATTAGATAAGTGATGTAGTAAATAAAAACATACTTGATTCCAGCTTTTAAGAAAGCGCGTGGTTGAATCTTTGTAACAGTATCACCAACATCGCACAACAGCTTTGCAATGGTGTACTTCCTTATTTCAGCTAGTTGAACTGAGAAAAAGAAATTCATACGATCAACATCGACATTCTGTAATATTATTTTACAGTAATAAATAATAAAAAGAGCATAATTGGTATATCAACAGGAAGGTCAATTGTTATTTCATTTCCTAGTTGACTCAAGTTATCTATAGACTTACGTGTAGTGAATGCATTAGGACGATTCTGCCTCTCGTACCAATGTCTATCAGATACCACATTTCGCCTCAGCTGGTCAATCACAAGGCAATAGAAGGTCGAAGGAACAAAGCCTCCATTTATTGGCTTTTCTACCCATATACCAGCCAAAAGGTCAATGTCTTCTACTTTTTCATACATGTCTCTAAGAATTTCTATTCTCTGAAATATTTGAAAAAAATGTTTTAGTTTTAAATAAATGATTCAATTATTTTATTAAAAAGTTTCATAATGGCAAAAAAAAAATCTGCAAATAAAAGAGTTGTTACCTCCGGATCTATAATTCCATAAAGATCATTAAACGTACGAACTGGCTTTCCAAAACACGCCTCCCTGTATTTGGCGTAAGGTTGGAATCCAAAGTATCGGTTCTTGGCCATATCATTGGTCATCAAATCTGACACCTTTTGATGGGGACCTAGACCTTGTTCTGTGATCTAAAAATTAAAAACCAAATCAACTACATGATCTTCAACTAATCTTTTATTTAATTTTGGAGTTGCTTAAATTGTACTTACATCAGGATCAGCAATATAGTCAATGTTAGCACTTCCTTGTCTAAAGCTACCCTGAGTGATATAGTCAATATTGTTATCAACTGCCATGTAACCAGTTCTCAAAGTAAGGTTTACTATAGGGAACTGTTTTAGGTAATGACCGTCTTGGTCGTACATTCTGAAAATGGGAAAAATATTTTACGGCACTCAAATAATACATCTATGGATTTTAAGACCTTGAGACAAAATTTAGAGTATAAGCCAGAATATATGCATTAAACTTTCTACGACATATCAAGTTGCGGGTAGTCAGAAGTCCTAAAGTCGGACAACCAATCTTACCAAGGGTATCGTGTTACCCAGTAACTGGGTTGTGGAGGTCAGATAAGCAGTTGCTCCATGTAAAATACTGGTTTTCAGCTGCATCCAGTAAGAACAGAAGCCGACGCCAACCGACCGACAGTCGGTGGCGGCGGGTGCTGTTTTTCCCACATGTGTTTTGTCACCTTAGTCGGTTGGTTTTGCGGGCTTGCGGACGGTGAGCAATGGGTAGCTCACCGTCCGGTAAGGACCAGGCCCGGGTCGACGGCGCGTTGTGTTCCACGCGTGCCTCAAAGAGATGTCAGCACAAATATAGGGGTCCACTAGGGCCGATGCCTGCCGGGGTCGCGGGAAGGTACTTATGGGTCACCGAGGCCCCCGCAACACAGGCAACAGGAAGGAATACGGGTGGGTTTTAGTCAGTAACAGTCTGACACACCCTCCTGCTCCGCCCAGAGCGGGAGAAGTTATTTGATGATTTTACAACCAAAAAAAAAAAGTCGGTTGGTTTTGGATACCTTGTGTAAGTACATGAAAGGAGCTTCCCCGAGCGGCGTTAACATATATTGTAATGCGATTCCAAACGCCCGGCGCACCCTGGACAGCTAGCACTCAGTAACGCAGAGTCCAGCTGACCAATCCTTTCACCACGACGATAAACCCAAACGGCGCACTCTACTAAATAAGGCTCCGTGCACGAAAAAAACCCTCTTTTGTCAATTTCTTATCTAATTGTGAGAATGGTTAATATAATTGAAACGTTAAGTCAGTAAATTAAGTGGGTGACTATAAGAGTACAGTTTTCGTGACGTTAAACCGTTTATGTCAGTCACAGTATCTGTTTATAGTTTCATAACTTTTGCGCTCTCGAAAATATAGTTCATTTCGGCTTTGATTTTAACTTAATGAAGATATTTAGTAATTAGTGTCAGTATTTCAATAATTTTTTATTTAATTTTATTTAAAGTACAGCTGAAGTAATTAATGTGTAATTTTTAATTTTCTTGAAAGTTTTGCAAAATAATAGGAAAAATATATTGAATGATTTTCCAATAATGCTTAATTTAGAATTTATTTTTTGAAAATTTCTTTACAGCCACATGCAAAACTTTAAAAGAACTCGACTTTTTAAATCACAAGTTTGTTTTAATTCTTTTGCCCTTGCCACAACCTATGCACAAAATCAGTCGATTTCATGTGCGGCGCCAGTTAATATTTCCTGTATAAGCTGACCTCGCATTATATAGTTAAAAAGGCTTTCCGCACAATAAGACGTGAGGTAATACGTAAAATGTATAGCTTGATGATTATGTGGTCGTGCGTATATATATTACTGTTGTTGTATTATTACTGTTGTATCATTGTTTTTCCTTACTTTAAAGAACCTTCCTGAACAGTATGCAGCCATCTCAATGCGAAGGGATATTCCAAAGACAGTTGGGGTTGCACATTTTCGTTATATATGTCCCTGAATCCACCAGTGGGAATAATTACACCGTCTTGTACTAGGTTGTCATATCCTACAAAAGATATTCCGAATTGATAAGGAGGTACTTTATAAAGCTATACATAATATTATCTGAGGGCTTTTTTGAAATCATATTCAACATGATTGAATATTTCCTATTTCGACTTATTATTTATTCGAAACACACTTTCACATACGCTAGCATGAATTTACTCTTGTTCTTTTAAATATTATTACTTATGGTTAACATAACCATAAAAATCCTTACCCAAAAATATTGGCAACAGCTCATAGTAATTGATCTGTATAAAAATAGCAATGTTTATATCTCTGGCAGTATAGAATAGTTTTTCATCATCCCAGCAAAGGTTAACTTTAGATAACTCCGTGGCGATAATGTTGTGATTTCTCCAAAACCATACAGCCATGATGTTTATACTTGCTAAGGTGTTACCTCCATCTTCAGCTGTAATAGAAAAACACTGCTTTATATATACATGATCCGGAGAGATTGACCGGAGTAGACACCGCACAGGAAATAGTGGAAAGTTATGGGCGAGATTTTTGCCTAGCAGTAGGACAATACTTGCTTAAGAAAACATGAACCATCACTGAGCTAAGCATTTTTTTTTAATTTTATTGTTATAGTCGATTTTTCTCTTTTAGAATTCCATTCGTTTACTATATTGGATAAACATGATACCTAGTTAATCTCCAACTGTGTAAACAATTAATTATAATTGACATTTTCCAACCGATTCTTATTCGTGATATTAATGACATTTACGTATTATCATCGTTCCCTTGCCCTTACGAGTATCTCGATCGATATATATCGAAATTGGAGATTTGTATGTAAATTTTAAAATATAAAAATTTTGGTATTTTTTTTATTTCAGCTAATCAAAGTATTTATAAAATTATCTATACAATTTTGCCATTTTGATGGCAGTTTGTTTATCCCTTTACTGTAGAAGTCTGCCGGACGGGAGGTGATGAAGTCAGCGAAAGCATTTTGTACTGCCTCTCAAGTGTTTAATTGTTTCCCACCAAAGTAGAAATCTGTTGGGGCAAGGTCCGGTGAGTACGGTGGGTGACGGAGAGCTTCCAGCTGTAACTCTTGTAGCTTTGCGATGGTCTGTCGTGAAGTGTGAGCTCGCGCGTTGTCGCGGAGAAGCAATGGGGAAGAGCGATTGACCAGTCTTGGTTGTTGAATTGCGAGCTTCTCCATCATTGTTTGCAATTCTTGGCAATAGACATCTGTCACTGTTGTGTCATTCGGTAAGAAGCTGTGATTTACAAGTCCACCAGACAGTCACCATCGTCTTCCTATGAGTAATATATTTTTTTAGCGCACTGATTAGGTGCTGTACCCGGGTCCACCCACTAAGACGAATGCTTACGGTTATCGTACAGGATTCACTTTTCATCGCAGGTAACAATTCGATTTAGAATTGCCTCGTTTCTATGCCGATTCAATAGTGCTATGCATGCTTCGACGCGCAAGTCTTGCTGTTGCTCGCTTAGTTCGTGTGGCACCCACTTATCTAGCTCTTTTATCTTTCCGATTTGATGCAAGTGCTTCAATGTTGTTTTGACACTAACTCCAAGATCCACAGCAAGCTCAGCCGTAGATTGAGTTGGATCCGCTTCCACTATCGCCTTCAATTTCATCGTTGTCGACAATGGTCACCGGCCGATCGCGAGGCACAATTTCCAGATTTAAAACGATCGAATCAATAATGGACCATGTATATGCAAGCAGTGTTAGGCCCGAACACGTCGTTAATGTTTCTTGTTGTTTGCGCAGCGGTATTTCGACGTAGGAACTCATATTCGAAAATTGTACGAATTTTCAGTTTATCCATGGCGCCTAAAACTACCACAATTTCACAAAAACAGTAAACACACAGTGTTTATTAGTGAATAGGTTTTTTTTGTTGATTTTATGTATTTTGTTTTCACTTCTACTCTTACACACGGTGTCTACATCTCTTTGTGTACTGTCCTTTCGCAGGTATGCTGGAAGAGATTTCTTTAGAAATAAACATCACCTTTGTACGTATTTTTCTGTTCCTTTCTTCTTGTCTATTTATATGTGTGTACGTAAATTGTTAAATAAATAAAAACAAAAATCTCACTAAAAACAAATGACTGAATTTGAAATTAAATTAACAGGGCTTTTGAATAAAATTTATTTGAATTTCAAATTGCGCGCCAATTCACAGATAATTAAATTTGAAAATTCTGGTTATAGAATCTCCAATTACACAGGTAAAGACCTATTATTATATACATATTTGGGATCAGCGCAGCATGTCTTCTTCTTTTATAGTTCTCTATTAGCCTTAATGGCCGTAGTCACCGCCTTTCTAGCCATATCATCTTCCACACAGACACAATTTTCGTATATAGTCATTAAAATTATGCTAAGAAAAATCTTTAAAGCCAAAACCACTTCAGCCAAATCTTTTTGGGCCTGATTTTGCTTTATTACTAAATGTCAAATAAATATATACATGTAAATACTTACGCATAGCATGACATCTCTTTTCATGGGGTTTTTGATTCAAAAAGCACACGTTAGCTTGTGTCTTGGTGCTTGGCGGCCAAACCCTTCCCTCGTCAACTTCATACTTTAATAGTCCACCTTGAAATAGTCGCCCTTTTTCTTGTAGGTTCTTCAAGAAATTGCCGTACACAGTAGATAAGTCTAAGAGCGGAGTTGATGAAATAATCTGGGGGAAAACGAAATAAAATTGTAATATTGATAAATTGTGTTACTCTAATAATTTTATTTACGATATTACTCATTCTGCATTTGAATATTTATGTAACCAGTATTTATTTACATTAGATGCTTAATTAAATAATATGTATAAGTATATTAAATAATAATATAATATGCTAACTGTAAATAATATACAACAACAAAGGAGCACTTAGGTATCGAAGTATTCCTACACATCGTTATCACCCGGAAACGTGCCCAGAAGACTACCCAGGAGGCAGCATGTGACAATGACGGAAAAAATAGTAAAATTGCTCACTCTTTCTGGAGTGGTTCCCTTTGGTATGCATCCTATACTTTGGAAAGATTCAGGTCTGGTCATGTTCAAACAGCGGATACCGGAGAAACGGTGTACTGGGTCATCTTCAGGTATCTTGTTAGGAACACAAAAAGAATCGGTTTTTCCTTTTGAAGAACAGCAGTATGGCCTCCACACTATGTAGTTTACTGTAAAATATTTATTTAGTTACAAGAAAATCGTGGTTTTGATATTAATGTGGTTCATTTAGTGGACTCAGATAACGAAAATCATGGCAAACCTTTTACAGACCGTATTTTCAAAGATAAAGATGTAAATAGCAATATCTTACTTGTATCGTGTAGAGAAACGACGTCAGCAGACAAGAATACAAAAGCATGAATAGCTAGCTGCGTGTACCTCTGGCTGGGAACTTTACCAACTGATATGAGACGGGTCCTAAGAGACCGAGCAAGAGGCAAATCATTGCCTGATGCTGCTTTCTTGGGCTCGAAATCTGTGGAAAAAATAGTAGCGTTGTAGTAACTGACAATCAGTTATCACACAGTTATGAAGATTATTTAGTGCTATGTTAACTATTCTTGTATAAAATATGGGTTCGGACTCTTAATATTTGGACTTAAAATATGAAAAATTTTGGAATATATGTAAAACCCATAATAGCTGAGAGTGCGATGTCAAGTTATGCTTTCATTTCCATAATACTAAAATCTTGCTTACCTTTGTCATAAATCGGTGGCAATATTCTGGTAAAAGGAGTGTGACTTGCTCCTCGGGAAGGATATTTCAAGTTGTTACAGGAGCCATCGACTCGTCTTCCTTCAAGGAGATCACATGGCTCAATCTCATTTACGCACCAACTAAAGACGCACCGACAAAGTAGCATTAAAATACGAACCACACTAGACATGTAAAATAAAATGTTATTTACCTATAGACTTCTAAATAAGGAAGTTGCTGACTAATTGGAGAAAATTAAGCTGCGTTTATAAAGAAAGTAAATACACTATACAATAAGTACAGAGACAATTAAAAACACGGTGCATGTTCGGTTTAATTACTTATAATATTCCTGGAACTCAGTAACACCTTATTGATTACAGAGCTAAAGTCGATGATGAAAAGATGATTTCAAATGTATACTACATAATGTATATGTACATAATTATGAAAGACAATTACAAATTAAAAACGAATAAGTAATAATATAAGACAAGCACTTACAAAGTCGTGTTACTCTTGTCACGGCGTTTCACTTCATTAACTTCAATTGGAACGCCATGATATGAATCATAGAACAACGCCGCCTTCACATCACACAACACAGCAAAGAGCAAAATAGGAGACAACATCTTACCGTATCTACTAATCAAGGTGTAATAGAAAAATGACCGGATTCTCTCACATGTACAAATGTAGATTTAGGGAAACTGGTTATAGATGATGTCAATAATGCAGTAATGGCTCTCGGGTTAGTAACCCATTGATTAGAAGACGCTATTTATTTAGTGAGCTATTAATTGATTAAATCCATGCATCGGGTCCGTGAATAATGTGAAAAGAATTGTGAGTGTTTAACTGAGGTTACCAAGGAAGAGTTGAAATCCGGACGTAAAATCTGAGAATCCATTTTACACAACTCAGTAACAAATATAATTGTTTTTGCGCATATGTTGAATGTAGGTATTAAACATAATAATTTATTATATTAAACATAAGTTATGGTCACGGTTTTATCGAAACGAAACTATGAAAAACATTTACTAAAACAAAATCTTGCATCACAAGCGTAAATCACGCCATGACGTAAATAAAAGTGTTTGGGGCCATCACGATATGCCAGATTTTAATATCGGAATATGACATAATCAGCCTTTAATGTTCCCACTGCTGGGACACAGAGTCACACTGCTGGGTCCTCTCGGTGAGAGGGAGTGGGCCGTAATCCACCACGCGGGCCCAGTGCGGGTTGGTAGATGTACATGTCTTCGAAATTTGGGTTCTAGGACATGCTGGTTTCCTCAATATGTTTTCCTTCACCGTTTTGAGAGCAGTGGTGATGAAATAATTTACACAAAGTAAACCGCCTGTCTGGGTCCGAACCTACTAGCTACAACTCGTCCGCGGCCGTTATCACCGGGCCACCACTGCTGAATATGACATGTATACTCCCAATTTTATCCATAAATAATATGATTATTAATAAGGTTGAATTATTTGGTTTTTCCATTTAAAAAAAATGTTAGGTGTTAATCTATTAAGTTGTTGAGACGTTGAGACTGGACTCAACTAATATTGCAAATTTCCTAGGTATCTTAGTTAACAGCAATCTCACTTGGAAACCTCATGCCGAAGACGTTTGTAATAAACTGAGCAAGTCAGCTTATGTGCTGTATAACCTATCGCATAAAGTAAGCAATAACACACCCCGGGACTGCTTACTACGGACTTGTTGCACCAATATTAAGGTTCGGATTAATATTTTGGAGCAATGGTAGTTACAGGGAGGATTTTTAAAACCCAAATACGCTGCATAAGATCTATTTCGAATCTTAAAACTACAGACAGCTTTGAGCCTATGTTTAAGTCCCTGAAATTACTGACCTTCCCGTCGTTGTATATTTTGGAAGTTGCAATTTATGTAAAAATTATTTCAAATTTATTTCCGTAAATACGGCTATTTACGGAAATAATATCGGCATATTAGGACTCATTCAGGGCCTATGAGAACACAATATAAAAAAATGTTACATACAGGCAATTACAAAACAGCACGACTTAGGAAAAATATTATGTCAATGGGGCCTTATAATGTAGGGAGCTTGTGCCCAAGTAATAACAGTCGCACGAATCGATCGATTAGGTTAAGCTACGCTTGCATCAGTTGGTCCGTGGATGGGTGACCATCTTTATATACCAAAAACCCTCCGTGCTTCGGAAAGCACGTTAAGCCGTTGATCCCGGCTATCATTTGTATATCTTTGACAGTTGATAGGGGTCGTCAGAAGCCCGAAAGTCTGACAACTGTAACTATCTGAAATCATCAAATAACTTCTCCCGCTCTGGGCGGAGCGGGAGGGTGTGTCAGACTCTTACTGACTAAAATCCACCCGTATTCCTTCCTGTTGCCTGTGTTGCGGGGGCCTCGGTGACCCATAAGTACCATCCCGCGACTGACAACCAGTCTTACCATGGGGTATCGTGTTACCCAGTAAATGGGTTGTTGAGGTCAGATAGGCAGACACCTCCATGTAAAATACTGGTATTCAGCTGCATCCGGTTAGACTGGAAGCTGACCCCAACATAGTTGGAAAAAGGCAGGCAGATGATGATGGGGCCTTAAAATATACAATATAATTCCGCACTATTTTAAAGAACACCCTATACGAATATTTAAATCGAAGCTGACAGCGTTATTATTAGAAAAATGTTATTATTGTATACAAGACTTTTTAAATGATAAAAATATATAACAATTAATGTTGTAAATTTATATTATGAAAATTGTATATTTTAGTTTTAATGACTGCATGCCATAAGGTAGAATGTAGCGGAAACTCTTAGTGATGTACCATCTTATACCTGTACCTACATTGTTGGCAAATAAATGAATCAGAGATCTTCACTAGGAATAGGAACTGTCATAAACCTATTTTATTCAATTTGGAGTCCCTAAGTTTAATAAATGAGGGCACAAAAATAATAATTTAGAGGCCTAAAAGTAATACCGTTATCTAGGTACTGAAGTTTGTTATTAAAATGCGAAAAATATCAAATTAATTTTGTTATAGTTAGCAGTCTATCTCTAACAATAGTCACAATCATTGGCCAACTGGTTTCAATGGGTCAAACACCTTGATAATAACTAATATTTTATTATATTTAAGAAGTATTCAGAAAAAAATCACTTATAAAATAATTTATCTTGTCGTTATTTGTCGTATTTGAATTGCACATTGTCTGTTTTTTTCTTTATTATTTATTTAGTACTTTAAGCACACATGTACAGAGGCGGACTTAATGCCGTAGGCATTTTCTACTTGTCATGCTTTGGGTAATGCAGAGACAAACAGTGGTAGGTGCAATAGCGAAAACTGTGATTTTTTTCTTTCTCATTTACTTTTAAGAATGGGCGGGCAGTTCGAATACTTACTTGTGTGCAGCCTACCCAAATGTCCTTTCTTTGGTGTTGTTCATCGAGTCGTTGGGCACCTTAAGTTCTGAGTTGAGCGACACGATTACTCACAAATGCTCACTGACTGCACATTTCCATTCAAATCTGTGGGGTTCTTTCCTCAAAAAATCATTTCAGACACTAATCTAAACATGTTCCTCACATGATCCGAGCAAGACTATGTCTGGACTTTAAAAGAGACTAACTCCTGAGTAGGTTTCGCTATTTCTTCTCAGAAGTGATTAATTCTTGAAGTTGACTACTACATTTCCTATCTAGTCAGATAGGAAATGTCGACTCAATCTAGCTTATTATTTTTTCATTTTTTTATGTCAGTAAAAGTGATTCCGATATCCTTTTTACAGAATAAACAATTTAATTTATCTATAACAGTATGGCCTTCATAATAGATAGTTTACTATGTAGAGTAAACTTGATTAGCGATTTGTTAGAACCCGATCATAAAGAATATTAAGTAGAATGTCCAAAAGGTAATAATTAGAGTGGGCAAAATTTTAAAGTTAGTAGCACTTATGAAGAAAAAGTACCTAGCAAATAATATTATTATCATAATTGTATCGTCCAAAGAGGTTCCATCAGCAGTCATCATCAGGAAAGCGTATACAGCTAGTTGAGTGTAACTCTGGCTTGGAACTTTGTCAACTGATTTAAGTGGGGTTCACACAATAAAAGCACTTTTGGAGTAGATTACTTATAGAAGATTTTACACTACAACATTGTATTGATTTTCTGAAAAGACAAGCCATGTGTCTTTATTTTTGGGTGGGAAATTATCAAGTAACTAAAAACCATACGCTCTGGGCGGAGCGGGAGGCTGTGTCAGACTCTTACTGACTTAAACCCACCCGTATTCCTTCCGTTGCCTGTGTTGCCAGGGAACTCGGTAACCCTTTTGAACTTCCACGTGACCCCGGCAGGCATCGGTCTTAATGGACCCCTACACTTATGCTGACTTCTCTTTGAGGCACGCGTGGAACACAACGCGCCGTCGACCCGGGCCTGGTCCTTATAGGACGGCGAGCTACCCATTGCTCACCGTTCGCAAGCCCGCGCTTACGGTGCACCGTGGCCGGAAATTCGACTGGGATTTCCAGCGCCCAAGGCGTCTGCTGCGGCGGCTAGGGGCGAGAGGGCGCGAAATTTGCCTTTCCCTCAACCGTCCCGCCTCCTCCTTCGCAGGCATTACTGCTTCGCAGTAGGAGGTGATGGCTGCCCATGCTCTCTCGCTCCGTACCATGGCCTGAACCAGGGCCGGACGCGAGAGATCTCTGCCGCCGATCGCCTCCACGAGGACACGGCAGTGCTCTGTTCAAGCCGGACAGACATCCACCGTATGCTCCACCGCGTCCTCCGGGCAATCCACACATTAGTGACACCCGGGCGTTTCCAACCGCCTTATCCGACACAGGAACCTCCCACAGCTGCCGTAGCTTTCCCCATAAGCAAAACCCTCAAATATTCCTTTTGGAAAAGAATTTTTAAAAATTCTTCTTCTTTTGTGTAACGTTTCAGGCTTCTAGATCCAGCGGTTGAGACTGTAAGTTGTTTTTCAGTCAAAGTCAAAGTCAAATTATTTATTTGAAAGAAAAGAAAGAAAGAAAGAAAATACGTTTATTTGCGGTAAACATGACGCAAAGAAGGAACACAAATACAAACATGAACAATTTAGGGAAAATATGCGTCACATCCACGAAAAACGGCCATCGCTCAGCATAATGCTGCGACCCTATGCGAGGCAGAGCCACAGCGCTGGTATTAAACGATAGCCAGCGTTGACGTGATGACGTCGACCGGTGCAAAATAAATATTTCAAGTAGGCTCAAAAAAGGCAAAATTTACAAAAAATAGAACTAATTCTAGTCGCCCCTTCCAAAAGGTAGTTTCGTATGGAGAAGAATGGGCAAGAAACTCCGCCGTTACTCTTTTAAAATGTTTAACAATATTTTGTATAGGTACATTAATACGCATAGGGTTGGGACAACCATTGCATTGTTGTTATCAGTGGACATATCAATAAACTATTACCATGATTAAAAAACGATGAACGGATGAACTTATCCCAAGAACAAACTTAACATTGTAGTTGAAAAATATGTTCTCCCATACATTCTAAGTGAAAATGTAAGTTTGTACGCATAATATTGGAAGATTTACCATGTTATTTTAAGACCACTTTTAATAGTTTTCCTGTTATCCTATAGTATAGAACTACTTTCTGTGATTTTTTTTTCAAAATTTTAGGTGCAGTAGTTATGGAAATAAGTTTAAAACTGTTTATTAAAAAAAATAAAAATATTCATATTGAGACCCTCACAGTGAGCTCCTTCATTTGATATGCCACACCGTACAGTGTGTACAATTTTTTTAATTCTCTCGTAAAACTGTTTATAATATATAATAAACTTACGACCCACGGATGCCGTTCAAGTAAAAGGGGAAAATTTACAAGTCCATGATAAGGCCTGTCGCACTATAGGGATCGTGCTGGGCCGTGAAGAAGACGGACAAAAAAAGAGTGCATGCAGCGGAGATGAGAATGTTGAGATGGATGTGTGGAGTGACGAAAATGGATAAAGTAAGAAATGAATATATAAAGGCAGCTTGAAAGCGGCGCCAGTGACAGAAAAGTTGAAAGGAAATCGTTTGGCTTGGTATGGGCATGTGATGAGGAGGGATGAAACGCATGTGACTAAAAAGTGATGAATATGAATGTTGATGGGTGGAGAGGGAGACGAAGGCCAAAGAAAAGATGGAAGGATTGTGTGAGAAATGATTTGAAAGAGAAGGGAGTGAATGATAGCATGACGGCTGACAGGGGAAGATGGAAGAAGATAACGTGTTGCGCCGACCCCAAATAACATGGGATAAGGGCAGGAAAATGATGAAAACTGTTTACAATATGTATTCGAAATTCACTTATTTACGTAACATGTCCGTGTTTGGGTCACAGAAATTCATTATGGAATACAAATTTCAACTTAATCGGTAGATTCGGAGCGACTATGACAGACAGACAGACAACAGACACACGACATCCTATAAGGGTTCACTTTTTTCCTTTGAAGGTACGGAACCCTAAAAATTATGCTTGAGCAGCGTACTAAATGAAATAACCCTGAAGCTAACAGCACCCTAATACAATTATTAAAATTATAAAGATGATGAGGTTAAACCTCATCGATACCTACGAATCGTAGCAACCCGATTCAAACTTTATGGCGGCTCGGAACATGAGGCGGGTCGGTGTGCAGTAACGAATTAATTTGTAAGCGGAGGTGAGGGGTGGGGTACTGCACAGCGAGTAGCGCACTCCTAAGTTTGACGCGTACATCGACGATGAAAAATTATTTTACAAGAAACGAATAAAAAAACGTTTTATTTTACAGTATACAATAAAACGTTTTTTATTGTATACTGTAAAAAAATACTTAATAATTATTGTCAGTTACCAGTAACTCGTTAAAAAATAAGATTTAACTCGTTGACTGCCACAGTCATGTATAGATGATAGACCAAATTGTGCTCAGCACGCCACGGTCACGACTACATGACGGATTTTATGGAATAAAATCTGTCTGTTCGTAGCTTGGCGCCGTGGGCAGTTTTTGACGTAGCTGTCAATAGGTCAAAGTTAGCTGCTTTTGCCAGCTCACGCAAACAATTATTTCAAGTCTGTCTACGTAAAAAAATCGCCAAAATGTGTTGTTATTTTCTGTTGCAATGACGTTTATAGTTATGCTTTGTTTTTTTTTGTAACATAATTGCTGTAGTAACTGATCTACAAATTAAACATGATGTTTTTATGGATACCTAAGTCAGGAACAAGTTACATCGCGACGTGAAAAAGAAATAGGAACAACAATACAGCAAGCGGGAATGACATGAAATGCCTGATTATTAAATTGTACTGTCATGCACCACTTCAACGCCTATCCATAAATAATAATGAAATTAAAGTAAATGAAATTGTTTATTCTGTAAATATGATATGAGAATCACTTTTACACGTCATATTAAAAAAAATAAAAAAATAATAAGCTAGATGGAGTCAATAGTTCATATGTGTACTTAGCTGTTACAAAATAAATGGCAAAACAGTAATAAAAAGTAATAAAATACAGTACGGTATATTTTTTTATTTAAACATTTATTCATTTGAAGGTCAAATAGAAAATAATTGTCTTAAGAGCATTCATCCCGTGCGAGCTGACAACGTTGCATTTCTAGAGGGTTTTCGTTTGCAGGAAAGTCCGAAAGGGTTACCGACGCCCCTGGCAACACAGGCAACGGAAGGAACACGGGTGGGTTTTAGTAAGTAAGAGTCTGACACCCCCCCGCCCCCCCGAAGTTATTTGATAATTTCCCATCCAAAAAAAAGGGGTTTGTGACTATTTTATTAAATTTAAATTGAAGTTCTATTTTTTTTCAGCCAAGATTCAAGAACATTATATTTTACTATAATAAATAAAAATATTTAATCGTAATACTGTAAATAGAAAATAATTGACAGTATGTCATTTTTTATGAGTAAAGACCAAAATAACTGTCTTAAATATTTATTTTATACTTACTTATTTTTAAATACCAACGACCTTGAAAAAAAAAGTACTTTGGTTTAAATTTAATAAAATAGTCACAAAAACCCTCTACAAATAAGACGACGAAGAACGCTCTTAAACATAACCGTTCAGAGAATTGAACCGGTTTCCATTTATTAGATCAAAGACCTCACGATTTGTATTGGCATATTAGTATTCGTAATTTATTTACTTTAAATTCTAGTACGAAATATATTTTGTCCAAGGCATTTGAGGGTCACACCTCGCATCTTTCCAAGCAGAGTAATGTATTTTGTTTATTTGGTCACAAGAGCACATTCGGTTACTGAAACAAAAATTAAAATTGATCATCATGCACAACAATAAATAATGAAAAATTCAATGTGTGAACATATTGCTGTTAAACAATTTTAAAATAATAATAATTTCAGCAAAAAATAAAGAGGTTATGGGTCTTTTCATAGAAAAGGGTCACAAATTAGGCGAAAATAAGGAAGAGAATCTTCGACCTCTAATAAAAATCGTTATTTCCACAAGTGACTTAGTGCTGAAACACCTACGCTGGCTCCACAAAAAGACAATATTTTAAAAATTATGACTCAAAAGGGAGAATACTCAGCAGTGTATCGAACAAGGCTGCCAATGATGATGATTATAAAACTGGACTGCGTAAAATGTCGACTATAATAAAGATGGAAACATAACATAACATCACGCCTTGTTTCCCCGAAGGGTTGGGCAGAGGTGTACCTGTAGTACACCCACATTTCGCCAGTTATGTTTTAAAGTCCCATATAACAGAGGGCGAGCCTATTGCCATCAACCGCGCACAAAACCAGACTCCGGGCTGCTACTGAGAAATTCCAGATAGAAAAACCCAATAACACTTTGCCCGACCCGGGAATCGAACCCAGAATGTCATGCTCAGCAGTAGCGCTTGACCAACTAGACCAACGAGGCAGTCAAGGAAGAAGAAAGGAGAAGAAAAAGAAGGAAGGAGGAAGGTGGAAACAAGATGACCTATTTCTCCTTTCCTGATGAACTGCGCTTGCACAATCCCTTTTACTTCCCATCCTTGACTACGCTGATGTCAGTTATCTCGATCTCACTGAGGCACAACTAGATAAACTTGAGCGACTTCAAAACTTTTGCATAAGATTTATATTTGGCTTGCGCAAGTATGATCATATTTCTGAATATCGTACAAAACTCAAGTGGCTTCCCATACGTCTTCGCCGGAATGCTCATATCTTATTTCAGCTATACAGTATTCTGTTCAATCCTACAACCCCCTCTTATCTTAAAGAACGTTTCAAGTTCCTTCATGACACACATAATAGATACCTGAGGTCATCGGAAAACTTAAAACTAGAGATGCCGATGCATTCCACCAGCTTTTATGACAAATCTTTTACAGTTCAAGCAGTACGGTTATGGAATGCCTTACCCGTGTCGATAAGGCGTGCACAAACTTTGTCCACTTTTAAAATTCAGGTAAAAAAACACTTTCTCTCTCCCTAAATATCATCATTACTTATAGTTATATAGTTCTTGATTTTGTTTCATGTTTATGGCATATATATATATATATATATATATGTATGTATGTATGTATGTATGTATGATATATGTTATGTATAGTATATGCTTTATGTATTTATTGTATATGTAACTGGTACACCACTGACTACCTGCAGTATTGTCTCTCCTCCCCCTTTAATCCATCCAAAGGTTGTCTGTAAAAGATCGCTTTTAGCGATAAGACCGCCCATTGTGTCACCCCTTGTAAAATTTCAACGTTTGTATCTGTAATTTTTATGGTGTACATAATAAAGAGTATTCTATCTATCTATCTATCTATTTCTAAATATACATAAACAATATCACGCAGTCGAAGGCCATAGGTCTTTATTGTTAAATTTAAGAAGATGCTAGCGACTGCATGCGACTTTAAACCGTTATAGATCCTAAATGGTCATTCAAAATAAAAAAAATATTAGAGAAACCTAAATATGATTTTTAAATACCTATTCAATGATATTCCACTTGACATAGTTCGTCTCTTTTATTTTTTTTTCTTTTTCACAATATGGCGTCTGGTTGTCGCCATATTGAATTTTGATTACTGTCATGTATTTAGTGACAATAGTAAGACAAATCGATTGATTTAAGAATCATCAAAATCGACTAACGCGTTTGATCTCTAGAGCGCCACAAAGGAAAAAACATAAACACATACATAGGCTGATAAACACATTACCCTCCTTTGCATTTCGCAGTCTGGTAAAAATAAAGAAAGCACACTTACTGATATCCAGCTTTCAAGAACGCTTGAGGTTGGATCCTTTCAACTGTGTCTCCGACATCACAGAGAAGTCTTGCGATCGTGTATTTACGAATTTCGGCTAGTTGCTCTGCAAATAATGATAAAGAAATCAATCATCGTCACGTGAAAATCTTGACTATAAGAAGAAGATAAGTATATTATTAGTAATAATTACGTGTCAAAATTATATAACAGTCACCAACACCGTTCCAACAAAGTATATTATAAATGAACTTGAACAATAAATCAACCTTGTAATAATAATCTTGTGCAATTACCAAAGGTGAATGCATTTGGTCGATCCGGTCTCTCATACCAATGCCTATCAGAAATCGTGTTACGTTTGAGCTGCTCTATGACTAAGCAGTAGAACGTTGGAGGCACGAAACCTCCAGGTATCGATTTTTCTACCCAGATACCAGCCAAGAGATCAATGTCTTCTACTTTCTCGTACACTTCTCTTAGAATTTCTATCCTCTGAAATGTAAAAACACATAGTGTTAAAATCTAAGCTGACATAATTTTATTCCATTTCACAGTATCTATGCAAATGTTATCCGTCGAATAACCCTGTTAAAAGACCCATCACCAAGTCGAAAGTCTGTTCTCTTCCCTGTGATTATTATATTAACAATAGTTTTAATAATTACCTCACGATCAATAAAGCCATGCAGATCTTCGAAACTACGAATAGGCTTGCCGAAGCAGAACTCCCTGTATTTAACGTAAGGTGGGAATCCGAAGTACCGGTTCTTGGCCAAATCATTCGTCATCAAGTCTGATACGTACTGATGAGGACCCAGACCAATCTCTGTGATCTGAAATAAAATACAGTAGAACAATATGATTTAAGATTATATGTTACATTAAATAAACAAAAAATATATAATTTGGGAAATACGGGAAAAGGGTGAAGAATATCTAGGAAACGCGACAGGTCTACGAAAAGACGAATAGCCCCAGTGAAAGACGATAAAATAAAGGAACTAAACAAAATAAATTAAAAAAAAAACCGACTAAGTGCGTGTAGGACCACGCACAATGAGGTTCCGTAGTTGGGATTACTTGGGATGAATTTATCCCAAAAACAAAATTAACATTGTAGTTGAAAAACCTCGTACATCAACATCGGTCAATTTGCCAACTGCAAAAAGTTGGTCGACTATTATTCGTTAACTTGTAAAGCCTACTTAGCTTTTTTTTTTGTGATAGTTTTCCTTTTAATTTCATTATATGTACTACTGCCATGTTTTTTTCACCTCTCCATAAACAACCATTTAGCTGGCAGGGAAACTTGAAACTAACAAAAATTTGTACTTTAAAGCTTAATATTACGCAAACGGACTATTGAATCGAAAAATGGTGTTCACAGTCCCGCCATATTTTTGAACGGCCTATACGACAATACCCCACACCAAGGGATAGACGAGTCCATTGCACGTAATGTGGGGATAATATATAAAAACAAAAATATTTTTCAAGATTTTTTTTTGTACTATTTTGTCGGCGTGATTAATATGAATACTTATGCCAAAGTACAGCTTTCTAGTACTCAGCGTCTCTGAACTACAGTGGGGACAGACAGACAGACGGCCATGGCGATACTATAAGGGTTCCTTGTTTACTACGGAACCCTAAAAAGGTGATGGTAATATTAAAAGCAAGTTAAATTGCACTACAAATATGTTCAGGGAGTTGGAAGATGTGATAATATAGTTACATATAATACAAGATAATATCAATCAACTCAGCCTATAGCAGTCCACTGCTGGACATAGGCCTTTCTCAGGCTGCGCCACAACACCCTGTCCTCCGCCTTCCGCGTCCAGTCTGTCCCAGCCACCTTTTTAAGGTCGTCGGTCCATGTAGCTGGGGGGCGTCCCACACTACGCTTGCCGATACGCGGTCTCCACTCCAGGACTCGTCTGCTCCACGGGCCATCGGTCTTTCGACACACATGGCCAGCCCACTGCCACTTCAGCTTGCTGACGATGCAGGCTATGTCGGTAACTCTGGTTCTCTTCCGGATAACTTCATTTCTGATCTTATCTTTCAAAGAAACTCCGAGCATAGCGCGCTCCATGGCGCGCTGAGTGACCTTTAATTTGTGGACCAGCCCGACTGTCAGTGTCCACGTTTCGGCACCTTATGTAATAACGGGCAGGACGCACTGGTTGAAGACCTTAGTCTTCAAACACTGCGGGATTGGCGACGAGAAGACTTCAAAGAAGGCGACAAGATAATATAATCGCATTCAATTCGAAACTTGTGACTTACATCAGGATCAGCAATATAGTCTTCATTGGCGCTTCCTTGTCTAAAGCTGCCTTGAGTCAAATAATCCATGTTGTCATCTACACCGAAGTATCCAGTTCTCAATGTTAGATTTACTATAGGAACTTGTTTTAGGTAGTAGCCATCTTTGTCATACAATCTGAAAAGATCGTTTAAATACTCGTATTAAGGATTCGATTAAGGGCCCGTTCACACCACATCGCAGTGACAAAATGTGGGCAAGCAGTGGTTACGTGTGAGTAGTGTCGCTGCAGTTTCTTGCGTTGTCGTTAGTAGTTGCGATAAGGTTACGTTGTGGCTAGTGTATGCAGGCAGGCAGATCCTTGTGGTAGCTTTGTGGTTGCGACGTAGTATTCACGTGTGGATAAACGGCCAAATGTGGTCCGTGTGAATAAACTACGAGGGCGGGTCAAAAAGTTCGCGGAATGGAGAGGTTAGAGGGGAGGGAGAGTAGTTATTTTTACCTGTTACTACTTGGTAACTCAATACAATTATAAATACTAAGTTTCAACCCAATCGGTTCATTGACCATTGAGATATTGCTGGAAAAACAAGTCAATCGGGAAGAGAATGCTCCCAGCGCTTCAAAAACAGCAGCGCGTCCATTATCGTGCGAGTTTTTGGACCTGTGTAGTCAAAAAAGGGATGAGATTATGAACCTAATTGTGACTGGAGATGAAACTTGGGATCATCACTATGCACCTGAGTCAAAGTAGGAGCCAATGTTTTTACTTTAAACCACCCTCCCCATAGTCCAGATTTAGCCTCTTTTGATTATTATTTGTTCTCAAATATGAAAAAAGAGCTTCGTGAAAAGAAATTTACTGATGACGTAGAAGTGAAGTCGGCAATTTCTGCTTATTTTGAAGGCCCTGACAAATATTTTTTTTCGAAGGTAAACACAAATTATTTGAAAGGTCTGAAAAGTTAATGGAGAATATATCAAAAAGGAAAAATAATTTCATGATTAATTTTACACCTCTTGCCTATCATTCAGTGAACTTTTTGACTTTCCTTCGTATTAATTTTCATACATTTTAGCACTCATCCACATATTGTCGTTGTGGTGCGGTTGTGGTACGTGTGATCGGGCCCTTCGAAATAATTGTCTTAATATTAAAAAGGGTTTTCTTTCCTATCACCTTTAAGGTTTATCTAAGTAGGATACATTATTTATTACGATGACAAGTTATTTAAAAAAAATCAACTGCTCGTTAATTTAACTACTTATTTTTGGGTAAGATTTAAATTAGATTAAAAAGTTTAATCACACTTAAAACATTTTGCTATTTTGATTTATCATATTTACCATATCACCATGGTTTTATAAATAATTATAAAAAAAAACAACTACATTTTTAAGATGACAATTCTTACTTTAGAGGACCATCTTGGATAGTATGCACCCATCTTAAAACGAAGGGATATTCCAAAGAAACTTGAGGATACACGTTTGGATTATAATCATCTTTAAATCCCTCTGTTGGTGTGATCACTCCATCTTTCACCATATTCTCGAATCCTGTCAAATAAAAAATGAAACCGTTATAAAAATCAAAAAAATAAAAGAAATGCAATAATAAAATTAGAAAAAATATTCCTTTTACAATTGGAGATACTCAATATTGTCCGACAAACTTCTGCTAGTCTGTAACTCCTCGCTTATTACTTAACTATCTCCATTTAGTTCATGACGACAATACAGAACAAAATATACAATATTTGGATAAAGTACTCACCCATGTATAACGGCAGCAATTCATAGTAATAAAGTTGTAGTGATAAAGCTATGTTAATATCTCTTGAAACATTGAATAGTTTGTCGTCATCCCAGCATGGGTTGACAGCAGCTAGTTCTTTGGCAATAAAGTTGTGATTCCTCCAAAACCATACCACCATGAGATTGATGCCTGCTAGAGTGTTACCACCATCCTCAGCTGAAATTGAACAAATGAACGTTATTTTTGTACAGGCAACATAACTTCACCCCTTGTTTCCCTAAAGGTGTACTTGTTTACATTTCGCCAGTTATATTTAAATCCCATGTAATAGGGGCAAGCCTATTGCCATCAACCGGGCACAAATCCAGGCTCCGGGCTGCTACTGAGAAATTCCAGATAGAAAAACCCAATAGCACTTTGCCAGACCCGGGAATCAAACCCAGGACTCTTGCTCAGCATTAGCGCTTGCGATCACTTGAACAACCAGGCTGGCAAATAGAAATTATAATGCATTCATAATTGAAGACTATAGAGTCTGCCCATGATAAAATATTCATAATAATTTTTAACAATTCAAACGGAGATCTTAGTCATAATTTTGTGGGATGAGCTCTTGACGTCTTTCAATGACGAGACTAGGTGGGAAAACATGAATTAAATACGTTCATTTATTTAATGTTTTACGATTATTATTCACACAGTCCTAAAACATAAAATAAATGAACGTGTCTCACGAAAACTTTAGGTGAGATCTTTGTTGTAAATATAATTTGAACGAACGAAAGAACGTTGAATACTCACGCATCAGATGACACCTGGTCTCCTGAGGTTTTTGATTCAGGAAGCAGACGTTGGCAGTTGTATTAGTACTGGGTGGCCATATCCTGCCTTTGTCATCCAATTCAATCTTTACCATTCCTCCTTGGAATGTTCTCCCTCTTTGATTCAAAGCTGACAATTGATTGCCGTATATCACAGATAGGTCTAATAGTGGGGTTGATGATACGATCTAAAAGTAAGAAGATTTTTAATTATTAAGACTTATTTTGTTATATGAATAGTATGACTGGATCAATAAAATGGTATCTAATAAGGTATTAAGTGTATAGAACATACAATCACGAGGATACTATATAGTTTTCTAAAGAATCTTACGAGTAATATGATGGGCGTTCCATAAGGTACAGTGCAACTCTGGGACTAACTTTTGTTCCCAGAGTTGATCCCTGATTTTTTTTTTATTATTTCGAAACTGAATTCCTATAAATGGTAATATAAATTAAAACTATAAATACAAATTAATAAATTATATTTATAATAATTAATAAATTAAATAATCCTGTGTGAAAATGGCATCTAGAAAACACACAAGATATATTAATAAAATAAATAAAAATAGTCATTTTCATCAATTATTACGATTTTTTCTAGTATTTTTTGTAGGTACCATCTAAGTTTATATTAAAAAGTTTTAGTTGAACTCTAAAAATATGTACTCTTAATCATACTCTAAATTAATACAATTAAAATATAAAAGGATGTGTTGTCGAAAAATAACAGCATGTTATTATTTATACAAAAACATTATAATCGTGGGTAAATTATTCTTAGATCATAATCCTATGCATTTATTCACATCACAAAATATTACAAGTCAAACTTAGAACAGACTTAACAAAAACACTAACTAATATAACTGAAAAAATGCAATACATAAAGCAAAACATCATCATCATCATCATTTCAGCCGAAAGTCGTCCACTGCTGGACATAGGCCTCCCACAAGCACCGCCACTTCGAGCGGTTCTGTGCAACCAGCGTATTCTTGTGGCCTATACAAGGTCGTCGATCCACGGTGTTGGAGGTTCTAAAAAGCTACGACTTTCGGTATGCGGTCGTCAGTCCGGAACCTTTCGGCTCCAACAGCCATCAGTTCTGCCACTTAAGTTTGGCAATTATACGGGCTGTGTCGGTTATCATGGTTATCCTGCGGATCTCTACATTTCTGATTCGATCACGTAGGGATACTCTAAGCATAGCCCTCTATAATAAAATATCAGCTATAGTAAAATAAAGTTTAATAAAATATATAATAAGAGACTAGTAATATCTACTAGGAAAGAAAGAGAAACCGGCCAAGTGCGTGTCGGACCACGCACAGTGAAGGGATCCGTAGATAAGAACAAACTTAACATTGTAGTTGAAAAACATGTACTCCTCCTATACATTCCAATTGCAAATGTCATGCGCAAGCGCAAAAAAATGTGACTTTTGGACGTTTTCCGGAAAAAGTCGTTAATTTGTACTTGTGCTGTGAGACCTTGCTTCTTGCCTTTCATAACTCTAGGTCAACGGGAAGTACTCTATAGGTTTTGATTTATTTGCGAGTATCAAAATATGTCGCATAACTGGCCGTATTTTTTTATTGCGTTGAAGCTTGACTTTTTTTAGAGCTCCAAGGGACCTACGTATTTGATAATAATTTCACCTTGATACTTTCACGAGTTCCTGAGAAAAAGGGTTTTAATAGACAGACGGACAACAAGGTGATCATTTAAGGGTTCTATTTTTCCTTTTGAGGTACGGAACCCTAAAAAACTTAAAGAAGGGTGAAATTAGTAAGACTAAGAAGCAAAGAAAGAAAAGCGAGAGGGAGAAAGAAAGAAATAAACAGTACTTACTCTTTCAGGTGCAGTATCATTCTTGATGCATCCAATGGTCTGGAAGGTTTCTGGTCTGGTCATGTTAACACACCGGACGCCAGAGAAGCGATGCACTGGGTCATCATCAGGTATCTTGTTGGGAACGCACATGTAATCCGTCTTGCCTCTTTCGGCGCAGCAGTATGGCCGCCAAGCTATGTAGTTTACTGGAAAGGTAATGTCGAGGTAATCTTCGTGAGTTTCAGTTAAAGGTAACATTAAAAATTAATCTAGAGCAAGATGTGTAATGTTTCAGATTTTTTAAATAGAAATAGAAATAAATAATAATAATAAATAATCTTTATTAAATCATTTATTTACGTATAATGAAGGTAAACTTAATTTTTATAAATAGTCCGGATACATTTTACCTTACGGCATGCAGAATTTTCAAACAATAGAATTTATATTTTTAATTTCGCAAATTTACAAACAAGAAGTCGTTTTCGTAACAAAAAGCTGGAGGCAGATTTCATTTCATTTCAGGTTTTTTATTACCATAATAACGTCGTATTTATGTACCTACATACTTGTTGAAGACAAAACTCAAAGTTTGAAGTAACATTTCCTTATTTTTATGACTTACCATTAAATTCAGGTTTCGAAAGGAATGATTCCTTAGTTGGATTTGTGTAAACTCATTGCAAGTTTTTTCAAGGTTCACAGAATTAGACCGACTATATAGGTTCTGCCTATAAACTATCGTGTCGGTAGGCACTAAAGGTCTAGTTACATATTTTAAGTCAAATTAATAGCTTAAATTTAATTACATAACACAACGTAAAAAAAACCGTTTATTGTTTGATGCCTATCACAAAAACTCGAGGAAAAAATTTTAAAACATTGAAAAAAATCCAGTGAAATATTTTTCTCTGGATTTTTTTCTGTGTTTCACATACACTCATTATCATGAGTGTATGTGAAACCCACAATTTATTTTTGTGTATCTGTATTTTATAATGTGCTTCTTTATTTGTTTTTTCTTTCTTGTTTTTCTTTTTAGATGCTGAAACTAATTAAAAAAAAAACTAAAACTAAAAAGCAAACAGTTTGATAAATTCATACCTGTATCGTGCAAAGAGACGACATCAGCAGACATAAAGACAAAGAAGTGTATGGCCAGGGTCGTGAATATCTGGCTCGGCACACGACCTACTGAGTAGAGACGAGTCCTGAGGTACCTCGCGAGGGGCATCTCATTGCCAGAAGCTGTTTTCTTCGGCTCAAAGTCTATAACAAAAATGTTTATTATATGCATACTTAGACAGTGTATGTCTTTGTTTTTAGAGAAATAGGATTGACTTAAAAACTAACGAGAAGGGTGATTCTTCAGAAAATATGACTATACATAATCAGCATATCAGCAGTAGCGCTTGCGACCACTGGACCAACGAAGTAGAAGTAAGTTATTTCATCTATTCTCGTAATTAAAATTCGGCCAGAAAGTGCCTGAGCCTTGACTTTTTAAATTAAGTAACTGGTCGTCTTGCTGAGTATTGTTACTGGTCGTCTTGCTGACCATTGTTTTGTTTTGTTATTAGTAATTAATTGTTTATTTATTTTACTTTGATGATCCTAGTTCATCATTTGTGACTGTTACAGCTATAGCTATATGTAAGCGGGCACGCCCTTTATTGTTGGAGGCTTTTATTTGGGTATTAAGTTCTGTTTAAGTTTTTATCTCTGCTTGAGAATTTATAGTTTTACGGTGTTTTCCTTTTCTTCTCCTTCTTTCTATAATTTAATGTTTTATGTTGCACGTAATGTAAATTGTTTTGCATACTGTTGTATAGAATCCATTTTTTTCTCTAACTAAACAGACAGCTGTGCTGCTGGGGAGTTTGTTGACCACTTCTTCTTCCCAGCCAAAGCACTAGGAAGTGGTGAAGGGGGAATGTCTTACGTAATTTTGACTTTCGTAAAGTGCTGATTCTCAGCCTAGTTTGAATAAATGACTTTTGATTTTGATTTTAAGAGTAAGTAAGTAAGTAAGTAAGTATTTATTTGCATAAAACATGGTATACATGGTGTTACAATAATTTACAATAAAGATCTTACATGTTTTGCCAGAATTGTACTTAGCATGCATATGTTCACTTAATACTAACATGAGAATTTGTTATCCATAAATTCTTTAAGACTATAGAAATTTTTCAAGTTTAACCAGTCAAACAATTTTCCCTTAAATAATCTGGAGTTTAAGTTTTTTATGCCACTCGGTATGTTATTATATATACTAACACAATTATATAAGCAGCTTTTATTATATTTAGCAAACTTGGGAAGATCATGCAGAACGAGTCTCTGTGGTTCACGCCGGCTCCTTGGATTAATATCATTGGCTGATATAAACAGGTCTTTATGTTTATTAACGAACATATATATTCCAAATATATAAAGCGACGGCAGCGGTAACAAACCTAGCTTCTTAAATATGGGTTTACAAGATTCCTCCGAGTGCATCCCGTAAATTGCCCTAATGCACTTTTTTTGAGCAACAAATGCTCGGTTTATATCGGTACTATTTCCCCATATTATAAGCCCATAACGTAGTACCGATTCTACATATGCATGATAGGTCATGAGAGCTGTTTTTAAGTTTGTAATATTTTTGATTTGTTTAAGAGCATATACAAATTTATTTATTCTCTTTGCAGCGTTATCCACATGCTCTTTCCAATTCAAATTTTCATCAATAATTACGCCTAGAAACTTCGTTTGTGCTACTTCTTTAATTTTTGATACGTTTAGTTTAATATTATATTTAGGATTATTACATTTATTGAAATTAATATAAACAGATTTAGTAAGATTTATATTTAAATTATTTATGTCAAGCCATTGTATTAATTTATCTATAGTATTATTAATGTCAGTCTCATGATTATTTCTAAAATTGTTATATTTTTCTGTCGCTATAATAATAGCTATGTCATCAGCAAATAATATACATCGGTGGTCAGTTATATTAATAATATCATTTATGTACAGCAAGAAGATTTTGTATGTACAGATTGTTGTTCTTGTATTGAATTTAATTTAAGCTTGAATGTTATACTGATATTTTTCTCTTTTTTTTTGGTAGCTGTATTGTGCCGTTCACACTCTTTCTTTCCAATCTATTTTTAGACGCGAAAACTTTTAATTGGCTGTCAGTCTCACATACAATTTTTTGTTTGTTTTAGCTGTAAGTCATCCACAGTTAATAAATAAATAAATTATAACTGAAACCTCACTTACTTTTATCATACACCGGAGGCAATACCCTCGCAAAGGGAGTATGTGTGGCTCCCCTCGGAGGGTGTTGGAGGTTGTTGCAGGAGCCATCAACTCTCCGGCCTTCGTGAGGATCACATGGTTCTATCTCATTCACACACCAGCTACAAAAAATGAACTAGAATTATTTTAGTTACGTCAAGATAAATACTAAGAAAATACTTAGGAATAGTCAGGAGTAAATAACAAAACGAAAGTAGGCACGAAAATGGTATAATTCAACATTGAAAATATTTATAAAAACCGGCCAAGTGCGTGTCGGACCACGCACAATGAAGGTAAGGGTCCGTAGTTGGGAAGTTGGGATGAATTGATCCCAGAAACAAACTTAATATTGTAGTTGAAAAACATGTTCTCCCATACATCAGTATACGTCACGGTCAATTCTCCAACTGCAAATTTAAGTTGATCAGCTATTACTCATTAACTTGTAAAGCCTATTTAGCTGTGATCGTTTTCCTTTTAATTTCATTATTATGTACTGTGTGTACTACCATATTTTTTTTTACATCTTCATAAATAACCATTTCGCTGGCAGGGGGACACTTGACTCTAACAAAAATTTGTACTTAAATGCTTAATATAATATTACGCAAGCGGATTCTTGAATCGAAAAGTGGTGTTCACAGACCTGCAATATTTTTAAACGGCCTATCCAACGATACCCCACATCATGGGGTAGACGAGACATAAAAATATCATCCCCACATTACGTGCAAGGGAGGTAAAAATAACTTTTCATGATTTTATTTTAGGATTTTGTCGGTGTGATTAATATGTATACCTATGCCAAATGACAGCTTCTAGTACTAAGCGTCTCTGAGCTACAGCGGGGACAGACAGACAGACAGACGGACATGGCGAAACTATAAGGGTTCCTTGTTTACTACGGAACCCTAAAAATAAGATGAGATAGAGTTACTACTGGAGTCACAAAAGGACAAAATATTTTATAATTAAGTTGATAATAATAACTTAACACTACTTGAAGTGTTAAGTTATTCTATTTATATAAAATCAAGGATTTATGGCAAAAACATTTAACGCCAGATAACTTTTTCCGAGGAATTATTTTGAATTCGAATGTCAATTACTTAGCAATGAAAAGAAATGAAATATGAAAGTAATACTCCCAAAATGTGATAAGATATTTCGGAGAGAACACACGGCTACACACATCCGTTATAGTAGAAATCACTAACATAAACAATTAAAAAAACAACTCACAAAGTGGTATTGGCTTTGTCATGCCTCCTCACATCTTCCCTAGTAATCTCAGTCCCATAATACGAATCATAGAAAATGGCCGCCCTCGCACTACACAACACTGAAACTAAATATATTAAAATCAGCATTTTACATGTCCGGTCTCATTGGAGTGCAAAACAAAAATACAACGAATAAACTCAAGTTAATTAAAGCCTTAGTACTGCTGACTGGTTTGATTAACCGACTTCTTTTAACAATGTTGATATTGAAGTTAAGTCTGTACGCTTAGCAAGGACATTTGAAAGGGAGTTAACGGAAGTTAGGCAGGTACAGTTTATAAAACAGGTAAGTATGCAGGGTACTTCTTAGTAACTCACATTAAGTACGTGGGACACTCAGAAAGTTTTGCGAAAATTTAAAAAATGTTCTATAAGTAAATATTTTTTTATTTAATCTTTATAAAGTAATCTATCCACTAGCCTCTACTCCACTAAATACAAAGTTTCATGCGTCTGAACCAGTTTTCAAAATACTTTTTCCAGTCCGTCGCAGACACCTCGTTTACAGCCTGCTCGAACGCTGACAGCGCATCTTCCGGCGACGAAAATTGTATCCCTTTGAGCTGATTTTTTATTTTCGGGAATAAAAAGAAGTCACACGGTGCTAGATCAGGGCTGTAAGGAGGGTGACCCAGGAGTTTGACCGGCGTGCTGTCCAGGCATTTATAGCGCTGTGTGCGAAGGCGCATTGTCGTGGTGAAACAGAGTAAACTTTTACCAAGCATTTGGTAGTATACCATTCAGCGTTGATGCTTCTTTGGTTCCGTAAAGAAATTGACACCAAGTAGCCAGTAAAATTGAAAAAGCTTGTGCTCAAAATCTTCCCCCCGCTTCTAGATCACTTCACTTTGGTAGGCGTTGATTCGTTTTGAAACACCCAAACCGTCGACTGGCGCTTCGTTTCTGGATCGTATTGATAATCATCACCTGTAATGATGTCGTAAACACGCCGAGACGAGCCTGCTTCAAATTTGTTTATCATATCACGGCACCATTCCACCCGGGCCTGCTTCTGAACATCGGTGAGGTTGTGCGAACAACTTTCTTTATGGGACCAAAATCGTAATCGCAAAAAATAAATAATCACCTGTCCCATACATTTGTATCGAGTAGGTACTTACCTAAGTTTTGTATGGGACAGTTGATAATTTTTTCACGACTATGATGGTCCCAAGAAGAAAGTTTCGCATTTAGTTTGTTGGCTTACTTATATCACCTAAAGTTTGATAGATTTGACGAAATGTGAATAACAGACAATTGAAAATAAATAAATAAGAATTTAATATTAGTGAAGTGGTTGGGTACTGGTTTACAGCTACATCCAGTTAGACTGGAAGCTGACCCCAACATAGTTGGGAAAAGACGCAGATTGATTGATTTAGGTAGTATAACGTTAAGGCGCTGACAAGACCCAATTCGCCAAAATTGGCTTCTCTTAAGAAAAAAAAATGCCAAATCTATATAGTTTGTGAAAGCGGAAAAAATATACGTTAATTTTGAACCTATTTTCCAGAACTTGGTTGTTACCAAAATACGTTTTGAAAAAAGATCTTGATACAAACTAACGTTAAACAAACCTCTTACCTTGAATTCTAATCCAAAATATCTGTATTAAATATCAACATACGTTCCATAATTAATTAATAACAAGAACGTCTTATTTGAATGCAGAACTTGGTTGTTTTTTATATTTTTGATTACTCAACTCAATTTTGAGTAAATAGATAATTGCCTCATATTTTGCAATAAATTACAAGCGTTGTATCATCGCGCTTCTCTTTCTTTTCTATGCAATCTGACAGTGACCGCGGTTTAGGTGTTGTCAGCGTCTTAAGACGATGAGAATGCTAAGAGGGCTGTGTGGTGTGGTGTGACACGAATGGTTAGAATATGAAAATAGTAGATAAGAGGAAGTCTGAAAGTCTGAAATCGGTTGGTATGGTATGGGCATGTGATGCGGAGGAATGAGGAAAATGTTGTGAGGAAAGTTTTGAGTATGAACGTCGATGGCTTTAAGAGTAAGGGAAGTCCAAAGAAACGATGGATGGACTGTGTGAAATATGATATGGCTAGAAAGGCGGAGACAATCGAGATGACAACTAATAGAGAAGTATGGAAGACAGGGACATGTTGCGCTGAGCCCAAATAAATTGGGATAAGGGCAGGAGAATGATGATAAAGGGTCTCGCTTCAGTTTTAGTTCAGGAAATGTTGAAGGGCCTCGCTTCAGTTGGTACTTTAATTGAATTTTATACGTACTTCTTGTGAAATCTCATTGCTCTAATTCTATTTGCCTTAACTAGTCATTACGGTCATCACACATAACGTACTTATTACTTACGTGGTAGTTTAATAAACCATCGTTTTTGGCTATTCTTCACTTAGCATTTCAAGCTGACATCCAAGGTATGTGCGAAAAGTTTCTCAAACTCGACACAGTACTTTGTTAGTGGACGAATAATCGCTTTTAATGAATTTGACTGCGCCGCATAGTTTTCCTTTGTTCCCACTAGTATCACCGAACTGAACCACCGGTGGTACTAGTGGGAAATTTCGTTCTCTATGGTACCACCATTTACTTAGTGGTACTAGTGAGACTGTTTGCACCCAACCTTTGTTCCCATTAGCCATTTAGATCCCCATTTTACAGTTGCCTAATTATTTTGTGAAAACAATGCGATATTTATTCAATTTAATTGCTGTCATGAAATGCACAATGCAACCACATCCTGCATGACTTGATCAACCGGTGTAACTTGACTATAATTTTCAATGTGCTGTCCTTATCTAAACTAATGTAATTTTACAGTAACCTGATTAATTAATTAAACGCTTTTTACAGGAAATCGCACTAAAATGTTGATTCAGAGTGTTTATAAATATGTACATATTTGCTTCGTTTCAGGTTTTTCTATGTTGTAATCTTTAATCCATTGCGTGTGTGCAGATACTTTACGTGGAATTACGCGTAATGCTTGACCTTATTTATTACTAGCGATGCTGAAAAGTACAACAATGTTGCATCAACTTCAATAATAGCTTGGTATCATTGATTTTAACAACTATAAAAGATAAACTCTCGGTTTCTGGGAGTAACATTGTACTCGGGAGACACTTGCGGGGTAATTGAGTAACTCAATTACAATGGCATGAAATGTTGTTGAATTGTCAAAATTAAAGGCGGTAATTTTGACAATTCAACAACATTCACAGCAGAAAGTGCAGAATTACAACCTTACTGCCTCAATTCAAAATATAGAGGGATGACCTCTTTCACATAAACCTACATGGGCACTTATGAAACGTCAGAAACTAGGCGCACGGTTCCAATTAGTCGTTTCTTATGGAGAAGAACCGGCAAGAAACTCCATGGTTACTCTTTTAAAAATAATAAGCTTTTACAATGTTTTCGAATTACAGTGATAGTGTAGGCCTGTCAAAATGTACCAGGTATTGAACAAAAATAAATGGTTTACAAATCTACCGTCAATTATACCTATAACGTTCTCACATTCACAAAATATAAAAGAATCATAGCTAAAAAAATATTAATAAAAAAATAAAAATAGCTACCTTTATTTGTGATTTATGAACAAAACATACTAATATTAAATAACTTAAAGACTCTTACAAACAAGCGCGACACGCGACGCGACACAAAGGCACCGCTTGTAGTGCTACACGCGGTGCCTTTGTGTCGCGTCGCGTGTCGTGCCTGTTTGAAGGAGCCTTAATGCAAAAGTAACGGAACCTCAGTGCCCGACAAGGTTTGAGTTCACAGCCTTTCTGAGCAAGGTCTACCAGAATGTAGGAGCAAGGTCAAACGAATGCAAAATGAAACATAATCGCAACTATATCCAGACCTACTCGTTGATACATTCACGTATCGCACACTTAACACAATACTGGCTTAACTAACTGGCTTAAACTTAAATTTCTGGGAAATCGCCGTTTAATATTTTGCAATTGGGGTCTAGTCGGCTTTTAGCCAATCTATTAAATAATTTATGTAATTTACAGTTAAATATAATACCTACTTTTCAAAAACCATTGATTAAACCTGTGCAAAAAATATTGCAGAAACTTTGACTCAACCTATAGGTCAGTATTCTATTAAGCGTGCGGAGATACCGCACGCTTAATTTAAACTTAATTAAACTTGATTTAAATCGTCGGCAGACTTCTGAGGTACGGTGATCTAGCCATATTGCGTGATATAAATGTAGCATAAATTTGAACGATTGAATCTAAAAAAGTACAACTAAATACCCTATAGTATTTTGGTTAAAATTTTGTGATGCTACGGCTACATTGTCGCGATAACGCAAACTAAATTTCACGCGCTCTCTCTCGCACACCGCTCGATGTCTCGCTGTACAACAGAGAGCGCGCGAAGCATAGTTCGCGTTATCGCGACTGCGTAGCCATAGCATTACAAGCGCAATTAGTTTGAGCAGCAGGCTGAGCACGAGAACCGTAGAGACGCGTTTTATCGAGGGAAGTGTAGACAAAAATGACGTGTCCGTGTAGACAGTTAACAGTTTTCTACCGAGAAATGTAGACAAGCGATAACTATGATAAATTATAAATGATTTATTTTCTGGAAGGAGGTTTGTACAAACACTTTTACACGTCAATATTTTTAAACAATTCAACAGAGCCAAAAACACCAGACTCCCGGACGACTGGGAACTATACAAAGAAACCCAATATGCATACAAAAAACAGATTAGAACCGCCAGGAGATCTGCTTGGCGGAAATTCTGTGTATCCATAGAGACAAACAACGAAGCCGCTAGGGTAAGGAAGATCCTGGCAGCAGACCAGGACCGAACTCTTGGCGTGCTGAAAAAGCCTGATAATTCATACACACTTACCGACCAGGAAACCAGTAAGGTCCTTCTCGAAACCCACTTCCCAGACTGTAGACTCCCGGAGGATGGGAGGTGGGAGGCTGAACCAGAATGGACCCCAACTGATCAGGACTGGTCCAGAGCCCGCAACATAGTAACAGAAGACCGGTTAAGGTAGGCTATTGACACCTTTCAGCCGTACAAGTCTGCAGGGCTGGATGGCATTTTCCCAGCCCTGCTGCAGTGGGGGTAAATCATCTGGTACCATTGATGACGGAGATCTATCGAGCCTGCATGGCACTCAGGTACATACCCCTCGCGTGGCGCGAGGTGAAAGTCATTTGCATTCCCAAACCTGGCAAAACCGACTATACACAACCCAAAGCTTATAGGCCTATAAGCCTCACATCCTTTCTACGGAAGACCCTCGAGAGACTTTGCGATAGACACATTCGAGACGGACCACTTCGAGCCAAACCCCCTCATAAACAACAGCATGCGTACACCATAGGCAGATCAACAGAATCCACGCTGCACAGGGTGGTTTCCAAAATTGAATGCGCAGTGGATCACAAATGCTCAGCACTTGCCGCCTTCATTGACATCGAGGGCGCCTTTGACAAAACAATGTTTAATAGCATCAATACGGCCCTTGATAGACACAGCATAGACCCGACCATAAGTGGCTGGATCTCAAACATGCTTAAACACAGGGGTGCAGACAGTCCAAGGAGGCTATGTCCTTGGATAGTAAGTTAACCAGGCGCTTGTTACGCCTGGACAGGACAGGCCTGCGCCTGTAGACGGGGACCATCACGGGCCACTGCTCGCTAAACAAACACTTCCACACAATAGGCATAACGGACAGCCCTCTGTGCAGGGCTAGCATGGAGGCAGAGGAAACCGTTGCGCATGTGCTCTTCAAATGCACAGGCGTCACCCACATTAGAACAGAAACCCTCGGGGCACCCAGAACCTACACAGAAATTCTAAACAGACCAGGAGATATTATCAACTTCTGGAGGGAGGTGGGCTGGTTGGTTGGAATATCCACCAAAAACGGCCGCCATGGCTCACGCACAATGGTCCACCTGAAGGACTAAGTGCAGAAACCAAACCCTCTAACATAGAACATAGAACACGTCAATTTTCTTTTACTTTTATTCCAAAGTAGAGTAGAAAAAGAAAGCATCATGCCAAGCCTACAATGGTAGCCCAGTGGTAACGGCCGCGATTTACGAGTTTTAGTTCATAGGTTAGAACCTAGTCAGGCGCTTTACTTTGTGTAAATTATTTTATCACCACTGCTCTCAAAACGGTGAATGAAAACATCGTGACGAAACCGGCTTGTCCTAGAACCAAAAATTTGAAACATGTGACATCTATCAACCCGCACTGGGCCCGCGTGGTGGATTACATAAAAATGGTGTAGAACTACAATTCCCACGGAACAGGTTTCCTGTCTTTTTTAAAGCTTAAAAAAAAAAAAAAAATCTTAATAGGATAAGATTTAAAATTATTTGTTTTTCTGAAAGTCTTTATCATTTTCTTGACATTTGAATAAACGAGAGTAAATAGATTATGTAAACAATGATATGGATCTTCTGAACCTTGTCAGTAGTTAAGTTTAATATTTGTTTTAATAGCCTAGTGATGCAAAATTACCCTCAATTTTAGTAATCGGTACCTACTTGTTATTTGAGCATAAAAAAAAATATATAGGTACTTATATACCGCCTACCTTATAATGTTCAAAAAGTTTCCTTCCGGCGTTAATTGCAAAGTTTCTGAGATAAATGTTTCTCATCGTAGTTAATAATTTACGCGTTAAACTTCGCCATTTGTGTTCTACTTATTAATAATTAAAATTTATTATTCGCATTATTTTATGTATTCATGATGCTTCCATCTTTTAGTAGGTATTAGTCTAAATTGAGTTTAATATTAATTTGGAAGTTTGATTTTAGAAATATTTTATATCAGATTTTGCTTCCATCACTAATGAATATATTTAAAACGATAACATACGCACGTTACAATGGTTTTACCTATTTCACAATATAAAATAATCAGCCTATAATGTTCCCACTGCTGGGACACAGGTCTCCTCTCTGTGAGAGGGAGTGGGCCGTAATCCACCACGCGGGCCCAGTGCGGGTTGGTAAATGTCACATGTCTTCTTATGTTTTGTTCTAGAACGAGCCGTTTCTCACGATGTTTTCCTTCACCGTTTTGAGAGCAGTGGTGATGAAATTAAATACACCAAGTAAAGTGCCCGTCTTGGTTCGAACTCATGACCTACAACTCGTAAGTCATGGCCGTTACCACTGGGCCACTATTGCTCCCAATATATCACAATATAATTATCGAATAAACAATTACATTTACAAATACATCAAATTGGTGCAGTTCTATTAAGTTGTCTAATCATAATTGTATTAAATTTGTTCTAATAGGTACTTCGTTTGTTTTTCAGCTAAATGATTTGCCCTTAGCTGTATGGTATTTGGGGCACGCATATCAATTTCATGATCATTTAAGTTAATCGTGGAAAAAACCGCACCTATTAATTTTGTGGATGTTTTAGAATGCCCTTAACCTCATGATTTATCGGCAAAATATAGCAATATGTATATGTGTTTTTGTGTGCGTTTTGGTCTTCTATGAATTCCTGAGGGTGCTAAGTTAAGGATTTTGTAAGGTGAATATTGTAACTGTAGTAATAAATAATCACTAAGGTTAATCTTGTGCGGTTTTCGGTATACTTAGTGCCTGCTATGCGATCAAGTCTGTCATTTGGATGTGCTCTGTAAAGACCCCGATACTTGTAAATAGTTGTTATTCATCATTCATATTCAACCGGTGGGCTGGCCGCAGCGCCAGGGACCGGGCCCACACACAAGCCCCGTAAAGGGCCATGGACCGCACGACCCCCGCGTAGAGCCTCCGGCAGGAGGCGTTTGGACCTTCTAGATCGGGCAGCAGCTGCTTCAAGGCAGCCCCTGCCCGCTCCAGTTTGGGAGCCAAACGCCGGAAATGCTTGAAATGAGTTCCACCGGCTGTCGAAGATGAGTCCCAGGTACTTCATCGTCGACTCGACGCCGATTTAAACCCCTCCTACCGTTATTTGGTATCCCGACGGTGGCGCGTTTTGAGGGCCATGAAAACACATGGCCTCGGACTTGTGCAGGGCCACCTCGAGTCCCAATTGCCGGATCCTTTCGACGATTGTCGCAACCCCGCGTGCCGCTACTTCGGCTGCCGCCTGGTGCAACCTCCCCTGGGCCAGGACCAACATGTTGTCAGCGTAGCACACTATGCTGACGCCGCTAGGGAGGTCAGCGCGCAGCACCCAGTCGTATCCGATGTCCCACAGATGCGGCCCCAGGACCGATCCCTGTGGGACACCGCACGACATCTCTTGCCAGTTCCACACTCCCTGGTGACCGGAGTAAATGACGGTCTTGTCCTTCAGATAGGCCTCGACCACACGACAGAGGTAGGTTGGCATCCGGTGGTACCGGAGTGCTTCCCTGATGAAACTCAAGGGCAGGGTATTGAAGGCATTGCGGATGTCTAGAGACACCACCACGACGACCCCACCCTGGGAAACAGCATTCCCCGTCGTGAGGGATCGCACGCGCATGATGGCGTCCACGGTAGAGCGCCCCCTGCGGAAACCAAACTGGCTCTCCGCCAAATCCGGCCCCACCCGCACCAGCTGGCCGACGCCCTTTATGCCTGGAGGCTTTTATTTAGGTATTAAGTTTTTATGTTGTAATTTTTATTTCTGCTTGAGTATAGTTTTGTGGCTAACATATGTTAATTACTTTGCATACGAATTGTATAGAATCAAGTTTATCTAACTAAACAGACAGCTGTGCTGCTGGGGAGTTTGTTGCGCCACTTATTCTTCCCAGCTAAAGTACTAGGATGTGGTGAAGGGCGGGTGTTTTTGGTTTTTTATCTTATGTAATTTTGGTGTTCGAAAAGTGCTGATTCTCAGCCTAGTTTGAATAAATGACTTTTGATTTTGATTTTGACTAAAGTTATTCCTGAGCGGTTTTCGGTATACTTAGTGCCTGATATGCGATCAAGACTGTCGTTAGAATGTGCTCTATAATGACCCCGAAACCTGTAAATAGTGGTTATTCATCTACTGACTGACCGCGGTAATTACCTAACCTTGTAGAATGTTTTGAATTTGTGTCTAGTTATTGTTAGCCACACGTGTAAGGAATATTTATATGTATATTTTAAGTTTAAATATAAAACTATAACTAACAAAAATTATTGTTTCCGTGAAAACAAGTAAGTATTAGTAGTCTGAGGACCATAAAATGTAAGTACATTATTAGGAGATAGTATTTAAACGACTTCGAAGAAGGAGGAGGTTCTAAGTTCATCTGTACGTATTTTTTAAATGTATAGTTTAAACTAAACTGTAAATAACTGTAATCTGATAGCACTAATAAGCAGTAAGTGATGGTTGATTTTAGATAGACAGGTAGTACTTATTAACCTTAATACGACTGCGTCATTGGTCTAGTGGCGGACCATGAGGTACTGGGTTCGATTCCAAGGTCAGGCCCAGTATTATAGGGTTTTCTAACAGGAAATTCTAGCAGCAGCCCGGAGTCATTTGTGTCCGTTTTCTGGCAAAAGGCTCGCCCCTATCACATGGTACTAAAACATAACTGGCGAATTGTGGGAGTAGGCACTACAGAGTACACTTCTGCTTAACCCTTCGGGAATTACAGGCATGATGGTATGTCGTCAATCAAAATAAAATAGGTACATTAGGAAATTAAATACAAAATATGCAACAAAAGCCGAGGGCATTACATAGCTATATCTAGTACCTGGTTGTTAATATATTAGATCTCTTACAAGATAAGGAGCGTGTTTAAAATGCCTAATTCTAGTAGTTTCCAAGGTTTCATTCAGTATTCAGTTCGTTTGTCAAGGTTCACCGGCAATTTAATCGCTCGCTGTAATTCAATTTAATTCAATTTATTCATAAACAATTTACATTATGTTTGAACTCATTCTAAGTATGAAATATAAAAAAAAAAAACATTAGTAATACTGCAGTAAAACATAAAAAAAATTACAACATCATCATCAGCCTAGCCTTTTCCCAACTATGTTGGGGTCAGCTTCCAGTCTTACCGGATACAGCTGAATACCAGTATTTTACATGGAGCGACTGCGTATCTGACCTCCACAACCCAGTTACTGGGTATCACGATACCCCTTGGTAAGACTGGTTGTCAGACTTTCGAGCTTCTGACGATCCGTAACGACTGTCAAAGATCTACAAATGACAGCTGGGACCAACGGCTTAACGTGCTTTCCGAGGCACGGAGGGGTCTTGGTATGTAAAGATGGTCACCCATCCACGGACCAACCGCGGCAAGCGTAGCTTAACCTGATCGATCGACCCGTGCGGCTGTTATTACTTAGCCATAAGACACACACATAATACATCACACACACATAATACATGTATGTAGCTCATATCATCATCAAAATTAACATCATGATAAAAAATAAAAAAGAAGATTATTCGACACTAACTACTAACAGTTTCGATTAGAGGCTTTGTTGGCAAAGAGACGAAGGTTCTCCTCCTGCTGACTGGTTGACGAACTTGCAAACTTAAAAAATTACAGCTGCTTATGCTCAATTGTATCTGAGGGTAAAGTTCTAAGCGTACTTGAAGTTGAAATGAACACTGCCATAACACTGTCTTAAGGGCAGAAATACCTGCCGGGGTCGCGGGAAGGTACTAAAGGGTCACCGAAGCCCCTGGCAACACAGGCAACAGGAAGGAATACGGGTGAGTTTTAGTCAGTAAGAGTCTGAAACACCCTCCCGCTTCGCCCAGAGCGGGAGAAGTTATTTGATGATTTTCCATCCAAAAAAAAATAGGGCAGAAATAGAACATAGATATTTAACGTACATTTTTAAATATTTTAAATTTATCTACCCATATCTTTAATTTATATGTGCAGCAAGGGAAGTGTTCGCTGCCTAAATAAGCACAGCACTGATTTATTTGTATTCGGTTAGATATATTAATACAAGATAGTTAGGAAAAGGTTAAGCAAATTATGATGATTGGTTACCCAGATGTAAATAGAATAAACGATTTCATTCCAACATAAAATAAATTAAATCGAGTCTCACTTATTCTACCTAAAACGGTTTTACTCCTACTGAAAATTAGAGAGTGAACTTCTGGTTAATCCTAAAGATAATTACTTAACTTTATAGTTTCCTTAGAGTCGTGAATGATGTAATTGCCAGGCCATTAGCATTTTAAGTGGTCTAATAAAAGTTTGTGATAAAAGTGCGATAGAAGTTTCGCTACTTTTCAACTGATTTGCATTTCAGACGAAGATCACAGTTTGATCGAGTAGTTTTTGCGCTTTTTTATAGGCGTAGAGTTTATTTTAGAACCTATATACAAGTTTTCCCTAATTGAAATAACTGAAAACCTCGAGCCATTGTTCTCATGAACAATTTTAACTAAGGGACCAACCCTGAAATCACAAAAATGATGAAGACCATGACCTCTTTAGAGGTTTTCAGTAATTTGAATGACACCTAATATTAGAAGGTATAAAACAGTTTTGGGTCTGACTTACAGATAACTAACAGCTTGAATCACTAAAGATGAAATCGTTTAGTTTTGAAGATGGTCCTTACAATTTGAGGTGCACTAAAAAGAGAGAAAAGTTTTTATTGGGCCTCGCACAGGGAGATCACAAAGTAAAAACTAAACTATAAACAACTTTAGAAACGTAAAAAAAAACAAAAGTAAATAAAAAATGAAAATGAAAACAGAAAGTCCTATAAGAGGCCAAAAGGCTCCTATCTCAGCATGGTGCTGCGATATTTAAAAATAAGTGTCCCAGCGCTGGTATTCTGATCAGCGGGCCCTCCACTGTGTTGCCCTACACATACCGGGGGTAATTTTGCATGCGAAAAAAGCCGCATCGTCTAGTTTCATACAAAAATTCAAGGCCAATTGGGTCCTCCATAATCAGCCTATAATGTTCTCACTGCTGGGATAAAGGCCTCCTCTCTTTGAGAGGCAGTGGCCCGTAATCCACGCGGGCCCAGTGCGGGTTGGTAGATGTAACATGTCTTCGAATTTTTGGTTCTAGGACATGCCGGTTTCCTCACGATGTTTTCCTTCACCGTTTTTTGAGAGCAGTGGTGATGAAATAAATTACACAAAGTAAAGCGCCAGTCCGGGCTCGAACCTACGACCTACAACTTGTAAATCGCGGCCGTTACTGCCACTACTGCTCTCAATTGGTTTACTAGGTAAGTATTACTGGGAATATAATTATATTTTAAGCTTAGATGCTTTAGCACAGAAACTTAGATGGTTTGGTCATGTTGAGAGAAAGATGAGTGAAAGGCCACTAACACTAACAAAAGGTATTTACAAGGCAGATGTGAGTGGAAACGCCTGAAGGGGACGGCCTAGAAGGACATACTGTAGTGACCTTATTGGTGATGTTCTTCAGAAAGGTCAGGTGCGTATTGCTCGCAACCAGCGTGCGTGGATGACCAGATTTATGAACGTAAACGAAGCAATAGGAGTATCTAGGTAAGGATCGTAGCAAGTGGCGTTCTGTAGTTTCTGCTAACTCCCATGAGAAGCAGGCGTGAGTTTATGTAGTTTGTATTACTTAGTACAATTATTGGAATTGCTTGTTTCTAGTCCCCATTAATTCAAGAGACTGTTCGTTTGGCGAGATTACTAAAGTTTGAAATCTACGTTGATGAAAATTTATCCCTAAAAGGATATGACAATATTTTTCTGCTTTTCGGCGGTAGGTATGCAAATCTCTCACGAAACATAAACCTAATCATCCCGGGATTTTGTTTGTAAATGTCAAAAAAATAGCAACTGAAGAAATTCTAATAATAATTAATAAACTACACTAATAATATTTTATAAACACCTTGTAATAATTATTTAATGTTTAACATGATTGAATTGGGACTTATAAGGAGTATGGAATTTGCATTATATTCGTAATTTGACATTTTAAGACTTTTTTTTAAATTTGAATAATCTCTTTTTCTTATTTTTTTTTTGCTATTTTGTCGTTAATTAATGCATGTTCCTAAAACTAAATTATTTAAAACGCATTGTTAAATTAGCTTTTATTAATAAATTAAATATTATTATGACATATTTGCACACCATATGTAATGGTAGAATGTAATTGGGCCACGATAGTCTTAAGTTCTTGATTTGTACCTACATTCTAGCAAATAAATTAATTTGAATTTGAATTTCATTCTATATGGAAATTACAGAAGAGATACGATTGCTAAAGAAAGAGAAACTGATCATTGAATGCCAATAACTTCTCTATTTTACAATGATTTCAGTACCGTAGAATATAAATTACAGCTAAAGACAAATAAATCAACCCAGACTATCGTCAGTTAGCTAAACCCTTGTGTAAACCTCTTACATTTCCGTGCAAAAAATTAGTCGCTTTCAAACTCGCAAATTCTGACATTTATTTTGAAAACTGCGTCTACACTGTCTTGCGTTTATGGACCAGCAACAATACCTGAGGTTTGGTCTTGATTAGATGATAATTTTAACTATTTAATTATGTTATAAGACACTGGCGCCGATTCCCTTGTTCACAAACTGAACTAAATTTAAGTTCAGTGCATCTTTTTTTTCTATTTCAGTAAGAAAAGGACAGAAGATACATTTTAGTTTAGTCCTGTCAAATTAATCAGCGTTTGACGTAAATTGACGTAATTTTAGTAGGCAAGTTTTTAATCACGTCTAAACTTGTATAGAGTAGTGGTAGGCGCTGATTAATCTGACAGGACTAAACTAAAATTTATCTTCTGTCCTTTTCTTAATGAAATAGAAAGAAAAAGATGCACTGAACTTAAATTTAGTTTAGTTTATGAACAAGGGAATCGGCACCAATGGAGAGTAACTTAAGTGGTGTTCAGCGGTAGGGAATTTAACTTAACCTTGGTGCAATAATACTTTGTTAGCTGTGGTCCTATAGCGTGACCTGTTGTTTTATTATTGTGTTTTATTGAAGTGAAACTTCTTAGGCGGTCATTCGATAATTGCACGATAATTGAGAGCGAAACAAGAAATCGTCATGTTTAGGCACATTTCGTTACATGAGAGATAATAAACATATTACTCTCTCTGTTTTTCACACGAAATCTCTCATATTCTTTATTTATTAAGAAGTTTCACTTCTATCACGGTACTACACGCAATATTTTTTCTATTTGTGTTGTTAGCTATCATGTGTGTACGTTATCCTTTAATTATAACAATAAAATCCTCTGAGATTTTGTTATAAAAGTAAACAATAGTTTTCCATGGAAACCAACCGTTGTTTTTGCCAGTTACAATATCTACAACTTAAGTAAATTTAGATTTTTATACTAAATAACAAAGGATGACGTAGCTAAGTAAGTAAGAAATATGTCGAATTAACATGTTTATGTGAGATAGGCAAAACAATAAAAAAATAAAATTAAGTTGCCAGAAATGATTACAATTATGAACTTAGCGAAGGAGGATAAAATAATATAGTTATTTAAAATTTACAGGTACCTATTGAAGATTAGGGTCTAAATATTTAATTAATTAGATACCTATTTATGATTGAAATAAAATTATGTTAAAAAACTGTTTGTAAGTTTCCAAGTGTACACGTAATAGGTACGTTAAAACTAGACATTATTAATTTGCCCACATTACATTCTTGTCTTTTAAGATATAAAAGAAAATTTGATTGTGTAGCAAAGATGACTTATTTATTCTGCACTGCAGTGTACACAGTAAGCGGGACAGTGTTGACATTGAGTTAATCCTACGGTTACCGCGCAATATATTTCTTTAGACCAACTTTAATATTTCGTCCTCACTCCGATGATCCCGACGCTACGCAAACTGTGAATTTAATAACTGTATGTTTGCTAAAGGATTTTTGTTCCAAATCGCTATTTTATTGGGAACATTGGAGCTGTGTAAATACGAGCCTCGAATTTTCAGCCTTCGTCGCATTTCATAAGGTACCCGTACTATGTATGTCAGTTGGTTCAGTCATCACCAGTGAGTAGACTGTAGGTACACGTAAGGCTTAAGTCGTTAAACAAACTAACATGCGTTTGACACACACACTTATTACCTACAATTTTGATTTCAGAGTTGTTGTAATGCCAAACATTTCATTTGGTTTAAATAGGTTTTTTATTTTTATTATTTTATTAATATTTTACATAGATTCTTATGTACCTTGTGAATGTGAGGCTTAATAGATTAGATATTTTGTAGACCTTTTTCTTTTTTTTTGTTAAATACCTGATACATCTCGACAGGCCTACACTGTCCTCCCATACCTATTAACACTGTAATTTGAAATCATTGTAAAAGCCAATTATTTTTAAAAGAGTAACCGTGGAGTTTCTTGCCGGCTCTTTTCCATAGGAAACGACCAATTGGAACAGTGCACCTAGCTTCTGACGTTTCATAAGTGCCCATGTAGGTTTATGTGAAATAAAAATATTTTGATTGATTTTAATTGAGTACCAGGGCCTCATGACTTGAAGATAGATAGGTGACAGAAATGACATCTTCAGCATGGAATAAGTAAGTACTTTTTAATAGCATGGAATTAGTCTACTCATGGAATTAGTAAGTACCATATAGATTGTAAGTAGAGGGGGTCGAATTTCGACCAGTGGGCGTAGTGTGAACTATTTACAGTGTTGGTTGGTTTTGCGTCAAAATTGATCAATTTTTAATCGTGAATTTACTATAGGTATAAATATAACCTAAATCATACCAAGTTGGATGAGGGAGTTGAGTTTGCAAATTGACTTTCGTATGTTTTTAAAGAATTTTACTTTTTAAACACCTAGTTAATTTTTAAACCCTTGGGAACTAACAAAAGCAAAAACAGAAATAGGAGTATGTAAGGATCGTAGTAGGTTGCATTCTGTAGTTTCTGCCTACTTCCATGAAAAGAAGCATAATCAGCCTATAATGTTCCCACTGCTGGGACACAAGCCTCCTCTCTTCGCAAGGGAGTGGGCCGTAATCTACCACGCGGGCCCAGTGCGAGTTGGTAGACGTCACATCTTCTAATTTTTGGCGATGTTTTTCTTCACCTTTTTTAAAAGCAGTGGTGATGAAATTATTTAAGTAAACAAAGTAAAGCGACTACTTGGGTTCGAACCCTCGACCTAGAACTCGTAAGTCGTGGGTCACCAATGCTCACCATGGAAAGAAGACGTAAATTTATATATGTACATATTGAGTTTATCTGTGTTGGAATTAACAGGAACAAACAAAACTCAATACATAAGTCTTTGTGCATTGAAACTTTCGCTAACAAATGCGAAACATGCATTACGCATTCACAAGAATGCGTAATGCCTTGTTGTTGAATCATTACTCAAGTATATACAATTACAATAAATATTTACACGTAGAAGTAACTGTAATAGTTACATTTCATAATTAGTGCTAAAATAGCAAAAAAACCGGCCAAGTGCGTGTCAAACGACGCACAATGGGTTCCGTAGTTGAGAAGTTGGTATGAATTTATCCCAAAAACAAACTTAACATTGAGAAAAACATGTTCTGCCATACACATACATCGATATATGCCACGGCAATTCTCCAAAAGTTGGTCCACTATTACTCGTTAACTTGTAAAGCCCACTTAGCTGTGATAGTTTTCCTTTTAGTTTCATTATATGTACTACTGCCATGAATTTTTTCATACGAGTATCTCCATAAACAACCATTTAGCTGGCAGAGGGAGTGGGGACACTTGACTCTAACAAAAATTAGCACTTTAATGCTTAATATTACGCAAGCGGATCCTTGAATCGAAAAGTGATGTTCACAGACCCGCAATATTTTTGAACGGCCTATCCAACGATACATCATTGGATAGACGAAAAAAAATATCATCCCCACATTACGTGCAAGTAACCTAAAAGCCAAGATTTTATTTTAGCACTTTGTCGGCGTAATTAATATGTGTACCTAGAACAAATTACAGCTTTCTAGTACTAAGCGTCTCTGAGCTATAGCGGGGTCAGACAGATGGACATGGCGAAAACTATAAGGGTTCCTTGTACGGATCCCTAAAAAGGATGTAATTATTTGTATTAAATAGAAATATTTACTCTAGTTTTGGACTTGCTCCGGATTCATTGCTAACTGCAATGTGTATAGTTTTTAACGAGTCATCATAGATGAAGCGGTGAGCAAAAGTACAAAAAAAAAATACTTTCTGGTTTTTTGAGATGGGGCAGTAAGGGCAGGTACCTAGACCGTTGTAGCTACTGGAAAACGGTCTTAGGAGACTGTCCTTAACTTTTTGAGACATTTTGATATGCATTCACAGATTACGAAAAAAAATAAGTATTTTTGGTAGGATAGAAACTCCAATTTACTTTTTTATGATGAACAGACTAGCCGAGAAGTAACAAAGAATTTAAACTTAGAACGAACACGTGTTATTATTGTATTTGATTTAAAAACAAGACAGTTTGTTGCTTGCGATTTAAACGTTCTGAGAAAAAAAAAATCTTATTTATTATACCTCAAATAATTTAAAATTTTCAAACGTGTACGGGAAATATTAAAAAGGGCTGCTACAAAAGCCATAAATCGCAATAAAACCTTTTTTGTGAAAACTGCCCATTTACTTGCTGACTGTATTTTTTTCCAAAATCTGTGAATGCAATCAAATTATATCAAAAAGTTAAGGACAATCTCTTAAGTCCGTTTCCTTGTAACGACAACGGTGACCTGTTCTTACTGCATCTCAAAAATCCACCTATACAGGATGTTACGTTATCTTTTCGAAAATTACCCGATTCCTTCATTCATATAGCGTAGATAGCACTTTGTAGGAAACAGCTTTTTTCAGAGTTGCTCTTACAGTAGAAGCTGGTAATTTTCATAAGTACTACATTCCTTTAGTATATTCTTCGTTAAACCTAACATCCTGGAGGTATAACAAGATAATATTGAAGACTGTAAGTAGGTTGAATGTCAATCTTATTTTTTGTCCACAACTGTTAAGTTTTTAGCCTTCATCTCACCTGATAGTAAGTGGAAGGACGAAGTTGGAAGCGATCTTCACCCGGAATCCTCAACCACAGAGGAACTGGCTATTTTACCTCTAACTGCCGAAACACAATAAATGCTTTGTTGTGTTACTTGAAACGTTGTTCTTATGGCGACAGACTTAGATAAGATGGAGGTAGCTAGCCAGGCGAAATAAGAACAAGCCCTACCACCAACCAAACCGAGCAGAAAATCTTGCCCCCGCTGGGTCTCCACGGGACCTCTGGTTCTGAGACAGGTGGTCTTACCACTAGTACAGTATCAATTAGCTACCTTCCCGCCTTAACATTAGGTACCCACTTAATAGGTCCTAAAAATCAGCGTAAAAATATCCTCGATTATTCTTGACCTTTTTCTTGACTTCCCCGAAAGTCCTCGTGGTTGTCTCAAAACAATAAGTATATATAATAAGTAAGGTATACGAAGGACCTACATTTATATGATAAAAGCTATCTTCAATCCTCGTAAAATTGCTATTAACAAACCCAGCGACCAACAAGCAATGCTACTGAAATAAGGGCCACGTTAATGTAAGTACATTCCGTTCCATAATACATTAGAGGCAAAAAGCATACACGAAATACGAGACAATGTTTGGTTGTCCCCTTAAAATTCAGAACACAGCGTATGGAAATCGATACACATTTGGGGAACATAGCTGGTCTCTACGTGAGGGGTTTCACAAATACGCCACACGGATGACCTTTATAGCATAGAATGAATTTACATTTAAGGGTTTAAAGGGGGTGTTACAATTTCTATGGAAAATTATGGTCAATTTTATTTGTATTTTTTTTTTGGTCTGCAAATGAATAAGCCAATTTTTAAGCTGGGAACGGTAGACAACGTCTACCGTTCCCTATGAATAATAGGCTGATTCTGTCTTTTTTTAATAAAAGATTGATTATTATTTACATTTCACTCAAAAATTATGAAAGATACTTTTAAATGTGTTGGGAACCAGCCACACCTGCTCTGGCGTGAGATCAAAGGAGAAGATTAACTGATAAGAGACTGTATCAACCTTATAGAAACCTATTGCAATTTTATTTACCAACAAAAACAGTACGGTTAATACAGCTTTATTATTACCATATATTAAAATTGATTTTTAATCCTCTAACACCAAACGAAATAACCACGTAAAGAAAATAATTTAAAGTAACACAGTACTAAGGCGTCCTGACACGGACACATATCTTACCAGACGCCCAGCGGAGAAACAGCGGGGCTTCATACATCTCTCTAGACTTAATCTTAGTATATTTCAATTGTCAGGAACTGAGGAGTGTCTTGAATGGGGAATTGTGTGGTGCTACGAGTATTTAAATTAAGATGCTCTTTCTTCACTACAACGCAATGATGAGATAAAATTGAGTAAATATAAAATTACGATGGGACCACTGTGACGTTTAGAATCATGACTTATGCTATAAAATCTAATATTTTTGTTAATTCTATTCTAATTTTGTATTGGTAAAAAAATCACTCGACAAAATTGACCAAATTATCCGGCACACATTAACTTCCGTTTTAAATGTGGCCATGGACGACCGAGCTTGGGCTCAAGCTACTCTTCCTATTAGTATGGGAGACCTCGGCATCCGCAAAATTTCTAGTATTAGTTTACCCTCTTTCATATCCTCGGTCAACGGTACTGAGAAATTAGTCAGGAAAATACTAGCTTCCACACTGATTAATTTTGATGTACCTTATTTCACCGAGGCTATGGCAAGCGAGTCTCCAGGCATCCATAGCTGCCTGGAGACTCGCTTGCCCGATCTCAAACCTACCTGACAATCCATCTTCCCAGAGACGGTGGGACGAGCCACTCTGTAGAGTAGTACAGAACGATTTACTTAACACCTCTACTACTACTGCGGAGCGTGCGCGCCTGCTGGCTGTGGGTAAGTGGGAGTCGGGTCTGTGGCTTCATGCACTACCGTCGTCGAACATTGGTACTCTGTTCGACGACACTACTTTCCGCCTCGCTGCTTCCCTAAGACTAGGAGCTCCATGTTGTTCTCCTCATCGCTGTCACTGTTGCGAAGTTGTCAACAGTCTCGGACACCACGGTCTGTCTTGTAGCCGAAGTGTGGGTCGCTTAGCGCGGCACGCGAACATTAATGACATCATCCGATGACCTCTTGTCACCGTCGGCGTCCCAGCTGTATTAGAACCCAATGGCCTGGCACGCGACGATGGCAAGAGACCAGACGGCATGTCTTTATTTCCATGGAAGGTGGGTAGGCCTTTAGTGTGGGATGCAACGTGTGCCGATACTCTTGCGCCATCTCATCTTCCTGGCACGGCGTGCTATGCTGGCGCTGCTGCTGCGGCTGCAGAGAACCTCAAGCGGCGTAAGTATAATAACCTAGTTGGTAATTATATTTTCTAGCCGTTTGGGGTTGAAACCCTCGGGCCGTGGGGTCCGAGTGCTCATGGCCTTTTTAAGGAAATCTCCAGAAGGCTGGTTGACACTTCCCGTGACCCAAGTGCTGGCTTTTACCTTGGCCAGAGGTTAAGCATTGCCATACAACGTGGCAATGCCGCCAGTCTCTTGGGTACATTACCAGTCGACAGCGATGTGGATGAATTTTTCGACGCCCTATTTTAGTTTGTGTATAGTTTTAGTTATTTTTATTCATTAATTAGATATATTTGTTTTTTTTTTTCCGGGACCGGTGGCTTAACGTACTCTCTGAGGCACGGAGGGATCTTGGTATTTAAAGATGGTCACCCATTCACGGACAAACCACAGCAAGAGTAGCTTAACCTACTCGATAACCCGTACGGCTGTTTTTACTTAGCCACAAGCCCTCTTGATGAATAGACAATAAGAGCTAAATGTACAGCAGCATGTCAGCAACAATAGATACACACAGGTCAAACTTTCAAAATGGTTTTGTTACAAATCAACGTAAATAGAGAATATTTCACTGTTGACACTTTAATAAATTAACAATAGCTAGTTAACATTTCAATAACTACTTAGTTTTGAATTTCCGTTTTTTTTTTATTCACTTATATACGTCATCGAAAGTTTGTGAGAACTGGGTGAAATGGGTTAGGTTATGTCAAAAATGTAACCAACCGTACGCGAGCCGAATGAGAGCTACTTCCTTGTTGCTCGCAGATAGGCAGGCTATTTAGTATTAGTGCAAGGTGCGTTACGTCACAAGCAAGTTTGATACCAGTTCACAATTTGTCAGTTTCCCATAGATTATAAACTATCGAAAAATAATGCGTTAAATTGTAAATGATTTGTTGCAGTTCACAATTTTTGACAGATTATAATCTAACGGAAATAACACCGATAGATTATAAACTAACGAAGTTCATAATTATACGGTTACATACATATACATACCTGGAAACAATATGTCGCCAAAATTTCACAATAGGGTTTTACACCCATTTTTGAAAAGTGCTTAAATAAATTCTATAGTGCTAATATGACCCAAAAAAAAACACAAAATTTTTCAATTCTATTCAATCGATAAGTGCCATAAAATGCATTTAAATTTTACATTTTCAAATTTCGCGCGTAGTTTGACGAAAACGCTGGACGCAGTGGATGCCATGTTGCTCTGTGGTCATGACGTCACTTGGCTATGGAAACAAATGCGCTGATCTATTATCTAACTATCAGTTGACAGTTGACACGTTTTAGTTTACACAGCCGTTTGACGTAATAACATGGCGGCTACTATTCATCATGGCGTTTTTAACAGATTAGAAAAACTGAAAACGTTGAATTGAATTTTAAAATTTATTTTGTTATTTTATGAACTAAAACTAACATTTTCCGACTCCTTTTTGCCTAAACTATCTCAATAATATATTTATAGATTGTTTCTCGTATATAGTAAGATATCAATCAATTAATATGTATTCCGTCTATAACTAAAAACTTTCGTCACATTATTGTTTGAACACAATCGTTTTTTTCTCAGTTAATATACATATAACCACTGACTTAGCTAAGGGTCTATTAAGATACGATTTAGCATCAAAATGTTGTGTCATAGCACAGATAAATGATCGCTGGCGATAACATAAACACTTCCAGCGTTCGCCACACAATTCAGAAATATGCAAATCTGCTGCAAATCCCTTAGGGCAATGATTAAGATAAAAAAGAACTGTTGCAACTTTAGATGTTTTATGGCTAAGCGAGCATTTTTAGGGTTTCGTAGTAAACAAGAAACCCTTATAGTTTCGCTATGTCCGTCTGTCTGTCTGTCCCCGCTGTAGCTCAGAGACGCTTAGTACTAGAAGCTGTCATTTGGCATAGGTTTACTTACATATTAATCACGTCGACAAAGGGGTAAAAGTCTTGAAAAAAAAAAATGTTTTAATCATCCCCACATTACGTGCAAGGGAGGTACCCTTGCACGTAATGTGGGGATGATATTTTTTTCTCATTTATGCCATGGTAAGGAGTGCCGTTGGATAGGCTATTTAAAAATATTGCGGGTCTGTGAAAACCATTTTTCGATTCAATGATCCGTTTGCGTAATATTAAGCTGTGTAATGCTAATTTTTGTCAAGTGTCCTCCCCGCCCTGCCCGCTAAATGGTTGTATAAGAAGGTGTTAAAAAAATATGGCAGTAGTATTATGAAATTAAAAGGAAAACTATCACATCTAAGTAGGCTTTACAAGTTAACGAGTAATAGTTGACCAACTTACATTTGCATTTGGAGAATTGACCGTGGTGTATATCGAAGTATGTGTGCATGTTTTTCAACTACAATGTCTCTTTCTGGGATAAATTCATCCCAACTACGAAACCCTTCAAAGTTTTTTTTTAAAGTTTATTTTTATTATGTTGTCGTGTGTAAACTGAAAGCTCACTTTACTTTATAATTTGCAAGTACGTATAATATCATTGAGAATAGATAGAATATTCACGGAAAATAATGTGTTCAGTCGTTTCTAATTCCTACAAATTATCTAGCAGTGAATGACGATAAAAGTTAAATAATCTTAATCAATCTAATCTTTAATAATCTACTCGTAATCAATAATCTTTAACATTCAAAACTTTTAAGGTACGGTATCTGAATGAAAAAATACTTTTCTCGCTATTAATAGCGCAGTTTCTTTCTTTCAATTAGTTTGTGTTAAGTGAACCATATCGCTCTTGCAAATTTTACATACTGTCTTTGATCCCAGTTCCATATCTCATATTTAAATTCCACCTGTTCATCTGTATCATGCTTCAATCATTATCGCATAAATCCAAAGAAACCCACTATTGAACTTGCTTCAGAGAGTTTCCCAGATGATTTCACGATCGTAGTTGCGTCGCATCTTCTCCAGTCTGCTCTATGGGCACCGAGGGTTTTAATGAATATTTCTATACAGTATCCGTACTGCGCGAATTAATTTCAAGTATAGAACCCACGATGAAATATGCTAATATTGCTATGATTGTGTGTGGCTGTTTTAGGGCCGGAGAGATTTCACCTTTAGAAATTCTCACTTTCATGACTATAGATATGAATAATATCTGCAGAAGTCTAGACTATTTCATCAGTGCTTTAAAGGGCGTTAGTCAAGTCATTACTATATTAAAGGTAAAATAATGAATGCTTCCGTTTGCAGTTTCTCAATAACATTAACATGGGATATACATACAGGGTGACATTGAAAACATGCGACAAATCGAAATGGGAGATTGTACTCATCATTATGAACAACTTTTACTAAGGGACCAAAGCTACAATCCCAAAAAAAAACTGCTGTCCCCTACATTTATGTTCGCAATACCTCATCAAAATGAAGGAAAAGCAGATTTTTTTTTTTGGGATTACAGCTTTGGTCCCTTAGTAAAAGTTGTTAATAATGATGTATACAATGTCCCATTTCAGTTTGTCGCAAGTTTTCAATTTCAACCTGTATATATGATTTGAGAAAGTTTAATGCAATACAATACTATACTATACTTTTAATGCAAAGCATGAGGTCCTGGGTTCCATTCCCAAGTCGGTCAAAGTGTTATTGGGTTTTTGTCTTCAGGAATTTCCCAGTAGCAGCCCGGAGTTTGGATTTGTGCCCGGTTTATGGCAATAGACTCGCCCCCTATCACATGGGACTTAAAAATAACTGGCGAAATGTAGCTTTTACTGGTGGACACCTCTGCTTGATACTATGTGATATTATGTCAATACAATAAAGAAGTAGGTATGCTGCAGATGCATTAATTGGTCAAGGACAGCTAATGAGACACAATTGATTTTCTAATGTTTGACTCCGAATCGGTGTCGCGCGGGGCTTGTTAAGCTAAAATTCCAATATTTTGTAACCATATTTTGATTTAAAAGAGTGTCCGTGGAGTTTCTTGCCCGTTCTTCTCCATAGGTACCTACTATGCTTTGGTATGGGCAACTAGCTTCATCGTTCTGACTAACCGACCCCTTGACAGTTCAAAAGTGCCTGTAATTGATTTAATTGAAATAAATTCTTTGAGTTTGAGTTTGCGAATAATATTGAAAATGTTATTTATTTTATTAATAGTTAACTCTTTACCAGTGTTGTAAAAACGTGTCTCCAAGAAATTGGCTTTGATATTGACGAAGCGATTAAGTATATTATAGATTTTTTACACGCCAAGATGAAAAAGCGGGCAACATGTAATTTCTCGGTAAATTGCAGCGCTGAGGCGTGAAATTGAGGATGAGAAAATACTTAAACGTCTTCATCCATATTTAATATCAAATATTAAAAAGCAAAGCCTGCTTCATAACGACCCGTGATGACTGCCCTGCAAACTAAGAAATATTTACTATAAAATATTCATGAAAACATAAATTTCAAGTGAGCACCATTGCAAATATCTCTTAATGACAAGCCGAAGAGCCGACTACGCTATAAATACATTCTTTTGAAACCGCAAACCAACCCTTATTATAACTACACCTTCCACTGAACAAGATAAGGGTCAAAATTGATAATCAATAGTTGGCGTAACTGCAAAGCATTTGGCACCTTTTTACAAAATTTATTTGCGGATTAGAAAATTTTGGTAAAGTTAATTTGAAACTTAGTGCTATTGCAACAAAGATAGTTGTTGAGATATTCTAGTATGCTCAGTGTATTAGCAATGTTGTTAAGAGCTTATGAATAGGCAGTAAGTTGTCTTCAGGCGCCTACCTCTGTGCACTGGTTAATGACATTTGTATAGGCAAGTTATGTAGATTAATGCCAATTTTGTGGTACAGTTAAGGAGTTATGTATATCATGTAATGGACTATTTTAGTATGTAATGTCGATCGGGATTTGATTGTAGGAAAATTAATGAACTTAGCTTTGCATAGTAAACAATTTATTTCTGTTAATAAATATGTCTGTGTTAGATAAATGGATAGATAAGTGAAAACATGGTGTATATCAATCAGTTACGTTTTATCTCACGCAAGTTAGGAGTCAAGTAGGATAATGGATTGATCTTGTTCTAGCTATTGGTTAACTAACTTACACAGCATTTACATAATCTTGTCAATTGTACCGTTTTATTACATTTGCTTTACCATTCCTCTACTACTGCTAAGCTGGTTCCAAAAATTAAATTAAATTCACGTGATCAGAATCATTTAGATTTTGTATGATATTCTGATTAAATACAAATAGAATATTACTCTGACACTTTACAAAAGAAAAGACACAATCTGTAATAAACGTAGAACTTTAACAACACTATAGGAAATAGGAAAAGACCATCACACAAACAAAAGACTCCAAAATCTAAAATAAGCTAGGAACGTTATAAATAAGAAGAACAGAGCATAGATCGGAACTACAATGGAACATTTGACGTCACAGACCAGTGCTTACAAGCGTCGGATGAACGCGAACGTCTCAATTCACTTTGAAATGGTGCAGTACATTCAACTTCCTAGACCATTAGAAAACAAGAATATTTTATCTTTTTTTTTAATATCTCTATTATGAAAGCTGTTCTCAAAATAATGGATGAAAAAGCAAAATGATAAAGGCGATAATTACGACATTGAAAAATTCATTGCTTGATGTTATCTTAGTAATCTGTCTTAACATCATCACACTATTGCTAGGCGACTAAGAAAAGGTATTTACAAGGCAGATGTGAGTGGAAACGCTGGAAGGTGAAGCCCTAGGAGGACTTATAGTGACCTAATGGTGATTTTCTTTACAAAGACCAGGCGCGTAGTAGGTACTCACAACTGGCGTGCGTGTATGAAGCAAAAGGAGTTAAGGAGCCGTAGCAGGTGGCATTCTATAGTTTCTGCCTACCCACATAGGAAGAACGCGTGAGTTTATGAATGTATGTATCATCACATTAGACGGGTGTTTCTTTGTCATCTAAATCCTTATTGGTTTAATTTAAATAAATGGTTTGAGTTTGAGTTTGTGGTGGCATCTACAACGCCACATGCGAACAAAAATGGCAATGATGCATCAAATACCTGACGTCATAAAAATCCTGCATAGCGCAAGCAGAATAGAATATATACAACATCTATCATAGCGCGACTGGAATATATACAACATCCCGACATCAACCGTCGGGCAGTAGCTCGGAGGATCCTTCCTTTTCTATGGAGGATGAGTGAACTTTATACCCTGGTCCTCATGCCTCTATACTCGTAAGTTCAACAATAAAGACCACAACACAAAAACAAATACTTTGCGTTATTATTCAAATTTTGAAGTGCACATAGTTGCATCTAAGTAAATACAAGAAATACTATATTTTCAGTTTTTAATAAGTGTGTGATAAACTAGCAAGTCTCAATAAACGTCAGCGTAGTGTGCTACGCTGACGACACGTTGGTCCTGGCGCAGGGGAGGTTGCATCAGGCGGCGGCCGAAATAGCGGCACGCGGGGTTGCGACAATCGTCGAAAGGATCCGGCAATTGGGACTCGAGGTGGCCCTGCACAAGTCCGAGGCCATGTGTTTTCATGGTCCTCGGAACGCGCCACCGTTGGGGTCCCAAATAACGGTAGGAGGGGTTTCCATCGGCGTCGAGTCGACGATGAAGTACCTGGGACTCGTCCTCGACAGCCGGTGGAACTTCGTGGAGCATTTCCGACGTTTGGCTCCCAAACTGGAGCGGGCGGGCGCTGCTTTGAAGCGGCTCCTGCTCAATCTAGGGGGTCCAAACGCCTCCTGCCGGAGGCTTTATGCGGGTTCGTGCGGTCCATGGCCCTCTAAGGGGCTCCTGTATGGGCGCGCTCTCTGGCGCTGCGGCCATCCCGCCGGTTGAGCGCGGCCCAAAGGGTCATGGCTATCCGGATGGTCCGGGGATACCGCACGGTCTCCTGTGAGGCAGCGAGCCTCCTTGCCGGATTGCCGCCTTTAGGCCTAAGTTCGCTGCCACGAGAAATCGCGGCACAGCGGACGGAGCTCCGGCGGGATCTCATGGCGTCATGGAGAGTACGGTTGTCGTAACCCAGTGCTGGGCACGCCACAATTGCGGCGATAAGTCCCCTCTTTGAGGAGTGGCTAGAGAGGCGTCACGGCGTCCTCACATTCCGCCTGATGCAGGTCCTCACCGGACACGGCAGCTTCGGGAGGTTCCTGTATCGGATAAGGCGGGAGGAAACGCCCGGGTGTCACCACTGTGTGGATCGCCCGGAGGACACGGTGGAGCATACGGTGGAGGTCTGCCCGGCTTGGGCAGAGCACCACCGTGTCCTCGTGGAGGCGATCGGTGGCAGAGATCTCTCGCGTCCGACCCTGGTTCAGGCCATGGTACGGAGCGAGAGGACATGGGCAGCCGTCACCTCCTTCTGCGAAGCAGTAATACTCGCGAAGGAGGAGGCGGGACGGTTGAGGGAAAGGCAAGTTTCGCGCCCTCTCGCCCCTAGCCGCCGCAGGAGACGCCCAGGGCATCGGGAATCCCGGGCGGATTTCCGGCCACCGTAGGCGCGGGCTTGCGGACGGTGAGCAATGGGTAGCTCACCGTCCGGTAAGGACCAGGCCCGGGTCGACGGCGCGTTGTATTCCGCGCGCCTCAAAGAGATATCGTCAGCACATAGGTAGGGGTCCACTAGGGCCGATGCCAGCCGGGGTCGCGGGAAGGTACTTATGGGTCACCGAGGCCCCCGCAACACAGGCAACAGGAATGAATATGGGTGGGTTTAGTCAGTAAGCGTCTGACACACCCTCCCGCTCCGCCCAGAGCGGGAGAAGTTATTTGATGATTTCAAACCCTCAAAAAAAAAAGAGTCTCAATAAACAAGCCTTGAATAGGGTAGGTAATTCAACGTTTTCTAAAGAACCACATTAGTCTAGACACCGATTTACAAATAAATCTTATTGTTATAGCGAGTCATTCAGACAGTTTTAATATCGGTGTAGATATTAAAATGGACGGCTATTTTAATTTCGTCGTCTCCTGTAATTTATAGCCAGGTATAGCTCACAATACTGCTAGTAATATGCGTCTAACGTAAGAGGGATTTATGAGTGACATTAATGGAAAAATTGAGATACTCGTACCTTTCTATTTTTTGGTATTTTAAATTGTTGTATTTTAATTTGGTGAATAGAAAGTAAGGATGAATAAGTAAGAATATTAAGGAGAACATAAAGGGATAAAGATGCATATTAATAATAATAATAATAATAATAATAACCAACGTCAACACGTCAAGAAATTCGGTTCATATTATTTAAACGTCAGTAATTTTAGAAGCAGTTTTATTTTATTTCATGTAATCCCTACAAGAAGCCTTGAACCAAAATAATCACGACATAAATTAAAAAATATTAAAATGAACCATAACATATACACTTTAATTAAAAAACTGCAGAATGGGTGGTGGCATGACAGATGTCACCTCGCGATAAAATAGCATGAATACGGATGAGAAATCGAAAAAAAAATTGACTAGAGCAGCTTCGAAACGAGCACGCCCACCACCTCCGTCCTCACGTCAACGTCTCGGTCCAACGATTATCGGATCAAGTGCGGGTCATCCAACGCAATCGTAGGTTGGACGATACCGCACTTGACAGGCTGCGTTCAGAGGTACTGAGCAACCATATCGTCTCGACTCCGGCACAAACCGCGGCACATGCCCCGATTATTGATGTGATCCCGCCGCGGTCCGATCACAGTGTTGAAGAGGAGGATGATAGGGCTGCCACAGTAAGTAGCCAGTGCAACATCCGATTGAGGAGCGCACTGTAAGATGCGTTTCGCGAGTATAGGTCCACTCCAACCGAACTTAGTCCCTGACTACCACGCCTACCTATGCACAAGAAAAATAGGGCGCTGGTGTGTGCCTTGGACTCGCTGCTTAAGGAATTTTTCGAGAGCAGCGAGGATCTCGTTGATACACACTCGATCCTGTATTGCGCGGCTGTTGCGCTATGTCGTTTAGCGAACGTTAAGTTCCCAAACTGTGACGGAGCTACTCGACCAAAACCAGCCGTACCGACTTGGCAGTGCAGGATCCAGCGTCGTATCGATGGGACCAGGGTACTCATCGGCAAACTATATTGCTTCAGGGAGGGCAATACACGACCACGAGTGATGCGCTTTGTGAGGCGGGCATTCTCGGGGACTGTAATCAGCCCTCGAGCATACATATCCCGTGTCACAGAGCGCATCGACTTCCTGAAGCAGAAAGTTTGTGCATGGGCGAGCCGTATTCGGCGGTATAAGCGGAGAGTTGATCGATACACGCAAAATCGCATGTTCCAGAGCGATGAAAGGTGGGTATATAGAGCTTGGGAGCGACCTGAGCAAAATGTGACAGACATGTGCCGCCCGGATGATGCCAACACGAGTGCATTTCGGCGCAGCATCTGGTCGGTGCCTGTCTGTCACGCTGAGGCTGACTGGATGCGGGATGTCGAGCGAGTGTGTGGAACTATACCAGAAATGGAAGTTATACTAATTACGCCATCAGACATAGCCAGTGCGGTCCGTCCGTTACCGAATTGGAAATCACCGGGACCGGATGGACTGCACAACTTTTGGCTGAAATGGCTAACTAGTTCACATACTTGCCTGGCATCTCAGTTCCAGTCATCCTTAGAATCTGGGTCGCTACCGCAGTTTCTAACAACAGGCGTTACCCACCTGCTCCATAAGTCAGGTAGTCCCGCGGAACCCAAGAATTATAGACCGATCACATATTTGTCGACGGTCTATAAACTTCTTACATCCATTTTGAGATCGAAAATTAATACTCACATTGACAATAATTCAATTATGTCAGCCTCTCAAAATGTTTGTAGGAACGGGTCCCGCAGTACTAAGGAGCTACTCCTTATCGACATGGCCATTAGCCAACAGGTTCGTAGATCCCGCAAGGATCTGTCGACTTGCTGGATAGATTACAAGAAGGCCTACGACTCGGTGCCACATACATGGCTCATGAGGGTGTTGGAGTTGTACAAGATAGATGCAACTCTACGCACCTTCCTTGAGTCGTGTATGGGGCAATGGAGGACGGTCCTTCGCTATCCAGGATGTCGACAGATCCAGGGAAATGATGAACCTGTATGGATTAAAAGGGAAATATTTCAGGGTGACAGTTTTAGTCCACTTTGGTTCTGCTTAGCCCTTAACCCTCTAAGCACATTGCTGGAGGATTCAGGTCTAGGCTATCGGTTGAGGAGAGGTGGTCAGGTCATATCTCACCTCCTCTACATGGATGACTTGAAACTCTTTGCCCCCAACAAATTGCGACTGATGGAGCTAATGAAGGTATCTGAAACTTTCAGTGGCGCCATCAGAATGGAATTTGGTATGGAACAATGTGCAATCATACATGTGAAGGGAGGGGAAATTATGGAATCCGAGGGAATTCAACTTTCGGATTCCATACACTTAAGATCCCTCTCCTCATCCGAAAGCTATAAGTATTTGGGTATGTCGGAAACGTTAGGCATCAACGTTACTGACATGAAGCAAACGTTGAAGGAGCACTTTTTTGGTCGCCTGAAGAAGGTAGTAATTAGTCTTCTTTCAGGCGGAAATAAGGTGCGCGCCTTCAACGGTTGGGTCATGCCAGTTTTGATGTACTCTTTCGGCATACTCAAATGGACTCAGACCGAACTCGACGCTCTGGATAGGAGGGTCCATACACTGTTGACCGCAAACCGGATGCATCACCCACGATCATCGATGATGAGACTGTACATCCCGCGGAAGTGCGGAGGTCGAGGCTTTTTAAATGCAAAGACCCTCCACAACCGCGAGATATGTCTCAGGGAATATTTTTTGAAAACCGAAGTGGGTATGCACCATGGTGTGGTCGCAGTGGACATGGACAAGGGGCTCACCCCACTTTCCATGGCTAAAGAGAACTAGCGCAAACCTGTAGTACTTACCAGGGATGACTGCAAGGAAATATGGGAAAGCAAGGAGCTACACGGGCGCTTCTATCGGGCTCTTCATGAGCCCGATGGAAGATTTTAGATTTCTTAGCGTCCATATCCTGGCTACGTTTTGGGGACCTTTTCGGGGAAACTGAAGGTTTTGTCTGTGCAATTATGGACGAAGTTATCTTGACGAATAACTACCGGAGACATATTATGAAGGACGGGATGGTTGATATGTGTCGGGCATGCCACCGTCCGGGTGAGTCTATCAGACATATTATCTCTGGTTGTTCTCGTTTGGCTAATGGCGAGTACTTGCACAGACATAACCAAGTAGCTAGGATTATTCACTAGCAACTTGTTTTGAAATATAAACTTGTAAACTCTGAGGTACCGTATTACAAGTATGTGCCCGACCCAGTTCTCAAAAATGAACATGTCACGTTGTACTGGGATCGGTCTATCATTACTGACAGGACTATTGTCGCCAATAAGTCTGATATAGTGATGATAGATCGATTAGCGCGCCGCGCAATGATAGTCGATGTTACCATTCCACATGACGAAAACCTCGTGAAAGCTGAGAAAGAGAAACAAATAAAATATCTCGACTTAGCACACGAGGTTGTTGACATGTGGAATGTGAACTCGGCTATCATTGTGCCGATTGTCGTAACAGCCAATGGCCTGATGGCCGAAAGCCTCAACCAACATCTCTCGAGGCTCTCGTTAGGCGGCTGGATCAAGGGCCTGATTCAGAAGGCAAGTACTCCTCGATACGGCTCGCATTGTGAGGAGGTTCCTATCACTGGAGCCCTAACCACCGGTAGCTTGGACCCTGCTCCCGACACCGGCGGACCACTATTTTTTTATATTTTTAAATGTTTTTTTATACCTTTTTAAGAAATATTTAAAAATATATTTTGTATGTAAAAAAAAATAATAAACAAAATAATAATAATAAAATATATTGATCCAAAAATTATACATAGACACAGGTTATATACTAGTTACATGCTAAGACTTAGTCAACTAACAATGGACACAAGGCGTAAAAAACAATTGTCTATATCAACAAAAAATTTAATCTTGTCTCCTAAACTAGGGATTGCCTATAATTATCTTAGGAGACAGTGATTCGACCAAACTGAGCTGTAGATTAATGATGGACCTTATGTTTCGAGTGTCGATGGTAATCTACCTTATGACAAAAATGTGAGGGCTGAGTAAGTAATTTAGATTTATTTGAGTATGAATGGATGGAGAATGATTGGGGTTGTGAATGGAAGAGAGGTGTGTGTGTTCATGTTCGTGAGTGTAATGTTAGTTGAGTTGTGGTGTGTGTGTGTTGTATGTTATGAGGTGTTTGTTTGTGATGTGTTTTGTTTTTCTATTTAATAGTGGTTTATTAATTTTGGTAAGCGATGTATGCCAATAGAGATTCGGTGCTATTGTAGTCTTGTTGTATGAGCCATTCTGTAATTTTAGATTTGACATTGAATTTATTTAAGTTTATTATGTTTAATTTATTTTGTATAATTTTATAAACGTGAATACTTAACACGTAGTAATGGTGTTTTGCAAAAGAGGTTTTGTGCTGTACACCAGTGCTGTGGCAAGTTATTGCCCCTTACATTTTTTTGATTGTGGACGGTTTATAAGGTGTCTGTAGTCTGTCTTAGGCTTATATTGCAGCCGCGGATATTGTGTGTCGCGGGATTTAGAGAATCCTGCGGCTAGTGACAGCTAATGATGGCTGTCAGACGTCATAGTGCACCGTCGCCGAACGGAAGCATTTCGTCTCACCGCAAACCACGTTTTTTCAATCTCAGTTCATCGCGCCCGCAAAACCGCAAACTTTATTACGTTATCCCGTAATCCTTGGGGATATACTGTGTTAAGTTTTCAAAATTAAAAATAATAACCCGCGTCCGATTAAATCCAAATTATATAGACTTTCAAGTGACCAGTGTACGGGCAAGCAAGGTGGCCACCTGCCCAGAAGGATTCTTCAAGACTTTCGCCAGGAGAAGCACAGGTACCGCTTTTGCATTATTTGCTGGAGTTAGGCTACAAACGCCACCTGACCGTCACCAATTCCTCTTTGAAAGTTTGCTCAAAAAAGGCAAATTGAATTATTATGCATTCCAGATAATAATTTTTCTGTCGTCCTCGACCCGCAAGGATACACGGCTATTTACACGCCTGTCCCTCCAACCAGATATTGAGTGGTTTATATATTTGAGCAACCGTTGTTTGACAATTCACCGGGATTGGAGTCGATCAATCAATATCAATCCTTAATGGTGTTATATTAAAAAAAAATGAAAATCACAGGCCTAACGTCAATCTAGGAACATTTTTATTATTCTTAGACGGAATACTCACAATATATTGTAAAACTTTTATCTAAAAATATTCGGAGCATCGAATCTAGATAATTACTAACATTTTACAAACAGAAAATAGAATTAATCACCACGTCTAACATTCTAGCTTCAATCAAGTAAGCAGCACAAAGGTAAGGCTCCTAGCGTTGCGTTCAATATATGACGCAGGGAAGCTGGCAAATTAATATGCTAGCTGTAATTGATAACAATTAGTGAGGCGACGCGGAACGGGCATACGTTGATTGTACCATGAATGTGTGATTTCCTCTGTATGGAATTAGATAGTATATTAGATTGATGTATGGTAGCCGCAGCTGTGTTTTGTAAGTTTGTTTTCTTCTTATTTTTTGTGTAATTGTTTGAATTAGTTTTAACATTGTCTTGGCTGATATTGCATTCAATAACATCTGCATCTTCTAGCAAGATTTTGGAAACTATTGATAGAATGTTTAGAGTCCACCATTTGAATCTATTTTTTATTGTGTCTTCCAAGACATAATTTTTGGAAGCAGAACGACGTTTTAAATCAATGACAATACAAGAAACCTATCATGACACAGGAATTTATAGGATTGGAAACAGATGATGCTGTGTTACAAACAAAAAATGACTACTCCAAACATAATAACCACAAAAGGCAGAATTTGAAAACGAGAATAACCCCAAGACGAGTAGTTCCATGTTTAATAAAATATTCCCGGGTTTAGGGATACCAAATAACATGCAAGTGCTGACCAACGAGGGACCGCTGAAATATATTAAACGCAGGGATGGAACAATTGTGACAAATTGTGGGTGGCGGTTGTCATGTCGTATGTGAAAAAATGTGACGGAACACAGAGGGAAGAGCCGTCAAAATACTGCTGTCTGTGTATGATGAAATGGCTGTATTTGGATCGAATATTATTTAAATTTTCGATGGATATATACGGTTTCTCGTGAATTTGGGATGTTTGGAAGAACTAGCCAAAATATATCTTATCGATTTGAATAATTCTCCATAGTTGAAAATATTGTGACAAAACGTATTTAGGTGTTTGAAGGTGGCGGTCAAGCCTTTGCAAATTAAATCTTTTATGAAAGACTTCAAGCTCAAAAGCAAAGCAAGGTTACATCGTTTTCATAAGGTTTGGCACAGTATTATTACTATTTCATAGAATAATACTAGGCGAGCAGTGGTGGCGCAATAATAACGGCTGCGACTTACAAATTGTAGGTCGTAAGTCCAAACCCAGACAGGCACCTTAGTTCGAGTAATTTTTTCATCACCACTGCTCTCAAAACGGTGAAGCAAAACATCGTGAGGACATCGGCATGTTGTAGAACCAACATTTTGAAGACATGGCGGATCATGGCCCACTCCCTCTCACCAAGAGGATGCCTGTGTCCCAGCAGTGGGAACAATATAGGCTGATTATGCTATAGAATAATCAGCAAGAGCGTAAGCAAGTCATCATGTACAATCAAACGACAACCACGTATAAATAAGTATGAATTTGTCATAAACCTAACTCATAATTCAAGTCCCATAGCACACAGAACTATTATTAGCTAGAAATAAATATCCATAAGTGTTTATCCGCATCAAAATCTTACTTGTCATTTTCATCTGATATTAATTCATCTACTGAACTGGGAAAAATCTGATAAACCTTCTGAGCACTAGTCAAAGAAATTCGAACTTTGTCGTGAAGATGGAGAGTGTAATTTAGGTTGATGATGAAGGGATTTTCGAGGGCAATAAGTGTGCGATCAAATTGAGATACGAGCCAACACGTGCAGGTTATTGGCACACAAGTGTTTGGACAAACTACGATATTGCTTATTTGCGCGGGAAATCTTTAAGGTCGGGGTGATATTGGGCTAAAGCACTGTAATGGTACTGGTGACCGAGCGAAAAGTTATTGATTCTGATTTTTGATTGGCTTTCAAGTGCTGGGGTATTTTTTTTGCGTTGGTAGGAAATGATTGTTTTATTATTTGTTTAGGCTGAGTAGTTTTTTCGTTGCAAAAAAGAATGTAGCAAAATTAATTTTGGAAAGCGGCTGATGGGGAGAATTTCCTTATTGTTTCGTACATATCGAAATATACTATAACGGAAATAGGTTTTGATTTCTAATTTTAACGTTAAGTCAGGTTTAAAAAAAAACATTCCAAGAATGGCAGCGGTAGTTTGATAAACAGATAAAATTCAATTTCATTTAAACAAACGCGGTTAAAAGGAGGCTGAGCTATACGACTAATGGTAAATGTTTGCACTGACTGGACAGGTCCACTCAAATATGAGCGGTTATTTCCTCAAAAAACCATATCAGACACTAATCTACATAGTCCTCATATGATTTGACCAAGGTTATGTCTGGACTTTAAATGAGATTGTCCTCTGAGTTTGTTTCGCCATTTCTTCTCAGGGTTAGTCAGATAGGAAATGTCGACTCCATCTTGCTTATTTTTGGGAAGAAGTTCCTTATGGCACATTATGCTCTGCACACTTGGTGAATGAGAGGTAGACCGAAAAAAGTAGCATTTTGACCGTCACGACACATTTGCTATGACGTGTTAAAAGTGATTCTGATATTCAGATATCAGTATCACTTATACACGTCCCCCAGGGGCACGGGAAGTGCCCCCACTAAGATAAGCCACTCCTATTCACAGAATAATTCATTTCATTTCATTTCAGATATAGAAAGGTTTTGCAAGATTGACCAACGAGCAACGATTCAAACTCTCTGAATCGGGTGGATGACTCAATTTTCAGAATATTAGAAACTCTGTAAAGAAATTGTAGCAGTGCCAGTGAATGGATTCGAAACAAAACAATAATCTTTACTAACATATATATTTAGCAGGGTAGTGGTAAGAAATACTACTACAAAGTAACATAGATCAACAATTTCCAGCTAGACGTACCGACCCCCATCCCCCAATCTGTCCACATACCCTTATCAACATTACTTTTACCATCGCACTAAACGTCTGTCAACTTCCAGTGATTAAACATAGAACTTATAAGGAAAAAATAGGACAATAAAAAGTAATAAGCCATGAAAAATGACACACCGCTCGCCGTTAGCAAGTCATCATACAGGACAACCATTTATCATTATTGAGGGCGATGGATATTGATTTTGTTGGTTATCAGTATGGAGGTATTACTTTGTGCTACTATGCATGTCTTGAGGAAAATAGTTTGTTGCAAAAACTTGCAGCTTTGGTATAAAATGTAACTATAAATCCTTTAAAGCTGTTTTAAACTAAAGAGAAAAATATTTTTACATAAATAACATATATATAGTTTTCGACAAATACAAATCTTAGGACACTATAAAACTAGGCTTGATTTCTAATGTATAACTGACTAACATATAATCTGTCTAATATGTAAGAAGAATTAAAACAATATTAGAAAAATTGAGTTTCTCCTTTAAATCTAAAGAATAGAGTAAAACAAAACAACAATAACAAGAAGTCACGTGTATCCTACACCTACACATTCTGAATATATTTTTAAAACACAACTTTCTAAGAAAATATCCGTTACAAAGAGCGTCTTTCAACAAACATTGTGAAACAAAAGAGCGTTCAAAGCGACTGTCGACTCTTTGAAATCATTTTTCACTTCATTACCGTTACAGTTTGCGCGTAACACTTTGATAATGTACTGTGACTCGCAATGACGTGCATTTGAGTATTCTGAGTCATTTTCTCGCGGATACATTGAAATGTCTTCTTTATTTATGTTGTCCTGATATTATTAGACGTAATAGGGGTCGTGAAGGAAATTTAGAAAGTGTTTTTGCTTGGTTGTTTTCTTATATTGGGCGTAAAGATTGAATTGAGAAACATCCCAAAACGATTTTCGTTTATTCCGAGAACCAACCTGCATTAAATATTACAATCATGTTTTTTATATCAAATAAATTATATTTATATAATTGTATCTAATCAATCGCCACGCAACAAAATAATGCTTTAATTGAAAAGATTACGAGAATATTATATATTATTATCGAGATTCCCAAAAGTACCTTTAGGTGGATTAATACACTTCCACCTGGATTTCCACTATCAACATTAACTTACTAAGCAAATAGAACACCTCTACTCAAACAGTAATCATACGAAGATGTTCCCAATACAATTTTTCCGTCCTCAATTGATTTAGGTCGCTCCTCTCCACGCAAGGTTTTGCCCAAGAAGGACACTCCATTCACGAACCCTTTTGATGTTGGACTACTTCAAGTAATGTCAGATACAGTCTTAATGCGATTTGCGGTTCTGTTTGTGGCCGCAATATAGTTCAGGGAACTTCTCACGTGGTTTTTTTTGGGCAGTCTGTAAGTAGGTTAGTAAAAGCACTTATTGATGTGGATTATCTTGTGCGTCACGTTTGAGTCCCTGAAGGTTTTAGGCGATTACGATATTAAGTCCATCCGAGACGAGGCTGTTTGCTATATCCGGATGCACGTAATTCCTGACCTTAAGGATAACATCTGGGACATTCTTTTGCGCAGCCAAACTTTATATTGGTAGTGAATTTACATGGTGATATCTGAAACGAACTTTACAGTGGTGAACCATATTACTTAGTTTTCTTGTGCAGTATAAGGGATTATTTCTGCCTTGATTTTTTATTATTCTAAATACTCTTTTCTTCTCTGCTATTTTATCCGTATCTACAAGTCCCACTTACTTTTGAAAACCCAAACTAATCTGAAATCTCCAAATAAGATTTATTCAGGTAGTTTTTTTATTCAAGACAAGAAACTATAGCAATTATCGTACGATTTTATTTTTGCATGCAGTAGTTATGTACTTGAGAGTTGAAGATTGACAAAACAAACTAAAATACACCTTTATTACGTACCATAATGACTTTGTCGCAGCCTTAACATTTACCTACATATGTAGGATTGCTTGACGTTACAATTTTCCCGTAGTCAAACAAGAATATTTGCGTAGCACGAGTATATTATTACAGATACCTATCTGTTGAGTGGTGTACCTTTGCTATGAGTGAGCTTGAGTGTGTTCCTTACATCTATCCCTTGTTAGTGGCTGCCTTTGAACTTTTTTTATTTTGTCTCTTTATTTTCATTTATCGTTTCTTCTGTGTTGTTTTGTAAGGTTTCTTGAAATAATACAAAACATTTAGGTAAGGTTGTTTTTCTTTGATTTGGCGTAGAGCAATAAATAGCTTGTTTTTTTTTTTATTAATTCATGTATTTTTAAAAACATTATTTAAATTGGTAGACTTATCTTACAGCATTGAGATAAAGCAATGATTCGTTCAAGCATTCGCTCTCTCTTCGTGATACTTATTTTATCTTCCACTTAATGTTTTTATTATTCTTCTTTTACAAAGAAAATCATGAGCTGGCCTCATGGTATCCGTTCAACAGATAAAAGCTACATACGCAACGAAATTCTCAACAATGACAATATTCTTCAGAATCCTTCTATCCTAATAATTTGAAAAGCCAATTCCGTGGCCTCCCTCGAAACTCGTTTCATCCATAAAATTGAGTTAGCCAGCCGCTTAATGTATTTGGCAAACATCTCACATGTATGTATGTATGTATGTATGTATGTATGTATGTATGTATATACATATAGGTTTGGTGTGTATGTGTAGGTGTGTATGTATAGGTATGTATGTATGTATAGGATCTTACTTGAAAAATGTTACGATGAAAAATACTTGGGAATGACTCGCAATTTTGTATCTTCAGATGAAATGGCTTGTTAGGAGCGAAGGTATGATATTTAATTTTATTTGGATTTCAATTTGCGAAAATGTGTTTTGTGTGTTATCTTTTTTGAGTGCGGTGAAATTGCTTTGGTTCATGATTGCCAATCTTTAAGACCGCAAGTGCGTTTGTTGTTCTGTAGGCTGAACACTACGCGACTTAATCACGCGTTATTAACTAGGTATGTATATTTCAGCCGCCGAGAGTATGTGTTCCTGGCACATATCAGTTGGACACGATTAGGGGCTAATAAGGTTTAAATCCGTAAAACACTCAGCTCACAGGTGTCAAGAACGCATTTTCTCATCGGCTGAAGTTTAGTTTGTGAATGGTTGAGTTGTGTACGGGCCACCATCGTTGAAATACTAGTGCTGTGATATTCATCTGGGTTTTTTCCTAGTCAAAAGTTACCTATCATTTTTTGTCGAATCAGTCACTATCTGAATTTTTACGATCTTTTTTAGACATAGGTATGAGAATATAACTAAGAGAACTGGTTTTAATTTGTTATTTTAGTAAAATGAAGTTATTTTTAACTCGTGTAACGAGTACCTACCTAAGCATGTGTAATAAATATTATTTTTGATAAATGTAGTTTTTTTATACACAAGTTTGGCGCAGTTATTACCTACGAAATGTAATTTGGTGCTGCCCCGGTATGTTGATCTTGCAATTTAATCAGTACTATTTCTACCCTACGTACGAGTAAGTTAATATCACACCAATTATTTTGATAATGAAAATATCACACACATTTAACCAGCTTCGTATCCAATACACATGCCGCGGAAATATCAATACAGAATCACCAAATCGAATGAACAGAAGAGAAAATTCCATTACTGCGCACATTCAGCATCACAATACAATACAATACAATATGTTTATCAAACACATTAATCTCAAAATGAAAACGCAAAATATTTTAAGCTCATCACAGACTTAGCTATTTAACATGTATTTAACTAATATACTGTATTAATATAAATCATAACTAGGCATATTACGTTATATTTTTAATATTATCTTTGAGTGACTGCACACGCAGCTAAAATATATATTTCTATGACGTCACCAACCTATACTGTAATTTATATGATTGCATAATAAAATAATTAATATAATATGTATATTATAGCAAGACACTAGGCCAACCATCAATGAAATGCAGGCAAAATATATATTATATCATAGTCTCCATATTTTTAGGGTTCCGCTCCTCAAAAGGAAAAAAACGGAACCCTTATAGGATCCCTCGTGTGTCTGTCTGTCCGTCAGTCGCAGCCCATTTGCTCCGAATCTACTGAACCGATTAAATTGAAATTTGGTACACATATGAATTTCTGTGACTCGAACACTGACGTGTAACGTAAATAAATGAACTACGAATATGAGGGTCACTTTTGGGGGAAATTAGAAAATATAAAAAAAGTTTTGCAAACTGTACCGTGTGACGTATCAAAAATGAAAGGGCATGTTTTAAGGATTTCAGAGATTTTTTTGTTATGTTAGATTGTGTGGCTTTGCGTATGCGAAGACGATGCAATTATAGGCCATGATGGGGCGGATGACCGTGGTATAGATGCGCAATTTGCACTTAAGTGACAGTTTGCTGCGTGCGGTCAATATGAAATGGACCCCTTTTTTGTTTTTTTGTTGCCAGGGGCCTCGGTAACCCATGAAATAGACCCTACCGAGAGCGAACGAGGCGCGTGAATTAGCCTTCTTTATGTGCTCACTGAAAGAAGGTGATGATCAAGGATCACACCTAGGTATTTGGCTCGCTTCTCCCAAGGGATCGGCTTGCCATACATGGAGATCGGGGTGGGGATCGTCTCCAGGTGTGGTAGCTTGCCATAACATATATTATAGCACAGCAAATTAGTATATTTTATAGCTACGTCTGTGATGGGCTTAATACTCATTATAATATTCATTTTCAGTATTTCGAATAAATTTTGCAGCAAGCCATCACAATTCAATCCGATATCACTTAATCGAATCACTAATTAGCATTTTACTCTTACAAACAGTTGGGATCGAACACTGCTGATTAACAATGGACAATTTCATAAACTGACTGTTTGCGAAACTGTCTGTGTTTATCGTTTTACGGTAACTCAATAATGGGGAATGTTATGATATTTGACAAGTTCGATCTGACATGTTTTGTTTAATTTTGCACACGTATTATGATGTATGATGTACCTACTTTTAGACACACGATTTCATGAATTATAATTATAAAAATAATTAATAGAGTTCTGTTGTTGTGTTTGGAAATACCATATCATATTTTTATATTGGTCTTTCTAATAAAGAATATAAAAATGTGCCGAATTCTTCTTCTGCTTCTTTTCGAGTCGATGGCAAAAGTAAAAATATTTTAATAAGTTTTATGAGTTGGGCCCCAAGTTGGATGTGACATGTTTAGTTTAATTTTGCACACGTATTATGATGTATGATGAACCTACTTAGAGACGCACGATTTCATGAATTATAAATATAAAAAAATAATTAATAGAGTTCCGTAGTTGTGTTTGGAAATACCATAACATATAAAGTTTATATTGGTCTTTCTAAACCCGATAAAAAATATCCGAATTCTTCTTCTGCTTCTTTTCGAGTCGATGACAAAAGTGAAAAGATTTTATTATGTTATATGAATTGGGCCCAGTAGGTGGCCACGCCACGCGCCAATGGCGGTTTTAGTGGCGTGTTTTAGGTCCTAAGAAGTGCAGAGGTGTATGCCCATTAATTTGCCGAATAATTAATTTTCGAGTTAGCTTCTTTCAGAATTTTCTGTTTTATTATAATTTAGACCGTTAATCCTTATAAAAAAGTATTCATTCTATTTCATTAAGGGGGCTGCAGGACCTAAACGCAAATTTTGTAAGTGATATAATGCCTAAAAGTATATGATCCACTGCAGTAAACAAAATCAGAAAAATATATGATTTTCTTCAGGATATATGCTAGGTAGATAGTGTGTTGAAAACATAATACAACTAAGTTGATACGATATAAAAAAATCACGAAGATACCTCTAAAAAATTCTTTTAACGATTAAAAACCATACTAATATACATGCAATCATTCTGATTTTTTGTCAGATTATTCTACAAGCAACATATTAGCATAATAGTGTTTTATTTTTTTTATACAATATATAGCTTTTTTGTAAATCAGTAATTGCTTCATATTTTGCAATAAATTACCAGCGTTGTGTCATCGCGCTTCTCTTTCTTTTCTATGCAGTCCGACAGTGACCGCGCTTTAGGTGTTGTCGGCCTCTTAACTTCTTCAAATAATATATCAAAGTGGAAAGTAACAAAGGTTTTAACCAAATGATAGCCATTATCATAACTGTAATTTACCGGAGTTAAATTATTTCAGTTGCTTTCCCTGACCGATCGTTAATTAAAGGTATACGGACCCTTGCTAAGGGTAATGTACACTGGATGGGAGTTGTATAAACTGGGATAGAACTCTAGCATAGAAAATAATAGAATTAAGATGTGAAGTAGGAGAGATAAGGTCTTGTTGATACATAGCACATTTTTAAAATTACTCCATGTAAGTAGATATATCAATATAACATATATTATACATATATGTACGTATATTCCCATGCCAATTTAGGCTACAATGATTATTTCTTTTTTTTTAGTGCTATGGGTTACGAGCGTGTGCTCTTATGTAGCTAATGTAGCCTATATTATTATTCAAGTAATTATTTATATACAAGGTGTCGTTTTGCATCCACGTCAAATTCAAGGAGATAACTATGCTAATGATTCGATGAATGCTCGACACGAATCAATAATAAAATAAGTAAGTCTTTTTTCTTTTTTTAATTTTCGGAAATTGGTACATATGTTAAATCGCGGCCTGTGTGATACCGGATACCGCACTGTAACTGCCCTTTTACACACGCACACTACCTCATACGCAACGGGGGATTCTGTTCAGTGAAAGTGGTGTATTCTAAAATACTGTCAAACTTAAATAACTAAACATACAAGTATGTATTAATTATTGAGCAGGTATCGTAATTTTATTTGATTATGTAAGTTTTCATGTCAGCCTCCTGAAATTTGACGAGGATGCAAAACGACACCTTGTATAACTTATTGTACACCAGAAAACATTTAGTAAAAAAAAAATATATAGTATACAAATTTGACTTTTATTGCATGCGACTGACACAGTCATAACTGGGGATAATCTCTGCCTACCGAGAATATACGTATCGTGTCATTGTAAGGGTTATTACAATGACATGATGATTATACATTCGAAGAGATAAAGTTTTCGATTCTTTGCTATAGTTTCAGAAGAGATTCATTTATCTTCCAAGAGATGAACTTGCACTCCAACTTTATTAGAAATCGTAGATTATTATTACTATATTATGGCTATTTTCACTCACACTAAGCATTAATTTAGGTGTCACTCAATGTTAGTGAAAACGGACAATAACCTAATAAGTAATAAGCGAAAAGTTTTTATCAAGTAACGAACATTAAGACGCTGACAACACCTAAACCGCGGTCCCTGTCAGATTGCATAGAAAAGAAAGAGAAGCGCGATCACACAACGCTTGTAATTTATTGCAAAATATGAAGTAATTATCTATTTACTCAAAATTGAGTTGAGTAATCGAAAATAAAATAAAACCAAGTTCTGCATTCAAATAAGACGTTCTTGTTATTAATTAAATACGTAGGTAACATATGTTCATATTTGATACAGATATTTTGGATTAGAACTCAAAGTAAGAGGTTAGTTTAACGTTAGTTTGTATCTAGATTTTGTGATCAAAACGTGTTTTGGTAACAACCAAGTTCTGGGAAATATGTTCAAAATGAACATATATTTTTTCCGCTACCACAAACTATACAGATTTGGCAATTTTTTTCTTAAGAGAAGCCTATTTTTGTCAATTGGGTCTTGTCAGCGCCTTAATCATCAATTAGATGTATTTTTTTTTAATAAAAAATTCTTACTTGTAGTTCACTCAACCTTGCCTATGACCTTGATGAAGAAGTCGTCTAGACAGACGCTTAGAATACTTAAAATGCCTGCCATTTGTGCGAAGTCGCCTATTAATAATTTATAAACAGCATTTTAGTTCAGACTGAAACCGAGGGTAATAAATTCCAAGCAAAAACATTTACCTACTTACTCCTAAAAGTTTTATTACCTAATTGGAAATATTAATGGCAAAAATTTAGTATCGTTTAGCAGGAGGTAGGTGGGAGGAGGGGGGGGGGGGGCTCCCATGAAAAGGTAATGCACCGTTCTTGAGAAAAACATATTAGTTCACTCGCACACTAGACCCCGCCATCCCCTTCGAACCTAACCTGTCCGAGTCGGGGTGCCCCAAGTCCCGAGTTCGCTTCGCTCGCTCTTGCATCCTAAATTCTCCTAGTAGGTAACAGTAGTAGTAACATTGCCTTTTGTACACACATACGATCAGTGGGAGTACAAACACAGAGAACAAATTCACGCAACTCGAAGAGAAACGGAATGATCGAAAACGAATAACAGTGACACATGACGCAAATGGCATGTACTGTTTTTTTTTTACGTTCCGTTTTATCGATTATGCCCGACATTTTACGCCACGGACTGAGTACAGATACTGATACTAGATACTGACTACAGACACTGGGACAGATTTGGTTGTCAATCGCCCATTTTAACGTTTCGTTTTCGCTTCATATATGATTTGAGGTTAGAAACATTTTTTATTAATTTCTCAAAAAATATGCATTACCTTTTAATAAGAGTGGTAGCGTTATAATCGGGGACGTAACCCCTACCAACTTTAGTCTTTGTTACCCCCAACTCCTGCCAAACTATACAATTTTTTTTTTCTTTTTGTTCCGGGGTGGAATATCCTCATGGATGTCCTCCGCCCTGGGGCAGGTGGAGGGGTCTGTCAGACTCTAACTGACTAAAAACACCTGGTGTTCCCCTCCTACACTTGCACCGGGGATCATGGGACCTAGAGCGACTTGCGCGGGCCCCCTCGGGCTCGCGGGGGAATTAGGTGTAAAACTCCCCCGCGACGTCCAACAGGAGCACGCGTGGAACACTACGCGCCGCAACCTCGGGTTACGCTATGTGGGGGGCAACGGATTTCCCCAAGTCCGTCGCCCCTGCGCCCTTTTAGGGGGGCTGGAAGAAGGCGTGGTCCGCCCTCCGCTGACGCCCGGTGCGCCTGCTGCGGGCAGGGTGAGTGGAAGAGATCTCCCGCTCCTTTCCGCAGCCTTCTTCTGTGACGTTAATGTTTCGCAGAAGGATACCACCGCGTCTCAGGACTCCTTGCTACCGACCATGGAGTCGACCACGGCTGGCAGCGACAGGTCACTGCCTACTCCTGAGATGAGGGCACGGCGTGGCCCCTCCCAAGCGGCAAACTCTGCCAGCGTACGAGTATGTACCGTGTCCTCCCGACAGTCGATGCAGTGGTGCCACCGGGCGTCCGGTTCCCTGTTTTTGCAACACAGGTACTTCAGCAACCATGCCTCGAGAGCACTTGTGCCACCCGAAACGACAGGGAGCCGTGCCTCCTCCCGAGCCAGCGCTCGAGTAACGGCCGGACCGCCTAAAAGGTAACGAGACAGGGCGAAGTAGGGCGTGAAAGCCTATGCCATACGATACGAGATCCAGCCCATATTAACATATAATTTTGTTATGAAGGAGATTCCTACACTTTATCGTCCCTTGCTACATAAGAATGTTTACTAATGTTTTCAGATTTACATTTAGCATGGCAACACAGCCGTTAAAATAAAATAAAAGTAAACCGTTCAAAGCTAAAGCAGCAATCATATCGTAAGTTTATAGACTGCACAACATTTAAAACAAAATATTTTGTTTTACATAAACCTGCATGGGCACTTATGAGACGTCAGAAGCTAGGTGCACGGTTCCGGATGTTTCCTATGCAGAAGAGCCGGCAAGAAACTCCACGGTTGCTCTTTTAAAAATAATGTCTTTTACAATGTTTTCAAATTACAGTGTTATTAGCTATGGGAGGACAGTGTAAGCCTGTCAAGAAGTACCAGGTACTTAACCAAAAAATAAATGGTCTACAAATCTACAGTCTATTAAGCCTACAGCGTTCTTACAATCGCAAAATATAAAATAATCTATGTAAAATATAATAGCAGTGGTGGCCCAGTGGTAACGGCCGCGACTTAGATGTTGTAGGGCGTAGGTTCGAACCCGGATAGGCGCTTTACTTTGTGTTAATTATTTTATCACCACTGCTCTCAAAATGGTGAAGGAAAACATCGTCAGGAAACCGGCATGACCTAGAACCAAAAATTCGAAGACATGTGACATCTACCAACCCGCACTTGGCCCGCGTGGTAGATTACGGCCCACTCCCTCTCACAAAGAGGAGGCTGGTGTCCCAGCAGTGGGAACATTATAGGCTGATTACGACATGATTGCCATTACTACTGTAACAAGTCAATGAAAACCATTATCTTATCTCCTTATACCAAATAGATGTTTAGCCCCCTAGTTCTCAAAAACGGTGATTCTAAACAAAACATAATCGCTACTAAATGTGCACACCACTTAAGGCCCACCGCAAACGATGCCTTTATTCCACTCCATTACTTGTCAAAAGATTAGCTGATTAGCAGGACCTAGCGACCCGGCGATATCTCTGCCTACCTTTGTTACCGAAATCATGGGACTATGAAGGATTTGTATGGCATTTGCAATTTTTGGAGACTCTGGTTTAACTATGGTTTTTGAAAGGTCAGCTGTATTGGGTTTGAGTGGTGATAATAATGGTTTTCTTTCGATAGTGATTCAAGTAAAAAAAACTGGCCTAGTTCGTGTAAGACCACGCAAAAATAAGGGTTCCGTAATTGGAAAGACTTTATCTTAAGAAATAACTTAACTTTGTAGTTGAAAAACATTTTTCCCCATACATTCCAACTACAAATGTAAGTTTCTACGCACAATATTGAGTGATTTACCATTTTATTTTAAAACCATAAACTTCCTATAGGTTTTCCAGTAATCTATAAGTAAACAACTATTTTCTGTATTTTATAAAAGTTTTGGCTCAATAGTTTCGGAGTTAAGGGGTGGGCGGAAATGGTAAATTTTCATCTATTTTCTTAAATAACTTTAAAACTGCTTATTTTAAATTGATTTATAAAAAGAAATTGAGGCCCTCACAACAAATCCTTTCATTTATTATATCACACGGTACAGTTTGCAAAACATTTTTTTAAATTTTCTTATTATCCATAAGTGACCCTCATATTCAAAATTCATTTGTTTACGTTACACATCCGTGTTTGATTCACAGAAATTCATATGATTCCAGTAGATTCGGAGTAAGTGTCGGCTGTGACAAACTGACAGACAGACAGTCACACGAGTGATCCTATAAGGTTTCCGTTTCTTCCTTTTGAGGTACCCTAAAAACAGACAGATGCTTTTTTTGCAACTTTAGAAAAGAACATAGTTATTTATTATTTGTAGGCATATACTTACTTACGGCTTCTATGGTAATGCTAATGGAGTTTTTAGAAATTGACACGATAATACTACAATGGCGATGTATAATGTGAACAAAACGGGTTTTGCTTTTCTTTACAAATTCTTTGAAATCGAATACTACGAGTATCATTATTATAATTTGAATCATATTCAAGGCCGTACAAAAACATAACCTACAATTTTGAACAGTGAATACAGCAAAAGAATACATTTCACACACACATTTTCAAATTCAACAGCAAAAACACAATAATACAGAACGCGTAAAAAGACTATCAAGGAACCTTAAAAAATGGCAGACGCGAAAAAAATAACGAATAATTACACACGCGAGGCAAAGGGGACGCACGAGGGGGCTAACAAAAGAGTTTTGTTTTACTTTAATATCTCACTCCTGTCAGGACTAGGGCTAAAGAATCTCTGTATGATTAAAATGCTCCCTTTACTGCTGTACGTATTGCCTATGAAGAAGACCGTACATTTTCTATTGTAGGTACTAGGCTTTTTCCTTGATTTCGCTGTAGTTAAAACATTATTCTTAGTGGGTGGTACGAAAAATGTGGATAACTGATAAATGATTTATTTCTGTAAGTAGGTTTGTACAAACAATTTTACACGGCTATAGAGGCATGAGGAACAGGGTGTAAAGTTCACTCATCCACCATAGAAAAGGGAGGATCCTCCAACCAGGCGGGTGTTGTGTTTGGTGGGCAACTGCCCGACCGCGACGGTTGATGTCGGGATGTTGTATATATGCTAGATGCGCGGTAAACTCTGCTTGCGTGATGCAGAATATTGCATGACGTCAGTGTGCTGCGTAGTTCGCATGTGGCGATGTAGATGCCGCCACATGTCAATCATATTTTGTTTAAACTAGATGAGATCAGCGTTTCCTATCTGACTACCCTGAGAAGAAAGGCCGAAACAAACTCAGAGGTTACATCTTGGGTTTAAAAGAGACTGTTCTCTTTTAAACTCCAGATATAATCTTGGTCAGATCATGTGAAGACCATGTAGATTAGTATCTGAAATAGTCTTTTTATGAAAGAAGCACACAGTCTGAGTGGACCTGTCCAGTCAGTGCACGCATTTGTCAGTAGTTGTGCAGCTGAACTCAGAACTTAAGGAGCTCAACGATTCCACTAACAATACCAAAGAAAGGACATTTGGCTAGGCTTCAAGAAATACTCAAACTGCCTATGATATATAACATGGTCTATGTTAAAAACTAACTGAGAATAAAACAAAATTAAACAATGACCCACTTAGTCTTCACATTAACAATAATTAATGAAAAACTTGTTTACGAATTAAGATCATCAACCATTAATATATTATTGTACACGTATCGATTACAAAAATCAATTCAAATTCTACTGATTAACATGATTCAATGTTTAGTGTTATTCTATACTCAGATTACTTTGTGATTGCATGTGTCATACATTTCAAACAAAGCAGAGATAATAAGTAACCATACATTTTAGTGTCACATTTCACTCTGACTGAACCAGATTGGCATTCATTAACATACCTCGATCGCAACATGTCACCAATTGTGATTTTATATTGTCTCGCTATATTCGGCGCAGCTTCAATATCAGCGGCAACTGTCAAGTGGCTTCCAAACTCAAGCTTCAAGTTACCAGAGAACTTCAAAGACAAAAAACTACCGTGTTCTAAACAAACAGTCGTGTTTCCACAATCGATTGCCGGTTCAATAAAATTGCACCTGGAACTGAAGTTGGCGGATTCATTTTGCCACAGAACGGAGAATTCATTTTAGAAGGCTTGTTAACGTTTGGCGACAATCCCGCAGATACTAACTGCACAGAAGGAAATGCTTATTACATGGATAAATCAGTGACGGCTTGGAATCAAGCCGATGTTTGGAGCTCGCCGAAGTACAACAAAGCTACTCCTGACTCAGACAGGGTACCGTGCTTTAACGATGTAGTGGAGTTTCCAGAAGATACCAAATTCACCTTGACCCTGCCAAAACTGCCACAATATGTCAAAGAACTCAAAATTGGAAACCAGAGTTTTTCTAATAAATTTTTCTTATATCGTGTATTGTTTCAAAGAAATGATGATACACAACAATTTGTTTTAAACGAGCATATGCGCACAGAGGTTAGGATCGGTGAGCCTATGCACTGTTCACAGTTCGGCTGTGCATGCCAGCTTAGTCCAATGACAATCGATTGTGCTTCAAAGTTTTGTCCAAGGAATCCATGTGTACATCCTATAAAGCCTCTTGGGTTCTGTTGTGAAATATGTGGCGGATACTTATTGTTTGATGCTGATGAAGGATTCGATATGAAAAGTTTCGATGACCTAGTTGAAGACACTGCTAGTGAGTACGGGAAAGACCGTATTGAATATCATGTGGGTTTCTCTCCGGAAATTGAGTTCAGAAGAATTCAACTCGTGGTAGTTGACAAAGGCGAATACGAAGGTTTAAGCGCAGAAATGGTCAATTCTATCAGCTATGCTCTCCGCGATCATTGGGTCAAAGGGCATAAGGTTGCCCAGATAAGCGGGAGTCCTTTGTCGAAGTCAGGTATGGGCGGGAAAATCTTTGTATCCATGTTTTTCGCAGTGATTTTAACATTGGGGGCGTTGTACATGTACTATTATCAGATTGCAGATCTAAGGTTCCCGAGATTTTCTAGGAACATGACTGGTGGTATAATTTCGAGGTTCGAGAGGAGGTCGGACAGTGTCGTAAGTTTGACGAGAAGAGATTCAGTGATCAGTTCTAGAAGTAATACCGGTTTTAGGAATCCGTTGTACAATTCCAAAAGGGGGCGTGTGCAAGTGGTCGAATCTGTTGTGGAGGAATGATAAACGTTTACTATTGTTTTTTTTTTTAATTACCGTTACAGTATCATTTTTGTTGGAAAAGTCTGTTTAAGTTGTAATTGTCCTTGAAAACCATAAATACGATGTAAGGATTCATCATCAAGCATTTTTGTATTTTCCCCAAGAAAAACTTCAAGCAATTGCCTGAATCTGATCATCAGAAATCATTGTATTTATGTTAACGTTAAGTATCGTTTTACTTACTAGTCCAGCAACTTGTACAGTAGGCCGCAAGTCAGTGGTAAAAAAACCAGTAGGTGTCAGCTGGCCTCTTATTCCATTGAAACACCGTACTACGCTAGACCAGCTCAAGGTCAAAGTGTTACTACTGACTTGTGGTCGACTGTACTAGATAATAAATAGAATATCAAAACAGTAAAGAACTAATTTATTTCACTAATAAGGCCAGTTACTGCACCTGTCACTAATGAAGCCCACCCTTTTCAGTACTCCGAGAGGATTCCCTATTATTTCTCTAGAAGACAATAGAACATCAAACACTGTTTATCTCCTTTGATTATTATCATGAACTTGCTTCGTTCTTCATTAAGAATAGTTAAAACTGTTCGCATGATTGGCTTTAGAACTACAAGGAACACTTTATCGATAAATTGAAGAAATGGCTTCACATCATTAAACGCGAGATGTTGATATTGGGTGAAACCTTTTTTCGGTGTGCAGCATTTTTCTTAAGAATAAACAGAAGGATACTAGAGATATTCTACCCGACCTACTCGTTGATAATAAATAGTTATAGTAAAAAACACCCTAATTCTTGCTACCATCAAAAATTGCTAATAGCCTATTGTCTCTCAAGAGTTTTCCGGGAAAATAATTAGTTCTAAAATTACGAAAGGTATTGTGCACATGATACGTGTAAACCCATTCTTAAATGTATGAACATTGTCGTACCGTGTTTCTGGCAAATAAATTACTTTGAATTTGTCTTTAGTTCAAGACAATATTTCATTTACTTCGATTTTGTCGATGTTTATGTCGTAAAATATAAGCAAAGCTTTGATAGCTTATTTTGTCTCCTTTGAAATGACGTAGACTACAAACACAACCTTTTAGTTATTCTTCATTGACCCTTATTTCCTTACCAATAAAGTGTGTTTTCGTTAGTTCTTCGATATTTTTAACTTTGTCGAGCCCCAGTCTTTGATAGGTACTCACTCTTGAAACAAAGTGATGTTCCTCACAATTGGCAAAATGCGATCCTTTTAGTGTGTCTCATTTATACAGAATTGTTAGTTTTATTTCGAAAATGCTTGTGTCATGATTTCTAAATATTAATAAGATGTGTCGTGATTAAATAGTAAATATAAAATTGAAAGTATGTGATTTGCTTCAAATGATTTTTGTATCATAAAGTAGGTATGATGGTAGTCATAAAGTTTAAAAGAATCTAATTTGACAGTTACCGTAAAACTATTGGTTTTTTAACACAACCGAATGGAAAACGTGATATTTGGTGTGCGCGGTAGTTGCTAAGTTAGTTCTCTTCGAGCCTCGGAATCTAAAGGTTGTCTTCAAGAAGTCTAAAGTCTATACTGATATTATATTGAGTACCTAATTAAATAGTTTGTTAAATATAGCTAAATTTCACTTCAGAAGTGGGATAAACCAAAAAGGTTGTGTGAGCTGTGTGTAGGTACGTGGCTGGGGCTACTCTCTAGCGGTACCTTAGCCCGCATTATTGCACATACTGACCGGACAAATCGTGTGCTGGTCGGGGCGACTGTCCGATAGGATGTGTTCTGGTCGCCTAAATAAAACTAATGAGCGTGATTTATGGGCACTAGTTTGGTTATCGCACATTAGAACAGGGCGATAAGCTAAAGACTAAAGGAGGTAAACGAGTACCATTCGAACATATATATTTTATTTTATGATTAATTACAAGCAACATGAGATAAGCATAAATAAATTATTGGTTATTATTCCTACCTTAGCACTTGGTAAGTGGACTCTGGTTGTTCACTCGGATTGTTAGGGGGCGTACTTTGTGATTTCACTGGATTTTGAGTGGGTATGTTTCCTGTTGGTTGTTGAGTGAGTCACTAGTCGTCGGATAAATTGTAGTAGCTATACATTAGGTTATTGCGATTACCTATGTTAAATGATTGAGTTAGCGGACTTAGCCAACAGTTTATTTTTGCTTGCAAGATACATGACACTGATAAACGATGCGAGATAAATGATACATAATAAATGATACATGATAAATGATACATGGTATATGATACATTATACTGATACATGATAGTGATACTGATACACGATACATGATACTGATACATGATACAAGATACGTGATAAACGGTGAAGGAAAACATCGTGAGGAAAGCGGCATGTCCTAGAACCAAAAATTCGAAGACATGTGACCTACCAACCCGCGTTGGCTCCACGTGGTAGATTCCCATTCCATCCTCACGGAGAGAAGTCCTGTGTCCCGGTGGTGGAAGCATGGGCTGATGGCTAAATGATAAATGGTTTTGTTTTTGTGGGTGGATTTGTACAATAGTAGTTCATGAAACTCTTGCATGATGAGGGGTGTTGAATCACGAGCGTGTGTTTGGAAATTGTGCCGTGGGCGATATTTTAATAGTACCCGCACAAGTGTTTTGATACCTAGTTATGTGCGGTTTCATACATTACTTTATCTGTTCTCATACATTGGGATTGAACCTACTAAATTAAAGACAAGTCTACTATCATAAGATATAGCTTATGATAGTAGGCTTGTCTTTGTCTTCTTTACGCAGCAGCACATGTCATTTCTATGTTTTGTATATTTAAGTATATTGTATTGATTGTTGTATGTTCAAGTAAAATGTTATGCTTTGTATATTCGATAGGATGTTATTTACATTTTTAATTTTTATTTAACAAGCAAGAATGTCATGATTTATAAAAATAAAAAAAATGTATGATTGTTGTGTGTGTGCCAGGAAGCAACACAGTGTCGGATGGCCGAATGTCATGATTTCCAAAAATTAATAAGATGTGTCGTGATTAAATAGAATGATTGATTGATGAGAATGATTTTTGTATCAGGGTAGTCATGAAGTTTAAAAGTATCTAATTTGACAGTTACCGTAACAGTACTGGTTTTTTAACATAACCGAATGGAAAACATTATATTTGGTGTGCGGCGTAGTTGCTAAGTTAGTTCTCTTCGAGCCTCGGAATCTAAAGGTTGTCTTCAAGAAGTCTAAAGTCTATACTGATATTATATTGAGTACCTAATTAAATAGTTTGTTACATATTGCTAAATACCAAGTTTGTATGTGTGCAAGAATATAAATACAGAAATATTCGTACTGACAAGGGGTGTTCATTTCACTTGATGCAATATGAATTCTTGCGATATTGTCTTTGTGAGTTGAAACGGGGAGGAAAAATTTACTAATATCGTGTCCAGCGTGTTCTGTTGCCTGCACGTTGCAGGAGCTGATGGACGCTATAGGTGACAAACTCGTAGTCAAATTCTGGCTTGACTATATTTATATCGACTGAACAATTGCCAATATTGTGTCAGTAGTCTTAAAGAATTCATTTCCATTTCAGTGTTAATTAACACAAAGTCCATTTTAACTCATAACACACCGATCTGTTTGTATTTGACTTCTAACATTCAAAACAAACGCCTCATGAACCTCATATTTTCCTTCAATTCCGAGATTTGAATGGAAATTTTTCAGGTGTGTTTAGTTAAAATGTGCCTCCATTATTATGAACCGAGGGGTGGCAACTCCAAGTCTGTGGGATTCCCAGTAATAACCGTAATACGTAGCTTTGAAATAACACAGTCCTAATCAAATATTTATGCGTCAGCCGGTAGAAAATGAAATTTGATATTGTTTGGACAGTTAGGTTTTGAATGTGGTCATGTTGGCTTTTTAGTGTTCCGTAGTAAACAAGGAACCCTTATAGTTTTGCCATGTCAGTCTGATTGTCCCCACTGTAGCTCAAAGACGCTTAGTACTAGAAAGCTGTAATTTGGTATAGGTGTACATATTAATCACGCCGACAAAGCGGTATTTTTTTTTTAATGTTTTACTTTTTTCTCGACTATCTCATGGTGTGGGGTATCGTTAGATAGGCCATTCAAAAATATTGCGGGACTGTGAACACCATTTTTTGATTCAAGGATCGGTTTGCGTAATATTAGGCTTAAAAGTGCAAATTTTTGTTAGTCAAGTGTCGCCCCCTGCTAGCTAAATGGTTGTTTATGGAGACATCAAAAAAATCTTGACATATAATTAAATTAAAAGGCAAACTATCACGGCTGAGTGGGCTTTACAAGTTAACGAGTAATAGTCGACTAACTTAAATTTGCAGTTGGAGACTTGACCGTGACGTATATCGATGTATGTGAGAACATGTTTTTCAACTACATATTCCCGTATTGTTAAGTTTGTTTTTGGAATAAATTCTTCCCAACTACGGAAGCCTTCTTTGTACTTGGGGGATGGGGTCATTTCATATGTCATTTTTTTTTTTTACTTTCCTAGCTTCTGTCAGCTTTTTGTCCACGTGGACTTCGGAAATAATCCAATGGGAACATAACACCGGGTTTAAAAGCCTGAAAAAGTATCCTATGTACTCAGGTCTTGGTTTGCCTGTGTGCCTCATCAAAATCCGTTCAGCTTTTAAGTTTTGAAAAGGTTACAGACAGATAGAGTTTATAACGCGGACACTTTATAATAAATCCGTAACCTAAATGAGCATTAGCAGTGAATCATAATAAAAGTATTACTTACATTCAAATTAAGCTTGATCGAAAATAAACGCAACATGAGTAATTTTGTAAAAAATAATGAAACAAAAATTTAAAAAATACACAAGCAGAAGTATTAAAATCAATTTCTACGTACTTGCACGAATAAGAGTTAACCCTTTTGGTTAGGGGTCGTGAATATTGTATTCGGAAAACGCTTTAAGCTTTCACCAAACTTGTGTGGTTAAAAAAATATCATTACCTAGGAGAAAAATGTTTGCGAGTGCTAAATTACGAGTGCAATTTTTACCGCAACCAGGTTGAAATTACTACATCATTCATAAAGGCAGTTTGACATTCATACTCGTACCATTGTCCACGACAATGTTGTTATTGAAAAAATGAGAGCTAGACCGAAATATTTTGATTGTCACGACACTTCTGCTAGTATGCGTGTTTGTGAACCACAATCATTACTAAAATTGAATCTGCTGATTAAGTATGTTTTATAATAATTAATAATAAAATATTTACCTATATATTTTTTTTAAAGAAAAATATTAATAAAATTAAATGTTATCATCATTCCAACTTTTTTTTCTATAGTTACTCTCAAACGCTGTTCATTCATTTAATTGTGCCTGTTATTTATTTAATACATAATATACAGCGAATGTCTTATGACACATCTCGACTTTTTTGTTGGTAGGTACCATAAGTTTTAGGAAGTACTATTAGAAATGTCTATATTTTGATGTCATTTCTTGAAGCATTTATCAAAGAAACGGCACGTGCTACATTAAAAAAAAATGAAATATCGCGTTGGTATTTTTTTAAACTAAACTAAATTAATAAGACATTACATAATAAGCATATAATGTTCCCACTGCTGGGACACAGGCCTCCTCTCTGTGAGAGGGAGTGGGCCGTAATCCATCACGCGGGCCCAGTGCGGGTTGGTAGATGTCACATGTCTTCTTTTTTGGTTCTAGGACATGACGGTTTCCTCACGATGTTTTCCTTCACCGTATTAAGAGCAGTGGTGATGAAATAATTTAGACAAAGTAAAGCGCCTGTCTGGGTTTGAACTTACGACCTACAACTTGTAAGTCGCGGCCGTTACCACTGGGCCACCACTGCTCTCATATATAAGACATTACTGTTAGTTTATCAGCAAACCCAAAAAAACAATCACAAAAATATTATTAATGCAACTTTCTTCAAAACAAAGAGTTAACAATCAAGTCTCAGAACTAGCAATCAAGAACCATGATTCCTACTTAGACAACTCAACAAAGCTGTCCCTATGCGCGACTCCTACAAAGAAAGTTCCAATTTGTTTCCTACTACTTTCTTACCCAGAACTTTTCCGCGAACATTTGCCTCTAACAATATTTCATATTATTTACTCTTTAAAGGGACAGAATAAATTTGTCCTCTTCCAAAATTTCTTCGTGTTGTGTCCGCAACAGATGTTACGGATTTTTTTAAGAGTATTTTTATTTTCGCTTCCTACTGAACTTATTTCGATGTACTTCGGGTTTGTTTCGAAGCTTTGTTTGAAAAAGATTTGGAATTGTGTCAACGTATTTAAATTTGGTTGGTTAAATTGCTTTTATTTATAAAAGAAACAGTTGGAATTACAAATATACAAGGATCTTTCGTCCTTTTATCATCTTGTTTTTCAATACAATTCCACAAAAACATTTCACAAAATAATGATTACGAACGACGCCGCGCCATCCTGTCAGTTTCATTCAAGTGCCAGAAGATCATTGTAGCAGTCTATTGTAGATATACTGATCTTTCGAAAATACATTGTGGAGTTTCTTACCGGCTCTTCTCCATAGGAAACGACCAATGAGGGTTTTCATAAAAATTGACGCCACCAGTTGGCCTCACTTTGAAAAGAGGTCTTCCATTTATAAAAAATACAAAGTAATTATAAAATATATGATGACGTTCATCATCCGTTTCATTCATTCGTTCATCGTTCAGTCACGATTAAAGAATACATAGGCGCTTTGACACTTTTGACAGGCGACCTGATGTTGCCACCAAGTGAATGTCGTTTCAGAAAACCCTCATTGGAACCGTGCACCTTGCTACTGACTCTTCATAAGTGCCCAAAGAGGATGTGAATAAAAATATTATGATTTTGATTTTTGATTGACATAAACATTTCTAGAATTGGAAAATTATTAAGACATTCTCAATAAATGATTTCAATTATCGCTGTTAATAAATCTGTACAAAATCTCCACAACCTTTAGTTTCTTGAAGGTTGTGTGTTACATATACTGTGAAATACACAACACAAACTCAGTACACACTTCATCCACCAGTTGCTTCAAGATCCATTGTACGTGAACGTTATCCCTTATGCTATGTCAGTTGACTAGAATCTTTGCAGGAATTTTTCAAATGCCTTACATGTTTAAAAAAATATAGAAACTGTCTTGTTTCTACTTAAAAGACATAATGAAGGCCCTTCTAAAAAACTACATAACACAGATTGTGATCATTTTCATCAAAATTGACTACTTTGAATCAAATAACGTCACAAAACCTAGCCTCCACTATTGGCAATACTTAAATGTGAATAAAAAGCACTCTGCAGCGACAGCTCAGCTACTATTTTTCTATATGACTGATATTTTTACCACACAAGAGCAATCCTGGTGGATTGCTCTTGTGTGGTAAAAATATCAGTCATTCACTTCATACCTATTCTAGAAGAACAGTCTTATTATTCGAAACAGTCAAAGACAAATGTGGTGGTAAAATTAAAATCAATATATTTTATTTCACATAAACCTACATGGGCACTTATGAAACGTCAGAAGCTAGGTGCACGGTTCCAATTGGTCGTTTCCTATGGAGAAGAGCCGGTAAACAATTTCGTGATACGAGATCTAGGACCATTTCTAATTACACTACTTCCAAAACAAAAATGATGAATCCGTACACAAAGCGACTATTCAGCCATACAATAAACTTGAAGGTACATTAAACGCATCCTACCCACTTTGATAGCCGCGCTTCCTTGAGAGTTGGCTAAAGTTTCTCAAAGTGTAAGCGACGAAGGCATCCGATAGAAGGTTCTCGTTAGAGCCGCCACAAAGGCTCCATTGTGCTCCGCAGACGGTTCCAAATGAAAAATATAACTTGTTACCGGAGTGTTTGAGTAATGTTTCGAGACAAGATGTCATGGATACTTTTGAGTTTTCCAGTATTGCCGTAGTGTGTTTATTTCTTTTATTTGATGCAGCTGTATTTGTATTAATTATATCTGCAATAGCTTTATTACTTTACGTGTCATAATAGTTTATTTCATTTTTGTGAATAAGACTGTCGAGGGTTTGAAAAATGCTTTCTCCTAGAACTGAGACCATTTAAAATGTTCTCTGTAAAAATATTTACAGAGAACATTTACAAATGAATGAACATTTACAACTATTTACAAATGAATTTGCCTCTTCGTAATAACGAAGAGACAAATTCATTTGTAAATAGTTCATTTCTAGTTCATTTCACAAAATGAGTCACTTGTTTTTCTTCATTTCTTCAGAATAGGCCGTAACGTAGAAGAAAATCAGGCATAAACAAGTCTAGGTGAGGATTCGCTAACAAAACATCAGACAACTTCAACGTCTCCAGGCAGTGAGCATCACTAAAAATTCAAATTGAGTGAAGAAAACACTGAGAACTAGCCTCATAAAAGAAAACCTCAGCAAGGAACCAATAAACTATCCAGACTAAAGTTTAATTAAATTTTGTATTGTCTTTAAACTTTTGGTGCAAGTTTGTAGCGGTTAGAGAGGTCGAATAACTCTATGTTAATGTTGAGCAGCAGTTTGTTATTCCCATTGTTACTAGCTTGGCTGGATTGCATGAGATTAAGGTATAAATGGTTAATTTATACGTTTTCAAATAATCAAATTCAATTAATATTTTACGCCAGGTTAATATTCAATATTCCCCAGGTAATATAATATACATAATATTTAACATTTATATTATATTCTGTTCAGGAAACTTACTGCTAACTTACTTACAATGTTCTTAATAATATCGACGGTTAAAAGGTAATAACGGTTAAAGGTTAAGGTTAAAGGTAAGGTAAGCGACATTTTAATCGAAAATGAGTTATGAATGCCATCCTACTTAATCTCTTTTTTTAAGTAGGATGGCATTCATAACTCATTTTCGACCAAAATGTCGCTTATGCCCAATTACCTTTTAACCGTCGATATGTAATCAGCGCAACGCGCTCGTTGAGTGTGCAACCCATCCATCTCATGTCTCTAATTTTCAATTTTTCTTTTTACTTAATTTACTTTTTTGTAACTAACTGACGTACCTATAAGATACACATTTTTTAACTAACTTTAATTGAACTTTGACTTTTAGTTAGTAAAAGCACTTGATCATGAGATTAGGTGCTTTTACTAACTAAAATTACTAAAAGTGTATTTTCATCGTTGCATCAATAAGGAAAATCGAAAACGGTTTATGCCCATAACTTACACCAAACTGTAAGTTATCGCTATACTTCGAAAAGTTTGAAGGAACTCTTTGGCTTGAGCACTCCGCTCCGACTGAAAGCGTTAAAATTTAAATTTTATCATTAATAATAACTGTGAAAGAAATCTATCCACTTGTCCATGATTCATAATGGATAAGTTTTCTTTAGAAGTTCTGGTAAGTTTGACAATGACGTTGACGTGGATTCAACATTTTGGGTTAGAACCAAAAATGTTGAATCTACGTCAACGTCATTGTCATTCAAAATCAAATTGTAATCTGAGAGATTAAGTTAATTGCAAAATAAGACAAATCAATCTGCCTGCCTTTTTCCAACAACATAATATGTTGAGGTCGGCTTCAACCCTAACCAGATGCAGTAGAATACCAGTATTTTACATGGAGCGACTGCCTATCTGACCTCCATAACTAGTTACACGATACCAGGGAAACACGATACCCCTTGGTTGTCAGACTTTTGGTCTTTTGACTACCCGCAATGACTGTCAAAGGTCTATGAATGACAGCCGGAACCAACGGCACCGGTCAGTCCCCATTGACTCCGAATAGGAGTTTCACTCCTCCAACCGTCAGTCCCCACTGACACCTATTCGGAGTCTTTGGGGCGCGCGGTTTGCAACTCAATAAGGTGCTCATCCGTTATAATAACGGATGAGCACCTTATTGCATTATAATAGAGTTGCAAACCGCGTGGCCCAAGACTCCTATTCGGTGTCAGTGGGGACTGAAGGGTTCGGGAGTGCGACTCCTATTCGGAGTCAATGGGGAGTTACCGGTTAACGTGCTTTCCAAGACACGGTCACCCCGTGTCTCGGAAAGCACGTTAAGCTGTTCTCGATTGTCCTGCCGGGGTCGCGTGGAAGTTTGAAAGGGTTACCGAGGCCCCTGGCAACACAGGCAACGGAAGGAATACGAGTGGGTTTTAGTCAGTAAGATTCTGACACACCCTCCCGCTAGTTAAGTTATTTGATAATTTCTCAGCCAAAAAAAAAAGCCGCGGCAAGCGTAGCTTAACCTTCGATCGACCCGGGAGGCTGTTATTATTTAGCGACAAGCCCCTCCAAATTGCAAAATAAGTATTTTTGTCGAATAGAATAGGTCGTAAATAAAATTGAAAGCTGGCGCTGTAAAACAACATTGAAAAACGAAAGAATTTTGATTTGAATTTCATGCCAAGACACTTGCACTAAAAGCCACCGAAGTCCGAACAACACACCTAAGTATATCTTAGGTTCTTAACAAAGAAATCTCCAGTATCAAATAATATCTATAACAGACACTATGAAAATTTCCAGGGCTATACAAATGAAAAACAAATGGATTTTTATTTGAATTTCTTGCCCAGGCAGTCGCACTGTAAGCCAAGTCCGAACAACACACCTAAGTATATCTTAAGTCCTTAACAAAGAAATCTCCAGTATCACATAATATCTATAACAGACACTATGCAAATTTCCCGGGCTATACAAAGTTAACTAATATATCGGCCCATGTAGTTATAACTAACACCATGCTTATCTTAGTTTACGTGGCTTAACGACGCCCTCCCGGCTTATGGGATCATCAAATATGCATTTGGTGTATTAAAGTCACCCTTTTCGCATGTCCCCTAAGGGGCTCATGTGAGTCACGCCCAGCTGACCTCTGAATTTACATGAAAAATCTGTTAGATGTCACATGTAAAGGTTTTTTGTTACACCGGTGATGTGGCCGTGCACATACCGACTTTTTTGAATTAATATAGGTATGTTTATCTTATATATACGAGTATTTAAATGAAAATGAAACGCTGTTCGTTGGTAAGCGCATAAGAACGGGTGGACCGATTTGGCTACTTATTGTTTTAAAATGTTTGAAAATTCGATCACTTTCAAATTTTTCGTCATAGGTGTCGTTTTCATAGTTTTCAAGGGTGCTAAAGCCGATAGTTAGGTCAAAATATAAATCCAAGATTAGGCCGTTAGGGCGTTAGTCCGCTGCCGCGAGAAATCGCGGCACAGCGGACGGAGCTCCGGCGGGATCTCATGGCGTCATGGAAAGTACGGTTGTCGCAACCCAGTGCTGGGCACGCCACGATTGCGGCGATAAGTTTGAGGAGTGGCTGAAGAGGCGCCACGGCGTCCTCACCTTCCACCTGACGCAGGTCTTCACCGGACACGGCCGCTTCGGGAGGTTCCTGTGCCGGATAAGACGGGAGGAAACGTCCGGGTGTCACCACTGTGTGGATCGCCCGGAGGACACGGTGGAGCATACGGTGCAGGTCTGCCCGGCTTGGGTAGAGCACCGCCGTGTCCTCGTGGAGGCGATCGGCGGCAGAGACCTCTCGCGTCCGGCCCTGGTTCAGGCCATGGTACGAAGCGAGAGGGCATGGGCAGCCGTCACCTCCTTCTGCGAAGCAGTAATGCTCGCGAAGGAGGAGGCGGGACGGTTGAGGGAAAGGCAAGTTTCGCGGTGAGCAATGGGTAGCTCACCGTCCGGTAAGGACCAGGCCCGGGTCGACGGCGCGTTGTATTCCACGCGCGCCTCAAAGAGATGTCGTCAGCACAAATAGTAGGGGTCCACTAGGGCCGATGCCTGCCGGGGTCGCGGGAAGGTACTTATGGGTCACCGAGGCCCCCGCAACACAGGCAACAGGAAGGAATACGGGTGGGTTTTAGTAAGTAAGAGTCTGACACACCCTCCCGCTCCGCCCAGAGCGGGAGAAATTATTTGAGGATTTCCCACCCGCAAAAAAAAAAAAAAAAAGATGGCGGCTGCGAAAATTTACAAATTTTCCTGATGGGTGTCATTTTTATAGTATTTCAGGGTGCTAAAGCCGATAGTGAGGTCATAAAGCCATGGTACGCAGCGAGAGGGCATGGCTAGCCGTCATCTCCCTCTGCGAAGCAGTAATGTTCGCGAAGGAGGAGGCGGGATGGTTGAGGCAAATTTCGCGCCCTCTCGCCCCTAGCCGCTGCAGGAGACGCCCTAGGCGTCGGGAATCGCGGGCGGATTTCCGGCCACCGTAGGCGCGGGCTTGCGGATGGTGAGAAATTGGTAGCTCACCATCCGGTAAGGACCAGGCCCGGGTCGACGGCGCGTTATGTTTCACGCGCGCCTCATAGAGATGTCGTCAGCACAAGTGTAGGGGTCCACTAGGGCCAATGCCTGTCGGGGTCGCGGGAAGGTACAAAAGGGTTACGGAGGCCCCTGGCAACACAGGCAACGGAACGGACACGGGTGGATTTTAGTCAGTAAGAGTCTGACACACCCTCCGCTCCGCCCAGCGCAGGAGAAGTTACTTAATAATTTCCCAAAAAAAAAATATGACGGCTACGGAGAATTTTATATTTTTCAATGCAATGATGGCATGCAAACGTTTATTTGATGTTAGTCAGTTAAACGGTACAATTATAGGCAAATTAATAAAAAAAAATAGGTATGAATTCGAGTTTTAATGTTATGAATTCTATGACAGAAAATATTTTAGCTAAGTTTCGGCTAGTCTTCATTGCAGCGGCCAGTCTATATAAATTTTAGGTGACTGTTACTTTAGTAATAGCCGTTCGAGAGGAATAATCTGTAAGAATGCATCAGTCAGTGTATCAGTGTTGTAACATTAAGTATTATATGCAGGAACATACATACACATATATAGGTGTTCATTAATTCACTAAAAACGAAAAACTACGCAAGCAATGGGAAATTGCTACTGAGGACCGTGGAGTCGACCTCAGGACTAACTGCTACTCACACGGACAACTGTACATATATCGCTCGCGTCACCGGTCCTGAGTCTCTGTATATTGTGTAAAACTATAAAGTTTTATAAAAAAATAACAAATCATTACGCCTGTATTCCCTGAAGGGTTAGGCAGAGATGGGCCTGGTATACACCCACATTTAACCAGTTGTTTAGGTCCCATGCAATAGGGGGCGAGCCAATCGCCATTAACCGGGTATAAACCCAGACTTCGGACTATTACCGAGAAATAACCAATAACCTTGCCTGATATGAGAATCCAACCCAGGACCCCATGCTCAACAGTAGCAGTTGCGACCACTAGACCATCGGGCCCGTTTTTTTATGAAAATGTAGCTGTTATTTTAGTATATTGTGGTGTCTTACGACTTTAACGCGAATGAAGTCGCGGGCAAAAGTTAGTTGTATTTATAAAAACCGGCCAAGTGCGTGTTGGACCACGCAAAATGAAGGGTTCCGTAGCTGAGTAGTTGGGATGAATTTATCTCACAAACAAACTTAACATTGTAGTTGAAAAACATGTTCTCCCATACATCAGTATACGTCACGGCCAAGTAAAGCCTACTTAGCTGTGATAGGTTTCCTTTTAATTTCATCATATGTCCTACTGCCATGAATCACATCTTCTTAAATAACCATTTAGCTGACGGGGGGGGGGGGGGGGGGGTTGGATTTTTAAACGGCCTATTTGGATTTTTAAACGGCCTATCCAACGATACTCCACGCTATAGGGTAGGTATCATCAAATAACTTCTCCCGCTCTGGGCGGAGCGAGAGGGTGTGCCAGACAAAACCCACCCGTATTCCTTCCTGTTGCCTGTGTTGCCAGGGGCCTCGGAGACCCCGGAGCCCAGGGCATCTCCTGCGGCGGCTAGAGTCGAGAGGGCGCGAAATTTGCCTTTCCCTCAACCGTCCCGCCTCCTCCTTCGCGAGCATTACTGCTTCGCAGAAGGAGGTGACGGCTGCCCATGCCCTCTCGCTCCGTACCATGGCCTGAACCAGGGCCAGACGCGAGAGATCTCTGCCACCGATCGCCTCCACGAGGACACGGCGGTGCTCTGCCCAAGCCGGGCAGACCTCCACCGTATGCTCCACCGTGTCCTCCGGGCGATCCACATGGTGGCGACACCCGGGCGTTTTCTCCCGCCTTATCCGACACAGGAACCTCCCGAAGCTGCCGTGTCCGGTGAGGACTAGCATCAGGCAGAAGGTGAGGACGCCGTGGCGCCGCTCTAGCCACTAATCAAAGAGGGGACTTATCGCGGCAATCGTGGCGTGCCCAGCACTGGGTTGCGACAACCGTACTCTCCATGTCGCCATGAGATCCCACCGGAGCTCCGTCTGCTGTGCCGCGATTTCTCGCGGCAGCGGAGTTACACCCCGGCGTTTCGTCTCCTCGCATTACGCGATACCTGCCATAAGAATAAGTCCAACCCCAAAATATCCTGGTTATAAAAATAAAATAACATAGGTAAGTTATAGATCTATAAACAAAATATCCTCCATTATAAGCCACTATTAAATAAATATACTTCAATTCTTTCCATTAATACTATCTTTTTAGTACTAAAATTACAAAGACAGGTATTTCCAGCTAATATAATAATATAGTAGAGTACCACGAATCCGTCGCTCTACATATTATGACAGGGTTCCCCGAAGCCGTAATTACGGAATGACAGACCAAATATATTAAATGCTGTGACGTCAGACATAGCAGCACGATCATTTGAAGAGGCGTGGCAGAATATTGTATGAACAGATGTATGGGACAAATCGGTTTCACATGTCATTAATTTATTTGTATTGTTTTATAGGAAATTTATTTTATGGAAGAGTTAGTTTATCCTTCTACATACATAAATAAACCACCATTGTATTGTTTGCAGATGATACACCTCTCTTATTTTTAAAGTAGACATGAATAGATAACATTTTGACGACATAAATAGTGAACTCTGTATCTATCGAAATGGTTACGTATTGATTTACGCCAAATAACTTATGTAGTTCTTCATGCCAACAAAAAGAAATGTATAAGTTCGCCTAACTGAATGTTAGAAATCTAGATTTACGTTCCCATTGAGACGCATTGAAAAGCTTTGTATTTTGAGCTTATGAATGTGTCAACATTTAGTAAAAGTTCCCAACAAATGTAAATTCAGCCTCTTGTTTGCAAAAGTAGCCACTCAAAAGTTAAAGGTGGTCCCTCAGTCGTGACTGATCAGCCACCCATATCTCAAAACCTAGTTAAAAATGACAACTGCTGTATATGACTACTCTTAGTAAAAGATTTGTAAAACTAATTTATTGCATATCGACCCTTCCTGTTTACAGAATGAAAAGAACTAACATGTGGAAGGTGGTCCCTCAACCTATCACCATAGTTCACCTTGAGTGGACACCACAATGGAATTTGAAATTTACTTAAACCTTATGGAAATGTGTTTGTACAATTAATAGTTTAAAAAAATCCTATAACAATAAGAAAAACTATCTATCTATCTTTTTTTAGAAAGGCCGAAACTAACTCAGAGGTATACCTCTGAGTTTGTTTCGGCCTTTCTTCTCAGAGTAATCAGATAGAAAACGCCGACCTCATCTACTTTAAAAAAAAATATGATTGGCGTGTAAAAGTGCTTGTACAAACCTACTTACAGAAATATAATCATTTATCATTTATAGACACCGACAAATAAGCAAATCACTACTTCATGAGGCAACTATTATGGTTCATCATAATTTGACTTCCCAATTATTTTTAGATGACAAGTATAATAGCATACCATAGATAGATTTTCTAAAGTACATACATCTTTTATGGGGTACTGTGTCAAATGTTACAACAAAATACCTTGTGAAATATTGCAATTAAATGAAAGAAAATTTAAAACTCATGTTAAAAGTACACTTTGTAAACAAGCATATTACAAATTAGAGGATTATATCCAAGATAAGAATGCTTGGAAACATGCTGGTCCAGCTCCATAGGACAATCTAGAGTCTAGACAACATCAAACTGGTTGCTATTTTAATTGTACAATTTATTATTTGATACAAATAATAAATCAATGTTGAATTTTAATTCTGTGATTACTTTAACTCAAACACTGACCTTATTTATTATTTTTAGGAAAACGTATATTTTTACAATGTGTGTAAATATGTGAGCATCATGTACACCCATAATTCATTTATCTGTCATTGCTTTATTTTTCATTCTTTTTTTACCAATTTTGGTATAGTAATTTTATTCTAGGTGCAAGGACTTCAATAATTTTTTTTTTTTTTTTTTTTTTTTTTTTTTTTTTTTTTAAATTATTTTAAAATGTACATATACAAAATTTTGTAAAACATTTTAAAAGAGTAACGGTGGAGTTTCTTGCCCATTCTTCTCCATACGAATCTACCTTTTGGAAGGGGCAACTAGAATCAATTCAATTTTTTTTTTGTTAATTTTGACGTTCAAAAGTGCCTTTTATGTGCCTATTTGAAATAAATAATTTGACTTTGACTTTGACATAGTTCCAAGCATTCCTGCTCTCAGGAAAATTAAGTAGGAAGCTAGAATAGGGCACTGCTTTTACCCCGAGTCAAAATATAAGTGATACGATTCGAAATATTTTTGTGAATCCAAATTTTCGTTTATACATATTATTGGACAAATAAGCAAATTTAATATTACAATAACTATGTTAAACAAAATCAAAGAATGACTGTGACGATAGATGGAACTGGTCCTATTTTAGGGTTCCGTTATAGTTTCGCAATGTCCGTCTGTCTGTCTGTTCCCACTGTAGCTCAGAGACGCCTAGTACTAGCAAGTTGTAATTTGGCATAGGTATACATATTAATCATACCGATAAAGTGCTAAAACAAAACATTGAAAAAAACATTTTTTTCTCTCTTCTACCCCATGAGGTGGGGTATCGTTGGATAGGCCAAGAATCCGCTTGCGTAATATTAAGCATTAAAGTGCAAATTTTTGTTGGAGTCAAGTGTCCCCCCCACCCCCTGCCAGCTAAATGGTTGTTTATGGAGAAGTGTAAAAAATCATGGCAGCAGTACATATAATGAAAATAAAAGGAAAACTATAACGGATTTACAAGTTAACGAAAAATAGTCGAGCAACTTAAATTTGCAGTTGGAGAATTGACCGTGGCATATATCGATGTATGGGAGAACATATTTTTCAACAACAATGTTAAGTTTTTTTCGGGATAAATTCATCCCAATTTCCCAACTACGCAACCCTTCATTGTGCGTGGGCCGACACGCACTTGGCCGGTTTTTCAAAAATATTATTCTTCCTGATGGCACCATTTTTTTTTTTTTTTTTTTAGTTTGGTAAATCATCAAATACTCGTAACTTCTCCCGCTCTGGGCAGAGCGGGAGGGTGTGTCAGACTCTTACTGACTAAAACCCACCCGTATTCCTTCCTGTTGCCTGTGTTGCGGGGGCCTCGGTGACCCATAAGTACCTTCCCGCGACCCCGGCAGGCATCGGCCCTAGTGGACCCCTACTATATGTGCTGACGACATCTCTTTGAGGCACGCGTGGAATACAACGCGCCGTCAACCCGAGCGTGGTCCTTACCGGACGGTGAGCTACCCATTGCTCACCGTCCGCAAGCCCGCGCCTACGGTGGCCGGAAATCCGCCCGGGATTCCCGACGCCCTGGGCGTCTCCTGCGGCGGCTAGGGGCGAGAGGGCGCGAAACTTGCCTTTCCCTCAACTGTCCCGCCTCCTCCTTCGTGAGCATTACTGCTTCGCAGAAGGAGGTGACGGCTGCCCATGCCCTCTCGCTCCGTACCATGGCCTGAACCAGGGCCGGACGCGAGAGGTCTCTGCCGCCGATCGCCTCCACGAGGACACGGCGGTGCTCTGCCCAAGCCGGGCAGACCTCCACCGTATGCTCCACCGTGTCCTCCCTGATGGCACCATAGCAACAAAACGATTGTTTTTTTAAGCTTGGCTTCTCACTCAACGAAACACTAAAATCTGTACCCATTTTGCAAATGGTTTCAAATTCACATGGCCAACGGTTAATTTCGACTTGGTTGGAAACATGGTTGACTTCCGTAGATAGTTTACCCCATGAAATCATAACGGACGATTCATCAGTGTTAATTTCATTTAACAAACAGTGATTTGTATTATTTGCCTGTATTTATTCCCACTTTTAGAAGGATATTGTTTAAATAACCCTATGATCGAATTTGCTTTGTACGACTTTTAATTCAGAAAATAAAGCGCCGTCTCTTTCGAGAATAGAGAGTTATTTTAAAACTCTGAAACATCTTATTTTTAAGACAAAAGTAAAGTAGTATATAGTTGATGAATTTTTAAAAAGACCTCACATTATATGGATGGGGAAATTAAAACGGCTTTATGCGATCTTTATCAAGGATCTCAATCAACATCTAGCAAAGCACGTTCACTAAAATTTCAAATAAGCAGTCTTGACAGAAAAATGTAAAAAGCCCAAGTGCAGACCCCATACTTCATGATGAGCCATCTTATACCGAAAACTGGAAAGGTGAAGGCAGAGAAAATCAAATAGCATTTAATAAAAGTATAGAGTTAATTAAAAACGGAAACTTATGTCCCTGTGAAGGTAGGCTGTAATACAAGTAATATTAGAGTTAGTAATACTAATACGTTTGATTCGGTTATATACCTGTTGAGCGAAAGTTAATAAATAATGAAAATTTCCAAACTAAATTTGAGGCTAATGTTGATGATGACATAATTTCAATGTATATTATAGGCTTAAATGACAATAATTACAAGATAGATGATATTTACACCCTGAGAGTACAAATAATTTCCTAAACTTGTAATAAAATGAATAAAATCCGAGACGTCGTTATTTACAAATGTGAATGTAATGTATCTACCGTTATCGAAGAAGTTATTAATGGTATTTGTTTTAGTGTCAAATTCTCCAAACAGTGTAGCAATGCATGGTGTCAAACCGAAATCATTTTAAAAAGATATTCATTTATCAGTTTGAACATTCAGCATATTAAAATATCTGGCATTATTATTTTGGAAGCCATTTTAATTCGTGACGTAATTAAAGAATGTTTAATATTTAATAATCAAGTTACGTACAAATATGAGCTTACAAATTTTATATCTTTCGATTTAAATGACACACCTAAAGAACCGATTAGCGAAATACCTCGAACGATCAAAGTCAAACAAAATTCGCAACAATCGCGGCACAGCGGACGCAGCTCCGGCGGGATCTCATGGTGACATGGAGAGTAAGGTTGTCGCAACCCAGTGCTGGGCACGCCACGATTGCGGCGATAAGACCCCTCTTTGAGGAGTGGCTAGAGAGGCGCCACGGCGTCCTTACCTTCCGCCTGACGCAGGTCCTCACCGGACACGGCAGCTTCGGGAGGTTCCTGTGTCGGATAAGGCGGGAGGAAACGCCCGGGTGTCACCACTGTGTGGATCGCCCGGAGAACACGGTGGAGCATGCGGTACAGGTCTGCCCGGCTTGGGTAGAGCACCGCTGTGTCCTCGTGGAGGCGATCGGCGGCAGATACCTCTGCCAGGCCACTGGCAACACAGGCAACAGGAAGGAATACGGGTGGGTTTTAATCAGTAAGAGTCTGACACACCCTCCCGCTCCGCCCAGAGCAGGAGAAGTTATTTGATGATTTCCCATCCAAAAAAAAAAAGAGGCTCAATTTACAATTGCTTGAGAACTTTTACTAAAGGCTAACGCATTCAAAAGCTCAAAATTCAAATCTGGTCCCTCAATGGGTACGGAAATGAAACCTAGAACCCAATATCGTCTTAGATAAAGAGGTGCTTGAAACTGTAGCCTCGGTAGTTTTTCTGGGTAGATGCTAAACTTCAGTGGGGCCCACATACCAAGCCTAGCGGGAAAGGCTAAGTTCGGCTGCCTATGCCGTCAGGAAAGTAAGACAATGCACTGACGTTGATACCGCTCGGTTAGCCTATTTTTGTTATTTTCAAAGCGTTTTGTCAGGTTATATGGGTACATAATTTTATTTGTCTGTATAAGTCAATTTATTTTAATTTCATTTTCATTTATTATTGATATAATCTACTCATCACAACTTTTTTATGAGTTGTTTTGCAATATGTGGTTAGCTCTAGCGACCTCGACAATTGATCATATTATTCTTGCCTGAGCAACTGTCAGCAAGTGTCACCGAGGCCCCCGCAACACAGGCAACAGGAAGGAATACGGGTGGGTTTTAGTCAGTAAGAGTCTGACACACCCTCCCGCTCCGCCCAGAGCGGGAGAAGTTATTTGATGATTTCCCACCCTCAAAAAAAAAAAAAAAGTACTTCATGCTCCCTTAGATGTCACTGCTTGCGGTAGCGTCGGGGGTCGGGTTGCCAACTGCCCTCAAATATGGCGAAGGGGGTAAGGGCTGATCGTTGCGTTATGCTTGACGGGTTATTGTGAACGGGTGCTGCTTGTGTTGACTGGTCGTCTTGCTGACCCTGGTTTTGTTATTGTTATTAGTAATTAACTGTTTATTTATTTTACATCGATGATTCTTATTTATCATACTGAGTTCGAGTTACACATATAGCTTTATGTCAGCGGGCACGCCCTTTATGCCTGGAGGCTTTTATTTAGGTATTAAGTTCTGTTTACGTTTTTATTTTTTGTTTCTGCTCGAGTATAGTTTTCAATGTTTTCTTTTGTTGGTATATTGGTTGGTTGGTGTTGTGTGCTAGCTGACATATGGTAAAAATTTAATGTTTTGTGTTACGTAATGAAAATTAATATGTATACTATTGTATAGAATCATGTTTTTCTAACTGAACAGACAGCTGTGTTACTGGGGAGTTTGTTACGCCAGTTCTTGTTCCTATCTAAAGCGGTGAAGGGCAGGCACTTTGGGGAATTGTCCTGTACTGGGAAATATAATTTTGATGTTTGAAAAGCGCTGCTTCTTAGCCTAGTTTGAATAAATAAATTTTGATTTCGATTAGAACCAAACTTCCAAAAAAAAAACACTATAAAGTGAAAAATAATTTTAATTTCCAAAGTCGATGTTTTTCGTTTTGTATGTTAGATTTTTGCCACTGACTTCCGAAAACAAAGTTATTTTTCACTTTTTGGTGTGATTACTACCTACATAATAACACATAACCAGCCTATAATGTTACCACTGCTGGGACACAGGCCTCCTCTCTTTGAGGAGTGGGCCGTCGTCCACCACGCGAGCCCAATGCGGGTTGGTAGATGTCACATGTCTTCGATTTTTTGTTCCAGAACATGCCGGTTTCCTCACGAACGGTGAAGGAAAACCTTCACCGTTTTGAGAGCAGTGGAGATGAAATAAATTACACAAAGTAAAGCGCCTGTCTAGGTTCGAACCTGCTACCTACAACTCGTAAGTCGCGGCCGTTCCCCCTGGGCCACCACTGCTCTCACCTGGGCCACCACTGCTCCCACCTGGCCCACCACTGCTCTCACCTGGGCCACCACTGCTCTCACCTGGGCCACCACTGCTCTCCCCTGGGCCACCACTGCTCTCACCTGGGCCACCACTGCTCTCACCTGGCCCACCACTGCTCTCACCTGGGCCACTCCTGCTCCCACCTGGCCCACCACTACTCTCACCTGGGCCACCACTGCTCTCACCTGGCCCACCACTGCTCTCACCTGGGCCACCACTGCTCTCACCTGGCCCACCACTGCTCTCACCTAGGCCACCACTGCTCCCACCTGGCGCACCACTGCTCTCACCTGGGCCACAACTGCTCTCACCTGGCCCACCACTGCTCTCACCTGGACCACCACTACTCACCCCTGGGCCACCACTAATCTCCCCTGGGCCACCACTGCTCTCCCCTGGGCCACCACTGCTCTCACCTGGGCCACCACTGCTCTCACCTGGGCCACCACTGCTCCCACCTGGCCCACCACTGCTCTCACCTGGGCCACCACTGCTCTCACCTGGCCCACCACTGCTCTCACCTGGCCCACCACTGCTCTCACCTGGACCACCACTACTCTCCCCTGGGCTACCACTGCTCTCCCTTGGGCCACCACTGCTCTCACCTGGCCCACCACTGCTCTCACCTGGGCCACCACTGCTCCCACCTGGCCCACCACTGCTCTCCCCTGGGCCACCACTGCTCTCACCTGGCCCACCACTGCTCTCCCCTAGGCCACCACTACTCTCCCCTGGGCCACCACTGCTCTCACCTGGGCCACCACTGCTCCCACCTGGCCCACCACTGCTCTCCCCTGGGCCACCACTGCTCTCACCTGGCCCACCACTGCTCTCCCCTAGGCCACCACTACTCTCCCCTGGGCCACCACTGCTCTCCCCTGGGCCACCACTACTCTCCCCTGGGCCACCACTGCTCTCACCTGGCCCACCACTGCTCTCACCTGGACCACCACTACTCTCGCCTGGGCTACCACTGCTCTCCCCTGGGCCACCACTGCTCTTACCTGGGCCACCACTGCTCCCACCTGGCCCACCACTGCTAAATGAAATGAAATGAAATGAAATGAAATGAAATGAAATGAAATGAAATGAAATGAAATTGTTTATTCTGTAAATAGGATATGAGAATCACTTTTACACGTCATATTAAAAAATAAGCTAGATGGAGTCGACATTTCCTATCTGACTACCCCTGAGAAGAAATGGCGAAACAAACTCAAGGGTCAAAGTCTCTTTTAAAGTCCAGACATAATCTTGGTCAGATCATGTGAGGACCATGTAGATCTATGTCTGAAATGGTCTTTTGAGGAAAGAACCACACAAATTTGAGTGGACCTGTCCAGTCAGTGCAAGCATTTGTCAGTAATCGTGTAGCTCAACTCAAAACTTAAGGAGCTCAACGACTCGACGAACAATACCAAGGAAAGGACAATTGGTTCGGCCGCATAAAGAACTCAAAATGCCAGACCATAATTAAAACTAAGAGAAAAAAAAAAAAAAAAAAACAACGAAATAAATAAAGATGACCCACATAGTGCTCACATTCACAATAATTAAAGTAATATAATACTTTTCAAGGTACATACATAAATATTCACTTAATTTTGCTTATAATATTCATCAATGTCAATATGTACATATAGTTGTACATAATGATGATTTTGCATAATTTAAATATCAAATTTAATGGTTTTAGCACAAAGCTTATCAGAGCGAGCAGCTCAATCCCAAGCTTTTTTGTCTTCTAAATAATCTGAAATTTTATAGTACCCCTTTTTACAAAGTTTGGTTTTAATACAGCTTTTAAATCGTTTAATGGGTAAATTTCGAATAGCAATAGGAAGTTTGTTGTAAAAGCGTATACATTGACCCATGAACGAGTTGCCTACTCTGTGGAGGCGAGTGTGTAGTACAGCAAGATTATGTTTATTCCTGGTATTTAAACTGTGGATATCGGACATTTTCTTAAAATTTGATATATTTTTGTGTACATACATAAGATTATCAAATATATATTGAGAGGCTACAGTCAGAATATCTATTTCTTTGAATTTTTCTCGAAGGGAATCTCTTGGACCTAGGTTGTAAATGGCTCGAACAGCCCTTTTTTGTAAAACAAAGACGGTATTAATGTCCGCACAGGTTCCCCAGAGAAGAATCCCATAGGACATAAGACTATGAAAATAACTAAAATAAATAATGCTCTCCCCTGGGCCACCACTACTCTCACCTGGCCCACCACTGCTCTCACCTGGCCCACCACTGCTCTCACCTGGGCCACCACTGCTCTCCCCTGGGCTACCACTACTCTCCCCTGGGCCACCACTGCTCTCCCCTGGGCCACCACTGATCTACCCTGGGCCACCACTGCTCTCACCTGGCACACCACTGGTCTCAACTTACTACCTACTAAATTACTACCTACCCCACACAAATTCAAATACCACTAGTTGTTATGTAAATAACGGTGACGCGAAGTTATTATAACATCATCTACGTCGAATAAGTGGGATAAATAGATATTATTGAAGCTAACTCAGAAACGACCTCAGCGAAGTTAATAAACTGTACATATATGTCTACCGCGCAAGCTTTTTCTACCAAATGAAAAAAGAATTTCCAAAATCGGTCCACAATTGACGGAGATTTTACTTATTACCGATTTTATTTTATGTATGTTCATCTATATGAACATACATAAAATAAAATAAAAATATAAACAGATGAACATAGAACCTCCTCTTTTTTGAAGTCTGTTAAAAATGAAAACTGTATGTCGATACAACATCACTTGAGGATGGCTAGACCGATTTAATATTTTTTTAATATTCGTTATTGTCCGATTAATATTTTTAGGTACAGAAAAAATTGGAAAGTTTCCCGAAAAATTGAAAAAATTGTGAAAAACTGAAAGTGCTTGTTTCTATGGAAAATGGGACCGGACAACGTCAGTTAGGTCAGCTAGTTTACTCGTATTATAAATACTCGTATCAGTTTCCCATACTTATTTCTTTATTTACTGAACTAGTTTATTTCAAAAGGTACTTAACTGATACAAATGATGTTTAGCCGTAACTTCTGTCACGACTAACTGACACTAACTGACCCTGACATAGATGAAAAAGCCAAAGAAGATGATTGGCTTATTAAAATAACAATATAAAAAAAACTCTAACCAAAAATTTAATGACCAAAGATAAAACGAAACTAGCAAATACAAAACCGTAGGTAGGTAATCCTTTCTAAAAAATACATCGAAAAAGTTAGGAACGATTTAAAACCAAATCTTCAATGATCACTGAAAAACAAGATGGACGGCCTCTGGAAAACAAATTAAGACTTTGCTTGATTCAAGTCACGAGCTCCGCGAGGTAAGAATACGAATGTTCAATGTTCCCTGGTTAGTACGGTCTTTAAACGTTGGTTTAACATCTTTGTTTTCCACCTCTCGATCATTTTTGAAAACATTCGTAAAGTTGGAATCTTCTAGTTCTGAATTCTTCTGCGTGTTGACAGTTTTATTATAATTATAATATGATTTTTTGGATTTACGTTTTATTAATCTAGAATCAGATCAAATTGAGGTACTCAAAAAACAATGATCATTGTCTTAACGTGCTTGAAATAGAAAAACTAATTAAACGTAACTTGATGATACATACATTATATTTGTCATTACATTTGGCGACGATTATCTATTATTTCTCATGCTTTTAAAAATAAATTAATAATATAAATATATCCTATGATACATTGATATTTTGGTCATAGTCTCATCTAGGTAACAAATTCTGGTTTTCCCTAGTCGAAAATGTTCATTGTACTTTTCTTTATAAATACAAACTCGTCCTCAGCCACATTATCTTTGTACCTACCTGTGTTTTATGCTACGCATTTCACTTCAGGGAGGTATAAAAATCTCGCAAATATTCAACTCATAAAAAATATCAAACAGATAAGAGTTATGTTTTCTTCCTCACGGGATTCAATTCCAGAAAAACATAAAAACAATGTAATAAAATTCTCCACAAAATCAACGGCGGGGTACAAACGATACCCGAACTTGTTGGAACTAATTCAATCACCCTAGTGCGAGGTATCCCTAAGGATAGAAAGTTTGTAAGCCGCTTTATTTCTTTATACTCGCACTTTCTTAGTTTATGTGTGATTGATACAAATTGCTTTGGGGATCGTGGGCTAATTGTGTTATTCGCGGTTTTTTCCTTATTAGGTACGTATAACCCTAGGTTTTGTTTCTCCCCTGTGGATAAGGCTATCATTCAAGTAGTATAAATCTGTGTACGTATATTTCAATATAAACTGTTGTTCGTATTCATCAATATCAGATTTTACAATTTACTGCTTTAGGTCTCTCCAATCACACCTCATCCAGCTGCAACCAGTCATTATTTGAAAGACAATTGACGTTTTCCAAGCTATAGTGCGTAAGAAAGTGGCGTCGTTATTCCAAAGACAGCGCGGTAGCACCAACAGCATTTTGCAAATGATTGCATCCCATGCAGGCACACTGGGTGCGAATAGTTACGAAAAAATTATAATTTGCAAAATGTTATTTGCTTGTTTATGGTACCCACTACCATCTTAAGAAAATTGTTAGTAACATATTTATGGATTCTGTCCGAAATAAAATAGATATTATTATATATGTCGGAAATACGTTAGTCACTCGTTTGACTAATCGGGACGCCAGCGCCACCAAGCGGCGCTCGACAGAGTCTACAACATAACGCTCGACCCGAGTTAAGGGCAGTTCGTCGGAGGCGGTCAAGGAGTTTAGAAACTGTCGCGCGTTCCGTACAGTTGTGTGGTGCACCTACAGTGTGTGAATAGTCAGTGTGATTATTTGATCGTAAATTATAATTTGATTTAAACTGTAAACGGTTATTCTATTGTGCAATAACCAACACTTCCCATTGTACGCCCACAGTAGTTAAAATATGGCTGATGATAACGAGACAAACCTACCTTCTCCGTCATCAGAAGTGGGATTACGTGTTGGTTTAGGCGCAAAATGAAAACTCTGGAAGTGACCGTTGGCGTGCCATGTTTGAACAACAAAATGCAAACATGCGAGCGCTTATTGAAGCCCAGCAAGTGCCTAAAACCAATAGTCGCATGGATCTGCCTATGTTCGACCCAGACAAGGTAGATACGGATGCGCGATCATGGTGATAGCTGATTTGTTTTGCTAAACATTCACTGCAAGGAGGCCCTTGTTGCCTATGCTAATCGCCTAATGACGTCGGTCACAGAAGCACAGAAGCAAGCCGATTGACGGCAGAGGAAGAGCTACGACGTCTTCAGTATCGAGCCAAGCAGCCCCGCAGCCGTCTGCGAAGCCCTTCGTGTGCTTCAAGTGTGGGTAAGCAGTGAACGGCGAGTGGATGTTTGCGTCGTACAGCCACCCTAAGGCACGTTAGAACATAATGGTGAGCATTATTGTTTTGTTTACGATTCTGGTGCTGAATGCTCGTTAGTAAAGGAAAGCTGTGCAGCCAAATTAAGTGGCAAACGAGTTAACAACGTTGTTGCATTAACTGGTATTGGTCAAACACGTGTATTCAGCACAGAACAAACATTATGTACCGTAACGATTAGCGAACACCAGTTTGAGATTTTGTTACATGTGCTTCCCAATACTTACCTTCAAAGTAATCTTATAAATTATAGATAGGACGTGAAATATTGAACCTAGGCTTTTCAATTACGACGACGCTTTTACCAAGTTTGTCCTGTTATTCCACGCTACTAAAATTGATTCTAAGAACAGTATTCGGGCAGTCAATCAGTGTAGCACTTTTTGGAGCTCCGCCTCGTATCATAGCCGACCAAGGCAGATGTTTTGCGAGTAAGGAGTTTCGTGATTTCTGTAATAGGAAAAACGTAAGTTTGCACCTCATAGCGACCGGTTCAACTCATGTGAATCGGCAAGTAGAGCTTGTAATGAGTGTCTTAAAATCGATGTTAACTGCCGTAGAGATAAGTGATAACAAATCATGGTAAGATGCAATAGTAGAAGTACAGCTTGCGATTTATTGTACCATAAACCGCGTTAAAAAGGCTTCACCTCGAGACCATTTAATTGCCAAAGTTACCAGACCGTTATCATTGATGTGTAGTGATGTAGATACCGAAGTCGACATTGGTGAAGTCTGCGAGATTGCGTCAGAGACTATTAAACGTATTGCGCAATATAAAAAGGATCGATTTGATAGGACAAAGGCAGCTGTAACAAAATTTTCGGTTAACGATATCGTGTTATCAGAAAACGAAGAGCGAAATCAGACTAAGTTAGATCGGAAGTTCAGAGGTTTAGGGTAGCTGATGTTTTGGATGGTGATCGCTATACGTTGAAGTTCAGAGGTTTAGGATAGCTGATGTTTTGGATGGTGATCGCTACACATTAAAAGCTTTAAATTCTAACCGTACTTACAAATACGCTCACAATAGGTTAAGAAAGATGCCAGTAGGTCATATGTCAGTCGAAGTAGATAGTGATCACAATGGTGATGATCAAGCTTAAGTTATGAGAAACACGTGATTAGGGTTCTCTATCAGCCGTAGTAAAGTCGACCGTACCAGTAGCCATTACGTAGTCGTAGCCCGGTAGGAATCGGTGTCTCTTGAGGAAACTCATTTAGTCTGTGGGTGTGCGGTGCGCGTTTGGCTCTGGCGGAGGTTGGGGTCTGGAGAGATCGTAGTGTGTAGTCAGTGGGTGATGCATACGGGCGATCCACTTCATGGATATGCGTACACAATATGTAAGTTTGGCAATTTTTGTTGCAGTAGAGTTCTAAATGTTGGTTGATGGTACATGGCCCTGGGTAGTGATTGTTGTATTTTCCCAATTTTTCCATGTTTGATTTTAAAGAGTATGATTTGGTTAAAACAAACCTATAGAGATTTAAAATGAATCGATGAATCTAGAGTTTGGTCAGAATTGGCTGAGTCGAATAAACACTGCTGTTGATTTCTGGTTGCAGGTTAACACACGAGGACGTGTGCAAGCAGGATGGCCGTGTCGGAAATACGTTAGTCACTCGTTTGACTAATCGGGACGCCAGCGCCACCAAGCGGCGCTTGACAGAGTCTACAACATAACGCTCGACCCGAGTTAAGGGCAGTTCGTCGGAGGCGGTCAAGGAGTGAACACGTTTGGAAACTTTCGCGCGTTCCGTATAGTTGTGTCATGTTCCTACAGTGTGTGATAACGAGAGAGACCTACCTTCTCCGTCATATAATTATTATTATTGATATCGAACGAAATCAAAGGTACTTCCTTTTCCTCTGTTCTTTGGTACAGAACATAGGATATTTATAGGTTTTCAAAAGAATGCGGTTTCGGTCGGACTATTATTATTTGGATAAAGAATAAAGATACGACAAACAAGATGTCTTACTTAGGAGAAATGTTGAAGAAACAATTCATGGGTATTTCAGTGACACCATCATCAGCGACATTGCACATAACCAACGCTAAAGATACTTTTCTTATCTCCCGCAGTTGTTCTGAAATGGACAAAATAATAATCAAATCAAATGATTTTGTCGCGATCGCCCAGTGGTTAAGGCCTCGCCTCTCGGGCTCTAAGATCCAAGTCAGGGCTAAAGTATAAATGTGACTTTTTCAAATTCATTCTAAGTTTATCTTGGACATAACCGGCATCGATTAAGGAAAACATATCATGAAGGAATCAGGACTTATAATTAATATAAGACTGTTTTTTGTATTTATTTGTATAGTTAGTTAGCTATTCATTTAATTTAGTACCTAGTGGAAATAGTTTTGTTAAATGTTGTAAAACAAAAATTGTTAAAAATGTTTTGATTTTTTGGACAAATATAAGACTGAAATCGTCAAAACGCTTTGAGCAATTGTGGTCAATGCTCATGCCTTCTTTGTATGGGAAGAGGCCTTTGTCCTGCAGTGGGACGTAATAGGCTGGTAATATTAATTATTATTTGTTTGCAGCAGTCGACAGCGAAATAATGTAGAAACATCAATAAGTGTAGGGAAAAAGAGTGAGCATCATTGTGGCAGTTTATTAGATTAAAAACTTAAAGCTTTATTCCAGTTTAACACCTTTGATACAAATGTTTTTTTTTTACCAAAAAAAGCGGCCAATTGCGTGTCGAACTTGCACATGAAAGGTTTCGACCACCGTACAATATTTAACACTATATGCCTAATACACACTCTGTGAATTTCAAGTGTGTCCATAACATGGTTCAAAAGTTACAGTCTTGTGACGACGGACGAACGGACGCATAGCGGAGCTTTTATAATTGGATCCCGTTGGAACCCTTTTGGGTACAGAACCCTAAAGATAAATATTCAAATACTTACTTTTAGTAAACGCATGTGGTCTGTTTTCTCTCTCATACCAATGCTTGTCAGTTAGCATAGCCCTGAACATGCTGTTATTCAGAACCCCAGCAACAACGTTAACGGTACGTTGCCACCTTCCATGTTGTTTTCACACCACAGAGCGGCCATTAAATCAATGTCTCTCACGTGTTGATAAACAGACTTGAGCAATTCAATTTTCTGTGAAAGTTGTTTGTCCGTTTTTTATTCTTATTTGGAAGTCTGAAGTAAAATGGGAGACTACTAAGGAACATCACCAAAAGTCTGGGTCTGGGTATCGGTATCTAACTAAATGTGAGGACGATGTAAAAAAAAAAACGCGTCCATAGTAGCAAAATAAACAATTTTAAAATAAAATAATTAAAAATAAGCCGAGGCAGTATAGCCCATTCTAAATGAAGCGTCGAATGTTTTGAATTCTTCAATAAAGTTACCATGGACTTATAGCCTCAAAGCAGAGAAAAGAAAAGATTAAAAGACGCGTGCGTGTCCTGGTGATAGATTAAAAAAATATCATTAAATAGTGCGCTTATATGCAAATAGGACATACAGAGAATGATAAAATTATATAAGTAGTAGAATATGGCAGGCTAAGACATAAATGAAGCTTATTAGTGGAAAAGTTTTCTAAATGAACAGAATATAGGCAGACCAGAGGAAATATAATATTATATAAATTGAGAAAGGCCATCATGTTCATTATAATCCATGTAGCACTTTATAGGGTGTAAGGGATATCGACGCGCAAACTGTATGTGTCTTTATCTTGAATAGAACCTGGAAATAATGAAGCATAAATTAATATGGTTAAGATATGAATGAAAAATGACTCGCATGGAAATAACTTGATTTAATAGTTTCGCAAAAGGTTTCAAAATATATTTTTTTATCTATTGTACGGTACGTCCGCTGACGACCGTATCTGTCGGCAAGTAGTGGGGGCGCGGCCATTGGCTCGATCAACTGTGTGACCCCTCCACCCACGCGTCCCCCGCCGCTGCTGGTGCATGCGTATGATGCGTGAATATCCTCCGGTGCGTTGGAAGCCTTAGCTTTCAAGAAGTAGACGAGGTAGGAAGCCTGGAAGCGGCCCTCACTGCTTCGTTGTCATCTTGGATTCTGAAGTTGGCAAAATACATAGTTTGTTGATAACCCTTCGTATAATGCCCCTTGAAGTAGTGACGTCAGCTACCCTACTGACGCCGTCGGCCCCTGCATAGAGGCGACACACGTGCCCTAGACGCCATTGTAATGGCGGTAAGTTGTCTTCCTTCAGTACAACCACGTCCCCGCTGGTGAGTCCTTGTTGTCCAGTTCGCCATTTGGTGCGCTGCTGCAGCTCAGAGATGTACTCCCGGCTCCATCTCTCCCAGATGTGCTACCTTATCTTCTCTAGGAGCTCATGTCTATTAGGTCTCGTAGCGGCGATAGACTTCGTTGGAATAGACATAAGTGGTCTCCCAATCAGGAAGTGGCCTGGGGCCACAGGAGAAGGATCAGTACAATTGGACGAGAGAAGAGTCAGCGGACGTAAATTTAAGATGGTTTTAATCTATGTGAACAGCGTTGCTAGCTCCTCAAACGTCAAAGCAGCCCCTCCAGCTACATGTTTTAAATGAAATTTAGCTGATTTGATTCCAGCCTCAAATATTCCTCGAAGTGGGGAGAATAAGCGGGACTAAATAAAAATTTGATTCCTTTCATTGATTAATTGTTGGCATCTACGAAATTCCTGCCATTGTCGCAAAAGATCTCCTCTAACAACCATAATGGTTCATGTACAGGGAAGAGGCTCCAAACATCGGCGACGGTGCCACCAATACCAGCCTAGGAAGTGGTGACGAGATGACCTGGACGCGTACCGCGAGAGCTGGTTAGAGGTGCTAAAGAGTTCTTGAAAGGACTTGGGAGAAGTTTTTGGATAGCAGTGGCATAGTAGTGGCTAGGGTTGATGGCTTATGGTGGTATCATAGGAAAATTATCTTGTACAGCAGTATTCAACTCATAAAAGAAAATTTGTTTGTAGATGGCGATGTTAATATCCGTCGCAGTCTGAAACAACATTTCATCGTTCCAAGATAGATTCACTTTGGCAAACTAACTGGCTATGAAGTTGTGGAGTCTCACAAACCATACTGTTAAAAGGCTGGCAGGTAGCAAGGTGACGAAGTCTTAAATAAAAAAAAATGATGATTAAAAACCCAACGAAACATGTAAAAGACTGATCTCCATTTTAAAGAAGCCCGAAGAAGTCTCCGATTTATCTGCTGTGACTTTTTAAATAATTGTGTAAATAAAGTAACTGTATAAACCGACACGGTTAGAGAACATTTAAAATTTAAAATTGCATAGAGATTCAGTAAATGATAACATATAAGAAATTATTATTGCAGGCAACTTATAGTTTTCAAAGCACCTGGTTTCGCTAGGTTTAACATTCGTTGGACACGATGCAGCAGCTCCATTTAGAGGGGAAAGCTTTCCATCCTCTTTTTCCACTGCTAGCTGTCCATTTTCAAAACTTCTCAATACCTTATCACCTATATTTTTCGCGTTGTAAATTTGTGAACAATCAAATGGCGTAGTTGTTTTTTTTATCTAGTAAAAAAATAAAGTAAGTTGTGACAAGATGACAAGATGCTTTTTCATAATATTTACAAAGGTGTGTGCTGATGATAATTGAATCGGTTACACGTTTTCGCAGAAATCTATGGCAACTGTACTGACCACCCAGTAATAGTCAGTTCTAAACGTGCATTGCTTTTCAGTAACAGACCAATGCACCCAGACCAGACGGACCGATATATATATATATATAGTATATAACGTCAACCTATCTGATCCATGATCCAGTGGTTTTCGCTGATGAGGCCGGTGCATCCCGAATGTTAGCAATGTTTTGGGAACCGCTTATCTCTGTAACATAAAAATATAACATCACGCCTGTATTCTCCGAAGGACTTGGCAGAGGTGCACCTATGCGTTGGATAAGGCGGGAGGAAACGCCCGGGTGTCACCACTGTGTGGATCGCCCGGAGGACACGGTGGAGCATACGGTGGAGGTCTGCCCGGCTTAGGCAGAGCACTGCCGTGTCCTCGTGGAGGCGATCGGCGGCAGAGATCTCTCGCGTCCAGCCCTGGTTCAGGCCATGGTACTGAGCGAGAGGGCATGGGCAGCCGTCACCTCCTTCTGCGAAGCAGTAATGCTCGCGAAGGAGGAGGCGGGACGGTTGAGGGAAAGGCATGTTTCGCGCCCTCTTGCCCCTAGCCGTCGCAGGAGACGCCCTGGGCGTCGGGAATCCCGGGCGGATTTCCGGCCACCGTAGGCGCGGGCTTGCGGACGGTGAGCAATGGGTAGCTCACCGTCCGGTAAGGACCAGGCCCGGGTCGACGGCGCGTTGTATTCCACGCGCGCCTCAAAGAGATGTCGTCAGCACAAATGTAGGGGTCCACTAGGGCCGATGCCTGCCGGGGTCGCGGGAAGGTACCTATGGGTCACCGAGGCCCCCGCAACACAGGCAACGGAAGGAATATGAGTAGGTTTTAGTCAGTAAGAGTCTGACAAACCTTCCCGCTCCGCCCAGAACGGGTGAAGTTATTTGATGATTTCCCATCCAAAAAAAAAAAGAGGTGCACCTATGCCCCACCCGACTGCTGGGTAAAGCCACTTTCATACACTTCTATCCTCTGCAAGCTTAGCATGACGCTTTCTATTTCTTCGAAGAATAGACATAGCTCTTTCTAATACAAAGTGACATTTCGTTTCTCTATTTTTGACATCGCACCGTAGAAATCCCTCTGCAATCTGTCAGTTTGTCTTTCGTTTCTACCGATCTTTGTCTAGGTACTTTCTTAGGTAGACTATTTCAGAAGAAAGTTTCTATCCCAAACTGTCAAAATCACACTGACAACTGACAGTGGTCTAAGATAGTGAAGATAATTTGCGTTTTTCTACTCGACGGCCACAAAGTATATACGGTTATCAAATAAATTATGATTCTACAGGAGATCGTTTTGAACGCAAAATTGTGATAATTAATAGAAAAACATGGCTATTTTCTCTTTGAGAAAAAATGTTGTAGATGTCTTTATAACGTGACTTAATCAGTAAAAATTGACAATCAAACAGAAAAAAAATTGTATGACAATTTAAAGAATTCGTAAAAGAGTGAATTTCGTAAAAAGTGCAAGTTGACTCTGTCTACTTTGCTGTCGTCGTACTTTGTACACGGAACGTCATTTTTGTCTATTCTTCCGTAGACAAAACGGTGCTCGTGCTAAGCCTGCTGCTGTTCTGAGCCAATTCTTTTGGTAGGAGACAAGTTCGCCGCTCCATCTTCGTCTTGTTCTTCAGGGAAACCAAAGATTAATTTAAAGTATAAATTTGAGGCTTATACCTAGCAATAATAAATGTAGGCTATTGTAGAAAGAATAGCCGCTGTTAACTTCCTATTTTCATTAGCCGTCCCCCGACTTGGCGACGCTTGGCTCAAAATATTACCTAAATTTATATTAAACTGAAAGGGCCCAATATGTTTATATTATTTTGTTACTTTTTAGATGTTTTTGTTAGTGTCTGGTTTTTTAAATTTTGAATTTAACTTTTATTTGCAGCAATAATTAGTGTTTCCCAACATGTTTTCTAAAAACACCGTACGATAAAGTTACAGAAGTATTAAGAATTGTAATTTTTGTACAGGATGGGAAATATCTTCACTTTGCATCGCAAAAGCACAAACATAATTGCGGACATTCAATAACTGTCTATGTATGTAAATGTCGTTAGGAAAGTTTTGAGTATGAATGTGGATGGCTATAAGAGTAGGGGAAGACCAAAGAAACGATGGATGTACTGTGTGGAAGACGACAGGGGTGACTACCGAGATGATGACTAATAGAGAAGTCATCATCTGCCTAGCCTTTTCCCAACTATGTTGGGGTTGGCTTCTAGTCTTACCGGATACAGCTGAATACCAGTTTTTTACATGGAGCGACTGCCTATCTGACCTCCACAACCCAGTTACTCTGGTTAACACGATACCCCTTGGTAAGACTGGTTGTCAGACTTTCGAGCTTCTGACGACCCGTAACGACCGTCAAAGATCTACAAATAACAGCCGGGACCAACGGCTTGTCGTGCTTTCCGAGGCACGTAGGGTTCTTGGTATGTAAAGATGGTCACCTTTCTACGGACCAACCGCGGCAAGCGTAGCTTAATCTGATCGACTAATAGAGAAGTATGGAAGAAAAAATAATGCTGCGCCGACCCTAAATAAATTGGGGTAAGGGCAGGAGAATATATATATATATTCTATTATACATAGGAAGTTGTGCTTACCATTAGTGCTCACCATTAGTGCTTACCATTAGTGCTCACCATTAGTGCTCACCATTAGTGCTCACCATTAGTGCTTACCATTAGTGGTTACCATTAGTGCTCACCATTAGTGCTCACCATTAGTGCTCACCATTAGTTCTTACCATTAGTGCTTACCATTAGTGCTCACCATTAGTGCTCACCATTAGTGCTTACCATTAGTGGTTACCATTAGTGCTCACCATTAGTGCTTACCATTAGTGCTTACCATTAGTGCTTACCATTAGTGCTTACCATTAGTGCTTATGCGTGTGATACTAAATACTTTTACTAAATAATTTTTAAGACTAAATAAATTAGTGTAGACTTTTTAAATACTATATTTAAAAAGTCTACACTAATTTATTTTAACGGCCATAAGAATCCTTAATGAGCTCTGAACACGAGGCCAGTTTGTGAGTCAGTTCAGTGACATTTCAGTCATTGGCCACGTGTACAAATAATTTTTAAGACAGTCCCAGTACTGACTGCTTCGTGTACGCGTCAGGTCATGTCCAGAGCCCTTAAGGCACGTATTTTTCCAGCTTCAATAAATATTGAGTTTTTTTTTATACCTAGGATGAAGAAATCGGGATTTGGCTAGTATCATTATACATAGGAAGTTATCGAATATATATATATATATAATATATATGTTATAACTTCCTATGTATAATGATACTAGCCAAATCCCGATTTCTTCGTCCATTTTTTAAATATAAGTATTTAAAAAGTCTACACTAATTTATTTTAACACACAATGGTAAGCCATTGTCATGAACCGATCCAATATCAGGGTACACGAATACGGCATAACCTGGCACATTGTTGTTTGTGCAAGAGTTTATGACTAGATTTCTGCTGTTTCAACAGTTTGAGACGCATGACTCTTGCCAAAGGTAGCTGATCACCAGATTCAGCATTCCTTTGTTCAAAACCTGGAAATCAATCCTGTTTTAGAGACTTGTGCTTTATTGGAATTAAGAATACATTGAAGAAAGCTATTCTTACCTATTTAAACGTGAAAGAAGATTTTTTCATTAGCGGTTAGCCGGATTCAGAAGGAAATTGCCCATGGATTACGGTGTATTAAGAGTATACCATAAATTGGGATTATTTGAACCAGTTTGAACAGAAAATCTTGTCTTAACCACGTCTGTAGAGTTTTTTTAAGCTAATTTAATTTGATTCTTTATGTCTACGATTGCTTACCATTAGTGTTTACCATTAGTGCCTACCATTAGTGCTTACCATTAGTGCTCACCATTAGTGCTCACCATTAGTGCTCACCATTAGTTCTTACCATTAGTGCTTACCATTAGTGCTCACCATTAGTGCTCACCATTAGTGCTCACCATTAGTGCTTACCATTAGTGGTTACCATTAGTGCTCACCATTAGTGCTTACCATTAGTGCTTACCATTAGTGCTTACCATTAGTGCTTATGCGTGTGATACTAAATATCTTCTTACCGTTGTGGAAATGGGATGGCAGTATTCTGACCATGGGTGAGAAATAGGTTCCTACTGCAGGATTTTTAAGTTTGTTACACGATCCATCGACCCGTCTCCATTAATTTTCATTGCAAGGTTCAATGTCGATAGAACAAGTCCTGAAACATAATTATCATCACATATCATTACTTGATTTATTCTAAATGTGAGTACAAAAACATTGTAATAAATGCTATGAATTTATATTAAAATAATTTCAGGTTAATTTTGGTTAAGGTAAGTACAATCCACTTTCGCGAAGGATATTTTTGTGGTAGCTTCTTTCGTCTTTGCCACGTTACAACCAACCCAACTCGTTCATCCCAACTTGTACCATCCTTTGCAGGGCTCCAAATACTTAATCTCGAAACTGGATCAGAACATTTCAAAACATCCCAAGCCTTACTCATGATTTTTGAACGGATTCTGTCCTCTTTCGATCCCATTTTGCGGCTTCGTTTTTGAACTCGAAGGAAAGTACAGAAAACGTAAGTACATCATCATCTGCCTAGCCTTTTCCCAACTATGTTGGGGTCAGCTTCCAGTCTAACCGGATGCAGCTGAATTTCAGTATTTTACGTAAGTACATACTAATAAACAAAAATAATACTCACTCTTTCAAACGTTTGTGACATAACCACTCGTACGTCCCAGTTTTGCACCTAACTACCCTCCGACGCGTCCCAACTCTCACGAGCGCACACGCGCGGTTTCCGCGTCGGTCATAGATCACCTAAAACGGGTTTACCTGTATAGGAATAGTGTAATACCCATAGCTAAAACCTGTGCACAGCAAAACTAAAAAATAGTGATAAGTAACATCATGTGCCAATATTCTGCGGTTGCATAGTAATTGTTCCTTTTATATCAACATTAATTTATTGACTTTCAATAAACAAGGAACCATATTTTATTCTGTAAATAAAAAAAAAATATTCACTTCTTATCAATTCAGAGGCATGTCATAGTTTGTTTGCAAATACATGCTGGATGCTCGGGCAGGGTTGCCACGCAATGCCGAGTTGTAAAAACCTAACTACGTTATGTAACAGCTGTTACAGCAGCTGTGCTGCTGGGGAATTTATTGCGCCACTTCTTCATGTCAGTTAAAGTACTAGGAAGTGGTGAAGGGTGGGCATTTTGGGGGACTGTCTTATATAATTTTCACGTTCAAAAATTGTTAGTTTGAGTAAATGACTATTGATTTAGATATTTCGGGTAAATGAAGTAGGAACAATTTGGGTATAGTATTTTAAGTATCCACCGTATTCTGTAAACCTTTCTTTAACCATTTAACTCGTATCTAACAATGAATGATTCTTCTGACTTAGGCGCGATAACCGAGCCCTTTTTTTTTTTTTTTTGAGGGTGGGAAATCATCAAATAACTTCTCCCGCTCTGGGCGGAGCGGGAGGGTGTGTCAGACTCTTACTGACTAAAACCCACCCGTATTCCTTCCTGTTGCCTGTGTTGCGGGGGCCTCGGTGACCCATAAGTACCTTCCCGCGACCCCGGTAGGCATCGGCCCTAGTGGACCCCTACTTTTGTGCTGACGACATCTCTTTGAGGCGCGCGTGGAATACAACGCGCCGTCGACCCGGGCCTGGTTCTTACCAGACGGTGAGCTACCCATTGCTCACCGTCCGCAAGCCCGCGCCTACGGTGGCTGGAAATCCGCCCGAGATTCCCGACGCCTAGGGCGTCTCCTGCGGCGGCTAGGGGCGAGAGGGCGCGAAACGTGCCTTTCCCTCAACCGTCCCGCCTCCTCCTTCGCGAGCATTACTGCTTCGCAGAAGGAGGTGACGGCTGCCCATGCCCTCTCGCTCCGTACCATGGCCTGAACCAGGGCCGGACGCGAGAGGTCTCTGCCGCCGATCGCCTCCACGAGGACACGGCGGTGCTCTGCCCATGCCGGGCAGACCTCCACCGTATGCTCCACCGTGTATAACCGAGCCCTGACAAGGCGCTTTTATTTTTGGTGTGGGAAATTATCAAATAACTTCTCCCGGTCTGGAAAGAGCGTGAGGGTGTGTCAGAATTTTACTGACTAAATACTCCATTACCTGTATTGCCAGGGGCCTCCGTAACACTTTCGGACTTTCCCGCGATCCCGGCAGGCGTCGGCCCTAGTGGACCCCTACACTTGTGCTGACATCTCTCTGACAAGGCGCTAAGCCATACTTTTAACTGCTGATGTGAACACATCATTAGTAAGATGTAAGAACTGCCTGAAAAGCAATTCCTTGGATTTCAACCCTTTAAAGGTGACATACACAGGTGGGTGAAGACCGTAGTGATCTAACAACGGAGACACTTTCATTATCAAATAAAAAAACAAATATATAGACAAGTGAAGTCAATTTTGTGTTCCAAATGTTGCTTGAGGTAGGTAAACAGTGATAATTATTCTTTATATTAATAGTTTGAACAGAAATAAAATATGACAAATGCGTCGCCGTCCAAGAGACTAAGCTAAAATGTCTTATGCCTGTTATAAAACGGGCACCTTTTTTTTTTAATTTAAGGATAGCCATATCACTTATATGACAATTATGTTAGAAACAATCTTTAACAATAGAAACAATCAAATACAATGATAGACAATTAGTGCGTACTAATCGTCTATTATTGTGTATTATTGTTTATCATCATATTGATGTAGCATTGGCTGGCAGCAGCTGGACAGGGTCGGCAGGTAGTTGGTCTGGATCGGCAGGTAGCAGTGGGACAGGGCTGACAGACGAGGCGGAGCACGAAGATGAGGTTCTCGCCTTCGCAGTCAGTCGGCAACTCTGTCCCAAGGAGTAAAACGTCCCTTGTTAAACAAGAGGTTTTGTTCTATAGTACCTAAATTAGTGGTATTGTTGGTGTGGTTGGTGGTATGATGTGTAATTGGTGTTAGTATCCAACGCCGCGTTGATAGAATGCCCTAATAATGGTAGAGCTCTCCGTCCTGGAGTGGGCTAGTAAGACGGTGGCGTAGTCTGAATCTCGCCGATACGGCTGACTGCGGAGGCACTCTACAGCACCTCACGCTCCATGAGACGAGTGTCTGGACCTCCTAAGACACACAGGAGTGGTCGGCTATGGCGTCCTAAGCCACGCGACTATAACGCCTTCGGCCTTAGAAATCTCCCAAAGGCGGAAGTGAGAGGGCCGGCGGCTATGTAAGGTGAATCACAAATCACACACACTATGGGATTCTTTAGAGATTATATTTTTCACACGTTACAATTATTAGTACAAGAAATAAAGTAAGCTATAGAACTGAATCGGACTCAACCGGAACTGACTGCGCCGAACTGAACCCTTGTCAGGTCCGATCACCGCTTTTATAGATCCTGGCAAAAGTTCTAGAAGTTTCTGTGAAACATAATTCAAATGATAAGTTTGAATGCCTGCCAGGACCAATGAAAACGGTTTACATGAGTACATAGCGAAGTAAGTCTGAAACTAGCTTTATCAAGGCCGGTACGATTCATAGAGAAAGAAAATATTAGACAGATGACAATTTGTGATTGAAGATGTCAATGGATAAAAATATGCTATTTTACAACAAGAGAAAATGAATAATATAAAATACAGTCTTCAGTGTTAGAAACAGTTCTTTGTGGTGTTGCTTTTCAGTTGTAGTGTTCAAACATATGTAAGAAAGTTAGAGAAATAATATGATTTCATATGTTTGAAGCGAGGAAAACAGTACAGGAATTATATATAACAAAGGTAAATTTATAATTATTATAACATAAAGATGTGGCTTTGTATAGCAAAATACCACACTCAAAATAGCATTTCGGATCCTACCTACATGGTCCTCAATTGATCTGACCAGATTATGTCCGGATTGTTATATACACATTGACATTGATGAATTTTACTCTGCGAAGTATTATATTATTTTAATTATTGTAAAATTTCAAGTATATGTTTACCGGCCTTCATCTCCTCGGTCCACAGTACTGATAAATTAACCAGGAACATTTTACCTTCCTCACTGGTTGATTTTGAGGTACCGTGGTTTACCGACGTGTTGAACGCTTGGAAAATGGCTTGTCCCAATATGGATTTGCCAGACAACCCAACCTCCCAGAGACTGTGTGATGTGCCGCTCTGCAGTGTTATACGGAATAACCTGATAAACATATCACTTATCATCATCATCAATACTGCTGCGCGTGCTCGTCAGCTGGCTGTGGGAGAATGGGAGTCAGGCTTGTGGCTTCACGCGCTCCCGTCATCTACCATAGGCACTATGATGGATGACTCATCGTTTCGGCTCGCTACGTGTCTCCGCTTGGGCGCACCCTGTGTTGCTCCCCATCGGTGTCACTGCGGTGAAGCCGTCGACAGTCTTGGACATCATGGCCTGTCCTGCTGCAGGAGCGCAGGTCCCATAGCACGGCACGGCAGCATCAACGATATTATTCGTCGAGCCCTTGTCGCCGCCGGCGTAGCAGCGGTATTAGAACCAAATGGATTGGTACGTGAAGATGGGAAGAGACCAGATGGTATGACGTTGTTGCCTTGGAAAGTGGGTAGGCCTCTGGTATGGGACGCAACCTGTGTCGACACCCTTGTGCAATCTCATGTTTCAAGCACGGCTGGCTGTGCTGGCGTCGCTGCAGCAGCTGCTGAGACCCTCAAGTGACGCAAATACTGTAACCTTATAGGAAACTACAGTTTTGAGCCGTTTGGGGTTGAAACGCTCGGGTCATGGGGCCCGAGTGCGCGTCTCCTTTTTAAGGAAATTTCTCGCCGATTGATCGACACTTCACGTGACCAGATTGCTGGCTCTTTCTTTGGCCAAAGAATTAGCATTGCTATTCAACGTGGAAATGCTGCCAGTCTTCTGGGTACGTTTCGGGATGACAGCGATGCGGACGAATACTTTGACGCCTAATTGTCCTTTTGTTTTTTGTATTCATTTGTATATATACTCGTAGTTAGTAATTTAATTCAGTACCTACCTAGTATAAATAGTTAGTAGCATCAATATTGTAAAGAATTTTGAGGTTCAATAAAATCATTATCGTAAATGTGAAGACTATGTATCCACATAGTCTTTACATTTACGATTGTTTAATTTTGTGTGATGAGTTGAGCTGCACAACTACTGGCAAATGCGTACACTGACTGGACAGGTCCACCCAATCTGTGTGGTTATTTCATCAAAATACCATTTCGGACACCAATCTCACACATGGTCACATGGTCTTCACATGATCTGACCAAGATTATGTCTGGACTTTAAAAGAGACTATGACCTCTGCGTTTGTTTCGGGCCTTTCTTCTCAAAGTAGTCAGATAAGAAGTGCCGACCTCATCTAGTTTTAAAAAATAAGATTGACATGCAAAAGTGTTTGTACAAACCTATAAAATCATATATCATTTAATCCAACACGGGGCCCGGGTGGGTTCGTGGATGTCATATGTCTGAATTTTTGGTTCTAGGACGCGCCGATTTCCTCATAATGTTCCTTCACTGTTTTGAGTGCAGTGGTGATGAAGTAATTTAAACAAAGTGCCTGCTTGGGTTTGAACTGACAACTCGTAAGTCGCGGTCGTTACCACTGGGCCGCCACTGCTCCCTGCCATCACTGCTGCTATTATAATGTATAGATAATGTCAAATGTATCGTTGTGCTATCAAATGAAAATAAATAATGTTAAGTAAAGTAAGTAGTATTTTATTATTTTTTGCAAACTCACCAAATTCTGAAACTTGGAACACAAAATTAACTTAACCAGCTGTTTCCTTATTTATTAAATAAATTTATTTATCTTGAACATTAAAACTGCATTTATTTTATAGGTAGGTATAATAGGTACCCATGTACTCTTAAACTTGGAACACAACATTTTGGCATTCAATATCTCCGTAACCAGAAGGTTACCAGGAATAGTACATTTAAAAAAAAAAACAATAATAGGAAGAATAAGTGAGTTTCGGCGTCGTTTCGCTCGACGCCGTTATGAGTCAGCTGGACGTAGGCCACCAATCAGACGTTATTTAACTCTCAATCCCCCACTACTTGTCGCGGGAAGGTACTTATGGGTCACCGAGGCCCCTGGCAACACAGGCAACAGGAAGGAATACGGGTGGGTTTTAGTCAGTAAGAGTCTGACACACCCTCCCGCTCCGCCCAGAGCGGGAGAAGTTATTTGACGATTTCCAACTCAAAAAAAAAATTAAAAAATCCCCGCTACCGCTCGCTCCCGCTATTCACCTTGCGAAGATTGTCGCTCCAAGCAGCCTAAGGGCTGGGGTGCGTGCAGAAAACCTCCTCTTGTGCCTGATTGCTGCTGGTTCCCTTCGAATACGTTCGGGGGAAAGAGCAGTCGTCGGGCCGGTGCATCCTGGGCACGGCCAATAGTCTCTCCATGTTTCGGAGAGGGTATTGACCGTGGCGAATTTCTGCGTGGCGGGGAGCTTCATGCTCGATCGTCGGTCGTCCACTCCCCTCTCTGCTTACAGAGGGCAGGTCAAGTGGGCGACGAGTGGCGGTGCTTGTTGTGCACTTACCCTGCCAGCGAGCAAGCAGCGGGAGAATGATTCTTCTGTCTGCAACCGTCGAAATCGTAATCCGTAAAGAGACCACAGTCATGTTTTGTGGCTTGGAACGGGACGAGGATCTTGGCTTGATCGCCCGGATCGCGAGGAAGATAACCTCTATAAATGTGGGAATCCCACACCGCTTCGGCGGTCAGCCCCCATCGTATTCTGGGGGGGGCATCCGACTGCTCTTTGGTGCCGCGCTCTTCAGCGCGGCCGGCTGCTGACTCAGCGCCCACAACACAGGCTGCGACTTACGCACCATCCCACCCTACCACGGCTGCGACTAGTGCGCCAACAATCTCAACTCCGGCTGCATCTCACGCGCCAACACCCACTACGACGTGTATGCCTACCACAAGTCTCTGGCAACAGAGCCTTGTGCGTAACAGCATCACCAACCCGGACAAGGACCAACTACAACACGGACAGAGAGTGACGGGGAAGGAAGACGGACCTGGCAGCTCTAACACTTTCCCGGCCGATGGAGTACGCATGCTGTACAAGCGCGGAAAAATCATGGCTCGAGGGAAGAAAGTAGGCGACCGAAAGCGCAACACTCGCGAAGGCTCTAGCCAGCGCGAAGAGCGATCGGACGCCGAAGAGGTAGTACGCGACCAGCCACGTGTACGCGAAGGGGCAACCCAGCGCGGAAAACGGCCGGACGCGGAATCACGTGACCAGCCGCAAGTACGCGAAGGGGAAACCCAGCGCGAAAAGCGGCCGGACGCGGAACTATGCGGGCGAGGGCAAGTACGCGAAGGGGAAACCCAGCGCGAAAAACCTCCGCACGCGACTGAGCCTGCCGGGGCCGCCAGCCGACCCCAGGACATCGACTTGACCCACGACCGACCTCGACCCCAAAGGAAGAGGGGTAAGCGCGCTGGATCCTCACGCCAACCGCTACCGGCGAGAAGCACCCAGACGGGTACCTCCGATCCGCAGCCTGGACCTAGCGGTACAGGGCCGGTGAAGAGGGAGCGCCCCGACGACTCGGCCTCACCGAGCACGCTTCAGGGGGACGCCAAACGCGTGAGGGTCCACTCCGCCCAGGGAGTGCAGAGGACCTACGCGCGAGCCACAAAGGACATTCCTGCGCGGCTGGCCGTAGCAATCTGCTTCCCTACCCCCTCTAGAGACCTGACCAAGGAAGAGGCCATACACATCAAGACCAAACTTGAGAGCCTTATGCTGGACACGGACTCCACATCGCAGCTCCCTGCCTTCCGCGGCTACCCTCGGGTAGCGGAAGGCACCGTGCAGTTGTGGTGTGAGGACGACCATGCTCTGACCTGGCTGACTCAGAACGTGCCCCGTATACAACTCCCAGACACCGACCTTACCCTAACGGTAATGAAACAGACCGACGTGCCGACCCGTGCCCGAGCCTCACTCTTCGTCCCACGCTACAAGGGGGACATTGCCCGGCTCCAAAGTATTCTGATTCGTCAGAATACTTGGTACGACATAGGCAAGTGGTCGCTGCAAAGGGCAACTACCGTCGGTGGCGACAACTATGGGACATATTTGACCCTAGGTGTACCACCGGAGGAAGTTGAGAAGGTCCTAGCCCGGGAGCGTCGGATATCGTACCTGCTTGGGTCGATATACGTACGCTTCTGGCCCACGACCCAACCCCCTGACACCGCGACCCAACCCCCTGCCACACTGACCGAAACAACGACGGACCTGACTGTGACGATACCGACGTCAACAGACACACTGGACACGGACATGGACAGATTGGAGGAGGTCATGGCCCGAGCGGCAATGGCCGACGAAGACGAAGCCATACCGCCAACATCGCCCGGCTGGAACGAGCAACTGTTAGCCTCGTCACCGGGCGGTCAACACGACGACCAGCATAGGGCGGAGGGAGCGGAGGGATTGTCCGATGGATCCATCTCCGACTAACTCCACCCCACCGTCGCCATCGCCCCCCCTCAACATCATACAGACAAACCTCCAGCATAGCCAGACTGCCACGGCTAGTTTACGCAGGGCGCTGGAGGTAACACCCCGAACCATCGCACTGATCCAAGAGCCTTGGATCAGGAATAATAAAATATGTGGCCTCGGTAACATCGGAGGTAAGCTGATCCTGAACACACACAGCGCAGACAAGCCAAGAACCTGCGTCTACATACCCAAAGGAATTCCTATCACACCACTTACTCAATTCTGTTCCAGAGACTTAACAGCTGTCAAGCTCCACAGCGATGGTAGCGCTCCAGATGTTGTACTGGCCTCGGTGTACATGCCAGGCGAGGACGCAAACTGTCCTCCAAAGGAGATGGCCGACCTAGTGCAGCACTGTGAGCGCGCCAAACTGGAGCTGATAATCTGCACCGATTCGAACGCTCACCACCCTCTATGGGGCAGCGACGCACCGAATTCCAGAGGAGAGGTATTATCCACCTATTTATTTTCTACTAATCTTAACATCATTAACCGCGGCTCTGAACCCACTTGGGTCACAGTCCGAGGACAAACGATCATAGACTTAACACTTGCTACAGAAAACGCGACTAACTTTATTATGAACTGGCACGTATCGGACGAGCCATCTTGCTCGGACCATAGGAGGATACGCTTCACAATAACTACCAATACAAAGAAACCAACACCAAGGCGGAACCCGCGGCGCACCGATGTACCCGGGTTTAAACGTCTACTAGCCTCTCTATTAGATAGACACCTATCACAGGTAACTATAAGAGACCAAACGCAACTGGAATACACCGTGACAAAGTTATCAGAATATATAACCGAAGCATACCATGCATGCTGCAAACTAAGAGCGCCAAAAACCAAGGGCGAGAGGAACCCCTGGTGGAACGCAGAACTTAGTAAACTCAGAGATGCATTGCGGAAACAATTCAACAGAGCCAAAAACACCAGACTCCCGGACGACTGGGAACTATACAAAGAAACCCAATATGCATACAAAAAACAGATTAGAACCGCCAGGAGATCTGCTTGGCGGAAATTCTGTGAATCCATAGAGACAAATAACGAAGCCGCTAGGGTAAGGAAGATCCTGGCAGCAGACCAGGACCGAACTCTTGGCGCGCTGAAAAAGCCTGATAATTCATACACACTAACCGACCAGGACACCAGTAAGGTCCTTCTCGAAACCCACTTCCCAGACTGTAGACTCCTGGAGGATGGGAGGTGGGAGGCTGAACCAGAATGGACCCCAACGGATCAGGACTGGTCCACAGCCCGCAACATAATAACAGAAGACCGGTTAAGGTGGGCTATTGACACCTTTCAGCCGTACAAGTCCGCAGGGCTGGATGGCATTTTCCCAGCCCTGCTGCAGTGGGGGGTAAATCATCTGGTGCCATTGCTGACGGAGATTTATCGAGCCTGCATGGCACTCAGGTACATACCCCTCGCGTGGCGCGAGGTGAAAGTCATTTTCATACCGAAACCTGGCAAAACCGACTATACACAACCTATAAGCCTCACATCCTTTCTACTGAAGACCCTCGAGAGACTTTGCGATAGACACATTCGAGACGGACCACTTCGAGCCAAACCCCTCCATAAACAACAGCATGCGTATACCACAGGCAGATCAACAGAATCCGCGCTGCACAGCGTGGTTTCCAAAATCGAATGCGCAGTGGATCACAAATGCTCAGCACTGGCCGCCTTCATTGACATCGAAGGCGCCTTTGACAAAACGATGTTCAAAAGTATCAACACGGCCCTTGACAGGCACAGCATAGACCAGACCATAAGTGGCTGGATCTCAAATATGCTTAAACTGAGAGCGGTACAAGTCACAGTGAACGACACCACCAGGGCCATAGTGGCGAAGGGCTGCCCACAAGGTGGCGTCCTCTCGCCACTCTTATGGAACCTGGTTGTCGACAGTCTTATCAAAACACTCAACGATAAAGGTTACTTCACCGTAGGCTACGCGGATGACTTAACCATAATAATAAACGGCACCCACGAGAATACCCTGTGCAACCTTATGCGCCAAGCCTTAAAAATAGTAGAGGTTTGGTGCAATAAGCACCAACTATCAGTAAACCCTACAAAAACCGAATTGGTTCTTTTCACAAAGAAGAGGAAATTGCCGCTACTACAGCTACCACGATTCTTTGGAACCACCCTAAGCCTATCAACTGAAACCAAATACCTGGGCATTTTCTTGGACAAACAGTTGAATTGGGCAAAACACACCAACTACATCATTACAAAAGCCAGCATATCACTGTGGCAGTGCAAAAGACTGCTCGGCAGGAACTGGGGAATTAACCCCAAGATTACCCACTGGCTATTCACCACGGTCATCCGGCCAACTATCACATACGGCTCACTAGTCTGGTGGCCCAGGACAGACCTGAGCACAGCCCAAAAAGATCTCGAAAAACTGCAACGGTTTGCTTGTGTAGCAATCACAGGCTGTATGAGAACTACGCCCACCGCCGCCCTACAGGCGATGCTTGGAATGCCGCCTCTGCACCTCATCGTGCGAGAGGAGGCAGCCCTGGCCGCCTTTAGGCTTAACATAACAGGGACCCTGAGCAAAGACTCTAGAGTCAAGCACATACGCATAAGGGAGGATGCGATCAAACGAAGACCGATGATGGCATCACCCTGCGACAGAGCCCCAAAACTACACTGTTTCCAAAAGCACTACAACATAATACTCACAGAAGAACGGTGCGACTATTCAGGCCCGCATGAGGTAAGAGTATACACCGATGGATCAAAGACCAACTCCGGAACCGGAGCTGGCGTTTTCTCACACGACCTTAACATAGATATATCCTGTCCGCTGGGAATGTTCAACACCGTCTACCAGGCGGAATGTGTGGGCATTATACAAGCGGCGTATGCCATAGAAGCCAGGAGAGTTACTGACACTCATGTACGTATACTCTCCGACAGCGCCTCAGTTCTCCAATCCCTAGGGAAGAAACATAATACCTCGAGATTAACACAAGAATGTCACAATGCGCTAGAACGTATAACGGTATTGAACCGCAACACAGTGACACTGCAATGGATAAAAGGACACAGTGGATCCCTGGGCAATGACGCAGCTGACGAACTAGCCAGGAAAGCATCCGGCACGTCAGTCTGCGGACCAGAGCCAATCGTGCCCATCCCCTTCAACCAACTACGCAGGTGGCTACAGGAGCTCACCCACACACAAGCGGAGAGCTGGTGGTCCTCGGTACAGGGGTGCAGACAGTCCAGGGAGGCTATGCCATCCTTGGATGGCAAGTTAACCAGGCGCCTGTTACGCCTGAACAGGACCGGCCTGCGCCTGTTGACGGGGACCATCACGGGCCACTGCTCGCTAAACAAACACTTCCACACAATAGGCATAACGGACAGCCCTCTGTGCAGGGCTTGCATGGAGGCAGAGGAAACCGTTGCGCATGTGCTCTTCGAATGCACAGCCGTCACCCACATTAGAACAGAAACCCTCGGGGCACCTAGATCCTACACAGAGGTTCTAAACAGACCAGGAGATGTTATCAACTTCTGGAGGGAGGTGGGCTGGTTGGAATAACCACCAAAAAACGGCCGCCATGGCCCACGCACAATGGTCCACTTGAAGGACTAAGTGCGGAAACCAAACCCTCTAACATAACATAACATAACCTCTATAAAAATTCCTCTAATATCAAGTTTTGGTGCGCGGCGAGGATATGAATGGCTGAGGAGTAGTGTCATCTGCAACTTCCGAGTTGTAGGTGGCGCATCAGTCGTTAGCGCACCCCCAGCCAGGGTACCAGTGGACCCCCTGGTTGAGTTACAAATTTACACTTACCTAGGGACAGGGGGTGAACCTAGGTGGACGTTTTAGATCCCCCACACTCGTGGGAACAGAAATGGAAAAACAAATTAAAAAAAACAAAAGTCAAGTGGAGGAGAGTGATGCGGGGTCGGAGTCCAACGCCGCATCTAGCGCAAAGAGCTCAGGTCGGAGCTGGGAGCACAAACAGGTGGACGGGAGAAGCCGAGAGTTCAGACGAACCTCGAAGCGCCCCAACTCGGGGTCGTCCTCCGACGAGGTTGTCGGTCGGAGGAAAAAAATCCACTGCAGCCGGCGGGGTGGGGCCCGAGGAGGAAAAGGGGTGGATAGAGGGCCCTCCACCAGGGAGGTCGGCGAGCCGAGCCGAGCCTGCCCAGCCGAGAAGGCCCAGCGAGCCGAGAGGCTCGCAAAGGCAGTGCAGGGCTCAGAGGCTCCTGGTGGTGGGCCAGACGCCGTTGGCGGCCCCAATTCGGAGCGTGTGGCCGGGTTCGCAGAGGTGGTGCTAGCCCTGATCAAGGGGGTGGCCGTGAAGAGGCTCAAGTCCTCTAAGGACCAGGCCATATCCGCGGCCACGGCCTCGATTGTGGCAGCAGCGGAGGCTCTTCACCTAGGGCCTCCTTCAGACGGCATGTCGGAGATGCGGGCGGAGGTCGCCCGCCTGACAGCCGCCATGGAGCTTCTCAAAAAGGAGAATGAGGAGCTCCGAGCAGATCTGGCTGGGCTCAGAAGAGCCAACTCCCAAGTGGAGCCGAAGGGGGGGCAGCAGCATGGGCAGGGGCGGCCGGTGCCTGCTGAAGACCGGGTTTTGACCCTGGTGCGGCAGGAGATGGCTTCCTTGCGGAGTCGTTTCTCCGCTCTAGAGGCCATAGTCCTGCGCCCCCCGTTAGCGGCGAGCCAGTCGGCCTCGGGCCAGCGCAAAGCCCCGTCGTATTCTGCCGCCACAGCTGCCACAGCCAAACCGGGGTCGTCGGGGCAGCCAAAGGGCGGGGCGAATGCGCGGGCCGCGAGGGCCCCAGCCCTGGCGGCGAGGGCTCCGGTGGTGAGACGGCCGCCCCCGCCTCCTAAATCTCTTCCGGCCGATGCCGAATGGCAGGTAGCCGGAGAGAAGAGGAAGGCGGCTAAGGCGAAAAGGGCGGCCAAAAAGAGGGAGAGGCGACAGCGGCGCAAGGAGCGAACCGCCGCGGCTAGGCTCCGCGCCCCGAATTCCGCAGCTGTAGTGATCACACTACAGCCGGATGCGGAGAAGAAGGGCGTGTCCTATAGGACGGTAATGGCGAAGGTGGGTGAGGCGGTGCGCCTGGAGGAGCTCGGCGCAGCAAAAGGCCTCAGAATGAAGGTGACGGCGACTGGGGCCCGAATGGTGGAGGTCCCCGGTAGGGCCAGTGGCCCGGCCGCTGACGCCCTGGCCGAAAGGCTTAGGGCGTCACTAAATGCGGACGAGGTCCGAGTGTCCAGGCCCACCAAATGCGCTAGCATGCGCATCACGGGCCTGGACGACTCCGCGACGGAAGAAAAGGTGGTCGCCGCAGTGGTTAGGACCGGGGGGTGCTCTGCCGAGCAGGTGAAGGCAGGCATCATCCGTCCTGACTCCACGGGGCTGCAAACCGTTATGGTGAGCTGCCCCGTGTCGGCGGCCAAAAAAGATACCGGGGAGGGCCAACAGCTATTGGTGGGCTGGGTTTCCGCGCAGGTGAAACTGCTGGAACCCAGACCTCTGAGGTGCTTCCGCTGCCAGGTGGGCAACCACGTGCAAGCGAATTGCACCTCGGAGGTGGACCGCAGCGGTCTTTGCTACCGCTGCGGTCTGCCCGGGCACAAGGCCGGCTCGTGCAATGCCGCGCCGCACTGTGCCGTATGTGCGGTGGCTGGCAAGCCGGCCGAGCACCGGATGGGGGGCAAAGCCTGCGCCCCACGAACCAAAGCCAGGGCCAGAGGCAAGCCCTCCGCCAACGCCGTCACCGCCGCAGCCGCCACCACTGCCACCGCCGCTGCCGCCTCCAACACCGCCGTCGTTGCCGTCGCCACCGTGGCCGCTGCGGCAGGCCCTTCTCAGGGGGCTGGGAAGGAGGCCCAAGAGGGGGCTGACATGGAGTGCCATTAATGGCCCCATTACGCCTCCTCCAGGCGAACATCAACCACTGCGCCGCCGCTCAGGATCTGTTGCTCCAGAGCATGGCGCAGTGGTCGATTAACATCGCCGTGGTCGCTGAGCCGTACTTTGTCCCGCCCAGGGATGACTGGTGGAGGACCTGAGCGGCTCAGTGACCCTAATTTCGTCGGCCGCCGCCGGTACCCCGTCCCTCGAGGCCGTCAAGAGAGGACGGGGCTGCGTAGCAGCACGGTTCGGGGAGATTGTCGTGGTGGGGGTCTACCTCTCTCCGAACCGAACTCTTGCCGAGTTCCACAACTCCCTTGCGGAGTTGAGAGACGTCGTCGTCGGGTTTGGTTCCCTCCCCGTGTTCGTCCTCGGGGACTTCAATGCCAAGAATTTGGCTTGGGGTTCCCGGTTAACGGACACACGGGGCAGGATGGTGGAGGACTGGGCTCTGGAGACAGGCCTGGTCGTCCTAAACCGGGGTTCTGTCCCCACGTGTGTGCGGATGCGGGCTCTGTCGCCGCGTGTACTTGACTGGCGTGTCATGGAGGGGGTGGAGACCTATTCCGATCACCGGTATATCCGGTTCGACGTCTCCGCCCAGACCTCGGACGCGCCGGTCCGACGGGCCCCGAGTGGTCCGCGGTGGGCGCTGAAGCAGCTGGACCGGGAGCTCCTCCTGGAAGCCTCGATCGTGCAGGCCTGGGTGTCACCACCGGACAGGCCTGCCGACATCAACGACGAGGCGGAGTGGTTCCGGGAGGCCATGTCCGACATATGTGACGTGGCAATGCCCCGGGTCCAGCCTGGACGTGCCTCGCGCCAGGTGTACTGGTGGTCGCAGGAGCTGACGGCTCTGCGCACTGCGTGCGTGGCTGCGCGACGCCGGTACACCAGGCACCGCAGGCTCCGTATCAAACCTCCGGATACGGAAGCCATTCAGGCGGAGCTGTACGAGGGGTACAGAGCGGCGAAGACCGCCCTCCAAGCGGAAATCCTGCGGGCCAGAGGTTTGACCCGCGAGGAGTCGCTGGGGACTCTAGACAGGGACCCGTGGGGACGCCCGTACAAAGTGGTGCGGGATAAACTCCGCCCATGGGCTCCCCCGCTGACGCAGAGTCTCCGGCCCCAGCTTGTGGAGGACGTGGTGAGCGCTCTGTTCCCTTCCCGAGGGGAACACACCTCCCCGCCTATGGCTCCACCTACTGCGGTGCCCGATGCGGACCACACCGTCAACGACGACGACGACGACGACGATGCTCCGGAGGTGACCGAGGTAGAAATGAGAGCGGCGGTACGCAGGCTTAATGCCAAAAATACCGCCCCAGGGCCCGCCGGCTTACCTGGGAAGGCCTGGGTCCTGGCCTTGGAGGCTCTCGGGCCTCGACTTAGGGGGCTCCTAAGCGCATGCATGGAGAGAGGCCAGTTCCCGCTTCGCTGGAAGACGGGGAAACTGGTCCTCATAAAGAAGGCAGGGCGCCCTGCGGACTCTCCGTCCGCTTATCGGCCCATCGTGCTGCTCGACGAGGTGGGCAAGCTCTTTGAAAGAGTCATTGCAGACCGCCTCGTCGGCCAGCTGGTGCGGGTGGGGCCGGATTTGGCGGAGAGCCAGTTTGGTTTCCGCAGAGGGCGCTCTACGGTGGACGCCATCATGCGTGTGCGAGCCCTGACGACGGGGAATGCTGTTGCCCAGGGTGGGGTCGTCTTGGTGGTGTCCCTAGACATCGCCAATGCCTTCAATACCCTGCCCTAGAGTTGCATCAGGGAGGCACTCCGGTATCACCGGATGCCGACCTACCTCTGTCGTGTGGTCGAGGCCTATTTGACGGACAGGGCCGTCATCTACCCCGGTCACCAGGGAGTGTGGAACGGTTCCTGTGTCGGATAAGGCGGGAGGAAACGTCCGGGTGTCACCACTGTGTGGATCGCCCGGAGGACACGGTGGAGCATACGGTGGAGGTCTGCTCGGCTTGGGCAGAGCACCACCGTGTCCTCTTGGAGGCGATCGGCGGCAGAGACCTCTCGCGTCCGGCCCTGGTTCAGGCCATGGTACGGAGCGAGAGGGCATGGGCAGCCGTCACCTCCTGCGAAGCAGTAATGCTCGCGAAGGAGGAGGCGGGACGGTTGAGGGAAAGGCAAGTTTCGCGCCCTCTCGCCCCTAGCCGCCGCAGGAGACGCCCAGGGCGTCGGGAATCCCGGGCGGATTTCCGGCCACCGTAGGCGCGGGCTTGCGGACGGTGAGCAATGGGTAGCTCACCGTCCGGTAAGGACCAGGCCCGGGTCGACGGCGCGTTGTATTCCACGCGCGCCTCAAAGAGATGTCGTCAGCACATAGTAGGGGTCCACTAGGGCCGATGCCTGCCGGGGTCGCGGGAAGGTACTTATGGGTCACCGAGGCCCCCGCAACACAGGAAACAAGAAGGAATACGGGTGGGTTTTAGTCAGTAAGAGTCTGACACTCCCTCCCGCTCCGCCCAGAGCGGGAGAAGTTATTTGATGATTTCCCACCCAAAAAAAAAAAAAAAAAAGCAGCCTAAGGGCTAACCTAACATTTGCGGATTTACAGTCTACAGATAGGTCATCAAAACTCACTCATTTATTTCTATTAAACCATTTACAGGCACTTTTAAATAATCAAGGAGTAGGTCAGTCAAAAAGATGAAGCTAGTGGCACATTCCAAAACGTAGTAGGTACCTATGGAGAAGAGCGGGCAAGAAACTCCACGGAAACTCTTTTAAATCAAAATATTTGTTACATTGGTTCTACGTCTAATATGGTCTTGCCACTCAGCTTGTCTACTAGAACAATGATTTTCTGATTTTCTGTCGGAACGTCTAATTTGAGATTCAATCCCTCAGAGAGACCTCAAGTTTAGCTTCCATAGTTTGCCGAGTGAGCTAGAATTTGTGGATCAAACAGTACTATGAGTGTACCCGTCTCGCATCCGTAAGTCGTTACAGGGGGACTACTCCTCTAAGTCCGTCAACGAAGATACGGGCCCGTCCGAAAGTAGTTGATCTGTCAAAACAAGTAACAAATTAAATTTTTCGAATGTGCACAAACACCTTTTGAGTAGGGACTGTCAAAACGTGTTGTGATAGGTGATACGGAGTCGGAAACGCCCGTAGCTTGTGCCGAAACTACGGATTTAATTTTTAATAGAGTAGGCCCCCAGATTAGACGCACCAATCTCTTAAATGTCGCGTGATACACCATTGGTGCATAAGAACTTCGGTATCCGGAGTCTGGCGTTCAACGGGAGAACTAATGTCCGTTTTCACTAATATCAAGATTAGCAAAACCAAGTTATAGTCTTGTCACATTTATTCCACCTCTGACAGCACCATCCCACCAGCAACCTTATTACAACGACAATCAAACTCACTGTGATTTTGACAGACTTGACAGTGGCAGCATAATAACAGGAACCTTATCACGAGAATACGAGGATAAAGATCACTGTATTGACAGTGATGCAAAATCAGAGGTAAAATATGTAACTATGGGAGGTAATGATTACGTAAGCACATCCGCGTTTTACTATTCGTTTCTCAATCAGCAGTGCTAGTGCGCGTTTGGCGGCTGTAAAAGTGTCATTCGGAGATAGTTTTATATTAGCGTTCAGCGTTAATATGCCGACGGACTCGAGTGAGAACTTGGCGGAATTTACCGATTGCTTAAGTGAGATAAGTGCGATTATCGAAACCACTAACAGTGAAACTGTTTATTGGCTCGGTGATTTCAACGCCCACCCTTGTGAGACTTTTAGATAATTATTTGTACCGAGCAAAAGTGGATCTGTACATAGAAAAATTAGGTTTAAGGTCGGACTGCTATACCTTTATCAGTGACGCACATGGTAGTAGGCGATGGTTGGATCACTGTGTTGTCTCACAATCAGCTTGGTTAACAGTTACTAACATAGGCGTATTTCACGATGTTTATTGGTCTGATCACTTTCCATTATTTGTTGAATGTAGATTAAACAAAATTAAACCAAAAACAGAAGCTACAAAAACATCTTAACAAAGTAATTTGTGTAATAGGCAGCTAAGGTTGATTGATTACAATCAGAAATTTGGTCTGTGCAGCAATACACATTGTAATAATATTGCGCATAGGCAAATTCTTGACAATATGTATGCCAATATTGTGAGCACTGTCAGTACGCCGGTCCGCACATATCAAGAGTTTTGGCTATGTTTTATTCGCTCTGTATGTGTCACTCATACCTCCCCCATGATCTCATGCGAACTATCGTAGTGTCGATTATTAAAAATAAAACTGGTGATGTGGCTGACAATTGCAAATATCGGCCCATCTGCCTGGCTACGATTATCACAAAGATTCTGGACAATCACCTGGACGCGCGCCTAGACAGCTTTTAAAACCTACACGATGCACAATTTGGGTTTCGTAATGACCTAAGTACTGAAACTGCGATTCTGGGCCCGAAGCATACGGTGCAATATTACACAAAACGTCGTACACCAGTGTATACGTATTTTCTAGATCTCTCCCGTGCGACGACCTGGTCTCGTATGATATCATGTGGGAGAAGCTACGAGAGAGAAAAGTGCCGGCTGAACTGTTGCGTATCCTCCAGTTTTGGTACTACAACCCGATAAATGGTGTGAGGTGGGTCGATAAGTTCTCTGAGCCGTATACTCTGGAGTGTGGAGTGAGACAAGGGGGGATAACGTCACCAAAGCTCTTTAACCTCTACATCAACGACCTGATCGTTGAGCTTAGCAGTAAGAAAATCGGATGTCGCATTGATGACGTCAGCGTCAATAATATCAGTTACGCTGATGATATGGTGCTGCTGAGCCCAATAATATTAAGCTTAACTAACATAGTCATAAGATTTCTGCTTACTAAGCCACTATGGATCTTACTTGTCTGAAATAAAGTTTTTTTTGTTTTATTTTATTTATATATTTAATAGGCAAATCGTAAGCTTCGAAAATTTACATTTTGGGCACTTGTCTGTGGCTTTTTAAGTCAAGATCGGTGCCCGTCGTTTTTCTTTTAAACTGTTGCTAGGTAATCCGCAAAAGTTGTCTAAGCATTACCTTAGCATCTGCAAACGAAAATGAATAGTTTATTCACTATATATTCATTATTTAATGAGTATGTGGGAAGGTATTTTATTGTATCATTTTGAACAGTACCCCATGAAGGATGAGTCTACTTTAGCCAGTCTGAAACCTAGTTGAACTAACTGGTCCCTATTTCTAGTTCTATAATTTGGTCTTTCACAATCCTTTTACCTCATTTTAACCGACTTCCAAAAAGTAGGAGGTTTTCAATTCGGATGTTTAATATATATTTGTATGTATGTTCACCGATTTCGCCGTATTGAATAGTTGATAAATATTTCCTTTTTAGTTCCCTTTCTAGACCGACAGACATAACAATCGGCCCGTAAAATAGGATATGTGGTTATTGAGCTCCGATCATACATACATAGGTACACAATACCTTTTCCGTAGTCAGAGAAAAATCCAATCTCAAAATGGCGAAAGTAAAAAAAACCTCTATAAGTAGGTATATGCCTTAACTTTATTTGACATTGATTTGTATTGAAATAACTAGTTTAACATTCAAAAACTTCTGAAAAACAAATTGTGTTGATTATCATCATAAGTAAAACGAACATGTATATTACTAACTTCATTGTAATTATGTGAAATATCTGACCATTTCGGTTTATTTAATATTTGTTTAGTTGTCGCTACGTTGCGTTTATGGGTAGGTGACTATAGACTGTTTTCGTTACACGCTTCGTCGGCCCAAGCACTGAAATCCATATTCGTAATTTCGCTGCAAGGCACTACAGGGTTCCTGAAATTGAAAATATTGTTAGTCTATTATTTAATACTAGCTTCTGCCCGCGACGTCGCCCGCGTGGTAGTCAACTATGCAATAAAACAAACCCTATGGCATTCAGCAAATTATCACAAAAATAAACAGTTTTACGGGTTTGTCACCTTCTAGGCAATTTCATAGTGGTTCTTAAATTAAACCGGCTCCACTTAATAGTTGCTCAATTGGTACCGAACCTGACGGCGCCAGTGACATGGGAGCAGACACTTCGAGTTATATCTCCACCACATTAAAGCCGCTTCGCTTGTTTGGAGTTATAACTCTATTAAAAACTTGTGGAGGCGGATGCGGAGGTATGATTCCTTGCGGAAGTATAACCCTAGAGAAGACATTGACGACAAACTGAACCTTGTCGCTGCAACCACTTATTTGAGAAATTTTAAGATCATATATTATAACCCCTGTGGTATATTTTTTATAAAAATTTATCATATTATATCTTGTAAGACTTCCAATAGAGTTGCGACCAACAAATTTTATTATTTGGGTATCTATAGACGAGGCTTGATAGGTTAATAGTTAGGTCTGAAAAATAACTACTTAAAAAAAAAAAATGAATTTCGTAAATTCTTGGTTTGGTCTAAATAAACCCACAATTCGCTAGTTTCAGAAATAATAATAATCAGTATTAGTAGGTAAATCTTACTCAGGTGAAATTTTTAAGAAAGCATGCTTAGGTATTTCACTGACACCATCGCCAATATTGCACAAGACCGAAGCTAGAGATCCTTTTCTTATTTGGTTCAGCTGACCTGAAAAGTAGAAAAAAAATATTTAAAATACCTTTAGATGTTTTTCTTTCTATAATGAAACATTGCAATTGTTATTATTTATTAGACTTTACCAACCAAACTTACTTATTGTACTATTCCAGGTATAGAAGAACGGTATTAAAAGTAATATGATATGGTATGTACAACAATTTATTCGTTGGCATGTCGCTGACAAGTTTTCGTCCAGAAAACCTAAATGAGACGAGAGCGGAAGATAATTTATTTCAATTATTTTAAGGACAGATTTTTTGAGTTGCCCTAATCAAAGTTATTTACATTAGTAGTGTAAAACGATTGCGGGAACGTCCGAAGGGGATACCGTGGCCTCTGGAAACACAGGCAATGGAAAGAACACCTATGGATTTTAGTCAGTAAAATCTGACACGCCCTCCCGCTCCGCCTAGAGCGGGAGAAGTTATTTGAAGTTAATTTCCCAACCAAAAAAAAAAGGTTCAAAATATTAGGTTGTTGATTTCATGAAGTTAGTTATAGAAATGTAATGTGTGTTAATGTATGTGACGATACCAGCCTATTATTGTCCCACTTCAGGGCAAAGGCCTGTCTCTAGAGTATCATACACAGAAGGCGTTGCGACGAGCATTGATCACCACGCTTGCTCAAGATTACAGACTTATATTAACTATTATCTTTTTCACGCGGGCGTTTTCTATTATGTTAATCCAGGTTATAAACTATCTGTGTGCCAAATACTTCTAAATCCGTTCACCCAATCCAGAACATACATCCAGACAAACTGACAAACAGATAAACATTCTAAAAACAATATTTTCGGTATCAGACTCGTCAGCACCTCGTCAATCAATCAATCAACTCAGCCTATAACAGTCCACTGCTGGACATAGGCCTCTCCGAGACTGCGCCACAACACTCTGTCCTCCGCCTTCCGCATCCAGTCTGTCCCAGCCACATTTTTGAGGTCGTCGCTGGGGGCGTCCCACACTACGCTTGCCGATACATGGCCTCCACTCCAGGACTCGTCTGCTCCACCGGCCCTCGGTCTCCGGTTCTCTTCCGGATAACTTAATTTCTAATATTATCCTTCAAAGAAACTCCGAACATAGCCCGCTCCATAGCACGCTGAGTGACCTTGAATGTTTGGACCAGCCCGACTATCGGTATCCACATTTCGGCACCGTATGTAATAATGGGCAGGAAGCACTGGTTGAAGACTTTAGTCTTCAAACACTGGCGACCAGCAGACTTGACAAAGTTTTCCAAACGCTGCCCAACCCAATCGGATCCTTCTGTCGGCTTCTTCTTCAAAGTTGTGCCTACCAAACTGTATAACTTGGCCTAGGTAGACATACTCCTTCACAACTTCGAGAAGCCACCCTTCGAATGTGGATTGAACTCGGCAAGACGTGCGAATTGTACGTGACTTTCGTCTTGTCCAAATTCATACTGAGGCCAACCCGCCGAGTGGCTTCATTAAGGCTGTGGCAGCATCTAGTCTAACTGTTCCAGCGTCTCCACCATTATGACGATGTCATCGGCAAAACGAAGGTGTGGGATGTACTCGCCAGTTAAGTCGATGATTAATTGATTGATTTAAGTCCTGACCAGTCCAGTCCAGCGTCATAAAGACGTCCTCCAATAAATCGGTGAACAGTTTCGGGGATATCACATCCCCTTGTCTCACCCCCCTCAGCAGTTGGATAGAGCTGTTTTTTTCATCCTGGACAGATGCAGGATACTGTCCAGAGACAATCATCGTTGCAGCGTCATACAAACACCTCCATACTTCGATGTAGCGCCAGTTATTTCGACATTGTTGCAGAGAGGCCAGAACTGCCCACATTTCGATGGAGTCGAAAGCTTTCTTGTAGTCCACAAATGCCATACACAGCGGCTGGTTGTACTCTTTGGTCTTCTGCACCATCTGTTGAACAGTATGGATGTGGTCTACGGTGAAGCCTTTTCGAAAACTGGCTTGTTCTAGTGGCTGGAACTCGTCAAGTCTCCTGGCAAGACGGTTTGTGACGACCCTCGAGGACAGCTTGTAAACGTGGCTCAGAAGTGAAATGGGTCCTAGTTCTTCCGCTTTTTGAAGAACAGAACTACCGCACCTCCGCTCTACGCCTCCGGCGTTGTACCCTCTTGGATGACGGAGTTGAGGAGACTCGCTAGCTCTCACAGACTGGAGCCTCGCCCGCTTTAAGGAGCTCTGTCGTCTCCGTCATCATCAGGGCTCTGTTTAATAAAGCTGACAATTCGACATATATGTCAAAAAATTACAAAATTGTAGAATTGTTGCGCCGACAGGTGGAATCTTGAAATATTTGTCATTTAAAAACGCGTTTAATAAAACTCGACATATGTCAAAAAACCACAGTCAAATTATATCTGACAATTGTCAGATTGTCGTGACAAATATGTCGGACATAATATATGTACAAATCATTTTGTTTTACGAAGCTAAGGGGAAAATAGAAAAAATATTAAGAAAGTAAAATAATTAATCAATCACTAGTGCAACTTTGATTGTAAGTTTTGATCGCGTGTAAAATGGAAATGCACAAATAACTTATCATTTTGGGCCTTATTTATGAAAATAGAAATAATAGTCTTTTGGAAGTTTAGTGACCGATTTGACACACGATATAATAATAAAAAAGTGTTAGCATTCAGTTACAATTATCAGGCCAGCGAACCTCTTCTCCGAGTAATTCAAATTTAGTAGTCATGGTTCCACATACTCTTCTTATGCAATGATGTACGGTTGCTTTACTAAGCCCATATGCATCACCAATAACGTGGAACTGTGAACCAGAAACTATCCAATGCAAAGCGCATGCAATTTGTGTATCGGGTGTAAGTGCTAGGTTTCTGTTTGTAACGTGTTACAAACTACGGATAATATTATACGATAGTTTTACATTCCCGAAATGTTTCTTTAAAGCAGACATCTGTAATTGAGAAGAAGAAATTGGTTCTGCTGTTAAATGATCGTCGTTGCTTCCTCGTTTGTATTTGTTCTAAGTATTCATCATCACTACTCTCACTCATCGATGTAAGTACCATTTTTTGTAATAAACCTTTTATAAACACTTTTTTACACCTTCAAAATTCAAAATAGGATTTCGCGACAGATGGTAACGCTCCTGTCAGATTATCGAACAATTCTACAAATATGTCAATATGTCATGACAATTTTCGGTTTAATAAAGCAGATTTAACAAGTTTTTCACGACAAATTGTCACCTGTCGCTCTAAAAGTTTTATTAAACAGAAAAATGATTGAATTGTCACTTTTTGACATATGTCGGACTTGTCGGATCGTCAGCTTTATTAATTGGTCAAGGACAGCTAATGAGACACAATTGATTTTCTATTGTTTGACTCCGAATCGGTGTCGCGCGGGGCTTAACAGTTTAAACAGGGCCCTGGTGTCTTCGTGTTCTTTAGCTGCTCGAGAGCCTCCCTAATCTCGCACTGGTCGACGTTCGCGATGTCTTCCGTGCAGTGGCGCGTTAATTCGGCTCGATGGTCATCTTCACTATGCTTCGCTAGTTTCACCATCCGCAACAGGTACAAGTGCCCGTAAAAATCCTTGACTTCATCGAGTATCTTGGACGTCGAAGTCACAATCCTACATCTACAGTTCTCAGTTTTCTCAAATGGAACCTTCCTAATTGCTGAGCGAACACTTTCGAACCTCAGTCCTGCTCAATCGTGACCACAATGTCACGAGTGTTGGAGCACCGAAGCCCGTCAGCTTTTTAATTTTTACGTTTGACGCCCTATTATCTGACGAAGACGACTGCGTGGATGGCAACTTTCGTTTTTTTCTCATAAGTCCGAGAGTCTCCGAGGCAAGTTTCGACACCTCACTTTTTCGTTGCGACGGGAAAAGTCTGCGGGACAGGACGCGTAGTGCTTTGACCACCTCGTTGGACTTATCACTGACAGTGCCTGTGATTTCCAGTAGGGCGAAACAATTTTGATGATCCAGTTGGAACTTTTCGGATCTTAGAGCGGCTCGGAGCTGCGTAGGTTGGAGGGTTGGCCTCATCATGCGGATTCTTTCAGCTCGAAAATTGATATTTAGAGTGCCTCGGACAAGCCAGTGATCGCTTCCGGTATTAAACCTGCTGATCACGGAGAAATCTCTAAATATGCGTCTCTTATCATAATGAAGTCTATCTCGTTCCTTGTCACGTAATCGTGGCTCTGCCAGTTCCATTTCCTTTGGGGTTTCTTCTCGAAGAACGAATTCATCAAAAAGAGCCCATTCGACTCTAAAAAGTTGACCAGCATTTGCTCTCTGTGATTCCTCCGCCCCAAACCCAACGGTTCAACTTTCGTTTCGCCACTTTCTTGTATTCCCACTTTGGCATTGAAATCTCCCATAACAACGTTGCAGTGGGCCTCTGTCGTCGCATTGCCTTGTCAATGTCCTCGTACATGGCCTCAGCTGTCTCGTAACCGACTCGAAACCGGCATGTCTTATAACCAAAAATTCGAAGACATGTGACATCTACCAACCCGCACTGCGCCCGCGTGGTAGATTACGGCCCACTCCCTCTCACAGAGAGGAGGCCTGTGTCCCAGCAGTGGGGACATTATAGGCTGATTATGTTTATAAGTCCAGTGGGGTAATTGTGTAACACACATACAATGGCAATCGACATTCCGATCGATTTCATTTTCAAATCCATTTCACGTCAGTGTCACCAATTGTTGTGCATGTTATGTATTACAGGTCCTGATGAACGAAGATGCAAAGAAACTCGTGCTGAATACACTAATCTTTTAATTCTGTTCCACAATAACTCGGTTAGTTAATACAGTAAAATATGACGTGGCAGGACGGTGGTATGTAAGCGACTAGCGAGCCGCACGCTAGTACTCCGTTCCAATTTTAAAAATTCAATTCAGCATATCGCATCGCTAGGGTCACATCAGCTTCATTGGTTTGAAAAATTTGTCTGCTTAATAACGAACGTGGTTGAACTGTCAAACTGCAGCATTGCGATCAATTGCCATTTTATTTTTTGAAACCTTGCTAGTTTCCTCACGATATTTTTCATCACCGATGTCAGTAATGTCCAAGATAAAGTCAGAAAATACATGTGAATTGAATACCAGTTACAAAAAAAAAAATCATTTATAAAATAAATAATCATTATACTTACTTAAAGTAAACGCATGTGGTCTGTCTTTTCTCTCATACCAATGTCTGTCCGTTTTCATAGCCCTGAGCATGTTGTCATTTAGAATATGAGCTACTGTAAGAGGTATTTGTCCACCTTTCATCAGTTTTTCACACCACCATCCAGCCATTGCATCGATGTCACCCACGTCTTCATATAATTCTTCCAGTTTTTCAATGTACTGAAAAGGTTTTACAATATTATCTGGATTCTTTATTGCAGTATTTATTTCGGTGTTAAATACACGTAGAGTACCTACACACCGTGTCATTTATATGTTCTTTCAACGGCGACCCAGTTATTGCATTTAATGATATACAATCGACATGAAATATTGTAAATAATGAGAAATTTAATGTCTTAAAATAAAGAAAATAGTTATATATATATATTTAGCTAGCTATTCTTTCCACGACTTCATACGCGTGAAATTATCGCCCACGCCCTTCGTTTTACTTAGCGTTCTTTCTGACTTTTTTTTCCATTTTGCTCATCTTCTAAGGGTTGCAGCGTGATGTTAAATAGCCTATAATGTTTCTTAAAAATTGGGCTTTCATATGCAAGAACATCAAAAGAAGAAATCAAGAATTTTTCAATTCCGACTGGTAGTCCAGAGATTAGCGCATTCAAACAAACAAACAAAAAGTAACTCTTCAGCTTTATTATTCGGATAGATAAATAGATAAGGCGATACTGGGCAAAGGCAAAAGGATATAATTATACATCGAATATATTATTATAATGCATATTACAAGGATTATTTGGCGCCTGAATGACATTAACACCGGGCGTTGTTGATCACCATTTGTGAAATTTCCATTTCACAAATTGTTTGGGACAAAACAAGATTTTGGCCACGCGCCAAAAGATTTTTGTTGTATGTGTTAATTTTTAGCATTTATCATTTTCACTATTCATTGTAAGTTTAAAAACTGCATTATATAACACACCAAAAAAAAACTTAGGCTCGCCCTCTATAACATGGGACTTAAAAACATAACTGGCGAAGTGTGGGTGTACTACAGTTACAGCTGCCTCACCCTTCGGGGAAACAAGGCGTGATGTTACGTTTATGTGTTTATGTAAAAAAAAACTTACTTCTCGCGGTATGAACGGTTCTAAATCTTCGAAGCAAGTAATATTAATGCCTGTGAAGTGGTAAATGTAATCGATGTAAGGAGCGATGCCGAAGTTGCGACCTTTGTTTAAATCACCAGCCGTCACGTCTAAAGCTTCTTGAACTCCAGGTAATCCACGATTAGCGATCTGCAAAGTAATTTATTAACTAAAAGGTTTTATAAATTCTGCAGGTATAACAGCGTCAGGAGATGATCTCTTCATCCTCTTCGCAAAAGGGAACTTTTTTCTTCTAAATAAGTTAAATCTCAGGCTAAGAGGTAGATATTCGAAACTAGCTTGCAAGATTTAACTTGAACAAAGCAAGTGAAGCTTTAATAGTTATACTGAGTGATTCAATGTTATTCAATTCAAAAGGTTAGCGAAGAAATATGTTATTAGGAACCATGTCTTCGATCTTACAGCTAAGAAAAATATATTCAATGATAAATTGATAGTATCCTTCGCTGGCACTTTTTAATATTAAAATTACCATTAGAATATATAATATATATCAACTTACGTCATAGTCAACAGTGCCATCAATCGCATGACAGGGAGCTCTGAACGTGCTTTGGGTAAATTCTTCGATGTTGTTAGCTATTATTCCTGTTCTAAATGTAGCGTTGAACAGCGGGTAGTCTTTGATAAAGTGGCCATTTTTATCATGTAGTCTGGACAGTAAAAAAAAAAATACGTTGAACGAAAAGCTTTTTGGTTTGTAACGTAAATTCCACGTGAAACGTACTAACACAAAAAGAATCGAAAGCGAAAAACAATTGTGGGTTTCGGCACTCAGTACCTTCACTGGCCTACCGAATGATCGAAAAAAGAAATGAAAGGAGCTGATGAACGTTCATTCCTATATATTTTTTTAGGTATCATGTGAAAGTAGAATTAATCAAGAATGGGCATTCCCTCGAGTGAAGCGTCAGCTTAACTAATTAAATAATAAATTATTCACTCACTTGGCTGTCGATTCTTGCATAAGATGCCAATAGCGTATGACATAAGTATATTCCAATGTTACTTCGGGGTACTTTGTGTCATCATAACAATCTCTGAATCCGCCATCCTCAGTTGTCATACCAGCCTTCATAAGGTTGTCGCACCCTGGTGATGTGAAATATATTTACTGTTTCCTACATTCATAATTTTATTGAATGAAACGAATGAATGAATGAATGAAATGCACCGACCCCAGCGTGGTTTGACCAGGCTCGATTACTCGAATGAACCAAAGGATTTTCACAAGCCCCTGGAGCCTCATGTTTCATGGGGCTACAGAGACCATTGCATTTTAAGGAGTAGACCGGGGGGGCGCGGTAATGGTAGGGAAAACGTGCCCTTAGGATATGGAAGGATTATTAGAGCTGTTCAGGATTTGCATCCTGAAGGCATTTTGATAGTTGAGAGACGATGAGTCGTAATGCAATGAATTGTGGTAGGATATGACATGCAAAGATGTTAGGTATGTGTACTTTTAGAGCTTGTTACGAGTACGAGAACAGCTTTGTATAAACCAACAAAGTGAAAAAACGAAGACGAGAGCAAACAAAAAAACAATTTTAAATCAATAAGGGCTGAGGTTGATAGTTTAGCTACATTACCTTGTACAGCTTTATTCCATTCGTAAAAGTACAGTTGATTGCTGATTGCGGAGTTAATTTCTCTTGCCACATAAAACAACATATCGTCGTCCCAACATGGATTCACCTCGGCTAACTTACGGGCTATGTAGTTGTGATGTCTCGTTAACCATATGATATAAAGCTCGACTGGTAGCAAGGTATTATAATCTAAAATAAAAAGTATATCAATATCCAAACAAAACTGACCTGTGTCAGATTTTATAAAGTTACTGGTAAGATGATCTGCTGTGATTTATAGCCCAAAATAACAATAATAAGCTGAATTGTATAAGTCGATACGAGGTTTGAACAGAACAACTTGCATACGCTCACTTACAGTTTTCAAAGCACCTGGTTTCATCCGGTGCAATATTATTGGGACAGAATGCGTTAGGTCCATTTGGAGGGAAAATCTTTCCATCTTCTTCTTCCATTTCAAGCATTCCGTTTTTGAAAGTTCTCAACACCTTATCGCCTTTATTTTTCGCGTTGTAAATTTGTGATTCATCAAAGGACGTAGTTGCTTTTTTAATCTGGTAAAAAAAATTGTGAGTAATAATGAATAGTTTTATATTAAACTAGTTGTACCCGGTATGCATTGCAATGCACATAAATCAAAAGAGTGTTTGGTTGAAACATGCGAATACTTATATTTTTTTATTTATATATAAGAAGATAGATAGATGATAAAGATACATCTTGTCACTACTAAAATTTACTTTTCTATTGGATTTCTCTATATATGTTACAAAAAAAAATACATTTCAAAGTATGGGCAGGTGGCTGACCGAATTGCTGATAATATCAACTTCGGTTATGAGACTGTGCCTACCACGTTCTACAACCACAATGTTTACAGTCTCAGGGAACAGTCCGTGAAAGTAGATCTGTAGTTGCAACAATATCTGGTCATAGTGGACACGTTAGAGATCCAGCCTAAATATAAATAGTGCAAGTTTGTTGTGCTAGTCACTAGAGCAAGGAACTCAAGGTATTTTCTACCAGGCCTTTCATGGACTCACTTTTGGCGTCGTAATGCTTCCTATATTATGGTGTACTTTTTGGGGAAACCGTAGGTTTGATTATTTAAGACTTTCCTAATAAATAAGCTTCTGCGAATAGATAAAATGACATACAACTAATATTTACATGATTTAAAAGCTAACAGTTATAATAATAATAATATGTACAAGTATATAAAAAAGGAGGGGAAATAATCATAGTGCATCAAAAAATTCGTCCGTATCGCTGTCAATAGGAAAAGTGCCTTCAAAGCTGCATTGCCACGTTGCATGAGAATTCTGATATTTTGGCAAAAAAATAGACCAGCCCTCAGGTCACGTGAAGAGTCGACGAATCGCTTGAAGATGTCTCGAAAACTAAATAGGCACTCAACCCCAAACGGCTCAAATATATAATTCCCACTAAGATAGAAGTATCTGCGTATTTATTATTATTCGTATTTATATTTTTATCATACAGCTGATATGGAAAACCTAAAAGGGATTTCCGGTGTTACGTGAATGGATATATACAAGGAAGTCTGAAACTGGCGCCGGTGACTGAAAAGTTGTGCCGAAATCTGTTGTCATGGTATGGGCAAGTGATGCGAACGAATAAGAAAATTGTTGTGATTCATAAAGTTTTGACTATGAATGTGGGGAGGATTTATAAATAGAGGGATATCAAAGAAACGATGGATTGACTGTGTGAAAGATGAAAACCCAAGACAACGACTAATAGAAAAGTATGGAGGGCAGGAGAATTATGGATTAATAAACTGACATACCACAGAAGGTACTTTGTCCCTGGTGCAGTTGAAGTGCTGGTGAGTGAGAGGTCTTGTGCTATTCATACAACGAATACCCGAGTACCTAAAAACGGGGTCATCATCTAGGACAATGTTCGGCGTACATGCTTCATCATTCATGTGTTCCTTTTCGCAGCAAAAGGTTGTATCAAGCAACATATTTTCTAAAAAAGAATAATAAAAAATAAGGTTCGTGTATACAATAATAATAATAGATAAGGTAAAGAAAACTTAACATTGTTTTTTTTTTAAGCTGGATAAATATTCGAAGCGCACTGTCTCTAGACCAAAACAGTCCAGGATTAGCCATTCTTTAACAATTCTAAGTTGGTCCTATGTCGGCCATAATTTTGAACAAAATAACACCTTATAAATACTTGCCAATGTCATGAACCGATCCGATATCGTTAAACTTGTATATTCCAAAGCTAGGCACATTGTGGTTAAGATAGCTGTGACTAGATTGACCTTGATTCAATAGTTTCAAACGGACGAGTCTTGCCAAAGGCAGGTCTTTGCCAGAACGAGCCTTCCTCTGTTTGTTACCTGTAAATAAATAGGTGGATATTAGTTTGACAAATACGCACTACACGCACGCGCATCTGTGTTTGACAGCACTACTTAGGAAAAATATTATGTAAATGGGGCCTATAATATACAATAAAATTTCGCACAATTTTAAAGAACACCTCTATACGAATATTTAAGTCTAAGCTGACAATATTATTGTATACAAGAGTCATTAAATGACAAAAAAATATAACAATAAAAATGTATATGACAAAAATTGAATACGAGAATTTATTTTAGATCAGAATGACATATTAGTTGATAATTTATGTTATGAAAATTGTATCTTTTAGTTTTTATGACTTTGCATGCCGTAAGGTAGAATGTAGCGGAAACTTAGCGATGTACCATCTTATACCTCTACATTATTGGTAAATAAATGAATCTGAATTTGAATCTGACGTGTTATTTTAAAAGTTAAGGCGCTGCTCCACCTAACCACGATCAAGCTAGACTCAAATGCGTGTCTGGCAAAAAAATAACAAATTAATCGTGGAGAACCTCTCCAGACATCTCTCTGCACATCTTACGTCACAAAACTAAAAACACAAAGCATTTATTATAATTAAACCATTTACAGGCACTTTTAAATTTTAAAGGAATCGGTCAGTTAGTCAGAAAGTTGAGGCTAGTTCCAAATCGTAGATAAATAATAGTATAATCGTAGATAAATTATTATTCTTTTGCTTTAAATGTGTGAACAATGTAAAAAAAAAACAATATAAAACAATTTAAAATATAAGATTAAAGATAAGTCCCCAGTTAAGAGTTAAGAGGCTTCGTCCGTACTCTTCCCTGAGAAGACCAGTCTCAATTGACGGCGCCCATTCACAAATATTACGTGCAGTATAACGTAGCAGTAGACGATCTCCTTCATACTTCAAGAAAGCTATCCTAGCTTCTATACTTATGTTAATAGTGATGCTCAAAATGTTCATACCATTATGATAATGAGCAGGCAGTATCCTGATCACGGGTGTAAAGTAGGATCCCATTGCAGGATATTTAAGACTGTTGCACGTTCCATCGACCCGTCTCCATTCATCTTTGTCGCAGGGTTTAACGTCGATAGTGCAAGTACTGGAACATAGATCTTATTGGTATCTATTCTTTTACATTATTTTTGATTAAAGTTACAGTTGATAAAGTTGTATTATAATTGCACTTTCGTGCAAGTATCTTCAAGGTAAGATGGTGCATTTTATAAGGTGGAGACTATAAAATAAACTGTGTATCTAATGGCGTTCCCAGTCTGCATACAAACATTTATTCAACCAAATATGTCTGATCGTTTAGTAACTATAGCTAGACGGCTGATTGGTAAAACCCATAGTCGGTCCGTCACTACCAATTTAGTTTATTTTTGAAAAAGTAGTTTAGTCTTTTGTATATAGATGTCTGGATTAGTTTGATAGTTCCAAAATATTCTTATGCATTAGTATTGCAAGCGATTTCATTTATTGTCGTCACCGAATTGAATTTTAAAAAGGAATGTAGGTAGGTACTCACTCTGTACAGTTGTTTGCTTCATAAAAATTCAGTAACGCTTTTGAAGCAACTTCACCCGTATAGTAATCGTGGATAACCCCATAGCTGAGACCTGTGCACCACGAAACTAAGAAAATACTTGTAAGCAACATCATGTGCTAATGTTCTGTAGATGTAGTTTTATCATTTCTCTTTATATATCAATTTTTATTATTGATTTTTAATAAATAATGAAACCGCATTTTTACTTTGTAAATAACAAGTCCGCAATTTAGTATTTATTTTTTAAATTCTGAGCCGTGACGTATTTTGAGCATACAACGAGACTTACTACGTGCCAGGGTTCTCGAGAAGCTTATTTTTATTGTGGATGCGAATACAATTGTCAATTCTAAATATTGATGTTTGTGAACTAGTGATGTACTCTCGGAAAATTCAAGGACGCTCAGCGCGGTATGGAGCGGGCTATGTTTAGAGTTTCTTTGAAGGACTAAGTTTTTTTAAGGACAGGTATGAAATTATCTGGAAAAGAACTGGTGTTACCGACGTAGCTTGCAGAGTAAGCAGGCTGAAGTGGCAGTGGACAGTAGTCGAAGGACCGATGGTCGGTGGAGTAGATGAACCTCGGAGTGGAAACCACGTATCGGCAAGCGTAGTGTGGGACCCCCCTAGCTATGGGCCAACAACCTTGAAAAGGTGGCTGGGACAGACTGAATGCGGAAGGTGGAAGACAGGGTGTTTTGGCACAGCCTGGAAGAGTCCTTGTCCAGCAGTGGACTGCGATAGGCTGAGTTGATAAGGTATGTGTAGGCCAAACGAAACAGTATGAGCGATTAAAAACTGTAATTAGCCCTAAGCCGCGTTTTGTTATTCCGGATTAAGTTTCGTTTCACATAGTTGTGCGTTAAACCAGGCACACGTCCATTACACGAGAAGAAAAATATCCTAAACAAATACTTGTTATTTCCTAACTAATAAGCCTCGTTCTTCCTCTCGTTAATCACATAACTAATTGAATACAACCGATCGAATTTCCCACAATTCCACCCTAAGGGAAATAGTTTCACCCTATCTTCTAAGGGGAACAAAGAAACAAAGAGTAGGTACTGTTAATTGCGATCATTCTTACTTCTCGTAAAATTTGGCATTTGATGTTAAAACAACAACAGTTGTAGCAGTCCACAGTAGCCTGTATTCTTGGAAGAGTTATCCTTTATTATGGTGGTGTATAGTTCACCTGTATACCGTGAGGTAAGTTGTAAGTTCCATGTGTTGTCACAACCAAAATATGTGTTTGTCTACTTCCTTGGGGTAACCTTCGTGTGCTCATTGCACGATATAATCGCAGCGTATTTATTGGCTTTAGTGACTACTAAGAATTTCCTAATTCTACTTTAACGACACAATGGGTACATCACACCATCATCATCTCAAATAAGGGGTTGAAAGAAGAACGGCATAAACAAAATAGGATCAATTTTTTTTTTCTCCACTATTTTGCGACCTATCCGAAAAAGTCTACACATTTCTTAGACCCGGAAAGAAATCTTACATCCAAATCCTTTTCCACATGCCATCGATTCCCGAGGTTGGGGCAAAAAGTACGGATATTCGATAGCGGTTAATTTATTTACTCACAGCGCCCGGAGCAATTGACCCGGATATTCCCACTCTGGGGAAGTTTTTTCCCGGATATAACAAGGTTCTTTCGCAAAGATGTTGTAAAAAGTGGGAAATTGATTGTAAGAAGGCTTGGACTTGTTGCTTGTAGGTACTATACTGGTCAAAGTAATCTACTCGTACCATTTAAAATTGCCGAAAATTTATTATATTAAATTTTTCAATTAATCATTATTGCAATCCATAATAATAAATAGAAACAATTATGGTTTATGGAATTATGGACAATTTAATATACGTAAAATACACACCACCACTTCTAGACAACAGCACCATCATACACACCTCTGCCTAACCTTTCGAGGACTGGCGTTATCTGTCATGTGTGTTAATATAATATAAAATATAATTTAAATTAATCTTTTTTATTGATCATTTTTATATTGATCTCTAAAAACTTGGAACACAAAATTAAGAATGGGCAAGTGTTCATGTTTAAAACTATCTTATAAATTAAAAAGGTGACACAATTCTTTTCATTGTATTTGTCTTGTATAGGTAATGAACACGGAAGAAGAGCGCGAACAAATATAAAATAATCATATGTGTAAAAAAAGTTAAGTCACTGTTTACTTTTTTTGGAGAGCATACCATTCCTTAGTTACTATGAAAATAGAATATATATTGTTAATAATGTTTTTGAAGAGTATTAAATGGTAAATGATTTTTATTTCTGTAAATAGGATTTTACAAACACTTTTACACGTCAATCATATTATTTAAATAAAGCTAGATTTTATTTTTTTTTAGGGTGGGAAATCATCAAATAACTTCTCCCGCTCTGGGCGGAGCGGGAGGGTGTGTCAGACTCTTACTGACTAAAACCCACCCGTATTCCTTCCGACCCATAAGTACCTTCCCGCGACCCCGGCAGGCATCGGCCATAGTGGACCCCTACTATATGTGCTGACGACATCTCTTTGAGGCGCGCGTGGAATAAAGCTAGATGAGGTCGAGGTTTCCTATCTGACTACTCTGAGAAGAGAGGCCGAAAAAAACTCAGAGGTTACAGTCTCTTTTAATTAAAGTCCAGACATAATCTTGGTCAGATCATGTGAAGGCCATATAGAGTGGTGTCTGAAATGGTCCTTATGAGGAAAGAATCACACAGATTGATTGGATCTGTCCTAATGTTTATTTTGTGAAATCTATCTATCTATATATACATATAATTATGGGGTTTCTGGAAGTTCGACCTTTAAAGGGGTGAAAGGGGGGGATTTTGTTTGTATGAAAAATCTTAATAATAAACTTGAAACTTGGCACGAATGCTTCTCTAAGTAAATTATGTTTTGTTTTTTTCTAAACGCCCCCCTTTTTTTTTTTTTTTGGTGGGAAATTATCAAAAAACTTCTCCCGCTCTGGGCGGAGCGAGAGGGTATGTCAGACTCTTACTGACTAAAACCCACCCGAGTTCCTTCCATTGCCTGTGTTGCCAGGGGCCTCTGTAACCCTTCCGGACCTTCCCGCGACGCTTTCGGACTTTCCAGCGCTTTCGGACTTTCCCGCGAAACTACCTTCTTATGGAGGATTGAGTGGTGTTAAAGTTCGTATCGAAGAATTTTAACGCGCGGTCCGATTAACTCGACAGTATTTTTACTAAGGACCAAAAATAAACAATAACGTATATCAGGGTTTTTCGAAAATCTACCCCTAACGGGGTAAAAAGGGACAGTCAATTTTACAGGAGGGAATTTTACTCGAAAATTTGTATAAATAACAAACAATGAAAATAGCACAAAAAAGTTTTCGAATTTCGATTCCTACGAGGGTGAAAAGAGGGGATACAGTTTATAAGAAAAGTCTTATTCCTTTGATCTAAAAACTTGAAACTTTGCCCAAATGCCTATCTAAATAAATAATAAAAAAAGTAATTATTAATTTTTGAAATCTTTTATAGGGGTTGAAGAGGAAATAATACAGTTTGTAGTTATTCGTTTTTTTAAACTACCCCTCGGAAAGTGTTAAGGGGTGTCAAAGTTTGTATGGAAATATTTTAACATTCTGTCGGTTTAACTAGAAACTCCGTACTAATAATATAAACAAAATGTATGTATTTCAGGGTTTTTCAAAGAACAACCCTTGGCGGAGTGGAAAGGGGTAATACTGTTTAGGGGCGGATTTTATTGCGAAAACAACCATGTGTCCAAGATAACCAGTTTCATGTCTTAGGAATTCGGATTTATCCATTCGAATCTTAAAATTTGATTCCCGAAGTCTATTGAAAACTTTTTCGAGATTGATCCTATGCTCTAGTCCAGTGACATAGAGAGACGATGATGCCATCAAGGTAGACGAGGCATAATGTCATTCTGAAGGCCTCTGAGGACATTATCCATAGTACTCTGAAATGTGGATGGTGAATTTTTAAGTCATTCGAAGAAATCCAATGTCCGTGTTCGACATTAAAAGCTGTTTTCTGAATATCCTGATGGTCCACCTCCGCGAGAAGCCGCTGGCCAGATTTAGAGTGCACCTTCCTTGTTTGACAAGAACATCGCTAATATTCAGGATAGGGTAATTGTCGTCGACTACTAAACGCCGTTTCTGTTTGCCCGAGGCATCCATTTTCTTGGGAACCACCCATATTGGTGAGCTCCATGCTGAATCTAAAAGCTTTATTATTTCCTGATCTAACATTTTTTTTTGTAATCCTATACCTATCCTCCTGAGGATGAATGAATGGGTATCTATAACTTTTTTGTGTAAACTGCGGCCGCATCTGTAGTTTTAATACGATATTTTATTCAATTCGTAAAAGTTAACGCCTCGCCTTCGATGTAAAACACGTCAGCATATTACAAGCAAAGAGCTACAAGGTTGATTTTCTCCTCCTCGTTTAAATGATCTGTTCATAATTTCGGTAGTGTGTACCGAACATTGTACCACGCGAATCATTCAAGAAGTGATTCTTAAATAATCCGCGTGGTACTATATTCGGTACGCGTGCACTTAATATTAAATAAACTTGTGTGCGCTGGTCGATCAAGTTATATTCATTCGGCCTTGTTTTTTTGGGTTCATTCAAGTAATCGGGTCTGGTTTAAAGACGGTGGGTTCGGTGCATTTCATTCATTCATTCATTCAACTGAAACTCAGGCGGTTCAGAGTCAGATAAGCCGGGTTTTTGAGGAAGCGCAGAAATAAAAAACGAAAATAGAATTCAAACTTCAAACTCAGCGTCAGCTGCCGTACATACTAATATCGGAAGCACTTTTAAAATTACTAATTGATACCGGCACGAATCAGTATTTTACAAGTCCTGAAGCTGTAGAGAAATATATTCCGAATTTCCCTTTAAATAACGACCCGTTAGAAGTTACTAATGTACACGCGGTTGGTAGAAATAATTATTCTATAAGTTCCTTGCTTTGCGGAAATTAACGACCCAGAGTTTATCACAAACCCTTTAACAGATTCCATAGACAATTACGTTTTACGATAGCAGAAGATGTCAAACGCAAACCAGTAGTTACTAAGTCATTCGAAACACACACGCATAGCAGTTCAGATCATCATCCAAATTAGAACAAGACGTAGTCAGTGCCATCAAAGAGTATTTGAACCCGAAAGTAAAAACCGTTATACTCATAAATCCACCTCTTGCACTGTGAATATATGGCAAGAGGTAGATTTGAAATTTTTCCTGTATGACTGGTATTATATTCCATCATAAGAGTTAAGTTTAAGAGTTCATCTATGAACTTAGTACTAGTTAATATAGAATTAGAAAACGTAACAGATTATCTACGTCAACAAGACATAGATCCACACTACCATGACGGAAAAACTAATCACCGAGGAATTACTGAATGTTATTTTGAGCTCCCACAAGAAAATATCACTAGCCCAAAATGAAAGATCTAATAACCAAATTCATTAACTAATGCATTATTTAGGGGCAAGCTCGATATGACCGGATGCCTGTTAGGCCCCAGTTTAATATTGTACCCCCGGCAACGAAACCATTCAAAATAGTTCATATGGATTTATATACTGTTCACAATGAAAAGTATGTTACATTTATAGAAATTTTTACTAAGTACGGACAAGCATACCATCTTCGCGACGGCACGGGCATTAGTATACTCATAGATACCCGTGAGTATACTTCAATCGTTATTACAATATTGTACCCATAATCGAATTCCCATAACATTAGTGACTGACGACGGAACGAAGTTTACACAGTTTCTACATACCTTCACGAAATATATCATCATAGAGTTTTACTGCATTCGCCTAACAATAACGGTAATTTGAACGTTTCCATTCAACTCTCCTTGAACATATGAGAATATTAAAGTTACAACACAAAGATGCTCTATCGTAAATCTTATGCCGCTATAATTGGATATAATTCTTCAATACATAGCTTTACTAGATGCAGACCCTTCAGTTTATTAACTGGACATGGACAATCGTTAACGAATCTTACTGCGTTGATAAAAAAATTAAATAAAAACCGCGAATCTGAAACATAATACGTGTTGTTGAGTATCGAACTGCAAGCCGTCAGAAAACTGCACCGCGGTATTCCCAAGACTCTATTTTTGCCGACTCACCCAGCATACACTTCTACACGTCCAAGAAACATGGGCCTATAGCTGAAAATAGCTTAAAAAGAGGCTCTGAGGAAATAAAAAAAAAAAATCTACTATTGCTAGAACTATTGCGAGACTCTGTCGTCGCAGATAAAACTTGAAAGCTTGGCTAATGGACCTGCCTTATTACCGAATAAACTTGGATCGAAGAGAATGATCACTCATCACATGCATCACATTTCTTCATTCTTCAGTGCGTGAATCAAAAGGACATTGATAATCAAATTACAACACTACAAAATCAGATATCAGAACACAAAATTCGGCTTAGTAATGGTACTTAAACACCATTTGTGTTCCAAATTAGTTATTAACAAAATTGGCAAAGTATCTAATCAGCTAAAATCTTTAGAGCCTTGTCGTGTAAAGAGAGATCTAGTAGATAGTCTTGGATCAGTAATTAAGAGTATAACTAGAAATCTAGATTACACAGATACCTTAAAATACGAAAATGCTGTCAAAGTTCTACATATATTCATAACAATAAGTTAATTAATGAATTTAACATTCACATCAGTCTCAGCAAATAATGGATACCTAAGCTAATAGCGTTTAATACAATTAAACGCTATTAGCTTACGACTAATTGTTAGTCGAAAATCAAAGTAAAGTAAATAGCACTTTAGAGTTACTGTTAAATAACACTTATACATTAGGTAGATAAATAACTTATGCAAAGTTAGCAATAATTTGGTTTGCATAAGTGCAAATTTAGAAAATTTAAGATTAGAATTACTTACAATAGAAAATATGTTAGCGTTTATACATGAATCAAGCACTATTAATTCTACGATACATGTAGATACACTTAGTTCTATGGTAAATAGGTTCGAAAAAATATACAGTAAGGATGAGATACTAAGTTTAGAGCTAAGAAAATATTACGATATTGGTGCCGATTCTCTTGTCACAAATTTCTCTAAACTAGACCAAAAATCACCAAAATTTCGTTTATTCCTGTCAAACGACGTTTCCCATTCTGAAATTAACTAAAGTGACATAAATTAACTATACTATAGTTTGACAGCACTAATGTCATATTAGTTACTTAATTTAATGAAAATGGCAATTTTGCTATTCTGAATTTGACGTTTTTCATCTAAAATTTAATTTTCAAACTAAATCAGGCTATTTTTAATCGCGATTAAAAAGGTGTGCAATAAAATTAGTTGTCATGAACTAAAATTTACAAAGCATATTTCTCTTAGATTTCTTGAAAGTTTGGATGCTTGTGGGTTTGGAAAATCTTAGATCAGTAAGGACGCGTATGTAATTGCAGCTGTTGTCCATGCGGCAGAAAGAAATAACAAAATTATTGTTATTAGAACACAATACGAAATTCATTCATGAAAACTTAGAGGTATTTTTGTACTGAACATCTAATGACTTCATTATAATTTGGAAAACAAGTGGATAAATCCATTTCCAGATTCTGTGAAATAAGAAACTATTTTTTTTAACTATCAAGAAAGTTCAGTTATTATTAGAGTTCAACTATCAGTTGGAAACATTGCGAGACCGTTCGGTTGGAACAGTCTCGCAATCTCGGTCATTCCAAATGGCTGAAAAAAGATTTTTATACTTACCTACTCCCTAGATTGGGACAGACTAATTCAAGATGTCCTTGATAGGGATTTCCTACGGCGCACGGCGACGAGAATACCGGAAGCTTTTTAATGAACGATAAACCAGATTTATAGAGAAAGCTCAATCCAGAAGAGGCTCAGTAGGTGCTCAGAAGATTTGAATGGAATGAGTTGGTGTGCAAGTTCATCGGAGATAGTGATTATCCAATGTGTTATCCCATGTACCCATATTATGACGCCAGCTCAACAGAACAGTAGAACTAAAGAAAAGCCATGTTGTGGTAGTTACACGCAAATAAACAAGAGACATTTTTCTAGAAAACAATATATTTTTATAAATAATAAAGCTACATTTTTGTTATAAATTGATTAAATTTTTATTTCCAATATTCTTCCTCCAAAGACATGGGTGCCAATCTTTTCTCATGCCACCCTCATTCCTCATCTTTTTCACATAGAATGCTCTCCTCCCTCACTGTCTTTGCGAGGTTGAATAGTATTGGTGCTTGGTTTGGCTTTCATAGCAGCAGTCATACTCGTACCTGTAAACAAGTATAGTTTGCTATTAAAAGGCACTGAACCTATAGCTTCATTTGGTACAAACAATGGGGCGTTTGTGATTGTTCTTAGAAGCTTGTTCTGAAATCGCTGTATGATCTCTATGTTAGAGTGTGATGCTGTTCCCCAAAGCTGAATGCCATAGGGATAAAGGCTCGATTATAGCTTTGTTTTATTTTCCAGGTCAAATTGTGACCAGTAGAACTTTCTTATTGAAAATGTGTTTTTTCCAAGGAAGACGTCTGTCGAAGTTTATACAAAGGTATTTCACATGGTCAGCTTGTATTCTGTTTTCACTTCTGTCTGCACTTGTATTCTGTTTAATGGAGCTTCGATTTATTGGAGCTTATTATTTTCATTGCTACCATCGCAAACACATTGAAATATTATTTTTTTTATTAATAAAATCAAATTCGAATTTTCCAATGAATTATTTTACTTTTGCTGTCGAAGTCACGACAGATACAAAAATCATGGATTTATTCTGGTTTTTATTCGACTATTTTGAATATAATCTGTGCCGAAAGCATTTTGTCACTCGCCTATGGTTTACTCAACTTACGATTGTCAAACTCGAATATATTTGTGTCAAAATTGTTTTAATTTTAGTGAAACGTATTTACAGTATAGCTTTTAGGATTCTCTTAACCAAAAATAAGAAATTTTAGTGATAGTTTAGTTAAGTTCGGTGAACAACAGAATCGGCACCAATATCCAACCCGGATCATATTTAAATGAAAAAACAGATAGTTATAGTTTTCAGATTTCCCATAGTTTCCAAAATTATTTATGATTATCCCTAGCTTTACCTTTATACGAGTAGCAACTAATCTTGAATGACATAACTCTTTCATGTACATAGATGCAGAATGCTCGATTTTTGTAACCGGTATCTCTGTGAAAAGGAAGTAACCAATGAAATACGAACAAAAACTGACTGCATACAAGAATTTATCATGAACCAAGCCTTTAAGAGTTCCTGCCAATTTACTACAGTATTCCTGTAGAAAGAAGTCATGGAAAAACTAAATGACTAGCCCTACGTCCTCTCGTTTCCGGATCTAACGGAATTGCAATTAGTCTGTGGGAGAAAACACCTCAATTCCCTACAAGAATGCTACCTCGCTACTATTCCTATCAACTGTTATCTCCGCACAAAGGAACATACTATAATCAACGACAACGACGCAGCCTTTGAAAATAATGAACATTTCCTACAACGCGGAGGCACCGGGTGATGCATCAACCCAAGTTCATCTTAGTTCAATAAACTTAGAAGGGCTAGCCAGCATACAGAACCAAGTAGTGACAAGCCAGCCGATACACTTTAACCAGCTGCATTCAGATATCATATACCATATGACAATACCCTTCTACATTGCATTATTAAGTGCAGGCGCACTTATCATAGCCATACTCGGCTATCGCAACAAATGGTTTTGTAAACGCTTTTTTGTAAAAGCCCAAAACCAAGGACATATGTACTTTCGAGGAACCTGATAAGAAAGAAGAAGATCGTGCGCCCAGACGACAAGTTCTAGCACTATTTTCTCTCAAAGATCTAAAAAAAAATATTTACATAACCAAATTACAAGATGATTATTAACATTAACTAAATTAGATTAAAACTAAGTTAAGCCTAAAAATAGCCCTCGGGGCATTGTACCGAGGATGCTGGCGGCATTTCCTCGCTGAATTGCAATGCTGATGTGTTGCGCGAGAAAGCCGCCAGCTTTTCAGTCACCAGTTACGTCAACTAGACGTTTCGCGATTTCCGCAAATAACTTATGCGCCCTGGGACCCCACGGACCGAGGGTCTCGACACCAAAGGGCACAAACTTTGTACTCTCTGCCAAGGCATCCATATTTAATAACTTTAACTCCATATTTAATACTTAAAGTTCTAAAATAGTTGATGATCTGCGGGTGGAGATGTTACACGAAAAAAATATCGTAGCCCTGGTATTCCAGGTTTTGAAATTTATTACCGGAAGAATACCGGAATCACCATCAAACCCTAATCTCCACCACATCTGTAATGAACCGCCCTCACCCAAGCTGAAACATGGCTGTCACAGTGTTTGACGCATCTTACGTCCCGGAAAAGCCGGAACAACCCTGTCATTCTACCTGATGGGGTTACAGAGAGTGACACTATAGACTTCCCCTTAAGTTAACATGGTGAGATTGATACAGAATATCTAGTAGGCATTTATAATGTGTTTCGAGTAGCTGATTCAGTTGTACACATTCCTATTATGTGCTTTCACACACCGTCACATCCTATTTAAACAACGGCTCTTTGTTAATTTGACGACAAAATTATGATTTTGTGGAACCAAAAGCATTTTTAAAGTTTAAAATTTATTTTCTGTTGACGCGTTGTCGCTGTACACATAAAAGTATGTCTTCAGTTTCAGTGTGTATTTTTATTACGTGTCAGGTGATAATAAGAGCTTTGTTGACACAATCATAGAGCTTTGAAGAGAACATTCTGGTTAATCAGGGTTTTGGGATGTGCGGATTGACAACCAAGTTGCCTGTCAAATGCTTTCTTTACACAGATGATCAAGTTCTACTCGTATCATCAGCAGAACGCCGGGAGAGGACGCCCTAGGAGGACACAAATAGTGACCTAATTGGTGATGTTCTTCAGAAATGTCAGGTGCATGGTACTCGGCCGGCGTGAGTTTATGACCAGATGTATGAACGTAAATGCAGCTGTTATATGCAGCTGTATATGTTTGTATATATGTTATTTATTTATTTATTTAACAGTTTTTGTACACACATATAAACAGACAAGAAGAAAGGAACAGAAAAATACGTACAAAGGTGATGCTTATTTCTAAAAAATGTTTGTACCAGCATACTTACCTGTGATAGGCAAAGGGATGTAGACAACGTGTGTAAGACTAGAAGAGAACACAAAATACATCAATAAAATAAAAAAAAGTATTCACTAATTTAAATATAAACGTACTTCAAATATCACTATTACATCATCAGCCTATAATTTTCCCACTGCTGGGACACAGGCCTCCTCTCTGTGAGAGGGAGTGGGCCGTAATCCACCACGCGGGCCCAGTGCGGGTTGGTAGATGTCACATGTCTTCGAATTTTTAGTTCTAGGACATGCCGGTTTCCTCACGATGTTTTCCTTCGCCGTTTTGAGAGCAGTGGTGATGAAATAATTTAAACAAAGTAAAAAGCGCCTGTGTGGGTTCAAACCTACGACCTACAACTCGTAAGTCGCAGCCGTTACCACTGGGCCACCACTGTTCTTGTATAAAATAATAAATACATAACTTGCAACTAACTAAATATCAGCTGCGTACATTTACGAGTACAGCAGCTATAACTGTCTCCGGTCATTTAATGAACTCCTCTTTGTCAAAGGAGTCACATACAGTCCGTTGTGCAGGGCTTGCATGGAGGACGACAAAACAGCAGCTCATGTGCTACTAAACTGCCCGGTGGTCGCCACATACAGGGCAAAGTATTGCTGGCCTTCCTTGAGGAGCTAAGGTGGATCGAATATTCGATTTTCCTACCCGTACCTAAAAAAAGTGCATTGGCGAGGAGTTGCGGGCATCAGCCCGTGTCACCTATCACGTAATTATGCAACTATGATGAAGTGGAAAGATAGTGTTCTTTCACGCTTCTTTTAAAAACTGCAACAGTTTGGCAGTCCCTAATGTCTGGTGGAACTGATATCCACAACCGAACCGCGTGTACAATGACGGAGTAGTAGTTGGTTAAGTGGGGAGGATTTAAGGAGATTTCTAAGTTGCAATCTGCGTGAAAAGAGTGAAAAGCGTTCCCGCAGATAGGATGGCATTCTAGGGTTGTGAACGATGTTACATAGCAGACACAATATCCGAGAGTTCCTGCGAAGTCAATTTTGAGCCACTTGAGTATCTTGCGAAAGTTAGAAACGTATCATACTTTTAAAGGTTAAAAAAACAAAAAGAAAACAGATATTTTGCAATCGCTAAAGTTTATTTAAAAGCTCCTCAGCGTAGTCTGGGGCTGTATGAGAGTTTGTGCAAGGGTAATTTTGGTATTCAAGTGCAAGAAGCTCTGGAGACATTTCAACGAATGAATGGAACGTGAACTTTGCGACTAACTTGAGCACATGGGCAGTTCACGAAAGATAATAGAGTCCATGGTCACGGTCATGATTTATTTAGTTCAAGATTGTTATATGAACATCCATGAGTCTTTAAAAAAAATCGGACAAGTACGAGTTGAACTCGCGTGGTGAGGATTCCGTACAATTAATATGTTATCTACCATGTTTTTATCCCAAGAACAAACAATATAGTCGAAAAACATGTTCTCCCATACATTCGAACTGCAAATTTAAGTTTGTACGCACAATATAGATTTACCTTGTCATTTTAACACCATAGACTTCTTATGGGTTTTCTTGTAATCTATTAGTAAATAACTATTTTCTGTATTTTTTTTTTAATTTTAGGTTCAGTAGTTTTGGAGATAAATGGTCAATTTTCACAAGTGTAGGGGTCAACTAGGGCCGATGCCTGCCGGGGTCGCGTGGAAGTTCGAAAGGGTTACCGAGGCCCCTTGAAAATCAGGCAACGGAAGGAATACGGGTGGATTTTAGTCAGTAAGAGTCTGACACACCCTCCTGCTCCACTCAGAGCGGGAGAAATTATTTGATAATTTAACACCCAAAAAAAAAAATTTGTATGTCATACAGGACCCAAAAGTGACCCTCATATTTAAAATTTATTTATTAACGTTAAACGTCCGTATTTGGGTCACAGAAAATCACATGTGTAGCAAACAACTTAATCGGTCCAGTAGATTCGGAGCAAATTGGCTGTGACAGACGGACAGACATACAAACAGACAGACAGACACACGAGTGATTTTATAAGGTGCAACGTTACGATAGGCCGGAGGGCCAGTCGTAAGTCACGTTTAAAATTTAAAAAATAATAACAAAGATTATAAAAAAGGTAAGTATGAGTAAGATTTGTAGTAGCTTGGACGACAGGAAACAGGATCGGCAGGCAGTAGTGGAACAGGATGAAGCAGATGAGGTGGAGGACGATGACGAGGCTGGTATTTCTTGCGTCGTAACGGATAAGGCAGTCGTAGTCGGCATCTCTGTCCCAGGGAGTAAAACTAGGGATAGGATAATATAATTATGGATGGATAGGATAATATAATTAAATTGTAAAAGTATAAGTTAATTCCACTATAAATTAAAATATAAAAATAATGAACCTCATAGAAAGATGTACAAATACAATTGTAACTTATTGAAAAAATGCATTTTGATGTCACGGAATAATAATAATACAAATTACATAAATAAAGCTCAAAATATCATAACATATATAATATATATAATATGATCAGTGAATGTGATTCTGGAACCACATTTATATGTTATCAACCTCTCACTAGAACAAGTAATATTTCCCGATACATTAAAGAGATGAGTACTGAAACCATTATTTAAAAAGGGGACAAAACTCAAATTTGTAAAAAAACTGACACAGATATTAAGCATGCATGTCTCTCGAAAAATACTATGGACAACAACCATTATGTAATTCTCGACTCTATTGCAAATAACTTTAACAGTTTTTTCATTAACACTGTTACCAGGAATAGCCCAGACAGTATAGAACATTCTAGTTTAAATCATTTGGAAAATATTGAATCCATTGGTAATTCTATATTTCTGTGCCCGTTGGAAGGTAGTAATTTAAAAAACAGTCATTTTATCTTAATGATTTTAAAGCGAATGGCTGTGATGAAATTTGTACTGACATTTTAAAATGATCAGTGAATGTGATTCTGGAACCACATTTATATGTTATCAACCTCTCACTAGAACAAGTAATATTTCCCGATACATTAAAGAGATCAGTACTGAAACCATTATTTAAAAAGGGGACAAAACTCAAATGGACAATAATAATTATAGGCCCGATACACTAATACCTATACTTTCCAAAATATTTGAAAAAGTACTTCATAATAAATTATCTAACTTCATTGAAAAACACCAAATATAAATAGTGAACAAAATAGTTTTCACAAGTTTGATCATGTCAGTCACGACCTCTTATTAGAAAAAGTTTTCAGAAACGGAGTCAGAGGCTGTACGATTGGCTGGAGGCATCTATCTGATCGAGTACAGGCGATGGAAATGTCAAGCTATAATGATCAATTCAAAACGAGAGAGTTATTTCAGTCTTCTTTTTTGTTAAATAGTTATGGCGTGCCATAAGGCAGTATTTTAGGTCCACCGTTGTTCTTGTTCTACATAAACGACTTTCCAAATATGTTGAATGAAAAATGTGTACTGTTTGTGGACGATATTACTATTATATTAAAAGGCAACGATACGACCTACGAACAGGAAATAAACACGGCCCTTCAAACGTCTATAGAGTGACTTGAAGCTAATAATTTTAAGGTCAATATTAGTAAAACAAAATTTAAATTTCATACATACCGAGCAAAACCATTGAACCTAAATGTAGCATATAAAGGGGTCGCCCCGACAGATACTGATTTAGATAAAGTTCATCGGATATCTTTGGATTTGATTTGTTCCTTCCGTTGCCTGTGTTGCCAGGGGCCTCGGTAACCCTTTAGTACCTTCCCGCGACCCCAGCAAGCATCGCCATGAAATCCCGCCGGAGCTCCGTCCGCTGTGCCGCGATTTCTCGCAGCAGCGGAGGTACGCCCCGGCATTTCGCCTCCTCGCGCCACTCCCATACGTGCACGAGGACTTTTGCCTCCAGATCCCATGGCGAAATTTTTCCCCTGGGAAAACCATGCAAATGACGTTTGCGGTAGAATTATTAGTTTTGACAAAACTATTAAAAATTAAATAAAATGGAGGACTGCATACCACGGCTAAATATCCTCCATTTTGCAGTATGATATAGTTCTTTCGGGTCGCTGTGTGGAAATTGACCAAGCATTTGTGATGAAAAAAAAGTGTTTAAGGGCTTCAATTGGGCAGAAACAAATAGAGTCTTGTCGCCCTTTCATTAGAAAACATAAGATACTTAATTTCTTATTTTCTTTTTTTTATCTTAGAATCATGTATATTTATTTTCAAGCATATGAATCTTTTTCAACAAGCGACAAGCTACTATGCCCCTTGATCTTATAATACTAACAAGTTATATCAACCCAAGACGTCACGTGCAATAAAAACTCTTTCAGTTTTTTTTTTTTATTTAAGCGTAATTTAATAAAACTGCTCATTGATGGTTAAGATTAAGGTTAGGCCGAGGTGAACCGTACCAACATTTTGCCAGTTATATTGAAGTCACATGTAAACGGGGGCGATTCTATTGATATCAGCCGGGCACAAATCCAGATTCCAGGCTGTTACTCCAAAAATTCCAAATTGATAACCTAATAACACTTTGCCTAATGAAACCCGGACCTTAAGCTCAGCAGTAGCGCTTACAATCACTAGATTCACGAGGCAATATCATTTAAAAACTGAAACTGAAATAATGAAAATGCTGAACAAATTGTAATTTATAACATGTTAAAAAGTTTGTATTTCAAAATAAAATCTTTTTTTTTTCTTTGGACTAAGAGCCATATTTCAACAAAAATCAAGAGGGAATTCTAGCCTTATAAATAAAGTTGTTTGATGCCGCGACAAACTGTAAGCTCGTCTGATCCCTGCAAACTCCTTAACTCCGGGTGCCACGTAATTAAATGATTACCCGCCTGTACCGGCTTTAGGAGTTTATTGCCTCGCTTTCTCTGACTGTACTTTTTTTGCTAACTCTTTGTTTTGTGCAGTTAAGAGATTAATTTAAGTAATTATTTTCCTTTTATTAGAATACAAGATATTGTCAGAATTAACGGCATGTCCTAATAAAACATAAAAAGAAGATGGCCAGCATAGTAGTTTCCTTACATTTTCATTATTTGACACACTAGTACTTACAATAAAACCGAGTAGATTATGTTTATCGGCTTAGTTATACTTGCTTTCAGCATGAAACTAATTTAAAATTATTTTCACACAATCGTGTTCTTATCTTTAAACGCGAGCTCTGATAAAAACTTCTTTGTATAGACAAGAAAATCTAGAGCAAAATTGATGACAGAAACAATTCATTAAAGTCAGCCAGTAAGTACCTACACTATTTTTTTTTTCAATCTGTATTGTTCCACTGTTGGCCAGAGGTCTCCGCCACAGTTTTCCACCCTTCCCTGTCTGTTGCCTTCTCCGGCCGATCCCCCATAAACGCTTCTAAGTCATCACGCCAGTGTTTCCTAGGTCTCCCACGGCGTAAATATACATATACATGTACTAGTATACATGTAGTATGTTTAAAATAAGAATCATGTTTGTTTTTTTGTTCTGTTTGTGAAAGTTTAGTAGATATATAGTTTAGTGGATTAGTTTATAATTTTGTAGCTTTTGCATACGTAGGTATTGGTAAAATATGTCTGAACCTATTCCCTATATCACCATGGACTGCACCCCTATTCGCAAAATAAAATATATTTTATTTTTATCTTTAGGTATCAAAAAATATGTTCGTACTGTGTTCCATAAAAAACAGCCACCTTCCCAAACCGATTTAATAGGAAACACATAAAATACAAACAAAATAAGGGACCTTCGTAATCTTAATACGAAATATTAATCTTCCTTTATTGCATAGTCCGGAGTAGACATAAAAATATATTTCTTAGCCGTTCGTTGTAGGGGAAATTCGGTTCAGTGAACAAGAAAGAATATTAGAATACTCACATTGTAAAGCTGGGACGAATTGAAACACAACGCTTAGATATTATGTTTTTCTTCTTTTCTTTATTTTCAGATACTGTTTTTTCTTGTACCGAAATACTTTGTTCGTGAATATTTTTTGTTTCTAGAATATGACATCAGGTACGTTCACATGGGGTAAAGTGAAAAATGTATTCACTCTTCATTACTTTTCTGTTATACAATAGTTTTTGTAGTAACGAAACGGCCAAGTCAGGTATTTTGACTAAGGTGTAGAGTTTGTGAAGTTAGGGTTTGTAGAGTTAGGGCGTGTAGAAGCTTAGCTCTACATGAGATTTGATAACTTTTTAACAGTGCGATCCATGTGGTCTCGTCTTGGCAACATTTTACATGAAAATTATTTTTTTGTGGGATTTCACTTCTTTTTGTGGCCAAGCCACGTATTTTGACTAAGGTGTAGAGTTTGTGAAGTTAGGGCTTGTAGAGTTAGGGTGTGTAGAAGCTTAGCTCTACATGAGATTAGATAACTTTTTGACAGTGAGATCCATGTGGTCTCGTCTTGGCAACACTTTACATGGAAATTATTTTTTTGTGGGATTTCACTTCTTTTTGTACGAGTACGTTGCTTATGACAATATTTTTTTTTATTTTGTTTCTTTTTATTTTTGGGTTTATATTACTATGTGATGAGACTGCGGGCTTGGAGGATGCCAAGAATGCTTTTAAAATTGCTTGCTCGGGTAAAGAATTTCCAGACCACCCAAAATCTCAAAGGAGCTGGGCCGATATTTATTGCGATTTAACATACAAATCGATTCTGAGCCGCAGTTCAGGCCCAGATTGCGCAAGAATTTTGGCGGTTGGAGCCAGAGAGGCCAGTCATTGGCTATGTAGCCAATGACTGGCCTCTCTGGCTCCAACCGCCAAAATTCTATTCGCCCATCCTTCTCCATATACCGGTACCTTCCTGGATTCGACCTCGCTTCGTCTGGCGACTGGTCTGCGGCTTGGGGTCACAGTATGCACTCCACATATATATGCCCTTGTCGCACGGACGTGGACCGCCGGGTCCATGGCCTGGTCACCACGGACTTTATTGTCAAAAAAGTGCAGGCCTCTTCTCAAGACATCCGACACTTAATGACATGATCTGCCGGTCTCTTGCCAGCATCTATGTGCCTGCTCATCTTGAGCCGATTGGCATTGTCAGAGATGATAGCAAAAGACCTGATGGTGTGTCTTTGGTGCCGTGGAGTTTGGGACGGATGCTTGTGTGGCACGCTACCTGTGCAGACACACTGGTACCGTCCCACCTCCAACGGATTACTTCTAAAGCGGGTGCAGCGGCAGAAAATGCCGAAAATCTGAAACTTTTTAAATATAGCGGCCTTGGCAGAGAGTACAACTTTGTGCCATTTGGCGTCGAGACCCTCGGTCCGTGGGGTCCCAGTGCGCATAAGTTATTTGCGGAAATCGTGAAATGTCTAGTTGATTTAACTGGTGACCGAAAAGCTGGCGGCTTTCTCGCGCAACGCATCAGCATTGAAATTCAGCGAGGAAATGCCGCCAGCATCCTTGGTACAATGCCTCGGTCACCTTTTTTAGGTTTAACTTAGTTTTAATTTCATTTAGTTAATGTTAATAATCATCTTGTAATTTGGTTATGTAAATAAACGATATTAAAAAAAAAAATAAGTCAGTCGTGGAAAAATACCTATTGAAGCAAGTTGCATAATAAAATTTTGGTACATATTAATAAAATCAATTTTTAAATTTTACAAGTTGGTATAGCAAGTACTATATACTGCGAGAAAAACGCCGGTGTACGCGTGTTTTCTCGACTTGTCGAAAGCGTTTGATCTTGTCGTCTAAGATTTGCTATGGGACAAGTTGAGGAGCGCGGGTGTGCCGGCGGGGTATATGGCTATATACCCCGCCGGCACACCCGCGCTCCTCAACTCGCTTCTCTTCGCTTCGCTTTCTTTCGCTTCTCAGATTCTGGTATGCTCATCAGACAAGCCGAGTGAGACGGGTCCGTACAATGTCGGATGAGTACAGGATGGAATGCGGTGTAAGGCAAGGGGGGTTAAGCTCGCCTTTGTTATTTAATGTGTATATGGACCAGCTTATCGAAGGACTGAGCAGCGCACGTGTCGGCTGCCACATCGGTGGCACCTGTGTTAATAACATTAGCTACGCGGATGACATGGTGCTGCTCAGTCCATCGATAAGTGGGTTGAAAGAGTTACTGTCAACCTGCGAGAGGTATGCGGAGGTGCACGGCCTTAAATACAACTCAAAAAAGAGTGAGCTCTTGGTGTTCAGAGCACCTAAACAACGGCCTCGCCGTGTACCTTTGGTATATCTCAACGGCACAGTACTCAAAGTAGTCAATAGTTTTAAGTACCTGGGCCACGTTGTCACCGGTGACCTACGGGATGATGACGACATAGAGCGCGAACGTAGGGCGTTGGCGGTGAGGGGCAGTATGCTTGCTCGCAGGTTCGCTCGATGCACAGTAGACGTTAAAGTGAGTTTATTTAAGGCGTTCTGCCAGTCTTTTTACTCGAGCGGTCTGTGGGTGTCACACACGAGCCGAGCCCACTCCTGCGTGTGCAATACAACAACGCCTTCAGGATGCTATTGCGGGTGCCGTGGCGTCGAGCATGTTTGCGGAAGCACACACGGATGGCTTTCATGCCATTATGCGTAAGAAAGCAGCATCTTTACTGCAACGTTTACGTAACAGTCGGAATGGCATCCTGAAAATGATTGTTGCGAGACCAGACTGCCTCATCCAAAGGCACCTGGTGGAGGTGGCTTTGGGTTTAGCACAGTAAAGCAACTCAGAGCTATCTACTAACATTACTTACATAGTAGATAAGCACTAATTGTTACTAACTTATTACTAACAATCTATGGACTGATGTCTGAATTAAATAATTTTTATTTTTTTTTATTTTATGGCTCCATATATCCTGTCACTTATTGAATTCTGCAGTGCTGTTACGAATGGTGACATTTTTCGTCTAAAGGCACGTATTCCGTGGCACAGTTCTTCACCCTTCTCTCCACGTAAACGTTAGTCTTTTTTCTGGTTTTCAGCTTTCTTATTTGTCGTAGATGTAAAACCAGTTGAAGAGGCCTCTTTTGGCTTTTACTATTGGGATATTAGAATACTCATCGGGCACTTCTTTTTATACCGTCACACTCGCGTGTTGTAGTTATCAACATGTATGATAGACTTTATATTCTAGCATACATGTTGTTTTTTTTTTTAAATCTATGACTATTTATACCAGGGCGACTTTGGTTTATCTTTATTAGACGTCTTGTTTACTTAATTAGTGGACGCGGATCTTTGCCGATTTCAATCGTTTCACGGCGGAACCAAATACGTAACTAAAATTTATCATCTGACCTTTCAATAGTTTTTTCGTAAATCGTTTTTCATGACGATTTCCGATCTATTCCGCGACTAATCCAATCATATTTTTCACTGCAGTGTTTTATATTTCTTTTGATACGATGCTTTTTATGTAATTCTTAATACGTGTGAAAATGGTGAAGCAGCATTTTTATTTCACTACAATACGCATTCATTATGTAAAGAAAAGGCCGTTTTCCCATGTACATACGGCTACACATCAAGCTACACATTTCCAGTTTACGCTGATCTCGCACTGTACGGAAATCCTATACAATGCGAGATCAGCTTATACTGGAAATGTATAACTTGATGTGTAGCCGTGTGTACAAATTTAGAAAGTACCTACATTTTAACATAACATTGAAAATGTTATACTTACTTATTGGTAAATTCTCTTTCTTCAAAATAGGTATGCAAAAGTTCTCAGTTTTGGCAACAAGTAAATCTCTTCCTATTGAATTCACCACGCCTAGCGCCTGTAATACGTAAGTAACAATCTTCGTTCGTTCGTGAAAACAAAACGGAATTGATAAAAACAGAAAAAAAAGAATCTTCCGTTGCTATACGAAAATCCCATCTATTATAATATCTCATTCCCATTGCACGATCTAATTTCCTATTCATCGAACGCCATATTTCTGGCACCCTACTATAAAACTAAATTAAATTTTCATTCAGGTTACACTTTGTCTTCATCGACATAAAAGATGTTTTCGGTTGTCTCCTGTCGCTATTAAGTTTGTAATCTCTTAAGAAATTCGATACAAAGTCTCCAAGATGTATTTTTCCCTCGGTTTTGAGGAAAACCTGCGCGCTTTCGTAAGCCAATACGAAATATTGGATTAAGATAAAAAACATGATTTACAGTCGATTACGTAATGATATTTTTTTGCAAAAGGATTGTGTTTGTTTCAATTTAAAAATATTGACAGGTATGGGTAGCTATATTCTGAATTGATTCGATATTTTGTCCTTATTATAAACTCATTTCATCCATCACTCTCCTGTCCTTAATCCCAATTTATTTGTGGTAGACGCTATTTTTTTTTTCTTCCATACTTCTCTTATTTGTTGTCATCTCAATAGTCACTCCCTTTCTAGCCATATCATCTTTCACACAGTCCATCCATCCACATTCATACTCAGAACTTTCTTGGCGACATTTCCCTCAATATAAACTCATTTTATTGTTAGGTATAATTATAAGTCTTAACTTTGTTATAGGTATTAACAATATTTTAAATTACACACACACACACACACACACACCCACACACACTCTCTCGCACGTGCATTTACACACACAAACACACAGTTCTTGTATTGGACTTTTATTAGTTTATCAATTTGTTCAAAATTGTTTGTTATTAATTATGTAACAGTCTAAGAAATATTTTCAGGAAATTGAGCGCTGATTGTCCTTAATACAGGCTACTAAGTAACTTAGCTAGGACATCAGATCATAAAATGTATTGTTACCTACTCATCTCAGATGTAAACTATTCCTAAGTTGTCATCTCATGTTGTCATCACTTTGTAACAGACTGTACCTATTTTTATGAAATAAATTATTATTATTATTATAGTTCATATTTTAAGACGATCCATCAAAAACAAAATAGGATCAAAAAACAAACATAACACATCAAAATGAACAGAACATCGAAAAAAATCAAAAACAAAGTGGCCACGTGACTCACTCATAATCCAACAAGTCAAACGCAGGAAATGAACTAGCAAACATGTTTAATTAACACGTACCTATGTGTAATTGCGACCACAATTTGCCACGAGCCGTTGCGACTTCTAATTCATTAGGTTCGACCACGCGAGAAATTCGAAGGCAGACTTAGATGTCGCGGGAGTATTCCGGTACTTCGTGGAAAATGTAAAGGAAACCGTTAAGGAAGGCAATGATTTATGGTTAAATTGGTATTTTTGAGATCGCGGGTATTTGCTAGAATTGTTGTGGTGACGCTTATGGGCTAAGTTCGGATTGTGGTGAAGGAATGATACTCGTAGTGATGAAAGGAACTGAAAGTTGCAAAACAGAGGGCAATACCGGAGATACTGATGATGATACGAAAATCATCATAACACTGGATGATGACAGGATGATTTGTAAGGTTACTTAACTTGTTACTGTCACAAAAAATAATCAAATTAGAAATTGCTTCAAAATAAACTTTCTCAGTATGATATTAATAAAACATTACTTTCACCAGTCCGAGCCGCATTTGCCTTTATGAAGCATTGTCTACTTTAGAACAGTCAAAGGTAGAATTGAAGAAAAAACACAATTACTGACTTCGGAACGATATCGCATTTTCCTATCAAAATAAGGCGAACAGCGAGTGCAGTGTGAAATGCGGCAATTACCTCAAGAGGTCGTGTCACACTTCCCGGTAACTCTTGAGCTAGTCATGAGAAAAGTTTGCTTGTTTGATGATTGTCGATATTTTTTGGTGTTTTTGAGTAATTTGAGGACAATTACGGGCTAACAGGCTGTATTGAGCTCTGTAGCTCAAAACAGTTTACTGTGAATAAAATTTCTTCCCTGATTTTCAGTCATACCAAATGTGCAAATACATGCTGTTCCCGTTATAGTAAGTGCCAAACCTATACTAGATAAGAAGAATAATTTGTTTATTAAAAAAAACAAATACAGGGACATACTCGTATTACATAATATTATTTGTTAGTTACACAAAGCTGCTATCAAGATTCAGAGAGACACAAATAAATATCCTAACAATAAACAGTATCATCGATATCTCTACGTACATCACTAAATTGTTCAGAGAGTGTCGGACACCGATGTCGGAACAAGTCTCACGCTTCTCAAACAGCGCTGTGATTTAACGCTCGAGTATTCCGACATTAGTAGGACGTCGAATACGAAGTCAATATCTGACTTAGGTAAGGTATGTGTAATATCTATACAACGCAGGAAGTAACTGAAGACAAATATGTTTGAAATTAAGAGAACAGTTAAAATAATATATCTGTTTTTATAAATAAAAAGGAATCGAAAACATGTGACATCTACCAACCCGCACTGGGCCCGCGTAGTAGCCCACTCCCTCTCACAGAGAGGAGACCTATGTCCCAGCAGTGGGCACATTATAGGTTGATTATGTTGTTGTTGTTATCTATAAATAAAAAGAAAAGTCCTGACTGACTAACTCATCAACGCTCAGCCCAAACCCTTGGACCTAGAAAGCTGAAATTTTGCACAGAGGTTTCCTATACAGGTTGAAATTGAAAACTTGCGACAAACTGAAATGGGACATAGTATACATCATTATTAACAACTTTTACTAAGGGACCAAAGCTGTAATCCCAAAAAAAAAATCTGCTTTTCCTACATTTTGATGAGGTATTGCGAACATAAATGTAGGGGACAGCAGTTTTTTTTTTTTGGGATTGTAGCTTTGGTCCCTTAGTAAAAGTTGTTCATAATGATGAGTACAATCTCCCATTTCGATTTGTCGCATGTTTTCAATGTCACCCTGTATAATGTAGACAAGGAATAAGGATTTTTAGAAATTAATCGCTTAAGGGGGTAAAATATGGGATGAAAACTTGTATGGGAAACTCGTTAGTTTTGTAGTTTAAATCATGAAAATTGGTATTTGGCCTTTTGGTTGTTAATTAATAATCACATGTACCGGCGTTTTCTTTAAATCGATCTTAGAGGGGACTGCTTCTCGCACGACCAGTTTTACGTGGCCTGCTCAAGAGTGAGCTCATCTAGCAGCCTGGTTCTGTTAGCACCTTGGAGGTTCTGCCCTCAGGTGCTAACAGAACCAAGCTGCTACATGAGCTCACTCTTAATATAGTATTCTTTATATAGTACATTAGAGGTTTTGCCCTCATGTATTATATAAAGAGTACTTTAAGTATAAACTGAAAATATAAATAGTCTTAACCCTCTTAAATAACAATGTAAGTAATTATATCCTTAGTTACCAGATTTTACAATAGGTGGCGTGGCAGTCGATCAAAAAAGAGTGAAAATGTAAACGAATTGACACATAGGGTTTTTTAATCCCGGTAGTACGTTCCCGTGGGATTTTTTCCGACATCCACGTGGGAAGCCGCAGGCAAAAGCTAGTTAATTATATAAAGATTTATGTACTTATATGGGGTTTTTTTACTAAATGTATTTCTTTTCACGAGCATGCTGCACTAGCGTTGTGGCTCTGTCTCGGATAATGTTGCAGCATTATGCTGAGCGCTGGCCGTTTTATTTTATTTTACAGTTTTAGAAAAACTTACAGCTAATTATTTTTGCATGATTGAGAGTTAGAAAAATAAGGCCAATTAAAAGTTTTCACAGATAAAAGAGAGCATAAACAAAAGAAAAAATAGTTGAGAAGGTAGACAGTGTTTTAAGTACGAACAGTTTTATAAGTAACAATGTGATTCAAGCAGCGTAAATTGTAATCAATGTTTACGTTATCAAAAATAAATTACAAAGATTCCTTTCAATTTCGAAATGCTAGTACTGAAAACATCGATATCGACGCGCCAGCAGACCGCATTATACGTATGACTCGCTCTGATTAAGTATGAATTTCGTCTGTAATTCGTCCCTACCCTAGTTTGCATGGATGTGAGGCATATTTACACCAATATTTTATTATTTACTTCTTTATTTTTTATCTTATTTTATTCTATTATATATTCTTTATTTGATATATCTTTATTTTAATATTTTTTAAATATTATTTTTAATTATTTTAATATTTTATATATCTTTGTTTATTTTAATATATCTTTATTTTATTCTGTATGCGTCACGTTTACTGCAAATAAATATACTTTCCTCCTTGCTTTCTTGACATAAAGATTATGGAAAATGTGATAACGCCGCTTAATAAAGACTTCAATAATCAGCCTAAAATGTTCCCACTGCTGGGACACAGGCCTCCTATCTGTGAGAGGGAGTGGGCCGTAATCCACCACGCGGGCCCAGTGAGGAGTAAATGTCACATGTCTTCGAATTTTTAGTTCTAGGACATGTCAGATTCCTCACGATGTTTTCCTTTACCGGTTTGATAGCAGTGGTGATGAAATTATTAAAGCACCTGCCTGTGTTCGCCTGTACCCAAGACCAACAAATCGTAATTCGGGGCTGTTACCAATACGCCACCACTGCTCTCAATTTTGACTTAGGAGACCTAAGTCCCCTAAATCAATATTGAGCCAATCATTAGAACACTGCCTGAACAATCAGGGATTACTTTGTACATCGATATTCTTTTGTTTATTGAGTACTTTGCTTATTTTTAACTAAAGCTACCATTTTCCAGAGAGCGGTTCCGCTATATTATACTGACATTTTCACTAGTGTTTGACATTAAGATGTCTAAAAACGCTCTGTATTATGACAGCCATTATTGTGTAAGCGTAACAATAAAACACTGTAATTTACATTATATGTATTATTTAAGCCGTAGGAAAGTTCGCCTGTAACGTGTAGAGGCTAATTATTTTAATAAGCTGTACCATTCCTAGATATTTACTAACTAGTACTTGAGCAGCCATTCATTTATATCAGTTTATTTCATCGTTCCCGTCTCTCATAAAGTATCCTACACAATTTCTAACGTTTCTCTCATCTTGCTTCTAATGAACAAGAACCATTATAGTTCCGTTCATATACGATAATACAATACGTTTTCTGCCGTTCTTTGTACCATTTTGTCGGATTTAGATTATTTATTTCTGATCAGTTACCTATTTCACTGATGTATATTTTTATTCTCATTAAAATCACAGAAAATACAACAAATAAGCCGCTCTTCTGGTAGTGCATAAGAGGAAACGCGGTCACGTGTTCGTTGGCGTTCATTCTATTCTAACTTATTCCTTTGTTTTCTCTTTGGTTAATGATACTAGTCAAAATAGGCGTTATTATTTTAATTAAAAAAAACATTATTATTATAATTACGCCAAAAAACAAAACATAGGGACATGGTAGTGGTAGATTATATACATTCATCGTCTGCCTAGCCTTTTCCCAACTACATTGGGGTCAGCTTCCGGTCTAAATGGATGCAGCTGAATACCTGTATTTTACATGGAGCGACTGCCTATCTGACCTCCAAAACCCAGTAACTACAATACCCCTTGGTAAGACTGGTAGTCAGACTTTCGGGCTTCTGATGACCCGTAACGACTGTCAAAGATCTACGAATGACAAACGGAACCAACGGCTTAACGTGCTTTCCGAAACACGGAGGAGTCTCGGTATGTAAAGATGGTCACCCATCCACGGACCAACCCCGGCAAGCAAAGCTTCACCTGATGGATCGACCCCTGCGGCTGTTATTACTAGATTATATACATTATATCGTAAAAAAAATACTAGTATCATTAACCTGGGAAAACACAGAGGAGTACGTTAGTATGGAATACGCCAAGGATCACGTGACCGGGTTTCCTCGTATGTAAATTAATTATTATTATATATTATCAATTATTATGTCCACCGACCCGCATTGGGCCCGCGTGGTGGATTATGGCCCATACTCCCTCTTACAGAGAGGAGGCCTGTGTCCCAGCAGTGAGGCTGATCTTTATTCTAAATCTTTACTAAAACTAAAAAGGCAAACAAATGTCAATCAGTAGATTTTTGTTGAAAATTTAGGAAAGTTTAAAACAAGTTAATAGTTATTTAGAATACTGTAAAAAGGCAGATAATAAAAAGGCACAAAGGTTCCAACTTCTTCTTGAATTAAAGAGTGAATCCGCATGCATTTCTAGTGAGTGGCATCACACGAATCTAATCGTTAATTGAAAAGTCTTCTGGCTAATAAACCCCGTGACCCCAGTGAATTCCTATTAAAAACATAAGTACCGTCGCTTCTACTTAAAACGAGACAAAACAATCGTAATTTTCACTATTCTATCGCTTGTCTTATGATTCAATCAACTTAGATTTTACTGTCTTTAAAGTATTAAAGACAGTAAAATCTACTCCTACTACTACTCAATTTAGAAACTTTCTAAATTGAATAGTATGTGGATACATAACGTTGGAAAGTAATTTATCATCTGCCTATGCTTTTCCCAACTATATACTTCGTTCGGGTCGGTTTTCAGTCTGACTAGATGCAGCTGAATACCAGTATTTACATGGAGCGCCTGCCTATCTGACCTCCACAACCCAGTTACTGGGTTACTATACTCCTTGGTAAGACTAGTTTTTAGACATTCGGGCTTCTGACGACCCGTAACGACTGTCAAAGATCTATGAAGCAAATCAAACTAAATAAAAAAAATAACAATTGTTTATTGTTTCTCAAATTATTACATCAAACTAAATGAAAATTGAGGCAGCCCCAGTAAGTAATTAACAATACTTGTGTTGGGGCTGTCTCGCATCTTCCCATTAAATACTTCATTCACTTGTAACAATGTTGAGACTGAACATAGTGCAAAATTAAAACAAAATGAAAATCAATTTAAATTAAAAATATAAAAAAAGAAAAAACAATTATTTATTAGAGGAAGCAGCTTAAAGAGGTTCTGTGTTTCCCACAATATTTGTGTATTTGATGTTTGTGGAAGTGTATGTCTGGGTATGTGGGAGTGTGTGTTTAATGTGGGTGTATTGTGTAGTGTTTTGGGTGTGTGTAAGTTCTCGTATATGGTTTTAGCCAACTCTGACTAAGATGTGCTCAGTTTCCTCATACATTAGTGTCTTTAGCCAATCTGTGATAAGTTTTTGCATACGTGCAGGATTTTAGGGCAGATTTCTAGTTTAGCAAATCAAAATATTTTATTTCACATAAACCTACATGGACACTTATGAAACGTCAGAAGCTAGGTGCACGGTTCCAATTGGTCTGTTCCTATGGCGAAGAGCCGGTAAGAAACTCCACGGTTACTCTTTTAAAAATAATTGGCTTTTATAATGTTTTCAAATCACAGTGTTAATATAATAGAATGACAGTCGGGACCACGGATATCGAGTCGGGACCAACGGCTTAACATGGTTTCCGAGGCATGGTAGGGTATTGGTATGTAAAGATGGTAACCCATCTCAAAAAAAAAAAAAAAACTCAAAGCATTTATTTCAAATAAACTAATTACAGGCACTTGAATTGTCAAGGGTTCGGTCAGTCAGTCAGAAAGATGAAGCTAGTTGCCCATTCCAAAGCGTAGTAGGTACCTATGGAGAAGAACGGGCAAGAAACTCCACGGACACTCTTTTAAATCAACGTATTATGGTTACAAAATATTGTTTACATCATTCATTTTGAAATTATACATGTGAGAACTATGCAAAACGTAAAATCGTCCGTAATAAAAAGATTACAACAAAAACAAAAGCAATTCAAAAATTAAAGTTAAAATAAGCCGTGGCAGCTAAGAGATGACCAGTCTCTACTGACGGCGCCCGTTCACGAACATGACGCGTGGCATCCACGGATCAACCGCGGCAAGCGTAGCTTAACCTGATCGATCGATCCGTGCGCCTGTTATTACTTAGCCACAAGCCACTGGAAAGCGTAGCGTTGGACAGTAATTGATAGATATTATTCTTAATTGTACACTGAAAAGACAACAGGACATAGGACCTAAAGTTTCTAGTCCTGATTGTACAAATGTGGGCTGAATGTAGGCTCCCAATGACTGTACAAGAAATTAATTCCCGATTGCAGATTGTTGTTTAATTATAACAATTTGTAAGCATTATATTAAACGTGAAGCGAAAACTTTTTACCCCTTCTTACGAAAATTACGCAGACAGAGGAGTATAATTTGGCACACTTAAAGTTTATATGGATGACGAGTGCAGAAAGCTAATATGTTCATATAATATGCATTAGAAATAAATTAAATTAATAAAAAAAAAACATTAATCGCACACACATAGTACCAGGGCCTCGTGTTAATGATAGATAGGTAACAGAAGTGACAGCTTGAGCATGGAATTAGTAAGTACTATATAGATTGTAAGTACAGTGGGTCGAATTTCGACCAGTGGGCGACCAGTACTTCATTTAAAATGCACAAAGAAGGACATTCCTCTCATTTAATGGCTTAGACATACTAGATAGGGGCACGCCACAATTGCGCCGATAAGTCCCCTCTTTGAGGAGTGGCTAGAGAGGCGCTACAGCATCCTCACCTTCCGCCTGACGCAGGTCCTCACCGGACACGGCAGCTTTGGGAGGTTCCTGTGTCGGATAAGGCGGGGCGCCCTCCAGGCGATACGCACAGTGGTGACACCACTGTGTGGATCGCCTGGAGGGCACGGTGGAGCATAAGGTGGAGGTCTGCCCGGCTTGGGCAGAGCACCGCCGTGTCCTGTGGAGGCGATCGGCAGCAGAGATCTCCCGCGTCCAGCCCTGGTTCAGGCTATGGTACGGAGCAAGAGGGCATGGGCAGCCGTCACCTCCTTCTGCAAAGCAGTAATGCTTGCGAAGGAGGAGGCGGGACGGTTGACGGAAAGGCAAATTTCGCGCCCTCTCGCTCCTAGCCGCCGCAGGAGACGCCCTAGGCGTTGGGAATCCCGGGCGGATTTCCAGCTACCGTAGGCGCGGGCTTGCGGATGCTGAGCAATGGGTAGCTCGCCGTTCGGTAAGGACCAGGCCCGGGTCGACGGCGCGTTGTGTTCCACGCGCGCCTCAAAGAGATGTCAGCACAAGTGTAGGGGTCCACTAGGGCCGATGCCTGCCGGGGTTGCGTGGAAGTTCAAAAGGTTACCGAGGCCCCTGGCAACACAGCCAATGGAAGGAATACGGGTGGGTCAGTAAGAGTCTGACACCCTCCCGCTCCGCCCAGAGCGGGAGAAGTTATTTGATAATTTCCCACCCAAAAAAAAAAAAAGACTGACTAGATGTCCTTTAGAGTCGGGATCAATCAACATCATTTACCATCACATCTTAATATAACGAATCGTTTCATCAATTTAGGTGAATATGAAACTGACCATAAACACTTACTACAATGTAGTCCACGGTCACCCATATTAACAAAAAAGCCAACGACTAAAGATCTCATACAAAGTATAACAAACCAAAATAAACTAGAGCATTTAGGTACTGATAACATCGACTTAGATAATAATCAAGTCCGAGCTCCCATCCCAAACTTTCCTTCGTGACCATCATTCAAAAACGATCAAAATATTTGAATGGCGCAACCCGCTCCAAAGTTCAATGATAAGCATCTGAACACTTGATAAACACCCCATAAATAAGATTAGGCTGCTCACAAAGAATGCTGTCCCACGCTTTCAAGATAATGAAATTGATAGCAAAGCACATTGTGGTGAGATAACAGCCTAATTGGGTTATTTGTATTAGGAGATTAGGATTTCTTAAGTGTCGGTATAATACCTCCTACAGCGATGGGAAAGTGAAAAGCTCTTTGTTTTAGTGTCGTGATAGATATTAAAAATATTTAGAAATGTATTTTCTAAACATTAGTAAAATTGCAGCATTAGCTCAAATGCTGCAGTTTACATTTCTAAATATTTTTTCTAAGGCATTTGTCATTCTGTACAAGTGTCCAAGTGTCCTGTTATGAATTCGGAAATGAATCAGTTGACAAGTTTAAAAAATAAAGGAATATGTTATACCTATGATCCATTCATTAGCAAAAAATTTTGTCAGAAGATTAAACGCTAATTTCTCAATTTCAACATAATTTGTTTTGGGTTAGTTTGTGGTCTTAATTTTGTTTATATGTATTTATCTCTGTAGTAGTATATATTTTTGATTTCCGAGTTATTACCTGCCATGTTTTGTCTCTGCATCACCCTAAGGCTGACTCGTACGAAATGCCTTAGGCATTAAGTCCGCCTTTGTACAGTATTTTTTTTAATAAATTATAAAATATCAAGCAGAAAGACTAGTCTTGGAAATTACAGCTTGCATTCAAAATAGAACATGACAACTCTTCAGTTGCAAATATCACTGTCTCACCTATATACAAGTAGCCGTTTGTCGCACACTTTCACGACGCCATTTAAAATCACAAGCCACTCGTTAAGGAGTATCAGGCACGAAACCCCGAGGCCAGTGTCACTACAAAATAGTATTTATCGTGATTGATACGGCTTGTCTCCCTACTCGCCACATGCTAATTTATGCTAAAGTTACACAAGAATATGATGTAACGAAACACTGGATTTTAGGCTATACGACTTAAGGAATAGAGTTCAAGAAGGTAGCAAAAATCAGCTAATTTGTGTTTAAGTTACTACCAATTAGTAAAAAGACGTCAATCAAAGTAATTTGAACGCTATTCTGTGTGATAAAGGTCGGAGGTGACCGTAAGGCGTAGTTTGGTTTAACAGTAATCAAATGTCACCTGACCGTTTAATGTAAGCGTTAACTATGTAAAAGCTTTTTTTTTAATTTTCAATGTTTTGTTTGTTTTTTTAATTGCCGGTCTGTTTGTCGACATTGTTAATGAACATGATGAATATGAAAACAGTAAGGAAACATTATTTATTCGTGTTTATTTTTTGCTACTGACTTACAATGCTGATGTTTAATATAAAGACGGAAGAAGTATTAATTCGCACAACCTTTTATAAATCAACTAACGACTCGCCTGCCGACTGACTACGAACTGACAAGCCGAAAAAACCAAGCCAAGCAGGGGCTTAGTTCGGTTTTTACGGCTTGTCAAAGCATGGTGATTTCTTTAATATGTGTAGGCAAGTTTAATATTAATGTATTTTATACAGAAACTATCCGAAATAAATTCTTAAAATTATGGTGACAACCGCATCAAATTCCGTTGCGTCGTCTAAAAGAACAACTCCGTCAAACCTAGTGATACACAAAAAGCTAGTTTAATTCTAACTTTCTCCTAATCCTAAATTTCATCCAAATCCGTTCAGCTGATTTAACGTGAAAGCGTAATAAACATACAACTCACTTTCGCATTTATAATAATATATATGCGAAATTGAGTTTGTTTGTTACGCGGATTAAGATGAATTTTGGTACACTGGTAGACCATGACTTCCCCGGCGGCGAGGGCTCCGGTAGCGCGACGGCCGCCCCCGCCTCCTAAATCTCTTCCGGCCGATGCCGAATGGCAAGTAGCCGGGGAGAAGAGGAAGGCGGCTAAGACAAAAAGGGCGAACGCCGAGAACGAACCGCCGCGGCTAGGCTCCGCGCCCCGAATTCCGCAGCTGTAGTGATCACACTACAGCCGGATGCGGAAAAGAAGGGCGCGTCCTATAGGTCTGTTATGGCGAAAGTTGGTGAGGTGGTGCGCCTCGTGGAGCTCGGCGCTGCCAACGGCCTAAAAATGAAAATTACGGTGATTGGGGCCCGAATCGTGGAGGTACCCGGTGCGGCCAGTGGCCCAGCCGCTGACGCTCTGGCCGAAAGGCTTAGGGCGTCCCTAATTGCGGACGAGGTCTGAGTGTCCAGGCCCACCAAGTGCGCTAGCATGCGCATCATGGGCCTGGACGACTCCTTGACGGCGGCTGCAAACCGTTACGGTGAGCTGCCCTGTGTCGGCGGCCAAAAAAATTGCCAGAGAGGGCCAAAGATTATTGGTGGGCTGGGTGTCCACGCAGGTTAAACTGCTGGAGCCCAGCCCTGTGAGGTGCTTCCGCTGCCAGGTGGGCGACCACGTGCAAGCGAATTGCACATCGGAGGTGGATCGCAGCGGTCTCTGCTACCGCTGTGGTCAGCCCGGGCACAGGGCCGGCTCCTGCAACGCCTCGCCGCACTGTGCCGTATGTGCGGCGGCTGGCAAGCCGGCCGAGCACCGGATGGGGGGCAAGGCCTGCGCCCCACCCGCTAAAGCCAAGGCCAGTTGGCAAGCCCTCCGGCACCGCCGCCACCGCCGTCACCGCCGCAGCCGCCGCCACTGCCGTTGCTGCCGCTGCCGCTTCTACCACCGCAGTCGTCGCCGTCATAGCCGCCGCGGCAAGACCCTTGGTTCGGGAGGAGGCCAATGCCAACATGGAGTGCCACCGTCCGGTAAGGACCAGGCCCGGGTCGACGGCGCGTCGTATTCCACGCGCGCCTCAAAGAGATGTCGTCAGCACAATGTAGGGCCCGCTAGGGTCGATGCCTGCGGGGGTCGCGGAAAGGTAATAATGGGTCACTGAGGCCCCTGGCAATACAGGCAACAAGAAGGAATACGGGTGGGTTTTAGTCAGTAAGAGTCTGACACACCCTCCCGCTCCGCCCAGAGCGGGAGAAGTTATTTGATTTTCCATCCACAAAAAAAAAGACCATGACTTGGATTACGACATAAGATACTTCTATCCCAATAGTACGTTCCCGTGGGATAATTTCCGAAATGCACGCGGGCGAAGCAGACAAAAGCTAGTTCGTAATATATTTAGATAATAAGTAAGAACCATTTTCAGGCTTTGAAGGAACAAGTAATGAGTTTAGTGAGGAGAGTAGGAGATGGAGCGAAGACTAGTGGATAAGCCAACAGCTTATAGACCATATGGAAGAGGTTGTCAAAAAAAAGGTAAATTATAAGAAACTAGCCCGCATAAGTCTCGATCCCGTAAGAATATCGGGATAAAAATATCCTAACCCAACTCATGTTCTACCCATGTGCCAAATTTCATCCAAATCCGTTAAGCCGTTTTAGCTTAAAAGCATAACAAACAAACAAACTCACGTTCACATTATTTTATAATATTAGTAAGGGTTAAAGGGGGCTAAGAGGGAATGCAAATAACGGAAAACACTACAGTCCCAAAAAAATCACCTCGTTTTTAATACCACTTCCCCATTGGTTTATCCAAAAAGCAAACAAACCCAAAAACAAAGACCATGATTCTGTTGTCCCTTTCAATTACAGGAACGTATCACTATTAACGAGACCAGACCAAAACTCAGATTCAATCTCTTTAGCTCCTTATTTTTTTATTTTACCTTAATTTAATTTAATTGAAAAAGGTTGAAAAGTTGGAGCATCCTTTATCTGTTACCAATCGTGCAGTGTCCCCAGTAGCGTTACACATAAGAAAGTTACATGAAAGCATTAATTACTTAGCCATTGGACATTGCTGGGGATTGTGGATTAAGTTGAGAGTTACAGCGGGTTTTTTTTAAGGCATGGTTATTTTAAGTAAATAATTTAATCACCGCTACTCTCAAAACGGTAAAGGAAAACATAGTGAGGAAACTGGCATGTTCTAGAACCAAAAATTCGAAGACATCTGACATCCACCAACCCGCACTGGGCCCGCGTGGTGGATTAGGTCCCACTCCCTCTCACAGAGAGGAGGCCTGTGTCCTAGCAGTGGGAACATTATAGGCTGATTATGCATGGTTATTTTATTTGCGATAAATTACTTGCAATGACTACCACAAAACAAAAAAATCTCTGAATTGAAGACTCAATAAAACTATGGAGTTGCATACCGATTCTTTTATTTTTTATATTCTCTTTTCTTTTTTAGTTTTGTATAATTTAGGAGCATTTATTCAATTTTGTAAATGTGAGTACAATGGAGCCGTTTATGATGTATGTTGACTTGAAAAAGCTTGGCAGTTGAGAGTATGTCGTGCTAACTTAAGTGTCTCGCTGATGGTGGCACATGTGTTGGATCATTCGGTTCTCTACAAAATGGTTGAGCTGGATGGTGCTGATCCACGCGTCACGTTCTTGAACGGGCGCCATCAGTTCATACTGGTGATTTATTAACTGCCAGAGCTTAAATTTAATCTTTTAATCTTACATTCTGAACTGTTTATAATTTATTTATTTTTACATTGTTCTCTCATATGTATAGAAGCAACAAGAATTCGTAATATCTTGATTTAAAAAAGTGTCCTTGGAGTGTCTTGTCCATTCTTCTTCATAGAGATCTACGATTTGGAATGGGCAACTAGCTTAAACTTTCTGATTAACTCGCCGACTCTTTGACAATCCAAAAGTGCCTGTAATTGGTTTAATTGAAATAAATGCTTTGAGTTTTGAGTTTTATTGTAGTCAATCACTCAAAGTATCCATTCGAACTACCAAGTATGACTGAAAAAAATATAAGCTGCAATGTTTGTGTTGGTCTCGTTTAATGAGATATGTAGATAACTGAAGATCACAATAATATAGGAGATAGTCTTAAACTCGATTTCCTGAAATATGAAAACATCCTGATGGGACAATACAAGTGCATAATCAAGGTGAAAACGCAATCCGCTCACCACTTCTCCCCACGGTCAGCACCAAGACCACAAATGGATGGAGTCCATTTAATCTCGTGGGATTTAATTGCAGCACCTTTCGATTCGCCGCCGGTGCCGAGCATTTATTGGTCGGAAGATTTACTAGCGACTCTGTCGATTACTGGATGTTTCATGGTTTTTTTTGCCGAAGTTTCTCGAAGGTAATGTCGTAACCGCAAAATGTGGTGGTAAAGAAAGGGTAAAACAAAGGATGGAATGAGTTCATTGTTATAAAGATGGACGTATGGTAATATTGTGTGACTACACTGTCAAAATAAGATTTATTTGTAATTTGTACATATTTTAAAAGCATTGAATCATCTCATCCCCATCCTACAAAAATATATTGAATTAATTAAAAAACATGGGTAAATTGTTTAGTGAGGCCTTGCCCTGAACATTGGATAGTCAATAACACTAGTTTTATTTTTAATTATTTAAAATTCAAGCGTTCCCAGTTTTCATTAATTATGATGCACGTCAATAAAACCACACACACTCATGAACACACAAGTATCATTACCAAATAAACAATAAAAGAGTATCGAGTATCGAGTTCTCAAACCCAGTCAATACTGATCCATTTCATTTCAGCGAAAATTTGAAAGCAACACAGAAACTCAATCGAATTTTTCGCTAAAATGAAAAACAAATGCGTCTACTTCATATTGGCAGTTTTTCAGTGCATCGCGTGAAGCTGTGGGTAATGCTTTGTGCACACTGAGAATTACTGAAATATTTTGTAACCGTAAAACATTGTTGAGAGTCTTGTGACTAAGTAATATCAGCCGCACGGATCGTTCAGGTTAAGCTACGCTTGCTCTGGTTGCTCTGTAGATGGGACCATCTTTACATACCAAGACCCCTCTGTGCCTCGGAAAGCACGTTAGGCCGTTGGTTCCATCTGACATTCGTGGATCATTGACTACTTTACTTTCAACTTAACTACTTTCAAAGATCCACGAATGACAGCCGGGACCAACGGGTCATCAAAAGCCCGATAGTTTGACAATCAGTCTAACAAGGGCTATCTTATTACCCAGGAACTGGGATGTGGAGGTCAGATAAGCAGTTGCTCTATGTAAAATACAGGTTTTCTGGTGTATCCGGTTAGACTTCAAGCTGACCCCACACTGCCTAGCCTTTTACAAACTATGAGTTAGGAAAAGGCTAGGCGGATGATGATGAAAGTATTGTTGATGTCTTTGAAGTAAAAGTGAAATAAATAATTAATTAATTTAGTAGGTGTATGGAGTTTCATTCTGATGATTGAAATTAAATTAATGAATTCAATATCATTTTACAGGACATCATTTTCATCCAATGTCGTAATAATTTTGGAAATTTATAAAATATTCGAGATTCTGAAAACCAACAAAGTTAATTGTTAATATTTATAAGCTAAGATATCGTTTAAAATCCTGTGGGAATCGTAAGCAGTAGCTAGTTAACTTAACTTATGATTTTGGTGGGTTAAGTAGACTAATTATAAACTTTTATAATTTTGTGACATCATGGCAAAAAAACTATGATTTTATTGACAGAGGAACATGAAACAATGCTTAAAATAATAATAGTACTGTAACGTGCACATTTACAGTTCAAAATTTAATCATTAAATGATAAATGATAAATGATTTTATTTCTGTAAGTAGGTTTTTACAAACACTTTAACACGTCAAACATATTTCTTAAACTAGATGAGGTTGGCGTTTCCTATCTGACTACTCTGAGAAGAAAGGCCGAAACAAACTCAGAGGTCACAGTCTCTTTTAAAGTCCAGACATAATCTTGGTCAGATCATGTGAAGACTATGTCGGTTGGTGTCTGAAATGGTCTTTTGATGAAAGAACCACACAGATTGAGTGGACCAGTCCAGTCAGTGCACGCATTTGTCAGTAGTTGTGCAGCTCAACTCAGAACTAAAGGAGCTCAACGATTCAACGAACAATACCAAAGAAAGGACATTTGGCTAGGCCGCAAAAAAATACTCAAGCTGCCAGACCATATTAAAAAGTAACTGAGAATAAAACAAAATTAAACAATGACCCACATAGTCTTCACATTTACAATAATTAAAATAATATAATACTACACAGAGTAAATATTCATGTCATTGCATGAATAAAATTCATCAATGTCAATGTGTATATCCGGACATAATCTTGGTCAGATCACGTGAAGACCATGTAGGTTGGTCAGTCAGTGCACGCATTTGTCAGTTATCATGCAGCTCAACTCAAAACTTAAGGAGCTCAATGATTTGACGAACAATACCAAAGAAAAAACATTTGGGTAGGCCGCATAAAGTACTCAAACTGCCAGACCATCATTAAAACTAACAGAGACATAGTCCTCACATTCCTAATAATTAAAATAATATAACATAATACTATACAAAGTAAATATTCATGTCATTGTTTATATAAAATTTTATATAGAATAAGAAAATATAAATAGCTAGAAAAATAAAAAGATTGATTTAAAAATTGATTAATATATGTTCCCAAATCTGTTCGAAAAAAAAAATCGAATACAAGTAAATACACCTCATGTGCTCCCTTCACTACCGAACGTATCACGAACTAATGCAAAAAAAGGTGTTGGAAAAGAACACCTATCTGATATTTGCGAATTTGGATCGCCCGAGTTTTTGAGAGGAAAAATTCTGTCCAGATAAACAGATTTAGATAGGTCGGTAAATGTGAATGGAGTGCTTACTGCTGTTACTTACTTTAATAAAAAGGTTTTTTTATGTGGCAAATATAACAGAAGCTTGTGTATTTTATAGTTAATAAAAGGGTTGTATCAGGTAAACTTAAAGTTGTGGTTTGGTTTTAGATTTCAGGATTTTAAAATGGTTTATAACAATCAACGGTACACTTCATGGTTATTGGAAATCTATTAAAATCATTAAAACTTCTTAATTAATCATCTAGGTAAGTTATTCCTAACTTCCTACCCCCAACTTCCATATTCAAAGATACAAGTTTCACACATAACTTGTCCAAAAAACTGTTTCCTTAATAATTAAAAATAATTATAATAATTCTTCGTCGATTTCTCACGGCCGTTAAGTTTGAGGAGTAATTGGAGACACATGCAAACATTTTCATCCGAGGGTGTGTCTAATTACACTAGAAATATGCCCCTGGGATATTGTTAATTAATATAAATAGTACGCACGTGTGAAACCACGGTATAATTATGATTTATGTATTCTACAACGTTTCTTCTTCAGTTAAAAGAAGTTAGTGATGTGTTCTTGTAAAATATTGTTATGAGTTGATTGTGGACAGGTTGTTACGGGGAGTTTGATGTTACTTTTTTGCTCAGTTTTGTTTTTCATTTATTTTTTTACAGGCCGTAAATAACTTACATGAAAGTGTTATAATATACCGCAGAACGTAAAAATATTTGGAAATAAATTAATGATTTCTTTTGACTATAAGTTACATAAACAGCCTATAATGTTCCCACTGCTGGGACACAGGCCGCCTCTCTGTGAGAGGGAGTGGGCCGTAATCTACCACGCGCGCCCAATGCGGGTTGGTTGTCACATGTCTTCGAATTTTTGTTTTTAGGACATGCCAGTATCCTCACGATGTGATGACTATAAGTCACCAATGTCATCAATGTATACCGATGACATTACGAAAAGCAAGATAAACAATTGTAAAATAGTCTGCAAAGCATGTGACCAAAACAAATCCTACCGAAAATTGGTTCTTTGTGCCTAAATTATGAATTCTGACGCTTGACATTTCGCGAACATGACCCACGCATCTGCATTGAAACCCTAACGACATTTTGACCAACAAAACATTGTGAAAATATCCCATCAACGTACCCGAAATCATTCTTTTTTCAGTGTTCAAAATGGACCAAAAAATATAATGGGGCCAAAATGACCCACGTCAACAATTTTGCCCCTAATTTTGCTCGTAACCCTTCTGTGATGCGGGTCACGGGCGCGACACAAATTAATCCATTTAAAATACATGCACAATTCGGTCTAACATACCCATGCGTACCTACATGAATAAATAAAATCCATAGTGTGGACCCGGAGCTGGTAAGGGTTGATTTTTGGAAAAGTTCAATTTTGGTTGCGGTGAAAGGGTTAAGGTTACATTTTGTTATCTTTGTGAATGTTTCCATAGATTTCCCATATCTAGGGGACCATGGTAAAGTTATAAAATACTTTGTAATACCAGCTGCTCTGTCTAAATTATTGTACATTCAAAGAGCTCTCTAGGCATAATCACGTGAAATTAGGACGAAAATATACTTAATGTATGAGAAAAACAAACCAAAAAACACGATAAGACGATAACACACAGCGGCCGAGTATACACCCAGGTCTAAAATCCATAATCGTATAGATAATAATTAATAATATGTATTATTATTACTAACATACGTGAAAGAAATTCCATATATGCATTTGAATGAAAACCCATTAAAGATTTACATATCAACCTAATCAAAAGCTTGACTGAAATCTAAATAGTTTCTCACAGGCATTTCAATTCACTCCGATCAAATCGGAACGTCAACAAATCAATAATTTCCACACACCATACGATCGTTATCTGATTGCTACTTCCTCATCAGATAGCTTATCTGCAACGATCGCCGGCATCGACACTTCGCCTATTTGCTTATCTAACAGATAAACTCAGATAAAACCAGTGATTTCAATTTTATGGTTTATAAATTGATAATTTCGATGTAATCGGTGTCTAAAATCTTTTTATAGAGAAAGTGTGATGTCGTGTGAACCATTTGCGTTGTCAGAACATGAGTTTGAAAAGGAATTATTGTAGTTTTATAGGTTGAAGGTAAAATTCGAATTAAGATAAAAAACTAGTATGAAAATGTGTTTCAATACTTACCTATTTGGTAGTTCCAGATAAAAAAAAACACTTCAATGTTTTTATTTTATTTATTGAATCATTCCAAAAATACCACAAACAACCAAAACCTAGTTAATAAATTAATAAAACGTGTCATTGATTTGACTCACCCTAAAATCATCAATAACAAGGAAATCCAAAAGCATACGAACATCGATGAAACGTCAATCAAAATTATAAAGAGCAGTAATACGATCCCGTGGGCTCTCATTATTTCATAATAAAAGGTTAAAACCAGACAGTTCAACGAAGCTTTTGAAATCCGAAACCTTTCCTGTATATAGAAAATGCAAAATTAAAAAGACGAACGACGCTTGAGAACAGGAATAGTCAATAGTCACTTCATATTGTGTTTACTGTGTAAACCGCATGAGGTTCCGTGGTATAGCGTTACTGATGCACCACCGAGCCAACATAAATAAAGTGGAAACGGATGTGGCGCATTCATTGCTGCATTTAATACAAACGAATTAAAAGATAACGTAACTGAACGTGCAATGGAAAGAGTAGAAAGTGGAGTAGCAGATTCAGTAAGCCACGAAATAGATAACTTAGTAGATAGTGAAGGGATTGTATATCCTGCGGGAGCATGGGCCGGAGTTGAGTGAACTTGCCTAACCTAAATTGTCGACAATAGTGCCATTGTCTGAACGTTGAGAAATTTTCTTGATGGCTTTAAATTTGTCATAGTGACGCAGATAGTGAGTGGGTAAATAAAGTTGAAAGGGTTTTAAACTAAGTGGACTTTTATAAGTGATTACAGGATGTTATTTTATACACGGCGTAGAGAATAATGATTAAATTGGATTGAACAATGAACATCTACGTAGATGTTCATTATCGTATTAGAACTACATAGTGACTACATAAGTAAGAGGTGTTATCCTTAGAAGCCTACGCGTGTTAGTAATTTCTCTTTATCACGTTTACCTTAATTTTAGCTCAATGCCACGTTAGACAGGTAATTATTAATCTTCAGGTGAAGTCCTATTGTTAACAATGAGTTAAAACTGTGAAGTTTTGCTTGGTATGCATTTCAAGGCCTATCTTTCTATCTTCTTAAATGGCCGTGAATTCAAATTTGTAACACTGATAACACCAAAATTATGTCCAGTATTTCGAATTCAAAACTGCATAAAATCGTTTTGAAACTCCTTTTTTTAATGTTTTTGGCCTTTATACATGGAAATGCACGCTGGGTAGATTTAGGAATCCGGGAGTGTATTTACCTGTGTAGCTATTAAAATGCATCTTGGTAGAAAAATACGACTCGGAAATGACCTTTACCATTCAATGATCATTAACCTATGTTATTATCAGAGGTTGGAATTCGTTTGAGTATATTTAACTAAATTTCTACCTCCCTAAAATCCCGGAATTATGATTATGACGTTTCAAACACAGAATTTAAAAATCACGAATTATTTAAGGCGCTGACAAGACCCAATTGACCAAAATAGGCTTCTCTTAGGAAAAAAAAATGCCAAATCTGTATAGTTTGTGGTAGCGGAAAAAATATATGTTAATTTTGAACATATTCCCCAGAACTTGGTTTTTACCAAAACACGTTTTAAAAAATCTCGATACAAACTATAGTTAAACTAACCTCTTACCTTGAGTTCTAATCCAAAATATCTTAATTAAATATATAATATAAATATACAAGAACTTCTTATTTGAACGCAGAACTTGGTTGTTTTTTATTTTCGATTACTCAACTCAATTTTGAGTAAATAGACAATTGCTTCATATTTTAAAGTTACAAATTATTGATTTAAAATTTTTAAGGGTTATGTAAGTACTAAAATTGTGTCAAATTCAAAAGTTTTGTTTTAAGTAGGTAAAATAAAACAAAGTTTTTGTCGCAATATAATTAAATAAATTTTTGAATAGTTGGCTTTCAAAAAATAATTTTCCTAGACAAAGCACTTTTTTAATAATTTTTGTACGGAACCCTAAAAAACATTAAACATTCTTCGAAATAATAATTCGTTACGAATGTATTCCAAGAGCAATAAATAATTTACAATTTCTTAAATCCTGGGACTTAATAATCATGTTTATGATCCTGGGATTTTATAGGAGGTATTATCCACTCTATGTTACTTACTTCTTTGAAGTTTTGTTAAATATACTCCACGTATTCGGATCTCTGATTATATTATTATTATTCATGAAAGCTACTGAGCACATGAGTGCTACTGGATGAATCTACCCATAAACATTCCGATCCGCAGAATCACTAGATCAGCCCGTAAGATTGGGCATCCGTGCACATTCCCAAGAAGCAAGATTAAAGACACACCACGCCACCTAAGGTTCGTAATTAAGGCTACGACAGCCGCAAATTGGTAGTCATCAATAAGACGGGTTATCTGTGCATAGTCAATTAAATCGCTATCTTCGTTACATCTCGGTTAAGGTGACGGTGAAAGCGGGAAATAAATATGCTTAAAACGCTGACAACACCTAAACCGCGGTCACTCTCAGATTGCATAGAAAAGAAAGAGACGCGCGATGACACAACGCTTGTAATTTATTGCAAAATATGAAGCAATTCTCTATTTACTCAAAATTGAGTTGAGTAATCGAAAATAAAAAACAACCAAGTTCTGCATTCAAATAAGACGTTCTTGTTATTAATTAAATACGTAACGTATGTTGATATTTAATGCAGATATTTTGGATTAGAACTCAAGGTAAGAGGTTAGTTTAACGTTAGTTTGTATCGAGATTTTTTTTTTCAAAACGTGTTTTGGTAACAACCAAGTTCTAGGAAATATGTTCAAAATTAACATATATTTTTTCCGCTACCACAAACTATACAGATTTGGCAATTTTTTTTTCTTATGAGAAGTCTATCTTGGTCAATTGGGTCTTGTCAGCGCCTTAATAAAATGGGGCTAAAGTGGAAAAAACAAACAACACTACATAAACAAACGTAACTGGTGAAGTGTGGGTGTACTACAGGTGCACCTCTGCCCGACCATTCGGGGAACACAGGCGCAATGTTATATTGTCTATAGATGGAAATGTTCTAGGAAGATATATTGATTGTATCTACGGTTGATGATTCGTCATTTCATCAACAAACATTTATTAATTTTAAATTAAAACGATTGGTCGAAGAATGGAATGCCAGTTACCTAAAGTCTTAGGCATCTGAATGGGTGCTGAGAGAATGCAAGATTCCATTCTCAGCAGCTTTTGAATAGTTTAGTAAGATATCGATTACTTGGTTGGCGCAGTATCCAAACGCTTTGGTTCCTGCAAGCTGCACTGAGATTCGCCTGATCCAATGCCGCCCGAATAATGGTGACTTATTGGTAGTTCTAACATCCACAGGCGCTTTACTCTCTGTAAATTATTTCATCACCACTGCTCTCAAAACTGTGAAGGAAAAGATCGTGAGGGAACTAGCATGAGTGTCTTAGAAACAAAAAATCGAAGACATTTGACATCCGCACTGGACGTGGTAGATTACGGCCCACTCCCTCTCACAGAGAGGAGGCCTGTGTCCCAGCAGTAGGAACATTATAGGCTGATTATGGATTATTAGTGCAAAGTTCGGATACAGGATCAATCCGAACGAAGAATTATTTTTGTTAGAAAAAATAACAGTTCAACGAAACTTAGCTTGAACATGAAAGATTTCAAAACATTAAATACTGTCTACACCCCTCACAATAAACATGATATCACCTATCCAAAACCAAAATCCTTAACTCAGCGCCCTAATTAAGCAAGTACTAAATTTTTACGACCAACATAAGTTCCCGTAAACGGCACACGAATACCCCTAAAAATAAAACCAGGACAATTGTCCCATTTGACGCGACAATTGTCGCGGATTCTGGACGCGATCCAACTTAACACGAAGTCACGAAGTTAACATGGCAGATGTCACTGCGCAGGAAATCCTTTTTTTGCATATTTTTTGTCAACAAGTTGGTGATGGCGATGGTTTTGTGGAAGTAGAACGGACTGGATATAAAGTTCATTGTTTTGATGTCAGTGGGGGCAACTGAAAACTGTCAGCGGGCTATTTTTGTAGGAACTGAAGTTGAAATGTTAATGAGTTTTAGTGTTACAGTGAGAATTGAGATGATGTTGTGACTAGAGATTAAAATTGAATGCTATTTTGAGTTACAAGATGACAAAAAAAAATGTATTCATAGTGTTGGTGGTATTAGCTAACGCAACCATCATACCCATTAAAAGATTATTTTCAACAATGATTACACACAACACAAAAGAATATTTTGTGATTTAATAACTACAGAGGACATACAGTTTCCTTATACTTTACCTTTCGTATCCAATTGTCCATTCAGTATAAATAAAAGTAGCTTGCTCGGAATCTGCTTTTGAGTTAATTTTCGTCATTATTTAAAAAACTATTTTTTTTCCCGAAAATATATTATAAGTAACAAGTTAATAAAATTATTCGTTTAAGGAAATTTAAACCTCATCTCAGAGCAAAAAGCCTACTTAAACTTAACGACAGAATGTACGTTTTTTACCGTTTTACACAACAACTATTTTATAAAAACATATGGTTTTGATTTAACTAAATTAAATTATATACCTATGTTATTTTAGGGCCGATATTTCAATCGTCAGATTTTTTTTTTTTACTCGCGGTTTGACAGTCTTTATAATTATAGAAAATATGTTCAACCGCCATATTTATTCCTCGATAAAAGTTATCGGACTATTGAAAAATAAGCCCATAGTATTAAATTAATAAGTTAATATTATAAAATAATAATATATTAAAATATAGTATATCACTTAATATTCTAATTGCGGTGTCTGTGGTCTTGCGTTTATTCTGTTACACGATGTGTAGACACTTATTCTACGGACCCATTACGAAACTACCCAGAAGTCACCATCGGTATGTAAAAATACTCCAAATACCAACTGGGCACAGACAGATATTATTCCGTCCCGACGTTGTTATCTCAAACCAATCTGCCGCTGCAGATGTAATCAGGGCAGCATCTGTCATGTCATTAATGAGAGTTTAAAGAGCAAGAATGAACAATTTGGAGTGCAGGCGTAATATTTCGTTGTCTGATTAGCATTTTACTGGGTTATGTAGTGTTGGGTGGTCCTTGGATATAAATAGATGACATCCTTATGTGGATATCTTAAACAGCTACTTGTGGATTAATTAATGAAAAAACAGGGATATTATGTATTTGGATTTAGTCCTTATTTAGGACGAAAGGTGATTGTAATGCAAGGACTATCTTGCATGCTATACCTTTTTTTTTTTGGATGGGAAATCATCAAGTAACTTCTCCCGCTCTGGGCGGAGCGGGAGGGTGTGTCAGACTCTTACTGACTAAAACCCACCCGTATTCCTTCCTGTTACCTGTGTTGTCAGGGGCCTCGGTGACCCTTTAGTACCTTCCCGCGACCCCGGCAGGCCCTAGTGGACCCCTACACTTGTGCTGACGACATCTCTTTGAGGCGCGCGTGGAATACAACGCGCCGTCGACCCGGGCCTGGTCCTTACCGGACGGTGAGATACCCATTGCTCACCGTCCGCAAGCCCGCGCCTACGGTGGCCGGAAATCCGCCCGGGATTCCCGACGTCCAGGGCGTCTCCTGCGGCGGCTAGGGGCGAGAGGGCGTGAAATTTGCCTTTCCCTCGACCGTCCCGCCTCCTCCTTCGCGAGAATTACTGCTTCGCAGAAGGAGGTGATGGCTGCCCATGCCCTCTCGCTCCGTACCATGGCCTGAACCAGGGCCGGACGTGCATGCTAGACCTTGCTTGTGCTTTATTAATATTACTGAAACTACATGGTTTAAAATCTACTAATCAAATCTATCTACGGTTTTAAATGTTTGTACTGGCCATATTGATGGCGGAAATGCGTATTTAAATAAAATCGGGAGATTTAATAAATTGCACTGGGCACACTGGTGGCGACGGGTGCGGTGACTTGGCAGGGTCGGCCACTTTTTGATAGGAATTGGCAGCGAGCGGTCGTTGTATTGTGGAGATTGATTTTAAGGAATAAGTTTTGATAATAATACGTTTTGATAATAATAAATAAGTTTTGAAGGTTAACTATATCGTAATGACTACCATCATCTGCCTGCCTTTTCCCAACTACTTTTGGGTCGGCTTCTAGTCTAACCGGATGCAGCTGAATACCAGTATTTTACATGGAGCGACTGCCTATCTGACCTCCACAACCCAGTTACTGGGTAAAACGATACCCCTTGGTAAGACTGGTTGTCAGACTTTCGGGCTTCTGACGACCCGTAACGACTGTCAAAGATCCACGAATGACAGCCGGGACCAACGGCTTAACGTGCTTTGTATGTAAAGATGGTCACCCATCTACGGATAACCGCGATAATCGTAGCTTAACCTGATCGATTGACCCGTGCGGCTGTTGTGACACAAGCCCCTCCCTGCATTCACAATCACCTTATGTACTAGGCCTACCTCTGCAAAATTACTCCGCATTGATCATTCGGTCAAATTAAACAAATCATCATCGTCATCTGCCCAGCATTTTCCTATATTACTATGTTGGGATCCGGTTGCAGCTGATTACTAGTATTTTAAATAGTGCGACTGTCTATTAAGACAGTCGCACTATTTAAAATACTAGTACACATACTACTACTGTACTACTAGTCACAGTACAGTACAGTCACAGTCGCAGTCGCAGTCGCAGTCGCAGTAATGTAATGTGGAGGTCAAACGACCTCCACATTACATTACTGGATAATACGAGAGTAGCCAAGGATACTGGTGTCAGACTTTCGGGATTCTGACGACCCATAACGACTGCCCACGTATGACAGCCGGGACCAACGGCTTAAAGTGCTTTCCGAGGCACGGAAGGGTCTTGTCATGTCTGTGGATGGACCAACCGCGGAAAATTAAACAAATACGACCGCGACTATAGACTAGACCGGGCATGACTGCCCTTTTCCCCGATTATGGACCGGATGGTAATGTTTTCTATACACGAATAACGATGTAAGGCGAGAAACGTAATGATTATTATTTCATAGTTAGAATGCAGAAGTAAACTCAATAATGTATCGACTCAGTATTTGTATTACAATCTTAAATGGAATATAAAAGGCGTAATTTTCCATAAAACATATATTATTATGCATCCCGTCTCGTGTTCCGTCTGATACAACACTCGCACGCTCTTTCTATGTGTATCGATTCAGAATAACGACTCTTGGAGTAAAGGGAACTGTACACTGTTTATTTATTTATTTAATACTTTAAGCACACAAATGTACAGAGGCGGACTTAATGCCGTAGGCATTTTCTACCAGTCAACCTTTGGGTGATGCAGAGACAGACAGTGGTAGGTGTAAACTTTAAATATATATACCTAATTACACATAAATATAAGACCTAATAAATACACATACATACACGAATATACTAAAACAGATGAGACAAACAATGGGAAAACATTACCATTGTGATGATACTGCCAGCTTCTTACGAATATGCTCGCGAACTTTGACTTTAAAGGATAATCGGTTGGTTGCCATCTTGATTTCCTGGGGGAGCGCATTTCACAGAGAGATAGACTGAACGAAGAAGGAAAAGTGAATGAAGTCAGTGCGGTGAGTGGGACATTGAAGAAGACGATTGTGTGATGAACGTAGGTTTCTACTGTGGTTCGCGCAAATGTACTGAAAGTGGGGGGCGAGATAACTAGGGGAAGAGGGCGAGTCAAGAAATGAAAACAACCACTTTAGAAGCGACCGATGCGCACTGTTTCTTGCTAAAAACATTTTTTTTTCCAAAACGTTACTAAAATAATCTTGTTTAAAAACCAATATTAATATTTTTGGCAATATGTTAATTGTAGGTTTTTGTAGAAATCTCATCTGTTTGTATATGCTCAAATTGACAATCACACTTTTAATAATGTTACTACTCGTAACAGAAGTCAAATTCTGAAGAGATTATTCTGTGATAAGTCTAGTACGCAGTTATAATGAGGAACCTATAATTGCGTACTCATTATTACAACAGACTAAAGTAGGAAGAATCAAGATACAAGTGGACTAAATTCCAGGCTTTTATATTAGGCATCTACTTATAAAGTGTCTCCTTCTTTCTACAACGCTAAATAGGTAGTTGTGTGTAGAACCTTCCTAACAATCCGTTGAAATGTACCGCATTTAACACATGTATGCGATTCAATGTAGGAGAGGCAGGAATAATCCAACCGGTATATTCTGTAAAAATATCACCATGAAAACATAAGTGACATTCACTTCACCTTAGTTTTCGCGGTGAGATTTTAAGGTTTTAAAATCTCACCGTGCAAACTATATTGTTATATTATAGACTGTGATTCGGCGTTACACCGTCTTATTGTGTATTCGTGACTTGAAGTTTGTAAGAGACCAGTATTCCACGCTCGGGAAATCAATAGGATTTGATCAGGATTTGAAATGTATAGTGAAGATATCCTTCAATTAGAAAGTATTGAAGTAAAGAGCCTAGACAGTGACGATTCTAATGAAGAAAATATTAGCTGTCCAGATAGTTTTGAAGATAATTGGGTAAGAATAACCAAAGATTTGTGACAAAAGAAAGCGGGAAAAGCTTATTTGTTGCAGTATCTACATAACACACATCGTATTCAAGGAATAATTTTAGAGTCGCAGAAAAAAAATCTATTTTGTGTCTCACTCAAGGATAAGATATTTATAGAGTATTATAGGTGCAAAGGCAGCACCATCCTATTTTTTAATAAAAGCAACTTTGAATGCAGTCTGTCAATGCCAAATCAGCTTCATTGTTTGACCTTATAAGTTTGTGGCAAAAGCAGCAACATCTCATATAAAATAACCGTTGAAATGATACGTATGCAGCAAAAACAGCAACATCCAATAGTAACTGCACTGCTTTAAAACCAAAAATATTGTTTACCGCCATTTTGGTATTATCTGGACGGTGCTACCTTTGCATCTATGTGACTCTCCACTTTAGTTTCACATTACTGTCTCCAACATCCTCAACTCCTGTAATAATTATATTTACCCTCACAAAACAAACGTGATATTCTCAACAAAATACGCAGCTATTGTCGTATAATCGCTTCCTTGTTCCAAACAACGGTGTCCTAATCTAAGCCATCACATTGAAACGTCGACAAATATCGAGCCGCGCGAGTGTACGGCAAACAGCGATGCGTTTTACTTAATTGAATGCCTAATGACTACGGTATGAAGGTAAGGGTGTGTCCTAGTGTGGCGGGTGTTCGGTGCGAGCACGGACGTTTTTTGTTAGATTTTTTTTTAGTTTCCAGTGACGTAAGGGATTGTCCAAGTTGCCCAATGTGGATCAAAAAATTTCAACCAAAATGTTATAGTTGAGTAGAACTACATCCTTCGGCTCGTTTCCACCACCAATTATATGGTCAGATTTAATATTGTCATAGTTATAACGAATAAAAAAGAATTGAATAACGGTTTGTTGTTTTAGAAAATGGGCAGCCTATTGATTTTAAAAACAGTAATGAAAAATAGATAGACATCTGTAAATAATTATAAATTATAAATATGAAAGGGGATTTCAAATGTTGTTTTATTAAAAGTTGATAAAATATTTACTTGAACTCACTTTCCATAGCAATTACTATTCTTGAATTTTGAGGTAGATAATCTTGTTCAAACTCCTTCGCAGAAAATCTAGAAACAATCAAAACCATTATTTGTTTACCGAAACGCCCGAATCAGGACACACCCTTACTCGTTTATAGTTATACTTGTGTCGGCTAAAGTAAATATTGTGCCGGTTTAATTGGATTTTATATTTGGTCTCGCTCAAGTTTAAGTGTTTTTTGGTACTTTTTCGGTAAACTCTGCACTGCATGGTGCAAAATTCCCGTATTTTGTGCGTCCCTTTAAACTAAACGCAAAAATATTGTAAAGTTTTACATGGAAAATAAGGAGCAGTAAATATGTAACAACATTTTTTTATCATTTGTGTATAAAATCAATCGAACAAAAATAACATTGCTATATGTAGATACCTGAAGCCAACTTGAAAAATAATTCATTTCTTAGATACACCCGACTATAAAATAATTTTGTTTGGCAAAAATCTGATAGGTACGAGTACAACAATTCCACAAAAAAAAAACCGTGATTTTGAATTTATCGTTCATCTCATTTCCTTCGCTTCCTTATTGCATTCTTATCAATTGACATCCGTCCTTCTTCCTATTTTAACACTGATGAACCTGCTGGCAGCTTGTTAATATATCTTTTATTAGGTAAAATTAATTTCTTGATCGTATTGATAGGCGATAGGTAACTTTAGATTTAACAATAATTATTCTGTCAATAAGTATTCAGTGTCTAGAGCACTGATGATGATGATGCACACACACTTTAACCGTTGGTCCCGGCTGTCATTTGTAGATCTTTGACAGTCGTTACGGGTCGTCAGAAGCCCGAAAGTCTGACAACCAGTCTTACCAAGGGGTATCGTGTTACCCAGTAACTGGGTTGTGGAGGTCAGATAGGCAGTCGCTCCATGTAAAATACTGGTATTCAGCTGCATCCGGTTAGATTTGAAGCCGACCCGAACTTAGTTGGGAAAAGGCTAGGCAGATGATGATGTCTAGAGCACTGATGGCCCAGTGGTAATGGCCGCGACTTAAGAATTTTATGACGTAGGTTCGAACCCAGACAGGCGCTTTACTTTGAGTAAATTATTTCATCACCATTGCTCTCAAAACGGTGGAGGAAAACATCGTGAGAAAACCGGCATGTCCTAGAACCATAAATTCGAAGACATGTGACATCTACCAACCCGCACTGGGCCCGCGTGGTGAATTACGGCCCACTTCCTCTCACAGAGTGGAGGCCTGTGTCCCAGCAGTGGGAACATTATATACTGATTATATGTTATCTGTATTCTGTCAAAAAAAGCTAATAAGTTTCGAATAAATAAGACCTCGCTGTGTAGAAGTTACATAAAATTGAATGGCTCAAAATCTGAAACTTGTTTGATTAGAATCGAGAGCAGAATATTGATATATATATAATATATAATACTACTTTATGTGGGTTATGTTCAAAACAAAAATTTTTGATAGAATTTATAACTATTTTACTAAGAAATTACTTGCCAAATCAATAAGTTTATTACAATTATTGGGTTGTCTGATTTCTGAGTTATTTCAATAACACCTTGTATTAGCAATCAATGTATGAGTTTTTGCTGACACGTTCTCACTTCATAAATTCAAGAACATTACTTTCAAAGTCATAAAATCATTACCTACCACTCTATCATAATAAATACGACCAATTACAGTCCAGATAATTGAATATCACTTTACTTTCACTCCATTTTCTTTAACGAACATTATTTATCTCAGATCCAATTCATCTCAGACTTAATTTTTTTAAGGAACATTACTAAGATTTATTTGAGGCACCATTTAGCGAGTAATTAAGAGGTTCACCGTTACTTTTGAAAGGAGATGGATGGTTTAAGTGTAGAACAGTAATCTATGGGGCCGGTGTATGAGTTAGTACGGTTCAGAGAATGTTGGTATGAGAAAGCAGTAATAGATTAAACGGGTGATTGATTTAGGTGAGTAGAATGATGATTTATAAGGCGATGGGAGAAAGAATGAACTCAAGAGGTGAATTAGGGACTCTTTGTAAAGCTAATTAAAAAAAGTCACAAGATTAATCAGAATAAAAATTATAAGGATAAATGGAGATTTAAGAAAGAATGCAAGTATGGTTGGAATTTAGGAAGTCTTTTAATACACAGATTGTTTAAAGTAAGTTATTAATATATATATTGGTGATGGGGAGGCGTTTTGGACTGTCTTATGTAATTTTGTCGTTCAAAAAGTACTGATTGTCACCCTAATTTGAATAAATGGCTTTTGATTTTGAAAATGAGTGAAATTGAAAGTGAAATTAATAAGTAGTGCTAAGTCTTCCATCAATAATAATAAGTATTCTGCTGCCCGTCCACTCAATTTACCATAAACAAGATAAGAAATGAATTCTCATTTTCATATCACGGATAAAATTAAATTGAAACTCTTTCTTTTTCATCACACCATCTCAAACCCCATTCCGCGTGACAACACGTTTATCAAGGTTCCACAAAGCTCTTAAGAAAACAGTTTTATTCAAAGCAAGGTAATTGCAACGTACGGAACCAAAGCAGCTGCGTCCCTTTGACTCCCTCGTGAAAGCTATCAGTGATATTACCTTTTTTCATTCGCAAGGGTTCCGTGATATTAAAATTTATTGAAATTATCACCATTTTAGAAATGTTCAAAGGAGTTTCAGGCGTATCGAGGTAATAAGCAACGATTCTTATGTATTGAATATCTTTTTGTTAATTCTTTATAGAATTGGAAAATATCTGAACGAATTTTTATGCGTATTGATTGGATTTCATTTCAGAAACATACCGACAAAGTAAGAAATTATACCTACCTACTTCTTTTTGGAGATTTATATTTGCTAAACATATAACACCTTTTCTCTCTTTGCAGTTTCATTTCAATAGCTTCCTTGGTGACGAAGATAACGATAACCTACAAACCTGCAAACTAACTTTTAACAACACTGAATCTCCCGATAATTGTAGTATAGAGGCATGAGGAACAGGGTGTGAAGTTCACTCATTCTCCATAGAAAAGGGAGGTTCCTCTGACCAGACGGGTGTCGTGTCTGGTCGGCAACTGCCCGACAATTGATGTCGGGATGTTGTTATGCTAGTCAAGCGGTAAACTCTGCTTGCGCGATGCAGGATTTTGCGTGACGTCAGTGTGTTGCACAGTTCGCATGAGGCGATGTAGATGCCGCCACAGTAGTTTTAAACAACAATTAACAATTTTACTACTTGGTTTCACTAACTAACAAAGCGCACAATAACCTTGTTGCACTAAGCACAATAACATTTCCTGTCTTTGTTTGATTGACAACACAGACCCGATAAGGCATAGACAAGCAACTAATAGTTATAATTGAAATACGGACAGATTGAGATGAAGAGATAACCAATATAGATTAGGTGATTGTGTATAAAGAACCGTTCATTTATAGTCGTAATTAAAATTGCTTACAATATCATTGCCTAGTGCTGGTCTAGATCTTTAACGATAGCTATAGATTAATTCAAACGTAAAGACTAAAAAGAAACGAATAGCCATTCGAATACTTATCAAAAATCGCCTCTGTAACTCTAAATCTAGAAAGCCATTCACTTCTTATTCAACTCATTCGTCAATTGGAAAGTATTATTAAATTATCTACTTTTGCTCGGTAAGCGAAATCAACTCTATCACAGGGATGATTGGATCTCATTCCCATTAACTAAAGCTCCTCCAGAGAACTAGATTCTTCCTAATTTTATTAGGACTAAAAAGATATCCTCCTTGTAATTCTATATTTTTTCTACTGAGTTAGAAATCTAAGCTATAATCAAAATCTAGAATATAAATAAGAGTTACTAGATAAAACTATATATGTACAAATATATAAAGTTTTATCTAGAAACTCATATTTAATATTTCAGTTACTCCTTAGACATTACGTAGGCGAGAAAATCTTTTCCCAAGAAACCTAAACATATATTATTAACCCGTTGGCCAAGTAATCATTTAACCATACATTGGCACACGTACCACCGACACAGCCAATATTAATCTGGCTGAGTATTGAGGCCTGGATACCAATTACCTAAAAACGCAGGGCCATTCAATTTGGCCCTCCAGGCGCGCGCTTGTAGGCATAAACTCGCTGTGAAGTATGTATGGAAGGTGGGCTGGGAACGATAGGTTGGTAGTCACGGTAAGGATGTTAGATTCGCTATTGAAGAAAATGTAATCTTTTGTATACCAATATGGTAAATGTATGGTAAAAGTCTTGTATGAGAGGCCTCTCATGTACGGTATCATTGGTTCAAATCCCGGCAAGTACCAACTTATTAATTAATTAATTTATAATACTTTATTGTACACTACAAAACTACATTACAAAAAATAAATCATACACTACAAATATACAACGGGCGGCCTTATCGCTTTCTGCGATCTCTTCCAGACAACCTACCAATGTGACGTTTTCAATGGTGATATTAGTTACTAGAAAAATGTGGTGCCCAAGTATGTGATTAAAATTGTCGCTATCGTAATCTGCTTGTACGATGACATTGATTAATCAATCATTTATTTATTTATGAACACAAAAATACTCTTTTTAAAGAGAATTACATGACGGTAAAGACCTAAAAGGTTCCGCTTGTTTCAATCATCTTAATCTATTGGTTGACGGAATGCTAGTTATACATACCTACTTAATTATGTACTCATCTCCTATGTCACTCCAGAACACCCGGTAATTTCATGTTTTTCTACAACAATTTCTTAAGTAATAAGATAGAATAAGAAAAATTCGCGCCTTGAGCTAAGCATCCTTATCATAACTAATATTTTAAATGCGAACGTGAGTTTGACCATGGCAATGTTCTGCATTAGGACATAGAATACTTTTTATCCCGATATTCCCACGTGATCGATACTTATGCGGGTTAAACAGAAAATATATTTGGCGATACGAAGCAAGAACCATAACGGAAGTACCCACATTCTGTGTTCCTACGTTTCATATCGGAAAGTGACTTATCAAGGTCCGAGTTTCACGTAAACGTCGTTAGAAATTCACATTTTTGGATACATGGTATTTTGAGAACATACCTGTACTTTTTATTGCAATGCATCCTAGTGAACCATTCCCTCGTAATAAATCTTTCATAGCCTTGAGGCGGAATGCTGGAAAATGTTATGGTATAAATATTACGCATCGGCAAATAGCAGACAAGTGCTTGATTTTGAGTTGTTTGCACTTTTCTTAGAACGCACAGGATAGCGACGATGCGAAGGGTTTGTTCAAATTCATGGCCCATGTATTGTGAAAGTATAATTGTATAGGATACGATGGGTCTGACATACGCTATGCGTAAAAGCCCCTAAAAACAAATAAAGGAAAAAAATCACACGCAGGAGACATTTTAGCGATTATGCAGTGTATAATAGATAGGGTTTCTTGATATTAATTAATGAAATGAAATAAATTAAAAAATAAGCTAGATGGGGTCGACATTTCCTATCTTAGTCAGATAGGAAATGTCGACCCCATCTAGCTTATTTTTCCCCTGAGAAGAAATGGCGAAACAAACTCAAGAGTCAAAGTCTCTTTTAAAGTCCTGACATAATCTTGATCACATCATGTGAGGACCGTGTAGATCCATGTCTGAAATGGTCTTTTGAGGAAAGAACCACATAAATTTGAGTGGACCTGTCTAGTCAGTGCACACATTTGTCAGTAATCGTGTAGCTCAACTCAGAACTTAAGGAGCTCAACGTCTCGACGAACAATACCAAGGAAAGGACATTTGGGTAGGCCGCTTAAAGTACTCAAAATGCCAGACTATCATTAAAACAGAAAAAAAAAACAAAAATAAATAAATAAAAATGACCCACATAGTGCTCACATTCACAATAATTAAAGTAATATAATACTTTTCAAGGTACATAAATATTCACGTAATTTTGTTTATAATATTCATCAATTTCAATATGTATATATAACTGTATATAATGATGATTTTGCATAATATAATTCCAAGTGCTCCTTTTTATCACGCTCTAAATCCATCTTTAATCTTTGGTCTAAAATGCCTTGAACTATACATGTAAATGGATGCTCCATTTACATGTATAGTTTAATGCATTTTAGACCAAAGATTAAAAAGACAAAGACAGACAAAGCCTAGTAACTTTTTTAGAATATTTTTTACAATAAGTAGTTTCTACAGAGCCGGTTATGTCTTACAACTCCATGATGATGTAGTATTGGATGTTTCCATCTCTGCATGTCTTCTGATATACAATCTCATCATCATCACGCACATTCTGCATGCATACACACTGCGTTTGCATTTCCTTCCTCACTATTTTCCATTACTCTTTCAATCGTACGATCTTAATCTCCAAGCATAAATCAAGATGCAAGTCCTCTGAAACTTCAGCAGCTCCTTTAATCTAGTTGTACGTAAACCAATTGTGTGGGTATGGCGGTCACGAACGCTTTACTAAGCAACCGCCGGGACAATGGCTGCCAATTAGTGAGGCGTGTTACACTGTACTGAGACTTGGATGCACTGAGGGATTTTTTGATGTAGTGCGTTTAGATTTTATCATATTATTAGTGTTCTTTTGTTCTGGATTGTTTTTAATAAAATAGGAATGGTAAAAAGTGTGTTAGAAGAATAAATGGAAATAATTAGTAAACATAGTATTTATAAAGTATATAATATGTATAGTATTTGTTATATATATATAGTATTTGTAGATAGTTACCAGGAAACTTTTAGTCATCGCTACCTAGGATCGATCCTAATAGGTACAGTCAAACGCGCGTCTGTAGTAACATTTTATATATGAAAACCACCCTTACAGATACGAAATAAAGGCGGCTACCAAAGTAAAACTTTATTACCATGGATGGTTGAATTTTCAATTTGCACATTTTAGGAAGAGTCAGCTGAAGAAATTTCTTACGTGGCAAAGATAAACAAGAATTAAGACATCTCACATTTTCCTTTAATTTAATCGGACCAAATTAATCTAACTTTCCCAATTACTTACACCAAAACAATGTTAATTTCTCGGAAAATTCTGACTTCGGAAACGATAATAAAAACAGATGACTATACTAAACCAAAATTAGTATTCTACCAACGAATTTCGTTCATGTACATCAGAATGCAAAGCTCGGACAACTCTGTCCATCCAATTTAGTTATAACAAAACGGTAAGACGTTCATCTTGGTGCCTAAAGATTAATTAGAATTGTAAATTATCCGGCCGTTTGGTCCCCTCGATCCTTCAGTTAACTTGGAATCAAAATGTTTATTGTAAACAATCCTTTTGAAGATTAAATCTGTATAGGAACACAGCAGGAATATTTATAAGAAATATTTGAGGTTGATGACGACTGGGGCGTAACGAATATTGTACCGAACTGGGAGCACGACTGTACGTCTTCCTTAACTATGTATTTGTAACAGATTTATTTGCTGACATAAAAATATTATGAAAATCAAACAAAAACTTTTGGACGAAAATAAAATTGGGCAAAGCAGAGACATCGTTATCGGTGTATCAATCTTTGTGTACTATGTATTTTTTTTCTGCTTTTTCAGCTAGAGGACCTCAAGAACCAATGCATATCATTTCAAAATTATACATTTACACTCCTAATTACTATCGCAACAAGTAAGAAGCATTTCCGATCTAAACGTTACTGGTCCCCCGATACAGCTTAATTGAACGATACCCTTACCAAAACTGAAGGCCTCCGACTTAATGCTTTACCGGCAGGAAAATTATCTTGGAATTTTTGCAGGCAGGCTTCGGGATTCTGTTTATTGTTTTTGAGTTTGGCTGCCAGCAATATTTTGGGATCAGCGATTCGAGAAATTACTTTCACTTTCAGTTCAAAAACTTTTAAAATGTTGATTCTCTTTGAAATTGTTGTACAGCGTTTGAAATGTAGACAGAGGATCAAAAATGATACGAACCTTTTGGGAGTTGCGAATTACTTTGTTTAATTCGGCTATTCAATTATTTTGTATAAAAGTTGGACGTTTTTGCGGAAGTAACAGTTTTGTACTCTTTAACTCAAGTTTAGTCAAGGGTTACTTTGCACCTTTATCAATTTTGTCTAAGTGATAAATCATAATGACAAATGCCTCAACGTCGTTTTCCAGTTCAAACTTTTTATTTCCGATAGGTATTGTTTAAGTCTATCCAGATACAAAAAAAAGTTAACTGTTTCCGTTTCCCATTTTTCTTTTACAACTAAACGATACTATTAAAACTCACACATTTTCCCCTAAGCCACATAATATAAACTATTTGCAACCGTCATTGAACAAAATCCCGATATTCGTGCAGTACACAAATCAGATAATAGCGTCTAGCGCAAGTTTGCACAGTACTCGAGACACTGTTCAATATTTACTCGCATACTTGCCGGAGCGTGCGTGACGTCATCGGTAATAGCTGTTTGTAAAGTTGGCTTTTGTTAGGCTTTATAATTTTATTTTGTATCAAACGAATTTAGAGTTGGTTGGTTTAAAATAAAATTTTGGTACGAATAGTCTGTTTTGGTTTTATCTTTTCATGCTTACATAATCTTGGACAAGATCACCCATAATTGGATATATCCTCCATTCTATACTTGTACTGCAAGTATATATCTACGTTTTTGCACGTCCAGGTGTTTTCTACGAGTATCTTTTTGAGGACATCGCCAAAGAGACAGAAATTCATTTAGTATCTAAATGAATTTCAAGATCATTGAATTTGAAAGAAATATTGAATGGAATTATCGTGCCAAGAAAGACTATGATGATGTTGAAAGTTGCAGATATAAGGAACTCCTTTACGATTAAGCAATGTTGATAAACATTCCTTCAATCACAGAGCAAAATGAATACAAATTCAAACAATACATCATATTCATATTCATATTCATTTATTAGCGTTCCACAAGGTAAAACAAGATGTTAACAAAGGCTTAGAGCTAAGAGCCGTTGTAGACCCTGTCAGGGCACAACAACAATATTTTTAGATACTTACATAGCTATTATTACAAATAAAATAAAATTATACATGAAAATTGAATAATTACAATCGCATAAAAGTCAATAACAATAACATAAATAATTCTATTATTGGTATGTAAGTAGCTATCTTCTTAAAATACTATTATTACATTCAGATAAAGCTATATTTACTTAGGTAACATTATTTTTTATTACAAAACTTATTTAAAGAGAGATCATATTTTCGGGTTACGAATTATTAGTAAAGAGATAAGTTTTACGTGTACGACAATTTGAGACAATTTATAGATTCAGTAGGTAGCGTTTTATAATTTACTTATTATATATTTAGTAGTCATATTATCTTCTTGATAAATTTACACATTTTATATATATATATTTAAGAATGTGTTTATTGTAATTATAGTCTTTCATTCAAGTATTCGTTCACATTATATTAGCTTTTGTTTAATAATAATAATAGTTTTAATTTATTAATAAACATCACTCAACATCACTCACATTCAGACACACAAGATGAGGAAGAATGCACATTGCATAGTTACGATAACAACGTCTGAATGTACTAAAGCAAACAAGTCATAACATTCACACAAATTTCAACCCAGATTAACTACAAAAACATTTACCATGAACATATGTACATTTGTAATTGTTTGCGGACATTCAAGTGCTATATTATGAGTGCTTCCAGCTCTCTCGTCTATTATTGTTGCGTGTAATGGAACAACATGCTCTTACACACTTGCGTCTGTTATTTTGTTGTTAGTGCTTAGTTCAGTTAGGTGAGCAGTGTCTCTTGTTGGATGATGAGTATTAAGTGAAGTGTTTTAGTTTGTTGGAGCTTTCTGTAAGGGGCCTATTTTTAGTACCTAATCGTTAACCGGTGTCTGAGTATTATTTATAATGCAAAAGTCTGTTTAGCAGTCTTACAAATTACCTGTATAGTTTACCCTGAATATTTTTCTTCTTTCTTTATAGTAGACATTACTCTAAAACTTGAAACATCAGTTGGCCATCTCATTTAATTTTAAATTAGGAAAGAATGGTTTTGTTATTTATTAGAAATAACTAAATACAATCTTCACCAATTGTATGACATAACACCACACAACCCTTTGGGAATCACCCACAATACAGAAAAACCAAATAGAACATAACAATACTAAAACCAACAGTATAGTAACCGAAACCCTATAATTTAGTTCTAACTTATTCAAAGAATACGACGTACAAACCAAAGCGTCGCAAAGGAAATAATAACACATCAAAGTACCGCGGCAATTGTCCAAGAATCTAGGATTAGAAATTAAAAGATGGCGCCAATCATTTTGAATATGGAATCATGTGAATGGGGCATATGGTGGAATACACATATAAGTAGGTTGTGGGCAATTTGCAACCAATATGAGGTTCTTGAACTGAGCCAAGAATAGATAATGATATTCATTGTTCTCCAATTTTATTGATATTAGAAGACAAAGAGTAAAAGTTGTGTAGTTGTTTTGTTACTCCTTATAGTTCTGAAATTGTAAGCATATACTAAAGTTAAAATGTTCTATCTTTATTTCCATCGGATTTCTTTTTATTTTTTTTCACTTGGCACTTTGTAATGTAAATATTAAGTTATCGTAAAGATGCAATTGCAGCAGATATATCCCTATTGCTCAGGTTTTGACCTTCCACTTCAAGTTTTGTCGTGAATTCAAACCCGAACCGTTGTACTCATGAGGTGAGCCTACTCGTAGGACGAGCCGAGATGATAAACAGAATTCTAGGTACATATTGGTACCTAACAACAAAAACATTCTGGTTATACAAACTTGCAAAGCACAGTACTCTTTCTATCAATCACATCATACAGTAGCCACAAAACTACTACGTACAATAAACAATATCCCTTATGATCCCTTCGTCCCCACATAAACACATAAAAGTCTTACTGTATACTAAGTCTGTCTTGAAAATGACAGCGTGGATTCATGCAATATTCAATAGATCGGCTAGAATGGCGAGTCAAATCGATAGCTTCTACTATTTGAGGAGTTGATTGTAGTATTATACGAGTCTTGGGTTCAATTTCACTGTGTGAGTTTTTGTTATTGTTTCTGGAGTTAGCTTTTTGTATGGAGTATATTAGTGTAACATGATTTAGATATTAGTGCCGATTCCCTTGTTCACAAACTAAACTAAATTTAAGTTCAATGCATCTTTTTCTTTCTATTCCATTAAGAAAAGGACAGAAGATAAATTTTAGTTTAGTGCTGTCAAATTAATCAGCGCTTGACGTAAATTGACGTACTTTTAGTAGGCAAGTTTTTAATCACGTCTAAACTTGTATGGAGTAGTGACAGGCGCTGATTAATTTGACAGGACTAAACTAAAATTTATCTTCTGTCCTTTTCTTAATGGAATAGAAAGAAAAAGTGAACAAGGGAATCGGCTCCATTATCTTTTGCAGGTGCTTGCGGATAGTTCTGGGTAGAATACAGTGGGGTAATTATGCACGAATGACGTAGGTACGTCATTACCCCACTGACTGTACGTACGGTCAGAGAAATTCTAATCTAGTTCTTATTATGTCAAGCAAAGCTGACGTCTACCATTCTGCCAATGTCTTAAGTGAATTGGAAAAGATTGTTTATCAAGTGAAACACAACGTGAAATTGCTATTATAGCCATTTCGTACAACTGTCAAATAATTCATCTGCCTAGCCTTTTCCCAACTATTTTGGGGTCAGCTTCCAGTCTTAACGGATGCAGCTGAATAACCTATAAACCAGTATTTTAAATGGAGCGACTGCCGCCTATCTGACCTCCACAACCCAGTTACTGAGCAACACGATACCCCTTGGTAAGACTGGTTGTCAGACTTTCGGGCTTCTGACGACCCGTAACGACTGTCAAAGGTCTACAAATGACAGCCGGGACCAACGGCTTAACGTGCTTTCCGAGGCACGAAGGGGTCTTGGTATGTAAAGATGATCACCCATCCACGGACCAACCGCGGCAAGCGTAGCTTAACCTGATCGATCGACCCGTGCGGCTGTTATTACTTAGCCACAAGCCCCTCACTGTCAAATAATTACAGTTGTGATTTGATCACAAGTTAAGTTGGTAGTAATTAATTTTCGTGACTTTACCTAAATATTTTGTGTTATTACAACCGTTAATGGATCAAATGAAAAAAAATCTCTCTCTCTCAGATCTCAATCTCCGCCAGATCAGCTTAGCCATTCCCAACAAAACGCGTCCCATTCTACACAAACAGTCATTTACGCCTTTTTATTTCTTCGCGGTTTATTTTTAGATAGGGCATCTCGTAGTTGATCTTGAGAGGTCGTGAGTACTTAACCGGTCAATCCAATGGCTGTCTTAAGCTAACTCAAAGCCTCCAGCCCGGGGCGAATTTCTTATAATACTAAGTGACTGTACGCTAAGGGCACCCCCTATGGGGTACGAACCTCGGCTTAGGGCGCCGCTGGGGGGAGGAAAGCAAGTTTGGACAGGCTGGATCATATCAGAGACAGGTATTTATTTGTTTTACTTCTTATATGGATGCAGCAATAGAAAAAAAAAATTTGCGGTAAAATCTTATATATTGTATATATTTTCTTCTTCCGAAACAGGTTTGATTCTTTTATCAGTTTCCTGCTGTAGCTTCTTTGTTCACGCTGTTAGCACCCGACCTATTGTTAAACATGTTCTGTTTGCGAGAGCTGTGAACATGTCACCGGTTGTCTCATTACTGCTCTGTTTCTACAACATGTTGGCACCAAAAATTTGTGGTGCTCTGTGCTTGATATAGGGTTGTTACTTTTTGATAGAACGATTTTTTAAAATGTTGGTATGAAATGGTTTTTTTCGACGTATTATTTTATACTATACACTCACAACTGGCGTGCGTGTATTGATGTATGAACGTAAACGAAGCCAAAGGAGTATGTAAGGGTCGTAGAAGATAGCGTTCTGTACACTCATGTCTTATTACCGCATGATTTAAAGGAAAAATTAAACATTATTACAGAAACTTGTGTGTTTAGTAATTCCAGTGTCTGGATGTCCCTGCCGGGGTCGCGGGAAGGCCTGCCGGGGTTGCGGGAAGGTACTAAAGGGTCACCGAGGCCCCTGCAAACACAGGCAACAGGAAGGAATACGGGTGGGTTTTAGTCAGTAAGAGTCTGATACACCCTCCCGCTCCGCCCAGAGCGGGAGAAGTTATTTGATGATTTCCAATCAAAAAAAAAAAATGTCTGGATGTTGACTACTAAAAGTACGTTATCTAGCCATTCATAACTAAAGTGAAGTGGGTCGAGCAAAATGAGTCTACGGTACTTATTATTTCTAGGAAATATGAACATAAACCAACATAGATCTTCGTTTCGACAACCCTGTACAGCTGTCAATGGGGAAACAGTGCGACTATTGTTTTGAATTTTAACACGTTCCAAAATAAACCTCGGTTACTTTGTACCCCAAGATTTACTGGTTTCAACAAAATAACCTTAGTCGTAGAATGCAGTGGAATGGGTTAACGATTTTTTGTAGGTAGAAACTTGAGAATGTCTCTAACAAACTGAAACTATTAATATTTCTGTGCGATCTTGCAAGGGGCTATTCTACTTGGCTGAATTCAGTTGTAGTCGTGCGTTTACGAAGAGAGGGTATATTTAGAAACCTTCTGAACACACTATACTGAACTAAGTGCCACAGAGACGGAATCATCGTGACCTTTGTTCTATCTAAAAGGCTACCTAGTTTTTAGGAAGCTAACTTGCTGAATACAATTACACATATCTGAATTTAGTAACTAAGCCATTTAGCCAACTAAAATTAGCCAAGTGCAATGAGCCTTTTAAATACTAGGTGATGTTGTTGTGTGTCGGGATAGGTGGCAAAAATATGGGAAACGAAATATGAATTTACTGTATCAGACATTTTGTCAAGTTCCCAAGCAACGGCGCTATGAATGGTCAAAATTATAATACACGCCTTTTATCTCTTCTTGTGGGTGTCGTACAAGATAATAATCATACCGCACATACTACGAGAAATCAGATAATTTTAAGGAAATCATTATGAATTTACTCATAATTTAGTTGAAAAGCCTTTTTTTAAACAGTTTACAAAATGGTTGCAATAATATTAATTCTTATTTAATTACTGAAACATGAATATTCAATCATTTGAATTGTATTTTCTTCACATTCATCACAGATAAATTAATTTATTTACTATTTTTATTTGCAAATATGCACACGCGACCGTCACATTTGCTTGACCGAACTAATAATTCATTCGCTAACTGACATTATGCTAACTTATTGCTTCTTTACACTCATAACTTATCGCTTTAAATGACATATTATACTATATTACACCTTTTAGCCTGATAGTAGGCTGTAATTAGATCAATAGGCCTATTCTATAAAATCCCAAAAAAACACCTACATCATTATTCACAAATAAATAATAATCTAATCTAATCTAATTATTATAATATAGTAGCTTGCTAAGTATTGTATTCCACGCGCGCCTCAAAGAGATGTCGTCAGCACAAATGTATGGGTCCACTAGGGCCGATGTCTGCCGGGCTCGCGGGAAGGTACTAAAGGGTCACCGAGGCCCCTGGCAACACAGGCAACGGAAGAAATACGGGTGGGTTTTAGTCAGTAAGAGTCTGACACACCCTCCCGCTCCGCCCAGAGCAAAAGAAGTTATTTGATGACTTCCCACTCAAAAAAAAAAAGCTTGCTAAGTAAGCTTGCTTGTTATTTCTTTTTTTTTTTTTTTAAGTAATTTTATATGGTAAAGTTAACGAATGCTTCTCTCTCCTAACTCACTCATTTTGCTGTGCCCAACAGTCCATTATGATCTAAATATAAGTTTACTACCTAAGAATACCTACATGTGGAATGCAATAAATGTAATGAGTATTCATATCTCACCGTGAAAACTGATGAACTGAGCTTGAAGTAAAGTAAGCTTTCATTCCACCTGATGCTAGGGATTGGCAGCTCACTTCAAACCCATTACAAGTTTTCACGGTGAGATTTTGACCGAATAAATCGGGTGAACTCATAGTTTGAAAAGTGGCGCGTTGTAAATAAAAAAAAAACAGCATCGAAATTAGCTTCAATGTGTAGAATGTAAACAAATAAGTTTACCTTAAAATTTGTACTTGATTTTTTTTTGTTTTCTAAATCAGCTGATAAATTATTTTCTCTCTTTCTGTGGGAAACTTGCTTGCTTAAATATTTGGGTTTTGGGCTGATGTAAAAATAAAAGCAAATTTAATTGAATGTGTGTGATGTGGCTACTGACAGTTTGACCCTATTAGCATTTTCGTATATTATGTATTTTTGCCCTTTTCTTTTTATTTCATTAATCACTCTCAAAAAGTCCCTTCTTTTAGTAGACTCATAAACATGTATTAAAAATCTGTTGATTTGTTTCCAAATGATAAAAATAGCAATTCAAAATTTGACACGCTCTCTTGTAATGTTGCTGATTTTCACATCCGACGATGTTAACAGGGATTAAAAAATTATTGTTCCATCACTGGCAACATTGATCTTATCAATTATTGATTTATCTTATTTAACTCTCCTAGAGTTAAATGATAAATAAGATCAATGTTGCGTGTATATATATGTTGCCAGTGTGTAATAATTTTTATAACTAAGTGTTGGGTTGTCAATACTTTCTTATTGTATCGATTTTCAAACAAAATACAGCACTAGTAACTAAAACATTACTGTAAAAATTGTAATTAACTACGATCAAACAAACACCAGGGTAAAATATAACGTCATGCAATCATATATAAAAGGAACATAAAAGTATTCTTTATTGATTATCGAATAGAATCGCATACAAGGAAATAAAATTGCTTACTGTAAGGGCAATGCTAGACACAGAGTGACTGGATGCTAAGAGTGAGTGGGAAGGTGCTGCGTTTTGTGTTGATGTTTAAATGCTGAAAAGTCGTGTGTACTTATGTGGCTAGCTTCTAATTTAAAATAATAATGTTTTCATTTCTCATGCTCTTTAAGTTCGTCTTTATGTTATGCGTAGGTGATATAAAACCGCTTTTTATTCTCTAGTGCATAATCAGGCCCAACAGCCACACGCATAATAAAACGACGCAAATTAAAGTCGTTATTTTATTACATTCGCTTTAATTTATATCACTTCCGTGTTTTCTATCGTTAATTTAATCAAACCAGATAAAATAGCTGTCATTTATTATTTAAAAAACGCAAATAAACGTTTTTATGACTTAACAGTATGAAGTAACCAAGTCGAATGACACATGTTAAAAAAAATGAAAAACTTTTTAAAAGTTTCGTGGCGAGAATTAGCTATTCTCTTGTGTGAAATGTGATTAAACTATAACAATGGAATACTGTTATATACTTTATGCCTATTTCATTTTCTTGCAATCGAAGTGAATAGCAGAGTGTATAACTCGGGCATAAACTAGCCATTTCACCCCTCGACTGAATATCCACCCACGCCTGCGGCTCAGTTGGATATAAACGTCTCGGGATAAAATGGCTTATTTTATGCACTAGTTGTACAACCTACTATTTAGCAAAACAATGAAGCGAAAAAATGTATGCATACAATAATGTGTGAAATATTTTAGTAACTGCCATTTCGTTTCTAAGGAATCCAATTGAATATTATTTATGCAGTAAACAGAAAAACACTTCCTTCATTTGCCTATTTGGACTGAACTCACAGGTTTTAACACACCTTACCTCACCGACAGCATATTGTATAGTTAGGCTAATTTACTTTCATGATTCACAGAGTTATTTAGTCATGTATTTTATCCTTATGATCTTAAACCCCCTTACTGTTGAACATGACCCTTTTTTTGTTAAGTAGCTAATGTAATAATTCCATGTAAATCAAAAGTCAGGTACACCTTAACCCTATTCCATTGACAAAGGATCAACGTTTTCACTTTAAACACTGGTCTTTCTCCAATTCAAGTTGAATCGATGCACAAACTCCCGCTAACCAAGTGGGCGAAACCGCAACGTTCCACTAGTCCTATCAAATATCAAGCTGTTTGGGATGCAAATGAGTATGCGAGGTTTATTATTGTAGTGCGAACTTACCCTTAAAAGGTAAAGTATTAAGGGCCGTATTTTGTAGAATAACTTCACCGTGGTAGATATTGAATACAGATTATATTATTGATGGGATTAGATTCAATCTTGTAAGCTGGTTGGTTAGGTAATACATGTAAGTAGGTTTCATTCATGGTATAGCGCCTTATTTAAAGGAGCAAGAATGTTTTGGTTACATTCCTAGAATGCGATGAAGAGATTAAGTTTTCTGGAAGTTACAGCTGGAATTACCGGAGTCTGTCACTTGTGTGACTGCTGGGGAGTTTGTTGCACCACTTCTCAGCTAAAGCACTAGGAAATGGTGAAGGGTGGAGTTTTGTCTTATGTAATTTTAACGTTCGAAAAGTGCTGATTTCTAGCCTATTTTGAATAAATGACTTTTGATTTTTATATTGCGTTGTCGAGTCTATAGTTACAGCGTAGGTGGAGTTGATAGCAATATTTGCTTATACGATGCGGCTTTAAGTACAATATGGGCCACTCGGCCACTCCGTAAACATCCGTAGATGTAGCATCAAACTTTCTGCAAAAAAAACATCGAAAGCCCACCAGTACCCTTTAATCGTTTATTTTAGTGATCATTGAGAAGATCTAGTTTACCGACGAATATTTTACGAGCAGTAAATTATTCAACTTTATCGATTACACCCGTTTTTCTTGTAGCTTGACGTCACTTACAAATGCCTCGTTACTTTTACTTCAAGCTTAGCTTCATTATGACTCATCGTTCGGAAAACTAGCCGTTATTCACTCCACCATTATTACAGCATAAGCAAATATTATTCTAAGTTGTCTTAGAAAGATCGCCCACGGAACGCCTTCGCTGATCTGACTTCTCTCGTGACAAATAACATCTCTATGAATACACCATGTTTACCGACTTTATTATAATAACAATGAATATACCTGTAAATAATTTTACGGCTTGAGATAGCTTTTAGCTTAGACACAAAATAATTCAGTATTCTATCGATGAAAATGATCTACTTGTTTAATTATATGACTGATGTTTCTTAGCATAGTGCATTTAAAATATTAACTCGTAATATTACTAATTAATAGAATATTAACTTTCTCTTGTGTAAATAGATATTGCTCTATATAAGGTTTACCAAGGATACAGAATCCAAAATAACAGAGCGTCACTTAGTTAGAAATCAAAATTCATTTATTCAAACTAGGCTGAGAATCAGCACTTTTCGAACGTCATAGTTACTTAAGACAGTCCCCAAAACGCCCACCCTTCACCACTTCCTAGTGCTTTAGCTGGGAAGAAGAAGTGGCGCAACAAACTCCACAACAGCACAGCTGTCTGTTGAATTAGAAAAAGAAATTGGGTTCTATAAAAACCAATTTTTATTCAATGTAATGCAATTTAGTATACAAATTATTTTGTATACTATTGAATACAATAGTATGCAAAATAATTTACACTATAAGTTGGCATCAGCTCTAGATATTATGTAGTTAGTAGTAGTAGTTTCAAGAACTTTGGGAGGCAATGTTTCAAAGAATGAAGTTGAAATAAACAGTAGGTACAAGCTTACATTATGTACTCAACAAAAACCGGCCAAGTGCGTCTCGGACCACGCACAATGAAGGGTTTCGTAGCTGTGATGAATTTATCCCAAAAACAAACTTAACACTGTAATTGTAAAACATGTTCTACCATACATCAATTAACATCACGGTCATTTCTCCAACTGCTAATGTAAGTTGGTCGACCATTACTCTTTAACTTGTAAAGCCAGCTAATATGTGATAGATTTCCTTTTAATTTCGTTATATGTACTAATGGTGCCGATTCCCTTGTTCACAAACTAAACTAAATTTAAGTTCAGTGCATCTTTTTCTTTCTATTTCATTAAGAAAAGGACAGAAAATAAATTTTAGTTTAGTCCTGTCAAATTAATCAGCGCCTGTCACTACTCCATGCAAGTTTAGACGTGATTAAAAACTTGCCTACTAAAATTACGTCAATTTACGTCAAGCGCTGATTAATTTGACAGGACTAAACTAAAATTTATCTTCTGTCCTTTTCTGAATAAAATAGAAAGAAAAAGATGCACTGAACTTAAATTTAATTTAGTTTGTGAACAAGGGAATCGGCACCATTGCCATGATTTTTTTCACATTACCAAAAACAACCATTTAGCTAGCGGGACACTGGATTGTAATTAAAATTGGAACCTTTCAAACATAATTTTCTTATAACTTAGTAGCTTTTGATTACGCTAAAAGATAGCTGAATCGAAAACTGTTGTTCACAGACCCGCAATTTTTTTGAATGGCTGATTATTTTTCGGCCTATCCAACGATACCCCATACTATGGGATAGACGAGAAAAAAAATATCAGCCCCACGTAATGTGCCGAAAAAAATTTTTTTCAACGTTTTGTTTTAGCATATTGTCGGCGTGATTAATAAGTATAGGTACCCAATCCAAATTACAGCTTTCTAGTACAAAGCGTCTCTGAACTAACGCGGGGACAGACAGACAGACGGACATGGCGAAACTATAAGGGTTCCTTGTTGACTGCGGAACCCTAAAACAGATAAAGAAATCTTTATAGCAACTCACATTATTTGAATGCAATAATAATACGAAAAAGAATATTACTATCTGGAAATCTCCGACAGACATTTATAGACATGTTTTCTTCGCATAAATTACAGCAAATACACTAGTTTCACTGTTTATCGATATTATGAACAATCGTGTTATTCGCAATGGGTCAGGAGGGACGTAAAAATGCTATCTCGATGAACTTACAACTTAATCTGAAGACGGAAATAAGGTGCAAGTTGGAGTAATAAAGCGATTTGCTATAATCTTTTATGGTGTTTAGGTCAAATAATGGTATTTATAGATCTAAGTGTTAACTTATTGTCCTTTGTATTTATTTAGCGTGTTTAAAACCTGCCAAGTAGGTACATATTAATGCTACTTTGCAGTTACATTCCTGCTTTGCTAATTTAGAAGGTCTTCGACAGTATGACAATTGTAGGCTTATAACTACTGCGATCAAATCAATGATTAACTAGTAAAAAATTGGTTGGTCTGTGAAGTCGGTTTACGGACGATAATTTTACGTGATAACGAGAGAGAGATGCGTCACAAGCCGAACGCTTAGGCCGATCGTGCCTCTCTATCGCTAGTTCCGCGCTCTCGCTTGCACGCTCGGCTCAGGCGGACCGTGACAATGAGTCATGCTTTTTCGTGCGTGCAGCCGGCGTTCATCGATTTATAAGACGTTATCACGTCAAAAAGTCATAAAAACATGAATCAAGTTTACCATACTGTCACAAACAAATCATATTGCAAAAATTGTAGACTTGCACTTAAAAAATCAGAAATCCGTACTCTCAAATTCTTAAACAACCGGAACCTCCAACAAAGTAACATTCTAGCAAGTTTCTGCTCTACCGGACTCCATCACATTTATCATGCTTAGTTCACATCTCAAAATTCGTTCACAACAATATTCCGGCTTCCCTTCACCAATCAATTACGGATCACTCCGTTTCAAATATTCACACGACTGCCACGCTACTTGGACCACATCATAAGCCTCATTGCACACGCCCACGACCCTAAGAAATGTCTTACTTAATGAAACAGAACACCTTTGCTCTTTATTGATTGAACTAAGGATTTGTTCAGTGTTTTTATTAATAATCTTTTCAGATATTATTTTTGTTGTGCCTCAAATTAAACTAGTGTTGTGGAAGTTGCTATATTGTATATAATTATTACTATCTCTAGATTGTCGTAATTTAAGTTAGTTCGTGGTTTAATACAGTTATCTTTTGTTTTATGGACTTAGTTTAAACCTAAGCCAGCTTTCATGGATTGGGTTGGGTTGTTTTTAGGGTTCCGTACCTCAAAAGGAAAAAACGGAACCCTTATAGGATCACTCGTGTGTCTATCCGGCTGTCTATCGGTCTGTCCGTCTTTCACAGCCGATTTGCTTCGAATCTACTGGACCGATTAAATTGAAATTTGGTACACATAATTCACTTTTAGGGGAAAAAATAGAAAAAAAAAAAAAAAAAGTTTTGCGAACTGTACCTGACATATCAGTATATGTCACACGGTAGAACAGTACCAAACCAAGATCGGTGTCAGGACCAAATTTTTGATGTAATTGCATAACGGAAATCGTCGGAATATTTTAGGCAAGTGTAATTAATTTGATTACACTAAGGATTTGTTTGACCCTAATAATTATATTGCGCTGCATTTATTTTCCAGTGTGATACATTTCTTGATTGATTGATTTCCGTTGTGCAATTACGTCAAAAATTTGATCCTGACCCATCAAATGAAAAGGCTTGTTATGAAAAAAAAAATAATTATTTTGAAACTATCAATTTTAAAGTTATGGAAGAAAATTGATGAAAATTGACCATTCCAAAATTTAGACTCAGCAGTTTAAGGAGTTTAGGAGGCTTCCCGTATCTCCGAAACTGCTGAGCCTAAAATTTTGATAAAAGATACAGAGAATAGTTCTATACTTATAGATTATAGGAAAACCTATAAGAAGTCTATGGGTCTTAAAATAACATGGTAAATCACTCCATATTGTGCGTAGAAACTTACATTTTCAGTTGGAATATATGGGAGAACATTTTTTTCAACTATAATGTTAAGTTTGTACTTGAGATTTATGCCTTTGTCATCCCAACTAGGGAACCCCTCATAGTGCATGGTCTGACACGCACTTGGCCGGTATTTAGGGGAAGAATAGTCTTTTCGTGGTTGACACACACATAGCATTATTCCGGCGCCTCGGAAAGCACGTTAAGCAATGGCTTAACGTGCTTAAAGATCTATAATGACAGCCGGGACCAATGCGTCCCGGCTGTCATTTATAGATCTTTAACTGTCAAAATATCTTAAATTGTGTAATAAACTGTGTTATAATCTTTAACTGTGAAAATTTACTGAACAGCACAGTATCAAACATGCTCTTATCTAAAATAATAAAAATTAATGTATTAAGATTATTCTTGGACCACATAATAAGCCCCATTGCACACGCCCACGGCCAGGCGCGGTCCACCAGCGAAATGTCTCACTTAACGAAACAGGACACCTTTGGTCTTTATCGATCGCGCTCGGGCCTGTTCGGTGTGGGATTTAAATGTTATTTGTTGTGGTTTACTACAAGTAATGTGGGGAGAAATCAGGAGCTGAGGTCTGGGTTTTGTCCTTCAAGATCTGTTTTTGGTAAGAAATACAGAGAAAAACATTGTTACGGACTATTCAAGATATCTATGAAAATATGTAAGTAAACTTCATGAGATATTTTTTTTTAATCAATACTCGCTATAATTTTCTACTGAATCACATAAAAACACCTAAACCCGGAAAAGACAGTAAGTTTATTTGCGCCTACTATGACACATCAAATTAAAAATAAAGTACAAAACGAATAAAAATAAAACAAATTGGGGAAAATTAAAAAACTTTCAGGAAAATGTGCGACTCATTTACGACATAGCCATAGCGCTTGGTCGCTTGGTTTCCAACGACAGCCAGCGTTGACTTGATGACGTCAACTGATGCAGCGTATTAAGTGCCTAGATAAAACCTTGAAAAACAAATTAAAAAATAAGAGAAAGAAAAAAGAACGAGCATCAGCAGGCCTTACGAAGTATTGTTTCGTGCAGGATCGAACGACTTATCGACTTTGTAGTACAGTTGGTATGCAGGTTGTGTTTTTGTATGTGTTTCTGAGGCAACATAATATTTTCTTTTTTTTCAATATTTCCTTTCAATCGCTTTGCGACGGTGGCCACCGTGGTCAGAAAACTGAATTTGACCTACTAAAATCTTATCAAATTTTACAGCTGTCAGTTCAAACCAATATTGATCAATCAAACTCAGCCTCCCGGCGCGTTGTATTCCACGCGCGCCTTAGTCAGCACAAATGTAGGGGCCCACTAGGGCCGATGCCTGCCGGGGTCGCGGGAAGGTACTAAAGGGTCACCGAGGGCCCTGGCAACACAGGCAACAGGAAGGAATACGGGTGGGTTTTAGTCAGTAAGAGTCTGACACACCCACCCGCTCCGCCTAGAGCGGGAGAAGTTATTTGATGATTTCCCATCCAAAAAAAAAAGGCTGCGCCACAACACTCTGTCCTCCGGTGGCTGGTACAGACTGGATGCGGAAGGCGGCACCCAGTCTGTCCAAACCACCTTTTTAAGGTGATCGGTCCATCTAGCTGGGGGCCTCCCACATTACGCTAGCCGATACGTAGTCTCTACTCTAGGACACTGCTCCACCAGCCATCAGTCCTTCAACAAACATGGCCAGCCCACTGCCACTTCAGCTTGCTTAATGTGCAACCTATGTCGGCAATATTGATAGAGCCTCGTAAATATTGGTTATTTGCAACTAGTGCATAAATGAAAGGTGATATCAACACCTGCATTATAAAAATGTATACTGAGCAAGTAAATACATTTTTAGTACCTTGTTTTAATATCTGTAACCATTTACTTGCGTCCATCGAAAAAGAAAAAGCCAAGAACGAGATGATATCAATTCATGCTTGCTCCCCATAATCTCACGATTTTATCAGCGAATGCTAACGTAAACACAAAAAGTGCAGCTATGTAAATTGTAGTTTTATTCAATCAATTTGCATCGGTCAATTAAAAACAAGCAGTAAAAACAATTGCAATGCAAATACTTGCCTTATTAAGTCGACAGATAAACGGAAAACAAGGCTGGTTTAAGTTGTAAGTGGTAAGCGATTTCAGTTGAAAAAAAATAAACCTGTTTTACCCCTAGATTTGTCGACGAAAATTACTTTTGATTCATATAGCCGTCACTCCATGTAAAATACTGGTATTCAGCTGTATCCGGTTAGTCTGGAAGCCGAAATCAACATAATCAAAATCAAAATAATAGGATGGGGAAAAAGTTTCTTCGCATTTTTACGAAAATTCAAAACATTTTTTAATATCGTTTATTTACATTTAACTAAAGTATGTAGGTACCATTTTGTTCGATAACTTTTTGCCATCTTGTAGGTAGGGACATGATCCCATTGATATAGAAATTTTGGGACTTCTGATCAAAATACCGCGACAAGTGGTTTTGGCAGTCCCTTCGTGATGTTAACCTGACACTGCCTAAAGAATTCTGAAGAGGCCGAAACAGGTGGAAATCTGAAGTTGCAAGGTCAGGACTATACGGCGGATGCATTTACACCTCCCAGCCATACTCTCTTAATTTTTGCTGAGTGGCTAAAGATGTGTGAGGTCTAACGTTATCATGATGAAAAACCACACCCCTTCTGTTGATTAATTCCGGCCGCTTTCTCTCAACTTCTTGCTTTAGTTCAAAATCGATGGTCCTGCCTGGTGGTAACAGCTCATAATGAATAATGCCTTTCCAATCCCACCACACACACAGCATCACCTTGTTGCGAGTTAACCCGGGTTTCGCCACAGTCTGTGAAGCCTGACCGGCCTTTGACCACGACCTTTTTCACACGTGCTTGTCGTACGTGATCCACTTTTCATCACCAGTTATCAGCTTCTTCAAAACTGGTTCGGTTTCATTACGTCGTAATAAAGAATCACAAATGAGTACACGGTTCATTAGGTTTCTTTCAGTGAGCTCGTGAGGTACCCAAATATCGAGCTTTTTTGTGTACCCAGTTTTTTTCAAATGTGCCAAAACTGTTTTGTGGTCAATTCCCAGTTCTTCAGCTACGTCGTAACTACTGATATGATCTTGCTTCACTTTTTCAAAAATGGCATCCATTTTATCCGTAATAGGGCGACCAGAGCGACGTGCATCTTTGACATCAAAATTTCCGGATTGAAAATGCTTAAACCAAATTTGTGCTACTCTCACAGACACTGCACTAGGTCCATAAACATCGCAAATTTTTTTCGCGGCTTGCGTTGCACATTTGCCTTTTTATAGTAAAATTTTAAAATGTATCGAATTTCTTCATTAGATTCACTCATCTTGACGGTACGAAAATCAAATTAAAATCACACATTTTCCTAATTTGAATTTGGAATTATGTTCTTTAAAATGTAAACTTTCAATGATACCAAAACCAGCCAGATACAAATAGTATACCCAAAGAGATTTTATTACAAGTTCATACATACTATAATGCGAAAAGACTTTTTCCCCAACCTAATATTTTATTTCACATAAACCTACATGAGCACTTATGAAACGTCACAAATTAGGTGCACGGTTCCAATTGGTCGTTTTTTATGGAGAAGCGCCGGCAAGAAACTCCACGGTTACTCTTTGAAAAATAATTGGCTTATACAATGTTTTCAAATTATAGTGTTAATAGGTATGGGAGGACAGTGTAGGCCTGTCAAGAAGTACCAAGTACCTATTTTACAAAAAAATAAATGGTCTACAAATCTAGTTTATTAAGCCTACAACGGTCTCACATTCACAAAATATAAAAGAATCTATGTAAAACATAAAAATAAAAACCTACTTAAACCAAATGACATGTTTGCCATTACAACTGTAACAACAAAGTTGGGAAAAGGCTAGGCAGATGAGGATAATAGCCTTAAGCTGTTGTGGATCGTCCGGAAGACACGGTAGACCGTCCGGGTAGGTCTGCCCGGCTTGGGCAGAGCACCGCCGTGTCCTCTCGAGATCTCTCGCGTCCGGTCCAGGCCATGGTACGGAGTGAGAGGGCATGGGAAGCCGTCACCTCCTTTTGCGAACCAGTAATGCTCGTGACGGATGCACGGTGGAGGCGGGACGGGTGAGGGAGAGGCAAAGTTCGCGCCCTCTCGCTCCTAGCCGCCACAGGAGACGCCCTGGGCATCGGAAATCCCAGGCGGATTTCCGGCCACCGTAGGCGGGGGCTTGCGGACGGTGAGCAATAGGTAGCTCGCCGTCCGATAAGGACCCGGGCCTGGGTTGACGGCGCGTTGTGTTCCACGCGCGCCTATAAGAGATGTCAGCACAAATGTCAGGTCCACAGGGCTGATGCCTGCCGGGGTTGCAGGAAAGTCCTAAAAGGCAACGGAAGGAACACGGGTGGGTTTTAGTCAGTAAGAGTCTGACACACCCTCCCGCTCCACCCAGAGCGGGAGAAGTTATTTGATAATTTCCCAACAAAAAAAAAAGCTGTTGCAGCTGTATACATTTTTATATACCTAGTATATAATTATATAATATTAATACATTTTTATATAATAAACACGAAATATTTCTTGATTAAATTTAAATTACACATATTAAAATTAACACAGCTGTGTAAAAAATCAAGAAAACAAACACTAAACGTGAAAGTTAACTTCGATCGCGTGTATTTCACACCTTACACCGCCTTAATGCGATTTGTTTCAGTTTTAAAAGCGCCACTTTACAATCGCAATGCTGCAGTGACGTTTATTGCTTTGACTTTAAAACCAGCTACGAAGTGTACCTAGATCTATGCTCCGTTTGGACGGGTTAGTTTGACTAGTCAGGATGTTTTGAATCTTTCTTCGTCCCTTAAAAATCGTTTAAGGGACGAAGAAAGATTCAAAACATCCTCCGTGACAGAGTTTTACTTGTTCAGAAAAATAACTGAAGCGTTTTTCTAAATTTTCTTCAGTTTTAAAATTATCCATTACATTTTAGCGGAAGCTTGTACAAAATGTTGTTACTTAATTACCTTAAATTTCCTGAAAAGCTGAGCTCAAGAAGCTGATTGTTTGTCTCCACATCAAAATGATTAACGTTTCCCATAGCTATCTAAATTAATTATTGAAGAGTGTTTTTGAATAAAGTGCGTAGTTTATTTAATTAAGAACTGAAATACTTTCTCCTTCCTAAAACTTCTGAACGCCACTCGCCCTACTAAACAGGGCAGTACGCAATCGCTAATCGACATGGGCTGTACAAGCCGCTCTAACTAATGTCACTGCACTGAGTTCTTTCCTTGCTTTTATTCAGATCCTATCTGCCTGTAATGGATTTGTCAACGACTGATTTATCTAGCGTATTTGCAAAGCATGTGCGAAGGTGTTGGTCGTTTTTTGCTTTGTTTTATAATGTCTTATTAGCATTGATTTGTACAGCCTACCAATGTCTTGTCATTCTGGTAACCGTGTTTTAATTTAGTGGTCTCACCGAACCTACTCAAAACGTCTTCTCTCATAATCAGCCTATAATGTTCCCACTGCTGGTACACAGGCCTCCTCTCTATGAGAGGGAGTGGGCCGTAATCCACCACGCAGGCCAAGTGCGGGTAGGTAGATGTCACATATCTTCGAATTTTTGCTTCTAGGACATGCCGGTTTCCTCACGATGTTTTCCTTCACCGTTTTAAGAGCAGTGCTGATGAAATAATTTACACAAAGTAAAGCGCCTGTCCGGGTCCGCTGCCGTAACCACTGGGCCACCACTGCTTATTTGTATTTGTCGAAAATAATTTATTTACCTCAAAAAAAATAGGTGGTTTGAAATAATTGATATTCACCCTCATATATCAGTGTTTTATATACAAGAAATACTGTAAAATTAACTATTGGGGGTAAAGTAACTATTATTGATTGTAAGTGACATCAGAAATGAAGTAATCCGGAAAAGAACCGGAGTTACCGACATAGCCTGCTGAGTAAGCAAGCTGAAGTGGCAGTGGGCTAGCCATGTTTGTCGAAGGACCGATGGCCGGTGGAGCAGACGAGTCCTTGAGTAGAGACCGCGTATCGATAAGCGTGGGTGGGACGCCCTCCAGCTAGATGGACCGACCTTAAAAAGGTGGCTGGGACAGACTGGATGCGGAAGGCGGAAGAGAAGGTGTTGTCGCGCAGCCTGGGGGAGGCCTATATCCAGCAGTGGACTGTTATAGGCTGTGTTGATTTGATTTGAACTATTGGGGAAAAAAAAACAGTAGTACTTCTGAGTTCATTCAGAAAATGGTGAAATAGTTTACTCTCAAAGTCGAAAATAACGTAATAATTAACACACTTCCTCAATAAACAGTAATATAACTTTATAAACTGCAACAGATCGATATGACCTAACTATTAAACAAAGATATCAGTGAGCTTACTTTCATTCTCTTGAAGGCGTATTTACTACCATTGCGAAATGGTACGTTATCTTTATGGTTATCATAGACATTAATGGGTTTCGTGATGGTCTAGTGATGGGAAATGTCTGGGATTAATGTGGGGAAGGAAGGTTGTATCAATATTATTGATGGTGGTCATGCTTCCAGTTATTCGTTTGCCAAAATAGAAGACAATCGTGTTACGAGTATGTCACCGTCTGGTTTTTGTTTCAGTCTAAAATACTGCTACGGTGTAAATGGTGGCAATCACTGTCAGTTGTCATCTGACCTCTGCAAACAATGGGGCTGGTCAAAAATCTTACAAGTAGACCGGTTGTTCGGTTTTCTGGCTTCTTGCTACCCGTAACGGCCTCAAAGTGTACAGAGAACAAACAACCCATCCGTGAACTTACTAAGCGTAGTCTTGCTTCACAGCTCAACTTCATTTTATCTACATTATCGTAATAACCAAAAAAGTGATTGGCATGGCCACCTACTGGGCCCAAGTCATTTAATATAATAATATATGTATTTACAAGTTTACCATCGACTGGAAAAGAAGAACATGAATCGAAATAAAACCTTCACGAACTCGCATTGCCTCATAAGTACAGAAATATCAGACGTGCACCACTCCGTCATCTAATATCGAAAAACCCATTTCACTTATTCATAGCAATTACAGGACATCCCAAACACTATTTAAAGAGGTTCCACATAAACATACGATTATCTAAATTTCAATTTAAATTCTAGCACCGCCCATCACTACTACTAATTCAATCAAAACAAAACAAATATCCGTATTTACGACTAGATGCCGAACAATACGAGTTAAAGTGCGTCGTAACTTAACAATTGACTTAATTCGATAACACCGTAACCGGATTACGGTGTAAAAGCCTTATTGTAATGTGCGGTGATAGTTTTCAACTTAGCCCAACAAATAACTACCAACGTATTCATTTTATAAATGGTTCTTTATTTGAATGGGCATTTTTAATTTTATTTTTTCAGGTATCTTCCTTCTGCCTTTAATCTTCTTTAACCAGTCGGTGCTTTCATGATCAACAAATATTTATAGGATTTGTAGTGATATTAAATACTAAATATTATATAATTGAAAGTATGTGATTTGCTTCAAATGATTTTTGTATCAGGGGTTAGTCATGAAGTTTTCCTATGTCGGATAAGGCGGGAGGAAACGTCCGGGTGTCACCACTGCGTGGATCGCCCGGAGGACACGGCGGAGCATACGGTGGAGGTCTGCCCGGCCTGGGCAGAGCACCGCCGTGTCCTCGTGGAGGCGATCGGCGGCAGAGATCTCTCGCGTCCGGCCCTGGTTCAGGCCATGGTACGGAGCGAGAGGGCATGGGCAGCCGTCACCTCCTTTTGCGAAGCAGTAATGGTAGTCCCTGGGCGTCGGGAATCCCGGGCGGATTTCCGGCCACCGTAGGCGCGGGCTTGCGGCCCTAGTATGGTATTCCGAAATACCGCTCACCGAAAGGACGGTTTTCCGATAACACTCTACTCCGACGGTTAGTTGAACGAAAAAATAATTGGCCGATGACACGTTTCACCGAAAATATTATTTATCGACGGTTGGTAGTCCGAATGAATCCTTCGCCGATGTAACGGTTCACCGAAAACACTCTTTAACGACGATTTTAAAAAAAAAATCCATTTATACTTATACTAGTTCCATTTATTCATCTATGCTGATAAAATTAAACATGGGACTCGAGTATTGTTTAGCTGCATTGCACATAATTATAAAATATAATAGCGGTATTTCGGAATACCATACGTAGCTCCAGGCTTGCGGACGGTGAGCAATGGGTAGCTCACCGTCCGGCAAGGACCAGGCCCGGGTCGACGGCGCGTCGTATTCCACGCGCGCCTCAAAGAGATGTCAGCACAAATGTAGGGGTCCACTAGGGCCGATGCCTGCCGGGGTCGTGGGAAGGTACTTAAAGGTCACCGAGTCCCTTGGCAACACAGGCAACAGGCAGGAATACGGGTGGGTTTTAGTCAGTAAGAGTCTGACACACCCTCCCGCTCCGCCCAGAGCGGGAGAAGTTATTTGACGATTTCCCACCCTCAAAAAAAAAACCTAAATATCATGTTTCCAACATGAATGAATTGATTCATGAATTTGTCTTCAAGAAGTCTAAAGTCTATACTGATATTATATTGAGTACATAATTAAATAGTTTGTTAAATATTGCTATGTACCAAGTTTGTATGTGTGCAAGAATATAAATACAGAAATATTCGTACTGAAAAGGCGTATCGTTTCAGTGCAGTATCGTTTATCTTCCAGTTCCATATTTTTGTACTATCATTTGTCATCTCAGTGTCCACTTCCTTCCAAGTCATAATTTCATGAAATCTGTCATCCATCCAGCCTCTTTATTTATAGCCACTCATAATGAATAAGTACTTCAGTGTGTATTTCTTATAGTGGGGTCAAAAAAGCGGGTCCTCGCGTATGCAGTTCCTGATAACACGGAATGCTGTGTGAATTCGCATTTTCATCTCCTCTCGCGAGTGGCTTTCTTTATCATAAACGAGTTGTTTGACCCAACCTCAGAAAAAGAAGTCGAATGGTTTTAAGTTAAGTGACCGAGGTGGCCACGCCTTGGGACCGTACCTTCCGATCCAGCGGCTATCAAATCCTTTAACCGCGACCGCACTTCTGTTGAAATGTGAGAAGGTGCACCATTGAAACCACACATTGAACACACATCTTGGAAGGCCTTAAATGTAAGCCAAAAGCAAGGTTCCTTATCATAATTATTTTAGGCGCCACCGGTTTTAGAATACCTCTTTCAGGTCTTAGAGAAAACAAATAATTCAACACCAAATCGATTAGTTTTGCGAAATCTTAGAAAAGATCAAGTAACCTTTTCCTTCCCGTGGTCGCAATATTTCATCGCGATTGTTTAACTATTTGTATCTGCTTCACGGACAGTGAAAGTGTTAATATTATAACTAGGTACTCGTAAACTATTCAGAGAGTTGATTTTTGTCAATCCTGTATAAGTTGCAAAACTTTGAGGTGTGTATTGTTACGATTGAAATACTTGTGAAGCAAATCTTATTTACATACAACCTCGTAGCTGTGTGGTTTGATACCGCACCTACTCAGTTGTTGCTTTGAGTAGATCTAACTACAAAAATTGTGTTGCAAAAGATCCTAATATTGTGAAACAAAACGAAGGTTGGGTAATCGCCAATATTTCAAAATCTAAATAAAAGCCATTTATTCAAACTAGGCTGAGAATCAGCACTTTTCGAACGTCAAAATTACATAAGATAGTTCCCCAAAACGCCCGCCCTTCACCACTTCCTAGAGCTTTATTTAGCTGGGAAGAATAAGTGGCCAACAAGCTACCCAGCAGCACAGCTGTCTGTTCAGTTAGAGAAAAAAAATGGAATTTATTTAATTAAACGCAGCTTATTCTGAATGGAAACTCCATTTTCTGATGATTTCACCAATCTACATTGTCCTCAAATGATCTGTGAACAAGGTTATTTCCGATTTTTATTTGTATACACAATGACATTGATGAATTTTATTCATATATATCTGCAATGTCATATATATCAGTCTTCGTCAGTCAGTCGTCAGTCTTGTCAACCTGTATTTATATCCCTAAAAATTCTGACATTGCCTTGTTTATATATACTAGAAGTTGCCATATTTGTTAAATTAAATAAACACCTATTTACCTCAATGATTGACATAAGACAACGCACAGCACCAATGAGGTCCCAGTATAAAAACCAATTGTGCACAGGTGGTCATAAAACAGCCTTATTAAAAAATAGCATCCTTTCCATGGGACCGCTTATATATAATAAATTACATGAAAATTTGAAAGACCTACCCATAAAAATGTTTAAAATACAATTAAAAAAACTATTGCTGGAGAAATGTTATTACACAATTAAAGACTTTCTAAGTGACAAAACTAAAACATATATAGGGAAATGTTGTTGATAAATGTACGTTGTCTTTGCAATTTCGAATGTTTTAGATTATAATAATTTTAAAATTATAACATTGTTATTTATTTATAAGCTATTTTTTATTTATTTTTTATTTTTATGGTTGTTGTTTTAATGTAGTTTGACATAACAGTTTTTGACATTACCAGATTATCAGTTCTATGCCTAATAATAATTATGATTGTTGTTACTGTTTTTGAATATTTTAACATTAAGCTTTTTGACATTACACATTACGACATATATTCTTCATAGTAATCATACAATGAAAATAATTAATTAATTAAATATAAATCTTTTTCTTCTTTATATTTAATTAATTAATTATTTTGATTTATTTATTGTAGTCTGATCCGTAACAACCTATTAAATTCAACTATGGCTAATGATAAACGTAATAGCTGTATTTTTATTACTACTGATTCAAACCTAATATTTTGCATGCCGTAAGGTAAAACGTATCGAGACACTTAATGAATATTCCAACTTATATGTATACCTACATTATCAGCAAATAAATGATTTCTTTCTTTCTTTCTTTCAATGACAAGAATATTTACTTTGTAAAGTGTTATAATTATTGTGTTCTTTTTTCTTTTCTCTGTTAGTTTTAATCATGGTCTGGCAGTTTAAGTAATTTATGAGGCCTACCAAAATGTTTTTTTCTATGGTATTGTTCGTCGAATCGAGCTCCTTAAGTTCTGAGTTGAGCTGCACGATTACTAACAAATGCGCGCACGGACTGGACAGGTCCACTCAATCTGTGTGGCTGCAGACCCCAATCTACATGGTCTTCGCATGATCTGACCAAGATTATGTCTGGACTTTAAAAGAGACTGTGACCTTTGAGTTTGTTCCAGCCTTTCTTCTCAGAGTAGATAGGAAACGCCAACCTCATCTAGTTTTTAAACATGACGTGTAACAGTGTTCGTACAAACTTACTTACAGAAATAAAATCATTTATCATTTAATAAGACGTGTAACGACCAATCATCGGGTTTTCAACCATCCATTTAAAAGTTACAACTTTAAATTACAACTCAAGTTACAACCTTCTGTTACTCAAAGGAAAATATAATGTAGGTATCTAAATAACTGAATATAATTGTTCCCACTACTGGGACACAGGCCTCTTCTCTATAAGAGTGAGTGGGCCATAATCTACCACGCGGGCCCAGTGCAGGTTGGTGGATGTCACATGTCTTCGATTCAATGGTGATGAAATAAATACACAAAGTAAAGTGCATGCCTGAATTCGAACTCATGACCTACAACTTTTAAGTCGGGGCCGACACCACTGGGCCACCACTGCTCTCACTCGTAAGTCGCTAATTATTTCTCTGCCAAACACTTTTTCGTCAGTATTTATATCGTCATCGTCTGGTTACCGCAGCACCTGACTTTCTTTAGAACAACAATATCAGACCAACACGACTGCAATCAAAATTTCCTAATATTATAATATAACCAATCAATGAACGCGTATTTCATACCAAGAACCCATTTACAACGGCAGCAACCTGTCGCACAATCCATCACAAACCATTACCGTTATCAACGCTGCTTTGTCTCCTACAAACCAAGGCTGAATTCCAGCCAACAGCTACATTTATAACTGGTAAACTGCCAGTATAAAGTACCCATAACTAGCGTTTATTCTCAAAGAAAATGTAACGCCGTGACCGAATTCCCGCTACCGACCGCGATAAAAGATAAATGGTTAATCAATTTGGAATAACATTAGTAAGATATTTGTGTTATGTATTTATTGAGCTTAAGATGTAATTTTGTGTTTTAACATCGATTTCCTCTTAGAACAGAAATGTTGTGCAAACGCGTGTAAGGAGTAAAGTAAACGACGCTGTAACTGATGGTGTTGTAATTTGATACGATGGTCTAGCGGTCGCAAGCGCATGGGGTCCTGGGTTCGATTCCTGGGTCGGCCAAAGTATTACAGGGTTTGTCATCTGGAATTTCTCAGTAACTGGACCTGTCTCCAGTTACTGAGAAATTGTATGCCCGGTTAGTGGCAATACGCTCGCCCCCTATTACATGTGACTTAAACATAACTGGCGAAATGTTGGTGTAGGTACTATAGGTACACCTCTGTCCAACCGATTAGGGAAACAAGGCGTGATGTTAAGATATGTTTTTGGGTAAAAATAGGTCAATAACCAAATGTATTTGTTATCGTCATGCATTGTGATCTTTATGAGACAGTGATGGTTAATTATATTGTTAAAAAGTGGTTACGCTCTATAAAGTTTTTAAAAATAAAGATAACACTACTATGTAACTTTCACTAAGAAGCTAACAATTTTATAAAGCCTGCCAGAGCTATTCTGAAATGAAGATAATAAATACAATATTGTTACAACTTCAACAGTTAAAGTTAATAACCATAAACGAACTACAGTTGACATAAACGTTTCCATCAAAGCGCTTTATGAAGTAAACTGCATTTCAATAAACATAGCAAACTAGGTAGACGGAACCACTTGCCTAATCTAAGGCCATGTGAATTTGAACCTGCAGGCAAAGTAGACTAATAATAAAATTATTAACAAAGATAATGGCACTGATAGAATTTTAGTACAAGGACACGCTACTGATCAGAATGGAATTGGTCTCAGTAATATTGAGGCAAAGACATAATATTATTTTATTATCTGACCGTAAATAATAACTTGAATGGTCTTTGAATATTTATTTGTCATTCGTGTTTTGTACAGAAATGGGTTTCGTGAGTAGTACTTAGGTACACGTGGTTATAAGATTGGGTCCAATAATAATATTATTATAATGTTTTTTTTTTTTATATTTTTATTTTAAATGTCTTTAACATATGTCGGGACCCTGGGATCTTGAGATATGTCAAAGACCTTTGGAAGGCGTACGAGGGGTCGAAGCCAACTCGCAGAAGCCCCTTATATAATTTTAAGTATTGAGGCACCAACCGACGATTATATTGATTGCACTATGCAAATCCACCCAAGGACAATCCCCGGTTGGTGGGGACAGGACTATTGCAGAACATGGAAACTAAACGTAATGGATTATAATGGTATTTTTAAAATTGTCGTAGTATAATGGTATAATTGTGCATCAGTCAAAAAAATCCAATTGGAGTTGTTTTTGTTGAAATTCCTCTTTGCTCTGTGGTATTTTGCTACACAAAACCACTCCTTTTATTCTATTTATATATTTATCATTTAAAGGGCTACTGATCCAGTACGAGGTCAAACACTGCAACCTCATCGTCATCCTGCTCCAATACTGGTTGCCGTTCTTGTTTCCTGGCATTCGATCATCCCGAGCTGCGAGAAATTGAAGTCTGCCACCCCTACTCATACTTACCTTTTTATATTTTATGTTACTTAGTTTAATTTTAAATGTGACCTATGACTGGCTGGCTGTACTTTATGGCTATAAGAACAGTATGATCATCTTCAGTATAAGTACCTTGAAACTTGTGGTGAACCACTTTACTTCTACTTTGTAAATACTCTTTTAGTTACCATAAACATGTCATGCTTTAAAAAGAAAACTGTTGACATTGACGCATGTCAAGATAATAAAATTCGGTTTCTCTTGTCACATTTATTTCTCGCCTTTTTAATCCACAAACTCAAACTCAAAACTCAAAGCATTTATTTCAAATAAACCAATTACAGGCACTTTTGAATTGTCAAGAGTTGTGTCAGTCAGTCAGAAAGATGAAGCTAGTTGCCCATTCCAAAGCGTAGTAGGTACCTATGGAGAAGAACGGGCAAGAAACTCCAAGGACACTCTTTTAAATCAACGTATTATGGTTACAAAATATTGTTTACATCATTCATTTTGAAATTATACATGTGAGAACGATGCAAAACGTAAAAGCGTCCGTAATAAAAAGATTACAACAAAAACAAAAGCAATTCAAAAATTAAAGTTAAAATAAGCCGTGGCAGCTAAGAGATGACCAGTCTCACACTATTCTATATTCCATTTAGCACTAGGCTAAAAACTCTTTAGAAAGCAAATGTATAAATTAAGCATTGTATTACACTTAAAGGTAGGTAGCACCTGTTAGAAATGGAGACAAGTGGCTACATAACAACCGGAACCAATGAAGTTTTCCAACTTAATCAAGATCAAATTCTGCATTTAGCTAAAGCTAGATAAACTTTGAGTAATTTATATCTAGCTACGACTTTAATCTTTTCAAATTCATTCATAAACTTATCAACAGCCATTTCCACTTCAGTATTTAAGTCATTCTACTTCTTCAATTGAGTTGTCACTTCGCGACTTTCCTAGACCTTACATAAGGTGCCACCTACATAGCATCAGATATCGTAAGTAAGCCACTTAGCTGAGATTACGAGTGAAGTGAATTAATCTCGGAGTGACAAAACAGGATGCTGAGCCTTATCTGAGACTAGAGATGGTATTGAGGGGAGCGGGTTTAAAATGTGAGGTGTTGATATAGAAAATTATAGATAAAGTTGAGATCGAAAGACAAACGGATGATTTGAAGATATTGAATATTTTGGAAGATATTGGATTTTGAAGATGTTTTCTACAGTTAGAAAAAGAGGAAAGTAACTAGACACAATTAAAATGGCTGCAGAAACAACGAAGGGAATATTTTTGAAGATATTGAGGTGTCGAATGTTGTGTAATATAACAATGCTCGTGTTATGATTCATCATTTTCCTGCCCTTATCCCATGTTATTTGGGGTCGGCGCAACACGTTATCTTCTTCCATCCTCCTCTGTCAGCCGTCACGCTATCATTCACTCCCTTCTCTTTCATATCAGTTCTCACACAATCCACCAATTTTTTCTTTGGCCTTCCTCTCCACCCATCAAAATTCATATTCATCACTTTTTAGTCACATGCGTTTCATCCCTCCTCATCACATGCCCATACCAAGCCTAACGATTTCCTTTAAACTTTTCAGTCACTGGCGCCACTTTCAAGCTTCCCCTTTTATATTGATTTCTTACTTTATCCATATGATTGCGTACCCAATATTCTGTCTCTGTAGAAAATTAAGTAAAAATCGTTGATGTAAAGTCGGCTTCATCATGCTTTTTATTTTAATTACTATCAGGCAAGAGTGTGGGTAAATTAATCACACAACACAACAAACATCTGTATTTAAGAAAATAAATACAATCCACAAATCTAGCTATCCAAACAACAATTTTACAGTCAAAATAATACCGATGAATTCCAAATTTATCTGATAGCAACAGGAAGCTGCAAGCAACATACATATAACCAATACAAATAAAATATACAGCCGATACTAAACCGATTTCAAATTACTCAGAGGCCATTTAATAGTCAGTAAACACTAATTCAATTAATTTCGATGTTAAATTCCGTATCGTTTTAATTATCGTTAGCGCAAACGCGGTGAAACTGTAAAATGGATTGAGGGTTTTTAAATGTTGTTTGAAGTTGTAATTTGAATTGTTGAATAGGAATGTTATGGGAATAATGTGGAAGAGCGATTCATCTATTTAATAAAAAAAATCACAACAGGCAGACAAACATACAGCCTAAACCGCTGGGTTTAGAAGCTTGAGGTTTTTCTTTTACAGGAGTTCCGTACATAACGAAAGCGAAACGGGATTTCGAAAATTCATCCCATAATTATTTAACGGGTTGCGATTCGATTAAGTACTTTAATAGGGTTGCTAAACAATTCATGCTCGTTACAATGCATGGTGAGTGGCAGTTCTTCTGGTTCTTAGCAGGAGAACTCCTCAACAATTAACGTCACTGCATCAGGAAAGCAACATTTTGCATAAGGTGATGAGCAGTTGACATTAGGCTATTGTTACTTATATAAATTACAAACTGACCCACTAAAAAGTAAAAATAAAAATCTTTTTTACACAAAAAAAAACGACCGGTTTCCAAAAAACCACTACAAAGTGAAAAATAGCTTTACTTTCGGAAGTCGGTGGCAAAAAACTAAAATGCAGATCCAAAGACACCGACTTCCGAAATTAAAGTTCACTTTGTAGTATTTTATTGGAAGTCTTCGGATATTTTTTTGTAAAATGTTTTTGAGCGTTTTTAACGTGGAAATTGGTATTTAGACAGAAGTCTAAATACCAATTTAATAACAACTTTTCACTTATAAATAGAAATTTATAAGTGAAAAGTTGTTGTATTATTGTTTTTAGGGTTCCGTGCCCAAAGGGTAAAATGGGACCCTATTACCAAGACTCCGCTGTCCGTCTGTCACTAGGCTGTATCTCATGAACCGTGATAGTTAGACAGTTGAAATTTTCACAGATGATGTATTTCTGTTGCCGCTATTACAACAAATACTAAAAAAACAGAATAAAATAAATATTTATGGGGGCTTCCACACAACAGACATGATTTTTTTGCCGTTTTTATCGATAATGGTACCCTTCGTGCGCGAGTCCGACTCGCACTTGGCCGGTATTTTGGAAACGTATTAGTTAATAAATCATTTTATCACCTAAGGCTCCTGAGATGTTGCCAATGGTAAATCCCTTCGGGCACATGTAGTGGTAACTGCGGGATAAATAGTAGCACTATCAGTAGAAAATAAATTTCATTTTGACAGTTCGACAACATTCATTGCGATAGTTACGTTGTTGAGTAGACACATTTTTCGACCATATGAAACATTGGATTAGCAATATACTTCAAAATAATTAAGATTTGATTCGAACTGTGTTACGAAATTAGGGTGCTGGTGGTCTTGCTGACCATGGTTTTGGTATTGTTATTAGTAATTAACTGTTTATTTATTTTACTTCGATATTCCTTGTTTATCATTTGTGACTTTGACTTACAGCTATAGATAGCTATATGTAGGCTGGCACGCCCTTTATGCCCTGGAGGCTTTTGTTTATGTATTAAGTTCTGTTTACGTTTTTTATTTTTTATTTCTGCTTGAGTATAGTTTTCGATGTTTTTTGTTGGCACATTTGTGTGTGCTAGCTGATATATGCCAAATAATTTAATAGTCTTTTGTGTTGAGTAATACTAACATTATAAAATTTGTTTATTTGTAAGTTTGTATGTAGGGAGTAATCTCTGAAATTACCAGTTGGATTTGAAAAATTCTTTTGAATATGATAGCCCAATTCTTGAGGAAGGTTATAAGCTATTTAACACTACGCTACGACCCTTAGGAGCCGAGCAAAAAGAAAAAAGTCAGAAAGAACGCTAAGAGAAAACGAACTAATAGCGCGGGCGGGATGCATTTCCACGCAGTGGGTCGGGGGAACAAGAAATTTCAGGCAAACGAAGTGGCGGGCAATAGCTCGTGTATATTATTTTGCATACTATTATACAAGGTTTTGTTTTGGACCTGCAAAACATTTTAGGAGGTAATTATGTTAGTGATTCTCGACCCGAATCAACAAAAAAAAAATATAAAAAAAATTTAAAAAAAAATTTAAAAAATTTAAAAAAATAAAAAAAAAATATAAAAAAATAAAAAAAAAATATAAAAAAATCAAATTAAAAGAAAAGATAAAATTTAAAAATCTAAAATAAGAAGTATTATTGATTATTTATTTATTGACTTGGTATCGTATTGTTATACGATTATTTACGAGTTTCATAACAACCTCCTGAAATGTTTTGCAGGTTCAAAACAACAGCTTGTATAGAATCAAGTTTTCTAACTAAACAGATAGCTGTGCTGCTGGGGAGTTTGTTGCGCCACTTCTTCTTCCCAGCCAATTTAGTCAGTAAGAGTCTGACACACCCTCCTGCTCCGCCCAGAGCGGAAGAAGTTATTTGCCATAAAAAAGGTGAAGCACTGGGAAGTGGTGAAGGGCGGGCGTTTCGAAGGACTATCTTATGTAATTTTGACGTTCGAAAAGCGCTGATTCTCAGCCAAATTTTAATGAATGACTTTTGATTTTGACTTGTAATAATATAATATGAAGTAATGCGCAAATAAACTTATTCTTAATAACTATTTTTATACACAGTCCATATATCATATAATTTCCAGCTGTACATTCTTAATTATTTACGTAAGTATGAACAGATATTATTTCATATCCTTCGACACCATCGACGTTTGTCTTGATATGCGTGTTCCTTAGTTGTCATAAGACCAAGTGTTTAATATCTGTAACATGCAGACACCTTACAAGCCTGTCATTCAAAGAGTTATTATCATATTCTGCCTTTATCAGGTTCACCATGGCTTTTGGACTTGTCTTTCTCCCTTACATACTAGAAAGGTCACATATCCATGCTCCATCACGTTGCAGCATTACATCATAAACGTCATTAATGAAACAAATGTTTATTACATCCGTTAATGGCGCCGCAAACATCAAAACGTTACAATCCATCATATCATACATTTTTTACTGCTTCATATAATTCATACTGCAATTACACATTACAATTTACGCGTTCTACCTTAAAAGTCGTTTACGCCCGCGTGGTTTACGCGGCTATGGTAATAATATCGTAATGACTGTAATTAAAGCGCTTGGATCACGACCAGTGTCTAGTTACTGGGTGACAGTAAAATAGAGCTGTTCAGAAAGTTAACTCATCAAGTCAGACTATATACATCTACTACTGAAGATGAGGTTCCGGTTTTATCACAAAATAATGTACGAGAACAATTAATGATTATGTTTGCGAACGAAAACGGGTTCGTGATAAAAACCGGTGCAAGAGTATACATTACTCACTTGCAAACTCTGATGAATATAAAGGAAGATGTTGCTGCCATTGTACAATAATCTGAAAATCACCTATCAATACACCTAGGTTAAGATGGTGGTATATTTTAATTTTGGCTTAATCTTTACAGCAAGCTCCTTCTTAGCCTTGAATTTGTTTATTTTATAGTAACTAAGGCTAACTAATTAACAAATCATAAATGCATAAAATTCTTTACATCATTAAAATAAAATACATTTAAATTCATTCCATCATTTAAATAAAATACATTCAAATTCGGTACAATCTTTAAAATAAAACACATTAAAACTCAATGTTCATTTAAATTAAAGCATAGGCATAAGCATAATCAGCCTCTAAAGTGTGGGAACAATGCTGCTGGGACACACATTTTAATTAAATTTCCTTAAATTATCACAATAAAAAAAAACTATCCTCGGTTGGTACACCGATGAACTTCGAGAAAATACCTATAATGCTCGGAAATTAAGGGCATCAGGATATCGAGGGATCAAAAGTTAAGCGCACCCTAATCGACAGCTGAAGAATATGATAACTGACGGAGTTAGTCTGGATCTGGATAGTGACTAAAACTGAAGTATAGTAAACAGTGATACTTCTGAATCAACCTCTTCAGTTCTATTACAAATATTTCAAGTGGATATTACGAGTAATTTGTTTTGGCGCCACTCGTAATAATTGTCCCAACATTAATGTATGCGGTTTATCGATACGTGTCGATTTTACTTTACCGCCCTATGTAAAGAGATTGATTATGACACGCACCTAAGTGACATAAAGATTTATGCTGGCAATGTTGATGGAGTTGCAAATTATAAGCAGTTAGAAGCAGGAACGTTGAAGTATAACGACGATAAGACTTTAGTTATGCCAACAGAATTTATGATAGAAACAGGTACGGTAGCAGTATAAACTACTAAAATTATAGTATGCATGTGGTTAAACTTAGTAGATATTTCTACTGGCAAGCGAAACACTCATTGTTTTTTGTCACCAGCTTCTTCGTCATTGTTGTCCATAGCTTCATCCTAGTTTATCATTTGTGACTGAGTTACAGCTATAGCTATATGTAAGCGGGCACGTCCTTTATGCTTGGAGGCTTTTATTTAGGTTTTAAGTTCTGTTTACGTTTTTATTTCTGCTTGAGTATAGTTTTTTATGTTTTGTGTTGCACATAGTGTAAATTATTTTGCATACTATTGTATAGAATCCATTTTTTCTCTCTAACTGAACAGACAGCTGTGCTACTGGGGAGTTTGAGTGCTGACGGGTGGGCGTTTTGGGGGACTGTCTTATGTAATTTCGACTTTCGAAAAGTGCTGATTCTCAGCCTAGTTTGAATAAATGGCTTGTGATTTTGATTTCATCGCTTATCAGTTGCATGGCTGTTAATTTCTCTTTCTTTGTTTTTATTGTTATACCTTTTGTTGCGCGATGTTGTAGTATGCTTTGGTTGCATCATTCATCATCTCCCTGCCCTTGTCCCATGTTACTTGGGGTCGGCGCAACACGCTTTCTCTTTCCATTCTCTCTTGTCAACTGTCACGCTTTGGTTGAATAATTATTCAACGATATTATCAGCGATTTTAAGTTGTTCGTCATACAAATCCTCACACCCTGATCATGCCCATTTCTTTATCTCTGTCATCTACTTTGCCCATTTCTTTAGCGACGCGCACAAATGTTGCGTAAAAGAATTTTTAAAGGATGGAGCCGGCCAAAAGTCAAATTTCAAAAGTAGAGGCAAAAAAAAAATCGCATTGCATTGTAAGTGGCATTGTACTTTAGCTCTGCGATTTTTTTTTTCAGTTATGTACCCTCAAAAATCTGAACCTGTCAACATGCGCGTGCGCAGGTAGTTGAAACTTGATCGTCTCACAAAGTGCACGTCTTGTTTTCTACGCTCTCAGTGTAAACATTTAAAAAGTGAAATTGTGTGTTGTCCACGTAGTCTTTTAAAAGTGACTGTGATGGATTCGAATAATTCAGGTAAGAATCAATATTATTTCGTTTCTTGATATTTTTAAGTGATGTTTAATGTTTTTTATACTATTTGTAGAACTTCAAGTTTTGTAATTAAATTTTATTTTGTTTTCACATTAATTAATTTTCTTATATTATTGCCCCCGTAAGTGGCCGGCTGTCACCGAGGCCCCTGGCAACACAGGCAACAGGAAGGAATTCGGGTGGGTTTGAGTCATTAAGAGCCTGACACACCCTCCTGCTCCGCCCAGAGCGGGAGAAGTTATTTGATGAATGCACATCAAAAAAATAAAAGTGGCCCGGCTGAAATTCGGTCTGGAGGACTATTATTATTATTAATTAGCGTAATTAGCGTAATATACTTCGTATATTAGGCTAATTAATAATAATAATAGTCCTCCAGACCGAATTTCAGCCATGGCGACCAATCTCAACGGAGACCAGCATTCAGCGCGGGAGATATTGTAGTGTACAAGTGTGTGCGCAGACACAGATGCACCCTCTTTTCCCTCACTCTCCTAGTCCGATGGGACGGCAATCCGACACGACCGGAGAGCCAACAGCTTAACGTGCTTTCCAAGGCACGGTGGTATCACACCTCCAATATCCAAACTCCAGGCCGTTACTAACAAATTCCTTATGGAAAAACCTAATAACATTTTGTCTGAGAATCGAACCCAGGACCCCACAGGCTCAACAGTAGCGCTTGCGACTATGAAGCGGACCCTACCTGTCCTGTATAAATATGCAGATGGCTGCGGATGAAAAAGTTATAGGGTTTTTTGTGGAAAAATTAAAATAAGCAACTTTTGTTTCAAACGTTATAAAGTGTGATTCTCTTTATTTTAGATGCACCTGGTACCTCGGTAATAACAATAGTGGCCGAAAATCGGAATTAAAATATATTGGCCGCCATTAAGGCGGCCAAAATTATTTTATTGTGCATTTAGACTTTAAATCCTATGTTTTAATGGATATTATTGGTCTTTATAAAATTGGCAAGTATTTGTCGCCAAAAACTAAAAAAAATAAGAAATAAAAAGCCAAATAACAAAATAATCACAATATAATTATTTTAATTTCGATTTTTACGATAAAAAAAACGCACGTATTTTATAAGATTAATATAATTTATAAGATTTTTCTTCTTGATCAGGTTTTCTGTATGCTTTACTGTATTTCACTGCAGAATTGGAGAGTATTAAAATAAATCTAACTCAAACTGAGTTAGATTTATTTTAATACTTTTAATGCCAGAAACCATTTTCCTTTCATGGACGATTTAAATTACGCAAGTGTTTGTTTTAAACTGCTTAAATTATCTGGCGTGTAAGAGGAACGCGTGATTTTCCAGATATTTATGTTTGTCGTCAAAATTAAACAAAGCATTCTCTTGCATTTGGTGGTGAACATATTTTGCGGGCCACTATTGTTATTACCGAGGTACCAGGTGCATCTAAAATAAAGAGAATCACACTTTATAACGTTTGAAACAAAAGTTGCTTATTTTTATTTTTCCACAAAAAACCTTATAACTTTTTCATCCGCAGCTATCTGCATATTTATACAGGACAGGTAGGGTCCGCTTCATAGTCGCAAGCGCGACTGTTGAGCCTGTGGGGTCTTGGGTTCAATTCTCGGGTCGGACAAAGTGTTATTAGGTTTTTCCATTAGGAATTTGTTAGTAACGGCCTGGAGTTCCAAACTCCAGGCCGCTCCAACTATTGGAGGTGTGATACCCCCGTGCCTCGGAAAGCACGTTAAGCCGTTGGCTCTCCGGTCGTGTCGGATTGCCGTCCCATCGGACTATGAGAGTGAGGGAAGAGAGGATGCATCTGTGTCTGCGCACACACTTGTGCAATATAATATCTCCCGCTCCGAATGCTGGTCTCCGTTGAGATTGGTCGCCATTGCTGAAATTCGATCTGGAGGACTATTATAATCATCAATTAGCCTAATATACGAAGTATTGATCGGAGGCAATAATATAAGAAAATGAATGAATGTGAAAACAAAATATAATTTCATTACAAAACTTGAAGTTCTACAAATAGTATAAAAAACATTGTCTAGTTGATGTAACTGGTGACCGAAAAGCTGGCGGCTTTCTCGCGCAACGCATCAGCATTGCAATTCAGCGAGGAAATGCCGCCAGCATCCTCGGTACAATGCCCCGAGGGCCTTTTTTAAGCTTAACTTAGTTTTAATTTAATTTAGTTAATGTTAATAATCATCTTGTAATTTGGTTATGTAAATAAAAGTATTGTAATTAAAAAACATTAAACATCATTTAAAAATATCAAGAAACTTAATAATATTGATTCTTACCTGAATTATTCGAATCCATCACAGTCACTTTTAAAAGATTACGTGGACAACACACAATTTCATTTTTTAAATGTTTACACTGAAAGCGTAGAAAACAAGACGTGCACTTTGTGAGATGATCAAGTTTCAACTACCTGCGCACGCGCATGTTGACAGGTTCAGATTTTTGAAGGGTACATAACTGAAAAAAAATCGCAGAGCTAAAGTACAATGCCACTTACAATGCTCATCTGCGTTTTTTTTTTTGCCTCTACTTTTGAAATTTGACTTTTGGCCGGCTCCATCCTTTAAAAATTCTTTTACGCAACCTTTGTGCGCGTCGCTAAAGAAATGGGCAAAGTAGATGACAGAGATAAAGAAATGGGCATGATCAGGGTGTGAGGATTTTTATGACCTTTAAATCATCCTATGAGCGACGGTGTTTAGTTCCATATCAAAGTTTTCCCTTCCCTTGCCATCGTTTTCACCAGCTTCTTCGTCAACTTTATTGACACCTTCATGATCATCATCATCTACAGCTATGTTCACAAAACACAGCTATTGAAAATCATCAAATCAATACGTTCTCATTGTACACTTTACATTGTCAGAACATGGGCAGTAAATTGTCCAATCGGTCTGCCTACACGATATGTATTTTCTATACGCTATTCAATATTCGTGCGGCATAATGAGGTACAGGTAAGGGGCGGGGTCCGGTGTATTCAATTTAGTCGATGGTTAGAGGCGCTTGCGGCTGCGGTTTGCAGGCGTTTTTGATATTTTATAAATTTGTATTTGGGCATTTTTGCTAAATTTGTGAAATTGCAAAGGTCGAGGACCACCGTATGTGTAACCTAAGTTATACCAAAACAACAGGAAAGTTCAGAACTTGGTTCTTAATTAAAAAAATTATTGCGCAGTTAGTCATCTCCCTTTTTACCCAACTGCCCCAGAAGGAGGGTAATGTTTTTCGAGAGTATGTTTGTATTTATCACACTCTGTAGCCTAAACGGCTTGATGGATGTTAACATAAGAGGTGTCATTAGATTCGTCTTCATTGTGAAAGTAACATAGCCTATATAATATTTATATATTGCATCTGCAAATACAAAAAAGGGAGGGGAAGGTTTTTTAAATAAATTATATTAATTGGTCAAGGACAGCTAATGAGACACAATTGATTTTCTATTGTTTGACTCCGAATCGGTGTCGCGCGGGGCTTAACAGGTTAACCTATTATTGATATCAAATACAAGCTAATAATGAGTCAATTCGATATTAACAAAACTAAAAAAAAAAAACAAATAATACAAATTATTTAAAAAACAAAAAACCCGGCTGCTGAAAACACATAACTGAAAAGAGAAAAACAAGTATTATAAAGTATAATCTATACAATTTTGGTATCGCAGGCCCACAAACCAATAACCTGAAATATGGTGTCACTTTTTTTTGTCCCCCTGCGATACCAAAATTCTATAGATTATACTTTATAATGCTTGTTTTTCTCTTTTCAGATAAGTGTTTTAGGAGTCATGTTTTTGTTTTTTATTTCACAATTTCTCATGGTCGTGTTTACGATTGAATACATTACTTTTGTTGTTTACCTAAGCCAAAACGTAGGTTAATTCTACAGAACGTTCATTCAAACATTAGTGACATGCCATACATTTTTTTTCTGAAAGCAAATATGGGAGAAGGCTTACAGTCAGAGCAGAGAGGAACATAACAGAACGCACTTCGACATATTCACAGGGCACGCCTTCCAACATACGATGGAGAAGTAAAACGGTAATGTTGTTGGTGCCATAACTTATCACGGGAATTATTTTATCAGTGTGGGTACCGCACTGATAAAACTATCACCAAAGTTTACAACACACACACACACACACACACATTTAGAGAAATGATCAATGATTATCTGCTTATAAGACTAAACTGCAATGAAACACATAGTTACCAATAATACTTTCCTACTATGAATTGCATGAGACATCAGCATTTAATTTCTATAAATCACATCCACAAAAATATAAAAGACATTGGCTATATTTCTGAACTCTATAAATTCAATAGTTTCTGAGAATACGCACAGTAACGTAAAAACCCATAAAACATAACACAAAACGCATTTACCATTCATACACATTTAAAATCGACATTCGATTTCTGAAGCACTTAAAAATTCACAACTTGGAAGCCCCACAATGGGTTTTATAAAGAAAAACCACTGCTAACCAAAGGCTACCGTAGAGGCGTGAATTTTTTATGGCATGGGGCGCTATACCCCTTAGAAAAACACCGCCTTGCTAGGGAAACGACTAATAAACTACGGCCTGTATCGCTATAACAGAATCGGAGAAATTATGATGTGGTATGGGATTGTGTGAAAATTTTGTTTAAAGAGACCACAATTTTGTGAATAAGCCGATAAGAGAGAACGGCAAAATTGTTGACCTTTAAATTATGTAAATGGAGTTTTCTATATATTTTAATAATCAAAAATTTGAATCAAGCCTATGACAAGTACTGTACAAGTGACAGAATACTGTCACTTGTAAAAATTACACACATAAACGTTATCTGACGCATGCATGTTCGGAATAAGAGTACTTTTTCGCTGCTTTAATCAGCTTTTTTGCTGCTTTAACGATCTTTGTCTAGGTCCTTTTTATGTAGAAGGATTTCTACGGTGGGATGTCAAAAAGGAGAAACGAAATGTCACTTTGTATAGAAAGAGCCGTGTCTATTCTTCAAAGAAATAGAGAGCGTCATGCTAAGCCTGCAGGTTTACATCAACATTTGGTCAATGATTCACTACGGAAAAGGACAATGCTACCAAAAATAGGTACGAAGCAAATGTCAAGAAATCAAGAATGTTTTAAAGTAAAAGCTAATTAAAAATATGTACTGGAATAGTAAAAAAAAACGTATACTATGCTCATCTACCACTTCCTACCTCCGGAACACAACACAAGAAGCATCTGTTCATTCTCAGGGGTCCTACGCGCAAACGAAATGTTAAAACCTGCAACGGTAAGCCAGGAAACAGCCCGAGGCCTTTAATTTGTACGGAACACCATACAATATTTATAGAAATATCGATGTCTTTGTTTAGACATTCTGTAGGTTTTATGAAGAAGTAGACTGGCACAGAATATCCACTTCATTCACTAACAAGAGAGCATACTGCAGGATGTGAAAAATCTGTTATGTTTTTACTTTTGCATCGCTTTTGGTCATCTTATCGGCAAATAGCGTCATGACTACAGTCGGTTCGCTTATAGCACTATAAAAAAGGGTTTAGAGCTCTATATCAGTGGAAAAAGAGACTTTTATTGTTTCAGTAGTTATGAATGAGTTAGTTTACTGCATTTTCCTATTTTGTGGGTATACGAAGGAAATTCTAACAAACTTTTATTGGTTTGTATTGATGATGTTTTTTATAGGTTCGGAGGGTAAAGAATGCCTAAGGCTTAGCAGTGTACTTGTTGAAATTGAGTTTACAATGTAGATAAGTATCGTTTGAGGGATCGGGGTTGCTGTGATGTCAAGCGGAAGGGTCACCAATTTGTCGTTGATGAACTACATCATCTTAGCATGTTCCTTGTTTTTGTCATTTCTTTTTTCTGTTTTATATTTTAGGTTGTTGATCGTTGTTAGGGTTCTTTGTATTAGAAAAATAATGTTTTATTTTTTTAAGCTGCATTATTTATGCTCTATGCCAGGTATGGGCAACCTTTGACTTGTTGAGGGTCAAACTTTAGCGTGCAAATACGTTCGCGGGCCGCGTTTAAAAGTAGGTAAGTACTTAGTGCATTTTTAAGTAGTGATCATATTTTTTGCGATAGATGTTAGACATGAAATATCATTTATTTACATAACCAAATTACAAGATGATTATTAACATTAACTAAATTAAATTAAAACTAAGTTAGGCTTAAAAAAGGCCCTCGGGGCATTGTACCGAGGATGCTGGCGGCATTTCCTCGCTGAATTGCAATGCTGATGCGTTGCGCGAGAAAGCCGCCAGCTTTTCGGTCACCAGTTACATCAACTAGACGTTTCGCGATTTCCGCAAATAACTTATGCATGAAATAATACGACAATGTTATTATAGTACAATTTATTAAAATAACAAAACGAAATTTAAAAAAAAATGGTACATTATAATTAAATCGTTACATTTGCAATTATTACAAACTACGAAAGTTAAATACACCGAAATCAATGAGACACTTGAGCTTGAATTTGGGAAACTAATCCATCGATATTTGGATTAATTCGACTGATACAAAGACGTAAAGAATTTTCCAAATTATCGTCAGTCAGTCTTGTACGATGCGTTGATTTATTAACTTTCATCAATGAAAAGAACTGTTCGCATTTATAAGTACTGCCAAACGCACAAATCTTCTTGCGAACTTCCTAAGCTGCGGAAAATTGTCTTCTAGGTATTTTTTGTAGAAATCGCACAACTCTACGTCTTCAAATTTGGATTTTAGGAGTGTTTTCTTGAATCTCGATCAACTCCATTTGTAAGTGTATTGGAGCATTTTGTTCATTACATTTTGTAGGAGTAGCAAATAAACTGAAACAGCCTTCCATGTTTTTGAAGTCGCTAAATCTGTTCGAAAATTGTTTCGACAGTAACTTGAGTTCCTCAGCATATTGAGCATAAGCAATATTTTCATACGCAGAGAGCGTGTTGAACGCTTTCAAATGGCTGTACAAATCATTTACTAACTGTCCTTGTTTTTGAAGTTTCAAATTTAAATCATTCAAATAGCCTGTAAGATCGACCAGAAATGCTATATCACATATCCATTTTGGGTCACTTAATTCAGATAGTGGTTTATCTTTTATTTTCATAAAGTCTGCTATATCATTTCTAAGCTCGTAAAACCGTTTCAACATTTTTCCTTTGCTCAGCCATCTGACTTCACAATAATATGTTACGTCGTTATATTCAGCTGATATTTCATCGAAAAACGCCTTGAACTGACGATGGTTAAGACCTCGGGATCAAATAAAGTTGATGGTTTTTACTACCACATCCATAACATTCTGGAGTCGAATGAACTTAGAACACAAGTTCTGTTGGTGAATAATGCAATGAAGGAATATCAAATCAATTTATTGCACATTTAATTCTGTTGCTTTTTCATTAAAAATTCCGATGAAACCTTTACGTAAGCCGACCATAGAAGGTGCACCATCAGTGCATACTCCAATCAAGCCAAAACTTGTGAATACCTTTTGAACTTCAATAAAAATATCCTCTCCTGTAGTGGTTCCTTTAAGTGGCTGTAAAGCAAGCAATTCCTCAGTAACAGTGAACTCCTTATCAGCACCTCGAATAAATATAGCCAGTTGAGCTGTGTCAGACAAATCGGTGCTCTCGTCTAATGCTATGGAAAATGATTCAAAACAGTCAGTCAATGTTGTTTTTATATCATTAGCCATCATTTCTATACGTCGAACAACAGTTCGTCTTGACAAACTAATTTTTTCAAATTCATTTTTCTTTTCGGGACACAAAATACTGCAAACTTCTAACATTCACTCCTTGATAAATTCTCCTTCGGCAAATGGTTTTAATGCCTTTGCCGATTTTGAGCTAACTATAAAACTAGCTTTCACAACATTATCAAGTTGTGTTCTTTGTTTATGAAACATTTGTTGCTGTTTTTCAAAATTTGCGGTAAGCTTCTGGATTTTGTCTGTTCTTAATTGTCCTGTCAGTGAGTGCAGCGTAGCATGCTTAGTTGAGTAATGCCTCTTTATATTGAATTCTTTCATTACTGAAATGGATTCATTACACAGCAAACAAATAGGCTTACCATTGTGAAAGATAAAAAAGAATTCTTCAGTCCATTTTTCTTGAAACTGGCGACCCTCTGTATCTACTTTTCGTTTCTTTCCACCAGACATCATTTTTGTTTACTTTTCGTTCAATAAACTTAATAACAAACTATAGTTAGTAACCACTCAAGATGCACACAAAGTCACAAAGCATGTTGACGGCTCGAGCAGTTCACTAGGATATCGCTGGTCCAAGTTATCACCTCGGTAGTTCAAATAGAACTGAACTAACGTTCGGGGTTTTTGTTTTTGTTTTTGTGAATGGCATCTCGTAGTTGACCTTGAGAGGTCGTGACTACTTAACCGGACTTTCCTGTGGCTGCCTTAAGCGAACTCAAAGCCTCCAGCCAGGGGCGAATTTCTTATAATACTAAGTTACTGCACGCTAAGGGCACCCCCTGTGGGGTACGGACCTCGGCTTAGGGCGTTGCTGGGGAGAGGACAGCAAGGTGGGACAGGCTGGATCTGGTTAGTATTATTATTATTAATCGGGGAATTTAAAACTACAGGCTCAGCTGCGGCGCGGGCTGGCACTTCGTCGAGCAAGGATCGGGGGGGACAATTACGTCGGGGTTTACGCGAGGGACCTCGGCGGCGAGGTCGGAACGTAGGTTGGTGTGTTTTGTGCACTGTACTCGTTGCCCTACTGCTTTCCTGGAGGAGGGTAATGGGGTCATCGGGGTCGGTGAGAGTGTGCCTTGGACGGCGAATAGAGCTAATGGTGGAGGGCCTATAACTGGCGGCCTGCCCAACCAGAGGGTTGCGGTGGGTGGCGGCAGAGTCGAAAAAGCGCTTCGTGATCCGCTTCATGAACTGCTTGATGGTGGGGATTTTAAGATCGAGATGGAGGATCTCGTTACGGACGAACCAGGGGGCTCCCGTTGCCTTTCGGAGGAAACGGTTTTGGAGGGACTGCATCCTGTGGATGTGGTGGGGCCTAGCATGTGCGAAGACTGCACAGGCATATGTCATGATGGGACGGATGCACGCTGTGTAAATACGCAATTTGCCCTTAAGGGACAATTTGCTGCGCGCATTTAGGACGGAGTGTAGTCAACCGAGAGCGAAAGCGGCACGCGAACGCACCTGCTTAATGTGCTCTGAGAACGAGAGATGGTGGTCAAGGGTCACGCCTAGGTATTTGGCTCGCTTCTCCCAAGGGATAGGCTTGCCGAACATGGTGAGCGGTCGGGGAGGGATGAGGTTCTACGCTGTTTGGTGAAAAGAACAGCCTGACTTTTGTCGGGATTGACTTCGATTCTTCACTTTCTAAACCAATCGCCAAGCTTGTTGACTTCGGTCTGGAGAGTGTGAGATATATGGTCGTGGACTAACCCGGTGTAGTAGATGGCCGTATCGTCTGCGAACAGAGCCAACTGCGCCTTTCTACTTTTCGGGATGTCGCTGGTGAAGAGAGTAAAAATGAGAGGGGATAGTAGAGAGCCCTGAGGGACGCCTGCACGGATAGGGTGAGGGGAGGATAGCGCTCCTTTGATGCGATAGCGGAAGGTGCGGTTTGACAAGAAGTCTCGTAAGATGAGCACGAGACGATCGGGCACACCGAGTTTGTAGAGCTTATATAATAAGCCGTTGTGCCAGACCTTGTCGAACGCCGTAGCTTATGTGTTCAACAATGCGGTGGACCTGTTGGACGCAAGAATGTTGGGATCTAAAACCGAACTGCTGGTCGGGGATGAGGCCCTTTGTTTCCGCAAAATCTCTAAGGCGATTTAAAATAAGCCTCTCATAGACTTTGCCGAAGACATTGAGCAGACTGATGGGTCGGTAGCTGGTGGGCTCCGTTTTCGGCTTACCGGGCTTCGGTATGCCGATGACGGTGGCCTTCTTCCACTCTTGTGGGAAGATGTTATTGCTCAGGGCTCCATTGAAGATGGTGGCCATGAGCATTATGAGGTGAGCGGGGAACAGTTGGAGCACCCTATTGGTGATTCCGTCTGAGCCGGGGGCTTTGCGAGGTTTTAGACCCTTGATGATATCATGCACTTCGTCTGGAGTGACGGGAGGCAGAGGATAATCAGGGTCTTCAACGGGCGGGAGGGAGGCTCTACGTTCGACTTCCGCGTCGACCTGGGACAGGTGAGCTTGGTCTACTGGTTGAGAGCTAGGTGAGCATTGAACCTCAAGACTATCGGCTAGGCATTCCGCCTTGTCGACGTCATCGAAAGCGATGGTCTTGTCGGGGCGCACCAGGGGGGGCAATGAGACGACTCCTTCGGATTTGAGTTTCCTCTGAAGGTCCCAGAAAGTTAAGTGGGTGGGCTCTAACTCGCTCAGCATCTTATCCCAGCCGGCGTCACGCAGCTCCGATAGGCGTGTCTTTACAGATCTCTGTAAATAGCGCATATGGGCTTTGTTCGCGTCGTTGGGAAAGTTACTGTACGCACGGACAGCCGCGTTCTTCTCATTCAACAGTTCGCGCACATCGTCCGGGAGCTTCCAGCGATGGTCGTCCATCGCCGGAACCTCCCTTGAACATTCGTTCAGGACTGATTGTACGTGTACCGTGAATGAGTGGATCGCGGCTGTCGTGTCAGCGATAGAGTCGAAGTGGTCGGGAATGGAGTCTAGTCGGGGACCTAACGTGGTGGATTTCAGGCAGTCGCTTACTTTCCTCCAGTCTGTAACTAATTTGGTGAGAGGGGGTCTGTCAGGGTCGTGGAGACCTAGGCGTGGGGCCAGCTTTACGACAACTGGACGGTGGTCAGAGGAGAGTTCGTCGAGCGCCTCTATAGAATCCAACCGTAGGTTGATACTCTTCAGAAGCGCTATGTCAAGTACGTCGGGGGTATGGTTAGGGTCGTGGGGAAAGTGAGTGGGAGTCATCGGGGCGATGATGTCGAAGTTGAGGATGGGACATAGGTCAAACAGGTATTTGCCTCTGGTGGAGATCCTGGTGCTGTTCCAGGCATGATGTTTGGCGTTGAGATCACCCGCTATGATAACGGAGTCACTCAGGCCAAGTAAAATGGAAAGGTCGTCAGAGAGGGGGGGAAGGCTAACTCCGATGTGCAGACGGGGGGAACATAGGCCGAAACTATGGTGATCGGTTGGTGGCCAGTCATGCCTAACTTACATATGGACACTAAACGTGAGAGAGGGGGCGGGTCCATTGGGATACAGTGCAGGGACGTTCTATAATAGATTAAGGTGCCGCCCTTGTGGCATCTAGTCCTGTCATTGCGAACTATGCGATAGTTGGCAATTGACGGGTTTCGACGGCTGGGCTTTAAAAAGGTTTCCTGTAAGAGGAGAATATCAATTTGGTGGTCGCGGAGGAACGCAGCGATTTCATCGCGTTGTTTTAACATGCCATTAGCATTAAATAAACCTAACTTTAGGGATCGGGGTTTAGTACGTGCTTGGACTCGTATATCCATTACTGGGGGGGTTTCGCGAAGTTTTCTAGGGCTTGCGTAATCTCGGGATACGCATGGAAGATTCGCTGGATCTGAGCGAGATCGCAGGAATTTCGGGCGGCAACGAGTTCGTTGGCCATTTTACGCGCGCGGGGCGTAAAGAATAACGCGAAGGTCCCAGAGATCACGCTGAACGGATCTACTAGGATAGACGGACCGACCACCGGAGTGGTTGAAGCGGCGACGGGCCGTGCCGCAGCGGTTGCGGCAGCGGCCATGGGAGCGGGCGCGGGTCTCGCGGGTTGTACGGGTACGGGCGCGGGGACGCGGATGCGGGGATCCATCAGCGGTCTGATGGGAGGCGGAGTGGGTCTCGGCTGAACCATAGCAGGGAAGGCCTGCTGGTGGTTCAGGTAGTTCCAAGGGCTAGGCCTTTGCGGGCTTAGCCTCTGGGGGAGTTGTAAGAGGGTCTGTGATGGGGGGAAGAACCCATATGATGGGCACTCTCTCTGCTGGCGGGCGTCTGCACGCTTCACCAGCTTTGAGGAAGAAGTCTTGGGGGCCATACGACTGCCACGGTAGTTGGCTGGGTGCCCAGCCTCACCGCGCAGTACGTAGCTGGGCGGCTCGGTAAAGTGACCTGTCTTTGGGGCGGGGCAGTCGGACGTGCCATGCTAACCCAGGCACTTGACGCACCTGGGTGTCGCATGGCAGTTCTTCTGCGCATGCCCGTAGATCTGGCAACGGTGACATTGCCCGACGACGCCGCTCTTCCTGGGCTTCTCGATTACGAGGCCCGTGAGACGGCAGATATTGGAAACTTTAAAAATAGGGTGATACCCTTCTGACGGGGGGCATACGACGAGGACCATGTCGTATGCTGAACCCCCCCTGGCGCGGTGCATGCGGTGCACTTCGTCCACGAGGACGCCCTGGGACTCAAGGTCGGCCTTGATGTCCGCTGTGGGGATTTCCTTCGGGATCCTACGGATCACCACGCGGGTCTGGCGTTCCTCGGGGAGCGAGTAGGTGTGGTATGACACACCTCTCGCCCGGAGAACCCTGTTTAATTCCCGATAGTCGCGGGACGTCGGGACAGATATTTTAATACCCTGCTGGGTAGTCGTGGCTATCGAAAAGCCGATTTTTAGGTCGACGCACCATTTAGATACGTCCAACCATTTGGACTTATCCTGCAAGATTACAGGAGGGGGATCTTTTTTGGAGCCGGAGTGGCCGGAGTGTCCTTAGCGGACGAAGCGGTCGGGGTGGGAATAGTGGCGGAGGGCGCCAGAGAAACTGAGGGAGAGGGGGCGGAGAGAACCTTCGTGGCGGCTATTTTGGTCGCCTGCGAGGTCGCCTTCCTCTGCTTCCTCTTCTTCCCCTTTCCGGTGACGGCCACGAAGCCGTCGTCCTCGGAAGAGGGAGCAGAGTGGGCAGATGAGGACTAACGTTCGGGCCATCCACCCACTTATATAGGCAAAATGAAGGAATAATCTGGAATAAACTAGTTTAGAATAATTGAGAAGCAATAAATCTTTTGATGTGTCGTCCGTGAGGCGGGAAACCTCAAAGAATTTGATCGAGCACGCCGAGTGGCGGCGATTCTAAAGAGTGAGGTGGCAAACATCAAAGGATTTGATGTTTGGCGCCTCACTGTCACTCCCGTGAGTATAAGTACCTAATGTAATATTTTTTAAATTGGGTTTTTTCAAAATGTCTCGCGGGCCGGATAATATCTTACAGCGGGCCGGCTCCGGTCCGCGGGCCGGTTGTTGCCCATATATGCTCTATGCCTTCTTGTTGTCTCATAACCACCTGAAATTATTACTAACCGACATTCAGCATTCGAATCAAATTATAAATGACAATATAAGTATACTATTAAATTATCTATTTCAAGATGAACATCGAACTCAGCCAGAGTAAACTTTGTCACCTCTCTGTTTAATCACGTTTCTTGTCAAATTAATGTTCTTTGTGAAATATATTATGTTTAACTTTTTTGTAACCACATTGACGACCTTTCCTACCGTAATCATCGATACTTTAATTGTTGCTAGCAAGACATTAATATAATTCACCACAATATTATCTTCCAAAGATGATGCAAAAAAACAAATGCCCATCTTACATAGACCCACCAGCCAATCTATTATCAACCTTGTGTCTTTTACTTAGGATATATCCGAAGGTAATGTTGGCAGATTTGGTTTCATCTACCCGACATGGAGGTGAGGCATCATCAATCATAAAGCTTGACACTTCAATACAGTGAGCAAATACTTGGAGTAACTTGGGTTCCAGTAAGAAATAGGTATAATCCTATCAGATTTGTAAGCATGTAATTTATATAGTATGTCCCTTGATGTTTAAGTGTTGAAAGAGTGGTTGGATTTCTCGGTTGTGTTGTAGTAATGAGCAAATGTTAAAAAAATAAAAAAAGTCGAACTAATATGTGTTGAACTGTTATTGCCTTTCACAGGAGCACAGGAGACCTTGTTCAAAAAAATGTTTAAATGCTTTATTTATTCTAGTCTCAAAAACCTTATTTTTCAACGATCCATGCCAGTACCTACTAAGGTCCAGTCTCACATTATTAGGATGTGCTGAAAAACAAAATAATATTTCTGTAAAATTATCTGCTAGAAAAGCTAACTCGATGTGTCAGAGTGTAGATGATCTTGATTTATTCGCCACCAGTGTTCCTAAACTAAAAAAAAAATACTGTGTAAAAACTTCTTTGAAGATCACTAAAACCCGTTCACTCTTTTCTTGATTCTCTCCGAGTGGTTACTTTTTCTTCCTTTCTCTTGTCTGTCTACTGTTTCTTGTCCTACCCTAATGTTGTCAGTTAAAACTTTTAATTGACCTGGTTTCACTAACTGTCAACTATCTGTATCCTAGCTGTAAGTTTTCTAAAGAAATAAAATAAAATAAAACTTGAACAAATCCGAAATAGAATGTAGTCTAGAATATTTTTATAAGCATTAAAACATGGTACGTTAAGGTCTTATTAATAATCGTAAATGTATTTTGTCGGAGTTAATAAAACAGAATATGTTATGTCTTATTATTCTTGACCTCGTGTATTCTAACAAATAGACAATCGCAACATAATACCTATCACTCATCATATTTCATCCAAGCTAGGCCATGCTGAACAACCATTTAAAAATTCTAGCAACGGCATGCTTATCAGCAAGGTATTAACCTACTTTCTTCGCTTGACTTACAGCTTATGTAGGTAGATAAGCGTTTGATACACAGCTGTTCGGCTTCCTAATCCATCTTTTAATATTAACTAGTTTTTAGTAAGTGATGACGTTTAGCTAAAGTATTTGAGCTTGTGTGTCGGATTATTTACGATCAGGTACAAGAAAGCGGTTTCCAGGTCATTTCCTACACCAATAACGATACACCACAATAATATTAGATATCCACAACAATTCATACGACGGCAACAAAGTACAAAGAGACACCTGCACTCTTTATAAAATTCACTTTTTCATTCATTCATAATTAGAATTCGAATTATTTGTTTTATGATAGGATTTTTTTTTCTGTTTAATGATTTTTTTTACTAATATTAAGTCAAGTTTATTAAGAAAAATAGGTGTACTACCTATTTTTCACAAAGTGACGAAGTAGGCACCGACATATTATACCATTAGTCCGTATATATGTCGGATAATCGGCGCATTCATCTATTGTAAACAAAGATAATCAGTCACATAACCATTTTTAACGTCAGTTTTTTAAACATGCATTATTGTGTACAACAATGATTATAAGTCACGTAATAAATAATACGTTACAATTAATTTTAACGTTAAAACGTTACAAATAATAGTTAAATAAGGAAAATTATGACATACCTTTATTTACTATCGCAATCAACAATGTACATATAAAGTACAAAATAATAGTAATACGAGTACCTGATTTAATATTTAAAATTAAATAAGCTTAGGCAATCAGAAAGTTCCACGTAGAAAAATATATATGGCAGTTGACTCATTTAGTTTACTTTTCTGTACGAAGTAGTTAAAGACATCTACCGTATTTTGGAAAAAATATATATATTACAGTAATTGGCCTTAACCATTTCCTCTTATTAACTAAATGTTGTAAAATAGACGCAGAGCGTTTTGAACGCAAAACTGTGATAATTAATAGAAGAACAAAGCTATTGTTCTTTTATTAATTATCACAGTTTTGCGTTCAAAACGCTCTTCCGTAAAATCATGATTTTGTAGATAACCGTATATACTTTGCAGCCGTTATATTACAGGTACTAGAAAAAAAAACTGCCATCACTTATTGCAGTTATTTTTAAGAAAATTCTTAAGACATTTTCTGTAATCTTTACTAGTGTCTTAAAAATAGAAATCGTGCTGTTCGTAGGTACTTTCGTACATATTCATCTAGACAGCTATTACCGTGGCTATTACCTTGCTACAAAAAGTGTACATTGTACCAAGTTAAGCTCATTTCAAACCTATTGTCTTCTTTTGAAAAATAATGTAAACCTCCTCATGGGAACTCGATCATTTTCTATGATCCAAGTTCTATTACAAGCAACATTTTTTACAATATCCATCAGTGTTTTCGTTACATCATTGTCTTGCCCGATAAGGTGCCCTCCTCAATCTTCCTTAGCAGACTTTAATTCTGTAAGTAGGCTGGCGTCGTCATCGCCGTAATAGCGAAGGTGCATCAAAACTGGGATAAATATACTCATCTCTTTCTTTCATAGAGCTTTTACATTATGTGTGAGAGAGAAAAAAGTTTCCAGATTAAAATTGATTGCGCGGACATTGCCTTTATCTGCGGGACATGCCTCGATTGATTCTTCATCAATCTTTATTCGCGGTATAAATGTTTTTTTTTTGTCTCATTTTAGTGAATTGCGTTTTTGGGTGATTTCGGTATTAAAGTTTTTTAGTATACGTTTTTGCAGACCAAGCCTATGCAGCCGGTGTGTGCCTTATATTTAATAAGGATGGGTTTTTTGTTGGTTAAACGAGGTTTTGGTTTTTAAGAGGAAAAAAGAGGTTTACATGTAAAATTATTGAATTTTACTTACAAAGTTACAACGTTCTTCCGGCATTTGATATTTTGTTTAACTCTAAAACCAATATTGAATTTTCATCCATAGACATTAAATAACAATATCAATTTGTCTAACAAACACATACTATCCATTTCAATATTCTACCCAAGATCGTTCAAACCACCATTTTTACAACGGCCAATAAATTCAGAAACTTAAACATCGCCGTATCAATTTACGTAAGAGGCCACCGTGCGTTATCAAAAATTTATTACTTCATAAATTTATAACAACTTGAGTGCACTTTGTAAATCTTTACAATGTAGAATGATGGAAGAGGTGCATGGAGCTCAAAAGCTCAAGTATTTGAAAGGAAATTGTGAGCTTCGGTGTAATACTTTTCAAAGATAACGCTTTAACAGAACAAGTGTGCATTTTTATTAATCTACTTTATTCTATTTCATTTTATATCTAAAAATCGTTGGTATATTATTCTCTCTCAATCTTCGGACTTCTTTTACCCTTGGCAGTATCTCTGAAATAAATTATTTGATGAGCAAAAGTCACCATTTTTACTGACAGATTTATAAATGTTGACCCAGAAGAAAAATTTGAAGTAGTTACTACAAAAAATACTAAAACTACGCTTTACACTGTTCAAAGTAAACTGTACAAGCAAAAATGTCACTTTTGTAACAGCACGTATTGAAAATAAAAGCCCTGAAGTACAATAGGACAAACAAGAAAATGTCTTACAAGAACCTTGAGTACTTGTTAATAGATTTCTTGCGGAAATAGGTACCATCGTTAAGAAAAGTAAACGTTTAAGCAAACTGCTGCTATCTTTTAACCTAACACGTTCAACACTCGTTTTGCGACTGGCAATGGTACAGGTATCTATTGCCCTGGGCTCGGAACAGACGGGCAGTTACTTACGGGTGAATTTCAATGGGCCTTACACGTTGTTAGCATAAACTTGGTAACAGCAACTATGAATTGATCTACAAATTGGATTCTTAGTACGGTGAAGGTACTTAATCGGTGAAAAGGAAATTATTAATCTTTGTTCACGGGTCTAGACTCGTGAACAAAGATTAATCATTTACATACTATTACTTATAATAACAAATATTCATATCAAGGAGAAAAGCTATGTAGGAAGACGTTTATAACAAAATTAGGTAACGGACAAATGTCGCCACGTCGCACATACTAGTATTTGCACGATCTACGCGGCCAAAAGTCCAATATCCAAATAATAAAAACATTAACAAAAACGAGTTCCACGAACAGAGGACGAACCAGGGAACAATACCCATCCTTGATCTACCTGCCAGAGCACATCCCGCGCGCGTAGTGTCAGTCGGAACTCGACCATTTCACCTAGTGTACGTATCTGTTCTCGGCGCTTTTCTAAACCTTAACTTCGAAAGTGTATTTTTATATTTTCAAGTTGATGTTACGAATTGAAAGTGATGGATTCTGACAGAGCAGGTAAGAGACTTACAAACTACATTAGTAAAGTTATGATCAACTAATATACAACATTGTTTTTTTATAATGTATGAACTCATTTTCATAGCGAGATTTTCTATAATATTTTTTCTTTGCTAGTGTGTTTGTTTGTGTATCGGGATAGATCGGGCTATGGTTATAATTATAGGTTATTATTTGAACATTTTTCTTAAAAGTACTATCAAAAACATCTCCGGAAACGTCCGGATAGATTCACTTTTAGGGGATTAAAGATATTTAGCAATAAAATGTACAAAATGCGATTTTTGTTAGCGACTTTTTTACATAGTGTACGTTTGTTTTAGGATCACAGGGTGCGTCAGGAGTAAGGATTGTGACCCGACAACACTTGTTTGACCGCATGAAGAAAGAAAATTTGCCTAATTTAGATGCAAAATTAAATCATCTAAAACATCAACTCTTGCCTTGTGAAGATTACAATGAACACCAAATTGTTAATTTGAAACGTAGTTTTGCCCATTTCAAATCAGACCTCAAACAAAGGTGGACCAAAGCTCATTTTAAAGCAGAAAATTTTCTAAAATACAATCGGTCATGGCTGGAAGGTCGTTTGAAGTCCCTGTTGTTGAGACCTCACAAAAAATAACCAGTTCGACCACCGCTCACTAGCTCCTCGCACTTGCCTCTTCGAACGATTTGTCGTTCAAAGAGGCAAGTGAGATGAGCAAAAGGCGAAAGACTAAGGAACTTCGTTCTGGTTTCGAAAAGGAGATCATAATACACGCTGCGCAAGTGGAGCTGGGAAAATCTGGTAAAAGAGATACATCAAATGACCTTAAAGATATCACCAGTACTCCAACACGAGCAACTAAATATAAGAAGGCATTTTCTCTTACGAAATCAAGTAAAGAGCAACCCTCTTTGACACCAATGCAAGCGTTGCAAATGTTTTTAGATGCAGATTTGACACAAGGATAATACGAAATTATAAGAAAGACCAATAAGGCATTATTACCAATCGGGCAGCTTTCAGAGGAAGCAGCTGAGGCTCGTAACAAACATTTTAGATGTTACTGCCAAGATTTTGCGAGGAAATTTTCCAGAGAAAGTTGCAACCAAAATATTTTTAACCGCCTTCTTCTTAGTTCAGATCCTCTGCTAAGTAGTAAGTGAGCTGTAAAAAAAAGGAAAGCAAACACATTTTTGCCTGAAACCATGTTCGTATCTGTGGAACCAAATATAATTGAAAATTCATCAGAGAGCGATGAAGAAAGTATTACAGAAACTTAGCATTTTTTTTCCTGTAATCTTTGTAACCTACCTAAAGTTTTGTGAATATAATTTTTTTTTTTCTTATTTTCGTTGTTTAGATAACATTAGATCGTGCAAATACCAGTATGTGCGTCGCCTTGCAACTTAACGGCCAATGAGTACAGCAAAAACCAGATCGTGTATCGGCTCTCAGATCTAAAGTTACAAGTGATAAAACCATCGCTAAAGTCATACTTTACGTTCATGCTGTGCCTGTGAACAATTAATTAACACCGTATCTTCGAAGAATGATATCTAATAAAATCTTATATTCGTTCGAAGGTATTCAAATAACAATAAGTCTTGCTGTAAAGCTGTTCACTCATTAACAGCTTTGGTGTCGTGAAGCGAAGAGTTTTGGGATTTGAATGGGTATTCTAATTTGACGATTTATTTGTTAGCGTTATATTTTAGGAGATCAAACATGAGTCAATGAAAACGATAGATTTATTCATTTTACGAAAATTTGGATTTAACCAATACGTTAAAAAGATAATTCAAATGTACAGTCCAGTCAAAATAAATACAAAAACATTCCAAATGTATGAAATTTGCATCAATTACCGAGGCCCAATGTGTTTTATTGTATTAAAATACCATTGGTCGGTATCTACTAATAAAACCGTCATTGACAAAGCAGAAACGCGCAGTAATAGCACAGTATGTGGTAATGCGCGGTGGCCAGCCCGCCGCCGCTTGAGCGGGGCCCAAAGGGTTATGGCCATCCGGCTGGTCTGGAGATACCGCACGGTCTCCGGTAAGGCGGCGCGAGGAGGCGAAACGCCGGGATGTAACTCCGTTGCCGCGAGAAATCACGGCACATCTCTCGCGTTCGGCCTTGGTCCAGGCCATGGTATGGATCAAGAGGGCATGGACAGCCGTCTGCGAAGCAGTAATGCTCGCGAAGGAGGAAGCGGGACGGTTGAAGTAAAGGCAAATTTCGCGCCCTCTCGCCCCTAGCCGCCGCAGGAGACGCCCTGGGCGTCGGGGACCCCAGGCGGATTTCCGGCCTCCGTAGGCACGGACTTGCGGACGGTGAGTGATGGGTAGCTCACGGTCCGATAAGGACCAGGCCCGTGTCGACGGCGCGCTGTGTTTCACGTGTGCCTCAAAGAGATGTCAGCAGAAGTGTAGGGGTCCACTAGGGCCAATGCCTGCTGGGGTCGCGGGAAGGTGCGAAAGGGTTACTGAGGCCCCTGTCAACACAGGAAACGGAAGGAACACGGGTGGATTTTAGTCAGTAAAAGTCTCACACACCCTCCCGCTCCGCTCATAGCGGGAGAAGTTATTTGATAATTTCCCATATAAAAAAAAAGTATGTGGTAATAGCTTGTCGTACGCGTACAACGCGTAACGAAAATAGTTATGAACTTTAACCTGGGATTTAACACATTGTTGTATTCTGTAGTTGCTGTTTCTTCCAATATTATTACCGATTTTGTCATACAATGTGGATAATACTTAAGTTGAACAAAGGATTTTAACCAACAATATGTGTAAATCTGTTAGCTCCTTAACGGTTACCTTTGAAGCGATAAACTGTGAAGTTTTAAATACTTAACTTTAATTTGACGATTTATCTGCTTCCAGTAAACTCCGGATGGGCAAAGATTAAGTTCAAGAATTGACTTCGAAGGAAGCTTCAGTGATGTTAAATAGTAATGTCATTGAAGAACATTAAGAAATGGAAGGTCAGGTTTTATAGGGAGTTACGTATTAACAGTAGGGCACACGTCACTGGGAACAAAATCAGTTTATTAGCCCGCGCATTCTATTGAAACTCCATACGCTAAGCCAGCTTAAGGTAACTATTTATCAGTGGGTTATCTTATGTGAACAAATTACACTTTTATATTAATGAGAAAAAAGAGATTATTTTATAATTAAAAGCTGTTATGTATGATAGACACAGTGAAATAAGAGATCAACAGGAATTTTGCTTTAGCCTTACCAACCTAGACCGTAGTATCTAGACCGTAACATATATCTTTCTTTGAAACGATAGTAATACAATCTTTAATTTGCAAACGTAACTTAATCTTTGCCCAAAACGATACAAAATCGGCAGTTTCTCGACACACTTGATTGACATTTTTAATTAACAAATCCCGTTTGGGACGAGTAGGCACATTATTTCTTTAATGGTCCCGCCGAATGATCGATTGTCTGCGTTTGGGTACAGTCACCAGATTCGGCAATCGGACCAAATGTTCAGAACTGAATATTGTAAATTCTTTGCCTCTTTCATTATTTTTTTTTGTCATTTAGTGCAGCCAGGTTCTTAATTTAAACTTTATTATAATTTCTTTTGTTTTTGTAAAAAGTTGAATGTTGTGTTTAGAATAAAACCTTATTGTTATGTCCTTTTTATTGACAGTTGTCTCATGTTAAAAAAGAAAGTTGTAACACCCAAAACGAAATATTTAGTTGAATGACCGTCGTAATAGCCTCGTTCTATTCATCTAATACACTTTACACGTCTCCAAAATTTCCAATTTTTTCGTACAGCGTACATTTACAAATCTTTACAAGTAAAAAATGGACCACAAGTAAATAGTTCCCATGTTTTATGGTAATGCACCCATGTCCGGAAGGTACCAGCCTTGTTTTATTCAAATAGCCCGACCAACCCATGACATGTACTATGATATCCCAACTAAGATATACCAGAATTCTTATACTCTTTCCACTGATGCGTTGATTTGCAACTTTATTTAGTATAATGAGGAAGAAAGGCGATGGATTGTGTATTTAAATTTAGAATGACTTGTATTTTTCCTCAGTACAGATCAAGATCTTCCAACAAACATATCCCTTTTGGTATTATTTTAATTCTCTCATACATATTTAGTGGTGCCGTAACGTGTTGGTCACGATTCGTTTGACGTTTTAAATTATACGTACAATTATTTTTATTTAAGTAATTTCGAGTGGATGCATTCGTAACGTTTACGTTGAGTTAACTCCGATTAATAGGCTGTCTTATGTTAGTTATGTAAGGTCTTACGAAATTATTTCTTTAATAAGTATTGGGAATACTTTCTCTGTCAATGTTACCTGTTATTTAGGACAATTTATCGCTTTCCACAGTCTTGTTCAGGTCTGTGAGGTATGTGCTAGTTTTAGGATTGTTGTATTTTCTATTGGTGGCAGTGATGGTAATTTATTGTATCTTTTTCTGATATTCTTCATGTTGCTAGTTTAAGTTTATTCTGTGTTCAATGATTCTTGAGTGTGCTTTGAAAAAGCTGTTTTACTCTCATTCACTCGCATTTTATAAAAGTGTGATATCTCAAATATTGCGAATAGTAGTTCAATCCTAATTAACAAAATATATGTAATTTTGTACACTTTGATTATTACGGTGTTCTATCCATACAAATATTTAACTTAATAAGCACAAGAAATCTCGGACAAAGGTAAGTTAAAAAAGTCTTGTCTATGAAAATACCGTGTCCATGGTTCAAAGAAACGTTCCACAAACTATGCATATCAATTAGAATCGTATAATTTATGTAGTTTCTTTAGTAACTGCAGTTTAACTTAATAAAGCATGCGTCTAAGTTGGGGTTAAGTAAGTAATCCTACTGTTTAATAGTGGGTCATTTTTCGTAATTTTATTCGACTACGTTAAGTAAGAATATGTTAAAGCTTAACTTTCTATACTTAATGTTATATATTAATCTTGTATCAATGAAATTTCGAATTTAAATGAACTACGTATTAAAATATTGCTTAATTTAAATTAACTAATCATCTAACTTATTATTTTAAGATAAAGATCAAACGTTCCAAATAGGTGGCAACTTAACGAAGTAGGTATTTTGATCGTCAAGATATCTTAAAGATGATGTAAAATCATTACGTTGTTGAATATAAAAATATAATACTTAATATGAATGATTTAGGTTAAATACGTAAAATCTAAAATGTTGAGTGCCTCTCTCAAATGACCACTGCCAATTTGTAGCGGTACCATCTTCCTACACCATGAAGGACATAAAAAATGGTATTTGCTTAAAAAAACTACATATTTCGATGATTCAGCTGAAAGGCCTAACTGAAAATATTAACCAAATGTATTAAAAAAGGATATTTCTTCTAAAAATCCTGCTACAGTTCTAACAATAGGAAGCCGATCTATTTGTAAGTGCGTGCCCGAAACTATTATACTTTTTTTCTTGATTCGCCACGCGCAATAATTTCTGTCCATCGCCTTACTCCGGCGGAACAAAGTGAGCCTTTTTTACATATCTCTCTAGATCAAAGTAACCGAACGTTTTGGGTACAGTAGAAATAGATGCAGAAGGCACAATTTATTTTTAATATTTATGCAACAGGCAGAAACCACCCTGCTACGGTATAGAACAAGGCAATATTGAAATTGTATCCCATGATTTTTGGAACGAAGTTCTTTAACGCGGCTTGTGGTAGGAGTTGTCTGGTAGAAATCGTCACGTAAGGAAAAAGCGACTGCCCCTACATGCGACTTTATCTCTCTTATATACAAGTCTGTGTAAGTCGAACCCTAAGGATGCTAAACGCGCCTCCTTGCCGGATTGCCGCCATGGGATCTCGAGGCAAAAGTCCTCGCGCACGTATGGGAGTGACGCGAGGAGGCGAAACGGGGCGTTAGTCCGCTGCCGCGAGAAATCGCGGCACAGCGGACGGAGCTCCGGCGGGATCTCATGGCATCATGGAAAGTACGGTTGTCGCAACCCAGTGCTGGGCACGCCACGATTGCGGCGATAAGTCCCCTCTTTGAGGAGTGGCTGGAGAGGCGCCACGGCGTCCTCACCTTCCACCTGACGCAGGTCCTCACCGGACACGGCAGCTTCGGGAGGTTCCTGTGTCAGATAAGGCGGGAGGAAACGTCCGGGTGTCACCACTGTGTGGATCGCCCGGAGGACACGGTGGAGCATACGGTGGAGGTCTGCCCGGCTTGGGCAGAGCACCGCCGTGTCCTCGTGGAGGCGATTGGCAGCAGAGACCTCTCGCGTCCGGCCCTGGTTCAGGCCATGATACGGCGCGAGAGGGCATGGGCAGCCGTCACCACCTTCTGCGAAGCAGTAATGCTCGCGAAGGAGGAGGCGGGACGGTTGAGGGAAAGGCAAGTTTCGCGCCCTCTCGCCCCTAGCCGCCGCAGGAGACGCCCAGGGCGTCGGGAATCCCGGGCGGATTTCCGGCCACCGTAGGCGCGGGCTTGCGGACGGTGAGCAATGGGTAGCTCACCGTCCGGTAAGGACCCCGGGTCGACGACGGCGCGTTGTATTCCACGCGCGCCTCAAAGAGATGTCGTAAGCACATATAGTAGGGGTCCACTAGGGCCGATGCCTGCCAGGGTCGCGGGAAGGTACTTATGGGTCACCGAGGCCCCCGCAACACAGGCAACAGGAAGGAATACGATTTCCCACCCTCAAAAAAAAAAAAAAGGATGCTAAACGCCCTCCTGACTGCCGACCCTGAATGTGATGTGTATGCTGATGATTGGAAGGAAATAAGGCGTGCTTGTCTGGTGTTTTGTGAGAGACAATATGCGAGGGTGTCCACTGTTACATGTGAGTTTATGTTGTTTTTAATTTATTTAACCATTCAACCATTTACGCAAATAATTATTAATAATTTTATCCACGAATTGTATATCTTTGAATTTGAATTTAATTTTATCTTATTTTAATATTTTCTATGTTAATTAATGTAAATGGACCTGTGCCGTTTTAATTAACGATAAATAAATAAATAAGTGCGTGTGTGTGCGTACGAGTATCGAGTAGGAACTTCGTCCCTGACGGGGGGTTACCCGACCGCAGACTTTTTTTTTTTAAATAAGCACTAAGCAAAATAAAATTGCTGTAGAATTAGATTCTGGTATTCTGTTTCATCCTTCAGAGGACAGAACAACCGCTATGTGTATGTCTTTTAGATTGTAAGATTACTACGAAATAGCTTGTACTTAATTATTATCACTATCTCCAAGAGACTACCACAGCCTGCAGCACCGATGATGCAAAACTACAAGTCTTCTGAATGCAGCTGCGTAACTGCTATACCGACTTATAGAGAACAGGGGCCACTCGGGCACATCATGAGTCCAACCAAGGCTGGCCTGGCGGCAAAGAAAAATAAGTAGGTAAAAGTTTTAAAAGAATTTAATTAGGTAGGTACCTTTTTTTTTAAACTTACAATAGTTAGTTTGATGCATGGCATTGCATTGTCGTGACAATTTTTGCGCGCCGCACCCCACCCGGTTGCCCGAACTCACCCAAGTGCTACCCGAATAGTACTGATCGCAAGCTCGCATCACAAGGTACTAATGGGTCACCGAGGCCCCCGCAACACAGGCAACGGAAGGAATACGGGTGGGTTTTAGTCAGTAAGAGTCTGACATACCCTCCCGCTCCGCCCAGAGCGGGAGAAGTTATTTGATGATTTCCCATCCAAAATAAAAAAAAAGCTCGCATCACATGCACGGTTAATGTAGGTAATTAGGTATATCACATTTTCAATAATTATTTTATAATTTTCTTATATTTTCCACATTTTTTTAATTTGTTCGCGGGCCGTTCGCGTACCGACTGCGGGCCGCGGTCTGTGCATCGCTGATCTAAAACTTTACATTAGTTTCGTTTCGTAGTTAGAAGTGAACTTTCTGAATTTTCTTAATTTGTGTCTTCTGGTAGAAAAAAGTCGCAAATGCGATTTAAATTTTAATTTGAGCCCGGTTTTTTGGTGGCACGCCTCCTCAATCTATTATAATTCGCCGCGTGGTAGGTCGTCATTATGTTTTAAATGATTTTAGGTTTCTTGTTGTAAATAATTAAAGTTTTACGTGCTTTTGAATGGGAAGATTAGATCTAGACTTTGATAAGATCTATTTTAGATTGCACGATGCTTCTTCGAGAACTCAAAAACAAACTGAAAGAGTGGTGTTTTATATTTTGACTTTGATTTTATCTAAGTACCAACCTTTATTTTTTTTTTCTTGAATGCTCTTTATTGTACAAAAAAATATTCTAGTAAGTAAATCGTGAGCAGTGGTGGCCCAGTGGTAACTGCCCCGAGTTGTAGATCGTGGGTTCAAACCCAGGTAGGCGCTTTACATTGTGTAAATAATTTCATCTCCACTCTCAAATCGGTGAAGGAAAACGTCATGAGGAAAACCGGCATATCCTAAAACCAAACATTCGAAGACATGTGACATCTACCAACTCGCACTGGGCCCGCGTGGTGGATTACAGCCCACTTCCTCTCACAGAGAAGAAGCCAGTGTCCCAGCAGTGGGAACATTATAGGCTGATTATGCTAAGTAAATCTTTACATAGAAAAACACTTGCCCTGCAGCATTAACCGAAAATTCTTCATATCATTATTCAAGATTATTAAAAACCAATAATTTAATCTGATTACAACTTAATTATAATACACAACTCTATCCTAAAAGCGGTCATTTAAATTACCTAACAACCTTTTAATTTACAACCTGCATCCAATACCAATCAAGCTAATGAATCTAAAACTCTAAACCTTGGCTTCGACCGTCGGAATATTCAAAAGCCACATTCCCACCCACTTTGTGGTCTTAACTATATCTCCATCTTATTATCAAACCACACACTTTGTAATTGCGACCACCGGAAAGACGAGCGACCACACTTGGTTTGTATGAAAAGCTTAAGTTGTTCCGGGTGATACTGTAGTTGTTTTAGTGATAAGAATTAAAGGATGTTTGGACCACCTGTTTGTAGTTAGACGGTGTCTTTTGATGTTTGGTTTTATGGCGAATTGTAGTGTTGCATAAAGGCTCGTGCAGACTAGCGCGATATCGCGTGCCTCCCCAGTCTGCGCGAGCCTTAAGTGAGTAAGCTGAGTAACGGACAGGCGAGCCATGTATGTTGAAGCATCGATGCAAATGGCTGTGCTACTAAATGTACATAGGTACAGCCTATAGAATTCCACTGATGAACCTGTGTTCATCAGTGGAATTCTATAGGCTGTGTTGAAAAAAAGACCAAGAGAAAACTTCTGGGTAGTAACTATTGAACTTGTTTTTGTGTAATAGATCGGACTAGATTCAATAAAAGCCAATTTCGCTAAGAATGGAGTCCCAATTAAATACATTCGAGTCTAAAAAATATTTGAATTATCACATTTTAATATTGAATGGGGTCATAGGACTCCATTCAATATTAAAATTAAATTGTATATTTTGTTTGTTTGATCTTTCAAACAAACAAAATATCAATATTATCCAGGCTATAGTTGCTTCAACAATAAACATAAATTTCTCTAAACGATTTCCAAACACATACACAAACAAGAGTCAAAAGGACAAATAATCTTAGTCCAATTCAATAGTAAGACAAGTAAGACAACGGCCGGTACTTCAGAAGCGAGTCAATATTGAGTTGGAACGATTAAACACAAAACAAACAGGATTGCGAGAACTGTAGTAAATGTGGGCACTCAGCTGTCCTAAGGGTTCTTGGGGTTGCTGTGTTAGAAATATTAACAGAATACTTTGACCATGATAATAAATGTATGCTTTAGATCCGTGACTATCGAGTGATATTAAAAATAATGTCAAATCATAGATTAATATATTTTAAAAAACTAAATTCAGCCTGTAGAAACATTAGGGCAAGAGCTATGCTCATTCATTTGATCTGCATTCATTTTTTCACCTTCTCTGCTTTTTGTTACATTGTCTATAGCACCTTCTTCGAAGGCTTTTCTTGTATAGCAAACTAGCTGCGCCCCGCAGTTTCACTCGCATAAGTCTCGATCCCATGGAAATATCGATATAAAAAGTATTCCATATCCTAACCCAAGTCATGGTCTACCCATGTGTCAAATTTCATCTAAATCCGTTTAGCCGTTTTAACGTGAAGGCGTAACAAACTGACTTTCGCATTTATAATATTAGGTTAGGATAAATTCTTTCTTTCATTTTCTTTTTCCAAAATTGCTTCCTTTATTATCGTTACTTTCAAACTCAAACTCAAAGCATTGATTTCAATTAAACCATTTACTTGCAATTTGGAATTGTCAAGGAGTCCGGTCAGTTGCTCATTGCAAGCTAGTTACTCATTCCAAAGCGTAGTAGGTACCTAGGGAGAAGAACGGGCAAGAAACTCCATGGACACTCTTTGAAATTATATTGTTACGTAAAGATTAGTATAAATAATTTTGAATTTATAACAAAATGTGAGGACAATGTAAAAAAACGACTAAAAACGACGATTTAAAAGTTGACATCAGTTGCAATCACGTTCAAACCAAGGCAAAATCGTAAACCTTGTAACACTATCCTCCCATCCCTTTCAACTCATTAATACATTAAACACACATTAAGATGTGATTGTGGATGTTTGAGACAATGTCCTATTTGCCGACCGTCCTTTGCAAATGTTGAATAAATTTAATTTTAGGGGCTGAGCGGACCCTTCCGGATTGTGGTTGTAGTTAGAGGAAGATTTGGTGTGCTGTGATGATTTTAAGATATTTTGTTTATCCATACACTATTCACTACTTATACATTTATGCTATATCAGTTTAATCCAGGATAAAATGAGTGAAAATAAACCAAATAAATTATAAATAAAATGCGTGAAAGATGAGATGACTATATAGAGGGTAAATACTGAGATGATGGCGGACTCTGATAGAGATTTACGGAAGATGTGTTGCCACAACTCCAAATAAATTTGGGAAAAGCGCAACAAAATGATGTTGACAAAAAAAATAATGAATACAATTGAAGATAGAAACTAAGTAATGAACTGAGTTAAAACAATAGGAGTAGCAAATATAATACTAACCTCAGTATATGAAGTAAACTCTAAGAAAAATAGCCAAATTCATAGACGCTGTAATTGATTCCAAGAAACTGCTGCATCAACAAAAACATGGCTCTTCATTATAAAAATAACTGGTTTCCAGATAATAAACGTCAAATAAACACACCATTTCTTTTTCACAACGAAGAAAAAAAAACAAAAACGCATCTTCCAAATTCGAAAAATTATACTATCAATAAAACCGTACCGTTATTCAGAATCTACTAATTGGTCTCTGAACAGAATTGACATCAATATCTATAGAAAACCCGTGTGGGGCTTTGACAAGAACCAAAGATGTTATAATGATATTATTCAGTTTATTAACAGTTTCCACAAAGCGGCGACATTTCTATAATATGACAAGCGGACTTCCGTCACGTTTATCACGACTGTGGTGGTCATTGGTAGATAAAGTAGATGCAACAGATAGGCCAAGTAAACGGTAGAATGCTTTGTGCCTACATCACCGCTACTGAAAATTCAGCTGGAGTTGCAGAACAGGTCAACCAACATTAGTTAACAACATTAGTTGCTATTGAAACACTAAGAAAAACCTGTTCAACGCGTGTATCTTTTCCACATGAAAAGATATTTAGAAATTGTCTTGCCATCTCATTTTACTGTCTACTTCACGGCGTTTCTAGTAACGAAAGTGTGAAGCTTGTCAAATAAGCTTTACCCTATCGTCTAGAAAACTGAACGACCCATCGCAAAGTACCCTATAAAAACCTTCTCCATGAAAAAATACAGAGCAGATGTCAACATTCATGGTGATCCGTCAAACGGTGTCGAAATCTATTAATCTCAAAAAAATATGGATATTCAGATATACCCACAAACATTTTATAGTGTATATTTCTCTATAATTATATATTTCTAATTAAAATTTGTTAATATTTAAAGTGACGCATCTAACACTCTTTGTTTGACCTACTCTATGGGTTTGTCGCCGCGTTGCCGCCAGTGCAGAACGCCGCTTCTTTTGATGTCGGCGCGTGCGCACGGAAACCTACAAATGTTAACGATTATTCAAAATTCAATAGTTTTTTTTTTGAAAATTCGAATACAATGAGCTCGTTAATTTATTTGGTTTGATTGTTTTAGGTTGTTTAACTTTTATTTGTATTTTGTTTCCTCAAAGTAGTAGTGGTATAAGTACACATGCGTACGGGACGCAAAACACTGGATTTAATTCCCTGGGGGGTAACCATATTCTCTTATAGCAGTATTATTATAATATTACTTCACAGTGGGAAAGTGATGTAGCTATACAGGACTTATAGCTCCATCTCTTTCTCACGCTGAAGTATTATTGAAATCATACTGCTATTAAGAGGTGATGGTTACCCCCTTTATCAACCAAATGCAATTGAATTTCTCAAAATGTTGTTTGCCTGCTTGTACTCGTAGAATTTAAGTAAATTAATGTAACTTCACAAACAAATTTAATCTGTTGGGGCCATTTTTTAAATTCTACAAACCGATTGTTATATCGCTCATCCAATAGAACAATGACGTAATTACGTTTTAGCTATTTTTCAGGAGATCGTTTTAAAAGTTTGAAATTGAAAATATGATATATTTCCAATGATTATGATAAAATCTTTTATTATTTATGTATGTTACTTTACTATCAATAATAATTTGTTATAACTTTATGAGAAAACTAAAGAAAACTGATAGAAAATTCCAAATAAAACAAACCTGACGTACACTTATGCCATTTTATGAATCAAATATAACAATTATGACATAAACTAGGTTTTGGAATGGGAATAAATCATGAATTTAAACAACAAATTATTCAATTTAGTTTTATTTTTAAAAATCAGTTTACATTTATAAACGTATAATAAGAAGTATCAATTTTTTTTTATTTTTTTACTTAATTTTTATAAAAAATAATGTACCTAAATTAAACTTAGCACAAAATAGAGTTATAAAAAGCCTCATAGTATTTTAGCATGATATTAGTATTTATTAAATTCGACAAATCAGCTTTTTTACGATCTGAAATACAAAGTTTAGTTTAGTTTAGTTTACTATAGGCGTTTTTCAGGCATATTTCGGCAGGCGGATTTCGTCTAAGACGTCTTCTAGGTCCCATACACATACCACATTGAATCCATTCTGCTGTATCGTCGTATGATACTTTGTATGAATAAACATCAGACCCCTTAATAAATTTAATTAATCTAATGTCCGATAACCTGACAATATCTCCATTGAGGTTTTTCTTGAAATTAACAGATAATTGTTCAGCTAAATCTTTCCAATCAATAAAATCTGTAAAATTCAGTTCATGGACGACGTAAGGCTTGCCCCTTTTCTTAGCATTTCTTACTAATTGAACATATTGATCAGGAACGTATATAGGGCCTGATTTTTTTGCATTTTTAATGTTTTTTTCAATAATGGAGTGTATGTTATCCCCTTCGTTTTGGGTGTGGCCTCTGACTAAGAACTTATGGGTAATTGAATTAATTGCCAATGTTCTTACTGCATAGGCATACATGCTTAATAAGTATCTGAAAAAATAAACATTCATATATATTAATAACAGTATTGACTAATGTTGAAATCAGAATTAATCAGGTGCACTAAAAACTTACCTATTCTTTTGTTGACCACAACAGTTATCCGAATAGAACATAATATTTATGTCGGGACTGTCGAGAGCAATCTTTTCTAAAAACTTGAAAACACAAGAGCCTATTTCTATTGCACCACGATTGCCCAGTCCCTCGTGCCAAAAATAACAATCTGTTGTTTTATTTTTTAAATCGGATATCTGAAATATAAAACAGTACTTAAGGTATTTAATTAAGGTAACATGAAAAAATGACATTAAAATTAAAGGATTTAACAATAACTTACAGTAAAATTAAAGCAGTTTAGTTTTGACTTGTAAAAAAAAACAGACGATTCACCTAGTGGTACTGGCATTACTGCTTGCAAATCATAAATAGCAACTAGGGTATTACTGTTGGTTTCGTTACAGGTCTCTATATCCTTGGATTTTTCATTACGACTTAATTGTTTTTCTCTTTGGTGTAAATCATATTCTGGAAGTAACTTATCTTTGTCTTCACCGACTGCATTTTTGAATGATTCGCAAAGATCGCACTGATCTTTCTTCGGTACAAAAAAAGAGATATTAAAATCAGTTTTAAAAATGTTTGCGTAGACGTCGTAAGTTACTGCTTCTTCATGTATGGTAGAACGTTGTGCTTTGTAATTACGATGCATCTCAGCAATTGTCAGACCACCATCTATAAATTCTCTAGAGGTGTTAGCCCTTAAATAATGCGATTCAATCCATGGAATTGAATTAATATGGTCCTTAACAGATTGTACAAGTTCAGGAACTGTTTTTTTATGATGGCCATGTTTACCTCTGTTGTCTTTTGGGGCGATGCCTGCATTATAATTTCTTGCCTCAATTACAGTTCGTAGAGTTCGCTCAGTAATTCCCAGAGTATTCAATAAAAATGTTTTACAAATTTTAAAACATCGGCCGTTATTTAATAATGAAAATGAGCAATTAGGTGTTCTAGGTTTTACGAGGTTCTTAATACGACGACATGAAATATTTAAGGGTTCTATACACGAGCATAAAAAATCTCTCTGTCTTTGAATAGATGCCAAATTCCAATAACTTTCAAATATCTGTTTTCTTTGATCCTCTGTAAACTTGTTTCTACATTGCAATCTACAGTTGCATGGTGGTCTGATTACTTTACCCTCAATCTTTTTTCCAGTACGAGAAATGTATTCTTTTCCAGAATTCTTAAGTTCTCTTGATATATTCTTCTTCCATTTCTGTGGGTTTCTAATACGTTTTTTACCCTTTTTTGGTGTTGGCGTATGTCTCAGTTCTAAATTAGAGGAAGACGTAGACAAATTAAGATTTCTGGTATGATGTTGTTGAGGTGGCTGATATTCATCGCTACTATCATCCGGCGAAAAGTCCATACCAGCAGAATGCTCGTTCTCGGAATTGGGAACAATATTTTCTTTTTCTAAAATAAATACCTATTAAAAATAAAAATCCAAATATTTACTGAAAAAGTACCTAATTTGTACTTGTAAAAATATACAATTACCGGTAGAGGATTTTGTATTCAGTAAACTACTTAAGTCCTTAGGTGGCGAAGCAGTTGGTATCTCAATACAGATTGCATCCAGATTATTAACGCTCTTTAGCAGGGAAGGTGAACATGCATTATTATCACGAGTTGTATCTAAAAGAAATTATAACTATTAACGAAGATGATTATTAAAATTTGTTAAATGAAAACATTAAATATCTTATCCTTACCATCTTCAATAGTGTTTTGATTCTCAGATTGAGTAGAGTTGTATGCATCAACTAATATTGGTACTGTCATACCCACAGCATTGTAATCACAGTCTTTAGCTCTTCTCAATACATCGACTGAGGTAGCTGGTGTTTCAGTTATATTATCACAACTTATGTTATCATCTAAAAATTTTGAGTTATTAATTGTATATTAAGATTATTAAGTGATTACATTTGGTATATTATATCCTTACCATATTCAATACATTTTTGCTTATTAGATTGAATTGTGTTGCTTGCATCGATAAGTACTGGTCATTCCTATAGCATTGTAGTCACTGTCTTTAGCTCCTCTTAAGGTATCGACAAAGGTGTCTGGTTTTTCAAGTAATGCTAAAACATTATTTTATATTAAAAAACTAATTAGTAAGCTACAATTCTCTAATAAAAATAATCTCTAATTTACCTACCTTCTTTTGGCGATGTATCCTGTGAGGTGCCACTTAAACATGTTGAAGTTGACGACGAACTGCTGGAAGATGATGACGAACTGCTGGAGGATGACGACGAGGATGTAGAAGACGACGATGACGACCGATTCCTTTTTCCAGTTCCACTTTGACCTTCAATTTCAGCTGAAACACCAGACCCTTCTGAGAACTGGGTTATTATGTAGGTAAATTTAATAAAAGGTAGAAAAAGTTAGCCTTACGTTTCAATTCCGTAGGTTTATCCATTGCTGTCAATTCTGTCTGAATGTTTTGAGAAAAAGGTTGAGGTACATGGCCGTCCTGACCCAACTTTACAATCTGCTCGATTCTTTTTGACCTTGACATGTTTGTATCTATGATCTAAAACAATACCATTATGATTAAAGTATACTTACTTACCCCAAAAATGTTAAATAGCAAGGTACTTCTTAGATATTTTAAGTATGTATACTTATACACCGTGAAATGGAAAGCCTTGCAATACCTACTAGTTAGTACAATAATAGTTCATCGTGAAGAATTAAGTTAATTATAGTTTAATAATCATTAATAAGGATTTATAATTATGTATGGTACGTAATTATAAATCCTTTCAAATTCAACATGATTATCAAATAACCTACTAACATAATATTTCCAAAATATGTAATTATGATATTTGATATTCACATTGACATTCGTATTGACTCACATTAAAATTACTAATAAATCACTTTTTACATAATTATTTGTAAGTGAATTTGTCAGAACAGGAACGTATTTGGCAATTGTGTCATATAATCGAACGATCTTGTGCAGTTTTATTGACATAATTGCCAATTGCGTCGTTGTTCTACCAATAAAATTGAAATAGTTTGTCATAACTTACATTTACGTCGCTACGAGTCCTGACACGTTCTCACTTCGCGGGGCGCCCCGCACTACTGTCAATTAAGTCGATGTTTCCGGGTGACCTTTTGAAAAATACGCCAATTCCCTAACGACAGTCACTCACTCTATCGAAAACCACCGTAACTACAATTCTGTCGTTTTCGTCATAGATAGAACTTTCGAAACGTGAACTTATGACATTCAAAACTCATTTTCGATATTTTGGTAATTACGTCGTTGTTCTATTGGATGAGCGATATGCTAATCAAATTCTTTTGTAAATATTTATTTAGTTAGAAAACCAACAGTTACACAAACGATTGATCCAATTATTGCGTTCCCCTCGATATCCAAAACGCCCTCACTACACATTGTGCAACTTAATCCTGTAAATTGTTAAACATGGTGTTAATAGTCGATGACAATTGTAATAGTGCTGCCCCCATGCGGGCGCGGCGTAATGATGTCAGTAGTCTGTTGTGTTTATGAGAAATAAGAGGCGGGGTGTTGTTTTTTTTAATTAGGATGTATTTATTGTACTATGTTACACAGATAAAGAAGGAAGAAAGCCGTCATAAAATAAAATAAAAAAATGCGATTGCCCCCAATCGCAATCGACGTCAGTAACGAATTTCCTTGTCACGTATTCGTATGATATAAAACAAAAACACTAAAACTTTTGACACTTGAAACTTCAGACCTTGAAACTGACTTTTTTTCGAAGTATCTGTTAGTGTTAGCTCACATAGACTGTTTTACTCACCTACAGGCGCATTTTTTAATACAGAGCCATTAAAAACGCGTATTCAATTCACACTTTCTCTTTCTCTGTCTCTTTCTGACAGAGAGAGAGAAAGTCGCATGGCATAAAGCTTTTTCCTTATGTGGGCATTTTCACAAAAAGTCATAGGTCTAAAAGAAGTAAGATGTAATTTCAACTTCATTTTTTATGTGAGATTGTACTTGTTTGCATTGCCTCAATTACGTTATTATGAGAAATACAATAAAATAGAGGGTAAGTCAAGGATATTTCGTCAAGTTTGTTACTTAAATTAAATGCGAATAAAAAATATACAATCAAAACAATAAAATTTTCTTTAATGCAAAATAAAAGAACACCAGTTGAATCAGCTAAATCAATTTGAGAAAATGCGATATATTATAATATAACCAAGAAAAATGGCTCATAATTACAATTTTGTTACCAGTGATAACATTCGAACATTACGATATTGTTTATTCAGTTTAAAATACGAAAGCATACAATATGAATATAAAACTTATCCTGCTATTAACATTTGTCATTTAATTAACACCGGAATTAAAGTAATGCTTTAAATTATAATTATATTAGATTTTGACTTGAAAATTAGGGGGACAGTAACAAAGCTGACGGTAACAAAATTGTTACGAAGCATTCACACTAGGTTATGTTACTAATGAGGTACATTGTTGGGTTTTTTTTTTAATTTTACCTTTTTTAACCAAACACAAATTGAACTTCTCCAAAAACATCAAATTACTTTGTTATATTCATAAGCAATGGTTTACATTTTACACGATAAATGGTAAGTATAGGTTTTTTTACATTATTAATAACAATAACTATCGATTAAATACCTTACTTTTACGCCAACAGCCTTCTTTTTTCCTTTAATATATCCGTTTTTCAATCCCATTAATTTTGCAACGTATGCCTTGTTACTAGAGTTATGGATTAATTGTTTAAATAAGCGTTTGTCATTATGTTTTTTACAATTTCTGTATGTATTCTTTAATGTACGCTTTAAAACTTCTTCACGCGCTTTCATCTTGTTTAATGTTTCTTCCATCATGTTTATTTTATTTGTAGACTCTGCTTTAATTCGTTGGTATCTCTTTTTATATTTATCTTTTAGTCTATTTACTATGCTTAAATAATTTAAATGTCTTCTAAATTTATTTTGAAGTATTTTATATTTGGTATTAAGTTTCTTTATTATTTTTTCCGGATCACTTGATTTTAGTTGAGGTTTTTCCATTTTTTCTTTTTCTGTATCTTTTTGTTTTTGATGATCATTTAGTTTTTTTCTACATTTGTTTTGGTAACGTCGCCAATTTTGCCTTTGCACTGCTCTTTCTGCGTCATCCATTTCCGAAAATTTTTTCTTCTTCGATTTTATCCGCTCTAATTTTTTTTCCTTATATTTTTCGGGATTTTTATTTTTAAGGCGCTCCCTATATTTGCGCTATTTTTCCGCAGCGCTTAACGGCATATCAGGCAGTATCTACAATTAATGAACCAAACAGCGTCAACAAAATTTCATTACAAAACAATACACATGCAACAATATAGTTCATAACAATAACATAGTCTTGCATCATTCAAACTACCACAGAACTAGAAAAATCAAGCGTAGAAAAATAATTAATCTAAACAAAATTACAGGCTAATCAAATGCTATTTAAAGTGCTCAGTGCAAACTTACATTTAAAATGCAAGATAGCTATAAAATACAGATCTGATATAAATAAAAAAATAACTCTTTTAATTGCTACATTGGCGTTTAAAAAGTAAGTGCATTTATAATAAATAATTCTATACCTACACTTCTATGAAAAGATACTATATGACATAACTTCCTTTTGACCAATTTGTTAAAGTAGAATGTGTAATCTTCTTAACAGTCAGTTTTGTTACTTTGCTTGTCAGGCCTCTATGTTACCGCACAAAACTGACGTAACGTTACCTTACCTTTGCGCGATTTATATTAAACGTAAATAGGTACAATTGCAGTGAATAGTCTTTAACTATTTAATTATTCAGCTAGATGTTAAAGCTTTCGAAAACTACCACAATCATGTTGTTTACATACTAAATTATACAATATTTTGGTAACTTACCTTGACAGAAAGTTTTCCACCAAGCGATGAGTGCTACTGTGCACGTGCATTTTACACAGTGTTAATGGGTAAAACTGACGATACAAAATGATAGATGACTTAAAGGTTCTGGTGTTGCTATTAGATGAATAAAATATACCAAAATTTTAGTAATTCATGGTCAAAATACGGTAACAAACTTGATGTGTCAGGTTGCTCATAATTTAGGTACTATAATTGAATTCCCATAATTTAATAAATTAAAGATATAATATTTGAATTATGTTTTAAAATAGTCTACCACAATCTCTTGAATAAATAAAATAGTATACCTGTAGTCAATTCTAAGGATAAAACTTAAATATTTTATGGTCAATATAGCTGCATCGTCCAGGGACAAGTCAAAATGCTATCTCCCTATGACTTAATTCATATTTAATTTAAATAATCGAGTACTTGGGGAATTAAGTTATTACCGGAATAAACACTAGGTGTCTACTAAAGCTAAAAGTTATCGTTTTTTGTTAATACGGGTAATAATAGAAAAGAAAAACGACAATCTTTTCGAGGGACAGGAGTAAACATACATATATACAAATACATTTTTGTGAAAATGCCCATGTGACGACTTTTACGAGGAAACTCCTACTGCAAGCCGCGTAAAAGAACTTTGTTCCAATAATTAATTTAATCGTTAACGATACTATTACATAAAATTGCGAAAGTTGTTGCTTCTCATGACTCATTCATGAGAAGCAACAACTTAAATATCAATTTTATGAATGCCAAAATAGTAATTTATATAAAATAGGGAGGTACGTCCTGGGTCTTTTCAAAGAACGTAGGGTAACTGCTATAGTAATTGGCCATGCTGTAGTAACTGACCACACATAACAAAAGATTTAGAAACAAAGAAATGCAAGCAAGCCCATGAATGAAAAGGACAAAACATATTCCTGCATCTATTGTTTTTTTCGTTTTAATTCACTTTACCTTGTTTCTATCTCTTTTGTTATGAGTGGCCAGTTACTACAGCGTGGCCAATTACTATAGCAGTTACCCTAGTACGTTACCAACCACGAATTTCAAAATAATAAATATAAAACTGAAAAGTTTGGAGTAATTTGACGTTTATCAAAGTTGATGTTTTTACAAAAAGTATACTTAAACTAAATGAGTGTACTAAATAATTCAGCAATAGTGGTCGCGATTGGATATCAGTCCACCCTTATTTTATGGTAAACCAGACAAACGAAACAGCAACCAGTCTATAATATTAATTCAAAACAAAGTTTATCAATACCACAATGACTACTCAATTACTGTCACAGGGCGGCTTTTGATATTTTTATCAATCGCGCCATATTTACTGAGAATACAAAATGATTGATCGATGTCAAACGAGCATGACAATGCGAGGATAATAAATCGATTTATGGAATCAATTGTGTAATCGATTATGGTACAATGTATTAATAAAAGTTTGTGTATTGGTGACTTATTTTTAATTTTTTTTTGGGCGTTATTTTTGAGGGATTTTGGACCAACTGTGTGTAGTGTTGCACTGAGTTGATTAAAATCGTAATAAATGAATATAGCCTGATGGATAATTTTTTAAGTGTATATGCTGAGTTCAGTGTGCATGGAATTAATATATACTATTGATAATATGATCTCATTAAGCTTATCTCTAGCCATACACTATAAACAATATAAACTCATCTCTAAACTGTCACTGAGAATTTAAAAAGAGAAAAACAATAAATTTTTAAATGACTAAAAATCTAACTCAAAAACTCGGGAGTCTATAGCACTTTCAATCACTAAGGGTACTAGAAAGTTTCAACTATAAGTACCTACAGCTGTCTATAAACTTAGAACCTTATTCATTAAGGCTCCTACATACTGGCGCGACTTGTCGCGCGACGCGACGCGACACAAAGACACCGCGTGTAGCGCTACAAGCGGTGCCTTTGTGTCGCGACGCGTCGCGCGACAAGTCGCGCCAGTATGTAGGAGCCTTTATGCCAAACAAAGTTTCGAGTAGTAGCAGAGTTTAAGCGTACTTGAGCCCAAGTTTGGCATACTTGCATTAATTGCGACTACCTAACCGGTAAGGTATCATTAACTTGATCTAATGTATGATTAATGACTCTAGGATCAGTGACACTGATATGAATTACGGTTAAAATGAGCTTCAATAATACATTCCAAATTGGTTCTTATACAGTTTTACAAATTAATTCTATAATCGTTTTAAAATTTGTAAATACCAGAGAAATAAACTAAATACACTTTCAGAAGCGGGTAGGTATTTGAATGTTATTTTTTAATTTGATTTTTCAAAACCTAGAAAAAATCAAGCCACGGAAAAAAAAAATTAAATATCTATAAAACAGGCAAAGTTGTTAAAGTCTATGCTAGACAGAAACAGCACTACTGGCACCTGACGTCACAACACAGGAGAGCTATAGCAACTTCGCGCCATTCGATACAATCATACAATGATCATTTTGTGTGACAAGGATAGAAGAATAATTTCAAAATCGTAAAACTTCTATATTTTTCAACTGTTTATATTTTGTTTTTCTTTTACTAAACGTCTCTTTTTAGTAACATATTTAAAATAAGTATTAATTAATGTATTTCTTTGATAGTAGTTAGATACCCTATTGGGATTGATACTGATCGCTTTCATTTGTTTCTTAGCATACCTACAAATGCAGATTTTTTTGCTAACGTTACCTACTTTTACACACACAAGCGCGCTTGTCGGGATACGTCACTACTACAATCAAAGCCGAACGGACTTCGTGAAATAGAATATCTGTAACAACACTTCGGACTCTAGTTAGCCCTAGCTAGGGCTAACTAGTGCAGCTAAACAACAGCTAAACACAGTGTTTTTTTTTATCCAATCATTATTTTGTGATTTATAAAATTCTTATTACTTAGCACTTTTTATCTGTGCGTTATGTATGTATACATAATCAGCCTATTCCCACTGCTGTTCCCACTGCTTGGAAACAGGCCTCCTCTCGGTGAGAGGGAGTGGGCTGTAGTCCACCACGCGGGCCCAGTGCGGGTTGGTAGATGTCACAGTCATGTATTCGAACTTTTGGTTCTAGGACATGCCGGTTTCCTCACGATGTTTTCCTTCACCGTTTTGAGAGCAGTGGTGATGAAATAATTTACACAAAGTAGAGTGCCTGTCTGGGTTCGAACCTACGACTTATAACTTGTAAGTCGCGGCCGTTACCACTGGGCCGACACTGCTCCTATGTATGTATGTCCTGACTCGTACGTAGGACTATCATTCTTCAACACAGTTGCAACTCATTATTCATCGCAACTCGACAAATGATAAAAATGTCATTGACACTAAAAAGAGAGCTAATAAAGAGACCAATGAACTGTTTTCACAATCACCCTTTAACATTTCTCCTATAGCAATTACTAACAGTACAAAAAAAAAACCTATGTTCCATTACATTCACGATTTACTTTTTTCGTACTTTGGATGTAATAAAATCTGTACTTACAATGGGTGATTGAGTTCCAATAAAAAGTATTCCGAAATACGCTATCACATTTTTAGTAGGGGTTATGAAATGTGATAAAAAAGTTTTGAAATACATTTCGCTTTTTTGTTCGTTGATGTTTGCTGGTCACGCCTTTGACCCCGCGATGGGCGTACGCCGTGAATTCTTTATTAGTTTTTTTATCAGTTTCGGAGGAGATAGGTAATGATTGCGTTTGGCGAAGGGCTTGTAAGTAGCAATCATAGCAAAGTGTGCCTAAATTTTATCTGTGAACACAACTATGATTCATTGGACGATTATTTATTTAGAGGGCGACTCTGTAACTGGTTATAATTAATCTGAATTGTCAAAAGAAAATATCAAGCATTACTTCGTCTCATCTAACTACATATTAATCAGTGATCTAGTTAGGCGAGCAGCGCTTCACATAATAATTCGTGTGTATACCATGTTATACATAATGTATACTTTGTAAGTCCCTCATGTCTTTATTTGGGCTCACAAAACCTTTTTGTACGTAAATTATTATTACTTTTCTGTACTAGAAATCTTAGCTCATCCTCCACAGACTTTGGGATACTACTAGATAAATAAGGCGGCTTATTTGTATGCCATTAAAATATCGCAATGAGGTCATCTTCCTACCTAGTAGAAATAATTAAAAACTCTTCAAAACAAATTCGCTTCACACATAAATATTATCCTATTTAATTACAACACCAATTTACTTATGGAATTTCACGACAAAAACAAACCAACAAGAAAACAACGAATAACCAAACAATTTACATGCACCATAACTCCACAACAAAAGCCGAAAGCCGTCAGAAATTTAATTGAAAACCGACATATCTCCAGGATTTGTAACAAGGAATAAATTGGCGTTTCACATTTGATAGAAACGGTCGGCTCAATCGAGATTTATCTCGATCAATATCCACTGACGTTCCAATTACATTGTACAGGTACAAGTTGTAAAGTCACTCCGCTTTACTGTTAAAGAACGGACACATTTAAACATTCGAGTCATAACTTCATAAGTCTTGTATAATTGGTATAACTTATTGAATATTTCTGAAGGTTTCCCTTGTTTATTTTCAAAGGTAACACCGGCTCTGAGCAATGGTGACAATGTTGATTTTGTGAAAGATGATACTTGAAATACAGAAGTATTACAGCTATCGTTCGTATTAGATTTAGAAAGAAAGCTATAAAATTCATCATTCTCCTGCCCTTGTCCCAATTTATTTGGGGTCGGCGCAAGATGACCAATTAATGAAATATATTAACCAAAATCGTCCATTTTGGGTAAAAACGAAGAAAATAACTAAATAATTATATTAAGAACTAAATAAGCATTTGTACTCGTCACACCCCAACAAAACATACTAAGTAGGTACTGCTTATGAAGGGAAAAATATAGTTTTTAGTTTAAACAGTATCGACATTATACATAAATCATTGTCAATGCAAACATTGTGGTGAAGGGCGGGCGTTTATGGGGGACTTTCTTATGTATTTTGACGTTCGAAAAGTGTTGATTCTCCGCCTAATTTAAATAAATGACTTTTGGTTTGATCTCTAATATGAGTACTTCTTCAAATCTCTCTGCAGTTCTAGACACTAGCTAAGCTAGTCCAGCCACTCCGGACAAATGCATCAAGCCCTTAACCGAACACTCGTTTAATTGTAACACGTACAGATTTACGACGCATACGAAATCGGTTATCTTGTATCTGTCGCGGCATGATTTGTTTTTGTTACGCTTATAATATATGGAGCCGGTCTCGATCTAAGATACAGACGGCATTGTAATACAATAGTGAGTAATTATGATTGAATGTACTTACTTTCAATATGCTTGTTGAAGAGGTCAATGATTCTTGGAGGTAGTGTGATGACTGATGATGATTTGTATTGAGGCTGTTATGCCATCTTTTGCAGTAAATGTAAAACTAGAGTTTAGTTAGAAATTATTGATGATTTCGTCAATCTTGCCAGTTTCCTTCACCTTACAAAGGTCAAAACCAAATAGACCAAGAAGTGCAAGACTTTTGAAAAAACTTATAAATACTTGGACCTTATCAAAATAAGCATATTATATTATGAGATATAACAACAAGTAATGCTATGATATAATTATTGTGAATGTGAGGACTATGTGGGTCATTTTTTTTCTTTGAATAAGTTTTAATTGTGGTCTGGCAGTTTGAATACTTTATGCAGCCTACCCAAATGTCCTTTCTTTGGTATTGTTCGTCGAATCGTTGAGCTCCTTAAGTTCTGTGCTGAGCTGCACGATAACTGACAAATGCGTGCACTGACTGGAAAGGCCCACTCAAACCTGTGTGGTTCTTTCCTCAAAATACCATTTTAGACACCAACCTACATGGTTCTCAAATGATCAGACCAAGATTATGTCTGGATTTTTATATACTCATTGACATTGATGAATTTTATATAAACAATGATATGAATATTTACTTTGTAAAGTATTATTTTAATTATTGTAAATGTGAAGACTATGCGGGTCGTTGTTTTTATTAATATTCATTTATCATTTATGTCCGGTAAAGAATAAAAGCCGACATGTAGTGGCAACATTAGAAAGACAAAAGTAGATATTTGGCTTAGATGAGTCCCATATCATAAGTAAAAGTTGCTCCAACGAACCAAATCAAACGCAAATAGATAGATAGATAAAACATTTATTCAGTGCATACAAAAGACTTACACACCACACAATAGCACAATTCATGGATAACAAATTACAGGAATATATATAAAAACAAGGTGCCAATATACAAAAAAAAAGAAAAACATGCTTAAAGAAATAGAGTGACATTATGACATACTTCAATTAATTATCGAACAAGGTGCGGTGTGCGTCTCAAGGTTGCACCAAACCAGCTCAGCATGTGTCAGGCAAGTATACCTGACGCTGATATTCTGCTGGATCCCTGCAGTGAAATCTACAATCGACTTGCTAATGCTTTGTATATACCAATGAAACAGTACCTAACTTGACAATAAAGTCCATTTTCAGCTATTAGATAACTTGGTTGCTTACTAATGCACAGTTCATGTTTTTAGATTGTGTTAAATGTCTGTTCAGTAACTTTAGATAGTATCTTCAAGTTACTTAAGTAAATGATTGTAATAAAGGGTGAATATGGATATAAATACTGTATTGTAGAAGCTCTGAGAGTTTATACAAGAGTCGAGGTTATAGCCTTATGGTTGAGGTCATAGGAGATAAGATAGACGTACTTAGTTTCAGGCTTAATCTTAATACAGGAGATAATCCTTACCTTGTGATATTTGTATAGGTATAGAATAAGAGCCGGTTTCTGATTTGAGAATATGAAAATTTGTCAAACTCGACTTTAGCATTACATAAGTACTTAGAAATGAATAATTTCTTACGTTCTTCGCAAATTGCAGCGCTGTTTTACGTTGTACGTTGAATAAACTTCGATACGCGGCAATTATGATAAAATAATCACTTAAACTTATAAATGATAAATGATTTTATTTCTGTAAGTAGGTTTTTACAAACACTTTTACACGTCAAACATATTTTTTTAAACTAGATGTGTTCGGCGTTTCCTATCTAACTACTCTGAGAAGAAAGGCCGAAATAAACTCAGAGGTCACAGTCTCTTTTAAAGTCCGGACATAATCTTGGTCAGATCACGTGAAGACCATGTCGATTGATGTCTGAAATGGTCTTTTGATGAAAGAACCACACAGATTGAGTGGACCTGTCCAGTCAGTGCACGCATTTGTCAGTAGTTGTGCAGCTCAACTCAGAACTAAAGGAGCTCAACGATTCAACGAACAATAATAATTTAAAACATCAATATTTTATTTTATTTTATTTTACAGTTTTATGAAACTTACAGCTAAACATTTTTACACGATTGAGAGTAACATAACATATAGCTGAGCATGAGGTCCTGGGTTCGATTCCCGGGTCGGGCAAAGTGTTATTGGGTTTTTCTATCTGGAATTTCTCAGTAGCAGCCCGGAGTCTGGATTTGTGGCCGTTTGATGGCAATAAGCTAGCCCCCTATACTAAACAGCATAACATAACTTGCAAAATGTGGGTGTACTATAGATACACCTCTGCCCAACCTTTCGGGGACACAAGGCGTGATGGTATGTATGTATATATATATATAACGATATATAATATACGATATAGCTCTCAAAATTATATTTCCTGTAAAGGCTTCACAGACTGGGGCGATATCGCGGGCGCCACAGGCATATTGGTGCCTGTCGTGTCCACGATATCGCCCCAGTCTGTGGAAGCTAATCATCATATGTTCACAAATGTATCTTATTTCCGTGAAATATAATTTCGCGAGCACATCAACTTCTCAAGAAAGCGGCAACCAAATTGCGTAACGTACTTTTAATCACAATCTCGATGATTTTGAAGGATATTGGTAAACCATTGCTTCATATGTTAGAAACATTTGTCTGTTCAACAACGTTAATAAGGTAATGAATGTTGTTGAATTGTCAAATTGAAAGTCATAGCAACTGTCAGTGTATAGAAGTTACATTATTGAAAAAAAAGATACTATTCGCTTCGGATTTATTCACTTGATATTTACGATCAATTATATCTATGTCAGTCTTCGTGCCATCTATGTGACTTTCTAAGTAATTGGCATGGAGACATTGAAACAGTCGTAAGGGGTAAGAAATATTAAAGTGAAGTTTAATAAAACATTTTAAACATAACATAGAATTTTAAATACCCTGATTATTTTAAAAGGAAAGGTTTTAACGTTTCATATAATTTTAACTACATTATTTACATTTGAACATTTCCAACCTTTTTGACCCATATGCTAGGATGAAAAGGCTATTTACTTTCCCTACAAGTTCATTTTCTGTCATATATTTTTGTAATTTTAATAATGCTTTCAAATTATACAAATACTAGCTGCGCCCGCGGTTTCACCCGCGTAAGTCTTGATCCCGTAGGAATATTGAGATAAAAAGTACCTTATGTCCTAATCGAGGTCATGGTCTACCTAGGTGCCTAATTTCATTCAAATGCGTTCAGACATTTTAATGTGAAAGCGTAACAAACTAAAAAAATGAATAAACAGACTCACTTTCGAATTTATAATATTAGTAAGGATTAAAAGAATTCTTCTATTTTCTGTTTTGTAAGTTCGGAGTTACTATTTTTAAAAAGCTCTTCCCATGGAATTACATTTATGTATTATATTTGAAAAAATCAAAACGGTAAAGGAAAGTATCCTGAGGAAACCGGCATGTCCTAGAACCAAAAAATTCGAAGACATGTACATCTACCAACCCGCACTGGGGCCGCGTGGTGGATTACGGCCCTACTCCCTCTCACAGAGTCCTCTCTGTGGCCTGTGGCCTGTGTCCCAGCAGTGGGAACATTTTAAGCTGATTATGTATTTATGAGTATGTATTATATTTTATAAACCATTATTTTGAAGAGTCGTAAGTGCCTAGTAATAGTTTTTAATTAAATTATTATTCAATTAGATTCAATAAATTAATTTCCTTCCGTTACTGGTCTTAAGTTGGTTGGTTGGTGGTTGTAAGTAAAGACTTCCAATATCCTTGATAAGAGAAATCAGCAACCGTAGACTTTAGGTTGCTTTTATGTCTGTTTATTATTAGATATTATAAAATAACGCGGTTTTTAGGGACCTTAAGGTGCAAGTATATGATTTTAGTGCCCTTTAAATCTGTTATTTCGCCTTCATATAATGCAAGAAAATTGGACAAAAAATGATCTTTTACACTAGAACGTAGTAAAATACTTTATGAAATAAATTCAGGAAGAAATGTCTACCCAAAGCATAAAAAACGATATTACTTTCAAACTACTCAAAGAAAAATATTTCCATGTTTTTCTTTGGATGAACAAAATATTTTAATAGGTATATCATTCTATCTGTGATTTTTATCAAATATCCATGTTTTTGTGACCTACTAAAAATAAATATTCTCTATGAAACCGAACGGCAGCGCGTCGTGGGCGCGACGCGCATTTGTACGGCCAAACTCAACGGCGATTACCCAACCATTAAAAAGAAAATGAAACCTTTAAAGATGAGAAATTCTTGTTTGACTTTCATGACACAGATAATTCTTAAATTACGATATCATTCTTCACTAACACTTAACTGTTTATCAACTCACACCCTCTTCAATCAAGACCTAACTCCAAATTGGCTCGCTTTCGAACGTTTTTTCATCCACCGTTGTACACCTGCATCCATCCCCTTTCATCCACCCGTGATAGAGCCTGCTCATCAACTGCGACCCTACTCTACAACGTAACTGGCTCTACAAGAGTTCCCGACTCTTTGGAGAGCGACGAAGCATTAAATAACTAGTAGAGATGTGAGCATTCATGTTGCGATTTTTTGTGTTGTGACTCGTGAGTTGTGAGTCGCAATGTATGTGACGGAAGGGGTCGTGAAATGTTGTTAGGGGAATCACATACATTTTTGCAAAAAAAAATGTTTGTACTGTTACTTTAGATCGACTTACGAGTTGTAGGTCATAGGTTCGAACCCAGACAGGCGCTGTACTTTGAATTATTTCATCACCACTGCTCTCAAAACGGTGAAGGAAAAGATAAGATCGTGAGGAAACCGGCATGTCCTAAAACCAAATATTCGAAGACATGTGACATTACCAACCCCCACTGGGCCTGCGTGGTGGATCCCTGCCCACTCCCTCTCACAGAGAGGAAGCCTGTGTCCCAGCATTGGGAACATTATAGGTTGATTATTGTGTTAATTTAAAATGATTTTATGAATTATTATCTGTAATTGATAACAGTGAGTAGGTAAACTGCTACGGCGTTTGATATCGAACATAGCATTCAAAAGTAGCTAATAGCATGATCACAAGTATAATAATATAATATGTGTTTGATAAACATACTTACTCACAAACAGAGTTTATAATTAATGATAAAATAGTAGGTACAAAATGGTATGAATTTCTAAATATCTGCGCAGTCAAAACTTTTAAAACGTAGTTTATTTTAGACATACATGAAACCTAATAAAATAATTGAACTGTATGCTCGAACGAAACAATATTGCAACAAGGATACCATGAAAATGCACCGACTAAAACTCGCATCAATTTTCCCGCACCGCGAATGGGAAGCCTTAGAACATTTGAAACACCATCTATTAGTTTAATACAGTTCTCACATCTCGCGAGCCAGTGTTTACTAGTTTATTCACATTCGCAGGAGAAATGTCTGCGTACCGTTAAATAATGCCTAGATTTAGATGTTGGCCAAAATAGGTACAACACTAGCAAATAGTGCAGTCATCTGACATTTATTTATGAAGTGCTGTTCTTGTCAATATGGCCTGTTTTGGTTTTGGTCAACAACTGTGGTAACTTGTTGCTTGTCCGCTGTTGTGGTGTTCACGTCTTTGGTTTCTGAGGGACAATTTACTAGGTACCCCTTCGTTGTTCACATAAAAATGATTGCAGCCTGATTTCTAATGCCAAACTGACAGTCGCTGGAAAAGCTTCTTAAGGCGCTACCCCGAGCAAAACCTTGCATTTCTTCGTTATTCAGATGCTATTAACTCATTAATGAAGTGAAATCGATTTCATCTAAAAGCACATTATTAATGTTCGATATCCTATCATAACACTGCACGTTCTTATTTGTTTTTATGTGTTACGAGTACAAATACATTTAAACTATCCTTGTAAAAAAAAAACTAAAATTATTGATTGCATGCACGTTTTGCGAAAAGCGACGTTCTATTATTTTTAGGATTATACTAATGGATAGGTAATTTTAAAATCGAAATAATTCAGGTTTTATTTTATTACAAGCGATCGCTTTTCCTTTTTAATAAAATAATTTCAAAAATTGTGTGAATTGGGCGTGCGCAGGAAGCGGAACAGAGCGGGGCAGAGTGGCGGGACAGAGAAGGACTGAACGCTCAAGTTCGTTTGCTAGAGAAAGCGCCTTAACTAATACTTTCGTGTCTCTGGCCGATATTGTGGCTTAGGCTTTCATACTTCTCCTTACTTACTTACACATCAAAGATCACATGACAAAAGACTTATAAATGTAGGTACACTAGGCCGCACGTCACTGGTAACAAAACCAGCACAAGCTGGCCTCTTATTCTATTGAAATTTCTTAATACGCTAGGCCAGTTAAAGGTTGAGTGTTACCACCTATATTTGCAAGTATTTTGTCAAAGAAAACAATATACTTTAAAATAGGTCAACTGCCAACTTTATTGATGGGCATAACGAGATAATGAAGAGAGGTGATAAAAATGTTAATAAACGCTTGATTGAAGCTGTCTCTTATTGCTTGCTAGCTGTTGTCTTCATCTTCACTTGCATAATAATAATTACAAGGTTTAACATTAAGCTTTCTTAAAAGGCTGACAACAGCTAAAGCGCGGTCTCTGTCGGACTGCATAGAAAAGAAAGAGAAGCGCGATGACATAAAGGCTCCTGCATACTGAGGCGATATCGCCTCAGTATGTAGGAGCCTTAACGCTGGTAATATATTGCAATATCTATTTACAAAATCTATTGATTGGATAAAAAAATAAAACACTATTATGCTAATATGTTGCTTGTAGAATAATCTGACAAAAAATCAGAATGATTGCATGTATATTAGTATTGTTTTTAATCGTTAAAATATTTTTTTAGAGGTATCTTCGTGATTTTTTTCTATCGTATCAAAGTAGTTGTATTATGTTTTCAATACACTATCTACCTAGCATATATCCTGAAAAATATATGATATTTTTCTAATTTTGTTTACCTAAAAGTATATGATCCAATATACTTTTAGGTATTATAAAACTTATAAAATGTATTATTCTGAACGGTTAAATGTGAAATTACTTTAATCACCGTGCTTAGCAGACAGATTCATGTCACGACATTCTTCGATCTAAGACACTAAGAAACTTTATAATTTTGGTTTACAAAATTACGATCTACGTACCGTATTGAACATCAATAATTTAATCACGATTTCTTCTTAAAACATCGTTACTTTACCAGTACCCAGAATTGTTAACAGTCTAGGAGAAACCAATGATTTAGTGCTGATTTTAATTACCTTAATTCATAGTCCTAGTCCTTTAGAACATAAACATTAATGGCTCACCTTCTTTGAAATAACAGTTCCGAACTTTCGTCTTTCCGTATCAAAGCTCGCACCGCGCACGCGCCAAACGACGGTAAAAACATTGAACACTGCGTATTCCAACAAGACACACTGTGTTATATCTTCAAGTTTATTTTCCCACTATTGTTAAAGAAATTTATGTTCTACAAAGTTCTGTGTTAATTTTGAAATACAATTTTATTCTCCTTTTTGAATTCTAGTCGCTTATTCTATTTTTGGATTGGATTATTTTTATATTTGTCACGTACATTTGTATGAACACGATTTTTACTTTTTGTGGTAGATTTAGGTGCCATTGCAAGTCTGTGTGTGTCTGGAATATTGTCTTTACGTGTAAAGTATTATTGCAGGTGGTCCCACACAATATTTATCATATTTTTTCACGTTCGTCAACTGTTATTCGATATCTGACAACAAAGGCTATAATTCATCAATCTTGACAGATTATCTGACGTGCAATTTATTGCAATCATATTCAGATCGTAACATGAGATGTCTGATCTTTAAAATTTTGCTGAATAACACTTGGACCATTAACACATTCACCTTTTTTTTGTTCAATGTTTCTCCAGAATTATCGTTACACACCTTACTTTGAATACAAACCGAATTCATAAATTCTAAATCTATCTCCACACTACTATAAAAATATAATCTATGTAGCATTCAAAAACTCGAAAACCTAGCACAAAAGTTCGAGACAGTGCCAAAGTGAAACACAGTGCGACACACAGCTCAGTGTTTCACAAACCGAAATGCATACGAGTTCTACGGAATCGCCAGTCGTTTCCTAGCTTCTGTCGGCCGAGCCCGCACGAGCAACTTTTTGCTCCGACTTTGGATCACGAAAAACATTCTTTTTTTTCACAAGTGTCAGTGTGACAAAAAGTATTTAACTGTATTATCGTAACAAAGTGGAAGTGTTGTGATTTTTTTTTGCCGGTAATAGTTGAGGATATTGTTGAATGAATGGTGAATGTAAGTATTGAATTTTTTTGTTTTCTTTTTGTTGTAACCTGTAGAAAAATTGACATAGTTGTTGATTAACAGAGGCGGGAAAATAAGAACTACGAGACACCAGACACCAGTTTATTGTGATATACCTACTTGATTGACAAGAGCCTGAAAAAGTCCCTAAAATTTGACGTATTTATGTACGTACTTTAAAACGTATACTTTCGTTTTCTAAATGCTTGTTTTACTTTTGATCGTCATCTTACTATGATCGGTTTATGTCACACATGAGACGTACCGTCAGATTATCTGATATGAAACTTAACCAAGTTAAACTTATATACATATTGACATTGATGAATATTATAAACAAAATTAAGTGAATATTTATGTACCTTGAAAAGTATTATATTACTTTAATTATTGTGAATGAGCACTATGTGGGTCATTTTTATTTATTTCTTGTTGTTTTAATGATGGTCTGGCCTTTTGAGTACTTTATGCGGCCAACCCAAATGTCCTTTCCTTGGTATTGTTCGTCGAGTCGTTGAGCTCCTTAAGTTTTGAGTTGAGCTACACGATTACTGACAAATGCTTGCACTGACTGGACAGGTCCACTCAAAGTGTGGTTCTTTCCTCAAAAGACCATTTCAGATATGGATCTACATGGTCCTCACATGATCTGACCAAGATTATGTCTGGACTTGGACTTGGAGTTTGTTTCGCCATTTCTTCTCAGGGGTAGTCAGATAAGAAATGTCGACTCCATCTAGCTTATTTCTTAATATGACGTGTAAAAGTGATTCTCATATCCTATTTACAGAATAAACAATTTCATTTCATTTCAAGCTTTCGGAAACCGAGGGTCATTCATTTTTTATTACATAAAACGTATGTTATGAAAGATGTTTCAAAACTTTTGTCTTACACCAGGGGGGTAACCATCACCTCTTAAAGCAGTATTATTATAATATTACTTCCTTCACAGTGGGAAAGTGATGGAGCTATACAGGACTTATAGCTCCATCTCTTTCTCACGCTGAAGTAATATTGAAATAATACTGCTATAAGAGGTGATGGTTACCCCCCTGAATGTGTGTTGTCTTCACGTCACGAGGTTTTTGTCATCATCTGCCTGCCTTTTCCCAACTGGGTTGGGGTTGGCTTCCAGTCTTACCAGATGCAGCTGAATACCAGTATTTGACATGGAGCGACTGCCTATCTGACCTCCACAACCCAGTTACTGGGTAAACCAGTTTCGGGCTTCTGACGACCCGTAACGACTGTCAAAGATCCACGAATGACAGCCGGGACCAACGGCTTAGCGTGCTTTCCGAGGCACGGAGGGGTCTTGGTATGTAAAGATGGTCACCCATCCACGGACCAACCGCGGCAAGCGTAGCTTAACCTGATCGATTGACCCGTGCGGCTGTTATTATTTAGCCACAACCCCTCCACGATGTTTTTGTATTGTTTACGAATGAACTGATCAGTGTTCAAGTTTAATCACTGATCAGTATTGTTAATTTTATGCTTATTATAGCATCAAACAGTGTAAATTCTGATCGAAAGTGGATGTCTAAATACTTAATGAATGAATGGAATAAATACTTAATGTTATGTGAAATTCACATGCACGATTCATTATTGTATCTATTGTAGAAAAAATGGCAAGAATTTTCATGGGAAGATTTATACATTGTTGACTGACAAGAGATTCGTGACGTCGATAAAACCTTGACATTGTCACATTATGTTAACTATTCTAACTAATATCTATTAAAAATGCGAAAGTGAGTTTATTTGTTTGTTTTTTATGCTTTCACGCTAAAACGGCTGAACGAATTTAGATGAAATTTGCACATGGGTACACCATAACCCAGGTAAGGAAATAGGATATTTGTAACCCGATATTCCCGCGGTATCGAGACTTATGCGGGAAATATAATAAATGCGAAAGAAAAATAGTTTTTTTTGCTTGTTACCCTTTCACACTAAAGGTTCGTATAGACTAGCGTGATAACGCGGACGCGACAGGCAGTAATATTATAACTGTTGCGCCCGCGATATCGCCCCAGTCTGCACGAGCCTTAAAACGACTTAAAGAATTTTGGATGATATTTGGCACACGGGTAGACCATGACCTGGATTTTTTATCCTGGTAATACGCTCCCGTGGGGTAATCTGACCTTCACGCGGGCGAAGCCACTAACAAACGCTAGTTCTTTATAAAGTTCATACATTGAGTTACAACGATATTCAATATACTATTATCTGCCTAGAATATAATAAAATACTCTATATTACGAGGTGCATTCAATAAGTACCTAGCCTCATCGCCAGAGGGCGCTGTAGTTTCAAAAGAGTTTTACCACAGTCTAGCACATTCTTTTTTAATTCTTTTTTCAAATTTTCATTCCAATCCCTTCATTTGTTTTAATTTGACAACTTATGGAAGCGAACGTGTCGATCGGTTTTACAAAAATGGAAAAAGAGCAATATCGTTCGGTGATTCGATTCCTATTTTTGGAAGGGAAAACGCACATCGAAATCAAAGAGCGCTTGGATGCTGTGTACGGTGACTCTTCTCCATCGATGGCCACCGTCAAGAATTGGTTCAACGATTTTGCACGTGGCCGTACGTCGGTTTTTGATAAACCACGTCCAGGTGCACCGAAAACAGCTGCTACGGACGAAAACATTAAAAAAATACATGATTTCGTATTGGCAGATCGCCGATTGAAGGTTCGGGAGCTAGCTGAGACTGTAGGCATTTCAGAAGGAACAGTGCATCATATTCTTCACGAGGAACTCGGCATGAGAAAGCTGTCGGCGCGAAGGGTGCCGCGTTTACTCACACCAGAAAACAAGCGCAACCGTGAGACCACATCGAAGACGTGTTTGGCGCTGTTTAAGCGGAATCCAGCGGAGTTTTTGCGTCGTTTTGTGACCGTCGATGAAACCTGGATCCACTGGTACACACCAGAGACCAAGGAGCAATCAAAACAATGGATCCAGACCGGGGAACGTGCTCCAAAGAAGGCGAAAACTGTAAAATCGGCCGGAAAAGTTATGGCCACCGTTTTCTGGGATTCACAAGGTGTGATCTACATCGATTACCTCGAGAAGGGTTAAATAATTACAGGGCTTTACTATGCCGATTTATTGGGCCGATTCGACGCCGAATTAAAGAAAAAACGACCCCATCTGGCGAAGAAAAAAGTGCTGTTTCACCACGACAACGCACCGGTTCACACGTCTGCCGTTGCCATGGCCAAATTGGTCGAATTACACTACGAATTGTTGCCCCATCCACCGTATTCTCCAGATTTGGCCCCTTGTGACTTCTTTCTGTTTCCTAATCTGAAAAATTCACTCGTCGGGAATAGATATGGATCGAATGAGGAGGTCATCACCGCCACGGAGGCCTATTTTGCAGAGTTTGACAAAAACTATTTTTCGGACGGGTTAAAAAAGTTGGAGCATCACTGGGCTAAGTGTATCGAACTAAAAGGAGACTTTGTTGAAAAATAAATTGCCACTTTTCCAAAATTTTCGTTTACTTTTTGTAGGCTAAGTATTTATTGAATGACCCTCGTATGTACACCACAAAAATTACAGATATAAATGTAGAAATGTTACATAGGGTTACACAATGAGCGGTCTTATCGCTAAAAGAGATCTTTTAAAGACAACCTTTGGATGGGTTAAGGGGGAAAGGAGTACAATACTGCAGGTAGTCTGCCTAGGTTTAGATAGGTAATATGTATCTTCAAAATTAACAACAGAAATGCGTCGTTGGTCTGTGGTCGCAAGTACTACTGCTGAGCATAAGGTCCTGCCATGGGTTCGATTCCCGGGTCGGGCAAAGTGTTATTGGGTTATCCATCTGAAATTTCTCACTAGTAGCCCGGAATCTCGATCTGTGCCCGGTTTATGGTTATAGGTTCGCCCCCTATTACATGGGACTTCAATATAACTGGTAAAATGTGGGTACCTACTATAGATACACCTCTGCTTAACCCTTCCGGGAATACAGGTGTGATGTTATGAGAACAATAGAAAGCTAGCTAACTTTGTTACATTTTCAATGCTATCTTACACCTTTACCGTTATCAAAATCAAAAGTAAGTTATTCAAACTAGGGTGATAATCAGCGTCAAAATAACATAAGACATTCCCCCAAAAACCTTTGCCTAATATACAAGATGTTGGCGAAGATGAATTGTGATTCTCACGGTGGCACGTGAGATTACCAATATCTTTACAAATATCTCTCTGATAAACTCTGGCACCAAGCTGGTGAAATGCTCGAACAGCTCGTTTTTGATGAACAAATATATTTTGAATGTCAGCGGCTTTGCCCCACAGCAGAATACCGTAAGACATAACGCTATGAAAATAACTAAAATAGACTAATCGAGCTGTATTACAGCTCTATTACAGCTATCCTTATGTAAGCGGGCACGCCCGTTATGCCTTCAGGCTTTTATTTTAGTATTAAGTTCTTTTTACGATTTCATGTTGTAATTTTTATTTCTGCTTGAGTACATTGGCTAGTCCTAGCTAACATATGGCAAGTAATTTAATTTAATGTTTTGTGTTTCGTAATGTTAATTACTTTGCATACGATTTGTATAGAATCAAGTTTATATAACTAAAGAGACAGGTGTGCTGCTGGGGAGTTTGTTGCGCCACTTCTTCTTCCCTTTCTTGGTTTTGGAAGACTATCTTATGTAATTTTGACGTTCGAAAAGTGCTGATTCTCAGCCTAGTTTGAATGACTTTTGATTTTGATGTTGATTTTGTATCAACGTCAGTGTATTGTCTTACTTTCCTGATGGCGTAGGCGACCGAACTGAACCTTCCCGCTAGGCTTGTTATATGAGGGCCCCACTGAAGTTTGACAGCTACTGTTATGCCCAGAAAAACTGCCGAGTCTACAGTTTCAAGCACCCCTTTATATAAGACGATGTTGGGACCTAGATTTCTAACATTCGGTAAAGCGGACTTTATACATATCGTTTTCTTGGCATTGAGAACAAGTTATCAATACTAATATTACAAAGAGAAAATATTATTTTTTGTTTGTTTGTTGGTTTGTAAGGGATAAACTCAAAAACTACTAAACTGATTTTAAAAATTATTTCACATATAGAAAGCTACATTATCAGCAAGGAACATGGGCTGTATTTAATTTTCAAATAAATTAGAGATCTCTACGAAATATACAATAATGTAACCCAAGGTAATAAAATGCGCCTATATACATCATTATTTGACGTGCGCTGCGAAAACTAATGATGATACATAAAAATATAATGTACAACATGTTTATAGTACCCATCATTACACATAAAAAAGTACGCGAGGCTATATGTGTAACGATTATAGTTAAGTCACAATAATTGTTTTTTGTTCAAATTAGTCAATCAAAACACTGGTAGAAGCTAAAGTTGATGAAATTCGTATCATGATACGAATTAATTTTAACGTTTTTAATGATACGATTCGTATCGTTCCTTATCCAACTAAATATTTTAAAATTAAGTTTGTTTATGTACATGTAAATTCCTCTTTAATTTATTCGAATCGGAACTTTCGTTTAAAAGTTACGACGGGTATAAAAATGCTAAAAGTAAGAAAAATGCCGCGCAGTGAGCGAGCAGCCCTACGTTTAGTCTATTATTTACCTAAACGTTTTATTTTTTGTAAACTAGAAACAATTGAATAGTAGTTTGTAATAAATAATAAAGTTTGCCATCATTTAATAAATAAAAAGACGGCAATCATTCCTTTTCGGAAACTATATTTTAAACGTGATGGAGAGAGTGTTGAACTTTGTAGTCGAAGATACGAAATCCACGTGAACGAAGTCGCGAGTATACATACATAATCAGCCTATAATGTTCCCACTGCTGGGACACAGGCCTCCTCTCTGTGAGAGTGAGTGGGCCGTAATCCACCACGCGGGCCCAGTGCGGGTTGGTAGATGTCACATGTCTTCGAATTTTTGTTCTAGGACATGCCGGTTTCCTCACGATGTTTACCTTCACCGTTTTTGAGAGCAATGGTGATGAAATAATTTACACAAAGTAAAGCGCCTGTCCGGGTTCGAACCTACGACGTACAAATCGTAAGTCACGGCCGTTACCACTGGGCCACCACTGCTCTCAGTGCGCGAAGTCGCGAGTGAAGTGCTAGAATGTCGTAAAGGCAGATGGATGCGACGCGATACTACTTGATACTAGTAGCACAATTTTTACGAAAACTTCATGGAAAGTGTCGCGGTGCGCGTCGCGCTGTATGTCGCGCCCGTGATATCGCGCCAGTCTGCACGAGCCTTAAGTCAATCCGTAACCATTCAGAGTGCATTGTTTACGTCGTCAAATCCTTGTCTATTCCTGGCTACTTTAAAAACAAGAGAGGTCTCATCAGCAACCAAAACAACGTCACAGATACCCTTTAAATAGAATGTTAAGTCATTAATATACACTAAGAATAAGAATGGACCCAGTATTGAGCCTTGAGGTACACCTATACCATTAATTCCAAAATCTAAATTACCATACAGGATGTTGTAGAAACTGCGCACACGCTTAAACTTTAATACAAGCAGTTCTTTAACGAATAAAACATTGGCAAATAAATGTTGAATAGACGTACTGTAGTAAAATACCTCGCCCCGTGCAATAATGTTAAGGTTTTGTTACAATGTACTTTGGTTCATTCTTAAGGTAGATACTAAAATAGGAAATTTTACTTTTAGATTCGTTGAGACGTAGCATTTTAATGGGGTTAAAAACTGAAAGCTCGTCATAGGTGGCAGCACTGTCGTCCGTCTACAAACCGCCATTGTTTTGTTTATATATACTTTTGTGTCGATGACAAATTAAATGAAAACTAGATAAATATGTATGCGAATTGTAGTGTACCACTATTAAAAGACGAGCTAAGGAGGGGTAAGCGGTAACACTGGTAAATAAGTAGCTGTAGTGGAAAAGTCAATTAATTATGAATGTTTTATAATTTATAGGTTATTTTGTGTTTGTTGACTTTAAGTTCTTTTTTGTTGAAGATTGGAGGCGTACAATAGAAATAACTGGATCAGAGTTCAAATCAACTCGAGGATGATTTTCTGGACTGAAAAACTTTAGAGATGTTAATTCTTGCACTAATCTAATATAATAATTCAAAACACACATACACCTTTACTATAATTTCCATGATATCACATCACAAGTGCCTGTAGGTAAAGAAAACAGATTTAGTTCTCTTGAGAGCATCACCTGTATACGAATTTCTCTCATAAAAGTCTTCAGGTTTCAAAAGGATAGCACATAGTCTCGAGATAATATCGGGGTTCCATTTTTTTTTCGAGAGCTTTCTTCTACAGTTTTCGTCTTTTAACATCTCTGGCAAATACACATGTATTTGCCAGAGATGTTAAAAGACGAAAACTGTACGAAAATACGGGGACATCCCCGTATTTCTGCATTCAACAGCTGCGCAACGGGGCATATTAATTGATTATGAGTAAAAGAAGTCGCTTGTTTACAATAAATGTATGGATGGTGACAGCCAGCTGTCAAATTCTTAGACGTTGGATAGCAGCGACATCTGAAGTGACAGTTTTTATCCCCATTGGGTGTAGAATGTAATAAATTAATGCTTTACTTAAAGTTGCGCCATGTAAACAGTGTTTTGATGGGGCTTGAAACATTATAGCAGCAACACACATACGTATATGTACATACAAAACTGACGCTTCCTTCCCATGGGGGTAGGTAAAAACTACGAAACGCCACCTGCTACGATCCTTACACACTCCTTTTGCTTCGCTTACGTTCATACATCTGGTCACCTGAAAGAATGGTCAATTCTGAAGAAAATAACCAATAAGTCACTATACGTCACGCACAGCAATAATTGTACAAATAATTCGATGACAGATAAATTTAGGAGCTCATTATGATTTTTTTATTAACAAACAGGAGATGAGTTCATCCTCTTGTTGTTTCTTATTATTATTTTTTAGACATACTTTTTTGACATTATATTTTCATTATTTGACATTATATACCTACAATTTTGATTTCAGACTTGTTGTAATGGCAAACATGTCATTTGGTTTAAAAAGGTTTTTTTTATTATTATTTTAATATTATTTTACATGGATTCTTGTGTACGTTGTGAATGTGAGAACGTTGTAGGCTTATATAGGTACTAGATCTTTTGTAGACCTTTTTCTTTTCTTTTTTTTTTTGTTAAGTACTTCTCGACAGGCCTACACTGTCCTCCCATACCTATTAACACTGTAATTTAAGAACATTGTACAAGCCACTTATTTTTAAAAGAGTAACCGTGGAGTTTCTTGCCGGCTCTTCTCCATAGGAAACGACCAATTGGAACGTGCATCTAGCTTTTGACGTTTCATAAGTGCCCATGTAGGTTTATATTTTATGAAATAAAAATATTTTGATTTGATTTGATTTGACTTGACGAGATTCCTGTGTTGCAATTTGCAAGGAACTTTGCTTTATTGATTCGAAAGGATTGGGTGCCGATGAATTACTGGAAGTCTTTTTTGTAAATAAACAATGCAATGACTCTCTCTCTCTCTCTCTCTATTAAGACGCTGACAACCCGTAAACCGCGGTCACTGTCAGATTGCATAGAAAAGAAAGAGAAGCGCGATGACACAACGCTTGTAATTTATTGCAAAATACGAGCTCAACAAAAAACAATGTAACGAGAAGATTATGTCAATAATAAACGAAAATAAATTTTAAAATAAATTGACTTACTCGTATGAAGCAATTATCTATTTACTCAAAATTGACTTGAGTAATCGAAAATAAAAAACAACCAAGTTCAGCATTCAAATAAGACGTCATATATTTTGGATTAAAACTCAAGGTAAGAGGTTAGTTTAACGTTAGTTAGTATCGAGATTTTTTTTTCAAAACGTGTTTTGGTAACAAACAAGTTCTGAGAAATATGTATATATTTTTTCCGCTACCACAAACCATACAGATTTAGCTACTTTTTTTTATTTAGAGAAGTCTATTTCGGTCAATTGGGTCTTATCAGCGTCTTAATAAAATAACCAAAACGCACCGACATTATTTAGCCCATAGTTAGCAGCAATTAACATAAAACGATTCAATTTAAGTTACTAGCATATTGTGTATTCCTGAACAAGTAAGTCAAGTTAAAAAAAACCGGCCAAGTGCGTGTCGGACCACGCACAATGAAGGGTAGTTGGGATTACTTGGGACGAATTTATTCCAAAAACAAACTTTACATTGTACTTGAAAAACCTGTTCTCCCATGCATCGATATATAGTAATAATAATAATAATAATTCATTTATTTCAGACATAGTCCATACATTATATAAAAATAAAATCATAAAAAAAACACATTACCTACATTAAAATAACCAAAAACAATAATTAAATTAAATTTCAAAATTACACAGACACAATATAATCATAAACATAGGTATGTCAAATAATACGAGGAGAGGCGCTAACATGCAGCTGCATCCACCTCTGTATCAGGGACAGGTCCCACCGCTCGGACAATATGCCACGGTCAATTCTCCAACTACAAATTTAGGTAAGTTGGTCGACTATAACTCGTTAACTTGTAAAGCCTACTTAGCCGTGATAGTTTTCCTTTTAATTTCATTATATGTACTACTGCCATGATTTTTTTCATATCTCCATAAATAACTATTTAGCCGGAGGGGGGCCACACTTAACTCTAACAAAAATTATCACTTTAATGCTTTATTACGCAATTGGATCCTTGCATCGAAAAGTGGTGTTCACAGACCTGCAATATTTTTGAACGGCCTATCCAACGATACCCCACACTATGGGGAAGACGTGAAAAAAAATATCATCCCCACATTACGTGCAAGGGAGGTAGGTACACTAAAAGATTTTATTTTTTCAGCACTTTGTCGTCGTGATTAATATTATGTATACCTATGCCAAAATTACAGTTTTCTAGTACTAAGCGTCTCTGAGCTACAGTGAGGTTAGACAGACAGACAGATGGACATAGGGAAACTATAAGGGTTCCTTGTTTACTACGGAACCATAAAAATCACCCATTCATTCCTGGGCTTAAAAAGTTTGAAATCCCCTACCGAAATACTTCAAAGCGTCTACGAGTACCTACTTAATACAGACTAACAATCAAAACTTTTTATATTAACACATTTGGCAATTAAAAATATTCGTACTGTTAATATTTTTTACTCTACAACTTATATCACTAATTATATCTATAGTTCTTTGGTGAAGAAGTGGCGAGTCATGGCCCATTGTGTGGTGGGTACATATCTGATGGTGGAACATGAAGGCTAAAGATTAATTATGTGTTTTGTACTTTCAAGAACTTTGTACGCTTTACGATGTGTTTTATTAAGACGAAGTTTAGATAATGTCTCGTGAATTGCAAAAACAGATCTAAGTAAAACATGCATGACGCACGAGGCTGTTTGCAATAGAATTTCAGGTACGGTTAACTCATACAAAAATTATAAGCTATCATCCAGACTAGGAATATAATTATGTAGGCAATAAAATCAAAAGCTTTCCAAATCCACATCAAATGTTAACACATTTTTGGCAACACCAAAAAGTTATAACTTTATAAGACCTTAAAATATATTCGAAATTTGAATGCTTGCTGTTCAATTTTTACTAGCATTATGCATGATCTCGTTATTGAAAAGAAAGCCGGACAAGTGTGAGTCTGACTCGCCCACCGAGGGTTCCGTAATTTTGTAAGTACATATTATAAATAGTTCAGGAATCGAGTCCCGCAGTTTTTTCCGAGCATTTTCTCAAACCTCGATGATTAATTACGTATTTTAATTAAAGACTAAGTATATTTTTTATGATTTAATTACAAATGTATGGTTTTCTGATCTTTCCCTGTACTTGTAGTTTAAGACGATATTACTTGCCAAATTTCATAGTTCTATGTCAACGGAAAGTACCCTATACATTTTGATTCCCTTAAATGTCGAAATATAAGTTTTTTGCGGCATAAACAGCTGTATCTTTTTGATTTTTTCACAGGTTTTTATTTCAACTCGACAACTCCACGCGTTCTCGAGATAAAGGGTCTTGACTGACAGAGGGACAACAAAGTGATCAAAAGAAGGGTTCCGTTTTTTTCTTTTGAGGTACGGAACCCTAAAAAGCGTTGTAAACAACGCTTGCATTGCACAATATCATAAAGCGATATAAGGGACAACCGTTTGTGAAGGATATTTACATCAACGAGGTTGATTAAATGATTGATTGATGTGACCATTTACATTTAGTCGCCGCTTTGTAATCGGTCATCCCAACGAACAGCGTCACGATAAGAGTAAACTGTTAGATAAAATAATTATTTATTTTATCTAAAAGTTTTTTTTTTATTTATTTAATTCTGTTTCCGACCATACATAGTCGTATCGGGTCAGAGCAGCACATGGAAGTTATTACAATACAATTTATTACTATCCATAAATCTTCATAAATGTTTCCTGATAAATCGTATTTAATTACGAAAATTAGGGCACAGATGTACTTACACAATGTTACGTGTACCTCCGCGTTAGTTTTAATCAGTTTTCAATGCTGTGGCGTCTACTCCCTATCGACTATTCATTCATCATCATCATCTGCCAAGCCTTTTCCCAACTATGTTAGGGTTGGCTTCCAGGTCTCAACCGGATACAGCTAAATACCAGTATTTTACATGGAGCGACTGCCTATCTGACCTCCACAACCCAGTTACTGGGCAACACGATACCCCTTGGTAAGACTGGTTGTCATGTTCGGGCTTCTGACGACCCGTAACGACTGTCAAAGATCTAGAAATGACAGCCGGGACCAACGGCTTAACCTGCTTTCCGAGGCACGAAGGCGTCTTGGTAAGTAAAGATGGTCACCCATCCACGGACCAACCGCGGCAAGCGTAGCTTAACCTGATCGACCCGTGCGGCTGTTATTACTTAGCCACAAGCCCCTTCCCCTTCATCAGCCCTATCGACTATTCATTATAGATGTAAAATAACAACATCACACCTGTATTCCCCGAAGGGTAAGGCAGAGGCCTTACTAGTACACCCACATTTCGCCAGTTCTGTTAAAGTCTTATGTAATAGAGGGCAAGCATATCGCCATCAACCGGGCACAAATCCTGACTCCAGGCTGCTACTTAGAAAAACCTGGTGAGAAAACCCAATAACACTGCCCGACCCGGGAATGGAACCCAGGACCTCATGCTCAGCAGTAGCGCTTGCGACCACTAGACCAATGAGGCAGTTCATTAGAGATGTGATAGGTACCTATTAGGTACCTAACTTCCTCATAGAATTGGTAAAGGTGTCTCAACGACAAATCGGTTTAACATCTATGGAAGCGTTGGGTATCTCAAAAACATCTACTACTCGTAATAGCAGACGTTTTTGAAATACTAAACGTGGAAGTCAGGTGCCTATTAGATACCTAACTAACTTCCTTACGTACGTAACTTCCTCACAAGAAGTGGTAAAGGAGTCTCAACGACAAATCGGTTTAACATCTTTGGAAGCTTTTGGTATCTCAAAAACATCTACTAATAGCAGACGTTTTTGAAATACTAAACGTGGAAGTCAGGTGCCTATTAGATACCTAACTAACTTCCTTACGTACGTAACTTCCTCACAAGAAGTGCTAAAGGTGTCTCAACAACTAATGGGTTTAACATCTCTCGAAGCGTTTGGTATCTCAAAAACATCTACTAACCTCTTAAACGGGCAAACATTTGCCTGTTTGACCTAAGTCACTCGTTAAATCTGAGTGCTGCGTCTACGACAGACAGAGCATAAAGGTAGGGACTTGGACATTCAACCAGTACCTACCTACATATAAACTCTTTCAGTAATCGTAGCTTATGTACACGATTGCTCTAACAGCTCTAAATGATTTATGTATTTATGTCTCGTCGACGAGGAGCGGTAAACATGTAACAGGTTAATCACATAATAGTGTCACCATTAAAAGTAATAAATTAAACAATTATCAAGTGAATATTTATACCTCGCGGTTTCTAAAATACTAATCAACACCACGTTAATTGCTAACTGTGATTGGCAACGACCAATACAATTGTCATTACTTTGACAGTCTTTGAGCAAATTGTTTTGTTGATAAGCCTTTTATAACACAAGTGTTTAGCTTTAAACACGTAACGGTGTAAAAAAGATTTTCTGTCCATTTTAGGAAAATAACAGAGTTAAAAATACATGGCATGCGTCTATTCAGTTAATTGTATAGGCCCACCCACTAAACATAAGATTTTCTAGGTATTCCGTCATTTAGGACGATCGTAAAATAGCATTTAGCAACATTAAGAGGTGTATTTGTTATAACATTTTACTGTTAGTTTATACTCATTCACATTTATTTTATGTACTGTGTTTTACTGCAGATTATACATATTTTATTACATAAATCATTAGTATACAGACGATAAATGATTTGATTTCTAATGGGACGACTAGTCACAAAACAAGTCTCTTAGAAAAAAGAACATCCTATAGTGTGGTGTAGAATGTTGCATATTCACCCATAACGTATAATTTTTAATTTTTTGCCTGAATGAAAAATTGCTTTCGTATTGTTACGAGTAGGTAATAATACCCAGAGAGCAGTGGTGGCCCAGTGGTAACGGCCGCGACTTACGAGATGTAGGGCGTAGGTTCGAACCCGGACAGGCGCTTTACTTTGGGTAAATTATTTCATCACCACTGCTCTCAAAACGGTGAACCCTACGGTGTGTCCTAGAACCAAAAATTCGAAGATATGTCGTTGGTAGATGTACCAATCCGCACTGGGCCGGCGTGGTGCATTAGGGCCCACTCCCTCTCACAGAGAGGAGGCCTGTGTCTCAGCAGCATTATAGGCTGATTATGTATACTCTTCAGATGAAATTGAATAATGAATACGGGCCAGATGCGCCTACGTCCCCTCGCTTGTCGTACACCATAGACAATAGTTTATGGCATGGACAAGTGAAGTACGAGCGTCGGAGTCAATCTTAATATTTACTGTACATGTAATATATATATATATATTTATTTACTTCTGTATTTTATTCATTATAAATTGTCTTTTTATTTAATTTTTATTCCCCTGGTGGGATATATTATATATTGTGTCCGTGGCATCACAGCGGGCCCTATCAGAATACCAGCGCTGCGGTATTTATTTTTTAAATATCGCAGCATTATGCTGAGATAGGAGCCTTTTTAGCATCGCACAAGTCGTTCTTATTGGATATTCTTTGTTTATTCGAAGTTTAGTTTTAAATGCTTCTTTTTTTTTACTCTTGTATTTCTTGTGCGTGTCCCAAATAAAATATTTTTCTTTCTTTCTTTCAAATTAAAGATCAGTCTTCAGATTCAGGTACTTGATAATAAATAATAGGTTGGTTATGTAATAATACCCCGTATTTTTTGTTGTACAGTGTACCTAACCTTTTGACAAAATAATCCCTTCAAATAATAATTGCTCCTAAAATATCAATTTCCACTCTCCACACACCAGCATGGATAGAATTATTGTTTCCAACAAAACGAACGACTAAACTCGGAGTTGAAATTAATTTCCTTCCTTCATTAGTGCGGAGTTCTGGGTTCTAACAATTAACCACCAACGTCGCGTAGCTGGTAACTTCTAACGAACGGCTCAATACTTTAGTAAGTTTAGAAGAATTAGTTGTTAAATGTTCCTAACGAGCAATCGATCTGGGTTTACTGTCATTATTGAATTTATGTCTAAGTTCGGTTGGTGCTTTTGATAATTTCATTTTTGGGGTGGAAGACGAGTTTTGGTAAAGTGATTTTAATCGGTCGAAGTACACTGAACGAGACATAACAGATTTATTATTGTTACTCGTATTACGCCTGTGTCAGTAGTTTTTAGGTTTAAGAGTAAAAAAAAAACTTAATTACTAAAAAGACCTCGCTTAGTTGGACATAACATAACAGTTTCAAAATTTGCCAGCCATTTCCAAAATATTCAAGACACTTGTTAAGTTCAAAATACGCTTTATTAACACATAATACCAGTGACTTCTATTACAGTACTGTTTTTATCAGTTCCAAGGGAAGCTTCAATGCTGAGCTGTTCTGAATGACGTGTTTAAGTCAAGTAACTATTATAGATAACCATACCAATTATTCTTAGGACCACGCCTCACACTGCGTTGCTATTTCGAGCACTCAATGTCAGGTGTATGAGCACTCATTTCATTGCTAATGCTCAGTTTAAAGATCTATCACGCATAAGTTGAGCTCCGTTGTCTAACTAAGAGAACAAACAATAGACACTTTATTTCCTTCCACTTGATTTGTTAGACACTACTGTTTAGAATTTTACTGCCTTTTACTCAAGTGTTACTTAGAAAGAGTAGGGTAATGATTGAGGGAATGTAAGATTTTAAGCAACGATCGTAAAGTGAGAAGTATGAAGATGAATGGGCCGTGGTTCCCGGTATAGTATTAACTACCCAGTATTAACTAGTACTTGGAGAAAACGGCTACCTACAGTTCCTACTGATGCGTAGGAGACTGAGAACAAGATTCACAAATCCCTTAAGACGATGACAAGAGGCATATGACCAAAATAGGCTTGTCTTGTGAAAAAAATTGCCAAATCTGTGTAGTTTGTGGTAGCGGAACAAATATTTGTTAATTTTGATCATATTTCCCAGAAATTGGTTGTTACCAAAACACGTTTTGAAAAAAAACTCAAAACAAACTAACGTTAAACAAACCTCTTACCTTGAGTTCCAATCTGACTGCTGGACATAGGCCTCCCCCAACTACCGCCACTTCGACCGGTTCTGTGCTTTCCGCATCCGGCGGATTTCTGCGGCCTTCACAAGGTCATCGGTCCACTTTGTAGGAGCCCTTTCAACGCTATATCTTCCAATACACGGTAGCTACTCCAGAACCTTTCAGCCCCATCGGCAATCTGTTCTGCCTTGCCCACTGCCGCTTAAGTTTGGTAATTATTCGAATTCTTCGATTCTTATTAGAAGGCTAAAAGTCACCCTAAGGGCAATGGAGAGTGCTATGCTTTGAGTTGCCCTACGTGATCGAATCAGAAATGAAGAGATCCGCAGGTGAACCAAGGTAACCGACAATAAACAAATAAAGAAAAGAAAAAGTTAAACATGACAAAAAAACCAACACTTTTTCACACCAAAAACTCGACCAAAATGCTCCAGTTGGATCGTGATCTCCATTTTACGACCCCGAAAGTTCGTTCTGTGAATAAACAAATTACCACAGTTAGAACAATGAAGCATTGTGAACAAAGGGCGATGGCGTATGTGTTAATTTGTTACTAAATCGAGCGCAGCGGAAAGATGTACCTATAGACGATATTAGATAAGTTGAAGGTGAGGTGTGATGAAAAGTAGGGTATTGTTATGATTGTAATGACATGACCAGTAAATAAAAAAACTAAAGTAGGTAAACAAATATAATAATATAAGCCGATAACTACCAAATGTTTCCACTTGGAAGGTTTATTACCCGACTGCCCCAGAAGGACGGTAATGTTTTTCGAGGGTATGTATGTATCTATGCCTATTTCTTTGACACGCTCTGTAGCCTAAACGGCTTGATTGATTTTAACATAAGAGGTGTCGTTAAATTCGTCTTAATTGTGGAAGGAATACAGGATATATAATATTTATATATTGCGTCTGCAAATACAAATAAAGGAAGGGGAAGGTTTTTTTTTTAAATAAATTACAACAATATTGATATCAAATAAAAGCTAGTAATGAGTCAATTCCATATATATATATATATTAATAAAACTAAAAAGGTTGAAATAAAACAAATTATTTAAAAATCAAAAATTCCGACTGCAAAAACACATAACTGAAAAGAGAAAACAAGCATTTTAATCTATAATATTGGTATCGCCTCTCAATCCCATAATCTCGTATCGCTCATATCGCTCTCGTGGCCGAGCAACAAAATCAAGCTCATAACTTACTAACAATGTATCTTATATTCACACTTCATTTCCAATAAAAAACGACAAAACCAACCGTTACACAACGATATCTATCATCTACTCAAACAAAACGCTTCAAGCGAACCTGACACAAAAGAAAAAAAAACCTCTTAACATGCATGCCACATTGTTAACAGGCATCGAACTTCGATCAATAAACGGTGTTGGTACTGTCTTCCCATGGCGATAATTAACATTAACGCTACACGACTAATTACACCTCATATGGACTGAATGGGAAAGAGGTTTTATTGTTTTTTTGTTTCATGACTAGCTACTTCCTCTTTACACTTCGATTTTTTTTATATTTATACATTCAGTGTCGGAAATCGTAATGCAGCTATTGATAAGTGATAAATACATCAATTAGGAATACAATGGACAGCTATTTCCATCGACATTAAATATGTCTATATTGAGGCGCCACTACCATAAACGTAAATGCAAAATACGTCCCTAGTTGTTGAAGGAATCAATTCTAGTATTTGCAAATAAAATATTTTAAAACGTGACGCCATCGATGGCTGTTCAAACTGAAGCTGCTTTGCGAAACCCACATATCCATCGGAATCTATTAATTGGACATTGTTCCTTTTGTAAATAATCATCAACTTGTCATATACTACGTATTACAAAACGTCATCCCGGTACGAAAGTAAAAACAACAGAAGATGCAAAAACCATAATCAATCACTATGCCACAAACATTGGCAAAACACATTAGATAAAATAAATAAAAGCAATCATGTTTCTAATTTCAGACATGTCAAATTAACAAATGGACATACTGGAACTGAATACATTGAAACAGAAAAGATTATTAATGATAGCATTCATAGTATGAATAGACCATTGAACAGATGCCGCTTTCTATAAGGTTTATTAGTAAATTGTGTTCTACTGAAACTAATTTATAATTGAAGTTGTGTATTAGCTTGTTTCTAGTATTGACAACATGAGTCTGGTTGTCGAGACATGGGCATTCATAAGTAACTTACAATTTATGGTCAATTGATGACAGAAATTCAAACACGAATAAATTATGTTTCTATCTATTCATTAAAATCAATAATACCATATCAGCAATAAAGTTGATTGTTAAGCTCTTCTCTGCGACTATCGTCTGATCCTTTACAGTTACAGTCTTCAGGGAAATCAAATGCACAATATAAAGTTTTCTGAATATATGAGGCAAGGTCTTCACAATCTGCTTTAAGCTTAGTTGATTGACTCAATCAATAATTTAGAACTTTATCAGGAAGCCAATTTCAAGCTAAATGAAGTTCTAAATGAAGACAGTTTTAAATTAAATTCAAAAATAAAAGTATTAAAGTTGTTTTTCTAAAAGTAAAATTGAACTGCTTGTTGCGATTTTCTGTATCAAACTTCTTCAATCTGGCAGCGGCAATTTTTAGGCCAGACAGATTGAGGTGGTTCAGTCTTGCAGCAATATTAATCAATTTCTAATAATAAAATAACATCTGGATTAATTTTATTTAGAGTTGTTTCTTCGTATAAAACATCAAATATGTTATAATAACATATTACCTGGAACTTCTGATTTATTTTGTTTCAAGTTCTTACAAAAATATGCTTTGGGCAAAAATTAAGCCATGTGTTAATGCGATTTAATTACCATGAAAAATACGGACACCAAATATTCGCGAAGACAGAAGACGTGAATAAAGAATTCCCTTGAAACGATCAAACAGAAAAAATCTTTGTCACCAACATGATTCATTCATGACTCAAGTAACATACTTGCAAATGAGATCATGTAAATAGCTTTAACTTTTATAAAGACTGCCATATCAGTACTAATAACAATATGAGTTCGACGGCCTTTCCGATATACGTGAGGGAAATAACTATGCATAGCGAACCACGAGTATATAAACCATTGAAGCGGTCACCATGACCAACGAAGTAGGAACTTACGACCGATCAATAAAACCTCTTACAGCTAAGGTAATGAAGAAAGAGGAAGCTCAAATTAAACTGGCACTAGAAATACCCATAGTCGAACGTGGATTTATAACGATTGTGTGCAACGGAGACGTTTCTACGAAACAAAATAACTTTGAAATGTGTCGAAGCATGACATAATGAATTCTCGTTTGTAAGTGGCCATTTGAACCGTATAATCGAATAGAGTAATGTGAGAAATATAAAATGTTAGATGTTTTATTTTTAGAGGAAATTTTAGTGTTTTCGTTCACCACTTTGAATATGTGTAGGGATTTATTATGGTCTCCATATTCATAGATTGTTGTTTAATTTCGTGGAATATGTAGTTATTTCTACATTATGTTGAAATGGTTAAACAAATTGATTTTGTTTTACTTATAAGGATTTCAATGGAATGCATCGTAACTTTTGTTCATGACGCCGCCTCGCAGGTAAAACACGCTGCCACCTCACCACACCGGTTGCGAAAGTCATTTAAGGAAAATGGATTGTGCTCTCTGCTTATCAATCCTTCACTTACAGACGATGACTTAGCACCCTGCCAGTACTTAGAGACAATCATAATCTTGCAAACTTGGAATGTCGATCATTCAACGATTTGTATCTGTTTAGAACCAATTCCATACCTATAATATTGAGTTTCTATATGATGCATTCTGTTTATCAGCAAAGAATGGTTGATGAATTGCTTAGCAACATAAATGTGTCACAGAGCTCGCCCTTTATCATGCCTACGATGCGCTATTGACCCTAAAAGGCTCTAAAACAATAAAATATATAAACGGTATATTAGTTCTTGACAGCAGGACATTGTCGCTGTGTTGTCCGTAAAGCGCTTACAGCGTGCGGTCAATGTGGTGACAGCTTGGATTGAAGCGATGTTGATCGCTTTATGGTTAATATCGCTAACACTGATACGTATTAGGTTATTATATGTGTTGAAAAGATGGAAATGAATGGAAAAGGAAAAGGTGATGCTTTTGACTTAGTACTGTTAGAGGTTGGATTTAGTTGAATGAACAGGCTTGATCCTATCAGTAGCTATTAATAGCCGATTACTCACACCCCACAATTTCCCCAACGAGCCTCGTAAATTCTAACTATTATAAACAAATTACTATCAATTTTCACTCCTTTATCTTCCATTGCTTAATGTTAAAGCGTTATTGTTTACGATAATGCTGGACCGGACAAACATATTGCACCTTTATCTACCAACATTTGACATTTGACATCGCTATCTCCGAGAAAGTGTCATACAAGCAGTTGTTCATTCTTATCAGTTGAATTTGCAATTAATGCTTGGTCATTTAACGTGAATGGCGTTCCTACAATGGTTTCATTGTTCGATGTTGGATGCTATTGTCCTTATTTTATTGCTTTTGTACCGTCTTGTGTTCTGTTTTTATTTTGTTAATAGTTAATGCTTCATCTTTTTTGAATAGGGCTTTATGCAGCAGTTACTAAATGCTATGGCTCCTGTTTAATAATTGACGACGACGTTGACCTTATTTTAACGACGACTGGCTGTTGCGAATTAGTCATTTGACAGTTTCTGTAATTTCTGTCAAATTTTAGGGTATCATTTTATTGTGATCGTTCTTGCATATTCACATTATGTACCTACACAAGTACACACCATATCTTACTCATTATCATTTAATCGTATGAAACTTGCGTTCAATTTATTGCATCTTCTATCAAGTATGTAACCAACCTATCTAGAGGTGTTAAAAACACTGATCATAATTCATTATTAATTCTTGTTGCCTTTGCTCCGTGCTAATTAAGTGATTGGTGTGAAGATAAATTAGTATTATAACGATTATTGCTTATTGATTTATTTCCATGACATACAGCTACACAGACCAATGAATTTATTAAATAGAACTATGGCCGGGAAGCTGAACAAATGCATAGAGAAGTATGTATTGACGGCTTGTTTAATGGTCGGTTAATTCCTACGGTTTTTTTTCTCAGTATTTTGAAGTGAACGGGGAATTCCAAGAAAGAAAACTGTAATGGTGTACAGTAATGGTGGCTTTTAAACTGGTTAAAGTTCTGTTAAGTTTACGCGACATAGTTTTGAGAACTTGTGTTTCTTCGGTATTAAATGCTTCTTGCGAAAGGTTGGGGTGAGCAACCACCAACCGAATTAGAAGCAAATATAAATAATTATGACTGTATATGCTTTTGGCCACCAACAGCGTTAATTTCAGTTGCTACGTGTTTTGCATTTCCTCATGGCTACATGTATTTACAAAGTCTATTTGAAAACATTGTTCCAAGAACACGGCACAAAGACAGCCGCTATTCGCATTGACACGATCTTAGCAATTCAAAATAGACAAAACGGGAAAATCAACAACCAAATCATGTAGATTCAAATTTTATCGATTGGAATCAAACATTCTTCGTAACAGTACCTATGTTTATTTAAATCACATCGATCCTTTACAAACGTACCATTTGGAACTCAAATATTGATTCTGGTCAAAGGAGATTATTTGATCTCCACTCGGTTCGTTCGGAAGTGATTACTTTCTTAGAATGGTGTTTGATGTTCGACAAATATTCGAGAAAAAATTCGGTGGTCGTTTTTTGTGTGCGCAAATGTCAATCTTTTCTGTAAAATGTTTGCGTTGGATCTGTGCAAAATAGATAGGATACCTTGCTATGGGTTTTACTATCTTCGAAGGTTTTACCCATCTCGTATTTTTTTTTAACTCAGCAAGAAATATATTTACATAGCTATAGATTGCTTTAGAATCAAAGACAGTGAAAGTATTATCATCGGATTGCTAAAAGTTAAATTTACTGAAATAATTTCATCCCATCTCTCTACATCAAAATATACGTTTAAAAATAATTAATATTTAATTAACTTTCTCTTTGCCCTTCATACTTCAAGGCCAGCCAGCCCTCATAATTAGCTAAATTGTTCCAACAAAATTACCTCAGCGTAAACTCAGGCATTAGGGTTACAATTTTATAATCAAATTGTCCTCCTTGCAACAAAATAAGGGCCAGACGCTTAGGCATTGTAATCTCAACTAACTGACTCACTCGATCTCTATCAAGATTCCTGAGAGCACCCACACAGTGCTGTTCGCATTTGCTAATTTCTGCTTTGTCTAATTGCTAAGAATAGCCACGATTACACTGCGACACGACTTTAATTTCTCTTGACTGTCCTTACGAATCCATTGAGAGGTTCATTACCATCTTCGTTCTCTAATCTGGTGTTGAACGACCGATGTAGAGGCTTGAATTCGAGATTCACGTCTGTGATGGAATCGTTGCGGTTCCAATGCGGGGTAGGGCCTAATTGAAAGTTACTTGGTGGAGTGACAGGGGCCGTTAAGTCAGCCAGTGGCCGCAGCTCTGTGTTGTTGCTTGTCAGATTAACGTGCCTCCCTTGGCGCCTTTGCGTTTAACTGTGTAACAAACTAGCATTGTCTAAAAGGCAGGATTTCTGGAGTAACGAGGCTGGTTCTATCAGTGATTTTGTTACTTATAGCTGCTGTGTTTGTTTACTTCATCTTTGGACTAACTAATTGAACAGCGAACAACGGGTTTTGTTACAATTCGTGTTCTGCCGTCTACTTCTAAATTTATGTCTTCGTCTGACTGCTGAAGTTGATGGGTTATACCCGCTTTTGCAATTACATATTTTGGCTGTTGGATTGGTGGTCTCTTTCTTCGTGGTTTTAAAGTTACCTTATAATTTACGTCAACGACTAAATTGAGACGTCGTCGTGCGTTCACTGTCACGAACACGCATTGAAATACTAAAGCTACTGAGCTTAGCAAGCAGACAGGCGATCAGGAAGTAATACTCTATGCAGACTGATGCAGACCCTTTTGACATTACAATAGTTGTGCTCATCAATCTTTCTGCGTAAGTTACCGAACTCACATATAATAAAGCTGTGAAATTAAATGTAAGCCGACAGGCTGAAAAGGGTGAATGAACATTGGTAAAAAATAATTTACGTTAAATTGATGAACATAAAAGGTGAAGTTCTTCAGAAAGATCAGGTGCGTAGTACTCGCAACCGGCGTGCGTTTATGACCAGATGTATAAACGTAAACGAATCAAAAGAAGTATGTAAGGGGCGTTGCAGGTGGCGTTCTATAGTTTCTGCCTACCTCCATCGGAGGAGAAGAAGAAGAAAGAAAGAAGAAGAAAGAAAGAAAGAAAGAAGAAGAAAGAAGGAATGAGTTTATTTATGTTATTGAGCATAAAATAATAATAATTATTGTATTATCAACACTTGTAGTGTTGAGCCTCAGCAAAACTTAAACAAATATAAACTAAAACCATCCAAGAAGTGATTGAACATAACATAACACCACGCGTGTAATCCTCGAAGGGTTAGGCAGAGGTGTATCTATAGTACAACCATATCCTGCCAGTTGTGTTTAAGTCCCATGTAATAATGGGCGAGCCTATTGCCATAAACCGGGCACAAATCCAGCTATTGCTATTGAGAAATTTCTGATCGAAATACCCAATAACACCTTGCCCGACCTGGGAATCGAACCCAGGACCCCATGCTCAGCAGTAGCACTTGTGACCACTAAACACGAGATGTCTCTTCAAAATGATTATAAACGTTATAATTATCCCCATCAAATTCTTCACTTACCAAAATACTTGTAACTTCCAAGATCGATATGTCAGTCGTTTCATAACAAATAACGACCCACTTATCTTAGCAAACTTTCGTTCGTTAACTCACAGCTGACAGTGTTCCGGTGTAGTTACTCTTAAGTTTCCACAATGAAGGCGAGTTGACAATTTAACAGTTTAATGACTTGAACAAGTCGCGACAAAACTTTGGAGTTAGCGTTTGTTTTGAACGATTGGGTAGTTTTGAATCTGTTTGGACTGGTGTCGGGACAGTAAGTATATTTTTGGGATTTAATTTTGTTTTTGTGTATCTTGTTTATTGCTGTAACCTAGTAAAAAGAAAATATTGTGCATCGATTCAGAGACTGTATTTAAATTACAACGCCTAATACGTTTATATTTTATATCAATTCGTTATCTTTATTTATCAATTTGTTCAATTTGGTGGTGTTCCCACTAAAATGTTACTAAAACCGGTCAAGTATGAATCGATTAGTCGTATAATACAGCCAGACTGTGTTGCAAGTGTAAATAAACGTAAAATTCCATCGATAAATGGCGAGTCTGGAAATGAAATTGTTTATGCACTAATGGTGTATCATGCGACATTTAAAGGGCTTTCCACTGCTTAATGTCACATAATTTAAATTTAATTTAATAAATGCACCGTGCACACTATGTGGAGATTTGAGTTGGTTTCGGGTCATAAATCCATAATCTCAATGTTTTAATAGATATACAGCTGATTTTGTTATGGTAATCTATAATAAATACACTTTCAAATAATACACAGTTTATGATATAAATATATATTTTAATAAAAAATACAAAAATATGTAATATTGAAAAATGATCAGAAATTTGCGACTATCTTTAAATAATGTTACCTAAAATGTTATAATTCATACAAAATAAAGTTTTCAAATTACTGTTATTAATTAAATAAAATGATAAAAAAATATACATTTAAGTGTATTATTCTACTAGCTCCAAAGCTGCATCTATAAGTTCCATAGACTTTTTATTGGAAGGTTTTCTTCAAAATCAAAATCAAAAGTCATTTATTCTCCAAAAAAATCCGAAAAGGCATCTTTGAAGAGCTGTCCAAGAGGTAACACTAAATAATGCCGAATGACGCTTTCCCCGGCATTAATTAAATTAGAACTCTATGGAAAGATGTTGCCACCACATATACTTATTTATTAACATATGGTTGTGCTGTATCGAAAGCATACTGTCCGAATTTCGTAGCATTAATTACTTTTCCGCTTGACATAACCTGAAGTAATGCATAAAATCGTTTTAATAATTCATCATCCACACCAGTAATTTCTACACTGCACTGAAAAAAAAATCTAGCTGAATTACCGATATTCCTGTTATCATTACCTTACTTAGGTTTAATTATATTTAAACCAAGTTCTTCTCTAATCTTCATTTTCTGTTATTGTAGCAGACCATTTTTCAAAGCCTAGATTATAAGATATAATTATATAAAATTAGTTCCATAAATCTAATCCAGCCATGCTAATTCGAAAGCCCATATTGATAAGACTTTTCATCAACCGATATATTATTTAGTACTTTTTCAAAATTGTTCATTTCTGTAGGTCTTGCACCACAAATAGTGCATACGTAGTTTCTGACAAAACTTCAGCCACATTCCCGTCAACCATTGTTAAAAATAATTTGTGTCTGTTTTGTTTTGTTGTCACCATTTATATTGATTAAGCTTGGTGTAAGAGCGCCTGTTTTTACACCAAGCTTAATCAATATAAAGATAAAGAGCGCTTGTTTGAGCTTTAATGTATTAATATAATTAACTACACTAGTTGTCTTCTCAGGTGTCTCTTTTGAAAATTCCATTAAAATAGGCCCATAAAATTTTACTGGTATCAGAGAGAGCAGGGTTTTCCCACATAGTTTAATTTGTATCTATTAATATTTAGAAGTTTCAGAGGCACTAATAAAGATATAAATAAATTTGTGTCAGAAATTAACTCACTCTCTTCAGCTAAGACTTGCTTGTATTCACTTTGTCCGCTTGAGCCATCACAGCCCCATTTAGAATTCAGCATTAAATGTGTTTAACCAACTTTGTATACACCATCGATTTGAAAAATTATTGCAACAGTGTGATCCAGCAAATCTTGCAGTTTTACTTGTGGTTTAATATTATTAATTTCTATGCTTGATCTTTGTGGGTAGCACTTTCCTTTAGCTTTCTGAATTGATTTATATGATGGAAATAGTAAGCAATTCTTCGCGATTAAGCAATTCCTCATGTTTTCATACTGTGCCATATTAAGTTCCAACTCTATGAAAATACTGAGAGATCTTTAGAGTACGCTGTTAAATGTGACACCGGTTCATTTAAAAGATTTTGACGTGTTTTACTTTTTTTTTTTCAATGGGCAATACTCGTAAAACTTCGACAATGAATGCTTCTTCTGTTTCCCCTTGAGATCTTCAATCCCTGAAGATATGAATTCAGTTAATCAAGGCCATATTTTAAGCAACTCCTGTCGTCTTTGTTTTCTTTCGGAACTGTCTTCGTAGGTTTTAAAAGTGCGTCCTCGCTTCTCCGTTGATGTCGTAGGTTCAGATTCACAAGTAGGATCTTCCAAATTTACAGTGAATATGACGTTCAACCACACGCTATTCTGATTTAATTTTTTTCCCTTAGTTATGTCAGATTTAGTGTAGCGTTGACGAAAGTTAGTAATAAGATTATTTTGTAGACTTGCGACAATCTCAGCGATATTTGCCTCGCAAAAGTTGATAAAATTATCCCGTATATAACGTGTCAATTAACTCCTTGCGAGAAGGTAGGTGGTTAGGTACACTTTTAGTAGCGACAATGACGAACGAAAAATATGATGTAATTGTTGAGTATGCAGATGAGTATTTTAAATAATATAATTGATTTGAAACGTGTGGAAAATGTGGTAGAGAGAACTTATTATCATTATGTGGTCATGTGGTTTCCGATGTTTTATTGATTTTTATTGTGTATGTGAACTAAAATATGGTGAGAAATACTCGATACATTATCTAAACATAAACTGCAACTAACAAAATTATCACAAGTATAACCTATATCAACTGATAAATCAAATAGCATCACCCACGTGTTCATAAGATTTTTTTACTATTTCGTGTTATAATAGAATAACATGTGTTGTGCAATGAAGTCGCAATTGTTTTTTCTTTTTGTATAATAATATTATATACCCTATAAAATAACATCATTTTCTGTAAATGATGTTATTTTATAGGGCCAATTTAGGCAACTGTCAAAACTCTAATTGAAAGTTTCAGATACGCAAAAATGATATGTCATGACTTCATGAGATAAATATTTCTAGTAAATATATTAACAAATAAATAAATAAACATTCATATAGTGAATCACCTATTTTAAGAAATTGTAGCATATTTATGCATACCAGACGAAAGTATATACCTATTATAATATTTCTGGAATTGTATAAAACTTGTATGGTTTTCATTGCCCGCTCACCAGAACATAATCCTGAAAAAATACAAATTAATTTTTGAATCATCGTATTTAGATGGTCTTTGCTATAAACCAGTACCAGCCACATACATAATTTATATATAATATAGTAGATTAACTTCTTAGCTACAGTTTCAGGTATAATAAAAGTACCTTTTTTTGGGTTGGAAATCATCAAATAACTTCTCCCGCTCTGGGCGGAGCGGGAGGGTGTGTCATACTCTTACTGACTAAAACCCACCCGTATTCCTTCCGTTGCCTGTGTTGCCACGGGCCTAGGTAACCCTTTAGTACCTTCCCGCGACCCCGGCAGGAATAACCTGCGCCGATTTTTATAAAATGTGTTTATGGCCGGGCTCAGGCACCTCCACACAGCGCGGCGTAGAAAATAAGTCTGTCGCTCTACTTCTGAATTAAATGATAACAAATTTACCTTGCATTAAGACAGTTGCAGAGTAATATTATTAACAGTTCTAAGCAGTTAACTTAACACAACTATTGTTTTGCCTATAAACGACACTTACGCCACCAACACAACAAATAATTCTCTTGCTAAGCGTGGGCCCAAATACAACGGACTTGTAACAAGCTTAATAATCATTACAACTAATGCAACTGATAGTATTGCATAGGATATGAATGAAATAGCATCTAGAAACATAGTTTGTACATACTTTGTCATTCATTGACGTCAGAATCTAATTGTCCACTACTAAACAATATCCATAATGGAAGAATGATTTTTTAAAGTAGAGATGTATACTTCTCTTAACCGTCTGTTAACAATAAAAACTGCCTCCCATGTATGTACCACATAATACGATCTAGAGGCCTTTAACGAAAACCATAACGTCCAGGAGCTAAAGGACAGTTCCACTTAATCTGGTTCTTTCATCAAAATACCATTTCAGACACCTATCTACATGGCCTTCACATGTCTTCACATGTTACATGGTTTCACATTAAAAGGGACTGTGACCTCTGAGTTTGTTTGAGCTTTTCTTCTCAGAGTAGTCAGATAGGAAACGCCGACCTCATCTAGTTTTAAAAAATATGTTTAACGTGTAAAAGTGTTTGTACAAACTTACTTACAGAAATAAAACCATTTATTATTTATCATAAGAAAAAGCGACGAGACCACACAGAATTCGACATCAATAGAAAATGCCACTACCAATAAAACTCCAGGCAGTGAATTTATTAGTATCTTTACAGACTCTATAATGAGCGTTATGTTGTTTTCTACTCATAAAACCACATCTTTCTTTCATTCGTCTAAAACAAACTAACAAAATTCGTTATGTACATCCAAGATTATATTTATCTTTTCCATAGGCTGAATAACAAACGCTCTCTCAAAGCTCAAGCGCCATCGATTAAAATAAGTAACCCGTTTTATATTTGATCGTATAGCGTTTTTCTGTAAACAGTTTCCTGGCTGTTTGGTTTCAGATCACGATCAAAGAACAGGTGGCTTCAACGGCCACCTTGTATGTATCAACTTTCATGGCTTCCACGTCCCATACAAAGGGATATATTATTTTTATATCTATGATAGCAAAATGTATCTCTTTTTCACTATTGGTTGGGCCAAATTGTTTTTTTTGTGTGCATGTTGCGTTCGGTTTCGGTGTCATGATTAGAAATGACTCTAAACGTGGCTTTTTATGGCAATAATATACATTAACACCCACTTGTGTGAACTGTTTACGATATTTGAAAGGCAGAGACACAATCGAAGAGCTGCCGTCTATTATAACGAGTAAGCCTTAGGCTCTTACAGACTGGGGCCATATCGCGGGTGCGACAGGCATATTTCTTCCTGTCGCGCCCGTGCTATCGCGCTAGTCTGCACGAGCCTTTACTGCGATTTGGCAGTTGAACAAGTTCTTGACATCCATTTGCGCACTGTAGTAGCGAACAAAGCCGTAACATAACTCCAGTACAATCCTTCAATCAAAACATCATACAGTCTAATTCCCGATCATTTAGTCCAACGGTCAATAAATAAGTCAATCAACCCGTCCTCTTAACAACACAAGACAAACGATAACTGACATGACGGAATTACTCAACAACTTTATTTGGACACAATTGTTAATTTCCTCCAATGAAATAATGGGCTAAATCCTCTCCGTAAAGTTTTATAATTGGTTGATTGGATGCTGCGGAGAAAGTCGTTGGTTCGTCGTGGTTGTGGTACTAGTAGATTTTTTTGGTTCTAAACATGGTTATCGTTTAATCAGGATGCAGTAGTTAAGTCACGTTTTGTTTTGGTTGGTTTCAAAGTTCGTTTCCTTATTTTGAAATGATTAGAGATGATAAAAGTTTTATAATAATTTCTTTTGTAGATATTTAATCATGTACATTTATTTTGTTCTAGGATTAATTGAAGCTCTCAAATTTGAGTAATACTAAAATATTGTTTGCTATCAATTTCTTCATTGGCAATCTTATTTACTTCTATATTATCAAACTTTACTACCCAATTTAAAGAGAAAATTGTTCAACGAGGTATAAATACGTCGTTAACTTGGGATAACAGAAGAGCTTTTCGTAAAATTCTCAATGGAGTAAGCATCTCATGTTTAACAATTTCTTATCCCCCTGGAAGAAACTTTTACAAATATTAATTACTATATATAGTTTTAGATCAACATTGTAATATTTTGTTTATATGTTAACTTGATGTAGTTTTATTTGTAAAATTCCATCATGTTTAAAGTTATAGCTACTTGTTAATAACTTTTATTGTTTAATCATCAAATTGACATTATTTTTACCCGACTACGGTGATGTAAAACGAGGGTTATTTTAACACCTTCGACTTGATTTGTTTATATTTTAACATTTATTTTATTACCTGATTTTTGCCCGACTACGGCAAAGCCGGGTTATGATTTTAACAGGGTGTTATGGTTTTATGTATGTATGCTCATCTGTTCTCTCATAACCCCTAAACTTCTCGTCGTACTTTGACTAACGTGGTGTCAATGTTATATTGTTCCGCGGGTTATGTGCTATATGACGTTAAATAAAATCCAACGTCGCAGCTTAGAGCGGATTTAAAGGGTAAAATATCTTTGATTAATATAATTGTCATGTTTGGTATCTAAAGTAAGATCAAGAAATAAAATATTATTATTTATGCATAAACCCCAAATAAGAACAAATCAATAATTTTTCATTCTGACTATTCTGTCTGAATAACACTAAATACCCAAATCATAAGTATCAAATTCTTAATGATCCCTTATCTCAACATGAGTGAATTAAAAAAGAAGGTAAGATAGGGCGGAGATACGTAATCTGTAGGATCTATGCTAATTATTTATAGTAATTACGTGACTCCGGTTATACGAAAACTGATGTTATTTTGTTACGATGTCTTCTTTATACCTTTTTAGTTGGCGTTTTTGATCTACTTGGGTTTTTAGTATTTAACTTTATTTTCACTGTGAGACTTAGACTCAATCTTTTACCATTAATCATTAGATACGTTGACGTCAATATTAGATTTAATAGCGTTAGCAAAAACGTTGGCTCCAATATTGATTCAGCATCTGACCTTTAACCGTTCTCATTATCCGCATTAGGAATTAACAGTTCGGAAACCGGTTTCCTACGGTCCAGAAATTCCTTTGTAAGCTCCGTTTGTTTCGTCTTTTACTATATTTTAGGGCAATGATAATGCGAAACTGGAACCTTTATTAGTTTGATGCGTTGGCCGTGAATCCTTTATCGGAGTAACATTGTATGTTGTGTAACCCTGTGGTTTTTCTGTATGGTCTTATTTTGGGCTTTGCGTGTATTTTCTTTTTATCGAAGAGTAGTAAGATTTCTTAACTTTATCTTATTTATTTATTTATTTATTTATATATACTTTATTGTACACCACAAAAAATACATGACAAAAATAAATCAAACACTACAAAATATACAAAGGGCGGCCTTGTCGCTTTCTGCGATCTCTTCCAGGCAACCATAGGATGGACAGTGATATGCCTGGACATAAAGTGGGGCTGTCGTTGGTGTAAAAAATAAATAAATACAATATACTAAAATTGATACACAGATATATATATATAACCTAAATAATATATACATAAATACATACATATTAAATGTATAAGCAACGAAAATAAATGAAGACTATAGATAATTACAGTTACGAGAACAAGCTCACAGCGACAAGTAATGTTCCTTTACGAGTCTTTTAAATGCGAGTAACGATTGCGCGCGTTTTATTTGAACTGGCAAAGCATTCCACAAACGAGTGGCCTGGACAGTAAAGTAAATCAGTAAATTCGTTTCTACCATTTACGTTTCTGTAGTAGCATCCGCATTACTTGATTAACCTGTTAAGCCCTGATTTTCTATTGTTTGACACCGATTTTGATTTACTGTTGTTTGAAAATCAATTGTGTCTCATTAGCTGTCCTTGACCAATTAAAAAAACCGGCCAAGTGCGTGTCGGACCTCCCAAAATGAAGGGTACCGTAGTTGGGATTACTTGGGATGAATTTATTCCAAAAACAAACTTAACATTGTAGTTGTAAAACCTGTTCTCCAATACATCGATATATGCCATGGTCAATTCAACAGCAAATTTAAGTTGGTCGACTATAACTCGTTAACTTGTAAAGCCTGCTTAGCCGTGATAGTTTTCCTTTTAATTTCATTATATGTACTACTGCCATGAAATTTTTCACATCTCCGTAAACAACCGTTTAGCTGGCAGGGGGGGGGGGGGCACTCAACTCTAACAAAAATTAGCACTTTCATGCTTAATATTACGCAAGTCGATCCTTGAATCGAACAGTGGTGTTCACAGACCTGCAATATTTTTGAACGGCCTATCCAACGATACCCCACACCATGGGGTAGAAGAGAAAAATAAATATCATCCCCACATTACGTACAAGGGAGGTACGCTAAAATATATTTTTTTCCAAGATTTTATTTTAGCACTTTGTTGACGTGATTAATATGTCTACCTATGCTAAATTACAGCTTTCTAGTACTAAGCATCTCTGAGCTACAGTGGGGTCAGACAGACAGACTGACAGACAGACGGACATGGCGAAACTATAAGGGTTCCTTGTTTACTACGGAACCACAAAAAAGTACTTTTATCAAGTTATGCGGATACTAATATCAATCAAAACACAGTTCATATTGTAGACTGAATACAAATCAAATGAACCCCTAAACTTGTTAGTAGTGGTGGTAACCAAAACCACTTCGTATCCAGCACTCCAGTATCCATATTAAAATCCTTTAATCCATTCCTTATACTAACTAAAACAACCGACGCGTGCTTCAGACTAAACATGTAAACGAGTTCCATTTTAAAAAACAGCGTCATCCATTTTTATAAGCCAAGCACTGCAGCAACGCGCCGAGCCACGGTTGAACATGAAAACAAGGCATAAGGAACGGGTTAGTGGGTCACTATTAATGCAATGCACCATGTAAGTGCAGTAGCATTAAATATATTTGAATATTTTTGTTTTGATATCGTTTCTCTTTCGTTATTGCTCTAGCATAGGAATATCTGAATTGTAGATCGAAATGGAGATCGTCCGTTTGTACTATCGGAACGGTTTTCTTATCGGAGTAAAATTTATAAAGCCTATAGATATTGTTTCCGGGCTCTAAGTTTGTACGTTAGATTTGTCTAATGGTACTTTTAAGACAGAAATGTCTGTGTGGGATGTGGAACAAGGACAAAAATATGAAGATTATTGTATTTCGTATCAACATCTTCATATCTCTTTGCAATAACATTTTTAGTCAGTCTCATACATTAAATATTACGTCGATAAACAAACAAATGACGGAACAAACAAAATGTACACATAAGAATACTTTCAGCTCTGAATCTAAACCTTTGTAGCAAATGCTTGAACTAAAACAATCCCCGGCTGTTGCGAAGAAACGCATTATCCTATGCAACTATTCTCGAACAGCAAACTTGTTATGCAATTTTGTTCAGAAACTATTTTTGAACAAGCGCTAAGCTTTTGTGCTAGTTGGGATTTTGTTCCGTGGAATAAAAATCAAAGAAGAAATATGATTAAACAGTTCCAATTTGTTTGAAAAACGCGGCAGGATTATTTAAACTTTGCTTTTTGAATTATGGGTGGCTATTTTGATAAAGGCTGACAATGTGATGTGATACGTTGATCTTGTTTATAGCTCTGGGGATTTAAAATGACAATTGAAGAGCGCCGCGCTCATTTGTTTCTGCAAGTGATTTTTTATTTTGCTGATGAATGCAAGGATATATTTTTATCACTGCATTTTGTTGGCATATCGCCATGATGCATTTTGCATTAGAAAACCGTTCACCCTATACATTGTACCTACTGTGTAAAATTAGGGTCGATTCCTCATTCCAATTTTCTTGTTCCACCAAAATCTAGTGAAGAGAAAACAACAAATTGAATTACGGAGAGAATTTAATTTTGTAGCCAAATTGTAAAATTATAAATGAGGGGAAATGAAAACTGCCCGCCTTTCTAGCATACATATTGTAGCACCTACCTACAGCCGTTGCATAATAATTCTTCTCATCAAATAATAAAGATATGGTAATGCGTCTCTCCAAAGGCTACATACGGAACACACGAATATTTTATTCTGTACCCGAGCTCAGAAATACTGGTAGAATTTCCATGTGAATTGTAGCTAGGATACAACGGAGTCTGTCAAAACCCTTCAGGCCACGCCAGTTGCTCTCATATTCAGGGACCATGATCGTAAGGTCACATGTATTATGCATTCGACTCGACCTGCTACGTATCTGAATCAATCCAGGAATGTTTGGCATAATGCCCGAAATGAAATACGTTTGTGTAATGAGGGTAGATTTTCGGTTACGTGTGCTGTTCTGTGTTGGGGATGATTGGAAATAGGTTTGTGTTTTATTTAATATTGAGTCCTTTTTTCTTCTTTTTGTATTACATTTTCTTGTGTTGACTGCATAGTCTTTTCAAATTAATATTAGCTATTTAGGGAGTTCAGCTGTTTGACGTATATTGATAGTGAAATTTGTCTAAATCGTTAATTAAGTGTAATAATTAAAAGAAAAAATACCGGGCAAAGGCGTGTCGGACCACGCACAAAACAACAGAAGGGTTCCGTAGTTGGGAAGTTGGTATGAATTTGGCCCATAACATTGTCGTTGAGAAACATACATCGCCACGGTCAATTCTCCAACTGCAAATTTAAGATGGTCGACTATTACTCGTTAATGCCTAATATTACGCAAGCGGATCCTTGAATCGAAAAGTGTTCACAGACCCACAATATTTTTGAACTGCCTATCCAACGATACCCCATACCTTGGGGTAGACGAGAAAAAAAAATATCATCCCCATATTCCGTGCAAGGGAGGTACCCTAAAAAAATTGTTTTCTAGGTTTTATTTTAGCACTTTGTCGGCGTGATTAATATGTATACCCATGCCAAAACGGTTCCTTGTTTACTACGAAACCCTGAAAAGGTAAATATCTCGTGATTTTTTGCTAACCCGACCTATGAGACTGCCAAAATTCAAACTAATACCAAAACTACTACGAGTAAATTTTGGTAATGCTCATCGCAACAGATATATTCATTGTCAGCATCTAAATTGGTTTCAGTCCCAAATCTCCAACGCATTTACGTATTAAGATTATTCAGTCCCTGCTTACGCAGCATAATATTCTAAACACCATACACCGGAATCCCATATCAGATCTATTCTCCATAAAATATAAACCAATTCCATTCATCGTTAAACCCCTTTATAGGACCTATCTTATTTTAGGCTATGGCAAATTGCTCCTAATCTGCGACTCCCTTCGAATCCGGATATAAAACCCTTAGGTTATTATCAGCGTTGGCATCTATGGGGAGTAAAGCGATGAGGCGATTAGCGAAGCTCCATGGTGCGTATGTAAGCGCGAGATAACAGCTCGATAACGCTTCGCATGGAAACATACGTGATTTGACGGTTGAGCTGCGCCGGTTGATGCTAATTAAAATTTAATTATTTACCTGCAGATGGACTTGAAAAGGTAGATGGTCTACTCTTAACGGCTAAATTAGGACAATTAACTGTCATTATTATCTAAACGTAAATTTAGTACTAGCTAAATAATGTACAAAGCTCCATGATGCTAGAAAGGAAAACGTTCTAAGTTGAGCTACAAGATTACTGACAAATGCGTGCACTGATTGGACAGGTCCACACAAATATGTATGGTACTTTCCTCAAAATACCATTTCAGATGGCCTGACCAAGATTATGTCTGGACTTTAAAAGAGACTGTGACCTCTGAGTTTGTCTCGATCTTTCTTCCCAAAGTAGTCAGTTAAGAAACATCGACTCATCTAGTTTAAAAAAAACTTAATTTCATTTTGACGTTTAAAACTGATTTACAGAAATCAATATAATTTATCAGAGACTACAGACAGAAAGTTACAGTATCAAACAAAAATACTTCGAATATCTGTTACTATTAACGAAGAACAGTTCCATCGAAATGTATTCGCCTGTCTTTAATGAAGATCACTTGATTAACAATGCTTTCATTCCCCTGCAGAGTATTTTTGTTTATGAATATTCAGGAATCGAGCCGCCTCTCTGAACAACATAGTTCATTGATTACCAATGAAATATAGACGATTCGAGCCAATATTCCTTCTTACTATGTTTTCGCATTAATGCAGATGCTTCCCGTTCCAACACTACTATTCGCTGAAATCCAACCTCATTCACAACCGAACCGCCTTGTACAACATACATTGCTTCCTCGTATCTGATAAGGGTGACATGTGAGCGACTAAAAACATTAATGGATTTCCGTTTTAGTAAAGTTGCGGTTCTATGGCAGTATCGCGTGCCAGGATAACGTTATGCAAATGTTAGTGCTGTGAATAATTATTTGTAGAGTTTTATTGCTTTTGCTGACCTATAGATAAATAGTTTGCAACTGTTGTACAAATGCTTGGTTCGATGGGAATCTTGTGGGTGTGAGAGAACTTGAAGATCGTTTATTAGTTAACTTCAAACATGGAATTTGTATGTTTTTATTTCTTCGAGGAATTGTCACTATTTTGTCAGTGATATTACCAAAATAAAGTCATTGCAGATAGAAATTTGCTAAAATAAAAAATACCATTACTAGTTACCAAAACTTTAATTTAACTTTTATATCTTGAGATTTCAGTCATCAGCTGCAATCGTAATTTAATAATTGATGATTGTACAGAAAAATGCCTGCCCAACGCCAGGAATAAAATTTTTATGTTTGGAAAATTAACATAAAATTTAAAAATATAATCAACCTTTAGGTAATAATCGTACAACTTTCGCAGTTGCATAACATCGAATAGTTTCTCAAGTCCCAATGTTTATTCATTAAACAGCTACAAAATGCTGATGTTTTCACTGTAAATACTTCGAAACTCTGTGTTTTATAGTTTCTTATTTTACACCATAAGCCCATGTTTGGGTGTCATAAAATGTCGCTAATTCTTATTATTTGTTCGCGAGACTTTCAAAGAAGTTTTCCGTTTTGATACTTTGTTTGTGGTTCGGTTCGTGACTTTGTATTAAAGTATTTACTTCTGTGGGATGGTTCAGATGTTTGTTTTTCTTCTTGAAAACTGCTACAGCAGTATGTGCCTTTGTATGTGAACAAGAAAGTTTTTAATCCTCATTGATGCTTACTACAATTCTTACTTTCAATAGGTAAGTTTTTAGGGAATAATCTCAGCCACTTACCTAATGGCATAGTGACTGAGGGATTAGATAAGTGGAAATAGATTCCAAAGCGTTTCATATTTCTATATCGACTTTCAACAGAATTGACATAAGCTTTTCGGTAGCTTATTGACGTAATTTACGGCAAAGCTTATGTCAGTTCTGTCTTATCCAATACATTTTTGATTTTGCCATCATCATCGCTGTAGCTGATAGAATGTTTATGTAGGTCCTTTGATTGCTAGTTTAAGGGGACTACAGGACCTAAACCAAAACAGGGCCTAAAAGTATATGATCCACTGCAGCAAACAAAATAAAAATAAATGATATTCTTCAGGATATATGCTCGGTAGATAGTGTGTAGAAAACATAATTTAACTAAATTGATAGGATAGAAAAAAAAAACAAAAAGATACCTCTAAAAAAATATTTTAACGATTAAAAACCATACTATACATGCAATCATTCTGTTTTTTTGCCATATTATTCTACAAGCAACATATTAGCATAATAGTGTTTTAATTTTATTATCCAATCCATAGTTATTTTGTAAATAGGTAATTGCTTCATATTTTGCAATAAATTACCAGCGTAGTGTCATCGCGCTTCTCTTTCTTTTCTATGCATTCCGACAGTGACCGCGCTTTAGCTGTTGTCGGCCTCTTAATAATCTTTTTTTATGTATGGCATCACGTAGTTGACCTTGAGAGGTCGTCACTACTTAACCGGACTGGTTTAATAACACTGGTCACAATCAAATATCATAGAGAATAGACTGCCTAATAAGACAGTAGTTGCATTGTTGCCAAATGCCTGTCCATTGCCACAATTAACCCAACATTTCAGCGGGACCACCGCGTTGATGTCAAACATACTATTCGAGTATCTAAACACAACGTTGACATCTTGATAATAAGTCCATGGAACTATAGGACTATTTAATAGTGCATTCATTGTTCATTATAAAACAATGCGTTTAAGAGTTATTGTTCCGCCGTTTATTTATATTTTTATTGCACAAAGCTCAGCTCTTTGTTATGGCGATTTTCATTATAGATGCTTGGCACAAGTTACGAGAGGCGTATTTGCTTTGAAATTAAGAAAAAGTTACTTTATGTAAATATCGGGTTCCAAACGCAAGTAGTCCTAAAAGGAGGGGGAGCATCAAGTCCTTTACCAGATCTGTCCGTTTTGACATTCCAGGCTCACCAGGTAATAAACGATAACTAATTATAGAAGGTTTAATTTAAATAACTGAAAACCTAAGGGGATTGTACTCATCACGAACTATACTCAACTAAAACAGGGACCAACCCTGAAAACGCGAAAAAAATATCTTTAAAATATCTAATATAGATAAGGAAACTTGTTGAAGCAGGGTTTTCAGGGTTGGTCCAAAAGTAAAAGTTGTTCATAATGGAGGATTTTAGTTATTTTTTAATTACACATTTAAAAAAAAAATTCTCTGTGCTCAATAAGGCTCATAAGTCTGATGGATAATAACAGGTTGGGTTCATGTTTTTAGTAAAAGAAGTAATTTCTTTTAACAACATATTCAGCTAATCCTAATAATAACATTAAAAAAGCATTGCAAAGAATCCTCGCGCACCTCTCATCCCTCAAACGAAACGAAGCGGATGCTTTTGTTATAGCGATTTTCATTGTTATCGATTCAATGAACGTAGTTTTTTTGAATCGATTCGTTGCGAAGTGTTGAGTGTTATGAATGATTTATTTTTATTCTCTGCTCCGTACAGCACTAGTCCTTTTAATTCCTTTTGTGTTGTGCCCAAATATGTCGGTGTTAAAATGTTTGGGAGATGAGTAATAGCGTTTTAATTGGGATCGAGAATATTTGTGTTCTGAATTTTGTTACAGTTGCCGCGCCAAGGTTATTTTGTTAGTAATGTTTCTGTAGAAAATGTTTAATATCAGGCCATAACATTTAAGAACATGGGTATCATAATATAATCAGAATAAATTATTTAATTTTCATTTTGAGTGCAGGTGACATAGTGTTATTGATTGACAGTTATGTTCTTATAAAAAGTTACAATATCAATAATAATTTTGTGTAACAAGTATCAAGACTTAGACACGAGGTGGTGGATATGTGGGACGTGCAATCACTGTACCCAATTAATTAATATGATAATTAATTAATTATCATGATAAGGCCCAATTTAAAAGGAAAATAGTACAAAACCTCTGGTAGTGCCTCAAAGCAGAGTAAAGCTATGTAACAGAATCTGCTACACCATGGCGGTGAAAATTTATATTAAATTACCGGAAAAAATAAGAAAAATGAACAACTTTGAATTTAACAGAACTTTATACAATTGGCTTTGTGACAGATGTTTTTATTCAATAGATGATTATTTAAATTTTAAACAGACGTGATGTACTATATAAATTTACGAAAACTTATTTAAATCATAATTATTAAAATTATTTATAAAATCTAATCAATATATTGATGAACTGTCTTAGATATAATCTAATAAACTAACTTAATATATTTTTATAATGTAATGTGCCTAATTAATATTTTATTAAACTTTATTATGATTGTGATGTCTACACATCACAATCATAATAAAGTTTAAATTACATCAATGTCATTAGTCCTACGACTAATGACATTTATGTAATTTCATGCATGTACTAGAAATATTTGCACGACCGAAAAGTCGAATATAGTGAGACTAAAATTATTTTACCATGTTAGTAAGTACCTATATTCTGGCAAATAAATAAATTTCATTTCATTACAAGAAAAATCTTAATAGCATAGCATAATATATAACAAAATTACTGAAAATACTAATGCGATTAAGAAATAGCGATTGTAAGATAGACGGGACTTAGTGCAAATTGATCAAGTGATCAAACGAGGATTAGGGGAGACCATCGTTCGGCTTGAAATTCGGACGCAGGCGAAATTTCTATTAAGAAGCTTTACGAGGAAAGCCTTTGCAGAATTAAATTGTCTAACTAAAATTATGTAGTAGCAGTTATTAAATTGTGTTCCTTTTGTTAATATTTAATACTCTAGTTATTAGTATTTTATATAGTAAAAGCGTTTTGTTGATAGAATATATCTACTTACTTGTTTCTCTTATTAGACTTACAATGTAGAAATGTACAATACAATGTAGAAATCAATGTTTTACAACAATAAAAATAATTCGACATCATAATCATATTTCAGGCACAAAACTAGAACGTCTTCCTATGTATACACGGTATGGTTTACACACACTTTAACATACATTAGAAAAAAACAAACTTTTGTGCAAAGCAATCAAAAAGTACAAGATGAATCCAAGAATCTTCTAGATTATTGCATTCTTCTTGTACAGTTTCTGATCAGAAACAGTGTGCCGACATTTTATTTTTAAAACAGAATTTTCAATATCCTTATAACAAAAGTCAACCCGTTTGACTCCCGGACAGTCTCAACCACCATGAACAGCTTGACACCCTCTCATAAGACTATTATCACGGCACTAATCGATTTGAACCCCGCAGCACCGTATCGGGCCATTCAACCGTTTTATTTTATTGTTCAAACCCACATTTCTCATATCGAACCCCTGTGTGCCACTACAGTACCATACAACCCTGTTACCCACACTAATAATAACCCTTATAGCTGAAACTATAAGGTTTATAATACAGAAAATAAAGAAAGAAAAAATATTTGGGAAAAGGGGCCTGATTGTGTCATGTTTGTTAATTTCGAAAATGGAGTCATCGTTTCGAATTACGCTTAAAAAACTGTTAGGTTCCCATGATGCGGTGTGAAGATGAAATGTTTACAAGGGGTTAATTAATATTATTTTGCAAATAAAGGGTGAAAAATGTATTTGATTCAACTTTTTTTTTTAGTTTTAGTGTCTAGTAGTGTAATGCCAGATACCTAATCGGTGTCATTAATTACATGACAATCGATTCTCATCATGCATATTGCTGACTAATCGGTAAGTAAGTACTTATGAAGCAATAAAAAATAAATGGAGCAATAAATCTTCAAAACGAAGAACGAAGTTTGCAAATCTCTCAATCGTTTGCTTGTCATTCTCTTGTATCTGTGGTTTTGAAATAGCCTCCACGTCGTTAAGCAAATAAAAAACTGTACTGCCAAAATCAGTTCCACATATCCAAAAACCCATAACTAGCAGGCTAATTGCCTACAAAATTAATACCCTGGCCCGCCCCAAAAAACCAAATAGACCAGAGTAAAAAAAAAACCATAGACATCAGGCCATTAAAACGAACCCCCGCCAAGATATTTTACTAAACTAACGCTATTATTTTTATTTCAATGAGACTGGCTGGCACGTCACTGGCAGAGAAAAAAATCCACCAATAATAAAATTATCGGGGAACCACTCGGCTATTAAATGCAGACCGCCCGTGAAATATACTGGCCTCGAGCGAATGTAGGAGAGATGGTGGCCACAGTCAAGGGAGGCGCGAGATGATATAGAGGATTCATCGTAAAAAAAAAACTAAAGAATGATTTAGGGGAAGGGAATTTAAAATGGCCATTAAATGTGAATTTAAGAGCGGTTTCTTAAAAAATATTTAGAAGATGAAGGATGATAAAGAAGAAGAAAAAGCTTCAAATTGATTGAAATAAAATTTAAAAAATTCCATTACATCGAAAGTTCTAACAAGATTCAGATATCTGATTTATGCCTCGTAAATATTTAGTAGGAAGCAGACAACACAATATAGAAAGATAGCTTAGAAAGTCATACAATCCAACAAACTAAAAATATATTCAAATCTGAAACAGAAACACAATGAAACAAAAAAGCTTATGATAATCACCACACAGTTAATAGGTGATAAATAATTGATTGATGAGTTAGCACTAGCATTGTTCTCCCAAGAACACAATGGGAAAGATTACGCCTCAAATGGCGTGAGACTACTCTCAGCTTATCAATGAATTCTCATGGTTCTAATGAATAAAGTACTTTCTTACTTACTGCTTCCAGTTTTAATGTTATGTCTTAACACTTTTAGTGCCACGATAATTCGTTTGTGTGCCCACAACTCGCCTCCCGCGTCGTACATATGTAGATAGCTGTAGGTGACATATGACCATGCCCAGCACCCACCTAGTGGGTGCAAATCAAAACGTGGTACTAGGGTAAGGGCGAGTTGTGGGTACACAAAAAAATTATCATTCTACCCGGCCGCCGGGTGCTTGGCACTAAAAGTGTTTGGCAGGTATAAGAAACGTTATATTTTTACACGACTGCCCAAAAAAAGGAGTGTTATGTTTTCAGGGTTCATATATGTTTGTGAGTTTCTTTATTCCACCATAACTTTCAAAAGGCTTAACCGATATCAATGTATGTAGTATCGTTAGAAGCGTTGCGTTATATGGCTATATTATGGCTGGTGAAAATTTTAAAAATATAATGTGGGAACCATGGTTCATGAAAATAAACGTTTTTTTTTCATAGGAATTTGACTACGTATACTATTATTGTCTAGTTTGCTTTGTACATAACTAAAATATAAGAACTAAATTGCCTCAGAGATCTTAATCACAACTAAAAAACCAAAATAAAAATAGATTCGCGTTATTATTTGCGCGATATCGATTTCATAAAAAATAAAAGTTATCTTTCATGGCACTTGTGCGTTTGCAAAAATATCGTTTTATCAATAAAAGGTATGAAATAAAAATTTATAATTTATGAATCAAAAAACACGCTTGCCTTGTCAAAAATTGAATTACTTAACGGTTCCAAGGAACTGTCCCCCGACTGCAATGAAAATATTGGTTTTCAGTTTTCCACTTTTGGGCATATTTAGATTGTTTTAAATTTTTTAGTTCAATTTTTGTAATTCACTTTTTGACAAGGCAGGCGTGTTTTTTAATTTATTAATTATTTATTTTAAATATTAGTATTATGGCGAGGTTAATCATTGCTTTCATCTTATGATTCGAAACAAGCCACTGCACGTGTAAATGACCTTTCTAAACACGAGTTTTAAAATACTAAACGTATATTCATGGATTATCAACACTTGAGAAATCTTTTAAAATGCAATGGAAACAAAATATATAAGGTCAGTATAATAATACTAACAATTCGGTAGTAGTGGATAATGGAAAATTGAAATACCTTGGGGCAATGACATCAAGCAGCTAGTCACCCTCAATGAATGGCTATAACATTAAATACGAGGTTAACTGAAGCCCTTAATATATCAGGTTTAACTCATAGTACATACAAAACATTAACATAAGTTCTCTAGACAAAAATAAACAGCGGTACAGCAATATTACAAAACAACTCAAATAAACTTCTACACGTAAATTGCAATTGTTGTTCGAGTTCTCAAGTAACTTGTATTGTAGTTGACAGCCTGCTCTATTTTCTCGTCAGTTTCTAAAGCAAGTATTAAATGTTAAATGACTTTATCTTTAAAGTATTATGAAATAAGATTGGTTGTACTTGATAAAATTGTGTGAATAAAATAATTTACATGACTGCGAGTAATGACAACAGTAATTGTGTTTATACTCTAGTTTTAAATTATCTATATCTACAAGATTATTACCAAGAGTTGTAATAGCTTTATCTTATTTATTTATTTTCTACCGCTGTTCTTCTTCTACATAGTTCACACCTTTATTGATAGACTTCGTGATATTTATGCTTACTTTATGCAGAGCGGTTGCAGCATATCCTGTAGCTGCAAAATTCGTCGGGATTAATTCATTTAAAGGTTCAAAAACTAAGTTAAAGCATGCACAGGTACACGTGTTAGTTGCTATGCTGCGGTCATTTTAAACGAGGTCTATTTGCAATGTTATATGTGATGAATGTGGGTCTAAAATGTATGTGTTTGTAAAGTAACTTATGATAGTGGCCTTCATCAAATCTTGGTGTTACGTAGTATAATTTTGAGATAGATATTTATCCATTGCAGAGTCGACTGAGGTGATGGTATTTAAATAAACGGTAATTTAAAAATGTACTAACTCGAAGTCTCATAACTAGAAAAGAGGGAAAAAGAGGGTATGAAAAGAAAGTTACAATTTAACCCAATATAAAACAGGAAAACAAACCCACGTACATATTATATAGTATATATAGACCTATTTTTTATCCCAACAATTGGCGATGATGATTGTTTTATAACCAAAACCACTCTAAGGGGTGAAATTGCACACGTGCACGATTTTTACACCCTCGGTCTTGCGAAGGTGACTCCGACTAACGGTGTGTTCAATCGACAAAATGAAAAGTCTCCTTCAATTAATTAGCGGCGGAACCCTTGCGGTCGCGTGTGAGAACTGTTTTTTTGGTCCAGGTTAACGAGATCTGCGATTGGATTACAGGCTAGATTTACTAAGTTAATCTCAGATGGTAGGCACTACATCCAGAAATTAATCAGTTGTGAATAAAATAAAGCCAACTAAATTTATGTACCGGTTGCTCCAGATTATGTGAATTCAAATAATCCCACAGCTCTCAAAACGGTTTAGGAAAACGTGAGGAAACCGGCATGTCCTAGAACCAAAACTTCGAAGACATGTGACATCTACCAACCCGCACTGGGCCCGCGTGGTGGATTATGGCACACTCCCTCTCACCGAGAGGAGGCCTGTATCCCAGAAGTGGAATCATTTTATGCTGATTATGTATTCACAAGTGCTTGTATTGATAATTAAAATTATGCCTATGCAAGATGACTCAGAGCAGTGGTGGCTCAGTGGTAAACGGCTGTGACTTATGTATGAGTTACAAGGTCGTAGGTTTGAACCTAGACTTCCGCTATACTTTGGGTTAAATTTTTCATCACCACTGCTCTCAAAATGGTAAAGGAAAACATCGTGAGGAAACCGGCATGTCCTAAAACCAAAAATTCGAAGACATGTTAAATTTACAAACCTCTTACAGAGAGGAGGCCTCTGTCCCAGCAGTGGGAACATTATAGACTGATTTTGATTATGCTATGCGAGATGTGAAGAAAATAGAAAACAATGTTAACGCTGACATAATTATAATTAAGATAAGATTTAACAGTTTAAAAGCACAAACAATATCCACCCGCTTTTGAATTGTACCACAAATTGGCACTCTTCGCAACTTTATAATGATTGTAAAACTCGTAATATTGACGTAACAGACGTCAATATTACGAGTTTTACAATCTGCAGACTTTAATTAATATTGCAGGTTCCAAAGAAAGAATTAAGAAATACTTTTATCGAAGCAAGAAACTTTGTGAAGTCTTCAGCAAGTATCGTAATCAAAACATGTTTCATGATAGATTGAAGAAACCAAAGGATTTTTTTGTAGAAGCTTGTTACTAGATGGTTGACGTGGCCACCTACTGGGCCCAACACATCTAGAATCAGAATCAGAACCAGAATGTATTTATTTGTAAGAATGTAGTTTTAAATAGTTTGGTGTTAATATTATTTAAGTTTTGTACTTTCCACCACGACATATGGTGTACAAATATTCAAATGTCATTCTTAACTACGAACTATTCATTTTAAGATGTATGATTTACAATAAGTCCAATATGAATTAATATTATTATTATTATTAGGTAATCGTTACTTCAAAATCTATGTCAAAATTAAGTACATGTCATCTTGGATTTTTACAATATTACATATATTCGCCAATTTCGTAAAGGACATGGGGATGGGAAGTTCCTTAAATGAGTTAGGTAACTTGTTATACACCTAAATGGCATTAACATATACATTCCTCCTAATTATTTGCAATCTACATTGAGGTAGATAAGATAAGAAGGATAATAAAATATTTTACTTTTTCTATCGAATCCAAAAGAAGGACTACATGTTGAAAAATAGTATCATCAGTAATATGATTACCGCAAGAGATATTCAAATGATGAGAAACGAAAATCTTCAACAACCAATAGATGTAAAAAAAAATACAGTCTGTCATATAGAGTTGTAGTGTGAGTTACCTTCAAACGGAATATTTCAGAGCATCCTACACTACGATACAGCATTGACTATATGTATAAACGAATTAGCAACGATACACGTCTACAAACACATATTATAGCAAATTCAATTTGAACATATTAATTCACAAGCTAGATAGCGCGCAGGTGTTTGATAATCGCAAACGTTATCCTTAAGTAAATTTACGTTTTAATAAATGTGTATAAATATGTGGGTGTAGCCTTAGGGACGTATGGAATAGAGATTGATTTGGGATTCTGGTTAGAAAAACAAAAAGATTTTGTGTAGAATTTTTAATAAAATAATAACGATGATCACATTTAAGTAGATAATGTTTTAATTATTGTTCCTCGATAGAAGATTTTAAATTAAAGTGTCAACTTAAACCGTTTCTACCACGATAAAATATTTTTAAAGAATATAAAAGAGCATTTTCACTGTCAGCGCCGCCGCTCCGACATTGATGCAATTCAAATTTAGTTTCATAAAAATTGTATCACAGTGAGAAATCGTTCAGAGTCTCGCGGTTGAATTTTAAAGTAGTATCGATATTGATTATTATATCTCTTGAATTTCCATCGCTTTCATCGCTCTAATATCACACACAAATATATCAAATGCACACATAAAGTATATTTTTACTTTTACCCTACCAACTACTTCAGCCTTGCCAAAAAATTTTACAAAACATTTCACAGGCTTTTCTCATTTCGTACTACATTTAAAGGGTGTTTGTTAAGTCAGAGGCACGTCACGTGTTCCTAATCGGGTGCCACGCGCCTCGACAGACGACGTGACGATTTCGAGACGAACATACATTTTATTTCTGACAAGGGCGGATGCTTCAATTATTTGCATACGGCTCTCGTTGGGGGGATATATCAAGTATTTCGGTGTTCGAAGATGACAGAATTTAGCTGATACTTGGAGTAAGGATTTCGAATGGCTGTAAGTGATAGGTGTTAGGATTTTTGATTGATACGTTGGATAGAAGTGGTAATGTAAAAAAAAAACGTTTCTCCGGATGAATACAAGTAGTATCATAAACAAAACACCACGCCTTGTTTCCCCAAAGGGTTGGGCAGAGGTGCACCTGTAGTACACCCACATTTCGCCAGTAATGTAAAAGGGGCGTTTTTATTGCCATCCGGGCACAAATCCAGACTCCGGGCTGCTACTAAGAAATTCTAGATAGAAAAACGCAATAACACTTTGCCCGACCCGGGAATCGAACCCAGGATATCATGCTCAGCAGTAGCGCCAACGAGGTAAGTAGTATATGCAGCTGATTTGAAAAGTTAAGCATTCTCATGAAAGTTTTCGTAATAAAATGTTGTTAAACTAACAAGACTATTAAGGGCATGTCTTTCCTACTACTATCGCGTCCCCTGGTCTACTGTTTGATATGTAATGGTCTCTGTAGTCCCAGTAGGCTCCAGGGACTAGTGTGAATCTTTGGGTTCATTCGAGTAATCGAGACTGGTCAGACCACGCTGTGGTCGGTACATTTCATTCATTCATTATTTACCAACACTATTAATAACTGCCTCGTTGGTCTAGTCGCAAGCGCTACTGCTAAACATGAGGTCCTGGGTTCAATTCCCGGGTCGGGCAAGTTGTTATTGGGTTTTTCTATGTGGAATTTCTCAATAGCAGTCCGGATTCTAGATTTGTGCCCGGTTGATGGCAATAGGCTCGCCTTCTATTACATGGGACTGAAACATAACTGGCGACATGTGGGTGTACTACAGGTACACCTCTGCCCAACCCTTCGGGGAAACAAGGAGTGATGTTGTGTTATTGTTATTAATAACAATTTCCCGATCGAATCTATTTCTTACTCTAACTTGACGAAACACGGTGATAACAACATTTTTTTCTGAAAAAATACACCTTTTCGTCAAAAACCGCCGCGAGGGTACAATATTATCAAAAGCAATCATATTTAACATTATTTACTTTACACTTCAAACCCAAAATCATCGCAAAATTAATTTTCGATACGACGTTATCAATCCTCTGCAACATCTGTCAAAAAGTGACACAGATTTATTAAAAAAACTGGATAAGTGCGAGTTGACTCGCGTGGTGAGGTTTCCGTACAATGAATATGTTATTTACCATGTTTTTTTTATCCCAGGATAATTTATCCTAAGAACAAACTTAACATTGTAGTTGAAAAAACATGTTCTCCCATACATTCCAACTGCAAATATAAGTTTGTACGCATAATATTGAGAGATTTACCTTTTTATTTCAACACCATATACTTCTTATAGGTTTTTCTGTAATCGATAAGTAAAGAACTATTTAATGATTTTTTTTTTTCTTTAAACTAATTTGCCCCTTCAGAAATCACCCTCATTCAAAATTAATTAATTTACGTTACACGTCCGTGTTTGGGTTATAGAAATTCACATGTTTACCGAATTTCAACTCAATCGGTCCAGTAGATTCGGAGCAAATCGGCGGTGACAGACAGACGGACAGACAGACAGACAGACACACGAGTGATCCTATAAGGGTTTCGTTTTTTCCTTTTGAGATACTGAACCCTAAAAACCGCAAAAAGGTGGCAAAAAACAGCATTTTCGATATCAGTACAAGCTTCTGTGTGTGATTATCTTTGTTCAAATTACAATGATTTCGTAGAAGTGTTAATATTGGGGTAACATTATCAGTTAGATCGAGCGTACCTTTATGAGTATCCATTGATTACACGGTAATTTCGCGCCGCTCTTTATCTAGGTAATTGACCTATATGTCCCTTAATGTGTGGTTGGGGACGCCAACAGAGCTATTTGGACATAATTTGCGGGACTCATTTATCGGTGTTTACTTGTTTTAGATTAAGGGTGCTGCCACCTGCCAATATAACTTATGGTTATAGGAAACTTGAAGAAAGATTTACTTCATAAACCATAGTAAAGTTATATTAATTGAACGTAAGAAAATTAATGTACATACATGTACATACATAATGTACATACATACAAAATTAATGTTACTAAAAAAAAAAAAAAAAAAAAAAAAAAAAAAAAAAAAAAAAAAAAAAAAAAAAAAAAAAAAAAAAAAAAAAAAAAATGTACATACATGTTGTACTATACTACTAAAATATATTAGGTATATATCGAAAATACGTTAGTCACTCGTTTGACTAATCGGGACGCCAGCGCCACCAAGCGGCGCTCGACAGCGTCTACAACATAACGCATGACCGGAGTTAAGGGCAGTTTGTTGGAGGCGGTCAAGGAGTGAACAAGTTTAGAAACTGTCGCGCGTTTCGTATAGTTGTGTCGTGTACCTAAAGTGTGTGAATAGCCAGTGTGATTATTTGACGTAAATTATAATTTGATTTAAAATGCAAACGGTTTTTCTATTGTGCTATAACCAACACTTCCCATTATACGCCCACAGTAGTTATAATATGGCTGATGATAACGAGCGAGACGTATCTTATCCGTCATATATGTATTATATTTTGCAATTTCCACTGCTGGACACGACTTTCTTATGTAAATTATTATCATATCAAATCACCACTAATTCTTCACTATCTTCCTGACAAAGTTTATTTAACATTCTTTAGAAATATGATATTTCTCTATTGTTCAATACATTTCCATCAATTTTACAAAGAAAAGTATCCTAGAAACTTGTTCTCTACCAAGATCTAAGTAACATTGCCTGTAACTGGACCTCGAAGTGAGTGATCACTTTCAGATAAATAGAATACACGAAGTGATTCATATTCTAGATAACAATACATTATTTCAGATAATAAGCAGGGCCTAAGACCACGACCTGAGTCAACTTCACTCGTATTAGTATCGGAAGATGTCAGTCAAATGATTATAATATTATGAAATGGTAAATTATGCACATTTACTATGAATAACTGGTTATGCTTACAAGTTCGCGTTCGTAAGTAGGAGATAGAATTTGAAGACGCGCATATATTTGAACAGATGTAAGACCGAGATGTTATTCGGACATTACTGTGCTGATATCGCTACAATATGGATGCTTGCTTCTATATTATTCTTAAAGCATTAGCACTATCGATGTAACTACGATTTCTGAATTATTGATAGATAAAATTCTTTCAAATCTAAAATGTATATCAGGTGTATAATCTAAATTGGCGACTTGATAATTTGCTATAAGTTTTGCATGAATAGAATCTCCTCAGATGATTTTTACATCTACAGTGGAGGGCGCTATATTTAAGTGATATTCCTATGTACTTTTGCTTTGCTTACAACGAACATCATATATTTTCTTACCTTTTTTCTTTTCTCATTATTATTCTAGACACACTTTATTACCACCCATATTCCTCTGACACGCCAAAATAAGATTAACATCTCCCACAAAAATTACATATCCCATCACCTAGTTAGTTGTGTCGTCACGTCGGTAATCAACAGCGTGTCACGTGTCACGTCGCATATTAACTGAGACAGGGCAGCGTGGACGATGCCTATGTTCGTGTTTCAGTTTTTGTAAGAAAAGTAGCATCATTTTAGGCGTAGTTATAGGTACTGTTTTACTTGAGCCTAAATAATTACCGACAGTGTGTTTTTGTTGTGTCTGTCTTTTTTAAATCCCTAAACTTCATTGTAGTTTAATTTTCCTTTTTACCATGCATCTTGGTTTTTTTTCAAGCAGCTATTATATTAAGCCTTCCTTCATCATTAGCGGAAGCCAAATTTGATCAACATCTCACACATTAATCACTCATGCCGTCATCTCGTCAGTTGTCACGCCAGTAATCAACGGTTTGTAGCATGTCACGCTGGCATATCAACTAAGACGAGGCAGTTTAGATGATGCTTGGCTAAGCGTAATTATTTTTGCTGTTGAAGGTCTTTTAGACTTTAGTCAATAGATATTATGAATTCTTGAAGAATAATTATGCTTCTCTTTAGCGTTAATAAACTCTACAATAATAAAAATACATTATAAATATATTCCCAATTTTCAACAAAATCGATGGCTCATCTCGTATTGTTGTACACCTGAAATCGTTTCAATAAAAACAAGAGGAAAAAAATAGCGCTGTATTGCTTTAAAGCTTTACCAGGGAAAAGCAATAAATCCTTTTCATACAATATAATTCAGGTGACATAAAAAGTGGAATTTATAAAAACATTAATTCAGTACAAACTGCATTCGTTTTGGTATCATTGGTGTGGAATGAAATTGAGCAGCAGGATTGACTGCAGTCACATCCAATGTTTATTCTTTTACTAACGTTCATTTTAGTGGAAAGTTCACACAGTATTTACTTGGGTACATGTTTGGTTAAATTTTACGTAGAACGAGCCTTTTCGAGATTATTAGAATAGAATAGAATATCATTTATATCTTAGTATATGATACGTAAAGATCTTATTTAGTGCTGTAAAATTACAAAAATATAAACGAGCTATTTCACAAACATCATAATAATTAACATTAACATTACTTATCGTTTACCATTACCAACCATTTCTTTATTTTACTTTAACCATTTTCAATTAAATTAGTAACGATCTCTAACTAACAAACCTTATCTACGCTCACACCTACCCATACCTACATCAACATGACAGACACACAATTAAATTCTCCACGTCCATCTGAACACGCAAAACAATTGCTAAAACCATATCGCGATACGGAATACCGTACTCGGTTCGATTTGTTACAAAAGCTACAAGTCAGGGCTGTCGCGCGCATCGCACCTAAATTACGCGCCGTTCTATTCTACCGTGACACTCGATTTGATATGACGCGTGACAGCTTATTTCTAGCGTGTCGTAGCCCTAACGCTGTTTGGTGCCACTGTCATGTTATTAATAGCTGCGAAATAATTATTTTTTGGACGTACTGTTTTGACTTGTGTGGAAATGTTTGGTTTAGATTAATTCAAGTTGGTGGACTTGGATGTTTAGCTAAACACAAAATTTAAATATACTACATTTCAGCTTTACGATTTTGCAAGAATAGAGCCGAAATCACCTAGCGTTAAGTTAATCATTTTGTATGAGTAGTCGACACTGACAATTTTTTTTAAAACATTTATTTGTAGCGAGTGTTCCACCTGAAACTGTAACACAACGCATTAAACAAGACTATTTCAACCCAAAATTAAGGTCAATCAAAAGATTTTTCGTGTACTTGAATGATATATTCGCTACAGCAAAACGCGAGCCCTGACCATAAATAAGTGTGCAAATAAAAGTAGGAGGAGACATAAAAAACAAACACACTTAAAACCAAGGGGAAACACTAATTTGCATATGGAAAACGGCCACATGTGACGTTCGTACTGCAAAAATTCACTGGATCGATATCTGTCCAGTGTCCGAAGGGTGCCATACTAACGCCCTCGCTGAATAAATAGGATTTATATGAATGATATGTGTATGTAGGCAGCTAATTGTAGTTATTATTTATGATCAGTTTTTAAGGGTACGTTTTAGAATTCGTTTTTGAGTGTATTGATTGTGACGATATTTGAAAACGGTTGCAGCAATTGATTATTTTTGTAAAGGGTTTTCGTTTGGTTTTTGTTGTGTTTCTAATTGGACTTTGGGGAAAGTCATCTACAACTTTTTAAACTGAAATATTCAAAATACCTTCTCAAGATGAGACTATAATATTTGTGTGTTTCTGTTTGAGTACATGTCACTCAAAAACTATTTAAACCAGACAGTAACCTTTAATCAAATCCATAAGTACTGTCAATCCTAAAAGATTTGACTAAATCTTTTAAATAAACAGTAACAAAAACACGAACTTAAACGCTTACTGCCTAAGCAAGCAAATGATCGGTGTATATTCAATCCTTTGGAACTTTTTTCCCCTAGGCGAACATTAGTAACGGTACTAAAATTGTAACGTTCAAGTTACAAAAATTAAATTAAAATTCAAACAAAAGCACTCCGATCAAAACATTGCATCGGTTGAAACATGAGATCAAAATAACGACCGCGCAAATCACAACAAAACATAAAATACGCAATTACAACCAGATCTATAATTACTTAAAACTATAGCAGTACTAAATCAATTCTTTATAACAGAGTCAAAATCATGAGGGGTAAGCATAAAGGCAACACTTCATATTTGTTATTACGAGCCAGCGCGGGAGGGTGCCCATTCATATTCAAATCACTTTCAAATCTACAACTATTATTATGCCCAAAGCATTGTGTGGGTCCTTTGGGACCTACTTTATACAGGGTCCTCCACATCATAGCCCCGTGTAAAAGTATTGTTGGAGAGACATCGAGCATACAAGACACCGCGTGGGCCAAAAATATTTAAAAGGGATGCATTTACAACCATTTAAAATATATTTACCATTCATAACGTCACCACAGAGAGTTTTACGATTCCCGTAACCATAATAAAAATAAAATTACAGATCGTCTAATAAATTATGTTGAATTGCGCAGTCAATAGACATCCATTAGTAATAAAACATTAGTGGTGCGGATCTGTGAAACGAATCGGCTCCTTTACTTAATAATTTATGTGACGCTAAACATTTTTATGTTTAGTTAATGTCGAATACGATTCCGATATCGGATTGTCTAATGCTTGTGGCGCCTGGATTCCGGGCCGTGGGCGGACGTCCCGATCGTAAAATTTTGTCCCGCACAAACACAAACTTTCAGCACCCACCCCTACGAATGTTTTTTAAATAAACATGTTCAGTTTTGTTAATATTAACTTCGGTAGTTATATATTATTGACTCATTTTATGTTTATCATTGGTGGATGTATTACTGTTGAAGCGAGCTTTGTTTCTTTTAATACATTTTCTACTTTTGATACAGAATGTATCGCTTCATAGTAATGTTCAATGTTTGACAAAAGCTTGTCTTCTCTTACAAGTTGTAAAAGATACGATGCCTCTTGTGAGTCAGCAGATTATTTGTTATGAGTCACACAGATATTTTTTAAGGACACTGAGATCTTGTTCATAGTTTTACTCACAGTTTGCGGTCAGTTATCACAATGATTTATAAAATTCACTTGTTTATATACAAGGATATGAAAAGTTATGTCTGTAGGTGGTAGGTGTTCGTGGGCGTTTATGATAAAAGAAGTTTTCAATTTAAAACGGACCATAACAATAATTTTCATATTTCTATTTAAAAGATTTTATGCTGTCATAATATCATTAACTTAGAATTTATTGTTTATAAAAATCCCATTTGAATTGACTTCCAACAATAAAAATTGGTATATGGAAACTTGTGTCAAAGATCAGACCCATTTATTTTGAATTGGTTTTATATACCGACAGAACGGTTCTTCTTTCTATTCTCTTCGTCGTACGTAAGATATTATTATTGTCATAGGTTAAAAATCGGATAACTTTAAGCCTTTTATATTTGTGGTGGTCTGTGATTGAAGAGAAGACATATTTGGATTTAATTCTCTGAAAAGTACGTAACATTGTAATAATTTAATTATTGTTAATACGAAAAACCACGTGTAATAGAGTGAGTCAATATTTTCACCATTATTAACTATTCTCCCTAGGTTGATGGTCATGACCGCTACAAAAGTTTATTATATTTTATACAATGACAGATTTATTGCGATAAAATCAAACAACAAGGATTCCAATCTTCGAGACCACACCACACAAAGTATTTAACGATCAGTATGCGATCCAAGTACGAAACAATCGCTTACATCATTGTTATAGTCTATACAAACATTTATAGAGTAAAATAGCCATGATACTCGCCATGATTCCACATTATAAACACATATCAACCAGCGTTTCCGTTGATGGTGTTAGAATGATAAATTCCGAATAGCAAGCCATTGTTTCAGGCAACAATGCTGGCAGACAAACAAAAAAGGGGACGACCGAAGATTAATAAATGTAAATCGCATTTGAGACACTCAAAAACTGGTCTAAGCGCATTTTTATTTTGTGTCGTCATGGGTCAGGGAGGCACGGGGTGTTCGATGTCGGCAATAGTAGTCTATTGATATTATAGCTGTTTTTCTTCCTTAGCCTGTTAACTCTGTGTTCGGGGATTGAGAGAAAATCTTACCCAAATTTTGTAAATCGTAAAAGAAAAACAACGTTGTTTTCTTGTAAGTAGATGATAATAGCAGCTTATCCCTGAGTATCCTGTCCTTTTCTGCTTCATCTTTTTAAAGCGATATAGCTAGAAGTACCTATATCTTCGTAGGCTTGAATCTTTTAGCCTCAATATCGGTCACGTGTTTCAATATTTCATAAAGATATTTCTGAGAACTTTTAATTAAACCGTTTCACGTAGAATGTCGCCAGGGCACCTCGCAAACTTCGTTGTATCAAAGCAAAAAATTGCTTTATTCAAAAGCAATATTGGTCAACGAAATTTTGAAATTGAAAATGCAGATGTAGCAAAGTACAAAAAAACGTGGTATTAATAAAGCGTAGAATTTAATAATAAACTTTATTAGGATGGTCATTGAAAATATTGAATTTGTTGTCCAAATGAGTCCCTTAACACGCGTGTATTGTTACAAAGGGACATATAACAAAATTATTGCTGAGTGTTTACATAAAATTGAATTTGATATGCCAGTGTTAATTCCATCATAAAATTTTGGACATTCCTTTTTATATAGGTACCTATAATGGATTTATCAGCAATTTGTTGAGCCTAAGTATTGGAAACCTTAGATTTATTGACAGTTATACTCATATACGTAATGTAGGGAATAACTTCAAAGGTATCATTAGATGGTATCATGAAGTCAAGCTAGTAAAATACATACAAAATCAATAAATATAGGCTGCCAATCACCCATTTATAAACCTAAAACCTTATACCTAAGATGATTATTGTCAAGCTTTTATAGTAGATAAGGCTGTGGTCGCATGAGTCACATCATGTCATTCTAGTTGTACCAAGATTGGGGACGAATATCTTTTGAACCTAACTTAACTACGATTAAAGCTAAATAAAACAGGTATGGGTTACGCCAAAGTTCCAAAACAATAGCTGTCAATACAGGGGTTGGTAGAAAAATAGGACTGTACAATTTTCCTAAAATCTTTGTATATCAGCATCACATTGCAGCTTGTTCTTGCGAGATTTTATATAATAACATTATAGTGTAAGAGAGACCATTTTCACATTTTGCCAAATGATTGCAGAGAAGTCCTTAATAAAATATCGTTACAATAGCAAAACTAGGACACCACTAAACGAGACTCTGTTGAAGCAAGCGGAATTTTAAGAAATTCAATTTCTCGCAAATAGTAAAACCAAACAACGCTATAATATTTGGCAAGACACCAATGAAAAAGGAAATAATATCGCGTTGTAGAGAGTTCGTTGTAACGATGCTATAGAAAAAGTGGTTGTGTCGGATTCTTAATTGGAACACTAGCTTGGAGAATTTTAGTCATTGCACAAGAATGATAGCTGGACAAACAAATTCTATTGTTCTATAATTAGGTAGGTCTACATCCCATTTCTCTTCACGTGGGTATCGTATTAAATCTCCAGAGGATTATCCCACACTGGTGGAGCGGTAGTGAGCCGTATGTAACGCGATTATTTAGCACCATCTGCATAGTCTGTAGGGCGATCTCGTTAAATTTATTCAGGTTGCTTGGTACAAATTAGTGCAGTGTATAAAAGAAGACTGACAAGGCTTTTTCATAACTACTGTAGCTTCCAACATTTTATAACACTGATATTACCAAAATCCATTACCCGATTTGGAATGAGAAAGGTCTGTTCCAGCGCTGTACATTCACGAGCCGTTAAATTACTAATTTTTATCATCCAACTCATTCCAAAATCCATTTATTCACACACCGTAAATTGACACTTTATTTCACCACAGTTTTTCGCGTGCGATCTTAATTAAATCTGTAAACTGGTGTTGTGTTGTTTTAGCACCCTTTTAACTGAACGTACCTTATCAAAGGAAATGTCGAAAGTGACGCTATCGGCTAAAAGCCATCGGCGTAAATGCGTCCAATTAAGCCGCGTGCATCATAAAGACCTAAACCAAGCCGGTGTTAACGTTTCTCTTTTAGCGCGAGAGTATTCTGTTAAAGTCTCGTAGTGAAAAATGTCATTATTGTTTGCGTTTGAAAATTACTCGTCTTTGTGGTTTGTCAAGGTTTTTGGCTTATGAAGATTTTAGCGTGTGCTGTTTTTGGTTAGTTGAGTGCTTTCAACAATCCAGTCTGGTAAAGGATTTTATTCCTAAAATTCGTATCTCCATCGACGGCTTTACAAACAATTTATGTTCTAAACATCTACTTACTATGTGAAACGGCAGTTGTATCTTTGACACAGTTAAGTGTATCAACTCTGAATAAGCAGATTGAATTGGAAGTAGCAAGACATGGTTTATAACTCGCATTGACAGATTGGTGTAACCTATCACTTATTTAGCTCAAAAGCCAAGTCACGATGACTCATACAATTAGTTCGATGAAAACCAGTCCATAGATTCTAATTTCCTTCTTCATGAGTACCAACACTGTAATTACAATGAATCTTCATATACTACAAGCCTCCAATTAGCTTCAAATTTAATTACAGCAAGCTCTTCTATCCCTTTGACCTTTGACGTTGACTGATTCACCGATACATCATCCAGATACGCGACACCAACAATTAGGGCCTGTACGTCGGAAGTAATTACACCATAAAGTGTCAAACCAGCACTATGTCTATAAAACAGACAGACCATGTTTGATTAGGGTCCGGATGATGATAAAGATGTTCCCCAGAGATATTTTTTTCGTGCCGTGATTTGTTAGAAAGCCGTTATTAGGTGCACAGAAATATGGATGATTGGTTGTAATGTGTGTTTTTATCTTAAAAGGGAATGTCGGGAACCTGACTTCGATTAAGCAGGATACTATTATAGTTCATAATCAACTTTTTCGAACACTTTTCCATTGTTACGAAATTATCTCTAGTTCCACTTTGTTATTGCTGTGATAAATCTGATATGCGAATTTAATGGCGATTTGGATGTAGTTATTTATTATGAAAAATGTCAGAGCTGGCAAAATACCAACACAATAAACACATGGCAATTGAAGAAAGTATTAAGGCTCGGTTTTGGAAAATATGAATAATGTTGAATCATAGTTAATTCACGATCTAGATCCCTTCCGGGGTAGCCAGACAGGAGGGGGCGTAAATCTCTGGGGACCACATTCACTTAGAATTTGCATTGCCCCGGTCCCGTTTTTTGTCAATGATGGTATGCACTCATTCATAGTCATAATTATCCAGCTATACATATATATATATATATATATATATATATATTTTGAGGATTTATCCCCACAAAAACAAAACCATATTAATATTGATCCCTTTGAAGCCATAATCCTTTTTAAGCATAAACGTAAAAAGCAAACTCAAGCTTAAAAGGAAACAATGACGTTCCGTGAGATAGTGTAGTGGGCACAAAAACTAAGAGCCGAGATGATCTGATAACGAAATTATAGGGCAACGCGTTCGGCGCCGTCGCCTTGTGTTTAAATGTCATCACTATATAAAGTGGGAATAGTTAATAGTGAGATATTTTTGAAGTGGAAGTAACGGAACTTAGGTTAGGATCTGTTGTATAATTACGAGTATGTCATTGTTGTTTTTTCTTTGTGCCTATTTATAAAAGAAACTCTTTTTCGTTAAATACTTCGTTGAATATAGTGACTTTCATCACTATATTATTGTTTTTACTCAGAACAAAAGAAACTTAAGTGTTAATCCAATAAATATACTTGTTGAAGGATTAAGTAAATAATTACATGAGGATACAAAATCTTCAATCCCTACAATGATTTATTTACTATCAAGTACCTGAATCTGAAGACTAGTATCTTTAATTTAATCTTAAGAGTATACATAATCAGCCTATAATGCTGCTGAGACACAGGCCTCCTCTCTGTGAGAGGGAGAGGGCCGTAACCCACCACGCGGGCCCATTGCGGGCTGGTAGATGTCACATGTCTTCAATTTTTTGGTTCTAGGACATGCCGGTTTCCTCACGATGTTTTCCTTCACCGTTTTGAGAGCAGTGGTGATGACATAATTTACAAAAAATAAAGCGCCTGTCTGGGTTTGAACCTACGATCTACGGCGCCGTTACCACTTGGCCACCACTGCTCTCTCTTAAGAGTATGATCGTCGATAAATACAAATTCAACACCGAGTCATAGAAGGATTTAACTTTATTAAAAAAATTGAAGATAACAGTTTCTGCGGAGCTCATATACACTGGCGTAAAATCCCACAAAGTTTATAGTTATATCCCTGCTCTATTATACTTTTATTTACTTTCAACTGTTTTACTCAGAATAACTGTCTTTGAATTAATTTTTAATGTCTTCCTAAGTATCAGCAAATAATATTGAAATCTAGGTCTGTGCCGGTAGAGTTTACTTTGCTGGAACAGGTCTAGGGTGAGGAGCTAAACCAAGAGAGATATAGAAACCCACAGGGCAGCATGTGGCGAGAGTTAGGCAGTAGCGACCCCACGGAACCTATCTTCCGGGAGAAGTGTTGTTCCTCATCTCAGGCCATATCTCTTACCTTTATTGACCGGCTGGAGTGAACACTGACGAGAAACAGAGCTCCCACCTCATTCTTGCCTTTATTGTATGGCTTTAGTGGAGATTCGCAAGACCAAACGCGCTTGGAATACACTTACTGGAGAAGTATTCCAGTAAGTGCTGGGGATCTTGACCATTTTCCTAGCTCTGGGATTATTTTGATAGCCACGGAATACCTCTCCAATCTTCAAGCACCTCAGTACATGTTGCCTCCTTGTTGTTACAACACTAAGTGCTAGCGACAGTTTCCGGGGGCCCATTATTGAGTGTACAAGTCACCCCCTGCCACTTTCCATGTATATAATAAAACATTGATCAGGCAGGGGCCAAAGTCCTTCAATATATTCCAATATCCTGCAATAGTCCTACATCAATCGGGGGTTGTCCTTGGGTGGACTTGCATAGTGCCTACAGGAATAATCGTCGGTTGGTGCCTCATTTCATTAAAAGCTTCTTAACGGCCCTTTGCGAGGTGGCTTCGGCTCCTCGTTCGCCTTCCAAAGGCCCGGGATCCCAGACTCCCGAGTTATGTCAAAGACACTTAATTGATAATTATCTCAACAATACCTATATTACAGGCACTGGTTAATAAAATGCAAAATCTTAAATAGAGAAAGTTATCTGAGGTAGGAGGGTCCTGAGTTACAGATCAACCGGCTCTATTAGATCGGACATGTTAATTTACAAAACAGTTTAAAGTCAAGATATTATATGTATAATAAAATTTCCCAAAACAATTACTATTCTTAGTAACTATCAATAAAAAGATAAATCAGTAACAATTTTAAAATTAAATTCAAATTAATTAATTTTCCAGAATGTAGGTTTACTTTGATCTTTAAACTATTATTTTAATTAAATTAAAAAGACAGCAACGACTAATAAGAGTTCATGTATTAGGATTTTTATGGAACAAATTAACTTGCTAGTAGCAAATTAGGCACATGCTAGTAGAAAACTAAGCACATGCTAGTAGCGAATTAGGCACATGCTAGTAGCAAACTTTCATAAACACCGTACTATTGTAATGTCTACTGGTAGACAACACCGTGGTACTCTACGAAGTAGATTCATTATTATGTTGAGTATAAAACGATTATTGACATGAAACGGTGTGTGTATGTACCCGTCTAAATATTTCAAACTTGAAAGTAAAGGTGATATTTTTAAGATTACATCATAATAATCTGAACAACATACCCCATGGCGACATGTGACATATCGGTACGGGACTCCCGTTAAGAAATCATTTAAGTGTGCAGTATCTTCATTACGACGACGTGACGTTTCCTTTCAAGCTGGTGATATATTCCAGTTAAATAGCTAACACATGTTGAAAACGCAAAGCACGTACTGGTTCAATGTATCGATAAACACCCCTCTTTGATGCTTTTATAGTTATTACTTTTATTCAAAACGAATGCAATCGGTTCGAATGACTCAGAATCAGAGGACGTATCGACTACATTGATTTAACTCTCCGATCGCTCCGATGACAATATGAACAAGAATCCGTCAGTATAATGATGTCGAACCAAAACCGCAGTGGTCGTTTGCAAGAATTTCACAATTTGAAAGTATAATACACAAAAATACGCCCGACTGAGGGCCTCCAAATTTGGGAGCCCAGGGTCCACACGCGCATTCTAATTTATACCTCTAATGAAACCGACCGCTTTTTTGGACATCTCCCTTCATTCCTGCAGGTACGAAATGTTGGGTTGGAAACCGATAAAAATGTTCTCCGTCCTCTATAAATATTCATTTCTTCCGAGGATCACGGTGCAGCGGAGGGGCGGCTAAGTGCCAAAGATATGGGGTTTGTCAAAGAGGAAGGTAATCATAATTTTTATGGAGAATCTTGGGCGTATGTGAAACGAGGCAAAATTTACATCCGAGACGCTTTCTGATGAATGTGCAGGGAATGTATGAGATTACAGCATGATAAATAATGTGAAGATTTTTTTTATCATACGCTTATGTTTCGGAGGTTAAATTGGTGGCATATTTTATATTTAATGGTGGCGCTCCTAAGATATTGGGAGATATATGGTCTCATAAATCACTGACGCTAATTAAGGTTTGTGCAGTTTTCAAATTTTGTTGGAAGTATCTCGTTTCTTAATTCATATTTCTAAAATACGTGTTGTCAAAGTACGTGTTATCAAGCATACTTTAAGTGAAACTACTACTTTACTTTAAGTGAAATTAGAAAATTTCACTTAAAGTAAAAAGCGTATATCCGATCTTAATACCCAAATTATACAAAAACGTATAAAATGCCAATCATAACTAGGTGGTTATAATTGGCATATTTCAAACCAATATTAATATGTAACTAAATTATTGTTTGGAGAAAAATCAGCACTGCTGCTTAATGACCCAGATAAAATCAGAAGTACCTACCTAGTCAAAGTATTCCCGATCAAGCAACGGCAGATAATACATCTGTACAAAAGTACAACGTACGAGTATAGTTATTCAAAAGTCGCGTACACCAAAAATAAGCGACCAAACACAAATAGAATCAAAACCCACATCTATTAGACCATCAGAAACAATTCCTGAGGTTGGCCCACAAAAAATATACAAGTCAAGTTTTTTGGAGCCCCTAACTTTACGTGGGTCGTGGATGCTCACCTTTTTTATTCCAAAGGACATTGATTGATTGAACCTTATGGTACAACTATGAGAAACATAGCAGGGGTATTGTTTTTTTCGATTGTATAAATACTTTTTATGGATTTATGGTTTTAAAATCTTTTAAAAGTTTATTGTATCTTCATTTAGATAATCTGTGGGGATCCATCGATTGTCTTTGGGTTGCTGCGTTTTTATAGATTGGGTTTTTTGATAATTTTTAATTATTTATATTTTGGTTGACGTTTTATATTTTACGATTTGCTTTGTTGTTTTATTAAAAAGATTTCGTCCTAATTCTACTTATAAAGCTACAAGTAGAATTAAACTAGGCTTCTAAGTCTTTAACGTCAGTAATACTTGTCCATTTAAGATTGTAATTGACAGTTTTGAATAGCTATTAAGCAACGGAGCTGTTGTCTTGCCTTTAACATTGATTAATATGGCTGCGTGAGATGTCAAACAACACACCTTTGAAATTCTTTAGTGGCAGTGTAAACTACATTATTGCTACAGCTTCTTACCTCTTAAACATTTAATTAAGTACTTCTTCTGTTAACTAAGAATTATGCTATGAACTAACACTATGCTAGCGACTTCGTCAGCCTCTGGGAATCGAAAAATATTTATTCCTTGTTTACCGTATAAAGGGAACCTCAATGCATTTCAGCTTTCTAGGTAAAATGGCTTGGAATGGGCGTTGAAGAGTCAGTCAGAGAGTCGGTTAGGATTTTTCTATTTATTTTCAAATAGAAAGAAAAATCCTAAAAAATCAACAAACACCATTTACCGTTAATCCTATTAGTTTCAGTTCTAAAGCACCAGTAAATCAAAATGGACGTTATTATAAAATTCATAAACATTAAGCCCAGATTTCGAAATACTAACGTTTAATATTGGAACAAACGGGTTTAGTTCGTGCCTTGTCGGTTCGGCATAATGTCAAAAGGTTACTTAAACTGCTTAGCGTCCAGTTGTGTAACTTTAATAGTAAGTAGTAAATTTACGGGTGCTTACTTAAGTATACATGTAGACTCACAACACAGTATATAAGAGAATAGCCGAAAAATAAAAGATATCTCATTTTTCAAGTGAAATGATAAAAAATATAACGCAGCTCGTAAACATCGGTATAGCATCTAGTCAATAAACTTTTCTCGCATTACATGACATCCTCACATATTAATGGTACTAATGTAATTAGAGTTGTACCCTTTTAATGAACTATACATAAATAAATATCATTAACATTCAACCAGTTTCAAGATGCAATAAGAATCTTAACAATAACTCATCAATGAAAATGATAACAAAGACCAAGCCACCGATGACCAATCTTAAGTTGACCTCAAACAATATAAAGGTGCAAAATTAAAAGATATTGAAGATATATTAACCACTATTACAAATACAGAATACGATACTCAAAGTAAGTTACATTACGCTAACAAATTACGTAGAACAAGCATCGAACATTTTATCCATCAAGATTTCAATCAGCGAGCTAGTCTGAACCTAGGGTCAGGCCATGACATCTTTATTTACCTGAGATGCGTCACTGGAATATACGGTGAAATATAGCCATTGAATTTAAATGTAGCCCCTTAAAGTTTCGAAATCTTACATAGTATCAGCTGTGGAATTTTGATAGTCGGTAATAGAACTTTGATGACAATAAATGTCATAGTGCAAATGCCCCAACTTCTCTAAAGAAGCTCAAGATTTTCAAAGAAGTAAAACCTAGTTATTTCTAGTCTTCGTGAAGAAAAAGAGATAAATATGTCAAAGAGGACGAGGTTTGTTCCTTTTAAAATATAAACTCTTCCGTTAATTTCACAACAACAAGACCTAAGTGAAAAGTGATTAAACAAGAATCCACTAAATTTGAAGCCTTGTTTGCAGAAAACCTTATCATAAGACCAGTATCTTACTAACATTTAAAAGAAAAAGAAATTAGAGTGATTTCTCACTATAAAACGAGTTGCCCTATGTAGATAATGGTAAGTTACTAGAATCCACTTCGTTGGGAGCATTATTTCCTAAAATTATATCATAAGGCCAAGTTCTGTTCCCAAAGAAGTCAGGAATAAATTGAAAAGGCTTCTGACAGCAAAATAATTTGACGTACTTATAAATCTTTACTTTTGGCATGAAAGATAAATTATTTCCATATATCTATTTCGACATAACAGTAGCTTAAGAAATAAGAAGCAAAACAACAAAAATATTTATTTTCAAAACAGAAAAGAAAACAGTAGAGTAAGATAGTTTTTATTGCATATTTGGATGGGACAAAGGGTCGATTTATTTACTTGTAGCCAACGGCTATGGAGGCCATTTTTTGTCGTTCCTTGATCTGTGCCAGTGTTTTTATTTATGAATTTTGATGCGGAATATTTTTTATATTTATGTAGATGTCCTAAATAGGAGAAATCAGACTACTATGTTACAAACAAGACAAAAAAAGATAAAATCTGTTTCCGATGACTGGTTATGACTAAAGGGTCCTGCAGACTGGAGCAATATCGCGGGCGCGACAGGCATATTGCTGCCTGTCGCGCCCGCAATATCGCGATACCCGAAACAAAATAATGAAGATTAAGTGCCTTGATTCTAAAACTAAGGATTAAATATGCACACAGAGGTTGACCTGCAGTCTCTTTTGATAAATTCACAACTGTTGATCTATAAAAAGCACAAGGAACATTTCTTGAAAACAAAAAAAAAAGTTCATTATGATGATTTCGCCAGCAAAAACGATTACAATCGTAATCAATCATACCTGGTATACTTCACACAATGGTAGTTTATCATTTGCTACATCTTCATAGATAAAAATATTTATAACTAGCTGCGCCCCGCGGTTTCACTAAGTAAGTAAGGATAAGTCTCGATCCTGGGAGAATATTGGGACAAAAAGTATTCTATGTCATAACCCAGGTCCTGGTCTACCTATGTGCCAAATTTCGTCTAAATCCGTTCAGCAGTTTTAGCGTGAAAGCGTAACAAACGAATAAACTCACGCTTCGCTTTTATAAAATTAGTTAGCATTAATTACATTTTAATTAACACTTTTCTTACGGTAACATAGACCTGTTATAATTTGTAAGTAACTTAAGTGATGCTATTCTCATGGGCAAGCGTGCTTTACAATTATTAAGAACAATTATACCGAACGTAATTTATTTTTTAACATCATTTTCATAATGCGAATAAAGTATGGGCAAAAGTTTCCACATGGGCATAATAAATGTCTGATTTGAAATTATTACAGTTCTCATATATAAGAAATACATATTTGCTGTTAAGTTTATGTCGTTCGAGCTTGAATCCTAACAACTTTTCAAAACCAACAACAAGTTTAAACAAAGAACAAGAAAAACAGCCAAACTCCAAGGATATATGCCGACTGTCAAGGACGAAAAATTGGGAAATAACTGGACCCTACGTGACAGAGCTCGGACTGAGTAGTCCCTTCGGGGAAGGTACGTCCTTCAAATACCCCTTCCAAATAGGGCATTCAGTCAAGATCCGCCTCGACGCCTGTTGTCGACGAAAAATTGGTCCTTTATCTACAGGTTTGGACCTCATTTTGGATCGAGGAGCGAGGCCTTGAGCGACAATGAATTGGGAGAACATTTTGTTGGCACCGTCAACACCTATTTGTTGATTCGTTGATCAAAAACTTGATGTTTGACCTTTCATAAGATGGTGAACAAATATCTTATTAGTGTAGAATAAACTATTTTTATTTCTTCTTCTTTTTATCTCTTCTTAATGTATTTACGTAGTAGGTCAAAGTTCTTGAAGCCAAAATATGCAGTGTCTCAGTATCTCAGTGGTTCCCAAAATATGCTCTTACGCTCATTTCTCTCATTAGTACTATCCGAGATTTTTGCTTCTGAATCATAATGGATGTATTTCGTCTGTATTCAATTTATGTCAATTCATTCCTTGGAGTATACAACAAATCATTTCTGTACAGAACCCTCTATTACTCACACCACTATCTACGTTGATATAAAATTTCCCGCACAAATCCGCACAATCATTATAAATTGTAACAACGAATTGTCAGCCTCACAAATTCATATCATGTAACGCCACTAGAACGTTTTTATCTTCAGCCTCATTGTATGAAAAATGAATGTTTGCCGTCAAATAAAAGTAATACGGGCTACGGCCCAGCAGCCGGTATTATGATTTATACCGTTTTGACGCGAGCCCTGTGATAACTTGAGAGCGTAGAGACGTCTTAAATTAGGAATAGTAAAGTGTGGAATATTTACGACTGAACTTAATGCAGGCTTTGCTCAGGATTTATAAATAGACTAGCGAGTGTTGGTATCAAATGTACTTGATTTACTTATGTATTTATTTCATCGTGCTTAATATTTTATTTTGCTCGATTAGTTACAATTCTGGTGTAATAAATCTAAATGCTTTTAAAATTCTCTTTATCAACAGCTTATAACAAAGTTGCATTATTAGGCTTACCTCAATTCAATCTTTCACATAGGCCGGAGGGATTATCGCTTCTTTTTGCACTTAAACCGAGCTTGCGGTTTCTGTAACATCTAGACGGTCTGGCGTATCATTAATAATCCTAACAGCAGAAACCACATCTTCAATGCGGTAGTCTCAATAACGTTATCTAGTTTATCGTCCACAATGAAATCTTTTACTAGGTATAGACAGGTTGTTATCCAATGTCCTACATAGGAACCCGTTCCCGACTAGCAACTCCCAGGATAACGCTAGCACAGTACATATTGTTTTTTATTTTATTTTCGTTTTGAGCCTGCTTTATCTCACTAAAGGAGTTTAGCCTAGATATTAATGAGACTATTTTAGCTTCTAGTTCGCCGCATTTTTTTAGTCGAGACTGAATTTGTTTTAGTAAGGTTTTTTGAAGCGTTCATTTTAAGCTTGGTAATGTTTAGATACTTAGTTTAGCAATTTAAATGTAAGAATGTCTGTGATATTTTAGACATTTGTTTACCTTTATTTAGTTTTTGGGTCGTAATAAATAAGTGTGTTCTACAAACAATTATTAAGTTGCGAACATAAATCAATGTTTTACGAAAATAAGTCGATTAAAAACGTTCTAGCCTTCTTCATGACATTTCCCTGGCCTGTCTTAGGTTCCTGATTGCTCAAAGGAACTGATCGTGCTCTCATTAGTAAGCGTTCGGCCAGTCCCTTCATTCAGGATGTGGTTAGTTTCCGGTTCCACGTTGTCGACTGTTGTTTGACCACCAGTGTGGTATAGAGACCAGACGTCGCATAATTTTATCAGTGGAGAGATGGATGCAGTTAGTACCTTTTCGTATTCAAGAATTGTGGTATCATATTAAGCAATATTTTGATGTTTATTCGTCTATTTCATTTTGGAAACAGCATAGTATATTTTTTAGGGTACCGTAGTCAACAAGGAACCCTTATAGTTTCTCCATGTCCGTCTGTCTATCTGTCTATCCGCGGCATAACTCAAAGTCTTTTAGAATTAGAAAGCTCTAATTTGGCATGAGTAAAACAAATTGTAAAACAAAATCTTATATTAACGAGTAATAGTCGACCCAGCATTATTAGCGACATTTGCAGTTGGAGAATTGACCGTGACATATATCGATGTATGAGTACATGTTTTTCAAATTCAAATTCAAATTCTTTATTGTGATACACAGGTAAAAATATTGTGTTATAGTTTATAAACTGAAGTACATCTATGACCCGCCTTTAGGCATACAATAATTAAAGACTTTTCCAACATTATAATAGTACTTAGTCAATAATTTAGTATTCATTAATGTATTAGTAATAATAATAATCATAAATTAAAAAAACAATCTCAATAATTTAATAGTAGTCATTCATATGTTAATATTTAAAACAATAGGCAATAATTTAATAATACTTAATATAGAGATTACTAACAGCTACACAACTAAAATGAAAAAAATTAATAATAGTGGTATAATAAAAAACTGGAACTAATAATGGTTATGGAATGAATTAATAAATTAAAATCTGTCATCTAGGTACTCATTAACAGGGTAATATACCTTATTATATAATAGTTCCAATATAGCTTTTTTTAAATGAAGTATTTCATTTAATTCTTTGATTTCTATAGGAAGCTTATTATAGATTTTAGGTGCCATTCCAAGTAGAATTTTCGAAAATAATGCAGTTTTGTGTGGAATGGTACAACTCAACTACAATGTTAAGTTTGTTTTTGGGATAAATTCATACCAACTACGGAACCCTTACCTGTGCGTGGTCCGACATGCACTTGGCTGTTTTTTTTTAGTTTCTATTTACAACCATATAGTCGTTTTAAAACTCTGGGACATATTAGTAGATGACGATAAAAAAATCACAATTTGTGAAACAATTTTTGGACTACAACGAACTACAAATTAAATAGAAGCAAATTATAAAACAACTATACGAAATAGCCTCGATAATTATAATCAATTTATGTAAATGCAATTCCACACACAGAAGATATAACTTATGCACTTAAGACGCTGACAACACCAAAAGCGCGGTCACTCTCAGATTGCATAGAAAAGAAAGAGACGCGCGATGACACAACGCTTGTAATTTATTGCAAAATATGAAGCAATTCTCTATTTACTAAAAATTGAGTTGAGTAATCGAAAATAAAAAACAACCAAGTTCTGCATTCAAATAAGACGTTCTTGTTATTAATTAAATACGTAACGTATGTTGACATTTAATGCAGATATTTTGGATGAGTACTCAAGGTAAGAGGATAGTTTAACGTTAGTTAGTATCGAGATTTTTTTTTCAAAAAGTGATTTGGTAACAACCAAGTTCTGGGAAATATGTTCAAAATTAACATATATTTTTTCCGCTGCCACAAACTATACAGATTTGGCAATTTGTTTTCTTAAGAGAAGCCTATTTTGGTCAATTGGGTCTTGTCAGCGCCTTAACTATGCACCCATAACCAATTATGCAGAAACTAACAAAAAAGCATCAAACCATTTAAGTTCTAACGAGGTGCGTGAACGCGATTATAAAATTAATAATAAGATGGTATAAAATCGCATACTTCATAGTAAACGTGTCGTGGAGGAAACGGCGGGCAATAAAGTGTGGACTGCAATTGCTCTGTAAAGTAAAATAGTAATGGCGTGTCCATACTGTGTAGTGTTCAAAATTTAAAAGAAGTAATTCAATCTTTCGAACATTAAATAATTATTATACTTGAAAACCAACCAACAGACCACCAATCAACCAACTGACATTTATTCAAACTAGGCTAGAATCAGCACTTTACGAACGTGAAAATTACATAAGACAGTCCCCAAAAACGCCCGCCATTCACCACTTCCTAGTGCTTTAGCTGGGAACAAGTGGCGCAAAAAACTCCCCAGCAGCACACCTGTATGCAAAATAATTTACATTACGCAACACAAAATATTAATCCTCTTGGCCTTATCTCAATTTATTTGAGGTCGGCTCAACATGACTTCTTCTTCCATACGTCTCTATTCGCCGTCATCTCAGTAGTCACTCCATATTAAGCCATATCATAAACAAAGTCATAATAATGTTACATCAACGTATTATCACTATTATTTTGATTAATCCACTACCCCTCATAATTAGTCGCTGAAATATTGTACGGTAGCAAAAATCCATTACACGGGAGCTATTCATCAATTCGTGAATAATGAGAACATGACAACTTTTACACCATTATCTCTTAATTAATTTTCGGATATGGGATACCTGGTACACAATGGGCGAATTAATACATACATACTTAAATAAACTCACGCCTTCTTCCCATGGGGGTAGGCAGAAACTATAGAACGCCACATGTTACGCTCCTGACGTACTCCTTTTGCTTCGTTTACGGTCATACACGCACGCCGGTTGCGAGTACTACGCACCTGACCTTTTTGAAGAAAATTACCAATGAGGTCACTATATGTCTTTAAAAGAAAATAATAATAGGAATGAATAAAAGGATAATATAATTTAACACAATGACAAAAGTAGGTAACATACCTTTTTATTCCGTATTTTCAACTATTTGGACACGCTATTGGATTACACGAATAAAAAATAACTAAAATTACTCACTTCCGTTTTTAAAAACTGAAAAGCCAATCAACATAAAATGAACTATCGTGTGAACTCATGTTGATTTTCTGAACGAAATACAATTTAATTCAACCATTCAAATCCCTTGGCATAAGTTTGCCAGTATGTTAGCTATAGCTATCTAATTGTTGGGACGATAAGCATTCTAAAAGCCGATTGTAAATACCTTCCTAATGTATTTATTGTTCAGGTTCATTAAACGGTACTCTCATTAAATATGTACTTGCGTAATCCTATATCAAGTTGTAGCTAAGTATAAAAAATATAGCAACAAAATGCCTCAAAAAACCATCTCTTTAGAAAATAAAAACGCTCATCCAACCACAGCTTTAGCTTATAGCTTTACCATTAAAGTTATTATGAATTTAAATGTCATTCTACTCTTCGTAGTGTAAGGGAATGAAGCATTTACATAGACTAGGCCGGAAGGAGATGAGACGGTCTCGATGTGTGTAAATTACAAATTAAAACTATTAATAGTCGAGCCGTGTTGTAAATAAAATGCATTCTATGGAATCATGCATTTATTGTTTATGTGACTAGATTTATGGTCCTAATTTCACGTAAGTGAGTTGTTTATTACAGGATATAAGATATGGATATTGATGCAGACCTATGATATTGAATTGCAGTTCGAAAGAGCTTGTTTAAATATTATTTTGAGCAATATCCTGATGAAACATTATCCTACTTACATCTTTATCATCAAGTTTGATTGCCATGTTAAAATTGCTATGAAACTGGTTTGATACACCGTAGAATAATAATAATCATCAAGATCAGGCTTTAGGTTTAAATACCAATTTTTATTACATTGGATGCGTTTTATTTGCTGTACGAAATTGACCCATCCAGCTTAAGCCATCAGCTCAGGCAAACAATTCAGTCCAAATACCGATGTAGGCAGATAACTCTAATATAGTAAAATTGAACACTTGCCTCAACCTTACGAATATTATCATAATCTATGTAAATCACATCACTGCGGGAAGCTTTTGGTTATCCCAAGAATTTTACGAGCAGATCATGTAATAACGAATAGCGTAGAGCATATCAATACACGTAATTAATACTTGATTACACACGAATTCGAACATTTTATGATAATGGCAACTTGACGGCTTGTGATTGGCGTTCGGTGTTAGGGTTCGTGTATTAATTTTTATGCCAATAATAATTATGGATGTTGATATAACTGCTGATTATGCTACTCAGCATGAGATTATGGGAATTCGTAATATTTAATTTAAATATGTAATTGCTGATGCAAATCAATGGTAACGCAATGAAGATTGCCTATTTGAGTTTTCTAAACTAGTAGATGAAATATCACTGCCATCTTAGTTATTAATAACTGCTATGAAATTACAGGGACGACTTTTTTACATTTCACACAATTTAAAATTATATTTAAATTCTCTGTGAGTCCTAGCAGCACTTAGTTTTTACACTAGCTTGATAAACATCAGCAAGGTTGCAATTCTCAAAACTCGAGTTCTGAGATCCGAGCTATACCTACCACTGGGTATCCAGGAACATTACAGTATTGGAAACCAATGATCTTAATTAGAAGAAAAAACAGAACACCTCTAATTACTTTACCTATAAGAGCAATTACTAGTATCCGTAGTGAAGGATGTTTACTGAGATTGAAGGAAAAACGTAATTCTGACGCATTAAGTTTTTCCTTGCCGGCTGATTATCATACCACACAAGTTGTAGGATCTAAGTGTTTAAAACGGGTCTTTATGGTGGGAACAGTGATGATACCTTAAATTCCTGGATATTGCGGCATTTTGACTGTATTTTTATTTTTCTCAATATTCTAACCGAAAAAAGTAATGTCTATTTCAGCTAAGAATAATGTTTGTCTTACTTACTTTTCAGCTGAAAAAAGTATTCAAACTTGTCTCGCAGAAAAACAATCAAAAACACATTACAATCCTTACAAGCCAGACTAATTTCCATTCCACTCCAAAAAACCCCAGGACACAATCACAGAGCATCTTAAATCGTGATGAACGTTAACCTACCAATATAGAACACAAAAAAGAAGCTAAAGCACTTGATTACAGAGATAGGGCATTTCTGGAAGGAACAATGGTACGCGGTGTGGAAGCATCTAGGCGTGGTCAGGAGATGCAAATTGCACGACCCGCGGCCGCAGGGGCTAGACAAATGGCGTCGTGAAGCGACCGCACCGGTAGCACACGAACCCGTCCGCCTGCGGCTCTCGTGTTTATATTTCTAGTGGCACCCGATGATGGAGGGTATGAAGCTTTTCATGCAAAATTAAGGATTGATTTAGAACGAGAGTACATGTTGAAAGTTTTAAGAAGTATTTTGGAAGGGTTGTTTGAAGACGCTGATAAATAAAAAGTTCGAAAAAGTTGTGCGTTGAGTTGGATAAAGTTTTGGGTGTTTTGTAAGTTGATATCCGCTGTTTTTTTTCGGAAATGCTTAGTGAGATAAAATTAATGAACCCGAAATCCAACTCAACAGTTCCACATTATTTCAAACCACTAGATTATTTGATGATACTTTGAATAAACACGATCGCTTTGAATTCCATTAAAACCGAACAGCTCAAGCAGCAAAAGCAACGCTAATCACGTACAAAATTAAAGGAGACCAAGTGTGTAATGTAACATGCAAATTGTACGCCACAAGACAAATTGCTTCGTGAGGTCTCACATGTACTCTACATCTATATCGTTTTATAATTCAAACAAGCCCCTGTATCGAGCTCGGGAGGTTTTATTAGGTACAATAAAAGATCCTGTGCCAGTTTTATGTCCTATCCCAGGAAACCTCTTATTTAGGAGGTTCAGACTTTATTTGTTCCAGGAGAATGCGTTTAGGAACACTAGGATACGTTAGTGTTTGCCGTATTTTATGATGATAAAAATTGGGTTGGTCAGCGTGAAATTTTCTATAGAGAATTTGGTTATCTAAAACAGTAATCGCCACGTTTAGGCCAAAATAGTACGTTTTAAATTAAAAAATATTTTTTGTTTGTTCTAGATTGAGAGCCGTTCAACAAAAATATAAGTAGCTGACAAGTAAACAATCAAAGATAAAAAGTTCACATGTAAACACGAGGTTACATTATTTTAGACATGTAACTTAAATTTGTGTAGGGTCACGACTGCTGATAAGGCACTGATAAAGGTTGATGCAATATTACCGAAATAGTAATTGACCAAAGCGACCAATTACTTGGACTATTATTATGTAGTTTAATTTTAGATATACGTAATTTGAAACCAGAACTAATTACTGCTATCAGAGTATGTCCTTAATTAGCGGTTCTTAGTTCAAAACCTACAACAGTTAAAATATTTACGTACATTATTTTAACAGTTTTGATAAAGTAAATCGATAAGCCAATCCAATAGAAGGAATAGAAGAACTCATAATGACCTAACAACGTCTTTGGAATGGTTTTTACAAGTTACATTATTTTATTAAGGCGCTGACAAGACCCAATTGACCAAAATAGGCTTCTCTTAAAAAAAAAATGCCAAATCTGTATAGTTTGTGGTAGGGAAAAAAATATGTGTTGATTTTGAACATATTTCCCAGAAATTGGTTGTTACCAAAACACGTTTTAAAAAAATCTCGATACAAACTAACGTTAAACTAACCTCTTACCTTGAGTTCTAATCCAAAATATCTCCATTAAATATATCTACATACGTTGTTTTTTATTTTCGATTACTCAACTCAATTTTGAGTAAATAGATAATTGCTTAATATTTTGTAATACATTCCAAGCGTTGTGTCATCGCGCTTCTCTTTCTTTTCTATGCAATCTGACAGTGACCGCGGTTTAGGTGTTGTCAGGATCTTAACAGACTAACTTACAACTGAGAAAGCTTGAAAATATTTACACCCGTTTTATCATAGTTCCAAACGAATATGTGAGTAAAATACTTCTTCAAATAACTGCAAACATATCTTTGAATGCAAGCGTTGCTGTAAAACGGCTACAATTTCGACTCGCACATAAAAATGCTGAAAATCATGACGATTCTGTAGCGCAATGTAATATCATTTCCACCGTTATTATTACTTTACGGACAGCAAATTCTAAAATATACTCGCAAGCCGCGTCAGGCATTCAGTGTAATGGCGTAGCAACTTTAAAATTATATCTCTGGCGACTGTTGACTCTCGCTGCGGGCGAGTCCATCGCTCACTGCTTAGTACAACTCAAACACCGAGAAAATTAATCCTAAGTTTACATCGTTAACCGTTCGCTTTGCAATTCACTTCTTAGCAGATCGTGTTTCGGGATCGAATATCGAGCAACGGGCATCTAATATTCTACGTGACTTCTTCGAGCGATAATAGATCGACTTGTAAAGATTCCATTAAGCCACCTCGAGCTTTTTTTTTTCATGGAGTGTCGTGTACCTTGTCCTATTGTTGGAGAGAAATCGTTCGTAACGGTTATGCTTTTCCGCATTTTCTACGTTCTTATAGACAGTTGGAGTCGTTTTTGCGAGACTCCGTTTAAAATTCAAAACATTATGTTTGAGGCAATTTTGCGTAATCATCTATTTGTGTACAGTCAAGTTAGCAAGAATCAAAAGCCATTATGGAATATAGAATTTCACCTTTGCTTGAACGACTCACGTTTTCAATTTGCCCTTTCTAAACCTAAAACATATTTTACTCTTTGTTGTTAATAGCTCTATATCGCTTTTTAAATTCGTTATTACCTGGAAATTCGGCATTGCCAAAATAAAAATAATAGATCCTACATCTAACATCAAATAGCACGTCCTTTTATTTTTCCGCATTGATAAACCTTATCTTTTTACAATTCAGCACACGACAGATTCTAGTCATAAAGATTCAAGACTTTATTCTTCCAGTTCAATCGAAAACAAGCGAAAATTGGCCGTGAACGAACTTTTATACGACAGCACTGAACGTGAACGCGAACGTGAGTGTAAAGCTTGGAGTATGAATAAGATGTCGCACATATTATCTAGCATAGTCTTGAATATCATGATTTAGTAAATGTTGAAGTAGGTGGCAACTCTTGTGAAAAATATGTAGTTGGAAAATGTTTCAATAACGATAGTCAAAATAGTATCAATCAATATGAGTTCTTCTTTTTGTGTCTGTCTTACGCAAACTTAAATATAAGTCTTTAAATACAAAATCATAAGTATAATTATTATAACATAGGGATGTTAAATGCAAAGCAATGCATCATTGCATTCTACACAAACCCAAGTAGATATGACTGGTAACAACTGTTGTAATACTTTTTTAAAAGATAAGAAAATTATTCATACATAAACTTTTTATCGATAATTAAATTAAAACTGCACCATAAACTTTATTTGATGCACATAACATTAGAATCAAACTGTTCATAACAATTGATCATACTTCGATCAATATCAATTAAATAAATAATTCATTAATCGAACTGCAACAATCGCATCAATACAATTCCATGACTAAAAGTCGCAAGCGCGGAGCACATCTAAGAGATGCACGGTGCAGCGGATGGACAGGAATTGCACGTTCTTAGAATAACAAATAGATGGTTGCGGGAAGCAGTAGCAGCCAATCAGAATTGTGGTTGAACCCACAGGACGATTTGTGAAGATTAATTAGCGAGTACGAGTTGAGGTCGCCGTTTTAATTAGTCTACATTTTGGAAAAGGAAAAAGAATAGGGATGAGATTTAACAAAATACAAAATTCTTGAGGTAAAATTGAGATGGATGTTGAATGGATGGATTAGGAGACTTTAGAAAACGGAAAGTAAAAGTATAAGGCTGTGAAAATGTGTTAGAAATCATATTATTTACCCTTTTTCTGGTTTTTTACAATAATTCAGGCAAATCTGAAACATAATTGAAATAAAATTAACTTGAGTTTGTCATAATAGCTAACAAATTTTTGGTTATTTTAGGCTACCTAAATGATAATTGGACCAACAACGAAATTAATTTGCTAACGTAAATCTTTCCTCTGGCCAGGCAATCAAAACTGTGGTTGCAGCCTACAAGAGATTTATAGGATTAATTAGCAAAACAAATTAATTCGGGTCGGCATTTAACTTTCTCCTTCTGTTTTTACTGTCCTTAAATTACAAATAGGAAAACGAGATTCATTTTGTATATTTTATTCCAAGATTTTAATTTATGATACATAATTAACTTTTACTCATCTATGTAGTCTTGATCATTGTACTGCGCATCATCTCGGCCTTTGCCATCGTCATCTATTTTATATAGATTCAATTCACTATCCCAAACACCAAAGAATATACCGACCACACAACACAACTTTAATAAAATTAATAATTTACCTACAATATAATTATAATCAAAAACCACCCAAAAATTAGGACCCCATACAGCAATAACTTCGCGACCGCCATAAGATTACCATCGCACATATGGTATACAGTTGGTGGCAGCGGTTGTAAAAATTATGGTGGACGGGAGCAAGACGACAATCTCGTAAAAATTGATGGACGTGTTTTAAAAGCCCGAATATTGTTCAACCCTTTTGGCTTTCGCTGCCATTGTGATGGCGTTATCTTCACGCTGTGTGAGTTTATGGGGAAAGCAGTGGAACGAGCGATATCGACGCTTGATTTAGTGAGAACATAAGCCATATATAGCGGTAACATGGACGGTGTGGTTAAAATTTCGAAGGACTTGAAATGTCGGGAAAATTTTTTTACATAATATTCTGTACTATCTATTATTTTAATACATCTGGTTAACTGAGATATATAATGAAGTGACATACAAAATATGTTACACGTTGAGATTATAGTCTTAACCTGACAATTCTTCACGACACTTTCAAACCCACAAAAAACTTATCCATCTTTTAAAAAGGAAACTCCACTTATCCACTACATTAACTACTAAACCCAAAAATCAATCTTCGACCAAAGAACATCGTGTTTCCCATTTCACACACACTTCAAAGTTCTGAAGTTAGTGCCCTAACCCACGAGACATGACGACAGATGACGCGTAAACTGCGGGGCGTCCGCGTCGTTGAGTAATGAACGTTCGCCCATTACTCATTACAAGCCGTGACTTGCCCGTGTGACGGGGCCTTTATTTCAGCGCTGCACTACTGTGTCCAATGATTTATGCGTCATTGTATTTTTATTGTTGAGTTGAGCTATTAATCAGTTTTTTTTTAAGGAGTCTTACTTTCATTGTGACTACAATGTAAGCTTGTTAGTGGACGGTTTATGAAAAAAGTTGTGTCAAAGTGTATGAGATTAAAAACAAGAATTTCAGAAATCAATATTTGCGTAATCAATGAATAGGTAAGCTTAAATGCAATTAACGTTAACATTTATCGAATTCCGCTTACGTTTAAAGTTAAAACTGTAAAGAGAATTTAGTTCTTAGTAAGTAACAATAAAAGCTTAAAGCAGTCAACTAATTTGCTTAAACCAAGAGCCTACGTGAGCGAAGTCACAACCTAAAAAGGAATCCATTTATAAAGTTAAAATGGCTAAAGAAACAGTCATGGCCTTTGAAAAGTGATCCTATGATTAACATGTGGGACTAGGATTAAATGACATCATCATACTACGTCGATAATGACACTTAAATAAAAATTCAACATGACGCTTAGGAAGGAAGTACTACTAATAGAAACGGTAATAATACATTGTGGAAGCTATAAATTGAAGAATGATTAGCTCCCTACAGATTATTACTGACAAATGTAACTTAAATTCCCATTGTACCCAATCCCATTGATCTTTTAAAATTTGTAAGAATACTCGACATTCACAAAGATTATTTGTATGCAATAACGGAACGCCCTCTAAACATCTGTAGTAGCTGAGAAAAAAGAAATCCGCATCGATAATGTTGCTCGTATTATTCGAAAAGTGAGAAAAATCAACGCTCAGATAAACGATAAGGTAAGGAAGCCGATCCTATCTTTTGTACTCTTTTGTTACGTGAAGAATACAATGCAGTTGTAAATTTTTGGGTTCTTAACTCCACAATGTTCCCGTCATTAATCTATGGCCGTTGTAACTTGAAGCGGGGTTGGGATCTTTTATACCTGCTCTGCTCCTCGCCCCTTTGTACCCTGACATGTGCGGAGCAGGGACAAAAACCTTGCGCAATATTGTCTGCCCCAAGACATCGGGTGATGTGAAAATAATACCGTGGAATATAAAGTAAAATATCAGTGCAATATAACAGGCCCTTCCAGTTTTCAATGAAGATTCTAATTTCAAAAGCTCGCGAAGTTACAATTTCAGAATTTCATCTCGGATCGAACCGACAGTTTGTCTATCGGGACTATTTTTAAAAATGTCACCCGCAACCACATCTAAGCTTTTTTTGACACGTCGTTTCCACTAAGCCCTTGACATGCATTAACGCCGAACATCGACGCGCACTTTTTCTGTCGAATCTCCAGATGTGAGTGCATCATTAAAATCTTCTATGGCACCAAAAAGATCAAAAGTTATCTCCTCGGTTGGAGAGGTTCCCTCTCGCCCCTGCGTCCCTTTCCCCCACAGGTCCCTTGTTGCCGCGACAGTTAAAGTCGGACGGTCGTGAGGGACGGTCGCTGCCACCCGGGCGTCCCAACCGTGCTGCGTACGATACCGCGTTTGTGAAAACTGTTTTCCTTAGTGTCATTTGCATACGTGAAGTGAAACTGATTACGTTTTGGAAATTGTGATGGGATTTATTATACGTTTGCAGCTTTGTTGGATGTGACAGATTATATATAGTTAAGAGTGAACCTCTTGTGGATTGTTTTTATTTTGTAAATCGTCGCTGATGCATTCTATTTTGGCTGTATTATTCGGGTAACTATTTTTGTATAATTTGTAATGACAGCTAATTTTATGAAAACACTCCAACCTTTCATCACGAGCGTTTAATAAAAAAAATATCGTCTGTTACGAACTTAACATTTATCGCGTGCTCAACCATTCGTTACAATGAAAACAATTCGTATCTTTCTCTTGAGCATTCCCAACTTTCCATCCAATTATATGACAGATAGTTTTGATAAAACAAGATTTATGACTTGAACTACGTCTAAGGAGATATGGAAGTCGGTCACGGATTTATCAGAATCTTGCTCAACGACAGCACCAAAAACTATTATGTAGCTTTTTTACGACTAACAACGGTAAAAGCGGCTGTAATTGTGACGGTAGGAGAGACTACATCAGATAAGGTGGAACAGCATAAATAGGCTAATGTCAATTCCCATTACGATGCTTTGTCACGTGTAGAAGATGGTCCAGGAGATATGAAAGGAAAAGCTCTTAGATCGTTGTTGTGATTTCAGTTTAGATACCGGTGATTGTGAGGTGATTTTGGTAATGTAGGGTGCACTTAACGTTTTATAGAGAAGTTTATAAGATTTCCAGCTACATCTTTTTCTTTTCCCTCAAGAGTTTATGTGCTTATTTCAGTTAGAGGATCAGTGACAGATGGTGTTCGTGGTCTATTAATCGTAAAGCTTATCGTGAGCAGCTGAAGCTTTAATGTTTTGGTGATTTACATAATTATTATGTGACAGGGTAATTTGTTTTTGATAGTCTAGAATAATACTAAACGACATTACAAAAGGCGTAAAATTTAAGACCACGTTAGAGTATAAATCACAGCGTAATTTATGGACTTAATAGTTAGACTATATCTATGAGATTATTATTTTATTATCATCTTGTTTTATTTATGATAAACATTAAACAATTAAAATTATATTACTAGTATAATTTTGAAAATGTATCTTCCCAACGCTAACTTCTCCGAGGCATTTTTTTCTAATAGAATTTGAATTCTTGTCATTATACTTATGTGAATTAAAAATATGTTTCAGTTTTTCAAAACTAGTGTCTTTGCAGTTGTGGAACAACTATCTAGCTCATCGTTATCAATCACTACAACACCCTTGCCTCAATTGACGTTAACAACTTGCGCAAGATAAGCTGCTGATAAAGTCTGTTTACTTTGAACTTTTAAATTATCGGTAATACATGAAACGCTATCGAATTTATGTCACGTAATGTTTCTACCGTCAATACCTTCTTTTGCATACTAGTGAGGTTTCTTCAAATAAGTGACATTAATATGAAGTTTAAAATCATTTTGATTATTATACTTTTGCTACAGTTTCTTACAGTTGTCATATCTAGTTCTAAGACAAAGCTGACCTCTATATATGGCCTTAAAAGTACATTTTCATATTAATAATTTATCACAGATAATTGTAGGTACTGGCCCTTCTAACTTAGCCAAGGTAGTTATTAATTGAAATACGTATTAACTTTAATGGTTATATGTAGCTACAATGATTTATATGTATTTTTATTAGTGAATAATATAACAGTCTATCATAATATACATTTTATGTGAACACGATTTAGTTTCGAACAATCATAAATTGTTTAAAGGTGACTGACATTATTCATGTGTTATAAATTTAAAGGCTGTTAATATTAAATCGAACCAAAGCATTAATATAGCTAATTGGTATAGAAACAACGATTCTACCAAAGATTACTTAATAATTAACGTTACAACCACAAGTTAATGTGTCTTCATGTTAGTCATGTGTTTGGCTCACATTTATGTTGGAACTCTGCCCTCCCCTACGAAGAAAGAGGATGAAAGTAAATAAATAATAAGGCTGGCTACAATCAACGCTACACGAATGCTCATTAAACATGCAAAATCTCCTAAGGTTTGTTTACAGTAGCGATAAGATTACCCACGGAAGCTCTTATCGGAAAGTTCCGCAACTGAGCTATGTGGTGCGCTGGTAATAAAGTGAATTGCAAATTTGCGATTGCCAGGTGAGATTGTCGCAGAGTTACGTTGCGATCGCAACAAAATATTGAATGGATCGATAGTATTGATAGCTTTGGTGTTGTGTTCATCTATTTCAATAGGTAACGTAATAGTCGACATTAAGAACGTCAAAGATAAACTTATGTGTTAAGTTGGGTTCATAAAGTTAGTGATTTGATCAAAGATAATTTTTAAGTTATTTAAATTCGGAATTTATTTGTGGAGTTAAGTTTTGTAGTAGATTTTGGTTAAACCGTATTCGTTCAGTAGATCAATTTGATATCGATCAGTGATACACGAGCTTGCAGGTAATTATGTTTACTTCAGATATTCAAACTTCATAAGGCTGAAAAGGCAATATAATAAGAGATTATTGCATGTCCACAGCTGGATATATTTTATCATCCTTCTCCAAGAATCGCCCAATATGATTATTAATAACAACAATATATAATAAGAAGCTGCTGATTCTAATAGCATTGTAAACGTAAAAACGAAAGCTAAATCTCCTAATCCAAAAAAGAGAACTTCAAAATGTTGCAACCGAAAATAGGACAAACTAGTCTAAAGTTAACATCAGTCGCACGCACAGAGCCTTCCTTATTAACCTTGGTAGAGGTAGTGGGATCACCTGTAACCTTACAATTTGTATGCTCATCTCATTCGCTAATGATCGGAAATTCGGAACTTTCGGCAGAGGATGTTTGAACTATTCATTAGTTTGATTTTTGTATGAGTGGTATAAGATGGAAAAGGTAGCGGGCTGAGTGAGTTTCAATGGAATGTGGATTGAAATCATTGTATTAAGTTTGATTTGCTTGAGCATTTGATTGTAAGTAAGTAACTTGAATAATTTATATTTGTATCAGATGCCATCATCATACATGCTATATTGAAAATTCGTCCCGTTTAAAGCCTTAAACACTTGGATGACAACCTTAAGCATAACCGCGACTATTGGTGATTCGACAGTAACTGACTTTTACTGTCGAATGCTTAAGCCAATTCGAATAAGTGATTGAATATCTATTGACACCTAAAGTATATTCTGGATAGATTGATCTAAATTACCATGCATATTGATCACTATCGAATGAATTCATGTTTAATTATTTAATGGCTTCATAAAATAATCATTCCAATATCATAAATTACAGTCATTCATCAATCAATGAAATAGGCAGAATTTTTGCTAGATACCATTTTAATGATAAAAGATCAATATAAAGAAATAACTTTAATGAGATAATAAACGCATCTCATGGTACACTCAGTTAATTCAATAATGTCTACCCGTAACTGAAGGATATAAATTAAAATTATAAAGGAAAGACTTATGACAAGCAAAATACTTTACTTATTACAAGAAAAAAATGACGCTGGCGAAAGCGCTGTTAGCACCGCAAAATCATATTCCATTTAATTATCAAAACGTATATATTATATATAAATATACTATATAATAATATATATATAATATATATTACTTACGTATGTATATAACTCTGTCTGCCTGCCTGATTCTTTTTCACGCCTTAATGGCTGAACGGATGTGGATGAAATTTGGCACACAGATAGATCGTGACCTGGGTTAGGACATAGAATACTTTTATACCGTTAGTAATAATTTCCCGTGGTATAATTTCCGACCGCCACGCGGGTGAAGTCGCGGGTAAAACCTAGTCTCATCATAATCGCTTTCTATAAAATCTTAAGCCCTGTACTGCTTATTATTTGTGCTGATTATTATTTGTTCAATACCTACAGCATCATTCTGAGCAAGCAGTCCTAAACAGATTGCCCTTACAATTTGGACCAAATGGCTCTGTTCACCTTGACTGAACGAGATCTGAATCAGTATTGTTAGGATAATGTAGTTTGGTACGAAAATTAGTGTATGATTGAAGATTAAGTTAGGTCATTCAGGAAACTCTTCTTAATTCTTCTTGATCTTCAGTTTTTGCATTCAATACTATGCAGTTTATGCTTCTGATGCATAATTCCATATTACTTATCGACTGCTATAGTTTTACGAACAAAAACTCATAATTAATTTTTAAAGACCGGGTGAAAATTCGTTTCATTATTGCAAAATTGTGGCGCAGTAAGCAAGACTTTGCGTTTATAATAATACTAAGAAAAAAGATCTTGAGTTAAGACTAACTTATATAGTCACTACGGCAAAGCCAAAAGAAAAGTTTCCCTTTAGTAACTGCATAGCAGTTTTTGCCAAGACTTAATACAAGACTTGGTCTTTGTTAAAATCTTGAATTTCTTTTTATAACACGGTCTCCGAGTTTTGATTTAAATTTTAATTAAAAGTGACACAGTTTAGTTAGGTTTGCTTTCCGTTTAGTTGACTTTTAAAATTTCTACCGAGATTGCAATGTTTGCAATGTTGACTTTGGTCTTAGCAACTAACTTATAGCCAATCTTTAAAGTCCAAATGTAGAACATAAAGCGCCACTCCCTTAAACCGATAATTCTAACATAGTAACCAATGACATAATAAAATATGTACCAATAATTTAGCCAATACGTAACAATAACATATTTGACAGTTCGTTTGAAATACTACGTTCAGCAGTCATATCAGTAAATACAACACTGTTGCAACAAGAAGCAATAACGCAAGCACACGTCTTTATAATCCAATACAAGGTTTAATGTTACTGGAATGTTGTTTTCTACATTGTAAGTTCAAATAATAGTAACGTTTGTTTTAGCTGCTGTAGATTTATTTTCTTTACTATAAATAATATTAAGGATCTACTAGTAACGCTGACTCGACGCTGCTTCCGTAATATTGCTGAGTTTAAATTCAATGATTTCTATTATGATTAAGGTTTTTTGCTCGGTATATGGTACTGACAGTTGAGTTTAAATGTTACTCTTAAGCATAACTGTATCAATTTGCAAGCAAGTTGCCTCCAAGTATAATAATAGCTCATTTCCTGAGGATGGTCTGACACAGAAGCATGAAAATACGTCTAGCAATGTTTAATACCACTAAATGTACTGCTTTAATTTCGGTTACCTTTCATAACATCACCAAAGGTAGGTACTTCTCATATTTTGATTAAAACTTTCACATATTCACATCGGAAAGTTCGTCCATTTACCTGCAGTATTCAAATTCTGTGTCCACAAACATTGTTTAATCTGTTTGATCTTTTCCACTATCTTTGTTTTCATCATAAACTTTATTAAAGCCAGTAGCTAGTGTTTGATTATCTTTATAATTATCAAGTACTTAATCACTACAGTTTAAAACATTTAAGTTGACATTTAGTGGTTAACTTTGGTATCTGTTGTTGTTGACACTTTATTAAAATAGTCTATGACCTGACTCTATATTATAAATATAATTTAAAGCTTTGTTGATGTTTTTTTATAAAGGTACCGTTCGAAAGTTCTGTAACGGTTATTTACTAGTTTAATGATCGTAAGTGTTTATGGTAATGACAGGTGGCTATACCATAGTAAATGGGAGTGCCACAGTAACCCATTTCTGATGGTCATCTCTTACAACTTGCGTGGGATTATGAGCAGCTGCTGCACTTCATATTATTTTTCATTTGTATTAAGCATTATTATATACCTAGTGGTCTACATGTTCTATAAGCGGTCGCTTTATAGAAAATCATTCAGTACAGTAACGACAAAGTAACTGGCAAACGAAAGCGTGACCTGAGAAAATGCGGCAAATTCAAAGTCTTTATGTGTTCAAGGCTTTGTTTTTAATGGCTCCGATTGGTGTGACGGACACCAAACGGAACCATCAAAAACAAAAATTAAATTATAATACATACAAAAAATACTAAAGTATCAAAACATTTAGCTAGAGCTATAGTTAGTAATATACAATACGTAAAGATTTTTTGAATTTGCCGCGTTTTCTCTGGTCACGCTTCCGTTTGCCTATTCAAAATATTTTGTGCTTGTGTATCCCTGAACTTTATTTCTACTAGTTTTGCCTTCTTTGCAGATTCTTTGATCACGCCCACAACTTTTTGTAAACAATACTTACTGCGGTTCTTCAAGAATTATTCACACAACATGTCCAATTTCTATAAAATATGTTTCGTCACACCAAATCGGCTTTTTACCACAAGCCTCTAAGTAGAGGCTGTAATAGGGCCATTTATTTTTTCCCCAAAAATGGCCCTAAAGGGTCCTATTAGTCACGGTGCGGTGCCATACAAAAGTGTTCGGCCTAATGACGCGGTGGGCTTGTTCGGAATATGATCAGAAATATGGGCCATCGGTTTTCCGAAAGTTTTTTTTCTGGTTGATTTTGAAACATGTCAGTTGTTTTTGTTTCGAACTTTGTAACTATTATTTTTGATTGGAAACGGTTCTACATATTACTTTTTAACGTGAACTAATCTTGTTATGTTGAAATCGGAAATCAAGTATGTCTGATGATGTGTTACGTTACGTCATAAAGTATAAAGTTTTTTGTTTTGATGATAACTGTAGTAGATAATTATATTTAGAACTTACAATATGCTCTCTTTGAACCACCCATAGTTTACGTTGCAGTGGTTGGACGTACCGATTTATACTTTTTAGTATTTCAACAACAAAAAGTAAACACGAGAGCACAAAATACTAATCACCAGCTCAAAAATCAAACAAAAATTAAAAGAACGTTAATTGCCAAAGGGTTCACACAACACACAATGCACATACCAATACAAAGTCGTCTAAGCAAATATTGGTCTAACTTTCCAACGTTATTGTTTTAGGTGATGCGTGCGCGCAAGTGAACATGGCGCGGGGGGGTGTCGTGCTCCTCGTGCTATGGGTGGCCGTCGCCGCCGACAAACATGGTAAGTACCAAGATTTACTCTTTTTGTTCTTCGGCGAAGAATCGTGGCCGGTTAGCGTTATAGCCAGTAATAAAACAAATATGACAATATTTATATAAGCCATTTAAAAGCATTGAGTTGGATCAGGTTTTATCTGCATGATCATCGCTGAATGTGGTATTAATGTTATTATGGACTTGTTTTACACTCTATTAAAATAACTTATAAACTCTACTTGAATTTAGATCTCTGAATGACTTATTCAACAAGGATTTATTAAATACTTAACCAAAAAGCTTTTACTCTGCCCAACATGTATTTCTAAAACTTCCGCTCAAAATATTCATGAAATTCTAATCCGGATTTCCAAGAAAATAGGTCACAGTCCTTAATTTAAAAAGTTTCAACTCCATATCTTCACGGTTAATTACCAGCCATGATTTATGGAAAGGCAAAATTTCTCCCCGTAAAGCATCGCTTTATCTGTAACCCTCAAAAATCTAAGTGGGGTAACAGAAAATGGTGTAAAAACTGCAGAGAGTTTGCACCTAATCTTGGACCTGATAAAGAAGGCAAAAAGTGTTACTGTCACCAACGGATCGCTGATGTAAAAAATGATGATACAATGCTACAGTCGAGTGGCAAAAAAAGGGAAGAAATAGTTTCTTGTCACGACGATGACGATAATGTAAGTAACAAACAAGAAATTATCTGTAATGAGGGCGTCAGTTTTGATGCGCTGTTGTAAAATGTTAGGATTGACACTATGCGTTGTCATAGCACATCTTCGATGATTGACAATCGAGTACAGTTAATCAAACTGTGTTATTTGAACAGTGTAATGAATTTTACAAACATTATGACGTGGCGTTTTGTTAATCTGTCATGATCGGAATGGACCAAACGAGTAATGAGTAAAAGTAAAAATGTTGTCTGTCATCATTATAGATTTTGTTGGAATCGAATGAGTAAGAACATGCTATTACATGTTTTGAAGTTCATAACCTTTCCTTATAAAAAGCTGTACTTTAATCGTTTTTGGTAGATCGACAGGAAATATATTTCGACTCGTGCACAGATGTTTGAATTGAATAAAAGTAAAAATGAATATAATAATAACTTATAGTTATTATTAAAAATTACTTAACCTACAAATTCTGTCAGGCATAACAAAATAATTAATTGAATTGTCGACAAAGGGCCCTATTAAAATATTAAAATCCAACACGTCAGTTCTGCTTGTCATTGGAAACAGTAATTATGCTGCTAGTCTTTAAAGATTTTCATCAAAGCGAAGTGTGTTAATAAAGCCACGTCTAAACCATCTAGAGTCAATAAACAATTGAGTATTTTAAAAGCCAAACCACTGTTATCCATTAAACAAATCATTACTAAGATCATCGTAAACGGAACTAGTTTCCTACCCATGACAATCATCTACTTTAAAACATTATTGCCTTGTATAACACTTTTTCCATATAACAATGTCTTGCCAAGCAAAAGCTCAATGTAAGATCCAGGTCATGAACGTATTTACGTGTGAAAATTACGTTTCGTTAATGAAAGAGAATCAATACTCGTGTGAGATCGTTTGGAGTGAGTTGGTCACGACTTTTTAAATGGTAACAATATCGATACAATGAGTGGTATATTGTATGGACACTTGGACAGTGATCGTTATGTTGGGTTTAAGGTTAGACCTCGTGTTGATGGTGTTTAGGTAACGAAATAAATTGCAGAATAAAAGCAATATCCAAATAGTCTAAAACAAGGTCTTGCCTTGGCTCTGTATCAACTGTATTAAGAACAAGGTAAGTAAAAGCACAGAAGATAAACAAAACAACAAAAACCAAAGTCCAAAACTAAAAACATCAGTTGCAAGAAACAGAACACCAATATTACATTAAACCCCGTGAGCAGCACTACCTTACAACAACAAACTTGAAGATTCAAAATTCACAAAATGTCTACCTTTCCCCGTTACCGCGAAAAAATCCATACATCCATTAAAGTTGAAATCGGAAACGACCACTCGAAGGCAGCTGCTGGTGTGAATGAAACAGAAAATAATAGCGAAATACTCCCAGGAGAAGCCATGTAGCATTATAACCGGACTAACAAAGGGATTATCTTGTTTGGGAACCTCTTGACTGGCACTCTATGTATCGTATTACCATTGAAGTTTTTGTGGGTGTGGTCCAAGTCGGGGTGAGAACCCGGCGGCATTCAAAGAAATTTTGGAGCACTTTTTGCACCTTGTACGTTAACGGTTCAGTTGTTTCGGTAATTTGAAATGTATTGTAGATATTTCTCGCTTTCTGTCAGGATGTTCTATTTCCCTATGTTGTTGACACGTGTTGTTGAGTTATTATTACTTCCAACTTAACGTTAGCTGTATAAAGTGTGTTCTCAATTTCAAAGACACGTTGTTTAACAAAATTCCACGTCGTTAGCGCAATCGATACTAGACCGTGAGTCACTTAATTAAAACAAGATTGTATGCAATATCTTAACTTAAATTAATCTTAACAATATACAATAGTATGCTTAAAATTTTCGTTGCAAACGTTGCTAAATCCGTGTTGAAAAACTACATCCAGTTCATTGGTTTCCAACATCCCCTTGTCAAATGACTGTCTCTTGTATCTTTAAAAATTCCATCCCATTTTTTACGAACTCGTCAGCAAACGACATCGAAACACAATGATTGTCATTGCTCGTTTATTTCGATTCCCGCGTATCCCCGCCTACAGTGCCATTGACCAGATCGAGTGCATCTTTTTACGTCTCGCGGGCGCTAAGTGCATTTGCTAGTAAACTGCATCAAACATCGTCTCTCCGAGTGACGTGTGTGAGCTACATATGTTTGGTAATGCATCCGCTTATTGTATTGTCTTAATGCTCGTGAAATGAACATTTCTGTTATCTTGGAGCTCGTGTTGCTATCTTTACATATCTTTTGCTTTAAAGAGACGGTTCTAAGTGGTGTCAGCTTTAAGTGCTTTAGATACATAGGCGTGTGCAGTAAAACGTTTTACAGCCACTGGTTAGGAGTATTCTAAGCTTTCATCTGTTAAATATACATGTAGCAGCCGCTGAACTGTGATTATACTTTTAACTTATATTCTATACCAACAATATTAGAAGACGATTGTTACCCTGCTCTTTTCAATTTGGTCCCAATAAGAACCAGGCTCTTAGTTCCAGTCATTTATAACTCCCGATCGTAGCAACATGGTATGTAAATACAACTGCATTCCTTCATATACTCTCCATAACGCATAAAGGCTCTGTTATCGCTCAAGTGAATAGGGCACATGCTGATATCGCTGCTATTACGACCAACTTTTATAAGAGCACCGTATACCCACTTAATGTAACAGCTACATCTGTTAAGTATCAGTGATAGAACCCCTTAATAAATTTAATGGGAATATTTAGTTCATTTATAAATAAATTGAGTGCTTTAGATTTGGTATTAAGATAAGTACGCTTTGAATAGATGGGTCTGGTTTTATGCCGTCCAATACAAGCGGATAATAACTTTTATTATGGCCACTAAACTATTTGGGAACTACTGATTAAGATTTAGTCATTAATTTTTATTTCTGTGACAGAAAAATGAAAGTATCAATCTGCCTAGCCTTTTCCCTACTATGTTGGGGTCGGCTTCCAGTCTAACCGGATGCAGCTGAATACTTGTATTTTACATGGAGCGACTGCTTATCCACAACCCAGTAACCGGGTAATACGATACCCCTTGGTAAGACTGGTTGTCAGAGTTTCGGGCTTCTGAATACTCCTAACGACTGTTAAAGATCTACGAATGACAGCCGGGACCAATAGCTTAACGTGCTTTTCGAGGCACGGATGAGTCTTGGTATTTAAAGATGGTCCAACCCCTGCAAGCGTAGCTTAACCTGATGGATCGACCCGTGCGGCTGTTATTACCTAGCTACGAGCTCTTCGATAGAAAAATGAAAGTACATAAATTCATTAAATGTATCGGTTTCTTGCCGTTTAAACATTCAATCTGTCAATTGATCTTAAGTCTAATAATAATGAGCAAAGTAAAAAAAATGTTACAATTAATTACGAAACATCCTTTGATACCACTTGTTCAATTTTAAAAGACATCAAGTCACAGTAATTGTCTGCCATCATCAATAAAGCCAATTGTTAGCCCATCTGTAGAACGAGCCAAGAATTCTTCTTGGACGTTGATTAAGAACAAGCCATCAATAAAACTGCTATCTTGAATAACATCGATCCCTTCATTAATTATTTCGTACTAGCTTTTACTGGCTCGGGCTGAAACTTAATACCTGTAAAGTGTGTTCCATTAATTTGGTTCAGGTTCAATTTTGGGCAAACGTAACACTTGATACTATATTAGTAGCAGGAGTTAGTTTAATGCTGGCTATAAAATTTCAGAGGTGACTGGGATATCAATTACATCTTTGAGAGAAAAACACATATTTTTCTTTGCTCATCGTGACAAATTGTTGCTAGTATTTTTTTGTATCGTGATATAAATTATTAACTCAATCAAATCCTATTAAGTTGTCAAACCAATGAAATGCTAAACAGAACTTTAAATTAACACAAGACAATATTGTTGATTCTTAATGACAGGATGACGAACCTAGAGATTTTGTTTCGTTTATAGATTTTGTCCCCGAAAGAGAGAAGAGCGAACATTCGTCATCCCGTACGCGTTTCACGCCACTAAACACACGACATTTCGTCCCATTTAAAATTCTGTGATTCCAAACGTTTGAGGTATTTTAAAATAAAGAAAACATACCATTAGTTATGTGAAGAATCCCATAAGTGATTTGTTTATTGTGACGTAAAGGGGAAATGGAGAAAATTTACTGGAAATAGAAATTTATAAGACTGTGAGACTAGAAGTTAAAAATAATGAGTTGGTTTTGCAGACAATGGCAGACGTCGGGCACTTATCTGTGTCCAATTATATAAGAGTTCCTCTGTAGTTGTTGTCAAGGTGTCTTTATATTGTTTTTAATTTTATTGTTCAGGAAACTGGAAATACTTTTGCCAGGACGAGTTATTTCAAGAAAACATTGTTGACTGTCTTGCCATATCCTTGTTACATCTATTATTGATTTAAAGACTATTGAAAGCACTGTACAACCAATTCTCTCAAAAAAAAGCTAAAACAATAGCTACAAAGGCACTGGAACTAAAATTATAAAGCTTTATTCACCAATACAAATAACTTCAAAGCCCTGCACATCGATCGAAGTACAAACGCTAGACATTTATTTATAATTTACGAACATCGTGACGGCGATCGGGTTAGTTACGCTTCTTGTAACGTTTAAATGGAGTTTCGTCACTATAGATAACACTTGTACAAGAATCGTGAACGCTTCTCTTAGTTAAGATGGCTAGGGCTGGCTGCTTTGCAAAGCAATTAAAAATATAAATATTCATATGTCATACTTTCACTTAAATATTTGATTTTAAGTTAATCAGAAATTTTCGGTTACACAACCACATAAAACTTAAAATTATTTAAGTATGTTACCATGAAGAAAGGAGTTTTCCTACAATATGAAGGTGTAGGACAGACATGCACGTTTATTTTATTAATTCCTTACACAGTCAAAAATGGCATATCAGTACTTTCTTTAATACTTATATCCAACTTGTATAATCTAGCTTTTAGTAAGCACACACACAGTACGTAAACTTAGATTAACACAGGTACCAGCCCTAACTACCGACCTACATAACAAAGCATTGATATAAACCAGTCAATAGGAAACTCACATATCGGTAGAAATACGATAGTAACTGCACTCGAATCGAACATTAATTAAAATTGTGATAAAGCATCGAATCTTGCTGAAGATTATGAAACATTTGATACTAATAAAGCCGTTAATCAAATTCCAAGTGCTAAAAACCAATTAAAATTGACAGGCGACTTGCCCAATCGAGATGGTCAGAAAGGCTCGGAGCAAATAGAATATGTAATTGACTTTACCTTCGTCACAGTGACATGAAGATTGTTTTTTTTAGAGGAAATGGTAATTAAGTGTCCCGTTTGGGATTGTATTATAATTAGAATGCGTTAAGTATTTTGTTTTGAGTCCGACAAATGCGTGAGATTGAATTTAGAAGCGATTTGATGGTATGTAATTTATCATCTGTGTTTTTTTTTTGTAACTAAATTACATTTTAGTGATTGACAGTTGAAATCTTCAAAATAGTAGACACAAAAGTCAAGTTGTCATGCAGGTTTATCAGCACCAGTTTGAAACGAAATTAGTATTTTAATCATTTTAACACAATCGAATCGAACCGCCAAGCGGAAAATGCTTCACGAAACAAATCCTATTAAGGAAAAATAGATTCCAGAAGGAAATATCGTTCAGCCCCCACGAAAACGGAAATAGAAATAAGCTGAACGGAAGTGAAACTAATTAAGTTATCCACGGTTCGCTCGGGTTGCGGTTTATTTTCGTACAATTCCCTAGTTCAAATAATAGTAATACTGTCAACAGTGTAAGAGTAACATACACTGATGTGCTGATAGCGATTTTAGGCGAAATTCTGGAGAGGGAAGAATTTCATGTCGTTGATATTGGAATTTGAGATCAACCCAATGCATCCAAAGTCGCTTTTGTGTTGAAGGAAACAGAATTTATTAAGAGGGGAATACGGTATCCAAATATCTATGTTTTGCGTGTAAATAGGCGCGAGTGACGCTTCAAACCAGGTGCGGACTTGGAGTGAAATCGATGGCATGACTTGAGGGTACATGTTATTATAACAGTTGCTATTTATCCCGAGCGACACGGAATATATTTTAACTCCGCAATTAGAATAAGTCGGTACGTAAGCGAAAGCTATTAGTCTTATTAGCGTTGGTGTTTCGTGAAGTTTTAATTGGTCTTTAAATTGTTTGTGACGTTTTTGAGAAGCAAGCGTGACGTCGTGTACTTAGATTAATTTGTTCCCACGATATGATTAAAAACTTTTAATGATAGAGAACTTGTTACATTCTGGCTTTTAAATGGCATATTAACCGAAACATAAACACTCATATCAACCTACTTAGACATTTTGTGCATAACATTGTAAATCGTCAATATTAATTGATAGCTCCATAATGGGGATTGAGATGTCTTATGCAATTTTTAAATGGCTTTTTGATGACTTAGCTTAGCAATTGTTTGGATATCGTTTCAAGCAGCATCAATTTCTTAACTTTTATCAATGTTATCGGACATAATGAATCAATTTGGGGGCCCGGTAGTACCCCCGCCAAGACGAGCCAAGCAAAGCGCAAGGGCACAACCTACGTTTTCTCGAAGAGCTTCTTCGTTTTTTTAACCGACTTCAAAAAGGAAGAGGTATCAATTCGACATGTTTATATATTTTTTTATGTATGTTCGCCGTTTTCTCCATCAATTTTGGACCGATATAAAAATATCTTTTTTTGTTTGAAAGGGTATGCTCCCGAGATGATCTCATTGTCACCAAGTCATAATCTGATGAGAGGATCTCATGGAAATCGAGGGAAAACCTCAAATTTTAAAGGCACACCTATAGCGATTTAGGTATTTTTTATAGTAAAGTTGTGCATTTGCTCTCAGAAAGCACCATTTGGTGGAGTGGAATTGATGATGAAGGACCACATATGACCACCGTTACTACAAGAACTATTGTATAACAGAAAAGTAATGAACAGTGAAAAAATGATTCACCTTACGCACATATGAATGTAGCGAAATAGCCAAGCCACATATTTTGATTAAGGTGTAGAATTTGTGAAGTTAGGGCCTGTAGAGCTAGGGCGTGTAGAGTTAGAAGCTTGGCTCTACATGAGATTTGATAACTTTTTGACGTGCGAGCCATGTGGTCTCGTCTTGGCAACATTTTACAAGAAAATGTTTTTCGTGGGATTACTTTGTCACTTGACAACAGCATTCGATGTCGATTCTCGAGCTTAAAAGAAATTAATTCAAATTGGTATCTTTCAAAACATGTAGTTAAAAGTTTTTTTTTCCTTTTGTTACAGAGGGCTCAAACACAACTGCGCCAGAAAACACCACAGCTGCTCCAACGCCACCAATACCCTTACGACCAGAATACGCCCATCCTGCTGGCGTAGAAGCCTTAGACCCCTACAATTCAGAGAAAAACCATGCTGCACCACATCATAGAGATTACCTAGAAGAAGATTATGACCACGAATCTCATAAAGAAGACGAACATGAAAACAGAGAAGATGCTGATGAACTGCCTTCTTTATCTGGAGATCATCTCTTACAGAGTTCTACAGATGATTTACCAATGTTTCTTCTAGAGCCACAGCACGCTTTTGTGGTCAGAAACAAACCAGCTGTGTTGAGGTGTCGAGCAGCAAATGCTCTTCAAGTATATTTTCAATGTAACGATGTGAGATCCGTGGCTAGTACGCAGTTTGAATTTGTGGATCCTCAAAGTGGCGTGAGAATTGTGGAAGCTGAGTGTAATGTTACGAGAGATCAATTGGATGAGTACTTCGGTGAAGATAGATTCACTTGCACCTGTAATGCTTGGAGCAGCAGGGGTGATATTAGAAGTCAGCCTGCCGTCGTTGAGTTGGCATGTAAGTATTTCTTCTTACCACTAAAGTTACTATGAAAAGTATATACATGGGTATATTGTCTACGCAGATTTTTATCTACGGTTTTGGAAGTATGTATTTTCCTTATTGTTGTAACAAGTGATGTTTGATCTTTTTATGCTATCAATGTTCCGCATTGAACGTCGATATTATCTTTTGGGTTAATGCTATTGAAAGTTTTAGATTTTCCTTGATAAGTACATCTTTAGTTGACGTATCTTTTGTATTGTCAGAGAAGCTAATTCAATATGACATACATATATTATTTCAATAGGTGACGTAAAAAATACTTTGGTATTTCCGCTATTGACTCGCTTAATTCGCTATCCAATCAGATTTAATAATAACCATTTTTTTTCTTGTTTTAGCTAATATATTTATTTACATAACCAAATTTTAAGATGATTATTAACATTAACTAAATTAAATTGAAACTATGTTAAGCCTAAAAAAGGCCCTTGGGGCATTGTACCGAGGATGCTGGCGGCATTTCTTCGCTGAATTGCAATGCTGATGCGTTGCGCGAGAAAGCCGCCAGCTATTCGGTCACCAGTTACATCAATTCGACGTTTCGCGATTTCCGCAAATAACTTATGCACACTGGGACCCCACGGACCAAGGGTTTTGACACCAAAGGGCACAAAGTTGTACTCTCTGCCAAGGCCTCCATATTTAATAACTTTCAGATTTTCGGCATTTTCTGCTGCTGCACCGGCTTTAGAAGTAGTCGGTTGGAGGTGGGACGGTGCCAGTGTGTCTACACAGGTAGTGTCCCACACAAGCATCCGTCCCAAACTCCACGGAACCTTAGACACACCATCAGGTCTTTTGCCATCATCTCTGACAATGCCAGTAGGCTCAAGAAGAGCAGGCACATTGATGCTGGCAAGAGACTGGCGGATTATGTCATTAAGTGTCGCATGTCTTGAAAAGCGGCCTGCACACTTTTATCTTTCGGATCAAAAAGTCTAAATGATATTTTTTTACCTGTTCCATCGACTCTAACATCGACAGCTCTATCAATAACCCACATATTTCTACGATATTAGGAACGTTATAAAAATATATCGTTTCCTGTCGAACTGGCACGGCCGCGGAACATTTCATCAAAACTCATAATTCGTGGCGAGTTTCCGTAGACGATTTTAGACTAACCCAGTTGGGATTGTTGTACGCCCATCTCCGGTCGAAGAAATTACGTTAATAGCTGCGGATCATCGTTCTTTTCAGATGTCAAGATAATTTCCTTCACCCTCAGCTTTTTTGAAAGCAAAGTCTTTAACTTCGACTGATACACTTTTATTTACTAAATCTCCAGTACATACTTCATCTTGACAATTCTTAAAATTTCATCCGAATATGGACAAAAGCAAGTTTTGACTATAGTAAACAATGTCCTTAGCTTTATTTCGACATGCATTGATAGATTAAGCAACTACTACAATGGATCTTATGCCTGAATGAAGCGACAGACGATGAAGTGTGGTGTGATCCATTATCGTATCTAAATTACTCTTCAGATGCGACTGGTTGGTTATACTTTATAGTATTCTTTGGTGTTGCCACTTGAATTCATGTCAAACGAATGTTCACCTCACACAGAACCGTACAAGCCAATATTAGTACAGTCAACAAAAGAGTTAAAATACTAGCTTTAAGTTGACATGCATTGATGGATTAAGCAACTAAAATAATGGATCTTACGCGTGAATGAAGCGACGGACGATGAAGTGTGATGTGATCCATTATCGTATCTTAATTACTCAACAGTTGCGACAGGTTGGTTATACTTTATAGTCCTATTATGGTGTTGCCACTTGAATTCATGACAAACGAATTTTCGTCTCGCACAAGGCCTTACAAGCCAATATTAGTACAGTCAGCAAAAGAGTTGAAATACTACTTAGCACCCTCAGAACATGATTTAAAAGTAGTGGCAAGTTAGCTGCCTGTATATTTATATTTTTGTTTAACTGTACTTTTAGGTACTACCAAAATAAACTCACTAAAAAGAGCATGTTGTGACAAGACAAACTACCACCACCATCAAACTCCCTTGATGTATGGCACCATTAATATCGTTCATAAACTGTATTACGGACAGTTGCTCGATTAAATTCAATACCCATTCGTGGTAAATCTTCTATGCATATTAAATAAACGTCGGAATGACCGCTGTCTGGATTTATGGGTGTTGGGCAATACTTGAGGCGGTCAAGTGCGAGCACTGTTATTTGGAAGCTATAACATACATCACGTTTTGTTATAATTACCATCCATGGTAAGAACATTAACTTTTTGAACCTGATTTTTATCAGTGTTTCTTAATTTGCTTTAGTGATGTACATACTCCTACATACATGACCTGGGCAAGAAGTACGAAGTCCTACAAATTATAATTATATAATCAGTATAAATCAGTAATCAAGTATTTTATCTACGTATAGGTTAACATCTGGCTATGTACCTCGCCTTTTAATCCAGTTACTTCTCGTTCCAATTTATGAAATTAATTCGTGTTAAATGGAAATATCTCGATCTAGATATCGACATAAACAAACTGACAACTCAAACATTCAACTCACTCTTTGACCACTGCACAAGATAGGCAGTAAATCAAATCTGACTCACTAATTCCTTCCATTATCTTACTTACTTTCGTAAATTACGCAAGAACACCACCGTGACCAGGAATTATTTATTTAGCAACACAAACGGAGATTAGATCAGAATGTAAATCACAACATTCAACGATCCCTGGAATAGCACACCTTAGTCGTGGCCTCAAACACAAAGTTCATTGTATATGAAACTAGTAGATTGTGTGGAAGTAGAACAACGCTTTAAAGTTGAAGCTAGCTCGCTAAGTAATAAATTCTGATTTTAGATATTAGTAATTTATAGTAAGTGTTTGCATGATCCGGTCGTGAAGGAAAGGCATAGCGTACGAGAATTTTAATTTGGTGAAAGTTTATGATGTGAAATGCATTACAGCGATTTTGACGGTTATACCTTGTGAGGCGATAAGATAAGCTGATGTCAGTTTTTTTTTAAACTACAATTCCATTAACTATTAAGTATCGATGACTACTTTGCCGACAGTTTTATCAAATTCATATGAGGCAGATAGAGGTAGTGCCCAAAACATACAATCACTTCTTCGCTCGTATGGGTACAGTATCGAAATAGCCATTTAAAAATGGTGTATGTTACATTCTCATGTTATCCTGTTAGACCACACGAAAGCTTTTCTCCAAATCCCATTTCTACATACAAAGCCCTCTAGATACCTCACCATCCTATTTCAGAAGCTGTGAACGAACAATTAAAGCCGTCAGGAGGTAGATTTAGTGCATGTTTACTCGCACAGACTGTTCGCACAATTAAGAGTCTGTAATGTCTCTCTCAATTTCTGTATTGTGTATATTTAGACGTTTATGAGTTTCCTCTGAATATTACTGGATGACTGTTAACGTATGTGCTTTATTCTGACTTGTTTAGTTAAGTCTTTATTTTATTTCTATGCTGGATTGGATGTGACAGGAACCTGTCTGTGTTTTGTTTGTCGGTCTCAAGTCGGAGAATGAAATGACTGACATATGCTCGAATGAAAATGATGAAGAAACGATAGTAAATTATTATTTTTAAAGATAGACTTGGATTCGTAAGCAAACGATTACATTTTACTTGAAATTACCTGATTGATGGAAGCACTTAAAGCAGCTACATTTAATGTAGGTACACTCAACAGCACATCAGGTTATACGAAACTGTCAAATTTCTCCAAATGATTATAAACCATAAAATGTTCATGGTTAAGTTCAAAATCGACACTTTGTAGTAACTTCATGTGCTGGCAACTGTACCAATTTCGTAAGAGATATAGTCACAGCCGGTGTGAAGACATTATACGCCAAGTTGATTCATTCCCAAAATACTCAGAATTAGGTACGTCCTTACACGAAAACAGCGCCTATGAAGCTATTAACAATAATGGATGAATAGTAAGTACGCATAAAAGTGTCACAGTTAAGTCACCTACCACGATTTACTGGATCCAAGTAGGAATGTGATGTTTTCAAGTTTACAACCGTGGTAGGAGCTTTTAATGGATCGGTAAACGCGTCGCGGGTCTATATATAACATTTCATTGATTGTGAGGTAAACTTGGCTTTTAGTTATGCTGTTGATCTATTATTGAGAATCAAACAGGGCATTATTATGTCTGGATGTCGGTTTGGAAATAGAAAAGGCCTTATTAGATCGGTTTGCGTTTATTTAGTGTTTTGAAAGGGAGTCAGAATTTCTAAATTTTGCTTATATCGTGTAGAAAGAAAGATAAATTTAACCAAGATTTCCATTGATTTGAATAACCAATAATAGTTAGGTCAAAAGTTTTCCACTTACCATTTGGTAGGTGGTAAATTATATTTAGGTATACCCTTATAGAAACTGAAATAAGAAACATATAGTAAAAAATTATGCAAATAATGTTTATTAAATTAGTACCAGCTAAAGTTAAAACGGAAAACGTATTTTTAAAGGTAAAAACGCAAATGTTATGTCACTGAATCAGGTACACGCACATTTGTCATGATCATGAAACAAACAACTATTTCAGTGTAAAGATCAGTCTGGGCTTTTTTTTTTTTGAGGGTGGGAAATCATCAAATAACTTCTCCCGCTCTGGGCGGAGCGGGAGGGTGTGTCAGACTCTTACTGACTAAAACCCACCCGTATTCCTTCCTGTTGCCTGTGTTGCCAGGGGACTCGGTGACCCATAAGTACCTTCCCGCGACCCCGGCAGGCATCGGCCCTAGTGGATCCCTACATTTGTGCTGACATCTCTTTGAGGCGCGCGTGGAATACGACGCGCCGTCGACCCGGGCCTGGTCCTTACCGGACGGTGAGCTACCCATTGCTCACCGTCCGCAAGCCCGCGCCTACGGTGGCCGGAAATCCACCCGGGATTCAACCGTCCCGCCTCCTCCTTCGCGAGCATTACTGCTTCGCAGAAGGAGGTGACGGCTGCCCATGCCCTCTCGCTCCGTACCATGGCCTGAACCAGGGCCGGACGCGAGAGGTCTCTGCCGCCGATCGCCTCCACGAGGACACGGCGGTGCTCTGCCCAAGCCGGGCAGACCTCTACCGTATGCTCCACCGTGTCCTCCGGGCGATCCACACAGTGGTGACACCCGGATCAGTCTGGGCTGAAAATAGAAGAAGCGTATAAAAGCAGTGTTACCGAAATATAATTCAATGTTAACAGACAGCAAATCCGTATTCCGTATGCGGCGCTGCATTTTTTGGCAACACAGATATAAAGTTTCATTAATATGTTTTTAGTTTTAGATGAATATTTGAGAATAGAAAGCGACCATAACATTTTTAACAGTTTTAATGTAAAAATGATTGAGTATTTTGCTGATGATGATGAAGTCAAGCACTAAGCAATTCTATGGAAGAAAACTTACGTTCCTGAGTCTAATGTATCTCATATCAACCGGAAAACGACCATCGGTGAATAAGGGTCATATTATTAACTGCCATGAACGATTGTAAAATATCCTAGCCTTGACAAACGGTAACTATGCTATAAATATTAGCTCGAAAGCAAACCCAAATTTTATTAAGCCCATAGGTAGATGAGGAAGACTTATATGTATTCTTGATCGTAAATAATTTTAGGCATTTTATCGCCTTCCAGGTAGTGAGAGCTTATAAAAGGAAATGAGTGCTATTAATAATTATGGTGTTTGTAAGCTATTAACTGGCACGTCTGTGTTTATGCAAAACTGCAGTATCTTGCTGGTTTATATAGCTTTCTCTAATGCCTTTCTTATAGTCACACCTTGAGCACTTTTCTCTGCATAAGCTTCAAAACATGTGACAACGATAACTTTAGAATTGGATTTTGCCATTATTATTGTTCTGTGCAGTTAAATAGTATTCCACCAAACGACCATAACAGTATCTTTATTTTCTGTAGATGCATCAGGCTAAACTAATAAATAACACTTAAGTATTCAATTTGGCACCTACACTTATTATTTCGTTTAATAGATTACTTATTTTTAATAACTGACTACGTACATACTTTTTCAAACATCAAAGCTAACGCATCCAGCATCTGTAGGCACGTTCACGTGCACGTAGGTACGAATTTCGTAGAGGAAATGAAACGCGCGTCGTAATTTATGACGCTACACGAACTCACCGGATCTACCTAACACTTATCATTTACGCCCATCAGACGGAGAGTTTAAAGTTACACGGAAATCTTTACTTTTTATATGAAATATTATTTTTAAGGCATTTTTTTGCGGTACTTTTAATTGAAGTCCAATCCAAATGGATGTGAAGAAATCTTCATATTTCAAATAAGAAGAGTTTTTGTAGCACTGGCTTTACATTTAAAAAAATAACTGTTTTCAATAGGTATTATACACCTCGAAAGGCCAGCAGAGGAGTTTACAGTTAGAATAAATAAAATGTAAGTTAACTTGATTAACCTGTTAAGCCCCGCGCGACACCGATTCGGAGTCAAACAATAGAAAATCAATTGTGTCTCGTTAGCTGTCCTTGACCAATTAATCACAACTAATCAAGGTGTCAACTGGCTTTAAAAAAAATACGAATTCGTGCTGCCTTGCTAACTAAAAATACTCTGCCTATTTATGCCAGTTTTCATTATTATCTGCTCGAGCCTTTAATTATTCGTTTCCTATATCTCCCATTTCTTCATCTAGCAAATTGTTTGATAGTGTTCCTTAATTCTAAAATTACACGAATGGGTTATTCTGGCGCCAACACATGATGAAATAACTGTCATAATTCATCATAGTCATTACTCGGTTCACAACTTTGCACCATCGTGCCCTTTCGACCTATCTTGTAGCTACTACGTGCTCAATGAAGATGATTCTATTCTGTTGATGCAAGTCACGTTTGATCTCTGGCTGGCTGATCAGTATTACGCAATTACGCTACACTTGCGACTAGGTAGTCGCAAGCGTAGTAATAAAATGATCTAACACTGACTAAGCAATTTCTAATGCTTTAATACTAAATAAAGTTGCTCCTTCCAAAAGGTTTGTGAAGGTTTGAACTTCAATCAATTCAATTTTTTTGTAAATTTTGATGTGCAAAAGTGACTTAGTATTACGCAATTACGCTACACTTGCGACTAGGTAGTCGCAAGCGTAGTTAATAGAATGAACTCACACTGACTAAACAATTTCTAATTTCTAATGCCTTAATACTAATTGAAGTTGCCCCTTCCGAAAGGTTTTGGAAGGACGAACTTCAATAAATTCAATTTTCTTGTAAATTTTGATGATCAAAAGTAACTTAGTATTACGCAATAACGCTACACTTGCGACTAGGTAGTCGCAAGCGTAGTAATAGAATGAACTCACACTGACTAAGCCATTTCTAATGCCTTAATACTAATTGAAGTTGCCCATTCCGAAAGGTTTTGGAAGGAGCAACTTCAATAAATTCAAATTTATTGTAAATTTTGATGTTCAAAAGTGACTTTTAATGGGCTACTTGAAATAAATGAAGACGGGCGATATCGTGGGCGCGACAGGCACATTGCTGCCTGTCGCGCCCGCTATATCGCGTTAGTCGCCACGAGCCTTAAAACTGTAATGCTAATTATGTTGGACTAATAAATCTAACAACGCTGTTTCCTTAACAATCTAATAATAAAGAGGATTTTCAACATCTGTGTAATATACAACATTTTCCAATAACCGTATTGGCTCCTAAAGTTATAGGGATGTCTAGGCACCGCTCCAATTCTCGGCTTTACCTGAGAATTTTCAATTAAAACCACTAGTCACCCAACGCCATTCAGGGATTACTGCGGGCTGACTCAATTCCTATTTACTACTACCAATAAGGAGATCTTATTACACACACCTTCTTCATGATAATTTTTCCTCGAGACTACGCGCCGGTTATAAAAAACTTGTCGTCGCGCGTCGTCAGGAAACGATAATATCACCTATTTTTCATTTTCTCCGTGAAAGGAGCGCAAACAAACTAACCGTGTTGAAATACAGTGACAAATAATATCACTTCAACATGTTTATAAGTTGCAGTCGCAGAAAATTCTCAAGTTTTCACCTTCACGTAGTGTGCAACGATATCTTAGTGGCGAGAGCGAGTAATGGAGCGTACACCCAACAGATTTATGGACGCACTACGTTAAACCACTTTGGAGTTGAGGGCAGAACATTTTGTGCCGACTGTACGCCGTATTAGTTTTTGTAGTGGTAGACTATTTGTAATGGGTTGTGTGTGTTACTTATGCTGAAGGATTTGGTCGTTAGTTTTATATATAAACCAAATTCGGAGTGGTAAGTGAAGAGGATAGTGAAGTTATACTGAATTAAATTGTTTTTTTTTAGTCGGCATAACAAATTATGCAGCATATTTATTTATTTATTTAAAACACAATTATAACACATTTACAGACTCATCCAAGGCGAAGTACGATAGTGTTTAAAGACAAGTCGGATTTGCATCACGTTAATTTCGCAAACATTAAGTACAGCAAATTGCAATACGCAAACCCTTTTAGATTTATCCCAACACAAACCACATGGCAGTAAACCAACAAACTGAAACAAAAACAAGACGATATTTGTTATTAAATTCTCTCAATAAAACAAACAGAAAACATTTACATATCAAAAGCTTTTACCTGAATGAAAAATGCGTTACACATTCGGCCAGATAATTTGGCCCCGAAGAAAATTCAGATAGCACACAATTATACGGTGTTAAAGCGGCAAAACACCGTAAAATTGTTAAATTAACGATAATTATCGGCGTGGGTGAAACTGTCGCGTACAACTACATAATCGTGTGCCTCGATGCGTTTTTATATTGAGATTGACGTGAGAAGGATTTGTGGAGCGTGGTGTGAATTTATGGGATTGGACGGGGTTTTGTTACTATAGGTACCAATGGTGCATAAGAACTTAGGAATCCGGAGTCTGGCATTCAAAGGGAAGTAAAATTAAGTAAATAAGTCCGCATTAAATAACAACGTTACAGCCAAAACTTTGTTTGTCTTATCAAATTGTAAATTAGATGATAACATAATAATGGTATACATAGGGATTTGACTGTTTATTATCGCAGTTTCTGAGAAGCCCAATAATACATTGACATTTCCGGGCTGATAATAATGAGAGTGTCTCAATATTTGATTAAAGTTGTTGCCGAAATATAATTTTCTATATACGCTCATCACACATAATTTAGACCAAACATCATTGCACAACTACGAACAATTATTAAATTAAATTAGATCAAAAGCTTTTGGCAATAAACGTCTACGTCACCGTAATTGTTATTGACGTCTGATTGTTATGTTATTAACTTCTTCATTGTAATATAGCATTGTTATGTCAATAACAATTTTGGTGAACTTAATTAATTCAGAGTAGGTATGCGGGATGGGTTATAAGCGATCGATTATATTATTATCTTGTATTTTAAAATATGTATAGTTCATTTGTGGTAGTTTTGAGAAATCAATGGACTATCTCACATTTTTTTTAACTTCATAGTGCTTATAATTTCCGTCACGGTATGAAATTTTTTAATTTGTCAAGTTCCCATTATTTGCCTAACAATGTTAAGAGTAACAAAACTGCTAAGGTTAGTTAAATAAAAGTTTTGACAACCTAGTTACACCAGTCAAAACCATTACCTACCTATATCTTAACGATCTTCTTCCATCCGCAGATCTCAAGAAACCGTTTGCTGTATCGCCATCACCCACCTCAGTGGAGGCTGGTTCTGCTGCATCATTGCGATGTTCACCTCCTGCGGCCGCACCAGCTCCAAGAGTTTCCTGGCTGAAGCATGGCCAACCTCTGCAGCAAGATCATAATGTCTTGATTTCTGCTGAAGGGAATCTACTTATATCGAGGGCTACTTTGCAAGTAAGTGTGAATTGAATTTGTAATTATGATACATAGAAACAACGGTAAAGAAGTAACGATTTCTGATATTAACTATCATTTCAAGACTAAACACAATAAATAAATGTCGATCAGTGGCAAAATATTGCTACAGATATGGGTGGTTGGTATTTCTCCGCTAAACAGTTAGAACATAAATCCAATGCGTGCAAATTAAATGAAAGTTTCAATACAATAAAATAGCAAACAAAAATAAACATGTCAAACCAAAATTCAATAACGCAACAGATTTATGTTAGATCGAAAACTCTGAGACCATTTGGGATTCTGAGAATGACCCAGATGCTTAATCAAGACTTCAGTTGGCGAGAACCCAGGTCAGACTAAGAACATAAAATTAATATATTGACAATGAAGTCGAAATAGAAATTAACTTTAGACACAACAAAATAAACAACGTGGAAACAGAGTTTTAGTTTAAGAAATTATATAAACAAAATAATATTAAGGCCGAAAAGCATCTCCAAGTGGATTATTTCGAAGAATTTAAAATTGAGAAGCGTCCATAAAAGTCTGGCCTCGAGATGTCTTCAAAAACAAAGATGAGTTTAAGTTGACGAGTTAAGAAAAATCAACGAGTAGGATTGTTTGACTTTAATACGCCCTCCCGGCTTAGTCATCCTATTGTTTCATTTTTTATGTTGGTCGGCATGTTGTGAGTGACAGTCAAGAAATATTTTGGCACAAATTCAGCCCATGTCAAAGTAATTTTCAAACAGAACCGTCAGAAATAATAATTTAATGAATGAGTACGGTTTCTTCATCCCGGAAACCAAAAAGATCATAATGATACTTATTAGAAACATGCTACTGAACCACCCAACGACCAGCTTCCCAGATGTGCATCGTTTATGGTCCATAAATTAGTGCCATAATACTAAAAGCTTAATAAAATACGACCACAAATCCAAACAATAAGCATGAACATGATCTAAGAACACGTTATGAACACATGTCAATATTAGGCCAACTATTTGTACAGTAATAAAAGTATCTGTACATGGAACTTTTTTGTTGGAAAATAAAGCTTAAAACGGAACGGTAGAGTTGACGTTGAATTGGTAGCAACAATACTCGAAACGGCTTACTAACAAGTGGTGAATTTCGAAGAAAATGACGATCATAGTATATTAGGAACATCGTTAAATATTTAGTGAGTATTGAACCAAGGCGCCAAGTACTACGAACTGTATTCCTCAAAATTTAAAATTAATTTCGAGAATGTATAAAGGTCAAATTAAAAATATTAACGAGAGAGTTCGTTTATATTTAGATTCGTATGAATACTATGCCAAAGTATGGATTTCAATTTCAAATAATTCCTTAAAACAAAATGTGAAAATTAATTCGGATACGAACAACAGCGAAGCGTAAGACATTCAAGTAGGACAAAATGTTAGTGTGATTTCATATCATAATATTTAAATGGTTGTCTTCCAAAGCTCATATATTTTATTTCTAATCCATTTCTTTATTAACGCACGGAGCTTATCCTAGCCATTTTTCCACGACTAGACCAGCTATGAATTAACCAATTATAAGACATTAAAACGAAATCCAAGCAATCGTAACTTTACGCCAGATATCCAATAAATTTTAAATCACCCAAATCTTATAAATTCACTTACACATTTGCAGCTTGACACGTAATGAGTTATTGACTGGTTATTATTACGTAAAAGCTTAAGTCGCAACATCGATTCTACATGAACACTTGTAATTCAATTACATTTTAATGTTAAGATACCTGAGAATGAAGTGATATAGTGCAAATTCTGTATGGATGTATGGATTTGCTAACTGAACTAGAGTATTTGCTATGTTAAGAGCAAGGGAGAAACTTCGTTTTTAGAGTTCCGTACCTAACAAGGAAAAAAGGAACCCTTATAGGATCACTCGTGTGTTTGTCACAGCTGATTTGCACCGAATCTACTGGACCGATTAAGTTGAAATTTGGTACAGATATGAATTTCTGTGACCTAAACGCGAACGTGTAAACTAAATAAATGAATATTAAATATGGGGTTCACTTTTGTGGAGAAAATTAGAGAATTTAAAAAATATATATTGCAAGCTATACCGTGTGACTTACCATATGAAATAATTTTAAAATAATTAGTTTTAAAGTTATTAAAGAAAATATATGAAAATTTACCCTCCCTTATTAAAACTGCTGAGCCTAAAATTTAGAAAAAATAGAATACTACTATATTTCTATATTTCAGAAAAACCTATAAGAAGTCTATGGTCTGGAAATAACATGGTAAAAACCTAAATATTAATAACAATAATGTGCGTACAAACTTAAATTTGCAGTTGGAATGTATGGAGGAAAATAAATTTTAACTACAATGTTAAGTTTGTTCTTGAGATAAACTCATCCCAACTTCGGAACCGTGGATTGTCCGTGGTCCGGCACGCACTTTGCCGGTTTTTTACACACCTATTATATTTTAAACTTGTATTAAAATACTATAGGAACGTTATTCCAACAGCTCTTATTTACTCCCGTAATTTTCTTTTTTTATTTAAAAAGGGCTAGCACTAGCTTAAGTTTTGTTTACAAACTGCACAACAGTATCAAAGCCAGTTTCTAAGTTTAAGCCACGCACCTCATTAAAATGCTCCTTCAAAGCGTCAGTGCGCACAATCGCATCATCTTGTCGCACGATTGCAAATTATTTATTTTATCTCTACGACTGCAACTAATTAGTCGAGCGCGACAGACGTTTATTAATTGCGACACAAGTCGCTGTCGCATACGTTCGTTTTCTTTTTTCGTCTTTTTGTCCGCCAGTGTAGTCTTTCAAAGCTGCTGGATGTCCTCTGATAAAAGTGTTAAACCTGTGTTAATCCAATTATATGTTTCATGGAAAAAGATTCGTTTATCTTCAGCCATTAATTTTACTTGACCCGCGTATTTTTCTTCGTTTACTTTATAACCATTTTTGGCTCAGATTGGCTTTGGTGAAAAATGTTGATTTATAAATTAATTGGAAAGATCTTGTTACAAATAAATTCTCTTAAGCCATTACCCACAGTAGTGAACATTAATTTTGGTCTAATTATGCTAACGCCCAGGGAACTGCCATAATCACTTAGCACTAATATTGTCTTTCATTATTCATCTCTATTATTGCAATTCAATCCAATCCAATGTAACGCTATCTCAACTGTTTTAAAAAGACACTATTAATTTCACAATATTGCCCTATCTGAACGGGAAACTAAATAGTTTACCGGCCAGATTGATTCCACTGTTAAAAGAATTCAGCCTCCATCCTAAAGTCTGAAAATTATCGTTACAGAAGGGAATTTTAAAAGTCCTGATACCATATTTTCCAACCGCATCACCAAATAATGGCATAATCGCAAATAACTCATTCCATCTCCGGTTTCCGCTACGCAGCTCCCACTAATTAGGCACTGTGAACAGACATGGATTAATTGCCGCCACTGACAGTCGCTCTCTCATTGTGGCCTCGTGTGTAACATAATCTTCACAAAGGTGTCTAGAACATTTTCTTAATGAATATGATCGTAATGTGTTGTACGTCTTTTAAATTAATGGATCCCGTCCTTTGTAATTTTAACACATTCAGCTTTTCGGTTGTAAAAATATATTACAAGACGGGTGCTGTAATGAACACTTTAAATTTATATTTGCCCTTTAAAGCAATGCGGGTGCTAATTTGTTTTTGTTGTCTTACAATTGTTTGAGGAGTCTAATTTGAATTATGTTTTATGCTTTAATTAGGTGGTTTTATACACTTTTGATGTTATATTCTACATCTTCTTGGCAGCATTTTGAAAAAAACTTTTGTAAACTAATCGCGAAAGATTTCTCTCAGACTCAACGTCTTTTTATTATGATACCAGCTGAGCAATTTTGGTTAAAGTAGCTATGCCATTACGTTGAGTGTATACCTTTAATCCGTCTTTAGCCAAGCTTAGCTGTGATAGTTGGATAAATAGGTGTCCGTTAACTTTATCGACCTCATAATAAACCTTTATAACCCACGTGCGACGCAGATTTCTGTATAATCGTGGACATTATGACGTCTGAGATTTAGTACAGGTCGCTTTAGCAATTTCTAGGAGATTAGCGAAATATATGGGCTCGTATAATTACAATATGGCCGTGCTCTTTTCTATGATAGGATGAGCAAGAGTCAGAGAATAACCCACGAGGTTTTGTGATGCTAATTTGACACTAAAAATGATTTGTAATATACTTGTGTCTATCGTCTTTCTATAGCTAGATATTAACGATATTTCGATGGTTTATGGTCAATTATTGTGCCTAGACATATCATAATTCTCAGATACTAATATTTTATTTGACCTAACATCGGTAGATATCAAAACCAACCACATCTACGAAGATCAAGAGCTGTTAGCGCTAAACATAAGAGGCAACTAATATATTTCAATTAATGGTGATAATTGTCAACAGGACATGGCGAACTACAGCTGTGTCGCAGAGAACATTGCCGTCAAGAGAATCTCCGAGCCTGCCCTTCTGACCGTTTACGGTGAGTCACACAATCATCACAATATTAACTACTTACTGTATTCAGTCTTTCTATAGAAATTGAATTAGTTAGAAATCGTTAAGATTAGTAAAACAACAAACTAAATCGGGTACGGCTTTGAAGTTTATAGGCGTAACGTCTAATAGAATCCAGATATTATAAACCAGGAAGTTAATACCGCACTAAACTTAGCCAGAATTTATGTTTCCTTATCAAATCCATAACTTGAAGTAGTAAGCACCGCAGCTATTACCGACTAAAGAGCGTTAGACAATTTAATAGGTACACCTCACCCAACAAGTTATGGTTGCACGTTTCATTATTTCACGTATAATTTATCAGACAAGCTGTTTAACGCTCATTTCACCCTCGGTGTACGTAATAACTATCTTTACTTCAGTAAGATCAAAGGGCATGGGCCGATAGCTGCAATTATAGCGAAGCGCGAGCGCATGGGAGAGTCATTAGGGACGCCTACGCGAAGCAGGCGCCATCTAACTGATAGCAATCACCACCTCTGACTTGCACGTCCGAAATTCAGTTTCGCGTTCATGATTCATATTTAATTTTAGTAACGTGACTGCTGTATCTGGTATCAGCTAACAAGCTGATGCTGAAATGTGGTTCATGTTTTGTACATGTGAAAGTAATTGGTGACAAATATGTTTCCAATGTTAGACTCCTCTTGGTACTCAGCGCTCATGGGAATGAAGCCAGGACGTAGTTTTGAGAATTAGTTAAACAGTTTCGCTTGAAGTAAAATTACCTGTTATTATTCAATTCATTGTTTAAGCAATAGCAGGATGCTTGTTGTTTCTTTAAATCATTTCTCACGAGTCTTATTCAGCATCATCAGAATCTATATTAATGCGCTGACAAGACCCAATTGACCAAAATAGGTTTCGCTTAAGAAAAAAAATGCCAAATCTGTATAGTTTGTGGTAACGGAAAAAATATATATTAATTTTGAACATATTTCCCAGAACTTGGTTGTTACCAAAACACGTTTTGAAAACAAAACCTTGATACAAACTAACTTTAAACTAACCTCTTACTTTGAGTTCTAATCCAAAATATCTGTATCAAATATCAATCTACGTTACGTATTCAATTAATAACAAGAACGTCTTATTTGAATGCAGAACTCGGTTGTTTTTTATTTTCGATTACTCAACTCAGTTTTGAGTAAATAGATAATTACTTCATATTTTGCAATAAATTACAAGCGTTGTGTCATCGCGCTTCTCTTTCTTTTCTGTGGAATTCGACAGTGACGCGGTTAAAGTGTTGTCAGCGTCTTAAGTTCAATAAGAATAAAACCTTCACAAAATTCTCTAAATGGAGATATAAGCATTGATCCTTGGACTTCTTAATGATTATCAAATCGCACAAATTTGAAGTTACAGACCCGTCTATGATCACAAATTTACCTATTAACCTAGCCTCACAAATTCCAAGTACTCTAATTGTTCTTGCATTGCACCAATTACCTCTATTAAAAGGGTTTACTCTTTGTTGTTGGAATGTATCGTTGAGTCGCAAATTGGGCTATATATCGTCATTATAGTGAGGCGTGGGCGAGTGTCATCGCTACAGCACTTTTTATGCTGCACGATTGTATAATGATGTTGCTTGATTGTGTTCTTTGTTGTTGTGTTGGACTCTTGTACTTTTGAAAGGACTGTTCTTATTTTATTTTTTTGGTTGTTGTTAAAAGCTTCTACTTTCGTTGCTTCTTTTTATGAGTTTGCGTATCTGTATTGCAAAATTCTTCACTGTTAAATCTGAAGTTATCATTTGCAGTATACCTGCTGGCTTATTAGTCATCTTCTTTCTCTTTGATTTGCATTTGTCTTTTACCTAAGGCTGATTTATCTATACAATATTTTATATCGACATGAAATTAATTCAACTGCTTTCAAAAACGATGCCTTTCCAACAAATCCAATAAAACCTGAGTTCTTGAAACCATAACCTATGGAGAATTTTTACTTCCACGGAAATAATTCGTTTGCAATACACGTCCATGTTTATAACGTATAAAAATGTTACGTTTGTGTCCTACAAATAAAAAAAACGGTTGTTTCAATTAACAAACAATGTGGTGACCTGATGTTAAAAGTTTACTAAAAAAGGGTGACGATTGACGAGTCGTTGGTTTATTAATTAGATGAATATATTATTGAGTTTCGTATTTCGATGGAAAAAGTAATAAAACTTTCCTATTTGAATTTAGTACTTTTATTTGATGGGTGGCGTTACCTGGTGATCGTTTTTGGGGTTCCGTAGTAAACAAGGAACTCTTATAGTTTCGCCATGTCCGTATCTGTCTGTCTGTTTGTCCCCGCTGTAGCTCAGAGACGCTTAGTACTAGAAAGCTGTAATTTGGAATAGGTATACATATCGATCACGCCAACAAAGTGCTAAAACAAAATCTTGAAAAAAAAAAACATTTTTTAGCGTACCTCCCTTGCACGTAATGTGGGAATGGTATTTATTTTTTCTCGTCTTCCCCATGGTGTGGAGTATCGTTAGATAGGCCGTTCAAAAATAATGTGGGTCTGTGAACATAATTTTTAAATTCAAGGGTGACCTTGTGTAATATTAAGCATTAAAGTGCAAATTTTTGTTAGAGTCAAGTGTCCCCTGCCAGCTAAATGGTTGTTTATGGAGATGTGAAAAATTCATTGTACACATAATGAAATTGAAAGGAAAACTATCACGGTTAAGTAGGCTTAACAAGTTAACGAGTTATAGTCGACCAACTTAAATTAGCAGTTGGAGAATTGACCGTGGCATATATCAATGTATGAGAGAATAGGTTTTTCAACTAGAATGTTAAGTTTGTTTTTGGAATAAATTCGTCCCAAGTAATCCCAACTACGGAACCCTTCATTGTGCGTGGTCCGACACGTACTTGGGCGGTTTTTATTGGTTGGCTGTGTCAATGATGTACCTAACTGTACTTTGTCCACCGTCATAATATAGGTAACCACTACACCATTCAATTATTTGTTTCAAACTTCCAGCATATTTTTGTTTTATTATACCGCATTTCAACTGCGTATGAGCGAAATTATCATACAGTAGCAGCAGGCACGAACTGCCAACCCATTAAGATTTGATACCCAATATCTACTTTACCCACTTTCTCGAAGTTCAAACTTTACCTTTGTTCATAAATCGGTGACCTGCCTAAAGAAACAACAAAGAAGCAATAAAAGATATAGAAACATAACTGCCACAAAGTTCAGAACTAAAGCCCATGTTCCCAACATTAAAAGAAATGTTTACAATAGTATTACAACTGTTGGACATGAAACTCGAATAGTTTCCGACGAAGCTCATAATCTAACCAAAGTCAAGTTCTTCGGAACGTAAATAATCTTATACGGCGTTTAAAATTCCAAATTTTATAGATACCTCGACCGCCATTAGAACGTGAGGCACTTTATTAATATTAACAGTGTTTTAATAGTTTAATAACAAACTAGAGATGCGACCACGCAATCAATTTTTATTTAGAGGAAGACACTAAAATTATACACCACGGGTGGCCAAAGAGCGTTCTCATTATTACGGAAAAGTTAATTATTTAGTTTCCCAACTAATGATTATTGAAAATGTATTATAATTCATTCAGTATAGATTATAATAATTCACTTGTTTTATGTTTTAATTTAGAAACTATGTCGGCGACGATAAATGATCGTCATTTATTTTAATTTTCATTAAGAAACTTTTAATATTAAATGTGGGATTTAAAAGATTTATTTCGACGAAAGATGAAGTTATGATAATAAATTTGAATATTTTAAAAAATTTCATAATAAAACCACAATGGGACAGGAAATTGCCTACTTATTAACATAGGAAGAAATTGATTCATTAATATAATCTTTATAATAAGATTTGCATAAATTAGATTTGTATCATATTTATCACTCAATTCTGTACAGATGAAAGTTTTTCTCATCATAAACTTGAAGTAACTTAAGTTAAACATTGTTAATCCCACCTTGTGATACCTACACTGGAGATCATATCGGATTCAAATATGAATCTCATTAGTGTAACCCAATGATACGAGTATATAACTGAGCCGCTGGTATTATTATCCTTGTTCCTTGTACACCACAATTAATGTGGTATTTTGATCCAAACATTAATTAAAGATGAACAACATCCAAAGACATCAATGAACCATAAACTTGAACAACTTAGGAACCGAAGACAAACATGTATGAAGAAAGCAAAATGTCAGATTCAAAGACAATACACTAAGGATGATAAACGCTGGATTATTATGGATAAAATGAAGGATGAACAAAATTGGATCCCGAGATAAAAATGAAGGATGAAACATAATTGGATCCAAAGATGAGAGTTATTTCTGTAATAAAATCCATAAACATACCTTTATTTTAATATTCTTCGCTCGTTTATTATGCCAGTATTTAACATAATATGGTTGTACAGCGCTGAGCCGTGTTTGACTCGATTTACGTGCAACCTAACTTACAGTTATGGTCTCTATTAGCCATAATTTACGAAAACGCCCGACTTCGCCCGACAACGCCTGACATCGCTTGAATTGCTTGTAATACGCGTATATGAAGACGATTTACATTTTTTGTCTTTTTCTTCGATAGCCGTGGAAATAAGGCGGGGGTTACCTACCACAGTGCTGACAAGATTGAGGTTGAAACTTAAGTCTTATTTATGGCTAAGCTAGTCTTTGGTTAGGACAAGATAATTTACATTTTGTGTGGGTTTATAATACACAATATTATGGTGTATATTAATTTATATTATAATAATATATTTTATTACATTATAATAATCTTTCCAGAATAGATTTTCATAATAATGTATAGATATTTTCTATTATTTCTGATATCTGGCTATCTTGGGTGAACTTATACATTTATTATATTCTTAGAGTTAAGACTGGTTTGCCAAAACCTCTTTTTCACAGGCGAACCTCTGTTAAGTCCCATTTACACGTTGCAAGTCTCTGGAACGTTCAAGAGCAATAATCGTTTGCCATAAAGCATATTCAATGATTGTCATTCAAGAATTGCATGCAAGTGTCTACGAGCGTGCGATTTCCATAAAATGGCATACAATAATTGAATGCGTTTTGCCATTCAATAATTGCATGCGACTTATTTTTACACCAAGGCAATTATTGCAAGGAAATTAAATTGTATGGTATTGCATGCAAGTTTTGCCTCGTCTAAACACAGAATTTCACGTACCTACTTGTATAATTCATTCAAGTGCGAACGCGATTTTATTGGACGTGCTTTCTACACCTATACCATTTTTGAACGGCAACTAACTTGCCCAAATTTTGCATCATTTTTACGTGTTATTTAGACGGTGCCAGTCAATAGATGCTTCAATTGAATGAACTTGCACCGTGTAAATGAGGCTTTACAGATAAATGAAGTCGGGCGTTATAATAAGAACATCTACAAAATTTGAAAAAAACGAATTAGCGTGCATACATTTTAAATATTGCACCAAACTGAAAATAACCAAGTTCTAAACAAAAACTTTAACGCAAATAGCACTAAAACCTTTTTCCACGGACCTAACAATTGCAGAAAAAAATTAACACCACCATATCGTCCACAATCTTTATACACGTATGTAGTACACAAATAGATGGTATCATAAACCAATGTATTATTAGGCTAAAGTAAATTCTAGCTAGGTTGTTAGGTTACAGGAGCCACACGCCAACTTGCGTGCCTGATCTTCAAAGCAGATATAACACAGAACGCCCTCTGGTTCTGCCTAGGCTAGAATCTAGATTGGTTTCAGTGTGAAGATTTTGTGTGTATTTTATTTTTATAGCGTGATTTGAGGTGTCTTTGGTCGTGTCGTGTTTGTTGAAACTTGTTGGAAGATTAGACATAGGAGGATCGAAACAATATCTTTCTTGATTTGTTGTTACAATTGGAAACTTATTTACCATCGGATGAGAAGGTGGTGAAACAAGAGCCTATCAATAATTCAAATGAAAAAATCATTTTGATGACTATCCAGCTATTAGATTTCGCAGTAGCTCTGATTATCATCATAGAGTACGCTAAAGGTAATTAGTATCAACACTCGTTAAGTTTTTTGATCCACTCAAAAAATCATCATCATCATCATTCTCCTGCCATTATATCAAATTTATTTGTGGTCGGCGCAACATACCCCTTTCTTCCATACTTCTCTATTAGTTGTCATCTCGGTAGTCATCCCCTTTCTAGCCATATCATCTTTCACACAGTTCATCCATCGTTTCTTTGCTTTTCCCCTACTCTTATTGCCATCGACATTCATACTCGAAACCTTCCTCACGACATTTTCCTCCACATCACATGTGTTTCAGTCACCGGTGCCACTTTCATACTTCCTCTTATGTACTCATTTCTTATTCTATCCATTCGTGTCACACCACACATCCTTCTTAGCATTCTCATCTCAGCTGCATGCAATTGCCTTTCATTCATTCCTTTTGTGGCCCAACATTCTGATCCAGTGATTCACTCCAAAAATACCTAAGTATTAATAATTTATAGTAATTACCTATTCGACCCAAGATTTCAATTTGGTTTTTGGATCAACATAGAAATATTCTCAACATTATGCTTCTGATATTGGCTTAGTTTTTACTGATGATAAATCCATATTTTGCAGGAAAAATATTTTAACAAATACATAAATATATTCATGCTATATTTATGACCAATGCTACTGCACCGTAACTGATGTTGAAGTTGAAACTTTACACAGCGAAAGCTTATGTATGAGACAAGAGAGCCATAAGATATTTTCCACTACCATAAATACTGCAGCCCTAGATATAAAATATCATGACTTTTCTCTTATTAGATTTTGCAATGGCGCTGCGACACTTAATTTTATTATAGGTAGCTGTAGAGAAGGCCTGACAATTTTACGGTCACCAATGATTCAAAATCAGTGGTTGAATTTGTAAATTAGTATTAAATTATTGATAGACAGGCTCGATTTCATCAGATATTATGATAGCTAAAATGTTTGTTATTGCTTTTTAATTATATAGATGAAGTCAAACAACTAATAAATTAAATGAAATGATATTATTTTTCTGTAAATAGGTTTGTACAAATACTTTAAAGGCTCGTGCAGCATAGCGCGATGTCGCGATATCACCCCAGTCTGCGCGAGCCTTTCCACGTCAATCATATTTAAAAAAAAAAACTAGATGAGGTCGAAATCAGGAATCGAATAAAATAGGGAATAATTAATGAAGATACAATTCTACAGTATGTAAACGATATTTAAACATTATCAACGAGTTAAACAAAGTTATTTATCAAATTGTAGGTGCCACTTACCTATTTTTTTTTTTGTGGCTGGGAAATTATCAAATAACTTCTCCTGCTCTGGGCGGACCGGGAGGGCGTGTCAAACTCTTACTAACTAAAACCCACACGTGTTCCTTCCGTTGCCTGTGCATTGCCAGAGGCCACGGTATCCCTTGCGGACTTTCCTGCGTCCCCAGCAGAGGTACCTACCTACGTACCTAAAATCTAATTTTAAGGCAGTAATCACAAGAAATATACACCAAAGTTAGTCACGAAAAGACCTAATTACATAAATATTTACATTATTCCTATAATTAGGAAATGAATTAAAATTCCTGGTACAAATACAGTTCGCGTGTTTGTGGTTTTTTAGTTGAAAATACTAAAATTCAGTTAAAATTGATATTTGTTTAGGCGGTCACGCTTATTCCACGTACTTTATGCAACTTTAAAAAGGTAACACGAATGATTAGTATCGCTAAAGATAGTTATATTATAACCTATAAAAAGAAAAAAAAAATAACTGAAAAAATTGCATCAGACACAAAAATCTCAAAGTGTACCGATAGGGTAAAGATGTAGAACAGCTGCGTCATCGTAGTTGGTTAATTGAAATTAAATTAAAACACTGAAAATGTTATTATTTACAGTTTTAGACACCTGCTTAAAAAAGGAATCTAAATGAATTTTATGAGTCTCAATGAAACCAGTCAACAAGGACTGGATAGCATTTTTAAAAAGTCACATAACTAATACTGATCACGATGTGAATTTATTACACAAGTCAATTAAACGCGGCGCTTTAAAGCAATGCAAATGAACACTCGTAAATGTTTCATTTTTATTTATTTAAATGTAATAATAAACTTGAAGGCATTCATTTAATGCATTTTCCCACTATACTATAAATAAATGCAAGTCCGTTAACTCTTTCATTGGAATACTTAATTTCGCAGCGACTATATACGCAATTCTTATAACTTATCAAATAATAATGTTAATCTCATTTTCCTAGTTTATAATTATTTATTAGTATTTCATATTCTAAAGCTAGAACGTTCCTATTTTGGCCTTAATTTATTGCATCGATCGATAGGATAAACATAACTCTTTAGAAACTTTGAATTAAGACGCTGACAACAGCTAAAGCGTCACTGTTCGACTGCTTAGAAAAGAAAGAGATGCACGATGACACAACGCTTCTAATTTATTGCAAAATAGGAAGCAATTATCTATTTACTCAAAAATGAATTGGGGAATAGAAAATAAAAAAAAAAAACAACCAAGTTCTGCATTCAAATAAGACGTTCTTGTTACTAATTAAATACCAACGTTCGTTGATATTAAATACAGATATTTTAGATTGGAACTCAAGGTAAAAGTTAGTTTACCGTTTGTTTGTATCGAGTTTTTTTTTTCAAAACGTATTTTGGTAACAACCAAGTTCTGAGAAATATGTTCAAGATTAACATATATTTTTTCCGCTACCACCTGCTACCACAAACTATATAGATTAGGCATTTTTTTTAAGACCAGTTTACTTAGATCATTTGCCTCTCGTCAGCGTCTAAACCTATGTACCTATGAGTGGGTATGGCCTACCTACAAGATAACTTCATGAAATGCTGAAATGCAGTAATCCAATGTTAGTACTGTCTAGATGATGATAATGATGATGATGATGAGCATATGATGATATGCACATGATACCTACATATGCAGCATGAGTCATTGACCTTTTCTAATACTTCTCATGATCTGCCTAACCTTTTCCCAGTCGGCACGGTCCAGGTCGGCTTTTAGTCTAACTAAATGCAGCTAAATATCAGTATTTTATATGGAGCTACTGCCTAACTGAGCTCCACAACCTAGTTACTGGGTAATACAATACGTAAGTCTGGTTGTCAGAGTAGGTTAGACTGGTTGTCAGACTTTCGAGCTTCTGACGACCTGTCAAAGATCCACGAATGACAGACGGGACCAACGTGTTTTCCGAGGCACAAAGGGGTTTTGGTCACCCATCCACGGACCAATCGCGGCAAGCGTAGCTTAACCTGATCGATCGACGACCGGTGCGGCTGTTATTACTTAGCTACAAGCCCCTAAAATTCCTCTTACGTTCCCAAACATGACGTGATCTTTATTAGCATCTTAAAGATCTTTTGCCCATACAGTTCCAGGTCAGAACCTGTCGTGCTATGGGCATAGCAAGACAGGTTCTGACCTGGAACTGTATGGGCAAAACTTAATCCATCAGCACTTCTGTTACACACTAAGGTCCGCAACCACGACCAATCACTATATACGATAAACGTTTTTAAATCACCGTTCTGTCTGTTATCTTCAAACGATTGTCAGCAACACAACGATGTTTTACATTCATACGTCATAACTTGTACCTTTTTCCCTTGGGAGTAAACAGAAAATACAGAATGCCATCTGCTACGATCCTATCATACACCTTTTGCTTCGTTGACTTTCATACATCTGTATTGGGGATGATTTAAATAGGTATAGGTCTAAACGCATTTAGTGACAAGTTGTGTAACTGGGCTTAAGAGCATATCTAACTGACAACCATGTTCTTTTCTTTTGTCATCAGTAAGCGGCGGCTGGAGTTCCTGGGGTCCGTGGACGCAGTGCCGCTGCAATGGCCGCGTGACGGGCGGTCAGCGCCGCACGCGCACCTGTACGGAACCACACCCTTTGAACGGAGGCGCGCCCTGCCAGGGGCAGGCTGTGCAAAGGACCTCGGACTGCGTGCCTTGTCAGAGTGGTAAGAGAAATTTTTTGTTACCTCAATTCACTTTTTTCACCTTTTTCGATAAAGTATTAACTACTAGAAGATGCTCTTTTGTTATAAGGTTTGACTAGGTATGAAAGTAGATTGAGAACAGATACATCATTATATTTTTCTCTTGATTCGCTCTTAAAGACGTAACCTCGTGAATAGTAATATCCGAAGAAGTAGCTATCTAGATACCTACCTACGCTCAATAATTATGATACTAGTAATTACTTTGCTCATAGTGCTTTTGTCTCTAAGCTAGTTAGTGTCGCTTGATGTAAAAAAAAAATCATCAAAAGCCAATTCTGCAGGCTTAGCATGACGCTTTCTATTTCTACGAAGAAAAGACAAAGCTCTTTCTATACAAAGTGACATTTCGTTTCTCCATTTTGACATCGCGCCGTAAAAATCCTTCTACATAAAAAAGGACCTAGACAAAGATTGTTAGAAACGAAAGAAAATATGACAGATTGTAGAAAGATTTATACGGTGCGATGTCAAAAATGGAGAAACGAAATGTCACTTTGTATATAGAAAGAGCTTTGTCTTTTCTTCGTAGACATAGAAAACGTAATTTAAATTCAAGTCGCAAACTCAGCGACAATCAATGTCAAAACTTGAAGTTTTTTGACAGATTGAGACAGATCTTCTTCTTCCATGGTATCGCCTGGCATCTACGATCCAGTATTAAAGTAGCCTATGTATTTCTCCAAATCATGGTCTACCCATGTGCTAAATTTAATCCAAATCCGTTCAGCCGTTTTAGCGTGAAAGCGTAACAAACAAACAAACTCACTTTCGCATTTATAATATTAGAATGTAACGTGAATTCGGCCCAATTGGTGACCACGCCAATCGCGGCATCAGTGGCTTTTTTAGGTCCTCAGAAGTGCAGGTGACCAAAATGTCCATATTTGGTCAGGACCACCGCATTCGCACTAGGTATTGGTTGGCTCAATAAGCTCCATTCTCAAGCTCCATTTCGCTAGGTTGTGCTTAGATTAGAATGCGACCTTTCTTAGTTAACAGTCGTTTGTTTTTAGGGTTCCGTACCTCAAATGGAAAAATAACGGAATCCTTATAGGATCACTCGTGTGTGTCTGTCTGTCTGACTGTCCGCCTGTCACAGCCGATTTCTCCGAATATACTCGACAGATTAAGTCGAAATTTGGTACACATATGAATTTCTGTGACCCAAACACGTGTAAATAAATTAATTTTGAATATGAGGGTCATTTTGAACATGAGGGCAAATTTGAAAAAAGTTTGTGATATATTAAATGAAAGGGCCTGTTGTGCCCAAATATATTGTTTTTATAATATTAAATCAAATAGTTTTAAAGTTATTTAAGAATATAGATGAAAACTGATCATCCCCCTTATCTCCGAAATGGCTGTCACTAAAAGTTTGAAAAAATATAGAAAATAGACATATTACAGGAAAACCTATAAGAAGTCTATGGTCGTAAAATAACATGCTACAACATTTTTTCAATTACAAAGTTTGTTCTTGGCATAATTTCATCCCATCTACGGAACGCTCATTGTGCGTAGTCCGACACGCACTGGGCCGGTTTTTGACAACCTATCACTCATTTAGAACTATGAGTTTATCCGGACTATCCTCATCTTAAGTGTCTTTGACCCGCAAGTATCGGTCTCATCAGTTACAAGTTATAATTGAAACAACTTCAACTCTTGAGTTAATCAATCATAATTATAATCCTCTAAACTACCGTTTAGGACCACCCCTTACTATATTAAGCTTAATTAGAGCTTAATGGGTATATCCGTTACGCCTACTACTCGTGTCGTGGTATCGTGTACCTAATCATCAATACGTTACAGTTTTAAGAGCGATTACGCCGTACGGCATTTCATACAAAACTTCAAGACCTTATTTTTCGAAATGACTGAACCGATTTTAATGAAACTTCACACACATAAGCAGGATAAATAGATCTAAAATGTTAGTAGAACACATTCGAAATGTCCTATTTAAAAACAGAGAGTTGGAAATTTCTGTTTGTATGGAAAATTTAAAATCGCTCCAATTTAACTGTAACACAAATTTTCGAAAATGTTTTCTACTAACTTTTTAGATCTTTGAAAAATAAGGACTTGAAAATTTTTATGAAATGCCGTACGGCGTAAACGCTCTTAATGATATCAATAGCTTTTAAATAGTTAATTTACATTATAAAATGGTACATTATAAACTTGGTACATGATTGTAAACTTGATTGACCTATGAATTTGTACACTTAGTACAGACACAGCAAAACGAAAGAAAAATATGCCATGGAGATTAATTATAGTATAGAACAGCTTTTATGTAGCTTCAACATTATCAGCCCAAAATGTTCCCACTGCTGGGACACGGGCCTCCTCTCTGTGAGAGGGAGTGGGCCGTAATCCACCACGCGGGCCCAGTGCGGGTTGGTAGATGTCACATGTCTTCGAAATTTTGGTTCTAGGACATGCCGGTTTCCTCACGTTGTTTTCTTTCACCGCTTTGAGAGTAGTGGTGATGAAATAATTTACACAAAGTAAAGCGCCTGCTTGGGTTCGAACCTACGACCTACAACTCGTAAGTCGCGGCTATTACTACTGGGCCACCACTGCTTGCTGGGTCACCACTGCTCTGCCCTGCTAGCTCCAATAAAAAGTGAAAAATCAACGTGTTTCACTGAATTTCAGAAAAACAAAAAAATATCTCGATGCACAGTTGCATGTCAATAAAAATGAAGGTGCAGGAAATAAGCGAAAACACATTTCCACGAAAATTATTGTGTTATTATATTGGCGTTCCGTAATCCCAAATGATTCAGGTGTTTAAATGTATTATTTTATAATGAATCACAAAACAGACGCCCAAACATTTAATTGTGCTTTCAACATATTTTTAGAAAGCAACACAGCGGTTAATATCACGTGTTTGAATCGGAAACACTTGAGCTTCCAATATGCCTTTAACAAAGGTTTTTTTGGAACACTGCCGACAAAACTGTACAAAGAAAATTCTACTTTAACTTTTCGCGGTAGAGTTCAAAATGTTTCACACATTACTGTGTCCACTTTAAATAAAAATCTGCGAAGTGATTTAGACTTTCATCCTGCTGGCTAGGGTTGTAAATCCATTGATGATTGCTTGTGGTTATGATGAAATTGAAATGAAATTTTGTTTGTTACTGCTTACAATGAAGAGGGATACATGGATCTGCAAGGATACGATAACACTCAACAGTTGTTGATTGGTAAGTGAAGTTGTGTCAATGTTTTTTTTTTCGAATACTATTTTATACAGGGCAACATCGTCGGATTCGTGTGATTCGTGGGACTGAAAGGTGTAAACAAAAAACTATCACTGGATAATTTTAAGAAAAAAAAACTATTAATCAAATTACACATAACATAATATCACGCCTTGTTTCCCCGAAGGGTTGGGCAGATATGTACCTGTAGTACACCCACATTTCGCCAGTTATGTTTATAAGTCTCATGTAATAGGGGGCGAGCCTATTGCTACCAACCGGGCACAAATCCAGACTCTGGGCTGTTGCTGAGAAATTCCAGATAGAAAAACCCAATAACACTTTGCCCGACCTGGGAATCGAATCCAGGACCTCATGCTCAGTAGTAACGCTTGCGAACAATAGACCAAACGAGGCAGTAAATATCAAAGTAATATAGTATAGTTTAATCAAATTAATTATAGCTTTTCACATTAACATACATAAAAGCTGTTTTTTTTTATATCCCATAACTCTAAGGTGAATGAGACCATATCAAAGCATCAACTGGCATATGAATTATTTTTCATGTATCTTTTTTTTTTGTTTTCATTTTTCATACAAAATAATACGGCAAAGTCACGATTATTAATAATAATATATAAATAATAATAAATAATATTAATAAATAAATGAATTCAATTTAATTTATTTACGTAAGAGTGTTTTACATTATTATAATATTAATGTAAAACACTCTTACGTGAAATATGACAACGTCGCATTTTCTTAGTTTTAAATATAAATTGAAATGCTTTGAATGAAAATTAATTGCTCGTATAAATCAATGAAACTTAGATACCGACACTCATCGAGAGTCTAGTCTTAGTATTATGATATCTTCGAAACTATGCATTTTTGGGCCACATATTCTCTCATTGGTCTTTTTGTATTATTTTTACTTAAAGAACATAACCCCAGAGTTATGAAATATATAAAAAAAACAATTTGAATATGTAATAGAGCTTACTGTCAGAGTTCTACACTTTATGACTTTTTTACGTGATTAGAAAGATCTGTCAAAGATATACCTATCGATTGTCATCAAATGCTTTCAAAGATGTTCAAGAAACTTTAGGCACTAATTTGAGAAGTTGATTGCTCCCAGTGAAACGTCTCAATGTGGAGATTGAACCCAAGAGATTAAAAAATACAGACTTAAACATACATATTCCGACCACAACAACTCCTTTATTAAGGCTCGTGCAGACAGGCGTGACGCGACACCGGTAGAACAATTTACGTGAAGCTTTCATAAAAGTTGTCCCACCAGAGTCGCGTCGCTCCTGCCTGCGGGAGCCACAAACCTCTCGACCTCCTAACAAGTACTTGAAAAACAAAAAACTACCGCTCAGCACTTAAGAACAAAGAACTCGGAACATTGGCACGAGCTACCATTCAATTGTCTATAGCCCAAATGGCTTTAAAAAACTTAATACATTAAACGCACGTGTTAATCACAATAAGAACTTAAGTTTTAAAGCATCATATCTGTACATCTCAGTCGTAAAAACGCCGCCATTTAATTCTTTATGGTCATAACCCGAGTACTGAAATCACTTCAAAGACAGTTCGCATACGGACGTGTAGAACGGCCAGCTTGTTAGATTCTCGCGAAATCGCTCGCTTGAGAGATCAAAGAGATTGCAAATAAATATTTTATTGGTTGCATCCGCATTCGGAGTGTGCTACTGTGTGTTGTTAAATGCTATTGTTTATTTGATATAATAAAAGATATTTGCTGATGGTTTGCATGTGTATTTGCAAATTATTGAGTCAATAAATGTAAGATATGAGTCTGTGGAATCTGTAGGTAATTGTTTTTCAACTGTGTAAAATACTTTGAATAAAATTTAGAATTTTGCCTTAAGCTAAACCTTCGTGAGAGCTGGAGTCTGAACTAGGTTCGGGACCTGTATGACAGATCTCCAGGCTCTCATCCCTTTGAACATTTATCACATTTAGCGGCGACTTGATACAGTTTATTCATTATAATCAATATAAATAACTATTCATTATTTGATCAGAAACAACATCTTCTTTTCTTTGAAATCATTGAACTATCCACCTACTTCAAAAGTTTTCTTCAATAGAATCTTAAATTTTTGGTAAAGTTACTATGTAATTTTATTATTTTCACAAGCTTCTGCGCGCAATTTCGATCGCGTGAAATTTTGCCCACCGACCCGCCGCGTCGCATCACGTCGCCATGCGTTTTTACTTAATTTTCGCTTAGCGTTCTTTCTGACTTTTTTCTTTATGCTCGGCTCCTAAGAATCGAAGCGTCATCTTAGATAGCCCATAGACTTCCTCAAAAATTGGGCTTTACAACGCAAAAAGATTTTTTCAAATCTGACGGTAGTTCTAGAAATTAACGCGTTCAAAGAAACAGACTCTTTTGCTTTACTTTATTAGTATATACATTGTGAATAAAACAAAATACTTAATGCAGCATATAATAAGCAATGATATATTGTAAAAACACCAATCAAATAACTATTTCCAACTACATAGTTAATTTACCAATTCCTAACCAAACATTTAAATTATTGCCACACTAAAGCAAGTGCGTCCACTATTAGCCGCGTATGTATCAAAGGAAATAGACCAACCGGGTAGACAATAAAACGCAATCAAGAGGCGTTTGTCTCAGAGCATGAAACGTAGAACATTATGAGTTAATTGGAAGCATATGTTTCAGCTCGCGGCGGCGGGCGAAGCTTGATGAACTTAGTAGCTGTGTGTATGGTCGGCTGATATTTTGGGAGAGCGGAATTTTAGTGGTTTTGCTTTTTGAGCATATTTTTAGTTTAATAAATTTTTATGAATACTGTTGAATAAGAGTAAACATTAGAGCAGAATTACACTAAAACTATAATTTTCACTAATTAAAACTTAATTAAGTCCTCATTTAAAGTAAGTATTTATTTTAAAAAGCTCTAAGAAAAGTTGTGGTATAATAATTTATGCCACTTATATTTAATGGCCCATTCCACTCCAATATTAAAATGCATTCACACTCTTGAAACGTAACGTTATCTGACCAAATGAAATGCATCCGGAATAAAATAAACCACAGCTCAAAAAATATCGACAAGATTATTCAATTCGACACTAAACGGTTGGTACAAGTTTAAATATGAAACTTAAAATCTTTCAAACTCAAACTCAAACTCAATATATACATTTCAATTAAACCATTCACAGGCACTTTTGAATTGTCAAGGAGTCGGTCAGTCAGGAATATGAAGCTAGTTGCCCATTCCAAAGCGTAGTAGGTATCTATGGAGACGAACGGGAAAGAAACTCCATGGACACTCTTATAAATTATATTGTTACATAAAGATTAGTATAAATAATGTTGAATTTATAATTAAATGTGAGGACGATGTAAAAAACAAAACGCGTCCATAGACCATTCTTCTTTAATACCATTCAAATCAAATCAAATCAAATCAAAAGTCATTTATTCAAACTAGGCTGAAAATCAGCACTTTTCGAACGTCAAAGTTACATAAGACAGTCCCCCAAAAATGCCCGCCCGTCACCACTTCCTAGTGCTTTAGCTGGGAAGAAGAAGTGGTGGAACAAACTCCCCAGCAGCACGTCTGTCTGTTTAGTTATATAAACTTGATTTTATACAAATCGTATGCAAAGTAATTAACATTACGAAACACAAAACATTGGATTAAATTACACACTTGCCATACGTTAGCTAGCACGCGCCAGTATACCAACAAAACAATGAACAAACTGTACTCAAGCAGATAAAAATTTCAACATAAAAAAAAACGTAAATAGAACTTAATACCTAAATAAAAGCCTCCAGGCATAAAGGGCGTGCCCGCTTACATAAGGCAATTGCTGTAGCTCTAAGTGAGAAATGATAAACTAGCCCCATCGAAGTAAAATAAGTAAACAATTACTAATAACAATTAAAACCATGATCAGCAAGACGACCAGTCACCACAAGCAGCACCCGTTCACGAGCATAACGCAAAGATCAGCCATCACCCCCCTCGCCATATTGGAGGGAAGGAGGCAACCCGATCCCCGACGCTACCGCAGGCAGTGACATCTAAGGGAGCATGACGAGCTTGCTGCCGGTTGCTCAGGCAAGAATAGTATAATCAATAGTCGAGGACGCTAGCTAACCACTTATTGCAATACAACTCATAAAACACACATTGTAATGAGTAGATTATGTAACTAATAAATTAAAATTTAACTAATTAAATTACATTGACTTATACAGTCAAATAAAAAAATAATCAATTATATGAACTCATATAACCTGTCAGTAGGAAAGCTAATTCTGGAGAAAGAACAAAAACATTGTCTTGAGTTAATCACAGCGACCAACTATTCTTATCGTTTAAGTAGTCATTGATACAATAGTATGCCTTTGAACAAAGGGTGGATTTTACTTTAGTTTTAAACGCATTAAAAGGCAAATCTAGCAAAGAAGAGGGCAGCATGTTATAAAAAGTTATACCAAGCCCAACAAATGAGTTATGTACCTTATGAAGCCGGTGAAATGGAGCTCGTAATTTGTCCTTATTTCTGGTGTTAATATTGTGAATATCACTATTTTTAGTGTATAAGTGTATATTTTGCCTAATATATAAGATGTTGGCGAAGATGAATTGTGATGCCACCGTGAGAATACCAACAATCCAATTAGACTAGAAGCCGATCACAACATAGTTGGGATAAGGCCAGGCAGTTTATGTTATCGTAAAACAATTTAGTCAATGTATTACCATAAAGATAAGAAACTGTTTCCTGAATACGAAGAGTGTATCTTAAAAATTCAGTTTACGTTCTGAAGTGTCAGGAGAGGCAATTACTTACAATTTATTTACGTACGTTAAGGAGCGGTTTCACTGTCAGCGTAAATGGAATTTTGAAAAAAGAAGAAACTGTTTTATTTATTCTTTACTTTAAATATATGTTTGTGTATAACAGAACAAAGAGGTTAAAACAGTGAGGATTTTGTGGCAGCACTGAGACGTCAGGTCAGGAACTGTCAAAAGTGTCAAAGCGTCGTAACTGAATGTTGAACAAATGAATGTAACGAATGATGAACGTCATCATATGTTTTATATTCATTGTTGAAATGGAAGACCTCTTGTCAAAGTGGCGCCAACTGGTGGCGTAAATTTTTATTTAAAACCTCATTATCGAATACGATACAACCTGTCATATTTCGATAAGCTTTTTATAAGTTATCCTGATAGACACAATAAAGAGAAGAATTATGTTTTTTTTTTTTTGGATGGGAAATCATCAAGTAACTTCACCCGCTCTGGGCGAAGCAGGAGGGTGTGTCAGACTCTTACTGACTAAAACCCACCCGTATTCCTCCCTGTTGCCCGTGTTGCTAGGGGCCTCGGTGACCCTTTAGTACCTTCCCGCGACCCCGGCAGGCATCGATGTTTTATGTTAACACCGATATTTTTAGGGTTCCGTACCTCAGAAGAAAACAAAAGGAACCCTTATAGGATCACTCGTGTGTCTGTCTGTCTGTCTGTCACAGCCGGTTTGCTCCGAATCTACTGGACCGATTAAGTTTAAATTTGGTACACATATGAATTTCTGTGACCCAAACACGAAAATTTAACGTCAATAAACGAATTTGGAACATGAGGGTGACTTAAGTAGTCATTGATACAATAGTATGCCTTTGAACAAAGGGTGGATTTTACTTTAGTTTTAAACGCATTAAAAGGCAAATCTAGCAAAGAAGAGGGCAGCATGTTATAAAAAGTTATACCAAGCCCAACAAATGAGTTATGTACCTTATGAAGCCGGTGAAATGGAGCTCGTAATTTGTCCTTATTTCTGGTGTTAATATTGTGAATATCACTATTTTTAGTGTATAAGTGTATATTTTGCCTAATATATAAGATGTTGGCGAAGATGAATTGTGATGCCACCGTGAGAATACCAACATCTTTAAAAAAATCTCTCAGAGAAACTCTGGCACCAAGCTGGTAAATAGCTCGAACAGCTCGTTTTTGAAGAACGAATATATTTTGAATGTCAGCGGCTTTGCCCCACAGCAGAATACCGTAGGACATAACGCTATGAAAATAACTAAAATAAACTAATCGAGCTGTATCAACGTCAGTGTATTGTCTTACTTTTCTGACGGCGTAGGCGGCCGAACTGAGCCTGCCCGCTAGGCTTGATATATGAGGGCCCCACTGAAGTTTGGCATCTACTGTTATACCAAGAAAAACTGCCGAGTCTACAGTTTCAAGCACCCCATTATCTACGACGATGTTGGGACCTAGATTCCTAACATTTGGCAAGGCAAACTTTATACATTTCGTTTTCTTGGCATTGAGAACTAGGTTATTCGTCGTAAACCAATCCGTGACCATTGAGCGTGCACTGTTTACGTCATCAAAATCTTGTCTATTCCTGTTTACTTTAAAAAGAAGTGAGGTGTCATCTGCAAACAATACAACGTCACAGATACCCTTTAAATAAAATGGTAAGTCATTAATATACACTAAGAATAAGAATGGACCCAGTATTGAGCCTTGAGTTACACCTAACTGAACTGGTAACCCGGAAGATTTTACACCATTCACATCTACACATTGGAACCTATTATGTAAATAAGAATTTATTACTTTGAGAGCTTCATTTTGGACACCATAATGACACAGTTTACGCAAAAGCGTGTCATGGTCCACGCAATCAAAGGCTTTGGAGAGATCACAGAAAACTCCAATAGCATTTTGCGAGTTCTCCCATGCGTCAAATATGTGTTTCAGCAGTGCAACACCCGCATCTGTAGTCGAACGACCTTTTGTAAAGCCATATTGTTCATTATGAAGGAGGCTGTTTAAATTAAAATGTCTTAGCAATTGCTTGAGTATTAACTTTTCAAATATTTTGCTAAATGCAGGTAAGATAGAAATAGGTCTGAAATTGCCAACGTCATTTTTATTACCTGATTTAAATAAAGGTATGACTTTACTACTCTTCATGAGGTCAGGAAAAGAGCCCAAATCAACACATTTATTAAAAGTAACAGCTAGATAGGGGGCTACGATTTCTATTATATTGCTTAATAGTTTGATGGAGATACCCCAGATATCACCAGTGTTTTTAGACTTTTGTTAAGTGTGTTAAAAATATTAACTACATCACGAGGTGTTACATGTTCGAAGCTAAATAAGCGACTACATTTAGGCACACTACTATGCAAAAGGTTTTCAGCTTTAGACGGGGACGAATTCAAGGAGCGAGTCGTAGTTATAGGTATGTTGGCAAAAAACTCATTGAATGCTTCAGCTACGTCAGCTGCTTTATTAACTAATTTGTTGTCGACCATAATCTCAAGTTGTTTTTCTTGTTTAACCGACTTACCCGTTTCATTGTTAATAATTTTCCAAGTGGTTTTTACTTTATTATTGGAATTTTTAATTGTATCGCTTAAAAATTTAGATTTAGCAAAAACACAAATCTTTTTAAATAGTTTTGAATAATTTTTGACATACTCTAAGAAAGGAGTGTCAAACCTGAATTTTTTCAAACCGTATAACTCGTATAGTCGCGTTCTACTTTTATAAATACCTGGAGTAGCCCATTGGTTAAAGCCAGCGGAGGTGCCATTAATATTAATGGTTTTGGTCTTGAAATTAGATTGGTACTCTTTTTGCACAACATCAAAAAGAGCTCCATAGATATCATTAGGATTCACGTGTTCTACTATAGATGGTGTAATTCTATGAGCTATATTATTTTTAAACTTGTCGCACCGACTAGCTGTATAAGGCCTGCATTCTATTTTATGCGGCTTTTTATGTAATGGCATAGGGAAGCTAGCTAATAAACCACAGTGGTCAGACGTTAAGTTACTAATTTATTTTTGGCATCACAATCACTAAAAATATTATCAATACAAGTCGACGAGGACGCCGTGATCCTAGTAGGTTCAAAAAACAAGTTAATTAAATTATAAGACCTAAACAGATTGAGAAGCCTAATACTTAATGGAGTAACATCTAAAATATTAATATTAAAATTAAAATCTCCACATAAAATTATAGTTTTGTTACTACTTTTTAACCTATTGAGTGAATCCTCCATTACCGATTCGAAAAGAATAAAATCTCCAGAGGGGGGTCGATAAACACAAATTATAACGTATCGCTCGAGTTCAACACAAGACAACTCAATAGTGCGCTCGATAGAAAGATTAACTAAGTCTAAACGTTGTTTACACTTCAACTTGTTTGCAACAAGAACTAAAGATCCACCGCGAATAGCACTTTTTTTATATATAATAGCACATTCTTCTCTTGCCCCAAAAGTTTCCGAAGTAAAAAAACATGGCTAAGTAATAACAGTCGCGCGGGTCGATTGATCAGGTTACTACGCTACGCTTGCTGCGATCGGTCTGTAGATGGGTGACCATTTTTACATACCGATAGGCCCCTCCAGGCCTCGGAAAGTACATTAAGCCGTTGGTCTCGACAGTCATTCATAGATCTTTGACAGTCGTTACGGGTCGTCAGAAGCCCAAAAGTCTGCCAACCAGTCTTAACAAGGGGTATCGTGCTACCCAGTAACTGGGTTGTGGAGTTCAGAATACTGGTATCCAGTCTCATCCAATTAGACTAGAAGCCGATCACAACATAGTTGGGATAAGGCCAGGCAGTTTATGTTATCATAAAACAATTTAGTCAATGTATTACCATAAAGATAAGAAACTGTTTCCTGAATACGAAGAGTGTATCTTAAAAATTCAGTTTACGTTCTGAAGTGTCAGGAGAGGCAATGGCGCCGATTCCCTTGTTCACAAACTGAACTAAATTAAAGTTCAGTGCATCTTTTTCTTTCTATTTCAATAAGAAAAGGACAGAAGATACATTTTAGTTTAGTCCTGTCAGATTAATCAGCGCCTGTCACTACTCTATACAAGTTTAGACGCGATTAAAAACTTGCCTACCAAAATTACGTCAATTTACGTCAACCGCTGATTAATTTGACAGGACTAAACTAAAATGTATCTTCTGTCCTTTTCTTATTGAAATAGAAAGAAAAAGATGCACTGAACTTAAATTTAGTTTGGTTTGTGAACAAGGGAATCGGCACCAATTACTTACAATTTATTTACGTACGTTAAGGAGCGGTTTCACTGTCAGCGTAAATGGAATTTTGAAAAAAGAAGAAACTGTATTCTTTACTTTAAATATATGTTTGTGAATAACAGAACAAAGAGGTTAAAATAGTGAGGATTCTGTGGCAGCACTGAGACGTCAGGTCAGGACCTGTCAAAAGTGTCAAAGCGTCGTAACTGAATGTTGAACAAATGAATGTAACGAATGATGAACGTCATCATATGTTTTATATTCATTGTTGAAATGGAAGACCTCTTGTCAAAGTGGCGCCAACTGGTGGCGTAAATTTTCATTTAAAACCTCATTATCGAATACGATACAACCTTTCATATTTCGATAAGTTTTTTATAAGTTATCCTGATAGACACAATAAAGAGAAGAATTATGTTTTATGTTAACTCCGACATTTTTAGGGTTCCGTACCTCAAAATAAAAAAGGAACCCTTATAGGATCACTCGTGTGTCTCTATGTCCATCCGACACAGCCGGTTTGCTCCGAGTCTACTAGACTGATTAAGTTGAAATTTGGTACACAAATGAATTTCTGTGACCCAAACACGAAGATTTAACGTCAATAAACGAATTTGGAATATGAGGGTGACTTTTGGGGGCAAAATAGAAAATAAAAAAAATAGTTTTGCAGACTGTACCGTGTGACATGTGAAAGGGCTTGTTGTGAGAGTTTCAAACATTTTTTCTTTTTTATAATTTTAGAATAAATTGTTTTAAAGTTATTTAAGAAAATAGATACAAATTTACCCTTTATCTCCGAAACGACTGAGCTTAAAAACGGCTTAATTATAACAAAAATACAGATAATAGTTCTTAACTTATAGACTACAGGAAAAGCTATGAGTCTATGGTGTTGAAATAACATGGTAAATCTCTCAATATTGTGCGTACAAACTTACATTTGCAGTTGAAATTTATGGAAGAACATGTTTTTCAACTACAATGTTAAGTTTGATCTTGGTATCTTGGGATAAAAACATGGTAGAACATATTCATTGTACGGAACCCTCACCATGCGAGTTCAACTCGCACTTGTCCGGTTTTTATTAATTATCAAATCACTAACTATTATTGTAATTGACGTCTTTCATTTAGAATTGATTTATTTAGGATATCAATTAAAACCTCATAACGACGAAAAGTATGGAAAAAGAGGACTTGCTGGGTCGACCTCAAATGAATCGGGATGAAGGGAATGATAAAAATGAATTAAAAATCGAATCATACTAAAAAGAGACTCCCATAATTTCACTCTCTCAAAACAGACCTTTGCTTATAAAAAAAACCCACATATAATGTATGTAAACGTGAAAGTCCTTAATGTCGTTGTTACTCTAACGAACCGAGACTGATTTATGTGTGTGCGCATTAATTAATAAGAAATGTTACACACTGTTGTACTTAATATCCGTGTACACCCACACATGGTGGAGAGGCATGGCCCAAGTTGGACATATGTGGCGGGTTGAATGTCAAACAGGAGGAACTGTCGTTGTTGTTTTTTATGAAGATAAATATTTACATAAGAAAAAATGTGTTTGTAATGTGACCTTTACCTATTTTTTAAGTGTTTTATTCAAATAAGCTCTATTTGGGCGTCAATGAAATGATAATATTTTCCTTTACTAAGTTTTGGATCTTTAAACAGGCTCTTTCATATGTTTTATAGCAATGGAAAGTAACATCATGAATTTTTTCCTTGACTCATTTTGAGCCACATAAATTACGCAGTATTTATTACATTAATCTATGAGCTCGCTTAGTAATGTAAAAAATTTGCCCCTGGCTGGAGGCTTTGAGTTAGCTTAAGGCAGCCACAGGATAGTCAGGTTAAGTAGTCACGACCTCTTAAGGTCAACTACGAGATGCCATTACAAAAAAAAAAGTACAGTATTAACAGTGAATAATACAATAAAAAGTGCTCTGTGGTTAGCGACATTTGGAGAAATAAAGATGTTAAAAGTTAGAAGAATTTCAAATTTCCCTTTTGACAACAACATCGTGTGAACATAATTATGTATATACCTACGATGTTGTTGGGAACTTCCCAGGAGTTCTTTCTGTACCTGTTTTGATCTCAACATTTTACTCTAAAATATCGTACAGTACAGCGGCGTGTGAACTAAGCCTAAAACAAAAGTAAATAATTTGACAAGCGCTTGAAATTAAATATGGAATGGAACCCAGCCTTCCAAATTCAATTTGAAACTCGCTAAATCTTCTTCTTCGCGCCAATCACCATCGCAGTATGAAACGCTCTATTATTTCTTTTTTAAAAAACATTGTGATTTATGTCCAGCTTGCATGTAAGGACGCTACGGCCATCCACCAATGTATTTTAATTTCAATTTATAGGGCGATAGTTCTATCTGTCTCTCGTGTTATTGGGTACTCGATTAATAATCGTAAACGACGCGTTAATTGGTTGGAGCTAGTCTTAGTTTAGTTCTAGGCTGGATAATTGTATGGTGAGGACTGTAACTTGTTGGACCCGATAGAATTACAATTCAGTGCTAATCGATTTGTTGCTTGTGTTTATCGATTTATCGAATAGAAATCGTCGTTCGTAAATAAGAACGGTTCATTTAAATGCAGAAATTAATCGATTGTAATCTTTAATCATTCTTATAAATATTATTCTTGAGTCTTCACCATAAACAGTGTCGCTTTAATAAATTTTGCCTTAAAAAATAAAGGATTCAACAAAAATTAAATGACATCTTAAGTGAACGGTACCCAAAAATAAATATTTATGTTAATAACAAGATACAAAACAAATAAACAGGATCCGTGAAAAGGATCGTTATTTACCTCCCAGACGCGTTCAATTTCCTGTACGTCTCCTAACACCATATTAACAAAATAATTTCGAAGAAAATGTCAGAATATATTACAAAGAACCGTCACAGCAGGTACAAATATTATTTTTATAAAATTCTAATTTAAAATTTCCAATAACAACAGGTTATTTCTTGTAATAAACGTTTCCGTAATGACAGCGTGAAATGGACTCGGAATAAGTAAGCAGAGCTTTTTAAAAAGCTGTTACTTTTATGTAAAAGTAATTTTTGTTTACCTTGTTTTTCGCTATAGTTGAAAGGAGAATAAAAGAACAGTAGTAATTTTATAGCAAGCTTAATTAAAAAAATATATTTTGCTTAAACGAAAATATTATGTAAGTAATATTTCCGGAGATTTTTTTTTAAGAAAAGAATATTGTATGTTCTTATAGACCTAAAATATTCAACCAATAGATTAGGTAAACGAACCCGATAAATCAAAGACAGACGATTTCAGTAGAAACTCGATCAAAACTAGTCCATTTACCAAAAATCAAATCAAATCTTTTTTATTGTGGACATACGATAAACATACAGATATTAGGTAAATTACAGATCCATTATGTCCTGCCTAGTAGGCACACAATAATACATTATGTCAACATGCAGTAGGTATTAAAAGTATAAATTAGTTATCACATACATATAAAGCAAATCTTACAAAATAAGAATAAAACAACTAACTAAACTAAAAAAAACACCAAATCTAAAAATAGACCTGCCAAATCATCAAATTCTGAAAAATTCAAACCCAAAATAATTTTCATGCATACCCATATGTTTGACATAGGAAAAGACATGTCAAGTCAGCATTATGATTAATGATGATGCCATATGTCTGCAAAAAGTGATCCGTAATCTTTGACATTGCGTTTAGTTTTTGCTTAGTTGACCGCTTCGACACACGTTTGAAGATTCCTTGAATTTTATTTCAATATTTGTTTTGAATTTTGCAACTTTTATCATCTTGTTAACAGTCGTTCAAGCATTAATAGATACGGCTGTGCCGATAGCGCGTTTGTTAACAGTATTAATCAATTCGGGATAAACGTCAACATATCTATTAAGCTTAATGGCTAATCTAAACTTAATTAATTTTCCGTTGAGATTATCATTACCTATCTAGTGTAAGCAACCAATATTTGTTGTATCAATAAGTAAGAAAAAGGAAGACATAACAATAAATAGACATAAATACACACATACAAAGTAGTTAAAAGCCCGTAACCAACAAATAAAAGACCACCACACCATTACCAACGCACGTAAAATTCGAAATTTTAATTTTAATTCCTTCTTTTAAGACGCTAAAAACACCTAAACTGCGGTCACTGTCAGATTGCATAGAAAAGAAAGAGAAGCGCGATGACACAACGCTTGTAATTTATTGCAAAATATGAAGCAATTATCTATTTACTCAAAATTGAGATGAGTAATCGAAAATCAAAACAACGCAACAAGTTCTGCATTACAATAAGACGTTCTTGTTATGATTTGAATACGTAACGTTATGTTGATATTTAATACAGACATTTTGTATTAGAACCCAAGGTAAGAGGTTAGTTTAACGTTAGTTTGTATCGATATTTTTTTTTCAAAACGTGGTTTGGTAACAACCAAGTTCTGGGAAATATGTTCAAAATGAACATATATTTTTTCCGCTACTGCAAACTATACAGATTTGGCTTTTCTTTTTTTCTTAAGAGAAGCCTATTTTGATCAATTAGGTCTTGTCAGCGCATTAAGTCTCGCCAACTGAACTACACTACTCATAATTCTCCTGCCCTTATACCATTATATCAAGGCTGGTGGCATGTGTTTTTCTTCCATACATTATCTTTATTAATAATTGTTAATTCAATAAATTCAAGTTACAATAACTCATACAACATTCAATACATTACACATACAACAAACAATTAATTAATATTACAATACAATACAAAAAAACCACCGTACTTAAACTTACATTAATGGCCGACGACTGTATGTGACGTGCAAGTCATTGCAACGTCGGATGTATGGACAGTCGAGCCTGTCAGCTATCATCATCAGCACACTGTTGGGGCGGTCGCGCATCCTGCGCACCAGAGACGCGCTCCGCTTACGCATCGTTTCACAGAAGCAGTCGATGCTAGCTTCAGCAAACTTGCCCGAGGCACTACAGTGCAGGCCCATCAGTGTTCTGAAGGCGTTGTTATATTGAACACGGAAGGCTTCGTATGTTTTTAGGGTGTGATTGACCCACAGGCTGCACCTGTACAATGAGGTACAATAAGCTCTAAAAAGTGTTTGCTTGACCGACTTGGAACGGCGTACAAACCTGTGGGTTATCATATTAGCTCTAATTGACAACGCCCTTTTAGTCTTCATCTCAATAGTCATCACCTTTCAAGCCATAATATATTATTCTCTTACTCGTATATCTAATTAAACTTTACTATAGAATTAGAAAAGTCCAATACTTAAGAATCTTCTCTCCCTCAGCGTTACCTGGCCGTTGGGGCAGCTGGTCAGAGTGGTCAGTCTGTGGAGCTGACTGCAGACAGACAAGACGAAGAGCCTGCACTGGAGATACTCCGTGTTCAGGAGCTCATGCACAACATGCTGACTGCGTGGGAGATTACTGCGGCGTACATGGTGGTAAGTACTTAGATTAATATACCAGTTAGTAGATAAGAGGGATTCTGGTTTATAAATAGTCTGGCATGATTAAAAACTTGTCATGATATAAATAGGTCAAAGTTTACCTTAGCTGAGTTTTTGATTTAAAAGCAGTTTAAACAAAACCGATTAGTGTTTCCACGTGTCAAATAATTTTGCAAAATTTGCGACTGTCGTCATTAAAAGCTAAATAAAAAAATGTTATTGAAACAAGTATGACATAGTGTGGACTGAAAGTGTTAAATCCGTTTATGTGACGCTATAATATAGAAATTAATTTATATATTATAGGTGCTTTAGTTCGTCCGTTCAAAATGAGCCATTAAATTCTGAACATAACAGCATAAAATAAACAATATTTCTAAAATATTACGCCGATAATATTTAATGGCCCTTTATAGTTCACATGACTGATATTTCTAATTCAAACTACAAAATATAACGTTTGTATAAATTGTGAAACTGTAAATGCGTATAGTTTTATTTTTATAGCCAGAACTCGCTACATTCTGCTTCTAATAATCTCGACATTTTTCATAACATTTCCGTATCCAAACATATTCTTTTTACGTTAATCGTCGTCATATCTCATCTCATAACAGCAGAGCCACGAATAGAAGCGACAACCGAGAAACTCGAACGTTTTCGGCCAAAACTTTACGAGCCCGTGTCATGGGAATTACAAATTATGAAACTATCCGCCATGGGACATGTTAATTAATACTATTTCTATGAAATGCTCCAGAACCAGATGCCGCACTAAATATACACTTCCTTTCCGTTCAGCCATAACTATGAAATGTTACTCTGGCCGCTTCATAACAGGCTATCGGCTGTAACTGCCATCTTCCAAACTGTGAAGACCCACCGCACCCCCCGCGGCTTTAGAATTTCTAATCAACATAAAGGTGGAAGCAAGGTGAGGCAAAGGTCGATATTAGATGGTCACGTTAAAAAGATTCGAGAGATACTAAAATCGGGTGGCGTGACCATCTGGGCCGTATCATATCGTCTAAATATAGACGAGGGAGTCAATTTTTATGGAGTTCTTACGAAAAATTTGAGGTAACATTTCATATGATAACGTTGTGGACGTAATTGGGTAATCTAGAATTGTTCTACTCTTTATAAGACGTTTTATGGTTGATGAAGATAGTCAAAAGTTAGGAAAGGATTTTTAATTGTATGATGCAGTCAAAGCCAAATGTTTACTTTAATGTGTAATTTTGAACAAAGCACATAAGTCTAGTATAATGAGTTAGCCACCATTCCCATGTAATATCAAACTTTCGAGTAAAGTTTACAGCGCTCGTGTGTTGACAGACAGACAGCTAATGTAACGTTAGCCAAACCCGCTCATAAACGTGCTCTGAACAATAGTTTGAACGTGGAATGTTCATACACTGAAAATTAATTCTAACTGAAGTGCAATACCAACTCCGAACGGTAAAGGAAAACATGTGGTAACTCACACACTGACAATAACGGAAATTAAAATGTAACCAATATGTATGTAAAATGAATAAACGGATATTGGTAAAGAGGACAAAGAGATACTGGTAAAGAGGACAAAGAAATATTATGCATAAAAATGGAAAAGCATGTCTTACGGCGTAGCCTATCGTTTCGCCATTCGAGTGCCAACAAAAAAAAAAGATAAAATTAATTAAAATGACAAACCTAATTCAGCAATGATTAAAAATAGTCAACAATCTACAACGCCAAAAGACTTCCTCGTTTCCGTCTTCTAGAACAAAAAGCTTTAATATCATAAAGCAATATTTAACGTCCGCGCCAACAAAGGTATTCTGGAGAAATTCATGGCACACTCGGCATTTAGAATATTCAGTTTCGGCTCTCTCCTATTCCCATTCCAGGGTATTATTTAGTTTTAATACCTCTGCATTTGCCTTTTATTACGATTGTACAAAGAGTTCTTTTTTCGCTTTTGTGCTGTTGTAGTTACCTTTGGCATGTAGTTTTGTACCGCTTATGTTTTTAAGTATTGAGAATTTAAATGGATTCTCTGTGGAATTGGACACTCTGTGGGATTTAAATTATATCATTGTTCATTATTTACCGATGCTTCATTAAACGTTTATTCATTAATGTCACTTTAACACCAGTAAGTTACATTATTCAGGTTTGATTATTTAGAGGTACGTGATTACGAACAACTTGACGCAATCAAGCAAACCACTGGAAAGCGATACGCCATTAAACACGACATTAGGCACGTTTTACGCACACCTCTCCCTCGGCGGTCCAAATTCAATCTCGGAACGGAAAATGATCAGTCCATATTTTGTTTATAAATAATAGCAATAAATCATTTCCACTGGTGGTCCCCGTTGACTCTGTTTCAATTTCCCATTTCTGTTTATCGTACGTTTTGATAAATAGCCTCGGGGTAATACCATTTTGGTTTTGTACATTTGGCTTCTTCACGAACGCTTTCGCGCCAAATAAATCCGCCATCTTGGGCTTTGTAAACCGTTTTTGTTTCGCGCCCCTTGGATTGATTGTTATTTATTGGGCTGATCAATCTATTGTGTTCGGTTTTGGAAGTTATTTTTTCGGGTGACAGAAATGGACTGATAAACGTTTTAAAAATGGGCCTGAATTTTTTTGTTTTTTCAATGACGATGAAAGTGGCGGAGGTAACATTTTCTTTATCGAAAAACGAGCACAATAGGATGATAAAACAAAAAATAATACGCAACATCTTGGTATTGCAACCGACAACTATTTGTTTTTTTATATAAACATGACAAACTCCTAATACTGAAAGTGATTTGAAGCACAGGAGGTGCTAAATCACCCTAGGACGTGCTATAAAATTCCCCACACAATTTCTCCTACGTTTGACTACTCTGCACAATATTGAGCCGCATTCTGCAATAACTACGAGTAAGCCTTTGGTAAATCCGTAGTTAGACTGTTATAACACTTATGTGCTCTTATATTTTACTGCTACTGTGGACACTGCTATTGCTGCTATTGTTGCATTGTTACTGCTATTGACTGCTGCTGTTTTAATAATAATAATAATAATTCTTTATTTCAGACATATAGTCCACTTTGTTAGTAACAATTTGACTTATACACTATGTTAGTAAGAAATAAATTACATAAATTGAAAATAGGACGATTCATTTTGGCCTTGATCGAATATCCTACTAAGAGGTTATTCGATCAAAACTCGGATGAAGGCCTTCATAATTGGAGAATCGTATTTCTCCGCAATAACCTGCAAGATGCTTTTACAACTACCGCACTACCTGCTCAATTATGAAGCAGTTCTTTTACGTATGATGGCGTGGAAGCCATCTACCCTTGCTTCCGCAAACATATTCGAAGCACTACAGAAACGCGGTAGCCCCATCACCTAAAGCCATTATTATATTGGACTCGCAAGGAACTGAGCGATCTCTGAGTATATGTGGTCCACAGGCTGCTCGTGTAAAATGTTTAGCAGTATGATTTAAACAGGGTGATTTTAACCTGTGACATGCAACGAGCAAACCTGCGTGCCAGCATATTATTTCTGACCGCCAGCGCCCTACGCTCCCTTTCAATATCCATTTGATCGTCAAGGCTCTCAGTAAAGTAAATATCTAGGACACTACGTCCTAGATATTTAAAATGATACAGTCGACTGAGCTCGACTCCATTCAGTCGAATTGGACGCACACTGGATGGACCTTTACCAAAGGCCTGGAACACCAAAAACTGACTTTTCTTACAATTATATATAAGACGGTGTTGACTTGCGTAGTTTTCACAAACGGCCAACAGTCTCCTTATTGCACTTATTGTTTTATTCAGTTGTAGCTTGTTTTGTTTTTTAAAACTTCAACATGGTCTAGAATGCCCATTGTCCTTTTCTAACTTTTCGATTGACTCCTTCAGTACAGTTTTCAAAATTGCTTACTGTGTTATCCATTGCTGTTTATTAGCCGCTAGTTTTTTTAACATACGAGTAATCACTAAAAGCTCCAATTTATCCATCCAACCATCTCTGCTCCATATCCTAGAAAAATCTAATCTAAATCTAAAATCCAATTTCAAAACTAATATTCCCAACTACGGGATCCACAATAAATTCGATTAAGTACTCCAAGTAATTCAAGTAAGCTATATAATGTGGACCATCAGTAAATTGCCCACATGAAAGGTGAGCTTTGAATGGTAGGAACTCCGGTTGAGCCATTCATTCGCGCTCGTTGGAGCCACTTCATTAGCCTAATTGCCACATACAAAGGGGGAAAATGGTGAAATTTTATAGCACCTTTTCATCTTTTGTTGCCTAAACATCGGGATGGAGTGTGGATTCTTCGTTTATGTTGATGCGAAGTATTAAGGACTTAAAGTTTAATGAAAAATGTTGTGTTTGTTTTCATTCCCTTGGGAAAAGCCGTGAGCGTGTAATTTTAGACTCATTAAGTGTCTTCTGAGCACCAACACAATACACACTGGTGTGTTGCCATACACAGAGTTAATTTTAAAAGCCTTTACATTTAAGACTCCATTGTTAGAAAAAAACTTGACAAAAAATTGAAGGGTGCAAGTGCTTAGGTATTATGATAATCTTATGGAATAACTGCCTCGTTGGTCTAGAGCTTGCAAGCGCTACTGCTGAGCATGAGGTCCTGGGTTGGATTCCCGGGTCGGGTAAAGTGTTATTAGGTTTTTCTATCTGGAATTTCTCAGTAGCAGCCCGGAGTCTGGATTTGTGCCCGGTTGATGGCAATAGGCTCGCCCCCTATTACATGGGACTTGAACATAACTGGCGAAATGTGGGTGTACTACAGGTACACCTCTGCCCAACCCTTCGGGGAAACAAGGCGTGATCTTATGTATGTTTATGTGTTAAGGCATAAGCACTCACTACTTTATGCAATGGAATCAACATAGAAAATAATTTATGCTTTAGTTTGCCCGCTCCATAACATTAATTTATTTAGCATTTTAATGTGAAGTCAAAAAAAACTACCGGTCTTTAAAAGTCAACCACAAGTAGGTCGACGGTAATCTGCCAAACCACCTACTAAAAATATCATATTGCTACCACAAAAGTACATAATCGGATTAGTAAGTATCATCAACACTAACAAAAATAATTGGAAAGAACCGTTCGAACACAAATCTTAAACCATCGTTATCAGCATCTAACTTTCTACTTGACAGATTTATTGAATATAACTTTTTTTTTTCACAAAGTCTTTTCATAGTACAAATTATAGGTGTATTATTATGATAATTTGAATGAATCTTCGTGTGAATTGAGTGTTGCTTCCTCTTATATTGAGGATGGCACATAAATTGTCTTTAGTGAATGGTGAATTCGAAATTTGGGAAAATTTTCTTGATAAAGCTTTGCTTTGGTTTTATGTAGGTTTGGTTGCGTATTCATGATTAGCTGTAATAAATTCAGCAAAGGTCACAAAATTCTACGTTCTATACAAATTTAGTTTTCACTTATTACATAAAAAAACATTATTTTCGATATGAATACACATTATTACAAATACATTTTCCACAAAATTAACGTCCACAAACAAAGTTTCATTGATTTCATCGTGCCCACTGCACCCAAAAACGACAACCAGCCGTCAACCGTTGCGGTTTCGTCCAAATTAAATTAAATCGTACAAAACTTTTTAATCAAACATTAATGCATAAACAAACAACAGTAAAATCCAATTTATATGCGATGCGGCCATCATTACTGGAGGTGGGTCTCGTGAATGATTTGTTGTGATTTCGTCGAGTGAGCGCAGCAGGCGATCGCAAAATGCATTCACATATCGCTCCTCTTCATTCAGGCAAATACCGCCTTTAGGATATAAGAAATTACGTATCACATTCCTATGAAATGTAAGCGGAGAGAATTTAATTCCGCAAGCCCTCCTACCACGTTATGGGTAAAGCGACAAGGGTTTGTAAATTTCGATTGGATTTCCTATCTGGGATCTCTGCAACGGACACCGCGCCGTTGGCACTGACAAATGTTTACACAGTGTACAAATTTCAAAATTAATCCGATAATCGTACGTAAATTAATTCCCGTAACGTCTCTGCGGTTTTGATTTGAACGGTGTAAGTAGCGGATGTAATGATTTATTGAATTTCAAACATCGGTTGACTATAAACCGTGTGGGGACTTGGAACTTGTTTATGAAGGAGATTTATTGATATGAAGTGCGTTTTACTGCAGTGTTGCGCCATTGCGTATGGATGTACATGCGGCGACGCAAGCGCTGAACGAAGATGGAACATTGAACGGATGTTTTCGATTTCCGCTGCTAGAACAAATATTTCTTTAATTTCTTTTGAACTTATCCTGCATTGCTATATTTTTTTATGTTGTTACTGCTACTGCTACTCAAAAACTTCCACTACAAAAACTTGCAGCTACAGAAAGTTAGCCGGCTATATCAGAAGCCCTGTATTTTGTACCAACAGCATTACAAGTAATTGCAATTCTGTTATTTCCATCAAGAAAATACGTCTAAGTAACAAAAGCTTTTATTTCATTAGCACTTAAAATCAGTTTCATCAGTGTCTGTTCCAACAACGCTTTCTAACTCAAGTTCCTCTCTTACTTAGTGTTTATAAGTTTGGCAAAGAGCCATCTGCGCAAAGCTGCCCAGTGAACCAGTAAAAGACATCACATCCATTCAGAAAACAATATTCGCTATCTCAAGATTCCACTTCTGATGCTACCTGTACTCCTCCTTAAAGTGCTTTACTGCTAACTCCAATCGCTTTCAAAACTATCAATATGTTAAGTTAAAAGTGATTGTAAATAATTTATTGCTCACAAAACAAAAACGTATTGCTCGTACAAGCTATAAAATAGCGCATTCTATTGATAGATAGCTCCTTTTCTTTTTAGCTGTGAAGATCGCTATTGGTTTGATCTTTGAACCTACATAAATCTACATACCAATAAAGTGTACTATTTGCTATTTGCTAGACCATTTGGTTTGTGCTAGCCAATAATTCCTTTGTTGGGAATTAACAGCTTCATGAAACACATAAACATTTTTGGTAACTATTATAGCACATATTTAATTTATATCTCTTGCTTTCCTGAATAAAGTGAAGTTCAACATTATAAACTTTTTTCTAAGGCCTCTTGGATTTTCAATTAGGTACACACGATGTGTCAAAACAAAAAATAAGTCATTAATTACACACAAACCATGAGTTCATTGATTAAGGCTTTGTTGCAACTACAAATATGAAAGTGCGTCAATTTGTTCCGCTTTCACCATTCGACTCTTTTACCAATCCTTATCCAAAGCATTCATATGATCCGTTCTTAGATGTGTGCATACGACGCTATTGGTTCCATTATTATGTTTACGTATATGTTTGATATCTGCATCTATTCTAAACTAGTCAAAACAGAATAGGGCCCACTTGGTTTTTATCATCGAAAATGAAAACTGACAAAAAAATGAGGGTAAAAATTAAAAAAATGTTGTTCAAAAGAATGATAAGAACTCATGCTCGTAAACATCTAAGTTTTACGGTAAAACACTTGAACTTGCCCATAAATAAGTTTGAAGTAACATGCCAACACTTTTTGTGAATAAATCGTGGCGGGCCCTATTTTGTTTTGAGTAGTTTATATTCTATCTCATTATTATCTTTATGATGTGGCGGCATCTACATCGCCACATGCAAACTACGCAACGTCACTCAAAATCCTGCATCGCGCAAGCAGAGGGTACCGCGCAACTAGCATATATACAACATCCCGACATCAACCGTCGGGCAGTTGCCCAGCTGACACGAAACCCGTCTGGTCGGAGGGCCTCCCTTTTCTATAGAGGATGAGTGAACTTTACACCCTGTTCCTCGTGCTTCTATAATTAAATTGATCAAACCTAGTACCAATGGAGTCATCACTTATCTGTGATTGCTTCAAAGCTAGTCCAACATAAATTACCGCACTTATGCACGGCGTAATCGAAGTCGCGTGTCCAACAATTATACGGTTTAGTCTACTTTTTTCCTAACATCTGTTAGTAGCCAAACCGGTTAACATCAAACTTAGAAAGCTCATGATTTGTTCCTACATTCAGAAGACGATATGCAGAACTAAGCCCCTAACAAAAATTACCCATGGAGTATTATCAAATTTCTCATCATTAAAAAATAGGTATCATAGATACAATATTGAAAGTTATTAGACAGACGTATTTCAATTTAACATACCTACATACATAAACTTACGCCTTTTCCCATGGGTGTGAGCAAAAACTGCAGAACGCCACCTGCTGCGATCCTTACAAACGCCTCTAAATAATATATAGGTTTTTGTTGACTCATTGTTACTGATATGGGCTGATGACGATTATAGTGGGATTGCTCCCCTCTGATCATATACATATAACCTTAGTTCAGCTTCTACTAACCCTATTGGATATTGGGTGGCCTATTTCATTCCCCCAAACAAGTTCCTCCATCATGTTTGACATAGAATATAGCACAAATCGTCCACTTATTCCACATGGTAGCATCGACTTGCGTGCAGCAATTACAACGATCAGTATCGGCTCCAAATCGTTCAGACGGTCACGATGTTTATTAATTTATTACATTCGGCGCGGATGCCGGTCATTCGATCCGCCGTTTATGTATAATAAATAGCTGTATGGGCAGAACAGGCGGTGCTGAGTAATTCGGATCTGTCGGAATTTTGATGTATTTTGACACATTTTTATGATGCTGAAGAATTTTGGACTCTTCATTGGCATTACAGGCAAAATTTTTTGGTTAAGTACTCTATGTTGCAATAGTTTAGGATTTAATTCTCAAGTGTGATTTACTCTGGTAGAATTCCTATAAAATGTTAACAACGACAGTATCGCAGAGGACTTAAAAGTTGGAGCTTATACCCAATAAGCTCCAACTTTTAAGTCCTCTGCGATGCCGTCCGTCAAACCGATTCGATCCGAGATTGCTTCGTTTTGGGTCCCTCCTATTATTCCAAAAAATAGAGTACGATGCAGATCAGAGCACCTCATGCGCAATCATGTTTTTTTTTTATCAATTGGCACCGGCCGTATCTTCAACATTTTACTTCGGTCAGTTATTCATCATTATTTCGAAGTAAATGCAAATGAATGAAAACATAACAGGTCGTTTTACTGCGGTACTATTCACAAGCTTGTTTTTAATTACGTCGAGCACTCATGATCGTTATTCAATTTATGAAGTCATCTTCTCTGTTCGATAATGTTATGGAACAGAGAAAATGACTTCATCAATTTATTATATGATTCGGGCTATCTCATTTAAAACGTAACATTAATACTTGTATTAATAAATGAACTAAGGTAACACTGAAGACTGAACATGAAAAGATTTAAGGTATAAAATAACAACACCTGAATTGAAATATGATTGATATTACATCAGTCATAATCTAATTCATGAAACAGTTCTATTTATTTAACGAATCGAATTAACACATAGTTTTTAATTGTGCGTGTAGTATTTAACTACACACAAAATTAAAAACTAACAAACTTAAAATAATAATAATTATATCTAAAATTATATAAAAAGGGAGGGCAAAATATCATAGGGCGTCAAAAAAAAAAGAAAACATTAAAAAAAAAAAATCATGAATGAAAACTAAATACTAAGAGAAACTACGGTGAAACTTCATTCATTGATGAATATGAACAAACAGATGATAACTAGAGAATAAATATACGAGCATCCGAATTACTCATCTTCTGCCTAACCTTTTCCCAACTATGTTGAGGTCGACGTCCAGTCTAACTGGATGCAGCTGAATACCAATATTTTATATGGAACGATTGTCTACCTGACTTCCACAACCCAGTTACTGGGTAATACGATACCCCTTGGTAAGACTGGTTGCCGAACTTTCGGGTTTCTGACGACCCGTAACGACTGTCAAAGATCCACGACTGACAGCTGCGACCAACGGCTTAACGTGCTTGCCGAGGCACGGAGGATCTCGATATGTAAAGATAGTGGTGGTGGTGGATAGTTTTCCACCAGACCAACCGCGGCAGCGTTGCTTAACCTGATCGATCATCCCGTACTTAGCCACGAAACCCTCAGTATCCGAACCACAGAACAACTTAATTAAGTAAATGCTTCAGAATTATCATAATAAACGATCTCAAATGAAAAGGAGGAGTAACACTACCGGCCGAGCTTGCCTTGTTTTTAATTACGCGCGAGTTCAAGATCTTTGTCGCATTATCGAGCGCGAAGACTTCATTCCCTCAATCACTTCCGCACTTCAGTTCCGCGTCAGCAATTTGAGCCTTCAAAAGCCAATTAATCACATTTTCTATTGTATCACCTCTATGAGAAATGCAAGAATGTTAGTTCCAATGTTCTGCTGCTATTCAAGTTGTAAAAATCAACCGTGGAAAATCGTTTTGCGTTGCACTGTTGCGGAATTAAAGGTTTTACACCATTTTGTTTGTTTAATTGAGTCTCACTTTCTTTGTGTTGCTACGTTGCTTGGTAGGTTTTGCTTACGACTGTTCTGACTGCAGTGTTTAGAGCTCCTACATTTACAAACTCTGCTTTGAACATATTATTTATGTGGCCCAGTGGTAACGGCCGTGAACTTATGAGTTGTAGGTAGTGGGTTTAAACGCAAGCACTTACTTGGTGTACATTATTTCATCACCACTGCTGTCAAAACGGTGAAGGAAAGCATCATGAGGAAACCGGCATGTCCTAGAACCAAAAATTCGAAGACATGTGACATCCGCCAACCCGCACTAGGCCCGCGTAGTGGATTATGGCCCGCTCCTTCTCACAGAGAGGAGGACTGTGTCCTAGAGGCAGTGGAAAAATTATAGGCTGAATATAATTATCCTTTGAACATGGAATTTTTTAAATTAAAGACATGTTTCACTACCTCGATAAGTCCCAAAAAAAAAATCTGCCAGATAATTTCGCACAAATTCTTTTCCGTTTTAGTGAGGTACAGGCCAACGCGTTTATACCTACTCATCAAAATCACATCCGATGCCAATAAATATAATATAATTTCTGATAAAAATTCTAAACAACGAATGCCACTGAATATTTCTTAAACGTAATTACCATTAAAGAAAGGAAACACAGACATGTTGGCACATGAATATCATCGACAAGTGAATTAGCATAATCGGTGCAACATGTCATGTAGGAGCATGACTAAGAAAACAATGAGTCAACAGCACGTGCTGATTTTTTTAATGAAAGGGCTTACCGAAATGAGAATAACCTAAATAATGAATTTTTGGCAACAAATCTGTCCGCCATTAAATTTTTCACCATTCAATTCGACTTTTTTGTTATAAAAAGTATATGCCCATACGAATGAGATTACATAAATGAATATATAAGAATTAAAACAAACACAAGCGAAGAAATATCTACGAAAACAAATAGTACCAGAGACAGATGTTCTTACCGTCAAGTAAGTAGCCTCGCCCGGGTGTCGCCACAGTGTGATTCGCCCGCAGGACACGGTGGAGCATACGGTGGAGGCCTGCCCGGCTTGGACAGAGCACCGCCGTGTCCTCGTAGAGGCGATTGGTGGCGGAGATCTCTTGCGTCCGGCCCTGCTCCAGGCCATGGTACGGAGCGAGAGGGCATGGGCAGCCGTCACTTCCTTCTGCGAAGCAGATATGCTCGCGAAGGAGGAGGCGGGACGGTTGAGGGAAAGGTAAGTTTCACGCCCTCTCGCCTCTAGCCGCCGCAGGAGACGCCCTGGGCGTCGGGAATCCCAGGCGGATTTCCGGCCACCCTAGGCGCGGGCTTGCAAACGGTGAGCAATGGGTAAAGCCGCCGTCCGATAAAGACCAGGCCCGGGTCTATGGAGCGTTCTGTTCTAAGCGTTCCTCAAAGAGATGTCGTCTGCACAAGGGTAGAGGTCCACTAAGGCCGATGCCTGCCGGGGTCGTGGGAAAGTCCGAAAGGGTTACCGAGGCCCCTGGCAACACAGGCAACGGAAAGAACACGGGTGGGTTTTAGTAAGTAAGAGTCTGACATACCCTCCCGCTCCTCGGAAGAAGTTATTTGACAATTATACAAACAAAAAAAAGTAAGCAGACTGCTTTGATAATTAAAAAGAAACTTTCTTTTAAATATTTATGGAAACTAGAAATGACTCGTAAAAAATCCATCGATATTATTAAACGACACGTGAAGCGCATTTACTCTAATACTCCTTAAAATAACGCCATATGTCCCCGCAGTTACCCTTAAACCCACATTTACAACCACTATACAAGGATCAAAGGGATCGTTAAATACATCCAATAACGACTCCTTTTCACGGCACGGAATTACACAAAAAATATAAGTAATCGTTAAAAAATGCCGCGGGTCCGTTTTTGAAGACTGTGAAAGCGAGGGATATTTATGTAAATTTTACGACAGCTTCACTTTTTTGGAATCGTGTAACGTTATCTGGGATGTTTTAGAGAACTCAGGAGGAAAAATTCTTAATCCTATTTTACTTAAAAGTAAAATAACAGTAGACCGCATGTCTCGTCTGTGGTAACACTTTCACCTTGTGCTGGCCTAATGTAGCACGGGGTTGTAAAAGAATGTGAGGCAAACTTATACTGGTTGTGTAGCGAAACTGAAATTGTATAAAACCGTAATTGAATGTGCGAACCTTAAGGGTCGGGTAATCACCGTTGACCTTGGTCATTGAAATACGCGTCGCGCTCACGACGCGCCGCTGTTCGGTTTAATAGGAATATTTAATTTTAGTAACGAAAATATGAGTATTTGAAAAAATCATATAATTGTAGATGATCAATTGGTCTGTTCATACATAACAAAACCTAAAAATATCTGAAGTAGTTTGAAAGTAATATCGTTTTTTATGCTGTGAGTAGAAATTACTTCCTGAGTTTATTTCATAAAGTATATTACTACAATACATAAATATTCACATATAGAATTGATGTGTATATGTTCTAGTTTAACATAGATTTTTGCATAATTTATTTGCATTATGTGAAGGCGTAATAACAGATTTATCAGTCACTAAAATCATATATCTGCGCCTTAATATAAGGAAACTGGGCAGTCTTTTTCCCAGAATCAGTCTTATTAACTCGCAAATCCTAGTACTATTCTACTACTTTCTTTGCCTTATCCTTATAAGAACTAAGAATGTCTTATTAAATGCAGCTGCGACTATTTTTGGAGCTAAAATAAGCGTTCTTTTTCCGCTTTCAATGGGACGCAGCTATAAAGACTCGATGACATAAATAATACTAGAAGGTGCTGTCAGAAACATGGGATAGAGTTCATTCTGAGTGAACGAAAACAAATTTAACGATTGCAGCTCAAAAGTTTGAATTTCAACGAATTTGTCTCTTATTTTAAGGTAGAACGGAAATCGGCAAATTTACACCTCGTTAATTTATTGTTAACGTTTTTATGGTTACAAAAGTTTATCAGGTGCTTAATAATTTGATGGTTTTATAGTCTTTTTGTTTGCTTGGAATACTGAATACAAACTTTTTGGAATGAAACGGGATAGCCGCTTCATTCCAAAGTTTGTGTTGGCTTTAAAAGTTCGCGAGAATGACTAACTTTGTAATTTATGTTTCTTTGTTTGAAATGATGAATGTGTTCTGCTTTCAACTTGTGGTTTTTTGAGCGAGCTGACAAGTAAAAGTTTGCGTTTAGTGCTATGACAGCGGCGACCATTATTTTTATGTATGCGAAAATTATTTTGTTGTTTTCTTAACGATGGAAATGTGAAGCACTGTGCAAGTTCTAATTAACGTTTCCTATACGCCCCATTCACATGGCGATGAAATTTTTAGGGTTCCATACCCGGAGGGTGCCACACGGAACCCTGTTACTAAGCCTCCGCTGTCCGTCCGTCCGCCTGTCAGCGGCCTGTATCTCATGAACCGTAATAGAACTCAAACTCAAAGCATTTATTTCAATTAAACCATTTACAGGCATTTTTGAATTGTCAAGGAGTCGGTCAGTTAGAAATATGAAGCTAGTTGCCCATTCCAAAGCGTAGTAGGTAACTATGGAGAAGAACGGGCAAGAAAGTCCATGGACACTCTTTTAAATATTTTTACATAAAGATTAGTACAAATAATTGAAATTATTAAAAAAAAAAAAGCTAAAGGTGAGAACGGTGTTAAACAACAAATTATATATTGCTATTGCCGCTATGACAACATACATATTAAAAATTAAAGGGGCCGCATACAAGAAACGTGTTTTTTTTCTGCGATTTTTGCTGAATATTGTACGGTGTTACGGTACCCTTCGTGTGCGAGTCTGAGTCGCACTTGGCCGGTTTTTATGTAAATCACACGTCAACATCCCACTGTTCAATACGGCTCAAAACAAATACAGTATGAAACTGCCATGTGATCCCAAAATTATGCAGTAAAATATCGTTCTGATCATCGCCGTGTGAACGGGGCCAAACCGTTAGTTATTTGATGTTTGCTGTTAGAACTTCTTTGTTTCAATATCACCCGGCTCTCCACTATTCCAATGTCTATCCTAGGATGCATATCTGGTACGGCCCCAATAATCCTTCCATATCCTAAGGGCACGTCTTCCCTACCATTACCGGCCCCCGGTCTTCTGTTTGATATGCAATGGTCTCTGTAGCTCCATAACACATGAGGCTCCAGGGGCTAGTGCAAATTTTTGGGTTCATTCGAGTATTCGAGTCTGGTCAAACAACGCTGGGGTCGGTGCATTTCATTCATTCACTCTTTCATCGAACTTCTCTATGTTTCCTAAGAGGTTGTTTCCTTTTGTCAACAGTGGCAGCACACAGCGACATACCTCTATACATTGGTATTGCTGTGGCAGTTGTGGTATTCCTGGCAGGAGCAGCCGTAGTGTATAAACTGCTGCAGAGGAAGACCAGAGATCATTCACTTTACACCATGACGAGGACTGGTAAGTCTTAATTTACTGTTGATTAAAAGCATTTGGTATTATATTATATTAATCAAAAAAGAATCGACTCAACCTATCGCATTCTACTGCCTATAGGCCTCTCCCAGGCTGCACCACAATACCCTGTCCTCCGCCTTCTGCATCCGATACGATATATTATATACTCGTATATAATACCAAACACTTACGTATTATAATAATAATAATTATTATTATTTTTATTTTATAATTATTATTGTAATATTATTATATTATTTCCGGGTGTTCTCGTCTAGCTAACGAAGAGTACTTACATAGACACAACGTTGTAGCCAGAATTATCCATCAGCAACTTGCTCTGAAATACAACCTTGTGGAGTCGGAAGTGCCGTACTACAGGTATGTGCCCGACCCAGTTCTTGAAAATGGAAATATCACATTATACTGGGATCGATCCATTATCACTGACAGGACTATTGTTGCCAATAAACCTGATATAGTGGTGGTGGATCGAACAGAGCGGCGCGCAATGATTGTTGACATAACAGGCCCTCATGACGGGAACCTCGTGAAAGCCGAAAAAGATAAACAAATCAAGTATCTTGACTTGGCTCGCGAGGTTGTCGACATGTGGGATGTAAATTCAGCAATCATTGTGCCGATAGTCATATCAGCCAATGGCTTAATTGCCAAGAGCCTCGACCAACACCTAAGGAGGCTCTCGTTGGACGGCTGGATTAAGGGCTTGATTCAGAGAGCGGTACTTCTGGACACGGCTCGCATTGTTAGGAGGTTCCTTTCTCTGGAGCCCTGACCGCCGGTAGCTTGGACCCTGTTCCCGATACCGGTGGGCTACCATTTTTTATATTTTTAAATGTTTTTATTTTTTTTTAATTGTTTAATATTTACATACAGTTAAGTGCTCTGATAAAACAAAGGTACACAAAAGTTTGAACATCTGGAGCCGAACTAGGAGGAACCTGTATTTCGGCTGACAGCCAAATCCCTCGAGATTAGAGTTCTTAAATGCTAGCATTTTACAAAACAGGAATAATGATAGTCTAAGGTTCTATTTATGATCTGCACCTCTCCTCCTCTTTATGTATAGGAATTGTTTGTTTTACCATTAGTAATTTTTTAAAGCGTATCTAATCACATACAAAGAATGCAATATTGCTTAGATATTGCAGTCTAGCTGTTTTTGTAAAATCATATGCATCTTTTTGATAAATCGTCTGACAATATAACACGACCAGTTAGAAGGCAGTATACAAACACTGCATTATTAAGGAAAGTGTTATATGTATGTGCCCGATTATCTTTAACTTAATACCCGATGGAATAAAAAACGAGTCCATTCCACCGTTTCTCCATTTGTGAATTTCTAAATGATAAAACTTTATAGTCACTTTATAATAATGACATCTTTAATTATTTATTTTATTTAATGGACCATATTATAAGAATTTTCATATTGACAGTATTTTAGACTTGTAATAAATTTTTGCAAGCCTAATTTAATGTACATCTGCATTTGTTTGTACCTACTTTCTATGTAAATAAATAGTTATTCTATCCTATTCTAAATCACAATTTTCTGAAGAAAGTCGTATTGTAATTCCAGGTTCTTAAAAACTACCGACCGGTAACTCTACCGGTCGGTACTCGTAGGAACCCGGAATTATACCCCGTGTAGTGCAGTCGGTTGTCAAACGAATTAGCAGTATTCATGAATACTAATTATTTTCATTAAAAATTAATCACTAACAAGTACTCGAGACCTGCCACTCGGAAGTCCGTTTCCTAGCTGCCGGGGTATTGACTTAAACTCTTGATTACCATAACGGGAAATGTTACAATCAACATGAATCACACGGCATTAGTATACACAACAATAAATTTATAGTAATTAGAAAGAAAACATCACCTCTGTCTGACCAAATAATAATATATTGTTAACATTGAGATTTTGACAAAAACTGACATTAGTATTTGGTTTACGAATTTTATTTTCTCGGTTACCATTTCGGTTTGGGAATTTTATTTTCACGGTTACCATTTCGGTTTGGGAATTTTATTTTAACGGTTACCATTTCGGTTTGGGAATTTTATTTTAACGGTTACCATTTCGGTTTGGGAATTTTATTTTCACGGTTACCATTTCGGTTACGAACTGACATCGAGGCAGGGTGATCGATCCGTTCCTTAACTTCTGTATGAGGATAGGTCCTTGCTTGCTCTGAGAAAACAACTTTGGTAGTTCAAATTCGGCAACGTTCGTCGTTCGTTTCGTTCGTGTGTTCATCATCTGCCTAGCCTTTTCCCAACTACGTTGGGGTCGGCTTCCAGTCTTACCGGATGCAGCTGAATACCAGTATTTTACATGGAATGACTGCCTATCTGACCACCACAACCCAGCCGCTAAGTAAAATGATAGCCCTTTTTTTTGGGTGGGAAATCACCAAATAACTTCTCCCGCTCTGGGCGGAGCGGGAGGTTGTGTCAGACTCTTACTGACTAAAACCCACCCGTATTCCTTCCGTTGTCTGTGTTGCCAGGGGCCAACATAATACCCCTTGGTAAGACTGGTTGTCACTTTTGGGCTTCAGATGACCCGTAACGACTGTCAAAGATCCACGAATGGTACCCGGGACCAACGGCTTAACGTGCTTTCCGAGGCACGGGGGGTCTTGGTATGTAAAGATGGTCACCCATCCACAGACCAACCGCGGCAAGCGTAGCTTAACCTGATCGATTGACCCGTTCGGCTGTTATTATTTAGCCACAAGTCGTTTCGTTCGTGTGTTACGAGATCAAAATAGCGTAAAGACCTACATTAAATTAGGTTATTTTTTTCATTTATTTTACGTTATTCTAAGCTTAGTGTAACAATTTCTTATAGGATAGCACAGCATACCCCATAAGCGTAACAATTGGGCCAAGGTTATGCCAATGTGTGTCTTATTTCCTTATTCAAATACCATTCCATCTTCTTCAAGCAGATTTCCAACCGGAGATGTACCCAACGGTGGAGAAACAGTCCCTGTCGCTGGCACCAGACCTGATGCAGCACCGGCCTCCAAGATACGAGCATCCACAGCCTGACTCCAGGGCTGAGCACCATTATGATGTACCGCATCTTACTAATAGGTGAGTGAGTTCAATAATTTGTACAAAATGAAGATCATACTTAGGTTGGATATGGGTGGGTGCCATAATGTAGCATATGTTATGTGTATGTAATACATATAAATGTATCACATACACATAACATATAATAAACCGACAATTATACCGCTGCAGAGCATAATGCACTAAAAAACTTCAAACACGTGCCATATCTTTAAGTTTTTGGTTACCAGTTATTTAACGAATTAAGATGCACGACGATGTGCATTCAAGTCATTGAAATTCAGTTCCCTGTAATTTTTTTCAGCAACAATAATTAATTATTAGAATTACCAAAGAAAGAGAAAATTTTACCGAAAATATACATAGAAAATACAAAAACTAGTCCACATAACATTTAGAACAAGTTAATCTTCACTCGTCTACACGATAGTAGGCAAATGCTTCCTTTTTGTACTTAAAGTGTTGCATGAATGAGGAACGTGCTGTATCAAGTTTCCATCTTCCCGCTAAGGTACAGACGTTCAAAAGAAATAAGTCCTGAATCCTTTTCATAGACAATGGACTATGAAAACTTGGTTTTTACCGCAGTTAGCTTTAAAATAAACGTTAAATGTCATGTCTGGTTTTTGTATAGTAATATCGTTTTCTTATTTTCTTATCTCAAAAGGAATATAATTAATATTCTAGTAGCTATAAATAAAGTAATAGAGAGATAGAGATACCTCTATAACAGGATTGGTATAACTCATAATCAAAAATTAAAAGCGGTCTCTAATAATTTTAACTATCATTTTGATAATTTAAAGCAAACATGTCTATTTAAAATAAGTCCCCAGGCTAAACAAGGTGGGCCAACTAACAAATAAATAACAATTAAGCTGAACAAACAATCAACTAAACAAGCTCAACGAAACACTCGAGATAACTACGAAATAAATCATAATATTTTTTTGCCCTATTACTCCACAGATTATAAAGCTTAATTATGCAAAAAGATATAATTACAAAAGTCATAATCTAAGTCTGCAAATGATTTACGAACCTAAAACAAATATAAACTTCACATCGTACTCTCTATAATAAACGACGAAGATATGAAATAGATTAATAAAGCAAAAAAATAATAGATAAGTACATGTTTTGTGAATGAAGTTTGTAATGAATATAACGTTAAAATTTTAGGTGTATTATTGAATAAATTATAGGTTTCGATTCTAGCTAATGGAGGAACTTTACAACCTGTTTGTGTATTATAAGCTCTTCAAATCTGAATGGTTATTTTATACATTGAATGTTGTAGCCTTTTTATGTGAATATTAATGTTTGTTCACGATCATTTTGTTTTGAACCAAACTAAATTCAACTAAGTCACTAAGTCACTGGTAACTGGTGGAGAGCAGTGGTGGCCCAGTGGTAATGGCCGCGACTTACGAGTAAGTTCGAACCCGAAGGAAAACATCGTGAGGAAACCGACATGTCCTAGAACCAAAAATTCGAAGACATGTGACATCTACCAACTCGCACTGGGCCTGCGTGGTGGATTACGGCCCACTCCCTCTCACAGAGAGGAGGCCTGTATCCCAGCAGTGGGAACATTATAGGCTGATTATGTATGTATGTTATGTAAGTCACTGGTATTGGCAAAAGAAAAAAGGGTGTAAAGATCAAAGGGTATAAAAATCATTGATGCGCAAACTGTTTCCATGAATTCGGTACATGATTCCAACACCCCAATTACGTATCACACTTGTATTCATAACCTGAAGGATTTTGCAGGAAATTCCTAATCCATTGGTATGTTTGAAAAATTTGTCTGCTCGACAACTTTTATAACGCAATGAATGTTGTGGAATTGCCAAAATGTAAGACATTGCAATAATTTGTTAGTGTTTTACGCAATTACCCCGTAGACCCCAGAGTATATGTTTTTATGGATTATTAAAAAATGTGCAATACTTACACGGTTAAAACGTATGGTGTTCCATAAATATTGATTATATAGATATTTTTTTTCTTGTGCAGAATTCTTGGTAACAGTTTGTAAGAAAAAAGAAGTGTTATATTGTAAGAAATGTCATCTTCTCATTTCTTGTAACTTTGGCTTCAAGTTATCCCCAATAAAATCATTAACAGGTTCTTTCTTTTTAGTTATGCGTCTCCGGTAGACCACCAGGTGACTCCGTGTGCGTCCAGCAAGGGCCAGAGTGATGACTACGACAGCAAGCCTTATAGCGAATCTGAACATTCGGCGTCGAGCTGTTTTACTAGCTGTAAGTGTCCCAAATGTTTATTTATCTACCTTTTCAACTTCTTGGATACTATTGAAAGCGATTTATATTACACAAATGATTGGTGTTTTAAAATTTATTACTTTATCAATATTTGTACAATGCCCATTAAAGTCTTTGGTTAAACTTCCAAAAAATTCGAAAATATGATACAAAATCATGATACTACAAGTGGTACTGTGACAATAATAACAGACCGAAATGTGTCAAAACTTTTCCAAACCCACGTATTTCCTATTCAAACTAGTGTCACAAGTCCACTAACTATAATTTCTCTTCTAGCGGGCTCAATGTATGATGCAGCAAATGAGTCAGTGACTCTCCAACTAGCGGAACTCGTTTCAAACTCGCCTACATCTCAGTCCCTCTCAGTTTCAAGTGCTGGGGCAAGACTGGCATTACCTGCAGCAGGGGTTGCCCTCTCGATTCCTGAGGCAGCCCTCAGTAGAGGCAGGAGGGAACAGATATATGTGGCAGTGGTGAAAGATGATCGGTACCGACCGAGGTTGGGTAAAGGTTTGTACTCTAAAGTTTTATAGTTGTTCAATGTGATTCAGTAAATCATGACTTAATTACTGCATCAACGTTTTAAAGCGGTCATTATCTTTTTATGACTTGAACTTTATAAGCGTAATACATAAATTAAAATCGATAAATATTTTCGCAGATCCACTCTTGTATTTACTATGCCCTAAATCATCAAATTTCTATGAATATTTATGAGTCCAAACTGAATTATTTTACTGGAGCATAAGTCTCATAAAAATAAATTGATTTTGCAATACGATAGAGAACAATTTCCAAAGGTAATTTTAAACGATATGTAATTATGCTATGGTATCAGCAAGCTATAATTTCTGCTTGGGAAAAAACGCTTGCCTTGGGCAGGCCAGGTTGTAACATATGTACCTATATGCAGAACGAAGTGCTCACAACAAATTCCGCCCCGCAGGTATCACGCAGCTGAGCCCAGTAGTTAAGTGCGGCCCACCGCGTCTTCAATTAAACAAGTCAGTCATCCTACAAATCCCACACTGCGCCAGTCTCAAACACGGCTTCTGGAACCTCTCGCTGTACGCTATCGACCACAACAGCGCCAAAACAGACAGCACACAGCCGCAGTGGAAGAAAATTGTCGGCCTCGGTCAAGAAACGATCAATACGCCCGTGTTCACTCAACTCGACAATGATAAAATATTCCTAGTGACCGATATGCTGTCTACGTTTGTATTAGTGGGTGAAAGTTTTAATGGAAAGGCGGTAAAAGCGCTTCAATTGGCGATATATGCGCCGGCAGTTCTCAGTGAAACTAGCGCAGATTACAGTATAAGACTTTATGTATTTGAAGATACGCTTTGCGCGGCCTACTACTGTCAGGAGCAGGAGAAGAAACTTGGCGGCGTACTACTTGAGCGACCCAAAACTTTGCTTTTCCAGGACGGCGGTTCGAATCTCTGTTTGAATTTGGAACACGTCAGCCCCGGCTGGAAAGCTAAGCCGGGTATCGGCTACCAAGAAATCCCCTTCCAACACGTTTGGGGTTCGAATTACAACGCTTTGCACTGCAGCTTCGTATTAGAAAGGACCCACGATTGTGACAATATCGATTTCAGCGTGTCCGCCTGTCAGAGAACCAATCCGTCATACAAGCAGACATTCCGAATATCCCTCGACGACGTGCGGAGCCGATCACCGCGAGGACGTTCACCCCGCGCCGAGTCGCAGCGCAGTTTTAACATAACTGAAAACCTTTTAGAGGCTCGTATGTGCCGCAGCGAAGACGGGAGCGACGGCAGCGTTAAAAGGAACGTAACAGTTAGCGAGGCGGGCGTCAACGAGTGTGCGGGTGAGGGGCCGTTTAAATTAAGTGCTAGAATAAAAAGGCAATTGTGCGCTATATTGGACCCGCCGAACGCGCGCGGGAACGACTGGCGGGCGCTGGCGGCGCGGCTCGGGGTCGATCGTTACACGACGTGGTTCGCCACAAAGAGCTCGCCAACGGAGGCGATCCTGGAGCTGTGGGAGTGCCGCGAGCGCGGGCCGGGCGCCACCGCCGCGCTGGCGGCCGCGCTGCGCCAGGCGGACCGCCACGACGCCGCCGACCTCCTGCACGGCAGACCCTCCTGGTTATGAATTCCTAGCACACCCCAGTCCCAATGTAATTAATTATTTTAATTCTAGTACCCGTGTGTATTCTAACGAGACAATTGTGAAAGATGATAAATGTGGAACTATAGGCCTATGCGAACGAATGTATATGGACGATTGTTAGTAAACTAATGAGTAGTTTAAATGTTACGTTAGAAAAAAGTATAGTTTCGTAGGCCAACGGCCTAAGTTTGTAAAATCTTCGTAGTATATTTTGTATAGAATATTCTATGCTGTAGATAAGCGATCGATTAATAAATTATATTATATTAGCAATAATAGTGCCTACAATGTCTTTTAAAGAAACATTGCCGACTTGAGACAGTCGGCATCAATCGGTTATTTTGTTATTTTTTGTATAGTGTTTGAGTGTTTTAATAACTGAGAAATTTGCTTATTTTTCTACTTTGTTTGCAATAATCTGAACTTGCTTATTATAGATTCGAACTTTGTGCCAAATATGTACTGCCACAGCAAAATTTTGGCAATAATCTAAAAGAAAATGTTATACGTGTCTAACTCTGAGCTTACCTAGCTACTGTTTAAAGTTACAATATAAGTATTTTTATTTGATGTTAGATGAATTTTCAATAATATTTACAATCATTAGCACCATAATGAACTTCAAATCACCTTCAAATTCATTCAACGAAAGAATATCACTTACTTTAGATATCACCCAATGAATTGTGACTAATTCATCTAATACTCTACTATAAAGACTTTACAACTGCATTTATATCTAAAACTAATTCAATGTAAACTATGAATAAGTCAAACTTCTTAGTTCTATCTATGCGCGATAATCTAATCTTAGAAACAGCTTTGTCAATGCACGGCGCTATAACTTTATAAATATTCCTAGTACCTACCATCAAAAGAAAATGTTTTATCATCGATCCCTCTAATCTGATCTGATTTATACTAGTACTGACCAAACAACCAAAAAAATACTAAGTACTAAAGAATGTACATTAGAAAATACGAATTACCACTGCCAATAAACACTGCCCTTACAACATTGTCGCGTTTAGATAAGAACTGTGCAATTTCAGCTATCTAATAGAAAAGATCTTGCTATCTTCATCTTTCAATATCGTACTTACTGCCGAAATGAGTCTAGGAACGGAAATTAGTCAATCTAAGTCTTCATAGTGAAACAGGCCTAAAAGAGAAAAGTATTTATAAAAGATGAAAATGTCTCGTACTAAAAAATGGTTCTATAAGTATTTTCCGATCTAAAAAGTCAACCAAACTCGTATACTAGTCTACTGCAAGACTAAATCCTCTCCCAAGTTATGCTTCACCGCTTTCTCTGCCACAAGTGCAGTCAAAATTATTTTAAATATTACTTTCTTTGATCTAGAGAATGCGCGATGACAAGTTGATAACACCAATCGCGTCGCAACGCCGCAGGAATATTTCAGAACGTACAATTTTAATTGTCATGTATATGAAACTCGTATTCATAATACAATTGAGTTGCAGCAAAATAAAACAAAATAATAAATGGTTGCAAACTCAGAATGGAGTAAAAAGATAAAAATTAAATGGTGAAATTCATTACAAAGTCCTTTTACTATTGGAGGTAAAACAAATGAAAATCATGAAAGCACTAGACCCAAAATAAGCCCTTTTGATTAGTACAACATTATTTATAAATTGTACTTGTCATTTATTTAGGCTTTTGGTTGTATATTATCTTGACCCATTTCGGCAGAGTTACGAAACATTAGATCATTTCTATATCGTTGTATATAATGTGATAGAGTGTAAATATCATGTATCGCAGTTACAAAAGTAGTTGAAACATAATTATTGCTATGTAAAATGGTGTCATCACCACCAAGTAGACTATATATATTTTTGTTAACGTGATGAATATTAAAATAAATGGATCTGTGATACTTAAATAATATGAAATAAATTATGTTTAACTGTGCATACTTTATTGTTTTATTCAAAAGGAGAAGATATCGTCACCATGTTTGTTTAGTAAGTATCAAAATAAGTGGTCTACATCGATAACTTTTATAGACGAGTTTTCATTCATGGCTCTTTTTCTCCCATTTCGTTGGAAAATCATGTTTATGTTTAAGTCATTTAGGATGAATTTTTCTATCGTCCACGTTTACACATGACTATACCGAAATATATACCATGCCATCCCATTTAGTCTCGAGAAGGTTCGAATATTCGAGCCTTCTCGAGACTCGACGCGACTTCGGTATATACCGGATGCCAGAAATACTGGGGTTTCCCGTGACATACTGCATCTGGAGGGAGACGCACAAAGGATTCCACGTTATCTAACAGTGTGTCGTGGTATGCAAAGGGAGGTGCTTCACAGGAAAATTCAGGTTAGACGTAAAGTGAGTATGGTCTAACTACATTCTCCTTATTACTTTAATCCAACGATAAATCTTCCAAACTTATAAAAAGGTTTATATTGTGATAAGATCAAAAAACAAATTGATAAATTCATTCTGTACCCAAGTCCACCACCTTTCTCCAACTCTATGAAAACAATAATAGCGTGCACAGTTGTTAAAAACTGTATCGTTTTGATGGACAATAATATTCCGTCTACAACAGATAATCATGCTATGACTTTTGTGTGCGAACTGTCTACTAAACATATTCCTAAACATTGACATTTTGTTATGAAACTATCGAAGTAAAAACAAAAGCAAATCTAATATCGTACCAACTCCACATCTTACGCAAGATGTCAGATCCGAATGTAAGTAAAGTTATTAATCACAATAATAATAGATACGAATATATAATTTATTATTTTGTAAGCCACTACGAACAACCTATCATTATGTCATTTGAATCTCTTAAAACAATTCATAACAATCATTGTTAACTATCCTATTAAGGTTTTGTATGTCGACGTCTGTTTGTAGATTATAAGAACTTGGCTAGATGTAGAGATCGATAAAAATAAATGCTCTTTTTTTGGAGAATAGAATCGAGTATGTCCGCGATATGAAAAGAAAACTATTTATGTTATTTGAGATATTAAATCAGCCAGTAAGAAGGTAAGTCTCCATGACAGAAAATGATCTGAAAATGAAAAGACAGCAAAAACCACATACTCGATTCAAGATGACAATGTCTTTGTCATCTTCAAAATATTGACAGAAACAGAATGGTGTTTTAAATTCGTTTAGCAGTAAACTTATTAAGTGGTTTGTGTTATAACCGGGTCTAAAAACAGAAAATTCAATTACTATGTGTCATTACTAGAATCAACTTGAAAAGAGTTACAAAATCAAACAATAGTTAACCAGAAACCCGTAAGTATTCAGCTAATTGATTGCTCCACCAAACACTTATACGCTTATTCCACTAACAACGGACATTCCTCACACAAGTCTCTTGTAAACCGCATCGTCTGCACAAGCTCTAAACATCAAACAAAACATGTCCACATCGAATCGACTGCACGAATGCTTAGCATAAAACAAAACCGAACAAAAGTGAGGAATCTGAGCTATTTACAAAACTTAACTTTGTGTAAAGAATGACAGGCGAAGAAATTTTGAAAATAAATTAGGAAATAACAATACAGGATAGGAATATAATTATGGGACCAACAGAGGAATGAGTGGAACAACTCCATTTTTGTGCATTTTCGAAAATGAACCCGTAACTACCCATACGCTAGTACGCACTTCTAAGTGGTATAGTTTATATTAATATGACATTAATGACAATGACAAGTTAGACCCCCAAAATATGGTGTTTTAGAACAATGTAAGTAAGTCTATTAGATACATGATAGTAATTCCTTAAAAAACAAAACAGAACTATGCTATTGATTTGATACATTTTAAATGATCATCATCTGATGATCATTTTTTTTAAATGTATGTTAGTATATTCCCATATTATTTGTTTTGTAAATTGTTTCGATTTTATGGTTTCTATTTCTCTTCTACTCTTACTCACGGTGTCTACATCTCTTTATCTACTTTCCTATCGTAGGTTTGCTGGAAGAGATTTCTTTGTACGTATTTTTCTCTTCTGTTCATAAATGGTTAAATAAATAAATAAATCTAACTAAACCCTAACTCTAACTTTTCTAGCTATAAAATACCTGATAGCTATCAAAAGGTGTTCTATTTAAAATTCCCAAAACTTGAAAAGGGAAGAAAAGGTTATGCCACTTGCACTCTTGGCCCCAAAATGTAAAAATGTCGGGTCTATTGTTGCGTATACGCATGTAGGCAGGTGCGAGCTTGCGTGGTGACGGGTTAGCGTCAGACGTCATGCGCCTGCGTCACGGTAGCGTGACCAATGGGAGACGGTATCAGTCGCAGCGGCCGAAAAAAGTAAAAGGTGATAATTTTAAACAAAAAGGTTAAAAAAACTATCTATGGAGGTGAAAAGTGAGTGAATTAAAAAGTTTAAAATAAAATTAAGTAGGTGGGTAGTATTGAATTATCGAAAGAAGATACTTTGAATGATAACTACTGTCGGTCTTATTGGTGTTAGACAAATGGATCGATTTCAGTGTGTTATTTTTTCTGCAGTGATTGAATTACACTTAAACAACATGCTACTACTGTATTATTATTTCACTATTGCCTAATCGAAATAATACTGTAGGTTAGAGCGGCTGTTCGAATAGTAGGTATACTGATAAAAATAAACTAAAACCAGTGCTTTGCTGATCAATCAATCTTTAAACCCATCCCATCGCAGTCCTTTCGTGTTGATAGGCTTTTTCCAAGATTTCCTTGACATAACCATTTCATTATTTGACATTATACACCAAAAAAAATTATTTCAACTATTTATTTAAAGATTGATTGATCAGCAAAGCACTGGTTTTAGTTTATTTTTATCAGTATACCTACATACTGATAAAAATAAACTAAAACCAGTGCTTTTCTGATCAATCAATCTTTAAACCCATCCCATCGCAGTCCTTTCGTGTTGATAGGCTTTTTCCAAGATTTCCTTGACATAACCATTTCATTATTTGACATTATACACCAAAAAAAATAATTTTAACTATTTATTTAAAGATTGATTGATCAGCAAAGCACTGGTTTTAGTTTATTTTTATCAGTATACCTACATACTGATAAAAATAAACTAAAACCAGTGCTTTTCTGATCAATCAATCTTTAAACCCATCCCATCGCAGTCCTTTCGTGTTGATAGGCTTTTTCCAAGATTTCCTTGACATAACCATTTCATTATTTGACATTATACACCAAAAAAAATAATTTCAACTATTTATTTAGTGGCTTTGTTGGACAGGATTTATATTTAGATTTATAACAGTTGTAATGGCAATCGTGTCATTTGGTTTAAATAGGTTCTTAGTTTTATTATTTTAATAATATTGTATAAAGATTAATTTATATTTTGTGATTGTGAGAACGTTGTGCGCTTAATAGACTGTAGATATGTAGAACATTTATTGTTTTATTAATTACTACCTGGTACTTGTTATCAGGCCTACACTGTCCTCCCTTACCTAATAACATTGTAATTTGAAAACATTGTAAAAGGCAATTATTTTTAAAAGAGTAACCGTCGAGTTTCTTGCCGGCTCTTCTCCATAGGAAACGACCAATTGGAGCCGTGCACCTAGCTTCTGATGTTTCATAAGTGCATATTATTTAGGTTTATATGAAATAAAATATGTTGATTTGATTTGAATCTCTGTTTTTGGACGTTGGCGGAGAAACCCATTTGTCAATGCAAAATGGATTGGACTGTCTAAAGAAAAAATATTAATATTAATTGTATCCTTTATAAAAGGACCAAGCAAGCACATATATACGATTATTTTTCAGAATAGATTCCGATAAGATCTGCTGATGTCCATTTTCACCAAAACAATATCGCTGCTACTGACACCACACCACCATACATTTTGGGAATGCATTTAAATACATTATAATGTATACTAGGGGACTATGAATAGGCAGGTGTAAGCTATAAAATGAGTATTACTCACATGCTACTGTCCGTTTTTTATCGAGCCCCATCTAAAAGCAGCATGTTTAAAAAAAACTGTTTTTTCGACAAACGCTTTATAGTTTTTAATTTATGAAAGAGGTGCGTTTGGAATATGTTAATAAGCGGTGGTATATAAAAAAAATGTAATCGTTTTACGACTTCTGATAAAATTAAATTGGTCTCGGTTCGTTTAGATTTCATTTCAATTATTTCTATGCTGGCAGGTAAATGCTTACCGAATAACTAAGTTATGTTAAATGATACGAGGTGGGCAATTAAACTTGAAGAATATGAGTGAAAAGTCGTCCATTTGGGCTGAAATAAATAAAACATGCTGTAAAGAATTAAGCCATTTTGATTATTTTATCAACCGTTTAGGCAAAACTCGACTCGCTAAACTTGGCAAACTCCATTCCAAACTCTTTCTTTGGTACAAAAAAAAATTGGCTGGCATTCGCACACAATGAAGGGTTCCGTAGTTGGGATTACTTGGGACGATTTTTTTCCAAAAACAAACTTAACATTGTAGTTGAAAAACCTGTTCTCCCATACATCGATATATGCCACGGTCAATTCTCCAACTACAAATTTAAGTTGGTCTACTATAACTCGTTAACTAGTAAAGCCTACTTGACCGTGATAGTTTTCCTTTAAATTTCATTATATGCACTACTGCCATGATTTTTTTCACATCTCCATAAACAACCGTTTAGCTGGCAGGGGGGACGACGACGACGACGACGACGACACTCGAGTTTAACAAAAATTTGTACTTTATAGCTTAATATTACGCAAGTGGATCCTTGAATCGAAAAATGGTGTTCACAGCCCTGCAATATTTTTAAACGGCCTATCCAACGGTACCCCACACTATGAAGAAGACGAGAAATAAAAATATCATCCCCACATTACGTGCAAGGGAGGTACGCTAAAATATATTTTTTTCAAGATTTTATTTTAGCACTTTATCGGCGTGATTAATATGTATATCTGTGCTAAATTACAGCTTTCCAGTCTTAAGCATCTCTGAGCTACAGTGGGGTCAGACAGACAGACAGACAGACAGACGGACATGGCGAAACTATAAGGGTTCCTTGTTTACTACGGAACCCTAAACATACCCATTAAACTGATCACACCTTGAATGAAAACTATCACCATTCATGAACTAAAGAAACCTATATCCACGGGTTGATTACTTACTTCAACGTACCTAATTTCAATCGTGGACCGCAAGTCGCAGCCCTTACTGCTAACCCTCCTATAGTTGTGTGGCTTCGCTGAAGACGCCCTACGACTGAAAGGGACTGAAATGTCGACTAATCAATCGCAAAGGGCATCGTTGTAGACGGCGACAAAGGACTGGAGTGTAGGGTGACTCCGGCTGCAAGATTATCCTCACGGATTTTCCAAGTTTTTTTTAAACTAATGCAACTTTTGACAAGTTTTTTTATTTTAAAAGTGCTTACAATTAAAACAATTACATAACCCAAATTCTGAAAAACTTGCAGACAATATGGCTGCGGTACCTGAATTACAAATGAATTACATAAAAAATGGCTTTTACGTAAACATATTATTGCTGACAATATTTCGAGCTGAGGGTCTAGACAGATGGAGATCGCATTCAAAGCGTTTCGTAATTCTTCAAGACTTTCAACAAGGTTGACATACAATTTCCGGGAGTTTATGTCAGTCCCATACATTTTGACTTTTCTATCATCGTTGTCGAAGATAAAATGTCACTTTATCTAGGCTGTCTAATCTTGTGAAGAGAATCACAATTTAAAAAAAGCCCTACGAACAACCACATAATGTTCCTTACAGTTGCACGCCGTTAAATAATTCCGACGCAAATAATTATCCCGGCCACTAAACTGTTACTGTCACCCTACGTCACAGGGCATCAATTCATCAACTGTTGTAAGGTCACAGGCAGAAGGGTTCCAACTATTTCCTTTCAAACTAAGGGCTCTTTTTGTACGATAAATTAATTTCTCCGCTGAATGTCGCGTGTTGGAGCTAAGTAGGAAATTAATCTTTTAAGGTATCTATATATTATAGATAGATACTTGTATATTATAGTAAAAGGTGAGGTAGATGATAAATTGTTTGCACCTTCTTCCTTGAGAGTGAAAAGGTCTGTTATAATTAAGGGACTACAGGAGCTAAACGTAAGTTTTATAATGCCTAAAATTAGATGATCCACTGCAGTAAACAAAATATGAAAAATATATGATATTCTTCAGGATATATGCTAGGTAGATAGTGTGTTGAAAACATAACACAACCAAATTGATACGATAGAAAAAAATCACGAACCTCTGAACAATTATTTTAACGATTAAAAACCATACTACACACAATATCATGCAATCATTCTGATTTTTTGTCAGATTATTCTACAAGCAACATATTAGCATATTTATTTATCCAATTTTTTATCCAATAAATTGATTTTTTTTAATGGATAATTGCTTCATGTTTTGCAATAAATTACAAGCGTTGTGTCATCGCGCATCTCTTTCTTTTCTATGCAGGCCGACAGTGACCGTGCTTTAGCTGTTGTCGGCCTCTTAAAGTTGAATTTTTAATTCACTGAAGTAAACTGACATGTGCTAGATGTCACTATTTGTAATAAAATGGTCATATTTATTGTAATGGTGAGTTAGTGTAATCGATTAATATAAGTGTTAAATAAATCTATGATAATAAGAGTAAAAGTCTAGAATACAATAAATATGACAATTTTATTACACAAATTGACAGCTAGCACATGTCAGATTAATCCAGTGAATGAATATTTCGACTTTAGTGCAAACATTTTTGGAGAAGAATGAAATTATGTGATTAAACTTTTTAGTGGCAACTTTTTGGTTTAAAATTCTTTGCAACCCACAATTTCTAGTCGCATGATACCACGATAATTAAATGGCTGTCTGAAGAAGACCTTGAATTATTTTTTTTTTTGTGGCCTGGCTTGTGAGGACCAAAGAACACTACAGAATACTTTTAGAAAAACCTTGTATTCGTATTCCACGAAAGTGAAAGGAATCCTAATTTCACCTTAACAAACATTAGGTAAGTATAGGTACTTACGATTAGCGATTGATTTGATTGGTTATGTAATAGGTTACATAACCAATCAAATCAATCGCTGCCAATTCCCCACAACTCCGTTCATAAAACGTCGCATAACAATTGCTTCAGTAACAGCAGCATTTACAAGTCAATGTGGAAGACAGACCCAGGGCAGCCACGTTCAGAGGTACCGGGTCAAACTAGTAAGGAGAACGATTTTATCAAATGTCGCTTTCGGCTCGGTGGCCGGTCGTGACTTACCTTACACGTCGATGTGTGGGGTAAGCCCTGAGAGGTAGCGGAATAGAATATAGGATGACTCAACAGAGTCATATTGTTATTAAAGCCCTAATTATTTCACCAATACACGTTAATTTCTCCAAACTTCTTGTTTCCCAAATTTCATTTTTTCTATTGTGAGGCAGGTTCCTGACTTGCATACTCGTCGTGACCTTTTAAATTATTCAAATTAGGTAAAAATTTATCCGGCGTCGAAATCTCTTAAAAAAAACGGTTTTGGTTCACCATTTAAATAGATCAGTAACATCAGCATACATACGAATCAAGCAATCTTTATAAAGAGCTTAATAATAATACATTCATTCAAATACTAGTAGGTCTGTTCCATGAAAAATTGGGATAGGTGTCTAACCTGTAGACACCTATCCTAATTTTTCTGATATAAATAGTTTATGATAAAGTATAATATAACTATACTTTATCATAAACTGTTTATGTATATCAGAAGTTTATATTAAAAGTATTTTGTGGACAAGATATTAATTCAGACTTTTTATAATGACAAACATGTCATTTGGTTTAAATAAGTTTTTATTTTTATTATCCTATTAATATTTTATATAGATTCTTGTGTATTTTGTGAATGTGAGAACGTTGTACGGCTTTTGACTATATTTGTAGACCATTTATTTACTATTCTATTTATTACTTTTATTACTTCTTGACAGGCCTACACTGTCCTCCCATACCTATTAACACTGTGATTTGAAAACATTGTAAAAGCCAATTATTTTAAAAAGAGTAACCGTGGAGTTTCTTGCCGGCTCTTCTCCATAGGAAACGACTAATTGGAACCGTGCACCTAGCTTCTGTCGTTTCATAAGTGCTCATGTAGGTTTATGTGAAATAAAATATTTTGATTTTGATTTTAGAACGCGGAGCTATATGCCAGTCCAATCTGATAGGTATGTACAACTTCTTGCACCTACATAACACTAACTTACTATTCCACACATTGCACCAGTATCCCAACAAATTCTTAGTTTGGACCACATCCAAAAATAGCTCGGACCAAGGAGTGGGCGAAGGTAGAATGATGCGAATGCACTTACGATTGTTTCATTTGAGAATGGAGCCCTTGCTCTTAAGTTTAATGAGTTCTGATATACTGACGTGATTGGAAACTCATTTATTGACTCTAAATTTACCCTGAAGAAACATTAATGGTACTTTTAGTACTCCATGGCCAATTAAGCCGTTAATCGTCGAGATACGTTTGTTTTCAACACGTTTCTGATTTTAAATTGAGTGATATGTTAGTCTTGTTGGTACTATTGTAGTATGTCAGAGCAATAAAATCGTCAGTGTTGTGTTAGTGATAAATCATTGAATTGTTATCTATTGTTAGAGGGGTTTATTGGTTATATTTTATAGAAGATAACAAATTGAAATGGACAAACATATTTTGGAGCTAGCGAAACTAAGGCATATTAATCAATTTGTAGACAGTGGTGCCGATTCCCTTGTTCACAAACTAAACAAAATTTAAGTTCAGTGCATCTTTTTCTTTCTATTTCATTAAGAAAAGGAGAGAAGATAAATTTCAGTTTAGTCCTGTCAAATTAATCAGCGCTTGACGTAAATTGACGTAATTTTACTAGGCAAGTTTTTAATCACGTCTAAACTTGTAGACATAGTGACAGGCGCTGATTAATTTGACAGGACTAAACTAAAATTTATCTTCTCTCTTCTTCTTAATGAAATAGAAAAAAAAAAGATGCACTGAACTTAAATGTTGTTTAGTTTGTGAACAAGGGAATCGGCACCATTATACCGATCTCTAAAAATAAAAACATCATATTCAAAATTTAAAATCAAAATTTAACGTTTGGTATTTGGATGACGTAACCCTGGGAGGCGATGTGGACACTGTGCTATCTGACTTATCAGATATTAAAACAAATTTCGAAAATATTGGTTTAGAATTAAATTTTAGCAAATGTGAACTCTTCATTCAAAAAACTTCTTATGGTTTGGATAATTTAAAATCCAAATTAAATTTTCTGGCACCGAATATCAAAATAGTAGACAGAAAATCACTTTGCCTCCTGGGTTCTCCCATCTTTGAAGAATCTTTTCCTGATTATATTACTAACACTATTTCTAAATTCCAAAGTCACGCAAATTGTTTACTCGAAATCAGTCCTCATTATGCGCTTATAATTCTAAAGTTTTGCCTTTTTGTCCCTAAATTTACTTATGTGCTTCGCTGTAGCCCTTTTTGGAAACATCCAAATTTGCTTTCACCAATAGACGATTTAGTCAAAACTAGTTTAGAAACGATTTTAAATATTCAGCTCAATGAGCCATCTTGGTTACAAGCATCCCTCCCTATTCGGTTTGGCGGTTTAGGAATCCGCAAAATTTCGAGTGTTGCTTCCCCAGCCTTTTTGTCGTCCACCCATAGCACGTCACGTCTCATAGGTAATGTCCTAAGGGCTTTGCCCACAAACTATGAGACTGCGGGCTTGGACGATGCCAAGAATGCTTTTCAAATTGCTTGCCCGGGTAAAGAATTTCCAGACAACCTAAAATCTCAGAGGAGCTGGGACGATATTTATTGCGATTTAACATACAAATCGATTCTGAGCCGCAGTTCAGGTCCGGATCGCGCAAGACTTTTGGCGGTCGGAACCAGAGAGGCCGGTCTTTGGCTACATGCCCATCCTTCTCCATATACCGGTACCTTCCTGGATCCGACCTCGCTTCGTCTGGCGACTGGTCTGCGGCTTGGGGTCACGGTATGCACTCCACACACATGCCCTTGTGGCACGGACGTGGACCGACTGGGTCACCACGGACTTTGTTGTCAAAAAAGTGCAGGCCGCTTTTCAAGACATGCAACACTTAATGACATAATCCGCCGGTCTCTTGCCAGCATCAATGTGCCTGCTCTTCTTGAGCCGACTGGCATTGTCAGAGATGATGGCAAAAGACCTGATGGTGTGTCTTTGGTCCCGTGGAGTTTGGGACGGATGCTTGTGTGGGACGCTACCTGTGTAGACACACTGGCACCGTCCCACCTCCAACGGACTACTTCTAAAGCGGGTGCAGCGGCAGAAAATGCCGAAAATCTGAAAGTTATTAAATATGTAGGCCTTGGCAGAGAGTACAACTTTGTGCCCTTTGGCGTCGAGACCCTCGGTCCGTGGGGTCCCAGTGCGCATAAGTTATTTGCGGAAATCGCGAAACGTCTAGTTGATGTAACTGGTGACCGAAAAGCTGGCGGCTTTCTCGCGCAACGCATCAGCATTGCAATTCAGCGAGGAAATGCCGCCAGCATCCTCGGTACAATGCCCCGAAGGCCTTTTTTAAGCTTAACTTAGTTTTAATTTAATTTAGTTAATGTTAATAATCATCTTGTAATTTGGTTATGTAAATAAAGATTGTAATATTTACTATTAGATGTCAAAACATCATTACAAGTAAATCTGAAAATTAAGTTGTGCCAAAAAACATATCTTAAAATAGAACAATTTTACGTGGCTGTTGTAATTATAATAATTAATTTCTCCAGTCTATAGTCAAAAGATACTACAATAAGTCACACAATATCCTTAATCACAACCAAACAAAATAAAACAGATAACCTAGCAGAAATCAAATAAAATCCTGATCGTGTCTATTTGACAATAAACGGGCCACCCACGATCCTTAACGATTCTCTTGTTTTTGTCCATCTGTGCCGTGTCGGGAAGTGTCCTACCACCTTATCTTGTAATTAATCAAGTTACTGCCATATAATCGGGTTGTGACCACCTACGGTTAGATATAAAGATACAATATCCAGATATTAAAAGATGTGTGGATGTGATTAAAGTGACCAAGTTATCTTGATACTTTGTGGTGGCGCTGTATGCTAAGGGAATTGTCAATGATGCAAAGTCAGTACATTTTTATGCTTAGTTCCATATTCTGCCGACTGTCAAGTTACACTGGGCCAATGATATTGTTCGTTTGTTTTGTGAATATAGAAGGGATTACAGATGTCTTTTCACACCTAGTTTGCACTTGTCCATTTTGTAGGATGAGTGTACAACCAGATGTCGATGAGTTATCGTCAAACTTAATCACGCTGTAATTTATTAATAGAATATTGTCCGTATAAGTCATTTTTTTGTAAACATAACATAATATAACATCACGCCTTGTTTGCCTGAAGTGTGGGGCAGAGGTGTACCTGTAGTACACCCACATTTCTCCAGATATGTAATAGGAGGCGAGCCTATGCTGCTACTGAGAAATGACAGATAGAAAAACTCAATAACACTTTGCTCGACCCGGGAATCGAACCCTCATGCTCAGCAGTAGCGCTTGCGACCACTACACCAACGAAGCAGTCTTTCTTTATAAAGGCTAGATATATTATATTAATTTATGGAAACTATTCCGAAGTAAGTATTGCTTCTGAATAGTTTCTTGCGACGTTTAGGCATAATAGACCATTCTCTATTTTACCGCCTGTCAACATAGATACTTTTTGACCAGGCAGTGTCCTCCCATACCTATTAACACTGTAATTTGAAAACATTGTCAAACCAATTATTTTTAAAAGAGTAAACGTGGAGTTTCTTGTCGGCTCTTCTCAATAGGAAACGACCAATTGGAGCCGTGCATCTTGTGACGTTTCATAAGCGAAACACTGGGGTGTAACTCCGCTGCCGCGAGAAATCGCGGCACAGCGGACGGAGCTCCGGCGGGATCTTATGGCAACATGGAAAGTGCGATTGTCGCAACCCAGTGCCGGGCACGCCATAATTGCGGCAATAAGTCCCCTCTTTGAGGAGAGCCACGGCGTCGTCACCTTCCGCCTAACGCAGGTCCTCACCAGACATGGTAGCTTCGGGAGGTTCCTGTGTCGGATAAGGCGGGAGGAAACGCCCGGGTGTCACCATTGTGTGTATCGCCCAGAGGACACGGTGGAGCATACTGTGAAGGTCTGCCCGGCTTGGGCAGAACACCGCCGTGTCCTCTTGGAGGCGATCGGCGGCAGAGATCTCTCGCGTCCGGCCCTGGTTCAGGCCATGGTGCGGAGCGAGAGGGCATGGGCAGCCGTCACCACCTTCTGCGAAGCAGTAATGGTAGCGAAGGAGGAGGCGGGATGGTTGAGGAAAAGGCTAATTTCGCACCATCTCGCCCCTAGCCATCGCAGGAGACGCACTGGGCGTCGGGAATCTCGGGCGGATCTCCGGCCACCGTAGGCGCGGGCTTGCAGACGGTGAGCAATGGGTAGCTCACCGTCCAGTAAGGATCAGGCCCGAGTCGACGGCGCGTTGTGTCCCACGCGCGCCTCAAAGAGATGTCGTCAGCACAAGTGTAGGGGTCCACTAGGGCTGATGCATGCCGGGGTCGCGGCAAGGTACTAAAGGGTTACCGAGGCCCCTGGCAATACAGGCAATGGAAGGGACACGGGTGGGTTTTAGTCAGTAAGAGTCTGACACACCCTCCCGCTCCGCCCAGAGCGGGAGAAGTTATATGATAATTTCCACCCAAAAAAAAAGGCTGGTAAGAAATTACAATGTCAACTATACATAATAAATCCACCGGATACCATTCGCATTGCACACCAATCCATATTTCATCGTTTCTACTCTAGACGAAACGTAATCATAACAGTTTCTTCTAAATAAACATAACATTAACATAAAGCCTGTATTAACCGAAGGATAGGCCCGTAGTACACCCACATTTCGCCAGTTATGTTTAAGTCCCATGTAATAGGGGGCGAGCCCATTGCCATCAACCGGGCACAAATCCAGACTCCGGGTTGCTACTGAGAAATGTCTAAATATATCTATAAAGTCGTTCAATAATAATAATAATCATTTATTTGCAGACATTGAAGTCCATAGAATTACATCAGTAGGTAAATATTGACATCAAAACAAAATCATTAATTACAAATAATAGGCATAATAACAAAAATAACATAATCAAAATACATCACAAATTACATAATAATATCACAATAGAAATGAATCACAAATCATACAAAAAACACAATACACACATAAAAATCACAAATAGGCATAATAATAATAACATAATAGGAGTAGACAAAATAAAATGCACGTACAGTTATCAAGAGCAGATCTGTGTGTGCAGTCTCACCCATCGACCAAGCATCGGTTCGGCATCAATACCCCACCTCCTATATTCGCCACCCAAAAGAGACGAACACAGGCAAAAGCTGAGTTTAATAACGGCCGGCAGAAGAAGACACGGTGCGAATACATCGATTAATTCGGGAGACTGACGGCGCCGACTTCCAATTAGTCGCCGATCTAACGTCCTAACTGCAGTTAGCCCGTTTTACCTTTGACTGGTAGAACCTTTGACCAGTTCTGGCTGTGACTTGTTAGAGGAACAACCTATGTACCTGACTTGCTTCCTTGTTCCGTTAAATTCGTTTTTTTTAGGGGCATGATAATGAAATCACTACAAAATACGTCATAAATAAAATCAAAATGTATGAGTTTTGGTTAAAATGTTTTGTTTTTTTTCAGTCATTAGTTATAGACATAGTTATGTTAAGAGAACAACAGCTAAAGCACGGTCACTGTCGGACTGCATAGAAAAGAAAGAGAAGCGCGATGGCACAACGCATTTAATACAATTTATTGCAAAATATGAAGAAATTATCTATTTACAAACAATCTATTGATTGGATAAAAAAATAAAACACTTATGCTAATTTGTTGCTTGTAGAATAATATGACAAAAAATCAGAATGATTGCGTGTGTATTAGTATGATTTTTAATCGTTAAAATATTTTTAATAAAACTTACACAATTTGCCCTTAGGTCCTGTAGTCCCCTTAACACATGTTTATTTGGTCCTTAGAAAATTATATTGATTTTCAATCGTGCTTATTCCCAAGTATTATGACCGCGAAGTAAATACACAGATTAGTCATAATCTGTGTATTTACTTCCGCCTCGTAGTGACCATCAGGATCCATTCTCAATCTCAATAGCTTGTAATCGGCCACTTTTATTTTCTTTCTTAATCATGACATCTTTAAAACAAAAACAAAAATGAATCTACTAACATCAGTAAAAACACGTCACTACACTAATCAACGTCCATTCCTGTAGCTCACCCAATATTTTGATCATTCGATTCTTATATTCTGGGTCCCATTTCATCGATTAAGTCGGAGTCTGGGGCCGACGTCTGTCACGAAGACAATACGTCTTGCGACGTCCAAGGAGTCTTTGTTCCCAGAAATGATTAAATATGTAAGGAAAAGTGAAGGCGTTCATACACATAGCTATAAATACATAGATTGCATTGGTATACTACGGTACATATTGCTTTGTGAGATAAACACAGAATGTTATTTTTTTACGATCACTTACTTACTTTTCTGTGTCTGGTGTCAGGAACGCATTTTGTAGTAAGTATAAGGACCAAATTCGCAAAACACGTATATATTTGTTAGTATGGAACTGACAGCTGTCAATAACGCATTTTCTCGACGGCCGAACTGTAATGAAGCAAACTTTCTACCGGTGGACCGAAAACATTACTGACGTATGTGTCGACCAAAATTTATATTATTATGATTCTAAAAACACCCGTGTATCCTCTAATTCTCATGTCTACCTGTAGATCAAGAAATCTTTTATTGCAATATGTACGATTTGACAATAATAAAGTACGAACAAAAACAAATTGATTTCAATTAAACTAACCAACTAAACCCCTTTTACATTACCTGCCTATCCCTAATCAGTCTAAAAACCAATCACTCCAGTCTACCGCTAATTTACGAGCATTCTCAAAAAAACCCTAAAGCCAGAGACTCCAAAGTCCAAATAAAATGTAAAAAAATCCTTTAATAAGTCGAACGTCACAAATCAAGGTACGGGACCCTCATCATAATAAAAGTGGAAATTACTCGATAAGGTAACTCGGGGCTTGAGAGCTGCCTGGCCTTATCTGTTGAGGTCTGTCGTCGGACGCTCGACAGATGTTGAGTGTTTCTGATTCGGGTCGCAAGGTAGGAGATTTAGCGGGCATTAAACATAAGGTACATTAAACATGATAATTATAAAGAGAGCAAAGAGAAAATAGAATGGTTTTTGAGGTTAATGAAATAATATCATAATGAGGTCTTCTTAAATGTTGAGCCCCTCATAATAAAAGAGGAAATTACTAGATAAGACAACTCGGGGCTTGAGAGTTGCCTGGCCTTATCTGTTGAATTCCGTCATCGGCCGCTCGACTGATTTTGAGTGTCACTGATCGAGACGCACGGTGGGAGAATTAGCGGGCATGAAACATAGGGTAGGTACATAAAAAAGGTTATAAAGAGAGCAAAAAGAAATGGGATATTGTTGGTAAATGAAAATAATATAATAATAAGGTTTCTTAAATGTTGAGCCCTATCATAATAAAAGAGGAAATTACTCGATAAGGTAACTTGGGGCTTGAGAGCTGCCTGGCCTTATCTGTTGAGTTTCTGATTCGGGTCGCAAGGTAGGAGATTTAGCGGGCATTAAACATAAGGTACATTAAAAATGATAATTATAAAGAGAGCAAAGAGAAAACAGATGTTTAGGTTAATGAAAATATTAATAATGGTATGCTGGTGCCTATACTTATGTATGGAAGTGAATGTTGGGTGTGGCAAAAGAAGCATGAAAGTAGAGTATTTACTCTACTTTCATGCTTCTTCGCACGCAACACAACGGAACGCATTTCCACTGCATTGAATGTGGAAATGCGTTCCTTGAGCAGCTTGTGTGGTGTGACTGTATAGTCATACCACACAAGCTCACAAACTATCAAGTAACATCATTTTTCAGCCTATCATTTATATGATAGGCTGAAAAATGATGTGACGGTACAGTTTAAAGGAAGATGTAGTGACAAAAATTGAAAAGAGTATGCTTAGATGGTTTGGTCATGTTGAGAGGATGAATGAAAGGCGACTAACAAAAGGTATTTACAAGGCAGATGTGCGTAGAAATGCCGGGAGAGGACACCCCAGAAAGACATATAGTGACCTCATTAATGTTCTTCAAAAAGGTCTGGTGCGTAGTGCTCGCAACCGGCGTGCGTGTATGACCAGATGTATGAACGTAAACGAAGCAAAAGGAGTATGTAAGGCGCGTAGCAGGCGGCGTTCTATAGTTTCTGCCTACCCCCATGGGAAGAAGGCGTGAGTTTAAGTATGTATGAAATTTCTTCTTAAATGTTGAGCCCCTCATAATAAAAGAGGGAATTACACGATAAGGTAACTCGGGGCCAACAGATGATAAGGCTACGCAGTTCATAAGAGCTGCCTGGCCTTATCATCTGTTGAGGTCCATCGTCGGACGCTCGATAGATTTTGAGTGTTGTGATGAGATTGAGTAGATATGAAAAAGATAGGAAAAAACGTAAAGAGGAAATATAGAAATGAGAGGATGATCTGGAGGCAAAAGTCCTCGCGCACGTATGGGAGTGGCGCGAGGAGACGAAACGCCGGGGCGTTAGTCCGCTGCCGCGAGAAATCGCGGCACAGCGGACGGAGCTCCGGCGGGATCTCATGGCGTCATGGAAAGTACGGTTATCGCAACCCAGTGCTGGGCACGCCACGATTGCGGCGATAAGTCCCCTCTTTGAGGAGTAGCTGGAGAGGCGCCACGGCGTCCTCACCTTCCGCCTGACGCAGGTCCTCACCGGACACGGCAGCTTCGGGAGGTTCCTGTGTCGGATAAGGCGGGAGGAAACGTCCGGGTGTCACCACTGTGTGGATCGCCCGGAGGACACGGTGGAGCATACGGTGGAGGTCTGCCCGGCTTGGGCAGAGCACCGCCGTGTCCTCGTGGAGGCGATCGGCGGCAGAGACCTCTCGCGTCCGGCCCTGGTTCAGGCCATGGTACGGCGCGAGAGGGCATGGGCAGCCGTCACCTCCTTCTGCGAAGCAGTAATGCTCGCGAAGGAGGAGGCGGGACGGTTGAGGGAAAGGCAAGTTCCGCGCCCTCTCGCCCCTAGCCGCCGCAGGAGACACCCAGGGCGTCGGGAATCCCGGGCGGATTTCCGGCCACCGTAGGCGCGGGCTTGCGGACGGTGAGCAATGGGTAACTCACCGTCCGGTAAGGACCAGGCCTGGGTCGACGGCGCGTTGTATTCCACGTGCGCCTCAAAGAGATGTCGTCAGCACATATAGTAGGGGTCCACTAGGGCCGATGCCTGCCGGGGTCACGGGAAGGTACTTATGGGTCACTGAGGCCCCCGCAACACAGGCAACAGGAAGGAATACGGGTGGGTTTTAGTCAGTAAGAGTCTGACACAGCCTCCCGCTCCGCCCAGAGCGGGAGAAGTTATTTGATGATTTCCCACCCTCAAAAAAAAAAAAAAAAGGGTGGCATCGACGCATAAACTGTAACCATGAATTCAGCACATAATTCTAGAACCCCTAGCATAGAAATTTAACATCGTTTATTAAAAAAAAATCTGTGTTTTCATAGCAACGTGCAATACCTACGCGGTCAAAATGTACCGAACAGCATTTTTTTTTATAACCGACTAATATTTACTGAACTTGAGGTTACAGTTTGCGCGTCGATGTCCCCCCTGCCACTCTTAATTTTAGTTTTTTTGGGTGGGAAATTATCAAATAACTTCTGCCGCTATGGGCGGAGCGGGAGGGTGTGTCAGACTCTTACTGACTAAAACCCACCCGTGTTCCTTCCGTTGCCTGTGTTGCCAGGGGCCTCGGTATCCCTTTCGGACTTTCCCGCAACCCCGGCAGGCATTGGCCCTAGTGGACCCCTTCACTTGAGCTGACATCTCTTTGAGGCACGCGTGGATCACAACGAGCCGTCGACCCGGCCCTTATCGGACGGCGAGCTTCCCTGCCACCCTGTATATACCTACCACATAGAGAACAAGAAAATGCCGATTTCTGTTCAGTATCATTCATTACAGGCTATCAGAAACGTAGCTACCTCTGATAGATACATAGCCACGAAAGTCACTCTATCGAGAAATTCCGATATTCAGTCGCCTGTCAACCACGGTACGTAAAAAAGCGCAAATGACATATACGACACGGTTTATATTTATTTTCTTACTATAACCCTGGTTTGGGGGAGGCCTATGTCCAGCAGTGGACGTCTTTTGGCTGAAATGATGATGATTATATAACCCTGGTCAGGTAAACGAACACAAACACAGCAACCATTCTCTGACAGATTGCTCCAAGAAAACCTCTTATCCCTTTTTGTAGTAAATACACCACTACTTGCACCAGGTGATCAGCCACTGAGATATTTTTTAATCCAAGATTGCCACGATCTTCAAAATACTCGCTTGAAACGAAACTAGTTTCAAAGTAAATAAATTTGAGTCCTTTAAACCGAGTGCTTTTTATCAATAGAGTGATCTCTCAACCAATCTACCGAGCAATCTTTAAACTGAGATTGGTATCTTTGAGTAAAGATTACTTACTTCGACTTGTGTGTGAGGCATCAAGGTAATATTTTTTACAATCTATCACCGGACGGAGTTGCAGACAATTAAGAATCAGCAATGTTCAAAATTAATTATTGTTTATAATAGTATTTATTATGTACTTTGCCTTATTCAAAACTAGCCGCGCCCCACGGTTTCACCCGAGTAAGTCTCGATCCCGTGGGAATATTGGAATAAAAAGGATAATACTATGTACTAATCCAGGTCATGGTCTATCTATGTGCCAAATTTCATCCAAATCCGTTCAGTCGTTTTAGCGTGAAAGCGTAACAAACAAACAAACAAACTCACTTTCGCATTTATAATATTAGATAGAATTAGTATAAGTATAAGTATAAGGAAGTAAAGATTATAACTTATAACATAACTTCTGTTTAAATGTTTTGCCAATTTTTCCACGTGTTTCGCAATATATTTATTTTGTCTTCCTTCCATCTTTTCATTATAAATGATACTTATAAAAATCTTTATTGCAGACCACATGATCCATACAAAACCACAAAAAATAAAGTTGATTACAAAAAAAACTACAATAAAAAGTATACAAACAAAACAACTCTAACTTAACATTTACGCGGCTCCAACCACCGCTTGTAGCAACAGCCTACTTCTACACGTACCCAGGACATGAATGATGCAATTAAAAAAACAAAACCTATATCTTATCAACAAGACAGTATATTCTTGAGAATACTCTGCTGCGGCTTCACGTATTTGACGGCTTTAAAATCAACCATTAGACGGTCCATTAAAAATCAAGCCCACACAACAGTTTCCTAATCAACTCATTCCATAAGACAAAACATTCTTTAATCAGCTATTTAATCAACGATCAATAAAACATAGCAAATAAAAACAAAATGCATGAAAAAGTAATTAAAACGTCGGCCTTCTTATAATAATGTCAGCTACAAATAATAACTGTTTTATTAAGCTGTTACAGATAATAACAAAATAATAGTAATTAATATTGATTTCTATCAAGACGATATATCAATGTTATGGTTTAATTGGCAATTTATGTTTCAGATTAATTTATACTGTATCGAGCTTTGACGGCAATTGTTGTTAGCTTGATAACGTCTTCTGGATACACTTTCGAAGATCTTATAGAAACAATTTTAGGGTATAGCAAGCACCAGCGTTGGACCCGTGTGGAGATTACAGCCCACTCCCTTTCACCGAGGTGAGGCCTGATTTTCAGCAGTAGGAACATTATAGGAACGTTAATTATGCTACTCTGTAACTGTATTTACCTACAATGAACAACAAAGAAAACAAAATGTGAAAAGGATAGTCTAAACCGAATAGTCAGAAATTGGTAATTGGGTACAGCAGCAAAAGAGGTGATCAACGCTCGTTCTTTCTCAACAACAAACCCAAAAGACATTTATTCAAACTAGGTTGAGAATCAGCACTTTTCGAACGTCAAAATTACATAAGACAGTCCCACAAAAAGCCCGCCTTTCACCACTTCCTAGTGGTTTAGCTGGGAAGAAGAACAGAACACTTTTTATTAGAGAATAGGTAACTTTCTTCTAACTTAAAGAGACAGCTGTGCTGTTGTGGAGTTTGTTGCGCCACAACAAACTCCACAACAGCACAGCTGTCTCTTTAAGTTAGAAGAAAGTTACCTATTCTCTAATAAAAAGTTCTCGATGTGAAAATTAACTTTTTTTTTTTTATTTATTTAATTTTGTTTTAATTTGTTTTTGTGAAATATTTTTTATTTTATTTTTTTTTTATTTATTTGGGTGCCTGCAGTAGAACAAACTACCGGCCGATTATATAACTTTCCATTGCATTTCTCCATCAAACCGAAAGCATAAACGGTAAAAAATCCTCCAAGATCAAACCGAAAGCATAGACGGTAAAAAAATCTGTAACAAAACGAACAATTAAAACTACCTAACATTTAATTATAGTTCGATTTATGGGAATCGAAGACATTATTATAGACATAAATAAAACGAAAGCGATCAAATTGTACGATAAAGAATAATAATGCTATCCGTATAAAATACTAGCGTTACCAGTAATTAATACATTAAGTGTTAAGGCCCATCGTCCACGACGCTGCTCAAAAGTAACGTGATACAAATTAGTTGAATGGTAACGTCGTGTACGGTTCGCCATTGAAATACTAGTGCTGTGACACTGAAAGTTCTTAGAAAATCAAAAACTGAACAAACTAGCAAGTTATTAGTTTTATTATATCTTTTCAAAATAGTGTCCATTTACATCAATACATCGCAGCATCCAATGGATCCACTGAGAAAAGCACTTTACCCACTCGTCCTTAGGGGTCTCTTCGACGGCATTTTGAAATGCAGCCACTGCTTCCTCAGCGTCCATAAAACGTTTTCCTCGATGTTTTTCTTTTATTTTCGGAAATAAATACAAATCACAAGGTGCGAGGTCGGGGCTATAGGACGGGTGACCCAGTAATTCCACGTCTGACATCGTCAAGTAGTCGATTGTTTGCTTGGCGTCTTGCGACAAGGCATTGTCGTGGTGAAGGAGGATCCTACTGTGACGTCATTTCTCACAAACTTTTTCCAAGACAAGTAGCAAACAATTGTTAGTGTACCACTCTGCAGTAACTGTTTTTCGATCTTCTAAAATAATTGTTGCGTAATGACCTGTCCTTCCGAAGAACGAGGCCACCACTTTTTTTCCCACGCTTCGACCTTTCTTCACTTTAGCTGGCAACTCCTTGGAAGGAAACACCCAGACAGCAGACTGTCTCTTAGTTTCAGGATCATAACAATAAATTCAGCTTTCGATACCTGTAAATGTCGAACACAGCATTTGAGTCACCTCCGTTAAATCTTTGAACCATTTCAGGACTCCAATTCGCACGACGGAGTTTTTGGGCCTCTGTCAAATTATGAGGTATCCAGCGGGCACAAAGCTTCCTGACCGCTAAATGTTCATGGAGGATTTTGTGCACTTGACTCATACCGATACCTAAGCTTGTCCGAATCTGCTGATATCACTCTTTTGTCAGTCTCTATCATACGCCGCACAACACTGATGTTATATTCAGTCGTCGACGTAGAAGGCCGTTCCTCACGCAGATCATCGGTGAGATTAGTGCGATCAGGTTTAAACTCATTAAACCAGTTGTAAACAGTGGCACGAGATGGGGCTTCATCGTGAAAGGCCAATCGAAGTCTATCATAACTTTCTTGTTGATAAGTCAATGATGAATAATGATTTTTTATGACTATCGAAGTAATTTAAGAATGACTTATAAGTCATAAAAAATCATTGTACGAAAATTTTCTCGCGTTAAATTCATACTGACGTGACACAGACAATTTCCAATTTGCCGCTAAATCGTAAAAAAAATGACAAATGATTAAAATACCTACACAATCATATTGGCAAAGAGTTCCATTTTCAAAACCTGAACTGTTTTTTTTATTATATTATTTACAAGTACGAGTACGAGGGCGACACTGAAAGTTTTTAGAACTGGCCGTTCTAAAAACTTTCAGTGTCGCCCTCGTATTCATTGGTGAATTGAGTTTGTAAGGCATCTATCCCAACCCCGCGAGTAACGAAACGAGAGTAGAGTTACCAACTAAAAACGAGTTGGCGAGCAACGAGCAGCGAGTGCCAAGCGTAAGTAGCTCTCAGCGAGTGTTTTGCCCGCCAAGCGAGTGTCGCAGAGCGAGTACTCTTGTCGCTGCGTGTGAATAGTCAGCGATCAACTATTAATACCTATATGTATCTCTTTTACTAACACGGGGCCTACAATCTTTTGTACGTTTCTTGAGCGAGAAAATCATTGATACAGTATTTTTTTTTTATCTCACGAAGCGACGCGCGCTTTACTTGTGGTTACCAAGTGTACAAACACGCTGTGAATGTGTGAAGCAAAAGAGCTCCCGGTACCGTTCGAGACAATGGCGAAGTCGGAAGTGAGTGTGTGTGTGTCTTATGTGCAGACGCTACTCGTCTTCACGCACAGATTCACAGCGTGTTTGTAAACTTGGGTACCACAAGTAAAGCGCGCGTCGCTTCGTGAGATAAAAATACTATAGCTAGTCATTTCCTCGTTGGCCGTGGGACAGGTGCCTAACGTGTTACTTTTCAGTAGAGTCGTGGACGACGGGCTGAACTGTTTCTCAATGTATTAATTTATGTATATAAATTAGTTGTAATGAACTTAAATGTATGTACGTCAAAGATCGTTATCGAGCCTTTTTTGTTACGTGTTTTGCCTCATAAGCTTCCGAGAATTCCCTGTGATGTAATTTTATTTGGTAATGAATAAAAAATGTAAACAGGCCAATTTCTTGAAACCAGAAAAAAATACTTTTAAGATTTATTATTGGAGGTAATTGAAAACGTAATTATTTTAGGACATCAAAGCCAGAGCAATAAGATTAATATTTTCGATGCTTCTTTCACAAATCTTTATATAGAAGAAAGAATCGAAAATATAACCTAACTTATTTATTTTACCAAAATAGATATGGCGTTTTTTTTTACTTTTATCAAAATCTTCAGGCCTTAAACTTGGAGTACTGAGTATGGGCCTCTTGTTGTAGTCTAATTTTGCTTTTCATCCATTGTTTCATCTTGATCCTCATTTCAAATCCTTGCTTAGCAGACATGTAGGTAGGCTACAGAAGTTACACGAGAGAGGAGGCTCCTACAGAAGCTTCCTAAATTTCCCACCTTCCATACAGCGCAAATCCTTTACAAAATCAAAAATTAAGGCCCACTTGCACCACAAATCACGATTTAATCTAAACATAACTAAAACCGCCGCAGTCATCCTATAATGATTGATAGGAACAGATCGATGTCTTAAATGCAATAACCAGACCGACAAATTCACTAAAACAGTGACAAGACTGAAATATTTTATTATTATTTTCGTCTTGCACTGCATAATAGAGTCGTGAAAATCGAATGGCCAATAATAACTTGCGCAAATGCGTTTAAAAATGAGCTATAAATTATTATTTTATTGCGGTCGGCATCGTGTTTTCATACGTATATTATTTCTGTATGTATTTTTAATCTGTGCTTAAAAACAATGGCGGTATAGGCAAGAATTTATCAATAATGGTCAGGATTAATTTCTTAATTAAATTGGGTTTTATTACTTTATCCGCATATTCCGATAAAATAATGGGGTTTGCCTCACATAGTGATATGGTAAGGGTCATCCATACTTCAGAGGTGTCACTTGAACTACGAAAACCTATCCTATTTCTATAATCATAAATGTATAAAGAGAATGCAGGAAATTATGTCGCATGAGTTGTTAATATTAGCGTATCATCCATAAGGCACGGAGGTATAAAAAAAACCAAAATATGAATAATACTATCTTAAAATTCATTTCAATAATCTTCTAAATTAACCTGACCATAATTTGTTTAAAAACAAGATAACTTTATCTTAATAATGCAATAAATACAAATTACTTGATATGGGCAAACTATACATATTTGATCGTACCCGAACGTTTATTTCAAGTTTCAACTTTCTGTGCACGTAAAACAGTATATTTAATGTCTGCATTTAATTATACCTTGTTTGTATATTTTTTAATTAATTAAATTATTAATGAGTTTCCAAAAATAGATAAAATATTGGTATTTTTAGTGAACGGGGTTTGTTTAATATATTTATGGTATAATATGAAACTGTGCACAGCATACCTGTAAAATATTTTTAAGATAGATAATAAATTTCATCGGTCAAGGACAGCTAATGAGACACAAATGATTTTCCATTGTTTGGCTCCGAATAGGTTACGCGCCGGGCTTCACAAGTTAAAGACAGAAAAAAAAATCAGTGCATCAAAACCTCAGTTTATTACAAATAAGGTCATAAAAATAATCACGAAAGGCGCGCAGAACTCTCGAAAAGATTCAAATCGCCATAAAAGTTTCAGTATTTGCAACTACCGTCGATACCGACACTGGTACTCAAAAAAAAGGTAATTAAAGAAATTAATGAATAAAATACTTTCCGGGCAACACGATATTTATACATATTATAAATTAACGTCACCTTTCGTGTCTGTCTGTGTGACTGCGTAGGTCTTCCAAACTTCACAACCAATTTTGATGCAGTTTTCAGCATCATTTAGAGAATTTGTTCCCGAAGAATAGTTCATCTATCCATAAATATTCCATCAATTCATCCATACATCCATCCATTAATATTAAACTTACATAATAATCAAAAACTCGATGTTTTATCAAGTCGTAAAAACCGTGCGAAGCAGGGGTGAGTCGCTAATGTGAAATAAAAGCTATACTATCGTGGGCGAACAGCCAGACATAAGAAACTGGTAATAAACACGCTCATACATTTAAAATTCAGCAAAAACTCGTAAAATTTGTAAAGAACAAACACGACCCGACGTAAAGAGGCAGTTGTACTCAATATAGTGATATTGAGATAACGTTCCGACAAGTACAATGAAATTAAATAAGTTAAGACCAACATTTAAATACAGTATTTTTATCTCAGTAAGCGATGTAAGCTTTACTTGTAGTAACCAATTCTACAAACACGCTGTGAATGAGTGCGTGAAGACAAGTAGCCTCAGCACGTAACACACACATACACATAAACACACACATACACATAAACACACACACACAGACTTCCGACTTTGCCGGTGGGACGGTACCGAGAGCACCTACGCTTATACACACATTCACAGCGTGTTTATACAATTGGTTACCATAAGTAAAGCGCGGGTCGCTGCGTGACTTAAAAATACTTTATAAACATAATAATTTTTATAAAGTTTTTTTCTGGATTGCTCTTTGTTGCTAACCGTTCATGGAAAGTTTTTACTAAACTAAGTACTTTTGTGATTATTGATATAATGTCAATAATCATTGTGTCGGTCGAAAGAAGATCACTGCATAGGTAAACCACAAGCAACTATGTACATGCAGCCAGGGCTAAAGGTCAAAGGGCCTGGGCAAAGTGAAATTCTATCAGCGATAACAATGATAAAAAGCCAAAAATGTATTGGATTGTCATAAGCTACCGAAAAGCTTTTGACAACCCTATCGAAAGTCGTTGTAGAAACCGATACGATTGGGAAGCGATTGCCATTTGCCTAGGCCCTCTGGTGACAACCTACAGTATCTAGCTATTAAGCGAAAATTAGATCAGCAACTTAACTTGCAGACGTTGACAACAGTCGCAAAACGTTCACTTCTGCAAGTTTTTATAAGTAAGAATTACATAAAGAAGTTCACTTCCGCAAGTTTTTTTAGGTAAGAATTACTTAAGGCAGTGCAATTCTGCAAGTTTCGTTGCTCATTTAAACTTCGCTAAAGCAGAGGGCATATAGATGATACATATTTTGACTAGCATATGGTGTGTTTGTTATTAAATTCTTCAACCTAAATTCTAAGATCAAAACTGTTACATTACATCCACTAACTTAATTCTCTCCTAATCCATGAATAATTAACTAATTAATAAATATTTAGTGAAACTATAACAATGCGATGGCCTCAGCAGTTGTTCAGTAACAGCTAAATAACAGCACTAACAAGCAAATTTTAATTAAAAATAGCTAGAACTTAAGTTAAACTTTACCCTTTAGGACTGGCAGCATTTAAATAATTTAATAAAAATATTTTCACTGCCGAGGACGGAAGCAAAATAGAAAAATAACGCTGGCTTTATTTGTAGCTATGAGAAATTACGTTACAACCTTTTATAATATAAGAGCTTTGTAAAAATAAGATTTGTTGTTTATAGTTCGCGCTTCTTGAGCATTGGTAAATAAATAGTTTTCATTTCTCAATCTCTTAGTGACTTGAAATTTCTTGTCCCCGACCCACCACCCCGTCACATCGCATTGCCTGCCCGCGCTATTACTTCGTTTTCTTTACTCTCTATTACTTTGTTCTAGCGTGATGCTAAATAGCCTATAGCCTTCCTCAAGAATTGGGCTATCAAAAGATTTTTCAAATCCGACCAGTAGTTCCGGAGATTAACGCGTTCAAACAAAAAATCAAACTTTTCAGCCATTCAAAGCCGGGATTTTATATTTTAAGCTTCTGTATTTTTTTTTTTGTATAAAAATGGTAGCTATCGCTTTTCATAATGGTTTCTAATGAGATACATATCTACATCACAAATCGATTCCGATTTTAGCTTTCAATAAAGATGACAACAAAAATAAAATAAAAATACATAAAGATAAAACCTAAAACATAATCACACTAAAATGTTACTATGCGGTGGCCCGCAATCTCCGATCTCAGACATAAAAAATCAAAACATACTTAAACATAAACGCAAAACTTCCATTTAAATACTTAATTGTACGTAGGTGGCGGCATTAAATGAAATGTACGTTAACAATGTGTATTTATTGCAGTCTTTAGCGAGGACGAGTGTGTTTCGACTTTTTATTGCGAACAAATGGTGCTGTAACTGATAATGAGCTTCGTTCGCTGGGCGAGCGATCTTAAGCGTGTATCAGCGATTGGTAGGGGCGCTAAAACACGTCAGTCCTGCGCTGTCGAATAGCATGATAAACGAGCCAACACGTTCTATATATTAGCGAAGAAAAAGTCTCAGAAATATTTAGCGGCTTTTCATTCATAATAAGTAATGTAAATGTAAAACAATAGTGTCATTAACAATTTTCTTTTTCTTTCTTTCTGTGAAGCCAAATTAATTTTTCACAGATTACGTGAGAAAGTAGCATAATCAGCCTATAATGTTCCCACTGCTGGGACACAGGTGCTGGTTGGTAGGTGTCACATGTCTTCGATATTTTGGTTCTAGGACATGCCGGTTTCCTCACGATGTTTTCCTTCACCGTTTTGAGAGCAGTGGTGATGAAATTATTTACACAAAGTAAAGCACCTGCCTGCCTGAAAAAGAAGGGTAGAGCAAAACCCTCGCACTTGGCCAGTTTTTAATTGTAAGTAAATGCTACAATTAAAAAACTGGCATGCATACAATTCTAAATAATTCCTGTTTTGTCATTGCACGGCTCTTCGAATTGAACTGGAATCATCAAAATAAAATCATCTGGTTAGTATAACCAAATAATTCACAAAAAAACCGCATGCGACGCGCGTTAAAATTCCGGATACCGCAAATGGTGGCACATAATACGGTTAAATTTCATACTGATACGGATTTAATAAAGCATTATTCAATTTTCATACAAGTACGGACTGCATCGCTGTAACGAAGTGGACATCGAGACTATTAATTTGTGTTTTAAACGAATTTTTCGATAGCAAACTATAGTTTCGGAGCTCATCAATTTTTAAGTAAATTCCTTGCTGTGTATCTCGATACACTGCAAGGAATTTACTTAAACACAGATTCACTGACATTTAATAGCTAGAGATTTTTTGGTTGCCTATACCTAATACCTTTTTACTTGATTACATAACAGACATAATCAGCCTACATTGTTCTCACTGTTGGGACACAGGCCTCCTCTCTGTGAGAGGGAGTGTGCCGTAATCCACCACGCGGGCCCAGTGCGGGTTGGTAGATGTCACATCTCTTTAAACTTTTGGTTCTAGAACCAAAACCGGCATGTCCTAGGACACGTGTTTCCTCACGATGTTTTCCTTCACCGTTTACTTGTTTACTTGATTAGATATTACGTAATAATAACAGTTCTGCTGTCTAAACTAAGCTATTTGGCTAACATTTTCGACAGTTGCGTGAAAATACCTAACATTTATTTCGTGACAAGCATTTCAAGCGTTCATCCATCATTATTAGCTTCTTTTTCAAATCATTTGTTCTCAGTGTGGAACTCCTAAATGTCAAATTTCTATGATTAGATGAAAAACAGTTTTCACTTTCAGCTCCCGTACTAGCATCGCTGAGAATTGCGAATTTTAATTTCACTTCAACCGATTCTCTTTTCTACTTTTGTGGGTACAATTTAATTTTTGCTGAAGTGTTTATTTGCTTTGTCCCTTTTTGGGTTCTCAAACAAAACAATAGGAATGGTGTGGTGATAGGACGTTTTAAATTGGTCAGTTCTCACTTAATGATTTTTTTTTGGGTGGGAATTTTTTAAAATATCTTTTCCCGCTCTGGGCGGAGCGGGAGAAGATATTTGGTCTCAGACACTTGCTGACTAAAACCCAACCGTATTCCTTCCGTTGCCTGTGCGTTGCCAGAGGCCACGGTATCCCTTTCAGACCTTCCCGCGACCCCGGCAGGCATCGGCCCCAGCCGACCTCTACACTTGTGCCGACATCTCTTGGGTGTGGTTAGAGGGTGTTTCAAAATGGTGAGTCCTTATCTAATGATCTGCCAGTCTTTTCTGTAAAAACCTCAACGTGAATACTTAGGAGAAGTGTCCTGTCAATATCGTGAAACCGTTACAAAAAAACTCACTTTTGCATTTATAATATTAGTTAGGATATTTCAGCGTTATATTTCAGCTAGTCAATTCTGTAAAAATATCACCGTGCTAATTTAGGTGAGCTTGAAGTGATCCACCTGATGATCCTGATAATCCCACGGGATGGAGACTTATACAGGTGAAACCGTGGGCGCAGCTAGTATAAAATATTATGAAGCACTGTCCCAGCAGTGGGACCATTATAGCCTGATTATAACGATAATGAAGCATTCACCTACATCTACGGAAAAACCAAATCTTTATTTAACATGTCAAGTCTTCACTGAAGATCAGACACAACTATTTATCTACTATCACGTTACCCCCGGGGGGCAGCTACCACTTCTCTCTTTAATGCTTTATAATCTGTACTTTTCGGTACATTCAGATGTTTCCTTATTATCAACCGTGCATTTTCCAAAAATAAATATCGCAATCAGAAATAACAAATCTTACGCCCGAATTTATAAAACGTTTCGAATCTGCACATAAGTCGAAAATGGTGGCGAGAACCACTTAAAATTAAATGTGGTTCGATAAGCCTTCATACAGTGTCAACTGCCTTATCAATTCCGTTCGTTTTATGTCGTCAGAGAGATGTGGTTTCACTGTTCCGTTGTTACAAGGTTGTAAAGTGTTTGCGGAATTTGTATGATTCTTCGTTTAGTGGTTAAAGTTTATCTTTATTCCGTTTGATGACGTCGTTAGAGGTGGCTTAGAGTTTACATGAGCTGGCCGGTCAGGATACGGGCAATAAAAGTTAAGTGTAATCTGAGGCTTTACAAACATGATTTTATAGAAAACGTGTCTACCAAAGTAAAATGCAATGCTCTAATGTCACACAGGGTATTTAAATAATGAACTGAGAAGTTTAACGATGAGTGAATTCAAATTGAAATGATGCATACAGTGGCCAGTAATAAAGATTGTCATAATGAAAATGATGATGAAACAGATACATTTCATCACAATACAGAGTTAACAATATATATACGATCGCAGAAAAGATCAGATACGATGGGAGCAGTTCAAAGCAAAGTGTTTGCATAAGGAAAAGTAGTGATTGGCTCGATATGGGCTGAAGATAATAATGAAAACTCACACAAAATACAATCCGTGAAAGTCTTTTAAACGTGTCTTTCATATACTTACAAAGTACTGCTATACAAGGATATTAACCAAGGCAATAAGATGTTATCAGTGCACAACTGGATTTTGCTGTTATCCCTCTAGAATCTGTTAATCGACTCTTAAGACACTTACGGGAATCGGAATAAACTACGTCAGCACCGTTATAAGCCTTAGAGTCTTTTACTCGCTAGTGAATTAGTCTTCTAAGCACGCGTACATTGTCGGTGTGATACCAGAGGCCTAACCATCGAGTATTGTAAATATTTAAAGGCCTCTGTAGCTGCAAGCGAAACTGTTGTGCACGACGAATACGATTGACACAGACTCTAAAAACGGTTTCTTTACTCACGTGGTACGACTGCATAGCAGTAAGTTGGTACTCTTGGGACTTCTCGTCCTTATATTACCGTATCGGACCAATATTATGTCTTATTTATTTTAAAGCGTAATTATTTAAATCATATTGTATTGTTTCTTAAGGTGACATACCCTGTCAACTCATCAAGCAGACCCCTAATTATTTTTAATGGATTAGATAGGCCGAAAGTGCAGTGTGCTGTGCCAAGGTTGCTGATGAGGCTGTAGGTGACGACCAGGTATGCGCGGTCACTGCAAGCCGGTGGTCAGGATACCCGTTGAAGCCGTGGGCGTGCTGGCTGGCTGCGCTGACGTTCATGCTAAACATGAGTGTCAGCGCAGCCACCAGTATGGAGGCATGAGGAACAGGCTGTAAAATTCACTCATCCTCCATAGAAAAGGGAGGATCTTCCGACCAGACGGGTGTCATGTCTGATTGGTAACTGCCCCACGGTTGATGTCGGGATGTTATATACATGCTAGTTGCGCGGTAAACTCTGCTTGCGCGATTCAGGATTTTGCGTGACGTCAGAGTCTTGCGTAGTTCATATGTAGCAATGTAGATGCCGCCACATTGTAAATACGAATTAGTGTTTGTCTCATACTATGCCATCAACTTATAAACTATTCATGAAGGTTGCATGGTAAACCCAAGCAGGTTAATGTCTACAGTACCTATGCTTATTGTCTTATAGGAAAACCTAAGTATTTTGTGCAAATTATATTATTAAACAAGTAACTATTTACTTCTTATAGGCAAATTTTTGAAGTGAAAATTCTTTAGGCATGTTGAGCGATTTTTGGTGGGAAAAACGTATGGCTTCGCGTCGTCCACATGCCCGCGCCGACATGCTGTAGTAGCAGTAAATGAAGTTAAATTGACCACGTGGAAAGTTTAATTTGTGTATACTGTGCATTGTTTACATTGTGTTTTAGATAATCATTATTTAATTGAAGTGAAAATTTCTTTAGGCGCGTTGAGCGATAAGTTTTCATTTCTGTCCCCATGACTGCCTGTGTTTATCATCTCAATATGGTGTATCGTTTACATCAGCTGGCTATAAGGCAGATTTCGTGACAATGATAATAACCATATAACACAAAATACCCTCCAATTACATTCCTCATCGAACATTCATCATCAAAGCAAACGTGCTCGCGCATGAAAGTCTGAAAACAAAGTAAGATCTTAATTTAACACTACAAATTAACAAAAGACGACTCAATCAAGAGGCCACACATGGCGCCTCAGTGTGTCTGGAGTTCTCAGAACAATTCCCTTTAACAAAACGTTACCTGCGATAAATCTCACCGCACTGTAATTACTTGAGCGTTCATTAATAATGCATAACTCGATCAAACCGAGGAACGAATTTGAATTCGGATGTGTTCACACTCATGCATTTTATTTTGTATGTAATTATTACGAGGCTATGGTAATTTTTTGTCGGTGTTGCGAGCGTTTTTATTTGAAGGCGGAAGTGAAACTGGTAGGGTTATGGACGGTCAATGTTTGATGACAGTGACAAGCAGCTGTTGCAAGTAATTTTAATTAGCAGGTTTTTAATTAACTGCATTATGTGTGAGTAGTACAATAATTTGACAAGACACTTAAGAATATTCATGTGCCCCGGTCAGTAAGTCCCGCCGCCAAACTTGTTAACTGCTTCTGCTGACGCTGCATCGGTCATCAAATTTGCGTCGTTCCAATTTAGTTAGGAAACCTACTAAAAGTAATAATAGTTCTCCGGAGCGAATTTCGGCCATGGCGACCGAACTCAGCGGAGACCAACCTTCGGCGCGAGAGATGTCGTAGTGCCCAAGTGTGTGCACTATCTCTTGCCTCACTCTCATAGTCTGATGGGACGGCAATCCGACATGACCGGAAAGATCAGGCGCAGGGCCAACGGCTTAACGTTCTTTCCGAGGCACGGGGGTATTACACCGCCAACTTCCAAACTTCGGGCTGTTACTAAGAAATTCCTAATGGAAAATCTAGTAATACTTTGCCTGACTTGGAACCAGAACCCCACGCTCAGCAGTCGCGCTTGCGACCAAGAGAACAATGGGGCAGTCAACTCAAAGTACTTAGAACCCGATGGTAAGTATTACTAACGACCAAATGGTAAGTAATACTTACACTTCGATGACACAACACGAATTTCGCGTCGGCTGTTTTGAAGATGCCAAAACGCCATATCGTGGCCAACTTTTTCGGCATCTGTACACTTGTATGCTTAAGCCTTAAAGTATTAAATAAATAAATGAATAATGCATACTTACTTGCTAGTCATTTTGCTTTTCAATCAACCAAGATAAAAAAAAGATAAAGAAACATATATTTGTTCAGACATGTGTAACATGATACATGAATATGCACATATCGATGGAAACATAATTTTACCGGACCAACATGTTTTACCTCACTCGGTGTACAAAATGTTAAATATGTTTTTATTAAATTAGCAATTATAAATGTAATTAAAGTCAGTTTCATACATAAAATTAGAGTCAGTGCAAAATATAGTCAATAATTAATTCATATACAATCAGAGCCAACCAATCCATCTTTGCTTCTGTCTGCTTCTTTTCTTCTTAAAGCATTTCAAACTCTAAACTTTCTCGTTTGAACATACTCTACATTATTCTCCACGACATTCTGTCCTGATACTTTTGATATTACCCTGTCACCATCTTTACTTTGAAACTTCCTCATAAATCCAGTATGAGGAAATTATTCAACAATTTCCATACATCCGCTATCAGCTCAGAGTCATCTTAAACTACAACCCCTTGGAACTAAAAACATGAATTTATTATTGCTCATACATTATGCACATCACTTTAGAGATCGAACACGACCATGTTATTCTGTAAATTAAAACCCACCTTAGCACGCATAATCGACTGGATAAATACTGATCCCCTACTAGTGGCTCTTGATACATTGAATTTGCATTATAATAAAACCTTAGCCAATTTTACCGCCTTAGAAGTTCACATAGGTCTATCATCCTAGCTATCATCATCATTATCTCTGCCGTCATCTGCTGGTCATCTGCCTAGCCTTTTCCCAACTACGTTTGGGTTGGCTTCCAATCTGACTGGATGCAGCTGAATACCAGTATTTACATGGGGCCTATCTGCCCTCCACAACCCAATTACTGGGTAATACGGTAACCCTTGGTAAGACTGGTTGTCAGACTTTCGGGCTTCTGGCGACATGTAACGACTGTCAAAGATCCACGAATAACAGCCGGGAACAACGGCTTAACGTGCTTTCCTAGGAACAGAGGGTATGTAAAGATGGTCACCCATCTACGGACCAACCGCGGCAAGCGTAACTTAAGAGGCTGATAACACCTAAAGCGCGGTCACTGTCGGACTGCATAGAAAAGCAAGAGAAGCGCGATGACACAACGCTGTTAATTTATTGCAAAATATGAAGCAATTATCGATTTACAAAAAAGCTATAGATTGTATAAAAAAAATAAAACACTATTATGCTAATGTTGCTTGTAGAATAATCTGACAAAAAATCAGAATGATTGCATCTATATTAGTATGGATTTTAATAGTTAAAAGAAATTTTTAGAGGTATCTTCGTGATGTTTTTGTATCGTATCAAATTAGATATTATAATTATATTTTCAATACACTATCTACCTAGCATATATCCTTAAGAATATCATATATTTTTCTGTTTTTTTTTACTGCAGTGGATACTTTAAGGCATTATAAAACTTATAAAAGTTGCGTTTAGGTTCTGTAGTCCCCTTAACCTGATCGATTGACCCGTGCGGCTGTTATTATTTAGCCACATTAGAAAGTTCACACAGGTATTTTGACGTGATAACGTCTTATACTCGTAAATCGATGAAAGCCGGCTGCACGCACGAAAAAGTGTCACGTTCCGCCTGAGCTGAGGGTGCAAGCGAGAGCGTGGAACTAGCGATAGGGAGGCACGATCGGCCTAAGCATTCGGCTTGTGACGCATCTCTCTCTTGTTATCACATAAAATTATCGTCCGTAAACCGACTTTACAGACAACCAATTTTTTTACAAAATCATCACGAATGGCCAAAGTATTGGTTGGCAGTACAAAACAAGAGAAAAATAAGTTTAATCGTGCCTAATATGACGCACAAATACACCGATTAGTTTAAAAGACGAAGATTAGGAAGGCGATACTGAACCAGCTTGCCGGAAGAAACCACTAACCCTGCGTCCTAACTAAAAGTGATCGTCGCATTCATGTGTATTTTTTTGTTCGGGAAACTGGAGAGCGCCCTCTGTCTGCACGACAACGCATTCCGCTTTTAAACAGGATGCGGCCTAAATTCTCAAAAAAAAAAAAAACGTATTAAAATCGCAAAATGTCACATACACTTTTCACGCTCCTCTCTATGCTTCTAATTTCCAATCGAGAACCAACAATAGTTTTAACAGCAAATTGATTCGCATTTAAAATGTTAATTCGATTCTTAACTTCGGGACTCGTCGACATTCTCGACCTTCCAAATGAACAATGGGACAACGTTCCATCTTGTAGATTTTATCTAATAATGTGTATTGAATCTTGCCAGTATTATTAAGTATTGTTTTTGACGTGACTCGACATGTTATAAAGATATTTATTAACTTATTAAGACGTGTTTCGATGTTTCTATTGTTAGTACTGATTATGGATTCTTTCTTTTTGATGCCAAGGCTGTCCCGCGTTGTGTGGAATCCATTATTTTCTAGTCAATAATAATATTCGTTCTGTAATTAAGTATCATGCTTATCATAATATTTGAGTACATTGTAAAATCTAAATTATAAATGACTTTTATTTCTGTAAGTAGGTTTGTACAAACACTTTTACACGTCAATCATATTTTTTAAATAAAGCTAGATGAGGTCGGCGTTTCCTATCTGGCTACTCTGAGAAGAAATGCCGAAACAAACTCAGAGGTCACAGTCTCTTATAAAGTCCAGACATAATTTTGGTCAGATCATGTGAATGCCATGTAGATTGGTGTCTGAAATGGTCCTTTTGAGGAAAGACCCACACAGATTGAGTGGACCTGTCCAGAGATTTTGACGTAGAAATAATTACTTTCTTTAACAATGATTTAAAGCTACGTAGACCACAATAGATAGATAGAAGATAGAATACTCTTTATTATGTACACCATAAATATTACAGCTATAAATGTAGAAATTTTACACAATGGGCGGTCTTATCGCTAAAAGCGATCTTTTAAAGACAACCTTTGCATGGATTAGGGGGAAAGGAGAGACAGTACTGCAGGTAGTCTGTGGTGTACCATTTACATATTATATACAATAAATACATACATACATAAAATATATTAAAATGATCTATATAATATATTCAATAATAATTAATCATAAAACTAGCGCTAAGAAAACAGGTGCAAAGAACAAAGAAAATAAAAAATATGTTTAAGGAGAGAGATCTGCTTGTACTGTACAAGGCCTTAACTACTCAGGAACTAAATAGTCTTTGCCAGCACAATTTTTTTACAAATTCGTATAGTCAAAGAATGTACCTGAAATATCTTGTGCAATACCCAAAAATTGCAGAGTCAATGTGAGGGACTTTCCCCTCAGACATCCAGCCCTCTTCCAATGCGACTTTAATACTTCACGGCTTTTGGGCGCATAAAATTTCAATATTCCCAACACTATCGAATCAAGCGGAAGAGCGACAAGGAATTTCGCGATACAGGGATATATTATGGTATTGTTGAAAATCTTTTATACTGTATCATGGTTTTATTTATAGGAAAGCGAAAACTGATCCAGCTTATGGACTGGATGGATTTCGTCTAACAGATCGATTCCTGTTAAACTCAAACTCAAATTCAATTTATTTCAATTAAACCATTTACAGGCACTTTTGAATTGTCAAGGAGTCAGTCAGAAATATGAAGCTAGTTGCCCATTCCAAAGCATAGTAGGTACCTATAGAGAAGAACAGGCAAGAAACTCCATGGACAATCTTTTAAATTGTATTATCACAAAAAGATTAGTATAAATAATGTTGAATTTATAACTTAGTGTGAGGACGATGTAAAATCTCGTCCATAGTAAAGCAAAAAAAAACAATTTGAAAATAAAATAATTAAAATAAATCGTGGCAGGTAAGAGATGGCCGGTCCCAACTGACGGCTCCCGTTCACGAACATGACGCAGTGATCAGCACCATTCAGCTCAACCATTTTGAAGGGAGCTAAATGATCCAACACACGCGCCACCATGACAGCACCTGGCACCTGCCAGGGCGCATTCAAGTCAACCAGAGACATATTAACCGGTAAATAGTAGCACCTGTGCTATGCCGTTATACATATAATACAAAAGAGATTGAATTTATACAATGCAAATATAGTCTTACAATGTTCAGCAGCTCCAACAGTATTTTCAAATGTTAATCAATTAGTTGTGGTTGTGGAGCAGGACCAGCATCATAATTCTACACCTTTAAATTCATTACTACGCAATCAAGTGTTTACGTAGAAAACTGATTCTACGTAAACACTTGATTGCTTTCAGTCTTCAGTTCTCAGAATAGATCTGTTTTTCCCGTAGCATTTTTAAGACTTTTCCTGATAATTGGATGATCATTCATTTAATTACCTACTGATTAAACTATTTTAGCTGGAAGAATATTTTTCTACAATCTATCCTGCTATATTACTAGCTAGATGAAATGGTGGGCTTTGGCATTTTGGCTTGGCGCCAAAGTCTATCCAACAAAATCTTCACACCGATTTGCGAATCAGCCCTTATTTTTTTGGCTTCTATAACAATCTTTATCAGTTCCATTACATTGCTTGATTTGTCCTTACTATTTTCGGGTTAGGTATACCTATGCTTGCTCGGGTGTGTGTTTAAAATATAATGCAGGGTAACCCTTTTCTTGACGAGTATACACTAACTCTCTGTATTCTTGATGAGTATAGTATTTTTTTATCTTTTGGATGGGCAATTTCCAAATAACTTCTCCCGCTCTGGGTGGAGCGGCAGGGTGTATCATACTCTTACTGACTAAAGCCCACCCGTGTTCCTTCCGTTGTCTGTGTTGCCAAGGGCCTCGGTGACCCTTTCCTACTTTCCCGCGACTTGTTTGTAGGTTTATTTGTTACGCTTTCACGCTAAAACGGCTGAACGGGTTCAAATGAAATTTGGCACATGGGTAGACCATGATCTTGGTTGGGACATCGAATACTTTTTATCCTGATATTCCCTCGGGATCGAGATGTATGCGGTTGAAACAGGGACAGAGTTATTAATATTATAAATGCGAAAGTGTTCGTCCGTCTATCTGTCTTAACGACTGAATTGTTTTTGACGAAATTTGGCAAACGGATAGACCTGGATTAGGACATTTAGGATACTTTTACGTTCTCGTAAGATAATTTCCGAAATGCTAACGGGCAATTATTCCATCTTATCATTTCTTTTCGAACTCGTCACGTCTCCGGCTCGACTTCCCTAAAAGGGCCTGCACACAGCTCTTACATTTGCATAAAATAGTCCTGACGTTGCCCTCTTATTAAATTTCTCATGACCACTGGAGATTTGAGCTAAGGTGCGCCTTCATCGTTATGTTCGTACCTTCTGCTTTATGTTCGTAATGTCTTTCAATATTCAAACTTTGTGAGGTAAAGCTGTACGTAGTTATGTTTACTTACGGTATGTTTAAATATTGCAGTCAGTGAGTTTTTTGATAGACGAAAGGTATTAAATTTGTTAATAAAATAATCAAATAAATAAAACTCCCGTAAAGATATTATAAGTAATTTTAGTAGTAATAATTTATTACTATACACCTGCCGGGGTCACGGGAAAGTACGAAAGGGTTACCGAGGCCCCTGGCAACACAGGCAACGGAAGGAACACGGGTGGGTTTTAGTCAGTAAGAGTCTGACACACCCTCCCGCTCCGCCCAGAGCGCGAGAAGTTATTTATAAAAAAAAATACTATACTCATCAAGAATACAGATAGTGTATACTCATCAAGAAAAGGGTTACCCTACATTATCCAGCTAAATTCTGTCTTTAAAGCCTCTGAATCGTACTTGCTTTGCCAACAGCGATTAATTTTATTCAGAAATTTAATTGAACCGATCATAAAATTCTTTGTTGTAATAGAAAATAATTAGGCAGTTAGCTGCTGTCTATCAAAAACAGCATTATACAATTGTATAAATAGATTAATTGTATGGATATAGTTTAGTACAATCAAGTTGTCGCTAGTAATCAGTATGAAATAGTAAACTGTCCTTTAACTGAATTACAAGCTGTCTCTACTGAACTTAGCCTGAATTAAATTCAAGTTTAGATAACAACTGTTAACTACGACTTAGATGTCGATTGGAACTATCTAGATTAACGATATTAACGGGAACGAATAAAATGTCAATTATTCAATTAGGTTCAGTTTGTTGAGGTAAGAACTTAATTTTATGAAAAGAAAAAGATCTATAGAATCGTTCTTCTTACTGACTCAGCTTAATATATACTGAGCCTGCTTTTCCCGAGAGTAACGTTATTGTGAATAACAATAAAGAATGTATCGTAATTCACAATTATAAATTAAATTGATCATAGTGCCGACCGTTAAATACGCTTTTGTAACACTACATTACTTCAAAACATATTCCTACGATAAAGATTAAGTAGGTAATTAGAATAAACCAACAAAAGAACATACACAACAATGTAACGTTTTTAACCACCAATATCGCTAAAATATCGTTTCAATCTCGATCCTCAAACAAATGTTGCCACGTATAAAATTTGCATTTTAAACCGAGCACAAAGGTCGGACCGGTGAGGTGGGCCATTCACTTAAATGTACCGGATTAGGAACACCCGATAATGGCCCGTTTTAATTGTAAAAGGTTTTAGTGCTACCAATTTTGGGTCTGCCACCCATAAATGGAATCATTCGGTTTATAAACGTATTAATGGCAATGGGAATTGCATACGTAGTGTGTCCAAAGTTTCCGGTACAGGGATTTGAATTTGAAATAAATATAGGTAATTATTGGAACGTTGGTTTTAAATATTGGTATGGGAAACAGCTGTTTGAGAATATATTTTAAATTTTTGCATCAGTGGCCTCAGTAATAGAATAAATTCTGGGGCGACTAGAATTAATTATATTTTCTTGAACAAGAAAATAGAATACATTCTAGTCGCCCCTTCCAAAAGATAGTTTCGTATGGAGAAGAATGGACAAGAAACTCCACCGTTACTCTTTAAACTGTTTTACAACATGTTGTAAACATCAATTACTCGTATATAATTACATATAAAGAGAACCTAGAATAAAATTATTATACCACAACAGGTAAAAACAATTAAAAATTAAGCAATGACGGATAAATGAATTCTGTGATAGACACAATCATGGTGCTCACATAGTTACAAATATTGTTGAAGTAGTCGATTTTCCTAAAGCTTTAACAAATAATTTAGTTGGTAATAACTTATCACAGAATATAAAATTAATGTCATAAAAATATTAAATTATACAACTAAATTAGCAACCAACACCCTAATTATGTAACACACTATCAATCAAAATCTAAATGAATTTGAAGGATATTGCTAATCCATTGCTTCATATGTTCGAAAAATTTATTTGCTCAACAATGTAATTAACGCAATGAATCTTGTTGACTGTCGAAATTAAACCCATTGCTACTGATAGTGTGTAACGCAATTACCCCACAGTTTGATATTTTCTAAACTATATTGGCCTATAGAGCAGTTCATTTGAGATGTTTTCCTTTTGTAGCTGGTACTTGTAAAGGTAAATTTTATCTATGAAAGCAAACAAAGTTCAGTGTGTCATTCGGTCGAATATATTTAATTCATTCATTCCATTGTTTCCCAACTCGGTCTTTGTCTATTGTTTGAATGTCGTCGCGTTGTTTTGTGAACAGAACTATAAATAATTCTGGTGTGTATTTATTACCTACATTTGAAAAAATATATTTTATAAGTAAAACTCCTTTTAAAATTCTGCAAACATATTAGTATCACGAGAAAACGCCACCATTACCGTTTTCCCGTCATCATTTGTTATTTAAATGGAAGTGGAATCATCAGGAATCTTACTGTCCATAAAACTATTTGTTGATACTCGCTATACATTTTCCTGCCGGGGTCGCGGGAAGGTACTTATGGGTCACCGAGGACCCCGCAATACAGGCAACAGGAAGGAATACGGGTGGGTTTTAGTCAGTCAGAGTCTGACACACCCTCCCGCTCCGCCCGGGAGAAGTTATTTGATGATTTCCCATCCTCAAAAAAAAAAAAAAAGCGTACGTTCTAGACATCACTATACGAGTAGTAAGCTATACCTACCTAGTACAGTCAGCATCAAAAACATCAATACAAACCTTAAGTAGTCTGAATAAGATTCTATATTCGCGAACTTTCAGAGGGGTATTAAGTCACGACATTCCTAACTATTCTCTGCCCTTACCTCCCCGATAAGTCGCGGAGTCGAATGGGTCTTTTGTGATAAAATTAATTGCATTTTCCCCCATTGCACCCTTCTGCACGCTCATATTATGACAGTCTGGTGTAACATTTGATAATGAATTTGTACCGGAAACTAAACATAGGCTATTTTTATATGATTTCGAAGGCAAAGTATCTATTTAAGCTTGTTAATCGGAGGATGGAAGAAAAATAGAGTTCTTGCGCAATTTGAATGAATTTAAATACGTTACCCTGGGGTAACAAACTGCAGAGTACATTTTAAAAGAATGAATAAATTCGATTAAGAATTCTATTGATTTGTTAAGTAATACTCGGAGTCCATTTTATGCAGTGATAGAATAAAACTTATGACCACAGAATTATAATATGGTCGTTTAGTAATTGTACCAGTAGAGATTACTGAAAATCTAATGTTAGACTATTTTTAACATGTACATCATGAAAATCTTTGTACAAAAAATATCTATCCACTTTATACAAAATTATTTTTACTTTCACCAATAGTGTCGTCGACTGTACACTCACAGGGCATAAGTCACAATAAAACTATTTTTCTCAAAAGAGGAATTCCCTTCGCCATTGAAAGCTCCGATCTGTTTGTAGCTGGTTAGTCTTATTGCTACTTAGAGAAAGATTAGCGGTCTTATCTGACTTATATCATTTTCTGGCTTAATGCATTATTGCTAAGTTGTTTTGTGGCTTCGTTTGCTCTGTATATTCGCCTTTGTATTTCTATTTCTGCTTGGGTTGCAATCACATGTTATTTTTCTGTTTACCTACTAAACAGAAAACTAAATAATGGATGTAGAGCATAATATTTGTGGACAAAAATATGTAAACAAAAGTAAAACGTTAAAAAAAAGGAAACAAGTATTTGCGCGTGTTTTTCTGACTGTACCTTCTCCGAATAAAAACGAGAACTTGGAACACGTTTTTTGTTTACCCGGCAAAAAATATACACCGTTTTATTCCCTATAAATAAAAATATATTAAATTTTCGGAACACAAATTGAAACTACCGCCCACAATAAATCTCTACACAGCCCTTTTTCAAAAAGGAGGCGGGATTTCAAATTATTTCTTAATAATTTGCCATAAAATACAGCCATGTGGCAAACATACTCAAACACACTCCCATTATTACATAGAATACACTTTACGATGGTAAAATAAAGTACAAAGTCGCCTGACAATAATTTTTCATTTGCATGCGACTAATGCAAATGAAATTTAAAATATTGCATCTGTAGTAGTCCCTTTTTCTAACTATTTATGGTTTGGTTTCCTTTAACTCAACAGCAAGAACGATTGTGTAAAGGTATTCTTAGTAACAGATGTTGTAATCGAGAATCGTTTGAAGGGCACTACAGAATCGATTATATTGTATGAAGATGTGAGCCCTTAAGCGGATTTCTTTTTAATAGTTTTCCTCTGGCTGTATGGGGATGGTCAGTGCTTGTGTATGATTGAATTTTTATATCGCTATTCATATCTGAGGAGTTATTATGGTCTCGGGAATGAGATGCCTTTATACGTTGTGAATGGACCATCGCAAAACTGGCGGTATTGTAGCATGTACAGTCACGAGCATATTTAATATCTTACATTTACGCAAGATTCAGAAGCGATTTTCATAACATGGCATTCTCGAAACCATGCTGTTATGAAATAGGTCTCCTTTCAAAGTTGCAATTTTCATCACGAAAAAAAAAATAGCTTCAGTATGTTGCGAAACTGTTAGTTATTTAAGATCGTGACTATATCTAGTAGGTACATATGGTATGGTGATAAAAATAGTGAGCGGTAAGTACGCTTTAAAATGTATTTTTTTTAAACTAGACTTAAAATACCATAGCTTCTGCTAGGATAGTCTTAAGACGCTGACAACACCTAAACCGCGGTCATTGTCAGATTGCATAGAAAAGAAAGAGAAGCGCGAGGACACAACGCTTGTAATTTATTTCAAAATATGAAGCAATTATTTATTTACTCAAAACTGAGTTGAGTAATCGAAAATAAAAAAACAACCAAGTTCTGCATTCAAATAAGACGTTCTTGTTATTAGTTAAATACGTAACGTATGTAAATATTTAATGCAGATATTTTGGATTAGAACTCAAGGTAAGAGGTTAGTTTAACGTTAGTTTGCATCGAGATTTTCTTTTCAAAACGTGTTTCGGTAACAACCAAGTTCTGGGAAATATGTTCAAAATCAACATATATTTTTTCCCCTACCACAAGCTATACAGATTTTGCAAATTTGTTTCTTAAGAGAAGCCTATTTTGGTCAATTTGGTCTTGTCAGCGCCTCAACTTGCGTTTAGCTACTGTAGTCCCCAATACAGGAGCTAAACGTAAGTTTTATAAGTATTTCAATGCCTAAAAGTGTATGGTCCATTGCAGTAAATACATCATCATTCTCCTGCCCTTATCCCAATTTATTAGTGGTAGCCGCAACATGCTTTTTCCATACTTCTCTATTAGCAGTCATCTCGGTAGTCACCCCCTTTCTAGCCATATCATCTTTCACACAGTCCATCCATCGTTTCTTTGGTCTTCCTCTACTCTTATAGTCATCGACATTCATACTCATGATATTTTCCTCATTCCTCCGCACCACATGCCCATACCATGACAACCGAACCATTGCAGTAAATACATTCAGAAAAATACTCGTATATGATATTCTTCAGGATATATGCTAGCATATGTCCTGTTTTAATAATACTACGACATAATACAACGAACTTGATACGACAGAAAAAATCACGAAGATACCTCCAAAAAACTATTGTAACGATTAAAAACCCTACTAATATACATGCAATCATTGTGATTTTTTGTCAGATTATTCTACAAGCAACATATTAGCATAATAGTGTTTTATTTTTTTTTATCCAATCAATAGATTTTTGTAAATAGATAATTGCTACATATTTTGCAATCAATTACCAGCGTTGTTATCGCGCTTCTCTTTCCTTTCTATGCAGTCCGACAGGGCTTTAACCGTCGTCAGCCTCTTAATAGATTTGCATATTTTTTTGCACTGCCGTTGGATGCATGAAACCTACACGGTATTTATCTTGTCAAGCTGTCGCAAGCACGACTGCTGAGCAAGGGGACCTGGGTTCGATTCTAAGGTTGAGCAAAGTGTCTTCTTTGGAATATTCTCAGGCAAGTAGCAATCCGGTCTATGAAATTGGCTGCCAGTATATCTATACAGATAAATAAATTGGAGTGTATGTTTGTAATATTAAAATAACCGCTTTTTATTAAATGCATTATACACGGTACATATACCAAAATAACATTTTTACAATTTTTGTCTGTCTGTCTGTTTGTTCCGGCTAATCTCTGAAACGGCTGGACCAATTTTGTCGGGACTTTTACCGGCAGATAGGTGATATAATAAGGAGTAACTTAAGCTACTTTTATTTTAGAAATTTTATTTATTTTTATTAAATTATTAATATATATAATATAATATAATGGAAATCTATACATACAAAAAAAAATGAAGTTTCTGTAATGCCAAAAAACAATTTTTTAAATTGTTGTCTGTCGATCTGTCTGTCTATTTGTTCCGGCTAATCACCGTAACGACTGAACTGATTTTGACGGGACTTTCACAGGCAGATAGCTGATGTTATAAAGATTAACGTAGGCTATTTTTAGAAAAAGCCACGCGGGCAAAGCCGCGGGTAACAGCTAGTGGGTCATATAAATGCTCATATTTATCACAAAGTTTTTAATCAACAAAATTAATGTTTTATGCTTAAACTAATTCTAGCTTCAAAACTTAAGCGGCAGGTTTCATCTGTAATTTCTAACTAGATTTTCCAAATTGAATTTGATTTATCATCATAAAAATAGTCTCCACCGTTTAACTCGTCAGCCATTACGCATAATTTTATGTATGAATTTAACGATCATTCACACGGGTTTCATACACAACTCAGACCGACAAACCTCAATGTAAGCATTTAATAGTAAACAACGGATGCGGTAAACTAGATGTAGGCCGAACTGCAAGGTTGAGCAATGTGGTGCAGTAAGATTATTTATTTTAATCCATTAATATACAAAATATCAATGTTTTAATCTAATGAAAGATTATTTTTGGTTTTCATTGGCATCACTTGACAACAGCTGCGGGTCTATTCCGTAAAAATCTCACCGTGAAAACTTAGGTGAAGTGAGCTTGAAGTGAGTTGTCATTCCACCTGATGCTAGGGATTGATATTATTAAAAATTCACCTCTAGCTCACTTCACCTAAGTTTTCACGGTGAGATTTTAACAGAATAGATCAGCCCACATGCTGCTATGGGGTAAATGTTCACTTCAAGCTCACTTCACCTAAGTTTTCACGGTGAGATTTTATCTGAATAGATCAGCCCACATAATGCTATGGGGTGACAGTTTACTTCAAGCTCACTTAACTTAAGTTTTCACGGTGCAATTTTAACAGAATTGATCAGCTCACATGATGCTATGGTGTGAAAGTTCACTTCAAGCTCACTTCACCTGAGTTTTCACGGTGAGATTTTAACAGAATAGATCAGCCCACATGATGCTATGGGGTGACAGTTCGCTTCAAGCTCATTTCACCTAACTTTTCACGGTGCAATTTTAACAGAATTGATCAGCCCACATGATGCTATGTGGTGACAGTTCACTTCATGCTCACTTCGCCTAAGTATTTACGGTGACAATGTTACAGAATAGCACTACTGGACCGATTTAGCTATTTTTTGTATTAAAATGTTCATAATAGTCAAAATTAGATTCTTATGACAAGGAAAGTTTGACGGAAAATTTTAAACTTCTTGGAAAATTTAACGACTTTTTTTCTATGGGGTAATTGAAATTTTGATAGGACAACATCTCTCGGTCGGGTCAGCTAGTAATGGGGAAGGCAACTGTCAAAATAGCACAGTCGTAGCTAGTTGCCAAAGCAAGCTAATAATACGTGAACGTGAGGTGGTTTTATTTTATTTTTGCGAAAATTACTCGTTGTTGTGTCGCTATAAACTCCGAAATTGGAGTCCACCATTTTCAGAAAGACCCTAAAATTAGCAGATTGTGCCGTAGAGCTTTTATTTCTAATTAAACAGAGTTCAAGGTTATGTCGAAAGCATTGATTTATTAAAATATTAAAATCACCGAAAATAGCAATCGAAATTTGGTGAAATAAAACCAAACTCATGAATGAACACGAATGCAATGAATGGACGAAATGTCAATATCATTGTAGGCCGTAGGGACCTAGCTATCACGCCATCTACAATTAACTTTGACCGACCTTACCCATTTATAAAAATGTGCAGAGCTAAGAGGCTCATTGGCGACGTAAATCTGGTGGATGCCAAGCTTCACAGTTTGGCCCATCGTCGCAAGGTTGCCTGCTTGTCGGTCTTCTATAGATTGTACTTCGGAGAGTGTGCTCAGGAACTCCACGACCTCATTCCACCGGCCCCCTTCTATTATCTGTCATCTAGGCGCACTTCAGGTTACCATCCCTTCCTGGTGGCTATCCCACCAACTCGCACTAAGCGTTTCCAAACTTCTTTTATAATGCGCACAGCAAAGGAATGGAACTCTCTGCCTGCGTCTGTGTTTCCGAACGCATATAACCCTAATCTCTTCAAAGTGAGAGTGAACAGGCTTCTTCTGGGTAAGCTCGCTCCATCGTCGACTTTGTTTCTGTCGCCTCTGGCATAGACTAAAGTCAAGAGCAAACCCATCACAAATAAAAAAAAAAAAAAAAAAAAAAATGTCAAACTTGAACTCAAAAACCGGCCAAGTGCGTGTCTGACATTTTTATTTTTATTTTATATGGGAAAAAAAAACGATATTACATTACATATAACACTTATCAGTAAGGTAGGTATATAAAATAAAATCAATGCAATAACCACAACATTTTCCACATACTCGTATTAAAAAAGATGTATGCTATGATTAGGACTCATTGGTAAAGCTAGTTATAATTATTCAAGGAATCATTTTGTATTGTATATTGCTATAAACTAACATACCAGTTAGCTACCACAATATAATTATGCTCATGACTGTACATCTATACCAATCTATGCCTACCGCTTTGGGCAATACAGGCGAGATTGAGACACTTGACTCTAACAAAAATTAGCACTTTAAAGCTCCTTATTACGCAAACGGATCCCTGAATAGGAAAATGATTTTCACAGATCGGGTTTTTTCCAACGATACCCCATGAGATAGGTGAGAAAAACATATCATCCCCATTTTACATGTAAGGGATTACATGTTTCTCCCTAAAAACATTTTTTTCCAAGATTTTATTTTAGCACTTTGTCGGCGTGATTAATATTTATACCTACCCCAGCCAAATGACCGCTTACTAGTACTAAAGAGTCTCTGAGCTAAGGCCTCTGAGCTAAGACGGACATGGCGAAACTATAAGAGCTCCTTGTTGACTAAGAAACCCTAAAAAGTGTCTTAACTGTGACCGCCATGGAATTAGTATGTACTATATGGTATTTAAGGTGACTGCTGTGTGCACAGACAACACAACTTTGTTTTTTTTTTGTTGTGCCCGGTTGTGCCGTTGCGCGGGCGCCGATGTCGGCACATCAGAATGTTGCTATTTTAAATATTAGATATTGTACAATGATAATTGTTTTTATGTCTGTAAGTAGGTATAAACAAACACTTTTACTCAATAATATTTTTAACTATTATGTTATTATTATTGTTCTCTTATATATTTATTTTTATTTTATATAAGTACTCTATATGCTGCATCAGTCGACGTCATCAAGTCAACGCCGGCTGGCGCTGAAAACCAGCTCTGTGGCTCTGTTTCGCACATGAGTCGCAGCATCATGCTGGGCGAATGTTCGGTTTGCGCGGATGAAACGCACATTATCCCCATTTCGTAGGTGACATTTTTACGAATTATCTGATAATCTTTGAGACAAAAGTGTCTAGCTTGTTTATCAAGTTTTTCGAAAAAATGTCACTTAGTGAGTTTGACCTTTATACCCACGATTTGTTGTAATTTCGCATATGCATCAAAATCAACGACCGTTGCGTAGTGCCGAGTAGATATACGTTTCATAGATAGGTAGAAAAAACATTTATTTGGTGCAACACAGAAGAAGAAACACAACACACATAAGCACTATTAAATGATATTACAATAAGTACATACTCAAATATAAATGAAAAAAATCATGCACAATTTGCCGAGGTGGTGCCAACATACAATAAAAGAACACATTAATTATCATATGTATAATTATAATATAATATAAACATATAATTAAAATATTTAAATGACAAATTTTAATTATAATACCTGATAACTAAGTCCAATCCGTTCATGCTATGTGACATTATAAATAATTTTGTTAATTTTGATTATTATTGTATTAATGAATTAGTGACATTATTCTTTTGTATTTTTTTTGGTTATTTTTACTTTATTTAATTTGACATTTTAAGTAATTGATTTTTGATTTTCTAAAATGTATTTGTTTAAAAATAAAACTTTGATATTTTGTATGCCTTTTGGCGGGACACAGCTCGGAATTTTTGTATTATAACACCTTCTTTATGTACTCTGTGTTCACAAAATAAAATAATTTGAATTTGAAAAAAAAAACATGTTACCCCCTTTTGGGTCGCGCAGACGGGTAAAAAGAATATGACGCTATGAAAAACCTACTACTGAGAAAAGAAAATTCAAATAAAGAATAGCAGAAACCGGCTAAATTTCCAGAAAAAAAAGCGCGGTGTGCTTCCGGCTGCGGTCTATCTGACCTCACGCCGACCGCGACCGCTGACGTGTAGCCGTCTGTCATCGATGACGGTCGAATGGTATGTTCGTAAACACACGAGCGCGGTCTTGCTCGCACGCCGCCCGCGACGGACAGCTGCGACGGCGGCAAGGAACATTTTGGCAACCCGCGCGGTGTCGGTCGTTCGTCTTGACGTCACCGCACGCTGTCGGTAGCGTCTGACGTTTTAAAGAGACCGTAGCCTAAGGTTGCACCCATAGTTGCACCCTATGGTTGCATCAAATAGGAGTCCAGCTCAGCATGTGTCAGGCAAATATACCTGACGACTGAGTCCTGAGACCTGACTGTGAGTGACTTAATTGGAACGTCGAATAGACGAATTATTAGTGAAAGAAGTGTTATGTGCAGATTAGTAAGTGTATCCACTATTTAAGTTATTTAAGTAAAGTTTTGTATTGCGGAATATTCGATATAATGTGTTTAATTATTTATGTATTTAAGCGTGTAATGTTTGTGTATATTACACGCATCATGTCAAATGCCCTTGTAACACCCCCTCTCAGGAAGATCGGAGACGCTACACTCGAAGTTGTGGACGAGTATGTTAACCTAGGACAAACTGTCCAGTTAGGTAGGTCCAACTTCGAGAAAGATGTCATTCGTCGATTCCGACTCGGCTGGGCCCTACATATTCTCGTCCTACATACCGCAGTGTCTCAAGACGAAAGTCTTTGACTAGTGAGTGTTGCCAGTGATGACCTATGGCACTGAAACGTGGCCGCTCACAATAGGCCTTGTTAGAAGGCTAAAAGTCACCCAAATAGCAATGGAGAGGGCTATGCTTGGCATTTCCCTACGTGATCGAATCAGAAATGAAGAGATTCGTAGGAGAACCAAGGTAACCGACATAACCCGAAGCATTGACAAACTTAAGTGGCAATGCTCGCAGAAGTCGCAGAACAGATGGCCGATGGGACCAAAAGGTGAAGTGGCGACCGTGTACCGGAAGACGTGGCGTTGGTAAGCCTCCCACAAGGGAGACCGACGCCCTTATGAATGCTGCAGGAATCTACTGGATACGGAAAGCACAACGCACACCGGTCGAAGTGGCGGTGCTTGGGCGGCCTATGTCCAACAGTAGACGTCTTTCGGCTGAAATGATGATGAATGATTGTAAAGTAGGATCGGAATTACCTGACTAGATTCGAGCTCAAAGACGCTAAGCTGAAAACACTGTAGTGGTACAGAATTTTGCTAGCAAATCGGCCAAATTTAAAAAAGAAAAGCCACAACAGTCAGGTGTAGACACAGCAAAATAACAGTAAAGTTTCCTATGCATGTACTGAATCCAGCTGTAAGATATTGGTACAGATTTGTGAGTGGGCGACCGACAACTAATGCAAATGACCATAATTACCCCCACATATCGGTTTGAACTGCGCCGACGCCGACGCTGTGTTAATGGCACCATATTCCTTATTTAAATGAGATTTAATTCATAAGTGAAACAGCTTTGTTTCGCCCAAGCAATATTAGTTTGAGAATTAACGATTTTAAATAAATTATTAGGTGCTTGAAAACTATTTGTGTTAATAAAGATCTGCGTCGGGTCATTTTATTTAGAAAAATAACACAAATTAATTCAAAAGAAATTGAAAAATCTACTTTACTAACAAATAAATTAAGGTGACTAATGGCAATCCATTACAGTCAACTTAGAACATACGCGTTCCAAATATTCGAATTTAGAATACCATCCATTGTTTAAAACTATTAATTTTAAAATGTCTCATTGTGATTGGACGTGTCAACACAAACAGCTGATAATCGACGCATATGCGCAACTATCCCTTCGAAATTTAACCAAATTATCTGGTGCAGTACAAACAAACCTTTTACGCTTCTGTTAGAGTTCATTTTATTTTGTTTCAATTGCAAAACTGACTTGGTCTAATATTTTCTTTTTACATTCTAAATACTTTCTATTCTAAAGGAGTAGAGTTTACTTTAGTTTTTGGGAACTGTAAAGGAAAGTGGGGAAGTTCTTTAAATACATTTTAAAATCTTCTGTTTGTTCAAAATACTATTTTTGTTCGGTTCCCTTTTGATGTGACACGTGACACTGTTTATTTTGTATTTAAATGTGTTTAAAATATCGTTAAATATAGTTGTCACGACATTTTCGGAAACAATATTAGATCGTTGTTTAGATAAATGTTCTAAAATAACTTTTTCTTTTGAAAGATAACGGTGGGAAGAAAAATTATGGACGTTCGGCGCACCCACAGAGGCGCACCCTGTAGTCTGATCCAGTAAGCACCACCTTGCTGACTAGCTAATATTTATACAATGAGTAGATGCCAATATGAATGAAAAATATCAGCAGGGTAATTGCGTAACACAAATAAAATGCCAATTGATCGCAAATCCTTTCATTTTGATACTTCAACCACGCTCATTGTGTTATTTAGGTACGTAGTCGAGCAGACGAATTTTTCAAACCTTTGAAGCAATGTATTAGGAATTTCCTTCAAAACCCTCGGATTGTAGGTAATTGAAAGTGGGTTTCGCAATTAGTGTGGTCTGAGTGTAATGCATGTGAGATGAGTGGCTGTAAAGTAGCACTCACGAAACTTTCCATTTTTTTTGTTGGTATCACTATACCAACAAAAAAAAGTGGAAACACAAAACATAAAATTATTTGCCATATGTCACTACATACGGCAAATAATTTTATGTTTTGTGTTGCGTAATGGAAATTATATTGCATACTATTGTATAAAATCAAGTTTTTCTAACTGAACAGACAGGTGTGCTGCTTCCCGGGCAGATTTCCGGCCACCGTAGGCGCGGGCTTGCGGACGGTGAGCAATGGGTAACTCACCGTCCGGTAAGGACCAGGCCCGGGTCGACGGCGCGTTCTGTTCCACGCGCGCCTCAAAGAGATGTCGTCAGCACATATAGTAGGGGTCCACTAGGGCCGATGCCTGCCGGGGTCGCGGGAAGGTACTTATGGGTCACCGAGGCCCCCGCAACACAGGCAACAGGAAGGAATACGGGTGGGTTTTAGTCAGTAAGAGTCTGACACACCCTCCCGCTCCGCCTAGAGCGGGAGGAGTTACTTGATGATTTACCACCCTCAAAAAAAAAAAAAGGTGTGCTGCTGGGAAGTTTGTTGCGCCACTTCTTTCCAGCTAAAGCACTAGGAAGTGGTGAAGGGCGAGTTTTTTTGGGAGACTGTCTTATGTAATTATGACGTTCGAAAAGTGCTGATTCTCAGCCTAGATAGAATAAATGACTTTTGATTTTGATTTTGAAATGGGTGAAATTCAGAAAGCCGAGCATCGTCATTCAGAAAGTTACATAACATTCTCCCGTTTTATCGCACAAATCTGACTTCTGTTCCTGGCATGAATGACGTCACTCAATTCTTCATACCTCTAGATCCCAATCAATGGAGATATCTCTATAAAAATATTCGGGTCACAGCGAGTCGGGGATGTCGATAATAATCCGCCCGTGCTTGGAAACATACGGTTGTGTTTTGTTATTTTAGACGCTGGTCTTTTTTTTTGGGTGGGAAATTACCAAATAACTTCTCCCGCTCTGGGCGGAGCGGGAGACTGTGTCAGACTCTTACGGTGTTATTACAAAACAAGGATTTCTTTTGACATGGTTTAAACCATCGAGCTAGTTTTTGTAATAAGAACGTTACTGTGATTGAAAAGCAGTTCTTTATACAAAACTTACTATTTAGTCCGGTATTAAGTTGACAGTTTGGCATTAAGAACTTTAACGTAGTCGGAATAAAGTTCGAAATGAAAAAATGGCTCAATAATTTAAACCTGGGTCTGAAGATAATCCTTGTTTTGTAATAAGACGGTTACTGACTAAAACCCACCCATGTTCCTTCCATTGCCTGTATTGCCAGGGGCCTCGGTAATCCTTTCGTACTTTCCCGCGGTCCCAGCAGGCATCGGCCCTACTGGACCCCTACACTTGTGCTGACATCTCTTTGAGGCGCGCGTGGAACACAACGCGCCGTCGACCCGGGCCTGCTCCTTACCGGACGGCGAGCTACCCATTGCTGCAGAGAAACCGAATGTGGTGTGTGAGTAATTTCGGAAATGAAACGGCTGTTTAACTGTTTAATAAATAGGTATCAAAGAAAATGTGGCTATCTACATCGTTAACATTAGTAGGCTTATTTATTGAAAGTTATCAATGAATTTCTAACTTTAAATAAATAAACATTTAAAGTTGAATTTAATAATTTTTTTTCATCATTTTACTTATTGAAATCATCGTCGAGCCCTTGGTGTCGTTTTTAACGCATTATAGTGATAGGGTTTGTGGTGTTCCGGGTGTCACCAATGTCTGGATCGCCCGGAGGACACGGTGGAGCATACAGTGGAGGTCTGCCCGGCTTGGGCAGAGCACCGCCGTGTCCTCAGGGAGGCGATCTCTCGCATCCGGCCCTGGTCCAAGCCATGGTACGGAGCGAGAGAGCATGGGACCAGGCCCAGTCGATGGCGCTTTATGTTCCACGCGCGCCTCAAAGAGATGTCAGCACAAGTGTAGGGGTTCACTAGGGTCGATGGCTGCCGGGGTCGCGGAAAATTCCGAAAGTGATACCGAGGACCCTGGCAACACAGGCAACGGAAGAAACACGGGTGGGTTTTAGTCAGTAAGAGTCTGACACACCCTCCACCTAGAGCGGGAGAAGTTATTCTATAATTATCCACCCAAACAAAATGGGTTTGTGGTGTTTCAAGAGTGAAAACATTTCAGGGAGTATTGTATTATTAAAGCTATTCATCTATTCATCTCTATTTCTATTCCTATATACAAAACCGCTTGAGCATAGTAAAGCAGTGATTTAAAACTGCAGCGAGTCCCCACAAAGTTTACTAACGTATTATTCCCGCCATCTTCCCCTATAATTTCGCCAAATCCTCAATAATTCGTTTAAGCTACGTTCACTTAATCCAATCTGACTGACTTAATGTGAAATTAATTAAGTTTTATTAATGAAGCTGTTCCTCAGAGGTTCAGCTGAATTGTTGTTCGCGAACAAATTAGAATAAAAATTCTTCTTTTTTCTCTTGTTAAAAATGGCTGGTATCTAATTTATTAATTTTGTTGAGTTTAATTTTGAGTGTTATAATTTATTATAAGGCAGTCTTAGTTGTGGAAACATGAATTTGAAAAAAAAATCAACATTTTCAATGCCAGTACTTAGTACTACTTATAGGTACCTAATACTTCTCTTGACTTGCCTGTGTATTAGTAATACACAGGAAAGGAAAGGTTCCGTAGTTGGGAAGTTGGTATGAATTTATCCCAAAAACAAACTTAACATTGTAGTTGGAAAACATACTTACATCGATACATACCACGGTCAACTCTCCAACTGCAAATTTAAGTTGGTCGACTATTACTCGTTAATTTGTAAAGCCCACTAAGGTGTGTTAGTATAGTTTTCCTTTTAATTACATTATATGTACTACTGCCATGGATTTTTTCACATCTCCATAAACAACCATTTAGCTGGCAGGGAGGGGACACTTGACTCTTAACAAAAATTAGCACTTTAATGCTTAATATTACGCAATTGGATCCTTGAATCGAAAAGCGGTGTCCACAGACCCGAAATATTTTTGAACGGCCTATCCAACGATACCCAACACCATGGGGAAGACGAGAAAAAAAAATATCATCCCCACATTACGTGCAAGGTACCTCCCGCAAGGTACCCTTGCACGTTATGTGGGGATGATATTTTTTTAGAAAAATAACCCTAAAATAAAGTATATTTCAAGATTTTATTTTAGCACATTGTCGGCGTTATTAATACCTATGCCAATTTACGCTACAGTGGGGACAGACAGACAGACAGACGGTCATGGCGAAACTATAAGGGTTCCTTGGTTACTACGGAACCCTAAAAACCAAATAATTATGTTGTACCCCATCGCAAATGAAGATCATCTTTGACTAATCCACTGCTAGCCTAAGACCTCCATACTTCCTAGCTCAGATTAAAGTCCCGATACAAGGAATTCACTTTCATGCCACAGGTCACATAAGGTCAGTACACACATACCTCTGCATTATGACTCAGCTACTGTATCAGTAGACTGTCGCCATACATTGCCAGCCAGCCAGCCAGTAAATAAAGTAAGCTCGCACTTTGTTATCATTGCCAGATAGTTTGCTACCACATATCAAATTTATTAAGGTGATTCAAGTTAAAAGATGTAGCGGGTGAGGTGATTTAAGGATAATATATTTGTAACGTATTGTGTTGGGAAGGTCATTTTGTGAAATCATTTGCGTCGCAATTTTATAGAACTTGTTTGGATTAGAACCACATAGAATAGACCTATAGAGAGTGGTCAAACACAAACTCAAAGCATTTATTTAAATTAAACCAATTACAGGCACTTTTGAACTGTCATTGATTCGGTCAGTTAGTCAGAAAGTTGAAGCTAGTTGCCCATTCCAAAACGTAGATCTCTATGGAGAAGAACGGGCAAGAAACTCCAAGAACACTCTTTTAAATCAAGATATTACAAATCCTGGGTACATTATTCTTGTTGCTTCTATAAGTGAAAACTGTGTTAAAAATTAATTAATTAAGTAAAAATAAAATAAAATTAAAGATTAAAAATAAGCCCTTGCAGTTAAGAGATGACCAGTCTCAACTGACGGCGCCCGTTCAGGAACACGACGCATGGATTAATTAGCACCATCTAGCTCAATCATTTTGTAGGGAACCATTTGGTATAAAGATAGACCGTTTACGAGTGAAGATATTTACGAACGGCCAGTGTACCCTGGGTACTAAACCTCTTTAGTAGGTACATATGCTGGCTTTGTATTACGTGTCGACAATGTCTTTTCATTCTTACAAAATTGACTGTTGTCATATAGTGACGCGAGAGATAAACCAGAAAGCATAATTATAAAAAAATGTCTTATTAATTGACTTTTAACATAACATAACATCACGCCGTGTTTCCCCGAAGGGTTGGGCAGAGGTGTACCTGTACTACACCCACATTTCGCCAGTTATATTTAAGTCCCATGTAATAGGGGGTGAGCCTATTGCCATCAACCAGGCACAAATCCAGACTCTGGTGACTGAGAAATTCCAGATACCAAACCCAATAACACTTTGCCCAATTTGGGAATCGAACCTAGGACCTCATGCTCAGCAGTAGCGCTTGCGACCACTAGACCAACGAAGCAGCCATTGGCTTTTGTTTTCGTAATTTTAAAAACAGGGTCTTATTTATTAAGACTGTGAAAGCTCAACTGAACTAAGGCTGATGTCTAAGCTGACTTCAGCTAAACAGCACCAATAGAATCCATGTACAAAAATGCTTTAAGTTTCAGACAATGGATATCGCTAACTTCCTAACACTTTCCATTCTTTGGCCTATTTTCATCCGCTAGTGCTTACAACTTGCACCAACTCACAGGACTTGATGTTTTTCTTTCATTTTACAGCGAACACAGCACGTTATTCACAGTTTTTGTGTTCAGCGTCTAATATATTATAAAGGGTGCTTACACCACATGCGACCTATGCCGGGTACGCGAATGTTAATTTTAAATAAAAATTTTGTTAAATAAAAAGTCGTGCGAATTTACGTCCGTGATCGCTTTATTGTGTCCAGGGAGTCTTTACAATACCAAAGTACTGCAAAGCCGTTTTAGCAGTAAAAGAATTAAAAGAGTTGGTTTAGGGTTTCATACCCCCGAGGTGGCGGCGTGTAGTGTTCTATTGGACGTCGCGGGGGGAGTTTTACACCTCATTATCCCCGTGGGCCTGAGGTGGCCCGAAATGGCGGGCCAGCACCAGCCGGAGATCGCGGATGTCGCACTAGATCCCATGATCCCCGGGCACTTGCAAGTGCGGGAGGAGAACACCGGGGTGGTTTTTAGTCAGTAAGAGTCATGAGGAAGGACATAATGACATCCATGTAAGGACATCCATGAGGATTAACCTACCAGGAACAAATTAAAGGCATTAGGATGAGGGCTAGGCATCAACATCAATGGCGAGTATATCACTCACCTTCGGTTAGCCGACGATATAGTTGTCATGGCTGAGACCATGGAAGATCTCACTAAGGTCATCGAGCATTGTACTAAGGTCATTTCAGTACAATGTTCGATGACTTCAGTAGAGCTTCCAAAAGAGTGTCATGTCAAATTGCCATGTAACACCCACTCTCAGAGGACATCAATGAGGATTTTGCACCGCGGAACAAAAAAAAAAGGGTTTGATACCCAAACAAACTCTGGTAGCACTTTTAACCGCACTTTAAAACTATTTCTGGCAAAGACAAATTTTAGGTATGGTCCGGTTTAAAGCGTATGTATACGTACATACATACATAATCAGCCTATAATGTTCCCACTGCTGGGTCACAGGCCTCCTCTCTGTGATAGGGAGTGGGCCGTAATCCACCACACGGGCCCAGTGCGGGTTGGTAGATGTCACGTTTCTTCGAATTTTGATTCTAGGACATGCCGGTTTCCTCACGATGTTTTCCTTCACCATTTTGAGAGCAGTGGTGAGGAAATAATTTAAACAAAGTAAAGCGCCTGTTTGGGTTCGAACCTACGATCAACTTGTAAGTCGCCGCCGTTACCCCTGGGTCACCACTGCTCATGTGCCAATGAGAGAGGCTTATAAAACGTATTTATATGTCGGTAAAAAATCTGAAATATTCCAATTACTTTGGACCACCAGGCACAGTAGTAAGCCTAGGTTCTCTCTAGGTGGTCTATCGATATACTGACTATAGGATTTCACTTCCGTGTACAGGCTTCAAATCACCTACTAAGATACCATAAATACACAACACACATAATAATATTATTACATTACCCACATAACTGCATCCTAGCACAAATACCATATTCGAACAATGCCCGTCACTTGCCTATAACCGGACGTTTTCGACAATGCCCGCAGCAAGGCATGTTGCGGCTATTGTGTACAACTGTCATATTCCCGCTGAACGGCAGTATTTGAGATATTTTCTTGGCAGGGCAAGATATTTGTTAAGATAATATTTATAAGTTATGTTTGGATGTTGGCGAAATGGGGCGAATCGTAGGTGTTGAGGCGACATTAGATAAAGTTCAGATGAAAGGTAGTCAGATGGCGGTAACTTCCGAGCAGCGTATCAAACGCAGCGCTTTCTTTCTGTCCTAGTGAAACTTTCGAGCCATGGAGTCCGAGAGCTCATGGCCTTTTTAAGGAAAACTCGAAATGGCTGGTTGACACTTCCCGTGACCCAAGGGCTGGCTTTTACCTTGGCCAGAAGCATTGCCATACAATGTAGTAATGCCGCTACTCTCTTGGGTAAATGAGCAGTCGACTGGTACGTCGACGTCATAACTGAGATCTCATGACTCGTTTGTTGGGCTTGGTATAACTTTTTATAACATGCTACCCTCTTCTTTGGTTGATTTGTCTTTTGATGCTTTAAAGCTTAATTAAAATCCAACCTTTGTTCAAAGGCATACTATTCTATCAACGACTACTTAATAAGAATTGTTGGTCGCAGAGAGTTTATGTAGAGCAGTGGTGGCCCAGTGGTAACGGCCCCGACTTACGAGATATAGGTCGTAGGTTTGAACGTAGACAGGCGCTTTACTTTGTGTAAATTATTTCATCACCAGTGCTCCCCAAAAGGTGAAGGAAAACATCGTGAGGAAGCCGTCATGTCCAAGAACGAAAAATTCAAAGACATGTGACATCTACCAACCCGCACTGGACCCGCGTGGTGGATTACGGTCCACTCCCTCCCACCCACACCCAGCAGTGGGGACATTATATAAGCTGATTATGTAATGTTTATGTTCTTTCTCCAGAATTAGCTTAACTACTGACAGGTTATATGAGTTCATATAATTGTTTATTTTATTTGACTGTATAATCAATGGTCAATTTGTTTTTAATATTATTTTAATTTATAATTGACATAATCTGTTTCATTACAATGTTTTTTTATGAGTTGTATTGCAATATGTGGTTAGCTAGCGACCTCAAAAATTGATTATATTGTTCTTACTGGAGCAACCGGCCGCAAGTTCGTCATGCTAGATGTCACTGCTATTTTTTTGGATGGGAAATCATCAAATAACTTCTCCCGCTCTGGGCGGAGCGGGAGGGTGTGTCAGACTCTTACTGACTAAAACCCACCCGTATTCCTGCCGTTGCCTGTGTTGCGGGGGCCTTGGTGACCCATAAGTATCTTCCCGCGACCCCGGTTGGCATCGGCCCTAGTAGACCCCTACCTTTGTGCTGACGACATCTCTTTGAGGCGCGCGTGGAATACAACGCGCCGTCGACCCGTGCCTGGTCCTTACCGGAAGGTGAGCTACCCATTGCTCACCGTCCGCATGCCCGCGCCTACGGTGGCCGGAAATCCGCCCGGGATTCCCGACGCCCGGGGCGTCTCCTGCGGCGGGTAGGGGCGAGAGGGCGCGAAATTTGCCTTTCCCTCAACCGTCCCGCCTCCTCCTTCGCGAGCATTACTGCTTCGCAGAAGGAGGTAACGGTGCTCTGCCCAAGCCGGGCAGACCTCCACCATATGCTCCACCGTGTCCTCCGAGCGATCCATACAGTGGTGACACCCGGGCGTTTCCTCCCGCCTTATCCGACACAGGAACCTCCCGAAGCTGCCGTGTATGGTGAGGACCTGCGTCAGGCGGAAGGTTAGGACGCCGTGGCGCCTCTCTAGCCACTCTTCAAAGAGGGGACTTATCGCCGCAATCGGCGTGCCCAGCACTGGGTTGCGACAGCCGTACTCTCCATATCGCCATGAGATCCCGCCGGAGCTCCGTCCGATGTGCCACGATTTCTCGCGGCAGCGGAGTTACGCCCTGGCGTTTCGCCTCCTCGTACCACTCCCATACGTGCGCGAGGAAGATGTCACTGCTTGCGGTAACGTCGGGAGTCGGGGGTCGGGTTGCCTCCTTCCCTCAAATATGGCGGGGGGTAAAGGCTGATCTTTGCGTGAACGGGTGCTGCTTGTGCTGACTGGTCCTCTTGCTTACTATGGTTTTGTTATTGTTTTAGTAATCAATATTTTTTTTATTATTATTCAAAAACACCAATCCATAACTTATGTTTGGATATGCCTACTTTTCGTGTAGAATCGTTGATTATGATAGTAGTCTTTTAAGCCACAATGAAAACCATTGGTATAGAACAACGTATACATCGAAGTAGCATAATTATAAAATCAAGGAAATATTTTAAATGAAATTTATAATTCTGTTATCATTAAAGTTAAGGTGTAAGTACATTTTTTTGTATTTTTTTGGACCGACACTCAGATAACAGGTTTCGTTTGGAATTAATTGTTCATCTAGAAATACTGCGACAGTTTAGAATAAGAATTAAATCCAAGATTAGTTTTATGTGCTGCTACGAGTACATATTCCGACACGCGCATGGCTGAATATTTTTCATGATTTATTTCAAATCAAATAATTAAATTTATTAGTCTCATCATTAGAGGGGCTTGTGGCTAAGTGATAACAGCTACACGGGTCGATCGTTCAGGTTAAGCTACGCTTGCCGCGGTTGGTTCATGGATAGGTAACCATCTTTACATACCAACCTCGGAAAGCACGTTAAGCCGTTGATCCCGGTTGTTATTTGTAGAACATTGACAGTTGTTACGGGTAGTCAGGAGCTCAAAAGGCTGACAGCCAGTCTTACCAAGGGGTATAGTGTTACCCAGTTACTGGATTCTGGAGGTCAGATATGCAGTCGCTCCGTGTAAAATACTAGTATTCAGCTGTATCCGGTAAGACTGAAAGCTGACCCTAACATAGTTGGAAAAAGCAGGCAGATGATGAGTCTCATCATTACGTAGTGAGTCTCATTTTTGACAACCTTGCTTCAGCCACTCTTAAATGTAATAGGTCGTCTCCCTTTTGCAAAATCCTTTCAATTTACTCTCACTCGATTAACTCAGTTCACCACGCGATATTAAACAATACATCAAACCACACCATAATATTTGCCAAACAATCTAACCCACGTTAATCCCAAACTCTATTACTTTTATCGCTACTATCAGTTTACGCCTGGCTGGCTCAGTCATCGCCAATATGGCAATACCTTCACGCTATACCGTTAGAGTATTACCGTTATCAGAGGTAGGGGATAATGAAGTTTAGGGGATAATGCTTGTGGTGGCTAATCGATGAACACATTGATGAATGGGGAGATTGGGAGGTATGACGTGTCATTTCACCAGTGACTCAAAACAACACGCATGTATTCCAGAAGGGGTAGGTTGTCTACAAAACACCCAATTTTTACCGGTTATGTTCACATCCCATCATCCCATGCAATAGGCGCCGGTCCCAAATAATAATTTGATCATATATTGACATCAAAACAAAATATTCTATTTCACATAAACCTACATGGGCACTTATGAAACGACAGAAGCTAGATAACCACCTAAATCTCGGGAAGGTACTAAAGGGTTACCGAGGCCCCTGGCAACACAAGCAACACAAAAGGAATACGGGAGGGTTTTAGTCAGTAAGAGTCTGACACACCCTCCCGCTCCGCCCAGAGCGGGAGAAGTTATTTGATGATTTCCCACCCAAAAAAAAGGCTACCGCTGAAATCGATAATAATTTAGTGGGTAGATAATTATGAGATAATTAGTAGGCACTTCCTAAGTTTCGAAAGCGAGTTCTTCCCTTAAGATGCTGACAACACCTAAACCGCGGTCACTGTCAGATTGCATAGAAAAGAAAGAGAAGCGCGATGACACAACGCTTGTAATTTATTGCAAATTATGAAGCAATTATCTATTTACTCAAAATTGAGTTGAGTAATTGAAAATAAAAAACAACCAAGTTCTGCATTCAAATAAGACGTTCTTGTTATTAATTAAATACGTAACGTATATAACGTACATATTTAATACAGATATTTTGGATTAGAACTCAAGGTAAGAGGTTAGTTTAACGTTAGTTTGTATCGAGATTTTTTTCAAAACGTGTTTTAGTAACAACCAAGTTCTGGGAAATATGTTCAAAATTAACATTTAATTTTTCCACTACCACAAAATATACAGATTTGGCAATTTTTATTCTTAAGAGAAGCCTATTTTGGTCAATTGGGTCTTGTCAGCGCCTTAATTACAATACTGATTAACGTTTAAAAAGAAAATGATATTTGGAATGAATTAATGTAACAGAGACGAAGTAAATGTAGATCTATCTATATTCTTCAAAAGTTATTTTAGTAACTATAAAGGGATTACCGAAATAGCCTTTTAACAAAATTGTTCTTGAACCGACCGCCACATTGGTCTAGTGAGCAAGAGTACTGCGATCGATTCCCAGGTCATGCAAAGTGTTGTTAGGTTATTTATATCAGGAATTCCTATTGCCTATTCCATCCTATTGCTAAATCCAGATACCGTGCACAAATCCAGACACCGGGGTCTGGATTTGTGCACGGTTGATAGCAATAGGCTCACTCCCTATTACATGGGACTTAAACATTTCTGGCGAAATGTGGGTGTACTAAAGGTAAAACTCTGCCTAACCCTAAGTAGAACACAGGCGTGACGTGAAGATATAGAATGAGTATGACTTATACGTAGGTATTATGGCACTGTCTGATGTATTTCACCCGAAAGCGCGACGCAAAGGAAGGTAATGTGTTAATCAGCTCATGCATGTATCTATGTTTGTTCCTCTGTGGCGCTCGCGCTCTAGAGACCAAAAGTGTGTGCCGATTTTGATGATTCTTACGTCAATCGATTTGTCTTAATCTTGTGAGTGTCATTAAAGACATGACGGTAATCAAAATTCAATATGGCGACCACCAGACGCAAAACTTAATACTATAAACTATCTCATGCAGTCGGAGGCAATAGGTCTTTATTGTTAAATTTAAGAACATCAACTGCTTGAGATTGTTTATAGTATTAAGTTTTATAGTAATTCTCTTAGAGATGAATAAGTCTGTTTCCATCTTTTTTAAAGTTCACTTTTTAAGCAGTTGGGTTTTTGATGTTTTTAAAATTGACTTTTTTAACGTAATTGGGTGGCAAACAATCGAGCTGGCCACTGATGTGGTCACCACTACCTATGGATATGTGCAGTGCAATACCAGTCATCACAGGCACGTTTACATCCCAGAGACATAGTTAAAATATAGGCCATACAGGTAAAAAAGCAGCTTCCTATTTTCAACGATAGTAATTTTGGACGCAGTCTGTTAATGACAAATCGGCTGCATTCTTTGACTTCATAAGTTTGCAGCAAAAACAGCAACATCTCATATAAAATAAACGTTAAAATTACAGATTTACAGCAAAAATAGCAATAACCGATACTCACTGCAATGCAAACAAAAAATATTGTTTATCGCCATTGGATGTTTGCATCTATCTGACTCATACCTGCATCATCATCATTACAGCTGAACGAAGTCCGCTGCTGTATATAGGCCTCCCCAAGTATCTTCGACCGGTTTTGTGCTAAAAAATCGCATCATTCTCCTGCCCTTACCCCAATTTATTCGTGATTGGCGCAACATGTCTTTTCCTTTCATACTTCTATATTAGTCGTCATCTCGGTAGTCACCCCCTTTCTAGCTATATCATCTTCCACACAGTCCATCAATAGTTTCTTTGGACTTCCCCATTAGTATGCATTTGGATGTGTATACGAGATACACATCCAAATGCATACTCAAACTTTTCCTGGCGACATTTATTCATTTCTCCTCATTACATGCCCATACCATGACAACGTTTTCCCCCACAACTTTTCAGTCACTAGTGTCACTTTCAGACTTCCTCTTTCTTTTTGTGCTAATATGTATGTTAGCTAGCCATTCAATCATGAATAACCAGATGACGTAATCAAACATACGACTGCTGTAAAGGACACCAGGCAGCGGCAATTATTTTTTGACACAAAATAGTAATGCCATTTATTTATGTTTCGCGCTGGACGTCCATTAAGCGACTATCGTTTGCAAATGGACGAATCGTGTTACCCTTACTGGATTAATGAATCAGGTTATAGGCGATATCGATGGATTTATCTTAGAATTATTTCGGTATTTTTTTCTTATACACTATGTTTTTTTAAAGGTAGGTAGGAGTTTTTTCCAGGAAATAGTGCTCGCTGCAACAAAAAATCTCTCTCTGTTAAGTGATTTTCTAATTCAAACTCAACCATAACCTTCCTTCTTCAACATTTGAAAGAATTTCATTTGTCGTTGGTAGATTCGATCGAAACTAGGTTTTGAGCATTTATCAATACGAGATTTTTTGCTTACTAATCACAGCATTTTCAGAATACGAATTCTCTTGTCGTAGGTTATCCTTAACGTAATCTATTCAGTAGTCCTGTTTATTTTCTTGATTACACAAGTCAAAACAATTGGAGGCACTAGCGACAGTAGTGAAGTATGCCCCATACCTACAAGTAGTTTGACAGACGACCAGGTGCTTATTTAATAATAACCGACAGGCGACAAGTGACAGGTGAAAGGTGACAGTCTGACAATCCGACATGTTTCTTTCATAGTTTCTGCTTTATTAAACAGCACTCGTCGTAAAAACTTCGGAGGAGAAGGATAAGCTCGTGGCTAAGTAATAACAGCTGCACGGGTCAACCCAAGAGGTTAAGCTACGCCTGCTGGGGTTAGTCTGTAGATGGGTAACATCTTTACATACTGAGACCTTTCCGTGCCTCGGAAAGCATGTTAAGTCGTCGGTCGCGGTTGTCATTCGTGGATCTTTGACAGTCGTTAGGGGTCATCAGAAGCCCAAAAGTCTGATAACCAGTCCAGACCAAGGGGTATCGTATTACCCAGTTACTGGGTTGTGGAGGTAAAATAGGCAGTCATTCCATTTAAAATACTGGTATTCAGCTGCATCCGGCTAGGAAGCTGACCCCAACATATTTGGGGGCTAGGCAGATTGGCTCGTTGTAAAAACGTGTTTGTTTTTAGCATCGTAACTTTCGTGGCCGAAGTAATGAGACGCAGTAAGCACTTCAACGTTCCTGCCTCACCCACCTCTACTGATCGCAATGTTTATATTCGTCTACTATACCAGAATGTGCGTGGGCTCAAAACCAAGCTACTTATATGGAGATCAAGCCTGTTACTCTCCGAGCATGACTTAATAGCCGTAACAGAGACCAATCTGGACAACTCAATAGAGGATTCAGAGATGTCATGCGGAGATTGGACCATTCTACGTAGAGACAGAGTGACTCTGGGTGGCGGTGTTTTGCTTGCTACGTGCCCCGGCGTTACCATGAAGAGGAGGCATGATCTAGAGACTGACCGTGGCGAAGATTTATGGGCTACGATCACAATTTACAGCCTTAAGATATCTGTTTGTGTTGTCTACATAAAGCCCACTGCAACTGACGACGAATATATGACGTGGTTCTGCAAGGTTGAGAGCATTATCTCCAATTTGAACGGAATGGTAATGATTTTAGGCGATCTTAACTTAAAAAGTGCATCTGTGACTGTGAATAATTATTACTGTTATTTCTTAAGCTTTTGTAGTCTGACTGAGATGAATGGAGTGATGAATATGCATGGGAGTAAGTTAGACGTAGTGTTGGCTCGGGAGGGTACCGAAGTAAACTGTGAACACGTCAAAGGTACAGAGCTGGTTCCAATCGATCTGTATCACCCTCTGTTAGATATTGCGATTACCATCACATCGCATAGGGATTGTGAAAAATCGGACCCCAGCAACATTGATCGGAGTAGGGACTGGAACTTTGTTAAAGGGGACTACACACTTTTAACCGAACTAATTCGTTCTGCTCCATGGCAAGACGTTCTTCACTACAATGAAGCGTCCTCCGCTGCTGGTAAGTTTTACAGAATAATGTATAACTTATTTGATTCCTCTATTCCAAAAAAGAAGAGAACGATCGCTGGAAATAGGCGGTATCCAGTCTGGTTTACTAAAGACCTTGTAAACGATACTCAGCGTAAAACCAAACTACATAATAAATGGAGAGTGTCACGCTGTGATCTTATATATGCGGAGTTTAGTGCTCTGCGATCGGATCTTAAAGTAAGAACCCACGACGCCTACAGACTGTATTGTAATACTTTAGAAAATAACATAGGCAAAAATCCGCAACAGTTCTGGCAGCATGTTTCTAGCCTGCGATCAAAGGGCGGCTTCGAACCAAACGTGGTGTACGATGGTGAGACTTGTTCGGGTGTCAAAGCGGCGGAGGCATTTGCTCAGTATTTTGCTAGCGTGTTTCTGCCTGGTACGCCTGCATTAGACCCTAAAAAATTAAATGTGAGTAGTGCGGGAGATATCATCCCTCTTCCCTTATTAACCCCACCGGATGTAGATAAAGCGATTGCTAAACTAAAACCCTGTAGCTCGGATGGCCCTGACAACATTCCAGCCTTTATCCTTAAGGGATGTCATGATATCTTGGCAGCCCCTATATGTCATTTCTTTAACCTAGCCCTCCAGTCCGGCGTATACCCTGAGCAATTGAAAACTTCGCGAGTCACTCCCATCCTGTACTGGTTTTAGCCAGTGACAAAACATCAGTAGAGGAACACAGACCCATCGCTATCTTGCCAACCCTTGCCAAGGTTTTCGAGCACATTCTCCACGCTTTCATTTACAAACGCGTAAATATGTCCTTAACTGATGCGCAACACGGTTTTCGGCCGGGTCGCTCCATAAATTCGAATTTACTGATTCAAGTAGACTACATATCCCGTGGCTTGGATATGGGTAGGCAAGTTGACGCTCTATATTTCGATTTCCAGAAAGCATTCGACAGAGTTGATAACGATGTGCTTTTGACAAAGCTGGGGGCCATCGGTTTCTCGTCCGGTCTTCTTAATTTCTTTTCCGACTATCTGCGCGATCGCAAGCAGTTTGTAAGACATGGCTGCTTCGAGTCGAAGTCTTACAATACACGCTCAGGTGTAAGTCAGGGATCCGTGTTAGGGCCGCTTCTGTTCCTGATCATGATCAATGACCTGATTACTAATGTTGAGTTTGCCAAATGCCTGTTATATGCCGATGACCTTAAGTTAGTCGCACAAATCCGAACGGACGCGGATTGCAACCTTCTACAAAGGGATATTGATGCCATCTATGAGTGGAGCATTGCGAACAAGTTATGTTTTAACACAGGCAAGTGCTGCGTCATGACTTACGGTAGAGGGATGTGACCAATCCATTATGACTACATTTTGGGTGGTGAGTTAATTGATCGTGTCACCAACATAAAGGACTTGGGAGTGACTTTCGACCGCTGTCTGAGTTTTAGAGATCACATTCTTACCCTTGCGAAGGAATCTTTCAGGCGGCTGGGATTTGTTTTGCGAAATACTCGTGACTTTCACAATCCAAATGTTATTAGGCTTTTGTACACCGCTCTGGTTCGTAGCAAACTCGAGTCCAGTGCCTGTGTTTGGCACACTTATGTCACGACCCAAACATTGATGCTGGAAAAGGTACAGAAAACTTTTTTAAGGTGTTTATTCCAAAGGTTATACCATTTCTTTCCCTTCATGTACCCTACCAACTATCTTTTAGGGACGTTGGGCTTTAACTCGTTGGAGGTGAGAAGAGGCCAAGAGGCCTTGATCAGCTCACGGTAGCCTGTAAGACATTACGGGGACGTATCGACTGCCCAGAGCTCCATTGCCTTTTCTGCCGATTATTTGTGCCCGAAAAATACATCGGACACCGTCAGAGCCGCCGGCACAATCTGTGTGCGCAAATGTCATCCAAAACTGTAGCCAGAGCCGAATCCCCAGTCTGTCGTACTCTAAAGATGCTAAATGCCCTTCTGACTACCTACCCTGAATGTGATGTGTGTGCGGATGAATGGAGTAAAATTATGCGTATATGTCTGGTGTTCTGTGAGAGAAAGTATGCAAGGGAGTCCACTGTTCCATGATAGCTTTAAAATAAATTATTTTCAACGTAATTATTATTAATATATTAATCATTGTTTCTATGTTAATTAATGTAATTGGTGCTGTACCGTTTTAATTAACTATAAATAAATAAATAAATCGTCATTTATTTCAAATAGAGCATTGTATAAAGGATAGAGTCCAAGGATGTTGATGAACCCACACTGAAAATCCAGAAAACTGAAAAGCCAACTAAATAAAATCTCATAAAGTTTCAGCACGTAATGTACTACAAGTCCGGAACTAGCGGTACTGGCGGGTACACAGCTGTTTTCTCTGGAAGCGATATAATTTTCCGTGTTATTGAGCTGGTGCGGCTCGCAATGGTAGTGTTGACACGATCCGCTGCACGGGAGATGGTAGGGTCGAGCTTGTTGGACAACTTGTGTGGTGTTGAATAAAATGCTGTGAGTAGGTAGTAGATCTATACAAATACGTAAATATAATTGAAGTGACTGTTTGGAATGTCAAAATAACAGCCTTTTATTAAATGCATATGAAAGGACATAAGGTACTTATAATAACAAAACGTTTTTTTCTGTCTCTCTGTCTGTCTGTCTAGCTTTCTGTTTGTTCCGGCTAATCACCGAAACGGCTGAACCAATTTTGACGGGATTTTCACTGGCAGATAGCTGATTTTATAAGGAGTAACCTAGTCTACTTTTATTTTAGAAAAAACCACGCGGGCGAAGCTGCGGTCAGCAGCTAGTAGTTAATAGGAAAATAAGCTTTATAATTTGTTATCACGTGTAAGATTCTATGATAATTATAGAAGTGTAATTCATCTTCGCCAACATCTTATATATTAGGCAAAATATACACTTATACACTAAAAATTACTCGTAATTTGTCCTTATTTCTGGTGTTAATATTCACAATATTAACACCAGAAATAAGGACAAATTACGAGCTCCATTTCACCGGCTTCATAAGGTTCATAACTCATTTGTTGGGCTTGGCATAACTTTTTATAATATGCTACCCTCTTTTTTGCTAGATTTTCCTTTTAATGCGTTTAAAACTAAAGTAAAATCCACCCTTTGTTCAAAGGCATACTATTGTATCAATGACTACTTAAACGATAAGAATATTTGATCGCTGTGATTAACTCAAGACAATGTTTATGTTCTTTCTCCAGAATTAGCTTTCCTACTGACAGGTTATATGAGTTCATATAATTTATTATTTTTTATTTGACTGAATAAGTCAATGTTTTTTTTTTTAATTTATTAGTGACATAATCTACTCTTTACAATGTGTTTTTTTATGACTTGTATTGCAATAAGTGGTTAGTTAGCGTCCTCGACAATTGATTATACTATTCTTGCCTGAGCAACCGGCAGCAAGTTCGTCATGCTCCCTTAGATGTCACTGCCTGCGGTAGCAACGGGGGTCGGGTTGCCTCCTTCCCTTCAATATGGCGAGAGGGATGATGGCTGATCTTTAGTTATGCTCGTGAACGGCTGCTGCTTGTGGTGACTGGTTGTTTTGCTGAGCATGGTTTTAATTGTTAATAGTAATTGTTTATTTTTTTTACTTCGATGGTGCTAGTTTTTATGTTGTAATTTTTATCTGCTTGAGTACAGTTTTCATTGTTTTGTTGGAATATTGGCGTGTGCTAGCTAACATATGGAAAGTAATTTAATTTAACGTTTGTGTTTCGTAATGTTAATTACTTTGCATACGATTTGTATATAATCAAGTTTATATAACTAAACAGACAGGTGTGCTGCTGGGGAGTTTGTTCCACCACTTCTTCTTCCCAGGTAAAGCACTAGGAAGTGGTGAAGGGCGGGCGTTTTTGGGGGACTGTATGTAACTTTGACGTTCGAAAAGTGCTGATTCTCAGCCTAGTTTGAATAAATGACTTTTGATTTTGATACAAAATCAAAATCAAAAGTAAAATGACACCGTCAGCTTTGTAGCGTTCCATTTTGGCGTCGTCTAAGACTGTCGTCATTGGTCGTAGAAATACGCATGCCATATTGCCCGCATCTAGGGAACCGTTTTCATTAGTCTTTAGGGCCCGCATGTGGGGGTGCTGAAGATTTCTGTACAGCATACCATAGGGCCCGTATTCGGGGAACCGTTTTCATTAGTCGGTAGGAAACGATTGCGGCATAAAGAGAACCTGCACGGCAAGTTTGGCAGTTGCTTTGAGAGAGTTGCACTAAATAGACGTTCTTACCATTCCACCCACAAAACATTAATAAAATTGTTGTTCTATTGAACAATATTAATGTTGTGTGGAGCAATTTTAACTGTTTGTGATTTACTGAAGAATAAATAATCAGCTTCATTGACGAAAACGACAATAAGGTTTTGGGTGCGAAGTCTCCGCATGCTTTTTACCGACCGATCAATTTCATTGGTCGCTACCCTCGCTACGGGGATTCCCCGCAGACGGTGTACCGACTGCCACGTGATCGACTTACGTATTTCATTAGTAAGTGATGACTGTGATGAGTATAAGTGTAACTTTTTACCGATGTGACATTTTTTTCAATTTTAGCGCTTATTAGTAAGTAAGTTAGCTTATTTCCCTGATTCATTGTTTTATGCATGTGGTGTTTACCTATAAGTAACTGATGCACTGTTATTTTGTTTATAAAAATGTATTATGTGTTTGTATCAGTGTGTTTTAGCGATAAGACCGCCCATTGTGTCACCCTATGTAAAATTTCTACATTTATATCTGTAATTTAAATGGTGTACATTATAAATCTTATTCTATTCTGTTCTATTATATCATAATAAATTATTCGTGAACCTAATAAAATAAATAAATTTGTCACTACCCCGCCTGCGGGGTCTTTCTCGTATATCGACCGAGTTATCGACTAATGAAATTGTGCTATAATTGGCATACAAGTTCTTTCACCCGTGTCAAAAATTCAATGTTGAATTATAACACGTCAATACAACTACGCCATTATCAAACAATGTAGTTTCAACAAAACAACAAAATCAAATTAAGTTTTTACACCTTTAGCTATTTTTAAGACTTTTTCGAACTGAAAATCAAAACAATTCATTCGTGTTCATGAATTTTGAATTGTTTTGATTTTCAGAGCACCTATTTCTTACAAATAAAACTTTCAACTCAAATCAACTAACCTCCGGCGCCGAACACGCTCGCCACTCCCCGTACGTTTCCGTGAAAGTGATGGCCGGATTTGTTCCGCTTATTTCCGGCGCGACGTTCGGAAACGCGGGCTAGATGCCGCCCTGAAATTTCCTGTATTACCAACGCTGCAATTGGAGACCAGTCTTGTCTGTCCACTGGTTTTGAATTAATAATGTTCTGGACTGTCCTGCAAATTAATTTGGATGAATTCGTGCGAAAACGTGGTTAGATTTTAATGATGTGGGAGTGTACTGCGAGTTTTAGATGTATTTTAGGAGAATATATGCTCCTGTTAAAATTCTGTCAGTAAGTGGGTATTTTCAAATAACCTAATAATAATAATAGACATTGAAACATTTCAGGAATATAACATCACGCCTGTGTTTCCCCGAAGGATTAGGCAGAGGTGTACCTATAGTACAGCCACATTTCGCCAGTTATGTTTAAGTCCCGTGTAATAGGGGTTTTTTTTATTTGGTTGGGAAATCATCAAATAACTTCTCCCACTCTGGGCGGAGCGGGAGGGTGTGTCAGACTCTTACTGACTAAAACCCATTTGTGTTCCTTCCGTTGCCTGTGCTGCAATGGGCCTCGGTAACCCTGTTGGACTATCCCGACCCTTCAGTACCTTCCTGCGACCCCAGCAGGCATCGACCCTAGTGGACCCCTACATTTGTGCTGACGACATCTCTTTGAGGCGCGCGTGGAATACAACGCGCCGTTGACCCGGGCCTGGTCCTTACCGGACGGTGAGCTACCCATTGCTCACCGTGAGCAAGTCCGCGCCTACGGTGGCCGGAAATCCGCCCGGGATTCCCGACGCCCAGGGTGTCTCCTGCGGCGGCTAGGGGCGAGAGGGCGTGAAATTTGCCTTTCTCTCAACCGTCCCGCCTCCTCCTTCGCTACCATTACTGCTTCGCAGAAGGAGGTGACGGCTGCCCATGCCATCTCGCTCCGTACCATGGCCTGAACCAGGGCCGGACGCGAGAAATCTCTGCCGCAGATCGCCTCCACGAGGACACGGCGGTGCTCTGCCCAAGCTGGACTGACCTCCACCGTATGCTCCACCGTGTCCTCCGGGCGATCCACAAAGTGGTGACACCCGGGCGTTTCCTCCCGCCTTATCCGACACAGGAACCTCCCGAAGCTGCCGTGTCCGGTAAGGACCTGCGTCACGTGGAAGGTAAGGACGCCGTGGCGCCTCTCTAGCCACTCCTCAAAGATGGGACTTATCGCCGCAATCGTGGCGTGCCCATGTTTTAGGGGGTGAGCCTATTGCCATCAATCGGGCACAAATCCAGATCCCGAACTGCTACTGAGAAAATCCTGATATAAATAACCCAATAACAGTTTCCCGGACCTGGGAATCTAACCCAGGACCTCTAACCCCTCTATGCAATATACAATTTTGGTAAAAGTATATTTCGGTACGTAGGTCATACACTTTCTTAAGTGACTATTGTATTCTTGCTGTTCTTCAACCAATCAATCAGCTCAGCCTGTCGGAAACCTCTAGTAGATAAGCGTATTTCAGGTTGCGCCGCAAAACCCGCATAAGTCTCAATCCCGTGGGAATATCAGAATAAAGTATCTTATGTCCTAACCCAAGTCATGATCTACTCATGTGCCAAATTTCATCCTAATCTGTTCAGCCGTTTTAGCGTGAAAGCGTACCAAACAAACTCACTATCACATTTATAATATTTGTTAGGATAATAATCTAGCAGCCCTTGGTTTTCATTTTTGATCATTGATCATCGAGATCTCTGTGCTATATCTAAGTTAAATATAACATAACATTACATCACGCCTTGTTTCCCCTTAGGGTTGGGCAGAGGTGTACTTGTAGTACATCCACATTTCGCCAGTTATGTTTAAGTCCCATGTAATAGGGGGCGAGCCCATTGCCATCAACTGGGCATAGATCCAGACTCCGGGCTGCTACTGACAAATTCCAGATAACACTTTGCCCGACCCGGGAATCGAATTCAGGACCTCATGCTCACCAGTAGCGCTTGCAACCACTAGACCAACGAGGTGATATATATGAACACCAAATCGCTAAATTAAAAAAGAAGAAAAAGTTACAATGAAATTGTTTGACCAAAATATTTTAGCTTAAAACACAAAATGTACACTCAAAATCAAGAGTTTTCTTTCTAATGGATTAATACAATTTCACGTTAAAAGTTAAATATTAATTTATTATGCACAAAAACCTGCCGGAATAAATACTCTAACTAACTGATAGTAAATACCGCATCAAAATCCAATGTGTTGTTTAAAAAATATAAGCAGTCGATTTTCGTCTCTATATGTGTTTAAATGGAGACGAAAATTGACTTTAATTGATACTTATGTACAGATTACCTACTTCACTGCCCAAGTAAATAATGGAACACAAACATTAGATACAAAACAATTGGCTCAGCAATAACTCAATAACGGTCGCAGCTAATACCCGATATCCGGGATTCCGATCTACTCGAGAGCTTTAGATTCTGTCTTATTTTCTCAATCCCAGTTACGTATTTGAATTATCTTCGTCTGCGTTGACCTTAATACGTTAATGTCTTTTCAAAATGGACCAGCAATGTGTGTCGTTATAACTAGTAGGTACCTTTGTCTTTCTTTATCACTAACCCTTGGTACACAATATGGTAATGCGAAATAATATCAATCCATTAGAAAGAAAACTCTTTTTTGTGAGTGTACATTTTGTGTCTTTAAGTTAAAAACATTGTCTTTAACAATTCTATTGTCACTTGTTTTTTTTTTTCATTTACTTTATAAGCGTTTTGGTGTTCACATACTGAAGTATATTTTTAATTTTTAATAAATATAACGGAGTGAAGTGAACATCGTATTAGTGGTTCAACAGCATGTCGATTCTGTAAAAATCTCACCGTGAAAAGTTGCGTGGAGTGAGCTGTCAGTGTCATCCCATTGATGCTAGGGAGTAACCAAACATTACATTTATAATCATAATCCAGATTTTAATAATATTTTTATGCTAATTATATTGATCATTTTATATTATTTCAAAACTAGTATTTAAGTGATAAAACTTTTTTTTAAATAAAATAGCGAAACGAAAATTCAGTCAGAAACTCAATTTTGTTTTTTATTCCAAAAGGTTTGGTAATTTTCGCAGCCGCCATCTTGCTTTTTAGATTAGAGCTCACTACACCCATGATGAAAAATCTGAACATTTCCGCAGCTGCCATCTTGCTTTTAGATTTGACTTCAGTATCGGCTGTAACACCCCCGAAAACCATTTAAACAACACCCTTGATGAAAAATGTTTGTAGCCGCCATTTTGGATTTTGATATAAAGGAGGTAAAACCAATTTTTTGTTTATCGCGCATTTAAAAATAAAAAACGGTAAATTAAAAAAAAAACTTATCTTGATATTAACTGCGCCTCACGCGCAAGCGCGGCGTGATCTTATCACTTCACCCGATTCTCGTAACCATAGTAACCACCCGCGCCGAAGTAAATCGGCTAGGTGAAGTGAGTCGGTAAGCGCGACGCCCGAGTGTCGTGATCTTATCACTTCACTCGATTATCGTTGCCATAGCAACACCACTTCACTTGGGCTGGATGAAGTGAGCCTAGCGCCCGCCGGCCAGTGCGCGCGATGATCGAGTGTCAGTTGAACTGTTGAATTTTGTTATAGTATTGATGACGGTGATTTTATGAATATTATTTTATTATTTATATTGGCAACGCGTAGATCGGTATAAATTTACCTACCTAAAATAAAATAGAAAGGTACTTATTAAATAATCCGCACGTGTTTTATTCAAATGGCTTATGTACACAGACATCGACCATACAGACCATAAAATTTATCCCCTCACAAACTATGTGGAAACGTAACTAAACGTTTCCACATAGTTTGTGAGGGGATAAATTTTATGGTCCGTCAGCCAGACACACTTGGTTTTCTGTTCTTATTGAATAGACTTGGGTTAATAACAAGAATAACGTCGAACAGTCTTTACTCGACTCAATCCGCTATCGTTTCTTCAAAACACATCGCGGATATTAAAATCTCGATTGTGATTGTAAATGAAATCCTTGGTCCATCCCTAGTATCAGGTGGGATGACACTGACAGTTCACTCCACGTTCACTTCACTTAACTTTTCACGGTGAGAAGGTTACAGAATAGCACTGCAGCTTCAGTATCATCAGGATTGTGCCGGTTTGTCGAGGACGTGGTACGACAGCTGTCTGCATCTCCCCTGACATCATCCTCTATCATCAGAAGACTGCCGCCACGTAACCATCAATGCGACGCTCTGCTAGAGTAACTGTCACCAGCCAGTGTCACTCTTATCCGATCTTTTCGGCGATATCGGTAAGTTCGTAGCAAAACGGGGGGGCGCCACCTGCTGCACAATCAATAAATAAATAAAATTGACATATTTTCACGACTGATACTGTTTAATAATAATAAAGCAGAAAATGTATAACAGACACTTGTCGGAATGTCGCCTGTCAGTTTTATAAAAGTGGACCCAGGGGTAACCATCACCTCATATAACAGTATTATTATAATATTACTTCACAGTGGGAAAGTGATGGAGCTATACAGGACTTATAGCCCCATCTCTCGCTCTAGCTCATTCTCACGCTGAAGTCATATTGAAATAATAATGCTATAAGAGCTGATGGTTACCCCCCAGATCAGGTAATATGCGCTTACAGCACTGTTTTCACACCGGGCTAGCAAATAACAACAGAACCAGTTACAGCCATTGTGATTGGTTGACCAAAATAACAATAACCAATCATATTTATTACAGTTGACATGAGACTGGACAAGAGATTAATTTAAATAGGCTTTCTAAACCCCGAGTAAATCAAGACAGTTTCTACGTGGCTAATCTTATACCTCGACCATAATATTTAAGGGCCATACAACTAAAATTTATAGCTTCCTCGTCGTTTACAAAGAAAACAATGCAGGTGTCCAAACAAAAGTGTTGATTCTAACAAAGACTCTTTGGACACAACACGACACAACGATTGACACACTACGTACAATTCTAATGAGGAATTCGTCACAGATGTTAGAAAGTTAGTTTGGCAACATAAACGCTGGAATAGGATATAATTAAAAAAACAGCCAAGTTCGTGTCAGACCACTCACATTGAAGAGTTCCGTAGTTGGAATTACTTGGGATGTATTTATCCCAAAAACAAACTTAACATTGTAGTTGAAAAACATGTTCTCCCATACATCGATATACGTCACGGTCAATTCTGCAAATGCAAATTTAAATTGGTCGACTATTACTTGTTAAGTTGTAAAGCCTACTTAGCTGTGATAGTTTTCCTTTTAATTTCATTATAATTATGCACTACTTACTGCCTTGAATGTTTTCACATCTTCATAAACAACCATTTAGGTGGCAGGAGGGGGGGTCCGCCTGACGCAGGTCTTCACTGGACATGGCAGCTTCAGGAGGTTCCTGTTTCGGATTAGGCGGGAGGATACGCCCGGGTGTCACCACTGTGTGGATCGCCCGGAGGACACGGTGGAGCATACGGTGGAGGTCTGCCCGGCTTGGGCAGAGCACGGCCGTGTCCTCGTGGAGGCGATCGGTGGCAGAGATATCTCGCGTCCGGCGCTGGTTCAGGCCATAATACGGAGCGAGAGGGCATGGGCAGCCGTCACCTCCTTCTGCGAAGCAGCAATGCTCGCGAAGGAGGAGGCGGGATGGTTGAGGGAAAGGCAAATTTCGCGTCCTCTCGCCCCTACCCGCCGCAGGAGACGCCCCGGGCGTCGGGAATCCCGGGCGGATATCCGGCCACCGTAGGCGCGGGCTTGTGGACGGTGAGCAATGGGTAGCTCACCGTGCGGTAAGGACCAGGCCCGGGTCGACGGCGCGTCGTATTTCACGCGCGCCTCAAAGAGATGTCGTCAGCACAAATGTAGGGGTCCACTAGGGCCGATGCCTGCCGGGGTCGCGGGAAGGTACTAATGGGTCACCGAGGCCCCTGGCAACACAGGCAACAGGAAGGAATACGGTTGGATTTTAGTCAGTAAGAGTCTGTCACACCCTCCCGCTCCGCCCAGAGCGGGAGAAGTTATTTGGTGATTTCCCACCCAAAAAAAAAGGGGGGGGGGGGGAACTCTTGACTCTTACAAAAATTAGCACTTTAAAAGCTTAATATTAGGCAAACGGATTCTTGAATCGAAAAAAATAGTGTTGAAAGACCCACAATATTTTGGAACGGCCTGTCCAACGATACCCCACACCATGGGATAGACGAGAAAAAAATATCATCCCCACATTACGTGCAAGGGAGGTCCTAAGGGAGTCCAAAATTTCGTGATTAATATGTATACCTAAACAAATTACAGCTTTCTAGTACTAAGCGTCTCTAAGTTACAGCGGGGACGGACAGACAGACAGACATGAAACTACAAGGGTTCCTTGTTTACTACGGAACCCTTAAAATAAGAAATCTTTTTCCAGCACTGGAATACAAAAAACATGACTTATTTTAGACTGCAGAGTTGCAGTAACAAATCATACTGCTGGGAAGAGACTAGAAGCATTTATTTACTGGCAGTTTAATAAAACGAAAGCTGAATACTGAAATTATTATAAATATTTTATTTCACATATAAAGCTACATGACTTATGAAATATCAGAAGTACACCTACTAGTAAACTATTCTTGATTAAGGGGAACAATAGAATTATCTGTTTTTTTATTAAAGTATCCGTAGATTTCGAATATTACTGAATGTTATAGGATGTATTCATCATTATGCATACCAAATCGGTCTGTGTTTCACAAGTTATTACAGCTATTTGTCGAAACATTGTTAATTTTCTCTCAAGTCACCACTAACGCTGGTGACAAACAAAACTTAACTCCAACCACTTCCTCGATTGTTCCCGGAACTGTTAAACTCACGTAACCGCAAACTGTGCGGTTCTGCCAATAATAATATAATGAATAACAATACAAGAAACGCTGTAAAATTATTCTTAAAACTAACAGCTTTTACATTCATGTTCGATGTATGTAAAGTTGCCAGTCAAATTTCCGGAAATACATAGTATTATGCGAAGTATGTGTGGTGTGACTATAAATGATAGGCTGAAAAATGATGTGATGCCAAAAATTGAAAAGAGTATGCTTAGATGGTTTGATCATGTTGAGAGGATAAATGAAATGCGACTAAAAAAAGGTATTTACAAGGCAGATGTGAGTGGAAACGCTGGGAGGGGACGCCCCAGAAAGACATATAGTGACCTCATTGGTGATGTTCTTCAAAAATGTCAGGTACGTAGTACTCACAACCGGCGGCGTGCGTGATGAACGTAAACGAAGCCAAAGGAGCAAGCGACGTATAAGGAGCGTAGCAGGTGGCGTTCTATAGTTTCTGCCTACCCCCAAGGGAAGAAAGCGTGAGTTTATGTATGTATGTATGTATGTATGTAGTATTTATGACATAAATAAATACATACTTAAAGAGACACAAACAAACACGTGCACTACACATACATACGTACGTTACATTACACACAATTACACTATTGGCTACAATCTAGAATTTAAGTGATCCAACTCCTGAAGCATTAACTACAAGTAACATAAAGAGGACCAAAAAGATTAAACTCGTCACACTAAATTCAATACGAATGTTAAAGAAAATGAAGAACATTCCATCACTCTGCGGAAATGAGAACGTGAAGCCACACATCAATTTCTTTAATAGTAATAGAAGTTGACTGTCGTTACAACAAAAAAGCCGGCCAAGTTCGTGTCCGACCTCACACAATTAAGGGTTCCGTAGTTGGGATCAATTTATCCCGAGAACAAACTTAGCATTGTAGTTGAAAACATGTTCCAACTGCAAATGTAAGTTTGTATTTTAAGACGATAGTCTTCTTATAGGTTTGCCTTTAGTTATAGACCTATTCTCTGTAATTTATTTTTCAAAAATGTCTGAGCAGTTTCGGAGATATTAAAGGTCAATTGTCATCAATTTTCTTTAATGACTTTAAAACTAATTCAATGACTTTAAAATTATTTTTAAAAAAACATTGAAATCCTCATAACAATTCCTTTTATTTGATATGTCACACGGTACAGTTAGGTGTTCCAAACTGTACTATTTATTTTTTATTTTCTCAAAAAGTAAACCCATATTCAAAATTCATTTAACGTTACACATTCGTATTTGGGTCACAGAAATTCATATGTGTCACAAATTTAAACTTATCCGTCTAGTAGATTTGGAGCAAATCGGCTGTGACTGACGGACAGAAACAACGAGTGATCCTATAAAAGTTCTGTTTTTTTCCATTTGAGGTACGGAACCCTATAAGCTCGAAAATCTAACAACTGAAGGCTTAGACAAAGTATTAAATCAGCGATAACGAAGATGGAAAAGTCTTAGGTGTATAGGACTGATTTATACTACCGAAAAGCTTCTATCAATCCTGTTGAAAGTCGTTCTAGAAATACTATGGAATTAGTTTAAGGTCCTTGAGAAAAACAAACCGTTTTGAAGGCGATTGCCACTTGTCAAGTTTAGGTTTTATAATGTCTTTTTCATTTTTTTTTTCATTTTATTTGAAATAAAATTTAAGTAAAAATCTTTTTAAAAACAAGCTTTTATTGAACGTAAAAAGTACTAAATAAAACTTACGTTAACATAGAACTTTAATATTTCAAAAAAAGTTTGTTTTTAAAAAGATTTTTACACACGTTAACTGCCATGTCAGGCACCGGTGCTTGACAGACATAGCACCTGTTAAGGCCATGTCAGTCCCGGGTGACTGACGCCACAGTATATAATTTAGATGATCTCAGGGAGCTGTCCGGCACGTTTAGCTCGTTATTATCTATTAAAATTGACTGACAAGGCCCTGGAAAAACTATGTTCAACTTGGCCCAACGTTTTTATATTTAGAACGGGATGTTTTATTGGGAAAAATAAAATGCGACACAATGAAACTATAGAAACTTTTTATTGTTCGAAATAATCATATTTTGGGCTTATACAGCTTAGAAAATTATAAAAAAAAATGCAATTTAGATTAATGAAATGCAATAATCAGTCAGAGAGTCCAAGGAAAAGTTACATTGTTTTATGTTCCTCGTTGAAACAAGATAGGCAAAAATGTGGTTCATTAGGGCATTGTGGGCAATAAGTATACACTTGCTTAGTCTTCTTTCTAGCATAATTTCTGTCTATTGTTTGAACATTTACTTTATAACACCGTGAACAGTACTTTCTAGATTTTTTTACAGGGCCTTCTTTCTTTTTTAGCTCATGCTTTTGCCTCCTATTTCTTGTCAATGGCATGTCAGGATTACTGTTTTCTTTGCCCGACTCTGTTAGATATTTGCACAACTTTTTCCTATATTCTACTATCCCTATTTTAGACTTCGTGGTTTCTTTATAAATTATGTAAGAATTGAGTAATGCAGTGTTCAACAACAGTTCAACACCAAGTTTTCTGTACCATTTTACACTTTTTCTCAAAGGTGTAGAGTATGCGATCATCTGATCAGATAGGTCTACAGAAGATTTTGCGTTGTTATAATCGACTACAATTTTTGGTTTTATTACTTCTTTGTCTCTTTTGTAAGTCCTTGTCCTTGCGGACGGTGCCTGACAAAATACCTGACATGGCCCAATAGCTATGTTTTGTTTCGTTTGGGCCTCGTCAGGCACATATGCCAGACATTTTATTTTGTTGCTTTATTTTACATTATAATCACCGGAAACAAATTAAAATAGTCATATAATGTGATTTACTTGAATATACAACCAAAAAACAAAAATAAAAAAAAACGTCATCAAAATTTTACTATGGCAGTTAACGTGTTAAATTTTATTTTGTACTTTTTAGCATTAAATTTGATAAAATATCTGTTCTATCACCTTTACTTGTAAGGTACTTGTCAAGACAAATCCAACACAACAGCGCTATCTTTGAAAGTTGAGGTGTTCTCCTCCGGCACTATCATTAGACCCTGGACGTACACCTTGGGTTATAGTTTTTGTCAAGACATAACTAACGAGCCCAAACACTTCAGGACTATCTTAATTAGTTGAGGAGTCCCTGTGGTCACATTCTCCACCATCACTCTAGACTCTAACCAGGGCCATTTTGATTTGTCAAGACAAATCAAAATAGCTGGAAGACAACGGGGCTATCTCGTTTCTGTGAAGAGTTCCTATGGCGTGCTTCCAGCTCCATTGTCAGGTCCTGAACTACACTTTGGGCTAACGTACCTACATACCAAGACATATCCAAATAGCCAGAAGACAACGGGGCAATCTTGTTCAGTTCCTATAGACACCATCTAACTAAATCATTAGATCTTAGACTACACCTTGGGCTAACGTACCAACTTGTCAAAACAAATCTAAATGGCCGAAGCAAAACCTTACAGATCCATCATGAAGCTCTGGACTACAACTTGGGCTATAATACTTGGCAAGACAAACCCAACGATCGCAAACACAAGAGAGCTATCTTGTTTAGTTGAGGAGTTCCTATGGCCACCTTCCTACTTCATCATCAGACCCTGGACAGCACCTAGTGTAAAAACACTTGTCAATACATATCCAATGAGTCTAAACAAAATGATGCTAACTTGGCCACCTTCCGGCTCCATTATCAGACCCTGAACACCATCTTATGTAAAAGCACTTGTCAAAACATCATCATCATCATCATTCCAGCCGAAAGACGTCCACTGCTGGACATAAGCCTCCCCCAAGCACCGCCTCTTCGACCGGTTTTGTGGCCTTTTGATTCCTGCGGCCTTCACAAGGTCATCGGTCCACCTTGTAGGAGGCCTTCCAACGCTACGTCTTCCGGTACGCGGTCGCCATTCCAGAACCTTTCGGCCCCATCGGCCATCTGTTCTGCGAGCAATGTGCCCTGCCCACTGCCACTTAAGTTTGGCAATTCTTTGGGCTGTGTCGGTGACCTTGGTTCGCCTGCGGATCTCTTCATTTCTGATTCGATCACGTAGGGAAACTCCAAGCATAGCCCTTTCCATTGCCCTTTGAGTGACTTTTAGCCTTTTGATAAGGCCCATTGTAAGCGACCACAATACATGTCAATACATATCTACTGATAATAAACACGACGGGGCTATCTGGTGTAATTAAAATTTTCGTGACTGTACTGTTGACAGTTGACGAGTTCCCTCGTCTGTAGCCAATCCTGGATGCAGTAGCCAGGTCATGGTGGACTTTAGAACGGACTATTATAATTAAATGCGTATATAAAATTTCGTGTCTGTACTGTGTACCGTCGAGGAATTCCCGCGTGTATAGCCCATCTTGTATGCAGCAGCCAAGTTATGGTGGACTTTAGAACGGACTATCATAATTAAAGCGCATGTAGAATTTTATGTCTGTACTGTACACCATTGAGGAGTTCCCTCATCTGGAGCCAATTCTGGGTGCAGCAGCTAGGTCATGATGGATTTTATAATGAACTATCATAATGAATGCATATATAGAATTTCGTGTTTGTACTGTTGACCGTTGAGAAGTTCCCTCGTCTGGAGCCAAATAGGTACAGCAGCCACGTCATGGTAAACTTTTAAAACGGACCATCATAAGTAAAGGTTATGAAGAATTTTGTGTCTGTACTGTTGACCGTTGAGGAGTTCCTTCTTCTGAAGCCAATCCTGGGTGTAGAATCAGGTCATGCTTATCATAAAAATGTATTGTTTTTAGAACTGAACCCATATGTAAAAATTTCAGCTCAATCAGTTGAAGATATCCACTTTAAAATTCAGTAGCAAGATTCCACCCGGACAAACATACATATGTACATTGCAAGTTAAATACGAGTAAAAGCTTGTAAAAATAATATCTAGGCTCCGTCTAGTTTACTTGGAACCTTAACCTACTTACGCAAGACATCATCTGATGTATACCGGTAGATACCAAGCTACCTGTTTAACCTCACCGACCTCTTACAACATTCGCGCCATAGAAACCAAGAGTAACGGCACAATATTATGGTCAATACGAATAACATAATGTCAACACAATATTACTGAGGGCACGAAGGTCTTCATAAACACTTCGATTAATGACGTAGAAAGCTGTAAAAGTCTGTGAAGAGAAGATGCCGAAGAGTTGTGTGGCAGTAGCTTGATCGTAAACTGAATAAATGATATTTATGACATCATTTTTAGGGTTCCGTAGTAAACAAGGAACCCTTATAGTTTCGCCATGTCTGTCTGTCTGCCCGTCTGTCCACGCTGTAGCTCAGAGATGCTTGGTACTAGAAAGCTGTAGTTTTTCATAGGTATATTCATAGGTAGGTACGCATATTAATCACGCCGACAAAGTAGTCAAATAAAAGAATCTTGTAGTGCACGTAATGTGGGGATTGTATTTTTTATTCTCGTCTCTCTCATGGTTTATGGGATAGGCCGTTCAAAGATATTGCGGGCCTGTGAATATCATTTTTTTATTCAAGGATCCGTTTGCGTAATATTAAGCTCTAAAGTGCTAATTTTTGTAAGAGTCAAATGTTCTCCTTATTTTACAAAAAAAAAATTACAGCTGTAGTACATATAACGAAATTAAAAGGAAAACTATCTCAGCTAAGTAGGCTTTACAAGTTAACAAGTAATATGTAGTCAACTTAAATTTACAGTTGAAGAATTTGACCGTGACGTATATCGATTTATGGGAGATCATGTTTATCAACTACAATCTTAAGTTTGTTTTTGGGATAAATTCATCCCAACCGCAACTACGGAACCCTTCATTGTGCGTGGTCTGATACGCACTTGGCCGTTTTTTTTTTGCTAGGTATCATGATATTATGTACCTCTTCTTTCAGATTACTATGAGAAACTGATCGACAAAAAGGGATCACAAAACATTTCGAAAACACTATTTGAAACTTGGATCTCACGATTGCCGGTCGTGCTGCCAACAGACTGGTTAGGGCACCATACATAATAGAAAAAAAGCATAATTATAACAGTTAAACAATCATCTATTGAGTTCTTAACCAAAACCGGCCAAGTGCGTGTCGGACCACGCACAATGAAGGGAGAAGAATTTATCCCAAGAACAAACTTAACATTGTAGTTGAAAGACACGTTTCCTCATACATTACAACTGCAAATGTAAGTTTGCACGTACAATATTGAGAGATTTACCATGTTATTTTAAGACTACAGGCTTCTTATAGGTTTTATCTATAAGTAAAATTGGAAAATTATTAACAATGAAACAAACAGGAACAAAAGACATAATACTGACATGCTGGAAACTTCCCGCGGTCTCATTAGCGAAGACATCGATGTTGCTCAGGAATTTGCAACTCAGAAGTACTAGTACTTTACAAATATTCCAATATAAACTGCAGAATCTTTAAATTCCTCGCCTTCACTTCATCTATTAAGAGCAAATGTTTCAACCTGCCCTGTGGAATTTAAATTTAAACATCTAAACCCAGTGGTCGTTGTAAGGGCTTTTAAGCAACTTAAGATCAAAATTACCGAGGATCTGTGGGGCATGTCTACTAAAGTTTGTCAATCCATTATTGAGACAATTTCACCCTATCTACTATTAAAATTTAATTTGTGTGTCAGTAGATCAAGGGGTATTCCCAGATCTAATGAAGTACAATAAAATTATTCCACTTCTTACATCCGGGCACAGCAAAGACACTAATAATTATACCGTATCGGTTTTGCCGGTTTTCAGCAAGGTGTTTGAAAAAGTAATATTAAATCAAATGCTCAATAATTTTAATCGTAATAACATCCTACACAATCAACAGTATGGTTTCACCAAAGAACTTTATATAGCTGACGCCTGACTGGGACTGACGCATGGAAAGAAGCACAAGATGCAATAGGCATCTTTTGCGACCTATCCAAGGCATTTGATTGCGTGAATCACGGAGCACTGCACTTGAAACTTCAGCATTGCGGACTGGGTAAACTTGCGCTTAGCTTAGTAAAATCATATTTGAATTGAAAATGAATTCGCTGGGTTTAAAAGTCAAAATGGGTGTACCGCAGAGCTCAATATTGGGTCCGTACCTCTTTTTAGTATATATAAATGATTTACCTCATGGCGGTTGAGAGTATGTCATGCACACATAAATGTATCGCCGATGGTGGCGCGTGTGTTGGATCATTCGGTTCCCTACAAAATGGTTGAGCTGGATGGTGCTGATCCACGCGTCATGTTCGTGACGGGTGCCGTCAGTTGAGACTGGTCATCTCTTAACTGCCAGACCTTGTTTTTAATATTTTAATCGTATATTATGATTTATTTTTAATTGTTTTATTCTTACATTGTTCTCACATGTACCCAGGATTTGTAATATCTTGATTTAAAAGAGTGTCCTAGGAGTTTCTTGCCCGTTCTTCTTCAACTTTTTGACTAACTGACCGACTCTTTGGCAATTCAATAGTATCTGTAATTGGTTTAATTGAAATAAATACTTTGAGTTTGAGTAAAGAATCATTATTCTGTATTTTTTTCAAAATTTTAGGCTTAGTAGTTTCGAGATAAGGGGAGGGAATGGTCAGTTTTCATCTATTTTCTTAAATGACTTTAAAATTATTTATTTTAAAATAATAAAAAAATATGAAATCCCTCAACAAGCCCTTTTATTTCACATGTCACACGGTACAGTTTGCAAAACTTTTTTTTAATTTTCTAATTTTTCCCCCAAAAGTGACCCTCATATTCCGTCCGTGTTTGGGTTACAGAAATTCATGTGTAGCAAATTCCCACTTAACGAGTATAGTAGATTCGAAGAAAATTGACTGTGACGGACAGACAGACAGACAGACACACGAGTGATCCTATACCTAAGGGATCCGTTTTTTCCTTTTGAGGTACAGAACCCTAAAAATATTAAATTAATTTAATATTCTAACAACTCAGTCCATTTCAGTCCATCACTGGTTATCCCACCTTTCTACATTCGCTCAATCTTGGTTAAATGTTTTACTTTAATTATTTAAGACTTTTAAAATAAATCAAAGCTGCTATCTGCCCTTTTACATACAGATAAACTTAAAACAATTAATAGCACTGCTCTTAAAAGAAACTTAACATTAAGATAAGCCCTAAGCAATTTGAAATCTATTTTGGGAGACACACTTCAGACTTCACACGTATTTTAATGTAGTTCTCACGATGCTTTTTGTAATAGAAAAGATAACATCGAATCTGTCATAATCTGCCGTAAGATAATATCACTGGTTCGGTAACTGCAGTATCTTAAAACATGTCTCATTGCTTTGAGGAATTTTAATGTTGTTGATTTTAATGCTACTGGTACTACAAGGATTTTTAGCGTCTTCAGCACAATTTTATTTCTGCTGGATGGTGATGTTCTCTGGTTCATGATATTCTCTTTGTGTATCTTGCCTTGTATGAGTGAATCGTTTGTCCACCTAGACATACCTAGGGGCTTTTTCACTATGTCTTAAGTCAAATGACGACATAAACTTTAATGCCAGACTTATGATAGTATTCCTTCCCTTCGCAGTCGCCATTTATGGCGTGTACCTATGCGAGTATTCAAAAAAAAATATTATGACCGGTATTTCTTTCATCTCCAGTAAACTGCCAATAAATGAGGAATAAATTACATTTAAATGAGAAAATATTATGACTCAACTTTCATTCCAGAATACACAAACCACTTAATTTACAGATTTACAGCACGATTCGATTCTCGAATAATTTAGATAATCGGATATTTTATCACCACTAAATATTCAAAAGTGCTTTATTAAGAAAAAATAAACATGCCAGCCCTAATCTGTGGAAATAAACGGCAAATAAAACAGCTGACAGGCGTCGCGCGTAAAATTTTAATGTCTTCTTTCTAAACGAGGAGATAGAAACAAAAGGTCCACTTCTTAGGCCATGGGAAGGAAAATGCGACGTAATGCTGATGCCTATACCGACAAATTGCAGGCACCCTGTGATAATGTGCTAAACATTATTAAATTGTCGTCTACTTGTATTCGATTGAAGAGAAATATGTCCAAAATCACCACTGCACTGATGCTGAAAGAAAAAAAAAATGATATTAAAATTATCCTGTTCATTAAGCAAGTTCTTGCAAGTTGGTTGGTATTTTTGACTTTAATTTCTTTGCGAAGGTCCTTTCTAAAGTCAATAAAAATGACAGTGGTAGAATCTGAAACTGTTCAATTGGTAAAAGTTCATGACAACCTCAAATCTTTACACCTACAGTTACTTACATAATGCAATAGGTATAAGCGGACCTTCTGCCCCTTCCATTTCATGTAAAATTTCTAAGGTTTCCGTTATCGATACTCGGTCTCGATTATAGGTATCGAATTGCGACCAGTTAACGAGGAAAATTATATTCGACACTGACCGACGCTGCGGTGTCGCGTGACCGGTATTAGAAAAAATATAATCTGTAATGTATACTTGTTGTGTACTGTTTTGTAGGTTGGAGTGTAAGTGAGAAGGGATTGGATGCTAAATAAGAATTATTTTGGAGGTAAAGAACAAATATCCTGTAATCCTGGCAATTCATATGTTTTCGTTATTTCAAAGACATCGGAACATGTGTCCTGCCTAAAAATAAGTTGGAGATTGAGAAAAATGACAATTAAGTATACGTAATTTGGACATGCATGTCCGTTTGCCAGTCGGCCAAATGCAAATGGACTGAGTTGTTTGAGTACATGCTCAAATAAAACATGTAATTAAAAAACATAAACAGACGCTATAATACGAGACTGACGACTACACTTTGCTTGTCCGACTAAAAGGCTAATAATAATTACTTGAATATAAAGAAGGTTTTATTGAAGAAAAATTCAGTTTTATTTATTTTAGCTCTTGGGTGTGTAATATTTTTACAAAATCTCATTTAGTAGCCAATACCTTTGGTAGGTTTCGTCATTCGCATTTCATGTTATCCAAACATTCAATGCTTAGCTTCTTCTAAATTCTTTCAGATCTTGTCCGACTAAAAGGCTAATACTTGTAATTACTTGAATAGAAAGAAGGTTTTATTGAAGAAAAATTCTGTTTTACTCTATTTTACCTCTTGGATGGGTAATATTTTTACAAAATCTCACTTAGTAGCGAAAAAACCCTTGGTAGGTTTAGACATTCGCACATCATGTTATCCAAAAATTCACTGCTTAGCTTCTTCTAAATTATTTCAGCTGTAGCTTTTCACTTGCACCACATCTTTTTTGTTTGAGCAGTTTGGACATGGTGTCAGGTGTTTGATGGGTTCCACCGAATTATAGTTGCATCTTATTTATTTTTTGTTGAATACAAATAACGTTGGATCAGTTTCTGTCAATACGGTGGTGCAAAAAAGGTATTTCACGGCTTAAAATAGATTCAGTTTGAGCTGCAACTTCACTTTTTCGGATAATAGTAAGAGATCAACGAATATCCAATCTTATTTTCTGGAAATGAAATCAGTGAATTCTGTGCAACAATTTCAATTGCAGCTTTTTTGTGTTAACGCTGGAGTACTGAAACAAAAAGCGTTACAGCAAAGCTATACAATTTCTACAGTTACACACTCAAAAGCATTTGCATTTCCTATCAGTGTTGTTCAACACGAATTAACATTCAAGTCAACAACCAAAACATCAATAATAATGATTAAAACAACTCATCCCATCAACCCTCCACAAGACAGCCCTAAATTAATACCCCATAATAACAACCAAACAGAACCTTAACCCTTCAACCACAAACAGGGACCCGCTTACTTTTCCAATCAATAACAAAAGAAAACTTCTGAAGAACCCCACACACCTGACCCTCCAATCCGAATAACAAATCGGACAGCGGGTTAAAAGATTAAAACCGGTTAAAAGCAGTTGAAACCGCTTAAAGCTGGTTAGAGCCGGTAAGAACGGGGTCTAAATCAATGACGTCGGACGCGTAACAATGCAAGCCGTGACCGCAGAGACATTCGTCCCTCGTTCACGTTACATTTATTGGAAAAGTTCCACTTTAAAATTATGTACCAAGTTAGAAGCGAACAGGCTCTTGAATAAATTATCAGTATATTTACAATGGACACTAGAAAACCCTTTTAACCGAAGCCAAAACAAAGCCAATCTCTCTAATATTTATTAGATTGACCAGCTCTTTTACATATTTCTATTATGTTATAGTTCCGATTGTTAAAAGGAAGAGAATTAGGAAAATTAAAACCAGGCATATCATTTCAAATATAGAAGCTCAGGTTTCAATGAAAAATCGTTTTTATTAAATGAGTAATAAAGGTACAAAGACAACAACATCCTATTTTTCAATGATAGCAACATTGAATGCAGCCTGTCAATGTCAAATCAGCTCATTGACATATAAATATAAATCAGCTTCATTGTTTGACATAATAAGTTTGTGGCGAAAGCAGCAACATCTCATATAAAATAACCGTTGAAATTATAGGTTTGCAGCAAAAACAGCATCATCCAATAGTAACTGCACTGCTTTAAAACCAAAAATATTGTTTACCGCCATTTTGGTATAACTGGATGTTACTACCTTTGCATCTATGTGACTCAATTATCTGTTTAAGACAAACGCCAACCCTTGTAGCTAACAGATGTTCAAAATCTCACTTCGGTCTAATTTAGATGTCATTAGCAGATTTTTTAGTCGCCGTCATAACTTGTTAACCTTATATTTTATGCACTATGTTGTCGCTGTATATTATTCCATGATAAAAAAATAAAGTAAGTCATCAACGCGAACTTCTCCACTCCGCTCTTAATTTGTACCAGTGACAGAAAATGCAAGGAATGCATCTCGTCCAGAGTAAGGCCGAACATATAATTTGACCGCTACTACCATTGAATGGTACCGCCGACAATATTTACTACCGAGACGAGAGGAACTGTCTGATGTTTGAGAAAAATAGTTCAACCATGTACCTACTAGTAGTTGAAAATAGAAAGTTACACATTTTTTGAAGAGGTATATTATTTTGATTATTAGGATAAAGATCGAAATGGAGTTCTTACTCAGTCTATATACAGGTTGCTATGTATGTATGTTAGTTCCAGGCTAGAAAGCTAAATTAAAATCTTGTAATTAATAAAATAAAATTAAAATTAAATTCATTTATTTCAAACAAAACATATTTAAATTGTTCAATAATAAATACAAAATCACACATAAATAAATACAATATAAATACAACAATAATGAAATGTCTTTCATAAGTTAAATAAAAACATATATACATAAACTCACGCCTTCTTCCCATGGGGGTAGGCAGAAACTATAGAACGCCACCTGCTACGCTCCTTACATACTCCTTTTGCTTCGTTTACATTCGTACATCTAGTCATACACGCACGCCGGTTGCGAGTACTACGCACCTGACCTTTTTGAAGAACATCACCAATGAGGTCACTATATGTATTTCTGGGGCGTCCCCTCCTGGCATTTCCACTCACATCTGCCTTGACTCACAAATACCTTTTGATAGTCGCCTTTCATTCATCCTCTCAACATGATCAAACCATCTAATAATGCTCTTTGTAATTTTTGTCACTACATCTTCCTTTAAACCGCATCGTTGCCTTATCACGTCCTTTTTCAGCCTATCATTTATAGTCACACCACACATGCTTCGCAACGAACGCATTTCCACAGCCAAAAACCTTTAATATTATTTAATTTCGGATGGGCAACCCCTGGATTCCCAGAAAATAACATTTCAAGCAAACCCAGCCAAAGCTAATTAGCAACCCACTACTACAATTAAAGTCCTAGAAAATAAAATTACATTCACACAAAAAAGGTATTCAAAGAGTGTTAAAGTTACATAATACGAAATCATGAGTTCGCACGTTAATTAAAGTACTTTCACTGAGTAACTTCTATCAAACGAAATCTGTGAGATTTTATTCGAATCGCTGAGAACTTTTTAATTAAGACAGTTCGTAGGGGATAAATTTAATCACCAGAGTTTCTCATAGGTGAGATCTTAGCTCGATATAATGAACAATGATGTTTACGATAACTTGGTTAGCTGTTGAAGGAAAAGTTGTAATTATTTTACTGAAAAAATCGAACTACCAAATTATTAATTGACAGCTCAAAAGTGCCTCTAAATTGTCTTATTTAAATGAACACTTTAACTTTTAATTACCGAGGACAACTCGACCTATTTCAAATCGAGATATTAAGGCGCTGACAAGACCCAATTGACCAAAATAGGCTTCTCTTAAGAAAAAAAATTGGCAAATCTGTATAGTTTGTGGTAGCGGAAAAAATATATGTTAATTTTGAACATATTTCCCAGAACTTTGTTGTTACTAAAACACATTTTGAAAGAAAATTCTCGATACAAACTAACGTTAAACTGACCTCTTACTTTGAGTTCTAATCCAAAATATCTATATTAAATATCAACATACGTTACGTATTTAATTAATAACAAGAGCGTCTTATTTGAATGCAGAACTTGGTTGTTTTTTTATTTTCGATTACTCAACTCAATTTTGAGTAAATAGATAATTGCTTCATATTTTGCAATAAATTACAAGCGTTGCGTCATCGCGCTTCTCTTTCTTTTCTATGCAAACAGACAGTGACCGCGGTTTAGGTGTTGTCAGCGTCTTAACTCACTGGAGCAATCTGGCATGTGCTAGCTGTCACTTTGTGTAATAAAATGGTCAAATTATAACATATAGCATCGCCTGAAACTCCATTGTTAGATTACATTTCAATATAGAGATGACGTATACTTATTTACCTAGAGATGCTTATACCCACGAGAACCAAACAAATCCGTGACCTGATTCCGGCTGCAACTCGCAATGCATCACAAGCACCGGTAGAGCAAATTTTTGTCTTCCTCCAAATCATTGGGGAAATTAAGACTCCCAGCATCCTTTAAAATATTCGCACTTGTGGCACAGTGCCGATATTTCACTAAGAACAAGTCGTTACAATAATGCACGGTACCCTAGTTGGAAAACGGCCAAACACGGTCTCAGTAGCGGTAATCACGAGAACGATATTAAAACGGCCTCGTCCGGTTCATTTCACACAATATACGTTTCCCGGACATCATAATCTTGGTGCAACTGTCGTATTTGTGCAGTTTTACGTCTTGTACATACAGTGAAAGCGTTTGATGTGCAGGCAAAAAATAAACTTTTGTATTGTGAACTAGTATTTGGTTGCCACTTCGTCTGCTCCCTAATTTCAATACTCTAACTGCACCATTTATCAGGGATTGTATTAAAAACCTGTCTTACTTTATCGCAATATTAGGCACTATCTGTAAAATTTTGTTTTTACATAATTATTCAGTGGTACAAACTAGGCGATAACTGTCAGTTAGTCATGAACTGCTCTATGTAATTGTGTGCAAAATAACATCTCATCGATCTCAAAATCACTTAACTACTCAGCGCACACACACACAACATAGATTATAAATATAATATAATATAAAAATAATTATTGATTTATTCCAAAAAAGTGTGGTACATACAGTATGTTACAACAAATATGATTTAACAATTTAAGAGCGTACACGCGGTCCGAGCGCTGTTTGATTACCAATTTCGAAACCAGATTGTCCAATGACTACATCTTACAAACATACCAATTACTGGTACTTTTAGGAAATATTGTTGTCTAATTTGTTTGGAAAATCGTAAACATAATTGAATCGTAACAACATAAATGAATATGGCATCCTAGCTAGGTTACATGACAACCTAGCAGATTAGATAAAGTAGAATTAGTTCACATTCCGCACACTTATCTCTTTCATTGACTGTACGATGCTTTAATATCCTGCAGTAAAACATTAATATATCATCATGGTATTGCGATATAGTTTTATTGCATATGGTTTATTAGGCAATAATGAAATACGTAGAACCTACAATTAAATTAAATGTCTTGGTTTTGAGACACTAATTCTATGTGCTTGTTAATGATGCAAATGAATCTTTAAGCTAGATTGCTCGCTTAGTTAATTACCACCTGCATTCAAATGAATAAAGCAAAAACCCTGTCATAAATCTCGCGAGTTTATAGTTTGCGTCCAGTCCGATAGTTATACCTACTGCAGAAAGTTGTTTAATGAGTGATTAATAAATTCATTTCCAAATTCCAGTATCCCAATTGACACTTTCGATCATAATCCGAAGGCTGTATGAAGTTTCGTCTGCTCAACAACGTAAATGACTCAATGTATGTTGTTGAATTGTCAAAATCAGAGGCATTGCCATTGTAGTATGTTATACAATGACACCGCAGGAAGGACATTGATGAATATTATAAACAAAATTACGTGAATATTTATGTACCTTGAAAAGCATTATATTACTTTAATTATTGTGAACGTCAGCACTATGTGGGTCATTTTATTTATTTCTTTTTGTTTTTTTTTATCTTAGTTTTAATGATAGTCTGGCGGCATATTGAGTACTTTATGCGGCCAACCCAAATGTCCTTTCCTTGTTATTGTTCGTCGAGTCGTTGAGCTCCTTATATTCTGAGTTGAGCTACACGATTACTGACAAATGCTTGCACTGACTGGACAAGTCCATTCAAATTTGTGTGGTTCTTTCCTCAAAAGACCATTTCAGACATGGATCTACATGGTCCTCACGTGATCTGAACAAGATTATGTCTGGACTTTAAAAGAGACTTTGAACCTTGAGTTTGTTTCGCCATTTCTTCTCAGGGGTAGTCAGATAGGAAATGTTGACTCCATCTAGCGTATTTTTTTTTTTAATATGACGTGTAAAAGTGATTCTGATATCCTATTTACAGAATAAACAATTTCATTTCGTTTCATTTCATTTCAGGAATTTAGAAAAACAGCACCAGTATTTATATATTTCTTCAACCCACGACATCAAACTAAAAACGAAAAAAGTAATCCTTCTAACCAGTCCCCGCTCCTCTAGTGAAAAATCTCGGGAAACATTTTCCCGTCGGCCTCAATAGCCGCACAGCACTTCGCTTCGACACGAACTTTCCAAATCAATTAAAAATTAATTAAATGGCCTTGTTAGCGTCCTAGTTCACAGTTTTGGCACTCATCGCGAATTCATACCGCACCTGGCGGCATTAGGTGGGTACCTATCGCTATGGTGCGCTGTTTTATGTATCGGGAAAATATTGGAGCTGAGAAATATTTTAGGGTACGGATTATTACCTTTTAGACTTATTGAACATTATGGAAGGGTATTTACGTTGATCGGTGCTGGTGTAAGGATTTTTTATGACTTATATATAGAGACACAGACAGTCCAAGGAGGCCATGCCATCCTTGGATAGTAAGTTAACCAGGCGCTTATTATGCCTGGACATGACCGGCCTGCGCCTGTTGACGGGGACCATCATGGGACACTGCTCGCTAAACAAACACTTCCACACGATAGGCATAACGGATAGCCCTCTGTGCAGGGCTTGCATGGAGGCAGAGGAAACCGTTGATGTGTATGTATGTATTCTTTGAATGCACAGGCGTCACCCAGATTAGAACAGAAACCCTTGGGGCATCCAGATACTACACAGAGGTTCTAAACAGACCAGGAGATGTTATCAACTTCTGGAGGGAGGTGGAGGCTGACAACAGCTTAAGCGCGGTCACTGTCGGACTGCATAGAAAAGAAAGAGAAGCGCGATGGCACAACGCTGGTAATTTATTGCAAAATATAAAGCAATTCTCTATTTACAAAAAACGATTGATTGGATAAAAAAATTAAAACACTATTATGCTAATAATATGTTGCTTGTAAAATAATCTGACAAAAAATCAGAATGATTGCATGTATATTAGTATGGTTTTTAATCGTTAAAAATATTTTTTAGAGGTATCTTCGTGATTTTTTTCTATAGTATAAAATTAGTTGTATTATGTTTTCAACACACTATCTACCTAGCATATATCCTGAAGAATATCATATATTTTTTTTTATTTTGTTTATTGCAGTGGATCACATAATTTTAGGCATTATAAAACATAAACAAAATTTTCGTTTAGGTTCTGTAGTCCCCATAAGATACGTATACAACATTACAGATTAAAATAAATCTAAGGCGTTGTACAGTTACATTTTAACAAGGCATAATTGGACTGAGTGAAACTTTACAATCGTTACTGCATGCTTGTTTCGGTATATTAATTTGATTTATTTTAAAGAAAGCTTGCAGACTAATAATAACTTAAGTAGCATGCACCCAAGTATAACGAAATGGTATTAAATACTGGGACTTCTTGAAGTTTCGTAAGACAGTGCACTTTACCTTCACCACAGCGATGATCATATTTTATGTCTATCAGTCAAAAAGCCAAAAAATATTTCAGTCATAAGTTTTGTGAGACTAAAACACCCCAAAAAACTACATCACAACATTCCAGCTATATTTTCACAAAAGACAATAAAACTATGAGCAGAAAATCTAAGCAGCGATACACTTGTGTGCCATAACAGAGGCTAGTGGCGCTATTACGTGAGCAGTTTAGTTGTCCCCATGTGTACGGGACGCCATTCAGATGATAAATACCGAGGTACCAAGACGCTTTATGTAATGTTTGAGAAAAAATGAGGTTTCTTCTTGTAATAGTGTAAGTTTCATGGTTTTTTTTTGTGTTATTGAGTTACACTACTTGGTTTTGATTTGTTTGTAACATACACGTCGATTTTTTAGTACGCAAAACTGCTTCAATAACATCGTAACAAAGAAAATGGCTTATGTCTAATCTGTTACTTATAATCAACTCTTCAATTTAGAAAAACTCTTCACTTAAGGATTCACTCTCAATTACCTTATGTACTTTTTTCCTAATCGGGATAATTGGTACTTCCTACTGTAATTTCATTGTTCTTGCTAGAAGTTTCTTGGCTTTTTATGTTGAAGAGTTGTTTTTGCTTTGCCTGGTAATTTCTTTTGATTTTTACGATTAAGTAGTTTGTAACGGCCTGCAAGACTGCTCCAATAACATCTTAATACTAAAATACCTGTGTCTATTCGGCTATTGGATTTTCTACTCTCTGAATCCGATGCAAAATTCTTTAAGAGTTCCGTGCATCCTTTATGACCATCTTATTTTAATAAACACTCAGACTACCTTGTTGGGTATTTTTTCCTATTCATGATACCGTAAATTCTTCGTTCCCTCTCCCTAACAAGCCAAGATGGCCTTTACCAAACAAAACATCAAAAAATTGTCCTAATAAATTCGACACATTATCTGCTTAAACTTCAACCCTGCATAAAAAGAGAACAAAGGTCGCGAACTCCACCAACTTTTAAATCGATTCTTCTAACCGTTTTATGCATGACAGCACCTACACTGTTTTGCTCTTACTTAATAATCTGTGGATGTTCAAACTGCTTGTTAGCATACCGTGTAGGATTAGTTGGTAAGAATGTAGCGTTGACTTTGTTAGTGCATAGTTTGCAATTTTGCACACAAAATGTTGTGTGGAGCTGTTCAAGCTGGTGCAGCTCTAGTGTAGAGCGTTTTGAGCTCTTCGTTGTTACGTGTTGGTGAAACTGTGGTGGGAATTAGTGATGGTATTGTACCGTTTTCACACGTAGAAAGTGTAAAGTTGGAAACATTCGCTGTTTTACTATTTAACGGTCCACAGTCCACAGTGTTGTTTAATTGCATAGCACATGTATGAGAACTATGTACTTAGTATAAACCAACCATTTGCTGGGTACGTCTTTCATTGACTTGAATGTGCCCTGGCTGCTGAGAGTGTCATGCTCACTCAAATGTCTCGCTGGTGATGGCGCGGGTGTTGGATCTTTAAGTTCCTTTCAAAATAGTTGAGCTGAATGGTGCTGATTCTTGCGTTATATTTGTGAACGGGCGCCGTCAGTAGGGGTTTTTTTTGTTAATTTATTTTTATCTTTTTATTACGGACACTTTGAACCTGCACGTATTTCTACATTGTTCTCAAATTTATAATTTCAACATCAATGATGTAACCAATATTTTTGTAACAATATTTTTAAAAGAGTCTCCGTGGAGTTTCTTGCCCGTTCTTCTTCATAGGAATCTACTACGCTTTGGAATGCGCAACTAACTTCATATTTCTGACTGACCGACCCCTTGACAATTTAAAAGTGCCTGTAGTTGGTTTAATTGAAATAAATGCTTTGAGTTTGAGTCGAAACAACTAGTAGTTTTTAGCAACTGTTGCAACTGTGATAAAATTTTGTTCATGTTTTTTGTAACATTTACTATGTTGTTCATACAGTAGAGAAATGTGTTATCCCTTTTCTACCTGCACTAGATAACTGATGCTCATCTTATCAGTAATTATCCGAATAATTTATCTGTAATCATAAATTAGTCACGAAGTCAAGTCAAAAGCCAAAATAAAAAAATCCGGCCAAGTGCGTGTCGAACCACGCACAATGAAGGGTTCCGTTGGTATTACTTATTTTTTTTTTTTGTTGAGGGTGGGAAATCATCAAATAACTTCTCCCGCTCTGGGTGGAGCGGGAGGGTGTGTCAGACTCTTACTGAATAAAACCCACCCGTATTCCTTCCTGTTGCCTGTGTTGCGGGGGCCTCGGTGACCCATAAGTACCTTCCCGCGACCCCGGCAGGCATCGGCCCTAGTGGACCCCTCCCTATGTGTTGACGACATCTCTTTGAGGCGCGCGTGGAATACAACGCGCCGTCGACCCGGGCCTGGTCCTTACCGGACGGTGAGCTACTCATTGCTCACCGTCCGCAAGCCCGCGCCTACGGTGGCCGGAAATCCACCCGGGATTCCCGACGCCCTGGGCGTCTCCTGCGGCGGCTAGGGGCGAGAGGGCGCGAAACTTGCCATTCTCTCAACCGTCCCGCCTCCTCCTTCGCGAGCATTACTGCTTCGCAGAAGGAGGTGACGGCTGCCCATGCCCTCTCGCTCCGTACCATGGCCTGAACCAGGGCCGGACGCGAGAAGTCTCTGCCGCCGATCGCCTCAACGAGGACACGGCGGTGCTCTGCCCAAGCCGGGCAGACCTCCACCGTATGCTCCACCGTGTCCTCCGGGAGTTGGGATTACTTGGGATGAATTTATCCCTCACGCAAACTTAACATTGTAGTTGAAAAACATGTTCTCCTATACATCGATATACGTCACGGTCAATTCTCCAACTGCAAAAAGTTAGTCGACTATTTACTGGTTAACTTGTAAAGCCAAAGTTACTTAGCTGTGATAGTTTTCCTTTTAATTTCATTATACGTACTACTGCCACGATTTTTTTCACGTCTCCATCAACAATCATTTAGCTGGCAGGGGACACTTAACTCTAATAAAAATTAGCACTTTAAAGCTTAATATTACGCAAACGGATCCTTGAATCGAAATTACTACGGAACCCTAAAAATAATTTCATAAACTGAAATAGTTAACATAACATCACTTCACACCTTGTTTCCCCGAAGGGTTGGGCAGAGGTGTACATATAGTAAACCCACATTTCTCCAGTTATGTTTAAGTCCCATGAAATAGGGGTCGAGCCTATTACCATCAACCGAGCACAAATTTAGAATCCGGGCTGCTATTGAGAAATTCCAGACAGAAAAACCCAATAACACTTTGCCCGACCCGGGAATCGAACCCAGGACCTCATGCTCAGCAGTAGCACTTGCAACCAAGACCAACGAGTCAGTCTGTCGGTCTGTAAACTGAACTTGTCGGTCTGTAAACTGAACTGATTGTAATGTCTAATTGTAGCTCCTAAACTATCAATTTCATTTATCAATAACTCCCAAGAAGTAACTACTTAACTGGTTACTCCAAACCCGAAATTATTCCCATTAATTCCCAACTTTAAAATTACTTTCTCCCTTGAAAATTACTGTGAGAAAAGCCACGTTTTGAAGCAAGAACATTTCTGCTATCAATCATCTTGGATTGAAGTCCCAAAACTTGGGAACTCAGTTTCCTTCGAGTTACAGATCGATGGGAATTGGCAACTGTAAAGTTTGGAGAAGGAACCCGTTTATTGTCCAACAGATTTAATACCTTAATTGATGAGTTGCAACTTTTTGGGATTTCTGAAATGATGTAATTGGATGTCGATTTATAAAAGGAATTACTTTCGTACTGCCTTATTGGTCTAATGGTTGAAAATTCTACTGCTGAGCATAAGGTCCTTGGTTCAATTCCCGGGTCGGGCAAAAGTGTTATTGGATTTTTTAATCTGGAATTTCTCAGTAACAGCCTTTTTTTTTGGATTGGAAATCATCAAATACCTTCTCCCGTCTCTCTTTGGGCGGAGCGAGAGGGTGTCAGACTCTTACTGATTAAAACCCACCCGTATTCCTTCCTGTTGCCTGTGTTGCCAGGGGCCTCGGTGACCCTTTAGTACCTTCCCGCGACCCCGGCAGGCATCGGCCCTAGTGGACCCCTACACTTGTGCTGACGACATCTCTTTGAGGTGCGCGTGGTGCAAAATGTTAGTAGGTTTTTCTATCTGGAGTTTCTCAGTAACAGCCTGGAGTCTGTATTTGTGCCTGGTTGCTGGCAACAGGGTCACCCCCTATTACATGGAATACAGGCGTTATGTTATGTGTTATTTCCTTATTTTTAATTGGTTCAGTTTTCGATCTAACTATAGTCCACATACAACTATTGAAGATTGTGACATCAACTGCTGACGTCAAATCTTGCTCACTGGAGTAGTTCTGATTCCAGTATGATGGTGTTTATATGATAACTGATAGATAATAATAATGATAACGAACAAAATCCAGACTATAATAACATAGCTATATAAGGCAGAGGTGTACCATATTTCGCCAGTTATGATTAAGTCCCATGTAATTAAATTGGAGTCTACTGCTAATCCAGACGATTCCTACATGAAAAATAACAAGAAAGAAACACGATTCTGTAGAAAAAAACATGCAAATTTTCAAATAAAGGGTCGTGCAGACCGGGGTTATATCGCGGGCGCAACAGGCAAATTGCGGCCTGTCGACCAGCGACATCGCGCTAGTCTGCACGAGCCTTAAAGGTTTATATTTTGAAGTGCCCAGACACTATTCGCAAACATACACAAACATACATAGGTACCCTTTTACGTTCCATCTGCCTGTAGTTTTTACTTTCAACTTTAATTTTAATGAAATCGTAACGCAATCCGAATAAGACATTAAAGAATAAAGGGGTAAGCATAATATACTAAGAGTATATGTACATAGGTACATATAACTTCAGCTGTATATTCAGTTCCACCGAACTCCGCCGACATTACTATGCACTCCTATGAGTTACAGCGTCCGTAGCAACTCGTGACGTATTCAATGTACTGCAAATAATAAATTAACATCTACGTTTATCTTAATGTGCCTATTTCCTTGCCAACTTGTAGACTACGTGGGGAGGGTTCCATTTAGATGTTGTACATGGTTTTAAAGTGTGATTTGTGTAGCCTGAGCTTAATAGCATTGTTTTGGCTTGGTGTGATAAACGAGAGAGGTTTTGTTTTCTTTATTTGTTTGAAACCGTTGTTCATTTACTATCGAGTACTTTTTCAATGATTACATACACATTTCTTCTTCAATGACAATATACGAGTATGTATTACTAGCTGCACCCCGCGGTTTCACCCGCATAAGTCTCGACCCCGTAAGAATATTGGAGATAAAAGTATACTATGTCCTAATCGATGGCATGTGCCAAATTTCATTCAAACCCGTTTAGCCGTTTTAGCCTGAAAGCGTAACATACAAAACTCAAATCTTTTCTTTATAATATTACAAGCTGCGCCCCACGGTTTTACCCGCATAAGTCCCAATCCCGTAGGAATATCAGGATAAAAAGTATTTCGTGTCCTAACTCAGGTGGTCTACTTATGTGTCAAATTTCATCCAAATCCGTTCATAATCCGTTTTAGCAAGAAAGCGTCACAAACAAACAAACAAACACAGTTTTGCATCTATAATATTAGTTAGGATATAGTGTTCATAGGTGTTTTTAGTTAGGCAAGAGAATGCACTACTATGTTCTCAGTGGGTATCTTATGAAAATAATGTGGTGCTATCACCAAAGTCTGAAATCTGAAATCTGAATCTTTCGGCTGAAATGATGATGATGATGATGATCACCAAAGTGCTATTACCGTGCTTCTTTTTTGTGGGTGAGAAATTATCGAATAACTTCTTCCGCTCTGGGCGCAGCAGGAGGGCGTGTCAGACTCTTACTGATTAAAACCCACCCGTGTTCCTTGCGTTCTCTGTGTTTCCAGAGGCCACGGTATCCCTTTCGGACTTTCCCGCGACCCCAGCAGGCATCGGCTCTAGCGGACCACTACATTTGTGCTGACATCTCTTTGAGGCGCACGTAGAACACCACACTCCGTTGACCAGGGACTGGTCCTTATCGGATGGCGAGATACCCATTGGTCACCGTCCGCCTGGGATTCCCGACGCCCAGGGCGTCTCCTGCAGTGGCTAGGAGTGTGAGGGCACGAAACTTGCCTCTCCCTCACCCGTTCCACCTCCTCCTTTGCGAGCATTACTGCTTCGCAAAAAGAGGTGACGGCTTCCATTGCCCTCTCGCTCCGTAATTAGAAAATATTCGATACTATTATCAAGTTTATATTACTAAACAGACAGGTGTGCTGCTGGGGAGTTTGTTGCGCCACTTCTTCTTCCCAGCTAAAGCACTAGGAAGTGGTGAAGGGCGGGCATTTTTTGGGGGGACTGTCTTACGTAACTTTGACGTTCGAAAAGTGCTGATTCTCAGCCTAGTTTGAATAAATGACTTTTTATTTTGATTTTGATTGATCGAAGGATACGAACGTTGATTGTAGCACTCAGTTGAAGCTCATTTTCAGCAGTAAAGATTTTCATGTAACACCAGACAATTTTCTTCACTTTTGTAAAGATTATTTCAACTTTTATTATTTTATTTTATTTGTAATCAGTATCTATAGGAAAGATTTTCTATTATTAATAAAAGTATTTGAAGTTCAAATTTTTTTTCACCCTGTATATTACATTTATGTAAACATTAAAATCAAACTTCCCAGTTCTAACTAACGAGAGTGACTCACAAACAGCAGTTTTCCTCGAATATCCTGCATTAGAAGAACAGCAATAATTAACTGAAAACAGAGCAGTGGCCGCTTGCAACACTTAAATCTGTAGTTAGTAACGTTTAAGCCATCCTAGAGTTTTCAACATCAAATAAAAATATGTTTTTATGTAACCCTTTTTATTTCACCGTAAATGAGTTCCGGAGCCCGCCTCGCTGACGGGGGATTAAGGGGGCCCTACTAGAGCTTTTAGAAGGAAAGTCGTCTGGGACGTGATTGGGTGTGCTTTTTTTTCAGTTTGGATAGCCTTTGTGTCTTCCTTGGTAAAGATGACGGTGTTTTAGGGGCGATTTCTCACGTTACATTCTACTTTATTCTTCGAGAGAGGAAGCTCAGCTTACGGTTTTGAATACGTGCCTTTATTAATTTGAAGATTGTCTGTCTGGTTTTGGACTCAAACGATGCAGCTATTCACGAATTAAGTGATCAAGCTTAAGGACATGACAAGGCATAACAATCGAAGTCATGGACTTCGATTGTTATGCTGTTTTTTTAATTATACAAAGAGGTGCTTATTTTATTGAGAATTGTAGGAATTATGATTGCTTCCAAAATTGACAAGAATTTACGGGGACTACTAGAGAAAATTTTTCCTTAGGTACTTACTGTTAAATGAGTTCTTCTATTTTTTTCCTATATTGTTTTGCTTTGTTATGTAGTATTATTTGATACGACATCCTGTAATGGCACCTTTACAAAACTCGCCAGTTTCGACTATCCAGTGACTTTCACCCTTAGTAGCATCCCATAAAAACTGCAACGTTGCTTGATGGGTTGAATCTTTTTGCTCCCATCGTAAAGGTGATTTAGCGCAGAAATTAATAAGAACCCGCCTTTGAGATTGATTAGGAGTGAAAATTAAAGTTCTTGTTATGATTTGACAGTTTTTGTTGGTACTTGTAATGTTATAGGTGAGGCTGGAGTGTGGATCTTGGTCCGATGGCTAAAAAAATTGTAATTATGATTGCGGGCTGATGATACCTTGTTAATGTAAAGAGAAAATGTGTGGAGTGGCAAAAACTTGTGGTAATTGTACCATCATCGTACCAGCTAAACATGGATTACATTGATTTCCCATTTCGTTCTACAAAAAACCACTAGGATTTCGCCCACAATCATTGATGATTTATAAGTTACCACAAACTGTCAATTTTCTCCAAATGATTTTAAACCTTAAAATGTTGATAGTTTAAGTCAAAATCGAATGAGAAAATTTGACAGTTTGTGGCAACTTGAGGTGTTGGGGATTGTAAATACGCTGCTCTCAATTTAGCATGACATTGTTTGAATATGATGAGCATCAGATTTTTTGTCATAGCTGTCTAGTAACGTAAACGTACAGAATCGCAATCGAATTGGTTCGCTTTTAGCGATAAGACATTATGTCACCCTATGTCAATGCCATAGGGTGACACAATTTCTACATTAATATCTGTAATTCGTATGGAATATAGAAATCCTAAAAGCTCCTGCATACTGAGGCGACATCGCGGGCGCAACATGCAGCAATATGCCTGTCGCGCCCGCGATATCGCCCCAGTCTATAAGAGCCTTAATCCTAACCAATAATCACCATTCTCCTATCCCAATTTATTTGTGGTCGGCGCAACATGTCGCTTTCTTTCATACTTCTCTATTAGTTGTCATCTCGGTAGTCACCCCCTTTCTAGCCAAAACATCTTTCACACAGTCCATCCATCGTTTCTTTGGTCTTCCTCTACTCTTATAGCCATCGACATTCGTACTCAAGACTTTCCTCACGACATTTTCCTCATTCCTCCGCATCACATGCCCATACCATGACAACCGATTTTCGCACAACTTTTCAGTCACCGGTGCCACTTTCAGAATCCTAACCAATATTATAAATGCGAAAGTGAGTTTGTTTGTTTGTTTGTTACGCTTTCACGCAAAAAAGACTTAACGGATTTGAATGAAATTTGGCACATGAGTAGACCAGACCTGGATTAGGAAATTTTATTAATCCATTCGAAAGAAAACTCTTGTTTTTGAGTGTACCTTTTTTGTCTTTAATGAGTAATCATTTTTTCCAACAATTCTATTGTAACCTTTTCTTTCTTTTTCATTGAGCGATTTGGTGTTCATATATATTTAACTTAGCTATACAAGGGCGACACTGAAAGTTTTTAGAACTGGCCACTTGTAAACGACATAATAAAAATATATAATAAAACTGATAACTTGCTAGTTTGTTCAGTTTTTGATTTGCTAAGAACTTAAAGTGTCACCCTCGTAGCACAGAGATCTTGGAGATCAATGATCAAAAACGAGAATCAAGGCTGGGTCGACAGATTATAATTATCCTAACAAATATTATAAATGCGAAAGTGAGTTTGTTTATTTATTACGCTTTCACTCTAAAACTGCTAAACGGATTAGAATGAAATTTGGCACATGAGTAGACCATGACCTGGATTAGAACATAATTTTTTTTTTATCCCGACATTCCCACGGAATCGAGTCTTATGCGGTAGCAGCCGCACGGCGCAAGTCTGTAATATTTCGAAGTGAAACCCTGATTTACTTTCCTATTTGATTTTTTTTTTATTATTCAGAACATTAAATCAACCAACAGTCATAACCGAACAAGTGCAGCTAGTAGTAAAATTAATTTCAGTCAATTCTTATGACTACTTCAATAGGATTTTCACCACTGTTTACTTCCGAATACTACAAAGGTGTAACAATGAAAACAATTACAAAAACGTTAAAAACTTTTTTTTACTAGACGGTGTTATAACCACGTTATAACACTTAACCTGCTTCAAAATCAAAGGATCGCCACAATAGAGAGAATCTACACAATTTGTTACTCTCTTCCTGTATCGACTGCTTTGATAATAAGTGCCTTTGTTTTTGCTTGTACATATAATCTGTGGTTTTTCCTTTGATTTCGTTAGTAACTAGGTGTTTATTTTGTTTTGATTATTTTATGGGTTGGTGAGATTTGGCTACTTACAACGTTAAATACTAAACCTGTTTTTGTAGTGATCACAAAAATGTTACTAATTTGATTAAGTTCTACCAAAGTATGATTATTTAGGGCTCCCACACAAAACTGCGAATTCGCATCGCATCGCAAAAATCTGCAAGCTCGTTGTCATTTTATTATGAAAAACTGACATCGAGCTCGCAGATTTTTGCGATGCGATGCGATTTCGCAGTTTTGTGTGGGAGCCCTTAATGATGAGTTACCAAATAAAAAAAAATGGTACTTATACAAAATGCCGTTCTTGTTAAAAAAGAAGGCATAACAAAACAGGAGTGCCCTACCAAAAACGAACTAAAAAGTAAAAAAAAAACAAGTTGTGTGTGTTAATTTGTATAAACAAAGCAAAACGTAATTTACTCGCTGAATAAGTAGATAAACAAAATTGTCATTGCTGTACGTTGTCAATTGTCATTGACGTTCTGTGGAAGGTATCTAAAAGAATTATTTATTTACTAAGGCACCAAGTATATCAAATCTACCAATCACAAATACATAATATTCATTACATTATTGAAATAAAATACACTATAATTCAATAGGTACAATCATTAAAATAAAATATGTAAAACTGGATAGTCTTGAAAATAAAATTTCATTACATCATGAGTATTATGTATGACTAACAAAAAAAAATATGAAATAACACAACATTTTTATCGTCGGTTGGCACTCCGATGAAGATTGGCAATTTTATTTATCTGTTAAAAAAGTTATACCCGGTGTCACTCCGGATGATGTAAGGATTCTACCGATACCCCATACATCCAAATCTGTTCAGGCGTATAAAAGTATACCATTAAAATATGACACTCCTTTTTGGCAGTCTGGTAAAAAGGCCATCATCATACTTTCGTTGATGGCCTTTCACAGTTCCCTGATAAGAAATTAAATAATAAAAATAAAAGCCGCATCTTGCATTGCTGTCATCGTTCGGTGTCGATCGCTCTTGCAACAGTGATCGATGCGGAAGAATTCGAATGACATCCTATAAGTAGGTACCTATTAATCGTAATTCACGTAGACACACCTTTGATCGTCATCGATAAGTGTAGCTACTCCCTTAAAGTGTCATGTAAACAGAGTCTTATGAGCCTATGTTACACTATTTATTTAAACTTCGCAAGACTAAAAATGACTAAAAAGTGCAAACTGGTGCACTGCAAGTACGTTATTATAAAAGTCTTAACTTTTCCCACACTGTATTTTACGTTGCTAAGCGATTTTTCTTGAAGTTGTATACCGGCCGGCGTAACATGAGGAGTACATACTGAAAGCGAAGACGTAATAAAACTTGGAAACATACGGGCATGTTGTATCGAGACCGAGACGTTACACGTGTGCTGCCCTTATAAAAGCAAGCTGAAATAAGTATGCTACATAAATGAAAGCAATGCCCGTGAGTAACTTAACCGACGACGTAAGCTGATGACTGCAATCTCATAGGTCTCTCTGTTCCTCTCATACAGTAGGCCACATGTAGGTGCTAACAAAACCGCGACCTTATCAAAAAAAGCTCTTTTCGTCCAGAAAGACACGCCTACAAATGCACCCCATACGCAAAACGTACCATTCTCAAAATGCACCTTTCTCATAATGCACCTTTCGTAAAACGTACCTTTTTTACATTAACTCTTTTACAGTGCCACAGGTAACGAAAAGGCAAATTAGGGATTGATAATTGTATTTATAATCAAATTATAATTTAAAATATTACAAATTCGAACTAAAGCATCAGTACCTAGAGTAGTAACCCTTTAACAGCATAACAGATAATGAAAAACCAAAAATAAGTGTTAAGTATTTGTATCGTCATCAATTGATTATTTTTTTTGAAATGTGGGTACTTTGGAAAAGAAGTGGATCAACATTAAGCAGAAGTTGTGTGGAGCGGAAATGATAACATTTATTATGTTATGTGTGTGCTATTTTGCTTAGATAAATTACAAAGTTGATAAGTATATGTTAATTAAGGTTAAACGTTACGTTTTGCGTATGGGGTGCATTTTGCGAAAGGTACATTCTGCGACTGAACCGCCAAGATCAGCCTGTCAACATGTTTGTTACCGAAGATGACTGTCTAAAGTATAACGTCTAAGGTACTGAAGTATTTGTCACACATGAAGCCTTTTTTTAATGCAGCTCAAATCGTTTGATAATTTCGTTTAAGGTAACAAGACAGTTAAACATTTATTGGAACTCAATGAGCTAATTATTTTTTATTGATGGCGACTAAATTACAGGAGGATTTTCAGGTGTTTCAATAGTATAATATTGCGGTGGGCATGGCCCAAAATAATAATCATAATAACATTATTACTTGAAAAATGATTACTGCTCAATATAAAACATCTCAAAGACGCATGAATTGAAAACCCAAATCATTAGCGGTTCCTCTCCTAATTCCCTTCCGTATATTCCTTCACACAGTTGGCGCACAACTTATTGGAGTGTTTTCCTTTAAATTTAGGGCACAGAACGTGACCTAAAGGGGACGGTAGTCGACGAATTACGAGCTAACTTTACAGGCCGCTCCACATAGCCCAGTATAGCCAAGTATAGCCCGAGAAGCCGAGTTAGAGCTATAATGTGACGCAGTATGGAACTTGGGGCAATTTCTTGATCGTTTATTATTTGGGACCCAGAGGGTATGAACTGATTTTGGGTTTATTAGAAAGCTTGTATGAATATGTAAGGTCCTTTGTTAGACGTATGTGAAAGTTATTTTCAAAGAAATTGTGCAATGTTGACTAAACTCTGTATTTTGGGCAATCCTTCTGCTAAAAGTGATTAGGTATTTTGCCCCATTGTCATTTTGTGCAGCAATTTTTTTATGTATATAGGTGGTTGCCAAGCCACAGAGTTAATTACATCACGTCTATTCCCCAAAGAAGTCGGCAGAAGTACCAAGACATATAGTTCGCGTCCATTTTGACATTATTAAGTCCCAATCAATATTGAAGAGGCTTCTCTCAATCTTTCCAATATTTGACAATATATACCCACAATTTTAATTTCAATACTTTATTAGTGGCTTTTATTGACCGGATATTAATTCAGATTTGTTACAGCTGTAATGGTAACCATGTCATTTGGTTCAAATAGATTTTATTATTATTAATATTTTATATTTTGTGAATGAGAGAACGTTGTAGGCTTAATAGACTGTAGATTTGTAGACCATACTCGTATTCTATTTTGTTAAGTACCTGGTACTTGTTGACAGGCCTACACTGTCTTCCCACATATTAACACTGTAATTTGAAAACATTGTAAAAGACCATTATTTTTAAAAGACTAACGGTGGAGTTTCTTGCCGGTTCTTCTCCATAGGAAAGGGCCAGTTGGAACCGTGTACCTAGCTTCTGACGTTTCTTAAGTGTCCATGTAGGTTTATGTGAAATAAAATATTTTGATTTCATTGATTTGACATGCCATTAATGGAACACGTATTACTTGTTACATATTTAGACTTTAAGCTGCTTTCAGAATTTCGTTATGGAAAAACCAAATAGAAACACTTTCCCCAACCCTAGGTTTGAACCCAGTATTCCACGCTTAATACTCACGCTTGCGACCTCTATACCAGAAAGGTAGTCTTAACCTTAATTAATATTCTATTACTAAATAACCAAGCTAATAGTTGCAAAGTTAAATCTAAGTAACGTATATTAGCAGTGTTTGGTAACTTGTAATGGGTCTCAGGGGTATCTTAGTCATATGTGGGATGTGTATGTTCAGGCTTTATTAAAGACATTCTTCTGTTAATTACATAAACAAGTGTACCTTCTATTATTTATTAAGAATTTATTTAAATATTGACACTACTTTGTTGTTTAATTGACAATATTAAAATTATGTTTTTAGGAAATCTTATTTTTTATTATATTATTTCAAATACTTACATTCTACTTACAGTTAACACCAACATAATTATGTAGTGTCAACAATAATTACAAAAAAATATTGAATAATAATAATTAACCATAGATAATAAAGCCTCTTCATTCCTTGATTAAAAAAAAATAAACAAAATATAACAAAAAAGTAAATAATAAATAAAATTGAGGACATTAATTAAGGACTCCTCTTTGGGGAAAGGCCGCCTCCCTTTCTTGGCATTCTTTTCTGTCCTCTGCTGCTGCAGGCCAGTTTTGACCCGCTTCTTTTTCGTTCCCGTCGACCCACCTTTCTCGGGGCCGTTCTTATTTCGTTTTCATTTTGGGCCTGCCGACATGGTGGTTCTTTAACTCCATTTTATGTCTTTGGAGCGTGCTATGTGCCCTGCCTATTTCTACCCAACAATAGATACCTGTATTTATTGCTAGTAGACCGTAGACCAAGGTACTTATCTAATAAAAATAAAATAAAAATGATGACAAGTAAAACTGTATAGACGTGATGGGTATTTTTTTTATAATGATTCTCATCACAGTGACTTCCATCAGCATAATCAGCTTATAATGTTCCCACAGCTGGGATACTGGCCTCCTCTATCTGTGAGAGGGAGTGGGCCGTAATCCAACATGCAGGCCCAGTGCGGGCTGATAGATGTCTTTGATGTTTTTGGTTTTAGGACATGCCGGTTTCCTCACGATGTTTCCCTTCACCGATTTGAAAGTAATGGTGATGAAATAATTTACACAAAGTAAACTGCCTGCTTGGGTTCAAACCCACGACCGTACCTAAGTCGCAGCCGTTACGACTGGGCCACCACTGCTCTTCATGTACTGCTAGACTCAAACTATCATTTTGGAAGTACTAATCCTTAAACACAAGAACAGCCGTTTCTGCAAGTATATCTAAGTCTTGTACACGATAATATTAACAGCAACTAGTTTAAGTACGTGTAGCATTATAAACTTGTACACTAAGTTCATACTTAATTCTAACTTGAGGCGAACACCGTGTAGTACCAAGTGATTAACAAAGACGTGACTGAACTAAAGCAGATTTAAACTGAGACGAATGTAAACTAAAGATCGAAGGATTAAAATTAAATTCTATAAACAAAGCATTGTGTAACCTAAGAAGCTGCAGGAGCAATAATCCTAGGCGATTTAAAGAGTCAACAGTGGGTCATTAAAAGGACAGACGAAATTCTGCTTACAAATATTTTTAAGGACAAAAGGAGATCAAAGGCAACAGCTATAATATAGCCCTGTTTGTTTTCTGTTAAGACAAAAGCGTTGTTTATTGATATATTTGCCTACGACTGAGACGATAATATTGATTCCTCAATGTTCGTTATTTCACCTACCACTGTTTTAACTCTGAGTCTGCAACACCCAAATGTAGACCGGAAATGTATTGCATGCATTAAGTCCGCCACTATACATTTGAGTGCTTGAAGTAATAAATAAATAATTACTGCTTGTAAGGTAATGCTTGTGCGGTAACCTAACAATGGTTACCTTATAACATTTTTTAACTCTCTTACTGACGTCTTACAAGATAATAATGGGCTAAAGCCGAATGTCGACCAAGCTAAGTCCGAGCTAAGTTAGGTAAAATGTCTGCTAGGCTCTTAGTTCTCAACCCGCTTAAGATTTGCCTAAAACGGTTGAAGCTTACCACGAAAAAAATATTGTCAGGAATACCTACCGCTACTTAACTCCGCTTCAACAACAAACACTTCATCAACCAATTGAAATTCAGCTCACCGTCCGAAGAAAAACCGCTAAAATATTTCTTGTCTGGCCAAACAAAATAGCGTTTACGAATTTGTCCACGACCGAGATGGAATTATTCTGGGAATCCTAATAAATTGGGAGCAATTTTAGGTAAATGAGTTCCGCCCAGCGACGGAGGAATCGGAAAGGGCGGATGCCCTCCGCCTTTAATTTGGATTAGGGCTTGTACACAGCAGTTTGTGTTCTTTATTTGTATTCTGGTAGAATGGTAGTTTTTTTGAGCCTGAAACAAGTTAGCTGGTATTTTTTTTAACTCGTGTGAGTATAATGCTTTGTTATTGTAGCAGGCTAAGTTGTCTAAAGTAAATAATGTTATTTTTATGATGGTTTTTGCTCGCCAAGTAGTCAATATATTATTGTATAATATGTTTAATTCTCAATATAAAAGTAAGGTTTTAGGGTTAGTAAGGCTCTTAAGCCTTACTAAGCTAAAATTGTTTTTCGTTATCGAGAATTAAACATATTAAATAATAATATGTTGATTGAACATACCTACATGAGACTACAATTTAAATCTTCTACTATAAGTATACGAGTGTAAATTTCTTGTAGTTAAATGTCAAAATATGCGAAAGCCCTCAAGAATGCCTTTGAACGCGTTGTGAACGACCCCTAATCCTCTAATTCGGCTTAATATACGTTTGATGAGGCCTGTAGATTATCGCTTGCCGGTACCAGAATTCTAAGCAATACAATGTGTATAAATCCATAAAATTTCGCACGATCAATGCGGAATATTTGTCGAATTTGATATTTTGCAACCATACAAAAATTGATTTTGATGAATATGCAAATGTTATAATAGAATCACGTATTATAAAATGATACTGTTCATTTCAAAGGCATGTCTATACTATATCCTTTTCACAAGTATCTTGATGTTGGCTTCCACTTCCAGATCAACCAAAATGCTACTGAATATAAGTATTTTACTCACTATGCTTAATTTAACTTTTTCTCTAAGTATTTTTGTAGTGAAAACTTCTTTAGCCGCGTTGAGCGATTTTAGTATGGGCAAAACTTATGGTTTCCCGAAACCTTCTTTAGCCGCGATGAGCGATTTTTAGTATGGGCAAAACTTATAGGTTCCCATTACCGACATGCTTACCGCGTCACGTGACGTGTTGCGCCAGACTGGGGACGCGCAGAGATCTATGTATTTTCAAAACAAACAGCAAACAACAACGTCTTAAGTTTTCACTTCTGTCAGCAGTCCCCATGACTGCAATTTTTTTCTTTCTTTCTTTCTTCTGCTGTTTTGATTTTGTATTTTTATGTTTGTGTCATATTATTAAGTTTGTATATCTTACTGTGTTAGTCCCAATAAATAATAGTTCTTTCTTTAACAAAACTGATACTCTCAGAATCTAGATTCAGCATAGTTTGGTAGTCAGTTAGTTTGTGGTACTTTTTGGCCATCCACAACTTTTTTTAGATATTATAGTCGATAACATGATCACCAAGCTAAGAAAAAGTCTCTTCTTGTTTGTTAGGCACAATTCCTCTCGTTAAACAAGAAAGTAGATTCCTCCCGTTTTTAATCTTACCCCATCTAACTCCAGACAAGAATACAAATTGTCAAACTCCCCGTACCTTATTAACTCTTCGTACTGCCTCACAATAGTTAGTTCTCCCATAAAATACGAGTAATATGTAATGTGAACCCTTGCTTGGCGATCACGTAGCAAAGAAATAAGCCCAACAACATTAAAACTTAAGCAAAACACGTGTACAGGTACATCGGACAAATATAATTAGGTATGCAGAAAAAAAATCTATTCAACCTTATGTGGAGGAAATAAGGGTGAGATTTGAGTGAAGGGTTGTGTTGGAAAACGCAATGGCTTTGTTATGCGTTTCAGGCAAGTCTTGGGAACGTGACATACGATCCTGAAGAATGGCGAGGAAAATAGTGAAATGGAAATGCTTTGAGTAAATTACACTGTAGCTGTTTTAAGGGAGATAAGAGCGTTTCAGAGCTCGTGCCGTGAATCAAATCTGGCGTACTAAAGGGTGCTAGATAATCAGTGGTTCAAAATTATAGAGTATCTGAATCTAAATCCTAAGTCCATAAAAATACCGGGGTCGCAGGTAGGTACTTAAGGGTTACCGAGGCCCCTGGCAACACAAGCAACGGAAGTAATACGGGTGGGTTTTAGTCATTAAGAGTCTGACACACCCTCCCGCTCCGCCCAGAGCGGGAGAAGTTATTTGATGATTTCCCACCCAAAAAAAAATACCAATTCCAATTTTAAAATAACTACATTGTTTTCTTTTACTTGTTAAAAATCCAGTATATTGTTGCGATGTCCATTTGCTCAGTAGGTACAAATACTTCCTTTCTTTATGTTTTGAAATGCATCAGAGTTAACCTAAGATAATAATAATAACAATAATTAATTAATAATATCGATTTTTTATTTTGTTCATATGATGTATATATGAAAACTTGTAATTGACCTTATTTTGTATAAACTGTTACTTACTGTATCTGTATAGCTGTAAGTTTTCCTGGGAAGTAAAGAAGTCTTCAAAAGGAAAGTTTAACCCAAAAAAAAAGTCAGCCAACATGCTGTCCACCCTACTAACCCATATAACTCCTCAAGACACGCCTAATTTGGCTTTATGAGTGCGGCTTAAGGCAAGCCTCCGAGTAATGTATGAGCAAACTAACCTTCCCCGCAATATACATACGTTACAGTTTACGAGATGCTGCCACCAACACGGATATACGGTTACGGCTGTATTTTTGTGTTAGTTTTTGTCTAGAAAAATATGTAGCTCAGAAATTAGATTAAGCGAAGGTGAGCCGATAATGTTGTAAGAACCGCAGTTCAAGGCAGACGTAATGGCATGTGCAGCCGTCACCTTCTTCAGCGAAGCAGGGTATAATACTGCGATTGTCGCAACCCAGTGCTGGGCACGCCACAACTGCGGCGATAAGTCCCCTTTCTGAGGAGTGGCTAGAGAGGCACCATAGCGTCCTCACCTTCCGCCTGACGCAGGTCCTCACCGGACACGGCAGTCGTCAACACGTAAAGTTACCACAAACTGTCAAATTTTCTCATTCGATTTTGAACTTCACCATCAACATTTTAAGGTTTAATTTTTTTTGGACAAAGACAGTTTAGTATCCACTTTTATACCTGATGTGCCGTTTAGTTTACCTGATGTGCTGTATACTGCCTCGTTGGTCTAGTGGTCGCAAGCGCTACTGCTGAGCATGAGGTCCTGGGTTGGATTCCCGGGTCGGGCAAAGTGTTATTGGGTTTTTCTATCTATCGGAATTTCTTACTGAGAAATTCCGCAGCTCGGAGTCTGGATTTGTGCCCGGTGATGGCAATAGGCTCGCCCCCTATTACATGGGACTTAAAAACATAACTGGCGAAATATGGGTGTACTACATGTACACCTCTGCCCAACCCTTCGGGGAAACAAGGCGTGACAGTCGCTAGCACATCACACATACATACATAACGTATGTATGTGTGATGTGCTAGCGACTGTACGTGTAATCAAAAGTCATTTATACAAACTAGGCTGAGAATCAGTACTTTTCGAACGTCAAAATTACATAAGACAGTCCCCCAGCAACGCCCACCCTTCACCACTTTTTAGTACTTTAGCTGGGAAGAAGAAGTGGCGCAACAAACTCTCCAGCAGCATAGCTGTCTGTTTAGTTAGAAAAACTTGATACTAAGTGTATACAACAATATACTCACCACAATTAAAACAGAACGTATCTGTCTCCACGATGACAGGGTTGAGATCCACCCTACGTAGTCGGTTTTCATTTAACCGACATTTTACAGTGTACATGTAGGGCGGCAACGTAACATGTCGGGTTTAGTGAATAAGTGACTTTGTAGTGAAATGGTAGGAGAAAGAAAGTATTTAGAGAAAAATAGATTTATTTGTCACAGATAACGAGCGCATAAAAGCTATGGCAAAGCCCCGTATTCACTGTTAACATTTGTTTATAAACATAGTTGCATAAACATGTTTCTGAATGGCTGTCAACATGTTGCAGTCAACATTTGTGTTGCGGAATTCATCACTCCATGTTGAAGAGTTGCCGCTCGGAGCGAAAACATCAGTCGCAAACTGGCGTGTGGACGGAAAGTATGTCGGTAAATATTGTTGGCAGAAACTTTGATGTTGAGCAACTGTTGTGCAACAACAATGAATACAGGGCTTAATTCTCATAAATAATAAATCAAAACATATTTATGCTTATGAACAGAACATACATTTTTCCTGTTAATTTATGAAGGAAGAATTTTTGGTCGTTGCACAAAGATGCGAGGAAGGTGCGGCCCCGACTTACGAGTAGAGCAGTGGTGGTCCGGTGGTAACGGCCCCGACTTACGATTTGTAGGTCGTGGGTTCGAAGTCAGACAGGCGCTTTACTTTGTGTAAATAATTTCGTCTACACTGCTCTCAAAACGATGAAAATAACGTCGTATGAAAACAAAAAATGTCCTAGAACCAAAAATTTGAAGGAAGTAAATGTGACATCTACCAACCCGCACTGGATCCGCGTGGCAGATTAGAGCCTCACTCTCGAAGGGCGGGGGCCTGTGTCCCAGCTGTGGGAACATTATAGGCTTATGATATAAATATTACGATTTTGTAAAAAAAAAGAGTTACGTTTACATAATTAATAGAATACACTTAACAGAAAACCGCTTTAGCATTCACAAAGAGAACTTTTTCCCTTTTTCAGGACTTATACTCTACGTTCCCACGAAAAAAAAATTATAACAAGAAAATTTCCAACATCATAAGCTTCTACAATTTTAATTTGCATATTAAACAGCGAGCTCCCTTTCTCTATAATTGTAGAGACACAGTAAATGAGATGTAGAGCAAACGACACTGACAAAGTAGAGTCTTTGTAAAGGGTACTCTACCATGGAGACTCGATGGAATACGTCTGCTGAATGCAAAGAACTGCAGCTTAGACTTCATTTTATTTTTAATTGTTTAAATAGAGGTAGAGCTCTTTTGTTACGTCAAAATGTTAAGAGATGAAAAACTTGTGTTTATGCCATTTTAACATTTAAGTTTAAAGTTAGTTTCTTGGTCTTTTAAGTTAAGCAATTTAAAACTACCAAATACAATACATACACAATAATCTATTTCAATAAAAAATCACAACATGTAAATTTAACACAAAAATATCAAAATCTAAAAACGAACTAACCAACAATACCCACTAAAGCTTAATTTAATAACAACACAAAAAACACAAAACGTGCAATAAGCAAATAAACGTCAAAATGTGACATTTTAATTAAAACATTCACTATAACAGTTATGATGAAAAATATATTACTACAGAAACTCGCTGTTTTCCCGGGCATTAGTCCACATTGAAACAAAGCTCCGTCGAACTGAAAAAAACACGTCCCGATACTAGTCTGAAATATTCAGTGCTATTGGTCGGTCTGCTGATTTTTTTCTTTTTGTTTACGTGTCTGGTTTGTGTGTCTAGTCTTTCAGTGGAAGGATGAAAAATAAGCGGCTTGTTTAAAATATACAGGGCAGAAAAAATAAGATGGTTGAAGAGACTTCATATATTTATTTTAGTTTGGCTCCTAAATACAAACACGATGGTAAAAATAAAGGACGATACATGATAAACGTTCTTTATTTCTGTAAGTAGATTTAAATATATATATATGACGGAGAAGGTACATCTCTTTTTTTTTTTTTTTTTTGAGGGTGGGAAATCATCAAATAACTTCTCCCGCTCTGGGCGGAGCGGGAGGGTGTGTCAGACTCTTACTGACTAAAACCCACCCGTATTCCTTCCTGTTGCCTGTGTTGCGGGGGCCTCGGTGACCCATAAGTACCTTCCCGCGACCCCGGCAGGCATCGGCCCTAGTGGACCCCTACTTTGTACTGACGACATCTCTTTGAGGCGCGCGTGGAATACGACGCGCCGTCGACCCGGGCCTGGTCCTTACCGGACGGTGAGCTACCCATTGCTCACCGTCCGCAAGCCCGCGCCTACGGTGGCCGGAAATCCGCCCGGGATTCCCGACGCCCTGGGCGTCTCCTGCGGCGGCTAGGGGTGAGAGGGCGCGAAACGTGCCTTTCCCTCAACCGTCCCGCCTCCTCCTTCGCGAGCATTACTGCTTCGCAGAAGGAGGTGACGGCTGCCCATGCCCTCTCGCTCCGTACCATGGCCTGAACCAGGGCCGGACGCGAGAGGTCTCTGCCACCGATCGCCTCCACGAGGACACGGCGGTGCTCTGCCCAAGCCGGGCAGACCTCCACCGTATGCTCCACCGTGTCCTCCGGGCGATCCACACAGTGGTGACACCCGGACGTTTCCTCCCGCCTTATCCGACACAGGAACCTCCCGAAGCTGCCGTGTCCGGTGAGGACCTGCGTCAGGCGGAAGGTGAGGACGCCGTGGCGCCTCTCCAGCCACTCCTCAAAGAGGGGACTTATCGCCGCAATCGTGGCGTGCCCAAGGTACATCTCTGTCGTTATTATCAGCCATATTTTAACTACTGTGGGCGTACAATGGGAAGTGTTGGTTATTGCACAATAGAAAAACCGTTTGCAGTTTAAATCAAATTGTAATTTACGATCAAATAATCACACTGGCTATTCACACACTGTAGGAACACGACACAACTATATGGAACGCGCGACAGTTTCTAAACGTGTTGACTCCTTGACCGCCTCCGACAATACCTAACTTAACTCTGGTCAGTCCGATCAAGCGTTATGTTGTAGACTCTGTCGAGCACCGCTTGGTGGCGCTGGCGTCCCGATTAGTCAAACGAGTGACTAACGTATAATGAGATCGGTGAGATGAGGTCGGTGTTTCCTATATCTACTGTGACTAGATACAACGAAACAAACTCAGAGGTCACAGTCCAGACATTGTCTTGGTCAGATCTTGTGAGGACCATGCAGATTAGTCCCCGCGATGGTCTTTGTTTTAAATTGTTTTTTTTTATTTTTGCAGTGAGCAATGGTGATGGCCGTGACTTACGAGTTGTAAGTCGTAGGTTCGAACCAAGGCAGGCGCTTTACTTTGTGTAAACTATTTCATCACCACTGCTCTCAAAACGGTGAAGGAAAACATCGTGAGGAAACCCGCATGACTTAGAACCAAAAATTCGAAGACATGTGACATCTACCAACCTGCACTGGGCCCGCGTGGTAGATTACGGCCCACTCCCTCTTACAGAGAGGAGGCCTGTGTCCTAGCTGTGGGAACATTACAGGCTGATTATGTATGCTAGACACCATTCCAGTTTTTCATAGTCCAAATTATGAAGTAAGTATTCCTATAAACCTACCAAGCAAAAAGAGAAAATTATAAAAAACCCGTATTGTCATGGCATTATTATTACGGAAGTGGAACAAACAGACAGAGAAATAACAGGAAAACTCTGCCTTGCCTTTACTTTTTAGACATTGTCATGTTTGTAAATCAAATAGACACTTATTTCCACGACAATCAGAAGTGGTCGATCGCAACCATAGTAGACGCGATGAGAGTATTCTCTGTCTACACAGATCGAAAACAGCATTAATGCACAAGAGTGTTTTCTGTATGGCCCCTAAAACTTTCAATAAACTCCCAAATAGTTGGAAGGAGCTTTATGTCCGACAGTTAAAAAATAAATATACTATATATACACCAGGTGTAGTATTTTTTTTTTTGCACTAGACTACATTTTTTATGAAGTAATAGCAAAAATTACAAAAAATTTAATGTTTTGTTAGTGATATTTGCCAAAGTTTTAGGCATTATTGAACTTTTCATTATTTCATTTCATCATCATCATTTCAATCATCATTTCAATCATTTCATTATTTCTTAAATTTCAGTACAGTCGCGCCGTAAATCATTTTTAAATTGGTTTCAAATGGTTTAATCTGGGATTTTTCATTAAAAAACTAAAACTCTTAACTAATTCAAAAACTACTGAATTTCGGTAGAACATTTGGTGGCTTAATTTGTTGCATTTTAACCCTACTATGACGTCCTGCAAGGAATACGTCGAGTTACCAGTAACCCTGTATAATTTCTTAATGACAATATCTAATACCGTGTAGTAACCAATATTATCATCTTTGACATAATCTACATAAGGCAACATAATATTATTGCTATGCTGATAATTTTGATTTACATTTAATCATTGTTACGTAACTATGACCATATATTTAATTTTATTGTTTTCATAATTGACATTTACTATTTTGTTCTTATGTAATCTAATACTTTATCCAATAACTTTTTTATCTGAAATTTAAATATTTGTACGCCACTAAGGCCAAACATGACTGATCTTAATTAAAACTATAATGTAATTTATTAACTTGCATGCTCTGTATGTGTACTCATGTTTTCACAAATAAATAATCTTGAATCTTGAATCATGGAAAAACAGGAACCAATCTCAAGAATTGAAACTATTTTCACGATAATTACACTCTTAAAAAACTTCTTACACATTAAAGAGAAAAACTAGTCGTGCTCCTGTCGGATAATTTAGCTTACCGTCTAAATATCACATATACGACGACGGAATATCAAAAACCAGTGGTTGTCCCATTATTTCCTACAAATTGTCCGTAACAAAATCCCTTTGAGTCCAGGTAAAAATCATCAGAGGAGTCAAGTCCCTTCCAGTAAATTATGACATCTAATTACGAAAGCATTGTCGAATTTCAACGCTGCATTTAATTTTGTTTGTACCAGCTATTTGGAAATGGTACAAAGTACAAGCGAAGCACTGGCGGTGCCAAGCTATACTTAGAAAGCGTGATAGTTCTCAGATATCCAAATAGACCTTGGACTTAAGGCGCTGACAAGAGGCAAATTACCAAAATAGGCTTGTCTTAAGAAAAAAAATTGCCAAATCTGTATAGGTAGTTTGTGGTAGCGGAAAAAATATATGTTAATTTAGAACGTATTTCTCAGAACTTGGTTGTTACCAGAACACGTTTTAAATTAAAAAATCTCGATACAAACTAACGTTAAACTAACCTCTTACCTTAAGTTCCAATCCAAAATATCTGTATTAAATCAACATACGTTAGATATTTAATTAATAACAAAAACGTCTTATTTGAACTTGGTTGTTTTTGATTTTCGATTATTCAACTCAATTTTGAGTAAATAAATAATTGTTTCATATTTTGCAATAAATTACAAGCGTTGTGTCATTGCGTTTCTTTTTCTTTTCTATGCAGTCTGACAGTGACCACGGTTTAGCTGTTCTCAGCGTCTTAACATAACTGGCAAAATGTGGGTGTACCACACATCTTTGCTCAACTGTTCGAGGAATAGTATGTGTTTATTGGCTGCCAGTATGACAGCGCGTGTCGCAGTCATTACGTACGAAATCGCCCATTTCAAAACATGGTTACGAAGTCAACCAAAGATTACGTCATAACCATAAGTGCTAATTTAACCAAGAAACTATAATGTATTTTGAAGTGACGTAATTTAAAGCCGTCACATGAAGAAAGAGTATTAAATTTTTCATGATTTTGTACATGTTTTCCACAGTTTACTTAATGTATAACCCCACCTCCCACAACTTACACCACAAGTCAAATGTCATTTCATTTTACACGAGAGCATTGGAGTGTGCGCTGATAAATGCGTCCTCTCACCTCGCCTTGCGATAATGTCGGGTTGGCGACCAAATTAATTTTAAATATACCCTGTTATTGTCATTTAATTAAAACAAGGACATCGCACAAAAGCTCAAGATTAATTATGTTGACGAAATAATTAAGGCTTTAATCAGGTTTTTATCGCGGTAATGTGTTTTTGGATAAGGATTTGGGTGACGGTTTTAAGAGTATTGTTTTGTTTGTTTGTTTATTTAATTGCCTACCTTTGGAATTAGTCGGCTTTTGAGATGTCTGACAGTTTTCTTCGCAGCTGAATCTTTTAGACTCAAGTGAATAAGTAACTTGTTAAGAGTCTGGTGTGTTTTCTCAAATTACAAGAACGTTCTTTTTCAGTTCCAGAGGCTAGAACTTTTGTTTCATGGTATACCTACCTTAACTGGGGCACAGGTCTACTGCCTACTTTTAACGCGAGGTCTTTCAATAGTTTCCAACTCAAAAGGCAAGGTTTAAAAGCCTAATGAAAGTGGAATTTCAAATTAAAGAAATTAAAACTTGAAATTGAGCAGTTTTAACAAAGCGAGCTTCAAGTCTGAAGATGAATAGAACCAAACTCAAACTGAACTATTTATCTAAACGAAAATAGCAAACACTCCCAAGCGATTTCCACTATCTTTTACTTAAGCTCCTATTTAACACAATACAAAGAGCAAAAAACGTCGGAAACTATTCAATTCTTTAACAAAGAAAGGTAACTAATCGCTCCCAGTAGAGTAACTTAAAACTACTCCAGCTAAAGAGTTAAACTTAATAAAGCTGGTTAAGACGGATAGGGAGGTGCAAGTAGTGGGGGTAGGGGAGAGGTCGCGCCAAAAACAAGCGCTTTGTGAAGCACCTGGGACATAGTGATAATGAAACTAATTTACTAGATTTAGCCTTTCCCCGGGGTTTTGGAGCTCGGAAAAAATGTGGAGAAGTTATTTCAATTAGTGTGCTTGTAGCAGAGATGTTCAAAATTCTTGTGTTACCTACGAGAAAAATGTGTTATTGTCTTTCACATTCTCTGGAGCTCCGGAGCTTTTATATGACACGTATTTTTATGGGACACGTGAGCGCAAATTAGAAGTTAGATACTGTAATATCTTGTATAAACTATATTTGTACATAGATTTCACTTTTTTCATAGCACTTACTCACAGAGAGTCTGAATGCTTCATTCACTACTTTGTAAATAGATATAAGTGGAGTAAAGTGCCAATCTGTTTTAACTTCAGAATAATCATACATTTTGCGAGGTTAAGGTTTCGTAACTTTACTCCTGTTTTATTATTATTATTTTCTTTTATTTCATTTTATACACACATTATAATTATAATTTCAAATATTAGAATAAAAAAAATATTTAAAAATATAAAAAAATATGCCCACCGGTATCATGAACAGGGTCCAAGCTACCGGCGGTCAGGGCTCCAGAGAGAGGAACCTCCTAACAATGCGAGCCGTGTCCAGAAGTACCGCTTTCTGAATAAAGCCCTTAATCCAGCTGCATTATTATTATTATTATTGTTATATATGGGTGTTTCAGGCGTTTCTAAATGACGGTAACCACTTTCCATTTCACAAATCACAGCCAACAACCTGTAACAGAAAAAAAGTAAGAGTTTTATTTTTAAGGAGTTAAGATCTACGTCTATAGAACGTCTATGATTAACGTTGTTAGCCAAAAGTTGTTGTCATTGAAAATCTCTTCAATGACAACTTTTGCTTCTAAGCATCAAAAATATTAAGTGGATATAAATGAAGAGCTTTTATCAGATTCGTATATTCAGGTTCAGCTGGAGACACTCGGCGTCCCGTTGGATTAAATTTTCTTAGTCGATGAATGCAGCTGCGATATCGCTTAAACTGCATTATTAAACTTGACGCTATTATACAGAGTACTTATTTTACTATACTTTTATACTAGGTAACGAATTTCATTATCATACCTCGACGATTTACTTTTGTTTTTGTTTGAGTTTTCTTATGAATTTAAAGTTGGTAAAAGTTTTGCTGTTTGTACCGGGTAGATGTTGGGGAGTTGATAAATCTGTCTGGGATAGTGTTTGTTTAGTGAGAAATATGATTATAATTATTAGGTGCTTTCGTGTTGTCAGGTTACAATACGGCTGCTATACGTCCCGTTACACCAGGACTTGTCCCGGTTTGAAGCGTTATAATTATGTCGGTGTTGGTCAATAAATCGTTTGGCCCGGTATCGAAGTTACGGCGCATTTTTTTGACCACGCATTACTTCGTACCTAACCAATCCAAGGTGGGAAGCCAAAGTTTTCGAACTCGCTTCGCTCACTCTTGAACATTAAGTTGTTTGCATAAGTCGTCAAAGTAATGCCTACTCTTGTATTAATTTTCATAAGAAAACCTAACCTACCTGAGGTGATAAAATATTCAAACTCGCTTCGCTCGTTGTTGCGTCCTGGATTATTTTAGGCAAATCACAGTTATTTTAAGATACTTAGGTGGACTAGCGTTTGCACCAAAACATTTAAGATTTTAAAAACAAACCTCTGTCTTACAAAACCCGAAGTTTCTGAAAATAAAAACCATACAGGCGAGGCTCTCCCTCGCAAAATGTATCTTGCCTACATCGTCTTGCCTCGCCGCTGAATATTCATCGAGTTTTTTAATTATCCATGGTTTACTCAATTTCTATGCCAAACGATGTTCCAGCATCTATGGCAGCCGTAGTTGACAGTGATGACTGAAATTGACCACAGACAATTTTGCAAAAGTGGTTGGTGGCAGGAATTCTTTACATTAGCAGTAATTTTTCTGAACGTTACCATAAACAATTCAACGTTAAAATTTTCGCGAACACAATCGTTTTTCATGTTAAAATAAGCAGTTAATTACATATTTTCCATTACAGCAGCTCCATATTTCACGTCTGTAAATACCATCATCTGATTCGTACTCCGCAACGCAACCTCACAATGTAATTAAACTTAAAAATGCACAATAAATATTTTCCACTCATTACCACCTGTCCATCAACCATAATGAATTAACAAGTGTAGACTGCCCAATTATTCGGGCACGCAGTGTAATGTAAGCAAAAACAATTTGTTGACTGTACGGGCACCCGCAACTGAAGTTTACCGAAACAAGCGACGTATTGCAGCGTACACGTCAGTGCAAATAAAAGTGCACAGTGCGGGCGGCTAGTTAAAATTTCACGAGTCGGTCTAACGGTTGGACGCACTGTTATTCCGAGTTCGAATTTCGTTTCGTTTTCGAACACCATTTTTTGAATATTTCAGTTGGCGTACGGCATTTTTTTGGCAGTTGTACCTACGTTTATTTGTGTCACTTCAACTTCGGTGTTTAAGGTTGGAAATGATATATATTTATAGCATATTTTCTGTTGATGATGTTAAACGCTGGAATAAAAGGAAGCTCTAAATGAGAGCACTGATAGATAACGCAGTTTATGTTATGTTCCATTGTTCATTGAAAGAAAGTTGACGTGAAATGCCAAAAAGTGAATATCTATTGCTAAATATTAAAATGCTTTTGCACACTAAAAGTAACATTTACCTTACCTCTTCAATTAAAAAACCATAACTAAACAATTTCCACTCCAACACAAATCGACTTAAACTAAATACTCAATGAACGCAAAACAACGAAACTCATACATTATAATAACAAACATTTGGTCATATTAAATTCCTCACAATTCCTGAATTTACATGACAATGATATCCGTAGAATTTATTATGTACCTATTATTGTATTGGAATTCAGTGGCCCGTCACGGTCCGAGAGCAGACCATTCAGATTTATTTGTATTAAAACAATACAACCCTGAACAAAGGTTTTGAACATCGATTGTCTCATCTGCCATTCAGTTATTGAGTACACCCTTATATGGCAAATTAATTTCAGTTTATAATATTTTCAAAGGGTTTTTCATATTTTGTTTTTCAGTTTGGGTCTATGAATTTATTCTTACGTCGTAGATGTAGATATCTCTCATGTGTGGCCGGCCTTATTTACTGTGGCAGCCATCTTTGATATTTTTACAGACATCCCCGCATCAGAAAAAAAAATAACATCTCGCAGTCTTTCAGTCGTTCAGATTATTTTCTAAGTATAAGTCACGAAACAGTGTTTTTTTTTTTAACTACAATACTTTAACTCACTCCTTACTCCCATGGGGGTAGGCAGAAACTACAGAACGCCACCTGCTACGATCCTTACATACTCCTTTTGCTTCGTTTACGTTCCTACATCTGGTCATACACGCACGTCGGTTGCGAGTACTACGCACCTGATCTTTCTGAAAAACATGACTGATGAGGTCATTATGTCCTTCTAGGTCGTCCCCTCCCAGCGGCATTTAAAATCCATGCATTATCCTGTAACATACGTTGCCGATCCAAATCCCACCTGTTGCCAGCACATATCATCTACCCCTTCAAAGAACCGTAAAGATAACCAGCCCTACTAACCCCAAAAGACATACACATCCATTTCCGTCCTACTAAAAAATAGAATGATAACAGGAGTTAATTTCACTTACACTTCGTAATCTACACCGCTACATTGTTCGGCCGTCAGTACATGACGAGCGATGGACACAAAGCAAGTCGATAACGTCACTCAATAGGCAGGGGTAAACAAAGGCGGGTAGACGTTTTGTAAATTTTCCCGCTTCCGCGACTCCGATGGGAAGATTACAAACCTTTTGTTTACTGAATAAATGTTATTAAATTTTGATAGATTTTCAAATATATTTTCATTGAACAATGCTATGTGTTTCCAGTATTTATTCAAACCTCATATGTTTTGTGAGTACCTCGTTAGACTACTGAGCTAAGATACTAGGTTCGATCACCAGGTCCGGCAGTTTCTTTTTCCATATAAAATTCGTCAGTAACAGCTCTGAATCTGGATCTGTGCCCGTTTAAAGGATCGCCTGTGTGAGGGTCTACCTTGGGCTACGTCTCTGCCAACCTCTTCGGGGAATACTAGCGTTATGTTACGTTATCTTTTCAAAGAAAGATGTTTTTAAGAAGCACTATATTATCGGATATATCGGATCATATCATTCCAGAAAAACGAGGCACAGCTAAAGGATACTGAGATTCGCAAAACAAATATTTTTATCTCCTTACATGAGATTTGTTTCACACTACTAATTCTTCGTGACAATTATCTAAACTAATTTCGGATACAGCTGAACCTCTTAATCATGCAAGAAAGATAAGAAAGTTTCTTGAATACCTAGGCTATTTATGACTAGGAACCTAATCATATAACCAAGAACCTTTCAGTTTTAACTTTAAATGGAACTCATATATTTAAAATTTTCATTGGATTAGATACATAATCAGCCTATAATGTTCCCACTGCTGGGAAACAGGCCTCTCTGTGAGAGGAAGTGGGCCGTAATCCACCACGTGGGCCCAGTGCAGGTTGGTAGATGTCACAAGTCTTCAAATTTTTGGTTCTAGGACATGCCGGTTTCCTCACGATGTTTTCCTTCACCATTTTGAGAGCAGCGGTGATGAAATAATTTACACAAAGTAAAGCGCCTGTTCGGGTACGAACCTACGACCTCCAACTCGTAAGTCGCGGCCGTTACCACTGGGCCACCACTGCTCTCTTTGGATTAGATAAGGAGTATAAAAGCACGAGAGGCGACGACAAAAACTGTCTTGTAAAACTACCATTTAAGTAGTAAAACTACCATTTAGTAGTAAATACCATGTAAAATGGAGGTATTATTATTTTCCGGTCACAGTTTTCAAACTACGAGCTACTGCATGAGTAGGATTTCTTAAATTTTTCACAAACATTTTCCCTAGGGCTACGGAACCCCACCGCAATGGACACGCAATCCTAATTCGCAGCTGTAAGCGTAACAAGCGTTTATTGCCTTAAACGGGAATTTATGTCGCGACCACAACCAACTTTCACCTGTGACTTAGATCGCGAAATGAATACAGAAACGACATGTAAGACAGTTTGGAAGTTATGAAATAAAAGTAACAAAACCGGCCAAGTGCGTGTCGGACTACGCACAATGAAGGGTTCCGTAGATGGGAAGTTGGGATGAATTTATCCCAAAAACAAACTTAACGTTGTAGTTGAAAAACATGTTCTCCCATACATCCTTACGTCACGGTCAATTCTCCAATTGCAAATTTAAGTTGCTCGACTATTACTCGTTAACTTGTAAAGCCCATATACGCTAAACAACCATTTAGCTGGCAGGGGTGGGACACTTGACTCTAGCAAAAATTAGCACTTTAATGCTTAATAATACGCGAGCGGATCCTTGAATCGAAAAGTGGTGTTCAGAGACTTGCAATTTTTTTGAACGGCCTATTCAACAATACCACACAACATGAGGTAGACGAGAAAAAACATATCACCCCGACATTAGGTACAAGGGAAGCACCCCAAAAAAAATGTTTATTTCAAGATTTTATTTTAGCACTTTGTCGGCGCAATTAATATACATATATACCTACGCCAAATTACAGTTTTCTAGTACTAAGTGGCTCTGAGCTACAGTGGGGACAGACAGACAGACAGAAAGACAGACGGACATGACGAAACTATAAGGGTTCCTTGTTTACTACGGAACCAATGATGAATGGATGTCAGGAAAGTATAATTATCAATCGAGAAATTTTAGGTTCGAACTTGTGATAGTTTAAGCTTTATAGCACTATCAAACTGCATACAAACGCGACCTGCGACATTCGCCCCCCTTGTTGCATCCGTTGACGGAGTCTTCGCCCCACAAATGTCTACCTTCGTAAAACATCTTGGGACTGCGATCGCTGACCGCTGGAATGGGCCCTTTAGCGTGGTGATGGGTTGGCTTTTTGCTTTTTTTTGTGTGGGAAATTATCAAATAACTTCTCCCGCTCTAGGTGTAGCAGGAGGATATGTCAGACTCTTACTGACCCACCCGTGTTCCTTCCGTTGCCTGTGATGCCAGGGGCTTCGGTATCCCTTTCGGATTTTCCCATGACCCCGGAGTGATGGGTTGGCTAAGATCAAGAATCATCATCTCAATAATCCGTGCCACTAGCATGTGCATTCGCCACACAAGGCATATATTTAAACCAATAGCCAAGTTATTCGGCATCGACGATGGAGCAGCCCTGCACAAGCCCTAGACAAGACTGATGTGGATGCGGCCGATCTCGATCGATTGCAAAAAAACCGCGATGGAAAAAAGAGCTTGTTTTATAAGTTAATTACTTAATTAATAATTCGCCAGTACAGTAGCTATAGGTTATTTTGTATTGTATTGCATACAAACGTATACCTACAGTTGTTTAACTTTACCTCGCTGGTGTGGTACAGTTGCCAGCACGTCAACTTACCACAAACTGTCAAATTTCTCCAAACTATTTTAAACTTTAAAATGTTGATGGATAAGTTCAAAATCGAATGAGAAAATTTGATAGTTTGTGATAAATTGATATGCTGGCTAGTGTACATAATGGGCAAGTTTTAGACATTGAACATAGTTATGACAAAATTATAAGTAACGAAAAAAAAATAACAAAGTCGAAAGGTGTCGTATGACACCTGGTTGGAACGAAGTTTATTTTCACTGTATATTGTGTACTTGCTTCTGCCCGCATGAAATTTCTTGGTCTCCCAACCCACCCCGTCGTATCGCATCGCCTGCCCGCACTATTACTTCGTTTGCGCTGCGTTCTTTCTGACTTTTTTTATTTTTGCTCGGCTCCTAAGGGTCATAGCGTAATGTTAAATAGCCTATAGCCTTTCTCAACAATTGAGCTATCAAATGCAAAAAAATTTTTTAAATCAGTCTGGTAGTTCCAGAGATTAGCGCGTTCAAGCAAACAAAAAAAGACTTCAGCTTTTATGATCAGTATAGATTAAATAACAAGCACAATCAAAAAATGAACAACGTTTTCTGAAACGTTGTTAATTTTACGTCAGTCGTAGAATTGCACGTCAGAAGCGAAAACTTCCTAGCTTCACAATCTTGTAAACATCTGTATGACGGAGAAGGTACGTCTCTCTCGTTATCATCATTCATATTATAAGTACTGTGGGCGTACAATGGGAAGTGTTAAAAACCGTTGGCAGTTTAAATCAAATTATAATTTACGATCAAATAATCACACTGGCTATTACACACTGTAGGTACACGACACAACTATACGGAACGCGCGACAGTTTCTAAACCTATTCACTCCTTGACCGCCTCCAACAAACTCTGCTCTCCTATGTTGTAGACTCTATCGAGCGCCGCTTGGTGACGCTGGCGTCCTGATTAGTCAAACGAGTGACTAACGTATTTCCGACATGTATATATGTATCTGAGCGTGACGGTCACGCGAGTTCAGTGCTATTTCCCCATCCTAAAAGTGCCCAACGTGCTCTAAAGAAGTGTTCAGTTCAACAAAACAGACAGCAGCCGCGAATCCCGCACATCTACTCGTATACTACAGCAATATACCTACACATAGACAGGTAAACACACATTCTATAGCAAAAGTGTCGTGACGGTCAAAAAGTTAAGATTTTTTCGGTCTAGCGCCAAGCGCCGTGTGTGCAGAGTATAACGTGCGATAAGAAATTTCGTTCCAAAAATCCAGGGTACTTACAACTTGTTCACATCTTGCTCTTCAAACGCAGCCATAATCAGCCTATAATGTTCCCACTGCTGGGACACAAGCCTTCTCTCTGTGAGAGGGAGTGGGCCGCAATCCACCACGCGGGCCCAGTGCGGGTTGGTAGATGTCACATGTCTTCGAGTTTTTGGTTCTAGGATATGCCGGTTTCCTCACGATGTTTTCTTTCACCGTTTTCAGAGCAGTGGTGATGAAATAATTTACACAAAGTAAAGCGCCTGTCTGGTTTTGAATCTACGACCTACAACTCGTAAGTCGCGGCCGTTACCACTGGGCCACCACTGCTCTAACAAACGCACTAACAAACTCTAAACTAGACCAGGAAGGTAGTTAATATGACCAATAAATCGAGTCGACATAATGCCAGCTCGACACACAGTTTTTTTATTCTTTGCCCCAAATCTTACAGGAGCGCGGAAGCCATTGACGCGGTGAAGAGATTGATGCTTTAATTTCAGTAATGGCTGCTTATTAGGAAGGGGCTGTTGTAAACGGGAGATGCACGGTTTTGGATTTTATGTAGCATTGGGTAAAGTGTAAGTTTGTTAAGGAGAGACTAACAATTGATATGGCAACCAACTCATTTGTTGCCAAATTACCAATACCAACCAACCAATACCACCAGGTATTGGTTGGTTGGTATTGGTGGTATTGGTTGGTATTGGTTTGGTTGGTTGGTATTGGTAATTTGGCAACAAATGAGTTGGTTATGCAGGCGAGAAACAAAAGAAAGAAAATAAATAAGGTTGTTTGCACTTCATATGACGCATAAAAGTAACACAAACATGTGGATATTATGCGCCATCGCGCAAAGCACAGCGCTGGTTTTCAGCGACAACTTGGTGGTGGCGCCCGGATCATAACCCTTCTTTTTGGATTTGGTGTAGTCGGGTAAAAAAGAGATCCTAACTAATAATAAATGCAAAGTGACTTTGTTTGTTACACGTTTACGCTAAAACGACTGAACGGATTTTGATAAAATTTGGCACATGGGTAGACCATGACTTGCATTAGGCATTACTCTTTATCCTGACATTCTTACGGGATCGAGACTTATGCGGGTGAAACCGCGTGACACAGCTAGTAATATAATAAATACGAAAGTGAGATTGTATGTTCGTTTGTTTGTTACACTTTCACGCTAAAACGACTAAACGGATTTGGATGAAGTTTGGCACATGGGTAAACTGTGACCTATGTGTTAGTATCTAGGATACTTTGTATCCCTGTAGTACGTTCCTGCGGGATAATTTAGCTGGCAAAAGCTAGTCAGTAAATAATTGTACAAAATATAATATTTCAAATGGTATGCCAATAGGAAAGATGGGTTAAGTAAAACTTTTTAATTTCACGTGGATAAAGTCTGTCATTATGGTACCATTTATTATTTCAAAATAAGAACTTTACGACATGAGTGTAGAAAAATGTGTTATCTGTGCACACAGCTGTCACAAGAATAAACTTTTTGACATTAACCATTAAATAATAACCTAATCTTGTCAGTTTTACGTAAATTACACAATGGATTTTCATTAAGTAATAATAGATGAATTGTTTACAGCTGTTTTGCACTCAGTATTTATGAGTTTTGTATTACAATGTGTAAAAATCATGATAGATGACAAAATCGGAGATGTGTAGATCTTCAAACAGGATAAGATATAGCAAATACGAATACTGCACAGGTAAAGGCATAAATTATATTGTAAAACATCGTAGATTAGCGAGACATTCGTCACGTCGCCAGCACCGCTGCTGTCCTTTCAGTGTTATTTTACCGCTGATTTGGCACCAGTGATCTTTAAGGCTTCTACATACTGGCGCGACTTGTCGCGCGACGCGACGCGACACAAAGGCACCGCTTGTAGCGCTACACGCGGTGTCTTTGTGTCGCGTCGCGTCGCGCGACAAGTCGCGCCAGTATGTAGGAGCCTTTATTCTCATAGGTATAAGGTTGCCGCCAGAGGTGACTGTGAGATTTACTGTACAGTGAATTAGAATTTGTTTTTTATGTGTTTAGATTCGCTTACTAATGTTTGTTGCGTAAAGGCGCTCCCTCGCCGGGAGCCCCTCACCTGTAATGTAAGCTTTAATTACATGTATTAGCCTATTCTACTGGTTTCAATGATCTCTTTACACTACCTATGGTTCATTTTTTTAAATCCCAGAGACTAATTTGACATTTCAAATGATTGTTGTTCGTTATTTCAATTTGGTGTTTGACATTTGCATGTGTCAATTTAGTCTCCGAGATCAAAAAACAGACTTTAACAGTTGACGCCTGCGCAGTCTATTTGCAATGCTCTAGCTGTCACAGTGGAATCTTAAATTATTATTCTTAAATCTTGAATTCTTACATGAAAGGCGAATGTTCCCGGTGATAGCGCCTTAAGACGCTGACAATACTTAAACCGCGGTCACTGTCAGATTACATAGAAAAGAAAGAGAAGCGGGATGACACAACGCTTGTAATTTATTGCAAAATATGAAGCAATTATCTATTTACTCAAAATTGAGATAAGTAATCGAAAATAAAAACAACCAAGTTCTGCATTAAAATAAGATGTTCTTGTTATTAATTAAATACGTAACCTATGTTGATATTTAATACAGATATTTTGGATTAGAACTCAAGGTAAGAGGTTAGTTTAACGTCAGTTTGTATTGAGTTTTTTTTTTTGAAAACGTGTTTTGGTAACAACCACGTTCTGGGAAATATGTTCAAAATTAACATATATTTTTTCCGCTGCCACAAAATATACAGATTTGGCAATTTTTTTTCTAAATGAAGCCTATTTTGGTCATTTGGGTCTTGTCAGCGCCTTCAAACAAACAAACACTCACGCAAGTGAAGCTCGCAGCAATTTTTGGTTGTTTCACTTGAACTCACTTGAAAATTGAATTAATGCAAAGAATTGCACATAAACTCACGCCTACTACGATCCTTACATACTCATTTTGCTACGTTTACGTTAATACGAGTTTGCAATAACTACGCACCTAACCTTTTTGAAAACAACACCAATAACATACAAACACACACAAACACCCCCACATCATATTTCAGACGTCACATTTTGTCGCTCGTTCTTATTACGCGTCAAATATGTACCTAGTTCATATAATATAGTGTTATCCATTTTCACGTGTAAAACGAATGTTGTGAAAGTATCCTTCATCCTTTTTTTTCGCTGAACAAATCAGCGAAAAAAAAAAGAATAAGAGAAAAGACAATCCATACATCATATTCTATTTTTCCTGTCCCCCGTAATCGGCGTTTGGTAATCCGAGCATTGCGTACAAACCGAGTGCTGCGGAATCCCCCGCAATTTGTACGGCTATAATTTACTTTAATATAGTACGGTGTAGTGATGTGAAGCCCATTGTCGATATTTAGGGAAATACTGAATGAGTACTTTTCCGAAATGGATTGAACGGCGTCATATGTATCTAATGTTGCAATGATGATAATACCACTATACAAATCTTGAGGTGCAGCTCTAGCTAAAATTTGAACTAAAACTAAATAGACCATCCAGATCCATCTGTCATTCACTTCTGCAGTCACACCTAAGCAACACAATAAACTCTGCATACACTTTCATACAAATGATTCTCATTTCAAATTCTGTAGACAGCCAGAATCAATCATATATTATCATTCTGACCAAACTTTATCTAACAGAAAACAGAAATAAGTCTTGTGAAATATCTACCAACAAATGCATCTTCTAGTGGAACAAAACTGAAGACGACTGATTTCCCTGAGGAAGGTCAGACCGATACTCTACCGTATTAAATACCTAGCTTCGGAATTTATTTACAGACTAGAATCAGACTCACATGCGGGGTAATCTGAAATCCATCACAATATACTCAGGTATTCCGGTGAACAGTAATCCTAGACGCGCGGTTTAGTGCTGCGCTATATTTGTCGATAAATTCCTATAGAAGCTCCAAGTCGATTAAAATTAGGTAAATGTTTTAAAACTATTTTTTATCGACTTAAGCATGCAAGGTATGCGATAGTATGGATTGTAAAACTGATGTAAACGGATTGTATTTTTGATGAAGTATATGGTTCATTCGGTCGAATGTAAGGTTATCGTCTATAATCGTTACAGTCCCCCCCCTCGCGCATCTTATTGACACTCACCCACACATCCAATCCATTCACCCTAAACTCACCACATTACTCAACGTCAAGATACATCCCAACCTGCCGGGGTCGCGGGAAGGTACTTATGGGTCACCGAGGCCCACGCAACACAGGCAACGGAAGGAATACGGGTGGGTTTTAGTCAGTCAGAGTCTGACACACCGGGAGAAGTTATTTGATGATTTCCCACCCTAAAAAATAAAAAAAAGATACATCCCAAATCATAATATGTCCTGTAAGGACTGTTTATTTTTAGCATTATTTTTTTTATTTTTATTATAAATTATTTAAATCTAAATATAACTAAATTACATAATATATTAAGCACTTTTTGCATGGAACATCACTCCATTCTGTATCTGGGGAAGGGCGTTGCTAGCTGCGCTACAATTTATACTTTTGCAGCTATCATCGTTTTACATGTTGTACTTAGTCTTGTGTTATGTTCCGAAATAAACTTTTTATTATTATTTTCTTTTATTTCATTATTTACACATTTTAATTTTATTTTTAAATATTAGGATATAAAAAATATATAAAAACATTTAAAAATATAAAAGAAAATGGTAGCCCACCGGTATCGGGAACAGGGTCCTTTTTTTTATTATTATTATTATTATTATTATTTAGGCATATGACTCCTAACAATACTTAAGGTTTAAGATCGGGTCACAAAAAACTAAGCATACGATTTCTTACGCCTTTTTTTAAGAAGATAAGTGAAAATTACCCTTTTCCTGAAGTACACAACATTTAAAAAAAAACAGCGATATGACACCTTTCCCAGCCCTAAGAAAATCGATAATGCATCGAATTTCCCGAAGGGCTCAAAACGAAGGCAAATCGACAAAGATGGATCTGATCTAAGACGAGTCGGAAACCTAATCTTTATATTGGTTATCATATTTTTATTATAGGATGTAGTTACCTGCCTTTGCGTTGGGGAAATTCTGTCTGGGGGAAAAACGAAGTGATGAGAAAATGTTGTAGCAAAGAATTTTTATTTCATAACCACAAGTAGTTCAGTAGGTACTTAGATTTTGCTTTTATTATTATTTCGCTTGGGCAGCGTTCGGGAAACTACGCAATATCTTCTCGTCCCGCATACCGCAGTGTCTCAAGACGAAAGTCTTTGACTGTTGTCTTTGTGTGTTGCCAGTGATGACCTATGGCACTCAAATTGGTCGCTCACAATGGGCCTTATTAAAAAGCTAAAAGTCACCCAAAGGGAGGGAGAGAACTATGCTTGGAGATTCCCTACCTAGTTAGAGATCCGCAGGCGAACCAAGGTAACCGACATAGCCCGAAGAATTGCCAAAGTTAAGTGGCAGTGGGCAGGGCACATTGCTCGCAGAATAGGTGGCCGATGGGGCCGAAAGGTTCTGGAGTTGCGACCGCGAACCAGAAGACGTAGCATTGGAAGGCCTCCTACTTCACCACCTGGACCGATGACCTTGTGAAGGCCGCAGGAATCTGCTGGATGCGGGAAGCACAGAACCGGTCGAAATGGTGGTGCTTGGCCTATGTCCAGAAGTGGACGTATTAACATTTTAATTGGTGATGATTATAATTTCGCTTTCAAGTTGTATAGTAGAAAATAATAGCCTTCAAAAACGCGTTCTTTTATAACATCCTGTTTTTTTTCTTTTTTTGCAATTTAAACTCTTATTTACAGCTCTCTTTATAAAAAGCATCACCTTTCTCTCATCCACACGCAACCTGCTTTTATATTTTTTAAACTTGTGAGTGCAATGAAAAATTCTAACTACGAGAACCTTTGACGGACCATTTGCAATGTAAATCTGAGTGGCATACGTTCGATCCATCTGCCTAATGGACACGGGTCGCGAGCATAAACTGCTTGAATCATTGAATTGCTTGCACTGTCTGTCGTGTGGAATGATAAACATAAGTCATCATACTTCCTTTTATACTTTTTTAAGGCGCTGACAAGACCCAATTGACCAAAATAGGCTTCTCTTAAGAAATAAAATTGTCAAATCTGAATAGTTTGTAGTAGCGGAAAAAATATATGTTAATTTTGAACATATTTCCCAGATATTGGTTGTTACTAAAACACGTTTTGAAAAAAAATCTTTTGACCACCAAAAAAATCTGTTAACCTTTTTACCACCACAGTCATGTATTGATGACAGAGCAAAATGTGTCCAGCACGCCAAGGTCACGACTACATGACAGATTTTAAGGAATAGTTCGTAGCGTTGGCGTCGTGGGCACGTCTATGCTTTTTTGACGTGGCGGTCAATAGGTTAAACCACGGGTTAAACTAACCTCTTACCTTGAGTTATAATCCAAAATATCTGCATTAAATATCAACATACATTACGTAGTTAATTAATAACAAGAACGTCTTATTTAAATGCAGAACTTGGTTGTTTTTTATTTTCGATTACTCAACTCAATTTTGGGTAAATAGATAATTGCTTCATATTTTGCAATAAATTACAAACGTTGTGTCATCATCGCGCTTCTCGTTCTTTTCTATGCAATCGGACAGTGACCGCGGTTTAGGTGTTGTCAGCGTCTTAAGGGTGAAAATATATCTTGTTTCGTCAATTCATTTTAGTGGCCTACCTAGCGAATGAACAATTCTTAAATTACGAGTGAATTCTAGAATTATTGTTCCATTACTAACTTGTCTCTGCTTAGAGTCTTGATCTACAAATTGGTGGTCTATGCAAGATTCTGTATCCATAAAGGCTTGTTGCAAAACTTTCTGATGGTCTCAGGTACGAAAAACAAAACATTAAATTAATAATTAACTAGCACACGCCAATATACCAACAAAACAATGAAAACTGTACTCAAACAGAAATAAAAACAACAACTTAAAAACAGAACTTAATACCTAAATAAAAGCCTCCAGGCATAAGGGGCGTGTAATATGCTGGTGCCGGTCTAATAGATTATGTGTAGAATAGATTAAAATGATAATCATCACATTACCTTCTCCTGTAGGTCTACCTAGGACTCGTCACCTCAATCCTCAGCAGTCCGTCACAGCACCCAATCCGTGGACATTAACGACCGCGTAACAATAGCCTTACATGTTTACTGACGGCCACACGTAATGTTGATTGATGATGACGCACTGTCCAACTTCCGGCAGCTAAATCATGTGGCTTCTGAATGGCTTGGAGTTCTATAGTCAAGCTCTTCTTAATTAAAACGCAAGTGCAGAAACTATGTATTTCCTTCTGTAATATTGTTTCTCGTGAACAATACAAAGAATACCTTAAAAAAAATAACTAAATAATCTTTTGACATAATTCTTCCCCTTGAGCGCTAATTTAATACCCAAATTATAACTACACGTTAAATAGAGTGCTTTCAAAATTAACAACTTTGCTGCCATTCTACTGACGTCATTGTCTTAAATTCTGAGGGTTGTGATTTCTTATTAATCAAAATCATAAACATAAACATAACACCACGCCTCGTTTCCCCGAAGGGTTGGGCAGAGGTGTACCTGTAGTACACCCACAAAAATCAAAACAAAATATTTTATTTCACATAAACCTACATGGGCACAATGAAACGTCAGAAGCTCGTCGTTTTCTATGGAGAAGAGCCGGCAAGAAACTCCACGGTTACTCTTTTAGAAATAATTGGCTTTTACAATGTTTTCAAATTACAATGTTGATAAGTATGGGAGGACAGAGTAGGCCTATCAACCGGTACCAAGTACTTCACAGAATAGAAAATGGTCAACAAATCACAGTACAATCAGTGCATCAAACAGTCCACAAGGCCCACAACGTTCTTACTTTCACAAAACAAAAAACAATGTATATTAAAGATAAATAAAATTATAAACCTAGTTAATATCCTGTCAACAAAAGTCAAATAATGAGAAGATTTTATCAAGGTACGTAAAAAAAAAGAACATCGTAAGTTAGGAGCAGCTAATAGACATTTACATAGTTATGCCGTTAATGAGGTACCAAGGAAGCCACATGTACAGGAGGAATTATGGCCAAACTTCCTTGTCTTCAACGTAGTCTTTAATTTGATAACATGCTTTTTTGATAAGGACACGTTTGATATCGGTTTTGAACTTTCTGACTTTGGCAACTTGTTATAAAAGCGGGTACTGTTGATAACAAATGATTTGCTAGTTTTAGTAAATTAAAATTTGGATATCACAATTTAATGTTTACAATTATTTATATCATGGAAATCGCTTCTTATTTTGTAAAGTCCTAAGTTTTTGCGAACATACAAAATACTTTCTAAGATATAAAGAGAAGGCAGAGTCAGTAAATCAATGTCTTTGAACATCATGGTTTTTCTAAAACTGGATTGTCAGGTAAATCAGGTTGAACCGACTCCTGAGATAATTCTTCGACCTTACCACAATTACGTACTATCCCAAATATTTGCCAACGATTAAACAATTGTTGGGAGATGAGACGTCTAAACTGTCAATCCAAACTACACCTCTGATAAATTCACCCGGTACTAACCATGAGCTTCTCAAAGGCTCTTAAAGCCCCTTATATCAGTACAATCTAACCACATAATCACTTACAAATATTCAATAACAGTTGCAAAAGGACTGGTACCAACTAGCGTGAAACAAGATTAGAACGGGCATCAAATCTGGATCTTATATTAAACCGATATCGCTTTGAAAGGAGATTACAACTGTCTGTCTGTATGTGCTTGTGGGTATTGGTGTCGTATCTTATTGGTTTGAGTATGGATATGAAGAGGGCTTGGCTCGATCTTTATATGGAAGAGTTTTGTGACGAGGGTTTTATATATGATAAGCAAAAAACCGGCCATGTGCGTTTTGGATCACGCATAATGAAGGGTTGAATTTATCTCATGAGCAAACTTAGCTGTATTTTAGTTGAAAAGCATGTTCCCGTACAATCCAACTGCAAATGTAAATTTGTACACACAATATTGTGAGTTATACCAAGTTTTTTTTAACACCATAGACTTCTTACGTACAGGTTTTCCTGAAATCTAAGTAAAGAACTATTTGCTGTATTTTTTTTTTGTCAAAATTTAAGGATCAGCAGTTTCCGAGATAATGGTCAATTTTATTATATATTTTCTTTAAATCACTTTAAAACTATTAATTTCACAATAAGGCGTTTGATTTGATATGTCAAACGGCACAGGTTGCAAAACTTTTATTTTTAATTTTCTAATTTGCCCCGCAAAAGTGGGTCACAAAATTTCATAATGTGTACCAAATTTCCACTTAATTGGTCCAGTAGATTCGACGAGTGGTCCTATAATGGTTCCGTGTTTTTCCTTTTGAGGTACGGAACCCTAAAAAATAATAATTAGTATCTATGAGTCTAACTAAAACAAGGTACGGTCGAAAAAAAAAAGAACAATAACAAATCTATAAAATTCAAAAATGATAACGGTCTGACCTATATAATTATGAAACTGGCGAAATGTGGGTGTTTCTATACATCTCTGCCCAACCCTTCAAGGAACACGGGCGTGATGTTATTTATGTGTATGTATTATTTTCAAAATGTTAGTCAACTTACTTGTTTTGGTTTTTAACTTCAATCCCGATAAAGGTTTTTTTTTAACTTTAGACAAACTCTACGTTGTTAACCTAGCTTGCTCGGATAAGTCCAACATTAATTCTTTTCTGAGTAAAACACCAGACAAATCAGCCACCATTGAACCACAAAACCATACTTATTTCATGCAGTTTTCTTTCAGAAGCCAATCCATTACCGTATTACGTGGCTCCACTTGACCCGACCGCGGCAGACGGCCACTTACTGGCAAATGCAACTCTTTCATGAGCGTAGAATCGAATGAGATATGATATCATATCGCCTTGTGCATACAAGGTGTAATTGAAATAGCTGAAAACTTCTTAAAGGGTCGTGGTGCTCATCATAAACAACTTTTACAGGGACCAACCCTGAGAACCCCTTCATCATCTGCCTAGCCTTTTCCCAACTATGTATGTCGGCTTCCAGTCTTACCGAATACAGCTGAATACCAGTACTTTACATGGAGCGACTGCCTATCTGACCTCCACAACCCAGTTACTGGGTAACACGATACCCCTTGGTAAGACTGGTTGCCAGACTTTCGAGCTTCTGGCGACCCGTAACGACTGTCAAAGATCTACAAATGACAGCCGGGACCAACAGCTTAACGTGCTTTCCTAGGCACGGAGGGGTCTTGGTATGTAAAGATAGTCACCCATCTGCGGACCAACCGCGGCAAGCGTAGCTTAACCTGATCGATCGACCCGTGCGGCTGTTATTACTTAGCCACAAGCCCCTCCCCTGAGAACCCCTTAAAATCGCGAAAAAATATCAGCTGTTTCCTACATTTTGTGGAGCTATGTGAGTTCCGTACCTCAAAAGGAAAAAACGGACCCCTTAAAAGATCACTCGTGTGTCTGTCTGTCTGTCTATCACAGCTGATATACTCCGAATCTACTGGACCAAACAAGTTGAGATTTGGTACACGTATGAATTTCTGTGACCCAAACACGAACGTGTAACGTAAATAAATGAATTTTGAATGCACTTCTGGGAAAAAAAATATTAAATTAAAAAAGTTTTGCGAACCATACCGTTACCGTGTAACATGACAAATGAAAGGACTTGATATGAGGATTTCAAATATATTTTTCGTATAATTTTAAAATATTAGTTTTTAAAGTCATTGTATAAAATAGACGAAAATTGACCATACCCCCTCCCCCATATCTTCGAAACTGCTGAGCTTAAAATCTTGAAAAATACAGAGAACAGAACTATACGTATAGACTACAGGAAGACAATATGGTAAAACACTCAATATTGTGCGTGCAAACTCATATTTGCCCGATTTGGTTCTAGGACATGCCGGTTTCCTCACGATGTTTTCCTTCACCGTTTTTGAGAGCAATGGTGATAATTTACACAAAGTAAAGCGCGCCTGCTTGGGTTCGAACCTACGACTTTCAACTCGTAAGTCGCGGCCGTTACCACTGGGCCACCACTGCTCTCTCGCCACTGCAAATTCGCATTTGAGCAAATCTAATACAGCAACCTTCAAAACTTTTAGGTACACTAGGTTTTCCTACCAAAAAGCCGTTCGTTCCCGTATGACTCGCGTAAAACAAAAAGTGTTAACCTGGCGGTTAAGAGAACTGCAAAGAGGAAACCCTCTTCAAATCTAGAGGTTTGATTACACTGGCCTCTTCATGCACCAGTTGGAACCGAGCACCGCGCTTCTGAGGTGTCATAAGTGCTCACATACGTTTATGTGAAATAAAATCATTTTAATTTAAATTAGGAACGCAATGACAAAATCTTAATGCATATTTTGCCCATACTGAAAAGACAAGACATGAATTTTCTTTATTCGATGATCAGAAAACATACTGAAACGCTATTTCATTCCTATTTTACAAATTGAAACTTGTTTTAAAAATACTACAGCAAAGACGCGAAGGCGAAGGGAAAATAAGAACCAATTTTAGAAACATTTCAATGTTCAACATGCAATACCAACTGATTGGAAAAAACAGGAGTTACGTTTATATCTGTTTGCACGGTGCTAGGGCAAAATTGACCAGAGCGGCCTAATTACCAAGTGGCGATCGCTTTTAAAGCGTTTCATGTTTCTACAACGACTTTGAACAGTGGTGGCCCAATGGTACAAGCCACGACCTACGAGTTGTAGGTCGTAGGTTCGAACACAGACAGGCGCTTTACTTTGTCTAAATTATTTCATCACCACTGCTCTCAAAACGATGAAGGAAAACATCGTGAGGAAACCGGCAAGTCCTAGAACCAAAAATTTGAAGACATGTAACATCTACCATCCTGCACTGGGCCCGCGTGGTGGATTACGGCCCACTCCCTCTCACCGAGAGGAGGCCTGTGTCCCAGCAGTGGGAACATGATAGGCTGATATGTATGCATGTATGTATGTACAAAAGATTATGTAAATCCAGTTTTAAGTCGTTACTTTCAACTGGATTACATAAGCTTTTTGTTAATTAGCTTACGTCAATCCAATACATTTTCGACTTTTTCATCATCGATGTCGGTGATAGAACGTCACTTTGTCAAGGCCCTACGCGTTCAGGATATTCTTAATTTCCAGTCATGTGGATTGCACATTACCTACTATTATTCCTGTGACTATCCTTGTGCCTACGTACTCATATTTCACAAATCCAACGAGTGGGGATCTAACTCACCACCTCTCTTGCCAATCCGCATCTAATTCGTTTGAACTGTACTACAATGGCGGCTCTGTGTGATGGCTTGTGACGTTTCCACGTTTTTATGAACTTTCATTAATATTTACTGTTATAAGTGAGGAAACAGATGCCATACTACATTGTTGTACTGGCCGCAATAATGACGTACCGCTGGAACTTTCGATTTCGATACGATTTAAGCAACTTTATATAATTTGTAAGCTGTCACAGGCGCTATCATACAGTGCTGGCTGGTTTAGGTTATCCATTTTCTTTAAATGTTCTATTTGTTAACAAAAATAACAACTTGGTAATAAGAATAAGTGATGCTATAGTAATAAAATGTAACTAAAGAAACCGCAAACTGTAATAGTCATCCAGCCAGCAAACCTTCAAAGAATTCCTAAGACCCGCTTTAAGTACAATATGAACAGTAAATAAATTCCTTCCCCGTAAAACAAGAAAACCGCAATGTTGCCACAACACAAAACGAAACCACATCATAGACAAACCTTCTATTTTAAAAATAACAACCTTTTGTTTTGTATTTTATTAATTAACTTGCGTAAACCACAAAGGTTTGAATCCATATTTACCATAGTTATCGAAAACGAAAAGAAGTTTGTTTTTTTGTTAATTTTATTTTTAAAACTCACGACGACGACGATGGTCTCAGCATTGAACATTTTAAATATGCTGGTGTGCTGGTGCCAAGATTATTGAAGATGTTTTTCAATCTCTGCTTAAGTCAGTCATACTTACCTGAGTCGATGCGTACAAAAGTGGTACCGATAGTTTAAATTAGACAGGTGACTCGTCTGACAAAACTAACTATCGGACTAACTATCTCTTGCGACTGTAACTGCCAAAGTACTTGACAGGGTGCAAAATGGCATTCTCGAACAACATGTGGAGTTACATGATGCTCAGTTTGGTTTTAGGACAGGATTGTCCACTGAAGTGCCATTCTAAGTTTAAAGCATACTGTCAGGTACTACACTGAGAGAAAGACTACAGAGGTATACGCGTGCTTCCTTGCCTTATCGAAAGCTTTTGACCTCGTTGTATATGACCTTCTGTGGGATAAGCTAGGAGGTGTGGGTGTGCCGGCGGATACCATCTCCCTACTCAGATACTGGTACTCAAACCAGAAAAACCAGGTGAGATGGGCCGGTACGTTGTCGGACGAATACAGGTCGGAATGTGGCGTCAGACAAGGTGGGTTGAGTTCACCTCTTCTGTTTAATTTGTACGTCAACCAGCTACTTGAGAGACTCAGCAACACTCATGTCGGATGCTATATCGACGGTATCGGTGTCAACAATATTAGTTATGCAGATGACATGGTGCTGCTGGGTTCCTCGATAAACGCATTGAAGAAACTACTTTAAATCTGCGAGCTATATGCAGAAACACATGGACTAAAATACAATTCCAAAAAGAGCGAGCTGCTGATCTTCAAAGCAGGCAAACATCAACCTGCCCATGTGCCTGCAATATACCTCAATGGCGTTGCACTAAAGTTGGTTGACAAATTTAAATATCTGGGGCATATTGTGACGGGTGACCTCAAGGATGACGAGAATATAGAGCGGGAACGCAGGGCGTTAGCAGTGAGAAGTAATATGCTTGCTCGCAGGTTCGCTCGATGTACAACTCAAGTAAAGATAATTACGCTCTTTAAAGCGTATTGTCAATCTTTTTACTCGATTGGCCTTTGGGTGAGCTATCCGCGACGATCTTATGACACCTTTTTTTTGTTTTTTGGGTAGGAAACTAACAAATAACTTCTTCCGCTCTGGGCGGAGCGGGAGGGTGTATCAGACTCTTACTGACTAAAACCCACCCGTGTTCCTTCCGTTGCCTGTGTTTCCAGGGGCCTCGGTATCTTATGACACCCTGCGGGTTCAGCATATAACAATACTTTCAGAATTTTGTTAAGCCTACCGTAGCGCTGCAGTGCCTCCGATATGCTCCGAGATGTTTGCAGAAGGCCATAATTCACAAAAAATCGGCTTCTTTGCTGCAGCGTCTGCGGGGTGCTAAGAATAGCATTCTAAAAGTTATTGCTGCTCGATTTGACTGCTCCATTCAAAAACACTGGGTAAGGGTAGTGAATGGTTTTATATAGTAGTCTATATAAATATAAATACTAACAATACTAACATAATTGTAAGCTAATATTGTTGCTAATATATACTAACAAGATATGGATTTTAATTATCTTAAATAAATTATTCTATTCTATTCTAAAACTGTTAAACTTTCAATATTTATTCCCGATTTATAAGCCTCCAAAAAGGGTAGGCACATTTTATCTTTACACCACAATTGCGGCGATAAGTTACCGAAGCTCCTGGCAACACAGGCAACGGAAGGGACATGGGTGGGTTTTAGTCAGTAAGAGTCTGACACACCCTCCCGCTCCGCGAGAGCGGGAGAAGTTATTTGGAAATTTCCCATTGCAAATGAACTTTAAAAAAAACCTTTGCCAATAGGCACAGGCACCGCTTTGAACAGCTTCAATTACAGTGGACCTATGTACCAGCCCTCTTGTTCCGACTAGTATTTAGTTGTACATAAAAACAAGTACCTAACTGTTACGGCAATCACAACCCATTATTTTGATGTACAACAACTTGTCTATCTATTTACTTACCTAGAGATTATGCAGACATGAAACTATATCACATAGTCATAATTATGTACCAGGGGAGCAAAAATAATGAGAAACATTACTGAACTTGTGATACAGTGTCTCTATGAGCCATGTGGCTTCTGTTATATGTGTGTTGTAATAGGAGGGTGTGTCGGGGACTGCGATGTCTCATAAGCAGGGTTCCAAGGGCTATATAGATTTTAATAAGTCTAAGCAAATAAATGTTTTTATGAGTGTATGTCTGGTGACACTAATAAGTAAGCTTTTACCAAATTTTCCGGAGAAAATGAACTGGTTCGAAAAGTTCCTAAAATCAAATCAAATATTTTATTCATTTTCGTCTGAAGCTAGGTGCACGGTTCCAATTGGTCGTTTCCTATGGAGAAGAGCCGGCAAGAAACTACACGATTACTCTTTAGGTATGGGAGGACAGTGTAGGCCTGTCAAGAAGTACCTGGTACTTACCAAAATATAAAAAAAATCTATGTAAAATATTAATAAAATAATAAAAATAAAAATCTAATTAAATCAAATGACATGTTTGCCATTACAAAGATTTAATACCGACTTCAAATATGCCTCTGAACGCTTGTTTTTCTGTAACAGGAAAACTGTAAACCAATCTTTTCATTGCAGTCGGGGGACGGTTCCTTGGAACAGTTCTTTACAGGTCCCCCAACTTCGCTGAAGATATTGGTTTTCAGTTTTCCACTTTTGGGCATATTTAGCTGGTTTTTAATATATAGTTAAATTTTTGTAATTCACCTTTTGACAAGGCAGGCGTGTTTTTAAATGTATTCATTATTTATTTTTTATTTCATACTTTTTGCAAACGCACAAGTGCCACGAATGATAACTTTTATTTTTTAGAAAATCAATGTCACGAAAATAATAACGCGAAACTATTTTTATTTTGGTTTTTTTAATTGTGATTAAGATGTCTGAGGCGATTTAATTCTTGCCTGTTATATATTTTTGTTATATACTACGCAAGCTCTAGACGATAATAGTATACGTAGTAATTTTTTAATGAACCATGGCTCCCAATATTTTTATTTTTAATTTTCATCCTATGTTACCAGGGATAACGCAACGCTTCTAACAATACCACATCAATTGATATCGGTTAAGCCTTTTAGAAGTTATGGTGGAATAAAGGAACTCACAAACATACATTAACCCTGAAAACATAACACTCCTTTTTTCAGGCAGTCGTGTAATAAAAACATACCCTCCTCACTGAAAGAGTTTCCTGCTGCCTATGGATTCCTGCAAAACCAAGGTTAATATTACTCCTTGGCGAAAATTGGTAAGTGCGAATTAATATATTTGCAAAGAACTTTCTCAGTGTTCTTATTTTGCAACATATTTGAATGTGTAAATATCGTCACAATTAAAAGACACAAAAGAAATACTTTAGATCTTCAATACCAATCTACCTGGCTATAAAAAAAACTGGAACAATGTAAATACAACTTTCTAACAGTGCAACACTGTTATTTTATGCACCCTAAGAGTTTTACTCGCATATAAAGAAGTATGTAGGAATGGGCGATTCTCTTCCGTTTTAATAATAGATTGGAAGACTCCTAGAAAATGCTGTTATGTTATACAGTTAGGGGAGCTCTCTTTGTTAAGTTACAGAAAAGAGGACTTAATTAGAATATTGGAGAAGAATGTGTAGGGAAAGTTCATGAATATAACATTTGTGTGGCTTACAGCATAAACGTTTTACTTGCTATAAGATAGCTTTCATAAAAGCCATCCAATGGGCAGTAATGACATCAAAACTGTTAAGAAATTGCTTGCAAAAATGAACCTTAAGAGGCCGACAACACCTAAAGCGCGGTCACTGTCGACCTGCATAGAAAAGAAAGAGAAGCGCGATGACACTACACTGGTAATTTATTGCAAAATATGAAGCAATTATCGATTTACAAAAAGCTATAGATTGTATATAAAAAATAAAACACTTTTATGCTTGTAGAATAATCTGACAAAATATCAGAATGATTGCATGTATGTATATTAGTATGGTTTTTAATCTTTAAAATAAATTTTTAGAGGTATCTTCGTGATTTTTTTCTTTCGTATCAAATTAGTTGTATTATGTTTTCAACACACTATCTACCTAGCATATATCCTGAAGAATATCATATATTTTTCTGATTTTGATTTCTGCAGTGGATCATACATATACTTTTAGGCATTATAAAACTTACAAAATTTGCGTTTAGGTCCTGTAGTCCCCTTAAAGTTTAACAAGTATACCTAAATCCATAGATAACAACAAATTGCAATCACCAAGTTATGTAGTATTCTCTTCTTCGATTAATCCATTGGCCACTCGTGTTCCATTGTCATTAAGATAAGCTGTCATTGACTAGCCCGCAGAATACTTGAATGGGCTGATTACAAAAAAAGCTTTACTGAAAAAACATCACCCGAATATTTTTTACCCTCCCTAACACAATAATAGAAACTTGATTCAATTAAATATCCCAATAAAAACTTCGTATATCTACATGTTGCTAACAACAGATAATGATAATCTAATGAAATGATCATTAATCTATGTCCTTTGATCAAAGTAGTTTCCATTGAATTGATAAAAATTGACCATCATTAGTGACACGTAATTGGGACTAATGTTATATACTCATGATCATGGACGTCATGTCATGATCTTTAATTCTGTTATGGTGTCAAGATTGTCATCATTTTATTTGTTGATGGATTGTTTGGTCAATGTAATAGCTATTATTAACAATTTATGTTGGTCTTCGTTTTATTGACTTAACTTACCTACTGATCATAACCTATTGGATATCTAGGTCGATTTGGTCGCCCTATTTTTCTTGTTTGCAAAAGAATCGTAACTTTCAAAAGCCTTAGTTACCTAATCATTCTGAAGTCGAATTATTAATTTACTGGAGCAAACTGACGTGCTAGCTGTCACTTTGTGTAATAAAATGGTCATATTTATTGTATTTATTGTATTCTAGACTTTTACACTTATTATTATAGATATATTTTACATTTATATAAATCGATTAAAGTAAAAGATCACCATTACAATAAACCTGACCATTTTATTACACAAATTAATTAATATACTGGACATACTTAATTTAATTTATTTTTTGACTATTATATACTTATACAATAATATCTTGACATCAATTATTATTTATTTCTTATGTATTTTGTAATTAAATTTCAAATAACTATGCGTAATGAAATGTAATTTTAAACCAACAAAATTTGTACGCTGTTATTGGCTACGCATGGACGCTCACAACATAGTATTTAACACCTTGCATGTCTGATTACTCAGTTTATGTAAACGCATGTTTGACAAATAAATTATCTTTCTTTCTTACTTTCTTTCTTTCAAAGTGACAGCTAGCACATGTCAGTTTACTCCAGTGAATCAATAATTCGACTTTAGAGCTGCACGATTACTGACAAATGCGTGCACTGACTGGACAGGTCCACTCAATCTGTGTGGTTCTTTCCTCAAAAGGACCATTTCAGACACCAATCTACATGGTCTTCAAATGATCTGACCAAGATCATGTCTGGACTTTAAAAGAGACTGTGACCTCTGAGTTTGTTTCGGCCTTTCTTCTCAGAGTAGTCAGATAGGAAACGCCGACCTCATCTAGCTTTATTTTAAAAATATGATTGACGTGTAAAAGTGTTTGTACAAACCTACTTACAGAAAATAAATCATTTATCATAGAACCAATGCTACCCGTAAATTCTACATCAAACTACCCACCCAAGGATATACGGAAAAAAAATGTCTGAGGCATTAAGTCCACCTTTTTGTTTTTATTTACTTCGATGGGGCTAGTTTATCATTTCTCACTTCGAGCTACAGCAATAGTCTTATGTAAGCGGGCACGCCCTTTATGCCTGGAGGCTTTTATTTAGGTATTAAGTTCTATTTACGTTTTTTTATGTTGTAATTTTTATCTGCTTGAGTACAGTTTGTTCATTGTCTTATTGGTATACTGGCGTGTGCTAGCTAACATAATTATGGCAAGTGTGTATTTCAATCCAATGTTTTCTGTTTCGTAATGTTAATTACTTTGCATACGATTTGTATAGAATCAAGTTTATATAACTAAACAGACAGACGTACTGCTGGGGAGTTTGTTGCGCCACTTCTTCTTCCCAGCTAAAGCACTAGGAAGCGGTGAAGGGCGGGCATTTTTGGGGGACTGTCTTATGTAACTTTGACGTTCGAAAAGTGCTGATTTTCAGCCTAGTTTGAATAAATGACTTTTGATTTTAAAAATGACCTTAAAAACAAATTTATCATAGTAGTTGAAAAACATGTTCTCTGGTCTGTACAGAAAACTCATTGAGTGACCTGTCAAATTTCCGCACGCCTGTCCAAAGTCTCTTTGAGTTTCGTCATTCCGAGTCGACAAAATGGCGGGATTCTGCCTGTTTACGCGATTCTGCGTTCCCCTTGCGCGTATTTTTATTGTAGAGCATTAACAAGGCAACGCAAATAACATCACATGTTAAACATCTAGCAACGTTTCGCTCCGGAACGTATTTTAGTAAATTCTATAATAATCTGTGGACACGCCCACATTTTGGCATTAGTCGACCGCGATGTTATGTTGTCGATTTGGTTAATGTTTTTGCTATGCAACATAGTTGTTTTGTGTTTTATACTAGTGTAGAATGCAAAGTTACATTTAAAATAAATACAACAATGTGTGAATTGTGTGATTAAAAGTATGAGACGGTCTTTCATAACGGTTATTTTGACGTGTTTTCTAGTGTTTCAATTGTTTCTCAGTGATCGTAAATTAAACATTCTTATCAGCTAAAGATTTATTTGTGTTATGTTGACGTATCAAGCATAGTGATAAGATAAGAACCGAAGCTAAGGGGCTTACAGAGTTCCCGGAATAATTGTGTAAGCATACCTTTTTTTTTTTGCAATTAGGTTATTTTTTGATAAGCTTGTCATTTAAAAAAACGCATAGAGATCTCTGTTCTTTCTTAGAGTATTGTAAAGAAGTGTGGTTTTAAGAAAGTTACGTATTATCTTTTGGACTTATTGCTTTTGTTTTATAAATATGACGATATTTGTACGAAAAAGTCGCTCACGCTACTTTCAACTTCGAATTAGCAATAGATTGCAAGGTGAAACTGCACTAAACCCTATATTACCTGGTAGCTTATTTCATATAACAACTTCAATGACTAGGGGTTTGTAGAGCTACGATGCGTATTTTCTGAGTTGTCGTAGTTTTAGTGAACGCTCGCGTGTCAATTCTACCGACTATCGTAGCATCGTGACAGGATGTCGATTTAGAGCATTATAACAGTTCAGGGGATACAACCATTTAGCTGGCAGGGGGGGCGAACGCTTGACTCTAACAAAAATTTGCAATTTAAAGCATAATAGTACGCAAACGGATCCTTCCGTCGAAAAATGCTGTTCACAGACCCGCAATATTTTGAACGACTTTTCCAACGATACCCCACACAATGGGATAGACGAGAAAAGAAATATCACGTAATGTGGGGTTACGTGCAAGGGAGGTAGATATCATAAAAAAAATATTTTTCAAAATTTTATTTTACCATTTTGTTGGCGTAATTAATATACATAGGCCAAATTACAGCTTTCTAGTACTAAGAGTCTCTGAGCTACAGCGGGGACAGACAGACAGACGGACATGGCAAAACTATAAGGGTTCCTTGTTTACTACGGAACCATAAAAAACTGATAATTGATAATGTATTTTATAATCTGCATGGGTTTATAATGTATTTTATAAAATTATGTTCGTATGTAATTTATAATTCCATTTAATGCTAATGCAAATACAGCAAAAGAAAGCAAGAAACCCCTAAGCTAAACCAAGATAACTAACTAACTTTTGATATTTATCGTTTGTTTACAATCTTGTCTGATGACGAAGCTTCAAGATACCATACATCAACACAATATCTTGTCTCCGTCCCCACAAAGCGTGGAGCGTGAAGATAATTGAGCACATTATCCTGTACAGCCTCATATCAGTGACGTCATAGCAGATTAATTACAAGCTTCAACGGATAAGTGTATTTATGCAACAGATTATGTAACTTGACTTGATGCTTCGGTAACTATGCTGATGATTAGAGTCGTGGTCTTGAAGTTTAATGCTATATTGGTTTGCACCTCTCGACAAGTCAACAAAATTATTATTGGCGTAACATTATTTGAAACATTTTTCAACCCAAGGTTATATAATAGCTCAGCTCAGCTAATAAAATAGCTCAGCCCCTCGAACTCAGTAACCCAATATGGGTTTTAGTTTGAGTTTAGAGTGTTATCTTACATTTGGCCCGTCCTTGAAATCTAATCCAGAACCCCATGCTTAGCAGTTGCCCTTTGAAACTACTTTTAATAGTCGAATTATAAATTCAGCAGCATTTGGTTAGACATTTTCCAAAAGCACAGTTATGGACATAACAGGCAAGAAAAACAATTTCAATAAAAAAGAAAGAAAAATAATAATCATTCTGCACAAACAAGACGCACATTATAAAACAAACATGAAATACAAAATACACACACTAATCCTTTTGGATTAGTGTGTGTATTTCATAAGTTGAGGCTTTCGGATACTTTTAGCCGAAAGCCTCAACTTATGAAAATATAAAATATCCCGCTAAACCCCGAAAATCATTCGCTTCCATCTTAATCCGCCTACCACATATATACTACAACACATAACCATATATGTATATGTATATATACACCATCCCGTTATTGTCTCTCCCTAGAACCGTGGGGCGATGACAATGGCTCAGATATTGACATTCCATGGCTCCTATATCGCCATTGTGCAGCTAATGACAAGCCAGTGGAAATCTGTTCAATGATTATTGATTTTCTGATATATTGATGGAGGAACGATTAGGCTACAACAGAGCGATTAAAGCTCTGTTGTAGCCAGTTATACAGGAATTGGTAATAGCAGAAGGAAGGGTAGAATTTATATACATATTTGCAGACTTTATAAATCGTATTAATTGTCGTAATTGTATTGTATTGTTACGATATATCATTTTAAACTTTTTCGCTCCGATGTGTTCTCTATTATTTTGGAGGTAGCTTTAGTGACAAATAGACTTAATAATAACCTGCAACGTCCCATCACGAAACCATTGGTCACCAAGCCCCCAGGGCCTCAAGTCTGCTGTTACAATAGTGTCAGAATGGTCTGTTCCGATCCTCATTAATGACGCCATTATATTAGTAGATTACCAAACTTATCAAAATCAACAATTATAAAATCAATGATAGACCATTCTGACGCGGCCATCACAACTATTGGCAATGAATTTTCTAATAAGCATGTAACAAAAATTTTATCATCTCACCCATCAAGTTATTCACCGTATCCATAGTTTTATATGAGCTACTTAATAATAAAACAAGCTTCTCCAAATGGTGATCAAAAGATCGTAAAAATATGAATACAAAACATTTTTACTGCGGGATTCCATTTTTATGGAGTTTTTAGAACAACTCATCATTTCTCCCATAAACTTATTTTAATAGATTCATGAAATACCAAGTTTGTGAGCCGTGGTAGAATATTTTTATTACCCTTTTGACTGCTTATAAAGTTGACGGAGAAACACTTATTTTTGAAAGTTTAATATTCAAATAGAGTCATTAAAAGAATTTGTTGAGTAATTTTGGGTGTTTGTTGTGACACTTAGAAAATAGACTATTTTAAATTTCTTTATTTATGTGGGAAGAGAAAGAACCTGGAATGTTACTTTCCTCCTACAGTTATGTTGCCAGAACTGTGAGGACAGAACAGTAACCATCACCTCTCATAGCAGTATTATTTCAATATTACTTCAGCGTGAGAAAGAGATGGAGCTTTAAGTCCTGTATAGCTCCATCACTTTCCCACTGTGAAGTAATATTATAATAATACTGCTATAAGAGGTGATGGTTACTCCCCTGGACAGTCAAGTCTTCTACTTAATCGTCAAAATTTCGTACCTGTGGTGTACTAGTGGTTTCATGAAAAGAGTTCACATAAAGGAAAAATAAGAATATACATTATTCTTATTTTTCCTTTATGTGAACTACTGGGAATAAAGAATAAAAAGTTCTGTTAATACTCCCACTAGTTCCATACACGGAACTATTGAGTTGCAGTAGTTCCATGAGGAACTAGCTACATGAAACTACTGGGAATAGAGGGTTTCAGCAACACACTGGTTAATGTTGTTTTTCTTTTTCTTTTCTGCTTGCATAGAAAAATATCGTTTACTGAAAGAAAACAACATGTCCCGCCTTAGTAATCTCAGCTTGAAACTACAATCTAAACACAACTAAGAACGATCAAAAGCAGTAATTTGGAAACGAACACAACATTAACTCGATATTAAGTTGAGCGTTAGTTCGGCAAACTCAATACCGGGCGCATTGCGGGGTGACAAATCATGGAAGCTTGAGTAACTCCTACCAAGCCTGCAATGGAAGGCAAACTTTGGTGAATGCAAATGCGTCGCAACTTTGCGGTGATTAAGAGACATGCCGTGAGGGTGTTACTACGTTTGATATTATACTGAAGCCGTATTATGAAAGTTTGTTGTATGTAACTTCATAGGTACATATATGTATAGTCGAGCTCGTAGTTGCTTTCTCAACTAAGGTTGAACGGCACTTGAATGTCATAAAACGTCAAGTTGACAGTTATATGTCAGTTAGATATTTTCAAATTAAAATTTACTGGGAATTGTTGTTAATTGTGGTAATTCAATTACGAGGTTTACTATATCTATGTGTAAAGCACATGAGGATGTGTGTGTCGATTGCTCTTCGATAAACATAGTAGAACACGACGTGAACTTTGAATAGCACCGTTAGGATTCGGTGCTATTCGAACAGGTAATAGCAACATAACAACACATACGGCTTCACAATGTAACATGCCATAAAGCTCACATACCTACTATTGTTGCACAAAGTTGAATCAATAAATAATCTTGTATAGTAAAAAATAAAGTTCAGAAGAATATAGTGAAAGAATCACTGGCTATCACTTACTAAGACAATTAAAAACTAGGAAGTAGGTCCCATCACGCGACTCGTCAAAGTATCTAGTAAAATGCCAATAGCAGTTTAAGTCTTAAAGACTTTTTAACCTTTTTACCTTAGGATAGAAAAACCTGCTAGGTTTAAACAAGCAGATGATCCAATTGAAAATGAACTCAAACGAGAAAATCATCAGCTTATCAACCAAAATGATGATGAAAACAAAAAGAACCGCTCAAGTGCATGTCGGATCACGCAAGAAGGGTTCCGGGATGAACATTGTAGTTGAAAAACCTGTTCCCCCGAAAAACAAACTTACGAGTATTATTGCAACAGCAAATGTAAGTTTGTACGCACAATCGGCACAATATTTAATTAACATAGTAAATCACTCAATATCGTGCCGATTGTGGCACAATATTGAGTGATTTACCATGTTATTTTAAGACCATAGACTTGTTATAGGTTTTCCTGTAATCTATAAGTATAGAACTATTCTCTGTATTAAAAAAAATGGGCTCAGCAGCAGCGGAAATAAGGAGGAATTGTAATTTTTTATATATTTTCTTTAATATCTTTAAAACTAATTATTTTAAAATTATAGAACAAATAATATTTTAAAGTTTTAAAACAAATATATTTGAAATTCTCATAACAAGTCCTTTTATTTGATATCACACGGTCAGCTTGCAAAACCTTATTTTTCATTTTAATTTTTCCCCCAAAAGTGAACCCCATATTAAAAATTAATTTATTTACGTTACACGTTCGTATTTGGCTCACAGAAATTCATATGTATACCAAATTTCGACTTCAGACAGACACACGAGCGATCCTATAAGGGTTCCGTTTTCCTTTTGAGGTACGAAACCCTAACAAAATAACAGAAATCATCCCAACGATATTGAAAATAGGAATACAAACACCGTCAAACCACTTGAAGCAAACATAATAGCGTAACAACTGCAACTATCTTCAATAGTTACTCACGTATCGTAAAGTTATGGGAACGTGACAGGAACTTCCACAAATGCCATTCAACACTTTTGAATACGCCTGCCTGTATAGTTACTGCAGCAATCAAGCGTGACGGAGGACTGAGAAGTTGAAGGGGAAACAATATTCAAAATAGTTTGGCAGATAGTAAGGTAGGTATGTATTTAAATGTGTTGGGTTTTCGCTGCTTGCGAAATAGGAAGAATGTTAACAATAGAACACCTTTCAGCTACAGACGTTTAAGAAAAACTTGATGATTATGACAATCTTATATATTTATATTCTAATATATAAAATTCTCGTGTCACGGTTTTTGTGGTCGCACTCCTCAGAAATGGCTCAATCGATTTTGATGTTTTTTTTTATGTATATTGATAGGTTTGAGAATAGGTCGTTAAGTATATTTCATACCCCTAATAATTCGGGATCGACACTTACGCGGGTGAGACCGCGGGGCGCAGCTAGAATACATATATAATTACTTTTCCTGACTGACTAATGACAACGCAAGGTTGAAACTACGGGACTAGGAACGTGAAATTCTGCACACGGGTTCCTTTTAATAATGTAGGGGAGCACTAAGGACGGGTTTCTGGAAAATAAACCCGCCAAATGGGGTAATTAAGTTTTTGGGGAAGGATTTCACTGCGTGTCTGGGTTATGGCAAAAGTATTCTAAACAACAAATGACGAAACACGAGTTTGAAGATTTTTCTAAAATCAACCCCTTTTTTTTTTTGGGTGGGAAATCATCAAGTAACTTCTCCCGCTCTGGGCGGAGCGGGAGGGTGTGTCAGACTCTTACTGACTAAAACCCACCCGTATTCCTTCCTGTTGCCTGTGTTGCCAGGGGCTTCGGTGACCCATAAGTACCTTCCCGCGACCCCGGCAGGCATCGGCCCTAGTGGACCCCTACTTTTGAGCTGACGACATCTCTTTGAGGCGCGCGTGGAATACGACGCGCCGTCAACCCGGGCCTGGTCCTTACCGGACGGTGAGCTACCCATTGCTCACCGTCCGCAAGCCCGCGCCTACGGTGGCTGGAAATCCGCCCGAGATTCCCGACGCCCAGGGCTTCTCCTGCGGTGGCTAGGGGCGAGAGGGCGCGAAACGTGCCTTTTCCTCAACCGTCCCACCTCCTCCTTCGCGAGCATTACTGCTTCGCAGAAGGAGGTGACGGCTACCCATGCCCTCTCGCTCCGTACCATGGCCTGAACCAGGGCCGGACTCGAGAGGTCTCTGCCGCCGATCGCCTCCACGAGGACACGGTGGTGCTCTGCCCAAGCCAGGCAGACCTCCACCGTATGCTCCACCGTGTCCTCCGGGCGATCCACACAGTGGTGACACCCGGACGTTTCCTCCCGCCTTATCCGACACAGGAACCTCCCGAAGCTGCAGTGTCCGGTGAGGACCTGCGTCAGGCGGAAGGTGAGGACGCCGTGGCGCCTCTCCAGCCACTCCTCAAAGAGGGGACTTATCGCAGCAATCGTGGCGTACCCAGCACTGGGTTGCGACAACCATACTTTCCATGACGCCATGAGATCCCGCCGGAGCTCCGTCCGCTGTGCCGCGATTTCTCGCGGCAGCGGACTTACGCCCCGGCGTTTCGCCTCCTCGCGCCACTCCCATACGTGCGCGAGGATTTTTGCCTCCAGATCCCATGGCGGCAATCCAGCAAGGAGGCTCGCTGCCTCACAGGAGACCGTGCGGTATCTCCGGACCATCCGGATGGCCATGACCCTTTGGGCCGTGCTCAACCGGTGGGCTGGCCGCAGCGCCAGAGAGCGCGCCCATACAGGAGCCCCGTAGAGGGCCATGGACCGCACGACCCCCGCGTAGAGCCTCCGGCAGGAGGCGTTTGAACCCCCTAGATTGGGCAGGAGCCGCTTCAATGCAGCGCCCGCCCGCTCCAGTTTGGGAGCCAAACGTCGGAAATGCTCCACGAAGTTCCACCGGCTGTCGAGGACGAGTCCCAGGTACTTCATCGTCGACTCGACGCCGATAGAAACCCCTCCTACCGTTATTTGGGACCCCAACGGTGCCGCGTTCCGAGGACCATGAAAACACATGGCCTCGGACTTGTGCAGGGCCACCTCGAGTCCCAATTGTCGGATCCTTTCGACGATTGTCGCAACCCCGCGTGCCGCTAATTCGGCCGCCGCCTGGTGCGACCTCCCCTGCGCCAGGACCAACGTGCCGTCAGCGTAGCACACTACGCTGACGCCGTTAGGGAGGTCGGCGCGCAGCACCCAGTCGTATCCGATGTCCCACAGATGCGGCCCCAGGACCGATCCCTGTGGGACACCGCACGACATCTCTTGCCGGTTCCACACTCCCTGGTGACCGGGGTAGATGACGGCCCTGTTCGTCAAATAGGCCTCGACCACACGGCAGAGGTAGGTCGGCATCCGGTGATACCGGAGTGCCTCCCTGATGCAACTCCAGGGCAGGGTATTGAAGGCATTGGCGATGTCTAGAGACACCGCCAAGACGACCCCACCCTGGGCAACAGCATTCCCCGTCGACAGGGCTCGCACACGCATGATGGCGTCTACCGTAGAGCGCCATCTGCGGAAACCAAACTGGCTCTCCGCCAAATCCGGCCCCACCCGCACCAGCTGGCCGACGAGGCGGTCTGCAATGACTCTTTCAAAGAGCTTGCCCACCTCGTCGAGCAGCACGATGGGCCGATAAGCGGACGGAGAGTCCGCAGGGCGCCCTGCCTTCTTTATGAGGACCAGTTTTCCCTACTTCCAACGAAGCGGGAACTGGCCCCTCTCCAAACATGCGCTTAGGAGCCCCCTAAGTCGAGGCCCGAGAGCCTCCAAGGCCAGGACCCAGGCCTTCCCAGGTAAGCCGTCGGGTCCTGGGGCGGTATTTTTGGCATTAAGCCTGCGTACCGCCGCTCTCATTTCTACCTCGGTCACCTCCGGAGCATCGTCGTCGTCATCGTCGTTGGCGATGTGGTCCGCATCGGCCACCGCAGTAGGCGGAGCCATAGGCGGGAAGGTGTGTTCCCCTCGGGAAGGGAACAGAGCGCTCACCACGTTCTCCACAAGCTGGGGCCGGAGACTCTGCGTCAGCGGGGGAGCCCATGGGCGGAGTTTATCCCGCACCACTTTGTACGGGCGTCCCCACGGGTCCCTGTCCAGAGTCCCCAGCGACTCCTCGCGGGCCAACCCCCTGGCCCGCAGGATCTCCGCTTGGAGGGCGGTCTTCGCCGCTCTGTACCCCTCGTACAGCTCCGCCTGAATGGCTTCCGTATCCGGAGGTTTGATACGGAGCCTGCGGTGCCTGGTGTACCGGCGTCGCGCAGCCACGCACGCAGTGCGCAGAGCCGTCAGCTCCTGCGACCACCAGTACACCTGGCGCGAGGCACGTCCAGGCTGGACCCGGGGCATTGCCACGTCACATATGTCGGACATGGCCTCCCGGAACCACTCCGCCTCGTCGTTGATGTCAGCAGGCCTGTCCGGTGGTGACACCCAGGCCTGCACGATCGAGGCTTCCAGGAGGAGCTCCCGGTCCAGCTGCTTCAGCGCCCACCGCGGACCACTCGGAGCCCGTCGGACCGGCACGTCCGAGGTCTGGGCGGAGACGTCGAACCGGATATACCGGTGATCGGAATAGGTCTCCACCCCCTCCATGACGCGCCAGTCAACTACACGTGATGACAGAGGTGTCCACCACTGATTCACCCCGCATCCGCACACACGTGGGGACAGAACCCCGGTTTAGGACGACCAGGCCTGTCTCCAGAGCCCAGTCCTCCACCATCCTGCCCCGTGTGTCCGTTAACCGGAAACCCCAAGCCAAATTCTTGGCAAAAATCAACCCCTGTCGGGGTGATTGTATTTTTCCTTTGATCAATAAAAATTCAATTATAAGTCTATAAGTAAAATAATCTTAATCATTAATTTTCCAAAACTATCGGTTAAAAGGGATGGAGAGAGGGTGCTAAATTTTGAAGCAAGAAGTACTAAATCCACGCGATCGAAGTCGTGGGCAAAGAGCTAGTTAATGAAATAAAGCAACGGTTATATTGTAACTGGTCATATTTAGTAACGGTTTTGGAGCCTACCTGAAAAATATTTAGATGGACAAGATAACATAGAGGTAAGGAACAAGATAACTTATATACAACATTACTTACAACATACACAGTTAGTCATACTCGTAGATACATTCATACATACATAGATAAATATAATATGATATATGTTTATTTGAACTGACCAAACAATTATTATGTACCACAACATATAACTGATCTCAACATTTTTTTTTAAATATTTACTTAATGAATGTAATGTATTTAAAATATTAAAAAATATTGATTGTTAATTTCTTTCCTAGTTTTATTTTTAAGAATTATTTTAATTTTTTGCTGTGTCCGACATCATCATGTCATTCGTCATCAGGTCATTTAAACACGTTCAAGTATATTGAAATACTGGATCTCTTAAGAAACGAGTTAAATGGATTCCCCGAGGAAGAGCGAAACCAAATAATTCTACAGCAAGATGGTGTGCTCCAGCACATAACAGCAGAGTCACGCCCTTTACGCCCTTTATGCCTGGAGGCTTTTATTTAGAAATTAAGTTCTATTTACGTTTTTTTTATGTTGAAATTTTTATCTGCTTGAGTACAGTTTGTTCATTGTTTTGTTGGTATACTGGCGCGTGCTAGCTAACGTATGGCAAGTGTGTAATTTAATCCAATGTTTTGTATTTCGTAATGTTAATTACTTTGCATACGATTTGTATAGAATCAAGTTTATATAACTAAACAGACAGACGTGCTGCTGGGGAGTTTGTTCCACCACTTCTTCTTCCCAGCTAAAGAACTAGGAAGTGGTGACGGGCGGGCATTTTTGGGGGACTGTCTTATGTAACTTTGACGTTCGAAAAGTGCTAATTTTCAGCCTAGTTTGAATAAATGACTTTTGATTTGATTTGATTTGACTACTGCCTACATTAATAACCATTTTAATACCTGGATTGGTACAAACGGCACAATCAGATGGCCTGCGAGATCGCCAGATCTCACCCCATTAGACTTTTTTTTTGTGGGGATATGTAAAAAATCAAATTTACATGAAATCTTATGCGAATGACAAAGAGTTGAGAGTTGAAGTTCAGAATACGATTTATAATATTCACCACAACACTTTATTAAAGGTTACTAGAAATGAATTCGTTAAAAGAATAAATTTGTGTATCCAAGAGAATGGAGCCCATTTCGAGCAACTAATTAGTTAGTTTACCATTTTTTGTAAATAATTAAATTAATTTAAGATTTCCTGGTTTTCCTTTCATTTAATTTATGTTTGTTAGAGAGATTTCATCCTTATAATTGACCCTAACGATCGATGCAATAAAAGTACAAGGTATATTTTTTTCAGATTTTAGCCGGTTCGATTCCCGGGTGTGGGAGAAGAGAATTTTCGAAAATCTTTGAATGCAGTTTGCTTTCTATTCAAAAATAAAGGAATGTTTCCTTTGAGTAAAATTTTCTATCTGCAGTATTAAGAGTACTTTCCGTCCAGGTGGCATTACAAAATTCCACCCTGTATATACTTTTTAAGGGGCTTTTGTCAACCGCTTGATGGAATTCTCAAAATCATATATCATTTTTATCAAGAATATCCCCCACCCCGAGGTCTCACCCGCATAAGTCTCGATCCCGTGGGAACATTGGAATAAAAAGTATCTTATGTCCTAATGCAGGTCATGGTCTACCCAAATTTCATCCAAATTCGTTCAGCCGTTTCAGCACGCTTTCATAGCGTAACAAACAACAAACTCACTTTCGTATTTATAATATTAGTCAGGATTAGAATTGTCCTATTGTTAACCCATTGAATCCCCAATTCTTCAGACCACACTTTAGTGAGACACACAAGAATGTATGTATAGTAAAAATTAATATCGTGGGCGTCGATCACTAGTCTCGTCGCTTGGCTTTTATTGAAAATATTCAAGTTATTTATTCGTGAGGGAATCCCATTTCACGTCACCAAGACACGCGGGCACCTACTACGGAAATTCGATACTTATTCGAATTTGAGCGTTGAGAGGGAGAACTTTGGTTTTAAGGTTATGTTGACAACCATCGAAATCGTACTGCACTTATCTCAATTTATTTGCCATGTCGACTGAATCAATTGAAAATATTTTAGGGCCAGAATCCAATCGTGCATGGGAACATTTTTATGTAGATGCCTACTTATTTTATTTTATTTTGGAAAACAAACAATATTATATCTAGATACACAGTATGCTATAAGTAAATGTACAATCCACTACATTTCCACATGTAACTAGCTTATATTAGATACAGTTTTGGTAACATTAAATAAAATCAATACATAAAAACAACACAGTTTTTCGTTATCTTAAAATCTAATACGAGTTCAAATCTATACATAGATACTTAAATAATACGTAATAATAATAAAAAAAATATGTAGGAGATAAAACCATAATATCTTTAGGATATTATTCAACTGTATTAACATGGCTTCCTTATAGTAGTGGTTCCGCGTTACTTCGGCGTGCTTCAGGTCAAAAATAATCCACCTCTAAATTAAATGCTACTGTGGCGACTGTCAAGATAAGGGACAGCAGTTTCTTCCTATATGTTAAAAAGAAAGCATAATCAGTCTCCAATCACTCAGATAAGCATTATGATCAATATACAGTCGAGGAATGCCATACAGCAGAGAGAAATCTTATAGAAGGACCAATAGTAAACGTTTATGAACCTATTCTTCGTCGTGTCGATGGCACGACAGTGTATTCAATTTTGTTGGGCCAAAACACTACCACCACACTACTTCCACCACATCTTCGGTGGCAGTGCAGAGGTCGTGCATTTTTTAGAGCACAGAGGGCAGGATACGTATTGTAAAGGTAGCTTATGGATTCCCAGTATTCGGTTTTAGCAGCAATTGCTATACAAGGAGTAGTTTTGCATCCTCGTCAAATTCAAGGAGGTAACTATGCTAATGATTCTCGACACGAATCAATAATAAAATAAGTAGGTCTTTTTTTTTTTCTTCTAATTTTCGGTAATCGGCATATGTGAGACATGCATGTTAAAACGCAGCCCGTGTGATACCGCACTGTAACTGCCCTTTTACACACACACTACCGCATACGTAATGGGGTGATTCTGTTCTGTGAAATTGGTGTATTATAAAATACTGTCAAACTCAAATAACAAAAAAAACAAAGAAGTATTAATTATTGAGCAGGTATCGTAATTTTATTTGATTATATGTCTTTCACAGCAGTATCCTGAAATTTGACGAGGATGCAAAACGACACCTTGTATAATATAAACATAATGCCAAACCAGTAATGCCAGTTTACCACGTAACCATTATTGGATTTTCTTAGAAATATCGATTCAGAATATTACAACAACGAATTGTTTCCCATCGTCGAGTCTCATAACAGTGTCGCGCGTTCACAAGACCTTCCAGAATACGATGTAAATTGAAAATCTCTCTATTTGAAGATCAAACGATCGAGGCTCTTTGTGGATATTCCATAAGAGCGTACATTTCGATGCCATGTAACAATATTCTGGTTTAATATTTGATATATTATCGTGCGGCAAAGGTTTCTGCAGTGATTTGTTTTTATTTTATTTAAGGTATAGTGGGTTTAGCCGTAGCTGGCAAGAATTAGATAGAGAACCACAACTTACTCTCATATTTTTAGATAAAGTTTTCTAGTTGCTGTACAGTGGATTATTTTTTTCTTGTGTGGGAAATTATCAAATAACTTCTCCTGCTCTGGGCGGAATGGTAGGGTGTGTCAGACTCTTACTGACTAAAACCCACCCGTGTGTTGCCAGGTGCCTCGGTTACCCTATCGAACTTTCCCGCGGCCCCGGCAGGCTGTACAGTGGATAGTGGTGTCATTTAGAGGTTGAAACGTTTCAGGAAAATCTATAAATATAATTGAAGTGTCTGTTTGTAATATCGAATTAAAAACTTTTTAACAAATGCATATGCTCGGGGCAAGCTGGATCGCCTCAACGCAAATGTACATGTACATCTGTGGTGGGGAGACCCAGACAGCCACGCACTTCTTCTCTTGCAACCGAGCGGGTGGGCAGGTTGCGGATAGCCCAACTCAGGCTGCGGGACCGACTGTTAATGTCGACCCCGCACCCGGAGCATCTCGAAAGAGATCCCGGACAAGAGAAGCTCCCGAAGGCCAAATCCCAGGCTCAGGGAAACTTATGTTACCTTGTCCTATGCACCTATCACCAAACAAACCATCCCTCCGCATTCATAGATCCCGTCGGTCCCCAAATCCCTAGGTCAAATCCCAGGCGTAGGGTGACCCCCAAAACCACACCACCTCACCTAACCATGCCTTCCTTCCTATCCCTATATCCCGTCGATCCACGAGGAGGGGTAACCTCGATTCCTCAAAAGCCCACCCCCCATAGCCAAAAAAAATATGCAGAACGAGAAAAAATCTACCCAGGTGGGTCCCGGCCGAGCCGGGGAATCCCACACCGCTTCGGCGGTCAGCCCCCATCGTATTCTGGGGGGGGCATCCGACTGCTCTTTGGTGCCGCGCTCTTCAGCGCGGCCGGCTGCTGACTCAGCGCCCACAACACAGGCTGCGACTTACGCGCCATCCCACCCTACCACGGCTGCGACTAGTGCGCCAACAATCTCAACTCCAGCTGCATCTCACGCGCCAACACCCACTACGACGTGTATGCCTACCACAAGTCTCTGGCAACAGAGCCTTGTGCGTAACAGCATCACCAACCCGGACAAGGACCAACTACAACACAGACAGAGACTGACGGGGAAGGAAGACGGACCTGGCAGCTCTAACACTTTCCCGGCCGATGGAGTACGCATGCTGTACAAGCGCGGAAAAATCATGGCTCGAGGGAAGAAAGTAGGCGACCGAAAGCGCAACACTCGCGAAGGCTCTAGCAAGCGCGAAGAGCGATCGGACGCCGAAGAGGTAGTACGCGACCAGCCATAGCCAGCCGTGTACGCGAAGGGGAAACCCAGCGCGAAAAGCGGCCGGACGCGGAACTATGCGGGCGAGGGCAAGTACGCGAAGGGGAAACCCAGCGCGAAAAACCTCCGCACGCGACTGAGCCTGCCGGGGCCGCCAGCCGACCCCAGGACACCGACTTGACCCACGACCGACCTCGACCCCAAAGGAAGAGGGATAAGCTTGCTGGATCCTCACGCCAACCGCTACCGGCGAGAAGCACCCAGACGGGTACCTCCGATCCGCAGCCTGGACCAAGCGGTACAGGGCCGGTGAAGAGGGAGCGCCCCGACGACTCGGCCTCACCGAGCACGCTTCAGGGGGACGCCAAACGCGTGAGGGTCCACTCCGCCCAGGGAGTGCAGAGGACCTACGCGTGAGCCACAAAGGACATTCCTGCGCGGCTGGCCGTAGCAATCTGCTTCCCTACCCCCTCTAGAGACCTGACCAAGGAAGAGGCCATACACATCTTGATGTGTATGGCCTCTATACACATCAAGACCAAACTTGAGAGCCTTATGCTGGACACGGACTCCACATCGCAGCTCCCTGCCTTCCGCGGCTACCCTCGGGTAGCGGAAGGCACCGTGCAGTTGTGGTGTGAGGACGACCATGTTCTGACCTGGCTGACTCAGAACGTGCCCCGTATACAACTCCCAGACACCGACCTTACCCTAACGGTAATGAAACAGACCGACGTGCCGACCCGTGCCCGAGCCTCACTCTTCGTCCCACGCTACAAGGGGGACATTGCCCGGCTCCAAAGCATTCTGATTCGTCAGAATACTTGGTACGACATAGGCAAGTGGTCGCTGCAAAGGGCAACTACCGTCGGTGGCGACAACTATGGGACATATTTGACCCTAGGTGTACCACCGGAGAAATTTGAGAAGGTCCTAGCCCGGGAGCGTCGGATATCGTACCTGCTTGGGTCGATATACGTACGCTTCTGGCCCACGACCCAACCCCCTGACACCGCGACCCAACCCCCTGCCACACTGACCGAAACAACGACGGACCTGACTGTGACGATACCGACGTCGACAGACACACTGGACACGGACATGGACAGATTGGAGGAGGTCATGGCCCGAGCGGCAATGGCCGACGAAGACGAAGCCATACCGCCAACATCGCCCGGCTGGAACGAGCAACTGTTAGCCTAGTCACCGGGCGGTCAACACGACGACCAGCATAGGGCGGAGGGAGCGGAGGGATTGTCCGATGGATCCATCTCCGACTAACTCCACCCCACCGTCGCCATCGCCTCCCCTCAACATCATACAGACAAACCTCCAGCATAGCCAGACTGCCACGGCTAGTTTACGCAGGGCGCTGGAGGTAACACCCTGAACCATCGCACTGATCCAAGAGCCTTGGATCAGGAATAATAAAATATGTGGCCTCGGTAACATCGGAGGTAAGCTGATCCTGAACACACACAGCGCAGACAAGCCAAGAACCTGCGTCTACATACCCAAAGGAATTCCTATCACACCACTTACTCAATTCTGTTCCAGAGACTTAACAGCTGTCAAGCTCCACAGCGATGGTAGCGCTCCAGATGTTGTACTGGCCTCGGTGTACATGCCAGGCGAGGACGCAAACTGTCCTCCAAAGGAGATGGCCGACCTAGTGCAGCACTGTGAGCGCGCCAAACTAGAGCTGATAATCTGCACCGACTCGAACGCTCACCACCCTCTATGGGGCAGCGACGCACCGAATTCCAGAGGAGAGGTATTATCCACCTATTTATTTTCTACTAATCTTAACATCATTAACCGCGGCTCTGAACCCACTTGGGTCACAGTCCGAGGACAAACGATCATAGACTTAACACTCGCTACAGAAAACGCGACTAACTTTATTATGAACTGGCACGTATCGGACGAGCCATCTTGCTCGGACCATAGGAGGATACGCTTCACAATAACTACCAATACAAAGAAACCAACACCAAGGCGGAACCCGCGGCGCACCGATGTACCCGGGTTTAAACGTCTACTAGCCTCTCTATTCGATAGACACCTATCACAGGTAACTATAAGATACCAAACGCAACTGGAATACACCGTGACAAAGTTATCAGAATATATAACCGAAGCATACCATGCATGCTGCAAACTAAGAGCGCCAAAAACCAAGGGCGAGAGGAACCCCTGGTGGAACGCAGAACTTAGTAAACTCAGAGATGCATTGCGGATACAATTCAACAGAGCCAAAAACACCAGACTCCCGGACGACTGGGAACTATACAAAGAAACCCAATATGCATACAAAAAACAGATTAGAACCGCCAGGAGATCTGCTTGGCGGAAATTCTGTGAATCCATAGAGACAAATAACGAAGCCGCTAGGGTAAGGAAGATCCTGGCAGCAGACCAGGACCGAACCCTTGGCGCGCTGAAAAAGCCTGATAATTCATACACACTAACCGACCAGGACACCAGTAAGGTCCTTCTCGAAACCCACTTCCCAGACTGTAGACTCCTGGAGGATGGGAGGTGGGAGGCTGAACCAGAATGGACCCCAACGGATCGGGACTGGTCCACAGCCCGCAACATAATAACAGAAGACCGGTTAAGGTGGGCTATTGACACCTTTCAGCCGTACAAGTCCGCAGGGCTGGATGGCATTTTCCCAGCCCTGCTGCAGTGGGGGTAAATCATCTGGTGCCATTGCTGACGGAGATTTATCGAGCCTGCATGGCACTCAGGTACATACCCCTCGCGTGGCGCGAGGTGAAAGTCATTTTCATACCGAAACCTGGCAAAACCGACTATACACAACCCAAAGCTTATAGGCCTATAAGCCTCACATCCTTTCTACTGAAGACCCTCGAGAGACTTTGCGATAGACACATTCGAGACGGACCACTTCGAGCCAAACCGCTTCATAAACAACAGCATGCGTATACCACAGGCAGATCAACAGAATCCGCGCTGCACAGCGTGGTTTCCAAAATCGAATGCGCAGTGGATCACAAATGCTCAGCACTGGCCGCCTTCATTGACATCGAAGGCGCCTTTGACAAAACGATGTTCAATAGTATCAACACGGCCCTTGACAGGCACAGCATAGACCAGACCATAAGTGGCTGGATCTCAAATATGCTTAAACTGAGAGCGGTACAAGTCACAGTGAACGACACCACCAGGGCCATAGTGGCGAAGGGCTGCCCACAAGGTGGCGTCCTCTTGCCACTCTTATGGAACCTGGTTGTCGATAGTCTTATCAAAACACTCAACGATAAAGGTTACTTTACCGTAGGCTACGCGGATGACTTAACCATAATAATAAACGGCACCCACGAGAATACCCTGTGCAACCTTATGCGCCAAGCCTTAAAAATAGTAGAGGTTTGGTGCAATAAGCACCAACTATCAGTAAACCCTACAAAAACCGAATTGGTTCTTTTCACAAAGAAGAGGAAATTGCCGCTACTACAGCTACCACGATTCTTTGGAACCACCCTAAGCCTATCAACTGAAACCAAATACTTGGGCATTTTCTTGGACAAACAGTTGAATTGGGCAAAACACACCAACTACATCATTACAAAAGCCAGCATATCACTGTGGCAGTGCAAAAGACTGCTCGGCAGGAACTGGGGAATTAACCCCAAGATTACCCACTGGCTATTCACCACGGTCATCCGGCCAACTATCACATACGGCTCACTAGTCTGGTGGCCCAGGACAGACCTGAGCACAGCCCAAAAAGATCTCGAAAAACTGCAACGGTTTGCTTGTGTAGCAATCACAGGCTGTATGAGAACTACGCCCACCGCCGCCCAACAGGCGATGCTTGGATTGCCGCCTCTGCACCTCATCGTGCGAGAGGAGGCGGCCCTGGCCGCCTTTAGGCTTAACATAACAGGGACCCTGAGCAAAGACTCTAGAGTCAAGCACATACGCATAAGGGAGGATGCGATCAAACGAAGACCGATGATGGCATCACCCTGCGACAGAGCCCCAAAACTACACTGTTTCCAAAAGCACTACAACATAATACTCACAGAAGAATGGTGCGACTATTCAGGCCCGCATGAGGTAAGAGTATACACCGATGGATCAAAGACCAACTCCGTAACCGGAGCTGGCGTTTTCTGACACGACCTTAACATAAATATATCCTGTCCGCTGGGAATGTTCAACACCGTCTACCAGGCGGAATGTGTGGGCATTATACAAGCGGCGTATGCCATAGAAGCCAGGAGAGTTACGGACACTCATGTACGTATACTCTCCGACAGCGCCTCAGTTCTCCAATCCCTAGGGAAGAAACATAATACCTCGAGATTAACACAAGAATGTCACAATGCGCTAGAACGTATAACGGTTTGAACCGCAACACAGTGACACTGCAATGGATAAAAGGACACAGTGGATCCCTGGGCAATGACGCAGCTGACGAACTAGCCAGGAAAGCATCCGGCACGTCAGTCTGCGGACCAGAGCCAATCGTGCCCATCCCCTTCAACCAACTACGCAGGTGGCTACAGGAGCTCACCCACACACAAGCGGAGAGCTGGTGGTCCTCGGTACAGGGGTGCAGACAGTCCAGGGAGGCTATGCCATCCTTGGATAGCAAGTTAACCAGGCGCCTGTTACGCCTGAACAGGACCGGCCTGCGCCTGTTGACGGGGACCATCACGGGCCACTGCTCGCTAAACAAACACTTCCACACAATAGGCATAACGGACAGCCCTCTGTGCAGGGCTTGCATGGAGGCAGAGGAAACCGTTGCGCATGTGCTCTTCGAATGCACAGCCGTCACCCACATTAGAACAGAAACCCTCGGGGCACCTAGATCCTACACAGAGGTTCTAAACAGACCAGGAGATGTTATCAACTTCTGGAGGGAGGTGGGCTGGTTAAAATAACCACCAAAAAACGGCCGCCATGGCCCACGCACAATGGTCCACTTGAAGGACTAAGTGCGGAAACCAAACCCTCTAACATAGAACATAGAACATAGAACAAATGCATATGATTATTTATATATATTTTTTTAATTTTTGTCGGTCTGTCTGTTTGTGCCGGCTAATCTCCGAAACGGCTAGACCGATTTCAACAAGACTTTTCAGGGAAAGTCCCGTTACAATCGGTCCAGCCGTTCTTCTAAAACGAAATAGTCTATGACAGTCCTTATAACTTCAGCTATCTGCCAGTGCCGATAGCTGAAGTTATAAGGGGTGACTTAGACTATTTCGTTTAAGAAAAAGCAACGTGTTTGAAGCTATGAGCGGCAGCTAGTTAAATTTAAATTAATTAAATTAGTTCTAGTACCTATTTCTTTCATGTCATGATTGATAGTCATGATTTGGAATTCCATTCCCGAACGTTATGCAACTTAGAAAAAAAAGTCCAATTAATGCCTGTTATTCCACCAGACCCCACGTTTCAGGTAACCTAGAAAAAAAGAAAGAAATAAAATACGTTTATTGAAGATATACCTAAACCTTACTTCACCTAGATGGCGAAAACCATTCTCCATCTGGACGGACTCGCGGTATTATTGCTAACCTTGATCACCGAATAAAAAACCTTTATCCCCAAGTTAAAACATTTAAACGTCTAAGTCAAACAGCTTCACAAACCAATTACAAAATACACAAACATTCTAAATCACCTTTCAAAACAGACCGACACTTCAATTAAAGTTCTATTCTACGCAAAATCGTCGATTGTTTTGTGCCAATTCAGCAACGACAATAATTATAGCGAATAATACAATATTTTATACAGCAAAAATCCGTATTGCTGTTGACAGATTGTTAAGCTGTGTTATAAGGACACGATTGCAAAAAAAAAATTGGGAACGGGCACCTTATTTACCAATCAGCATTCAGTTGGGCGATTGATTGAATGAACTGCGTAAAACAAATATACACGAGGATGTACCATGACACTACTTTAACTACGAAACCTTCACCCAAAGAAATCTATTTCTAGTTCTGTACTGATGGTCTTGTAAAGATTGTGGACAAAATCGGCAATGTATGCTGACGAAGGCGATTAAAACGTAGTATTAGGTTTTGTTTAGTTTTCTGGTAAAAGTATCGATGTTGTTGGAAGCTATTAAACTTGCATAGGACGTTACTAGTTTGCAATAGTAATTTAAAGTTGTGATCGGAACTAAAAAAATAAAAACCGGCCAAGTGCGTGTTGGACCACGCTCAGTGACGAGTTCCAGCCGAAAGACGTCCACTGCTGGACATAGGCCTCCCCCAATATTTGGGGGGGTTTGACATAATCGCCACGCTTGGCAGGCGGGTTGGCGATCGCAGTATGGTGTTAAAATGCATAGAGAACGCTGCTGCCCATTCTCTAGTAAGTCCCTTAGTCGCCTTTTACGACACCCACGGGAAGAAATGGGATGGTGCTATTCTTTACGTCCGACACCACACGGAACAGTTGGGATTACTTGGGATGAATTTATCCCAAAAACAAACTTAACATTGTAGTTGAAAAACATGTTCTCCCATACATCGATATACGTCACGGTCAATTCTCCAATTTCAAATTTAAGTTGGTCGACTATTACTCGTTAACTTGTAAAGCCTACTTCGCTGTGATAGTTTTCCTTTTAATTTCATTATAATATGTACTACTGCCATGATTATTTTCACTTCTCCATAAACAACCATTTAGCTGGCAGGGGGGGGGGGGGGGGGGGGACACTTGACTCTAACAAAAATTAGCACTTCAAAGCTTAATATTACGCAAACGGATTCTTGGATCGAAATCTTATTTTTGAACGGCCTATCCAACGATACTGCACACCGTGGGATAGACGAGAAAAACAATATCATCCCCACATTACGTGCAAGGCAGGAACCCCAAAAAAAAATTATTACGTTGTCAACTTGATTCTTGATACTTTTAATACTCCTATGTAAACCTATGCCAAATTACAGCTTTCTAGTACTAAGCGTCTCTGAGCTACAGCGGGGACAGACAGACAGACAGACGGACATGGCGAAACTATAAGGGTTCTTTGATTACTACGGAACCCTAAAAAGTGTGCAATATCGGCCGGCGATCGAATCGGCAGTTTGATGACGGTGTACATAGCTCTAGTTTTATTTTTTGAATTTGCAGTATCGTTTTCATTCGGTTGATATTGATGGAAATCGTGTGTTTTACGTGTGTCCTATTTGCTTACAAATAATTGAAGTTTGTTTTCATTGTTCGCGTGTTCGTATGCTTTCATTCCAGCTGCTTGAATGTTTTGTAATTCTCTGTTAATATACAACAGATTTACTTGTAACACGTGAAAGAACTGTATACAGGTTGAAATTGAAAACTTGCGACAAACTGAAATGGGACATTGTATACATCATTATTAACAACTTTTACTAAGGGACCAAAGCTGTAATCCCAAAAAAAAAATCTGCTTTTCCTACATTTTGATGAGGTATTGCGAACATAAATGTAGGGGACAGCAGTTTTTTTTTTTTTTTGGGATTGTAGCTTTGGTCCCTTAGTAAAAGTTGTTCATAATGATGAGTACAATCTCCCATTTCGATTTGTCGCATGTTTTCAATGTCACCCTGTATAATTTCATTACATTTCACCTGTTTCCTAATGTATTTCAAACTAATAAACGTTCTTGCTTTTAATTTCAACTTCTTACTCCTTTAACAGAAGACTTGACAACCATCTTACCATATTTTTTATTTTTTTATTTGCATAATGTACACTTAGTTACAGGCTAGGCTAAACCGTATGAGTAAATGACCCTGTTAGGGCGCAGCAAGTGTTATTACATTGAACTTTTTTTTTAGAAAAACGTTGCCCCACACTAGGATTTTTTTCCTGTATCGTGGGTGCGTTTACAAACATATAACCCACAAACACAAATACCCAGATCCGGAACAATTACTTGCAGATCATACAAATATTTGTTCCGTGCGGGGATCGAACCCGCGACACGCTGCCTGTCAATTGCTCAGCCATTACGCCAACCGTGTCGTCAAAACTTAGATCTTGGTTAAATATTTGGAAGTTAACATTACATTACATTACATTACATTGCATACCTGCTGATACCTGCTCAAAGAGATGTCGTCAGCACAAGTGTAGGGGTCCACTAGGGCCGTTGCCTGCCGGGGTTGCGGGAAGGTACTAAAGGGTCACCGAGTCCCTTGGCAACACAGGCAACCGAAGGAATACGGTTGGGTTTTACTACCTATATACCGCGGGGGATTAAAAAAAAAAAAAAAGTGTTGAAACAAACTTGGCCACATCAAAATCATGCTTTAAAATTTTGAGATATATTTCCTAGTCTCGGAACCGGCACCCAAATTGCGTAATACACTCACAATTTGAAGTATATGGCTAATCCATTGCTTCATATGTTCGAAAAATTTGTCTGCTCAACAACGTAAATATCGGAATGAGTGTTGTTGAACTGTCAAATTAAAACCCATTGCTACTGATAAGTAGCAATAGGTTTTAATTTTAATACTATCGTATCATATGCAATTGCCCCGCTGGTAGCGAAACTCCCTTTAATAATTATATTATCTATTAAGGCGCTGACAAGACCCAATTGACCAAAATAGGCTTCTCTTAAGAAAGAAAATTGGCAAATCTGTATAGTTTGTGGTAGCGGAAAAAATATATGTTAATTTTGAACATATTTCCCAGAACTTGGTTGTCACCAAAACACTTTTTGAAAAAAAAATCTCGATACAAACTAACGTTAAACTAACCTCTTACCTTGAGTTCTAATCCAAAACATCTGTATTAAATATCAACATAAATTACGTAGGTATTTAATTAATAACAAGTACGTCTTATTCTAATGCAGAACTTGGTTGTTTTTTATTTTCGATTACTCAACTCAATTCTGAGTAAATAGATAATTACTTCATATTTTGCAATAAATTACAAGCGTTTTGTCGTCGCGCTTCTCTTTCTTTTCTATGCAATCTGACAGTGATCGCGGTTTAGGTGTTGTCAGCGTCTTAAGCCTAAGCATATCAATTACGCCCATACGCACTCAAAGAATACAGAGCTTTCATACATACAATAGTAACTTGTCTTACATATGGCGCTACAACTTCATTTAACTGGTCTAGTCTTTTTTTTTTATTGTGTGGTCAATCATCAAATAAATAACTTCTCCCGCTCTGGGCGGGGCGGGCGGGTGTGTCACCTACCTCCTACTAACTAAAACCAGCCCGTATTCCTTCATTTGCCTGTGTTGCCAGGTGCCTCGGTAACCCTTTTGTACCTTCCCGCGACCCCGGCAGGCATCGGGCCTAGTAAACCCCTACACTTGTGCTGAAGACATCTCTTTGAGGCGCGCGTGGAATACAACGCGCCGTCGACCCGGGCCTGGTCCTTACCGGACGGTGAGCTACCCATTGCTCACCGTCCGCAAGCCCGCGCCTACGGTGGCCGGAAATCCGTCCGGGATTCCCGACGCCAACTGATCTGGTCTGGTCTGGTCCTACCAGAGTGTAAATAACACCCACGGTGTATTAAGTGAGATGTCGCGATTAATAAAATAGTGATGTAAGAAAGATGCTGATTGAAAATACGGAACCCATCGGATCGTGGCTAAATGATAAGAACCGCATGGGTCGACCGAACGTTAAGCTACGCTTGGCGCGGTCGGATTGCGGATGAGTGACCAAATCGATCACTCCGTGCCTCGGAAAGCACGTTAAGCGGTTGGTCCCGGCTGTCATATGTAAATCTTTGACAGTTGTTACGGGTAGTTAGAAGCCCAAAAATCAACCAGTCTTACCAAGGGGTTTTCTTTTTTTTTTGGATGGTAAATCATCAAATAACTTCTCCCGCTCTGGGCGAAGCGGGAGGGTGTGTCAGACTCTTACTGACTAAAACCCACCCGTATTCCTTCCTGTTGCCTGTGTTGCCAGGGGCCGCGGTGACCCTTTAGTACCTTCCCGCGACCCCGGCAGGCATCAGCCCTAGTGGACCCTACACTTGTGCTGACGACATCTCTTTGAAGCGCGCGTGGAATACAACGCGTCGTCGACCCGGGCCTGGTCCTTACCGGTCGGCGAGCTACCCATTGCTCACCGTCTGCAAGCCCGCGCCTACGGTGGCCAGAAATCCGCCCGGGATTCCCGACGCCAACTGATCTGGTCTGATCCTACTAGAGTGTAAATAACACCCACGGTGTATTAAGTGAGATGTCGCGATTAATAAAATAGTGATGTAAGAAAGATGCTGATTGAAAATACGGAACCCGTTGGGTGGTGGCCAAATGATAACAGCCTCGCGGATCGACTTAAGGTTAAGCTACGATTGGCGCGGTCGGATCGTGGATGGGTGACCATCCATATATATATACATATTGATCACTCCGTGCCTCGGAAAGCACCTTAAGCGGTTGATCCCGGCTGTCATACGTAGATCTTTGACAGTCGTTACGGGTAGTCAGAAGCCGAAAAATCAACCAGTCTTACCAAGGGGTAACGAGTTACCCAGTAACTGAGTTGTGGAGATAAAATACTGATAGTCAGCTACATCCGTATAGACGTGTAGCCAACCTTAAAATAGAGGTGGGAAAAGGCTAGGCAGATTAATAAATCTATAAACGTGAAGCAAACACTTCGTACCCCTTTCTACGAAAGTTACGCAGACGGAGGATTATGAAAATTTTCACAGAGAAGGAGTGCTGAAAGCTAATAATTTTATATAATATGCATTACAGACATACATACATAAACTCATGCCTTCTTCCCATAGGGGTAGGCAGAAACTATAGAACGTCACCTGCTACGCTCCTTACATACTCCTTTTGCTTCGTTTACGTTCATACATCTGGTCATACACGCACGCCGGTTGCGAGTACTACGCACCTGACCTTTTTGAAGAACATCATTAATGAGATCACTATATCGTCGGTGATATTCTGAAACCGCGGAACTAACAGTGTTTAAAACCGCGTAAGGTAGGTGCAAGGAAGGAACGAGAAGGAACGCGGAAAAACGTAATATTCACAAAACCACTTGACTTTCTATTGTTTAAACTTTTAAATTGATAATATTGTAGGCATTAGTTATGTAAAATATATATTAATGACTTAGAAAATTCGAAATCTCGATTTTGCTACTTTTGTAAATACGCGGTTTTAAACACTGTTAGTTCCGCGGTTTCAGAATATCACCGACGATATGTCTTTCTGGAGCGTCCCCTCTCGGGATTTCCACTCACATCTGCCTTGTAAATACCTTTTGTTAGTCGCCTTTCATTCATCCTCTCAACATGACCAAACCATCTAAGCATACTCTTTTCAATTTTTGTCACTACATCTTCCTTTAAACCGCATCGTTGCCTTATCATCATCAATATGCCTTAAAAAATAAATTGAATTATTTTATCTACACCCATGCTATAAATCCTCTATAAAAGTTTCTGAAACAGTTAGCTTATTGCCAACATTAAAACAACCAGTGTTATAGTAACCATAATATCATCGAAACCAGTGTTATAATGTTGTACTAAATTTAAATAAGCAACTCCTTTTCAAAAAAAGAACATTGTCATGCTCGCGCGTTTCACCATCACAGCGCCGTAATCCACACGTCGCGCGTCGTATCCCGCCATTTTTGTTCGATATTAGTATTGCAAAAATGTATGACTTTGTTGTTTACAAAAATGAGTGATACAAGCTTTGATAACACACCACCAGATATTTCTACTATTTCAAACATTATTAGTACTATCCCACTAATAATAGGATTTGAGAGATGGGTACACAGTAAATCTCCTTACAAACAAATTTGGTCTTATGTAATGTGACATGTCAAAAAACTGCTTTGACACTCGTACTGATTGATATATTTCTGGTTTTTGACACTAACCAACACCTACTCCTGTGCCTTTTTTTTAAGCGGGAAGAAACTTACAAAGACTGCGAAGTTCATCCTTCAATAACTCATAAGATATGCTACACAAACCTACAAGTATCACAATCCCAAGATAAAAACAACATAATCAAATTGTAACCCTCACTCTCAATAGAAAGAATCGATTCGTAATCCTAACGAAACGTGCTCTGTTTACTTACTAAAGAAAATAAACTTCGCTAGAACCACGTGAGCGTGTCCTGTGACCTAGTTTAAAACCTTGTTACGAACTTAGTATGTGTGTCTGGTCCCAAAATGGCGACCCAGAAAACGCGGGATTTCCCAATTCCGGGACAGGTACAACACTAGGGTACATACAGGTATGATTCACAATAAGGGGTGGTCCAGCCGTTATCATATTAATGTAAATTGCACATATTGTGAACAATAATTATAATATCATTTTTTTTCCAGAGTAAGCTTTGTTGCTCAATCAGGCAAAGCAGTGATTTGTGGGTTGATTTGTTGCATAAGCATAATCAGCCTATAATGTTCCCAATGCTGGGACACGGGCGTCCTCTCTGTGAGAGAGAGTGGGCTGTAATCCACCACGCGGGCCCAGTGCAGGTTGGTAGATGACACATGTCTTCGAATTTTTGGTTCTAGGACATGCCAGTTTCCTCAAAATGTTTTCCTTCATCCTTTTGAGAGCAGTGGTGACCAAATAATTTACACAAAGTAAAGCTCCTGTCAGGGTTCGAACCTCTGTTCTACAACTTGTAAAGTCCCGGTCGTTATCACTGGGCCACCATTGCTCCAGAGTGCTGCTGGTGGTAACGGTCGCGACTTAAGAGTTGTAGGTCGTAGGTTCGAACCCAGACAGGCGCTTTACTTTGTATAAATTATTTCATCAGGCACAGCAGTGATTTGTGAAAACATACTGAGGAAACCGGCATGACATCTATCAACCCGCACTGTGCCTGCGTGGTAGATTACAGCCCACTAACTCTGGATGAGAGGAGGTCTGTGTCCCAGCAGTGGGAACATTATAGGCTGATTAGGCAACATGATTGACATAAACTTTTCGGTAGCTTCAAGCCAATACATTTTTTTACTTTTCTATCATTGTTTTCGCTGATGTAACTTTGTCTAGGCCCTCAGGACGTGTTTATTGTTGTTGCCCATACTCTGTGTTATCTCTCAGTCGTCTTTAACGATGTTACCTATGCAAAGGTATGTAAAGGATCTATTATGTTGTTGCCACAAATCAAACATAGAGTTTATACAGGATGACATTGAAAACATGCGACAAATCGAAATGGGAGATTGTACTCATCATTATGAACAACTTTTACTAAGGGACCAAAGCTAAAATCACAAAAAAAAAAACTGCTGTCCCCTACATTTATGTTCGCAATACCTCATCAAAATGTAGGAAAAGCAGATTTTTTTTTTGGGATTACAGCTTTGGTCCCTTAGTAAAAGTTGTTAATAATGATGTATACAATGTCCCATTTCAGTTTGTCGCAAGTTTTCAATTTCAACCTGTATTAGTGTATTGAAGCGAATCCTAAACCTTGTGTAGTATGTAGCCATCTACTGGGTGCAAATAAGAAATTAAACACATCCCTGCATTCAATTAGAACTGCCGTTGAAAATAGCACTCGAGCGGCGCCCGACCTGCGAACATCGGCGGATTGAATCTGGGGCAGATATGCATGTGACCTACAGGTTACAGGTATTTATATCAAGACTTCTACGATGCAGATGTGATCTATTTGCAGATATGTTCTAGTGAAATCAATACGTAGAACATTTTCAATGGAACCAAATTAAAATAATCATTAATTCATTTATTTCATGTAATTACATGAAATAAATGAATGGGTGTAAATACACCCTTTGCCAAACATAAATTAACATAAATAAAATTTGATAACCAAAATTAATTAAATCAGAATAAATCAAATCAAAATGATATAAAAATAATAATAATAATAATATTAATGGAATAACATTCGATCAAAATTAAATCAAATCAAATCAAATGAATTCAAAATAAATCAAAAACTTTTATGCAGTGCACACTAAGAGTCTAAAGATCATGATTAACCTTCTCATCTGTACCTCTTCTCTCTTGCGGGGCTTGTGGCCTAGTAATAACAGCCGCACGGGTCGATCAACCAGGATAAGCTACGCTTGCCGCGGTTGGTCCGTGGATGGGTGAACATCTTTACATACCAAGACCCCTCCGTGCCTCGGAAAGCACGTTAAGCCGTTGGTCCCGGCTGTCATTTGTAGATCTTTGACAGTCGTTACGGGTCGTCAGAAGCCCGAAATTCTGACAACCAGTCTTACCAAGGGGTATCGTGTTACCCAGTAAATGGATTGTGGAGGTCAGATAGGCAGCCGCTCCATGTAAAATACTGGTATTCAGCTTCATCCGGTTAGACTTTAAGCCGACCCCAACATAGTTGGGACAAGGCTAGGCAGATGATGATCTGTACCTCATCTGTACAATAATTATCCTGTAAAGCTCCGCGCGACACCGATTCGGTGTCAAACAATAGAAAATCAATTGTGTCTCATTAGCCGTCCTTGACCGTTTAAAACCTGACTTGGTTTCCGTACGACGTTTTTGGGGTGACCCCTGGAGATCAGCGGTGTACTGTGGGTCCCCCATAGGACAGCATCATACAGACTGGACGCCTTCTTGTCACAGTCACGACGACGACGTGCTGACTATTTTTAATCTGTACTCGTGATTATAGAGCTGATTTATTTTTATTTTTTAAGGTAACTTAGTATGTATGTATGTCTATTTCTTTGGCACGCTCTGTAGCCTAAACGGCTTGATGGATTTTAACGTATGAGGTGTCCTTAGATTCGTCTTAATTGTGGGAGTGACATAGGCTATATAATATTTATAAATTGCATCTGCAAATACAAAAAAAAAGGAAATTAATTGCAACAATAAAAATTATATAGATTATAATGCTTGTTGTATGCACGTGTTCCTGTGACAAATAAACCAATTTGTTTTTCTCTCTTTCTATCTACGCCGTAGATAGAATATTTTTTTATTATGCCAAAACAGAACTTTCAGTAGAAAATGTTGACAACTTTGACTATGGTACTATTTTGTTGCGAGTATGCTATATTACTCTCTTCTTAGAACAAAATAATAAAAAAAAGAAATAAAAGGACATTGCTCTGCGTCCATACATTGTTGGCCCTGGAGCCAAGAGCATCGGATAATTATGTATTGTATTCTCTATCATTAGTAGATTCTTAAAAGATCTTGTATTTGTAGCGGACTAGCTGCAAAAAAGGTATATTTCAAAACAAGTATCAGATTTTGAGGTTATAATCTAACCATAACAACGAATATTAAATGTAGGTACCTACGATTTTTCATAGCTCTGAGTGATTTTTAAGAAACTGAAAGGTAGGTAATATCATAATACCTACCTATATAATTGGGTACCTATGCAGTTGTTTTTCTAAAAAGTGGATGCAAGCGCAAAATTAAAATGCATTTAAACTAATTAACATAGGTAGGTAACTGAATTCTTAGCATTCGTTTGATGAATTAGAATGAATTAGATAATCAAAATAAAAAGTTTTGATTACTGTATAATATTATTCTTACTACCTATTTAAAAATTGGAGTATGACTGCATACATAAAGTATTCTTATTAGGTTTTTAAAAATACACTTTAGAAAAGAAAACACAATCGATCGATTAATAATTCAATCAATCGATTATAATTGATTGGACATCCCTATTTCACTTCTGACACGACATGACATTATGCGAAGATGGCGATCTAATGTTATTAGTCGCGTTAAATTCTATTAAAAGTACATTTTGGAATACAGCTAGTCCGTGATACAGAAGTATTTGCAACTTAAATAATAAAATAGGCGATTAATTATCGTTTAATCTGATACTCTTTATTGCACAGGGCCAATTTGGACATTGTCTTTTAAGCCGTTAAGTACGTCTAAACCAAACTTTTTAACGCCATCCCAGACGATTTCTCCACGTACTAAGTAAGCTCAGAAGTGACATTTCTCTTTGTCCCTAGAGAGCAGCTGTCCTAACAATGAGATTAAATTAAACGTATAAAAACAAAAGGAATGCTGTAAAAAGATGTGTTGTGCAAAAAGCGAGACAAAGCGCTTAAAGCGAGACAAAGCGCTTAAAGCTGCTTGAAAAATGTGGTCCTGAATCTTGAATACGATGTCTTGTTAGAGTCTGTTAAGTGCTTAATTAGATAATGATTTGTAATTAGATGCTTTTACTGTAAAAATTAACTATAGAAAGAATACATATTGTCATCTCGCGTTTATACCAAGATATAAAATATGTTTTCTGCATTTATTGTGTTTACTAGTTTCGTTTAGCGTTTCCACCTAAAATAATTTGTGCAGCTAGTTATTGTATTCTAACTTTTTGATTACTAAACGTTATTATTATTCTTAGCTACATTTTCGGGACACAGCCGTGAGGAGCTCGTGACGAAGTAATAATAGCCACGCGGGTCGATCCATTAGGTTAAGCTACGCTTGTCGGGGCTGGTTCGTGGATGGGTGACCATCTTTACATAACGAGACTCCTCCGTGCCTCTGAAAACACGTTAAGCCGTTGGTCCTGGTTGTCATTCGTAGATCTTTGACAGTCTTTACGGGTCGTCAGAAGCCCGAAAGTCTAACAACCAGTCTTACCAAGGGGTATTACCCAGTTACTGAGTTGTGGAGGTCAGATAGGCAGTCGCTCCATGTAAAATACTGATATTCAGCTGCATCTGGTTAGACTGGTAGCCGACCCCAACAGTTGGGAAAAGGCTAGTCAGATGATGATTTACGGGACACAGCCAAGTAGTGGATGCATTGCGGCGGCGGCGCGGCGCCAAAACGGTGTCGCTGCGGCGTCCTACATACAAATATCCATGGCATGCCACACGCTGCGTTCCTGCGTCGCACCGCACGCATAACGGACTTGTAATCCGCGACACGAGGCGGGGAGGAATGTATGCGTTGCAACGCCGCGGCCGGAGCGGCACCGATCAGTTTTTTGTGCAGCTGAAGAAAGGGCAATCTCTGCAGTGCGGCGGCGCCGCAACGCATCGTGTGAACAGGCTCTTAATGCAGGGTGTGGTCAATTTTAGGGTGAGAGTATCTTTTTTCTCTTTTGTCTAACTGAATAAATTTCCTAACGATTCTGCATGTGTGTAGGATGGCTGCTTTCTGCATATTGATGTAAATGTATGTATGTGGTTGGGAATAACACCTGTCGATTATTATTATCATTGAGACTTGTCGTAAACAAACAAACCATAACATAGATTTACTTACATGTGTTTTGATACCAGAGAACAATAGCGTCTACAATTAAAATTCTATAACATTCGAACTTCCTAAGATCGAACCAACAATATCGTAATACAAAAGAAATATTTTCGCCCTCAAATTATTTATATTAGGTATATCCGTGAGGCAAAGGTTACAAAATGAATGTTCCTAACCTAGCACATAGTAAGTACTTTCAACTACTCAAGTCCTCAATCGCGATATGAAACTCATTATATTCGTATCGCGAACTTTGAGTCTAACTGTAATGCATAGTTACAGAAGAAAGCTGTGTCTTCTTTAGCAGGGATAGCGATTTGCACATTCAAGTTCTTAATACAAGAAGCGAAAACATAAGTTTATAGAATTTCGATAACGTATCCGTACGATTCCGATTACGTGTACGTCGAGTTAAATTGAATCATAAGTAATTTATTCAAACTAGGCTGAGAATCCACACTTTACGAACTTCAAAATTACATAAGACAGTCCCCCAAAACGCCCACCCTATACCGCTTCCCAGTGCTTTAGCTGAGAAGAAGAAGTAGCGCAATAAACTCCCCAGCAGCACAGCTGTCTGTTCAGTTAAAAAACTGGATTCTATAAGTATGCAAAATAATTTACACTACGCGCAACACGAAACATTAAATTGAATTATTAGGCATATGCATTATTAGGTACAAGCCACTATACCAACAAAAATACATCGAAAACTATACTCATGCAGAAATAAGAAATAAAAACGTAAAGAGAACTTAATACCTAAATAAAAGCCTCCAGGCATAAAGGGCGTGCCCGCTTAGCTATAGCTGTAACTCGAAGTCACAAATGACAAACTATTATCATCGAAATAAAATAAATAAACAGTTAATTACTAATAACAATAACAAAACCATGGTCAGCAAGACGAACCGTACAGACAAGCAGCACCCGTTCACGAGCACAACGCAAAGATCAGCCATTACGGGGGGTAATGGTTGATCTTTGCGTTTTCGCCATATTTGAGGGAAGGAGGCAACCCGAACCCGACGCTACCGCATGCAGTGACATCTAAGGGAGCATGACGAACTTACTGGCGGTTGCTGCGGCAAGAATAATTTAATCAATTGTCGTGGTCGCTAGCTAACCACATATTGCAATACAAATCATAAAAAAAACATTTTAATGAGTAGATTATGTCAATAATAAATGAAATTAAATTTATTTTAATGCTTTGCAATTTGGCCTGTATATATATCTTTTCATGTAAGTACTGCTGGATTTAGTTGACAGTATGCTTCCTCTATAGTTTTCTAAGTTTCTGGTTTTAGGCTGTTTTCTTTCAATGATTCCTCGCCACCACCGTGAGATTTTCCAATATTTTGTAAGATTGAACAAGGCCCAACAAATTGAAATCTCAGCATCTTTGTCATAAACAGAATATTCAGTTTCTTTAAGACAACTTGGTCCTTAGAGCGTAAGTTTGCGTCTCGCCTGACGTTACATGTACGTATTAATTGTTTATAGATTCTAAAATCCAGACCAAGTTCTACCTCGTTCATCCAACCGCTCCCCGCTTCCGCCACCTCCAAGCTACCACCTAAAAACTAAAGACGTGAGAGTTGAAAGATTAATTACCGGGTAGCAGACGCTCCTTTGAGATATAAAGACTGCTTTATAAGATGTTCCCGAGGTCTTCGGGTCTCTGAGAGGAAACTTTAATTTATTGTGTGCTACATTGTTACATGAGTTACTGGATGCTTTGGTTGAGCGGTTGGAAGTAGTGGGTGATTGATTCCAAGTGGTGCTTACCTACGTCAGATACGAAATAACAGGGATAGGTTCTGTGTTAGAACAACTTATGCTCCCGTAAGTGATTATTAAAACAGCTATTTTATAAATAGGGAAAGCAGTTTTGACCTGCATAGCTTTAGTTTCTGATGCAAAATAAAATAAAAGAGCGACCAAAAATCCGGAAGCTTTTTTTGTCCGTAACCAGGCTGAATTTACTGAATATTCGAATTCGTTTAGTTTTCGCAAATACACTAAATTCATCCACCCACTACCACTAACCACAAAAAAACACTCACCTTTAAAAAACTGGCCCTCAATTTTTGCTGCACTAACAAACAGTAAATCCGCACTAAACCGCATTTCAGCCGTGTAACGGGGCGATCCAGTTCGCGCCACCCCGATCCGGCCTGAACCAGTTCAAACCAGCTGTAACACAATAAAGGGCAATTGCGCGCGCGATTCGTGTCACGTCGGACGAGCCAGTCCAGACTTTGAATAGAAATTAGGCCATTGCGACACTGAAATTCAGGAAATAGAGGTTGCTGACTGAATTGGTTTTTGTCTCACACCGTTTGCTTTTAGGATTGTAATCTAGTTGATAAAAAGATAATTGGGGTTGTTAAGACGATTTTGTGAAATTCTTCTGATAATGTTTCTTTGTCCTTCCATGGTTAAAAAGTTACAGATTCCAGATAAGCAGATGCTAGTCTGTTATGTATCATTGAATACTTAATTGAATTTGTTAATATTTAGTACACTGTATACAGTAATGTTTCATTTGGGGCTCTTGTCCACTGTAAGTTCTGACCCAAACAAGTTATTGATAGAGTGATAAAATAACAACTTATTGTATTTAAATCATTTTTAATTATTTACTATAGTTTGACCGAGACCGCTGTACCACGCCTTAGGTATGTGCGCGGCGAGACGGGGGCGCTGCAGGCCACTAATTCTTCAATGGCGCATCACGCTGCCCCCCGCCTCGCCGCGCATTCCTAAGGCGCGGTACAGCGGTCTCAGTCATACTATAGCCTCAATACCCACCCTTGATTATTTTCACTTCAACAAGAGCTCATTTACTATCATCATCATCTGCCTGCCTTTTTCCAACTATGTTGGGTCGGCTTCCAGTATTACCGGATACAGCTGAATACCAGTATTTTACATGGAGTGACTGCCTACAATGGTCGCTTACAATGGGCCTTATCAAAAAGCTAAAAGTCACTCAAAGGGCAATGGAGAGGGCTATGCTTGGAGTACGTGATCGAATCAGAAATGAAGAGATCCGTAGGCGAACCAAGGTCACCGACATAGCCCGAAGAATTGCCAAACTGAAGTGGCAGTGGGCAGTGCACATTGCTCGCAGAACAGATGGCCGATGGGGCCGAAAGGTTCTGGAATGGCGACGGCGTACCGGAAGACGTAGCGTTGGAAGGCCTCCTACAAGGTGGACCGATGACCTTGTGAAGGTCGCAGGAATCCGCTGGATGCGGGAAGCACAAAACCGGTCGAAGTGGCGGGAGGCCTATGTCCAGCAGTGGACGTCTTTCGGCTGAAATGATGATGATGATGATGACTGCCTATCTGACCTCCACAACCCAGTTACTGGGTAACACGATACCCCGTAAGACTGGTTGTCAAACTTTCGAGCTTCTGACGACCCGTAACGACTGTCAAAAATCTACAAATGACAGCCGGGACCAACGGCTTAACGAGCTTTCCGATGCACGGAGGTTTCTTGGTATGTAAAGATGGTCACCCATCCACGGACCAACCGTGGCAAGCGTAGCTTAACCTGATCGATTGACCCGTGCGGCTGTTATTACTTTTAAGAGCTCATTTACTATACGTGCAGTAAAAAGGAAGATAAACTGTAACCGTCTTATTCGAAACCATTTCCTCCATAAAGCGACACCACACATAATATTTTACTGTATTCCGACATAAAACAAAATAAATCTACAAACTCTTATTTATTTTTGCACTTCCGAGCATCTTCAGCGATCATTCCAGATCTAGAACGACTTTGAAGTAGGGAAGCACGGTAACGTAAACATTGCATTGGAAATCGGAGAGTTACCTATAAACACGCTTAAGTATAGTCGTTGCGAAGGAAAAATTTAAAATAGGTCACCGTCTACAGTTTCGGTCCCCTGCGGCGCTTGAACGCGGAACGTCAAATATTTTTGGAAGGATTTTTTTTTTTTGTATGTGTTTCGATTGGCTAGGATGTGGAAATTGGGAAGGTGTCAGGAACATTCGTCTTGAATATTGTGGACTTATGTTTAACTGAAATAACTATTTTCATTTCTCATAGTATACTTGGAAAGTACGCTTGAAGTTACCTGATCAGAAGGATGAAAACAGTACTTTTCGTCTCTGGGAAACGATTTTCTATTGTCTCAAAAAAAATAAAACTATACAAGCCATGCCCCAACTTTTTATACAGCCACACCGTGAAATAGCGGCATTTGCAGCATTGTAATAAAAAATATTATAAACAATTTTGTAACACGACTTTATACTTATAATTTACTTTCACCAAATTATTATTTAATTTACATAGATTTGAGCTAAATATTTACCATCATCAATGATAAAAAATACTAGCTGTTTCTGTTTCTGTGGCATTGTAATGCCACAGAAAAAAAAAAACACAATAGAGGTGGGAAAGCCGCAATTCGATCTTCAGTTGTTTTGTCGAGTGCTAATTATTTAGGTATACAGATATTTGTATAAAATGAGTTCATCAGATTCAGTTATAGATTCAACGTCTGATTTCATTAGAGAAGAGGCTAAAACAGTAGTGGAAAACCTTTTTCCGCCAAAATCAAAAGAAATATACTTAAAATCTTGTTGTTTTGAAATATTTTTATGAAATAGCGCCCTCAAAAACGAGTCAAGTATTTTCGGAAAACGTGTTACTAACATATTTCAATGAATTACCTCAGAAAGACTCACAAATCTTCCCCTTACGTTTAACAATTGCTCTAGTTTTAATTTAAATAGATACTGGTGCCGATTCCCTTATTTACAAACTAAACTAAATTCAAGTTCAGTGCATCTCTTTCTTTCTATTTTATTAAGAAAAGGACAGATGATAAATTTTAGTTTAGTCCTGTCAAATTAATCAGCGTTTGCCGTAAATTGACGTAATTTTCATAGGCAAGTTTTTAATCACGTTTAAACTTGTATAGAGTAGTGACAGGCACTGATTAATTAATTAAATCGAAGGAAAAGATGCACTGAACTTAAATTTTGTTTAGTTTGTGAACAAGGGAATCGGCACCATTATCTTATTTTCTTTCCTCATGTTCGAAATAAAAAGCAGAGTTTTACTTCGGGTGAAAGGTCGATTTTCTTTTATTTTGCGCACAACTATTGGCGCACGAGCGTAGCGAGGGTGCCAACCATCTCGTGCCTAAATAGGTCCCTTTCATCCCTTGTGTAACAATCTACTATTACAAACTCGTCATCCACGTTCATGCGCCTGCTGTATTAGTGAACACAAAAAAGTTACATCTAATGTGTTCAAACACACAGGTAGGTACAGTCAGTCACTGGCAAAAGTATCTTACACTTCGCAAGATTCATAAGCGATTTTATCCTGAAGTATTTTTAAATATTTTATGGTGTTACGAATATATTATTATCGAAACCACACATATAAGTCACTGTACACACTGTACTCTCTCTGTTAAATAAAGATATGCCCATATGATTAATAATTGAAGTGAAATCCTGAAAAATCATTAATACAAACAGAGCAAGCGATAGAATAATATTAAGGTGGGAGCTAAGTAAATAGACATGCCTGTGCAAACTGTACAGTTTGAGACTGTTCTCGGTATACACGGCCAATCATAGGGAACACTCTTCTGTTCTATCAATTCCTTAAAAAAAACGGAATTTCTAGTATAGTTAGTACTGCCACCTCCACGCCTTAGTACACGGAACAACTCTCACGTTTCCATTCCGCTTATCTACCTCAGATATCCGAACGCATTTCTTCTTTTGCAATGCTTGCTTATTTTTATTCCCTTCGTTCTGTTTGTTTGCTTGTCGCGTTTTAATTAAGTCTTTTGTTTAATTATGTTTGTTTTACAAGAAATTATTCGAAATTATTAGATAAGAAACTAGGCGTGGATAATTTTAATTTTATTTTACTCCAAACAAACGCCCCCTTGGACCATTCAGACTCTTACAAACAAGCGCGACACGCGACGCGACACAAAGGCACCGCTTGTAGTGCTACACGCGATGTCTTCGTGTCGCGCCCGTTTGAAGGAGCCTTTCATTGAGCACTAATCGTATTTCAAATATCGTTCCTTTTTGAAGATAACAGAGGCGGAATTATGGTTTGATTGGTGGTGATTGTTGGTACAAGCAGACCTGAAATGTATCCTCTGATATTTTTAATTTCGAGTGCGTCAGTTTCGCGCGTCATTTTATAATACCTTGATCACACATACCGAGTCTGTAGAAGAGCGAGACAGCAAAATTATACTAGGCCGAGAGGGTTGGGTGGACGAGAAAGTACGCGTACACGTATTTTTTTACTTGGCACCGAGGCAGTCAGTCAGTTCACAAAAATCGCGGGAAACGGTAGCGTGCTTCGAGTGACGTGCATGTTTATACCTGCCGAGTGGGCAAGCTAGTTAGATTGAGGAAGCGCACTGGGCACTCGGTGTACTGAATAGAACAGGATCCGAGTGACTGTCTCGCCCTTTAACTCGGCCGAGCACTGGGTGATGTGTTTACACCTACCGAGCACTCGGCCGAGAGTACTAATTCGCTCATCTACTTGGTACGTGTGATCAAAGCACTATACGGAGACGATTAGATACGCGGGCGAGTGCCATCTTGCATATTGATCGTTTTTTGTGTCGTTAGCACGAGATATGGATCTCGTGCTAAGCTAGCAGGATAGCCTTTACCAGAAGTGATTATCGTATTAGAGGATTGTGACGGAGTATAGTTCGTCGTGGACGTGGTACGACAGCGGCTCCCCTGAATCATCTCTGTTATCAAGATAGCCGCCACACAACCATCAATGCGAAGCTCTGCTAGAGTGACTGTCACCAGTCAGTGTCATTCTTATCCAACCTTTTCGGTGATTCCAGTAACTTATCGTAAAACTATCAATATGCAAGATGGCGCTCGCCCGCGTACCTACTCCGTATAGTGTCTTGATCACACGTACTAAGTAGATGAGCGAGTTAGTGCTCTCGGCAGAGTGCTCGGCCGAGAAGCGTTTTGTCGACGGAAGATTAGACAAAAATGACGTTTCCCTGCCCTGTAGAGCTAGCAGTAGAATATTGTCGGTAGACAAGCTATTTTTATTTTACATTAAAGTAGAATTAGAAAGCGACATACTAAACCTGCTGCGACGTTATATTTATTGGTTCGCGAGAAAACTAACTAATCTGCAATTGGCATGGGTGTAGTCACACCCATGCCAATTGCAGATTAGTTAGTTTTCTCGCGAGCCAGCTAGTTTAAGCGTAGTTCCGGTGAATGACAATTATTATTCCTGTTTCGTAATGTAGTATAATATAATGAAGACAATGAAGTGTTTAAAGCCATATAATTATACCGTATGAAATTGTAATGAAAGAAAACCCAGGTGGTCACCGTGCCTGCCCGGGTCGCGGGAAGGTACTTATGGGTCACCGAGGCCCCCGCAACACAGGCAACAGGAAGGAATATGGGTGGGTTTTAGTCAGTAAGAGTCTGACACACCCTCCCGCTCCGCCCAGAGCGGGAGAAGTTATTTGATGATTTCCCACCCAAAAAAAAAAATGTGTGGCGCGTGCTTGTCAGACTCATAAGATCAGTGCCGCTAAGTAAGTAATAATATTTTTATAAATGATATTCATAACTTACTTGTTACTGCATGTGGGTTGGCTCATTATTATCTATACAAATCAATACAATTGAAGTGTCTTTTTACATACATACATACATACATAATCAGCCTATAATGTTCCCACTGCTGGGACACAGGTCTCCTGTCTGTGAGAGGGAGTGGGCCGTAATCCACCACGCGGGCCCAGTGCGGGTTGGTAGATGTCACATGTCTTGACTTTTTGGTTCTCAGACATGCCGGTTTCCTCAAGATGTTTTACTTCACCGTTTTGAGAGCAATGGTGATGAAATAATTTACACAAAGTAAAGCCTATGGGTTCGAACCTATGGGCCACCACTGCTCTGGTCCTGGTCCTGGCAAATCTTTGAAACGACTGTACCGATTTTGAGGAGACTTTCACTGGCAGAGCAGCTGATGACTTATTTTTAAAAAGCCACGCGCCCGCTGGTTATATATACGTTTGCCTTTAACTACTTTCTACCATTGTGGTAATAAACTCCTATTATAATAAACACAGCTTAACCACCACAAAACTACACAAAATATTACCGTATTACACATTTGTAATACTGTAATACCCTCAAAATGTGAAGCCCACATTCATTTCAATTTTAGGCCACCAAAATCCCTAGCACAAAATAATTTCCGCCTCGTACTAAAATAAACATGTCAATTTCATTGCTGGCCAACAAGAAACGCCTAGATAAGTAAATCCCGAACGAGAAATCCGAAAAGAACCGGTAGCGAGCGGGAATCGAACTGGGGACCTTATTGATCCGACGCTAATGCCCTCTAATCCACTTAGGTAGTCTTCGGCAGTAAGCATGACTGGCAGGGATTATATAAGTGTAACGTAACTGTACGTATTGTGATATACTATCGTTTTGAAATAACAAAATGGAAGATTAAAACTTTCGAATTAAGAATTCGTCTTCGTTTGTTTTTTGGTGACAGCTACTGACAACGGCCAGGACTTAATGTCACACGTATGTGCCAATCTAACGGTAACCCGGCAGCGCTTTGTCATGTAAATCCAAGAAATACTCACGACACACGCATGTCCGAAGTATTACGCAAGCTGTAAGCATATAAGATTTATATGACTGTTTTGAAATCGTAAGTCCAAGTTTACTGAATAGCTGAGGCTCTCTTAAGCTTGGTGTTTTAAAAGTTTATTTAAAGCAATTTGTAGTCAAAATCTTCAGTCAACTTGTATGATACGTTTATTTTAGTCTAGCAATAATGACAGCTAGCTCTAGTAAGAGATTAACTAGTGGATATATTGACCAGTTTGAGGAGGATTTCAGAATTCTGCAGGCTTAGCATGATACGTTCTATTTCTACTCTACTACAAGATAGAAATCGCTTGTCTACATTTCTCGGTCTCGGTCCGTCTTGTCTCTATACAAAATTTTATAAAACATATTGATGGAGTGGCGGTGGGGTTTCTTGCCGATTCTTCTCCGTGCGAGGCTGCCTTTTGGAGGGGCGACTGGAATCGATTCCGTTTTTTTGTGAGTCTTGACGTTCAAAAGTGCCTTTTATGTGTCTAGGTAATAGGTAATATTTAATATTTTATGTACCTATTTGAAATAAATAATTTGACTTTGACTTTGACTTTGGAAACGTAATTTTCTTCCACTTTTCCGTCGACAAAACGCTTCTCTACGGTTCTTGTGCTAAGTCTGCTGAGGATAATTTTAGAGCACTTTCATTTAATCAGCTGGTTTTACTTACCTACGTAATGTCTCACTTCTACAATCCTCTTCTATTTTCTATTCCTCTAACTCTTTACAAAACAAAACACAGTCAATCAACAACAATACACTCTGGAATATTCAATAAACAATACCAAAAACCGTTGCAACCAACAGCAGGACACATGAAACCGCACGATTTACATGGAGAATCCGACACACTATGAATGATTGAATGGACTCAATCGCGCGTATGACAATGTGAACTGACAGACGGACGGATAATTAGCAAATGGGTTCGCCTGTAGATACGGATGAGCTCTAGTGCGTTTAGGAGATATTTTTGATGTGATATGGTGAGGTTATGAGGCGGAAAATGATTGTTGTTCGCATGCATCGGATTTCGATCACGAGTAAAGCAGATTTGGTATTGAAAGACTTGCCAAGTCTATGTGAAGCATCTAAATCCAAGTCTCTGTTACTAAAACATGTGTGACTGTTTCTGTCTAGAGCTCTATTTGTCTCTGACGGCCGCGTACCGTCCCTGGCCATACGACTACACACATTTTTTTTTTCTTTTTGTTAGTTACTAACCTGGTGTGAGAGTTTTTATGCCGCCCATGGGCCATTGGGACTTGACTTCACAAGCCGTCGAGAAATATCTCTCAGGTTTCGAAGGAGGAGGCGGGACGATTGAGGGAAAGGTAAATTTCGCACCCTCTCGCCCCTAGCCGCCGCAGGTGACGCCCTGGCCGTCGGGAATCCCAGGCGGATTTCCGGCCACCGTATGCGCAGCTTGTGGACGGTGAGCAACGGGTAGCTCGCCGTCCGATAAGGCCCAAGCCCGGGTCACCGGCGCGTCATGTTCCACGTGCGCCTCAAAGAGATGTCAGCACAAATGCAGAGGTCCACTAGAGCCGATGCCTGGCGGAGTCGCGGGAAAGTCCGAAAGGGTTACTGAGGCCCCTGGCAACACAGGCAACGGAAGGAACACGGGTGGGTTTTAGTCAGTAAGAGTCTGACACACCCTCCTGCTCCGCGCAGAGAAGGAGAAGTTATTTGATAATTTCCCACCCAAAAAAAAGGCATGCTCACGATTTTTCCATTACCGTTTTTTAAGCAAGTGATAATACAATACGTTCATGAATCCGAAAAGTCACAGGTACGTGCATCATCATGCCTATAATGTTCCCACTGCTGGGATACAAGCTGCCTCTCTTTGAGAGGGAGTGGCCTGTGATGTACCACGCGGGGCCAGTGAGAGTTGGTAGATTTCACATGTCTTAAAATTTTTGGTTCTAGGACATGCCGGTTTCCTCACGATGTTTTCCTTTGCCATTTAAAGGTACGTGGCTTGGGTTCGAACTCGAGACCTATGACTTGGCAGTCCGACAGTCACACCACTAGGCTATTACTGCTGTTCAATATAATATACAATATACAATTATGACACACAAACCAAAAGAAAAAGCTTCAAAAATTAGTCTTAACACTATCGTTAGTACAGTCAAGTCTTTTTACATCTTCGTCAGTTTTCAAATTATTTTCGTTATCAAATCAGTTCACAAAAAACCTTATGAAGCTACTGCACTGAGCAGACAGAGCTTAGAAAAATCTATTTAATTATTTGAAAACAAATATCAAAATAGCCTACACCTTTTGACCAATGTCGACTTGACATCAACCTAAAACCTTTTTAATGGCCTGGCAACGACCGGGCTGTATGTTCATTATGGTCTGGCTACTGGTCATTTTATGAAATATAAACCATTAAAAAAATCGGCCAAGTGCGAGTCGGACTCGCGCACGAAGGGTTCCGTACCATTATCTATAAAAACGGCAAAAAAAATCATGTCTGTTGTATGGGTGCCCCCTTAAATATTTATATTATTCTGTTTTTTAGTATTAATTGTTATAGCGGCAACAGAAATACATCATCTGTGAAAATTTAAACTGTCTAACTATCACGGTTCATGAGATACAGCCTGATGACAGACGGACGGACAGACAGACAGACGGACAGAGGAGTCTTAGTAATAGGCTCCCGTTTTACCCTTTGGGTACGGAACCCTAAAAAATTGTCAGAGTCTGTCAGTGTCACATTTTTAATTCGGTGTGACATGTAAAGAAGATTGCTAATGTCAATCTGCGGTATTGACATTACGACACAATAAATAATGAGTTGGTAAAACAGATTCTATCTTGCAATCTTTTCCACGTCAATAATTGCATAAATCCGAACACTCTAAACTATCCCAACAAAACTCTTAACCCTAAATATCCTTTATTTCCGCAGCATCATTCCCAACATATATTTTTAAAAGCTCGGAACCCTTATTATTTATAATCTAAACCCATCCTGTCTGCGGCCATCAATAATTCATACAGCTATGTGAATTATAGCCACGACGATCTTCACGGATTTCCTCTCGCTTTCGACAAGATCTTTCGTCTGCACGCTATTGTAAGAAAATGCTGTTACTTTCGCAGTCCATTGTGAAGGCTTCATACTTGCAAATGAATAGAAAGATACTTGAATATGCGCATAGGTATCGCTGTGATTTCTTGTAATGAAAGAGCGAGTTAGTTATGAAAGAAATAATATATTTAGCGCGGTGTACCAAAATTGGAGGATGGGATTTAAAGGCTCTCCTTTAAATCCCAAACTCCCATTTCAAAAAGGTTATCGTCAGTACCTAGATATCCTTTTTATGCTGATTCTGAAAAGGAGAATATTCATTGTGGAAATTATAACTCTTCCAAAAGGAGCAACACTCTAAAATAAATTTATTTATTTATGTTGTTGTTGTGGTAATTTATTTATTTATTTGTGTTTTGGCGTTATTTGTTTTTCTTGTTATTTTATGTTGTTTTGTATGTTGTTGTTGTTTTTTTGTGTATTTGTTTCGTGTTTTGTTTGTCAGACAAAGGCCACATAAACACAAAAAAAACAAATTGTTACCAAACCAGGTTTCAGAAAATATTATTTAAACCATGTAAATAAAATGCCTCTAAAATCTTTACCTTCTTTTCCGTAAACGGCAATTCAATAAAAACAGCTTACGACCTACCCGTAAAAACAGTTTCACGCGTGCCCTTGGCACACACTTCACACGAGGGTGGCACTTCCATAGTACCTGCCACACATCCTCAAACGCACTAAGATAAAATAATTCCCCATCTTAATGGCAATAGGTACGTACCAAGCAAGACCCATCTCACACCTTATAATAGTGTCTCGCGGCGTAATCCGGAAGGACCACGAGAGGACCATGGATAACACCCTGAAGGTACCGGTAAATATTTAATACGACACGGCTTTCTATACATATATTATAACACGAAGGCTGGGGAAAACGGCTTGTGCCAGTGAATAAGTGATCGGTGTCTGATGTATTTAGGTCCCTTTTTTTCGTTCTCTCTTTTTCGGTAGAAAGGAATTATTTTCTTGTTTTTGCTTCAGTAGGTATGATTGATTCAGCTGCTAAGTTATAATTTTATAATAATTATTCATGGGTTTCGAAAATCGCCAACTAGTGTAGCAGCTGGCGGCTTTCTCGCGCAACGCATCAGCATTGCAATTCAGCGAGGAAATGCCGCCAGCATCCTCGGTACAATGCCCGAGGGCCTTTTTTAAGCTTAACTTAGTTTTAATTTAATTTAGTTAATGTTAATAATCTTCGTGTAATTTGGTTATGTAAATAAATATATTATATGTGTAGCAGTAATCTTTATGAAACTAATTTCGACGATAAGATCAATAGATAACGTGTTTTCAAGTTGCAAATGTGTGTCCAAGTGTGTCCAAGTGTGTCGAACCACGCACAATGAAGGGTTCCGTAGTTGGGAAATTGCGATGAATTTATCCCAAAAACAAACTTAATATTGTAGTTGAAAAACATGCTCCCCAATACATCAATTTAAGTCACATTCAATTCTCCAACTGTAAATTTAAGTTGGTCGACTATTACTCGTTAACTTGTAAAGCCTACTTAGCTGTGATAGTTTTCCTTTTAATTTCATTATATGTACTACTGCCATGATTTTTTTCACATCTCCATAAACAACCGTTTAGCTGTCAGGGGACTTTACTCCAACAAAAATTTGCTCTTTAATGCTTAATATAACCCAAACGGATCATTGAATCGAAAAGTGGTGTTGACAGACCCGCAATATTTTTGAATGGCCTATCCGACGATACCGCCATGGGATAGACGAGATAAAAAAATCATCTCCACATTACGTGCAATGAAATCTTGAAAAAAAATGTTTTCAAGATTTCATTTCAGCACTTTGTTGGCGTGATTAATATGTATACCTATGCCAAATTACAGCTTTCTAGTACTAAGCGTCTCTGAGCTACAGTGGGGACAGACAGACAGACGGACATGGCGAAACTAGAAGAGTTCTTTGGTGGCATCACCAGAGCTGATGTGACAGTGTTGTTATCTTTTTTCTCATAGCCTAAAGTTGTTGGCATAAATTACCTATTACTTTAATTGCAACAAGAATGCAATGTGAATTTGAATTTTATTGAGTCGTCAAATCATGGCTGATTTGATTTTCGATTGAACATTGTGATATGTCATGTTATTTAGCAATTTCGTTTAAATCTTACCTGTAGTTTATAAGCTTCATTTCCCGTTAAAAACATACATAATAAGATCAGGCCGTCTTCCCATGGGGGTAGGCAGAAACTATAGAACGCCACCTGTTTCGCTCCTTACATACTTCTTTTGCTTCGTTTACGTTCATATATCTGGTCATACAAGCACGCTGGTTGCGAGTACTACGCGCCTAACTTTGAAGAACTGAAGAACATCACCAATTAGGTCACTGTATGTCCTCCTAGAGCGTCTCCCGGCGTTTCCACTCACATCTGCCTCGTAAATACCTTTTTTTACTCGCCTTTCATTCAACCTCTCAACATGACCAAACCATCTAAGCATCCTTTTTTTAATTTTTGTCACTACAACTTCTTTTAAACCGCACCGTTGCCTTACCACAAAATCTTTTAAGCTATCATTCATAGTCACGCCATACAAGTTTCGCAAGGAACGCATTTCCACAGCATTTATTCTACTTTCATGTTTCTTTTGCCACACCCAACATTCACTTTCATAGATAAGCGTAGGCACCAGCACACCATTGCAGTCTCTCTTTTAGGAATCTGTATTCATGTAATTGTTCATTACATTACTTATTCTATCAACTGTTGATTAGGCTTTAATATCGCTTTAAAATATTACATGCAAACTGACAGGAATAGGTATTAAACATTGTCATCATTCTAGTCAATCGATTTGTCCACTTAACTTTTAATAAATACGTCCTGTAACCCGACCGCTGCAATATGAGCCCTTGGCACTCGACATCCCGACCAACTGATCCTATTCGGACTGTATGTCCTTAAAACATTATTACTATTTTTGCTTAACAACGAATTTCGGTGACCTTAGAAATTAGGAGGATTTTAAAGTAAATTACAACCTCTAGACTTCATTTCACCATTCTTACCTAAAAGCCTCGTCCACGACCGATTTAATTTCGCCCTTTCTAAGGCCTATCTTTAAGCTTCGAAATCACTGCTAGCTAAATGATTATCATCATAAATCTAAAGCAGACCATTGTTGTCAAACAGGGACCCTATTTTCTATAGGCCTCTCCAATTGCACGCCATTTAGCTCAATATTCGGCCTGGTAGAAGCTGGATAAGATGATGCAAATCTGCACTCCACGCCTGAGGGCGACCTATCCTACGCTTACCTATTCGCCATCATTGATCTAGCACAAGTGTTCGATGTTCCCTACAAGCGAATACTTAAATGATAAATTATAAGTTTCTCCATAACTATCTTCATAACTAACTTCTTAACTAACTATCTACAAATACTCACTATTAAAGATACGCCTAACTACTCACACCACGAAAAATATTTTATTAAATAAATATGAAGTGTCCAATTAATAACATACCCTAGGTTTAATAATATTAATTACGTAATAAATAAAAATAATAATAACAAAATAAAAAAATAATGAAAAATAGAAAAAATAAAGGGTTTTTACAATGTTAATAAATAAATGTATATAATTTATTAAACAATAATGATAATTCTTAAATTCAATTCCGTATTTTTTTATTCTTAGGCTAATATTATTTATTTTGAAAATATCATTAAAAACATCATTAAAAACCAAAAAAAATTAAAATAATAATAATTATATATACAATTATATAAAAAGGGAGGGCAAAATATCATAGGGCTTCAAAAAAATCGTCTGAATCGTTGTCAACAGGAAAAGGCTGGCCACGTTGTATGGCAATGCTGATTTTTTGGCCAAATAATAGACCAGCCTTCTGGTCACGTGAGGAGTCGACCAACCGCTTGGCGATGTCTCTAAAAACTAAGTGGGCACTCGGACCCCATGGCCCCAGTGTTTAAATCCCAAACGGCTCGTACATATAAGTCCCAATAAGATTTGAGTACTTGCGCCGTTTGAGGTTTTCCGTACCTGCAGCAGCCGCCCCAGTATAGCCCACCGTGCTAGGAAGATGGAATGGCGCAAGGGTCTCGACACACGTTGCATCCCATACCAAAGGCCTACCTACCTTCCAAGGCATTATGGTCATTCCATCTGGTCTCTTCCCATCGTCGCGTGCCAAGCCATTAGGTTTTAGAACAGCGGGCACCCCAATGGTGCAAAGAGCGCGACGGATGATGTCCTTGATGCTGGCGTGCCATGCTATCTAACCTGCGCTTTTACTGCAGGATAGGCCATAGCCTAACACCTGCTTCACCTAGCCTCGGACACTATGGTGTCCGACGCAGTCGACACCTTCACCGCATTGGCAGCGATGCGGAGCCACGCAAGGAGTGCGCAGACGCAGACAAGTAGCGAGCCGGAAGGTGGTGTCACCCAGCATAGTGCCTATATTGGGTGACGGTAGCGCCTGAAGCCAGAGGCCCGACTCCCACTCACACAGCCAGCAGGCGGGCACGCTCAGCAGTATTGGTGGACGTATTAATAAGATTATTCCGTACCAACCTGCAGAACGGCTCATGCCACTGCCTCTGGGAAGATGGGTTCACCGGCCGATCTGCATCCGGGAAAGCCATTTTCCAGGCGTTCACCGCATCGGTCAAGCACGGCACTTCAGAGTCAACCAGAGAGGGCGCTAAAATTTCCCTGGTTAGCTTTTCAGTGCTGTGGACAGAGGACAGGCAGACAGGCTGGTATGCTAATATTGGTAATTTTACGAACACCGAAGCCACCAAAACGGATGGGTAGTGTGGCTTGCAACCACGCTCCGTCGTCCAAGGCCACATTTAAAATGGAAGTTAATGTATTGCGAATAATTTGGTCAATTTTTTCCAAGAGATATGACTGCTTCCATAAAGGGGAAGAGCGTTGAAAATATATAAAATTTGGGCCAGAACAACAGTATCTAATCAGGGTGAATTCCGAATGTAAATTAATTTTGGAGAATCTGGTCCGAAATGTCATTGAAGTTTTTGATTTTTCCGTAGATGAAAGAAGAAAATCTGTCTTCTAAAATTGGGGAACCTAGGAGGTCCAGTGAACTTTTTCTAAAATTTTGATTTGTGAGGTTATTTCCTTAAATAATCCAATTTAATGGTTGGTGGGTCAATTGTCTGTCGGTAATGTCAGAAACGTAAATTTCACATTTAGATGGGTTAAGGTCCAGGCCAATAGATTTAAATTGCTGTTTGAGAAATTTTAAATCTTTCAAGACGGTGTCTGCATCACCTCCTAGCGTTCCAGCTCATCTAAATACCACACATTAAATTTTGAATTTAGTTTTGAATAATTGGATGAATAGCCAAGCTGAGGAAGCCTGGTCCGAGAGGGTCACCTTGTTGGCATCCTACTGCAGATTCCAAAACATTGTCCTTGTATAATAATTTTGAAGGGTACCTGTACCATTGCCACATAAAACCATACATTTCGGGTAATTCCTTTTTGACTTCAGCCAACAAAGTCCCTGTTGACAGAGTTAATTCTTAACGTTGACCTTGAGGATGACCTTACCTTTTTGGAATTCATAAAGTTGGAAAGGGCATGCACGGCAGCCTCACAGCCCCCTTATGAGCCGAAACCTAGCTGCAGGGACTGAAACTTAGCTGTAAGCGGTTCACTATACAGCTTACAGCATATTTCGGCTGCCGTATGCCTGTAAGTGCAGACAATGGCGATGGGACGAATACAGCCGTCCCTCTTACGCAGGGCACATAGGTTGGACCCGTATAAGACATCGACGACGGCCTCGTTCACACCGCCGGTGAGTATGAGGTTAATCAGGGCCGCAAGCTCCTTCAAAAGCGACTCACTAACTTCCCCGGCGCCTGAACTCAAAAGATCCTTAAGATGTTGAGGAGTCAGACCGTCGAGGCCACCGGCTGAACCACTTTGGAAGGAGCTCACGGCTGCGATCAACTGGGGGGCCGAAACGTTTAGGAAGGTTGATTTGGAGTTGGGAGGGTCGGGGGGATCGAGAAAGGTGAGACCATCCACAGGCGCTGGGTGTTTACTCTCTAGAGCTATTACTGTATCTGGAGAGTAAGGTGCCACCACATCGCTGCTGAAAAGTATCCTGGCCGCACTCCTGATGTCACTTTCACCTAATATGGATTCCACATGTGAACATAATCCTTTTCGTGATGGATTATTGAAAGCAGGTAATTTTAAATCTAAAGGTAGGGTTGAATTGTTACAAATTTCTTTAATTTGGTTCGTTATGGTTTTTTAGTTGCCAATATTTTTTTAACATTCTGTATTAATAAAACACTTTAAATAACCTACGAAATACTTAACTAATAACAAAATGTATCAGTTAACACATTTAAACAGCCAGTCTCCCTCCTCTCTCCTACTTGATCTATGCTGTGCCCGACAGGGTCCATAAGATAAGATAAGATAAGATAAGATACATTTTATTTGTCAAAAACATGTGTAGGTTTACAATCAGTTGGAATGATTACAAAAAAAATGAAGTTTCAGCATGTTTGGCCTAGAAAGGCGTACAAATACAATAATAATATAATTCTAAGCACAAAAATTGTAGTTACGTTAAGTTGATAAAAATAATAACAAATGTCTAAAGTGCATCATTTAAATAGTCGTCAACATTATAGTAGCATTTATTTACTAAAAAATTCTTCATGCTTTTATTAAAACCATTAATATTTAAATCTTTCTATGCCTTAGGTACGAGGTGCATTCAATAAGTACCTAGCCTCATCGCCAGAGGGCGCTGTAGTTTCAAAAGAGTTTTACTACAGTGTAGCACATTCTTTTTTAATTCTTTTTTCAAATTTTCATTCCAATCCCTTCATTTGTTTTAATTTGACAACTTATGGAAGCGAACGTGTCGATCGGTTTTACAAAAATGGAAAAAGAGCAATATCGTTCGGTGATTCGATTCCTATTTTTGGAAGGGAAAACGCGCATCGAAATCAAAGAGCGCTTGGATGCTGTGTACGGTGACTCTTCTCCATCGATGGCCACCGTCAAGAATTGGTTCAACGAGTTTGCACGTGGCCGTACGTCGGTTTTTGATGAACCACGTCCAGGTGCACCGAAAACAGCTGCTACGGAGGAAAACATTAAAAAAATCCATGATTTCGTATTGGCAGATCGCCGATTGAAGGTTCGGGAGCTAGCTGAGACTGTAGGCATTTCAGAAGGAACAGTGCATCATATTCTTCACGAGGAACTCGGCATGAGAAAGCTGTCGGCGCGATTGGTGCCGCGTTTACTCACACCAGAAAACAAGCGCAACCGTGAGACCAAATCGGAGATGTGTTTGGCGCTGTTTAAGCGGAATCCAGCGGAGTTTTAGCGTCGTTTTGTGACCGTCGATGAAACCTGGATCCACTGGTACACACCAGAGACCAAGGAGCAATCAAAACAATGGATCCAGACCGGGGAACGTGCTCCAAAGAAGGCGAAAACTGTAAAATCGGCCGGAAAAGTTATGGCCACCGTTTTCTGGGATTCACAAGGTGTGATCTACATCGATTACCTCGAGAAGGGTAAAACAATTACAGGGCTTTACTATGCCGATATATTGGGCCGATTCGACGCCGAATTAAAGAAAAAACGACCCCATCTGGCGAAGAAAAAAGTGCTGTTTCACCACGACAACGCACCGGTTCACACGTCTGCCGTTGCCATGGCCAAATTGGTCGAATTACGCTACGAATTGTTGCCCCATTCACCGTATTCTCCAGATTTGGCCCCTTGTGACTTCTTTCTGTTTCCTAATCTGAAAAAATCACTCGCCGGGAATAGATATGGATCGAATGAGGAGGTCATCGCCGCCACGGAGGCCTATTTTGCAGAGTTTGACAAAAACTATTTTTCGGACGGGTTAAAAAAGTTGGAGCATCGATGGGCTAAGTGTATCGAACTAAAAGGAGACTTTGTTGAAAAATAAATTGCCACTTTTCCAAAATTTTCGTTTACTTTTTGTAGGCTAAGTATTTATTGAATGACCCTCGTACCTTGTTGTATAATTTTGGGGCCATGCAGAATACACTCTTACACATGAGAGCCGTTTTAGCACTATGTATACGAAGTCTCCGATTATCACGTTGACTTCTTTCGGAACCATCTGAAGACTTCGGAAACAGTTGGGGATTTTTTTTTACAAATAATACCGCTTCTAATATATTATATACAAGGAAGGAAGTGAGAGAATTTGATGTTTAATAAAATATGGTTTGCAACTGTCTGTAATTTTAAGACCAAACATAGCTCTTATGCATCGTTTTTGCATTCTAAATATAAAGTCTTTATGTGTAGAGTTTCCCCAGAAAATAATGCCGTATCTAAGGATCAATGCAGCAAGTCCGTAATAGGCAGTAAGCAATGTATCCGTATTTACGATTGGGGCGAGTTTATGGAATGCGAAGGAAGAACTACTAATTTTCTTACTGATTTCTTCAATGTGATCTTTCCAGTCAAGTTTTTTGTCAATGGTTAGTCCAAGGAATTTGGCATTACTAACTCTGTATATAGTGTGATTGTTATAACTTAAGTTAATGTCATTTCTTACTGGTATTCTTTGACTAAAATGCAAAATTTGTGTTTTATTTAAATTAATTTTTAGATTATTATTTTCTAACCAGTAAATTATAGAAGCTAAAGCATTATTAATGTCAAGTTCATAGGTGTCAGGTTTCTTACATGCTATTACTATTGTGCTATCATCTGCAAAAAGAGTCATTGGATGCTCGATAGATTTTGGAAAGTCATTTATATATATGATAAATAATAATGGTCCCAGAACACTTCCCTGAGGTACACCGAATTTCACTATACGTTCTTGAGAAAAATACGTAGTCGCTGTTTTGTTACGATCTATTCTTGAGATTGCTGTGGTTTGCCTTCTATTAGACATATAGGATTCAATTAATTTAAGAACATTGCCTCTAACTCCATACGTGTCAAGTTTATTAATTAAAATAGTATGGTCAACGTAGTCGAATGCTTGTGTCATATCGCATAGCACAGCGCAAACGGAAGTCCTTTTATCCATCCGTAACATTACAGTGTGTAGAAAATCATAAACCGCCATGTTGATTGTCTTATTTTGTCTGAAACCTTTTTGCTCACTACAAAGAATATTATTTTTTTCCATATACGTATATAATTGTTTGTAAATGTATTTTTCAAAAATCTTCGACATAATTGGTATCAGCGCTATTGGTCTATAATTTTCGATTAGGTCTCTGTTTCCTTTCTTAAATAGTGGTTTTACTATTGATGTTTTCATACCATCAGGAAAGGTACCCGCGCTAATACATAGATTGACAATGTGACTTAAGTGGCTGCATATTATATCACCCACAGATTTAATTATTTTAGTAGACACCCCGTCATAGTCCACGCTGTTAGTATTTTTGAGTTGTTTTATAATGTTTAAGATATCACACGGTAAACTTGGGGCCATGAACATTGATTTTTGTCTGTTCAAAATGCCTGATGTGACGTTTTTTCCCGACTCTTGTATAGGGACAACTCTGTCAATGAAATAATTATTGAATTGATTCGCTATTGATTCTGGATTTGTAATTATACATATTATTATGAACATTAATTTTACGTAAATAATCCCAAGGTTCATTGAATTTTTTATTATTTATTATTTGCCATGTCGATTTAGTTCTATTCTCAGACGTTTTGATTTTATAATTATTTTGAGCCCTTTGGGTAAGTCGTATATTTTTTTTAAATAATTTACTGTATGTAATAAAGTGAAGTTTATTGGTTTCAGACGGTTTACGTCTATATTTCCATAAGAGATGCCTCTTTTTTTTACTACACATTTTTAGACCACGTGAGATCCATTTAGCCTTTCTGCCTATGTTAATAGTAATTAGTTTACATGGAAAGCAAAGTTTATAAAATAATGTAAACTCCTCCATAAATGAATTATATGCGATGTTAGGGTCATCTGTATTATAAACATCAGCAAATGTCAGACTTTCTAAACAAGATCTGAACTTCAATAAATTTTCTTTTGCATAATCTCTCTGTGGTTTTTTCCAGTATTTACTATTGTATGAATTTTTACAGGACATTTTAACAGTTGCGCTGTATGATCAGATAATGCAAATTCTATCACTTCTGTCCCACATCGATTTTGAAAATTATGTGCGAAATTGTCGATGCAAGTCTGGCTTTTTAATCGAGTAGGTTCATTAATGGCTAATTTCAGATTGTAATTTAATAACAAACAGGTAAAATCAAGGCATACACTATTTTTTTTCATGATGTCAATATTGAAGTCGCCAGCTAATATAATGTTGCTGTATTTTTTATTACTTACATTTGCTAACAATTGTTCTAGTTTTTAAAAAAATACACTCAAATTTGTAGCTTTTGGTACACGATAAATACAGACAATTAATATGTTATTCTATTCCACAACATTCAAATGTATTAGCTGTTGCCAATTTCGTAACCTCGGGTACTTCTTTCCAAAAATGTCCATTTCTGACTAAAATACACGAACCACCTCTTTTACTATTAGTTCTGCTAAAAAGTGAAGCTAAACTGTAGTTTGGGATCAGTAGTTGGGTTTCGTCGCCCTCTGACATAAAATGTTCCGTTATGCACACTATATCAACTTTTAATTCCCTATCTATAAGTTCTTCTAAGCAGATTGTAAGCATGTCTGATTTGTTGATCAATCCTGCAATATTCTGATGCAATATTATTAATTTCTCATTATTCAAGAAAAAAACTTGGTTCTTCTAGGTTGGTCTTTTTTTTTTTTTTTTGGGTGGGAAATCATCAAATAACTTCTCCCGCTCTGGGCGGAGCGGGAGGGTGTGTCAGACTCTTACTGACTAAAACCCACCCGTATTCCTTCTTGTTGCCTGTGTTGCGGGGGCCTCGGTGACCCATAAGTACCTTCCCGCGACCCCAGCAGGCATCGGCCCTAGTGGACCCCTACTATGTGCTGACGACATCTCTTTGAGGCGCGCGTGGAATACAACGCGCCGTCGACCCGGGCCTGGTCCTTACCGGACGGTGAGCTACCCATTGCTCACCGTCCGCAAGCCCGCGCCTACGGTGGCCGGAAATCCGCCCGGGATTCCCGACGCCCTGGGCGTCTCCTGCGGCGGCTAGGGGCGAGAGGGCGCGAAACTTGCCTTTTCTAGGTTGGTCTGCAATTCGTTGTTGTTGTACTCTTGTAAATCCTTAATATAGTCGTTTAGGTCTTTGAAGATGGCGCGAATGCCTTTGTCATTAATTATTCCGGTCTTTGTGTTATATAGTGAATAGTCATAGTATATATTTTTATTGGAATCTAAAAGATAAGCGTGCTCATGTGTTATTATGTCCAAGTATAAAAGGTTGTTGACGTTTTCAACCCTCCAGTTATGCATGTTTACGTAATCTATACATTTATAGGTAGGCAAACAGATGATTACATTTGTATGTGTTATATTTCGGTAGGCAAACAGATGATTACATTTGTATGTGTTATAATTGTAACTAATATAATTCTTTTTCTAACAGCTGTATACATTATGGTACGCAATAAAGAATTAAGAATTGAGAATACATTGTATTCGTTCAGCAGTATAGCAGTCAAATAAAATATTGTAAATCAGTTGTGGAGTAAATTCATACCCTGCTTTAATTTTCGCGTTATAACCATTTCATACAACTTTGTGATTTGAATATACAGACAATTAAAGTTGATCATAATCAATTTGCTTAACATTTAAATTCCCTGATTTAACTAAGTGTTTTAACGTCCCAAACAAAGTCGTCTAGCAACACTGATCAATATCGTCCACATAATCCATAGCTTCCCTCTTCAATTATTTACCGCGAGCCGGCTGCTTCAGTTAGAGTTGCATTATTAACGCGTTCCTATACCGCACCGACGGTTTATTAATGTTCTTACTTATTAACGTCATTTCCGACGTGATTGGAGGAGATTTTGTATGGCAGAATGTTGTGGGAAGGTGTAAGTGTAGGTAACCGGACTACGTTGAGTCCTATGGTGGTAGCTAAAGTTGGTACATAGCACAATTATTTTTAGGGCCCTGGATCAAGACTTCTATGTGCCTCTTTCGCTGTACACCATGATGTAAAGTATTGGTTCATTCACATTGTTAGCTGCAGCGAATTTTGACTGAATATTGACTTATCGACACCAGTGGTAACGCCCGAAACATACTTAGTTGTAGGTCGTAGATTCGAACCCAGACAGGCGCTTTACTTAGTGTAAATTATTTCATCACCACTGCTCTCAAAACAGTGAAAGGGACATCGTGAGGAAACCGACATGTCCTTGGACCGAAAAATCGAAGACATGTGACATCTACCTACCTACACGCACTGGGCCCGCGTGTTGGATTACGACCCGCTCCCTGTGACCAAGAGGGGACTGTGTCCTAGCAGTGGGGACATTATAGGCTGATTATGAGTGACCTATCGGGCACTTATGACTGTTGTATCTTCTTCTTCTCTTATAATATCGGTGGACTGGAGTCCAGTAGTAGCGTGGACGCTAGGCAGTCCACCTACACATAGATTTACACTGACACTCAAAATCAACATTGTAAGAAAATCCAGTCTATCAAGTTAACATCCAATATTCTTAGACAAACTGAACACAAAGTACACCGCCTCAAATAACTACCTCCATACAGATTGAAACAATGTATGTAATCACCAGGAAATAACATCGCAGAATAAACATCCTTTATTTTTATTAGTCGCTGTACGGAAAATCTGTTACAAAGTACAAGATGGCGAACAGAATGAAAGGTTTACGTACGATGTGAGGGTACTACTCGTATGTTTTATTTTAGTTAAGGTTTGTGTTTAACTACTGCTCGACGGTTACAATAAAATCTAGTAAGATTATTATTAAAACACACAAGTGACGCCAAACAATATACAAGTTATAATTTAAATAAATGAAAACTGTACTCATCATTAAGGCTCCTACATACTGGCGCGACTTGTCGCGCGACGCGACGCGACACAAAGACACCGCGTGTAGCGCTACAAGCGGTGCCTTTGTGTCGCGACAAGTCGCGCCAGTATGTAGGAGCCTTTATGATTTTTAGGGTTCCGTACCCAAAGGGTAAAACGGGACCCTATTACTAAGACTCCATTGTCCGTCTGTCTGTCTCTCCGTCTGTCACCAGGCTGTATCTCATGAACCGTGATAGTTAGACAGTTGAAATTTTCACAGACGACGTCTGTTGCCGCTATAACAACAATACAAAACAGAATAAAATAAATATTTAAGGGGCTCCCATACAACAGACATCATTTTTATGCCGTTTTTATAGATAATGGTACGGAACCCTTCAAGCGCGAGTCTGATTGACCTTTATGAGCGAAAAAAAACAGCCTCACGTCGAGTCCTTCAATTACAATATGCCTTGACAGAATAAGCTTACTAATAAATCATACCCGGGGATCCTTGGAAGAATAGAATATAATAGAATAGAATAGATACTCTTTATTATCACCATAAAAATTAAGCTGAATTTGAAATTCTATCAATAACGAAGAACTTCCCTCTAAAGCATCATACCAATGAGTTACTTACGTTGAAATATTCGCTATTTACCAATCAAAGACACTATCGCTGGTAAGTGAACACAACTGCTGAAAATATTCGCTATTTACCAATCAAAGACACTATCGCTGGTAAGTGAACACAACTGCTGAAAATATTCGCTATTTACCAATCAAAGACACTATCGCTGGTAAGTGAACACAACTGCTGAAAATATTCGCTATTTACCAATCAAAGACACTATCGCTGGTAAGTGAACACAACTGCTGAAAATTCGCCCGAAACCCTACCATCCTTGTAAGCATATTTCTCTAAAGCGCGGACGGTTGCAATTTAATTTAGTAATTAATTCGACATGACACAATTCGTGTCGAGGCGTCCCGCGGGCTCGGCGGCCATGCCTGTAGAATTAGTGCTAACCGCGTCGTGCTGCGTTTTATCGTCCTTGTATATTTATAAGTAGCTAGCTACTCCTAGGTAGTGAACTTAGTTTTGAAACAAGTTAGAGGAATTTCATAAAGGCTGAAGTTTTAAACACACTAATAATCCTGTCTGTAAACACTATCTGATCTACCAGATCCAGACCCATATTTTGTTTTAACTTTGCACGAGATTAGTAACAGTTACTTATCTGGAAGTGTAAACACAGGCCATATCGTTTATGGCCAAAACATGGCCAAACTTTGTGCACAATAAAGGTACAAAAGTGGGCTATATCAATAGTTACTGTTGGTACTTCTAAGATGAAGTCTTAAAAGAACAATTAGTGAAGTTCCATGCCGTAAGACGTGAGCTACTTACTATCGTTGTATGCTTCCATTGACATTTCTGAAGTCACTACAAAAGACACCAACTTTTATACACACATCATTTTTCTCATCATCATCATATCAGCCGAAAGACATCCACTGCTGGACCTAGGCCTCCCCCAAATACCGCCACTTCAACCGGTTTTGTGCTTCCCATATCCAGTGGTTTCCAGCGGCCTTCACAAGGTCATAGGTCCACCTTGTGGGAAGCCTTCCAACGCTACGTCTTCCGGTATGAAGTCGCTACTCCAGAACTGGCCCCATCGGCCATCTGTTCAGCGAGCAATGTGCCCTGCCCACTGCCACTTAACTGTGGCAATTCTTCGGGCTATGGCGGTTACTTTGGTTCTCCTGCTCATTCATTTCTGATTCGATCACGTAAGGGAAACTCCAAGCATAGCCCTATCCATTGCCCTTTTGGTGACGTTTAGCCTTCTAATAAGGCTCATTGTGAACGATCACGTGTGTGTACAATACAAGTGTAATAAATCAGTGCCATAGGACGTCGCTGGCAACACACACTAGTCAAAGACTTTCGTCTTCAGCCACTGCGGTATGTGGGACGAGAAGATATTGTGTAGCTTCCCAAACGCTGTCCAGTCGAGTGGGATTCGACGATTGTCCTCTTTCTTGAAGTTGTAACTCTGTCGGACTTTGTTGGGCAGGTTGTCCAAGGTAAACATGCTTATTCACAACTTTGAGTGTAGCGTCTCCAATCTTCAAGAGAGTGGGTGTTACATGGGCATTTGACATGATACTCTTTTAGAAGCTCTACTGAAGTCATCGAGCGTTGTACTGAGGTCAGACTTTAGTGAGATCTTCCATGGTCTCAGCCATGACAACTATATCGTCGGCTAACCGAAGGTGAGTGATGTACTCGCCATTGATGTTGATGCCTAGCCCTCATCCTAATGCCTTTTTCTTTTGTTTTTGGTAGGTTAATCCGCATGGATGTCCTCCGCCCTGGGGCGGGTGGAGGGGTCTGTCAAAATCACCCTGGCGTTCCCCTCCAACACTTGCACCGAGGATCATGGGATCTAGTGCGACTTCCGCGATCCCCGGCTGGTCGGCCCGCCATTGCGGGCTACCTCAGGCCCGCGGGGGGAATGAGGTGTAAAACTCCCCCCGCGACGTCCAATAGGGGAGCTAATCCTAATACCTAACTTATGTTGATGCCTAGCATAACTTTTCCATACCCATAGAAACACATCGCCTTTTATGCCGCCATTTTCATTCATCCCTCACTGCACATCCCACCTCGCCAACCGAACCCGTTACTACAATAAAAATTTATTAGTCCAATGCCATCAATTTTCTAATTCGGCCATAAAGAGGCGTCAATAAAGTACATAGGTTGTAAATAAGCCGTATAAAGGAGCAACAAGGACATGTGGAATTTGATTCGGCTATCACTGGGGCAATAAAAAGTTATGCGTTGACCGTAACATGCACCACGTAACTCGATAGTGTGTGCTAATGTACTGTGCGCGTTGGGACGCACGGTACGGCATGAAACTCCTCCTTGGATGACAAAGGGACAATATAAACTTTTTAGTTATTGACCTCGGCCCTAGGATGTCATGATACAACATAACATGACACGAGTCAAACAGTGTTCTAATCATAAGACGTGTACGCACAAATGAACAAGAACATGGTAAACACGAACATCGAACACTTGGTTCGCATCTATACATCATATTCTCCGAACACCGTCCACTCAAATAAACGAAATTGGTTCGGCACGAACAGTTTTGACGAACATAGTGTTTGATGTTCGTGTTCACCATGCTTTGTTCGTCCGTGCGTGCCTTTACGATTCGAAAACTGTTTAACTTGATAGCAACGCTGCCATTTGCAAAGAAACTCTGCGGTGATGTGATACTCACAGCAACAGTTACTAAATGTAATTACTGCGCTTGGCCAATGGGTTCGTCATTAGCAGACAGAGAGACCAACCATCTTCTTGACTTGAAAGTTACATTTTAACTACGACACCCACGGGTTGGCAACAAGAAGCCTTGGTCACACTTCTATTATATAACCTACTAGATGCGCCCCGCGGTTTCACCCACATAAGTTTTGACCCCGTGGGTATATCGGGATAAAAAGTATATTATGTTATTCCTGGTTATAAACTATCTGTGTGCCAAATTTCATCCAAATCCGTTCAGTACTTTTTACGTGAAAGAGTAACAAACATCCATCCATCCATCCATCCATCCATCCATCCATCCTTACATACATTCGCATTTATAATAATTTTTTAGTAGGAAGTTCTTCTTAGGTGCGCAAGTTCTTAATTTTAAGGAGTCCCGGCTGCACTTAAGGAGGCTTTATAAGTGCACTCCAAATGTTTGTGTCATGAATATTACTTGCGCATCATCTCTTTCTGCAGCTCTCTATTGTCCAATAGCATGAGAGCCAACCACTAACTTACTGAATACCGCGACTCGCGACACCACGTACACGCACGAAGCACCGTCAATCCAGGCGACGTCGTAGTGCCAATAAAACTAAATGAGCCGCCCGATTGCTGGGAACAGGCGACATGTGTCGGTACACCGGCCGACACAGATCGCCACCGATGATAAACTTCCCACACACTGTTTTAACACCTACTGTCTTGTAGATAGGGGCGTTGTTGGAGTGCGGTGAACAGCGATCGTGTTTTTTTTGGGAAGTTAATGAGTGATAATGAAGTGGTTAACAATATTTTGGGTTTGGACTTAATTAAAGTAGGTGGTACGCTATTTTGAATCGTATGCCAAAACAGGTAAATGTGAATTTAGTGCGCAGATTAGCGATTGGCAAATATTTTCAGTAAAGAAAGTTTATTTTCAAGTATGCGGTAATGAACGTGTGTTCAATCTTTTAATTTTATTTCAACGCTCTATTAAATAAACACTTCACTTAAACGATTTCTTTGAACAACATCATCATTCAACTTCGCATGACATAATATGTATTTACCTACTGCTACACGTAAACGACACATTGCTAGTTCCTAGAAACGTTACTAGAAACTCAACTGCCTGGAAAAGCTCTTTACCGCTGGTTTCCAGAACGTTCCATTTAGACGTCGTTGGTATAAAGGCTATAACAGAACACCTGGAACAGCCGTACGTCTTGAAACTCGTATAATAACATAGACGCAAGCAGTCAAGCGTTTCTCGTCTGAAACTGACGTTGAGCTAAGAATACTATGTCAATATGGCATAATCTAATGAAAATGTTACCATTTTAAATTGACAAGATACCTCTTCAGACAGATCTGAAGAAGGTTAGAACAGATAGGGTAGTTTTTAAGGCACCAAATAATTGGAGGACCAAGTGAAGAAGAAGCGCAAAGGTTGTGATGTGATGTGCTCAATAAGGTGTCACAAGAGATTGACTGCTTCAATTGTACTCTGAATGAATTTACGGCCGTATTTTGAAATGAAATGAAATTGTTTATTCTGTAAATAGAATATGACAATCACTTTTACACGTCATATTAAAAAATAAGCTAGATGGAGTCGACATTTCCTATCTGACTACCCCTGAGAAGAAATGGCGAAACAAACTCAAGGGTCAAAGTCTCTTTTAAAGTCCAGACATAACCTTGGTCAGATCATGTGAGGACCATGTAGATCCATGTCTGAAATGGTCTTTTGAGGAAAGAACCACACAAATTTGAGTGGACCTGTCCAGTCAGTGCAAGCATTTGTCAGTAATCGTGTAGCTCAACTGTTGTAAAGTTAATCTTGGTGTTCATAATAATACAATATAGTTAGTCTATATCTTTAAAAGTATCTTTATAATCTTTATAAGTATCTAATAAGTATAACAAGTATTCTAGTAGTCTGGTATTATAAGTATAACTATAACTACGCTATTGTATTAGGTAAGCCTGTGATGATAGTCGTATGTGTTTTAAAACAAAAAAATGCACAAATAAATGTTTAATAACTGTGTGTCGTACCTACAGATAGCAATTATCAGAGTTTAGGTTAAATTTGTGTTTTTAAAGTCGTCCAGGGCCCACACAATACATGCGAAATTCCAAGCACTCGCGTTCCAAGCGAATGTTTAAACTATAACCATGCTATTTTGTTCTCAGTTTGGAATTCATAAAAATTCAACACTTAATAGTGCTTAAAATTACGTGCAAAAACGAGTCCAAACGCTTTCCCACATCCCGCTAACCCCCGCATGCCGGGTGCGTTCCGTCGCGCAATGCAGACGCACGGCTCGTCGCCTCGCTTCCAAATTCAAACGGTTGACGTTCCAAATTGGAATTGTTTTTCATTTTTCGACTGTTAAGCGGCCGTTGTCTGCGGCCAGTGATTTCGAGTTCCAATAGCGCAACGGGATTAAAATTGGTACTTTGGAATTTTTAGACTTCGATTTTCTGGTTTTAAAGTTCAATTAAGGTTCTGTGGGTGTTTGGTATTTTCAATCTGGCTGTTGGAAAAAGAATACGATGTAAATTGGTGCTACAATCTCGAGCCCTTCCGCAGACTGACTTGCAATATATGCATATATTTATTAAAACCATGAATGCTTGCACAATTAAAAAGACATCAAATGCTAAAGTAACAAAATAGAGAAATGATTTTTCTCAAAACAATCACTTCGTGTTTTATAATATTTCCATCTTACACTATTAGAATTAAAATACATCGAAGAAGCATTTTTCAATAAAAGAAAAACGAAAGCTTCTCGCAAAACGCAAAAACATTTTCCCTATATTTTATTAGAACCGAAAATAATATTTCTTACAATAAAATTCGCAAATCTAATAAGACAGATAGACGTCAAAAAACCTCGGAGCATTCGAATTACAAAATTAAATTCCGAATTTAATTTTACAACGCTTTCATAGAACATTTAACGCATACCGCGAAGGGTGCGTCAGTACTTATGGAACGAAATAAAAGAATTAATTTTTATTTTTACGAGTCTCAAGAGACCGTGCTTCATTTGCAGTGATAACTACGTTTTTAATAACATCAAAAATTAAAAATGGCGCTGCTAAAATTGAGTTATACCACGGAAATATTATATAGATAATATTACCGTGGTTATATGGTGCTTATGTACCTAAGTACTATCCTGATTAAGTCAAGGATTAAACCAGCGATCGAGAAATAAAACGAAAAGAAATGCCTACTAGACAACCGTGAAAGATACAAACTAAATCAAAACCGGCCAAGGGCGTGGCGGACCACGCACAATGAAGGGTTTTGTAGTTGGGATGAATTTACTGCAAAAACAAACAACAATAGTTGAAAAACATGCTCTCCCATATATCGATATACGTCACGGTCAATTCTCCAACTGCAAATGTAAGTTGGTCGACTATTACTCGTTAACTTATAAAGCCTACTTTACAGTGATAGTTTAACTTTTAATACCATGAATTTTTTCACATATCCATTAAAAAAAACCTTTTGGTTAGCAGGGGGGGGGGGGGGGACACTTGACTCTAACAAAAAATTGCACTTTACTGCTTAATATTACGCAAACGGAACCTTGGATCGAAAAATTGATTGCTAACGATACCCCACACTATGGCATAGACGAGAAATAAAAATATCATCCCCACATTACGTGGAAGGGAGATAGGTACCCTAAAAAGCCGGGGACAGAAAGACAAACAGACAGACGGACATGGCGAAACTATAAGGATTCCTTGATCAAATTTTTTTTTTTTTTTTTTAAAACCTTGCTCAACCCTAGGAATTTCTTCCTGTATCGTGGGTGCGTTTACAAACATATAAACTCACAAACACAAACACCTAGACCCGGAACAATTACTTGCAGATCATACAAATATTTGTTCCGTGCGGGGATCGAACCCGCGACACGCTGCGCAGCAGTCGATCGCTCAGCTATTACGCCAACCGTGTCGTCAAATAACTTCTCCCGCTCTGGGCGGAGCGGGATGGTGTGTCAGACTCTTACTGACTAAAACCCACCCGTATTCCTTCCTGTTGCCTGTGTTGCCAGGGGCCTCGGTGACCCTTTAGTACCTTCCCGCGATTCCTTGTTGGCTACGGAACCCTAAATACACGACAATACTTCCAAACAAAATCCCTCACAAAATCCGGTCCAACTTTCTTTCATTTTTTCCACTGAAATTCTGGTTGAGTTTAATGAGCTTTAGATTAGCAGCCTCAAATTACGTGGACTTAAAGTCCGTTGTTTTAATTCTCCCGCAAAAATACGCCACGCGAAGATTATGTCTGCGGAGTGCGGACGTCCGAGTCTCGGCTTTATAAGTCAGCTTACTGAATTAAATGAAAGGCAGGAATGTCATAATAATGCAGCCGCAGAAAAGTTGCAGACGCGTTGAGGAATAGATACCGTACAATTTAATACTAGCAACCCGAGAGCAGTGGTGGCCCAGTGGTAACGGCCGCGACTTACGAGTCGGAGGTTCGTACCCAGACATACGTTTTACGTTGTATAAATTATTTCAACACTACTGCTCTCAAAACGGTGAAGGAAAACATCGTGAGGAAACCGACATGTTCGAGAACCAAAAATTCGAAGACAAGCGACAACTACCAACCCGCACTGGGCCCGCGTAGTGGATTATGGCCCACTCCCTCTCACAGAGAGGAGGCCTGTGTCCCAGCAGTGGGAACATTATAGGCTGATTATGTATGCCTTTATTTATTTATATTTATTTATTTATTTAATACTTTACGCACACAAATGTACAGAGGCGGACTTAATGCCATAGGCATTTTCTACCAGTCAACCTTTGGGTGATGCAGAGACAGACAGCGGTAGGTGCAATAACGAAAACTGTGAAATAAATATTTATTAAAATATAAGTATATACATACATATACCTATTAAAAACATTATATATAATAGATATACCTAATTATACATAAATATAAGACCAAATAAATACACGAATATACTAAACAGTAAGACAAACAATGGGAAAACATTACCGTTGTGATGATACTGCCAGCTTCTTACGAATGTGCTCGCGAACTTTAACTTTAAAGGATAATCGGTTGGTTGCCATTCTGATTTCCTGGGGGAGCGCATTCCACAGAGAGATAGACTGAACGAAGAAGGAAGAGTGAATAAAGTCAGTGCGGTGAGTGGGACATTGAAGAAGACGATTATGTAATGAACGTAGATTTTTACTATGGTTCGCGCAAATGTCCTGAAAGTGCCTTTGATTATTATAAACAAGTTAATAAATATTTGTCCGGGCCCTGTGGCCGCCAAGCTTCCCAGCCTATCGAGCACAAAATTTTTAAGTCTAAAATCGTCAAAATGCTGTGAGTAAACATAGTCGATACAAGAAGTATCGACTATGTATGAGACGAGGCATGTACTCTGCAGTGAGACAAATACAGACTCAAAAAGACAAATCATATCCACCCCAGTAACCTACTACAGACAATCTGCCTATTTGAAACATATACGAGTATTTTACCTTTTTGTGACAATAAAACAATTTATTGGAACGAAGTTCGTTAACGCGGCTTGCGGTAGGAGTAAACTGGCAGAAATCATCACGCGAAAAGGCGTTCATATTTTCAACGACTTTCTTCTTCTAATTAAACTAAAATCTTCTAAGTAATCAATGACATGAATATTTACTTTGTATAGTATTATATTATATTATTTTAATTATTAGGAATGTGAGGACTATGTGGGTCATTGTTTGTTTTTATTTTTGTCTCTTACTTTTAATGATGGTCTGGCAGTTTGAGTACTTTATGCGGCCTACCCAAATGTCTTTTCTTTGGTATTGTTCGTCAAATAATTGAGCTCCTTAAGTTTTGAGTTGAGCTGCATGATAACTGACAAATGCGTGCACTGACTGGACAGGTCCACTCAAATCTGTGTGGTCTTTCCTCAAAAGACCATTTCGGACACCAACCTACATGGTCCTCAAATGATCTGACCAAGATTATGTCCGAATATACACATTGACATTGATGAATTTTATTTATGCAATGACATGAATATTTACTCTGTGTAGTATTATATTGTTTTAATTATTGTAAATGTGAAGACTATGTGGATCATTGTTTAATTTTGTTTTATTCTCAGTTAGTTTTTAACATGGTCTGGCAGTTTTGAGTATTTTTTGTGGGCTAGCCAAATGTCCTTTCTTTGGTATTGTTCGTTGAATCGTTGAGCTCCTTTAGTTATGAGTTGAGCTGCACAACGACTGACAAATGCGTGCACTGACTGGACAGGTAAACTCCATCTGTGTGGCTCTTTCATCAAAAGACCATTTCAGACACCAATCGACATGGTCTTCACATGATCTGACCAAGATTATGTCTGGACTTTAAAAGAGATTGTGACCTCTGAGTTTGTTTCGGCCTTTCTTCTCAGAGTAGTCAGATAGAAAACGCCGGCCTCATCTAGTTTAGAAAAATATGTTTTGACGTGTAAAAGTGTTTGTAAAAACCGACTTACAGAAATAAAATCATTTATCATTTATTTATCATTTATCCTTAATTGACATTTTCAGAAACTGTGAATTTGGTAAATTTAAAAATCTAAGCATAAAATTTTTCAATTTTTTCTTCATATCTATATGGTATCGTCTTCATAGTTTTCGAAGGTGTTAAGTCGATAGTGAGGTCAAAATTCAAATCCAAGATGGCGGCTGCGAATTTTTTTTGTTGTTTTAAAACGTAGAGAAGGAATTTCGTTCGACGGGGGTACGACCACCCACGTTTTCTTTTTTCCTTTCTTTTTTATCTTCCTATATCCGTATTGATTTTTTATGAATACTACCGCAGTGTGAAAACAACCCACCTACCCATATTTTTTTCAGTCAGAGTTCTTTCTCATTCTTCTTCCATTTCTTTTCCATCCAAGGAGAATGTCAGACTGCACTAAGAAAATGAAAATTACGTATTCCAAATAATATATTCATGACGTTTTCATCTTTCTTATTCAGCGATGATAATGAAGCGACGGACAAAAACTTTCGCAAAAACTAATTGATTCGCCGTCATTCGTCTCCCCTACTTGTTGTGTGGATGATGTGATAAGCGATAGAGATTAGGATTTTTACAATAAATTATTTTATAAAGTTGAGATTTCTTATAATACTGCAATACATTATAACAATATCATGTTATATTAGTTTTATACTAAACAATAGTTTAGTAGCAAAAACTATAATTCAGCGAAACACAACACAACAAAACAAAAATCTTACTGCAACAGCTTGTTTTGCCAGTTCTTTAGACACAGTAGGGAACATAAGATTTAGTGCACTATCTAAGAAAATGTTTTTCCACCTTTCCGAGGAGAGTTTACGTTGATAATAAAAAAACTGTATATTTTCAATCTCAATAAACATAGCACTTATTACATAATGTAACAACACGCCTTTAATTCCCTAAAGGTTAGGCAGAGGTGTACCATATTGTACACTCACATTTCGCCAGTTATGTTTAAGTCCCATGTAGTAGAGGATGAGCCCTCAATCGGGCAAAAATCCAGACTTAAAGCTGCTACTGAGAAATTGTTTGTGGAAAAACGCAATAACACTTTGCCCGATTCAAGAATCAAACCCAGGACCCCATGCTCAGCAGTTGTGGCTCTGACCACTACACCAGCAAGGCAAGCACCTGTTGACTTCAAAACGCCCCTAGCATTGTTTAAATTTAATGACCAAAACAATACATTTTCCTTTTAGAGCGTATCCGCTATTCATCCATCCCTTGTACCACACCCATCTTTCAGTAGGGAAGAAAAATGCTCCTCCTCGCGTTTAAGACATAAGAAAGCACTCAGTACACGGCATTAAGTTATTAAAAAAAAAGTATGTTGAGTTGAAAGTAAGTTAAGTCGTTATAAAAGTCGATGATCAACTGCCTTCCATTGTTGAGAAAACTTCGGACGAACCACTTGTAATAAACGATATATTTTTACTTAAGGCGCTGACAAGACCCAATTGACCAAAATAAGCTTCTCTTAAGAAAAAAAAAGTAGATCTGTATAATTTGTGGTAGCGGAAAAAATATATGTTAATTTTAAACATATTTCCCAGAACTTGGTTACCAAAACACGTTTTGAAAAAAAAATCTCGATACAAACTAACGTTAAACTAACCTCTTACCTTGAGTTCTAATACAAAATATCTGTATTAAATATTAACATACGTTACGTATTTAATTAATAACAAGAACGTCTTATTTGAATGCAGAATTTGGTTGTTTTTTATTTTCGATTACTCAACTCAATTTTGAGTAAATAGATAATTGCTTCATATTTTGCAATAAATTACAAGCGTGTTGTCATCGCGCTTCTCTTTCTTTTCTATGCAATTTGACAGTGACCGCGGTTTAGGTGTTGTCACCGTCTTAATAAAGAAATAGGTATTCAAAGTTTTTTTTAGGCAGAAAGAACAGTACTGGTTAAAAATAAACACCAGCCAAGTGCGTGTCTGACCACGCGTAATGAAGGGTTCCTTAGTTGGGATGAATTTATCCCAAGGACAAATTTAACATTGTAGATGAAGAATAAAATTGAATATGTTCCCCTATACATTCCAACTGCAAATGAAAGTTGGTAGGTACGCACAATGTTGAATGATTTACCATGTTTTTTTAAGACCATAGACTTCTAATAAGCTTTCCTGTAGTTCTATGAGTATAGAACTATTTCCTGTATTTTTTTCAACGTTTTAGGCTCAATCGTTTCAGATATAAATTTCAGTTTTCATCAATTTTCTGAAAATAACTTTAAAATATTGATTTTAAAATTATAAAAAACAAATCTTGAGACCCTCACAGTAAGCCCTTTTATTTGATACGTCACACGGCAAAGCAAAGTGGGTAAATCTTTTACTTTTTTCTTGTCTCCCAAAAGTGACACTCATGGCAGGCTCGTGCAGACTAACGCGACATCGTGGGCGCGACAGGCAGCAATATGCTTGTCGCGCCCGCGATCTCGCCTCCGTCTGCACGAGCCTGCCGTGAGCCTTTACACGTCCGAGTTTGTGTCACAGAAATTTATATGTATTCCTACCAAATTTCAACTTAATCGGTCTTGTAGATACGGAGCAAATCGGCTGTGACTGACGGACAGACAGACCCACGAATGATCCTATAAGGTTCCGTTTTTCCTTTTGAGGTACGGTACCCTTAAAAGGGTCGTGTCCGTAGCCGTGTCCAAAATTCAAAGACGTCAGATGACAATTTACTTATACTAGTGGTCGCCCACTGGTCATACAATCCATATAGTACTTACTAATTCCATGCTATTAAAAAGTACTTACTTATTCCATGCTCATGTTTAAATGTTTAATGTTTTTTTTCTTAATTTGATTTATTTCTAATGCATATTATATAAAAAATATCAGCTTTCTGAACTCCTCCTCCATATAAACTTTAACTGTGCCAAATTTCATACTCCTCCGTCCGCGTAATTTTTGAAAAAAGTAGTACAAAGTTTTTTGCTTCACGTATTAATATATATTAATATATATTAGTAATAAATAATATATTAATATATATTAGTATATATTAGTAGACTTAGCCCTTAGAACGAGCAATTATCATTTAAGATTAGGTACCAACTTTACGATGCCACCCCAAGTAACATTTCATTCGGGCCTAGGTTGTAAAAAATACCTTTAGGTTTTCTAAAGGCCGTAAATAGGTTAATGTTTTGCTATCTGGTCATATTAAGTACTTGAGAATGATTAATAGGTCTTAAAACTAGTTGTTTTTTATTACAACCTTGGAGCCGCTGACAAGAGTTTAAATTAACGTTATTTTGACTTGTGTTTCAAGAGCATATAGTCCTAGGATCTTATAGTTGTCGTAGACTCCTGATTAAGTTCTGAAAAGGCTAGCATTATGCTGAAATTTGATCTAAAGGTTCAATTTTTAACTTTGATTTGACCATAAAGTTATGGAATGTTGAAATTGCTTATAAGTAATTTTTAAAACCTACCTCTAACCTGAAGGCTGTTTTAGAGTGTCTAGGCAAACAAATTAGGAGTGCATGGTGATAACACAAACCAATAAGCTATTTTTTATGAGCTGAAAGCATGATAAACGTCCTACAAGAATATTTTAAAGCTTTAGAGGCATCCTCAAAAAATATCAGCTGTCTCCGCGACTTCAAAGCATTACGTTGTCTTGCAAGATGAATCAACACAGGGTGATATAAAAAAAACGGAGTGGATATTTTAAACGTAAAGTGCGTAAAAATTTCCTAGGAATAATAAATACATCGTTAAGTTTTTATTATTTTTATTATTTATTAAAGTAGGAAGTGTGGGAAGTGTGTGTAAGAAGACTGGTAAACTCTGGCTCTGGCTCTTACAGATCGGCGACCGTTAGCGACCGTCGGCGACCGTCACTCGTTGTTCTAGGTGTACGACAAACGCGGCAATACGACGCGACGCGAAAATATCAAATAGTCGTTGTACTGTACATCGTGTTTAGCGAGTTGTTGCAATATTTTTTTTGGGTGTTTTGCACATCTTAAAGTATTTCTAATATTTTTGTTTGATTTTTCACCACTTCATCGTTATCATTTTTCAGTAAAAATGAAGCGTTGACATCATTGAGGGAAAGGTCCGTCTGAAAAATAAAAAAACAATGTCAGCATGGCGCACATTTATACCTATTAGCACCAGTGATAGAATTGACCTTTTTTCTGCAGCCATTTTGATATTCACCTAGAAATGCAATCCATGTAAAAATTCTTGTAAAGTTAATGAAAAGCTTACCATCGCATTGTCACTTGTGGTCACAGTAATTGGTGTCACTATATTGTCATCAAGTTGCTATGTGGTTTAAATTCAAAACAACATCGTTTTCTTGAGGAAGTTGAATGACTTGAGTGACTTCTTCTTCCGTGTCGGTCACATTTTCCATGGCCTTGAGTTCCAGACGAGCCGCCTTATATGTATTGCATATCCTTTTGATGATACATGGAAAGGTCGACCAATTTTTTCCAGGGACAGAATTTTCATCTAACATGCTACTGGCTTCTGACCTTGGGGGCCAAGACAGAGTGCCCTCTTTCTCCCAGTTGTTGGGTATAACGGAAAGGCATATTTTTCCATTATCTGTGGTTTGGACGATCTTGTAAAGCATACTGAAAACAAAACACAAATTTAAATTAATGAAAGAGCCGATAAGATACAGTTACGTATTAACCCCTATTCATAAAAAAAAACTAAAACGCTCTACAAAGTTAAAATAGTGTTTTAACAATTTCTTTAGAATTAACTACCTATGATTTGAGTTTGAAAGAAGAAAACAAAACACTATTTTAATTACATTATGTTTTAGTTGTTTATGACGGGGGTCGTGGAGGTGTTTAAAGTAAAAGTCTTAGATTAAAAACTTGTATTTCAAAAAAAAGTTGTCAAAAAGTTGGAACTTTGAACCCCAATATCTCCGTAACTAGAAGGTTCCCAGGTATGGTGTAAAACAAAAAAAAAGATCGCAATGACGAGGAGAACAAGTGCCTTTCGGCTTCGTTAAGAGGTATTTTACACCCTTTATACTACGAAAAAACCGGTTTAAACTTGCTGTGCAATGAACGTGGCGCGTGGCGCGGCCGTGCCGCCGAATCCGGGCCTGGGGGTTAGTGTGAGTGAGAGCGCACGCAGGAATTTTATTTTAACGCACGTATTTTCATAAAAATTAGGTACCTACTAAATATTATCATGTAAGTATGTCTCAACTCAGCGCCGCGCCCGGCGGTGACCCCTCGGTCCTTGCGCCCTAGGCTCTAGCCTTATTAGCCTGTGGGTAAATCGGGCCGTGCTAGGCAGAGTAGCCGCTTAAGGTAGGAGTAGGTATGTTTTGATGGATAAAGCTGGAGAGTTTCGGGCTACCTACTTATTTATAGGTATTACTCACTTTAGTAGTTTACATCGTGCACTCACACACAATGACAAGTATTAAATCTAGCAAACTAACTAAGTAAACTAACTTACGACGTCATTCTTCATGTAGGTACGTTTATAATATATTTTAGTAATCGAGTCGAAACAGCCAGTCTATATCGAACGATTTTGCTTTAGTTTTTTTTTTTGTTTGCTTGTTTGGTGCTAGTCTTTGTGTGCGAGTGTAAAGTGCACATTGGTGCCGATTCCCTTGTTCACAAACTAACCTAAATTTAAGTTCAGTGCATCTTTTTCTTTCTATTTCATTATGAAAAGGACAGAAGATAAATTTTAGTTTAGTCTTGTCAAATTAATCAGCGCTTGACGTAAGTTGACGTAATTTTAGTAGGAAAGTTTTTAATCACATCTAAACTTGTATGGAGTAGTGACAGGCGCTGATTAATTTGACAGGACTAAACTAAAATTTATCTTCTGTCCTTTTCTCAATAAAATAGAAAGAAAAAGATGCCCTGAACTTAAATTTAGTTTGTTTTGTGAACAAGGGCATCGGCACCATTGTATGGATAAAATACTCAAATAAGTACATACCTACAGTCTGTTTGCAGTTAGAATATACCTAGGCTACAGTTACTGTCGAATAACATCGGTCATATTGTCGACATAGGTAGGTAAGGGTAGCGATAGCGAGCATTTAGTTAAAATGTACCTAACAAACATAATTATTTAAAAAAAATAGGAACTTACTTGCACTCTTAGAGCAGCCTGTAGCTGTTTGTTCAGCACTCTTGTTGAACCGGAACGCACGTCCTCCTTCAACCAAAACTTAAAAGCAACAAATTGTGCGCAGGGGTTGTTTTTGCGACTAGCAAGTCTTGAACTACTCCTGGCGATTGCCTTAAAGCTGCGAAAACCGCCTATGCGTTTTAAGTAGCTCTGCGAGATTACCTTTAGCTCTTATTTTGGCAAAAATTAAGAGCTTTTAGCTGTAACAGTTCTGAAAAGGTTAATTTTAATGCTTTCTAGTAATTTCCTAACGCCAGCCATTGTTTTTCACCGAATTAAAAAAAAATCGTACCAAAAGGCAATATTTTAATTCAATAAGGCTAAATTAAGTAACTTGTGCTATACCATTTACAATATATGTTTTTTAGATGAACAGAAGTTTTATTTCTAATGCAACTTACCACCAACCGTATAATTTTATAATTTTTATTTCATTAAAATATCTTCAAAATTATAAACTAACGCAAGGCCCGTCTCGTATACAGCACTATTATCCTAAAGTTTCACGATGAAGTGCCAGTCGCACAATTTTTTTATATTTTCCGTACTTCAGCAAGATACTTATATTTTTTTATAAATACTACGTAGTTAGCCATTTTGAAACTTGGTATAATGTCAGGGAATGTGGCGCCATTATAAATAAGTACCTATTTATATTCACGATTGGTCTTTCTGTGTAAAAAAATCTTACACAGAAACATTTTAAAACCCGAGAGTCCTGGAAAGGTATTTTTTCATGTCCATCAAAAAGGTTTTAAGTTGTCATAGGGTTACATCCAAGACTACTTTAGAACTTAAAAGCTGCCTTGGAAGGTTATATTAACGTGAAATTAAGGTTGTGAAGGTTATAATTGGGTACTGTGCAAGTAGTTCGAAAGGTTCTGGATTTGAGCTATAGGTTTTGCTGTAGCTCTCAGAAAGGTTCTAAAACGTGGGCCCTTTTTGCACTCAGGAGGTTAATATAAGGTTAATATAACGTTATTGAGCCTATTAAGACTTACGAGCAGATTTCCATATAAAGGTTCTAGAACCTTTTCAAAACCTTTCTAAAACCTAAAATGTTACTTATACGCGTGAAAATATAGATAAATGAATTACCTGCTCGTGGATGTTACTGTAAATTAGCCAGCATAAACATTCCCTTTTCATAACCAAATACTACCAAATAAACAATTTACTGTCAACATATTGAAAAAAAACTCCATTTTATTGGATGCACTACCGTCAAAAGCCTTCCGGAAGAAGCTAAGGGTTCCATTAAAGGAAATTAAAAACATAACCTAAGAAAATAATTTCCTGTCGGCTCCCCCAGTGACATCACAAAACATTATCTACGAACAAAAGAGAATCGCGGCTGACGTCACACGTCACTGACATGCACAAACCAACAGAAACTAAAAAAAAATAAAGTCTATTTTCCCTGCAATGTTGTGAAACAGGATATAAAAAAAGAAAAGAGGGATAATCGATTGTATTGACATCTCAGATGCCTATTAGTTAGATAGAAGTTTCTGAGAATAAGTGAACATTGAAGGTAATAATGAAACACATTATTTGCACTTGAATTTGTGTTTGGTTAATGGCAATAGGCTTGACCCCTATTACATGGGACTTAAAACATAACTGGTGAAATGTGGATGTACTACAGGTACACCTCTGCCCAACCCTTCGGGGAAACATGGTGTGATGCTATGTTATTTTGTTTGCACTTGGAATTTCTCTTGACTTTCCATGATACATTAAGGAGCAGAGGCTGTGTGTTTATGCCCGAAGGTCAGACCAAAGCAGAATCACGATCATACGACTTAGACTCGCTTTTACTAACACTAAGCGACACCTCAATGAATACATAACATATTATACATACATAATCAGCCTATAATGTTCCCACTGCTGGGACACAGGCCTCCTCTCTGTGAGAGGGAGTGGGCCGTAATCCACCACGCGAACCCAGTGCGGGTTGGTAGTTGTCACATGTCTTCAAATTTTTGGTTCTAGGACATGCCGGTTTTTTCACGATGTTTTCCTTTACCGTTTTGAGAGCAGTAGTGATTAAATAATTTACACAAAGTAAAGCGCCTGTCTGGGTTCGAACCTACGACCTTCAACTCGTGCCACCACTGTTCCCTCAATGAATGCCTAGTATTAATGAAAACAGGGCAAAAGTTTATCCATTAGGTAACCCAGTTTGGAAAAAAAAATAGATTGGATGTTTTTTTACATAAAATTTACAAAACCCTTGACCGGGTCAATCCATTGAACTACATATTATTTGTTTTTACTGGTGGCAAAACCTCAACCAATAGTTTAAAAGTCCACTACTCAACTCATACAAAGAGCCATGTATCGCAACATCAATCGATTTCGATACAAAACTAACTTTCTACCTACCCATCTTTATCTTTTTCCACGCTCTATAACTCCAAGAAAAGCCTGAACACATCCAAGAAGTTTCACCTAACAATTGGAGCCTCCAATATGTTAATAGGTTTACGAACACAGTACTTAAAATGTTCGAGAGTTCGCTAAGCGTTTCCGAATCATCGGATTTCGTTCCAACTTCGTCTTTAAGTAGAAGAACTTTCCACTTTAACTGTCTTCAGATGATTTTCTTTTCATATAATGTTTGAGAGGTATTTTGGGAAGATTTGAGTAATAGAAAGTACAGTTCCGAAAGGGTATTTATAGAATGCAAATTTTTCGCCTCGTCTCGGTAGTATTAGCTATACGAGAAGAGATCATATAGCATAATCAGCTTATAACGTTCCCACTGCTGAGACACAGGCTCCTCTCTGTGAGAGGGAGTGTTTTGGCCGAAAGATGTGCTGTATCGGAGTTTCCGCGGTTGGCTACGCGACACCTCGCAGCGTAACACGACGCCGTCACTTAGTGTGCAGTGGTTTTTAAGTTTGTTGTATAAAATATGTATTAGTTTATAGTTATTGTTTTTATACTTATATGTGTATTTTGTTTTTATGGGCCTTGGTTGCCTGAAATAAAGGATATTATTATTATTATTATTATTATTAATCCACCACGCGGGTTGGTGCGGTTTGGTGGATGTCACATGTCTCACGATTGACTGACTAATATTTTTAACAACGTGCAACGGTGTAGGAAAACTCCTTCACCGTTGTTAAAAATCAGTCAGTCAATTCCGACCGTCCAAGGAGTACTGAAATTGCAAAGGTAGGCACCTTATGTTAAGTAGGTTCGAACAATAGCATTAATACTTAATTCTTCAAAACTTAAAATCAAAGAACTTCTCAAATGATAAAATTTATACTATTTTCTAGGGTCATAAGTCATATGCAAATAAAATAATGTAGCCAACCGTTTTAGTATCCACTCGTAACACACCATGCCAAACTAGGCCATGAACATTCAGTTATTGTGATGCATAGATTAAAAGTGATTCCAAGAGTCATACAGCCTCTGGAGGCAAAAGTCCTCACGCACGTATGGGAGTGGCGCGAAGAGGCAAAACAGAGGGTTTAACTTCGCTGCCGCGAGAAATCACGGCACAGCGGGCAGAGCTCTGGCGGGATCTAATGGCGATATGGAGAGTGCGATTGTCGCAACCCCGTGCTGGGCACGCCACAATTGCGGTAATAAGTCCCCTCTTTGAGGAGTGGCTAGAGAGGCACCACGGCGTCCTCACCTTCCGCCTGACGCAGGTCCTCACCGAACACGGCAGCTTCGGGAGATTCCTGTGTTGGATAAGGCGGGAGGAAACGCCCGGGTGTCACCACTGTGTGGATCGCCCGGAGGACACGGTGGAGCATACGGTGGAGGTCTGCCCGGCTTGGGCAGAGCACCACCGCGTCCTCGTGGATGCGATCGGCGGCGGAGATCTCTTGCATCCGGCCCTGGTCCAGACCATGGTACGAAGCGAAAGGGCATGGGCAGTCATCAGCTCCTTCTGCGAAGCAGTAATGCTCGCGAATGAGGAGGCGGGACGATTGAGGGAAAGGAAAATTTCGCGACCTCTCGCCCCTAGCCGCCGCAGGAGACGCCCTGGGCGTCTGGAATCCCGAGCGGATTTCTGGCCACCATAGGCGCGGGCTTGCGGATGGTGAGCAATAGGTAGCTCGCTGTCCGATAAGGACCAGGCCCGGGTCGACGGCGCGTTGTATTACACGTGCGCCTCAAAGAGATGTCAGCACATGTGTAGGGGTCCACTAGGGCCAATGCCTGCCGGGGTCGCGGGAAGGTACGAAAGGGTTACCGAGGCCCCTGGCAACACAGGCAACGGAAGGAACACGGGTGGGTTTTAGTCAGTAAGAGTCTGACACACCCTCCCGCTCCGCCCAGAGCGGGAGAAATTATTTGATTACTTCCCATCAAAAAAAAAAAATAGAGTCACACAGCCGATGCGATGAAAAAAATTGGAAAATCCAAATGTGCCTTAAAGACAGAAACATGTTGACGATAAATATTACGGAGAAAAGAAAATCTAAGAAAATTCATCGATTTTTGTTAATATCTTTTAAACGATTATGAGCCCTATTGATAACGAAAATCAGGGCTCATCCGAAGAATGAAAAAGAACTTTTAGAAGAAGATTAAGATTAATCCATTGTGTGTGACAACGTAAATCGTGACGACAAACAGATACACTTCCCAACGGAAATCACTACTCGTAATTTTTTATTATATTTTATGTATATAATGTATAACATACATGTTGGATTATAACAAAATTAATTTAAAAAAACACGCCTGCCTTGTCAAAAAGTGAATGACAAAATTGAACTAAAAAATTAAAAACAAGCTAAATATGCCCAAAAGTGGAAAACTGAAAACCAATATCTTCAGCGAAGTCGGGGGGCCTGTAAATAACTGTTCCAAGGAACCGTCCCCCGGCTGCAATGAAAAGATTGGTTTTCAGTTTTCCACTTTTGGGCATAATTAGCTTGTTTTTAATTTTTAGTTCAATTTTGTCATTCACTTTTGACAAGGCAGGCGTGTTGTTTTTTATTTATTAATTATTTTTTTTTATTTCATACCTTTTAGTGATAAAACGATATTTTTGCAAACGTACAAGTGCCACGAAAAATAATTTATTTTGTAGGATATCGCACAAATACGCGAAACTATTTTTATGTTTTTTTTTAATTGTGATTAAGATCTCTGAGGCAATTTAGTTCTTGCCCGTTATATATCTTTGTTATGTACGAGGTGCATTCAATAAGTACCTAGCCTCATCGCCAGAGGGCGCTGTAGTTTCAAAAGAGTTTTACCACAGTGTAGCACATTCTTTTTTAATTCTTTTTTCAAATTTTCATTCCAATCCCTTCATTTGTTTTAATTTGACAACTTATGGAAGCGAACGTGTCGATCGGTTTTACAAAAATGGAAAAAGAGCAATATCGTTCGGTGATTCGATTCCTATTTTTGGAAGGGAAAACGCGCATCGAAATCAAAGAGCGCTTGGATGTTGTGTACGGTGACTCTTCTCCATCGATGGCCACCGTCAAGAATTGGTTCAACGAGATTGCACGTGGCCGTACGTCGGTTTTTGATGAACCACGTCCAGGTGCACCGAAAACAGCTGCTACGGAGGAAAACATTAAACAAATCCATGATTTCGTATTGGCAGATCGCCGATTGAAGGTTCGGGAGCTAGCTGAGACTGTAGGCATTTCAGAAGGAACAGTGCATCATATTCTTCACGAGGAACTCGGCATGAGAAAGCTGTCGGCGCGACGGGTGCCGCGTTTACTCACACCAGAAAACAAGCGCAACCGTGAGACCACATCGGAGACGTGTTTGGTGCTGTTTAAGCGGAATCCAGCGGAGTTTTTGCGTCGTTTTGTGACCGTCGATGAAACCTGGATCCACTGGTACACACCAGAGACCAAGGAGCAATCAAAACAATGGATCCAGACCGGGGAACGTGCTCCAAAGAAGGCGAAAACTGTAAAATCGGCCGGAAAAGTTATGGTCACCGTTTTCTGGGATTCACAAGGTGTGATCTACATCGATTACCTCGAGAAGGGTAAAACAATTACAGGGCTTTACTATGCCGATTTATTGGGCCGATTCGACGCCGAATTAAAGAAAAAACGGTCGTTTTTTCTTTAATTATTTATTTTCCATCTGGCGAAGAAAAAAGTGCTGTTTCACCACGACAACGCACCGGTTCACACGTCTGCCGTTGCCATGGCCAAATTGGTCGAATTACGCTACGAATTGTTGCCCCATCCACTGTATTCTCCAGATTTGGCCCCTTGTGACTTCTTTCTGTTTCCTAATCTGAAAAAATCACTCGCCGGGAATAGATATGGATCGAATGAGGAGGTCATCGCCGCCACGGAGGCCTATTTTGCAGAGTTTGACAAAAACTATTTTTCGGACGGGTTAAAAAGTTGGAGCATCGCTGGGCTAAGTGTATCGAACTAAAAGGAGACTTTGTTGAAAAATATTTTGCCACTTTTCCAAAATGTTCGTTTACTTTTTGTAGGCTAAGTATTTATTGAATGACCCTCGTACTAAGCAAGTTCTAGACGATAATAGTGTAGGTAGCCAAATTTTTATGAGAAAATAAACGTTTATTTTCATGAACAATGGCTCCCCTTTTATATTTATTTAAATTTTCACCAACCTATGTTACCCGGGATAACGCAACGCTTCTAACGATGCCACATACATTGATATGGCTAAAGCCATTTAGAAGTTATGGTGGAATAAAGAAACTCACAAACATACATGAACCCTGAAAACATAACACTCCTTTTTTTGGGCAGTCGTGTACAAAATATATTAATCTTATAATATCAAGTGTCTAGTTTTTTAAACTTTCCTGCTAACATGAATTCCATGTATAATTGAGAGTATCAAAACGATTTTATGTTGGAACGGTTTGAAAAGGCGACATATCGAAAGTAGAGCACTCTCACACGCTGCAGCGTTGTGAGGCTTCAATTCGTCTATCGCTCTGTTTATGTCAATCGTTTCAAAATGACAGAGACAAAATGATGTTTTAAATACATGATAAATCATTAAACTACGCCGGTTTTCCCCGAAGGGGCAGGCAGAAGTGTAATTATAGTACACCCAAATTTCTTCACATTTAAAAACAAGAGTTTTAAATATACGTCAGTTTTACGTCAAATAAATTTAGTGATTTGTGGTGCATGCGGGCCTTAGATTGGTACAGGAATTATTAAAAAACCTAAGCACTCTTCCAACCTATACTTCGGTGTAGTGTAACTTGTTGCGTTCAGTTTAATATCGCACCTGGCTGGTTGCTTATTGAGTGCTCGAGTCGCGCGCTGGCCTGACAAATTGCCTGTGCGGCTCGAACGTGACGCCACACCCTGTAATAAAGTCGAGCATTTATGAGCTCCTTTACTTAGACGAAGAGGTTATAATTTGTTAAGGATGTGATGTAAACGCTATCGAGGAGTTTTATAATGCAGTAATCTGTTGCTTGATGGTGGAGGAGAGTATCGATACTCTCCTCCACCATCAAGCAACAGATTCGTTCGTTCAACAGGTTCGTTTCATCTAATGGGGTGTTTTCGGTGTTCTAAAAAGGATGGTTTTGAATAACGATCGACCGTAGAAGCTGACCTAGCCAATAACAAGCGGGAAAAACAAAATTTGTTTGAAAATTCGCTAAAAGTATGATCAGAAACGTCTCCAACATGCTGTAGTAACCTGGAATTCTTAAAAAAATGGCGTTTATGACCTTTTATAACACTTATTATTGGCACTTGACACATCCGTATCTTTTTACTTGCCTTTCACAGTTAGTTTAGTTTACCTCTGACAGCAGCAAAACAATAGCAACCTTACCGTAACGTGAATAAAGGTCACTGTGATTTTGACAGACTTGTCAATGAAATGACTTGTCACTTCATTAAGGCGCTGACAAGACCCAATTCAGCAAAATTGGCCTCACTTGAGAACATAGGGCAAGAACAACAAAAATAGAAAATAGTGCTCGCAATTTAAGCACAGTGGTCTACTTTCGTGGTCGGTGGGGGTCGAACTTACAAAAAACATAGGCAGGTACATGGGGACTGCTGACAGAAGTGAAAACTTAAGGCGCTGACAAGACCCAATTGACCAAAATAGGCTACGCTTAAGAAAAAAAATTGCCAAATCTGTATAGTTTTTGATAGCGGAAATAATATATGTTAATTTTGAACATATTTCCCAGAACTTGGTTGTTACCAAAACACGTTTTGAAAAAAAATCTCGATACAAACTAACGTTAAACTAACCTCTTACTTTGAGCTCTAATCCAAAATATCTGTATCAAATATCAACATACGTTACGTATTTAATTAATAACAAAAACGTCTTATTTGAATGCAGAACTTGGTTGTTTTTTATTTTCGATTACTCAACTCAATTTTGAGTAAATAGATAATTACTTCATATTTTGCAATAAATTACAAGCGTTGTGTCATCGCGCTTCTCTTTCTTTTCTATGGAATTTGACAGTGACCGCGGTTTAAGTGTTGTCAGCGTCTTAACAAGTCTGTCAAATCACAGTGATCAAAACCGCACGCATCAACGACCTGACGTCACAGCAGCAACCTAACAGCAACCTTATTGCAACGCCCACAGAGTTCACTTTGATTTTGATAGTGAAGCCAAAACATATGTAAAATAACTGTGAAAAAAATGTAGTGTGAATTGCAGTAGTCTAGTAAAGTTTAGTTACTGGGGTAGAAGCGAATATCGATTTCCTTTAAACTCTCTGTCAAGCAACTCTTATAAAATTGAGAATTAACAAGTCCTTATGAAGTTCTTATAATTAATTCCTTGTATCAATAAGCACTCTTAAATTTTTTATTCGGACCCCTTTTCGCTCTTTGAGAAGGTACCCGGTTTTAATTGCTTCGTCTAAAAAATAAAAGGAATATCCGTTCATGTAATAGTGTGGTTCTAATGACAGCGGTTGGCGATAAGCCATAGAGTCATATAAAAGCAAAGGCAGCAACATCCATTTCTATTGAAAAGGCAGTATACGTATTTTTCCGTTTACGTTGCATAGGTACAGCAATTTTTAGTTATGATAAGTTACAAGCATAGATAACTAATGATATTATCATCAGATATTGTAAAACGGTTTCCATAATAGTCTACATTATCGAAAATAAGGTAATGAATTTAGGATGATGCTGTTTTTGCATCCAATATTGCTGCTTTTGCGCCATTTGTAATTGGATGTTGCTGGTTTTCAGTCATATATGTTCACCGTTGTAAAACCTTGTAAAGCGTTTAGTAATGGCGTTCATATACAGGGTGGAATTTTGTAATGCCACCTGGAGGGAAAGTACTCTTAATACTGCAGATAGAAAGTTTTACTCAAAGGAAACATTCCTTTATATTTGAATAGAAAGCAAACTGCATTCAAAGATTTTCGAAAATTCTCTTCTCCCACACCCGGGAATCGAACCGGCTAAAATCTGAAAAGATTATACTCTGTACTTCTATTGCATCGATCGTTAGGGTCAATTATAAGGATGATATCTCTCTAACAAACATAAATTAAATGAAAGGAAAACCAGGAAATCTTAAATTAATTTAATTATTTACAAAAGATGGTAAACTAACTAATTAGTTGCTCGAAATGGGCTCCATTCTCTTGGATACACAAATTTATTCTTTTAACGAATTCATTTCTAGTAACCTTTAATAAAGTGTTGTGGTGAATATTATAAATCGTATTCTGAACTTCAACTCTCAACTCGTTGTCATTCGCATAAGATTTCATGTAAATTTGATTTTTTACATATCCCCACAAAAAAAAATCTAATGGGGTGAGATCTGGCGATCTCGCAGGCCATCTGATTGTGCCGTTTGTACCAATCCAGGTATTAAAATGGTTATTAATGTAGGCAGTAGTGATTCTGCTGTTATGTGCTGGAGCACCATCTTGCTGTAGAATTATTTGGTTTTGCTCTTCCTCGGGGAAACCATTTAACTCGTTTCTTAAGAGATCCAGTATTTCAATATACTTGACAGTGTTTAAATGACCTTCGTACACGTGGACTAACACTACATTATTTCTCATAATTCCGCACCAAACGTTGAAAGAAAATCTTACTTGATTGTTAGTTTCATGAACACGAACAGGATTCACTCGAGACCAATAATGGTTATTGCGGCGATTGTACATGCCATTATTGCTGAAGTTGGTTTCGTCAGACCATACAATGTTATTCAAAAAATTAGGGTTTCGGTCAATTTCTCCAAGCATGTTTTCACAAAATTGTAATCGTCTGTCACGATCCCCAATATGCAATTTTTGCACCAACCGACCTTCACGATAGCATTTATACTTATACTTTTTCAGCACTTTAAGTACGCGAGTGTGGGTTGTTCCTAATTCATCGGCATCATCTCTACTTGAAGCCATTGGAAATGATTCAAAGTATGTTAAAACATCTAGTTCAAAATCGAAATAGTTTTGCTGAATAGTTTGCCGTCTCTTCTTGAAACCACCCGTATTCTTTAAATTTTCTACCATTCTTTTCAATATGAACCGAGTTGGTGCCTGTTGGTCTTGATATCTCTCTCCATACCACCGCAGAGCTAGATTCACGTTTTTGTTATTTAAAAAATAAGCTTCCATTAAATCAAACTGTTCTTGATAAGCCATTTTCACCGTGAGACAAAATGTGAAATGAGTTGTAAAAACAATCAAATGTGAATAACAACTATGACAATCTAATTTTCAAATTTTAATCTAACATTCCATATTTAAATTACCTCATACACGCAGCTACGAGTATGTCGCAAAGGAGTCTGCATTACAAAAGATGGATGTTAGTTAAAGAGCTTTAACTTGCCTCATTGAATTTGTAACTTCAGATTTCCTGGTTTTCCTTTCATTTAATTTATCATGTTTGTTAGAGAGATTTCATCCTTATAATTGACCCCAACGATCGATGCAATAAAAGTACAGGGTATAATTTTTTCAGATTTTAGCCGGTTCGATTCCCGGGTGTGGGAGAAGAGAATTTTCGAAAATCTTTGAATGCAGTTTGCTTTCTATTAAAAAATAAAGGAATGTTTCCTTCGAGTAAAATTTTCTATCTGCAGTATTAAGAGTACTTTCCCTCCAGGTGGCATTACAAAATTCCACCCTGTATAGCGTCACCTGATTGGTCGAAGTCAACTATGAAGATATGATGCTGTTTTTGCTACCAACCTCAATTTAGAATGTTTATTTTGTGTAGGATCATGCTGGTTTTGTAAGGATTTTAGTATCCGGTCAAGTAAAGTTGACGGAATACTACCACACTGCACTAAAAGTTGCCAAAATAAAAAATGGGATGTTGCTGATTTTGCTTTTATACGACTCATTATATATCTTAGCCAGATATCTTTAACAGAGTGTTTTTCCAGAAATGTTCACTGGGTATCCATACCAAGATAGCCAATCGCTCGAACGTTATGAATCAACGATATGTCATCATCTGCCTAGCCTTTTCCCAAATATGTTGGGGTCGGCTTGAGTCTAACTGGATGCAGCTGAATACCAGTATTTTACATGGAGCGACTGCCTATCTGACCTCCACAACCCAGTTACTGCCTTACTGGGCAACACGATACCCCTTGGTAAGACTCGTTGTCAGACTTTCGGGCTTCTCACGAACCGTAACGACTGTCAAAGATCTACAAATGACAGCCGGGACCAACGGCTTAACGTGCTTTCCGAGGCACGGAGGGGTCTTGGTATGTAAAGATGGTCACCCATCCACGGACCAACCGCGGCAAGCGTAGCTTAACCTGATCGATCGACCCGTGCGGCTGTTATTACTTAGCCACAAGCCCCTCGAATCGACGATATGTGTTGAATGTGTATACTATATAAGCAGCCGTCTGTTTTTCCAAACCAACCCATTTCCCAATCTGCTCGCCACTTGTCACAGACCCGCAATATTTTTGAACGGCCTATCCAACGATACCCCACACCATGGGATAGACGAGAAAAAAAATATCATCCCCACATTACATGCAAGGGTACCCTAAAAAACGTCTTCAAGATTTCATTTTAGCACTTTATCGGCGTGATTATTAAGTATAGCATAATCGGACCATAATGTTCCCACTGCTGGGACACAGGCCTCCTCTCTGTGAGAGGGAGTGGGCCGCAATCCACCACGCGGGCCCAGTGCGGGTTGGTAGATGCCACATGTCTTCGAATTTTTGGTTCTAGGACATGCCGGTTTCCTCACGATGTTTTCCTTCACCGTTTTCAGAACAGTGGTGATGAAATAATTTACACAAAGTAAAGCGCCTGTCTGGGTTCAAACCTACGACCTACAACTCGTAAGTCGCGGCCGTTACCACTGGGCCACCACTGCTCACGCTTACTCGTATTAAGTATACCTATGCCAAATTACAGCTTTCTAGTACTGTCTGAACTACAGCCGGGACAGACAGGCAGATAGACAAATTTATTGTAATGGTGATAGTATAATTTAATCGATTTATATACGTGTAAAATAAATGTATAAAAATAATTGTAAAAATATAGAATACAATAAATGTGACCATTTTATTACACAATTACACAAAGTGACAGCTAGCAATTGTCAAATTACTCCAGTGAGTTATTATTTCGACTTTGCACCAGTTCTCTTTCTCCATTTCCCGCTCCCAGTGGGAACCCCACCCTATTCTGTAGATAATGATGCTTCGGCTGCACCCTAACGACTTTTATATTATTTAGAACCGGCCCTTTCCTTGTTTAATTAATTGACGAGAAACGCGTTTTTAATTTTGACTTATTCCCTCTCTTTGCAAAGTAGGTTAGCACAAGATTGAGTTGTCTATGCTTATGATTACATTGCTTTTTCTGTTTTATTTTTTTGTATGGAGGTAAATTTACTTTTAATTTAATACATTCAAATATTTGCCTACATTGTATTTTTTTTTCAAATTCAAATTCAAATTTATTTATTCAGGAACACTTGTCATTGTGTTTGAAATCACTGAAATTATTAAACTAACAAATTCAAAATACAATAAATCATAGAAAATATATTTTTTTTTTATAAAATACAAAATAATTCAATATCTCTACAAGCTACTCTGGAAAATATACTAAATATGGAATTTTTACAACGTGGATTTGTCATTGTCTATCGAATACAGACATTTCTCCAATAGGAACGCTTTAAGTCTTGACTTAAATGAGCTCTTATTAATTATAGTTTTTAGTCCAATGGCAACCTGTTAAAAAACCGCACTGCTTGATATCGGCGCCGATTCCCTTGTTCACAAACTAAAATAAATTTAAGTTCAGTGCATCTTTTTCTTTCTATTTCATTAAGAAAAGGACAGAAGATACATTTTAGTTTAGTCCTGTCACATTAATCAGCGCTTGACGTAAATTGACGTAATTTTAGTAGGCAAGTTTTTAATCACGTCTAAACTTGTATAGAGTAGTGACAGGAGCTGATTAAGTTGACAGGAATAAACTAAAATTTATCTTCTGTCCTTTTCTAAATGAAATAGAAAGAAAAAGATGCACTGAACTTAAATTTAGTTTAGTTTGTGAACAAGGGAATCGGCGCCATTGACGACTATGTTGAACAATATTAAGTTCGGGTATTATTTTGCTTTTAAAATCTTTTCTGCGTGTACTTTCCCTCAACGGTCTCTCCTCATCTATTTCATAGCTACATTGTTTTTTTTTTTGTTTTTGCTTTTTTTTTTAAATTGACCAACAATACTAAAACATAGAGGCTGGGCACAGTAATACTTTTTTACTTTTTTGCATTCTGTTTAACTGATACTACGTACAGGAAAAATCTTAACCAGTGCGCAATTTTTTTTTGGTGGCTCAGTATCCGTAATAGAACACATTTCTATATTTTTTTTCAATACTGTTCTTTTTCCCCCTACTTGAAATCCTAATGAAATACCTAAAAAACTCACCGGCAAATCGAGCGAGCGCACATAAATAATGTGCTAAGGTAATCTGCAGTAAAACAGATTTTTTTTCAATTGAAATAGCGCATACCTATTACGTCTTGTAAGTATACAAATGGAGTTTACCGCAGTGGTCTTAGTATTGATCTGAAAGACGAAAAACAAAACAAATTATCTCAGATTTTTATCGTTCTTGGCAAATAGCCGTCTCGTAGTACGAAGTAATGTACTTTTCCGTACTACCGTAAAAGTATGACGTAATTTCTACGAACAAAAAAATAATATGAATAGCTTCGTAATAAAAATGTGTTAACCTACAAGGTGTCGTTTTGCATCCTCGTCAAATTCAAGGAGGTAACTGTGCTAATGATTCTCGACATGAATCAACTAAAATACATAAGTAGATCTCTTTTTTTTCAAATTTTGGGAATTCGGCATGTGTGGGACACGCATGTTAAAACGCGGCCCGTGTGATACCGCACTGTAACTGCCCTTTTATACACACACACACTACCGCATACACAACGGGGTGATTCTGTTTTGTGAAAGTGGTGTATTCTAAAATACTGTCATACTTAAATAACTACAAAAACAAGTATGTAATTTTATTTGATTATATATCTCGTATCTTTCATAGCAGCCTCCTGATATTCGACGAGGATGCTAAACAACACCTTGTATATCTAAGTTCAAGTCAACCCAGCCACTGCGTCACTTTAGGACTTCCGGCAGTCGTTTCAAATGAAGGAAAGAAAGCCTTCAATCTTTCTTTTCTTCAATTGCAGTATACCGCAGTAGGTTTTTATTTTACACTAAAGCAGCCTTTAAATATTCATAAACATCTATGCCAGTTAGTTAGGAGTACGTAGTTATATTGGAACTGAGAACTGAACCTTAGTAAAGATTTTTTAGGAGATAATCAGTATTGATGTTTTAGATAGATCATTTATTTATCATTGATCAGTTCATTTATTTGCCTGAAATGTGGCATTTTACAGATTTTACATAATATGTAAATTGCCATAGATGTTGGGATGGTAGGGGTGGATGGTATTTTACAGATTTTTTATTTTGTAAATCGTTCTTCATATTCCGCCTATTAAATTCGGCATGCAAATGTTTTATCACTTCTATCTAAGTCATTCAGCTAGGGCATGTAAATGATAAATAATATTTTATTCAAATACATTATTTTTATAAACACTTTTACATGTCAAAAAGTTAAAAAGAAACAACGGTATTTTAAATCTTGATGAGGCTGGTGATAAAAAAACCAGCCAAGTGCGAGTCGGACCACGCACAATGAAGAGTTGCGTGGTTGGAATGAATTTATCCCAAGAACAAGCTTGACATTGTAGGTACTTGAAAAACATTTTCTCCCATACATTCCAACTGCACCGCACAAAATTGAGATATTTAGCATGTTATTTTAAGACCATAGACTTCCTATAGATTTTTCTGCAATCTATAAGTATAGAACAATTTTCTGTATTATTTTACCAAAATTCTAGGTTCAGTAATTTCGGAGATAAGGGATTGGTCAATTTTTATCTATTTTCTTAAATAACTTTAAAGTTTAATTTATAATAAAAATACATTTAGAACGCTCACGGGAAGCCCTTTCTTTTAATATGTCACACGGTTCAGTTTGCAAATCATTATTTTTTATTTTCTTATTTAGCTCCCAAAAGTGACCCCCAGATTCCAAATTCATTTATTTACGTTAAAAAATTATATTTATACCAAAAAGTAACTTAATCGGTTTATTAGATTCGGAGCAAAATGGTTATGACACACGGACAGACAGACAGACACACGAGTGATCCTATAAGGGCTCCGTTTTTTCATTCGGACCTACGAAACCCTAAAGGGCCTTCAGGGATTCTCATTTGAATGCAATTGATACACCTCACCACATGTTTTTCTTTTTTTTGTATATATTTTTATATATATATTCCTGTAATTTGTTATCCATGTATTGTGTTTTGTGCTATGTCTATTGTGTGCACTGAATAAATGTTTTATCTATCTATCTATCTGTCTATCTACTTCTACTATCAGATAAGCACCAGCCGGTATATTGTCAGATTCCCCAGTAACCGTGCTAACAATTTCCCGACGGCCCACAATACAAATATGAACAAGAACCTCCGCACAAAACAGTACGTTCTCACAAGTAAATACTTCTCGTAAATACTGCATTTCTAGAGCTTCTCTCCTTACACTACTTGATATATTTAAAGGGTTGGCGTAGCGCGGGAATTCAGGGAATCCCGCCGGGATCGCCGGCGTCGCAACTTATTCCGGGAAAATACGCGGGAGGTGAAATATAAGTAGTGGAATAAGTTTAGCGAGAATTGCTCGATGTTTGCGTGACAGTGAGGTAAATAATACTTCTGTGTTCTGCGAAGGTGTTGTTTTCACTTACTTGGGAGCGTAGTCACAGTACCTATGTGCTAACATTATCAGATTACATAAACTTATCTTCAGAGAAAACTACTTTGTAATGGTCTATCCGTAGTTGAATTACGATATCGATAACATTATTATACTTAAACGGAAATAATTCGTTGGTGACAGTTCGATGAATTGATTAATGATTCTGTGAATTCTTTCCGTACCCAAAGGGTAAAACTGGACTGTATTACTAAGACTCCGCTCTCCGTCTGTCTGTCTGTCTGTCCGTCTGTCACCAGGCTGTTTCTCATGAACCGTGATAGTTAGACAGTTGAAATTTTCACAGATGATGTATTTGCCGCTATAACAACAAATACTAAAAAACAGAATAAAATAAATGTTTAAGGGGTTCCCATACAACAGACATGAGTTTTTTGCCGTTTTTATAGATCGATTAATACCCACCACTATAAACACACAAGTAGACACGGAGTTAAAAATCCTGTTAGTTCACTAGCACGCGTAACTTTTGTGCTGAAACCCAGTTACGTTGCTAAAAACGTTTCAGTGGGTGTATTTCTGTGTCACATTCGAAAAAGCTTAGAATGTCAACTGTAGTTTACTTTGGTTCAACAGTTTTCATACCATATTCTTGACGAAGAAACATCTTTACCGTATTCTGAAAATCAAAAAACCAATCTATAATCTATAACCCAAATAGACACATAGGCAAATGCCGGATATCTCAGCGAATTTAACCACCCGAGTATCATCCACACACACATACATAGGTATCACTTATAAGGCACCGGGTACCCACCACCCTCACATAATATCGCGCACTGGACCGTCTCATCCGCTACCAATTTTGATGCATCGTGCTCCGTACAGCCTCCCTACGGATATCCTACCCACACATGAGTAATCTTATGTCTGAATCGTATGAAATTGGTCTGGAGTTAAGGATGTTAAAGACTTCATGGTTGGATTAAAATAGGTTTTTATTTCTTTATGCGGTTAGTGAATTTGTAATGTAAAATATAATGTACTGTTGAATAATGTAGTGGAATGTAATAATGGGCAGAGATGGGTGGTATAAACCATAAATAGTTTCAATAACTATGTATTGCGTGAAACTATTTATTGGCTTGAAACACGATAACTAATTACCGAGTACTAGCGAAAACACCCGATTGATGCCCGATACGGCCCGTGGGCGGACCAAGCCGAGCGTTGCTGAAATAATTATGAACTGGAACTCAAGGTTAAACTAATTTGTAGCCAGTCCTAAGCCTGGATGAAGTATGAAGGAAAGTTTATTAGTTAGTTAAGTACTCAAAAAGGAATAAAAAATGTTTATTTCAACTTATTTTTATTACACCAAACGTTCAAATATTGAACCCGAGCTCAGTAACACCGACACATAGTTATCAAAATAAATATGTAGTTTCAAAATCAATCAAATACCGAAAACGAACTCAGTGCGAGCACTGAGTTCGTTTTCGGTATCACAAATACATCGTTATTAAAATAAATAGTTTCAAAACCTGATATTGGTAATCATACCTATAAATAGTTTCGGTATTATGAATTCCCGTACGACTTATGTCTAATAATGGGTAATAAAGTAGTAAAAATAAGAGGAAACTATGAGATGCGTCAACAAAACCAGCGAGTCACAACTTTTCCCTTTTCATAACCCACAATGAAAAAGGAATCTTGTGGCTCGCTGGCTTTGTTGACGCATCTCACAAGGTATATTATGTAAGTTTTTCAAAGCCAGATTATGTGATATGTAACAACCTACGAGCTAAGCTAAAGTTTTCAAGAAGAGCGCTGCCGCCACACAACAGCCGCTGTGACAACTGTCATGAAAATAATGGCCGCGGGGTTTGACTTTACGATGTTAAAAAAACGCTCACTAAGAAAACACACCAACTTAATTTCATAAATACCATTTCAGTGGCGTCATGCTTTCGTAAATTGTGGATATTGTGTGGCCACTACCGCTATTCTAGAAAACCGCAGCTTTTTGAGTAGCTTTCAACACATATACCGTTGTTGATGAAACACATAACTGGCTTAATTATTGGCAATCATGCAGTGAGAGTGAGCCATGATCAATAATTAAATCGCACTTAGAAAAACGTAAATAAGGCACCCTCCACTACTGCCAAATGATAGAGAGGGGAAGAAACTAAAATTCAGACTCCAAGACCTACATGCGCTGCCGGGGTTGCGGGAAAGTCCGAAAGGGTTTCCGAGGCCCCTGGCAACACAGGCAACGGAAGGAACACGGGTGGGTTTTAGTCAGTACGATTCTGACACACCCAGCTCCGCCCAGAGTGGGAGAAGTTTTTGATAAAACCCCACACAAAAAAAAAAGGTCTGTTTGCGCTGTTTTCTATGATAACGTATTGCTATAGAATTAATAATCTCTGCATCGTTTACTTTAAACTGTATATTTAACTACTAAATATTGGCTAAAGTGAAGGTGGATATTTCCAAGAAACTGAACTAAATCGAGTCATCAAACACACAAACATACAGACAGACAGCTTCCATCACAGTCGCCAGTCCCTTCACGGCTCAGGAGACATGCTCTGCACAATACACGCACCGTTCAAGACCGTAAACACGGTCGAATCGGTCAGACAAAACCCTTACCCCCCTAATACCGAACATGCCCCTAATACTGGACATCGATCTGTTTGTCCCTTAATTTCATCCCTGTAATCTGGTACTCTGCGCAGAATTGTTAAGAATGTAGACTAGTTTGTTGTTTGATTGACCTTCAGTTTATGTTCCATTTGATATATATTTGATAACTACTTTTTATCAAAGTGACACAGAATATATTTCTAGAGATTATTTATTATTATTTTTAGAGATTTCTTTAGAAATAAGCATCACCTTTGTACGTATTTTTCTGTTCTTTTCTTCTTGTCTGTTTCTTTGGATGGTTAAATAAATAAATAAATATTTTTGTTGTTATAAACTTTGCTACGTATATTTTTAACTTGTAATCTACTTAGGCAAAATTTCAATCAGTAGAAGACTTATTTTCCAAAAAGAGAACACGGAAACGTAGCTATTTTGCTAATTATTTTTAAATTTCGGTTCTTATTTTTTAGGCTTAGTTATGCAATTTAAATGACAGCTTCATACTACGTCATTTAGCGGTACCAACTTAACCATTTTGCTGTGTGTACGCGTTACATTAATTTACGTTCATTTAACTAAATGTTGATGATGCAAACTTTGTATAGGGTTTCGAATCTCTTAGTGTATGGAGGAGGTCTTGAAAGGCTTTCGCTCAATGGGATCATTGCAAATGGTTCCCAAATTAATCCATTTTGCATATTCATGTTTTATGGTAAATAGTGTTTCAACCATAGACGTACAGTTAAGTAACCACAGACCTAAGTTAGATTTAATTTAATGCATTAAGGAGGAGGATAGTTAAGCTAAACTGTTTATTTGAGATTTCAGAAGTAGAGATAAGTGCATAGAGGGTATTGGAAACCTTTAAGGCTCCTGCATACTGGCGCGACTTGTCGCGCGACGCGACGCGACACAAAGACACCGCGTGTAGCGCTACAAGCGGTGCCTTTGTGTCGCGACGCGTCGCGCGACAATTCGCGCCAGTATGTAGGAGCCTTTATACCTTGATGTGAGATAAATAAGGTTTATTATATCATACATAGTTACCTTTATATATCCACGCAAACAAATAATTACATTTTAATTGACAGAATAAATCATGATTTACATGAGTAAGCAGAACTCTTTGTGAAAAATGATTGCAGAGAAATACAACCGCCAACAAAAGTTCACATGCATTGACAATCTTCAAGAGCACATACGTACCTACTCATTGACCTCATTATTAAGAATACTAATCACTAATTTCTAAAATATAAAGTAAAGCCTATCAACTTGTTTGCCTTTTAGAACTGAAGAAACATCTAGATTCAAATAAAAAGGACGATTTTTAATACAACCACCCAAGATTAATTTCAACCCCGAAATTACTACCACCGTTTTTTTCTGAAATGAAAAAACCAACAACTGTAAATTACAACGACCGACTTCCCATTTTACTAACACTAGAACGCAGGCTTTGTCTTCCATTATTACCCACACTGCCTATTCAACAAGCATAATACGCAAAACAAAGCGTTACCATGTATATATAAAAAAACCTGAGTACCCACTACGAGCAATTTCATTCTCTCTGTAGTGAAATAAAAATCTGGGTCGCACGGGAGGGTTGCAGGTACGGGTTAGTGTACCGTGTGGAGGGAAATAGGGAAACTGGATGTGTCAGCTGTGGTACAGTCGCCGACACATCAAGTTACCACAAACGGCTAAATTTCTACAAATTATTTTAAACCTTAAAATGTTGAAGGTTAATTTCAAAAACTAATGAGAACATTTGACAGTTTGTGGAAACTTGATGTGCTGACTGTACATATTGACGACCACTAAGCACGATAGTTTAGTGAAGTTGTCACGAAATTAATCTTTAAGAATATTTATTTATTTTTTAGTACCAATTTTTACATTGTACCGAAATGTATTAATTAAAAAACCGGCCAAGTGGACCACGCACAAGGAAGGGTTTCGCAGTTGGGATGAATTGCTCCCAAAAACAAACCTAACATTGTAGTTGAAAAACATGTTCTCCCATACATCGATATACGTCACGGTCAATTCTCCAACTGCAAATGTAAGTTGGTCGACTATTACTCGTTAACTTGTAAAGCCTACTTAGCTTGTGAAAGTTATCCTTTTAATTTCGTTATATGTACTACTGCCATGATTTTTTTCACATATCCAAAAATAACCATTTAGCTGGCAGCTAAATAGTTATTTGGACACTTGACTCTAACAAAAATTTGCACTTTAAAGCTTAATATTACGCAAATGAATCAAAAATGGTTTTGACAGACCCGCATTAGTTTTGAATGGCCTATCCAGCGACACCGACAAAAATAAATATCATCCCCACTTTACATGCAAATCCTAAAAAGCTTTGTCGGCGTGATTATGTATACCCATGCTAAATTATAGTTTTCTAGTATTAAAAGTCTCTGAGCTAAGCCGCGGACAGACAGACAGACATGGCGAAACTATAAGGGTTCCTTGTTGAGTACGGAACCCAAAAAACTGAAACAACATGAAGACATACAACTTTCAAAAATATATATTTCAGATACATGAGGTTTCAAAATTGCAAATTCAATTAAAGGTCATGGCCCATAATCCGACCCGGTTCAAAAATGTTTTTGTACAAAAACGAAAATGGTGGTAAATAATGCAAGCATAACCCACTTTACATTATATGTAAAAAGAAAAAAATAATTCGTTGGAGAAATCTTGCAGCAGACAATAAAAATTGGATAATAATTAGCGGTTTCGCCTGTCTGTAAATTATTTTATCCATGGAAACATGTCACTTGGGTAAAAAGTATACTATGTCCGACTCCAAATCAAAAAATATATCTATACACGGCAATTTAATCAAACTCGGTTCAGTGGTTTAGACTTGAAAATGAAACAAACAAACTTATTTTGCCATTGTTTTGTTAAATAAAAATATCATCACACATAAAGCAAACTCGTTCGGTCAGGTAATATAATACACGTATATTGCTGTCTCTGTCTTACCCGAGTTGATAATCAGCTTTGTTGCGCTCACGCAATAATATAATGCACACATCCACAGCAGGTAGAAAAACATCGGCGGCGGCGGCGCCTCCCTGACCTCGCCCTACGCAGTCCTTCATCATTCGTCGTTGTGATCTGTGCTTTCTCCGTGTTTCTATATTATTCCGATACAATTAACTACTTTGGCGTGTTTACTTGAGTGATTGTTTGCTTCTCGATTTGGATTTTGTTGACATGGAAAGACTTAATAGCTGTGTAGCGTGTAACCGATCGGTGTTACGTCGCAGAAATCACCCTCTTACTGGAATTTTTCTGGAAACACATCGGGAACACGCCGTGCTATTACTACAAGAAATAATACCACACGAGGTAAGTTTCTGCGCTTTAAACTATTACTTTTATTCTCTTTGTTACAAACTGCACACATTATTTTAGAATAATAAGTATCTTTTACGGTGTTCAGATTTCTTTTTAAATGAGAGTGCTGTTAGAAGGGTACCTATCTACTTTTTCCTAAAAGTCTTGTAAGAATTGTCTGGATTTTAAAATGAATTTAGGCATTTTCAGACCAGTATGCTCCACCATTTTTCGTGTTGTACTTAATATTTTTCCTCGGTGATTAATGTTAATTATTATTTCCACATTTTCAGGTTCCATTTGATGGCTCAAGATCAATTTGCCATGCATGCTGGGTCAGACTGAGTCGTGATGTGCACCGTCAGCGAGATCAACAGGTTCAAGATCGAACAACCTGAAGACCAGCCAAACCAACAAGATCATGATCAAGGTCCATCAAACCAGCAAGGAGAACAGGAAGTATACAACGACGGCCAAGACGTAAGACCTGGTTTCATGTCCTTACAAGGATATTCACGTGCCTCCAATACCGCAAGAAGGTGTATATTTAACGGCTGCAGGAATACGCCTAGTCATCTAGTGCCCACGTATATAAGGTTCCACTTGCTTAATACGAATAAATATTATATACCTCAACTTGCTCGCGTTTGTCACCCGCACCTGGTGCGAAATGATTGGGAGGAGTTAAGTGCTCAGACGCCATTGCTGGATTTTAATAATGTTCATGTATTAGACATGTTCGAATTGTTTAAATGGGGGTTAGAACGAAGTCATCAATTGGATTTCGAACATATTGAAGAGATCGATGACGGTGAACTGCATTTTTGGACTGGAGTTACGAAAGTTCAGTTCAACTTGGTTTTAAGTCTAACTCCATCTCTACGTACCAGAACGGATAAGCCTGCAACCGCTTTAGGCATATACTTGACTAAAATAAGAACTGGTGAACCGGACAGACGATTAGCTACAAAATTCAAAATATCGAAAAGTACGTTAGAGAGAAAAATTCATATAGCTAGAACATGTTTAACTGATGACTTTGTTCCACATTTTCTTGGCATAGATCACATAACTCGAGAAGAGTTTGTTTCCAGAAACCTTACCATTCCAGCTCATATTTTTGGAGGCAACCATGACGCAGGAATTCTTGTATTTGACGGCACATATCTTCATGTGCAAAAGAGCGCTTACTTTTTATTTCAGAGAATAACATATAGTCTACATAAATTCCGGAATTTAGTCAAACCATTTTTGATAGTGTGCACAGATGGCTATATAGTTGATGTCATAGGCCCATATGCAGCAACAACCTCAGATGCTACAATAATGCGCAGTATCATGCAAGTAAACTCCGATTGGCATTGGTTTCTAAGGTCTAATGATGTATTTATATTGGACCGCGGATTTCGGGATTCTATTTCAACAATCGAAGGTTGTGGTTATAATCCACACATGCCACCTAGCAGACCCAGAGGAGAACAATTATCAACGGCCGAAGCCAACAAATCGAGATTGATAACAATGGTCCGATGGCCAGTAGAGACCATAAATGGCCGATTTAAAAAAGATTTTAAAATATTTCGGCATATATTTTAATCTTGCGTTGCCTAATATGATGACGGACTTTAGGATTACTGCTGCACTAATTAATGCAACCCGACGTTCTTACGAAGATAGCGTGTACGTAGAGCAATTTATAAATATTATAAATGAGAATATAAATAGAGAGAATGAATTGGCACAATATGTACAAGAAAATAATATGAATAGGCAAAGAGTAGCCTTCGTGCCTATTGATGGTAATGATCCATCTTTCGGTGATTTTCCTCAACTTACATATGAAGAATTGACTTTGTTTACATTGGGGAGTTATCACTTGAGATTAGCCAGATCTTACTGCCACGAGCACATGCGACCAAATGGTCTGTACACATTAGAAGTATACAGATACCGCACGTTGGTTGACAACAAAATATTAATTAGAGGGAGAATACAGTCTCGACATGTCAGGAGTAAACAATATTATACTTATGTTTTGGTGAATGCAACACGACATGGTCGAGAGAGTATCGAAGGATACTACTGCTCATGCATTCACGGCCGCCGCACTATAGGAAGTTGTGCCCATATTGTGAGCATAGTGTACTTTTTATCCTGGGCCAGACATCAAGAAAATATTGAAACACCTGCGGCTTTCTTGGACAATGTTTTAGACATTGACGGGGCTGAATAAACATTAAAAAAAAAATGTATTTTATTTTCTCCTCCCTAAAACCACAAGTTATAAGTTAAGTTTTCATACTAGGTGGATTACATTTTTTTATTATTATTCTTTCATGATCCCCATGAGCCACAGCAATGCGCCACTTATCATTGAAAAGTATAATCATTTGTCTTTGATTCCCGCCATATTTTATTTCTGTACGCCGTGGGTATATTTTTCACACTAAATGGGCCATTACCTTTAGGTGCATTAACACCGATACAAATGTCAAGAAAAGAAAAAAAGTCATTAAATCATCATCTGCCTAGCCTTTTCCCAACTATGTTGGAGTCGGCGTCCAATCCAATCGGATACAGCTGAATACCAGTATTTTACATGGAGCGACTTCCTATCTGACCTCCACAACCCAGTTACTGGGTAACACGATACCCCTTGGTAAGACTGGTTGTCAGACTTTCGAGCTTCTGACGACCCGTCACGACTGTAAAGATCTACAAATAACAGCCGGGATCAACGGCTAAACGTGCTTTTCGAGGCACGGAGGGGTCTAGAACCAATTTCTGAACTCCGGGCTGTTACTAACAAATCCCTAATGCAAAAACTCAATAACACTTTGCCCAACCCGGGAACTGAACCCAGGAACCCACGCTCAGCAGTCGCGCATGCAGAGTCTCCGGCCCCAGCTTGTGGAGGACGTGGTGAGCGCTCTGTTCCCTTCCCGAGGGGAACACACCTCCCCGCCTATGGCTCCGCCTACTGCGGTGCCCGATGCGGACCACACCGCCGACGACGACGACGATGCTCCGGAGGTGACCGAGGTAGAAATGAGAGCGGCGGTACGCAGGCTTAATGCCAAAAATACCGCCCCAGGACCCGACGGCTTACCTGGGAAGGCCTGGGTCCTGGCCTTGGAGGCTCTCGGGCCTCGACTTAGGGGGCTCCTAAGCGCATGCATGGAGAGGGGCCAGTTCCCGCTTCGCTGGAAGACGGGGAAACTGGTCCTCATAAAGAAGGCAGGGCGCCCTGCGGACTCTCCGTCCGCTTATCGGCCCATCGTGCTGCTCGACGAGGTGGGCAAGCTCTTTGAAAGAGTCATTGCAGACCGCCTCGTCGGCCAGCTGGTGCGGGTGAGGCCGGATTTGGCGGAGAGCCAGTTTGGTTTCCGCAGAGGGCGCTCTACAGTGGACGCCATCATGCGTGTGCGAGCCCTGACGACGGGGAATGCTGTTGTCCAGGGTGGGGTCATCTTGGCGGTGTCTCTAGACATCGCCAATGCCTTCAATACCCTGCCCTGGAGTTGCATCAGGGAGGCACTCCGGTATCACCGGATGCCGACCTACCTCTGTCGTGTGGTCGAGGCCTATTTGACGGACAGGGCCATCATCTACCCCGGTCACCAGGGAGTGTGGAACCGGCAAGAGATGTCGTGCGGTGTCCCACAGGGATCGGTCCTGGGGCCGCATCTGTGGGACATCGGATACGACTGGGTGCTGCGCGCCAACCTCCCTAGCGGCGTCAGCGTAGTGTGCTACGCTGACGACACGTTGGTCCTGGCGCAGGGGAGGTCGCACCAGGCGGCGGCCGAATTAGCGGCACGCGGGGTTGCGACAATCGTCGAAAGGATCCGGCAATTGGGACTCGAGGTGGCCCTGCACAAGTCCGAGGCCATGTGTTTTCATGGTCCTCGGAACGCGCCACCGTTGGGGTCCCAAATAACGGTAGGAGGGGTTTCTATCAGCGTCGAGTCGACGATGAAGTACCTGGGACTCGTCCTCGACAGCCGGTGGAACTTCGTGGAGCATTTCCGACGTTTGGCTCCCAAACTGGAGCGGGCGGGCGCTGCATTGAAGCGGCTCCTGCCCAATCTAGGGGGTCCAAACGCCTCCTGCCGGAGGCTCTACGTGGGGGTCGTGCGGTCCATGGCCCTCTACGGGGCTCCTGTATGGGCGCGCTCTCTGGCGCTGCGGCCAGCCCGCCGGTTGAGCGCGGCCCAAAGGGTCATGGCCATCCGGATGGTCCGAGGATACCGCACGGTCTCCTGTGAGGCAGCGAGCCTCCTTGCCGGATTGCCGCCATGGGATCTGGAGGCAAAAGCCCTCGCGCACGTATGGGAGTGGCGCGAGGAGGCGAAACGCCGGGGCGTAAGTCCGCTGCCGCGAGAAATCGCGGCACAGCGGACGGAGCTCCGGCGGGATCTCATGGCGTCATGGAAAGTACGGTTGTCGCAACCCAGTGCTGGGCACGCCACGATTGCGGCGATAAGTCCCCTCTTTGAGGAGTGGCTGGAGAGGCGCCACGGCGTCCTCACCTTCCGCCTGACGCAGGTCCTCACCGGACACGGCAGCTTCGGGAGGTTCCTGTGTCGGATAAGGCGGGAGGAAACGTCCGGGTGTCATTACTGTGTGGATCGCCCGGAGGACACGGTGGAGCATACGGTGGAGGTCTGCCCGGCTTGGGCAGAGCACCGCCGTGTCCTCGTGGAGGTGATCGGCGGCAGAGACCTCTCGCGTCCGGCCCTGGTTCAGGCCATGGTACGGAGCGAGAGGGCATGGGCAGCCGTCACCTCCTTCGGCGAAGCAGTAATGCTCGCGAAGGAGGAGGCGGGACGGTTGAGGGAAAGGCACGTTTCGCGCCCTCTCGCCCCTAGCCGCCGCAGGAGACACCCAGGGCGTCGGGAATCCCGGGCGGATTTCCGGCCACCGTAGGCGCAGGCTTGCGGACGGTGAGCAATGGGTAGCTCACCGTCCGGTAAGGACCAGGCCCGGGTCGACGGCGCGTTGTATTCCACGCGCGCCTCAAAGAGATGTCGTCAGCACATATAGTAGGGGTCCACGAATACGGGTGGGTTTTAGTCAGTAAGAGTCTGACACACCCTCCCGCTCCGCCCAGAGCGGGAGAAGTTATTTGATGATTTCCCACCCTCAAAAAAAAAAAAAAAAAAGTTTACAGTTATTCACTAGCTAGGAAGTATTAAGACAAGTATGAAAATCAGCTATTTCGGGGGCTTTCGTTTATAAATTTTGCCTAATTAAAAAATGTGTAAAATGTTTTATGTTTTTTTTTTTTAATTTTGTCTCTCATTATTAGTCTTTTTTTGTTTGATCGGATCTCTTTTATAATTGTTTTAGGCTAGCCTTGTCAGTAGCGAAGATTTAAGAGGCTACAAGTAGTAGCCTCTTAAATTGTTGTTACTGACGTTTACCTAGCTATTTCATTTTCATCGGTAAAGATTTCTATCTTGAAATATCTAGGCATCTTTTCAGGCAGCGAACTTTCCAAAATACCTTCTCAGTCACATTCAGAATGCCAGAGATCCTCGTGCTATGTATACAGGCGGGCAGAGGGCGACGCATTCTGATGCACCGTCACGGTGGCGCACAGCCTCGGAAATCTACATCTTATTATGACTTACTTTGTTTAGCACTTTGCTCTTAGCTGCATAAACCAACGGACAAGCTAAGAAACTTCCGAGATTAGAAAAACACCGGACAAGTGCGAGTTGAACTAGCGTGGTGAGGGATCCGTACAATTAATATGTTATCTACCATGTTTAATCCCAAGATAATTTATCCCAAGAACAAACTCAACATTGCAGTTGAAAAACATGTTCATACATTCCAACTGCAAATGTAAGTTTGTACGCACAATATTGAGAGATTTACCATGTTATTGTAACACCAGAGACTCCTTATAGGTTTACCTGTAATCTGTAAGAAAATAACTATTTTCTGTAATTTTTCAAAATGTTAGGGTCCGTAGTTAGATAAGGAGGGAATGGTCAATTTTCATCTAATTTCTTAACTAAATTTAAATATATTAGTCTATGATAATAATCTATTAGGGCTTCCAAAACATTTACATACATTTTTTTTATAGGTATATGCAATGTTTATCCACACATTTCTCTGAAACTCGGATGAAACTTATCTGACTATTGACAAATCAGCGTTTTGTAGGTATAGTAAAAATTCGTTCGTATTGTGATCTTCATGATTTTCGCAAAATAATAATGATTGAAGAAGTATTTACCAATATTCATGCACACTTAAATCAAAGAGGCTCTCACAATGCACCCTTTTTTTTAGGTGGGAAATCATCAAATAATTTCTCCCGCTCTGGGCGGAGCGGGAGGGTGTGTCAGACTCTTACTGACTAAAACCCACCCGTATTCCTTCCTGTTGCCTGTGTTGCGGGGGCCTCGGTGACATACAATGCACCCTAACATCATCATCATCTGCCTAGCCTTTTCCCAACTATGTTGGGGTCAGCTTCCAGTCTTACCGGATACAGCTGAATACCAGTATTTTACATGATGACTGCCTATCTGACCTCCACAACCCAGTTACTGGGTAACACGATACCCCTTGGTAAGACTGGTTGTCAGACTTTCGAGCTTCTGACGACCCGTAACGACTGTCAAAGATCTACAAATGACAGCCGGGACCAACGGCTAAACGTGCTTTCCGAGGAACGGTGGGGACTTGGTATGTAAAGATGGTCACCCATCCACGGACCAACCGTGGCAAGCGTAGCTTAACCTGATCGATAGACCCGTGCGGCTGTTATTACTTAGCCACAAGCCCCTCATGCCCCTCACAATGCACCCTAACAACCACACATTAAAACACATTACATATTTACCTCATTACCGCATAACTAACCTGTTAACCACATATTTCCCCGAATTACCCCTCCCCGCCCTTCACCACAATACCTTCCCGTTCAAAGGCTTTTCAGCCATGATGTACAGCTTTCATTGAACCGCGGGGGTTTCGACTTATAAATAAGTTACGGCCGGATTTACGGCCCGCCATAGTCTTTATATTAAATTCCAATAAGATTTATGTGGGTACTCCTGAAATATGAAACTGCGTTACGTAAACTGTTTCGTGTTTCAAGTGCGTTTTGAGATTAAAACGTGTTTGGGGTCATGTTTTATTCATGTGGTAGAGAGGTGAAATGATATTGTAAATTATTAAAGTACAGACTTACGTAATGCCCTGTCACATAAAGTACAAAACAAGCCGTGAAAATATCCACTGGAGTGGTTATGTGTATGGCAAATGAAAGTAACCAGTTGCAATTTTTTTAAAGGGAAATTTTCTTTAGGCGCATTGAGCGATTTTTGGTAGGGGAAACACTTATGGGTTCACGTCACCGACATGTGCGTGCCGACATGCTTTAGTTACTCCTGAACTGCATGAAGAACTGTTCCATCGTTTTGCTCCGTTAAACTATAACCGTAGCAGGAGGCATAGATTTTTCGCTGTGCCTCGGAGTCGAAACGTCGCTCAAGCCCAGTCTCCTGTCCCTCGCAAACTCTCTGCGCTCAACGCTCTCTTGGACGCTAAACATCCCTGTGATGTGTTCGATGAATGGAATGAATTATTTATTTTTTTGGACGGGAAATCATCAAATAACTTCACCCGCTCTGGGCGAAGCGGGAGGGTGTGTCAGACTCTTACTGACTAAAACTCACCCGTATTCCTTCCTGTTGCCTGTGTTGCCAGGGGCCTCGGTGACCCATTAGTACCTTCCCGCGACCCCGGAAGGCATCGGCCCTAGTAGACCCCTACATTTGTGCTGACGACATCTCTTTGAGGCGCGCGTGGAATACAACGCGCCGTCGACCCGGGCCTGGTCCTTACCGGACGGTGAGCTACCCATTGCTCACCGTCCGCAAGCCCGTGCCTACGGTGGCCGGAAATCCGCCCGGGATTCCCGACGCCCAAGGCGTCTCCTGCGGCGGCTAGGGGCGAGAGGGCGCGAAAAATGCCTTTCCCTCAACCGTCCCGCCTCGTCCATCGCGAGCATTACTGCTTTGCAAAAGGAGGTGACGGCTGCCCATGCCCTCTCGCTCCGTACCATGGCCTGGACCAGGGCCGGACGCGAGAGATCTCTGCCGCCGATCGCCTCAACGAGGACACGGCGGTGCTCTGCCCAAGCCGGGCAGACCTCCACCGTGTCAACATGTATGAAGTATTGTGGGATGAGTGTATGACTGTCGAGTAAAGTTGTATACTTTTACACTTAAATAATGTGTTTGTGTCTTTAACAAATTTAATTGGCCTTGGCCGTTTTATGTTCAAATTAAATAAATAAATTAGTAATAGCAGTAAAAAAAAGCCTTTTTTTCTTGCTGTTTGAATTAAATAAATATAAATGCAATCATAATTAAACATTTCGTTTTGTTTTCATTTTTCTTTACATTAGGCAATGTAAAGAAAAATGATCTTATAATTATCACAATAAAAAATATTAAATAAATTATTATTTTTCTATTATTAAAGATTAAGATTATTTACATTGATACATTTAATTTAATTTAATTTAATTTAATTTATATAAATATTTTAACGATTATCTCAAAGTTTTAGTAGCAAGAACCCCTCTTATTCGAAGGTGAAGGCCTCCTCCAGAGATGACCAGCGGTCTCTATCTTCTGCTGTTTGCATCCAGCAAGTGCCAGCGACTTTAACGACATCATCGCCCCAGCGAGCTATGGGCCTTCTCTCTTTCTTTGGCCTGATGGGCCTGGCTTGGTCTTGCAATATGCTCAGCCCATCACCACTTTAACTTTTGCGAATGTTTGAGGGCCATCTATGACTTTTGTTTTGAGCCTTATACGAAGGTGGGGGGGGGGGGGTATCTTTTGAATTTTTCGTATTTTCATGACACTCCTTTCCATGCTCCTTTGACATGATGATATTTTTGTTTTTATTTTGCGGGTTAATTTCCATGTCTGGCAGTAGTAGCAGTACCGGGTGTCACCACTGTGTGGATCGCCCGGAGGACACGGTAGAGCATACGGTGGAGGTCTGCCCGGCTTGGGCAGAGCACCGCCGTGTCCTCGTGGAGGCGATCGGCGACAGAGATCTCTCGCGTCCGTGTATTTTATTTCAATAATGTAATGAATTGTATGTGTATGTGATTGGCATATTAGGACTTGGTGCCTTAGTAAATAAATAAAGTACTCTTAGATTCAAAAGTTTTCCACAGAACGGTCCCCGACAGCAATGACAATTTTATTTATCTATTTAGTCAGCGAGTAAATTACCTTTTGCTTTGTATAGAAGGTGTCGTTTTGCATCCTCGTCAAATTGGAGGAGGTAACTATGCTAATGATTCTCGACACGAATCAATAATAAAATAAGTAGGTCTTTTTTTATCTTTTTCAAATTTTCGGAAATCTGCATGTGTTGGACACGCATGTTAAAACGCGGTCCGTGTGATACCGCACTCTAACTGCCCTTTAACACACACACTACCGCATACGCAACGGGGTGATTCTGTTCTGTGTAAGTGGTGTATTCTAAAATTCTGTCAAACTTAAATAACTACAAAAACAAGTAAGTATTAATTATAGAGCCAGTATCGTAATTTTATTTGATTATAGAAGTCTTTCATAGCAGCCTTCGAAATTTGACGAGGATGCAAAACGATACCTTGTAGATATTAATAATATTATGTTCGACTTGATTAATTTAATCCATTGTTTAGAAGTTTACTTCCAAAACAGCAAAAAATAGCAGCAGTCATGAACTTACTACTGGACTGCCGACAAAGGTGAATACTTAAAACTTTGGTATAACATTAGTATATAATATATGACGGAGAAGGTACGTCTCTCTCGTTATCATCAGTCATATTTTAACTACTGTGGGCGTACAATGGGTATTGGTTATTGCACAATAGAAAAACCGTTTGCAGTTTAAATCAAATTATAATTTACGATCAAATAATCACACTGGCTATTCACACACTGTAGGTACACGACACAACTATATGGAACGCGCGAGTCGCGCGACAGTTTCTAAACGTGTTCACTCTTTGACCGCCTCCAACCAACTCTACTTATCTCCGGTCAAGCGTTATGTTGTAGTTGAGCGCCGCTTGGTGGCGCTGGCGTCCCAATTAGTCAAACGAGTGACTAACGTATTTCCGACATATATATATGCGTATACATGTACACAGGCCGCTGCGCGTCGCCAGTGTAGTGCAACACGTCCCATTAGCATGTCGGTGACGTGAACCAAAAATCACTCAACTCGCCTAAAGAAGTTTTCACTTAAGAAAAACATTAAGCAATTCATTCCCCACCTCCCACAATACAACAGCTCTAAATCAAATTCAAATACCCTCCATTTACTTGAAAGTCACTCAAAAACACCGCACAATGACTACCATCTTCAGTCACCAGTCGTCAAATAAAAACGAATGGCTCAAACGGGCTCAAACAAAAGAGCTACGTGCCATTAGCAAGTAGGGATGAAGATGGGCATAGAATAAGAAATATGAATAGAAGTGCAACTCACTTTTCAATGTGTGCGCACTTATGTCGTGGAAATTATCTCCTACAACCGACCCTTAAGGCGCCGACAAGACCCAATTGACCAAAATAGGACTCTCTTAAGAAAAAAAATTGGCACATCTGTATAGTTTGTGGTAGCGGAAAAAATATATGTTAATTTTGAACATATTTCCCAGAACTTGGTTGTTACCAAAATACATTTTTAAAGAAAAATCTCGATACAAACTAACGTTAAACTAACCTCTTACCTTGAGTTCTAATCCAAAATATCTGTATTAAATATCAACATACGTTACGTATTTAATTAATAACAGGAGCGTCTTATTTGAATGCAGAACTTGGTTGTTTTTTTTATTTTCGATTACTCAACTCAATTTTGAGTAAATAGATAATTGCTTCGTATTTTGCAGTAAATTGCAAGCGTTGTGTCATCGCGCTTCTCTATCTTTTCTATGCAAACTGACAGTGACCGCGGTTTAGGTGTTGTCAGCGGCTTAAGGCTCGTGCAGGCTGGAGCGGATCGCGGGCGGGAGAGGCATATTGCTGCCTTTCGCGCCCGCAATATCGCACCAGTCTGCAGGAGCCTTTACTTGCCCAAGCAAAAACATTTTTTTTGTTTGTTTTCTCTGTCAATAAAACAATATGTATAAAACAACAACAAGAACAATGTGTTAGTTTGTTGTTGTTATGTTATGTTTGTCAATGTGGTGACAATAATCAGCCTATAATGTTCCCACTGCTGGGAGACAGGCCTTATCTCTTCGAGAGGGAGTAGGCTGTAATTTACTACACGGGCCCAGTGCGGGTTGGTAGATGTCACATGTCTTCTAATTTTTGGTTCTAGGACATGCCGGTTTCCTCACGATGTTTTCCTTCACCGTTTTGGAAGCAGTAGTTATGAAATTATTTACACAAAGTAATGCGCCTGTCTGGGTTCGAACCCACGACCTGCTACTCGTAAGCCGGGACCTTTACCACTGGGCCACCACTACTCTAATATGGTTAAATATATGGTTTTCTACCTGTGCGAGTCCCCGTAATACGTTTTCTTTCTTTCTTTAAGTTGTTAATGAGCGTGGAGTGCGTAACACAACAAGTAAATTCAAGTACAATCCTGACTGTGTGGAATTCGTATACATTGTGGTATTCATATACATTTTTGTACATATGTATTCTATTAGCAATTCCTTTTTACATAAAGGTTAGCTGGTAGATAATTCCTCAAGGTATTAAGTCAGCCTTATGAACTAACTGTAACATAGTACGAGAACAAAGTAGCTTTTGGTGTCTGTCTGTGTGACCGCATAGATCTTTTAAACTACATACTTAAAGGATTTTTAATGCAGTTTTTACCATTAATTAGAGCGTTTATTCCAAAAGATTTACGCCATTGCTTAAATGTGTAATTGTATAATGAATATCATACGCCCCGTCAGTTACGTGTTACAGTTATTATCTATCACATAATCAATTTATCTATCGTCATAGCTTCATTTTAAATTATTTTTACCTACTGTGATGTAGTAATTTTATTGTAGGTCCATGTTCTTCAAAATAATTATATAATTCATGTATACAAAATATGTTAAAACATTTTAAAGGAATAACGGTGGAGTTTCTTGCCCTTTCTTCTCCATACGAAAAGACTACCTTTTGTAAGGCGCAACAAGAATCACTTCTATTTTTCTGTAAATTGTGACGTTCAAAAGTGCCTTTTATGTGCCTATTGTGATGTACTAATTTTCTTGTAGGTGCATCGACTTCACATACAATTAATGTATACAAAATATTTTTAAACATTTTAAAGAAGTAACGGTGGAGTTTCTTGCCTCAAGGGGTGACTAGAATGACTTCTATTTTTCTGTAAATTAACACAAAGTGCCTTTGTGTACTTTGACTTTGTGGCTACAAATAATGCGGTTAGGACTTCTGTAAATTCTTATTCTATGGAATAGAAATAGGCTACAGTTTTCAATATCGTTCATCCCCGAAATGGCGATGACAGAAGGGTCTGACCCTCGGTCATTAGCTGCATTCAGTAGTGCCGGACATGGTAAGTTTGTTGCAAGATGTAGGCAAGGAGATAGGCAGGTTTTGTTCTTAAACAATGAGGGTGAGTAAAAAAAAAAGTGTAAAAATAAAGTGTATAAATATATATGTGAAAACATCAGTGCGAAAGGTGAACTTAAAAAAAAATACACGTGGTTTTCGTGTCGTTATAAGTACTTTTTTTTTTCAGTTTAGGTTTAAATGCTCCATTTCAACTAAAAACATATTTTAGAACCCGTCAGAATACATTTTCCAACCTAATCTTTATCCTTACTTTCTTACTAATATTATAAATGCGAAAGTGAGTTTTTTTTTTTTGTTACGCTTTCACGCTAAAACGGCTGAACGGATTTGGATGAAATTTGGCACATGGGTAGACCGTGACCTGGATTAGGACATAAGATACTCTTTACCCTGATATTCCCACGCGATCGAGACTTACGCAGGTGAAACCGCGGGTGCAGCTAGTAACAAATAAAGCAATGTATAATAAAACATTTGCAAATAAAAACTTACTCAATTACAAATTGCAAGCATTGAGCTTTCAGTAAGTTCGGACCCATTTCATAAGAAGTAAAGCAACTTATACTTACATGCATATTTCCCTACTTACCAAAAGCAATATAAGTCTAGCACATCCCACCCATGTACAATTCTACGGTCATAAAGATATGAATAAAACCTAACACTATAAATGCTATAAAAGTTATCTATTTATGTATCATACATATTATGAATTAAAGTCGCTTCTCGTGTCCGCGTGTTTGTATGACCTCGTTGTTCTTCTAAAATACGCAACGGATTTTGAAGCGGTTTTCTCCATTCGGTATTTAGATTATTTATTCCGGAAGATTTATGTGCAAAGGCTTCCGCAGACAGGCGCGACGCGGCACTGGTAGTACAATTTCCATGAAAACTTCATGGAAAATATCGCACTGTGCGTCGCACTGCCTGTTGCGTCCGCGATATCGCGCCAGTCTGCATGAGCCTTAATATATTATTATACCTTTATTGAAGAAATCTCGAAGTTTTGTCAAGTCGTAAAAACCGTGCGAAGCAGGGGCAGCTCGCTAGTCTATACTATCTATACTAATATTATAAAGATGTAAAATTAGTGAGTTTGTACGTAAGGGATAATCTTCGGAACTACTGATCCGATTCCGAAAATTCTGTGCCGCCGTGTGTCATTGGATAAATTGTATGTAAAAAGAAAAAATTCACGCGGACAAAATCGGAAAGAATAAGATATAAAATAATTCTCTACTATCTCCTATCCTAGAATGCATCGACTACTCTCTCCCCTCCCGTATGATTTGAGTTTAATATCCTCATTGAGTGCTGCATTCTTTCGCAGGGGAAATGGGCCCGCAGTGGGGTTCCGCTCAATGCTGGGGCAATCTTTGACTAGCTGTCAAATATGTAGCTTGTTGCTTGTCTAGTATACGAAGAGGTGTGGGTTTGGTGCTCGTTGGAAAGATAGGTAATTATGGGTTTATAGAGACGATGATAGACTTTTCATGTACCCACTTTTATATCCATTTACTAACTCTTGTATAATAAATAGCGCATAATACAAACACTCGTTTTTAAAACCTCTGAAAATCTATTTCTGATTTCAACCGTGACATTTGTTTCCAAGTTAAGGCGCAGATATATGATTTTAGTGACTTTTAAATTTGTTAGTACGCTTTCAAATAATGCAAATAAGAAAAGAAAAAAATGGATGTTAAACTAGAACGCATACACATATGTGAACATTTAAGTATAGTAGTAAAATACTTTATGAAACAAATTCAGGAAGTAATGTCTACACAAAGCATATAAAACGATATTACTTTCAAACTACTTGAGATGTTTTCATGATTTTTTTACATGAAAAGACTCTTTTATTAGTATCTACGATTATATCTGTGATTATTTCCAAATATTCATATTTTCGTTACTAAAAATAAATATTCCCTTTGAAAGCGAACACCAGCGCGCGGCGTAAGCGTGACGTACATTTGTATGGCCAAGGTCAACGGCGTTTACCCGACCCTTAACGCGTCGGGAAAGGGCTCAGGCAAATGTTCCGCCAAGCTTTTTAACATTCTTTTAATGATTTCTTAGTCTTGTATAATATATATTTTTCACAATATTCACTAGATATCAATAAGACTGTCTTATTTATACATCAATAAATCTGCCTAGCCTTTTCCCAACTATGTTGGGGTCAGCCTCCAGTCTAACTTGATGCAGCTGAATACCAGTATTTTATATGGAGTGACTGTCTATCTGACCTCCACAACCCAGTAACTGGGTAATACCCCCTTGGTAAGACTGGTTGTCAGACTTTCGGACTTCTAACGACTATCAATTATCCACGAATGATACCCGGGACCAATAGCGTTTTTTTTTTTTTTGAGTGTGGGAAATCATCAAATAACTTCTCCCGCTCTGGACGGAGCGGGAGGGTGTGTCAGTAAAACCCACCCGTATTCCTTCCTGTTGCCTGTGTTGCGGGGGCCTCGGTGACCCATAAGTACCTTCCCGCGACCCCGGCGGTCATCGACCCTAGTGGACCCCTACCTATGTGCTGACGACATCTCTTTGAACGGACCAACGGCTTAACGTGCTTTCCAAGGAACGGAGGAGTCTCGGTATGTAAAGATGGTCACCCATCCACAGACTATCCCCGGCAAGGGTAACTTAACCTGATGGATCGACCCACGCGGCTATTATTATTTAGCCACGACCTCCTCTGAGTCTTATTTATGTATCTTTAATATCTATTTAATATCATCATTCATTACACACGATAAATCACTTACAAATTCCAGTGAAAATGTCCCCCATTTTCTCAACTTTCCACTTCAGTGCGGGAATCACAGTAACAAATGTGATTACGATGCAACTGCACTATTCCCAACTTAGTCACTGCGCAGTGGGGTGCCTCTACGACGCTAATAAGCCGTGACGTCATAAATTGTGATGCTATGCACGTGACGTCACTGTTTAGACCGCCCATGACTCTGGTGTTTTGATTTTTCTTTCATTATTAATAGTTTTGAGCTTAAGGCACTCTGCCTACAGCAGCTACACTTAAAAAACAATAATTTTAGTAAACTTCATGCTACCTTCTCCTTTTTTATGGCTATATATATGGGGCCGCAAGGTTCTGGAGTGGCGACCGCGTACCGGAAGACGTAGCGTTGGAAGGCCTTCTACAATGTGAACACAGAACCAGTCGAAGTGGCAGTGCGTGGGGGACGCCTAAGTCCAGCAGTGGACGTCTTCCGGCTGAAATGATGATGATGATATCCCTTCGGAGAATTCAGGCGTGATATCATGGATGCCTCTGCCGGTATATCAGACGCCTTTCGACCGATTCCAGCGTTTTTCTCTAACTTTATAATAAAAATCCCCAAATAACTTGTATCGATTGCAAAACGAAACCTACCCAAAACAATATTCTCAAGACTATTCAAAATAGATACCAAAACTATCTTTAACCTCCCTAAAAACAAGAACAACATCTACATCGCAACTCCCATCCACCGCTCGTTTATACCTACTACGTCATCCCCTACCCATCCTGCTGCAATTTATACCGTCATGGACTATTAGCGCAGCGAGGCGAGCCCCCGACAACACGGTATGCGCACTATTTTTCTCAGCTATTCGAAGGGAGACGCAAGTTCGGCTTTTGATTTTGTTGCTGTTGTTTTCAACGGTATTATTGGAGGATTGGTATTTTTGCAAATGAAATGCCTGGGTGTACCTAAAGCTGAGACTGATAAGTCTGCCTGTCGCTCGAGAGAGTCAAGAGACAGACTGATATGGAAATCTTTAGAGTTTTTTTTAAAAGAGTGCACCGAGCGTCGGTATTTAAAACATTTTTTTTTTTAATTTTCAATTTTTGATAAGTCTCGTAGTTCGAGAGCTCATGGTATCTTTAAGGAAATCTCCAAACGGCTGGTTGACACTTCTCGTGACCCAGGCTATTACCTTGGCCAGACGCTAAGCATTGTCATGCAACGTGGTAATGTCACCAGTCGCTTGGGTACATTACCAGTCGACAGCGTTGCGAATGAATTTTTCGACGCCATATTTTAGTTTGTTAATACATAGTTTTAATTAAGCTACTAATTAGGATACTATATTGTTGTATTTATTTATTAATTAAATAAAATAATTTGTTACGTATGTAAGTACATGTTATCGTTTTAATTCTGAATAAAATCCATGTCAACTGTAATAATAAAATTCTATCAAATAACAATTGCATATACTTTGTACATAATATTAGATATTATTAGTATATGTATATTTGTATATTATTGTAAGTATATATTTTAATGTTAGCTTGTATTATTTCGCTATTGATAAGTCTTTATTACTAAACGTTTCAAAAACAAGATAGAGAGAATTAACCGGTCTTCACTAATTCAAAAGTTTTTAAAAGTTAATCGCTAGATTTAAAGGCGTTTGGTCATGAATCGCGTGATACGAGCCTATTGTAGATGATTTCAGATAAGGGGTAACCTGGGATAACAATACGTGAAATCTATTGAGTTTGTATTTCATGAGAAAACATTTTACAGCAACCAATTTCAATATCGATAACAATAATAACTAGTTACAATATACCTCGTGTCTATAACAAAATAAATACCAACCCATCTCATAGATATACAACATACAACATATCTACGAGTACCAAGTACCAGGCAAACATATCGTCGAGCAGTTCTATCAACTATCAAAACACGAACAGAGCATCAGTTCCACATATCGGTAACATTAATTATACATCAATATTTATCTGCGCCAATTACACCCAACTTGTGAGTTAGAAACCAACAATGAACGAGAACTTCGGTAATGAGTTCGTTAACATTAATTAACGCACCTTTGATTCTAATTACTCGTGTGTACATGATGAAGGATTCCATGTGAAATTGGGACGGTGAGGAAGTACGGCTTTTGGAAGTGGGTCGAGAGAAAAAAGAGTTGATAGCAGTATGGGTTCTGCTCATTTGTGCAGAATCATGGTTTAAGTAAAATGATGATCATAAAGTAAACCAATAATAACACTATGGAGTTTGCATATTACCCAATTGAAAATATTGATTGACGTTGATGACATAATTATCGATAGCTTTTTATCATAAATATTCTCACCGATGCAAAAAAAAACACTGAAGCTACTCGTATTATTGAAAGCTTTTCAAAATCAGACGTAAAGTCTGGCACTGAAAACAGTAGTACATATAGAAAATACACAGACAATAGTCAAATACAGTAGCTGAACGAAATAGTCAAAGGAAGAAAACTAAGAACATTAAACAACAACAACTATTAATAGAAAAGAAATCCGAAGATGACTCAAGAATACGAGTACCGAGTCTGAGCTAACAAAGACGACCTATTCGAAATAGACAAAACAAGTGAAAAAAACTAACCAGTTCCACCACGAACATTGAAAAACCAGAAGACATAGAAAAAAGACCATTCAACGAAATACCGAGACCTAATCTTCGAAAGTACCTGTAGATCGCATCCAAGTGGCTTAAAATCCAACATTTTCCAAGACTTCTTTGTTCGAGACGAAACAAGTTAAGACGTTCAATGCACATCGATTTCTAGTTTAAAATTGTTTGTTGGGAAGTTCTTTCCAATTGTATTGGAGTTGTTCGATGATCTTTAGTGGCCAGTCCTTTATATATTGGTATATTTATAGGCCATTATGTTTGAGAAATGGTATTTTATTTTTAATGGATAGTTTTAAGGTGGTTGGTTGTGAGGTTGTGAAGCGTGGCTTTAAATATGGGTGCAGTTGCACCCGCATTTCGCCATAATGTTGAAGTTCCATGTACCTACATAATAAGGAAAACTTTATTTCATAAAGTTCACAAAATAGTAAGAAATAGGAAAATGCATATTCAGGATCTAAACACACACTGAATACAAAAAGCAGATGTTATTTTGACTGAACTATTCGCATCATCAACGTTCTTGTATACGAAGAAAGGAAACAGGAATATTGGAAACAGGCAAAAGCTTTTAAATTAAAAAATAGCTGACTGTAAAATAAGAATATTTCAACAGCCTCCCTTTCAAAATAGACAGCCCCTGCACCAGACTACTTTCTCAAAATTGTAGAATTATGATAATGAAGTACTGAGAAAAAGGAATTTTTAAGTTCCCCACCCCTTTAGCTAACAAAGGGCGACAATGCTCCAAGAAATAAGTATCTAAGAGATTCATGACGGTCTTACTAACAGAAACAACCTGCCTAAACTCTTAAATATAGGAACATACAATTTGGAAGACTTGTTTTCAGATGGTGTAAAAATGCACTAAGCAAATAAAAATATGATCATTCGAAAATCGATCCCGAGAAAACCGTATTCAAAATTCATACAAACTTCTAAGCAAATTTGCAGCAGCTAGAACTGGACTAAAATACTAACTGTCGGTCTGGTTGATCAAGACACCATATTTTACAATCAATAGCGTATAAAATCATTTATATTGTGTTATATTTCTGTCGAAGCGACCCCACCTGTTTGGTTTCGTTCCTGGTCTTAATATTTATATGCTAGTTGACTATGAATTTAAATTTAGGAACAAATAATCGTAACAGTGGCTACCCAATAACAATAACTTGGAGAAAGAACCGGTAGGGAATTGTCAGTCGATTCCTATCTTTCAATATTATGTGACAAACGAATCATACGGGTGCCATTGATTTTATTGCTTATTGTTCAGCATTTCTTAAACAGCATTAATTAGAAATTGTTAAATGATGCCATAACAAAAAATAATAGATATGTACGATGATATATAAGGTACAATTTTCCTGCCGGGGTCGCGGGAAAGTCCGAAAGGGTTACCGAGGCCCCTGGCAACACAGGCAACGGAAAGAACAAGTGTGGGTTTTAGTCAGTAAGAGTTTGATATACCAACCTCCCACTCCGCCCAGAGCGGGAGAAGGTATTTGATAATGGCCCACAAAAAAAAACAAAAAGTACAATATTATGCATTTTCTCAAAAATAAATTCATACTTTATGGATAGCTTGCTAAGAAAATGCATAGTTCTGAACCTCTTTTCCTCCAACGAGGGAAATGCGGTAACATGCTATTGCCTGTTACAATTTTGGGACCCCACTACTTGCACCATTTTGACAACTGTCCAAGAGATGCGTCACATCGTCTCGTTTAATGTAGTAAACAGAACCATCCCTACAGTTGTGCCTGCACTTTATGACGTAATAATATTTGAAGCACTTGCCACGGTTTTATGTCACGCATGCAGACGAACTAATAATATATTATACATATAACACTTAATGAGAAGTGGCTATTACTGCCGTAACTTCTATGGACCATAAAGATAACTTTGTTAAATATGGGGTGTACTTCAGAATCCCAGCAGTGCTTGAATGTCATGATCACATCCGGTAAACAGAATAACAACACTTCCCAACACAGTTTCCCAGGCCGATTCCCGGCCATCGTAGATGCGGGCTTGCGGACGGTGAGCAATGGGTAGCTCGCCGTCCGGTAAGGACCAGGCCCGGGTCGACGGCGCGTTCTGTTCCACGCGCGCCTCAAAGAGATGTCGTCAGCACAAATGTAGGGGTCCACTAGGGCCGATGCCTCCCGGGGTCGCGGGAAGGTACGAAAGGTTTACCGAGGCCCCTGGCAATACAGACAACGGAAGTCACACGAATGGGTTTTAGTCAGTAAGAGTCTGACACACCCTCCCGCTCCGCCTAGAGCGGGAAAAGACATTTGATAATTTCCCATCCAAAAAAAAAAGTCGTTCTTCTCCTCAATAAATGCCACTTTAAAGGTTTGCTAATCTATTTATTTTGATTCTTAAATCAATACAAGGGTCCCTAAGTTGGCCACCAGCTTAATTGTGGTCAAATTTCAAAATTTTACCAAATTTTACTCATTCAATATACAATGTGTGTGTTTGTTGTGTGTGTGTGTGTGTGCGAGGGTGTGTGTGTGTGTGTTCCAGACGCATCTCTATTTCGCACTACAATAAACACGCACTATTTTATCACAGAATATCCCTTAGAATTGTAATAGTTAACAAGTAAAACTCGGCCACTAAGTGTAAGTAACTACAACACGCTTGCAATCAAAGTAACTAGAGTAAGGTACATTATGTTGTGGGACTCACTGCCGTACAACATAGGCCATACATTTAATAAGAAGACTACGGAATACATAGTAATATGTATTTGTTATTAGAACAGTGGTTTCACTTTCCGAGTCGAACAAACCCTTCCGTGAGTTCATCACAGTTCACATTTCGCGCAAAACTTTTATTGCCTTCGAGACAACTTCAATTAATTCTACTTCGATTGAGTGTGACTACAATATCGAGGCAGACAATTTAACATAAAGGTTGTAAAACTTACGAAATCGCAGAATCAACCAATTACATACCCAGTTCTAGGTACTAGTGTACGCTTCTAATTTATAGACCCAGTCATTACTGATAACCTGGAAGCCCTTTTTTAAACCTAACAGAAAATCCTCTCAACCCGTACGTACTCAGCCTAACTACCAAGCTACTCGTACCTGCTAAACTCGGCACATTAACCACTAAGTCGGGCTAACTTGTTTAAACTTGTATCTGTAGTGCAAGTTGAAGCACTGGATGCCAACTTCTCGAGCAAATTAAGATAAAAGGCAGCTGGAATCAATGGTTACACGTGGTGGGAAGAAACTGGTTTTGGATATACTGAATTTGATATTGAATTGTAAATCTGCTTTGTTAACTTCCAATAAAGGTACAATTTTCTTATTGTCCGTCGGCAAACTTCGTGTTTCGTCAGTCGTCGGAAATTTAAGAAGTACTTAGTTCTGAATTCATTATCTATATTTTATATAAAAATGAATCTCTATTTCCCTTGGTCACGGCATCACGCTAAAATGGCGGAACGGATTTGGAAATTTGGCACATGGATAGATCATGACCTGAGTTAGGACATAGAATACTTTTCATCTCGATATTCTCACGGGATCGAGACTTATACGGGTGAAACTGCGGGGCGCAGCTAGTACACGATAAATCTAATAATGATAATTGATGGACATGGAAATTAGCATTTGTTTGTATTCGGAAATGTGATGATTGCCGAGAGACATTAAAAAATAGAAGCACTGTACCCAGTTATTCCAAAGAAACTTGAATAACCAGTCTCTTACCATTGCCACTACAATAAACCGTTGCTAGTAAGCTTCATCAGAATTTGCACCATGTAGGTAGCAAAGAAATGACTGATACCGAAGCGGATGAATGGAGCCTTTCAAGCACGAGTGTTCAGGCATCATCCGGGCACGCTCGTCCCATCGTAGACCTCATTTTCATCAGATGAGACCATAGTCATGAGCAGGCTAATTCGCCAATATTTTTTTAATAGCTGAAAATGTCGCAAAGCTATACAAATACAATTAAAATTATTGTTTGTCTGTCTGTTTGTTCTCTCTCACTTCTAATCTCCGAAACGGCTGGACTGATTTTGACGGACCTTTCACTGGCAGATAGCTGATGTTATAAGGAGTAACTTAGGCTACTTTAAAAGCCACGCGGGCACGCCGCCAGCAGCAGCTAGTCTATTATAAAAAGAGACTGTAACAAAATTATCAAAACAATTCAAACTACACTTTTCATTTACCTTCTATATCTTTGAATGATCCTGAGAACTCTCACGTATTTTTCTCTCGTATATCTATTTTTTTTTTTTTTTTTGATAAAAAGAACATCAGTATGCTACAAGTATATATTTTCCTAACTTAAGAAAATATATCCACCAAAGATATACCTAATTTATGAATACTAAAATCCTAGATACGCAACCAGGCCGTATTCAAGTCAGAAAAAATATGACGATAAGCACACATTTCAACTAAAAAGGATTCTCTGTCTCTGTACTCCAAGAGCCTGTTTGCAAGCCCCGCAAGGGTAAACACAAAAGGAGATGAAGATAGGAGTCCATTCCTTGGCAAAGGGTTTTCGTCCTAAATACGTTTCGTCAAAGGGCCGGTGACAAACGGATTCCTGCCCGGGGCGCGGTTGTGGGCACACCGAAACATACGGAGGAAGAGTTTGAGGTGGACACGCTACGCTGAAATGATTTAATAGTTTTTTTTTTTTTTTTTGTTTATTAAACCGTTTATGTGCACACATATAAACAGACAAGAAGAAAGGAACAGAAAAATACGTACAAAGGTGATGCTTATTTCTAAAGAAATCTCTTCCAGCATACCTGCGATAGGACAGTAGATTAACAACGAGTGTAAGAGAAGTAGAGAAAACAAAATACATAAAAACAAAAACTATCCACTAATTTAAATATTACATTTACATTAAGAGAATTGTGCAGGACGCCCGCTCGTAGAACAATAAGAAACCTATATTTAATGTATAAATGTTTGTAATAAGTACGTAGCCTTAAGTTCATTTTAGTATAAGCATTCTATTGATTATTAGGAACTTTGTCATGATCGCGAGCGACTCTAGGTCAGGTTCAGAGCAGGTCTGAACTTGTCAAAACCTGTCCGAAACTTGAGCCACCACTGCCAGCCTCTGATTGGTGGACCTAGAGTCGATCGTAAACGTAATTTACATAATGAAAATTTGTTGGTAAATTAAAATCATCAAGACAGCGCTACCGCCGCTACTTGTACCTATGTAAATTCATATAAGTATGGGGCAGTTTGAGCCTTCGAATCACTGTGCTTTGTGAATCCAAATACTACGATCAACAAGAACAATAAATAGTCTTCAAGTTTTAAAGAGTTTTTATTAAAGTGAACAACCATAGCATCCTCCAATCCAGTGCACTAGTGTGAGACCTACAAAACTCACATTTTCTGGTCCTTCGAGAGCCGGATCCGAGGAAAACGCTATTGAGAAGACTCCACTGAACTTCTTGAAGAATATTTAGAAGAACGTATCAAGAACAATGCCGGTTACGAGGTCTACGGGTAAGAAAGGCAGACAAACGTCGACTACGGCTACAGAGCGGACTGAAACCGCTACTGAAACCGCTACTGAAACTGCTACTGAAACCACTACTGAACCTACGGCTGAGACAGTCACTACAGAGACTACCAGAACGACAGCTGATGCATCTGAAACACCCGCCGCGACCGCATCTACAGTCAGACGCACCGCCACGCAACAAGACGAAAAAGAACCTGAAAACAAAGAAAGTAGTCGCCACAGCAAACCTACATCACAAAAGGGTGAAAAAGTATCAAAAGCGCGTCGCATAGCCAAGGCCAAGGCGGAGCTAGCACAAAGGTTAGTAGAGTTAGCAACCGCACACCTCGCTGAGGTCGAAGCTGAATCTACTGATGAAGACGCATCCTCAGTCCCGTCGGAAGCTGGAAATAATCAACGAGTAACTACCTGGTTACAATCAAGTCAGCTACTCGCCATCGCTGACAGACCACATCAATCCGGAATAAAGTCTACCAACGAACCCGTACCCCCAGTGACCACCGCCGTGTCCTGGTGCATCCCAGCGACCTTACCGGCAGGGTTTAGCACAGTGAACCCACCGCCTGAAAATCCGAACACCGAACCTGAGAACACGCTGCCGGTGAGCACCGCCGCCTCCTGGCAACCGAACTCTGCGACTGAACAGCCGCACCTGAACCCGACGCCAGTAATGACCAGCTGGCAGCCGAACTCGGCGACTGAACAGCCGCACCTGAACCCGCCGCCAGTAATAACCAGCTGGCTACAGAACTCCGCGACCACGCAGCCACACCCGAACCTACAGCCAACGACAACGAACACGTCTTGGCAACCGAACTACGTGCCTGCGCAGTCGCGACCAACGCCAGTACCGACAGAACCCGTCGCATCCTGGCCACAGAACTCGACGTATGCAACAACGAACACGTCATGGCAACCGATCTACACTACGGCACCGCATCATAACTACACTCCGGGTTATGCTACCGAGACCAAGGTGCCGCAGCCTACGCCGTCAGCACACGTCTACCAGCCTACAACGCTGGCCGTCCAAGAACCAAGGACGGACATGAAGGAACTTGCTGCTGCGATCACACACGCTGTGCAAACCACACAGTATCAGCAGCCAATGAGACACACTGAACTACCCTGCTTCAACGGAGCTCATCAAGATTGGCTCACGTTTCGCGCCGCCTATAGTGAGACGGCACATCGACTAACAGCAGTGGAAAACATGTCTAGACTTAGACGAAGCCTTCGAGGTATAGCCAAGGAAGCTGTACAAGGTCTTCTAATAGTAAACGCAGACCCAAGTGAAGTTGTCAGATCACTCGAGCTACGCTTCGGACGTCCGGACTCAATCGCAATGGCCGAGATAGAACGTCTACGAACTCTGCCGCGCCTCACTGAATCTCCGCGTGAAGTTTGTACATTCGCCACCAAAGTGGAAAGCATAGTTGGTACTTTGCAAGCACTCAACTGTGGACATTATCTCTTCAATCCAGAAGTAACAAAAGCTATTGTTGAGAAACTCACGCCAACTTTGAAGAGACAGTGGTATCAGTTTTCAGCAATGCATCCCAGGACAGAACCAGATCTTCTGAAATTTACCCGATTCATCAAGATTGAAGCAGAAATATGCAGCCCATATGCACTACCTGAAAATATCGCTGCAACAACACAAACCTCTCAGAACACGCAGCGACGCCAGCAACGAGTACACGCCACGCAAGAAACAACTAAACCAAAGTGTGGTTTATGTGAACGTCATGGACACAGCATCATGGAGTGTGAACAATTCAAAAAAGCAACTACCGATGCTAGATGGGATATAGCTAAGACACATCGCTTGTGTTTCCGTTGCCTCAAATACAGAACAAAGCAACACAGCTGTAAACCAAAGAAATGCGAAATAAACGACTGTGTACATTTACATCACAAAATGTTACACGCTTACAGTAAAGCGAACAAGAAGAAAGAAGAAACAAGCGAGTGCTACAAAGAAGAACAAGAGAAGGTTCATTCAGCATGGACTCCTAAGGTAGCATGCCTGAAAATAATACCAGTTCACCTTTCTGGACCGGCGGGAGCTGTAGATACCTACGCACTCTTAGACGACGGTTCTACAGTAACACTAATCGACGAGAGCCTAGCCAATCAAATAGGAGCAGAAGGATCTTGTGATCCACTACACATATCATCCTTCGACGGCGAGCCTACGATCGACGTAATATCACGACGAGTAAAATTCTTCATCAAAGGACTTCACACATCTGAACGCAAGTTGCATGCAAGAACAGTCAAACAATTAGAGTTGGCTGCACAGAAAATACCTCGAGAAGCAGTCAAGGACTGTGAACATCTTCGAGACATAGTCAAAGATATAGTAACTGAAGATGCAAGACCCAGACTCCTGATCGGTCAAGACAACTGGGATCTCCTCATTACAAAAGAAATTAAAACAGGAAAGAAGAACCAACCAGTGGCCTCATTAACACCACTCGGTTGGGTCCTGCACGGCAGCCATACACGAGCCCTCGGTCACAGAGTGAACTTCATCAGACATGCTAACACAGACGACGACCTTCATGAACTGGTGAAGGTATATATCACAATGGACAACATACAAGTCAAGGCAAAGAAACCCATCAATGATCCGGATGAAAAGGCACTTCGTATCCTGCAGCAGCATACGAAGAGAACTAAAGATGGACGATATCAAACCACTCTATTATGGCGAGATGATAACATTAAAATGCCAGACAACTACGACAGCGTCTTGAACAGACTCATCAGTGTGGAAAAGAAAATTGATAAAAACCCAGAACTAAAGAAGAAGTACTCTGAACAAATGGAAGCACTAGTATCAAAAGGATACGCCGAACCAGCTCCACCGATCACTCCAGAACATCGAACCTGGTACCTACCTCACTTTGCGGTTTTCAAACCAATGAAACCGGACAAATTGAGGATCGTATGTGACGCCGCAGCCAAGACTAGAGGAGTCTCTTTGAACGACCAATTACTCACTGGTCCAGATCTTCTGCAGTCGTTACCAGGAGTGATCATGCGCTTCCGTCAACACTCAATCGCTGTGACCGCCGACATTACTGAAATGTTCTTACAAATAGAACTTCGACCCGAAGACCGGAACGCTTTGCGTTACTTGTGGCGAGGAGACCGAAGAGACAACCAACCGCCTGAACAATACCGTATGAAGTCATTAATCTTCGGCTTCTTGTTCACCAGCTACAGCGATATATATAAAGAACACGAACGCCGAGAGATTCCAACATGAACACCCAGAGGCAGTCGAAGCCATAAAAAGAAAGCATTACATGGATGACTATTTGAACAGCTTTAACACTTTAGAAGAAGCAGTAAGAGTCTCACAAGCAGTGCGTGGTATTCATAGCGAGGCGCATTTCGAACTCAAGAAATGGTCATCAAACTCTACCGCCCTACTTGAAGCACTAGGGGAAGTAACCAAGACCGAAGATCCGATCAAGCTGGAGGACAACATCCAGACAGAACGAGTACTCGGTCTGATATGGAGGCCAACAGAAGACTCGCTTGCCTTCAATCTGAATCTGACACGTATACCTCAGAACGTCCTACAGAACGACACACCTACCAAAAGAGAAGCTCTCCGAATAGTCATGTCCCTATTCGACCCATTGGGACTTGTATCGCCTGTAACCATCAGAGCCAAGCAAATATTACAGGAAGTTTGGCGTCGTGGAACAGCATGGGACGAAGCCCTAGATAGTGACCTAGCTGCAAGCTGGAGGAAATGGCTTGTTCATCTCAAAGCATTAGAACACATCTCCATTCCACGAATCTACCCAGGCTTTAGTACTACGGAATCCTTACAGTTGCACGTATTTACTGACGCAAGCGAATCCGCATACTCAGCAACATTATACTGGCGAACAGTCGCCAGGGACGGAACAGCCTATGTCTGCCTAATTACAGCCAAAGCCAAAGTGGCACCGTTGAAACTGATGTCAATTCCACGATTGGAGCTGCAAGCAGCAGTACTCGGCGCACGTATGGCGACAGCGGTTAAAGGAGAACACGAAAGAACACCAGAGTCAACTACGTTTTGGACCGACAGCAGAACTACACTGTCATGGATCAGAACTGGGTCCAGATCGTATAAACCATATGTCACTCACCGCATCGCAGCAATTGAAGAACATAGCTCCACCAATGAATGGCGCTGGATCCCGACGAAATTGAACCCAGCAGACGACGCTACTAGAGACGTACCAGAACACTATGATCAAGATCATCGCTGGTTCAACGGTCCGGAATTCCTTCATGGACCCACGGAAACGTGGCCAGCTGATGAGAAGCACCCTGTCATAGTCACAGGAGAAGAGAGAACCTGTAGCATCAGAGACACGAACATACAGATCAGCGAAGCTATACCAAACGTGAATAGATTCTCACGTTGGGAAAGATACCTACGAGCCACAGCACGAGTTCTACAGTTCCTGCATCTCTGCCGCCAGTTAAGACAGAACATTAACTATAAAAGAACCAAAAAGAACAGCAGCATCGACCCTGATTGGAGAAAGAGTAAGCAGACAGTACCAATCAAACCTAGGGAAAGGCGAGAGATCACAAGCAGTCACCTGCCTCTCACCGCTGAACTCCTACGCCAAGCCGAAAACTCACAAGAATATACTTACATACATGCATACTTCTAAAATAAATATCACTAAAATACTTATATATAATTAATAGTAAATTCGTAATTTAACTGATATAGAGACAGCCCGTTTAGTGTACTTTAGCTATTTTCATAGTGTAATGTCGTACGGTATTCTGTTGTGGGGAAATGCCGCTGACATTCAGACTATCTTTGTTTTGCAGAAAAGAGCTGTTCGGTCAATTTATAGATTAAGTCCGAGACACTCTCTCAGAGAGAAATTTAAGGAGATTAATGTAATGACTGTGCCCTCCCAGTATATTTTTGAAAATCTTTTATATGCCCATAAAAATATAAAATTGTTTAAAAAATACAGTGATATCCATAATATAAATACTAGGAACAAACACAAATTTGTTGTACCTATAACAAGGCTCAAGAAAATAGGTGGCTCATTCAGATGTCAATACGTTTTTATAATAAACTTCCAAGCCACGTTCAAGATCTAAGCCTTAATAAATTCAAATCATTTATTAAAAGTAAGTTGTGCCAGAAAGCCTTTTATACTATTAAAGATTATATTGAGGACAAAAAGGCTTGGGATTAAGCTGCTCCAATTATTGCATACTGAAACTTTTATTTTATTTATATACCATTTTGACATATTTACTTTGTGGAGTTCAATATACTGTTTGGAACTTAATATTTACTTGTAAAGTATTATATTGTTTTCAATTATTGTGAATGTGAAGCCTATGTGGGTCATTATTGTTTTTTTTTTTCTCATTTAGTATTAATCATGGTCTGGCAGTTTGAGTAATTTATGCGGCCTACCCAAATGTTCTTTCTTTGGTATTATTCGTCGAATCGTTGAGCTCCTTAAGTTCTGAGTTGAGCAGCACGATTACTGACAAATGCGTGCACTGACTGGACAGGTCCACTCAATCTGTGTGGTTCTTTCCTCAAAAGGACCATTTCAGACACCAATCTACATGGCCTTTACATGATCTGACCAAGATTATGTCTGGACTTTAAAAGAGACTGTGACCTCTGAGTTTGTTTCGACCTTTCTTCTCAGAGTAGTCAGATAGGAAACGCCGACCTCATCTAGCTTTATTTTAAAAATATGATTGACGTGTAAAAGTGTTTGTACAAACCTACTTACAGAAAATAAATCATTTATCATTTATCATTTAGTATAAAATAATAAATACATATTATGCAATTACGGCAAAGTGGAAAGATAGTGTTCTTTCACTCTTCTTTTAAAAACAGCAACAGTTTGGCCGTCCCTAATGTTAGGCAGAAGTGAATTCCACAACCGAACCGCGTGCACAATGAAGGAGTAGGAGTAGAAGTCGTTAGAGTGGGTAGGGGATTTAAGAAGATTTCTAAGATGCGGTGCATCAGAAGGACGGGCGTAGGGAAATCGTTCCCGCATATAGGATTGCGTTCTAGGATTACTCGTATGAAGAATGTTAAATACCAGACACAATATCCGAGAGTTCCTGCGATGACGAATGGGTAGCTACTAGAGATTGATATATCTTGTATGAAAGAAAAGACATACCTACAGGGGCATGAACTAAAGGAAATCTGTTCGACGCGTCGTATCGATTTAAAAACAACGGAGCTTAAAAACTATACGAATTCTTAACAAGCCTTCAGTCAATGAAGATGTTGACAATTTGATTAATTTCTTCAAAAGAATGGCAGTTCGCCATAATTATTGTAATTAATTGCATAAATTGTAGTGCAAATTGGAAGTGAAAAGATTATATTCCTCTCTCCTTAAACATCATCATTACTTATCTTATTACTCTCTGTTCTTGCTCTTGTTTCATGTCTATTATTGTATATGTATATATATTTATGTAGATAAGTAAATGCTTTATGTATGTATTTATTGTATATGTACTCGTAAATGGTACACCACTGACTAACTGCAGTATTGTCTCTCTACGATAAGCGATCTTTTAAAAGATTGTATTTAGCGATAAGACCGCCCATTGTGTCACCCCTTGTAAAATATCAACATTTATATCTGTAATTTTTATGGTGTACTTAATAAGGAGTAGCATAACATAATCAGCCTATAATGTTCCCACTGCTGGGACACAGGCCTCCTCTCTGTGAGAGGAAGTGGGCCATAATCCACCACGCGGGCCCAGTGCGGGTTGGTAGATGTCACGTCTTTGAATTTTTGGTTCTAGGACATACCGGTTTCCTCACGATTTTTTCCTTCACAGTTTTGAGAGCAGAAAATAATAAAGAGTATTTTATTCTATTATATTCTATATTATGAAAGATATCATAATAACCAGAGGATACAGCAAAAACAGCCGGGTGTAATATTATTACAAACAGCCATACCGTTTCAACTAGTCTCCCATATATTTTCACCGCAAAATCCTCAAATATTCACGGCACTTTCGGTCAAGAATGGCATTCTGGCACTTTTCTTTGAACACTATTATTGCCACTAACGAAGTTTACCGCTCTTTGCCAAGGAAAATAGAGTCGGAATCCTGAAGGAAATTAAGGGTAAAGATTCCTCATGATTTCGAACAAAGCCGGGTTAGTAAACATCCACCCATCTGCTTGGGTAAACGGGACAATTCATTACTAACATTGTCTACATTAGATAGTATGTATGTAGGTACATACGTATGTTCAGTGGTATTTTAATTAGGCCGTGGTCGAATGAATCACAGTTAGTGAAGATTTTTTGTCTGCATCTTCATTATTGTTGTATTAAAGTTCAAATAAATGCCTTGATGGTTAAATTCTGAGTAGTATTTAAATATGAGTATATTATGAAGCAATTTTTTCATTACATACCTATTTAGTAGTCACACATAACACACATAATCAGCATATAATGGTCCCACTGCTGGAACACAGTCCTCGTCTCTGTGAGAGGGAGTGGGCGGTAATCCATCATTTAGTAGTCGCTCTATGTAAAATACTGGTATTCAGCTTCATTCGGTTAGGCTGGAAGCTGACCCCAACATAGTTGGGAAAAGGCTAGGCAGATAATGATGGTCTACCGATTTAGTAAAAATGAAAGAAAATAATATTAAGACGCTGACAACACCTAAACCGCGGTCACTGTCAGATTCCATAGAAAAGAAAGAGAAGTGCGATGACACAACGCTTGTTATTTATTGCAAAATATGAAGTAATTATCTATTTACTCAAATTGAGTTGAGTAATCGAAAATAAAAACAACCAAGTTCTGCATTCAAATAAGACGTTCTTGTTATTAATTAAATACGTAACGTATGTTGATATTTGATACAGATATTTTGGATTAGAACTCAAAGTAAGAGGTTAGTTTAACGTTAGTTTGTATCAAGATTTTCTTTTCAAAACGTGTTTTGGTAACAACCAAGTTCTGGGAAATTTGGTCAAAATTAACATATATTTTTTCCGTTACCACAAACTATACAGATCTGGCAATTTTTTTTCTTAAGCGAAGCCTATTTTGGTCAATTGGGTCTTGGCAGCGCCTTAAGGATAGCTAAACAGTTCGCGATCCTTCAATATTAGCACTAACCAAACCTAGAGATACTTTTCATTCTTTTCGCAATCAGTAAACTATCCCTATCCGGAGCAGTGGTGCCCCAGTGGTAACGGCCGCGACTTACGAGTTGTATGTCGTAGGTTCGAACCCAGACAGGCGCTTTACTTTGTGTAAATTATTACACCACCACTGCTCTCAAAACGGTGAAGGAAAACATCGTGAGGAAACCAGCATGTCCTAGAACCCAACAATTCGAAGACATGTGACATCTACCAACCCGCACTGGGCCCGCGTGGTAGATTACGGCCCACTCCCTCTCACAGAGAGGAGGCCTGTGTCCCAGCAGTGGGAACATTATAGGCTGATTATGTAAACTATCTCTATCAATACGAACATAACTTTATTATATTTATTTATTCTAAGTTAAAACTACGAAAATACTAGCAAAATTCTCCACCAAGTTTGCGAAGTACCGCCTAATAAGATACCTGGTCAATACAAACGATGTAACAGCTAAAAAAAATAAAGGTGCGCTCAAATTACGTTCGCTCATCTGCCCTGCAGCGCTCTCCGCACATCGTAAGCTGAACTTAGTTACCACGGTTAGCTTAGTTCGATCTTTTTACAGTAGCTTCCGGTTTACTCTTCATATATTTTTTTCATATTTATTTTATCTTTTACGTACTCATCGGTACACAATGTGGCTTTTACATTTTCTCCTTCAGGTATTTTCAACCAGTAAATTTTTCGCAAAGTATTTTTTTCAGTGTGCCATACCTATAAAGGAAAAAGGTCTTGACACACAGACAGACGGACAACGAAGTGATCCTATACGGGTTCTATAGGATCACTTCGTTGTCCGTCTGTCTGTATGTCAAGACCTTTTTTCTCAGGAATCAATGAGGTATCAAGTTGAAATTAATATCAAATACGAGTACGTAGGTCTTTTTTTTTTTTTTTTTAGGGTGGGAAATCATCAAATAACTTCTCCCGCTCTGGGCGGAGCGGGAGGGTGTGTCAGACTCTTACTGACTAAAACCCACCCGTATTCCTTCCTGTTGCCTGTGTTGCGGGGGCCTCGGTGACCCATAAGTACCTTCCCGCGACCCCGGCTGGCATCGGCCCTAGTGGACCCCTACTTTTGTGCTGACGACATCTCTTTGAGGCGCGCGTGGAATACGACGCGCCGTCGACCCGGGCCTGGTCCTTACCGGACGGTGAGCTACCCATTGCTCACCGTCCGCAAGCCCGCGCCTACGGTGGCCGGAAATCCGCCCGGGATTCCCGACGCCCTGGGCGTCTCCTGCGGCGGCTAGGGGCGAGAGGGCGCGAAACTTGCCTTTCCCTCAACCGTCCCGCCTCCTCCTTTGCGAGCATTACTGCTTCGCAGAAGGAGGTGACGGCTGCCCATGCCCTCTCGCTCCGTACCATGGCCTGAACCAGGGCCGGACGCGAGAGGTCTCTGCCGCCGATCGCCTCCACGAGGACACGGCGGTGCTCTGCCTAAGCCGGGCAGACCTCCACCGTATGCTCCACCGTGTCCTCCAGGCGATCCACACAGTGGTGACACCCGGACGTTTCCTCCCGCCTTATCCGACACAGGAACCTCCCGAAGCTGCCGTGTCCGGTGAGGACCTGCGTCACGCGGAAGGTGAGGACGCCGTGGCGCCTCTCTAGCCACTCCTCAAAGAGGGGACTTATCGCCGCAATCGTGGCGTGCCCAGCACTGGGTTGCAACAACCGTACTTTCCATGACGCCATGAGATCCCGCCGGAGCTCCGTCCGCTGTGCCGCGATTTCTCGCGGCAGCGGACTTACGCCCCGGCGTTTCGCCTTCTCGCGCCACTCCCATACGTGCGCGAGGACTTTTGCCTCCAGATCCCATGGCGGCAATCCGGCAAGGAGGCTCGCTGCCTCACAGGAGACCGTGCGGTATCCTTGGACCATCCGGATGGCCATGACCCTTTGGGCCGCGCTCAACCGGCGGGCTGGCCGCAGCGCCAGAGAGCGCGCCCATACAGGTGCCCCGTAGAGGGCTATGGACCGCACGACCCCCGCGTAGAGCCTCCGGCAGGAGGCGTTTGGACCCCCTAGATTGGGCAGGAGCCGCTTCAATGCAGCGCCTGCCCGCTCCAGTTTGGGAGCCAAACGTCGGAAATGCTCCACGAAGTTCCACCGGCTGTCGAGGACGAGTCCCAGGTACTTCATCGTCGACTCGACGCCGATAGAAACCCCTCCTACCGTTATTTGGGACCCCAACGGTGGCGCGTTCCGAGGACCATAAAAACACATGGCCTCGGACTTGTGCAGGGCCACCTCGAGTCCCAATTGCCGGATCCTTTCGACGATTGTCGCAACCCCGCGTGCCGCTAATTCGGCCGCCGCCTGGTGCGACCTCCCCTGCGCCAGGACCAACGTGTCGTCAGCGTAGCACACTACGCTGACGCCGCTAGGGAGGTCAGCGCGCAGCACCCAGTCGTATCCGATGTCCCACAGATGCGGCCCCAGGACCGATCCCTGTGGGACACCGCACGACATCTCTTGCCGGTTCCACACTCCCTGGTGACCGGGGTAGATGACGGCCCTGTCCGTCAAATAGGCCTCGACCACACGACAGAGGTAGGTCGGCATCCGGTGATACCGGAATGCCTCCCTGATGCAACTCCAGGGCGAGGTATTGAAGGCATTGGCGATGTCTAGGGACACCGCCAAGACGACCCCACCCTGGGCAACAGCATTCCCCGTCGTCAGGGCTCGCACACGCATGATGGCGTCCACCGTAGAGCGCCCTCTGCGGAAGCCAAACTGGCTCTCCGCCAAATCCGGCCCCACCCGCACCAGCTGGCCGACGAGGCGGTCTGCAATGACTCTTTCAAAGAGCCTGCCCACCTCGTCGAGCAGCACGATGGGCCGACAAGCGGACGGAGAGTCCGCAGGGCGCCCTGCCTTCTTTATGAGGACCAGTTTTCCCGTCTTCCAACGAAGCGGGAACTGGCCCCTCTCCAAACATGCGCTTAGGAGCCCCCTAAGTCGAGGTCCGAGAGCCTCCAAGGCCAGGACCCAGGCCTTCCCAGGTAAGCCGTCGGGTCCTGGGGCGGTATTTTTGGCATTAAGCCTGCGTACCGCCGCTCTCATTTCTCCCTCGGTCACCTCCGGAGCATCGTCGTCGTCGTCGGCGGTGTGGTCCGCATCAGGCACCGCAGTAGGCGGAGCCATAGGCGGGGAGGAGTGTTCCCCTCGCGAAGGGAACAGAGCGCTCACCACGTCCTCCATAAGCTGGGGCCGGAGACTCTGTGTTAGCGGGGGAGCCCATGGGCGGAGTTTATCCCGCACCACCTTGTACGGGCGTCCCCACGGGTCCCTGTCCAGAGTCCCCAGCGACTCCTCGCGAGCCAAACCCCTGGCCCGCAGGATCTCCGCTTGGAGGGCGGTCTTCGCCGCTCTGTACCCCTCGTACAGCTCCGCCTGAATGGCTTCCGTATCCGGAGGTTTGATACGGAGCCTGCAGTACGTAGGTCTACGGTCTATATTGGGATTCTCACAAACAAATCGAAATCTATATAGGGTACATCCCTTTTGCCTAGAATAATGAAATTTGGCAAGAAGCAAGGTCTTACAGTACAAGTAAAGGAAAAAGTCCGAAAATCGTTAATTTTTAGATTTATTACACAATTTTTTTTCGATTACAAAACTTACATTTGCAGCTAGAGAATTGACCATGAGGTATGTCAATATATGGTAGAATTATTTATTAAACTTTTGGGATAAACTCACCCCAAGTACGGTCATTGCGCGTGGTCCGACACGCACTTGGCCGGTTTTTTTAAGACTGCGCAGACTTCGAATTATTGTCAAACTTATTTTTATGCGCCAAGAAAGCAAGCCTACAATATTTTTGGGTTGCTTGCAAGCCAAGCCTACAATATTTTTGGGTTGCTCTCTCGGTCTATCTGAACACAGCCTAACAAAATAACAACAGCTTGCTAACCAAAACAGGTTTTACCAATGAGTTTTGCCCAAAATTAAAGCTAAAACATTTTCATAAAATACATTGAAATTCATATTATAATTTATACTGGATCCCTCGCAAATGTTCATAGCGTAATTAAAAGGACTTTCTAACATGATTCACAGTTACACATGTGCGATAAAAACACGGAGATATATCATTACTCGGAAAAGGAAGGGGTGGGGGCTAGTCATTCTGGATCGCTGATAACGAACACATTGTATGCAACGTTAATTAGAGAATTTGTTTTAGCGAAATTAAAAGTTCGGCAAGGGGCAGCGTCGTCGAGGTGTGTCATTTGGCAAAGTATTTCCACCTGGTGAGGTAAAAAGCCACTAAAGTCTCCTGTTAGAAACATAACATTTATTTATTTACCAGCTGCGCCCTGTTTCAGCAGCATAAGTCTTGATCACGTAAGAATATCGGGATTAAAAGTATCCTATGTCCTAACCCAGGTCATGGTCTACCTATGTGCCAAATTTCACCTAAATCCGTTCAGCCGTTTTAGCGTGAAAGCGTAACAAACAAAATCACTTTCGCATTTATAATATTGGTTAGGATTAAGATATATAGATAGATATATATAAGAACTATCCTAATCCTAACTGGATTAGGATAGTTAATATATTTTTTTTTTACAGGAATTGGGAAGATCCTCATGGACGCCCCGACTGCCTCACTTATGAGCCAGTGCCGGACTCTTACCGGCTAAAAACCCACTCTTGCCTTGCCAAGTGTCCCTCTGACATGATCAGAGACCTTTATCAGCGGATTTTGTAATTTTATATACACAAAATTCTTTCTATGTATTACATTTTTATTTTACGTTACATATGGTCCTTAGTGTGTTTATTTTTCCATATATCTATGTTAATATTAACATTTTTATTCATCCTTATGTCTATTTTTATCCATTATTTACAGATTAGGATAGCTAGGATTAGGATAGTTAAGATTAGGATAGTTAGGATTATGATAGTTAGGATTAGGATAGTTAGGATTATGATAGTTAGGATTAGGATAGTTAGGATTATGATAGTTAGGATTAGGATAGTTAGGATTATGATAGTTAGGATTAGGATAGTTAGGATTATGATAGTTAGGATTAGGATAGTTAGGATTATGATAGTTAGGATTAGGATAGTTAGGATTATGATAGTTAGGATTAGGATAGTTAGGATTAGGATAGTTAGGATTATGATAGTTAGGATTAGGATAGTTAGGATTATGATAGTTAGGATTAGGATAGTTAGGATTAGGATAGTTAGGATTATGATAGTTAGGATTAGGATAGTTAGGATTATGATAGTTAGGATTAGGATTTTTAGGATTAGGATAGTTAGGATTATGATTAGGATTTTACTTTAAACATAAAACGGCAATCTTACAATTACATAAGCAATATATGAGCATGAACAAACTGCTAATTGCAGCTTTAAGTGTTATGATAAATTAATTATCTATTAGACATAGTAAAAATACAGTTTTAGGAGATAAAATTCCATAACCGAAATTGCTTGATTTTTGCTGCGGAGCAATGGTGGCTCAGTGGTAACGGCTGTGACTTACAAGTTGTAGGTCGTAGGTTCGCACCCAGACAGGCGCTTTGCTTTGTGTAAATGATTTCATCACCACTGCTCTCAAAACGGTGAAGGAAAACATCGTGAGGAAACCGGCATGACCTAAACACAAAAATTCGAAGACATGTGACATCTACCAACCCGCACTGGGCCCGCGTGGTGGATTACGGCCCACTCCCTCTCACAGAGAGGAGGCCTGTGTCCCAGCAGTGGGAACATTATAGGCTGATTATGATGATGATGAACGGAAACTAAGGAAAATAAATAAGTGTTGTCGTAATGAAGTTGTCGTAGTTTCAAATTCCCGTATTTCTGTTTTTTAACTTGTCCCATCTCATCCCATCTCCCTCCGATCCAGTCCAAACTCAAAATCTCATCTTGCATTCTTTCATTGTATTCTTCTATGTTAACGGACCACATAGAAAACGTTTCAAACTTTAATAAGATCAAGTCCACAAATAATAAGTTTTAAAAAACCTAGACGTCATTTAAGGCTCCTGCAGACAGGCGCGACGTGACACTAGTAAAACAATTTGTATGAAAACTTTATGGAAATTGTTCTCCCAGAATCGCGTCCAACGTCGCGTTGCGCCTTCTGCTGAGCCTTTAAATCACATGATCAGTCGGATCAGACTATGCCGATGAACTGAACGTCACTTGAACTCCGCCTAACTCCACTAATATCAAATCCTAGTTTTAAACTAATAATACTGACTAGTGAAAACTTTCCCAATACTCGTCGGGATTAGAAATTGCAGGAATACTGGTGCAACTGTTATTATGGAGTTTATTGAAATTGATGATGATTTGCGTCAGGATTAATGTAAAATGCTAAATGCTATGCTTAATTTGGTATGATTAAGTGGAAATCAGGTAGGTGTTTCAGTATGAATGCAGTAACTTACGAAATGGTTGAAGGGAATTACGTATACAATTGATATGATTATTTCACTAAGCATAACTATACCTAAGGCTTTTCAATCCTCGATCGATCTGCCGGGGTCTCGTGGAAGTCCAAAAGGGTTACCGAGGCCCCTGGCAACACAGGCAACGGAAGGAATACGGGTGGGTTTTAGTCAGTAAGAGTCTGACACACCCTCCCGCTCCGCCCAGAGCGGGAGAAGTTATTTGATAATTTCCAGCCCAAAAAAAAATCCTTGATCGATGATGGCAACCACGTGGATAGAATATAATATCACGCCTTCTTACTTCGTACTCAAACCTCTGTTGGTCTAAAAGAGTTTTGTTATCCCTGTAAGAAACAGGATCGATTGGAACCAAAAAAAGTTTTTGTAAAACTGCCCATTTTCTTGCTAAGTGTACCTTTTTCAAAATCTGTTAATGCAGATCTAAATGTTTCAAAAAGTTGAGGACGGTCTCCTAAGACTATTTTCCTGTAGCTACAACGGCTAAGCTAGCTGTCCTTACTGCCCCGTCTCAAAAATCCACTCTGTATTCTTACATAAAGCACCAATAACACGATTAATGTAACTTTCTCAAGATTGTTTCTATCATAATAATAAAATTTAGCTATGTTATATTTTCTATGAAGCAAGGAAAGCCCATTTATTTTCTGTATAACATCTACAAACATTGCCAACTTGTGACATTACAAGGTCATAGATGGTAACATAAAAGCGTTTACGACAATTTTACATCATTACTTTTTTCATATTTATGTGAAACGTGTCAGTCAAGACTGTTTTTTGCAGCAACTTATTTCTCGTTGGTCTAGTGGCCGCAAGCGCTACTGCTGAGCATGAAGTCCAGAGTTCGATTCCGAAGTCAGGCAGTGTTATTGGGTTTTCCCAACAATAATTTCTCAGTAGCAGCCCGTAATCTGGATTTGTGTCCGGTTTATGCTATAGGCTCGCCCCTATTACATGTGACTTAAACATAACTGGCGAAATGTAAATGTACTAAGATACAGAGAGGTAAGGTAAGGTAAGGTACAAGAGATTACATAATCAACCTATAATGTCCCAACTGCTGGGACACAGGCCTCCTCTCTGTGAGAGCAAGTGGGCCGTAATCCACCACGCGAGCCCAGTGCGGGTTGGGAGATGTCACATGTCTTCGAATTTTTGGTTCTATGACATTGCCGGTTTCCTCACGACATTTTCCTTCACAGTTTTGAGAAATTTGGTGATAAAATAATTCACGAAGTAGAGCACCTGTCTGGGTTCGAACCTACGACCTACACAGTGGCGTGCCTAGGGTTTCAAAATAACGCAAGCCCAATAAAAAATTAACCGATTTCAAAAAAAGAAAGTTCAGTTTTCGACTGTGTATGTAGGTACCTACGTATCTACGTATGTATCATCGCAATTTTCTCATAAACTACTGGTTAGGTACAATAAATTCTCTATCGAGCATTTTAGTAAGGCTTTTGGGCTTATATGAAGGTACCGCCACTGGACCTACAACTCGTAAGTCGCGGCCGTTAACACTGAGCCACCACTACTCTGCTTGAAAAGGGAGAGAAATCCACTATAATCGCGATCAAATTGAAATAATTATGAGGACTGTATAGCTATTTACAGACAATGGGTCCATACATAAATTTTGTCTTCTTTCTCGTTTTTGAAAATAATAAAATAATATGATACAGGCGATCTATGCATTCTATAGCTAGTGTACGCGTACACAATCTCTAATATTTTATTTTATCTCTCCGAGATATGAGACTCAGTAAAAGTAATTTGGGATGAAATTAATACCAAACATAAAAAAGTATGTACAGTTCTCATCTTGGGCCTACCTAAACCTGAAACCTATAAACTCATGTAGCGTAAAAACTCCTCGCGAATAACCTTACAGTTTGTAAATTTTATGACGTTTGACGACGCCAGCACGCTCTCATTTCATGAACGAACATATACTACGCGCATTGAAAGCATACACCGACATAATATTTTTACATATACCTAGTGTCGGTACTAGCGCCCGCCCCTGCTTCGCACGCGTGGGTTCTGCCTGATGTGGTGATATGTTAAAACATCGAGATTTCTTTCCTATATCTAAGTTAATACTAAAGTATTATACATAAAAACCTTCCGAAATAAATACTATAAATGATGGTGAAAACCGAATCAAAATCTAGTGTGAAGTTTAGAAGAACTAAGCGCACATACAGACAGACATGAAAAGCAATTTTGTTTTATATAACACTAGCTAACCGCGGCTTCGCTCATGTGGATCCACTACCGGGATATAAAGTACCCCTATGTACTTTTCCAGATCCCAGGCTACCTGTCTCTCAAAGTTCATAATGATCGGTTCAGTGGTTTAAGCATGAAAAGATAAGAAACAGACACACAGAGTTACTTTGGCATATAAAATATTACTACGCGTTAAAAAGTATTCTATGTCGTAACCCAAGTCATGGTTTACCTACGTGACAAATTTCATCCAAATCCGTTCAGCCATTTTAGCGTGAAAGCGTAACAAACAAACAAACTTTCGCATTTATAATATTAGTTGGGAAAATTTAAAAAATATATATAATATAAAAATATAATAATATATAATAATATAAGTATTATAGGATAAGAAAGATATGCGATAGATATAGATTTTTACATATACTGTAGATCTAAAATTCATGTCAAGACGTTATCCGCTCGTAGTCAGTCATGTGTTTTATTGCTTCTGTTGACATTTACACCGTCAGATATGAGCATGGGGTTATAAATGGGTGTTAACGTCTGCAAAGTAATAAAATGGCGACGAAGTAGTGCACTAATACATTTTCATTATTTTTGAGGATCGTAAAATATTTCTGTGAGTTTTATGTGTCGTCTTGCTGTTGGAATATATCAAGGATTGTGTTTTTTTGGGATTTTTATTTATTTCAGATAGCAGGATGCCAGGTTATTAATATATTTTAATAAAGAAAAGGATACTATTTAGTAGTTATTACAGAATCATTTCTCGGTAGTTTAGGTACGACTATTTACCGGAAAAAGGTGCACCTTGTTTATAGGGTTTAATTTGTCGTATACTACGGTACCGTAACTCACATCCGGACCGGTCAAAGGACTGGTTCCTCGGGAAATATAAATATTTATTCCATGCAGAAATCAAATCTACCCTGTGCCGCAGAAGCCAATAGTCGAGCTACCGCCTCCATGAAAACAACGTCCTAAGAACAAGCTAAACTGTTGCCTCTTCAAGAAATAATTGCATATTCTTACGTAGTAACACGTTTTATTTATAAGTACCTCGTTATACAAGTTTTCATCACATAATTAAAGCTTGATTGGCATCGCGATCTCAAGCTTTATACTTTATACAAACTCAATTCATCATGGCCGCGATATTACACGTCAGTTGGACAAAAGGCACCCAGTAATTATCCTTTCCACGGCGTAAATTAAAACAACCTCGGTTAATAACTTCAGCGAGGAATATTAAAACAACATCGCTAAGAAGACCTCTCGTATTTTTTGTATTTTAGTGGCGGCTATAAAAATATGGAATACTAGATGTGCCTGCGGCTTCGCGCGTGAAATTCGGTTAGTTGTTTTTAACTTTCTTTTGTGAAAAGGATAGGTACATCCTATGACCACCTCTAGATATCAAAGTATCGTAGATTTACATCAATGATAACTTTACAGCTTGAAATACTAAAAAGCTTTGAGCCACAGATTCTTTTTAAATGAAGTTTGTTATTCGTAGTTCTTTTTGGGATCTTTTGTGTTTTTTTCTTTTCCGACACTTATACCATGTAAACAGAATGTCATTCGTAACCAAAACCGAAAAAAAAAAAAAATCAAGAAACTCCATTTCCTCCATTTCAATTTCAGATCGTGAAGAACATTTTCTTGCAATTTATCCAACAAATAATACCCAAACCAGGATGGACACACTCCATACATTCAAATACGTACAATCCCCGTCAATAGGAACGTAAAGCGACAAACGGGTAAAATAAAAACGCCCTTTTTTACCGAATAAGCGTTACCATAAAAAAGGTTTTCAGTGAGCAAGTGAATCATAATTTATGAATTCCGGTGTCCGGGCAGGCTAGGAGATTTACGCGGGGTCATTGTGTCGACGGATACGATACGCATCGCTTAGAAAAAGATAGATAGACAGGGGTGGTTAATTTCTATGGCCGAAAGTGTAGACTGTATTTTCGTGAGATGGGTATATTTTTTTTTTGTTTTTTTTCTGTTACAAAAATTGTGATTGCTGAAAGTTTAACTCAAGTACAACTGTTACTAACTTGTAACTAAAAATGTATAGAGTGTAACGTCTGAAATAAATCTAATAATAAAAAATGTATTTTTTTGGTGTACAGTAAAAAGTAAAAAAGTAGTGGCAGTGTAAAGTATAAATATTTTTTTTTTAAATAATAATCGCAATTAAATAAAATATTATTTTTAGGTAATTCCCGCAAGATCTTTGGCAGACTTTACTAGTTAATTATGTTATTATCTTTGGATAATAAACGACTTACCTAAGTAGTAAAATCAATAAATAATTATTGATTTTACCACCTTAGTAGAGTATTTCAAGTAACACGCCTAATAACAATATTTCATTATTGTTATTAGGCGTGTTACTCGAAATCTCGTAAATAATTGAAATTATTCATTAAACTCCTGTTAGATATGCAATCAAGCACAGAGTACACTAAAATGACAATAAAAACCAATTAAGTTTTAATTATAATACTGAGTGTGACCACTCCCAAATCAATAAAATTAGACTTCAACAGCCCACGCTATGGAAGTCTAAATTGATTGATTGATTAAGTACCCATTTTTATGGTTCCGTAGTAAACAGGTAACACCCATGTTGGCATAAAATTTTAAGGCATAAAGTAGTTTGGCATAACGTTTTCGCATAACTTTAGCATAATAATACTGCTGCATAATAATACTTTGGCATAATGGAAAGGTTCGCATAACTATCATGTAGTCTAATATGTTTTGGCTTAAGTTGGAGTTGCATAAATTTTAAAGACATTATATTTATTCGTCTAATAATCATGAGCCACAAATATAAAAAGTCATAATTGGGTGAATGTAGCCAATAATTTAAAATTGATCTTTAGGTACTTGGTAATTTAATACCGTTGTGGTCAATGATATTTATACCCGACTATGGCGATGCCAATAGGAAGGGTATGAAGCGAGCTCGGGACTGGTAGCACCCCAACTCGGACAGGTTAGGTTCGAAGGGGATGGGGTTCGGAGGGGGAAAAAATTCATGGCAGTAGTACATATAATTCAATTAAAAGGAAAACTATCACAGCTAAGTGAGCTACGGAACTACGGAACCCTTCATTGTGCGTGGTCCCACACGCACTTGGCCGGTTTTTTCTATTACTATTACTATTAGTGAAGAATTAAGCAAAGTAATCAGTGGCGCTGATTCCCTTGTTCACAAACTAAACTAAATTTAAGTTCAGTGCATCTTTTTCTTTCTATTTCATTAAGAAAAGGACAGAAGATAAATTTTAGTTTTCAAATTAATCAGCGCCTGTCACTACTCTATACAAGTTTAGACGTGATTAAAAACTTGCCTACTACAATTACGTCAATTTACGTCAAGCGTTGATTAATTTGACAGGACTAAACTAAAATTTATCTTCTGTCCTTTTCTTAATGAGATAGAAAGAAAAAGATGCACTGAACTTAAATTTAGTTTAGTTTGTGAACAAGGGAATCGACACCAATATCTTTCCTTTTTTAAATTCAGGTTGTTGTCTTTTTTTCGTGCTATGAAGTTAGCTATTATTTTTACCGCCTAAAATAATTTTCAGCATACACATATTTTCTAAAACATCTAAACATTCCCCACTCTATGAGACAGAGTCGTTAATGAAACATAAGGGGTGTGCTACACCCCCGACAACCCCCGACATCCCGCGCTGCTCATCCTCCGCGAAGGATAGCGCAAATACAGATATAGCCCGCTAATCGCGGCTCTAAGCTTACCTCTATCCACTCATTCAAAACAAAACCTTAGGACTAAGTAGTTAAGGTGGGGATTACAGAAATGTTGGATAATCCGTTAATTATTTTTTTATGGAACAAAAATTCGCAATTAATAGATATAAATTACATATTATTGCGATTTTAATGGTTATTGTTCTATTTTTATGTGGCGTATAGGTATTGCTTATAATGGAGCAAGTGAGGTTCTGAAAGTATTAATTTTACATTGCGTCTGTGATGCATGATTTCCAAATATTAATAAGATTTGTAGTGATTTTAAATAGTAAATATAAAATTGAAAGTATGTGATTTGCTTCAAATGATTTTTGTATCAGGGTGGTCATGAAGTTTAAAAGTATCTAATTCGACAATTACCGTAAAAGTACTGGTTTTTTTAACACAACCGAATGAAAAACATGATATTTGGTGTGCGGCGTAGTTGCTAAGTTAGTTCTCTTCGAGCCTCGGAATCTAAAGGTTGTATTCAAAAAGTCTAAAGTCTATACTGATATTATATTGAGTACCTAATTAAATAGTTTGTTAAATATTTCCAAATACCAGGTTTGTATGTGTGCAAGTATATAAATACAGAAATATTCGTACTGACAAGGCGTGTTCATTTCACGCGTGTGTAGAACAAAATAACGAATTGGATCCTCAATAGATCCAATCGTTCCAATTCGATCCAATTCGTTGTTTGGATCTGTTTACTTGCGCGGTGGCCTTAGTTATTTCCACATTCTTAAGCTGACACGTTTTCCCACGGGGTAGACAGAAACTACAGAACGCGATCTTCTCTAATATTCTTACATACGAGCATATACATAGCCTATCCTTTTGTTCACGTCGTTAGATCTGTATGTATGTATCTTATGAAGCCATTACATAGAACTAACAACGTAAATGGCAAATGTGGGTGTATATTTTGAAGGCATTAGCTGATAGAGCCTCGAGACGATAAAAAAATCATCTTATAAAGCATTGCATAGAACTAATAATATAATGTTGGTGTACTTTACATTTATACTGTTATATTAAGGCATTCATAGATAGAACCTCGGGAAGTAAAATAACCATAATTTCTTTTTTTTTTACCCAAGTATAATTCTCCTTAAAAACAAAACCATTTACCATCAGCACACAAAACAAGAGCTTTTCACGTGCAGATATATTTTTTAAACAGCCCTGAGTGATATTACACAGTGCGCACAATGGCTGTCTGAGATGACAGGCCATTTCGCCGTGTGACAGGTCGAGACGTTTCCTCTATGTGAGCGTACGGTGTGCGTGCATTCAAGGTAAAGGGAAAATCAAGGAAATGAATTTTCTTTTTCCCGAAGAAAAGTAATAAAGAAACAGTAACTACTCTAACCTAAGATTTAATCGTCGTATTTATTTCGTGTAGCTCTACAAATTAACTAGAAATGAAATGAAATGAAATTGTTTATTCTGTAAATAGGATGTCATATTAAAAAAAAAAAAAAATAAGCTCGATGGAGTCGACATTTCTTATCTGACTACCCCTGAGAAGAAATGGCGAAACAAACTCAAGGGTCAAAGTCTCTTTTAAAGTCCAGACATAATCTTGGTCAGATCATGTGAGGACCGTGTAGATCCATATCTGAAATGGTCTTTTGAGGAAAGAACCACACAAATTTGAGTGGACCTGTCCAGTCAGTGCAAGCATTTGTCAGTAATCGTGTAGCTCAACTCAAAACTTAAGGAGCTCAACGACTCGACAAACAATACCAAGGAAAGGACATTTGCGTAAGCCGCATAAAGTACTCAAAATGCCAGACTATCATTAAAACTAAGAAAAAAAAAAAACAACAAAAATGAATAAAAATGACCCACATAGTGCTCACATTCACAATAATTAAAGTAATATAATACTTTTATAATACTTTTCAAGGTACATAACAAGGTACAAACGAATTGAGAATAGTCGGTATAAAATCTCCGGTTAAGCCTTGGGTTGTTATAAAATAAACATCAAACTGGACCTAATATTGAGGTTCGCGAAGATAAAATGAAACTTATGCGTAATCCCAAAGAAACAACCAACGTTTTATAATCCCTTCCGATAATAATGATTATTTTTGATAAAATTACAACTTTTCTGGTATCTCAGCTGTCTAGAAAACTTGATAGAAAAGAACAGAAAGAAAACCACTAAAATCCTTGTTCTATTATAGCCATTCCGCTTCACAAGTCAAGCTAATACTTCACACATGATCAAGACTCCACATATGAACGAGTCTTCCTTTCAAAGGTAAAAGCACTTGTCGCTCGACACCGACAATGGATAGGGGGCCGCGACAAAAGAGTGGCCTCGCCAATACACTGCCACATACAGGCTTCATAGAACAGGTATTTTACATTAAATACGTAGTATTTAGCAAGAGATCAAGAGTATAATATTTTATATTATATACCTCAGTTGCTAATATAAATGGATAATGGATATGGGGCCGCGACACAAGAGTGGACTCGCCAATACACTGCTACATACAGGCTTTATAGTACAGGTATTTTACATTAAATACCAGTATTTAGCAACTTCATATTAAAAAGAACTCGACGGTATGTATTTGGCCAGTATAATTCACTTTAAAATTGTACATCTTCATATAGTTCACACACAGGCGCAATATACTACAGGTATTTTACCATAAATACCTACCATTATTTAGCAAGAGTACATGAAGTACATAATATATTATGTACTTGTAGAGTTACATTAATGTATTTAACCTTTTACGTACACACATATAAATAGACAAGAGAAAAAATATGTACAAAGGTGATGCTTATTTTTAAAGAAATCTCTTCCAGCATATCTGCGATAGGAAAGAGGATGAAACGAGATGTAGACACACAGATATGTTGTAAAGTTAACTGTTAACACGAGTAAGCAATTAATAGGGACCGTTAGAAAAAGTGCTCAATACGCAATTCTTTATTGCATTCCATATGTATTACATAGATGTTATAAAAAGTAGAAGATCAATATGGACCCTGTCGGGCACAGCAACATTAGCAGAGAGGAAGAGGGCTAAGTAGCAAATCAAATCAAATCAAAAGTCATTTATTCAATCAGCACTTTTCGAACGTCAAAGTTACATAAGACAGTCCCCCAAAAACGTCCGCCCTTCACCGCTTCCTAGTGCTTTAGCTGGGAAGAAGAAGTGGCGCAACAAACTCCTCAGCAGCACACCTGTCTGTTTAGTTATAAAAACTTGATTCTATACAAATCGTATGCAAAGTAATTGACATTATGTTACATATTGGCACACGCCAATATACCAACAAAACAATGAAAACTGTACTCAAACAGATAAAAAGTACAACATAAAAACGTAAACTGAACTTAATACCGAAGTAGTAAAAGTCTCCAGGCATAAAGGGCATGCCCGCATACATAAGGCTTTTTTTTTTTTTTTGAGGGTGGGAAAGGCTCTGGGCGGAGCGGGAGGGTGTGTCAGACTCTTACTGACTAAAACCCACCCGTATTCCTTCCTGTTGCCTGTGTTGCCAGGGGACTCGGTGACCCATAAGTACCTTCCCGCGACCCCGGCAGATACATAAGGCTATTGCTGCAATTCAATATTATTATAAATTATTAGATGTGTTTATAATAATATTGAATTGCTACTTAGCCCTCTTCCTTTCTCTTAATTTTGCTGTGCCCTAATATTATTATAAATTATTAGATGTATGTTTGAGAGCAGTGGTGGCCCAATGGTAACGGTCGCGACTTACAAGTTGTAGGGCGTAGGTTCGAACCCGGATAGGCGCTTTACTTTGTGTAAATTATTTCATTACCACTGCTCATAAAACGATGAAGGAAAACATCGTGAGGAAACTGGCACGTCCTAGAACCAATAAAATCGAAGATATGTGACATCTACCAACACGCACTGGGCCCGCGTGGTGGATTACGGCCCACTCCCTCTCACAGAGAGGAGGCCTGTGTCCCAGCAGTGGGAACATTATAGGCAGATTATGTGATATGTGTTTAATGGATGTGTTTAATTAAACCTGCCATATATAAAATTAACAAAAAAGTGCATTCGATTTACCCTATAACTTTACTCTACACGCTGTGGGACTCAGATGTACTATCATGATTTTTCATAAACAAGGAAAGCATGTTTGCAGAAAAGTCTAATCGACTTCTCAGTTTTAAACCTACATTTGTATTCTGCACTTCATATTTCAGAAGTATTTCAGCTCATATTTAGATGCAGCGCACACCAACCTCATTGGGAATAAAAACCGGACGTGACGTCACACACCACCTGTCACATTCAAAATAGGAAAAATATTTAGTAAGATTTTCTAAATGACTTGGAATTTTTGGGAAACGTCTTGAGAAGAAGGATTCACGATTTCCATGGGAATGGCTAGTCTAGTACAGCTTATATGCTTCATCTTTCAAAATTATATAAAATTCAGGGGTCCAGATTCCCACGAAGCGTCTGTCTGGTATCTGGTGTGACTTTTTTAATTTTGGTAATTTATCAATTTTAACCGGATATCTTGTGTCATTAAAAAAATCAATAATAATTTATTATGAGGATCGCTACTTCGTCTATATTTATGTATGTATGCTATGTATGTCATAATTATCTATTTCATTAATGTATCAGGCAGGGATCGAATCGGACCTCTTGCGCTATGAAGTTCATTTTTAGCCAAGGGTGTAAAAGTTACCAGTTACTTCTTATCAAGACAAAATTTTATTTTATTATAATAGTCATTTCAGAATCTTAAACTAACTTAATACAAAATACAACACTGTTAACATGGCAACACATAACACAACTTAGATTCCTAACTCGTAAGCTCTTAAGACTTAAACTAAGTTAGCTCTAAGCAAGGACACACACGTGGAACATCTATAATGAAAGGTCACTTAAGCTCACAGGGGCGGAATTAACGTCAGCTTAGGATAATTACTGTTGTAGACAACTAGCTTGGTTGATGTTTCATTGATAAATCTGGCTAGATTTTATAGGAGGATATAAACATTTAGTTAAATAAGACCTAGATTAGTATATTTCGAAAATGATGGAGGAAACGCTGTTTTACTTGTTTTACTCTGTATTTTAACCGGTTTTCATTAGTTGATTTTTACAAGCTTTTATTTAAGGTGGATGCGCACAGGTCGCCCCTGAAAAGTGCACTCCACACACATGCCCTTGTGGCACGGACGTGGACCGACTGCGTCACCACAGACTTTGTTGTCAATAAAGTGCAGGCCTCTTTTCAAGACATGCGACACTTAATGACATAATCCGCCGGTCTCTTGCCAGCATCAATGTGCCTGCTCTTCTTGAGTCGACTGGCATTGTCAGAGATGATGGCAAAAGGCCTGATGGTGTGTCTTTGGTTCCGTGGAGTTTCGGACGGCCGCCTGTGTGGGACGCTACCTGTGTAGACACACTGGCACCGTCCCACCTCCAACGGACTACTTCTAAAGCGGGTGCAGCGGCGGAAAATGCCGAAAATCTGAAAATGATTAAATATAGAGGCCTTGGCAGAGAGAACAACTTTATGCCCTTTGGCGTCGAGACCCTCGGTCCGTGGGGTCCCAGTGCGCATAAGTTATTTGCGGAAATCGCGAAACGTCTAGTTGATATAACTGGTGACCGAGAAGCTGGCGGTTTTCTCGCGCAACGCATCATCATTGCAATTCAGCAAGGAAATGCCGCAAGCATCCTCGGTACAATTCCTCGAGGGCCTTTTTTGGGTTTTATTTAGTTTTCATTTAATTTAGTTAATGTTAATAACCCTCTTGTAATTTAATTATGCAAATAAACGATTACAAAAGTTAAATCTTGCGAGTTAGTTGGTTACGAAAAGTAGGTATCGATCAGCTTGCAAGATAGCTGAATTAAAACCACCTCCTAACCTCTTATCCTGCAGAGTTGGAATTTTACATGTTGGTTCAGTTTCAATGACAATGCATGTATATGATGCATGAATTGGTTCTACACCCAGGATTGGCACGAAGGAACTCCTCAATGGTCAACGGTAGGGACTCAAAATTTAATAGATGCATGTAATTTTGATAGTCCGTTCTAAAGTCCACAATGATCTGGCTGCTGCACCCAGGATTGACTCCAGATGAGGAAACTCCTCAACATTCAACGGTACAGACAATAAATGTAATATATGCATTTAATTATGATAGTCCGTTCTAAAGTCTACCATGATCTGGCTGCAGCACTCAGTATTGACTCCAGACAAGGGAACTCCTCAACATTCAACGGTGCAGACACGTAATTTTATACATATACGCATTTAGTTATGATAGTCCATTCTAAAGTCCACCATGACCTGTCTGCTGACCCAGGATTGGCTCCATACGAGAGACTTCCACAGCGGTCATCAGCACATGCACGAAATTTTCTAAACGCATTCAATTTTGATAGCGCGTTCTAAAGTATGGCATGGCTTGGATTGTGCAGCTAGTTGACTTCACACCATGACTTGTATAAAGGCGTGTTCGTTATTTACAAGTACCCTTCAGGTGAAGGTGATAGAACCAGATATGTAAAAAAATCGAATGTTAAAAAGTGGAAAATAAAATGTAAGTAAAAACCTTTTTTAATTAACTAAAAAGTACTAAATAAAACTTAAGTACGTGTAGAACTTTAATATTTTCTTAAAAGCTTGTGGCGTAAATGTCCTTCTTACACGTTAAGATAAGCCTCAAAGCTTCGGTGGCGCTTGGCGGGCAGAACCCTCGCTGAGAGCTTGATATATGGCTACTAGCAAGTGACTGGGCAGGCATTCTACTCGTCGCACTCGTACACTCGCTCATAGCCCAGCGACAAAACTATCTGAACTGCACACTCTCAGGTCGTTGCTCGCCAGCTCGTTTCTAGTTGCGTGCTCTATTCGCTTTTCGCTAATCGTCCTTGGTGGGACAGGTGCCTTAAATTCAATTATGTTCTAATATCCTTCAAGATCGCTAAAATATTCATCCTAAACTTAGTAAAGAGTAGGTTGCGAATCTATCTTATCTATCAGACTAATTAGTACGATGCTAGAGAGTACCACAAACACAAATGGTATTGACAAGTAACTGATGTTACGTCGGGTTCTGTCACGCCGTTTATTATTACAAGAATTTTAGTTAATAAATATTTAATTTTTATATGTTATTTCACACGTCTATTTTTTATTTATTTCTGTATCTATCCGTGACATCACAGCGGGCTCTATCAGAATACCAGCGCTGCGACACTTATTTTTTTAGTACCGCAGCATTATCCTGGAATAGGAACCTTTTGGCCTCGTACAGGACTTTTTGTTTTTTTTTTTTTCATTTTATTTTTTTTTTATTTATTAAACATTATGTACAAGTAAAAAACAAATACTATACAAAGGCGGACTTGATGCCTGGGGCATTTTCTACCATTTCATTTTTTTTCTTTGTTTTTGGTTTTTTTTTATGTTTCTATGAGTGTTTTTTAGTTTAATTCGTGATCTCCTGTGCGAGTACCAATAAATACGTTTCTTTCTTTCTTTATCTTATAAATTACTTATTCAGGCACTATCAAACTGGAAAAAAGACAGAGAACATTTTACAAGATATAATAGATTAAAACCCGCCTATAACAAATGTATAAACAACTACAATTTTAAACACCTCGTGCATCCCAGCCTCATTTACCATCCATTAAAACATACTTCATTCTCTGTTCATCGCATCCCGTCAAGAATTCAACCGAGAGGGTTGCACCGCTATGATATAACCGATTTGCGAAATTAAATGTAAGTACCATCTCGGTACCTCTTGGCACTTTCGTCCAGACCGCTTCCCTTTTCGGCAATTAAAACAAGATCATGGAAGCTCCGTGTTTTATTTTTCTTGTTTGCCTTTCTTTTCCCTGCACTGGTGCAATAAAGATAAATTATGGTTTTTAATTTTGTTGGGTTGGTCGGTTAACGACGGTTCGGGATGTCTATGAATGTTTATTTTTGAATTAACTGTGGTGGCACTGTTGTGGAGACGAATTATTTTTGCGTTTCTTTTTATAGGCCTGTTGTAAGCTATTGGTAAATGAGTAGAATGAAGTTCTAAAAATGTTCTGTTTTTCTCCTAAATAAAGATAGAATCGCTTTCATAGGATCACATTAAAATAATTCAAACATTATGATACATAAGCTATGTATCAAAAATATTTTAATCCAGTTTTCAATTACCTAATACGCACATTTTGAATGCAAATGTATTTTTAAACAATTTTTATATGGTTCCAGCGCATTGTTACACTCTCTTTATTCGCATGTGGAAGTAATTGATTCTGTCACTTTCTGATGTATTTTTTATGTATCACCTTAAAGGAAAGCTTTAGTGTCTACGCTACGACACAGTAACTTTAACGCACAGTAACTAAATTCTTCAACAATGACTATATTCCCGAAAATTATTATACCAGCTGAATATTTGTGTGTGTTCTTGTATATGGTGATACACACATATTTCATGGTTTTCGCTATGTGTTTGTACAAAAAACTTGTGTGAATTTCGTGAATTACCGCGCTCCGCTTCAGCTGGCGTGCTCTGTATTATGTACAGCGTTTGCCAAAATATTTTTCTGTTCCCTTTTTATCCTTTTACTCCTGTTAATAAATAGGTACACGTTCTTGCAAATGTTTTCGTGCATTATTTTACTTATGTGAAAATGAGGCTGTAATATTCTTTCTTCATAGTATATTAGAAGTACTTACCTGAATACAAGTGGCTAAAATAAAAGGAATTAAGTATTCTTAAACCCTTTCTTTTATGTTCCGGGGTGGAATATCCTCATGGATGTCCACCGCCCAGGGGTCTGTCTGACTCTTACTGACTAAAAACCACCCCGGTGTTCCCCTCCCATACTTGCACCGGGGATCATGGTATCTATTGCGACTTTCGCGATCCCCGACTGATGCCGGTCCGCGATTGCGGACCAGCTCAAGCTTAAACCCTAAACTGGGTATTCTTAAACCCTGCGTCAACTGACAATTTAACATAATGAAACTGGTAACTAATCAGTTGGTTTCATATTAGTGAAACCGGGGCTAATTACTGTACCTACTACGATTACAAAATCCGACCGAATTCTAAAGAAAACAAAAGACGGTCAATTCTTTCCACAACCATTAATACAGTTCTTACTTTACACCCAACCCACCACTCCTTGGATACCAAACGATAAATTATCCCGATGATAACCCTCGAGTGCCGTCTTAATCACCACTGCACTTTTGAACGTAGATTGATGACGTTTTGATTTATCGCCGTCGCGGCGGCAGGGTTAATGGGGCGAATCTGTCAGATAAAGATGCAACCGATGGTAATGTACAGTAATTAACATGTTGTGATTTGGTGAGGCGTTTTGTTTTAGCTGTTTTGAGATATTTATTGCCTTTTTTACCATAAATACCGCTGATGTTCAAATCAGATCAAATCAAAATATTTTATTTCACATAAAGAAAGAAAGAAAGAAAGAAAAAGTATTTATTGGGACTCGCACAGGAGATCACACATTAAACTAAAAAACACTCATAGAAACACAAAAAAAAACAAAAACAAAGTAAAATTAAAATAAAAGCATAAAGTCCTGTACGAGGCCAAAAGGCTCCTATCTCAGCATAATGCTGCAGTACTTAAGAAATAAGTGTCGCAGCGCTAGTATTCTGATAAGGAAAATAAACATACATGGACACTTATGAAACGTCAGAAGCTAGGAGCACGGTTCCAGTTGGTCGTTTCCCATGGAGAAGAGCCGGCAAGAAACTCCACGGTTACTCTTTTAAAAATTATTGGCTTTTTCAAATGACAGTGTTAATAGGTATGGGAGGACTGTGTAAGTCTGTCAAGTATCAGGTACTTAACAAAAAAAAAAAAAAAGTCTACAAATCTACAGTCTATTATGAGTCTGTTGTAGAGCAAGTCATAAAAAATCCGTAATAGGATGATCTAGTACCAACTTTTGCGATGATTCCATAGCAAATTAACCATTGCAAAACTATTTAAAACGATTCATCATTCTAAATGAAGAAACGGTCTGTAAAAATATATTAATCAATCAATCTGCCTGCCTTTTCCCAACCATGTTGGGGTCGGCTTCCAGTCTTACCGGATACAGCTGAATACCAGTATTTTACATGGAGCGACTGCCTATCTGACCTCCAGAACCCAGTTACTGGGTAACACGAGACCCCTTGGTAAGACTGGTTGTCAGACTTTCGAGCTTCTGACGACCCGTAACGACTGTCAAAGATCTTCGAATAACAGCCGTGACCTACGGTTTAACGTATTCTGAGGCACACGTATTCTGAGGGGGTTCCCAATATGTAATGGATCACCCATCCACGAACTCAAATTCGATCGACCTGTGTGTCTGATAATATTCCACAAGCAAATTAACCATAGTAAAACTTTTAAAACGAAACTTCATTGTAAATGAAGAACGGATCTTTAAAAAAGCTAATAATCTAACCATTGAACTCTAATCATGCATGAACCATTTCCTTGAAGCTAAGTGAACTTCGAAGAACTCTCGATAATCAAGGGTTAAAATAAAAAATACACCCCCAAAACATAGGGGTGTGGTCTATCAATCAGCTTACTCACCATGGTTCTGATTATAACCCACCCCCTGAAACTTACCCTTAGATGACGCATGCAAATTCACCCCCTTTCCACCATTTTTCACCCCTATTTCTTTTTATTGAAGAAAACTTTTTGATGGATTGGCGTTTTAGCGATGCTACGAAAATAAAAAGCTTTTGAAGTCAAATCTGTGTGATTTCTGTCAGATTGTCTGTTGTTGCATTAGCAATTTGTTGAGTAATGAAATGAGAACTGAATGTTTTTCTTTTAATGGTGTAACTGAATACAGATAAACTTTGACACTAAATTGAAATGTTTCTTCCTTGTAGAATATCTGTTTTTTTTTCATTCGGGTCACATAATACGGACTCAATGGCCATGAAGCATCCTCTATGTTTTATTTAAACTTCTACCAAACAGAAAAATAGGACAGATCAAATATTCATTCACATACAAATACGTATGGACTAGGAGGCTTAGCATGACACTCTCTATTTCTTCGAAGAATAGACACGGCTCTTTCTATACAAAGTGACGTTTCGTTTCCCCATTTTTGACATCTCACCGTAGAAATCCTTCTACAATCTGTCATTTTGTCTTTCGTTTCTAACGATCTTTGCCTAGGTCCTTTTCTATGTAGAAGGATTTCTACGGTAGGATGTCAAAAAAGGAGAAACGAAATGTCACTTTGTATAGAAAGAGCCCTGTCTATTCTTCGAAGAAATAGAAAGCGTCATGCTAAGTAAGCCTGTAGATGTCCTCATGTAGATGTAAAACAGGCACTGCATATACGTTGAAATTTTCTGACGTTGAATTACCTCAACGAAATCTTATTACCTCTTCATTTGCCGACTTCTCCATGTATAAGCCTTCATAATTAACACCACATTACACAATATCATATTTAGCAACACTTAAGACCTCATAATTGTGCCACTTTCAGACTGGTTTCCGACTTCAAAACTACGTAAAATAATTGCCGAAAGCTTCATAATGCGTATCATGTAACATAGGTTCACGTGGCTCGTGATGTAAAGCAATACCTTACAAAGGATTATGACTTGACAACCGGACCCTAATGGTTACACTTGTGTTACACGGCAACCCCTGTATGTTCATCCATCATGCTAACGCTGTGTATAAAGACAGCTGTCAAAAATTACATCTGAGTTGGTATATTCCTGGCTAAGATTTAGGGCCTTTTTACAAGTGGCCGGAAAGGATGAGAAATCTAGCAAATTAAATTTAGATTGGAACAGAATTACCATAAAATTATCTGCCCGATAAGATGACAGGAAGTGGTTTGAAGGTTGTGTCTTCTTCACTTACCATCGGGTGAAATAGTGATAAAACGTAAGCTTATCAATAATAGAGAAAGGTGGTGAAACCAAAATGACAATGCCCAATAAAGACTAAAAAAGAACAATGTCAAACAATCATGACGATACAAATGCTAATCATCATCTGCCTAGTCTTTTCCCAACTATGTTTGGGTCGGCACCCAGTCTAATGCTAATCGCTTACCTTAAATGAGTTATAAATGGTGTCAAACAGCATTACCAAAATTCACGGGTAGTGAGTGCAGAGTAAGAGCAGTGGTGGTCCAGTGGTAACGGCCCCGACTTACGAGTTGTAGGTCGTGGGTTCGAACCCAGGCAGGCGCTTTACTTTGTGTAAATAATTTCATCACCACTGCTCTCAAAACGGTGAAGGAAAACATTGTGAGAAAACCGGCATTTCCTAGAACCAAAAATTCGAAGACATGAGACATCTACCAACCCGCACTGGGCCTGCGTGGTAGATTACAGCCCACTCCCTCTCGAAGAGAAGAGGCCTGTAGCAGTGGTCCCAGCAGTAGGAACATTATAGGTTGATTATGCTACGGATAGTAATGTTAATAAACCTATTTATTGACATAGAATAAGATAAATAAATAAAATAAAAATAAAAAGCTTTATTGACATAAATAATAATTTACAATTTGATTTTGGTAACAGTAGGTACAATTCTGCAATTGAACACAATTCGAATGGCTACTAACACCTAAACTAGGCCGAGTCTGTACCTTAGGCGTTAGATCTTTCCCGTGTAACTATCTACAAACGTGTACATTAAGATCTAATTTTATATTGTAAACAACTGTTGCACATTAAACCAATACAATAAACAATACTAACTAATATAATAAAATACAGGTTAAACTGCGGGTACTCTTGCTGCGCGTAAAATGTAATAGAAATATTATAACTCATTTGTTGACATATTCATTGTACAATTTTTCCAAATACCGTCAACTTAAAAAAACAAATAGTTTGATCACTGAATGTATGAACTTGCGACTTTTTACATTTTTTTTTTCTATTCTGATTGTGTTATTTTACCTAAATTAATTTAAAGATGTACAACAAATTATTGAATTCTCTGACTACTCCAAGCAGTTACAGTTCCATAAGTGTTTTTTTTTAATGTGTATTGTTGTCATTAGACAGTACCTGTACCAATTATAGCTAACACAGAATCACCATGACTTTTGGCATGTGTCATATCGTAACATAAACATCACGCCTGTTTTCCTCGAAGGGTTAGGCAGAGGTGCACCTATAGTACACCCAAATTTCGCCAGTTATGTTTAAGTCCCATGTAATAGGGGGCGAGACTATTGACATCACCGGGCACAAATCCAGACTCCGGGCTGCTACTAAGAAATTCTAGATGGAAAAACCCAAAACACTTTGTCCGAACGAGGCAGTCACTAGACCAACGAGGCAGTCACAAGACCAACGAGACAGTCACTAGACCAACGAGACAGTCACTAGACCGACGAAGCAATCACTAGACCAACAAGGCAGTCACTAGACCAACGAGCCAATCACTAGACCAACGAGGCAGTCACTTGACCAACGAGACAGTCACTAGACCAACGAGACAGTCACTAGACCAACGAGGCAATCACTAGACCAACGAGGCAGTCACTTGACCAACGAAACAGTCACTAGACCAACGAGACAGTCACTAGACCAACGAGGCAATCACTAGACCAACGAGGCAGTCACTAGACCAACGAGACAGTCATATTAACCACCACAAAATGAACGGAGTACAGTTTCACATTTCGTCGCAGTTCAACTTACACCGGCGGCCATGTAACACGTAACCGCGTGTTAATTGTGTAATTACAGTAATTGTGGGGTGACGCTGTCGTATTGTTTTAAATAGAGCCCCAATTGTCGCTCATATTTGTTTCAAATTGTTATGGGGCTGTTAGGTGAGCGACGAATGAGGGCTTTATACTAATACACGGCTAGTTAGAGTAAGTTTAAGTGTCGTTTAGTTTAAATAGCTGGTGTGCAAGTTCATAATTACAAATGGAATATTACATTTTATTTTACTATGGTTTTGAAAAATCAAATATATTAAGTAGAAGCATTCATGTTGAGAAACTTTACTAACTGCTAAAAGGCGTGATGTAAACATGAATGCTTCTACATTCATGTTTACATCACGCCTTTTAGCAGTTAGTAAAGTTTCATGACAGAATGAGGTCTAGGTTCGATTCCCAGGTCGGGCATAGTGTTAATGAGCTTTTTCTATCAGGAATTTCTGAGTAGCAGCCCGGAGTATGGATTTGTGCCCTGCTGTATGAGACTTGGGATGGCCTGTTATATGAGACTTAAACATAACTGGCGAAGTGTGGATGTACTAAGGTACACCTTTGTCTAATCATTCGGGGATTACAGATGTGATATTATGTTTATTTATTTATTTATTTATTAAACCTTCTCGCACACAATAAGGTACAAAGGCGGACTTAATGCCTTAGGTATTCTCTACCAGTCAACTAAGGGTGCTGAAGAGATAAGATGACAGGTGCTCTGAGAGGAAATAAAAATGATGAAAAATATTAAAAGATAACATAACATATTAAATAGAATAGGTACAGAAATACATAAATAGGTTACAAACTTATAATACAAATACATACATATTTACTATAATATATACCTACATTATACATATACATATACATATATACATACAAATTCAAGGAAAAGAGAAACATAATTGAGATGACTCTACGCTATTTGTTTTGAAAATAACTCTGCAATTTCCGTTTAAATGCATACCGACTGGTGGCCGTCCTGATATCAAGAGGAAGCACATTCCAAAGAAGAATGGACTGAATATGAAAGGAAGAATGAACAAGTCACAACTTAGAGAAGGACAGAGTAGAAGAAGATTGTTGGAAGAACGCAGACTTTTAGCGTGCGAAGAACATAGATATTGGAAGTGAGACATAAGATAAGAAGGAGGGGTGGGAGAGTTGTTATGTTCAGGCTCATAGCTGTCTAATTCCTACAAAACATAATTCCCGTTTATTATCATTATTTTATTACCGACTTTAACTGAGTGCCATTTTATCTTTGTTTTGTTCACATTGAATAATGACTCACCGAATAATTCACACATGTCCCCAATTTATTATATTTATACAATCAATTAATCTGCCTATCCTTTTCGCAACTGTGTTAGGGTCAGCTTCAAGCATAACTGGATGCAGCTGAATACCAGCATATTACATGGGCCGACTGCATATCTGACCTCCACAACCAGTTACTGGGTAACACGACCCCTTGGTAAAACTGGTTGTCAGGCTTTTGGGCTTTCGACTACCCGTACTGACTGACATAGATCTACGAAAGACAGCCGGGACCAAAGGCGCGTTAGGGTGCGTTTCCACTGACGCAGAGCTGGGCCGAGTGGAGAGGGGCGAACCGTGAATTGGCCAATCACAGTGCTCAAAATCTCAACTCCGCATCCAGGAGAAAGTGTAAGTGGAGCGGAGTAGAGCTGAGCGGACTTTCAAATAAAATACAATATGAACACATGGCCCCGAGCCGGACAAAATGGAGTCGAGCAGGCTGTGGTGCCGAGCGGAGGGCACGAAACGGAGGGTAGCGGGATGGTGCGGCGCGGCGGCTAGGGTAGACTTGTGACTTGACTCAATACGGCTCTGGTATGCTCAGCTTAGCTCAGCACCACTCCGCCCAGCTCCACTCCGCTCAGCTTCAATGGAAACACTTGCCACTTTTCACTGCTTTTCTCCGCTCCACTCCACCCAGCTCCACGTCAGTGGAAACGCACGAACGTTAACGTGCTTTCCGAGGCACGGAGGGGTCTTGATATGTAATGGATGATCATCCAATATCCATACATGCTACTCGTATCTAAATCAGGGACACCAAAAAACATCTTACAACATTCTATATTTATCCTATAAAGAGAAAGTACGAGGTATTTGGTTCAATGTCAAATGTTTGACTATAAGTATTCGTTAGCGTTGGCTGTATGGGTAAGTGACCATGAATCAATGGGTAGATTGGATACCAAATTAGGATTACCCGATATGTTCGGGTGTTGTGGGTGATGTTTTAAATCTGATTATTAATAATGTTACTAGATTGAACTGTCTCCGAATTTGAATAGGCTGCTATGTACGAGTATTCAAATTTATCTGTTGTTAAATGTCACTAAATCAGTCTGCGTAGCTGGGGCGGCGTCCAGTCTATCCGGATGCAGCTGAATGCCAGTATTTTATATGAAGCGACTGCCTATCTCATCTTCACAACCCAGTTACAAGATATCCCTTGGTAAGACTGGTTGTCACTTGTCAGACTTTCGGGCTTCTGACTACCCGTAACGACTGTCAAAGATTTACATATGACATTCCGAGGCACGGAGGGGTCTCGAAATGTTAAAAAAGGTCAGCCATCCACGGACCGACCTCGGCAAACGTAGCTTAACCTTTAATCAACCCGTGCGGCTGTTATTATTTAGCCGTGAGCCTTGTTGTTAAATGTCACATTAATTGACCCATCTAGCAACAGATATTCGGAAAAGCAAAACGTTGAAAACGAGTAACTAACATAAAACAATCACTAGATTAATTAATGATGGATCAATCTTCAGAAACTTAAAGATTGGTAAATTCAATTATTCAGCTTAACACTGCTCTATTAGAAAGAAAGAAAGAAAGAAAAATTGTTTATTCTGCACAAAAAAACGCGTATTACAAAAAATATTTCATAAAATAAACACATAAAAAGTAGCCAAAAGCCTCGTATTTAAGCCATAAAGTTTGACAATCTTGTTCATTGATTGATGTCAGGGCCAGGGACCACAGACAATTCACAATTGCATTATATTTGATCTGTGTTGCGACACTGGCACAAATAATTAAAACAAAAACAAAATGCCGATTGCAGAGTGGAAAAATTAACTACTTTTGTAACAAACAAGAACAATTAAACAGTGCGTCGCATCTGTGCAAGAACAGATCGTTGCTCAGCGAAATGCTGTGACTTCGGACATACATATCGTCAACAACGCTGATTTTCAGCAATTATTTACCTATCGAATCGAAATACTACAATTATATAAATTATTTTCATGACTTCATCATTGTCATACCTAATTAATTTAAAGCCATTAATTTGCCAATGGTTTATTTTATCAAAATCCACTTCAACACTAACTAGACTACAAAGCCATTAGAAACAATGCCAAAAGTACATATTCTAACATCAACAGCGACATACATAGCTCCGAGAAAGTCCCTTCCTTTTACGGCCATACTTTCTCGGGAGCAATTTTGCCCCATAATGGTACAAGAGGATACAATCATAGCCACCTGATGAACACCATTGTAATTTGGTTCTTAATAATGATTTTATACTCCGTACACATGTAATATCATGTTATGATGCCCATTATGGACTTAATTTGGGTGTTTTTGTACGGATGCCCCGTAGTTGAAAATGGTGTATGCTGTTGTGCAATGATTTGGTGGGTAGATATGTACGTAATTGTTAATAGCAATGAGTAGCAATGGCTAGACCTCCTGTTTTGTATGGGTCATAATGTTGTACCACAAAAGGGATGGATGAAAGGCAATTGCATGCAGCTGAGATGAGAATGCTAAGAGGGATGTGTGGTGTGACACGAATGGATAGAATAAGAAATGAGGGTATAAGAGGAAGTCTGAGGATGTAATGCGGAGGAATGAGGGAAATGCCGCCAGAAAAGTTTTGAGTATCAATGTGGGTGGCTATAAGAGTAGGGGAAGACCAAAGAAACGATGGATGGACTATGTGAATGACCCGAGGTGACTAGTAAAAGAGAAGTATGGGAAATAAAACACATGGATTAAAATCAATTGGAACAAGAGCAGGAGAATGATGAGACGGAGTTAGTGGGTATATCTCGTTTTGTATTTCGAGATGTTTATCGAATGTTTCAATGAGTTAGGCTTGTAGTAGATAGTTTAGGCTGGTTAAATTGTTAAAACTCACGAATTCACAATCCCTTAATACAGGTAAAACCTAAAAGTACACTGCTATGTTCTAAAGTTTAAAACACTACTTGTTGGTTCCAAAACTAGCGTAATTTAATACTAAAGTTACTTTACTAGCGCTGAAATCAAGGCACCAACACTGTGTTGTTTACTGAAATGTGTTGACTAGTCCATAGCAAAGTTTCCAATAACTTTAAATGCCAATTAATTCCATCACAAACTTCTATAATATAATTGAGTGTAACAAGTTAACATTTCACAAATTCCCTCACGAGGTACTGAACCAGGACCTATTAACAAAAACAAAATACCCACAAATTGGATAACAACTTAAAACGTCCCTCTTAATAAAATTACTTCGTTCGAACACAGAACAAAATCATCGAACTTTTGGACAAACTTAATGTATACAGGGAGCAAGCTGTTGCGTTCGGAAAATTCAATTTGTATACAAGTTAGCATCTTGTTAAAATTCTTCTGATGTAATAAGGTGGGTTCTCTGTTGTAGGCATTTAGATCTCGAGCGGTTTTCGACGAACTCGAACATTCTTAACGAACTCTCGCACGATAATAATGTTCAAAGATTGGTTTTGGAGTTGCTAATAGATTTTCTTGGTGTTTTCGTTGCGTACGATGTTGGTTTTCGTGTTATGAGGGCGTAATAGGTTTTGCCTTTTCGCGATTGGAAAAAGATTGCTTTAGGTGGTTTCTGCAAGGCTGTTAAAAAGTCTGAGATTAGGAATGGGTTATTAAAGTATGCGGTGGCATTAAAAGTTGGCTCAATTGAAATGGCTTGTGGGCACACTACAACAATTTCTTATCCCTTTGACAAGAGTGGAAATTAAGAAATAACACTGGGACCCCCTATTACATAAGACAAACATACTCTACCTACCCCTTTTGTAAATACAAGCGTGATGTTATGTACTTATATAACAAAGGTCATAAATAGATATCTACTGTATATTGTTTCAATTTATGGGAAAGCGGTTGTTTTCATAAACATGCTCTATTTTTGGAGTAGGTTCTCAATTCGGATGTCTATATATTGTTTTTTATGTATGTTCGCCGATTTCTCCGTCTATTATAGACCGAATTTGAAAATTATTCTTTTGTTTCAAAGGGTATGCTCCTGAGCTGGTCCCATTGTCATCAAGTCATAATCTGATCAGGGGATCCCATGGAAATGGGGGAAAATCCTCAAATTTTAAAGGCACTATAGCGGTTTGGGTATTTTTTATAGTAACTTGTGCATTTACTCTCGGAAAGCACCATTTGGTGAAGTGGAAGTGATGATGACTACAGATGGCCACCGGAACTACTTAATAATAAGTATTTAACGAGTTGCGATTCGATTAGATACTTTACATTTATGCTCGTTACAATGCATATGGTGAGTGGCAGTTCTTCTGGTTCTTACCAGAATAATTTCTCAAAAATTAACGTCCCTACATCGGAAAAAGCAATATTTTGTAAAATGTGATGAGCAGTTGATAATAAGCTATTGTAACTTAGATAAAGTACAAACTGAGCCACTAACTGAACTGAGTGAAAAATAAAACCTTTTTAACCGCCTTCAAAAAGAAGGAGGTTATCAATTCGACATGTTTATTTTTATTTACAAAAAAAACGACCGACTTCCAAAAAAACACTACACTTTTTTGTCACTTTGTAGTGATTTTTTTTGAAGTCGGTTGTTTTTTTTTTGTTTTTCGTTATTTTATTTTTATTTTCGCATTATCGTCAGCATAAGTGTCAGCACAGTGTCAGTGTCAGTGCCTTGGCAAATGGATTAGCCAGTTAGCAAGTTTGAAAGGACGATTAGGGTACGCTGGATGTATCGTAAATAGTATTATTAGGCACTTGTGAAGGTCGTTTCGTGCATCCTAAATCTGAACTAATATTGTAAAGAGAAAAGATTAGATTTTTTGTATGTTTGTTATGCTTTCACGCTAAAACGGCTAAACGGCACATGGGTATACCACGACCTGGTTTAGGACAGAATACTTTCCATCCCGATATTTCTACGTGATCGAGACTTACACGGGTTAAACCGTGGGGCGCAGCTAATATGGAAATAAAAACGAGTTATTTAAAAAACTTTTCACCTATGAATTCCCACTAATAAATGTATGACCTCTGGCCTGCTGGTCACATTAGTAGTTGTTCAACAAATCATACTTATGTAAATTGAACATAAGTAATAGAGATTTACATAATTTACTATAGTAGCAATTACACTGAGTAACGGCCGCTGTGTGATTTACACAAATTATCATCTATCATTTGTGTCCATAGTTTATTATTGTTTTGCGTTGAGTGTGAATTATTGGGTACTAGGGAAATTGTCTGCGAGATTCATGGGGAGAATTGTTGTTAAAGAGAGAGAATTAGAAGTTATGATAAAGCTCTACTCGTAAATAGTTCATACTAAGAAATGTAGACAAACACTTAGGTAAGATTACAACTAAACTCGACATCTTCTTACAACGATTGTACTGTAATTGAATTGCAGAGTTATTTTTTAAACAAATAGCGTAGTCATCTTAATTATGTACCTCTTTTCCTTGAATTTGTAGGTATTATTATGGGCCATATATTGTATTAAATATGTATGTATGTGTATTATAAATTTGCAACTTTTCACTATGTGCCGATTTCTACCAGTCAACTCCTACCGCAAGCCGCGTTAAAGAACTTCGTTCCAAAAAACCTGAAACGGATAGTAACGAGACCTCAGACGAAGACATTAGAAACAGCAACGTGTAATACAGCATAGCAGTGAGAGAAAAGCGTCGAAGAAGCAGTTAAACCGCGCCAAAAGATTCACTATTCAAGATTCGGTGAAGCTGGACCTGAGCCAACATGGTGGCCAAAGTGTTAAAAGATGCCCATAGATAAATCACCCGTCTCTCCACTGTTCCATTGCTTACTCTTAGATGCATATCCGGTACGGTTCTAATAATCTTTCCTATCCTAAGGGCACGTCTTCCTGACCATTACCGCGCCCCGCGGTCTACTCCAGGGACTAATGCAAAATGCATAATTAACACTGTAGCGCCTGAATTGGCAATTATTTTTAATAAATGTATTGCCTGTGGTGTAATTCCTGACTTAATGAAGACTAGTAAAATAATACCTTTGTTTAAAATCGGGCAGCACATCAGACCCCACGAACATTAGACCTATTTCTGTGCTTCCCACCTTTAGTAAAATATTTGAAAAATTGATGCTAGATCAATTGCAAAGACATTTTTTAAACATAAATATTGGAGGCTTGGGAGTCAAGTCACATGATGCCCTAGGTATTTTTTGTGACTTATCTAAGGCTTTCGATCGTGTTTCTCATGATACATTGGTCTGGAAATTGCATCACTATGGTATTAGAAACACTGCCTTGGATCTTCTTATTTCTTATTTGGATAATAGGATCCAAAGAGTGGACGTTAACGGTACGCGATCGCCGGGTTCTAGTGTCACTGTGAGAGTTCCGCAGGGCTCAATTCTTGGCCCTTTTTTATTTCTCGTATATATTAATGACCTACCTTGCCTTATAAAGAACAGTCATGAAATAGTGTTATTTGCAGATGACACATCACTTTTATTTAAGCTTAAACGGCAACAGACAGTTACTGACGATGTAAATAATGCTCTCTCTAAAATAGTAGTGGTTTAGTGTAAATAATTTACTTTTAAACGAGAAAAAGACCAAATGTATTAGATTTTTGACACCTAACGTTAAGCAGGTAAAAACCAATGTACTAGTAAATGGGGCAGAGTGGGATCTTGTGGACACCACAGTGTTCTTAGGTATTACTTTGGACTCAAAGCTACAGTGGGGCCCACATATAACCAAATTTTCGAAGCGGCTAATCTCTGCAGCCTACGCGGTGCATAACGTCCGTCATTTGACTGATGTAGAAACAGCTCCATTAGTATATTTTAGTTATTTCCATAGTGTAATGTCGTACGGTATTTTGCTGTGGGGAAATGCAGCCGACATTCAGGCTATATTTGTGCTGCAGAAACGAGCCATTCGAGCAATTTATAACCTAAGTTGTAAGCATTCACTGAGGGATACATTTAAGGATATAAACATAATGATAGTCGCATCTCAATATGTATATGAGAACCTGATTTATGTCAAAAAGAATATTAATCTATATTCTAAACACAGCGACATTCATAGCATAAATACTAGAAACAAAAACTTACTTATTGTGCCCAAGACTAGGCTCCAAAAAATTAGTAATTTATTTAAGTGCCAAAGTATACGTTTTTTACAACAAACTCCCAAGCCATGTTAAAGAACTGAGCCTCAATAAATTTAAATCATTTATTAAACAGAAACTCTGTCAAAAAGGTTTCTATAAAGTTAAAGATTACTTGGACGACAAAAAGGCTTGGGATTAATTATTAAGCTACTCCAATGTACCCCCAGGCAACAAACTAATTTTATACCAAATCTATTTTTATACTAAGTGTGACATTGATGATCGTTTTATATATACAATGACATTAATATTTACTTTTTTAAGTATTATATATATTTTTTAATTATTGTGAATGTGAAGACTATGTGGATTATTGTTTTTATTTTTTCTCTCAGTTAGTTTTCTTGGTCTGGCAGTTTGAGTCATTTAAGCGGCCTACCCAAATGTCCTTTCTTTGTTATTGTTGAGCTCCTTAAGTTCTGAGTTGAGCTGCACGATTACTGACAAATGCGTGCACTGACTGGATAGGTCCACTCAATCTGTATGGTTATTTCCTCAAAAGACCATTTCAGACACCAATCTACATGGTCTTCCCAAACATCAGTTGCTGATAATCAGAAGTTCCGTAGAGTCAATAATATAAATTTCGGACGTTATATTGAAAATTTTACCAAGGAAAAGTTATTGTAGGTATACATATTTTATTGATTGTTAAATTCCGCAAACGGTGGTACAAATGGTGTGTTTTATGGTGTGTTGTATGAACTTTCACATAATTGCTCACTCTACGGAGATTTTTAGCTCTGGTGTACCTAATACACTATTTTATTTGTCGCAGGTGTAGAACCAGTTGAAAAGGGTTTAACTCACCCAGAACATACATTAACGCCATGAAAACGAATCAATAGAAGAGAGAACCAAATGGCCAGATGCCAAAAAAAGCAAAAGCACGAAAATCCCCGAACACATCTATCTCCCTTAACATTGTAAAGCACTAAGAAGCAGCCTTACATCCAGAATCAATAGCACAAGCACAATACATCCCCTTTTATTTATATCCGAGGTTGTGGCTTCGCGCATAAATCCAGCAAAGGTAAGTTTAACGGCTAGTCAAGACTACGAACAATAAAAATAAATTAGCCCTCGCAAGTGCTTGCACTAATGAAATGGCCGAAAAATGGGAAATAGGTAAGTACTTTTTGGCGGGGGATGGGTAATGGTACGGGCTTTAGTGTGAAACTATAGCATATGGGTTTGCGTCTTTTCTCTAAATGTATGCATTTTCGTTTCAGTTTCATTTGCCCATTTCCGACATGCTAAGTCATTTTTAAAATGTTTTTCACATCTATAATAATACTAATAATAATACGGGCTGTAGTGTGAAACTATATCATATGGGTTTGCGTCTTTTCTCTATATGTATGCATTTTTCTTTCAGGTTCATTTGCCTATCGGCGGCAGAGATCTCTCGCGTCCGGCCCTGGTTCAGGCCATGGTACGGAGCGAGAGGGCATGGGGAGCCGTCACCTCCTTCTGCGAAGCAGTAATGCTCGCGAAGGAGAAGGCGGGACGGTTGAGGGAAAGGCAAATTTCGCGCCCTCTCGCCCCTAGCCGCCGCAGGAGACGCCCTGGGCGTCGGGAATCCCGGGCGGATTTCCGGCCACCGTAGACGCGAGCTTGCGGACGGTGAGCAATGGGTAGCTCACCGTCCGGTAAGGACCAGGCCCGGGTCGACGGCGCGTTGTATTCCACGCGCGCCTCAAAGAGATGTCGTCAGCACAAAGGTAGGGGTACACTAGGGCCGATGCCTGCCGGGGTCGCGGGAAGGTACTTATGGGTCACCGAGGCCCCCGCAACACAGGCAACAGGAAGTAATACGGGCGGGTTTTAGTCAGCCGCACGCTGTGGAGGTGCTGGTCGGAAGATCCCACAGCTTTTTTTTTGGGTGGGATATTAATAATAATAATAATATATATATTTTTTAATTATAAAATAACTTCTCCCGCTCTGGGCGGAGTGGGAGGGTGTGTCAGACTCTTACTGACTACTACCCACCCGTGTTCCTTCCATTGCCTGTGTTGCCAGGGGCCTCGGTAACCCATTTGGACTTTTCCGCGACCTCGGCATGCATCGGCCGTAGTAGACCCCTACACTTGTGCTGACATCTCTTTGAGGCACGCGTGGAGCACAACGCGCCGTCGACCCGGGCCTGGTCCTTATCGGACGGCGAGCTACCCATTGCTCACCGTCCGCAAGCCCGCGCCTACGGTGGCTGGAAGTCCGCCCGGAATTCCCGACGCCCAGGGCGTCTCCTGCGGCGGCTAGGAGCGAGACGGCGCGAATGATTTTTTTTTAATTATAGTAAAAACTGTAGTTTAGACGGCCAACGCGGTCACACAGACGCGGTCACACAGACGCAGTCGCGCGACTTTAAATTACAATATCTATAGATTCGTAAGTTATTGTGTAATAAAAATAACTATGGTTTAAGACATTTATTTCTCAAAAACAGAATACAATTATTCACTTAAAATGAGAAACACTGGTTGCGTACACAGAAAAGTTCCTTGTAATAACTCTAATGTAAATCTGTGATAAATCTAAAGGCTAGGGGCGAGACGGCGCGAAATTTGCCTTCCAATTTTCTCTTTGATTTTTGTTTCTGTGTTTGTTTACTAACAATAGTTTTTAAGACCAATTTTACTAACAATTGGGCCTAGTTGCCATACATAAACCAATATTTAATTTAATTTAATTCAAAGTGGTATCGATTGTTTGTTAGTTTGACAATGGTTGACAATTCAAAAGTGCCTGTAAATGGTTTAATTGAAATAAATGCTTTGAGTTTGAGTTTGAGTTTGTATGTAGGAGGTAATCTCTGGAACTAACTACCCTAGATACCGTTCGATTTGAAATTCTAAAATATTTAAAACATGATTTCTTGAAGAAGGATATAGGCTATTTAACATTACGCTACGACCCTTAGGAGCCGAGAAAAAAGAAAACAGTCAGATAGAACGCTAAGCGAAAACGAATTAATAGCGCGGGCGATGCGATGCGACGCGGTGGATCAGGGGAACAAGAAATTTCACGTGGTCGAGGTCGCGGGTAAAACTATTTATTTATATTTCTGCATCTTACCCCCTTAAAAGTAAGCTAAAATATACTTGTGTATTGTGTAGCTTTAACTTACGACGACTATGGAAGCCAGTCCAACACCATAGCCATTTGCCTATAGCCACTTCATATGCTGCAAGATTCAGCAGCACTCTGTAGGTTTTAGGCATAGATTACTAACTTCTATCACTTTTGATATTCTATCACACACCTTTTAAAAGAATCGGTAGTGACGCAACCAGTGAAATAGAGATGATGCCTGGGTAAAAAAAAAACTGTTTAGTCCAACAGTCAGATAATAAGAAAAATTAAGCCACGTATTTTTTGCTTTGTCATATTAATTTAAAAAAACGGCAAAGTGCGAGTTGGACTCGCGCACGAAGGGTTCCGTACCATTATCTATAAAAACGTCTGCCTGTTGTATGGGAGCCCCCTTAAATATTTATTTTATTCTGTTTTTTAGTATTTGTTTTTATAGCGGCAACAGAAATACATTATCTGTGAAAATTTCAACTGTCTAACTATCACGGTTCATGAGATACAGCCTGGTGACAGACGGACAGACAGATAGACAGACGGACAGCGGAGTCTTAGTAACAGAGTCCCGTTTTTTACCCTTTGGGTACGGAACCCTAAAAATACCTAGATAAAACGCATTAAAGTTGTAGAGTGGGGGCTTGCTACGTCACAATTCAATATAAAATCTAGCAAAGCGTGACGTCATGACAAATTTTATCTCTATGTATCGCCGTAATCTTTGGATTACGTGAAAAGAGTCATCTAAGTCATCATCCCTATTGAGCCATTCCCCAGTATTTCATTTTTCACCCTGACTCTCAAAATTCCAGGTACAATTTTCCACAAATATAACCTCCCCATTGTCCAACTCGCACTTTGCCATACTTATACAGTAGCAAAAAAGTTAAAACCTCTTTAGATTCGTAAAGGCGCATTCACACGCACGCAGCGGTAATCAGCGCACGCATTGTAGAGAGTCGACCGCAGTTGTTAAGGGCTCTTCAGACGAGGGCACTCGAACATCTGTCGCGCGGTGTCGCGAGGGGCTTGGTTTAAACGGAGAGGATTTTTGTATTACGTGTTGAGTGTGTGGAGGTGGCGGAGGCTTTAAGCGGTTTTTTTATGGAATATTAATACTTATGTTATATTATTGATGAATGTTTTTTCTCAAGGATAGGGCAGGGTATGTCTTTGGTCCTTGCAAGAGGTGGTCTAAGGGATTATTTGGTGGATGAACACCGAAAAATTACTATGATCTGCCAAAAACACCCTTCCCAGCATTTTCAGCATTACACTATGGTTATCTTAACCAAGATTCAGTAACGTTTAACAAATCTTTCGTCAGATATGGCGAGAATCGTATTGTTTCTGTTTTTTAACTGGATTTTATAAACAACTAGCGACCCGCCCCCACTTCGCATGGTTAAAAAAACAAACAACTTAAAAAAACATCGAGGTTTCTGTATTACATGTTACTATAATATATTAATGTAAAATGTATATTGTAATATACACATAAACATTCCGGAATACATAACATACATAATCAGCCTATAATGTTCCCAATGCTGGGACACAGGCCTCCTCTCTGTGAGTGGGAGTGGGCCGTAATCCACCACGGGTTGGTAGATGTCACATGTCTTTGAATTTTTGGTTCTAGGACATGCCGGTTTCCTCACGATGTTTTCCTTCACCGTTTTGAGTGCAATGGTGATGAAATAATTTACACAAAGTAAAGCGCCTGCCTGGGTTCGAACCTACGAGCTACAACTCGTAAGTCCAATTACAACATTCCGGAATAAATACCTTAAATTATGGTAAAAACTGTAGTTTAAACGACCAACGCGGTCAAACAGACAGTCACGCGATTTTAAATTACAATATCTATAGATTCGTAAGTTACTATGTAATAAAAAGAACTCTAATGTAGTGTCATAAATCTGTGATAAATCACCCGTCACTCCACTATTCCATTGCTTCCTCAAGGATGCATATCCGGTAGGCTCTAATAATCCTTCCAATCCTAAGGGCACGTCTTCCTGACCATTACCGCGCCCCCCGGTCTATTCTTTGATATGCAATGGTCTCTGTAGTCCCATGAAACATGAGACTCCAGGGACTAGTGCGAATCCTTGGTTTCATTCGAGCAATCGAGTCTGGTTTAACCACGCTGGGGTCGGTGCATTTAATTAATGAATTCATTCATTAAAAGCCATGATACAGCTACTAAACTTTACCTTAAATATAAATATGTAGTAGCCACAACATTATACATACATTATACTCCGTTGTATATTAACGAAAATCACAACTAAAGCCACAGCAGCCAGCATCCATTAAAATCCCATAATCACCAACTCATTCATTTAAATTATTGTACATGCCATGTTTACACTGCCCACTTTCGGCGAGTACAATCAGCGTAGTACTGGCTCCACGGAAGTAACATGGCGCGGTCATTTGGACAAACAAAAAAGTAACACGTACGGGTGTGTCGAGTCGAGATAGTTTACCATTGTTGTGGTACGAAGTTATGGAGTCGGTAATATTAAACATAAATTTTAACTGTGATGTGAAAAAATATATAATACATAGGGTTTTCTTTGGGAAGAGTTATTGTTAGAGTTAACTTTTTCTTTGAGTAACTGGTGTTACTGTTTTAATTAACAATAAACAATATAACCCCACCGCCGTATCTCTACTTTGACGTCGTGGTGGGGCTTGTGCGCTCCAAACTCTAGGTCCATGTTGGTAGAGTTTACTTTGCCAGAACAGGTCTAGGGTAAGGACCCAAACCAAGAAAGATACAGAAACCCGCAGGGCATGTGGCGAGCTGTTGGCCACTAGCGACCCCACGGACCCTTTCCCCCAGGAGAAGTCTTGTTTCTCATCTCTGGCTTGCCTTTATTGGCCAGCTGGAGTGAACACTGACGAGGAACAGAGCTCCCACCTCATTATTGCCTTTATTGGCCGGCTTGAGTGGAGATTCGCAAGAGCAAACGTGCTCGGAGGAAGGAAGTATTCCAGTAAGTGCTCTAAGGGATCTTAACCATATTCCGGGATCTGGGATTGTTCTGAAAGCCGTGAAAATACCTCTCCAAGCACCTCAGGAAGTGTTGCCCCCTTGTCGCTACGTCACTATAAGCAGCCGTTTTCGGGGGCTCATTATTGAGTGTGCAAGTCACACGCTGCCATTTTATTGGTGTGTTTTATATAAAACATTGGTCAGGTAGGTAGGCCGTAGCCTTTCCTTAGCTTAGAAAACCGATCCACTATAGCCTCCCAAACCCATAGCCCAATATTTTTTGTTCCCATGTTCTGTATAGTCTACATAGTCCTACACCAACCGGGAGTTGTCCTTCGGCCCCTCGTATGTCTTCCAGAGGACCGGGGCCCCATGGCCCCGACATATGTAATGACATCAAAATAAATAATAATAGTAAATTATCTAATAAACTTACACTTTATTGACCTAATTGATTGTGACTTGTGAGATTGTGAATCTATTCATTGTTGTAGCTGATGATAATCACGAACGGAAATAACGAAAAGAACGACTATTAGACCGATAGAATACTTTATCAAAGCAAGTGTTTTATTTCTTTATTTATTAGATATTTACTGAAAACAATGCAAATAAAGCTGGTGGCCTGAATGGAAATAAGGACACTACTCGTATTCTACTTCATTGAATGGAGTATCAATTCAATGAAGTTTCTATGGTCCTTTCTCTGAAATAACTTCGTGCCAAAATGACATAAATATCTCGTGAAAACACATAGCTACTAGCAAACAACAATCTATCTTTTAGATAACAATCTACATAACATTAAGCCAGCTAAATACCACGTCCATTATTTCTAACGTCCATTCTTGCTCAGATCGTGTGAATTAACCTCGTTTGTGCGACGACACCTTATAAGGCAAGTGGAAAGCGCACTCGCCTTATTAAACGAGGCACAATGGTCCTCTAATGTACGGGCTATGTACAAAAATACACAATAGGCTCTTGTGTCCTAATTTGAGGACAGGCAAATTAGATACGCGAGACATAAGTGCTTGTCACAGACTTAATTATATGAGTCAACATAGGTTTTTCAAGCGATTTTTGGTAGAGGCAAAACTAAACATGCTAACCGCGACATGCTAATGTGACGTGTTGCGGTTTTTTTTTTAGGGTCGGAAATCATCAAATAACTTCTCCCGCTCTGGGCGGAGCGGGAGGGTGTGTCAGACTCTTACTGACTAAAACCCACCCGTATTCCTTCCTGTTGCCTGTGTTGCGGGGGCGTCGGTGACCCATAAGTACCTTCCAGCACTGGCGACACGCAGCGGCCATACGCTTAAATAATTATATTATGTTATTTCAAAGTTATAAGTTTTCACTTAATGGCAGTCCCCATGACAGCCTATTTTTTAACCAGCGAAAAGCTACTAATTTCCATGCTGGAAAAACATGGTGTGAATCACTCCCCAATCTGTTAACTTAAAGGCTTTCAAAATTAATATATCTTAAATTAGACATGGTATTCTTTTTATTCTTTTCTGAGGGGCTTGTGGCTACGTAATAACAGCCGCACGGGTCGATCGACCAGGTTAAGCTACGCTTGCCGCGGTTGGTCCGTGGATGGGTGACAATCTTCACATACCAAGACCCCTCCGTGCCTCGGAAAGCACGTTAAACCGTTGGTCCCGGCTGTGATTTGTAGATTTTTGACAGTCGTTACGGGTCGTCAGAAGCTCGAAAGTCTGACAACCAGTCTTACCAAGGGGTATCGTGTTACCCAGTAACTGGGTTGTGGAGGTCAGATAGGCAGTCGCTCCATGTAAAATACTGGTATTCAGCTGTATCCGGTAAGTCTGGAAGCGTACCCCAACATAGTTGGAAAAAGGCAGGCAGATGATGATTCTTTTTATTCTTTATTGTTCTCTCATAATCACAAACACAGTGCAAAGTCAAGGTAACACAGAGACTGGTGTCTGTTGTGGGTAAAACTTGTACTACAGATCATCAAATCCTTATAGATTGATCTCTTGTGGCAATAACCCAAACGGTTCGTGTGCGGAATGGCGAGCAAGAGGTTGTGATTTCAATCCCCAAATACTATTGACAAGAGACCCACGCCCAGCACAAGAATATATCTGAGTTAGGACGTGTTACAAGAAAACGAGCACAACCTTCAGACATCTTTAAAAAGGCATCGATTTTGAAGTGTTAAAATCCTACATACCAGATGCAATTCTCCCCCTTCAGTAATGCTAAAATGATAAATCAAGACCAAGTCTAGGTACGGACGCGCTAAGACTAGCGGATCTAGCGAGAGCCTGGCCGACCCGCTCACTAGCGCCACCTAACGCGCTGAGAATTAATTGCTGACATCAATTCACAAGCACCAGCCATGCTAGTTGGATGCCTGATATTTGATAAAGGATTCTTTGTCATTCTCTTGTTTAATACCAGGGTTGTGTTAAAGACGCTAGTTTAAATTTAGAATTTAGTTTTGATGTTATGACTAATTTACATAATTTGAATTTAAAAACTTTCATTAACAGGCATCGTAGGCCCATAACGTGTTAGTATTACAAGTACCGCTAACTCCCCATTGACACCGAATAGGGGTCGGACTCCTCCAACCGTCAGTCCCCACTGAGTCCGAATAGGAGTTTTGGGCCACGCGGTTTGCAACTATATTATAACGTACAATAAGGTGCTCATCCGCGGAAGAGGTCGGGGCGGGGCGGGGATCGACGTCATCTGACAGCGGCGGGCAAACCGCTAACTCCCCATTGACACCGAATAGGGGTCGCACTCCTCCAACCGTCAGTCCCCACTGACTCCGAATAAGAGTTTTGGACCACGCGGTTTGCAACTCTATTATAACGTACAATAAGGTGCTCATGCGCGGAAGAGGTCGGGGCGGGGCGGGGATCGACGTCATCTGAAAGCGGCGGGCAAGCGAAACTTTGTTAGTAAAACATTAGGCACACAATAAAAACAAAACCAAAGTCTCCAATTACAAGAAGGTTTATCAAGCCCCATGTCTGAAATGTAACTTGAGAAACCTATTCATTGTAGGTCCTTTTATCCTTTCAAAAAATACCTGCAGAATGCTGTTGTTGTCTCCTCTCAGTCTGCGTATTATTGACGCCACTTATGTTGCGCATGATCGCAAAATAATCATCAGTGTGCGCATCAGCGAACATCTGTGATGCAATACAGTACGGAGGAAGCCTCAACAGCACCCTGAAGGGGTTGTATTGAATGCGCAGGGTTAAACGTCTCAAATCTAGTAGCAATATCATGAAGTGTAGTAGAATATCTTACCTTGGGGTTTGTTAGAGTTTTCTAACGGCTTCTTCCCGTAAATTGCAGTAAATCATAAGCCGCTTAGAAGTGCCTTTAATGAAAAATAATATCGACAACCGTGACCAATACCTCAAAATAATTTGGAAATATATTAATCTCGCTTACTTGGCTTGCAATAAACTGTTTCCTAAAAATATGTATTGCCTGAGTTCTAAATAATGGGATTGCTACTAATAACAAGAAGAGGCCTGACACAAATTGAGGGTGGGAAATCATCAAATAACTTCTCCCGCTCTGGGCGGAGCGGGAGGGTGTGTCAGACTCTTACTGACTAAAACCCACCCGTATTCCTTCCTGTTGCCTGTGTTGCGAGGGCCTCGGTGACCCATAAGTACCTTCCCGCGACCCCGGCAGGCATCGGCCCTAGTGGACCCCTACTATATGTGCTGACGACATCTCTTTGAGGCGCGCGTGGAATACGACGCGCCGTCGACCCGGGCCTGGTCCTTACCGGACGGTGAGCTACCCATTGCTCACCGTCCGCAAGCCCGCGCCTACGGTGGCCGGAAATCCGCCCGGGATTCCCGACGCCCTGGGCGTCTCCTGCGGCGGCTCGGGGCGAGAGGACGCGAAACTTGCCTTTCCCTCAACCGTCCCGCCTCCTCCTTCGCGAGCATTACTGCTTCGCAGAAGGAGGTGACGGCTGCCCATGTTCAAAGTTACGTAGTCGTTGTCATTAAAAGTAACGATCGGTAACTTATAGAAACCGGGCGTTATGTAAACATCATAACAACCCTACACACTAAACATTACAACAGCTCCCCAAATTGAAACACCAATGTCTCCCACAATATAAACAAAGGCACCTCCACCATACATCTTAATTCACTTAAATTCCCATTGAATCGCATGCATTCCCGAATTATGGCGAATCACGACATCTCGGGAGAAATGAGACGAACAGCAATCGAATTACCGACCCCTTAGTGAATGAAATAGTTTCGTGTTGCCACAGCACACAAGCTAGATTGAAAAGTGATGTGTTTTCTTGGAAAACTTTTAGGAAGAAGCGATTTTGAACTTTATTTGTTGGGTATTGGGTTTAGTTTTGAAAGTTGAGGTAATGATTAATTTATTTGCTGTTGAATAACTATGACATGGGATAAATTCGTAAAATAAATGCAATTTTAAATCTTTTTCAGTAATACCTATACGAGTATTTAGGTACTCAGCACTCATTTACTGAGCAGCTACAACAAAAACAACAACTTTATTCTAACGAGTATTCACTTTTTAGAGTTCCGTAGTAAACAAGGAACCCTTAAAGTTTCGCCATGTCCGTCTGTCTGTCTGACCCCCCTGTAGCTCAGAGACGCTAAGTACTATAAAGCTAAAATTTGGCATATGTATAAATATTAATCACAACGACAGAGCTAAAATAAAATCTTGAAAGAAAATGTTTTTAGCATACTTCCTAAGTAAGCTTTACAAGTTAAGGAGATATAGTCGACCAACTTAAATTTGCAGTTGGAGAATATCGGGGAAAACAGGTTTTTCAACTACAATGTGCGTGGTCCGACACGCACTTGGCCGGTTTTTTTTTTTTCATCCTTGCGGCATAACAGCGTAGCCTTCGACATTTTACCAAAATACTAAGTCCCCTAGCTTATCCCTGTTACAACTGTATCTAAGAAAAACAACCACGAAACAACGTAGAAAATGCAAAACCATATTTTAAATAAAAAAGCTCACTTTCCCCCACTTACCTCTGCACAAAAGTGCGCCAAAAAATCAAAAATGTCAGTGCATCGCGTTCCAGTGCTTTATAGTGCGTCGTAAATGTGCGACCAGGCGCGTTCCAGCGCCATACTTGACAAACACGCCATGAGATTTATGACAGGGCTGTCGCGAGCATACGAGTACGTGAAAAAGACGTGAAAATTTTAAAATTCACATTTTTATTGTTTTACAGGCATTTTAGGTAGCCATTACGTTTTTAATGCATACGAATGAGGTTTCGAAGTGAATTGAGTGCCTGTAATTTTAAGGCGCTGACAAGACCCAATTGACCAAAATAGGCTTCTCTTAAGAAAGAAAATTGCCAAATCTGTATAGTTTGTGGTAGCGGAAAAAATATATGTTAATTTTGAACATATTTCCCAGAACTTGGTTGTCACCAAAACACGTTTTGAAAAAAAAATCTCGATACAAACTAACGTTAAACTAACCTCTTACCTTGAGTTCTAATCCAAAATATCTGTATTAAATATCAACATAAATTACGTATTTAATTAATAACAAGTACGTCTTATTATAATGCAGAACTTGGTTGTTTTTTATTTTCGATTACTCAACTCAATTCTGAGTAAATAGATAATTACTTCATATTTTGCAATAAATTACAAGCGTTTTGTCGTCGCGCTTCTCTTTCTTTTCTATGCAATCTGACAGTGACCGCGGTGCACTGGTAATACTCAAATCGTAAAACGCAGCAGTTTTCACAATGCCATGTTTGTATTATCTATATAATAATATGTATTTAAATATATATATTTGATTTGTGTTATTATTTGATTCGCTTATGATATTGTTCGTTTTGGTTAACAATTGTATTTTTATAATTGTTCTCATTTTCGGGTATTAATTTATTTATTTAACAGTTTATGTACACACATATAAACAGACAAGAAGAAAGGGACAGAAAAATACGAACAAAGGTGATGCATATTTGTAAAGAAATCTCTTCCAGCATACTTGCGATAACACAGTAGACAAAGAGATATAGACACGAGTGTAAGAGTAGAAGAGAAAACAAAATACATAAAAATAAAAAACTATTCACTAATTTAAATATAAACAAACATTATGAGAATATACTTACATACATACACACTTGTAAAAATAAATATCATTATAATACTTACATTTATAATGAATAGTATAAAATAATAAATACATAATATGCAACTATAGCAAAGTGCAAAGATAGTGTTCTTACTCGTAGTATTATAAATATTAGCTAGCTAGATAAGTTTTGGAAAAATCAAGGACAGTATAATCGTTGGACATTGTTTGCTTGCCCATGGAAGAGAAAAGGGTCAATTTAATAAGCCTCTATGGTCCATTATAGGCCACTGTTAACTTGGATGAAGGGTATAATATTTACTCCACAGCCTATATATGATGACTAAAGTTTCAGAAGTTTCGAAAGGAGTGCAGTGGTAGCCCAGTAGTAACGGCCTCGACTTACGAGTTGTAGGTCGTAGATTCGAACCAAGACAGGCGCTTTAGCATAATCAACCTATAATGTTCCCACTGTTTTTTTTTTTTTGGATGGGATATTATCAAATAACTTCTCCCGCTCTGGGCGGAGCGGGAGGGTGTGTCATACTCTTACTGACTAAAACTCACCCGTATTCCTTCCGATGCCTGTATTGACAGGGGCCTCGGTAACCCTTTCGAACTTCCACGCGACCCCGCCAGGCATCGGACTTAGTGGATCCCTACACTTGTGCTGACATCTCTTTGAGGCGCGCGTCGAATACAACGCGCCGTCGACCCGTGGCTGGTCCTTATCGGACGGCGAGCAACCCATTGATCACCCTCCAAAAGCCCACGCGCCTACGGTGGAATGTTTCCAATGCTGGGACACAAGCCTCCTCTCTGTGAGAGGGAGACAGCCGAGACATACGATGAGTGATTTTATTTTACCTAAGTCCAGGTTAATGATGCACACAATCTAAAGAATCCTTACATCCTAAATCAACAAGAAAGTTTTGTTTGAAAGAGATGCCTAATAGCCGTAATATCTTCTTAGCATAATCAGCCTCCTGTCTGGGTTCGAAGCTACGACTTACAACTCTTAAGTCGCAGCCGTTACCACTGGGCCACCACTGCTCTTACCTTAGTTTGTGTAAATTATTTCATCACCACTGCTCTCAGAACGGTGAAGTAATACATCGTGAGGAAACCGGCATGTCCTGGAATCAAAAATTTTAAGGTGAAATCTATCAACCACGTGATAGATAACGGCCCACTCCCTCTCACCGAGAAGAGGCCTGTGTCCTGTGTGAGCAGTGGGAACATTATAGGTTGATTATGAACGATATTATGAATTATGAGAGTTTCAGGCAACTTAGGGCCGTATTTCCATTGTGAGCTAATTCAAATAGTAACTAAATAATAATAGTTATAGACCTCCAGACCGTACTTCAGTATTTGCGGCCAATCTCAGCGGAGACCAGCCTTCGGCGGGGGACATATTGTAGTGCACAAGTGTGTGCGCAGACACTTGTGTGCGCAGACACAGGTGCACTCTCTTCCCTCACTCTCATAGTCCGACAGGACGGCACGCAATCCGACGCGACCGGAGCGAGATCAGAAGCAGGACCATGAGACACGAGGGTATCACACCGCCAACTTCTAAACTGCGGGCTGCGACTAAGAAGTTCCTAATAGAAAACCCAATAACACCTTGCCCGACCTGGGAATCGAACCCATGACACTCTCAGCAGTCGCGCTTGTGACCACGAAACCAACTATAATTAAGCAAACTTGCTAACGATATTTGTCCTCAGCAAAGGTCATAAACAAAATTACCAAATCTAGCTTCCAAACAATTCTTAGCGAAACTTTTCGGCGACGACACGGAAATACCAATTGATTCTCATGAGTTATCGCCAGCCCTGATTTATAGAGCTCAGGCACAACCCTGCGCTGCTAGCACACTTTTGATATATGTGTTTTTAGGGTTGCTACTCAGAAATAGTTTTAGTACAACGTTTATTTATTTTATAGCTTTTAAGTGACGTTTACGGTCGTCGGACAATGCACCAAGAACGATTGATACTAGGAATAAGAGTCCGTGTCATTCTGTACTGAGTTAAATAGGCTTTGATGTATGATGATGATTTTTAGTTGGTTTAGCTTCGGGACAAGACAATGTCAGCGTCGGGAATGTTCACGGCCGCACGCGTTCTAGATTTCGGCTGCTGCGTCTGCGAATGGCATCACTGATGCGTCGGATGCGCGACAGCCCCAACAGCCTCGTGGCTACTGTAGCCGGCAGGGTGGCTGGCCTAATAATAAGTCACTAGATGGCGGCTCACAGACCGTTATTCAAGTATGTAAAGTAATAAGTTTATTTAAGTGTGTTTTAGTTTAGTTTAATTTAGTTAGTAAGTGCCAAATTTTTCGTGTATTATGGATCTGTGGTCTGAAAATAAAGGTTTATTATTATTATTAATGTAAAGATGTATTTTTGAATCTAGTTCTGGTGGCTTTTCAATATTTTAACATAAAATAACATCACGCCTTGGAATCCCCCAAGGGTTAGGTTGATGTGTACCGTATAGTACACCCACATTTCGCCAGTTTAAGTCCTATGAAATAGGGGGCGAGCATATTGCCATCAACCGGGCACTAACACCAACATAAGATCACAAATCTTGTCAAGAAATTGAAAGAAACACCAGTTACACAACAAGCTCAAATAATAACTCCAAGTCCTGTAACATCGGAGGACACGGTGAAGCATACGGTGGAGGTCTGACCGGCTTGGGCAGAGCACCGCCATGTCCACGTGGATGCGATCGGCGGCAGAGACCTCTCGCGTCCGGCCCTGGTTCAGGCCATGGTACGGAGCGAAAGGGCATGGGCAGCCGTCACCTCCTTCTGCGAAGCAGTAATGCTCGCGAAGGAGTAGGCGGGACGGTTGAGGAAAAGGCAAATTTCGCGCCCTCTCGACCCTAGCCGCCGCAGGAGACGCCCTGGGCGTCGGGAATCCCGGGCGGATTTCCGGCCACCGTAGGCGCGGGCTTGCGCTGAGCAATAGGTAGCTCACCGTCCGGTAAGGACCAGGCCCGGGTCGACGGCGCGTTGTATTCCACGCGCGCCTCATAGAGATGTCGTCAGCACAAATGTAGGGGTCCACTAGGGCCGATGCCGCGGGAAGGTACTAAAGGGTCACCGAAGCCTTTTCTTGGAAAACTTTTAGGAACAAGCGATTTTGAACTTTATATGTTGGGTATTGGGTTTAGTTTTGAAAGTTGAGGTAATGATTAATTTATTTGCTGTTGAATTACTATAACATGGGATTAATTCGTAAAATAAGGGTACTCAGCACTCATTTACTGAGCAGCTACAACAAAAACAACATCTTTATTCTAACGAGTATTCACTTTTTAGAGTTCCGTAGTAAACAAGGAACCCTTATAGTTTCGCCATGTCCGTCTGTCTGTCTGACCCCCCTGTAGCTCAGAGACGCTAAGTACTATAAAGCTATAATTTGGCATATGTATAAATATTAATCACAACGACAGAGCTAAAATAAAATCTTGAAAAAAAATGTTTTTAGCATACTTCCCCCTTGCACGTAATGTGGGAATGTTTTTTTTTTCTCTTCTACCCCATGGTGTGGGGTATCGTTGGATAGGCCGTTCATATTGCAGGTCTGTGAACACCACTTTTCGATTCAAGGATCCACTTGCGTAATATTAAGCATTAAAGTGCTAATTTTTGTTAGAGTTGAGTGCCCCCCCCCCCCCCCCCCTGCCAGATAAGCGGTTGTTTATGGAGATGTGAAAAAATGCATGGCAGTAGTACATATCATGAAATTAAAAGGAAAACTATCACGGCTAAGTAGGCTTTACAAGTTAAGGAGATATAGTCGACCAACTTAAATTTGCAGTTGGAGAATATCGGGGAAAACAGGTTTTTCAACTACAATGTGCGTGGTCCGACACGCACTTGGCCGGTTTTTTTAGGCGCGGGCTTGCGCTGAGCAATAGGTAGCTCACCGTCCGGTAAGGACCAGGCCCTGGTCGACGGCGCGTTGTATTCCACGCGCGCCTCATAGAGATGTCGTCAGCACAAATGTAGGGGTCCACTAGGGCCGATGCCGCGGGAAGGTACTAAAGGGTCACCGAAGCCCCTGGCAACACAGGCAACGGAAGGTATACTGGTGGGTTTTAGTCAGTAAGAGTCGGACACACCCTCCCGCTCCACCCAGAGCGGGAGAAGTTATTTCAAGATTTCCCAGGCAAAAAAAAACCTGTAACATAATAATAGATAGTCTTCAATAAAAGTTCAAATATATTTTCAGGAAAAATATTTACTCGACCGACCTCATATGTCATGTTTTTGCATCGTGTTTGTAGTTCTATGTTTGTTATTCGATACCAGCCTTTCAATTCATAATTCATCATACTACCCCCATTACAGATTGTCGTATAATAAATAAGTAAACAAGAATGCCTACTTATTCATCGTGTCAAACGCACAAAACTCATCCGTTTGTCACACAAATCGTGCTGATGACATGTAAAGCTGGCTTCCCACTGTGCGTGTTATTACGGACGAACGCGGACTAGCCCGCACCTACGCACCATGGGACGAGTATCGTCCGTGGTAGTGCAGATACATCCATCGCGGTGCGTCTGATCCGCGGCGAATCAGTAACCACGAAGGTGCAAGCGAGCTCTCTTTAAAAATTCTCTTTTAATTTGCATTTTGGAACGAAAATGGCTTCGAATCTCAAGACCCAAACATTCGTCGGCGGTGCGAGCTGGTCCCCGTCCGTCCGCAATATCACTCACCGTGGGAAGCCGCCTTAACAGTAAGCTTATAACTCAGGCGATCGGTAGAAACAATAGTAGGTCCAACAATGGTTGAGATGTCGTGAACAGGCGATTTGTTATCGAGAACTCGTGGTGATGGTATTGGGCAAATGCTACTTTATCGACTAGCATAAATAAGGATTTCATCACTCGGATTTCACGTCCAGTTTATCAAACTCAATTTCAAAGTCAAAGCATTTATTTCAATTTCACTTATACCTTAAACTTTATTAAAACTTTTGAACTGTCAAAGAGTCCGTCAGTCAGATAGATGAAGCTAGTTGCCCTTTCCAAAGCGTACTAGGTTCCGATGAAGAAACGGACAAGAAGCTCTATTGACACTCTTATCGGTCAAGGACAGCTAATGAGTCAAAATTGATTTTCTATTGTTTGACACCGAATCGGTGACGCGGCGGGCTTCGTCAAGATACCGTGTTACAAGAACCTCCTGCTTTTTCCTTCGGTTAAAAGTATTGGTTACATCATTCAAGATAAAATTATGCATATACGTATATATGAGAGCGATGTAGGAACTCGTATTTTAACTTCGAGTAACTACCAACGTTCTTCAGAAGAGAAACTTGGGAAATCCTTTTACCCGGGTAAACTGCGTTAAATTATTTGATTGATGCATCCACTGTTTTTAGGGTTCTGTAAGTCTGAATGAAAACCAGAACGTAACATTTACAGGATCACTCGTGTGTCTGCTGAAATTGCTCCGAATCTAAAGGACCGATTAAATTTAAATATAGTACACATATGAATTTATATAACCCTATCACAAACCTATAACGTAATATAAATAAATGAGGCTAATAAGAAAATTAAAAAAAAAAAATACCGTGTGACATATCAAATGAAAGGGCTTACTTACTGTGAAGGTCCCGCACATTTATTGAAATAATTTATACTAAAAAGTTTTAAAGTTATTTCATAAAATAGATGAACATTTCCCATTGCCCCCTTATCTCCAATACTGCCGAGCCTAAAATGTTGAAAACATACAGATAATATTTCTTTACTTATATTATTATTATTATATTATTATTACAGGAAAACTTATAAAAAGTCTATGGTCTTGAAAAAACTTGGTAAGCTTATCAATATAGTGTATACAAACTTACATTTGGAATTGGAATGTCCCATACATTCCAATTCCAAATGCACAAAACATATTTTTCAACTACAATGTTCTTGCGATAAATTCATCCCAACTACAAAAAACGTCAAGTGCGTGTCAGACCACGCACAATGAAGGGTTCCTCATTGTGCGTAGTCGCGACACGCACTTAACGTTTTTTTTTTAGCTTTAGCCCAGATCACATCACCTGATGAGTGGTTTTATTTGAAGTCCAGATTAATGATGCACACAATCTAAAGAATCCTTACGTCCTAAATCTACAAGAAACTTTTTATTTGACTGAGACACCAAATAGCCGTAATATCTTCTTAGCTTAATCAGCCTCCTGTCTGGGTTCGAACCTACGACTTACAACTCGTAAGTCGCAGCCGTTACCACTGGACCACCACTGCTCTTACTTTACTTTGTATAAATTATTTCATCACCACTCTCTCAAAACGGTGAAGGAAAACATCGTGAGGAAACCGGCATGTCCTAGAATCAAAAATTCGAAGAAGTGTGACATCTACCAACCCGCACTGGGCCCGCGTGGTAAATTACGGCCCACTCCCTCTCATAGAGAGGTGGCCTGTGTCCCAACAGTGGGAATATTATAGGCTGGTTATGCTATAATCAGCCCATAGATAACTTCCCCACTGCTGGGACACAGGCCTTCTCTCTGTGATAGGAGGTGGACTATAATCCACTAGGCGGGCCCATTACGGGTTGGTGGATGATATCACATTTAAAATCTTCATGCAGAATACAACAATTCACCACATTATTTACTAATAAATTGACCAAATCTTTTAGTCCTTTGTAAATGACTCCCCAACCAGTGGTTGACCCGAAAACGGTAGGCAGACGAATACTAAATAGACTTACTGACAACACAGTAAGGCAAGTCGCCCTTTCTCCATTTCGTCGCACACCAAAAGGAAATGATTAACGACCCGCCATGACAGTTGCGTCTTTGAGTCGTTTGATGCAACTTGATACTATTGATTGGGTACAAAAGACGAACAAAGCGAGACTCGGTTTCATAACCCTTTGACGAGGCACTGATAATGGTGAGCTTCCTAAATGCTGGGTATTGCGAAGTTTTGGTGGGATTTGTTACTGACAGCTGAAATAACCATCGATTTGGTGGGAAAATATCAGTGGCTATATGAGTTATAAATGGGGATGGAGATATTATTTTGTATGCAGATTATGTTGTATAAATTTTTAAATGTGTAAGAAGTAAGTAGTTGAGGGTCTGTGGAATTGTCTGAATATATGTGTACAAAACAATTTGATGTTATGGCAGCTTCCATAGTAATTGTGAAAACATTACTCCGAAGTCTCACAGTGAAACGACTTAACGTTTAGAACAAGATATGACCATTGCGCTTTTAAAAATACTTTCAGTTTTATCATTTACACATTTTACCATTTAAAATGACTTGTCCCACCCAGAAATAATGGTAATATCAGAACCGTTATTTCTACGTGTTGCCAAAGTTAAATAATACATTCAGTTGCCATAATGAAAATACATTTATAAGTTTTACAATATTAATAATAATTTGTACTTTGACAGTGTTGCCACAGTGGATATTATAATTCGCTATTAAAATTATTCATTATTTTAAATCAAAGAAATCACGACACCTGTTTATACCCAGCAGGGTTTCATTTCAAAACGTTTTTCAATCGTAGGCAAAACTCTTCTCCCCTTATAAGCGTTCTTCTGCATTCGTAACTTGTTTTTCCCAAAACGAGTAGTAAATCAAAATATGATCAGATTTAATTTTATTATTATTTTCAATAATCAAGTCACCAAGTCCACATTCATCATCGAACAAAAACGATTCTAAGTGGTAAACTTTACTGTAGAATACATTACTTACTTAAATTGCGGGTTACTTGCGGGCAAAAGTGTGCTAGGTATGCCCCAAAAATATATAATAGTATACCAGCACCAACCCGCACAGGGCCCGCGTGGTAGCACCCCACTCCCTCTCAAAATGAGGAGGCCTGTGTCCAGCACTGGGAACATTATAGGCTGATTATGTGTTATGTGTTACCAGCACCTATTAGAAAGAAAGAGTGTCTGGGATCCCTTGTTTATACATATCAATTCCTTTTTGATAGATGCTACGACTCCATCACTGAGTTTACTACTCATAAACAGAGGTATGACGATCCCGACTTGCTAATTAAACATTTATGATTATATTTATTGATTAAGTATGATTGTGTTTATTCATCTAAAATTGTAATGACCTGTTTACCTAACTGACATATTTTAAATTGAATTATTTTATTAATGTAATCTATTGGCATGCCACCTTAATTGTAATTGCTTGTTTATGTTAATTTTGTACGCCATATATTGGCAAAACATAGTGCACATATTTTAGACAATAATCATGCTATCTGTAACCATACCTATGTTTTACAAAATAAATGATTGATTGATTACTTACATATTTTCACTCCGCACATTCCACTTTTTACAAAATCATTAATTTACGTATTTATCTTATCTGCTCGGCATCCGAATGTCACTACAGGGATCCAGCAGAATAACAGCGTCAGGCAATGATATTATAAAATAAAAAGAGGTTTATAATATCATTGGCGTCAGGTATATTTGCCTGACACATGCTGAGTTGGACTCCCATTTTGTGCAACCTTGAGACACACACCGCACCTTGTATGTATAAATATATAGCCAAAAGTGTCATCACAATGGGTTTTCTTCTTTTTTTTTTGTATATTGGCACCTTGTAGTAAACTTGGGTTGGTACGCGAATTCGTAACACTGAAACTATTTATTGGTATGATGACCAATACCAGGTTTTGGAACTGTTTATTTTAATAACTATGTATTGGTGATATCGAGCTCCGAGTTTGATTTAGACAGGACGGTATTGGAATAGTTTTGAAACTACATATTTATTTTGATAACTATTTGTCGGTGATACCATTAAGCACCAAATTCGCTTTAGGTAGGTATTTGAATGGTTTTGAAACTATTTTTTAATTATGTAACCATATAATTAGCCGTGATACTGATCTTGAATATTTGAACGCTTGATTTGTACTAAAAATAAGTTGAACTAAACACTTGTTTACATTTTTGAGTTAATGAAGGAACTTTCCTTCATATTTCATCCAGGCTTAGGACTAATGAGTTTAGCTTTGAGTTCCAGTTCGTATTATTTCGGCAGCGCTCGGCTCGGTCCGCCCGCGTACCATATCGGCAATCAACCGGGTGTTGTCGCTAGTACTCTATAATTTGTTATCGCGTATCAAGCCGATAAATAGTTTAACGCAATACATAGTTATTGAACCTATTTATGGTATATACCACCCATCTCTACCTTGTAGCTATTTCCTAATATTCATGTTATTCTATCGTGCTTTTGTGTGTTATGCTATGTCTTTTGTGTGCACCAAATAAACGGCTAATTATTTTCCAGGCGACTAACAACTTAAAGGGGAACTAACTATTAGTTACAAAAAAATAACTTGGCAGCGATTAAATATTAAATCTAAATCAACCAGTTTAATCAAAAGTTATGTTTTTTTTTTTATTTAGTTCACACAATCGATATAATTAACTACCCATACTAATACTAATAATATAAAACAAATTGTTTGAGGTTGGTATGATACCATCTCCTGTTATTGAATCATTTGGGTTAGGTTAAGTTAGAACAGTGACCATTAACGCGCAAAGACCACTGAAAACCAGCGCTGTGCTGTGGGTCCCCCATAGCACAGCATCATGCTGAGTAGAAGCCTTCTTGTCACAGTCATGACGCGCAGCTGCCGACTATTTGTGGTTTGTGAATAGATGTTGATCTTTTTTGTTTTATTTTTTTTTTACCTATTTAGTTTTAAATGCTTCTTTTTTTTACTTTTGTATTTCTTGTGCGTGTCCCAAATAAAATATTTTTCTTTCTTTCTTTTAATCCACCACGCGGGCCCAGTGCGGGTTGGTAGATGTCACATGTCTTCGAATTTTTGGTTCTAGGACATGCCGGTTTCCTCGCGGTGTATTCCTTCACCGTTTTGAGACCAGTAGTGATGAAATAATTCACACAAAGTAAAGCGCCCGTCTGGGTTCGAACCTACGATCTACAACTCGTAAGTCGCGGCCGTTACAACTGGGCCACCACTGCTCTGCACCTAAGATTAACCTAAGGTTTACTGCAAATAACTGCACTCAGCACGTTTTAATGTTATCGCGGAAGTCATAAAAAATGCTAAGAGGTGATTATCTGAAAGTTATTGCAAAGTCCATTGACACCATAAAATATTGTCGACGGATATTAATATTTTATAGGCTGTCTATATAAAATCTAGTATCTTATAGTCCGTATATGCATATAGTATAGTAGGGTTTTTTTTTGATGGGAAGTCATCAAATAACTTCTCCCGCTCTGGGCGGAGCAGGAGGGTGTGTCAGACTCTTACTGACTAAAACCCACCCGTATTCCTTCCGTTGCCTGTGTTGCCAGGGGCCTCGGTAACCCTTTTTTACCTTACCGCGACCCCGGCAGGTATCGGCCCCAGTAGACCCCTACACTTGTGCTGACGACATCTTTTTGAAGCGCGCGTGTAATACAACGTGCCGTCGACCCGGGCCTGGTCCTTACCGGACGGTGAGCTACCCATTGCTCACCGTCCGCTAGCCCGCGCCTACGGTGGCTGGAAATCCGCCCGGGATTCCCGACGCTCAGGGCGTCTCCTGCGGCGGCTAGGGGTAAGAGGGCGCGAAATTAGCCTTTCCCTCAACCATCCCGCCTCCTCCTTCGCGAGCATTACTGCTTCGCAGAAGGAGGTGACGGCTGCCCATGCCCTCTCGCTCCGTACCATGGCCTGAACCAGGGCTGGACGCGAGAGATCTCTGCCATCGATCGCCTCCACGAGGACACGGTGGCGCTCTGCCCAAGCCGGGCAGACCTCCAACGTATGCTCCACCGTGTCCTCCGGGTGATCCACATAGTGGTGACACCCGGGCGTTTCCTCCCGCCTTATCCGACACAAGAACCTCCCGAAGCTACCGTGTTCGGGGAAGAGCCGCGCCAGGCGGAAGGTGAGGACGCCGTGGCGTCTTTCTAGCCACTCCTCAAAGAGGGGACTTATCGCCGCAATTGTGGCGTGCCCAGCACTGTGTTGCGACCACCGTACTCTCCATATCGCCATGAGATCCCGCCGGAGCTCCGTCCGCTGTGCCGCGACTTCTAGGGTAGGGTTTTTGAAAGGATAGGGTTGTGTGTTCAATTTACAAAGTCAAATTCATTTGTTTTAATAAGATCATGTAATAAAAAAAAACAATTAAATAGGTAATACAATTTTACTAACGTTGCTTATCCAAGAAGTAATTGTTTACAAACAGAATTTGCCAAACAAATAGTACTACGACTATATACTACTACTGTACGGTCAGCCGCACGTCAGAAGTAATACTTTATTAACTACTTCCTCGCTGCTAGGAAAACAAAGCATTGTGTCAATGTTAAGAGGCTGAAAACAGCCAAAGCGCGGTCACTGTCGGACTGTATAGAAAAGAAAGAGAAGCGCGATGACACAACGCTGGTAATTTATTTCAAAATATAAAGCAATTATATATTTACGAAACATCAATTGATTGGATAAAAAAAATAAAACACTATTATGATACTATGTTGTTTGTAGAACAATTTGTCAAAAAATCTGAGTGATTGCATGTATGGTTTCAAATCGTTAAAATATTTTTTTGAGGTATCTTCGTGTTTTTTTCTATCGTATCAAATTAGTTGTATTGTGTTTTCAACACACTATCTACCTAGCATAAGTAGCCTAATATAGCCCCGAGGGCCTTTTTTAGGCTTAACTTAGTTTTAATTTAATTTAGTTAATGTTAATAATCATCTTGTAATTTAGTTATGTAAATAAAATCTTAAATTCCTAGCATATATCCTGAAGAATATCATATATTTTTCTGATTGTGTATACTACAGTGAATCATATACTTTAGGCACATTCTGAAACATTTCTCCGACATTGGTTTCGCCGTTGAACGGTTCACCGACAGAACGATTCACTTTTCATTTTTTCACCGATAGAACGTTTCAACGGCGAACGATTCGCCGACAGAACCTTTCATATCGCGAAGGATAATGTTGGGTTAGATTAGGTTAGAACGTGGAAGTCGCATTAGATCCCATGATCCCCGGTGCAAGTGTGGGAGGGGAACACCAGGGTGGTTTTTAGTCAGTAAGAGTCTGACAGACCCCTCCGCCTACCACAGGGCAGAGGACATCCATGAGGATTTTCCACCTCGGAACAAAAAAAAAAGGTTAGGTTAGAACAGTGACCATTAACGGCCAGATCCCCTCTATTACTCTCGTCGAAGTGACGCATATGAAAGGTTCTGTCGGCGAATCGTTCGCCGTTGAAACGTTCTATCGGTGAAAATATTAAAAGTAAATCGTTCTGTCGGTGAACCGTTCAACGGCGAAACGAATATCGGAGAAATGTTTCAGAATCCTTTAGGCATTATAAAATGCGTTTAGCTCCTGTAGTCCCCTTAAGGTGGATCCGCAGCGGTAGCCCGCTTACGTTTTTTGCAATTTGCAAGTCAGACAATAAGAAGTTTTCCATAGGAGATTTATTCTTATGAAACAAATCTAACTAGAGATGTATTAATGATTCTATAAATACATATTTGTTATGGTCTCGAATCATATTTTGATCAAAATACAACCTGACTGACCAGCAAATTGCAAAAGCGTAATAAAATTTGAATTTCGCGGACTACCACTGCGGATCCGCCTTAAACAACCACTATGGACGTGTGCTTTATGGTGCAATTTAAAAATTCAAAATAAAATAAGAAGTAACGTTTATCATTCCTCCACTTCAGACTCAACTACTTGCACACGCCCCCTTTTAGAATTATACAACGGATTCCTAAAACCGGTATTACTTCTAGAACTGATCACTGAATCTCTTCTCGTCAAACTCACGACACTGTCCGACCTCCTCTCGAACCTCGAAAATATACCGCCAGTCATGTTCCTAGAAATTCTCGGGAACCTTAGATCTGCAATCTGATAATAGTACACGTACAACGCTCCCAATGTTAAAATCACTGCGAAAAACATGGATACAAAGATTTTCCCGCCCATACCTGACTTCGACAAAGGACTCCCGCTTATCTGGGCAACCTTATGCCCTTTGACCCAAGGATCGTGAAGAGCATAGCTAATAGAATTGATCATTTCCGCACTTAACCCTTCGTATTCACCTTTGTCGACCACCACGAGTTGAATTCTTCTTAACGGAATTTCCGGAGTTAAACCAACGTAGTATTCAATACGGCTTTTCCCGTACACATTAACAGTGTCTTCAATAAGGTCACCGAAAGCTTTCATATCGAATCCTTTATCCGCATCAAACACTAAGTATCCGCCACATACTTCACAACAGAACCCAAGAGGCTTGACAGGATGCACACACGGAGCCTTCGGACAAAACTTAGAAGCACAATCAATTGTCAACGGAACGAATTGGCATCCACACCCTAACAACTGTGAACAGGGCATGGACTGACCGATAGATACGCCGGTGGACATGTATTCATTTATAACAAATTGTTGTGTACCTTCACGTGATTGTCGGAAATATACAAAATCCATGAAATCGGTATTGGTAAAACTTTCGTTTCCAATTATAAGACCTTGTACATATTGTAAAATTTTTGGCAGGGTCACGGTAAATTTGGTATTTGCCGGGAACTCCACTACATCGTTAAAACACGGTACTCTGTCTGAGTCAGGAGTAGCTTTGTTGAATTTCGGCGAGCTCCAAACATCGGCTTGGTTCCAAGACGATTCTGTTTTATCCAAATAATAAGCGTTTCCTTCTGTGCAGTTGGTATCTGCGGGATTGTCGCCAAAAGTTAACAAGCCTTCTAAAATCAAATCGCCATTTTCTGGTAAAATGAACTCGCTTACTTCAGTTCCAGATGCAATTTTGACTGAACCGGCAATCGATTGTGGAAACACGACTGTTTGTTTAGAACACGGAAGTTTTCTGTCTTTGAAGTTCTCTGGTAACTTGAAGCTTGAGTTTGGAAGCCACTTGACAGTTGCCGCTGATATTAAAGTTGTGCCGAATATAGCGAGACACTGTAGGACCACAATTGGTGACATGTTGGGACCGACGTATGTTAATGAATGCCAATCTGGTTCAGTCAGAGTGTAATGTGACACTAAATGATGTCTGGTCGTTTATTATCTCTGCTCTGTTTGATGTGCGTGACACATGCAATCACAAATCAACGTTATTTGAGTGTAGATTTACACTTTGAATCATGTTAATCAGTTGAATGCATTGTGGGGTTAATTACTGGAATGATTAGTGACGCATGTTCGCATTGTCCTAAATCTATGAAAATTGTGAAGCTACTTCAATAAAGATTCTATTGGTTCGTTTTGAATTCTAATTCTCAAGTCAAATCCGTAGTGGTAGTCCGCGAAATTCAAATTTTCTTATATTTTTTGCAATTTACAGGTCAGTGGCAGGGTGTATCTTGACCAAAATATTCCATAAGAACAAATCGATTTGTATACCTAACTAAGAGAGATGTATTAATGATTCTACTGATTATAATTCTGAAAATACATATTTGTTAAGGCCGCGAATCATATTTTGATCAAGATACAACCTGACACTGGCCTGCAAATTGTAAAAAACGTGACAAAATTTGAATATCACGGGCTACCACTGTGGATCCACCTTAACTAAAATAAAGATTCGATAGTGGTGCCGATTCCCTTGTTCACAAACTAAACTAAATTTAAGTTCAGTGCATTTTTTTCTTTCTGTTTCATTAAGAAAAGGACAGAAGATACATTTTAGTTTAGTCCTGTCAAATTAATCAGCGCTTGACGTCAATTGACGTAATTTTAGTAGGCAAGTTTATAATCACGTCTAAACTTGTATGGAGTAGTGACAGGCGCTGATTCATTTGACAGGACTAAACTAAAATTTATCTTCTGTCCTTTTCTTAATGAAATAGAAAGAAAAAGATGCACTGAGTTAAATTTAGTTTAGTTTGTGAACAAGGGAATCGGCACCAGTGTATGTTACTGAATGAAAGTAAAGATAAGAATCGTCCTAGAGAACGTTGCAAAAATGAATCGATGCGAGAAAGAAAATTAGACGAGGATAACAAAAAAAAATACCGACAAAAAATACTGATAAGTATGATTTCAGACGCTTTTATTACATTTCTTGCTCCGAAGAATTCTTTTAAAAGAAGCGAAAACAATCCATCACTGAGCAAAAGAATCTCATTTAAATAACCGTACCAGCAAACGGTAATATATTGCCTACCGCGAATATAAAACCGCGACGAATTAGCCACGTTAATATCATAATATTTCCTCGAAAAGAATACGTATAAACAAAAGATTAGGGGTAATCCTGCCGCGTCGAGAAACCCGAGATCCGGGGATTACTGCCATCTTGAAGGAGCAATAAAAGTCATCGCCAGCCACGCACGACCATTACACTTGATACCTTATGATTTATGGCTAGATAACACTGGTAGGTGGTTAAATACAAACCATTAATGACTTTGGAGGGGTTGGAAATTTAATAAGACGCCGCTCCTGTGCCAAGGAGCGTAGTTATGCAAATTTTATTGCAGGAAAAGCATCAGGTGGAATGTACGGAAGGATGTCATGGCTTTTCCAGTTGCGGTTACAAGGATTTTGTGTGACGTCAGCTGTCTTATTTGTTTGCAGCTGTACTGCATGAAGACATCTGTTAAAATGTTTTCTTCTTAGGATCCTATTCAAAAGCTCTTGTTGGTGCAACAGTTTTCACATCTGTCTATTGTGAAAGTTCTCTTTGTGTATTTACACAGAGCTGGCATTACAAATACCGACTGCATTTAATTTTCTATTCTATTTCTTCTCTCGATAAATTACATACTTATGACGGCAGAGGGTCCGACATCTTAAAAGAAACTAAGAAGTATAGCAGTAAAATTTTTATTCCTACAACTAATTAATTATTAATTGTATTCCCAATGATTGTATTTTAATTCAGACTACAGTATCTAAGCTCTACAACATGTGCACCAGGCCGAGCCTGCGACGCCGTCACTTATATGGGATTGTTTTTAAACTACTTTAAAAATATAAACATCAATCATTCATGCAGTGGATAAGCAAAGTACAGAAGTAATTGACCACCACATAGGTACATCTGCTAGGCTTTAGGTCCAGTTTTAGTCATCACTCTGCAGAGCGCGTTTTGCGCTGGAAAAAGGTTATCAAAACCAGTTTAATCTGGCCTCTTATTCTATTAAAATTTATAATATATTATCGACTTTACACTGTGGAAGAGAAAATACCTGATATTTACTTTCATAATCTTGCTGTTTAAGGCGCTGACAAGACCCAATTGACCAAAATAGGCTTCTCTTAAGAAAAAAAATGCCAAATCTGTATAGTTTGTGGTAGTGGAAAAATATTTAATTTTGAACATATTTCCCAGAACTTGGTTGTTACCAAAACACGTTTTGAAAAAAAATCTCTGTACAAACTAACGTTAAACTAACCTCTTACCTTGAGTTCTAATCGATTATTATATTATAGAGTATTTAGTTAATAACAATATCGTCTTATTTGAATGCAGAACTTGGTTGTTTTTTATTTTCAATTACTCAACTCAATTTTGAGTAAATAGATAATTGCTTCATATTTTGCAATAAATTACAAGCGTTGTGTCATCGCGCTTCTCTTTCTTTTCTATGCTATCTGACAGTGACCGCGGTTTAGGTGTTGTCAGCGTCTTAAATACATTATAGGTATGTTCAAGATACATGTAACAGAATCCAACTCACCTTACCTCACCGTACCCGCACACAATATCGACCCGTACATTCCATGACTACTTTAAAGATCGTAACAAGCCGCCGAAACGCACAATATGCTAGATGGGTAGATAACAGGTCCTCTAAATGTTCTGCTTTTACGGTTCACCCTATAAAAACGCTAGCGTTCTGAACGTTTTTAGAGGGTGGTATTAAACCTTATTGTGGCTACGTACGTGTTCGGCTTTAATATTTGAAGTCGTGAATTTTTTTTTGTAAGTCGTTGTTTGTGATGCGTGAAGGTCAAGGCTGGGGCTTTGGAAGATGTTTTTGATATTAAAGTTTCGTGGTCCTTTTGTCCGGATTAGTTCTGGAAAACTGGGGCAGGGCTTTTGGGTGAGTTAACCGTTTTATAAAAAAAAAAAATTAAAAGTAGCCGGGAAAGCTGAAAGTATGAACTTTTGGACGGGAAAATGTCTCTCGGGTCAGTTTAAAATAAAATAATGAATTTACATACACACATACATAAACTCATGCCTCCTTCCCATGGAATGAATTTAATCACAACAAAACTCGGAAACGCTTAGTATTCTATGACTCAGTTACTCAATCCTTTTACTAAAACATCAACCTTCAACGACTAACATAAAAGTAACACTAATAACCCCTTTATTCGAAAACTTAACTTAAATTGAAGTGATAGTACCCACGAGAACGATAATAGCCCTTCATAACATCAAAATCTAACTACCCTTAAATATACACCTCTTTTACCAACCCACCTTCACATTTATTGCTTGTCTTTAAAAGCTATAGTTGCGTAACATTTTTGTGTGTTTTAAGCAAATATTGAAGCACGTTTGTATCAGTTTCTTACAAAGAGTCCGTTACTCAAAACATGTTTGGTTTGTTCTTTGTTTGAATAGTGAACATGGAAGCGTTTCAAAATGGACAAGAGTTGCGTCACAGTACAAAGATACGACTACAGTTAACAAAGTTTGGTGAAAATTGTCAGACTGTTTTTCTTCCGTTTTGGCCCGCATATGTCGGTACAATTTAGAACTGAAACGGTTGTAACGAACCAGGTTTGCACATAAAAGTTTTTAAATGCATTCCGATCTTTGAAAATACTGGTATTGTTTATTTTTTCTGGTTTTGTTCTCTAAAGAATATTTAGTCTCTATAATAGAAGTCCAAGTTTTCTCAACGTTAACCTTACCGTAAATGAACTTAGCATTTACATAATATTATGAAATTAATTTGAATTATATGAAATTGTAAAAGTCATATTGGTCAGCTATAAATACCATTAAGGGGCTGACAAGAGGCATATGATCAAAATAGGCTTGTATTAAGAAAAAAAAATTGCTACATCAGTATAGATTGTGGTAGCGGATCAAATATATGTTAATTTTGAACATATTTCTCCGAACTGTATTGATACCAAAACACGTTTTGAAAAAAAATCTCGATACAAACTAACGTTAAACTAACCTCTTACCTTGAGTTACAATCCAAAATATCTGTATTAAATATCAACATTCGTTACATACGAGTATTTAATTAATAACAAGAACGTCTTATTTGAATGCAGAACTTGGTTGTTTTTTTATTTTCGATTACTCAACTCAATTTTAAGTAAATTGATAATTGATTCATACTTTGCAATAAATTACAAGCGTTGTGTCATCGCGCTTCTCTTTCTTTTCTATGCAGTCTGACAGTGACCGCGGCTTACGTGTTGTCAGCGTCTTAAGCTCTCGAGTCAAAAAGCGGGACCTTCGTCCCAGATTTTTTATAATCACAGTACCAAGTAGATCTTTATCCTACAATCATGAAAAAAGGAACTTATAGACGCAAGAGCAGCTTTAGACATAAAAAATAATTGGACATCTCGAATTCCCGACTCAAAGGCATACCAGCTTAGTTAATACCAATTAGGCAATAGCCAAGCAATCACAATAGCCTTATACGAGTATATCTCGCCATAAAACATACACTTGACTCATAATTTATTCGACTTCACTCAATACATGCTATAAAATCTATTCAGTCGCTAAAAGGTTCCGTGTTGACCACGGAGTAATGAGAATATGGAGTGCTGAGACGCATTGTAACTCCAAAAAGGCAAGGAAAATGGGCACAGAAATGACACCGAATGAAAAGATTCACTGCTCATTTTGGAAAACAAAACAAATATTGCATTGTATTTTCGGTTGATTTTTAAAGTTTTTAACATAGATTGACTATATTTTATCGTTAACGCCTTTAGAAGTGCATCGGACAGTCTAAGGGATGAAGACAGGCCTTCACAATAAACAATCAAAGGAAAAGTGTCATTAGCACGTACTATCGGCAAAACTTAAGCATGCTCAGTTTAGAAAATATTGACAGGCCACACCCCTTCCTGGCTTCGTCCAATTAGAGACATTATGCATTTGTGTGAGTACAGGCTGTGTAACAAAAAATAGCAATAAACATTAAAATATTTTGTCATTTTATCGCGAACGTATTTTATGACCCTTTTATTAAGGCGCAGGTATGGTTTTAATGACTTTTAAATCTGTTACTATGCCTTTAAAGCAAGTAAGTTATGCAAAAATAAAATGTTAAACTTATGTTACGTATGCGTTCTCGCATACACATCAATTAAATTGTATATATATAATATATATGTGAATATTTAAGTATTGTAGTAATATACTTTACGAAATTAATTCAGGAAGTAATGTTTACATAAACTATACTACTTTCAAACTACTTAAGATATTTTCATGTTTTTTTTTTTGTATGAACATAATATTTTAGTGTCTAAATAATTAAGTACTTACTTAATTACTTTTATATTTTTTATTATTCATTATTTTGTTAGGCGTGGAACAGAGGTGCGGTGGTTCTGTTCTTCAAAAAAGGCGACAAAACCTTGCTGAAGAACTATAGACCCATCTCACTTCTGAGCCACGTTTATAAGCTGTTTTCGAGGGCCATCACGAATCGTCTCGCCAGGAGACTTGACGAGTTCCAGCCACCAGAACAAGCCTGTTTTCGAAAAGGCTTCAGTACCGTGGACCACATCCATACTGTTCGGCAGATTGTACAGAAGACCGAAGAGTACAACCAGCCGCTGTGTATGGCATTTGTGGACTACGAAAAAGCCTTCGACTCCGTCGAAATATGGGCAGTTCTGGCCTCTCTGCAACGATGTCGAATTGACTGGCGTTACATCGAAGTGTTGAGTTGTTTGAATGACGCTGCAACAATGACTGTCCAAATCCAGGATGAAAAAACCAGCCCTATGCAACTGCTCAGGGGGGTGAGACAAGGGGATGTGATATCCCCGAAACTTTTCACCAAGGCGTTGGAGGACGTGTTTAAGACGCTGAACTGGACTGGGCAGGGTATCAATGTAAACGGCGAGTACATCTCACACCTTCGTTTTGCCGATGACGTCGTAATGGCAGAGACGCTGGAACAGTTAGACCAGATGCTGCACAGCCTAAATGGAGCCTCTCGGCGGGTTGGCCTCGGCATGAATTTGGACAAGACGAAAGTCATGTACAATTCGCACGTCTTGCCGAGTCCAATCCACATCGAAGGGTCGCTTTTCGAAGTTGTGAAGGAGTACGTCTACCGAGGACAAGTTTTCCAGCTCGGTAGAAACAACTTTGAGAAAGAAGCCGACAGGAGGATCCGATTGGGTTGGGCAGCGTTTGGAAAACTTCGTCAAGTCTTCTCGTCGCCAATCCCGCAGTGTTTGAAGACTAAGGTCTTCAACCAGTGCGTCCTGCCCGTTATTACATACGGTGCCGAAACATGGACACTGACAGTCGGGATGGTCCACAAATTAAAGGTCGCTCAGCGCGCCATGGAGCGGGCTATGCTCGGAGTTTCTTTGAAGGATAAGATCAGAAATGAAGTTATCCGGAAGAGAACCGGAGTTACCGACATAGCCTGCAGAGTCAGCAAACTGAAGTGGTAGTGGGCTGGCCATGTGTGTCGAAGGACCGATGGCCAGTGGAGCAAACGAGTCCTGGAGTGAAGACCGCGTATCGGCAAGCGTAGTGTGGGACGCCCCCCAGCTAGATGGACCGATGACCTTAAAAAGGTGGCTGGGACAGACTGGATGCGGAAGGCGGAGGACAGGGTGTTGTGGCGCAGTCTGGGAGAGGCCTATGTCCAGCAGTGGCTGAGTTGATTGATATTTTTGTTACTAAAAATAAATATTCCCTTTAAAATCGAACGGTAGCGCGGCGTGAGTGCGACGCGCATTTGTATGGCCAAAATCAACGGCGTTTATCCGACTCTTAAGCAGTCCTATTGTTTATCCAGATTTTCAGACGTTCCCACTGAATAACAATGGTACTTAGATAATGAACTTAATTTTATTGCAATTGCAGATGTTGCGACAGCAATAAACAAAAAGCTTTGATAACGTTGTATGAACTGCGCCAAGTATTGCTTCAAATACTACTGTAATTTTGCTATTTCAATAAAAACAGAAAGCAATAAAAGAAAAAGATACCGAATGTTATCAATTTCTAAAAAAATTAAGTAACTTCATTCTTTTTTGACATATTCCCAAGACTAAACACATTGAAAAGTAGTTATTAAATTTTCAATAGCACTGCACAAGTAACGAGCCCCTGTCACGCCAATAAAACACAAAAAATGTCAATAAAATCATTTTATACCTTTATAGAGGCATGAGGACCTCATCTAGCTTTATTTTAAAATATGATTGACGTGTGACTTACAGAAAAAAAATCATTTATCTTTTATCAGGAACAAGGTGTAAAGTTCACTCATCCTCTATAGAAAAAGGAGGATCCTCCGACAACACGACGTCGAAGGTATCGTGTAGGTGGGCGCCCGACGGTTGATGTCGGGATGTTGTACGTATATATATGCTAGTTGCGTGGTAAACTCTGCTTGCGCGATGCAGATGTTTGTGTTTGATGTTTTGTGTGACATCAGTGTATTGCATAGTTTGCATGTGGCGATATAGATACCGCCCCACCTCTATGCAGTGCCAGTCAAAGCACCTGGCATGTTCGCTGTGATTTGTATGGCGGCATCACATAGGACATCGTGAAAATTGGGGAGGCAGTTAAAGTGTTAATAATTCACTAAATTTATAGATCCGACATAGCATTGTCATGTATCGGAGAGAGGAAAATATTAAAGTGAATAGAATAGTTATAAAATTTTGTTAAACATTTCTTATTCCAAATTATTATATATTTTTGTAGAAAGTCGATACTAACTTACGATAACAATACCAATAATACGTTTTCTAAACCAAACAGAAGATATGAGTACAAAATTACTTCTTGTCAACAATAGTAATTCATATAGAGCTCACACTGGCCGTGCCCTTTAAAAAATCATCACACAAGCAAGTGAACATAGGAGGCGCCTAGTGTGAATGTCATTCTATACATCATTATATTAATACGAACACCTATTGGCCAAAACGCATGCTTCGGGCGATAGTGTCGTGAGCCGTGCTATGCGATTATCGTCTTAAAGGTGATCATGCGGAAGTTTGGCCGATAGTACCTAAAAGGGCAGAATAGCTGAATTAACAAGCTTCATCTTTGTCAATTCAACAATGCCTCTTAATAGTCTCTGCCTCTGGTCGCTGATTCTTAAAATTAGCAGATAGGCTTCTGACTTGACTTGATCCTTTGGCCGTGGATAGGTAGGTTGTATGCCTCTAAATACTCGGTCTCCATTTATACCTACGCCATGGTACAGAAAGCAAGTAATAAAATAATCTCTACACTGTTGGTTTCTTATGGTGATGTTTATGATATAATTGGCTATTAGACACGTATTTAGTTTATTGCTATGGCTATTGACATTCAGTCGCTGGTTTTTTATTGACGCCCGTTATATTCTATAACTCCAATAAACAGTAGTGCGCTTCTACATAATTATTGAGATAATGTGTAGATGGACTATTTAACTTTTAATATGTAATGGAATGTATACACATTCCATTACAAAAAGTTAGTTCTTGCGTACGCAAGAACTTACTTTTTCCCGCGGCTTCGCCCGCATGGATGTCAAAAATTATCCCACGGGAACGTAATACCGGGATTAAGTTAGCACCATATGTTAATCCTGATTATAAACTATCTGTTTCGAATTTGATCCAAATCCATTTAGCTGTTTTTGCGCCAATCCAAAATAGACAGACAAAAACTTTTCGGCATCAGGCTCGTTCCTCGTAATAAAAAAAAAGTTAATGTAAAGTTTTGACTCGTTATTATTTTATTAAAATATGTACAGATAAAGCTCCATTTACACGGTGCAAGTTTCTGGAACGTTCATGAGCAATAATCGCATGGCAATAAGCACGTTCAATTTTATTGCCATTCAAGAATTGCATGCGAGTGTTTACACGCGTGCGACTTCCATAAAATGGGATACAATAATTGAATACAACTTTTACCGTTCAATAAAATTGCATGCGACTTACACCAAGGCAGTTTTATTATTGCAAAGCGATTATTGCATGCAAGTTTTGCTTCCTCTTAATACAGAGTTGCACGTCCTTGTACAATTGATTCAAGGACTGCCCGTACTTAAAATTATATTGAACGTTTTCTCAAGATTTTTTTACTTGTTTCATTCGTTCGTACTTGTAGAGTTGAATGCGATTTTATTGCACGTGCAATTTTATTGTGCATGCAATTTTATTGTACGTGCTGTTTACACATATACCAGTTTTGAACGGCAATTAACTTGCCCGTATCGTGCAACAATATTGTATGTGTTGTTTAGACGGTGCCAGTTTAATTGCCTTTCAATTTTATGGTATGCCACAGGCAATAAACTTGCACCGTGTAAATGGAGCTTAAGACATGCTGCGACGACTTCAAATAAACTGGGATAAGGGTTAGAAAATGATGAATTTTTAATGGGTGGTCTACCTTTAGCCTTAGAATTATATTTACTTTGTAAAAGCCTAAAAGCACGGTAAGCTGCATCAGCTCTACAAATCATCAGCCTCTGTTAACACGATGTGGATCGCCCGAAGGACACGGTGGAGCATACGGTGGAGGTCTGCCTGGCTTAGGCAGAGCACCGCCGTGTCCTCGTGGAGGCGACCAGCGGCGGAGATCTCTCGCGTCCGGCCCTGATCCAGGCCATGGTACGGAGTGAGAGGGCATGGGCAGCCGTCACCTCCTTCTGCGAAGCAGTAATGCTCGCAAAGGAGGAGTCGAGACGATTGAGGGAAAGGCAAATTTCCTCTCGCCCCTAGCCGCCGCATGAGACGCCCTGGGCGTCGAGAATCCCGGGCGGATTTCCGGCCACCGTAGGCGCGGGCTTGTGGACGGTGAGCAATGGGTAGCTCAACGTCCGATAAGGACCAGGGGGGTAACCATCACCTCTTATAGCAGTATTATTATAATATTACTTCACAGTGGGAAAGTGATGGAGCTATACAGGACTTATAGCTCCATCTCTTTCTCACGCTAAAGTAATATTGAAATAATACTGCTATAAGAGGTGATGGTTACCCCCCAGGCCTGGGTCGACGGCGCGTTGTATTCCACGCGCGCCTCAAAGAGATGTCAGCACAAGTGTAGGGGTCCACTAGGGCCGATGCCTGCCAGGGTCGCGGGAAGGTATGAACCGAGGCCCCTGGCAACACAGGCAACGGAAGGAACACGGGTGGGTTTTAGTCAGTAAGGGTCTGACAATTTCCCATCCAAAAAAAAAAGCCTCTGTTACCCACATAGACAGCCAAGGTATACGCAGACTGCTGTAAAGAATTTAATTAAATAGCAGATAAATGTAACCAAAATCAACCAACCAACCAAATATTTTGTTGCGGGGGTAGTCGGTATTCCGAAAGTCTGACAACCAGTCTTTCAGGGGTATCGCGTTACTCAGTAACTGGGTTGTGGAGGTTAGATAGGCAGTTGCTCTATATAAAATACTGGTATTCAGCGGTTAGACTAGAAGCTGACCCCAACATAGTTGGGAACAGGCTAGCCAGATGAGGTCACGGTTGTCGATATTACTTGTCATTAAAGTAAAGGCACTTCTAAACGGCTTATGATTTACTGCAATTTACGGAAAGAAGTGGTCAGAAAACTCCAAGGTAAAAGGGGCAATTACTGCCATTGCGCACATTATTAGCTAATCTTATTTATTTGCTATCCGACTAAAGCAAAATCTCACTCAAACAAAAAACTTCATTTTCTTCTACAGGGTAAAAATCAAACGATTTTCAAATCTAATAGCTCTTATCTGAACTAGCTCTTACGATTGACTTTTGTGTGGAGAGGGCATTGTTGTTGCTCCATAGAAATAATCATTCCTCTGAGCTAAAGAATTGTGCGAATCGATTTATTATAGTATGGCTATTGGAGGTTGGTATCGTAGTGAAAACTACATTATACCATTTAGGTACCTACATGTCAATTTAGCAAACATTGTAGGTTATCAGATCAGTGATAAAAAGTATGGAGACAAACTATTTAGACAAGCATTAAATGAAGAAATTATAACAATAATTTTACTAGGGTATTTAAATTACTATTATTTATTTAAACTTTTAACAAAAAGGTACAAAGGCGGACTTAATGCCTTAGGCATTCTTCTTCTTATTTTTCTTCAATCTGTCTTATACATTTAATGATTATCTAAAGACAGCAACCATCGAAAAACATTGATGTATAGAGGCATGAGGAACAGGGTGTAAAGTTCACTCATCCTCCATAGAAAAGGTAGGATCCTCCGACCAGACGGGTGTCTGGTGGGCAACTGCCCGACGGTTGATGTCGGGATGTTGTATATATGCTAGTTGCGCGGTAAACTCTGCTTGCGCGATGCAGGATTTTGCGAAACGTCAGTGAGCTTCTTTGTTCGCATGTGGCGATGTAGATGCCGCCACATCACTCCCCTCCGGAGACCGGAGGTCGATAGTGGGCTGAGTCGTGTATCTTGCGATGCTTGCCAGTGCCAGATGTGGTTCCAGAGGGTCGGAACCGGTTGTCGCATAGTTCATGGTGGGTGGTGCGGTGATGCCCCAGTGAGTCGGGGTGGCGCTGCGTTATGCTCCAGTGGGTCGGACGTGGTACAGCGCCGGGTTGAAGGCTGACTGCTGGGGTCGACCAGGAGGGGGTTGAGGAGCTCTGCTTGTTGACCGGCCGAAAGTGCAGTGTGCTGTGCCAAGGTTGCTGATAAGGCTTAGGGTGTTGACCAGGTATGCGCGGTCGCTGCATGCTGGTGGTCAGGATACCCGTTGAAGCCGTGGGTGCTGGCTGGCTGTGTGACTCGCCGCTCTAGAGCTTGAGGAAGTGATAATGATGACGTCACGCTGATGTAGTTGCACGAAGGCTGCGCTGACGTTCATATTCGGGGTCACCAGTATAGAGGCATGAGGAACAGGGTGTAAAGTTCAGGTGTCATGTCTGGCGGGCAACTGACCGACGGTTGATGTCGGGATGTTGTATATATGCTAGTTGCGCGGTAAACTCTGCTTGCGCGATGCAGGATTTTGCGTGACGTCATTGTGCTGCTTTGTTCGCATGTGGACAGATGCATTGAAAAAAAATATTTTCTAACCGAAAGTTACGGAACAGTTTACAAAACTATTGACACTTGTTCGATAATGTATACCTGTATTAATTTCCAAACTTCTGTAGTTGTCAGTCTTTTCACTTTTATCATCCAACGACCAATCCACCTTTCTACCATCACTCAAGCACGTTGAGTGGTCCCCATCAACAAAAGAATCAATTTATCACGACAGCGCTGAAAGGTCAGCCTATCGGGCTTGGGGGACAGGTGCCCATCGATCGAAGCCCCCAACTTACTAAGGGAATTAAAAAGTTAATCTTTATTGAAGTGGTAAAGTCTTGTTAGGAATAAATAGAGAATATTGAATCTGAAAGAATTAATAAATACCTATTCTTAAGAAAACAAATTATTTGTGATTTTAATGTCCAAATTGGCTTACAGATTTCGATGAAACTGAAGAAAAATTTAACTTAGAGTAAACCTTAACCTACCTATCAAACAAAATGAAATGAAATTGTTTATTCTTTCAATATGACATCGGAATCATTTTCACATGTACTATAAAAATATAAGCAAGATGGAGTCGACATTTTGACATTATCTGACTACCCCTTAGAAGAAATGGCAAAACAAACTCAAGCGTCAAAGTCTCTTTTATAGTCCAGACATAATCTTGATCAGACCATGTAGATTGGTGTCTGAAATGGTCTTTTGAAAAACGAACCATACAGATTGAGTGGACTTGTCCAGTCAGTCAGTGCATGCATTTGTCAGTAATAATCGTGCAGCTCAACTCGGAACTTAAGGTTGCATATTAGAAAAACAAAACTTTCCTGAGCAAATTTCAAAAGAACAACGTACAAATCAACATAGTTTAAAATAACGATGGTCATTTGATCTAAAGTTCAGCTGACCAAAGTCTGGAATATCAATGTTAAAATCTGGAATATAAATCATTTATTACACTATTGACCAAATCGTTTAAAGGTCAAAATGGATTACAGACAATAAACGTTAGAGAATGAGAATGAGATGTGCTTGAATTTGTCTGAAACAAATCAAAGTTATGGTTACATATGGAACTAGTTAGAGTAGGCTAATTATTTTAAATAATGGTTTAAAGCTATGACTTCCTACGAAACCAGAAACGAATAGATTATATAGAAAAAAATATGGAAAAAAGAGATTATTGATATTTTAAAATTACATGTATCAACTTTTGAGCAGTCGTTCATTTGATGTCACAAACATTGGGATTCTAACATTTTTCTAAATAAAACATTTGGTCATTTAAATTTAGTTATTTCGTTTATTGTTCTTTTTAATTTTGCTCGAGAAAGTTTTGATTTTCTAATATGCAACCGAACTTAATGTAGGGACTCAACTTAATCTCAGAAATAAAACAACGATTGTATAGATATAATTCTCACAGCAAAATATAAAAGCTCTGTTCGATGGTTCAATTCCATGTCGTGCAAAGTCCAAGTTTCATAATCAAAATAATGATGGACAAAAGTATAAACTTTAAAACAGCCAAACAATACTCCTTAAATAAGTCGATTACTACTTTAGTATCTGTCAGTGTTACCTAACGAAAAATACAAGACTGTTTACATGTCTATGACAGCTGACAGATACTCGTCACTGGTACAAATAATAACAATTGGAAAACCTAAATCATGAATAGATTAATACTGTTATTCTTGCATTAAGGAGCTCATCGATTCAACGAACAATTTCAAAGAAAGGAAATTTGGGTAGGCCGCATTAAGTACTCAAACTAAAAACCACCCAAAACTAACTGAGAAAGAAAAAAATTTTTTTTTAATTTAATGTATTTATCAATGTCAAAGTGTATATAAAACTGATATAGTATAATAATTTAGCATAATAACTAAAATGTCAAGTTTTTATCAAAAGGCTTAGCAGAGCGAGCAGCTCAATCCCAAGCTTTTTTGTCTTCTAAGTAATCTGAAATTTTATGGTACGAGCCTTTTTCTTAATTTTGGTTTTAATACTGCTTTTAAATCGTTTAATGGGTAAGTTTCGAATATCATTAAGAAGTTTGTTGTAAAAGCGTATACATTGACCCATGAACAAGCTGCCTACTCTGTAGAGACGAATGCACAGCAGGATTGTGTTTATATCTGGTATTTAAACTATGAACATCAGATATTTTTATAAAATTATATATACGAGTATTTTCACTTCAGAAGCTCAAACATGTAGATTACGCTGCCTGAAATCAGTGAGCAAAATGCGATTTTGCTCACTGAGTGAGACCAAGTAACTTTTTTTTTTTCAGAAAGCCGCGAATATCTTATTCAGCCTTACGTTAATCATACAATTCGAAACATTCACACTCTATCTCTTTCCCGCCATTAGAAAGAGAGAGAGACAAAGACCAGCCCTTTCGAAGTTCCGATTTTGAATTCGACCTCAAAGACAAACACGTTCGGTATTTCGTACTAACTAAAGAAATTTTGCAAAAAGATAATTATGTCTTTTAATGTAATTTATTGAATTTTTAACTTATTGTTGTATTTTAACGAAAATAAGTATTTACTGCAAATAAAAGTGATATTTAACCTGTAAATATTTATTTCTAGTTTCAGTAGTGTTACGTAATATATTTTGAATAATGAAATATTTTAAATAAAAGAGCGGGAATACAATTTCGTGGCTTGCGTAAAGAGGAAGTAAGTTAAAAAATATTAAAATAATCGTAAAATATTAGTGAAACTAGCGACGAGAAAAGTATTTTAACACCGGAAGAGTTAAAACAACCAGTTATTAATGCAGAATTAAGTTTCCTACCTGAGAAGTCTCGCGAGAATTATCTGAATGCATACCATGTCTTCAATGAATGGAGACTTACAAAGGGCGCAAGCAGTTTTTCGGAGACGGTGTTTCTATCTTATTTTTTAGATTTATCACAGACGACGCGATCATCTACAATGTGGAGTATTTACTCAATGTTGAAAGCTACTTTAAAAACAAAACATAACGTGCATATTGAAACATACGCAAAACTCGTATCTTTTCTAAAAAGAATGTCAGTTGGGCATAAGGCTAAAAAGTCCAAAAGTTTCACGGCCCTTAACATAGAAAAATTTCTTAATGAAGCTCCGGACTGCAATTTTCTTGCCGCTAAAGTAAGTAGTACCTATGGATCTATGTTTTTAGTTAATAAAATTTGAGTGTAGACTGTTATGTATAAAGGTACTTACTGCCTACTACTAATTTTTGGAGGCGCAATGAATCCTAGTCTGGCTTTGCAATACTGTTAAATATTTATTACGATATGTAAAAGATGCTGTAAGTGTTAAATTATGCATATTAGTTATGTAATATTTTCATTATAGGTTGTACTGATCATAATTTTGAATTAGTGGAGCGTGTCGCAATAACGAGCTATTAATAATATCGTAAAGCATTCAGATAAATTACTGTTAGTAAAATTGAAAAATACGAAGACGAACCTTGACAGGTCTTTTGTCGTACGCGAAGAATATGTAACTATTGTTCTGTTGTAGAAAAATACCAAAATTTACTTCCAGCCAATATACAAACCGACCGATTTTTCATACAATACCATAATCATAATAGAGTAAATAAAATAAGTGCTATACCGCGAGAAATTGCCACTTTCTTAAAACTGGAAGAGCCTCAGCTATAAACGGGTCACTGCTTTCGGAGAACTTCGGCAACGCTCTTGGCTGATTCCGGAGCCGATCTCACCACTTTAAAACGTCACGGCGGGGGGAAGGCCAATACGGTTGCAGAAGGCTATATTAAAGACTCAATAGAAAATAAGTCGAAAATCTGTAAACGTATAGTGGAAACAATAAGTCTGAATTCGACCTCGGATCCTCGGTCTCACCCACGCCCATCCACTTCCAACGACGCACAGTGTACTTAGACAGAAAGCCGATCAGAGTCACCAACGTTCACCGTTGTTCCTTCTCAATCTGCCACCGAAACAGAAACCTTAACCCCAGATAATCAAACTCAACTCAATGCAACTATAACGTTGCCAAATAAATCTGTTACTTTTAATTTGCAGAATTGCAGTAATTTTACTTTTAACTTTTAAAATGTTCCATTTTATTGAATTAGTACCTCTACCTACAATGTTAATTATTTTGATTCACAATAAATAGTTATTTCAATCTATTCCTGTTTATTATCTTATCTCCTAAAGTGTTCTCGCTGCTGAAGTGAAAAGTTATGTGTGTTACACGAGAGCAAAGTTTTTTGCATCTCGTGCCTTTGAATTCCTCGCCACATTCAGGATTCAAAATCAGCACTCGCAGCATAAAACGACTTTGCTCTCTTGTTGCACAAATAACTATTTCATGAACATTCAATAGGTTTTCAAATATATATTAAGAGGCTACAGTTGAAATATTTATTTCTTTGAATTTTTCTCGAAAGGAATCCCTTGGGACCAGGTAATAAATGGTTCGAACAACCCTTTTCTGTAAAACAAAGATAGCATTAATGTCCACACAGGTTCCCCAGAGAAGAATCCCATCACATAAGACCACAATAAACAATTCTGGCTGTATCTATGTATATTAGACAACTGTCACTGTCTGTTTTTTTAACAGCATATCTGACTCATCCTTCCTTACATTTTTTCTATGTCTGAGCCCCATTGTCATTATTTACCGTCAATGATTCCAAGAAAAACTCGACTCAACAGGGTCCAACTCTATTCCATTAAGTTGAGACGTCAGGCGGGAATATTAAAAACTGAAGGCGCGTGAAAGTTTTAACCAAACATTAATAAAAAAAAGGCCAGTTTTATCATTATCAATAATACAATTTTAGTTTTTGATAACCTATTTGATAAAAATTACGCGATGTCGTCGACAAAAATTCCCAAATAAACAATAACCAATAATCTAAGCCTAAATTTTATTTACCTACCTTACAATATATCATTCATATAAATTCCTCATTCATGCAACATTTCAACTCTCAATATTCCACATGCATCATGCAAGAAGCTTGCATAAACATCACATCTATCAACTCTGTTTTAACCGAGACTTCATTGAATTAAACAAAGATCATTCTGAGCTAAATAATTGAGGTGTGGTACATAACAGAAAATCCAGATGATGTTTGTATTGTGTTATGTGGATCGAAATGTGGAGTATTGTATTGTCTTAGTAGATGTGGACGGAACGATTAGGTTCAGGTTACTCTTCTTTTGCTCTCAATTTGGAACTAACTATATAATGATACATAATCAGCCTATAATGTTCCCACTGCTGGGACACAGGCCTCCTCTCTGTGAGAGGGAGTGGGCCGTAATCACCTCACCAAACCACGCGGGCCCAGTGCGAATTGGTAGATGTCACATGTCTTCGAATTTTTGGTTCTAGGACATGTCGGTTTCCTCACGACATTTTCCTTCACCATTTTGTGAGCAGTGATGATGAAATAATTTACACAAAGTAAAGCGCCTGTGCGGGTTCGAACCTACAACTCGTAAGTCGCGGTCGTTACCACTGGGCCACCACTGCTCTCTCGGAATTGACCATGCTGTGATAAAATTACTAGCTAGTCAGGAAGGTAGTAGCAGGGCTGACTGCCCCTTCCGGGGTCGCGGGAAGGTACCAAAGGGTTACCGAGGCCCCTGGCAACACAGGCAACTGAAGGAATACGGGTGGGTTCTATAAGTTCTCCCGCCCAGAGCGGGAGAAGTTATTTGATGATTTCTCACCCAAAAAAATCAAAAAGGGCTGACTGCCACAACAGGGTTATTATGCAACACACTTGCAATTAGCTAGATATAGAGAAATAGGATATAGAGGGGCTCGTGGCTAAGTAATAACAGCCGCACGGGTCGATCGATCAGGTTAAGCTACGCTTGCCGTGGTTGGTCCGTGGACCTTTACATATCAAGACCCCTCCGTGCCTCGGAAAGCACGTTAAGCCGGCTGTTATTTGACAGTTGTTACAGGTCGTCAGAAGCCCGTAAGTCTTACAACAAGTCTTACCAAAGGGTATCATGTTACCCAGTAACTTGGTTGTGGAGGTCAGATAGGCAGTCGCTCCATCTAAAATACTGGTATTCAGCTTCATCCGGTAAGACTGGAAGTCGACCCCAACATAGTTGGGAAAGGCTAGGCAGATGATGATAACATATAATAGCAATTCCTTTTAATAATTCAACAATATTCATAATTGCGTCATTTATGTGTGACTTTTCAAACATTGAAAGAAAATACATTTATTTGCGGTAAACATGACCCAAAGAAGGAACACAAATACAACACGAAACAACAAGAACAAGTAAGGAGAAAATATGCGTCACATCTACGCAAAACGGCAATCGCTCAGCATAATGCTGTGACCCTAGGCGAGACAGAGCCCCAGCACTAGTTTTCAGCGTCAGCCGGCATTGACGTGATGACGTAGACCGGTGCAGCATACAATGAGATATAGAATAGAATAGAATACTCTTTATTATGTACACCATAAAAATTACAGATACAAATGTAGAAATGTTACATAGGGTGACACAATGGGCGGTCTTATCGCTAAAAGCGATCTTTTAAAGATAACCTTTGGATAGATAAGGGGGGAAAGGAGAGATAATACTGCAGGTAGTCTGTGGTCTGTGTGTGTTCACATATATTATACAATAAATACATACATACATAAAATATAATAAAATTATCTATATAATATATTTAATAATAATCACAAAACTAGCGCTAAAAACCAAAACAGGTGCAAAGAACAAAGAAAAAAATAATAATAAGAAAATAAACAAATAAGAAATACAAAATAAAATAAATATACATTACTTAATTTTAAATGGATTTATAAATAAAGTAATATGAAACAATGGATTAGCAATTTCCTTCAAAATTCCTTGGATTGTGACTTTTTTTTTTGTGGATGGGAAATCATCAAATAACTTCTCCCGCTCTGGAGCGGGAGGGTGTGTCAGACTCTTACTGACTAAAACCCACCCGTATTCCTTCCTGTTGCCTGTGTTGCCAGGGGCCTCGGTGACCCTTTAGTACCTTCCCGCGAACCCGTTGGATTGTGGCTGAGGGTGTGTTACTCAGTTAGGGTGCAGGTCTGGGTAGCTATTTTAATGCAACCCCGTTGAATACTTTGACGATAATTTATTCATTTTCAGTGACAGACTTCTTGTCCTAAGTAATGACGGCTTTGGCAGCTAGCCCGTTTGATATTAAGCAGTAAATTATGTAATGTGTCTGTCTTTTTATTTTTGGATGGGAAATCATCAAATAACTTCTCCCGCTCTGGGTGGAGCGGGAGGGTGTGTCAGACTATTACTGACTAAAGCCCACCCGTATTCCTTCCGTTGCCTGTGTTGCGGGGGCCTCGGTTACCCATTAGTACCTTCCCACGACCCCGGCAGGCATCGGCCCTAGTGGACCCCTACATTGTGCTGACGACATCTCTTTGAGGCGCGCTTGGCATACGACGCGGCGTCGACCCGGGCCTGGTCCTTACCGGACGGTGAGCTACCCATTGCTCACCGTCCGCAAGCGCGCGCCTACGGTGGGCGGAAATCCGCCCGGGATTACCGACGCCCAGGGCATCTCCTGCGGCGGCTAGGGGCGAGATGTCTGTCTACATCGACAATAATGCCATGCCTCGTAACTCATGTGTGTGTTATTTGCATCACCCATAGACAAACTTGTCAACCACAGGCTTCCGCCATCAGCTTCGCCCGCGTGATATATTTAAATGAAAGCCTATGTAGCTCAGTGATAACATAGCATTCTACTGGTGCAAGGATTATTAAAATCTATCCAGTAATTTTTGAGTTTATTGATTACAAACTAAAATACAAATATTTTATCTTTATATTTATAATATTAGTGTAAATATTTAGTAGGTAGGTGCTTCCGCAAACTTTTTCAATAATATATGCTCACAAAACCTGTCTTACCTGTGTCAAACCTGTCTTAGAGGTCTCTACTGCCATAGAATCCCACCTAAAATCACTCAAACACATCTTTGTACACTCATACTCTACCAAGAACACTCCTAACCCACTTCCAAAATACATACATCTCCAGGATTTCCCGACCATAACTCTCCGTAACCCCCCTAATCATATAAACAGACAACGCAGTAAAGCAATTAGCCGCAAATAGGATTTGAAATGTGGCGACCTGGACCGAATACCGGCCAGCAATAAATTCAGCCTCCCTGCAAAATATTAGACAATCCTGGGAACATTAATCTTCCCTACACATGTAGCGTTTTAAGCGAATTCCGCTACGTATTATATTTAGCTTAGCTCTTGCCAAGTACTAAGAAATGGGATTTTGGTGTAATGTGAAAATAAAAGATGGTGGAAGTGTAGTGCGTCATAGTTTAAGATAATACTAACCTTTTAAAGTACTCAACCGAGAAAGGACACACCATACACGTAATATTATATCTACGGGTGAGTGGTTGCAGCATCTTGCATCGATATATGCAGAAATTGCTAAAACAATTGACTATCTACAAACAAAAGTGAGCTGGCACTATCTGCAACTGTTTTCACGAAGACCTTTCACACAATATATTCTTAGAACCCAGCACTTTATCATGAAAGCAAATAAATCAGCATAAATATGAAAGCCACCACCTAACAGTTCAATAAAAACCAAAAGGGACCAAAACGAAAGACGAATTCACAACAAAACTCAAAAGAAACCAACACAAAGTCGGACCAAAAATCGAACATCGCAGTCAAAGTTTAACATACCCGGATAAATCGGAACGAGATGGTCCTAACTTGCCCGGGCAACTTCTAAATTTTATAAAAATAGTTGGGCAAGAATGGTGACACTTTGCGGGCAACTTGAACGAGTACAGACGTAGTTCGAAGCTCCGAGACTATAAATCTTTTCAATTTATGATGTCAATGTCAGGTTTGCATAATATTTTCTACAGGATTACTTAAGAAGTCGTTTTGGACAGCTTCAAGTTGATATTGTTGTAGTCGTGATGTATTATCAAGGGAATTTCTATGCAAATCATTTGTATTTTCAACTGACTGTCAAAAACGAAGGAGGTCTCATTGCAATGGTGCTGTTACCTCAATCCCCCAGCATTTCAAACAATATTTGGGTAGGTACTCATACATACGTACCTACTTTTATTTAAAAAAAAATATTTGTTTAGTAGACAGCGCTTTTCAACGTAATATACTAAACTTACAATGTGTGTTGTATTTTTCAAAGTCAACGTAACTTATTGGACAATCGGTTTTGCAGAATCAATTATTTTCAACATGAAACTCTATGTCTGACTCAATTCATTATGTATGAACATTACAGTAACCCATTTCTCGTATTTGCATCTTACAACTCACACTTAGTAAAGCCTGATTTACACGGTGCAATTTAATTGCCTGTGGCATACCACAAGTTGAAGCAAGAATAAAAAGTACATCGTCTAAACAGCGTTTAGTTGGAGCATATCATTTGTCGCTTCAATTTTATTGCATGCAAGAAACTTGCATCGTGTAAATGGTGCTTAAGGCTCATTTACATTTGTCAATACGAATACATTGCGGGATGCGTTACATTAATTACTGTTATAGTTCACCGACGGTATAGGTATAAAGGTTTGATCATAACTTTGTATGACAAAGGTGAAATCCCACAGATTGTTAACAGCACTGACCATAGATGATACAACGAGGGTCAATATTTTGTTACTGCCTAGCACACATACGAAACAGTGAGGGCCAAATAGAAACGGCCCCGACTTACGCGTCGTGGTCGTTGGTTCGAACTCAGGCGGCCGTTTGTGTAATTTATTTCATCACCTACTCTTAAAACGGTGAAGGAAAACCCCTTAGAAAAATGGCATGACCTAGCCAATAATTCGAAGACATGTGACGTCCACCAACCCGCACTGAGAGCTCTTAGTGAATTAGTTAGTGACTTAGTCCCAGCAGTGGAAACGCAGGCCGATTATGCTAGTTGAAATAGAATTGCTGTTTCAGCTGCCATGATTGTGTGAACACGTTCTACAATAGTAGGTAGCTTTTGTTTTTAAAATACTTTAAATAAGGAGTTATCAAAAGTATCATAATTCTAACTTTGTACAATGTCTGATGCATTAGACAGATCTTTCAACCGCAAAAATGAAGAAAATAAGTGATATAATGAATGATATGGTACCAAAACGTACATACAAAGTAAAGCTCAATAAATCAAGTTCTCGTAACGTTCCTATCTCCGAGACTTCACCCCGTCAACCATTCAACAAAACACAAACAACCACAGATTAAAATAGAATAAATTATTAACCCTTGTCTTAACATCGAAAAATTATTATACGGAACAGAGATGTTACTCGGCTGCATTTAATACAGAATAATGTAACACAAAGGAACTTCATCTTTATTATATAAGCTCTAAAGTTTAAAACGTCATTCACAGAACAATTCATTATCGTCTCCTTAATTGTAACAGCAACAACGTTTAGTTTAGTTTGTTTTGCGATTTTGTGTATGGGGTATGTGTAAGCGGAAATGTGACTTAAATTGTGGTTATTAAAGTTGAATATAGTTTGAAGGAGTTTAGTTGGACGGTAATGCAGTTTTTGGCCGCCCGCTGAGCGCAGTCGAGGCGATCATAACAAATCATCAAGTTGTAACTTAAGGTACGGACACACTGTAAAGAATGTACACATAAAACAAAGTTTTGAAAGGGATTTTAATAAATGGCGTTAGAAGATACTGTTTTGAAGTGGATTTAGGGAAGTTTCAGCTTGAGTTTCAAAACAATAGCTTGGAGAGTCATCTAATAATAGTGTTATGAAAACTTCCAAAGTAAAAATCTGGCCACATGTGAGATTTAATTTGAAACTGAACAAGAAACAATGTTGTCTCAGATTGAATATATCTTCAGAGACCTAAGTTGTGCACAAACCCTTATGCAAAGTATACGGAGGACTACAATATTGCTTGGTAACGTTGACATATTGCAGCTCGCGTCTGTGTTTCTCGAATAATAATTGAATTATTACATAGTACAAACTAGTTAGCGCTAACTCTCAAACGGCAGGACTATACTGTGCTGTTTAGTGTCGGTACTCTCTCGGCTTGTATATAGAAGTCTAAGTGTTAGCCTGTATGCAAACTTTACAAGAACTTGGTATCATGTCATCAAAATGAATGGACTTGTGGCTAAGCAACGGTAATAAGTAATAACAGCCGCACGGGTCGATCAGGTTAAGCTACGCTTGGTCCGTAGATAGGTGACCATCTAGACAGACCAAGACCCCTCCGTGCCTCGGAAAGTTAAGCCGTTATTCCCGGTTGTCATTCGTGGATCTTTGATAATCGTTACGGGTCGTCAGAAGCTCGAAAGTCTGACAACCAGTCGTACCAAAGGGTATCGTGTTACCCAGTAACTGGGTTGTGGAGGTCAGATAAGCAGTCGCTCCATGTAAAATACTGGTATTCAGCTGCATCCGGTAAGAATAGAAATTATGGGGAGTTGGGAAAAGGCTAGGCAGATGATGCTGTCATCAAATTGAATATCGTTCCCTTCGCAGAGGTTACACTAGCCGAGGATCGTGTTAGATAACATACGATTGGAGATGCCTGTGTGTAGCAGTCGATTACTATAGGCTATGATAACCAGACAATTATGATATTTGATCATAATTGGACAGGGTCTTTAAGACGCTGACAACACCTAAACCACGGTCACTGTCAGATTGCATAGAAAAGAAAGAGAAGCGCGATAACACAACGCTTGTAATTTATTGCAAAATATGAAGCAATTATTTATTTACTTAAACTTGAGTTGAGTAATGGAAAATAAAAAAAACAACCAAGTTCTGAATTTAAATAAGACGTTCTTGTTATTAATTAAATGCGTAACGTATGTTGATATTTAATACAGATATTTTGGATTAACACTCAAGGTAAGAGGTTAGTTTATCGTTAGTTTGTATCGAGATCTTTTTTCAAAACGTGTTTTGGTAACAACCAAGTTCTGGGAAAACTGTTCAAAATTAACATGTATTTTTTCCGCTACCGAAAAACTATACAGATTTGGCAATTTGTTTTCTTAAGAGAAGCCTATTTTGGTCAATTGGGTCTTGTCAGCGCCTTAATGTATACTCGAAACTTCACAAGCACCACTAAGAATCAGTAGCATAAAAAAACCAGACAAGTGCGTGTCGGACCATGCACATGAAGTGGTTCAGTAGCTAGAAAGTTGGGATGAATCTATCCCAAAAACAACGTTAACATTGTAGTTGAAAAACATGTTCTCCCATACATCGATCTATGCCACGGTCAATTCTCCAACTGCAAATTTAAGTTGGTCGACTATTACTCGTTAACTTGTAAAGCCTACTTAGCTGTGATAGTTTTCCTTTTAATTTCATTACATGTACTACTGCCATGATTTTTTTCACATCTCCATATACAACCATTTAGCTGGCAGGGAGGGGGATATTTGACTCTAACAAAAGTTAGCACTTTAAGGCGCTGACAAGACCCAATTGACCAAAATAGGCTTCTCTTAAGAAAGAAAATTGCCAAATCTGTATAGTTTGTGGTAGCGGAAAAAAGTATATGTTAATTTTGAACATATTTCCCAGAACTTGGTTGTCACCAAAACACGTTTTGAAAAAAAATCTCGATACAAACTAACGTTAAACTAACCTCTTACCTTGAGTTCTAATCCAAAATATCTGCATTAAATATCAACATAAATTACGTATTTAATTAATAACAAGTACGTCTTATTCTAATGCAGAACTTGGTTGTTTTTTATTTTCGATTACTCAACTCAATTCTGAGTAAATAGATAATTACTTCATATTTTGCAATAAATTACAAGCGTTTTGTCGTCGCGCTTCTCTTTCTTTTCTATGCAATCTGACAGTGACCGCGGTTTAGGTGTTGTCAGCGTCTTAATGCTTAATATTACGCAAGCGGATCCTTGGATCGGTGTACACAGACCCGAAATATTTTTGAACGACCTATCCCTAAAAAAAACTTTTCCAAGGTTTTATTTTTTTATCGCGGGAAGGTACTTATGGGTCACCGAGGCCCCCGCAACACAGGCAACAGGAAGGAATACGGGTGGGTTTTAGTCAGTAAGAGTCTGACACACCCTCCCGCTCCGCCCCGAGCGGGAGAAGTTATTTGATGATTTCCCACCCTCAAAAAAAAAAAAAGGTTTTATTTTAACACTTTGTCGGCGTGATTAATATTTACCTATGCCAAATATACAGCTTTCTAGTACTAAGCATCTCTGAGCTACAGCGGGGACAGACAAACAGACAGACAGACGGATATGGCGAAACTATAAGGTTAAGGCTTAAGGTTATTTGTTTACTACGGAACCCTAAATACTTAAGAAGTTGATTTAAAACAAAAACTTTTGACACTTGAAACTTGATACTTTGAAATCGACTTCTTTTTCGATGTTTCTTTTAGCTTGCATATAGTGCTTTACCCACCCACAAACGCGTTTTTAATAAAAACGCGTATTAAATTCACACTTTCAGAGAGAAAGCACTTTCAGAGAGAAAGTCGCATAACGCTTTTTCCTTACGTGACTATTTCTACCAGTCAACTCCTACCGCAAGCCGCGTAAAGAACTTCGTTCCAAAACAAATTGCAAGCATAAATTGCAGCATTTTTCATAAGATTATCACTGTTTGTGCAATGTATATTTTGGCAAAGGATTTATCAACTTTTCCCCTTCATAAATGTGTACAAGCCCTTAAGCAAACACAGCACAAGAGCGTGCCGTGCCGCTGATGTATCGGTACTAGCTCGACTAAACTTGCACACCGCGTGGGGCGACACAAATAATTTAATAGCTTTACAAAGAACATTATTGGAAACGGTGACGTCATTATGTGAATCTCTAATTTATGGTGCGTTTATGGTTGTAGGTTAACCTTTAGTTGAGTCAGCATAATAAATTAGGCATTGTACTTAACAAAAATCCCAAATTCAATGACAGACAACATACAGCCCGAACCTCTGAGTCTAAAAGCATGAAATTTAGCACAAGAATTCCTTTAATGACGAAGTTGAGCGCAAAGTATATATTTTTGGAAATTCATCCTTTTACACTGAAAAAAATAAAACGATACTTTTTACTGTTGTTGTACAGTAAAAAAAAACGGTTCAGGAAACTTATTTTTATGTTAAAATAATTGATTACTGACAGTGCACTGAAATGGGCACTGTCAGTAATCAATTGGGTGGATATCGAAGTCCGTCTTCGGACTTGTAGCAAATAATATACATATATCCATTGAAATACTGAACACTCAAACTCAAAACTCAAACTCAAAGCATTTATTTCAAATAAACCAAATACAGGCACTTTTCAATTGTCAAGGTGTCGGTCAGTCAGAAAGAAGCTAGTTGCCCATTCCAAAGCGTAGTAGGTTCATATGGAGAAGAACGGGTATGAAACTCCACGGACACTCTTATAAATTGAAATATTGTTACAAAAATATTGGTTACATCATTATGTTGAAATTATACATGTGAGAACAATGTAGAAAGACGTGCACGTTAAAAGTGTCCGTAATAAAAAGAAAACACAAAAAAAAAAAAATAAGCTGTGGCAGCTAAGAAATGACCAGAGCCGACTGACGGCGCCCGTTCACAAACATGACGCATGGATCAGCACCATTCCGCTCAACCATTTTGAAGGGAACTTGATGATCCAACACACACGCCACCACCAGCGAGTCATTTGAGTAAGCACGACATACTCTCAGCCGCCAAGGCACATTCAAGTCAATTAAAGACGTACCCAGTAAATGGTAGCTTTATAGTAGGTACCAAGTGCTCACACATGTGCCATGCAATTATGCAATACTAGATGCGCCCCGCGGTTTCATCCGCATAAGTTTTTACCCCGTGGGTATATCGGGATAAAAAGTATCCTATGTGTTATTCCTGGTTATAAACTATCTGTGTGCCAAATTTCATCCAAATCCGTTCAGTACTTTTTGCGTGAAAGAGTAACAAACATCCATCCATCCATTCTTACAAACTTTCGCATTTATAATATTAGTAGGATAGGACTAAGAGAATGAATTTATGCAATCCAAAGATAGTTTTTATGATCTTCAGCAGCTCCACCAAATATTGTCGAATGCTAATCAATTAGTTTATGCGACCTCGTGGAGCAGGACCAGCGTTGAGCCAAGCATTTTTGTCAGCGAAATAATCCCCCAACTTATAATATGCTTGGCTGCATAGTGTGCGTTTAATACAATATTTAAATTTCGTTTCAATTAGTTAGAGTATGTGGGGAGGTATTTTATTGTAACATTTTAAAAACGGTACCCCATGAAGGAAGAATCTATTTTAGCCAGTCTGGAACCTGGTTGAACTAATTGTGTCGTTCTTTACTGAAAAGACTTAGATTTTTCTTTATACAATTTGGATTTTCAAAGAACTGGATGCAGCAAGCAGCCGTCAACAGACTGCAGTCATCTATGATCGACCCCACTCTTCACATTGAGCCGACATCCCAGGTATGATATCATTATAATTTTGAAATGTATGGAAATACAGACATACATGACATATTAGACGATATCTACATAACTTTTATACCGGCCTACAATACGTTTTTAATGGTATTTTTTACTTATAGCGTACAAACGCTCCCTAAAATGTTCAAAATCTACTTCAAACTCGACCACTTTTAAACAACTAACTAAATACATAATACACATATATACGTACATAATATACACACATACATAATACACGTTTGGCAATAGTCTTTCATATCTACTGAAAGTTTTTTTTTACCATGACCAAAAAACCAGTTGCACCACAGCACACACGGACCACCAAATCGCCCACAGTCCGGGGCCCATAATTCCACGGTTATGTTCAGCATTAGCGGATTGCTGTAACGTACGCTCCGCCTTATTTATGACGAGGCGTTTGTGTTACGATTATGCGTACAGGATAAATAATAACGTAACGTTTAATGTTACGTTTGCAAGTTACCGTTTGTTTTTAGGTTTGAAGTGGTTACGTGACTCTCGAAAAACACGTTTCACCGCTGAACTCGCTTGTCATCTCTATTGTGTTATATGAAACATAGTAGATAGAATTCACAGTCAATTGACTGTCGTTGACGAGTGAAAGATGAGTTTTTCGTGTATCAAAACAGTTTTTCAGTAGATTTTGACAATTTAATTATATATTTGATTTTATAGAGCAAAAGTCTCTCTAAAGCCGGTCTTGGCCTAGCCTTTTGATAAGAATCATCAAATTATGACCTGTACCTTAAAGGCTCCTACACACTGGCGCGACTTGTCGCGCGACGCGTCGCGACACAAAGGCACCGCTTGTAGCGCTACAAGCGGTGCCTTTGTGTCGCGACGCGTCGCGCGACAAGTCGCGCCAGTATGTAGGAGCCTTTAATGTAAGTTGGAAAAACTTCTTTTATTTGTTGTTTAGTGATAAGGCTTATAAATGATAGGCGCAAGGGAATCCGTCCACACATTCGTCAATTAAATTGTTGGAAAGAAAAACTTTTCTATCTATAACGACACCCACGGGACTACTAGACAACCTAATTTCACCACACTGATTAATTACAAAATTAATATCTAATAGAATAAGACGGATTATTTTATGGGGTACTGTGTAAAGTGTTATAATTAAATACCACTTGATATTCTTCAACTATATGAGAATAAATTTAAAACATGCATGTTTTAATAAAAATAAAAATAAATATTTAAATTATAAGTTGGACGATTATAACGTAGATAAAAATGCTTGGCTTAATGCTGGTCATGATCCACAACCACTTCGGCTCACTTGTTAAAATCTTAATATTTGGAAGAGATGCTTCCCTTTTTTTGTTCTGATATTACGATCTTATCGTTTATTTTTATTTAATGAAGTTTTAGTGTGGAATACTTCAATAGGTAATAATGATTTTCTTTCCTTTTGCTGGTAAAGTTTTATTATTATTTTAAATACATTGCAAACTATAGTTTTGTATCATTTAGAAGCATTTTTTCAATTTTGTAAATATGAGTACCATGGAGCCGTTTATGATGTACGAGTATGTTGACTTAAAAAAGCTTCCCAGTTGTTTTCCCAGACATTTAAGTGAGCTTGTCATGCTCACTTAAATGTCTCGCTGATGGTGGCGCGTCATTCGGTTCCCTACAAAATGGTTGAAACTGTTGAACAGGGTTGAACTGGATGCTGCTGATTCACGCGTCATGTTCGTGAACGGGCGCCGTCTGTTAAGACTGGTCATCACTGCAACTGCCAGGGCTTACTTTTAATCTTATAATCTTATATTTTGAATTGTTTTTAAATTTTATTTCTTTATTTTTACATAGTTCTCACATATAGAAGCAACAAGAATAATGTACCCAGGATCTTATCTTGATTTAAAAGAGTGTTCTTGGAGTTTCTTGCCCGTTATTCTCCATAGAGATCTACGTTTTGGAATGGGCAACTTCAATTTTCTGACTAACTGACCGACTCTTTGACAATTTAAAAGTGCCTGTAATTGGTTTAATTGAAATAAATACTTTGAGTTTCAGTTTGAATCTCGATTGATTAGGAACTGTCAATGATATCAATAAGCTTATTTATTTTGAAAACATAATGAAAACTGACGCGATTCGATCATCTGAACCTAGCCTTAATTTTTATGTCAGTGTTGTTTTTTTTTTTTGAAATTTTGACATTTAACAGCTAGTTCCGTCTTTATCTAACGACACGTGAAACAATAATCATCATAACCTGGCAACCCAGTAAAAACCATAAATTATATCAAACAAAACAAACGAAAGTACCCATTATCCCTTACTAATCCCATCAACCCTAACGAGGGAAAATAATTTAATTACCACGTTTTCACTCGCCAACTCGAGAGCTACTCGAAAGTGAAGAGATTTCGAGTTCTGAACGAAAAAGCAATTACAATAATGAACCTCAAGGGCGTGCCATACCCAGTTTACGAAGACCTATGAACTTTAGAACCAGCTTCGGTTTCAAGAGTCAAGTCGTACTGGTGGTTACAGCATTGTGTTTTCTACTTTGTTAGTGCTAAGATTTTTCATGTTAAATGCATTGAAGTGGCCTTTGTCGGGTGTTTACGTAATTTATTTTGGGAAGTATTCATTGGACAGGTGTTGTACTCTCTTGTCGCTGAAAATCCTATTGTGGGCCTAAAAGCTTTTAATGATAACGAGGGGAAGATTTGATGAAAAGAAATTTCTTGAATTGTGTTGTTAACGCATTTTGTGTAGGCCTACAAATATAAGAAAAAATCGAGTGTCAGACCACGCACGATGAAGGGTTCCGTAGCGGGGATTAATTCATCCTAAGAACAAACATAACATTGTAGGTGAAAAACATGTTCCCTCATACATTCCAACTGCAAATGTTAGTTTGTACGCACAGCATTGAGAGATTTACTATGTTATTTTAAGATCATAGACTTCTTAAAGGTTTTCCCGTAAGCAAAGAATTATTTTCTGTATTTTTTTTTTTTTTGCGCGGTAGATTCGGATTCGGATTAAGGGTCAATTTTTATCTATTTCCATAAATAATATTAAAAGTATTTATTTTAAAAATATAAAAAAATATATCTGAGATCCTTACAATAACCCCTTTTATTTGATATGTCACACGGTACAACTTGCAATTATTATTTCTTAATTTTCTAATTCCCCCTAAAAGTGACTTCCATATTGAAAATACATTTATTTACGTTATACGAGTACGTCCGTATTTGGGTCACAGAAGTTTATATATATGTGTACCAAGTTACCAACAGTAGATTCGGAGAAAATCGGCTGTGACAGACGGACAGACAGACAGACACACGAGTGATCCTATAAGGGTTCCGTTTTTTTCCTTTTGATGCACGGAACCCTAAAATTAAGTAATTCCACGATTTTAAAAGTAAGGTTTTACTGATTATTATTAGCCTCTTTGTCCTCACTTATGCTTCGTGCCTATTGCTTGTGGTTCGGCCTGTATGCTCCTCTCATCAAAACGCGTCTCCTCGCATCAAAATGTATGTATATATACATTATTATGTAGTTGTGCACATAGGGTACGCAATCAGTCGAGATTGGCAACTCGAGATCTCGCGTGCTAGGTTTAGTGTCGAGATTGGCCATTCGAGATTTCACCCGCCTCTCAGGGGAGATCTCATTTTCGAAGTCAAATGTTTTACCAATTTTTTTAAATTCTGCATTCCTTTTATAAAAAAAAAAATATTTAACTACTTAAATTAAATTGAAAACTACACCTACTTAGGGTAATCATTTTATATTTTGTATTTTATAAAAATCTCTCGAAATATCGATATTTGATAAACGAGATTGTTGCATTCCACTCATCGACCATATGACACTCACTGACATATGGCTAATAATTTAATGTTTTGTGTTGCGTGTAGTATAAATTATTTTGCATACTATTGTAAAGAATCCAATTATTTTTCCAACGGAACAGATAGCTGTGCTGCTGGGGATTTTGTTGCGCCACTTCTTCTTCCCAGCTAAAGCACTAGGAAGTGGTAAGGGTGGGCGTTTTTGGAGACTTATGTAATTTTGACGTTCGAAAAGTGCTGATTCTCAGCCTAGTTTGAATAAAAGACTTTTGATTTTGATTTCACTTATTTTTAGTTATGATTTTTTGAAGTACCTTTCGGTCCGTAGGTACCGAAAAAAAATCATAATTATAAAGCCTTCCTAATCTACTTGAAGTGCATCCTCAGAATTAGGTGCAGCGACAATTTTCCAATTAAGCTGTAACCGATACAATTGCTATGTCAATGCAAATGAATTTACACTTTATCGTTGAGGAAATAGAGCTCAAAATCAGGGATTTAGCTTTGAGTTAGATGGGAATCGTGTTACTGGAAGCGACATTTTTATGGTCACTGAACGGGATTTACAGGCAATGATTTCAAATAACTGTCATTAATGTGTCGCACAGTGCTAAGCTTTATTATTTTAAAGAATTCTCTGACGGTTTATGAAAATTATCTTATTACTTCAAATCTTTATGTAAAAACTGTGCAAAATACTGTATGTACATTTTCAGTTCACAATACTTTCTCCTTCCAGCTGAAAAAACCTCTCAAATTCGAGTCAATGGATCGAGATATCAACAAACAAGAGAATTCGTTATATTGTTGTCAATCACTGACAGTCACTGGTGTTGCCACATTTTTCTTAAATCTCTTTGGTACATCATACTGCTACCAGGATGTTTTGATGCCTGAATGACATTGACGGAGGTAAATATGTGAGAAATTTTCACAGAAATTGCGTTGAAAAAACGAGATGGCGGCGTTAGGTCCGATCGTGGCCATGCGCCAAAAGAACTTTGTAACGTTGTACCTATAGTCACCTTGCCGATCCCATTCTATGAACCTATGTCGCGTTGCCGATTCCATTCTCTGAACCTATGTTGCGTTGCCAATTCCATTCTATGAACCTATGTCGCCTTACCGATCCCATTCTATGAACATATGGCGGCTTGTTAATTCAATTCTATGAACATATGTCGCCTTGCCGATTCCATTCTATGAACCTATGTCGCCTTGCCGATCCCATTCTATGAACCTATGTCGCGTTGCCGATTCCATTCTCTGAACCTATGTCGCCTTGCCGATTCCATTCTCTCTACATCCGTGCTAGTGCAGCAAGTTACTTTTCACGCAAACCAATTAGGGGAAGAATTGATGGCCAATAAACGATGGAGTGTTCCGAACAGCACGACGAAACGGGAAACAATTTCAACCAATTTCCATTTCCATCTCGCTTTTGAACAAAAAGTTAGGTGGGTGTGTTCGGGACGAAGCTGCACGGCTACCGGAAAAGAATAGTGGGGGTGTAAAACTGTAAATGTTAGGTTTTTAAGTGGTGCCTTTGAGTCTAGAGGTTTCGATCGATTTTAATTGCAATCGCATAAATATTTAAATACACGACATAATATGCGACGTTATACCTTTTTTCTAATATGACAAGAATGGTGGCGCCATTCTTGTCATATTAGAAAAAAAGGCAACGTCATGCATTTTATTTATAACATAACATCACGCCTTGTTTCCCCGAAGGGTTGGACAGAGGTGTACCTGTAGTACACCCACATTTCGCCAGTTATTTTTAAGAGCGTACACGCGGTCCGAGCGCTGTTTGGCTCAAAAACGTGATTTTTCAAACCAGATTGTCCAACGACTACTTATCTTACAAACATACCAAATACTGGTAATTTTAGGAAATATTGTTGTCTAGTTTGTTAGTTAGACACTTTTTTCGATTAATAAAGTGTTTGGGATTGCCATCAAGATAACTGAACAGGGGTTTTCTTGATTTCACTTTCAGTGTCAATTTCGAAGTTAAAAATATCTGAAATTCCTGACAAATTTCGCAAACAAAAATTTTAACTAACTGAAAAGATTCTTAGGAAAATAGTTAAACAGATTTTTTGTTTTCGACTACATACTTATGAAATCTAAATCTAAAAGTCTAGAAAATGATTATTTTTACCAATATATCTTACTTAATTGAATATAATTAATATTTACTATAATAGAAGAACTTCTTCTTTATAATATACACTTTAAAATTTTAACTAAATTATCTCTTTTATTTTTCTATAAATATTTTAAAACTATTTATAGAAAAATAATAGAGATATATAAAATTCTGCGTGCGAATAGATTCAAATCAGTCGGCCGCGAGGTCTTCCAGAGAGAGGACACGTCGCTGAGCGCTCTGCCTGACCCTTGTTGACCTTTGCCGTGCGTATACAAGGATAGTGCAAGCTTATAGTGTGGTCGTCAAATCTTAATAATTTGGAAAGTAAAATATTTTATTTTTGATGACCGATAATATTTTATAGTGTGATCGTAAGTACGCTGGTAAGTATTTTCGGAAGTGAAAACTTCTTTAGGCGCGTTGAGCAATTTTTGGTAGAGAAATAACTTATGGGTTCATGTCACCGACATGCCCTGCCGACATGCTGTCGTAGGATTAATTGAAGTTTTAATTTGGAAAATTTGATTTTGTTATCATTTAATTTGGTCAAAATGAAAATCCAAGATGGCGGCTGCGAAAATATTCACATTATTCGTCATGGGTATCGTTTTCATAGTTTTCGAAGGTGCTAAAGCCGATACTGAGTTCAAAATGTAAATCTAAGATGATGGCTGCGAAAATGTTCAAATTTTTTTATCATGGGTATCGTTTTCATGGTTATTGGTGACCTATATTTTTTTGATGAACGACATTATTTTAATAGTAACAAATTTATGTTACAGACGGAATTGGAAACAAAACGAAGAGATTTTTAGGAAAGAAAAACGCAAATATGAAAATATGGCTTAGGCAAGGGCTAAAAGGGAGGGATATTTATGTTATATGAACTTCCACTCGCGGCTTTCGCCCGCGTGAAATGTACTTGAAATTTCGACTATTTAAAAGCAAATTTACGAGTAGGTTTTGTCAGACCAAAAAAGAATTAAATTGAAGAACAGTCGAGTAAATCCAATGATGCATTAAACTATGATGAATACGATGATACAGGTCATGTAACTGGCGTTCATTTTGGCATTAATTTTTTTCAGATAAAATCAAATTTATTGTCAATATTAAAAAATGTTTGAAGATATAGAGGATGTTTTGCAAGGCGCTGAAGTATATAATCGAGACCTTCTTTGTTTTTTAGCTTTAAAGGGAGAGCTAAAAATTGCAACAGACGGCATCGGTGCTGCCGAATATTAGAACTCTTTTTCAATTGCTCTGCACGTATATGCTATCCTATGACTACAAGTACTGCCAAGTAATCTTTCTCCACCTTACGCCGATTCAAGTCATATCTTCGCAGCAGGATGACAGAAAAGCATTTGAATGGACTGGCTTTAATGCATATCCATCAAGACTGCGACAAAAATGAACGCTAATGAAGTGCTGGACATCTTTAGCAGGAAACAAAATAAAACTGCCTGTATTAATCATGTATGTTTTTTATTGTTTTCATATTTTAATAAATCTTTATATAAATATTATAAGTTTATTTTTAACAGATATGATTATTTTTGCCCGTCCGCCCCTTGTGGGGCACAGGGGTAGACGGGCAAAAATAAATCCTGGATCCCCCTTGGTTGCCAGAGATGATCGACCCAAGAAAAAGTCGCTTAATGCCAATCAGATATGTGCGATTTTAAAATTACATACTTACTTTAAACTTTGCTTGTTAAAATTTATTTCAACAATTAGAAAAATAATTAAATCATAAATAAATAAATAAATAAAAGTATCAAAATGATTCGTGCAAACGGTTAAGCGCTCACGCACACAGAGAAACCATTGTAAGTAGTGTGTCGTAGTATGTGCCATTTGATAGATCGCGCAGATTTTGACTTGCGCTAAATTGAACGCGCGCTCTTAAGTTCCGTGTAATAGGTGGCGAGCCTATTGCCATAAACTGGGCACAAATCCAGACTCTGGGCTGCTACTGAGAAATTCCAAATAGAAAAACCCGAACAACTTTGCCCGACCTGGGAATCGAACCCAAGACCTCGTGCTCAGCAATAGCGCTTGCGACCACTAGACCAACGAGGCAGTATAGCATATTATTTATTAAAACAACTATGCAAGTTTGTCACTGCAAGTTTGTCACTGCAAGTTTGTGACTGCAAGTTTTCTTTATCTCAAAACGAAACTTTAGGAAAATGTCCTATTAACAAATCGTCCTACGAGCAGTTTGGTGTTATATGTAGTATGAATCGACCGTTTCGAGTCTTTTGTTTTAAGGAACATTTGCTTATAGGACGATGTGCTAATACGAGTAAGACATTTTGCTAAACTGTCGTTTTGTTTATAGGTCATTTCGATATTTAGTACCTTTTCTGTAGTGTAGGTCTCGCCCCTTTTCATCAACTCTTACCGTGCCCAAAAATCAAAGCAAGCACTACAAAACATTCAAGACACGAAACGCATACAAAGCACCACCTGCACATATTTCACCCCCGTCGGGACCAAACTCGTTACGTCTCAGTTAAATCAGGGCAACCCCGCCAAATTCAGAAGGTCATAAATTGACACAATTGTTCCCTGCGGCCGGGGCTTCGCAACTTATTAGCATAAAGAGCCGCTTACTAAGCTAAACGGGACATGACGCGCCGTGATGACTTCCGCCGTCTTGTAAGAAAATATTGTTTAACTTGGAAACTTGAAGAGATTTTCATCTAGGCTAGGAAAATTAAAAGTATAAGGTGTTTATTTTGGGGATTACAAAGGCTGAATAAAAATTTTGACTATAAGTTACCTACTTGATAATGCCATCTTAAAAACTTTTTAACAGATAGGCATGTACACTTCGTGACGAAAATATTGAAAAAAGTCCAAACTGAAGATTAAACCTTCAGTTCCAGCACAGCTTAACGGTAAAAAGCTAGGAATTTTTCATCTCCCTGGAAAATTGCCACTTATTTTTTAGCTCTGGAAAGTATTACCTAATTTTTCATTCATCCAGTCTTCCATCGCTTTTGGATCATTAGCACTACTTTTAAGCTTTTTTTAAGGTCGTAGCGAACTAAAAACTATACCAAGCTTCGCATTTTTTAAATTAAGAATATAAATATGAGTTTTATTTAAGGAAATTCTCAGTGAAATACGGTTTCTGAATGTTTTGTCCCTTAACCCGATACTGGCGACCTAGTGACGTACAAGCTCCTCGACTTTATGGGGTTTTGATGACATGTATCACCATAAAATGTATAGCACCTAATAAACCTTTCATCGCAAAACCGAACCCAAAACCTTCCAGAAAATACTCGCCTTCTCTTTTATTATTCGTAACACCTGTACAAAAAATTCCACCATAACATAAAACTTCGTATGTAAAAAGGCAAAAGTAATTCATATTAGGGTGGAACGAGTTTTATTCTGGCGTCCGGCCCGCGCTGGAATCCGGAATATATCCGGTAAGTCCAAGCCCTGATTACTCAGCGATATTTAAAGCTGATTTGATCGCTTAAGCGGATCCGTTGCGGGGCGGCCATTGTCTCGTCAGCGTCTACCAAGTCTTGGGTAATAAAAGGGACATAAAGGTACTTTTAGAGGTTGCTGCTTTGGATTTGGTATTAAGTGAACTTTTTGACAGCGACGGGGAAATAGATGCGTCCTTCTTTCGTTCGTCCGGCATCTTGTCTTATTATCATACTAGATGCGCCCCGCGGTTTCACCTGCATAGGTTTTGACCCCGTAGGTATATCGGGATAAAAAGTATCCTATGTGTTATTCTAGATTATAAACTATCTGTGTGCCAAATTTCATCCAAATCCGTTCAAGTACTTTTTGCGTGAAAGAGTAACAAACATCCATCCATCCATCCTTACAAACTTTCGCATTTATAATATTAGTAGGATTTAGGTAGCTTCATACGAGCTGGCGATTTCAAAATCTCACGTCCACACACAGATTTTCACATCGCTAGCGACAAATCAGTTGTCCAAACCATGTGTGGGCGTGAGATTTTGAAATCGCCAATGGTGATTGAACTGCGTGTGTACCTAGGTATACACGCAGCAACTTTAGCCGTTGGCGATTCACGTCCTTTAATAGTATGTACTACTTACATAACCAGCCTATAATCTTCCCATTACTGAGACACAGGCCTCTCTATGAAGGGGGTGGGGTTGGTCTAGTGACCAACGAGGCAGTGTAAGGCGACCACTAGGTCGCAAGTGCTAATGCTGAGCATGAGGTCCTGGGTTCAACTCCCTGGTCGGGCAAAATGTTAGTGGGTTTTTCTATCTGGAATTTCTCACTAACAGCCAGGAGTCTGTATTTGTGCCCGGTTGATGGCAATAGGCTCGCCCCCTATTACATGGGACTTAAACATAACTGGCGAAATGTGGGTGTACTACAGGTACACCCCTGCCCAACCCTTCGAGGAAACAAGGCGTGATGTTATATTGTTATTATAATATGTGGTAGTTATTTTTCTAACGTAGGCTTCTGTATTTTCTCAACATAGGACCCCTATTACATGGTACTTACTGGTGAAATGTGGGTGTACCTACTATGGGTACACCTCTTTTTTTTGTTTTTTGTGTGGGATATCATCAAATAACTTCTCCCGCTCTGGACGGAGCGGGGCCTCGGACACCCTTTGGTACCTTCCCGCGACCCCGGCAGATGGGTACACCTCTGCCTAATCCTTCGGGGAAACAAACCGTGATATTATGTTATGTGGTCCTCATCATCCATCTCTACTCTTTTTAGTATGTTTCACACCCTTTCGGCTCTTTCCACCCAAAAATAAACAAGTCTACGCTATTCTTTTTGTAAAAAACGTCACACAAGATTTGCTTATACTAAGACCTTATAGCATATACCCATAGCTACATAACCTGCCACACACATTATGTTCAACATACCTATCAAACAGGGAACAAATCACACAGCCATCACAAAGACCTCAACACACCTACCCCGTACGTAGCTACCTCCGGTACTCTTTCCGTACCGTCATCACAGCTCCGCTCATTTCCTGCGCCTATCTCTCCTGCCACCTGCCCTTCTACACGCAAAACACACATATTTTCCTATCAATACCTCTTTCTTTACCAACCTCCATGGTAATTTCCACCTTACCGCTTTTAACATAGAGTTTAGATTTATCTGGGGGAGTTGGACCATGAAAATTGATAGTATTAGCAACATATGGCCCGGAATGAGTTTTTGCATTCTACGAGAATAGTTTGGTGGGTTCTCATTAGCAGTGGAGCAGTTTATTAAGGTTTATTGTTATTTATTTGTAGTAAATTTTCTTCCTGGGTAGCCCCTGCTTGGTTATCTTTGACGGCCGTGCGTAATAACCTAGTCATCGCAATCTAAGAAGTCGGATTTGACAGCTATAAAAATACTGTGTGTAGTGAGGGGAAAAAAATCGGATGCTTTAAAAACCGATTCTTGAGACATATCGATTTAAAATAATTAGTTTGTAATCGACAGTTTTATTACACGCACGAGTTTGTAATATTTAACTGTTATTACATAAATTCCAACGAAGTTTAAATTTGGGCGAGATTCAAATCCAAACCAAGACAAACTAAAACCCGACATACTGATTTCTTCCGGAAGGTTTATGTGTATTAAATAATAATACATTGTATGTATTATTATATGTATTATAATACAGTACCAAATCATTTCGTATAATATCAAAATAAAGCTAAAAATATAATAATATGTGATCAGATTTTGTTTTTATATGTTTAAATATGAAATTGATCGGATCGGTTAATAACATCACGCCTGTAATCCCCGAAGAGATAAGCAGAGGTGTACCTATAGTACATCCAGTTTCGCCAGTTATGTTTCAGTCCCATGTACTAGGGGGCGAGCCTACTGCTACCAATCGGGCACAAATCCAGACTCCGGGCTGCTACTGAGAAATTCCTGGTGGAAAAACCCAATAACACTTTGCCGGACCTGGGAATCGAACCCCGGACCTTGTGCTCAACCGTAGCGCTGGCGACCACCAGACCAACGAGGCAAAATGATGAATGTCATCATGCATTTTCTATTCATTGTCGAAATGGAAGACCTCTTGTCAAAGTGGCGCCAACTGGTGGCGTGAATATTCATGAACACCCTTATTGAAGAAACCCCAAAACAATGATTTTTCCCATAATATGGTCAATTTTTCTAATTGTTGTTCTATTCCCAAAGTAATAAGGTCCTAAGTATTAACTACTACAAAAACAAATGTGATGTTACTTTCTGACCCGTACCCTAATTGCGTAAAACAGTTTCAATCACAATCTGAATGATTTTGAATATTGCTAATCCATTGCTTCATATGTTCGAAAAATTTGTCTGTTGAACTTCGTAAATAGCGCAATGAATGTTGTTGAACTGTCAAAATGAAACCCATTGCTACTGACAGTGTGTTACACAATTACCGCGCTGATTCGAGGTTTCTTTGAATGTCAGAATCTGTTTAAAGTTATCTAATTATTTTGGAGGCTCGTCTCTATCCTCACCTTTTTTTTTTTTTTGTTCCCGGGGTGGAAAATCCTCATGGATGTCCTCCGCCCTGGGGTAGGCGGAGGGGTCTGTCAGACTCTTACTGACTAAAAACCACCCCGGTGTTCCCGTCCCACACTTGCACCGGGGATCATGGGATCTAATGCGACTTCCACGATCCCCGGCTAGTGCCGGCCCGCCTCTGCGGGCCACCTCAAGTCTGGGGGGGGGGTGAGGTGTTTAAACCCCCCCGCGACGTCTGAAAGGGGCGCGCGTGGAACACTACGCGCCGCCACCTCGGGTCCAGTGTGATGGGGGGCGGCGGACGTCCCCAAGTCCGCCGTCCCTGGGCCCATTTAGGGGGGCCGGAAGAGGACGTTGTCTGCCCTCTGCCGACGCCCGGTGCGCCTGCTGCGGGCCGGGTGAGCGGAAGAGATCTCCCGCTCCCGTTCCGCAGCCTCTCTATCCTCACCTACTTTAAGCTAATGCCATGTGACGTTCCAAAGCACCTTGTAATGGTCTAATTGATATACAGGGTGGTAGGGACATCGACGCGCCTCCTGTTACCATTGATTCAGCTAATGATTCTGGACCTGCATTGAAATTAATCGTCGGTTATTTTTTTTTTAATTCTGCTGTTTCATACAAAATTGTAATATCTACGTGGTCAAAATGTATGGAACAGCATTTTTTTTAATAACTGACGACCTCCAGCATCACGTACACTATGTGACTAGCGGACCGACTGTTTGACAATGGGATTAAAAACTGAAAGCTCGTCATAGGTGGCAGCACAGTCGCCCGTCTACAAACCGCCATTGTTTTGTTTATATTTACTTTTGAGCCGATCACAAGTTCGAAAACTAGATAAATATGTATGCGACTTGGTGTGTACCACTATTAAAAGACGAGCTGAGGACAAGCGTCTACCACTGGTAAAAAAAGCATCTATAGTGTGTTAATTGGCTTTTTACCCGGCTGCCCCAGAAGGAGGGTAATGTTTTTCGAGAGTATGTATGTATGTATGTCTATTTCTTTGGCACGCTCTGTAGCCTAAACGGCTTGATGGATTTTAACGTAAGAGGTGTCGTTAGATCCGTCTTAATTGTAGGAGTGACATAGGCTATATAATATTTATATATTGCATCTGAAAATACAAAAAAAAGGGAGGGAAAGGTTTTTAAAATTAAATTGCAACAATATTTATATCAAATAATAGCTAGTAATGAGTCAATTCCATGTATATATATATTAATAAAACTAAAAAGCTTGAAATAAAGCAAATGATTTACAAAAACAAAAAACCCGACTGCTAAAACACATAACTGAAAAGAGAAAAACAAGCTTTATAATCTATAGAATTTTGGTATCGCAGGTGAGACAGACATAAGTTACCTACACCATATTTCAGGCTATTGGTTTGTCCCCGCCTGCGATACCAAAATTCTATAGATTATAAAGCTTGTTTTTCTCTTTTCAGTTATGTGTTTTAGCAGTCGGGTTTTTTGTTTTTTTTTAAATCATTTTTATTTATAAAATGTATCTCTAGGCTTCTTTTTTGTAGTATTCATCACACATTTCTTGAACTATATTTTTTTTAAAAACAACCGCCAATCAAACTAATATTATAAATATAAATGTCTGGATGTATGTCCTTTGTTCACCCACAAAATACTGAATGTATTTTAATGAAATTTGGATATAAGAAGATAGCTTACACCTAACTTGGAATAGCAGTTACTTTTTATAATGTACTTAATCATGTGCATAGTTACAGAAACAGGTAGTAGAATATAATCCAATAACAAGTTTATTTTCTTACTTCTTTTCTACTTCGGTGTACTCAGGCACAACACTTGTCAACCGGTTCGTGAGTAAAGTTAAGAAGGTCATCGATATGAATCCGTCGCTTTTTTTAGTCATTGTAATTTGGTCGGTTAACCAGTCGTTGTTTACATGTTTGTTTTTTGTTTAGGTATATCTACTTAATGCGAAACATTCCAAGCTAAATATTTTCACTATATATTTTTGACCAAACGCACTAATTTTTGGTTTACACCTACACATCTTGGGTTGAGCCAGTTTCTTGTATTTTGCCGTCAAAGTTATGTCTATACCGTCGTTTTGACCTTTAGCAATATTATTCAATAACGCATGAATGTTTTATAATTTATAGGTTATTTTGTGTTAGTTGACTTTGAGAAAATGTTTTTGAGAATTGAAAACCAACTCGAATATGATCTTCCTGACTGAAAAACTACAGAGATGTTAATTCTAGCACTAATCTAATATGATAACACAAAACACACACACACACACACACACACACACTTTACTATTATTTACATAATATCACATCACAAGTGCCTGTAGGTAAAGAAAACAGACTTAATTCTCTTGGGAGCGACACCTGTATACGAATTTCTCTCATAAAAGTCTTCAGGTTTCAAAAGGATAGCACATAGTCTCGACGAAATATCGGGTTTCCATTTCTTTTTCGGAGAGCACACAGTTTCCACAGTTTTCGTCTTTTAACATCTTTGGCAAATACATCGGTTCCCGTATTTTTGCAGTCAACAGCTGCGCAATTAATTAGACATATTTATAATAATTACAGCGCAAAAGAAGTCGCTTGTTTACAAAAAAAATATGGATAGTGACAGCTTCTTAGACGATGGAGTAGCGACATCTAAAGTGAGCAAGTGGCAGTTTTTATAATTCATTCAAAGTACCAGTAAATGGTTAAAATTGAAATAAATGCTTTGAGTTTGAGTTTGTACTGAATCCATGGTACACACAGGTTGCGAGTCGTTGTCGCTACGACCCTGTATACGATTTGACTTTTTTTTTGTGTGCTTACAACATACGGTTACACTCTTAAACTCATCCATCTCATACAACCCTATTATGCAATTTCACACTATTTCTCCCTAACTCCTAACCACTGAAGGCCAAAATGAACACTAAACACACTTGGCACTAATTATAAACGTCCGTGACGTAACAGATGACGTCATTCATTACACGTAATAAATCGTCAAATAGCGCAGGGTACATAGCGTCATAATCGACTGGCCATAGAGATGGGATGGCTTTTGACTTTTTTGTATAATATGTATATTTTAAGCTTTTATAATGTGTGCTTTGTTTATGTTTGTAAAGAATAAACAATATTTCTTTCTTTTCTTTTGTGGGAAGTGAAACCGTCCTAGTGTTGCCACCTATGACTGCTCTAAAGCCCGTTCCGCACTCGTGGCGCGAACACCCGCGAAAGCCGTGAAACACGAGTGTCGGTGGTTTCGCGCCTTCGCGCCGTTCCCCGATCGGTGTCGGTTTTTTCCCGCGACAAAGGTTTCACGCTTGGTTTTCGGCGCGCGAACGCGAACGCATGTATACTCGCAGCTTTTCGCAGTAGCGGGTCGCTGTCGGGTTTAGAAAATAACAAATTAATAATTTATCTGGTTCTACTGCGATGAACTTTCATCGTCCACCATCTTCTCTTTGTTATTTTTGTTATTTTAATACGAAGATAATTGTAGCTACAGCACATAGCGTCAAAACAGCAGCAACAGCCACATCGCCATCCATTTTGTTTTAGATCGCTGAACTTTGCGTGAAACGGTTTTTACGCGAAGTTCACGGTGCGAACCGCAGCGTCAATTCACCGGACGGTGAGCAATGGGTAGCTCACCGTCCGGTAAGGACCAGGCCCGGGTCAACGGCGCGTTGTATTCCACGCGCGCCTCTAAGAGATGTCATCAGCACAAGTGTAGGGGTCCACTAGGGCCGATGCCTGCCGGGGTCGCGGGAAGGTACTAAAGGGTCACCGACGCCCCTGGCAACACAGGCAACGTAAGGAATACGGGTGGGTTTTAGTCAGTAAGAGTCTGACACACCCACCAGCTCCGCCCAGAGCGGGAGAAGTTACATGATGATTTCCCACCCAAAAAAAAAATTGTGCACCTATCCGAGAAACTAGCGGTTAAATGTGGTAACATGTAAATTTGCCTGATGTTTGATATAAGAAATGGATCTAATTAGTTGTTAATTACTAGAACATCAGGCTTTCCTATGTTCCTACTTGTGGGACACAGGCCTCCATTTTTAGAGAGAATAGGCTGTAATTCACCACGCGGGCACAGTGCAGGTTGATCAGAAAATGTATTTATATATATAGTAAGCATTACCAGTGTCTGATGATGCTTTGTGGAAAAGTCCATGGATTTAAGATTTAATCAACGTTTTAAATAAATACTCGAAATACTGTGAATATCAGGTACGTGGTTGTGACGTCACTGTTGCAAAGTGAACTTTACTGACATCTAAACAACTTCGTCAACCATTTCTTTTCTTCACCAGCCTTCAAGACTGACTGAAAATAAATTCAAAAACTATGGAAGTCTTTTTAATTCATTTTTTATGTAGGTTACATAATCAGCCAATAATGTTCCCACAGCTGGGACACAGGCCTCCCCTCTGTGATAGGGAGTGGGCCGTAATCCACCACGCGGGCCCAGTGCGGGTTGGTAGATCTCATGTGACATGTCTTCGAATTTTTGGTTCTAAGACATGCCGGTTTCCTCACGGTGTTTTTCTTTACCGTTTTGTTTTGAGAGTGTTGAAATAATTTGCACAAAGTAAAGCGCCTATCCGGGTTCGAACCTACGACCTTCAACTCGTAAGTCGTGGCCGTTTCCACTGGGCCACCACTGCTCTTCTTATGTAGGTTATTTAATTGGTATTAATGATGGCTGCGCAGCTGCTGGCCTGCTTCACTTCACCAGTTTTATGATGCAACAGAATAAAATTATACATTGAATAGACTATTATAGTAGTTTAAACACTCCAAACAATGTAGGTTATTCTAACTGTTAACTCCTTCATCCGGTATTATACTGAGTCGTCTTCAAAACCGTCTCACTTTAAATTGCGATACTTAAAATGCACCAAACGTTGCAAGCTCCTGTCTTAAGTTTCGTATGCAGTACAGTAACAGCTCACCTAGCGTAGAATACTACAAAATTCTACCTGCTCTTACTGGTTTTAGTCTCTTCAACTAATAAACGGAAATAATAAATGTAAATGTGCTTGTGTGTCCGATTATTCTTTAAAGTTAAAGTTCGCAGCACATTAGTAAGAACCTTTTTTTTTTTCTGAGGGTCTGAAATCTTCAAATAACTTCTCCCGCTCTGGGCGGTGCGGGAGGGTGTGTCAGACTCTTACTGACTAAAACCCACCCGTATTCCTTCCTGTTGCCTGTGTTGCGGGGGCCTCGGTGACCGGTGACCCCTACCAATGTGCTGACGACATCTCTTTGAGGCGCGCGTGGAATACAACGTGCCGTCGACCCGGGCCTGGTCTTTACTGGACGGTGAGCTACCCATTGCTCACCGTCCGCAAGCCCGCGCCTACGGTGTCCGGAAATCCGCCCTGGATTCCCGACGCCCTGGGCGTCTCCTGCGGCGGCTAGGGGCGAGTGGGCGCGAAACTTGCCTTTCCCTCAACCATCCCGCCTCCTCCTTCGCGAGCATTACTGCTTCGCAGAAGGAGGTGACGGCTGCCCATGCCCTCTCGCTCCGTACCATGGCCTGAACCAAGGCCGGACGCGAGAGATCTCTGCCGCCGATCGCCTCCACGAGGACACGGCGGTGCTCTGTGCCCAAGCCGGGCAGACCTCCACCGTATGCTCCACCGTGTCCTCATTCGTAAGATCATGTGTTCCCATTGTATGTCTTATTTGTTTTAGTATATTCGTTTATATAAGTGTATTTATTTGAGTTTTCAATAGGTATATGTGTCCTTATATTTAAATAAATATTTATTTCACAATTTTCGTTATTGCATTGCCTCTGCATCACCCGAAGGTTGACTGGTAGAAAATGCCTATGCATTAAGTCCACCTCTGTACATTTATGTGGTTAAAGTATTAAATAAATAAATAAATGTATATTTCTACATAAAACCCAGAGTCCTTTTATTTATTTAGAGTGAAATATACTTAAATACAATATACAAACTAGTACTAAAATATATAATCTTATGTACAAGTATATAAAAAGGGGAAGAGATTTGTCCGCATCGCTGTCGATGGGAAAAGTGCCCAAAATGCTAGCAGCATTGCCACGTTGAATGTCAATGCTAATTCTTTGGCCTGAAAATAGACCTACCCTCCAGTCACGTGAAATCGACCAACTGTTTGGCGGTAAAGAAAAAATACCTAAGGTTGCGTAAAAGAATTTGCTGGAAAACCCGGTCTCTGAAGTTCTTATGATTATTGCTCGCACGTCATAATCGTGCTCATGTTTGTCTCCACGTCACAGGGGTTGTCGTGACGTCATTACTCAACGGGGCACCACTTCCATGCTGTATAAACACGCACAATTCAACGTGGGACGAAAACCATACCGTATTCTATGTTAAATTACTTTTCTAATGTAGAACAACAGGCTGTTACTTCATCCTCAATTTCCTTACTTACTTAAAGCTCGTGCAGACTAACGCGATTTCGCGGGCGCGACAGACAGCAATATGCTTGTCACGCCCGCGATATCGCCCAGTCTTCGCGAGCGTTGATGCTTCGAAGAGCTAGTCAAGTTTGTCATAGACTGTTTTAGAATTTTACATATTATAACGTGACGCAACCGTCACGTTATAGAATCGTCTCCGAAGATTAAGGCAGAAGTGTACTTATTTGGTACACCCACATTTCGCCAGTTGTGTCCCATCTAATAGTGGCGAGCCTCTTGCCATCAACCGGGCTGGAATCCAACAGTCTTAGTATTTTATGACTTGTTTCACCATCTCCCGTTATGTTACGGTTAACTAATTAAGCATTATATAACTGAATTTGTACATATTATCACATATTATCTACATCGTACAAACTCAGTTACATAATAAAATTCTGAAATTGAGAAACAGGTCCTTGGAAAAGTTTCAGTTTAGTGTGAATTGAATTCTATGAATAACTACTACGCATTAACATGAGTAAGTACCCACAGTGCATAGTAAGCGAATATTATATTTCTCAAAAAAAAAAACAATTATAATATCGTTATTTCCCGATAACGTCACAAGAAGGCGACGCATCGTCGCCGCGTCGTTAATCGGCCACGTGACACTGCTCTGCCGATATTTCAAATGTGACCTCAACCGTGAAGGTTTAAGAGGTCCCCGATTTTATGTGAACTCCATTATATTTCCCTGAACTGGTCACGTGTGATTTTTTAGAATGAGCCAAAAAATATTTCAACGCAAGATATTGCAAAATACGTTCACTAACTTCCACCTTAATCCTGCAATGGTTGCAGTTGGTTGCATAGTCTTATGTGAGATATATTAGTGTAACTTACAGATAGTAGCATCGGATCAAAATACGAGTATGCCAAACATTGTCAGCATACTGGACACATCATTTAAAAATAAAACATTTTTTTTCCGATACGAGAGCGGCACTGAAAATTTCGGGAATCAAGGAAGTGACACAACATTACTATTTAAAAATGTATTTATTGCTTTTCGAAGTATTCTCCGCGAAATTTGACACATTTTTCCATACGATGGAACCAATCATTGAAGCAACCATTCCATTCGGAAGTTGGGGTCTCCAAAATGGCCGTTTTGTAGGCGTCCACAGCTTATTCAGGTGATGAAAATCTCTGTCCACGCAATTTATTCTTTATTTTAGGGAAAGTATAGAAATCATTAGGGCTTAGGTCGGGGCTGTACGGCGGATGGTCTAATAATTCTATGTTTTCTTGCTCTAAAAACTCTTTTGTTCTGTGCGCGGTGTGAGAACTAACATTGCCGTGATGGAGGATGATGCGGCGGTTGCAGTTCTCTTTACGGAGTTCAGAAACGACCTATGGAAAACAAATGCTAGCATACCATTCTGCATTAACCGTTCTTTGTCCCTCAAGAGGAATAGTCGTAACGTGGCCGGTTTTGGAGACAAACGTGGCCACCATTTTTTTTTTGCAACACTCCGTGAACGAACAATTTTTGTTGGCTTTAACTCATTTTCGAACACCCAAACTCGTGACTGGTTTTTTGTTTCGGGTTCGTACGCATATATCCAGGATTCGTCACCTGATACGATGTTGTATACAGCATTTGAGGATCCTGCGTGGAATCTTTCGAGAGTTCTGACGCACCAAGTAACGCGAGCCGCTTTTTGCTCTTCACAGAGCGAATGCGGTATCCATCGGGAAAACAACTTTTTTACACCTAATTGTTCATGCAAGATTATTTGTATTTGACTCATGCCAATGTCTAAAGTTGCCTGAATTTCGCGGTATGTCACATGTCGATCTTCCTCAATCAGCTTACGCACAGCATCAACGTTTTCTTGGGTGACTGCAGTTTTTGGACGACCTTGACGGGAATCATCACTGAGCTTGACACGTCCACGTTGAAATTCAGTAAACCAGCGATAAATTGTGGTTTTGGATGGGGCTTCATCACCAAATGCAGAAATCATCCGGTCAACACACTGTTTTTGTGTTGAACCACTTCGAAAGTCATAATAAATCATCGCTCTTGAATTTTCTCGAGTCAATTCCGTTTTCTCAACGACTAAACAAGTTTGACAAAACCTTGTGACAAGGCCGAGAATCTTTTTTAAATAAATAAATGGTATTCGATTTTTAAAACCAAGGAGTTTTCAATTAAAAAGAATTTAATATGACAGGAACAGTGGAAATATTCCACTCCCGATACTTTTAGTGCAGCCCTCGTACTAGACTTGTACTCACAAGCTCCGTTATCACTTAAAAACCGGACAATTGCGAGTTGAAATCGCGCGGTGAGGGTTCTGAAGATGAATATGTTATCTACCATGTTTTTTATCTCAAGAACAAACTTAACATTATCGTTGAAAAACATGTTCCCCTTATATATTCCAACTGCAAATGTAAATTTGTATACAATATCATATACTCTTACAATATTGAAAGATTTGCCATGTTATTTTAACACCATAGACTTCATAAATGTTTTTCTGTAATCTTTAAGTAAAGACTAAATTTCTGTATTTTTTTTTTAATTTTAGGCTATGTAGTTTCGGAGATAAGGGTCAATTTTCATTTATTTTCTTAAATAACTTTAAAACTATTTTGAAAAAAATTCTAAAAAAGTATATTTGAAACCCTCACAACAAGTCCATTTATTTGATATATAACACAGTACAGTTTGTTTTTTTTTTATACAAATAATTGACCCTCATATTACCCAGTAACTGGGTTGTGGAGGTCAGATAGGCAGTCGCTCCATGTAAAATACTGATATTCAGCTGCATCCTGCAAGACTGGAAGCCGAGCCCAACATAGTTGGAAAAGGCAGGCAGATGATGATATAAGTGACCCACATATTAAAAAAAAAATATTTACGTTACACGTCCGTGTTTGGATCAAAGAAATTCATATCGACGCTTGAAAGGCAAAATTTACTAAGCGACATAGGGCAAATTTGACTTTACATTATTAAAGTCAATTTTTCAAAAAAAAATCTTTAAAATTCTGATTCAGATGATTCGATAAATAAGATTTCCAAAACAGTAAGATTTACAAGAATTGATATGATTTTTTTTCTGAAAAATTTACTTTAACAATGTAAAGTCAAATTTGCCCTATGTCGCTTAGTAAATTTTGCCTTTCAAGCGTCGATATGTGTACCAAATTAAAACTTAATCGGTCTCCAAAATCTCCGAACCTACTGGAGATTCGGAGCAAATCAGCTGTGACAGACAGACACACGAGTAAGCCTATAAGGGTTCCGTTTTTCCTTTTGAGATACGTAACCCTAAAAATCTGATAACTCAAACAGATACCGCGAGCACCTTCCGAATATCCAACATCTTAACACCCAGTAAAACTTAAAACCCTCTACTAACAAGCGTCAACTACCGCCATAGTTACCGAGCAATAAATTAAGTGTAGATAGAAATCGTTGGAAACAAAAGAGTGACAATGGCTGGCGTCCAATTAAAGGAGATGGGCCGTCGTTTATCAGCCATGATGATCATCACGCGAGCGCCAGCCCAGGTGGTCTGTGTGGGAGGATTGTATTTTATAGCTTTCCGAAGCCTGGAATAGCTCACTATGGTTTTTAGGGTTCCGTAGTAAACAAAGATCCCCTATAGTTTCGCCATTCAAAAATGCGGGTCTGTGAACTCCATTTACACCAAGCTTTAAAGTGCTAATTTTTGTTAGAGTAAAATGTCCTCCCCCCCTGCCAGCTAAATGGTTGTTTATGGAAATATGAAAAAGTTCATGGCAGTAGTACATTAAGCCTCGTCCCCACTAGAAACATTTGTCGAGCGACATGTGTCCCCGGTGACATCGGGCGATGTCGGGCGACGTCGGACGACATCGCCGCGACATTATTGAAACTGTTCCTTGTCACTACTCTTCATCGACTGTGCGACAAGGAACAGTTTCAACAATGTCGCGGCGATGTCGTCCGACCTCGCCCGACATCGCCCGATATCACCGGGGACACATGTCGCTCGACAAATGTTCCTAGTGGGGACGAGGCTTTAACCTGTTAAGTCCCGCGCGATACCGATTCGGAGTCAAACAATAGAAAATCAATTGTGTCTCATTAGCTAAACAAATGAAATTAAAAGGATAACTACCTTAGCTAAGTAGGGTTTACAAGTTAACGAGGAATAGTCGAACAACTTAAATTTGCAGTTGTAGAATTGACCGTGACTTAGATCGATGTATGGGAGAGCATGTTTTTCAACTACAATGTTAACTTTGTTTTTAAGATAAATTCGTCCTCAACTACAGAACCTTTCATTGTGCAAGGTGCGACACGCAGTTGGCCGGTTTTTGAAGAGTACTTTAGGAAGATAGGTTGAGAAATGAAGCCTGACTATGCTAACAAACTTTTGGGAAATAAGGAGATCAAAGATCAACTCTGATTGTTTACATTTGCATTAGCTACAGGCGAATATTAGTTATTTTAAGACGCTGACAACACCTAAACCGCGGTCACTGTCAAATTCCATAGAAAAGAAAGAGAAGCGCGATGACACAACGCTTGTAATTTATTGCAAAATATGAAGTAATTATCTATTTACTCAAAATTGAGTTGAGTAATCGAAAATAAAAAACAACCAAGTTCTGCATTCAAATAAGACGTTCTTATTATAAATTAAATACGTAACGTATTTTGATGTTTGATACAGATATTTTGGATTAGAACTCAAAGTAAGAGGTTAGTTTAACGTTAGTTAGTATCGAGATTTTGTTTTCAAAACGTGTTTTGGTAACAACCAAGTTCTGGGAAATATGTTCAAAATTGACATATATTTTTTCCGCTACCACAAACTATACAGATTTGGCAATATTTTTTCTTAAGCGAAGCCTATTTTGGTCAATTGGGTCTTGTCAGCGCCTTAACAGCAAATGGGAGAAGTGGTGGCGCAGCGATAACGACCCCGATTTACGAGTGGTCGTGGGTTCAAACCCAGGCAGGTGCTTTACTTTGTGTAAATAATTTCATCACCACTGCTCTGTGAAGGAAAACATCGAGAGGAAACCGGCGTGTCCTAGAACCAAAAATTCCAAGAAATGTACCCGCACTGGGCCCGCTTTGGGCCCGCTTCCTCTCGTGTTAAAAATTTCTGAAATTAGCAATACTTTACTTACATTAGGTGAGCTAGTAGACAACTAACCTGTGTGCTAATTCATTTCATAAAAATGTGCTCATAGCTAAACTAATTATTAGACGAATGCCATTTGAAAAACAAGCACAAGTTTTGAAATTGGGTTTCATCTATCAAAATTAAAATCACCCTTACATTAACAACTCAACTCGTGGACGAATCCAGTACAAGCCAACTCCCCACAAATTGTAAAATCAATTAACCGAAACCAATAACAATAACTGAAGTTTCATCTAAAAACAACGCTGTGTTAGAAGCAAGTTTAATATCAAATCGACGATTGATATCAAAACATCTGTTAGATTATAATTGCTCAAGTTTCTAACAGTTTTGACTGTAGATAGCGTAGGGTTAACGTTGTTCTATTTGGAATTTTAAGGGGCGCTTCGTCATAAATTCATAGTTCGGTCAGAATAGGAGAAATATAAAAAAAAATGACTCGGTCATGTAAAGTCGTCAGCGCATAAGTTACCACAAACTGTCAAATTTTCTCATGCGATTTTGAACTTAACCATCAACATTTAACAGCCACACTGACACACACGCACGCACACACACTCACACACACTCTCGGCACACACACATTAAGTTGAACCTTGTTTGTAAGAGTATTATTTCCAATTGTTTTAACTTTTTTATGCACTCTTAATTTTATTTTTCTGGTTTCTCTTTAATTCATAAACTTAACTTTTAGTTTGATTTTGTTAATAATCACCGTGTACGATCCTTTTTTATATAACGAAAATGTACAACTCTGATCCCCAAGATACAGACTAACGTCTAGTTTGGGGATCACCGTTTAAATTGCTATATACTTGATTATTAATAAATAATTTCAATACAAATTTTAAGATTTTAAATCATAACCTAATGTGCTGTTGACTGTACATCTACATAAACTCACGGAAGGAATAGGGTGTAATGTTCACTCATCCTCCATAGAAAAGAGAGGTTCTTCCGACCAGACGGGTATGGAGTCTGGTGGGCTACTGCCCGACGGTTGAAGTTGGGATGTTGTATATATATGCTAGTTGCGCAGTAAACTCTGCTTGCGCGATGCAGGATTTTTTCATGACGTCAGTGTGTTGCGTACTTCGCATGTGGCGATGTAGATGCCACCACATTTCCACTGCGGTTGCTTGCACATTTATGTCATAAGTCAGTTTAATGTTTTTTTTTTATTTAAACTATTTATTTTGTCATGTACCTCTGTAGGTACTAAAAATGTTGTGCCGTAACAGATGTCGGTCTTGACTGTTAAAAAACTTCATTTTTTGCCTTTTTTCCCAAGGCGAGCAAATTGTTATTGAATTTCTTCAACTGGAATTTGTCAGTAGCAGCCCGGAGTCTGGATTTGTGCGCGGTTGATGGCAAAAGGTTCGCCCTATGGGAATTAAGCATAACTGATGAAATATACACCACTGCCTAACCTTTTGGGGGTGTGATGCATTGTTATATTTTTTTTGCATCAAGTAAAAGTAACAAACCAACAAATGAATGAAAACCAACAGCCCACGGCAACCATACACTTCGACCCCTCTAGTCTCTTACACAAATTGACGACCAAATCTCCTGTACAATATTCTTACAACAAAAGCTACATGAATGGTACAACGGACAACCCTAGCGTGGGTACAATTGTGGCGAGCCATAGCCAGGGGCACGGGCTACCGAACGCTTCGCACGGATTCTGAACGTAAAACATGAACTGTTCGTGTCAACAAGATGTCGAAGAGATTTTATTATCTCAACAGAATTTAAAAAATCGAACTTATTTTTGGTTTCTTATGTTCTCTTAGACTTCTCTTTTTTTCGAAGCTTATCTCGAAAGCTCTACACCGACTCCGAATTCGAGACAGTAAAAATATGCCGCCAAATGCGTGTCGGACCACGCACAATGAAGGGTTCCGTACTTGGGATTACTTGGGATGAATTTATTCCAAAAACAAACTTAACATTATAGTTGAAAATTCTCCCATACATCGATATATGCCACGGTCAATTCTCCTACTAAAAATTTAAGTTGGTCGACTATAACTCGATAACTTGTAAAGCCTACATAGCCTTGATGAGCCTTTTAATTTTATTTTATGTGTTACTGCCATGATTTTTTTCATATCTCCATAAACAACCGTTTAGCTGGCAGGGGGGCGGGTGGGGGGACACTCGACTCTAACAAAATTAGCACTTTAATGCTTAATATTACGCAAGTGGATCCTTGAATTGAAAAGTGGTGTTCACAGACCTGCAATATTTTTGAACGGCCTATCCAACGATTCCCACCACACCATGGGGTAGAGGAGAAAAACATATCATTACATTACAATGCAAGGAAGGTAAACTAAAAAAAAAATTTTTTCAAGATTGTATTTTAGCACTTTGTCGGCGTGATTAATATGTATACCTATGCCAAATTAAGCGTATCTGAGGGTTCCGCGTATCGGAGGCGGGACGGTTGAGGGAAAGGCAAATTTCGCGCCCTCTCGCCCCTAGCCGCCGCAGGAGACGCCCAGGGCGTCGGGAATCCCGGGCGGATTTCCGGCCACCGTAGGCGCGGGCTTGCGGACGGTGAGCAATGGGTAGCTCACCGTCCGGTAAGGACCAGGCCCGGGTCGACGGCGCGTTGTATTCCACGCGCGCCTCAAAGAGATGTCGTCAGCACATAGTAGGGGTCCACTAGGGCCGATGCCTGCCGGGGTCGCGGGAAGGTACTTATGGGTCACCGAGGCCCCCGCAACACAGGCAACAAGAAGGAATACGGGTGGGTTTTAGTCAGTAAGAGTCTGACACACCCTCCCGCTCCGCCCAGAGCGGGAGAAGTTATTTGATGATTTCCCACCCAAAAAAAAAAAAAAAAAAAAGGGTTCCTTATTTACAACGGAACACCAAAAGTATAAAGTATAAAGTTTGTGTTACAAATCAGAGACGTTTCAGATCTAGTCTTGCGGGGTGGTCCACTGAAACCTTCTTGAGAGGAATTGATAAATACAAACGAAAGCGTTGTGTCTGTGCCTGGCATAGCTGCTTAGCTGCTACTATTGAATACGTGCCATGGACACGAAAGAAAAAGATTTTAAAAGGCCCAGAGTACTTGGACTACAAAAACTTGAATTGTTTTTGAAAAGCTTTGACAAATATCGACCACAAAGTGGAGTGCATTCAAATAGCCTCCACGAGTGGCGATCTCGTAAATATATGTGTCTATAGCTCCTTGGGCAGTCGCTGCGGCTGGCAGTCTGACAATCAGTCTTACTAAGGATAATCGTGTTACAAAGTAAGTGGCTTGTGGAGGTCAGATACGCAGTCGCTCCATGTAGAATACTGGTTAAACTTAAAGCCGACCTAACATAGTTGGGAAAAGGCTAGGCAGTAATTCATGAGCTATTGTCAATAAATACTTCACGCTGATAGACAGAAGAAGATCCAAAACCTCTGAAAGCCGACCTCACACACTTGGGAAAAGGCTAGGCAGTCATTCATGAGCTATTGTCAATAAATAGTTCACACTGATAGACAGAAGAAGATCCAAAAACTCCAAATCAAAGTGACAAAAAAGATAAATCGTCCACATTCAACTTCGCAGAACAACTGATTATATCTAAATGAACTGCCGAACTCGCAACAGCAATTTTTCTCCTCCCCATCCATACGGCGATAAACAGGCGGAAGAACTATATTCATTTGTGTGAAACTTAATCAAAACTTTATCATAGTACAGGGATGGTTAACCTTGGGAACGCATGCCATGAAAAGGTGGCTGAGACAGACTGAATGCGCAAGGCACAGAATGGAGTGTTTTAGTACAACTTGAGAGAACCTTAGGCTCAGCAGTGGACTACGATAGACTAAGATTGGTAATAGTATGTAATGACACCGTCCCACTGTTGAGCAAAGGCCTCCCTGTTAACTGTTATTGATTTATGTATAGGTTCTATAATATTATAAATGCAAAAGGAACTTTGTTGGTCTGTTACTTTTCAGGCCTTATCGGCTGATCCTTTCAGCCGTTAAGGCCTGAAAAATTAGTTAGTTTAGTAGTTTCAATGAAATTGGGCACACAAGTAGACTATGACCTGCCTGCCGGGGTCGCGGGAAGGTACTAAAGGGTTACCGAGACCCCTGGCAACACAGGCAACGGAAGGAATACGGGTGGGTTTTAGTCAGTAAGAGTCTGACACACCCCCCCCCCGCTCCGCCCAGAGCGGGAGAAGTTATTTGATGGTTCCCCCACCCATAAAAAAAAAGTGTTAGGACATACTTTCTATTCTGGTAGTACTTACGTCCGGATCCGGATCGGATATTAATCCGACCACCACGCGTAGCCGTGGGCAAAAGCTAAATTGTTATTTTTTTTTAAATTGCCAATTTTTTCTTGCAACAATCCCTTTTTCATATACAAAAATGTTCACCTTCCCTGTCAACGTGTAACGTAGCAGTAACAAATAGTCCGGGAGCTGGCAACTATTCGGATTAACGGCATTTGATGGGCCAAGTTGCTAAACAAAGAACGATTTGGATCTTTTCGCGGTAGACACAATAAAATGCAACGATTACTGGCGTCGTGGAAATATCCGTTTGTTTATGTTTATTATTGTTTCATTGCTGCCGATACTGGCAAGTTGGGAGGAGAAAAAGTATTAAATTGTGCTAACTCTAGTAGTTTTTGTGAAGTTCTGTGTTACGCATGAGTGTGTGTCTACTCCTAGTCTAGGAACTTACAAAATAGTTTTGCTGGTTTAAAAATGGAAGTGACACTCAAATAGAAAATGCATTTTGAACAAACATTATTTTACGATCGGTTTTTAAATTCATACTTACATGCGGATGTGAGTCTCTGTTTGTTTGATAGTAAAGTTACGTTTAAAGTTCAACATTTCTTACACTACACATAAATAAAAATGTAACTTAACCTAACATGAACTGAACAAAATAAAATAAAAAATTGAAATCATTTACTGAACGAGTTACCGACATACGAACCAAATTAATAAATAATTCGAAAAACATTAATACACAAAATTACAGCAACAATTAAAATTAAATTTTATTAGTGCCGTTCCATTCCGTTCTATCCCGGGAGACCGGGACATTACTCGCAAATCATTTACGAATAAAACGTCCCGGGTTGAAATAATATGACACGTTATACGACTGGTATTGTCAAGGGTAACATTACGGGATTGCGCGGGCGTGTCAGCCAGCCATCCCAGCACACTTTTGTGGATTGTCTGTTTTACATTACGTCACGGGTGTTTTATTTTGTAAATTGCATTGTTATATAATTGATTCATTGTTCGGTCGTTTTTAATAGTTTCCGGTGTGTTTTGTTGTAAATGGAAATTAATTACAGGATAATGATACCAAATTGAATATAATACGTATTCAATTTTAATTAAATGCAATCCTTTTATAAACTGCACATTAATTTTAATCAGACACATTTGGTTAAACTGGTAGCCAGATAAAGATAGCCAAGTATAGATAAGTTGTAATTAATCATTATAATCTTACGTAACAAAAATGTGTTTCTTATAGACAGTATAGTTCCACCAAAAACATTTTCATGTAAAATGTTGCCAAGACGAGACCACAAGGCTCGCTCTGTCAAAAAGTTATTAAATCTCATGTAGAGCCAAACTTCTAACTCAACACGCCCTAACTCTACAAGCCCTTTTCACTAGGATTTCACTTCTTTTTGTAAGTTGCTCGAGACAATATTTTTTTTTTTGGGTTATATTACTATTATTTATAACAAGAATTGATGTAGGGACTCATCAATTTTCAGACCTCTATCATCAAAATATGCGAAAGTCTCATACAAACTTCCATCCCCTAGTTTAAGGCGTTGGAGGTAAAAGTTTCAAGTTTTAGATTTTCTGTTGTTTGTGTACTAATACAAGCTTAAGCTACAAGCAAATTTCAGTACCTGCCCTTAGAATTTTTATGATCATCAGGGAGTGAGTCAGTGACGAAATCGGGTTTTTTTTAGATATCGATAAAATCTAAAGTATAAGAGTTATGCAATTGAAACTTTTATATGTTTATAATATAAGTATACTATTGACATCATATCCCGAGAATTTTGTTTATCTGGTGTAATCCAAACCCAAGTTATGAGGGTTCAAAAAACGAAGAAGCTCTTCGAGAAATGGTAGGAAGTGCCCTTGCGCTTCGCTTAGCTCGTCTTGGCGGAGGCACTACCGTGCCTCCAGATCTTCACTAGCCTTAAGAGGGCCGTTCCTGGTCCATCTATTGTCAACGCCAGCATGGTTGAAAAGCTTGTTGTTTCATCCAGCGCAAATGAGAACTACTACCAAGCAAGTGAGAACGCGATAACATTGACGAAAAATAGTGTGCGGAAATTTCATAAAACTTGTTTCAGGAAATACGTGTTTTTGAGTAAGCCTTACAAGTTTGTGAAATAATGTTTCTTATTTAGAATCTCCATAACATGTGTGAGGTCTGCATGTTTGTGCGAGGTCTGGATGTTTTCTTTGCTTCTACAATTTATGAGTATCTACTATGAACGGTAAAATTTGTGCAATAAAGCAAATTTTTGCAGGCTTATACTGAATTTGTTTCTTTAAATTTTTATGTTTTGCTTTCATATACCTATAAGAGGCATGAGGAACAGGGTGTAAAGTTCACTCATCCTCCATAGAAAAGGGAGGATCCTCCGACCAGACGGGTGTCATGTCTGGTGGGCAACTGCCCGACGGTTGATGTCGGGATGTTGTATATATGCTAGTTGCGCGGTAAACTCTGCTTGCGCGATGCAGGTTTTTTCGTGACATCAGTGTGATGCGTAGTTTGCATGTGGCGATGTAGATGCCGCCACACATACAAACCTAGATATAGTGCACAAGATACCTATTCGTTCAAAAATTTCAAAGAAAGATGTGTTTCAATGCCATAATCACGTACGAGCTTTGTATGAAAAGTATGACGTGTTGGCCGCTCTTAAAATAATACGTCCATTAATATACACATCTGATTTCCAAAGACAGAATATAACAATTCCACCTTCCCCCATCTGTTTCAAACGTACTACAAGTAGATAGAGTATCCCACATTACCAAACGATCAGGCCACGCAAGATCTCAATGTGGTCTTCCCACCTAATATCCCAAGGATCTTCCTTATACATAAATAATGACCGTAACAAAAGGGACATAGTGTATAAATTAATAATTAACATCCCGGGATTCACGTGTGGATAATCCCGGGAACGGGATGGAGACGCGGTAATTCACGAACTATGTCGAGTCGAGTAAACTGCCAGATTAGACCGCTTACTATGTACAAATACTGTTTGTGGTAGGGATACTACGTTGGAGAGAGTTTAAGGACAAAGCCTTATTAAGTAATATCATGAAAATTTGTTTAGTTCAACTCAAATCTTTATTGTATATCTCATTTGTGTGCAAGATCTTAATAATAGTTACAAAGTTCACATGGGGCTCGACAATATAATACAATATGATATAAGAATAAGTAATTAGAAATTAATTGTACGTACGTCATAATTTAAAAGTGGGATATATTCAGTTATCATTAGAAAAATAATCAATTTAAATAAATAATATCACATTTTAATGATATACACCATTACAAAAAAAAACGTATACGTGTTTGTTGGTCATACAATTTTCAAGGCTCTGCTGATTTTCTTGGCGTGATACGCGAATTATGAATATTGAGATACGAAGACCTTGGAATTCCATTGTAAAATAATGCTCAACGTGGAGACCGCTAACACTACCAGAGAATACCCAGCAGTAGACACTACACGTGCATAAATACCCTACAAGCCCATTCACACCACGTTCTATCGATTCCTGAATCCTGAAAGTTCCTGAATCGCCCTTCGACGCCCTAAGACAAGTCAATATCATCCATACATCCATTAAAAAATTTTAACCACAATCAGAATTTTCAAAAATAATGCACAGTGCATTATTTTTGCCAATTCTGATTGTGGTTGAGATTTTTTTAATGGAATATTTTAAATTATAATTTCCTAGCTCACATATTGTGTCCAAATCTACAAAGTATTGTCACTAGATAGTGCTACTTATACACGTGGGTCCACGCATCGACGTGGCCACACTCCGTGGGTTTGTCACAGGCAGGCGCCGCACAGTGGAACGAATGTATGGGAGCGGTTGGACGTAGACATGTCCGAAAAAAAAGAGTAAAATTATGCCAAACTAATGATGCCATCTTATTTGATTACTTAATGCCTTCATAACTTGTGGTGATGAATTTCTTCATAACTCCCATATTTCGGGAGTAATTTGAGAAAATGTGAAATTTTACTATGAAAATGAGTGTATCGAGCTCTCTCCCTCCTGATTCCGGGCTTGTTTCAAGTAGCGGTCTCTAATATCATAATGCTAATACTAAGAGCTATATTTAATACTAAGACACATAGTGCGCCAAATGTGCACTTTCTGGGATAAAGAGTGATGTTTATTTTATAACACAATTTTTTTATTTTTTGTTTATTTTGTTGATTAAAACCGTTTTTCTAAAGGTTTACCTTATTACAATAACATTTCTGAGCAGCCAATTAGAGAAGATATAAGCTAATTAGGATATATAATTAGGGACTTAAGGTTTACATATAAAACTGATGCACTAATGATTACTGATAAGAACATTGCTATTATTTAATTACTAAATGGCTCTTAATACACTAATTTAGCATGCATCATTTACTAATTATCACAATAACTAATTACCTTGCAATATTTAACAAAGGATACCTGGGATACCTGGATTTTATATAAATAGGTCACTATTAGTAACTTTAAAATCAGTGTTGATTTACACCTCGTTGTATCCAAGCTAATCTCGCAATGTATTTTCCAAATTTTAATACAAATCTTGATATTCACGTTGCTTTATGCGCACGCGCACATAAAGATTTACGCGACTTTAACTATTTGTTCAGTGTTTTAAAAGATAACAGTTGTGTTCAGTTATGTGAAAGTGCTGAAACAAGTTTAAAAGACTGGTGTCGTCGATTTTGCTACCGCATTTATGCAAAATGGACACAGTCTGGAAGAAGCACAGATAAGTTTCGGAAGAAACATGAGATTTGGCTACAGGCTGCAATTCAATGGCCGGAATTACAGAATGAAAATATGGAACCTTCTACAGAAAATATAAGTGACGTCATCGAGCCCATAATTTCTCCTGCTAAATCTGATGCTTCAACTTGTACACATCCTAGTCCTCGTAAATCTTTTGAGGACCTTAGTAACCGGCAAAAAAGAAGACGCACTGAAGATAGTCTTTCATGCAGCAGTAGCAGCGCTGAAATTATGTTTTCGGCCGAAAGGGCGCTTCAAAAGGCAGGACAAAGCGATACAGCTTATGTTATGAAATACTTGACGGAGAATCCAGAAGAGGCCTCAAAAATCAAAGCCTTCATTGAAGGTAAATCAATTCAGGTACGGGAAATATCCCCTTTGAAGGCATTGGCTCTTTATGTATCGATGAACTTATCGAAATGGCGCTATAACACTCTTCGGCTCGTCTCAAAAGGTGTAACAATTTGGGAAAACGAGCGACCATCTTCCACTTCATTTTGCCGGCCAATATTGTTTAAGTTTATAAAGGAAACCAAAGAAAATGTGCAGAGAGAGATGGCTGAAATCGAAGCAGAGATTGAAGCCTTAACTCCATCCACCATCACTGATGGAATTAGTGTCAAACACCAACTGCTGTTGACAATGATTGATGGTAAAATTCATTCCATTATATCCAATACAGCAGCTTCAGTGTGTGACATATGCAAGGCTTGTCCTAAAGAAATGAATAATTTAGAGTTAATCAAAGATAAACACGCAAACGAGGACATGTATAAATATAGCTTAAGCACCCTTCACGCTTGGATTCGCTCAATGGAATGCTTATTACACATTTCCTACAAATTAGACATAAAATCATGGCAAGTAAGGGGTGATATAGCAAAAAGGCAAGTTGATGACAGGAAGAAAAGAGTTCAAGAGGCTGTAAGAAGAGAAACGGGCTTACTTCTCGATGTTGTGAAACAAGGCAGTGGATCCACCAACAATGGCAACTCGGCAAGGAGATTTTTTGAAAACTACACTAAATCTGCTGAACTGACCGGAATAGATGCTATGCTTTTAAGAAAAATCTGTGTGATCTTGCAGTGTATTTCATCAGGAGAGAAGATCAACGTAACTAAATTCCGAGAGTTCTGCTTTGATACTGCTAAGCTTTACGTGGAGTTATACCCATGGTATTATATGCCTTCTTCACTTCATAAAATTTTAATGCATGGGCCAGACATAGTTCAGAACATGTCAATTGTGCCCATTGGTTTTCTATCCGAAGAGGCATCTGAGGCTAGAAATAAAGATTTTAGAAAATATAGAGAGGGGCATTCTCGAAAGCATAGCAGTATCTCATGCAATGAAGATATTATGCACAATCTTTTACTGTCTTCTGATCCACTTGTTACAAGTATCCGTCCAAAAGGAAATAAGTTTGTAAAAAAATCTTCTTTTAAGGAATTTTATGAGCTTACGGATTCTGAGAAAAGTGATATCGAATTTGTTAACATAAATGATTTAGCGGACATCGATTCTGAATTTGAATTAATTGATGATGATGATGATGACGAAGATAATTAAATGATGTTATTGTTTTAAAATGTGTAACTTAGTAAATTAGAGCTTACATCTTAATTATTTATTGTACTTTTAATGAAACTAGGTAATTTATTATCAACTTACTTAAAAGTCATACTCTCATCAGTTCTTGTGAATATTTTTGTTAATATATATTTCTGTATATATATAATATATTTATAGACCTCTTAATAAGTCTGTCTGCGGTTTAAAGTAAATACAAATGGGGAAAAAGAGTTTTTTTTTTTAAATTTTCATTTCCTTTTATCCCAGAAAGTGCACATTTGGCGCACTATGTGTCTTAGTATTAAATATAGCTCTTAGTAATAGCATTACGATATTAGAGACCGCTACTTGAAACAAGCCCGGAATCAGGAGGGAGAGAGCTCGATACACTCATTTTCATAGTAAAATTTCACATTTTCTCAAATTACTCCCGAAATATGGGAGTTATGAAGAAATTCATCACCACAATTTATGAAGGCATTAAGTAATCGAATAAGATGGCATCATTAATTTGGCATAATTTTACTCTTATTTTTCGGACATGTCTACGTCCAACCGCTCCCATACATTCGTTCCACTGTGCGCCGGGACAATGAATTGAGGCCCTTTGTGAGCTACGGACGTGGACGCCTCTCCTCAATATATCAAAACCATTATACGCCGAACTGAACGGAAGGGACATCTACGGCGGTCAGGGTGACGTCATTTTCCTTATTTATATATTGATGAGTCTTGGAGTTATTAAGGTATTGAATATTGATCCGAAATTTGTGTCAAAAATTAATAAGTTTTGTTCAACTTTTTAGCATTCGTCTGGAAAAAAATATTTGTAGCTGCTTTGAGCTAAGTCAGAATGGGAAATTTCAAGACAGACAGTATGTTTACTGCATTATTTAACCATAGCGGATACTAATAAGAAATATTTAAAATAAACAATTGAAAATATAGAACAGTAGGGTGAAGGTATAAAACAAAAACTACAAAAAATGTACATCCTAATCTATGAATAATCACTAAACGTCACCCTTTATAACATTTCATATTAACTCCTTTAGGAAAACTTGTAATATCTCTGCTAATAGAGACGTTCCATTTCCTCCCATTCTCCACAGAACAGAACAAAGACATTAGCTATTTAGCGAAACGCCCGGCGACTGTCAGGACTCACAGTTTTTCCTTTTATTCTTGTCAAAAGAATAATTAGGTCGGTTAATTTCATTAATGAGTCCATTGTGAGAGCCTCCGACGCCTTATTTGATTTGTTACGAATTCAATTTGTTTTAAAAGTCTAACGTTATGAAAAAAATATGGTGATTTTTGAAGATTTACCGCGGGCATTAAGAGAAATGTTTGGAGATTGTGGCGTACCTAAACGTCACTTTGTTGGGAATTAAAGGTGATTAGGTTCATTGTGGGTGGTTTGAGTTCAGTCTGAATTCAAATGGTCCCATTTTGCATGAATAAAATATAATGAGCATAGATAAATATGAAAGTTACTACTACATTAACTGTTTTTATTGATCCATTTTACACCACAAATGTTTTCGGCTAAAATCAACGGCGTTTTACTTTCTTACGAAGGATCTCATCTTGATATCTGTACCAACATCTCCATACACTCCACATACACATTATTCACCGAAGCTCGAAATAAAAATTGTTTAAATCCACATTCAAAATTCCTTCCAGAAAATTCTATCCATTATTACGCTCCCAACAGAATTCATAGCACGGCCATCACTGTCAAATTATACGATGCAATTTCTAACATTTTAATAATAATGTATTTTAGGTTAAACCAACGACTATTTCGCAGTCACCGGGCGTGACGGGCTGTATTCTCCTGAAATATTACGTCTCAAACACAAAGGAAAAACATATTTTTTTCCTCTGGCAACAAAATGTAAGCTGCGCGTTATAATTTTTCACTGGGGACCTTTGGAGACAGTGATTTTTTATAAATGGAACACGTCGCTTTTATTCCGAATAGAACTTGTTTTTTTTAATTATTCGTAGCTATTTCGTGGTGTTCGTAAATAAATACTTTTTGTTTTTGATGTTTATCGTCATCCTTTGTTTTGATTTTAGATTTATAAAAATTGGAAGCACTGCTTTACTAATTGTATGAATCGTTTAAAATAAACCATACTTTCTAAGTTCCTAGAAATTATATCAAAATTAGAAACTTAACCTCACCCTCATTTCCTGCTGCATCAGTCCTGTGTTGAAGTAAGATAAGGATTGAGATCCCTACTTGAGCATCATTCTAAAATACGCCCAAGAGTTTTTGGCGGCTTTATTTCCAAGGGGTAGCAAGGAAAATGCACTCCACTCCAACATTTATTTAATTCCCATCTTTGGGAACAGATCCCAATCCTAAGATTAAAGCTGTTTTAAGTTAAACTACTTCTCGAAGATCAGCGGTGTTATAAATTTGATGCAATCGAGATGATTCAATTCGAGATAATGGTGGTAATGCCGAAACTTGGGGCGGTGTTGCCAGGATTCAGGCGTCTAGTGGCGAAAACCTTTGTAGAAATACGGTATTTCTATGATTACTTGAGATAATACACTTGAAATGTTATCAAAGAGACAATAAAAAAATTTTTTCGTTAATTTTCGAAAATATTGATTTAATTATCTTTTGGCGCAACATTGTGTTGATACTCTTGCGCCATCCCATCTTCCTGGCTTTGCGTGCTGTACCGGCGCTACTGCTCCGGCTGCAGAAAACCTCAAGCAGCAAAGTCACCTTGTCCGTAATTATATTTTCAAGCCATTTTGGGTCGAGCCGTTTCGAGCGGTTTGGGGGGCCGTGGGGTCCGAGTGGTCATAGTCTATTTAAACCTCATAGAGTATGCCGAATCGCTGCGATTGTGTTATACGCGTTAACGGCGGAAATACAGACTACTAAGGCCCCTCGCCCACGGCGACTTTTTGTAGCGATGCAGTAGCGATGCTGTCGCGCGTCCGCATCGTTACAGTCGCGAAGCGGTCGCTAGCTGTGTGCCCTCGCCCACGGGCCCAGAGTCAGTCGCGATGCAAACGCGATACTGTCGCGCTTCTGTCGCGTTGCATACGCGATTCAGTAATGGCACAAAAATACCTGCGATCGCTACAGTTGCAAGATGGACTCCGTTGAGGCAACATTAGTCACGTTGTCTTGTCGTTTCTGTAGCGCGTTAGCATCGCTTCTGTAGCGCGTTGCAAATGCGACTAACACACGTTAGTAGCGATGTTGTTGCGCGTTTACGAAACGCGCGACAGCATCGCTACAAAAAGTCGCCGTGGGCGAGGGCCCTAATTGTTTATTTCACGGAATAAAAACGTTTAAAACTCTTATTATCACTATTTAATGTCAGGATTAACTAAGGAGAAAAATCCAGCCTAAACAAATCGCGAAAAGTCTTTATTAACGCAAAAGCAAAAAGTACTCCGTCGATCTACATAAACGAAAACATTTTATTTAATCAATTTAAACAGACATTTTGATTTAATTTCAATAGGGCAATAACATATAACAAAAAATACCTTGATCCCTAGATACTTTTGATGTGTGTATTTGTTAGCAGTTGAAGTGAAGTCTCGTACTAAATAACATAGAAAGTCGTAATAATAGTTCTATTTAAATACAAAAAGGTAGTAAATAAAGGTTTAGGTACCTTTAGGACCCCCTTTACCTGTACATATTATCACAATAACATCACCAACATTATGATAAAGCCTCGTACTCACTAGGCAACATTTGACGCGTGACATGCAACATGTGGCACGAAATGTTGAGCAACATTTTGCTCAACAATTGCTGGAAAACTGCAGGAAACAACATGGCGCGATCATGTTTCGCGGCATCTAGCAACGATGCACGACGTTGCCGAACTTGCTGCGCGTCACGTGTGGCGCGTCAAATGTTGATTACGTCGCTTAAGCACAAATACCCTTTCATATCGCTGCTTCCCATATCAACAGTCGCACATAATCTAAAGCCAATTAGTATCAATACCAATAGACCATTAATTAACCACCATTCTAAACCATCCATCAGGTGATTACTATCGGTTAACTTACGGCTATTTGTCGACTAACATCAAGGAGTTAATTAATTAGAATATGATGTAAATTAATTATATCGGCAGTATAGTCGGTAATCGTTTGTTTGATGGTAAAGTTTTAGAAGCACTGAACAATTTAGCGCTGTGCTCTCTGCTTGCGTTAAAGCGTAAACTGCAATTAAAAAAAAGCATAATCTGGCCACCCGTCATGTTCCCACTTCTCTGTGAGAGGGAGAGGCCGTAATAATTGTTGGTGGATGTCACATGTCTTCGATTTTTAGTTCTAGGATCAATTTCCGTCATTTTTTCCTTCACCGTTATAAAATAAAACCGGGTGTTTACTTCTTGTATTTCTTTCGGTGGACTGTATTATCGCTGATAGCTCGATTGATTTGCTAATTTATAATTCTTTTTATTATTCACTCATACAGATGCACACACAACATACGTTAGGTACCGAGAGCCAAATCATTTTTATTTTACACTAGACGCGCCCCGCGGTTTCACCCGCATAAGTTTTGACCCCGTGGGTATATCGGTATAAAAAGTATTCTATGTTATTATTCCTGGTTATAAACTATCTGTGTGCCAAATTTCATCCAAATCCGTTCAATACTTTTTGCGTGGAAGAGTAACAAACATTCATCCATTCATCCTTACAAACTTTCGCATTTATAATATTAGTAGGATAAGATCTTGACGCTTCTTCTAACACAGACTAAAAATAATTCACTTTGTGTTGCCCTTAACAGCGGGTTTCCCAAATCAGGGCCCGCGCGGTAAAATAAGGCCATTCCCTCCCAACGGAGAGGAGGCCTGTGTCCCAGCAGTGCGAACAATTTACACTATTTATGCTTATGCTTTCCCAAAACTTATTATAGACTTCTAGATCAGCGGGATTCCAAGTGCACCTACATTTGAAGCATTCTCTCGAATAGATAGGTACCGCCGATTGCTTCCCTCGAGGGAGTTTCTATCGCGGATACCGACCCAACTTTGCCCCCAGAAATGTTTTTTTAATACCTTGTTTAAAACATGATAGCTCCTATAAGATCATGTGGCAGTAAATATAATTAGAAAGGTGCGTTCTAATGTGTCTAGAGTCAACTGAAAAAGCTTGAACATACTCGTATCAAATATTCTCATTGTTTATCGTCACGCCGTCGGACACGATAGAGACGTGTCAATACCCCCGATTTGAACCGCCTAAAATTTCTTCCACCTGTACAAAATGGTCCACGACCCTTCATAATAGCACGAAGGTGTAGAAAATTAAACTTCACTGTAAATCTGTCTAAGGCAAGCCGCACACTAGGCATACACTTATATTACGATATTTGTGGTGACGCAAGCACGCAAATTAAGACACATTTTTAGCGGGTGCAGTTTGTGATTAGCCGCGCTACACGAATTCCAGATCGAACACGTTCGTATTTTGTGGCGCGGTGATTTGCAAAAATTAAAGACAACATAAATTTTGTGTCCGTATGGATTGAAGAGCCATATATATACAGGTTGAAATTGAAAACTTGCGACAAACTGAAATGGGACATTGTATACATCATTATTAACAACTTTTACTAAGGGACCAAAGCTGTAATCCCAAAAAAAAAATCTGCTTTTCCTACATTTTGATGAGGTATTGCGAACATAAATGTAGGGGACAGCAGTTTTTTTTTGGGATTGTAGCTTTGGTCCCTTAATAAAAGTTGTTCATAATGACGAGTACAATCTCCCATTTCGATTTGTCGCATGTTTTCAATGTCACCCTGTATATATATATTATATATCTCATATTTAAAAAATAATATTTCAAGTAACTACAGTCGTATACCCCAAAAAAAAAAACCAATGAATCTTCTTCGTACTATAAATCCAAACCTATAAAATCCTATTACTCGTATCTCGTATAATATTATAAATGCGAAAGTTTGTAAGAATGGATGGATGGATGTTTGTTACTCTTTCACGCAAAAAGTACTGAACGGATTTGGATGAAATTTGGCACACAGATAGTTTATAACCAGGAATAACACATAAAATACTTTTTATCCCAATATACCCACGGGGTCAAAACTTATGCGGGTGAAACCGCGGGGCGCATCTAGTCTACTATAAATACCTTTCTTCAAACCTGAAGTCGAGTTCGGAAGCATTCGAAAGCTGCGTCCATCAAGTCGTCTCATTGTTCCCTCGTCAGCACTAAGTGGGTCTGACGCCTGCCGCCAGACGACCGACGCCTGACGCTTACCGCCATCAGGCCGGCGTGAACCGGTGACGTGAGAATGCCTGTCTCACAGGAATCTGTATACGCTCTCAGTTGCGAAACTGAAGGTTTGTTGAAGGGAGGCAATAATGAGCTGGGACTTTTTAGTTTATATAGGGCGACTGGTAATTAGTGACCGATACATGTGAGTTTACATTATCAGCCTGCTGGGACACAGGCCTCTCTGTGAGAGGGAGTGGGCCGTAATCTACCACGCGGGCCCAGTGTGGGTTAAATGTCATATGTCTTCGATTTTTTGGTTCTAGGACATGCCGGTTTCCTCACGATGTTTTCCTTCACCGTTTTGAGAGCAGTGGTGATGAAATAATTTACACAAAGTAAAGTGCCTGCCTGGGTTCGAACATACGACTAGTAAGTCGCGGCCTTTACCACTGGGCCACCACTGCTCGTGAGTTTACTGATCATTATGCACCGTTATTATTTGCGACAAACCCTGAAATCGCAATTTATGTGAATACAAATGTACTGAGTAGCTGATTTTATTTTCGCCAAAAGTTTGGTCCCAAAGTAATAGTTGTTCATAATGATGAGTAAAGTCGGGTGTTTAAGTATCGGTCACTAATTACCAGTCACCCAGTCATTACAGGGTCACATTGAACTAGATAGCGACACTTCATCTACACTTTTTTTTTTTGGTTGGGAAATCATCAAATAAGTTCTCCCGCTCTGGGCGGAGCGGGAGTGTGTGTCAGACTCTTACTGACTAAAACCCACCCGTATTCCTTCCGTTGCCTGTGGTGCGGGGGCCTCGATGACTCATTAGTACCTTCCCGCGACCCCGGCAGGTTGTTATGTTACTTGGAAGTATGAGTTGCGAGAATCTATTTCTTGTTTTATTGTGTTTAGATATCACAAAAAAGGAATATTTTTAGCTACCCTGCGGTTGATGACCCCAAAAATAAAACTCAACTCAACTCTCTCTCTTTTTTGTTTTCTCAAGTGTAGATGTAGTACGGAGCGAGAGGGCATGGGCAGCCGTCACCTCCTTCTGCGAAGCAGTAATGCTCGCGAAGGAGGAGGCGGGACGGTTGAGGGAAAGGCAAACTTCGCGCCCTCTCACCCCTAGCTGCCGCAGGAGACGCCCTGGGTGTCGGGAATCTCGGGCGGATTTCCGACCACCGTAGGCGCGGGCTTGCGGACGGTGAGCAATGGGTAGCTCACCGTCCGGTAAGGACCAGGCCCGGGTCAACGGCGTCTTGTATTCCACGCGCGGCTCAAAGAGATGTCGTCAGCACAAATGTAGTAGTCCACTAGGGCCGATGCCTGCCGGGGTCGCGGGAAGGTACTAATGGGTCACCGAGGCCCCTGGCAACACAGGCAATGGAAGGAATACGGGTGGGTTTTAGTCAGTAAGAGTCTGACACACCCTGCCGCTCCGCCCAGAGCGGGAAAGTTATTTGATGATTTCCCATCCAAAAAAAAAGAAAAGACAGACACATTACATAATTTACGAGCTCGTTTACCCCAAAAACTCATCAAATCTTTTTTATTTTTTATTTTAATATGTTTAGATATCGATACCAATCACGTCTGCCGAGCTTCTCTAGCTAGATTAATTTGACCTTGTATAGGTATGTACTTAAGTTTATAAAAAGTAAAAGAAACAATTGTTTATTCTGCACAAACAAAACGCCCATTACAAAAAAATATCATCATCATCATCATTCCAGCCGAAAGTCACGTCACGTCCACAGCTGGGCATAGGCCTCTCCTGATAGAGGGGTTGATAGGGGCCTGATAGGGGGGGGGGGTTCGATTTCATAGGGAATATTTATTTTTAACATAACATAACATAACTTGTTTCCCCGAAGGGTGGCAGAAAAGGTGGGCAGAGGTGTGCCTGTAGTACACCCAAATTTCGCCAGTTATGTTTTTAAGTCCCATGTAATATGGTCCGTAACATGTAATATGGTAACCGGGCACAAATCCAGACTCCAGGCTGCTACTACGAAATTCTAGATAAAAAATCCCAATAACGCTAAAATATAAAATTAAATAAAAAAAAATGAATGCATGTGGCGGTAAATATTGATGGAATAAAACTAATGGATGTTATAGATCCATTTTATAATTATTAAATCCACACAGTAATTATTTGCACAACAAAATGATGTGGTAATATAACATTATTACATAAAATAATAAAGCATATCAATATTAATTAATACAATCAAAATAATACGTAGGTACCTGACCATTCAGAATTGTCTTGCCGAGTCCGTAGTCGAACAAAGTCTGCGCGATCGAGCTACTTGCGCGCTCTCTTAAACTATGGGCTGTTTGTCAGTGGGTGGGGGCGAGTAGTCAACAGAACAACTCATTAAACCGGACATTGCTCTAAAACTGGCGTTAATATTTTTAAATTAATAAAAATTCAATGTTGCTCCCACATGCATATTTATTATTAGTAACTAAAATATGAATATGTAATTGAAAAAAATCACAGATAGAATTGTAGATAGTAAAATAGTCTGTGCATTAAAAAAAAACATGGAAATAAAGTAATATCGTTTTTTTAAGCTTTGGGTAGACATTACATCCTGTTTTTATTTTATAAAGTATTTTACTACAAAAGCTGGCAGCTTTCTCGCGCAACGCATCAGCATTGCAATTCAGCGAGCAAATGCCGCCAGCATCCTCGGTACAATACCTCGAGGGCCTTTTTTAGGTTTTACTTAGTTTTAATTGAATTTACTTAATGTTAATAATCATCTTATAATTTGGTTATGTAAATAAATAAAAAATAGTTTTCCATAAACTTTCACTACAATACTCAAATATTAATACTACATGTACGAGTATGCAGAATACATGTAGAATTGATGTGTATGCGTTCTAGTTTAACACATATTTTTGCATCTCTTACTAATATTATATGAAGGCGTAATAACAGATTGAAAATTCACTAAAATCAATTAACACCTTAAATCATTTAACCTGTTAAGACGCTGACAACACCTAAACCGCGGTCACTGTCAGATTGCATAGAAAAGAAAGAGAAGCGCGATGACAAAACGCTTGTAATGTATTGCAAAATATGAAGCAATTATCTATTTACTCAAAATTGAGTTGAGTAATCGAAAATATAAAACAACCAAGTTCTGCATTCAAATGAGACGTTCTTGTTATTAATTAAATATGTAACGTATGTTGATATAATACAGATATTTTGGTTTGGTACTCAAGGTTAGAGGTTAGTTTAACGTTAGTTTGTATCGAGATTTTTTTTCAAAACGTGTTTTGGTAACAACCAAGTTCTGGAAAATATGTTCAAAATTAACATATATTTTTTCCGCTACCACAAACTACACAGATTTGGCAATTTTTTTTCTTAAGAGAAACCTATTTTGGTCAATTAGGTCTTGTCAGCGCCTTAAGCCCCACGCGACACCGATTCGGAGTCAAACAATAGAAAATCAATTGTGTCTCATTATCTGTCCTTGACCAATTAATACTTTACGGTACAGTAAAGGCCCCCAGACATTAAAAAAACATAAAAACTGGCCAAGTGCGAGTCGGACTCGCGCACGAAGGGTTTTGTACCATTATCTATAAAAACGGCAAAAAAAATCATGTCTGTTGTATGAGAGCCCCTTAAGGCGCTGACAAGACCCAATTGACCAAAATAGGCTTCGCTTAAGAAAAAATATTGCCAAACCTGTATAGTTTGTGGTAGCGGAAAAAATATATGTCAATTTTGAACATATTTCCCAGAACTTGGTTGTTACCAAAACACGTTTTGAAAAAAAAATCTCGATACAAACTAACGTTAAACTAACCTCTAACCTTGAGTACCAAACCAAAATATCTGTATTAAATATCAACATACGTTACATATTTAATTAATAACAAGAACGTCTCATTTGAATGCAGAACTTGGTTGTTTTTTATTTTCGATTACTCAACTCAATTTTGAGTAAATAGATAATTGCTTCATATTTTGCAATAAATTACAAGCGTTTTGTCATCGCGCTTCTCTTTCTTTTCTATGGAATTTGACAGTGACCGCGGTTTAGGTGTTGTCAGCGTCTTAAATATTTATTTTATTCTGTTTTTTTAGTAATTGTTGAAATAGCGGCAACAGAAATATGTACATCATCTGCGAAAATTTCAACTGTCTAACTATCACGGTTCATGAGATACAGCCTGGTGACAGACGGACAGACAGACAGACGGACAGCGGAGTCTTAGTAATAGACTCCCGTTTTACCCTTTGAGTACGGAAGCCTAAAAACGAGCGAGCCTTACAATGGTCGCATATGAAGTGTAACATCTGACATCTCACCTTGGTAATAAGCTTTTTATTCGCGATGGAACAACAAGAACCTCTCGGAAAATGTTTTGGTCCCACCGCTGACGGCCAAGTGCACCATCGCGCGCGCTCATTGGTCTAATCAAATAGCGCGTGCTTCCCCGGCTTCCTGTTGCACACTTCCGTCCCTTTACACGAAATATTCCCACAGATTGCAGGAAAGCGAGAGAAAAGATGTTACACATCAATAAACTTATGTTGTGTCTCGTTCAGTGTAAGGACACTGAACGAAAAAAAATATTTGATTAATCTGTTGAAGGCAACAGATTAATCAAATAATTTTTTTATCAAGAAATTCATGCATTCAACATTTTTTTTCAACAAGTCCTTAAAAAAAATAGTTGTCTGTAAAGTAGGTTTACGGACGATAATTTTACGTGATAACGAGAGAGAGATGCGTCACAAGCCGAACGCTTAGGCCGATTGTGCCTCTCTATCGCTAGGTCCGCGCTTCCGCTTGCACGCTCGGCTCAGGCGGAACGTGACACTTTTTCGTGCGTGAAGCCGGCGTTCATCGATTTATAAGACGTTGTCACGTCTAAAAACTTTCGACCACCATCTACGCAAACCATTGAGGCCAGCCAAAAACCGCCCAATAGCCCAACAAGACATGTTAATCTAAACAAATTTACATAAACATAGAAGTAACCCGAATTTCAAAAACATTGCACCCTCCGAGCTTCGATATAAACAAGTCTGTCGTGAATATAGATCGTCTTAAATGACTGCGGATTCTTTTGGAACAGGGTTGACAAACCCTGGTTCCATGAAGTAATTTACTTCGTGACTGGTTCTAAGGATCGCGATATGGATCCCCAAATAAGTAGATACTCAGATGCAACTCATTTGAAATTCGCTGGTAAAGGCTCGTGCAGACTGGCGCGATATCGCGGGTGCGACATTTTCCGTGAAGTTTTCATAAAAATTGTGCTACTATTGTCGCGTCGCCTCTCTGCGGGAGCATTTAGTCTCAAGCTCATGACCGCCCATTGTATAACCCTATGTAAAATTAAGTTAATCCACATGATGTACAGTCGCCAGCACAAAAAGTTACCAGAAACTGTAAAATTGAAACCTTAAAATGTTATTGGTTAAGTTAAAAATCGACTGAGAAAATTTGACAGTTTGTGGTAACTTGATGGGCTACTACTTAACTGTACATAATAAAGAGCCAATTCTATTATATTCTACTTGCACGGTTTTGGTACATTGTAGCTACAGAAAAACTTTTAAGAGTCTTTCACCCGGTTCCTGATTGTAAAATTTGAAGTTGCTAACTTTTCAAACTCTACTTTAGCATTACTAAATGTGAAAGCCCGCAAAATTCAAAATAAAATGAAACTGCAGAAAACGTAAGAAATTTTGAATTTAGCGGGTTGCAGTGAATAAAAGTAGAGCTTGACAAGTTCTCAAATACAAATTCTCAATTCAGAAATAAGCTGGGGAATTGCATAACACACAAAAAATGGTAACTGGTAGCAGTTTCTTTCATTTTGACATTCGATCATAATAGCACTTATCAACATTGAGAAAGATACAGAAAAAATATCATATGACAAAACAAAGAATTCTGTGTCGAATTATGTAAAAGAATGAATTTCGTAAAAAGTGCAGTTGACTCTTTCTAATTTGCTGTCGTCGTACTGTCTACACGGAACGTCATTTTTGTCTATTCTTCCGTCGACAAAACGGTGCTTGTGCTAAGCCTGCAGCAGGGTAAAAATAAAAAATGCCAACTGGTCGCTGTTTCTTCCATTTTGACATTTCAGCCACGTTCATTGCGTTATTTACAGTTATATATTTTTTGTTGAACAGACGAATTACAAACCTATGCAGCAATGTATTAGGAATATCCATCAAAAACCTATGATTGCAATTGATTGTGTGTTACGCAATTAAGGTGCTGGTATTAAAGTTAAATAACTTTTAAGTTTGATATATTTAATTCAGGACCTCAAATTAAGCTATGGATTGGTGCTTTTTCGTTTCGTGTAAGCCGCTGAAGGATCTTTTTGCGAAAAACTTCCATTTTGTTAGCCTAATTAATAGGTCAACACAAATCAATATAAGACCTACAAAAATAATCGGGACACGTGTACGCACACACACCTACCTATTTGTGAACTTCGGATATTCAGAACCCACTTTCACACATTGAAATAAAGATAGGTAATTAGGTAGGGTACTGTATAATAATCTAATATCTCAAAAAAGAATGGTGTCTGTAAAGTCGGTTTACAGACAACGTGATAACGAGAGAGAGATGTGTCACAAGCCGAACGCTTAGGCCGATCGTACCTCTCTATCGCTAGTTCCGCGCTCTCGCTTGCACGCTCGGCTCAGGCGGAACGTGACAATGAGTCATGCTTTTTCGTGCGTGCAGCCGGCGTTCATCGATTTATAAGACGTTATCACGTCAAAAACAGGGAAGTACCGATGTGACTTTTTCAATTCATATGTACTTTCTGAGTTTATCCTGGACATAACTGACATCGGTGAAGGCAAACATCACGAGCAAACCTGGACTTTATAGTTAAGACGCTGACAACACCTAAACCGCGGTCACTGTCAGATTGCATAGAAAAGAAAGAGAAGCGCGATGACAAAACGCTTGTAATTTATTGCAAAATATGAAGAAATAATCTATTTACTCAAAATTGAGTTGAGTAATCGAAAATAAAAAAACAACCAAGTTCTGCATACAAATAAGACGTTCTTGTTATTAATTAAATACGTAACGTATGTTGATATTTAAAACAGATATTTTGCATTAGAACTCAAGGTAAGAGGTTAGTTTAACGTTAGTTTGTATCGAGATTTTCTTTCAAAACGTGTTTTGGTAACAACCAAGTTCTGGGAAATATGTTCAAAATTAACATATATTTTTCCGCTACCACAAACTATACAGATTTGGCAATTTTTTTTCTTACGAGAAGCCTATATTTGTCAATTGGGTCTTGTCAGAGCCTTAACTAGCTGCGCCCCGCGGTTTCACCCGCATAAGTCTCGATACCATGCAAATATAAAAAAAAGTATCCTATGTCCTAACTCAGGTCATGGTCTCCACGTGGCAAATTTCATCCAAATCCGTTCATTCGTTTTAGCGTGAAAGCGTAACAAACAAACTCACTTTCGCATATAATATTAGTTGAAATGAAATGAAATGAAATGATTTTATTTTCTGTAAGGAGGTTTGTACAAACACTTTTACACGTCAAGCATATTTAGAAAAAAAAAAACTAGATGAGCTGAAAATAAAGGCCGAAACAAACTCGGTCACAGTCTCTTTTAAAATCCAGACATAATCTTGGTCAGAACATGTGAAGACCATGTAGATTGGTGTCTGAAATGGTCTTTTGAGGAAAGAACCACACAGATTGAGTGGACCTATCCAGTCAGTGCACGCATTTGTCAGTAATCGTGCAGCTCAACTCAGAACTTAAGGAGCTCAACGATTCGACGAACAATACCAAAGAAAAGACATTTGGGTAAAAAGGACATGTAGGTAGTCAGGATATAATTCTGAAATCGCCAACCCGTCTTGAGCAAGCGTGGTGATCATACCTTCTTCATATGAGAAAATGCTTCTGCCCTGCAGTGGGACAAATATGCTGGTAAAAAAACAACCTGACGTCTATTTTTTCTAAATTTCAATTATTTAAAATACGAGTTTACAGATGTTTGCCAACCCTATACTGAAAGTTGTTGAGGACATCACATCAAATATACATTTCGGGGTATAATGGCGGGTCCACTAACGCACGTTCCGATGTCCGTCTTGTCCTTGAATATGTATGACGGAGGGACGAGGATTTACAACATGGTTTCCAAGTCTTCTCAAGGACATTTTCTGGACGAAGTGATTACTTAGTTTTTACTATAGTCGTTACAAATCACGAGCGTGCATCACGTTATTTTTATGTCATTACGAGTAGCATAAACGTGAATCCACACCGAAGTTACTTTTTGTAGAGCAACATTATGCAACATGATAACAATCAGCTTTTGCTATAAGTTTTTGTTATCTGTTGTTGCCCACTGACACTTTCAAACGTTGCTCCACAAAAAGTAACTCCGATGTGGATGCACCTTAAGGTTTAATTTGCAATGATTGACGCACGCTCGTGAAAAGCAACAAATATTATTAGATAATCAGCCTATAACGTTCCACAGCTGGGACACAGGCCTCTCTATGAGAGGCCTGTGTCCCAGCTGTGGCCATAATCCACCAGTGAACCAGTGCGCCAGTGCGGGTTGGTAGATGTCACATGTCTTCGAATTTTACGTTCTAGGACACGTTTCCTCACGATGTTTGCCTTCACCGTTTTGTGAGAGTGGTGATGAAATAATTTAAATAAAGTAAAGCGCCTGTCTGGGTTCGAACCTACGACCTACAAACTCTTAAGTCGCGGCCGTTACCACTGGGTCACCACTGCTCTCATAAGGCATAAGGTTTAATTTGCGCTCGTGAAGAGCAACAAATAATATTACACTATACTTAATTTTCTACTTTCTGTTTTTTCTGTACAATTAACATGCCATGAAAGTCTCTTCATGAATTTTCAGATCCTTTTCACCGTCATTCTATCTACTACTCCGTACTCATCTAAACCAATCCATCGAGTGAATGAAATCAAGCAATGAAATCGGTCCACCCGTTTCGGACCTGCCTTGTCACAGACAAACAGACAAAGGCTTCAAACTTATAAAACCCCTCTTTTTGCATGAAATGATCATGATTAAATGTCCTGATGATGGTGCAAGCTTGCTGATTATGACGTTACGAAGTCGACTTTAGGGCCCATCACAGAGCACGGAATTTCCGCGACGCCGGTAGCGTCTGGAGCCGGCAGTATTAATAAAATTCGTGACTCCGAAAGTGCGTTGAGCGCATAGCATCTGTCACGGAGCGCCTTCAAAGCCGTCAGTTTTTAAACGTCATTTGAATCATAATGATTACAAACGGTTTGGTTTGTATGGAAAGTGTAGACAATGCCGCATTTAGCAGCGGCGTCTGCTTACTCTGTACTCTGTGGGGCCTACCCTTTCCAATGGCAGTAATATCACCAAAAAGTTTATAACACGCACCAAATCTGACCAAAGAATCCTTCCGAATTCTTCATAAATGAAATTGTATACAGGACAGCGTAGCCTAACATAAAAAAGTTTTAATTTTATTGTTTAAGCGGCTGCAGCGCTGTAAGTCGTGCGAGTGGGTCAATACGGGCGCAGGCGACCGGCCCAAACTCCAGGGTTATTGTGTTTCTTAGCAAACTTACTGAACTGACTGGTTTTGTTTACTTTTAGTATTGGACAACGGAGTTTTTATGTCTTGTTTGTGTTTGAATTGGGAGGTTGCAGTGATTTCTGGGGCACGATTATATTGGTTGAATCGAAGAAGTTGTTGTTAGGCTGTTCCCGTTTACTTTTCACGACCCCCGTAGCAACTTAAAATCTAGATATAGGGATAGATTGTGTCCTGATGGACCTCGAAACTATGTGAGCTGATACGTAATTAGGTACCTATGGGTCCTGTTATTGTAAATTACGTGTAGGATTCGGTTCATGGTCAGTCTTTGATTCGGTGTACCATATACCTACTTTTAAGACTTTAAACTTTAAGGCTCATGCAGACTGGCGCGACAGGCAGCGCGACTCGTCGACACTCTCTATGAAGTTCTCTTAGAAATTGTGCTACTATATATAGTGTCGCGTCGTGCTTGTGTGTAAGTATGAAGCAAAATAAATTTAATACCTGCTAATTCAAACAAAATACTATAGGTACACAGAATTGTTCGCTAATTCACAGTTTTTGCTTCTAAAGGAATTCTTTGCAAAAGCACACGTTTCTTTGAACATAATTTAACCCACAATGGAATCAATTAGGAATGTACATAGAGGGTGTCACCTGATGCAGTAAGCTCTGCCTAAAGGCATACTGAGGCGATATCGCGGGTGCGACAGACAGCAATATGCCTGTCGCGCCCCCGATATCGCCCAGTTTGTAAGAGCCTTTATGAATTATCAACGTCACTAGGTATCTTCATCTTCTTTCGTATTTATTACTGCCTCTAAGCATGAGGTCCTGGGTTCGATTCCCCGGTCGGGCATTGTTATTGGGCTTTTGCAATCAGGAATTTCTCAGTAGCAGCCTGGAAGACTGATTTGTGCCCGGTTGATGGCAATCGGCTAGTCCCCTATTTAATGGGACTTGAACATAACTCGGCCATTACCACTGGGCAACCACTGCTCTCAAAAACTGATAGCAGTGGTGGCCCAGTGGTAACGACCGCGACTTACGAGTTGTAGGTCGTGGGTTTGAACTCAGACAGGCGCTTTACTTTGTGTAAATTATTTCATCGCCACTCTCTCAAAACGGTGAAGGAAAACATCTTGAGGAAACCGGTATGTCCTAGAACCAAAACGTCGAAGACATGTGACATCTACCAACCCGCACTGGACACGCGTGGTGGATTACGGCCCACTCCCTCTCACAGAGAGGAGGCCTGTGTCCCAGCAGTGGGAACATTATAGGCTGATTATGTATACATACATAACTGGCGAAACGTGGTAGCACCTAATATACGTACAGGTGCACCTCTGCCTAACTTTTGGGGAGAACAGGGGTTATGATACGTGTGTTCTTGTTGTTGGTACCTATGTCTTGTAGATTATTTGAGGCCGATGGCCACATTAATCGCGGCATCAGTGGCGTTTTTATATCGAGTGTACAAAGTGCCCTCTGAAGTGCAGCTGTAGTTGTCTTTTAAAGATCGCTTTTAGCGATAAGACCGCCCATTGTGCCACCCTATGTAAAATCTCTACATTTATAGAAGAATAGAATAGATCTTTATTTGCTTAGAATGTAGGTACATAAAAAATAAGTTGTTAAATTATATAATGGGACACATACATTCTGCCTTAATATAGCATGCAAATGTAAAACAAAGTAAAGACTGTTTTTTAATCTCGGAGACTAATTTGACAGGTGCAAATGTCAAACTCCATATTGAAAAACCAAACAACAATCATTTGAAATGTCAAATTAGTCTGTGAGATTAAAAAAATAACTTTAGAGAATAATAAAGATATTTACAAAAAATATAATTTAAGAAATCCTGCACAGAATAATAACATTTACCTACAAGTAATTGTGAAATGCCTTTTAAATTTTTGCAACGGTAAATTTTTGATTTAGTCTGGTGTTTTATTAAAGATTACAGGAGCCATACAAATCACATTTCTTTTTAATAAGCTAGTTTTATATACGCCCGTGCATAATAGATTCTGGTATTGAGATCTCATAGCTGCACTTCGTTTTCTAGTTTCTATTAAAGTTGCAAATAGACATCGATTTGTTATTATAAATATTGCAAATATTATATCTGTATTTTTTGTGGTGTACCTACTTATTAAAGAGTAGGTATTCTATTCTATTGTAGCCTGCAATAGAGCCTTCATCATCAATAAAAGCTTTTGTCAATCACCTGCCGAAGTCTCCTTTATTTTTTCTGGTTTTCGCATTTTAGTTTTCTTAAAAAAAACCCAGAGGTTTTATAGGTATGATATGTTTTATATACTTGACTTGCCGAAAATGGACAGGAATTTCATTGACTGACATTTTATTTCTTAGAGTTTTATCAAGTCCAACTGTTGAATAAAATAGAAAAGAGTACATTTCTCCCTCTCCCTTATAAACCCATAGATTCATTTACTAAAACCCCCACAATATTGTAACCCAATCAAACAAACCTTTGTATAATCTTGAGCTTAAAAAGATAATTCTTTGAAACGAGTACAAACGTGGCACTTTAAACATCATTTGCGCTACAATGAATTCAATTAGCAGAGTAAACAGGGGACTTTTTGTGTGAACCTCCCTTTATGTGGCTCAAGTGTTTACAGACGGGACAGCGGAGATTAAAATGTGTCTGTCTACTGCTGAAAAATGAATATGGTTATACGAGGCGCATACATGGACGTATTTGAACTAGGTACATAATGTCCAGCAGGGCATGCAGAGCATGACCCACGCGAAAGTTACTCACTCTCGTCATCTCGTGCCGAAAAGATTTGTCTATTTTCGTCACTTTTCTCGTTTTCCGCCAGCGCTGCCAAAATATTAAATAAAAGCGACATTCGCTTTCGGTTAAGTCAGAGAGTATGAATTTTTCGAGAAAATACATTTAACAGACGCGATTACGCGATCGTTTACATGAATTATGAATAAAATAAAATTAAAAACCTTTATTTCAGACTTCTTCAATTATGAAGTACACGCGACTTGATTGATCGCGCGAGTACGTCATATTCATATAAGAATTTATATATAAGTAAATAGGATAATAAGTTGATAGGAGTAATAAACATAAGTAAATCGATTTAATAATTTTATAATGTAAATGTTGTTTGTTGTGATTTTATTTTATATTGTTTATTAAAGTATCTGTAGGCACCTTTAAGTATAATATTGTTTTTTTTTTTATTTGTTTATAGTATTAATAAGTAGTGTAAGTTATATGTCGTAGGTTCGAACCCAGGCAGGCGCTTTACTTTGTGTAAATAATTACATCACCACTGCTCTCAAAACAGTGAAGGAAAACATCGTGAGGAAACAGGCATCCAAAAATTCGAAGACATGTGACATCTACCAACCCACACTGGGCCCGCGTGGTGGATTACGGCCCATTCCCTCTCACAGAGACGAGGTCTGTGTCCCAGCTGTGGGAACATTATAGGCTGATTATGTGTGTGTGTGTGTGTATAAGTTATATTCTAAATATTATGTTTATATTTATGTGAAACTAGCTGACCCGATAGACGTTGTCCTGTCTAAATAATAATTCATACAAAAAATCTATTGAAAAAGGAAGAATTTTAACATTTTGCGGGAAACTTTTCTGTAAAAACCTAATTCTGACTATTACAAACATTTTAAAATAACAAATAGCCAAATCGTTCTCAAGTGATGCGCCAACGGATAGAATTCCTTCTTTTATTTTTTTTTGTGACATATAAACCTATTTTAATTTCTTTCTTTTTTTTATTTTTATTTATATAGATGTAAATTGGAAATAATCGGATTAGCGGCAGATGTGTCGTCAAAATACTTTTACGTACCCACCTTGTACCATATCCAACGAATAAATATGTATCTTTGTCATTCTCTATACAAGCGCGACGATAGCTTTCACGCGCGTCAATCGCTTTCGGTTAGGACGCAGCCTAACATAACAAACTCAAAATCAAAGCATATGCATAGGTTCCTATGGAGAAGAACGGGCAAGAAACTCCACTGATACTCTTTTAAATTAAAATATTGTTACAAAAATATTGATTACATTATTCATGTTGAAATTATACATGTGAGAACAATGTAGAAAGACGTGCACGTTAAATTTGTCCGTAATAAAAATATAAAAACAATTGAATAATTAAAATAAGCCGTGGCAGCTAAGAAATGACCAGTCCCTAATGACGGCGCCCGAATATGACGCATGGATCAGCACCATTCACGAACATGACGCATGGATCAGCGCCATTCAGCTCAAACATTTTGAAGGGAACTTAATGATCCAACCCGCACGCCACCACCAGCGAGACATTTGAGTAAGCATGACATACTCAGCTGCCAGGGCACATTCAAGTCAATTAAAGACGTACCCAGTAAAAGGTAGCTTTACAGTAGGTACCAAGTGCTCACACATGTGCCTTGCAATTATAAATACGTATATAGCATCTAAGTTTTCTCGAATTTTCACAGTTCAACATGAGAAAATCTCTGATTCTTTTGTCATCTACTCATCCTCATTCTTGAGGATGAAATGAGTAGACAATATTTAATAGGTACGAGTACCTACCTGTTATTAGTAAGATGATTGCAGATATGTGAGAGACGCTGCTCGCTGACCACCTGAGATGTTTTATCTTCATACCTATTATTTTAACTGCTTTTGCCTAGGTTCGTTAATGACTTTTATTTATTTATTTAAACTTCTCGCACACAATTAAGTACAAAGGCGGACTTAATGCCTTAGGCATTCTCTACCAGTCAACCAAGGGTGGTGAAGAGATAAGATGGCAGGTGCTCTGAGAGGAAATAAAAATAACGAAAAATATTAAAGATAACATAATAGATTATAAATAGAATAAGTACAGAAATACATAAATAGGTTACAAGCATAAAATACAAATACATACATATTTACTACAATATATACCTACATTATACATATATATATACTTACAAATTCAAGGAAAAGAGATACATAATTGAGATGACACTACGCTATTTGTTTTGAAAATAACTCTGCAATTTCCGCTTAAATGCATACCGACTGGTGGCCGTCCTGATATCAAGAGGAAGCGCATTCCAAAGAAGAATGGACTGAATATGAAAGGAAGAATGAATAAAGTCAGAAGTATGAGAAGGACAGAGTAGAAGAAGATTGTTGGAAGAACGCAGACTTTTAGCGTGCGAAGAACATAGATATTGGAAGTGAGACATAAGATAAGAAGGAGGGGTGGGAGAGTTCAGAAGGGAGAAAAGAGTGGTCAAAGCGCGCAAGCTTCTTAATGACTTTTATTTAGGTTTTAAGTTCTATTTACGTTTTTATTTGTGCTTGAATATAGTTTTCGGTGCTTTTTTTCTGTTGGTGTAGTGGTGTGCTAGCTGACATAAGGCTAATAATGTAATGTTTTGTATTGCGGGTAGTGTAAATTATTTTGCATACTATTGTATAGAATCCATGTTTTTTTTTTAACTCAGCTATCTATGGTGCTGGGGAGTTTGTTGCGCCACTTCTTCTTCCCAGCTAAAGCACTAGGAGGTAGTGAAAGGTGGGCGTTTAAGGGGACTGTCTTATGTAATTTGGACGTTCGAAAAGTGCTGATTCTCAGCCTAGTTCGAATAAATAACTTTTTTTTGTATTGATTGTTTTATTTGACTATCATTATTTTACATACAATCGCTTTTGGACTCCGTCACATTAAACGCGTTCTTCGAAGCCTATATTTGATGACACCATTTGCATCTTACAATAGTTAGGACAAGGTTCTTAGTGTATGAAGGAGGAGGCGGGACGGTTGAGGGAAAAGCAAATTTCGCGCCCTTTCGCCCCTAGCCGCAGGAGACGCCCTGGGCGTCGGGAATCCCAGGCGGATTTCCGGCCACCGTAGGCGCGGGCTTGCGGACGATGAGCAATGGGTAGCTCACCGTCCGATAAGGACCAGGCCCGGCTCGACGGCGCAACGTATTCCACGCGCGCTTCAAAGAGATGTCAGCACAAGTGGACCCCCCACTAGGGCCGATGCCTGCCGGGGTCGCGGAAAAAAGGTTCTTTGTATGATTAAGGTTTTCGTTAGTAGACTATACATGGAGTTTTTCAGGCCTCTGATAGAATGCCAAAAGATCGTTCCCGGATGTCTAAAATACGGCAATCATGCGATTGTAAATGCAGTCTTCCAAACGTGGCGAAAATAGTAATATTTTCATACAAACAAACAATCTACGATATTCTCGAAAACTAAGCTCCTGCAGACTGGAGCGATATCGCGGGTGCGATAGGCATTTTGCTATCTGTCGCGCCCGCGATATGACGCCAGTCTGCACGACCCTTGAACCTCAGCTTTGGACTCTTTACAAGATAATTACCAATTTATAAAGTCATATTATGAACACACTTTACAAGAAGTCAATGAACAAGTCTTGGATCGAATAAGAACCATAAAACTCATTAAAAGCGTGTTGGAAAGATACATAAAATTAACAAATACTTAACTTCCGTATATTAACAACGTAAGCACTTACTTAGCAAAGGGATGAGATTAAAGTCAGTATGTTTTGCTCAAAGTAATGACACTTATTAACTTGAGCTACAGGATGTTGTAAAAAGTCACGTATCGCAGGTACGTCAGTGTTGTATCTGTCAGACTCTTACTGACTAAAAACCACCCCGGTGTTCCCTTTCCACACTTGCACGGGGATCATGGGATCTTATGCGACTGCCGCGATCCCCGGCTGGTGCCGGCCCGCCTTTGCGGCTCAGGCCCGCGGGGAAAGTAAGGTGTAAGACTCCCCCCGCGACGTCCAATAGGGGCGCGCGTGGAACACTATGCAGCACCACCTCGTGTCCTGCTGGGTTGGGGGGGCGACGGTTGTTCCCGGGTCCGTCGCCCCTGGCCCCATTTAGGGGGGCTGGAAGAGGGCGTTGTCTGCTCTTCGCCGATGCCCGGTGCGCCTGCTGCGGGCAGGGTGAGTGGAAGAGATCTCACACTCCCATTCTGCAGCCTCAACCTTCGACATGACTGTTTCGAAGAAGGTTACCACCGCGTCCTAGGACTCCTCGCTGGCGATCAGCCAGTCAACAACGGCTGGCAGCGACAAGTCGCTGCCTACTCCTGAGATGAGGGCACGGCACGGCCCCTCCCAGGCGGCACACTCTGCCAGCGTATTCCGCGCCGTGCCCTCCCGGCATACTGACCCTGCTCACTTACCTTACATACTATTTTACATACCATTTCCTTTGAGGTTTTAAACGTAGAAATATAAATAAATGTAGGAATGTACAAAATTGGAACTAAGGATTGTGTACAAACTTCTTAAAAAAAATACACATTATATTGGAAATCGAATTTAAAGAAGTTCTAATTTACTTTCTACAAAGTATAATAGTTACTCGTACAAAATGTATTTAATATAAATATGTGCAATACACACATATACCTACTACTGGAAATTTCAAACGTCGTAACATTTACATCCTGATGAATGACTCTGACGACAATTGGAATTTGAAATATACACCGTCGAATGTATAAACTCGTATGAAACTAAGCTTCCAGTCAAAGTGAATCTAACACCTCAATTCACCTCATCCCTTCACAGTTCCTACACCTTTTCACGTCGTAACAATTTGTTACCGGAGAGGACCACAAGGCTCGGTACACTCCACACAGACATAATACTCAAGAGATAAGTTTATTCTCGTATCATATCGGTCGGAAGAGTATCAATTTCGAAGAAAACCCATTAATCATGATAGAGGAAAAGTGCTCGTTATCAATCACGTAGGTACAGACAGCCACAAAAGTATCCGCTAATTAATTGTTACTGCCTCGTGTATCGGAGATATTGACTTTTATTAATGGATTAGGTTTTGATTACTTACCACGTTTTTAAGATCCTGATCTTTTAGTTGGTCAAAAGGAAGCTATGTGGAAGACCACATAGCTTCCTTTTGACCAACTAAAGTTACGCAAAAACGTTCTGGAAGACCAGCACGTTTTTGCGTAACTCGCTTTTGTTCACAATCCTAAGGATATTGAATGAATTTCCTAATACATTGCTTCAAAAAAATCAAAATCAAAAAATATTTTATTTCACATAAACCTACATGGGCACTTATGAAACATCAGAAGCGATCAATTGGAACCGTGCACCTAGCACGGTTCCAAGGTGAGCCGGCAAGCAACTCCACGGTTACTATTTTAAAAATAATTGGCTTTTACAATGTTTGTCGAGACGCTGACAACACCTAAACCGCGGTCACTGTCAGATTGCATAGAAAAGAAAGAGAGGTGCGCTGACACAACGCTTGTAATTTATTGCAAAATATGAAGCAATTATCTATTTACTCAAAATTGAGTTGAGTAATCGAAAAATAAAAAACAACCTAGTTCTGCATTCAAATAAGTCGTTCTTGTTATTAATTAAACACATAACTTATGTTAATATTTAATACAGATATTTTGGATTAGAACTCAAGGTAAGAGGTTAGTTTAACGTTAGTTTGTATCGAGATTTTTTTTCAAAACGTGTTTGGTAACAACCAAGTTCTGGAAAATACGTTCAAAATTAACATAATATTTTTTCCACTACCTCAAACAATACAGATTTGGTATTTTTTTTTTTTTTCTTAAGAGAAGCCTATTTTGGTCAATTGGATCTTGACAGCGCCTTAAGGGAGGACAGTGAAGGAATCTTCATATTAAGTTTGAAAAGTGTTTGACTGCCTCGTTGGTCTAGTGGTCGCAAGCGCTACTGTTGAGCATGAGTTTCTGGGTTAGATTCCCGGGTCGGGCAAAGTGTTATTGGGTTTTCCTATCTGGAACTTCTCAGTAGCAGCCCGGAGTCTGGATTTGTGCCCGGTTGATGGCAATAGGCTCGCCCCCTGTTACATGGGACTTAAAAACATAACTGGCGAAATGTGGGTGTACTACAGGTACACCTCTGCCCAACCCTTTGTGGAAACAAGGCGTGATGTTATGTAATGTTATGTGTTATATTTGAAAAGTTTGTCTGCTCGACAACGTACATAAGACAATGAATGTTGATGAATTTCGAAAATGGCATTATCGTTTTAAGTGTGTTACGGAGCCTATCTGACGGACAGGGCCGTCATCTACCCCGGTCACCAGGGAGTGTGGAACCGGCAAGAGATGTCGTGCGGTGTCACACAGGGATCGGTCCTGGGGCCGCATCTGTGGGACATCGGATACGACTGGGTGCTGCGCGCCGACCTCCCTAGCGGCGTCAGCGTAGTGTGCTACGCTGACGACACGTTGGTCCTGGCGCCGGGGAGGTTGCACCAGGCGGCGGCCGAAGTAGCGGCACGCGGGGTTGCGACAATCGTCGAAAGGATCCGGCATTTGGGACTCGAGGTGGCCCTGCACAAGTCCGAGAAAAAGTGTGTTACGGAGTCGCAGGAAGGTACTTATGGGTCACCGAGGCCCCCGCAACACAGGCAGTGGAAGGAATACGGGTGGGTTTTAGTCAGTAAGAGTCTGACACATCCTCCCGCTCCGCCCAGAGCGGGAGAAGTTATTTGATGATTTCCCAACCAAATAAAAAAAAGTGTGTTACGGGACTACCCCGCAGGGCAGTTTTACAAAATCCAAATCTGAGCAACCGTTTTTACGTGATTGAGTAAAAAAACATTCAGACTTTCGCATTATACCCAATTTCAAACTGACCAGGCAATTCTTCAAAAATTTTAAATTCTCAACAAGTGAACTAAATAAGGTCCTGAAAGAAATATTAAAATTACGCCCTCACATATAAGTCAGACAAGAATGTTCATTTTGGCTTATGGCCATTAGTTATTCATTAGGAATTAGACATTAGTAATTAATATTGCCCTCCCAATGCAGTGTGTGTATGAGCATCTGAACTAAAGCACTGAATAATTAATTTGTATGTTATTTGACTTCAACATACAAATTAATCATTCATGACTGCATTGAATAGGGTAATGGGGTAAATATTTAAACAGTTTGGATTTATGGATATAAAAAGACGAGAGAAAAGCTTTACAAAAAGATTCCAGAAACAATTGATGCGTACCTGCGTCACGGTAATATTTTCTATATAATATTACCGTGCCTGCATTGCGTTGTACGTGCGTTGGGCCTTAACAGAATACCAGCGCTGCGGTATTTATTTATAAATATCGCAGCATTATGCTGAGATAGGAGCCTTTTTGGCGTCGCACAACTCGTTTTTATTATTTATTTGTTGTTTTTTGTTTTTAATTGAACAAATATGTAAATTTTGTTAGTTTTAAATGCTCCTTTTTTACTTTTTGTATTTCTTGGGCGTGTCCCAAATAAAATATTTTTCTTTATTTCTTTCTTTCTTTTACATAGAGCTTTCGATTTCATGTGGAAATTTGGAAAAATAAAAAATAATTACCTAAAAAACCTTCTCACAGGCACAAAAGAGAAAATCTTATAATTCACCATATCATCGTGAAAGAGAACTCTGCAAGCAACCTTAAATTTCATGTATTTTCAGCCTGTAATCATGTTTTATTAATAACATTCAAACTTAGTTCTTTCAAACATAAGTAGGTAGTCACAAAACACCCTGTACATTATCGCAGTGTAGGCATTAATCGCAGTATAGGCGAACTTCACAAGCGTACGTAGGCAATATATCTGAAACAACTCAAAGAGTTCGCTTGTCTGTGAAAACTTTAGCGCTTCTTCGCATATTCGACGCGTGTTTGAGTTTCAAAAGTTTCCAGTCCCGAGCCTGTTTACGTAAACGGATTTGGTATTTCTTATAAGTATATGCGGAAATAAATTATAGGTTGTTCAGTGTTTCGTCACACTCGCGCCCCTCGCGAAGTGGATTGAACTTCAAGCGATAACTTAAAGATTTAATATGTAGATTTTGCATGTTTGTGGGTGATATTTAAAGGGAAGCCATCTTACAAGTGTTTTAAAATCTAAACAAATATTATAAAGAGGTTAAATTATTTGTTTGTAAGATATAATCTATGTAAGTAGGTTCAATCCAATCGATCTGCCTAGCCTATTCCCTATGTTGGGGTCGGCTTCTAGTATAGCGAATGCAGCTGAATACAAGTATTTTAAAGGGAGCGACTGCCTATGTGACCTCCACAACCCAGTTACTGGGTACCACGATACCCCTTGGTAAGACTGGTGTTCAGACTTTTGGGCTTCTGACTACCCGTAACGACTGTCAAAGATCTAAGAATGACTACCGTGATCAAACGCTTAACGTATTTTTCGAGGCACGGAAGGGTCTCGATATGTAATGGATTGTCACCCATCCACGAACCGACTGCGGCAAGCGTAAGCCAACGACCCTTCGAGTAGGTACGTACTGATCCGATGACGAAAATTCCTTTGACGATTATGTTTTGCCATAAGATGGAAGTCGCGGCACGAAGCTAATACTGTCCTTTTAAGGTGTTAGTAGGGAATAGAGAGACTGGCCTGGATTCGAACCCCGGGTCGAGCATGGAGTATGGATTTGTACCCAGTAGGGTACATAATCAAACTTGTAGCGTATCTGGCGAAATATGGGTCTGTACGCCAGTGCTTATACCCTCGAGAAATATAGAAGTGATGTTGTGTTCTTTTCCTATTTAGAGAAAAATAATAACAATTTCCCCTATAACCCCAAAATAAACCAACATAACCTGAAAATCGTTCCCCACAGCCGAAGATCCCCGATCACTTCCGATTCGTTTACATACCCTCCAACTTCAGTCCTCGTTGACAAGTTCGGGTGTTTGTACACAGGTGCACCTTACGGACCGAGGCTCAGCCTTCTTCTATGACGTGTTTATTTACCTCAGGAACTGAGCTTTTTACGGCTTATTTATATTTCGCCCGTATTATACAACTTTTGGAGTTTCACTTGAAAGTTGTTTGGCTTTTTTTCGGGGATCGGGTTTTTTGTTGAACTATAAGGAGCTGTGATACGTTTGATGACGTTGGTGAAATTGGGAATTAAGCTATCGTAAGGGAAAAATGTTTCACAAAATTAATCTCATTACAAAAGGTTTATCAAAGGTCTTCCTTAATACTTTTGAACGTTAACGCAAGCCATATTTAATTAATAGGATCATGAAATAATGACATGTGAAAATAAATACCATAAAACCGTTTAACATACCTATTAAAAAAACCTGCAAAATAATAATTATGAACCAAATACTACATATACCTGCTTCTTAATTCTTCACTACCAAACGAAGACAAATTCACACATCACTTAAAAATTACAAACTGTATGCCCTGTATGTTAGTCACGAGAACTAATCGCCTAACTGTCACCTGCCCACCTAATCTCTGCAATCAGCACTTGTTTAGCATGTTAACTACACTTTCCAGGCAATATTTCTCTGCCCGCGACAATAGCCTGGACATAGCCCCCGGCGCGAATTACCCGATCTCTATAAATATTGTGAGGGCTGGTACTTCTGGTTACAGCAAGGTAGCTAACTAGGTGGTGACGTCACGAAAGCCCCAGGCTTCCGTATGACGTATTTAGTTGACAGTTTCTTACCATGGGCGGTTGGTTGCTTACGTACGAAGTTGTTAGCCGACCTAAAAATAGGTTCCTTATATTCTGTGAGAGAACCTCTAGACAGTTCGCCGATAGCATGCAAATAATAATAATAATAGAATAGAATAGAATACTCTTTATTATGTACACCATAAAAATTACAGATATAAATGTTGAAATTTTACAAGGGGTGACACAATGGGCGGTCTTATCGCTAAAAGCGATATTTTACAGACAACCCTTGATCCAGATCGATTAAAGGGGGAAGGAGAGACAATACTGCAGGTAGTCAGTGGTGTACCAGTTACATATACAATAAATACATACACACATAAAGCATATACTTAATTATATATTTTCGAATTTGATAGGTTTCCAAACAAAGCAGTCAAAACGCAATAAATATTTTATTAGTGGAATAATATAGACCGAACCAAGTCGATTTCATTATTTTAGGCCGTCAATCCGAGCAAAGTAAATTTTATTCCTAACCAAGTTTGAATTCTCCTTTTTATTTCACAACAATAGGCACTCATTAGGGATAGCAGTATAATACGAGAACTACGAGCACTCGAGTTTTCACGCAATGAATGCAGTAAATATTCACTGCTACCTAGCACATTCCTTGATCATAGGACCTCGTCGTTGACCACTGAAAATCAGTGCTGTGCTGTGGGTCCCCCATAGCGCAGCATCATGCTGAGTGGAAGCCTACTTGTCACAGTCATGACGCGCAGCTGCCGACTATTTGTGGTTTGTGATTATATGTTGATCTATTTTGTTTTATTTTTCGGTTTACCTGTTCTAGATTTGTTGTATGCACTTGTTTCTGTGACAATTAATCTTATTTTTCTTTCTTTCTTTCTTCGTTAGTATCATACATGAAATTAATAGTTAGTTAAGTCTCTAATAATTTGCAATGAACACACAATTGACAAGTTACGAGTTTAATGTGGAAAAAAAATCTGAAAGTAATTTACGGTATCATATAGTACCAAACATAAATGCAGACAATTATATATGTCATAAAAATCTCAGGCCTGTGTTTTGATAGTTACTCTAGCACCAAAGGTGGAAGTTAATAGTAAGTAAAGTATCTAATAATTTGCAAAGAACACACAATTGATAAGTTACGAGTTTAATTTTTTTTTTTTAATCTGAAAGTAATTTCCGGTATCCTATGGTACCAAACATAAATGCAATCAATTATATATGTCATAAAAATATCAGGCCTATGTTTTGATAGTAACTCTAGCTCCAAAGGTGGAAATTAATAATAAGTAAAGTATCTAATAATTTGCAAAGAACACACAATTGACAAGTTACGAGTTTAATGTGAAAAAAAAACATCTGAAAGTAATTTATGGTATCATATGGTACCAAACATAAATCCAGCCAATTATATACGTCACAAAAATGTCAGGCCTATCTTTTGATAGTAACTCTAGCCCCAAAGGTGGAAATTAATAATAAGTAAAGTATCTAATAATTTGCTATGAACACACAATTGACAAGTTACGAGTTTAATGTGAAAAAAAAATCTGAAAGTAATTTACGGTATCATATGGTACCAAACATAAATCCAGCCAATAATATACGTCAAAAAAATGTCAGGCCTGTGTTTTACTCTAGCCCCAAAGGTGAGACCTTTCATTATAACACTATGTTGTCCATTGTTGTGGTCCCCGACAGCAAATCCTACGCATCCTAGTGTGCTATTTTCACGCAATAAGTAGCTAACTAGGTATCAGTTATTGTTGTCACGCGAGCCCCAAGCGGTCTCTATGACTTATTTCTTCGACAAAGTTTTGCAACAACTCTGAACTAAAAATATGAGTCATAAGTTTTGTAACCGTCGTAAGGCAAGTGTGTGTGGGTTTCCTTCTTACAATTTCAAGTAGTGTAATGTTTGCGATAGTTATTTACTTATTCACACAAACAACACAAAAATAAAATGGGTAATACATCATCAGCCTATAATGTTCCCACTGCTGCGACACAGGCCTCCTCTCTACAAGAGGGAGTGGGCTGTAATGCACCACGCGGGCCCAGTGCGGGTTGGTAGATGTCACATGTATTCGAATTTGTGGTCCCAGGACACGCCAGTTTCCTCTCGATATTTTCCTTCACCGTTTTGAGAGCAGTGGTGATGAAATTATTATTTGCACAAAGAAAATCGCCTGCCTGGGTTCGAACCCACGACCTCGACTCGTAATTCGCGGCCGTTATCGCTGGGCCACCACTGTTCTTGGCTCTTGCATTTGTATGAGCCAAGATTTGTATTACCCATTTGAGTAATATACATAAAACAGTTATTCATTATTTACTGATTTCCTAAAAAATACTTTAATTAAATTATAAATTATATTATTTTCTTTTAAGCTCACCAACATTTAAGAGGCCGACAACAGCTAAAGCGCGGTCACTGTCGCACTGCTTAGAAAAGAAAGAGAAGCACGATGACACAACGCTGGTAATTTATTGCAAAATATGAAGCAATTATCTATTTACAAAAAATCTATTGATTGGATAAAAAAAATCCACTATTATGCTAATATGTTGCTTGTAGAATAATTTGACAAAAAATCAGAATGACTGCATGTAAATTAGTATGGTTTTTAACCGTTAAAATATTTTTCTAGAGGTATCTGCATGTTTTTTTTTCTATCGTATTAAATTAGTTGTATTATGTTTTCAACACACTATCTACCTAGCATATATCCTGAAGAATATCATATACTTTTCTGATTTTGTTTACTGCAGTGGATCATATACTTTTAGGCATTATAAAACTTCAAAATTTGCGTTTAGGTCCTGTAGTCCCCTTAAACACTAAGTTAGGCTTTGCAATGTGCCTGGCAGGGAGGAACGCTGACTCCTGAGATACCTCCTAGTTTGGGTGTCAGGCGTTTCACAAAATCGAAGATGTACTTAGTCTAATTACTATAAGGATCCAAGTTTTTAAATAAAAAAGAAAAGTTACTTAAGTTATTCATTGTTAACCGTTTTCTCTCCTTGTGTATTAGGCTTATGAAATAAAACATTATTAACATATACATACACAAACATAGTACATACGTTAGCTAGCTACTAGCATCTAGCAGTTTTGCAGGGTAGAAAAGTGACAGATTTGTCTGACCAGTAAGAACTTTTAAACTTAATAACCTACTTAAGGTGATTCCTACAATGTACCCCGCGAGATTATTTTTTTCTTAAGAAATTCGGAATTTCGCGGGCTATCACCTTATGTAATGTTAAAGTAGAGTTTGACAAGTTCTCAACTTCAAATTCTTAATTCAGAAACCCCGTCATAGAGCTAGATATGACACGGTTTCTGAATTGAGAATTTACGTACTACTTGAGTACGTTAAGTACCTAGTACTTACTCTTTCAAGTCTAGTAACTCTGTACAATCAATCAATCAACTCAGCCTACTCAGTCCATTGCTGGACATAGGCCTCTCCCAGGCTGGGCCACAACACCCTGTCATCCGCCTTCTGCATCCAGTCTGTCCCAGCCACCTTTTTAAGGTCGTCGGTCCATCTAGCTCGGGGGCGTTCCACACTACGCTTGCCGATACGCGGTCTCCACTCCAGGACTCGTCTGCTCCACCGGCCATCGTTCCTTCGACACACATGGCCAGCCCACTGTCACTTCAGCTTGCTGACTCTGCAGGCTATGTCGGTAACTCTATACACATCTCCTTTATAAGCAAACACACATAATTCCTACACTAGTTGCTAGCTGTCACCAGGTAGCTAGCTGGCACTCACACGCGAGCCGCGGGCGACATCGTGACATATTTACTTGACACTTACATACCGTACGCAGTCGGCTCGCAATTTGCAACGTGTGATTAGTTGTAACTCGTTCACACGATACCTGTGCTCTTCGATTACCTTTGATGACAGACAACAACAGTCCGTATAGTTGAATAGGTTTTGCCCTCGGCTTCACCTGCGTGGAGGTCGGAAATTATCCCACGGGGTACGTATTACTGAGATAAAAGTATCCTCTGTCCTAACCTAGGCCATGTGTTTTCATCCAAATCCATTCAGCCATTTTAGCAGGAAAGCATAAAAAACAATCAAATAAATAAACAAACTCACTTTCGCATTTATAATACTATTTACAAAATCAGCCTATCATGTTCCCACTGCTGCGAAACAGTCCTCCTCTCTGTGAGAGGGAGTGGGCCGTAATCCACCACGCGGGCCCAGTGCGGGTTGGTAGATGTCACATGTCTTCGAATTTTTGGTTCTAGGAAATGCCGGTTTCCTCACGATGGTTTCCTTCGCCGTTTTGAGAGCAGTGGTGATGAAATAATTCACACAAAGTAAAGCGCCTGTCCGGGTTCGAACCTACGACCTACAACTCATAAGTCGCGGCCATTACCACTGCTCTAATATTATTTATTTATTTATTTATTATTATTTATTTAAACTTTTTACACACACAAAAAGTACAAAGGCGACTTAATACCTTAGGCACTCTCTACCAGTCAACCAAGGGTGGTGAAGACATAAGATGGGAGGTGCTCTGTTTGAGAGGAACAATGAGAATTCTTATCTCTTCTTTTTAGTTAGGATAGTTAGAATTAGTCAGTCCGCCGCTAATTGTAAGCTAGTATGTAGTTTATTCTTATGGTCCACTGGTTAAGGCCGACTCATGCACGACGTTTTGAGATCAAATCCGGGCAAATACTGATGTGATTTTTTCAAAGTTTACTAACCCAAGCTTAGGTGTATGTCCAAATACACCTAAGCTTAGGTTAGTAGATTTGTGGTTTGGGGATTTGAGTGTGATTAGAGCTTGCGAATATACATTACAATTTTATATGTCAACCTGTTGAATTAATGAGGATTTACTTTTTGGATAATTAAGCTGAAGTGGTTGTTGTTGTGAACATAGTGCCAAGTATTTTTTGTTTTGCAGTCTGGTCGCAGTTTCGCTGTTAAAGTACGTTATCTTCAGTAGTTCAAAACAAAAATTAATGGGTTACAGTTAAATTTGTGTCCATGCTAGATTTTTGTTCATTTTTACCCACTGCGCTGTCTCTGTATGAGAAGATGCCTTTGCCCTGCCTTCTGAAAAAAAAGTGTAAAGTTTTTTTCAGCCTATTATTATCCATTGGGATAATAATAGGCTGAAAAAAACTTTACACTGGTATTAATATAATGAATTCTTCTAAATTAAACCGCTGCTTTGGAAACACACTTTACATTAATATTGTCTTCATTTATGTTAAAATTCATGCGGGAAACAGACCTCCCACAAAAAAAAAAACTAATCCTCGAACCAAATCTCAAAATAACTCCATACAAAATAAATTAGGTAATACATTCTTCTAGACTTCAATGTATTAGTTATCGAACAGTTCCAGCAATTTCTGTCCAGGATCGGCAGCGGGCTAGTAGCGGCAATAAATTCCTAGCGATATGTAGGGACGTGACCGCATAACGTGGACGGACACTTCGTGGTGCTCACTTGTTTCTGTCGCACAGCCAGCTGGGTTAAGGTGTGGTCCTGCTGATACGACTAAAAATAAGTCTAGATAGGTGAAATGTAAAGTGGTATTTAAATGTAAAGTGGTATTTAAATGTAAAGTGGTATTTAAATGTATCTTTCACTTCTTATGCTCTAAAAGTTCGTCTTTATGTAGTGCGTATGCGACATAAAGTCGATTTTTATGCTCTAGTGCATAAAGTATTTTCTTTTTCTAAGACTAAGATAATCAGGCCCTACAGCCACACGTACAATAAAACGGCGCAGATTAAAGTCGTTATTATATTTCATTTGCTTTAATTTATATAACTTCCGTGTTTTCTATCGTTAATTTAATAAAACCAGATAAAATAATTGTCATTTATTATTTAACAACGCAAAGAAACGTTTTTATGAGTTGGCAGTATGAAGTAACCAAGTCAAATGACACATGTTGAAAAAAAAATAAAAAGTTTCGCAGAGTGTATAACTCGCATAAACGAGCCATTTTGTAGAATTACTCCTTTTATGCTCTAGTTGTACAACCTACTATTACGGCCTTGTTGTGTTGAATTTTGTCACTGAAAATCATTGTAGAGTATTTACACAATACCTATTCATGCGTGTTTAAAAACAGCCACTGCCTGCAACCATTAATTAATAAAATAACAGTGTGGTGCATTCAAAGTAAGGCCGGTACACCCAGGGTATTCAGGCCCACTACCAACTTTGCTCACCAGCTTAAATTTTTCTCAGTATTAGTTCGTACCGATATGCAATAAGAAGATTTTTAACAATTCAGTACCAGGCAAGCAGAAGGCTAATTCCCGTAGTTAAAAACATTAAAAATCCAGTTGTAATCTCATCTCCGTGACATTCAATGTCCATAAAAATATAAGTTCAAAACCTAAACCCGACTTCTGAAAAACCACGCTCTAAAAAGTATGAAACAAGAAAATATTCTCATCTGAAATTGTTATGTATTTACAAACTATTCAACATTTATCGTTTATTAAATAAACAACTTACACGTAACATATTGTATTTAATACATATTCATAGTGATGTTCAGAGAATTGCCATGGTGTCCTCTAGAACAGTGGTTCTCAAACTTTTTTGTCTACGTATCTAACTAACCCTTTTGGGAAACGAAATATTTGACGGAGCCCTAAAATGATCAAAAATTGTTTTATGTTTATTCTTCATTAATAATTTAATCATATTATTTGACATTATCATTTGTTTATTTTTTTACTTAATATTTTATGTTACTCAGGTTGCAGAGTAAAATAAAACATAGTAGTCCTTTGTTTTTTTTTTTCATTATGACCAGTATTTTCGCGGAGTACCCACAGAGGCCTGGGGCTCCGTGGAGCACGCTTTGAGTATGGTTGCTCTATAGGAACCTGCTGTGTCGCAAACAAAACGACAAGCAGAGAAACCTAAAGGGGGAAAGCAGAGTCGCTCAGCATCGAGTGCGACTAAAGGCGCTGTGGTAGATCACAAAAAGCAGGGTCCACCGAAAATCTCATGCGATGAAGACGGCTTCATCAAGGTCGAGAGAAAGAAGAGGAAGCCTACTTATCGCAACCAACGTGGGACAGCGCCTGCAGGTACTAACATGCTGCTACGTCCTGCAGTACCGACGACGCAGCTGTATGTGTTCTACGAAGACTGAAGACATCGTAGAGTATATACGGGTGAAGACCAACTGGACCTTGAGGGTGGAGAAGTTGGAGGTGCGCCATAACACCAATTTCAAGTCGTTTGTAGTGCGTGTTCCGACTCATCATTTGGTGACCTTCCTCAAGGAAGAGTTTTGGCCGAAAGATGTGCTGTATCGGCGTTTCCGCGGTCGGCTACGCGACGCCTCGCAGCGTAATACGACGCCGTCACTTCGTGTGCAGTAGTTTTTAAGTTTTTTTATTTTTGTAGAAAATATGTATTAGTTTATAGTTATTGTTTTTATACTTATTTATTTAATAATTTACGCACACAAATGTACAGAGGCGGATTTAATGCCATAGGCATTTTCTACCAGTCAACCTTTGGGTGATGCAGAGACAGACAGCGGTAGGTGCAATAACGAAAACTGTGAAATAAATATTTATTAAAATATAAGTATATACATACATATACTCGTACCTATTAAAAACATTATATATAATACATATACCTAATTATACATAAATATAAGACCAAATAAATACACGAATATACTAAACAGTAAGACAAACAATGGGAAAACATACTATAAACATATATTTTGTTTTTATGGGCCCTAGTTGCCTGAAATAAAGGATATTATTATTATTATTATTATTTATTTTTATGTCCTTACATATCTCGGTACCCTGGGGTCCCGGACCTTTGGAAGGCGTACGAGGAGCCGGAGCCAACTCGCAGAGGCCCTTAGACGTTTTTTAATGAAATGAGGTACCAACCGACGATTATCCCTGTTCACACTATGCAAGTGCGCCCAAGGACAACCCCCAATTTATTATTATAGGGTGCCATATACATATTTATTTAATGTGATGTCACATAGCCTATAAGGCTGAGTCTACATTAGACCGCGACGCGACCTGCGACACATGAGCGATTAAAACAAATAATATAAAAATAAATGAATGCTCACGAATATACACCGTACATCAAATATTACTAGCGATCTTTGATTTCATTAAGCGATCAGAACAACATCACTGTAATCACGGCATCGGCTACATCAACATATCAGCGAAATTAGCCGCATGAATCGCTCATGCTAATTCGTTGTGTAGCCACGTCATCGCCGAATATACGGCGGATTTTCGCTTATAATGTAGCCATACCATGTTTATCTCGTTTCGCTCTTTCTGTCGTATTGCAAATCACTGCCTACTGTAGCCTCAGCCTAAGTGGTGGACGATCAAGACGCTTCCAACGATACCTCATTTGTCAAATTATTATAAGTAGTTTAGAAATTATGAGGGAACAGATGAACGTACTATATACATACATACCCACATACATACACACCCACATACAAACGTACCGGTCAAAATCATAACCCACCTTTTTGCTTCGCCGTAAGCGGGCGAAAACTTGTCAAAAATATAGGTTAATTAAAAGTATTTTCGACAGATTAGAATGCTAACGTTCATATTAATAAGGGAATTGACCCTCGGATACTATGCCAATCTATTGAAAGCACATATCTCGTACTTATGCTTCGGAACCTGACCTTAACAGCAGAACCAATTCTATTCTAACGTTTTGACATTGAAGAATATTGCTCGCTCTTCGAAAGAAGTTTGTAAATGGTACTATATTTATATATTTACTCTCGTTTGTTTTCTATTTTATAAACTAATTCATTTTACCACTGGTGAAGCTTCAAACGCCTGTATGAAAACAGGCCATTGCATCACAAAGGGATAGTTACAAGCAGATATATGTATACCGTCAACTGTGGCATCTTTACTTTCCTTGAGAACTGTACTTAACCTGTTAAGCCCCGCGCGACACCGATTCGGAGTCAAACAATTGAAAATCAATTGCGCCTCATTAGCTGTCCTTGACCAATTAAATATGTCTCGATTAGTAAAAATCTGTTACAAATAGTCGATTTTTCTACTTTTGTATCGCTTTGATATTAAACGGCAGCAACAGATTTTTTGGAATCGAGATATTTTTAAGTACAGTACCTACTCATGGGTAAAGATGCTCTCGGAAAGTAAATTGACTGTATTTTAGACAATGTTTAAAGGTACATACTTCTTTTTTTCCACATAAAAGTAGAATTTAAACATATTTCATTTCAGGCTTCTCTGAATGAGAAAAGTTACAATATACTAGTTATAAACAAACAAACAAATTTTATTTCTTTCTTTCAAAAAATTACAGCAACTTCAACATAATAATGTTAGTACTTAGTAAAAAAAACTTCCCACTGAATCACATAACGAGACTTTGAAAAGCTTAAAACACTCTGTCAAAAACTACCATCATTTTAATCCAGAGTAAAAACTTTTTAAACCGGACTCAATTAAATCTGTGACACTTCAATTTTGCAACGCAATTTTTTTGCTAGATACGTACATTTTGGCAACGCAATATTTTTATAGCGACTATTATTTATTTTTAACGTTGCAACCCTGCTGCGGACTGGCTTGTTACGAAATCATGGATTTGATTATGGAAGCGGGTATAAAATGTAGCGCAGTATGAAATGTTTTTTTAGATCATGTGTTTATGTAACACTGTCTTAATTTTAGCTGACGTAGCTGATCGCGAGTGGATATGAATAAAATGTTAATTTTAGTTGAATTTGAGTTATGTTTACAAAAAGCTTGAACCCGTAAAATACGGTGGATATGCGTCATATTTCCAGAAAGGGGTTGATTCTTTTTGGAAAGAACCTAGAACAATACTTCATCTAATACGAATAGAGCATTCAAAGTAGCATTACGCCTGTTTTCAAATCAAATCAAATTAAATCTTTTTATTGTGATGATGTTAGGTAAATTCCATTATGTCCTGCTTAGTAGCCATACAATAATAAATTATGTCAATATATGTACATTATAAAAAATTGGGTTAAGTATCATTTTTAAAGCAAATCTTACAAAAAGAATTAGTGACAGATTGTAGCAAGTATTAATTATTAAGAAAATCTTGGATCGTGTAGTACGCTTTGTCAATTAAAAAAATTCGCAATTTATATTTGAATAGTGGGAGTTCCTTGGTGTTTAAAATGTCTACAGGTATTTTATTGTAAATTTTAGATGCCATTCCAAAAAAACTTTTGTCCAGAAGAGCAGTTCTATGTGGTATACTAGATATTTTAAGCCAAAAGCGTAGGTAGTATGTTATACTTTTCATGCAATAGAGGGCGAACCTATTACTAATAAATCGGGCAGAAATCCAGACACTAGGCAACTACTGAAAATTTCCGAAAATGGCCTTCCAAATTCCGTTAAACTAGCCAGTCAAACACCAAAAAAATCCTTTTAAAACCTGCAAGCTGTTAGTAGAAGTGTATCTGAATTGGACGTCAGTTTGGCAGGTGTAGAGGCGGCGGGTAGTTTGAGAAAAATATCGCCCCACGTCAAGCTGAGCTGTCACGTGCACGCTACGTGCTACTGCAGCCGCCAGCTAGGGGGACACACTGCTGGGAAGTCTGACGAGCCGCTGGGCTTGAAGACTGTTCAATTGATAATACAATTTCATAATTCAAAATATTTTATTTTATATAAACCTAAAGTGCTACAAGGGTAGGGCTGCCATCCGTCCGGGTTTCCCCGGATTTGTCCTAGTTTAGAGGGCGTCCGGGGAGCGTCCGGGCGGGGCTGGCAAAAAGTGTCCTTTTAGTGTCAGGGGATTCCCAATTAAATAAAAGATAAGCGATAAATCTAAACAAATCTTAGTTAAAAATTCATTCGTAATTGGTAAGCGCAACCAAGCTAACTCCTACGCTTCAAAAAAGCCGATAACGGCCGATGTCCGAACGACCCCCGGCGCGCCTCCACCCGCTACAACTGCCGGGGCGGGGTTACTCCCTCAGTTGCATGCAGGCAGGCGAGTGAATTGCGCGGGTGTTTCGCAAGTTGGTTGACGATACTTCGATATTGCGGCACATCCTTTTACGTAAGTTAATAAGTTTACTTACATTAAGTATATTGATCACATTTTTGAGTATGTTAACTACGTTTTCATGGAAGCATGTTTAGTATTTAAGTAATACATATCTTAAAGAGCCCGAATATCGCACCGGACCGACAGTGATCTGTATGTAATTATTTACTGATACGAGTATGTTTGCAGAAAAAAACCGTGAATTTATTCGTTTTTCTCAGAAATTCCTCCGTTTCATATAATTTCGTGGTGTAGTGCGGGGTTTTAATTGTAGGCAACTTTAGGGACCATGTTGTCGCTACGCGCGCCCCCTCCGCCGCCCGCGCACGCCGCGTTCTAGCGCAGGCGAGGCGCTGTGGACCGCGAAGACGCGTACGGTCGCATTATTTTTATTTCCGATCCTCCGCGACTCTCAGTCGCGATGTGTATTGAGAAGTTATTGTGTTATATGTTTATAGTCTAGTAAAGTAATAAACGATTATACCTTTAAAATAGTTTAAAGTTAGTAAGTAGTTATTTTTCACATGATATGAATTTTCTCAGTGTATATATTTCTTTTCAGATCAAAATGCCCAAGCGTAAATGCGTGTTTAACAGCGAATTGCAAAGCCAATACCCTATGTTCAAAAGAGGGAAATATGATTGGGAAGTACTGTGCTCAATTTGTTCTACACATATTTCTATTGCAAATAAAGGTATTTCCGACATTAAAGAGCACCTAAACACACAAAAACACAAAGCTAATTCGAAAGGCCAAGCTAGTAGTTCAAACATTACGACATTCTTTGAAAAAAGTAAACCTAGCTCAGAAGAAAGTCTTATTCGAGCAGCTGAAGGTGCGATGGCTTACCATACAGTTAATCACCACATGTCATTCAATTCTCTGGATTGTAGTAATTCCCTCAACCAAGTAATGTTTTCGGAGTCAAATACGGCAAAAAATATGACATGTAATCGCACGAAAGCTACAGCTATTGTAAACAACGTCTTGAGCCCCCTATCAATTGCTGAACTCAAAAGTGATCTAATCAATGTTGCTTTCATAAGTGTATCTACCGATGCTAGTAATCACGGCAGCACAAAATTATTCCCCATCATCATTCAGTATTTTAATATGCAAAAAAACGGGATCACATCGAAGCTCTTTGAAATCGAATCTACAGAAAATGAGACATCTGATACAATTGTTGACATTATTTTGAAGCAACTTCGGGGGCATGATCTACTATCGAAATGTATAGCGTTTTCTGGCGATAACTGCAACACAAACTTCGGCGGGTGCAGTCGATCAAGGACAAATAATGTCTTTTACAAGCTGAAAGATAAACTGAATCCAAACATGGTTGGCATAGGATGTTCTGCACATATAATTCACAACGCTGTGCACCATGGATGCGATCTACTTCCTATTGACGTAGAGACGATGATTTTAAAAATCTATAATTTTTTCTCAATTTACACAGTTCGCACAGAAGCTCTGAAGGAATTCTGTGCAGCCGCGGAATCGGAATACAAGCAACTGTTATTCCACTCAAAAACGCGATGGCTAAGCATTTTTCCTGCAATTGAGCGGTTTTTAAAAATGTATGATCCATTAAAAAGTTATTTTGGAAGCTTGGATAGACCACCAGTTTTAATTAAAAACTTTTTCGAAGATCCACTATCAGAAGCATATCTGTTTCTCATTCACTCAGTGATGTACGTTTTCCACGGAAAGATCGAAAAATTGGAAAAAAGTGATAACACAGTTATTGAAACTAGAAACATATTGGCGTCTTTGAATAAGACGTTAGAAGAGAGAATAAAAGAAAACTTTGTGCCCATTAAGGTTCAAAGTATTTTGAACAAACAAGACGAAAACACGAAAATTGAATTCAAAACACACTGTGTACATTTTTACAGAGAAATGAAATCCTACATAGAAAGTGGGAAAAACCAATGCAAGACTTTGACAAATTCGACTGGATGATTTTGCCAAACATCAGTGAAAGTACTCCATGGTCTGATGTTGAAAAAACAGTTATTTTCCTCAAGGATATTAATATAGAAATCGATGACACGAAGTTAATTGACGAATGGTTAAATTTAAAAGCTTTTAGCTTGAGCCTTAGTGACGGAGATAAACTGTTAAGCGCAAACCAGCTATGGCTGAATTTTTTTAAAACGTCTAATGCCCATTTATATTCTGAACTTCTTAAAATTGCACAATATTATTTTTGTATACCAGCTCACAATGCGAACGTAGAGAGAGTCTTTTCACTAATCTCGCAGCAATGGACGAAGGAGAGAAACTCGCTAAACACACACACGGTTTCTTCTCTGATCAAAATTAAATATAATTTTAAGGACCTAAGTTGCTCCGACTTTTACAAATTCTTGTTGGAAAAGAAAGATATTTTAAAGAAAATTGGAAAGTCTGAAAAATAACAAAATATGTAAAAAAAAAAAAAAAATATATTTTTTTTTTGTGTTGATTTTGATCTCGTTATAATTTTAACTTGTTACTAATTTTTAATTTAGAATTTATGAATACCTTAGGGTTTGGATAGGTACTTAACCTACCCAACGGAACTACATATATGACATAAAATTTGTTGAGACATATGTATGTAGTTTATTTGTTATTTAAAAAACCAAAAATTATAATTATATATTTTTTAATTACCTACTTCATAAATAGAAGAGTGTAAAATGTTGACTATTTTATTTGTTCAACAGTAGTTTAAGTTGATTGTGTCAAATTGTTTTTATATTTCATTGTTAAATAACTAGCAAACAAGCTGTTTAAATGAATACATTTTATTTTTATTTTTATTTTTATTTTCCGGGATAAATACTGAATTTCATCCAAATGTCCGGGGTTTTTGAAGTGTTTGTCCGGGGTCGGCAATTTAGGTGATGGCAGCCCTATACAAGGGTCTGCTGACGCCTGAATGACATTAACATTATGTATAAAAATTGTATTGAAATTAAAACCGGACAAGTGCGAGTTGAACTCGCGTGTTTAAGGTTCCGTGCAATGAATATGTTATCTACCATGTTTTGTATCCCAAGAACAAACTTAACATTGTAGATGAAAAACATGTTCTCCCATACATTCCAGCTGCAATTAATGTAAGTTTGTACGCACAATATTGAGAGGTTTACTATGTTATTTTAACACCATAGACTTCTTATAGGTTTTCCTGTAATCTTTCAGCGAAGAACAATTTTCTGTATTTTTTTCAAAATTTTAGGCTCATTAGTCTCGGAGATAAGGGTTACTGATAAATTTTCATATATTTTCTTAACTAACTTTAAAGCGATTTATTTTAAAATTATAAAATATTTGAAATTGTCTTAACAAGTCCTTTCGTTTGATATGTCACACCGGACAATTTACAAAACTTTTTTTTTAAGTTACTAATTTTTTCCCCAAAAGTAAACTCCATATTCAAAATTCATTTATTTACGTAACCCGTTCGTATTTGGGTCACAAAAATTCACATGTGTACCAAATGTCAACTTAATCGGCCCAGTAGATTCGGAGCAAATCGGCTGTGACCGACAGACAGACAGACAGACCTTTTGAGGTACGGAACCTTAAAAACAAGATTGCAGCGTCAGTTCCGCGTATATGATTTCATAGGAAAGTCAGAAGCTAGGTGCACGTAGTCGTTTAAAGAAAGTATTGAGTTTGAAGGTATGATGAAATAAATGGTTGCACTCTGAAAACAGTATTCTCAAACACGAACCGATATTTGTTAAAAATCGTTCGCGTCTCTAAGGTCAAGAAAAAAGACAGCGTGCCACATGGTCATTCACACCACTGCACAGACAGAACTGTATTATTCTCAGTTGGCCAAAATTCGACCAACAGAAAACCCGAAGATGATCTCCCGGATTACTATTATTAAAATTCCTGTCTATTCAGTCAAAATTGCTCGCACCTATTTCTTTTACCGCCATTCACACATCAAATATTACACCCACTAGAAATTATACACATTCAAAACTATATCTTACACCGTGCCGTCTTGTTCCACCGACCGTGTGTCCGGTGCAGACCGGCGCGTTTCCGACATCGGAAACGGTCCGGCAGACAGTTTGACAAGCGTGTTTTTCACTCCACCGGCAGCGCTTAGGGAGATAACACACTGGAGAATGCAATTACGACGCATCTGCATCTAACAACATTGTCCCAAACGATTGCAAATGGGTTTCTGAAGGGGCTTTAATGGATGACAATTCTTTTTCAATTTTCAACGCGATTTGAGATTGAAATGTGTCATCTGCTTTTGTTATCTGTTTAGTGGATTGAATGAGTTTGCGTTAACGGGATGATAAATGTGATAAAAATAAAATTGAGTCAACAAGACTCAATTTTATTTCTATCAGTTTTGTCGCGTACAATTTGAGAGTGATCGGTTTACAACTTTACTCAAATAAAACATATATTTATTCTGTTTGTCTTTCTAGTTTAGCTCCAAATCATGGTGGGGTCATCTTCCCTCTCTGTCCACCACCACCTATACCTATGTTTCTTAGTAGTTTATTCTTATATCAACATGAAATAGCATATGATAACTGTCTATTGTCAAAGAGTTAATGATTCGCGTTTGTAAATACCGCCTTAAAATACTCTTTGACGATCCACATGGATACCTATATCCAGCACAAATGCGCAATATTCAAAGCAATTACCGTGAACCGCCATCACGCTTCACGCATGTTTGTTGTCCTTGTATATCTACCTCCTAAAACACACACTACGCCACCTGGTGGCCGCGGGTCGTGATTAGTTCGCGTCTGGCTTCAAATCAGACACGTCGGTCGTCGTTTGTCAAAATGATGCAGTTTACATTTCGAACCATTAATCTCTACTTGTAATGTCTGCGTTTTTCGTCAGATACGAGTATGCTAGAATAAATGGATAGATGCTCGTAAGCTCTTACAATAATGAGCTATTGATGTTTTTGCAAGTGTGAAAACCTGATAAAGTCGAAAAAAAAGATAAATGTTTATTAACCGACTTCAAAAAAAGAAGGAGGTTCTACATTCGGTTGAAGTTTTTTTTTGTGTTTGTTACCTCAGAACTCCGTCGTTTATAAACCGATTCGGAAAATTCTTTTCTTATTTGAAAGAACATCACGAGTGATCCTTTATGGGTTCCGTTTTTAGGGTTCCATAGTAAACAAGGAACCCTCATAGTTTCACCATGTCCGTCTGTCTGTCTGTCTGGCCGTCTATCTGTCTGTCTGTCTGCCTGTCTGTCTGTCTGTCTGACCCCAGTGTAGCTCAGAGACGCTTAGTACTAGAATTTTTTTTTAGCGTGAGGTACGCTAAAAAAGTGTTTTTCCCTTGCACGTAATTTGGGGATGATATTTTTTGTTCTAGTCTATCCCATGATGTGAGGTATCGTTGGATACGCCGTTCAAAAATATTGCAATTCTGTGAACACCACTTTTCGATTCAACGATCCACTTGCGTAATATTAAGCATTAAAGTGCTAATTTTTGTTACGAGTCATGTGTCTCAATGCCAGCTAAATGTTTGTTTATGGAGATTTGAATAAATTCATGGCAGTAGTACATATAATGAAATTAAAAGGAAAACTATCACAGCTAAGTGGGCTTTACAAGTTAACGAGTAATAGTCGACCAACTTAAATTTGAAGTTGGAGGATTGATTGTGGCATATATCGATGTATGGGAGAACATGTTTTTCTACTACAATGTTAAGTTTGTTTTTGGCATAAATTCATACTAACTTCCCAACTACGGAACCCTTCATTGTGCGTCGTCTGACACGCACTTGGCTGGTTTTCCTTTTTAGACACGGAACATTAACAATATTGTTATCATAATGAATTATACATAAAATAGATACACAAGTACATAAATTAAATAGGCTATAAATTAATAATACACATAAATACATATTTACTATAATATATCCGGTAACTCCCCATTGACTCCGAATAGGAGTCGCACTCCCGAACCCTTCGGTCCCCACTGACACCGAATAGGAATCTTGGGCCATGCAGTTTGCAACTCTATTATAATGCAATAAGGTGCTCATCCGCTATAATAGAGTTGCAAACCGCGCGCCAGCGGGGCTTGACGGTTTGGGCTATCTGGCATACCGAGCGCCGTTCGGGGGTTTAGCGGATATACCTATATTATATATACCAGTGGTGGCCAACCGGTCTATAGCGGCTATTAGTCCAGTCGATCGTGGCAAGGCAGAAAACATATAAGTTTCATAAACTCAATAATAATATCTATAACGTAAAAATATACATTTCAAATGGACCACATGATATTTCAAAACGAAATGATTACCTACTCTACGCAGCGATATGTTTCTAAAAGCAAGGTCACCGTCTGGTCTAGATTTCTGGGCATTGGTGTCCAACGAGAAATAACCAAACTTGAAGAAATGTGTTGAACAATTACATTCGTGTTTTGGTTCAACATATTTATGTAAATCAGCATTTTCCTATTTAAAACAAACAATTAATAAACACCGTCTTCTCTTGACATACGCTCATACATTGGATGCTTTAAGGTTGGCAATATCCAACTAAAATCCCGATTTTGCGCATCTAGCAGGAGATGCACAGACGCAATGCTCACACTAATAAGTAGTTACTACGAATAATTTTATGTTTTTTCACGTATTAAAACAAAAAACACTACATTTGTATTTTAACATTGTGTCATTTTGCAGTCCAAGAAGTTCTTGGTAGATCGCACAGGGTTTCGTCAGTTAAGAGTAGATCTTCGGTCTAATCAAGCTGGCCACCCCTGATATATACAAATTGAAGGGAGAGGTAAGTATTGAGAAAAAAGTCAAAGTCGATTCTCATTGATGACCATATCTGGAAAGATGCTGCTTTTCAACCACTTCATACATTTAATCCTTTCAATAAAATCAGAAATGATGTGATATTTTCTGTCCCAATGATCACCAGACAACTATCAAAAGAAAGAAAGCTATAAAATTCTGCACCACCATTTAAAATTCCTTGAAATACTAACTTTTCTACAATCGTCTGTAGAGACGATAGTTATTTCTCGGTATTTCCAAAGTCGAAACATTCCAAGCTCTCGATGCTTTTATTCGAGTACTTTATGCGATCGCTTTTGCTCTAACGACCCGCTCTAAGAGTTGCCACGCCGACCATTCAGTTCGGGAGAATTTATTAATTCCTAACAAATGCTGGCTCTCTCAAATGCTGGATATTTATACGTCTGCAATGCTGGACGACGTACGGGTATAAGTTGTAGGTATAAAAGCTGTATAAGATTGGCAAACTGTCAACGGACTGCCCGTTGTGTCGTATACTGGTTTTATATTTATTTTAATGCCGCGATTTCCTGGGAGAACTGTGGGGTCAAGCGTTTTAAACCGTTGCAGCGTTGGTACTTACTTTTCGCAGGGAATATTAACTTATTGTTAAGTACTCGTAACGTTTGTCGGGATTCTGACAGTTTTGTTTATTTTCGAGTATAAATAATATTAGATAGTACGAGTGTGGGTGTACAGTAGGTTCACCTCTGCCTATCCCATCGAGGAATATAGGGATGATGTTATGTGTATGTTAGATAGAACTAACGTTCGTCGAAATAAATTTCTGTGCTCTCCTTTCATTTCATTTATTCGTGAACAATTTACATTGTGTTGAATATATAATACATGCAATTTATATAAAAATAAGAACTATGAATTATTCAAAATCAAAATCAAAAGTCATTTATTCAAACTAGGCTGAGAATCAGCACTTTTCGAACGTCAAAATTACATAAGACAGTCCCCCAAAACGCTCACCTTTCACCACTTCCTAGTGCTTTAGTTGAGAAGAAGAAGTGGCGCAATAAACTCCCCAGCAGCACTACTGTCTGTTCAGTTAGATAAGCATTCCAAGAAATTCAAGAAATAGTGCCTTATAGTTTCAAATATTGTGTGGAAACAGTTTTAAAATACTACTAGACAGTTCAAAAATAATATACATACATAGTTATATATACATAGTCTCGATCTGTTTCTGAACTTTACAAGTCCAAGATCGTCATAACAATTAATCATGCGGACTTAATATCGTTTGTCCACATAAGAAGTTCCATAAAATATAAATATTACCATTCTTTGATCAACACTTAACTGTTTCTGTTCCTGATTACCAAATTGTCTCACTCTTACCCCATTCCTCCGCAACTGAACATCCCAAAGCCTGCTATACTTAGAGAATATAACACCATCTCTTACCCGAATAAGACAGCTACGGACTCACGCTGACAACACCTAAACCGCGGTCACTTTCAGACTGCATAGAAAATAAAGAGAAGCGCGATGACACAACGATTATAATTTATTGCAAAATATGAAGCAATTATCTATTTAATCAAAATTGAGTTGAGTAATCGAAAATAAAAAACAACCAAGTTCTGCATTCAAATAAGACGTTCTTGTTATTAATTAAATACGTAACGTATGTTGATTTTTAATACAGATATTGTGGATTGGAACTCAAGGTAAAAGGTTAATTTAACGTTAGTTTGTATCGAGATTTTTTTTTGAAACGTGTTTTGGTACGAACCAAGTTCTGGGAAATATGTTTAAAATTAACATATATTTTATCCGCTACCACAAACTGTACAGATATGGCATTTTTTTTCTCATGACAAGCCTATTTTAGTCATTTGCCTCTTGTCAGTGCCTTAATAATGTTTCAATAAAATTATTTATACACTGTACCAGTATACTTCTTTAGTTAAAAACATGATAAGTTACTTGCACTTATAAAAGTGTTTATAATTTACTTTGTAAGTGCTATATCACTTTTGACAACAATTCACACTAAATTGAAACTCCACTAAGGTTTAAACTGTCTAATTGTCACATAGACAAAAAAACCTTGTAGTTTTATCACGTGAAAGTGACATTCAACCGGATGATTAAGGGTAGGTTAAACGCCGTTGACCTTGGCCATACAAATGCGCATTGTGCTCACGCAGCGCTGCCGTTCGGTTTCAAAGCAAATATTTATTTTTAGTAACGAATATATGAATATTCGAAAAACATCACAGATATAATTATAGATAATAAAATAGTCTGGTCATACAAAAAAAAACATGACAATAACTTAAGTAGTTTGAACGTAATGTCGTTGTTTATGCTTTGGGTAGACATTACTTCCTGAATTTGTTTCATAAAGTATTTTACTACAATAATTAAATATTCACAGAAAGAATTGTTGTGTGGATCAATCTCCAAAACAGGCGTATTCGTGTGATCGCTCTGGTGCTTTTCAGATATTGACATTTAATGGTAATTATGTATCTCATTAAAAAGAATGATATTCAAATAGTACATTTTTACTATTGGCCTTCAATTTACACAAACAGTTATGGAAATATTTAAGTTCAAAAAATTTCGTGACCAGAGCAATCATAATTGGTGCCAGAGCGATCATAAATGGTGAAATCAGTGAAACAAAAAAATGAATATTGATAAAATATTATTTATTTAGCCGTTTCAGTCATATTCAGTGTACGTGTAATAAGATTATATGTAAGAGAAATGTATTATTTTAGAAAAAGGTCAAGGCATATTATCAGTCATACATATCAAAAATACGGAATATTTCATATAAAATAATTGCTATAATAACAAATTAACATAATTATAAAAATCAACTTTGGGCTTAGTTTCATTAATTTGGACTTAATTAAATCACTTCTAGGTATGAGACAAAATTAAAAACCTTTTGAAATGAACCATTATTACCTACAATCTTTTATAGTTATAAAATTACTGTAGGTGTGTATGATAGGGTCACCAAATCCATGTTTTCATGCTCTACACTCAGACATGTATCATGGCATTTTGAAGAATATATCTAGACTTTTTTGAGACGTATGTGATATGTTACTAATTGTGCTTTGTGGACTACCGGGACAGATGCTGGAGGATGCACTGCCAATGCATGTTAGTTCGTTTGTTCGTTCAGTATCTTGCGATAGCCGCTGAGATCTTGTTATTCTTCTTAGTCTACTAACCGGTGACGCGGGTGAATCAAAATAAGAACATTTGAAAGAGGAGTACGGTTCTCAGATATATAGATAGGTTCTTCATTTATTGGGAGCTCATCAGTTGCTGGTGACTTATCCACTTTTTTTTTAAATAATATCGTCGAGAACTCTGCCTACTTTTCTTCTTACGAACCTTTTGCTGGCTTGGAGTCAAATCACTCATTGGTAGTACTGTGCTCGAGCTTTTTTCCTTTGGTAACTCTCTCTTGACTTTACAAGCCATTGTGCGTATAGTACTGGATAATTTTTTATCTTGGCCATTCTACGATGCGATGCTCAGCCAATTTCTTCCTAAGACGTTTTTCTTCAATAGATAATTTATTTCGAGGCATGATTTCAATCTGCAACAATAGTTGCCATTAAATTTTAGAGAAGAAAGGGTTACAGTTGTGATTAGCTAAATGTCAATATAATAATATCATCAAGGTAAATTACGTCAAAATCTGCTTATGGGTTTAGGTTACCCAAAGAAACCCAGGAAAGGTTATATGCATAGTTCATCGTTTGGTATTGTTACAGTCCGGTACTACTACTTAAAATAGATGTATAACGTACAATTAATGCAAAATATCATCGCTCTGGTCTTTTTGGACAGAGCAATCACAGCCATAGCGATCAGAAAAAGTAATAAAATCATAAATATAGCCGAATTTAAAAGCAGTAGAAAGTTGTGATTACGTCTCACAAAACACATCATAACCATCACTTAATTCACATAACAAACACATTCACAAGCTTACTATTTAATTTAAATAACGTGCCATAGCAATCATAAAATTCCAGACCCAAATCCAGAGCAATCATAAACTTACCTTCGTAATGTTGGAGCGCGGGAACGTGGCACATAGGTATCCTCCGCGGCGGTTAAACCACTACTGGCGTTGCCCCGTGGGAGAGGAATAGAGTGTCTATAACGCGTAACTAAGGATGAGCGCGATGTTTTACCTCAGCGCAGAGCGATGAGATAAAATGCCCGGTACGATTTTAAATTCAAATTGTGGCAAAGGTATTGTTAATATAACTAAAAATATTTTATTACTATGAAGATTAACTATTTGTTATGTAATCTAAATAAGTTGTTTCATAAGAACCTTCTCATTAAAAAAATAAAGAATATTTTTTTCATTCAATCGGGAGCTGGGTCAACCCAGAGCGATCAGGATTTTAGGGTTTAAGATTTTTTTTTAAATATTTAAAATAAACTGATTCATAATATTAGCCTTGTATCATGTAGATTAGACACCGAACTATATATAAAAAAATATTTTGAAAACGTTTTTCGATATAAAAATGGGTTTATCCAGCCCGACACGAAAAAAAATGCCTCTGGAGATCGACTCGTGTATGATTTCTAGTTTAACATACATTTTTTTGCATAACGTATTTGAAGGCGTAATAACATATTTAAAAGTCACTGGCAGAGAGTACAACTTTGTGCCCTTTGACGTCGAGACCCTCGGTCCGTGGGGTCCCAATGCGCATAAGTTATTTGCGGAAATCGCGAAACGTCTAGTTGATGTAACTGGTGACCGAAAAGCTGGCGGCTTTCTCGTGCAACGCATCAGCATTGCAATTCAGCGAGGAAATGCCGCCAGCATCCTCGGTACAATGCCCCGAGGGTCTTTTTTAGGCTTAACTTAGTTTTAATTTAATTTAGTTAATGTTAATAATCATTTTGTAATTTGGTTATGTAAATAAATATATTTCATCCCAAAGTCACTAAAAACACATGTCTGCGCCTTAAGCAATTATGAGGTCAACTATTACGTATAATGATAGTACTAAATAGCATATATCCAAGACGCTTATATACTCGTAGTACTTACATACTAATTTTATGCATAAAACAAAGTCACTTTTCGTGTCTGTCTGTGTGTGCGCTTTCTTCTAAACTACACAATGGAGATTGACGCGGTTTTCCCCATCAACTGGCGAAATGTGGGTGTAATATAGGTACTGTCAGCGCTGGAGGTGCGCTGACGGTACCGCAATAAATAAAACGCCTGTTTGTACTACAAAAAGGTTAATTATTTGGATTTTTAAATGTTTTACATTATTATATTTTTATCTAAAGACATGCGCTTGTCATTCGGTGAGCCGACTCTCTGATATTTTCTTCTATTATAAATATAAATGAAATGTTTGTCTCGTATTCATGCCATCAACTTAAACTCGCGGAAGTTGCATGCTAGTAGCTTGTCAGTTTACAGCCTCTACAGTACACCACTGCACAACCCTTCGGGAAATACAGCCGCGGTGTTATGTTGTTATATTTCCCCATCACTTAAGGTTCATATGTATAATAGGTACATTTAGCACAGACATCTCTATGTTTTGACATGTCGCCACATCTCGGGTGCGCCCCGCGCGGTGCAGGGCCGGTTGCTTGTATTTAATAAGCACTACCTAGATTGTTCACGTTTGTTTGGTGTCGTTTGATGATAAGGAAATTCCCAATGCACAATGCGTGGTTAAAAGTATGGTTAGATTTTTGCAATGAATCTAAAATTAAGCATTGTATAAAAAATATAGCTGCATAATCAACACAGCTTGCACTTGACCAGTTTCTCCCTTCATTCCGATGTAAAAAATATACAAGGATTAATGGAAATAACTGATAACCGCTTTAAGGGACATTGTACTCATCATTATGAACCGTTTTTTGTTATGGGACCAACCCTGAAATGAACCGCGAAAACAATAAGCTGTTCCATACGTTGATGTTCACCTAACTCGACAAAACGTAGGGAACAGCTAATTCTTGTTCGTGATTTCATATTTGGTCCCTTACTTCGCGATTTCATGTTTGGTCCCATAGTTCCGTAGTAAGGACCAATTAGTTCAACCAGGTTTCAGGCTGGCTAAAGTAGACTCACCTTTCATGGGGTACTGTTTAAAATGTTACAATAAAATACCTCCCCACATACTCCAACTCAATGAAACGACATATAAATCTTGTATAAAAAGCACACTATGTAGCCAAGCATATTATAAGTTGGGGGATTACATCGCTGATGAAAATGCTTGGCTCAACGCTGGTCTTGATCCACAAGGGCGCATAAATAAACTAATTGATTAGCGTTTGAAAATACTGTTGGAGCTGCTGCAGGCTTTAAGTACCTTCCCACGACCCCGGCAGGAGCTGCTGCAGGCTTAGCATGACACTCTCTATTTCTTCGAAGAATAGACACGGCTCTTTCTATACAAAGTGACATTTCGTTTCAACCAACCATAAAGTCAAAACCTTGGTTCTACGGCTACAAAAAAGTTTCCAAAACTGTTATATCCGTCCTTTGTCGTATTCGCCTGGGGTTTTGTTGTACCCCTGTGTTCTTGGAAAAAATCCGGGTTAGGGACTCCTCCCTCTGCGAGTGCGGGTTGGAGGAGGGCACTCTGGATCACATCTTCTTTGAATGCTCAAACAACGTTCCACCTCTAGATCTCTATAGCCGTCTTCCTAAATTTAAAATCCCTCTTCCGACTAACTTTCCCGCTTTGTTAACACATTCCTCTCCTGAACTGCTCGTGGCGCTGATGACTTTCATCCGTCACAATAACATAAAACTGTAAATTATGTGTGTGTGGTATGCGTACATTTTATGTTTTAACAATTATAATATGTATTTATTTTATATTTTTTTTTTGTTTGTTTCATTCCCGTACTAACCCAACAAGATCTACATTGTGTTCAACTGTATCAATCAAAGAATTTTACTTGTCTTCAGTTATTGTTTTTTTTTTTTTTTTTATCTATCTTCATGCACACTTGTTTTTCCAATGCACTCTAGACATTGGCAGAATAGTCGACATCGGCTTTGCTTGCCATTTAATAAAAATAGAATAGAATAGACATTTCGTTTCTCAGTTTTTGACATCTCACCGTAGAAATCCTTCTACAATCTGTCATTTTGTCTTTCGTTTCTAACGATCTTTGTATAGGTCCTTTTTTATGTAGAAGGATTTCTACGGTGGGATGTCAAAAAAGGAGAAACGAAATGCCACTTTGTATGGAAAGAGCCGTGTCTATTCTTCGAAGAAATAGAGAGTGTCATGCTAAGCCTGCTGAAGATTTAAAAAACTTACTTTGCATTGTATAAATTCAATCTGTTATTATTGTATATTCGCATAGCACATTGTTATGTGAGTACTATGTACTATAAAGCTACCATTTGCTGGGAAGGTCTTTGTCATGGTCACTCTAATGTCTCGCTGATGGTGGCGCGTGTGTTGGATCATTTAGCTCCCTTCAAAATGGTTGAACTGAATATTTTCGTGAACGGGCGCCGTCAGTTGGGTCTGGTCAGCTCTTAGCTGCCACAGCTTTGTTAAATTGTTTTTTTTTGCTGCGGACTTTTTTGACGTTCTGCATAGTTCTCAAATGAGACAGACATTCTTCCTATCACAGAGAAGAGGCCTGTGTCCTAGCAGTGGGAACATTATAGGCATATTATGTACATTATAGCTCTCAAATGTACAATTTCAACATGAATGATGTAACCAATATTTTTTTTGGTTTTTGTTAAAATCAAATCCTTACCATCTTTTATTCGTTACATCAGTAATCTTATCTCATACTTACAAAAAATTATCACGATAATAACAATAAATTGCCAGCAACGCGAAATAAATGAGTGTCATCGCCCTGATTGGCCACAATCAATCGCCCGTGAGGAAACGTTTGAGAGGAGGCACAGCAAAAAATTAATGATGGGAAATCGGGGGAGATAAGGAAAAGTGATCAGTCTTCGCAAGGGAGGTACGGGTAATATTGATACTAAATTCAGCGGATAAGACACAGGAAAAGGGGAGGAAAGCTTTGAAGTTAGTTGGTTTAATGTAACTTTTTATTTAATGAGTACGGCTAGATATTGCTTTGTCTCCCAAATCGGACTTAAGAAAAACGGGCAGATAAAATAGGCATGGAATAAATAGAGTATCCAAATTAAGTTTAACTAAAACATTAAAAAAAAAACCAGAGAAATACCGCTTAATGGCGAACTAAGGTGCAAGAAATTTTGATCCAATTTTCTTTTAACTCATTAATAAGCAACTCGTTAATTAATTGTTGCAATATTTTAAAATATATCAAAATCAAAAGACATTTAATCAAACTAGGCTGTGAATCAGCACTTTTTGGACGTAAAAATTGCAAAGGACAGTCCCCCTTCACCACTTTCTAGTGCTTTAGCTGGGATGGAGCGGCGCAACAAACTCCCTGATGCCAAAAAGAATCAGCACCATTACCTTCAACTTTTGCAAATAAAACCAACCTCTCGCAGATTTTGTCTAACCTCACTACGGCCAAGTAATATTGAGTCAAGAATAAATAAACTAAAAACGCTAACAAGGAAAAACTTTTTAAACGTAGCTAACATTTGGTGTTACGGGCTCGGAGCCAAAATTCCTAAAATACTGCTTGCAGTATTTAGCGAGATTTTCTCCTTGGCTTTTTAGTAAATGGTGTCAAAGTTATATATAATTCGTAAGAGAGCGTACCTACTCATGAAGAAAAGAAAGAAAGAAAATACGTTTATTTGCGGTAAACATGACGCAAAAAAAACACAAACACAAAAAAGAACAAATTGGGGGAAATATGCGTCATACCCACGCAAAACGGCCATCGCTCTGCATAGTGCTGCGGCCCTATGCGAGAAAGAGCCTCAACGCTGGTTTACAGCGACAGCCGGCGTTGACGTGGTGACGTCCACCGGTGCAGCACACAAAAATATTAATAAAAAATTAAATAATTACACAATACTTAATTCGAAATGTTAAGGCACTGGGAAGAAGCAAATGACCAAAATAGGCTTGTTTTAAGAAAAAAAATTGCCAAGTCTGTATAGTTTGTGGTAGCGGAAAAATATATATTAATTTTGAACATATGTATTTCCCAGAACTTGGTTGTTACCAAATCACGTTTTGAAACTAACCTCTTACTTGAGTTCTAATTCAAAATATATGTATTAAATATCAACATACGTTACGTATTTCATTAAGGCGCTGACAAGACCCAATTGACCAAAATAGGCTTCTCTTAAGAAAGAAAGTTGCCAAATCTGTATAGTTTGTGGTAGCGGAAAAAATATATGTTAATTTTGAACATATTTCCCAGAACTTGGTTGTCACCAAAACACGTTTTGAATAAAAAATCTCGATACAAACTAACGTTAAACTAACCTCTTACCTTGAGTTATAATCCAAAATATCTGTATTAAATATCAACATAAATTACGTATTTAATTAATAACAAGTACGTCTTATTCTAATGCAGAACTTGGTTGTTTTTTATTTTCGATTACTCAACTCAATTCTGAGTAAATAGATAATTACTTCATATTTTGCAATATATTACAAGCGTTTTGTCGTCGCGCTTCTCTTTCTTTTCTATGCCATCTGACAGTGACCGCGGTTTAGGTGTTGTCAGCGTCTTAATAACAACAATATCTTATTTGAATGCAGATCTTGGTTGTTTTTTTATTTTCGATTACTCAACTCAATGTTGAGTAAACAGATAATTGCTTCAAATTTTGCAATAAATTACAAGCGTTGTGTCATCGCGCTTCTCTTTCTTTTCTATGTAATCTGACAGCGTCTTAACATGGACATATACAAAACCGTTATAAATTCATTATCTGCATCATAAAGACAAGATTTACACGGTGCAATATTTAATTGTCTGTGGCATAACATAACTTGAAGCAACAGTGTTTAGAACTGGCAATTAACTTGCATCGTACAAATGGGGCTTTACTTTATTTTAATAAGTAGAATCTTGTTTAAACTTTTTATGCGTCTTTTTATAAGACACAAAGACACGCTCACATTCATTTAGGCCTTTAACTTGTCTGTAAGCTGTAGCTGTATGCTTATGATCCACAGAACACCTAAAAACCCACAAAACAAAATCAAAGTAAACCCCAACACTTACTATCATTACTTACCAACTAAACTAAAGGCTTACCATCCACATGAAACCTTCAATCTCTCCACAAACGGGACCAGGCACGCATAAAACAGAAAAACAGTCCGCACCGGAAGATGGGCCCAAGATTAATTGTGACGTCAGCGGCGGAAGGGGGCGGCAGGGGGAGGGGGGCAGGAAGCCGAGGGGGGGACGCAGACCGGATGTCCGGCTGACGCGGCGAGCTGTTTGCCGCCGCTCCTGCGACGGCAAGAATATGTGTTTGAATAGCACAGATATTTGGTCTGACGAGGGATTATCGTTTTAGAGGCAAATGTGTAATTTGAAAAGTATTGAACTATGTTTCGTCTGAGAAAGAAAACCTCAACTGCTTCATATATAATCATATATATCAATCTTATTATAAAACAAGATTTATTTTCAGACTCAGGTTTTTAAAACTTAGAGGATTTTTTTTTATTTCGAACTTTATTCCATGGTAACGTTCTACAGAATTGACAACTTAGCACCGTGCACCGGACTATGTGGTAAGTTTTGTTAACTGTATTTCAGATGGCTTAAATCGTGACAAAAGAAAAACCTAGTTTTGAAATAAGACCACAAGAGTCTGCATGTGCAAAAGGTTTATACCTGCCAAATGTAGAAGACAAAGAGCTAAGCCTACACACATTTCAAACGTCCCTTCATTCATGGCCGATTTCATAATTCATCATTTAAAACTCGTTAAACAACTCACATTTATATTTATTTTCGTTCCTTATTAAAATAATTAACAATATCAACTTAACTCAGTTATTCAAACCGCAGTCTCCTAGTCTGTAGCTATGTACAAATAGTACATACCTACAAACTATGCTACGCATTCTGAAGCTCAGCTGTGTAGCACTGTGTAGCGTGATCGTAGCGTCTCGTAGCACATCGTAGCACGGCGTAGCTAATTGGCTACATCATAAATCAAGATGGTAGTTTAGAACTTTACGCGTATTTTTTTCTTTATGGTATCTTGTCACTTAAAACTAACAGGTTTGAAAGTTTTTTATTTGTGTTGTACTGGCTGTTCGAAGGTCCCAGTTCCAGTGTTTCTATGCTTATAAATGAGCGCCAAAGTAAAATACTGCGAAAGTTGTAAAGCCGTTTCCGCAACATAATTAAAATAAATGGCTAAAGAAGCCAATATTTTTCTGTGAGTGCTAGGAAGTCATGCGACGCAGACCCATTTTGCACATATTTTTATTATATTAAAAAATATGTGTTAATAGGCTAGACTATGTTAGTAGCTCTTCACTTTGCACTAGCTTGAATTTGTGTTGTTCTGTGGGACTTGTCCCGCGCGTGGAAGAAGCCGTTTGACCGCAGGACGTGGAACACCACGTCCTGCGGTCAAAAGGCTTCTTCTATGACGAGCGGCAGATAACAGTTCGTTTAGATAATATTACTGAACATACATTTTACACCACCTACACTTATCTTGACAAATAAATTAATGAGTTCAATGTGTATGTTGTATTCAACATACACATTGGACTCAGTAATCTATTTAGAACCATTACCATTTATTTAGTTCCATAGGATATACTAGAACGGATACGCCTTTGTTACCGAAACACAGCCAAATTATTTACAGCTCAAAACGAACCTCTTACAAATACTCAAGATCAAAACAATACCATAACCATAAATTCCACAACGATCACAAAGTCTGGAAGTGCCATCAATCGTGTCGAACGACCGCGCTTGCTCGTAATGATCCGGCATTCAGACTCGCCAACAACAAAACTCATAAAAGCCGGTGTACGTGTAACTCTCTACTTTAAAATTACAAACAGTCGGGCAAGTTTTAGAAAACTCATCCCTGTGCGGGGGAAAAGAGGTGTGGTTACTAGATGTGATGAGCGTAGTGTGATAAGTATCGCGTGGGATAGGATTTATGTAGGGTAGCGTAGGATTTTTGGTTTGTTCAGTGTGTCACTTACTAACTGGAATATAGCAAACAATTCTTTTGGTTAAAATAGAATCGTATTGTTTCCTTTTTTTTTTAGTTGGGGAACTATCAAATAACTTCTCCCGCTCTGGGCGGGGCGGGAGGGAGTGTCAGACTCTTACTGACTAATACCCACCCGTGTTCCTTCAGTTGCTTGTGTTGCCAGGGGCCTCGGTAACCCTTTCGAACTTTCCCGCGACCCCGGCAGGCATTGGCCCTAGTGGACCCCTACACTTGTGCTGACGACATCTCTTTGAGGTGCATCGTCTTTGCTGTGTTATTAATCGGTCAAGGACAGCTGATGAGACACAATTGATTTTCTATTGTTTTAAAAGGTTAAAATTTTCATAAGGATTGTTTTGCCGACACAATTTATTTTTTCTATAGCAAGTATGTGTTAGTAGCAGTACTATGCTGACGACACGTTGGTCCTGGCGCAGGGGAGGTCGCACCAGGCGGCGGTCAAAGTAGCGGCACGCGGGCTTGCGACAATCGTCGAAAAAATCCGGCAATTGGGACTCGAGGTCACAGCTCAAGTCCGAGGCCATGTGTTTTCATGGTCCTCGGAACGCGCCACCGTCGGGATCCCAAATAACGGTAGGAGAGGTTTACATCGGCGTCGAGTCGACGATGAAGTACCTGGGACTCGTCCTCGACAGCCGGTGGAACTTCGTGGAGCATTTCCGACGTTTGGCTCCCAAACTGGAGCAGGCAGGGGCTGCCTTGAAGCGGCTCCTGCCCAATCTAGGGGGTCCAAACGCTTCCTGCCAGAGGGTCTACGCGGGGGCCGTGCGGTCCATGGCCCTTTACGGGGCTCCTGTGTGGACGCGCTCCCTGGCAGTGCTGGGCACGCCACGATTGCGACGATAAGTCTTCTCTTTGAGAAGTGGCTAGAAAGGCGCCACGGCGTCCTCTCCTTCCGCCTGATGCAGGTCCTTACCGACACGGCAGCTTCGGGAGGTTCCTGTGTCGGATAAGGCGGGAGGAAACGCCCGGGTGTCACCACTGTATGGATCGCCTGGAGGACACGGTGGAGCATACGGTGGAGGTCTGACCGGCTTGGGCAGAGCACCGCCGTGTCCTCGTGGAGGCGATTGGCGGCAGAGATCTCTCGCGTCCAGCCCTGGTTCAGGCCATGGTACGGAGTGAGAGGGCATGGGCAGCCGTCACCTCCTTCTGCGAAGCAGTAATGCTCGCGAAGGAGGAGGCGGGACGGTTCAGGGAAAGGCAAGTTTCGCACCCTCTCGCCCCTAGCCACCGCAGGAGACGTCCTGGGCGTCGGGAATCCCGGGTGGATTTCTGGCCACCGTAGGCGCGGGCTTGCGGTAAGGACCAAGCCCGGGTCGACGGCGCGTTGTATTCCACGCGCGCCTCAAAAAGATGTCGTCAGCACAAATATAGGGGTCCACTAGGGCCGATGCCTGCCGGGGTCGCGGGAAGGTACTAAAGGGTCACCGATGCCCCTGCAACACAGGCAACAGGAAGGAATACGGGTGGGTTTTAGTCAGTAAGTCTGACACACCCTCCAGCTCCGCCCAGAGCGGGAGAAATTATTTGATGATTACCCACCGAAAAAAAAAAAGTCACATCAATAACTGTATACAGGGTGCCCGTTAATTAATAGATAATTTTGAAAAGCTTATAAAATACGAAGTAAACTATTCTTTTTTATCAAGGTACCTAATCCATTAATTACCGGTCACCCTGTGTAGGTCAGAAATCAGAAATCAGAAATCATTTATTTGCCATGAATGTGGGTACAAAACATAAAAGCAGTTCCAACACACTCTACCTTACGGCATGCAAAAGTATAAACATTTTTATATCTTCTAATCAGACAAACAAACAAAAAAAAGAAAAGAAAAAACATAAAAGTACAGTTATGTGAATATACAGAAATCAAAAACAACTAAAAATAAACATAAAAATCAACAATATTTGTTCCGTATTTTAACAATTATTGATTAAATTGGTGATGTGTAACCAAAGAACGGTTGACTGCCAAAAAAAATTCTCCAAAAATTCCCATCGTCTTAGCACCACCGTCGTTTCGGTGCTCACCAATGCCATTTCTAGCCACACTATATCTGTACTTAGCATTTGTAGGTCTTCGCGTGCAAAACTAAAGTTTGTCGTAGAACGAAACGGAAGATGAGCAAATAATGGCGCGTGTATGTGAATTTTATTCATAAACTGTTCATAATAGTTGTATTCATAATAATTGAGCACATCCTTGCTGGGTTCACGCGCCAAACACTGCATACATATTGTGTGAATTTAAACAATTTCGGTGTAAGAGTTTGTCGAAAATTAACACTTCTGTTCGGTAAATTCTTTTTTAAATGTTATGTTTAATAGACAATTAGACATTTACACATTTGTTACGTTTGTCAAATACATCAGTATTTGACTCATTATGTATGATGATGTTCTAGATAGTTTGGTGTGGTGGTAGGAATCATTCCATCAACGTCGATTCCTGTTACGTTGACTTAGGACTAACAGAGTTTCGCGGGGGGAGTCGTACACCTTACTACCCCCGCCTGAGGTGGCCGGCACCACCGGGATCGCGGAAGTCGCACAAGATCCCATGATCCCCGGTGCAAGTGTGGGAGGAACAGCGGGGTGGTTTTTAGTCAGTAAGAATCTGACAGACCCCTCCACCCGCCCCAGGGCGAAGGACATCTATGAGGATTTTCCAACCCGGAACAAAAAAAAAGGACTAACAGAGTAGAAGCTTAGCGTGAATTCACAAATTAAATGTTCGTGCTTGATTGGGTACCTACATAACACGCTTTATTTGCATATAGTGCAGCGTAATAACTCTGCTGTAAATAGTTTTTGCGCGCAATGCAGTCAAGTACTTTTATTCTTAATTTTTTAATATTCAGATTGTCTTACCAAACAACGTTGTCAAAATAGTAGATACCATCTTGTCAGTCGTTGGAATTCCCTCTGAAAAGAAGTGTTTTTTTTATAAATTGAGATGAATGAAAAATACATGGAAAATTAAATAGTGCTGACTTAGATTGTATTCTTGAATATCAGCTGAATAGCCAACTCCCCGTCCCGTCTACCCGTCTCTGAAGTTACTTTCCTTATATTGGCTATATGTATATTCTTCAAAGCTAAGTAACCAATTATAAGGGCCAAATTTCGGCCCCAACCACCGGCTACTGGTTTACTGACCAGGCCTAATAGGCCACCGCCAGTGCGTCACGCCACGTCACTTGCGAGGCAATCCAGGCGACTTACGCCTGCGGATCCAGGGGACACGACTACGCGCCGTCGTCCGCATGTCCAGGCCCGGAATACACCTTTGTCAGGAGCGGTTTCTTTTACCTTTCTAAGCTTTTAGGGAAAGCTTAGAAAGGTAAAAGAAACCGCATTAGACTATCTAACTTTAAACGTGTACTTAACAATTTAACTTAAATCCTCTATCTATTAAAGTACTTAATATTTTGTACTGGAAAACTTAAGCCGATTCCTTTTTTTTGTAATATCTACGTGCATAGTGACGGGCGATTCCAATCAAACCAAAAACTTCCTGAAGCTGATTTGTACCAAAATTTTACCTCTTACTATAACCACTATAAGTTTTATTCAAATCCCTCGACTGGACTTTTATATTTTTGTTGCACACCTTTTTTGACTTTATTTTTTTTTAAACCTTATCGTGTACTATTTATTAAAACTTATTAAATTAACCTATTAAGCCCCACGCGACACCGAATCGGAGTCAAACAATAGAAAATCAATTGTGTCTCATAGCTAATGAGACACAATTGATTTTCTATTGTTTGACTCCAATTCGTCCTCGACAATTAAATTTATTTATTAAAAACAATATTCGTGTATTTCGTCAAGATTTTTTTGTTTAATTTTCTTTGTGTAATTTCTCCGGAATTCTGTGCCCGGCACACACACACTACACTACTACAATACAATTTCACAACAATAGGTGGGCATTCAGAAGAATAACAACAAACAACGGCGAGTGAGTACACCGTAGCCGAAATATTGCTATCTTAAAAAAAATACATATCGTGAGTTAATTATTAAGAAATGTTACTCCATCCAAACACCTTACATACAGGATCTCCAATAGAAATATCAGTAATCATAAAATTCTAGTTATACTTATAAAGCTTGGGATTGAGCTGCTCCAATAAACTTACAGTGAATGTTGTTTTTTTACTCTTTTTATTTTGCTAGCTATTTAAATTTTTTTTTATTCTATATAACATTCTATATAAACAATGACATGAATATTTACTTTGTAAAGTATTACATTATTTTAATTATTAGGAATGTGAGGACTATGTGGGTCATTGTTTGTTTTTTTTTTTTTTCTCTTAGTTTTTATGATGGTCTGGCAGTTTGAGTACTTTATGCGGCCTACCCAAATGTCTTTTCTTTGGTATTGTTCGTCAAATCATTGAGCTCCTTAAGTTTTGAGATGAGCTGCATGATAACTGACAAATGCGTGCACTGACTGGACAGGTCCACTCAAATCTGTGTGGTCTTTCCTCCAAAGACCATTTCGGACACCAACCTACATGGTCCTCAAATGATCTGACCAAGATTATGTCCGAATATACACATTGACATTGATGAATTTTATTTATGCAATGACATGAATATTTATCTGTGTAGTATTATATTGTTTTAATTATTGTAAATGTGAAGACTATGTGGATCATTGTTTAATTTTGTTTTATTCTCAGTTAGTTTTTAACATGGTCTGGCAGTTTTGAGTATTTTTTGCGGTCTAGCCAAATGTCCTTTCTTTGGTATTGTTCGTTGAATCGTTGAGCTCCTTTAGTTATGAGTTGAGCTGCACAACGACTGAAAATGCGTGCACTGACTGGACAGGTCCACTCAATATGTGTGGTTCTTTCATCAAAAGACCATTTCAGACACCAATCGACATGGTCTTCACATGATCTGACCAAGATTATGTCTGGACTTTAAAAGAGACTGTGACCTCTGAGTTTGTTTCGGCCTTTCTTCTCAGAGTAGTCAGATAGGAAACGCCGGCCTCATCTAGTTTAAAAAATGTGTTTTTGACGTGTAAAAGTGTTTGTAAAAACCTACTTACAGAAATAAAATCATTTATCATTTATCAAAGGTTAAGGAAGTCGATATTACCCTGAAAGAAACGTGTCAATATGTTATAGCGGGATCCCTTAAGCCGCCCCCGCTCCACAAGCTGGCATTCACATGCTATACACCAACCAACTAAGGTGAGAAGAGACCTGTGGGAAATTCCACCACCCAACTTCGTTCAGCCCCAGGAGCTTCTGCCACCCAGGTCTATATGGAAAGCAGTCAATCGACTGCGGACCCAAGTAGGCCGTTGGAGGGAAAGGCAAATTTCGCGCCCTCTCGCCCCTAGCCGCTGCAGGAGAGGCCGTGGGCGTCGGGAATCCCGGGCGGATTTCCGGCCACCGTAGGCGCGGGCTTGCGGACGGTGAGCAATGGGTAGCTCACCGTCTGGTAAGGACCAGGCCCGGGTCGACGGCGCGTTGTATTCCACGCACGCCTCAAAGAGATGTCGTCAGCCTAAGTGTAGGGGTCCACTAGGGCCGATGCCTGCCGGGGTCGCGGGAAGGTACTAAAGGGTCACCGAGGCCCCTGGCAACACAGGCAACAGGAAGGAATACGGGTGGGTTTTAGTCAGTAAGAGTCTGACACACCCTCCCGCTCCGCCCAGAGCGGGAGAAGTTATTTGATGATTTCCCATACAAAAAAAAAAAAAGTAGGCCGTTGGAAGCACAATCTAGCAAAATGGGGGATTATAAATCCCACTGATACCTAGTGCGAGTGCGGTGCTCCTGACCAAACCGTGTACCACATGTTGGAGTGTCCAAAGTGTCCATAGAGCACTTCGGAGGACCTAAAACACGCCATTGATGCCGCGATTGGCGGGGCCACCTACTGGGCCCACCTAATTTAACAAAATATTTACCACTCGAAAAGAAGAAGTTATAATAATTTCAACAACGACTAAAATAGCACGGTAATAACTTCTACTATTAAACGGGTTAAAAGCAGTTAAACTATCGATATTTGCTTTAAGTTCCCACGTTACGACCTTAGAGGTTCCGCATGATCTTTTAAACGTGTTTCATTAAAATTGCATATATTATAAACACCACTATTACTGTTTACTGCAAGGTAATTAATGGAAATCTATAAATGTTTCCTTATTTCATATTATAAGGATGTTAAATAGACTTAATTATAGAAGCGAGTCTCAATAGCCCAATTGTCATGGGTACAGAAAATCTAGTAAATAAGAGGTTGTATGTTCGTATCCCACCTGTTGCAATGTGGTGTAGCGTGATGGCTTATTTCTTATAATACTTTCGTATAAAAAATAAATTGTTACTCATTTAAACACATTTAGGTAATTCAATCTTGCTCTCAAAATGCTGAAGGAAAACATCGTGAGGAAACCGGCATGTCCTAAAAACAAATTTCGAAGACATGTGACATCTAGCAAGCCGCACTAGGCCCATGTGGTGGATTACAGCCCATTCTCTCATGAAGAGAGGAGACCTGTGTCCCAGCAGTGGGAACATTATAGGCTGATTATGCTAAGCTAAGCTATTTCAGGGTTCCGTATCCAAATGGTAAAACGGGACCCTATTACTAAAACTCCGCTGTCCGTCTGTCTGTCCGTCCGTCACCTGGCTGTATCTTATAAACCGTGATACACACGACAGTTGAAATTTTCACAGATGATGTATTTCTGTTGCCGCTATAACAACAAATACTAAAAACAGAATAAAATAAATATTTAAGGGGGCTCCCATACAACAGACATGATTTATTTGCCGTTTTTATAGATAATGGTACGGAACCCTTCGTGCACGAGTCCGACTCGCACTTGGCCGGTTTTTAACAAATAATATAACCTGATCCCAGGGAATCAATATCACCTACAAAGTATCTATGCTCAACATATTATTTCCTTAGTTCACAAAATATTCGCATAATCACAACCCACACAGAAAAATCCTTAATCAAACGAGTTTCTATAAAATTCCAAGCAGTCACAATAAAACCAACACAGACTCGCGTACTAAGATCGCAGTTATTTAAACAGGAAAACTTTTATAATGCAGTATAGAAGTATGGGCTAAATTGAAAAACAGCACATAAAAAACTGGATTCCTTTCCAAGCCGCCTTCATTACCATTTATATGGGGGAACTTGTGCGGCTAGCTAACTTATAGGGAAACTTGCTAATACATAGATTATAAGCACAGAACTGTAATATTTACATAATGCCTGCTGGAGTGTGTTTACCGGTAGATTGAAGATCTTTAGACATGTTGTGGCCTTTTTGCTTAGACTAACTTTAAGTGAAGCCCCGTTAGGTAGTATTCCAGGATTTTTTGTTGGTAAAACATTCGGTTTTCGTTTACAGACTATTGCGACTATTGCGAGTTTTAAAAAACCGGCCAAGTCCGTGTTAGACCCCGCAGAATAAAGGGTTCCGTGGTTGGGAGGGAAGTTGGGATGAAATTATCCCAAAAACAAACTTAACATTGTAGTTGAAAAACATGTTCTCTCACACTGATATATGTCACGGTCAATTCTCCGACTGCAAATGTAAGTTGGTCGACTATTACTCGTTAACTTGTAAAGCCCACTTAGTTGTGATAGTTTTCCCTTTAATTTCATTATATGTACTACTACCATGAATTTTTTCACATCTCCGTAAACAACAATTTAGCAGCTGCGGGGGGGGGGGGACACTTGACTGTAACAAAAATTAACAATTAAATGCTTAATATTACGCAAGCCAATCCTTAAATTGGAAAGTGGTATTCACAGACCCGCGATATTTTTAAATAGCCTATCCAACGATACCCCATACTATGGGGTAGACACGAAAAAAAAATATCATCCTCACTTTACGTGCAAGGGGGTACCCTAAAAAAAATTGTTTTCCAAGATATTATTTCAACACTTTGTCGGCGTAATTAATATGTATGAAAGCTGTAATTTGGTATAGGTATACCAAATTACAACTTTCTTGCACTAAGTGTCTTACAACTCTTTGTCGGCGTAATTAATATGCATGAAAGCTGTAATTTGGTATAGGTATACCAAATTACAACTTTCTTGCACTAAGTGTCTTACAACACTTTGTCGGCGTAATTAATATGCATGAAAGCTGTAATTTGGTATAGGTATACCAAATTACAACTTTCTTGCACTAAGTGTCTTACAACACTTTGTCGGCGTAATTAATATGCATGAAAGCTGTAACTTGGTATAGGTATACCAAATTACAACTTTCTTGCACTAAGTGTCTTACAACACTTTGTCGGCGTAATTAATATGCATGAAAGCTGTAATTTGGTATAGATATACCAAATTACAACTTTCTTGCACTAAGTGTCTTACAACACTTTGTCGGCGTAATTAATATGTATTTTTTTTTTTTTTTTTGAGGGTGGGAAATCATCAAATAACTTCTCCCGCTCTGGGTGGAGCGGGAGGGTGTGTCAGACTCTTACTGACTAAAACCCACCCGTATTCCTTCTTGTTGCCTGTGTTGCGGGGGCCTCGGTGACCCATAGGTACCTTCCCGCGACCCCGGCAGGCATCGGCCCTAGTGGACCCCTACTATGTGCTGACGACATCTCTTTGAGGCGCGCGTGGAATACAACGCGCCGTCGACCCGGGCCTGGTCCTTACCGGACGGTGAGCTACCCATTGCTCACCGTCCGCAAGCCCGCGCCTACGGTGGCCGGAAATCCGCCCGGAATTAATATGTATGAAAGCTGTAATTTGGTATAGTCATACCAAATTACAACTTTCTAGCACTAAGTGTCTTACAACACTTTGTCGGCGTAATTAATATGCATGAAAGTTGTAATTTGGTATAGGTATACCAAATTACAACTTTCTTGTACTAAGTGTCTTACAACACTTTGTCGGCGTAATTAATATGCATGAAAGCTGTAATTTGGTATAGGTATACCAAATTACAGCTTTCTTGCACTAAGTGTCTCTGAGCTAAAGTGCGGACAGACAGACAGACAGACAGACAAACAGACAGACAGATGGACTTGGCGAAACTATAAGGGTTCCTTGTTTACTACGGAACCCTAAAAAGTGTTAAAAACCAATCAATCATAAGCATTTTCTCAACTACGTGGAGTCGGCTTCCAGTCTAACCGGATGCAGCTGAATACCAGTATTTTACATGGAGTGACTGCCTATCTGACCTGCACAACCCAGGAACTGGGTAATACGATTCCCCTTGGTAAGACTGGTTGTCAGACTTTTGACAACCCTTTTTTTTTGTTTGGAAAATTATCAAATAACTTCTCCCGCTCTGCGCGGAGCGGGAGGGCGTGTTTAACTCTTACGCACGAAAACCCACCCGTGTTCCTTCCGTTGCCCGTGCGTTGCCAGAGACCACAGTATCCCTTTCGGACTTTCCCGCGACCCCGGCAGGCATCGGCCCTAGCGGACCCCTACACTTGTGCTGACATCTCTTTGAGGCGCGCGTTTCTGTCGACCTATTACAACTATCCAGAAAGAAAGATCCATGAATGACAGCCGGGACCAACGGCTTAGTGTGCTTTCCGAGGCACGGAGGAGTCTCAGTATGTAAAGACGGTCACCGGTAGCTTAACCAGATGGATCGACCCACTGGTCGGCTGTTATTACTTAGTCACGAGCTTCTTCAAACGGTTAAAAACCAACTACAATAGTTAAAGACACAGTTTACACATACCTCATATACATAAAAGAGAAAATAGATAAAATAAAGTTAAGGGTTAAAACAAAAAAGGTTACACCACTTAAATTTGCAGGTGTGTGACAGGTGACAGACGGATCAGTTATTATTAGCAGATAGAAGAATGTTACTTTTCATCCTCTTAAAATTAGCTCATAGTCATACTCTTTACTTCACCCAGTGGGTAAACCTCTCTGACAATAATAATAAAAAAAACAACGCCATTTACTTCGATACCCTCACCCAAAATACTCCAACAGAGTCTTGATGAATTACTCACAATCATTAAAGGGTTACAAATTGCTTTCAACAGCTAATTTATACAGTTTTAACGCCATATCAATGGGTGGTGCGAAACGCGATCATTCCTTGCAAGCACTCCGTTTATCACGACCAATGGAAATGCGAACACTGTCTTTATTCCGACCTTCTTCGCGTGTCGCACGATACATAGCGTGTCGTATCTTACGACCAACGTTTTCCAGCTAGAGAATAGTCGTCACACACTGCACAGTTTTGTCCAGTGGGAACTTGCACAGACGACACGGAAAGTTCTGTGTGTCAAGAGTTTGAGAAAGAGGAAGAATCGAAAGTAATACGGTGATGCATAATGCCTTAATAATTCTATTTTGTGATATAATAAGGGGAAATTGTGGAATGAGTATTTTGCGAATGCTTTAAAGGGTTATTTATTTACGTTTACGACAGATTCCGATCCAATATCTCCGCTATCGAAAATATTGCCGGGACTGCTTAGTAAGTTAGTATCGGTGTCAGCGACACCATCGACCAATGATTGTTTTGTACTTACAGTTTGTCAATATTCTCTCTAGATGGCGTTGAACGTCTACGCCTCGTTTCTGAATCGCGGTGTTGAGATACTCCGCCATTGATTGACCTTCCCGCGATACTATTGACACTGCAGTAAGCTCAGCGCTTTGAACAATCATGGACAAAATACCAGCGAGGCTGCCGCATGAGAAACCTGTGCTTTATCCCATTCCAGCCCACCTAAAAGAAATGATAGCCAAGAAGAACCGCTTACGTAAAAAGTGGCAAAAGACTCGATGCCCGACCATGAAGGCCGAAATCAACCGTCTCGGCGAAAAGATTAAGATCCAGATACAGGCCTACCGCGACTCCAAGGCCTGGGAGACGCATATAGTAGCTTACTTCGGAGACACTTGAGTAGCTGTCACACACCCTCCCTACCCCTCCCTTACCCCGGTGCACCCGCTACTGACGACACCAAGCATGTCGCAGCGGTCGAAAGCCATGTTCCTACGATTATCCATAATATGGGTAATTCGAAGATTTTTGGTAAAGGGGACTGCGTACGCGACGTCCCCTTAGAATTCCAAACTTAGGAACGCATCACCTTATTTAAGTATTTTTAGGGAAATACTTTTATAAGATGATGCGTTCCCAAGTTTGCTATAATAAACTGCAATAAGTAATACATAATTATACAACTTATCGCAGCTTGTTTTGAGAAATTTATTATTTGTTTTGTAACGACGCGAGTGCTATTATAACCTAACCCTATTATAATTGAATTAATCAAAGTACCTATCATAAACATAAAATCAAAAAATACATAAAGATGGCTATGGCTGTGCTTATCCACCGATTTTGGAAAGGACAGTCAAAACGGGCAGCATTCAGGTTGCTGTTTATATTCCCATGGAATCGAGACTTATGCAGGTGAAATCGCGGAGTGCAGCTAGTATTATCATATCAGTGCTAGAATTAAAACTTGACATTTTAATTATGCAAAATCATCATTAAATACAACTATATATACATATTGACATTGATGAATATTATGAATAAAATTACGTGAATATTTGTGTACCTTGAAAAGTATTATATTTCTTTAATTAAGTATTGTGAATGTGAGCACTATGTGGGTCATTTTTATTTATTTCTTTTTGTTTCTTTTTCTCTTAGTTTTAATGATAGTCTGGCATTTTGAGTACTTTATGCGGCCTACCCAAATGTCCTTTCCTTGGTATTGTTCGTCGAGTCGTTGAGCTCCTTAAGTTTTGAGTTGAGCTACACGATTACTGACAAATGCTTCCACAGACTGGACAGGTCCACTCAAATTCGTGTGGTTCTTTCCTCAAAAGACCATTTCAGACATGGATCTACATGGTCCTCACATGATCTGACCAAGATTATGTCTGGACTTGAAAAGAGACTTTGACCCTTGAGTTTGTTTAGCCATTTCTTCTCAGGGGTAGTCAGATAGGAAATGTCGACTCCATCTAGCTTATTTTTTAATTATTTTTTTAATATGACGTGTAAAAGTGATTCTGATATCCTATAATATTTACAGAATAAACAATTTCTATTTCAATCTCTGAAGTATTTCAGTCAGGAAGATCACTTCCTGACTGAAATACTTCGAGTTGGGTTTCAACTCCGATTAGGTTATTCCTATCGTACGCCTCCATTATTTAACAAAAAAAAAAAACTTAAAGTCGACAAACTCTAACAAATCCTAACGAATATTCTAAATGCAAAAGTGAGTTTGTTTGTTACGCTTTCACGGTAAAATTGCTAAACGGATTTGTATGAAACTTGGCACATGGGTAGACCATAACCTAGAGAAGGACATAGGCTACTGTTCATACTGGATCGCAGACGAAGTCGCGGGCAGCAGCTAGCAACCAAACCAACAAAAATATAAAATGTTCATATTTTATTTACTTTTCCACTAAAGCTACTTTTCCATAATCAGCCTATAATGTTCCCACTGCTGGGACACCGGCCTCTTCTCTGTGAGGGGGAGTGGGCCGTAATCCACCACGCGGTCCCAGTGCAGGTTGGTAGATGTCACATGTCTTCGAATTTATGATTCTAGGACATGCCGGTTTCCTCACGATGTTTTTCTTCACCGCTTTGAGAGCAGTGGTGATGAAATAATTTACACAAAGTAAAGCGACGCTCTTAGCTCGTCTTTCTTACCAGTGGTAGACGTCCTTAGCTCGTCTTTCTTACCAGTGGTAGACGTCCTTAGCTCGTCTTTCTTACCAGTGGTAGACGTCCTTAGCTCGTCTTTCTTACCAGTGGTAGACGTCCTTAGCTCGTCTTTCTTACCAGTGGTAGACGTCCTTAGCTCGTTTTTCTTACCAGTGGTAGACGTCCTTAGCTCGTCTTTCTTACCAGTGGTAGACGTCCTTAACTCGTCTTTCTTACCAGTGGTAGACATCCTTAGCTCCTCTTTCTTACCAGTGGTAGACGTCCTTAGCTCGTCTTTCTTACCAGTTGTAGACGTCCTTAGCTCCTCTTTCTTACCAGTGGTAGACATCCTTAGCTCGTCTTTCTTACCAATGGCAGACGTCCTTAGCTCGTCTTTCTTACCAGTGGTAGACGACCTTAACTCGTCTTTCTTACCAGTGGTAGACATCCTTAGCTCGTCTTTCTTACCAGTGGTAGACATCCTTAGCTCGACTTTCTTACCAGTTGTAGACGTCCTTAGCTCGTCTTTCTTACCAGTGGTAGACATCCTTAGCTCGTCTTTCTTACCAATGGTAGACATCCTTAGCTCGTCTTTCTTACCAGTGGTAGACATCCTTAGCTCGTCTTTCTTACCAGTGGTAGACATCCTTAGCTCGTCTTTCTTACCAGTGGTAGACATCCTTAGCTCGTCTTTCTTACCAGTGGTAGACGTCCTTAGCTCGTCTTTCTTACCAGTGGTAGACATCCTTAGCTCGACTTTCTTACCAGTTGTAGACGTCCTTAGCTCGTCTTTCTTACCAGTGGTAGACATCCTTAGCTCGTCTTTCTTACCAGTGGTAGACATCCTTAGCTCGTCTTTCTTACCAGTGGTAGACATCCTTAGCTCGACTTTCTTACCAGTTGTAGACGTCCTTAGCTCGTCTTTCTTACCAGTGGTAGATATCCTTAGCTCGTCTTTCTTACCAGTGGTAGACATCCTTAGCTCGTCTTTCTTAACAGTGGTAGACATCCTTAGCTCGACTTTCTTACCAGTTGTAGACGTCCTTAGCTCGTCTTTCTTACCAGTGGTAGACATCCTTAGCTCGTCTTTCTTAACAGTGGTAGACATCCTTAGCTCGTCTTTCTTACCAGTGGTAGACATCCTTAGCTCGACTTTCTGACAGTTGTAGACGTCCTTAGCTCGTCTTTCTTACCAGTGGTAGACACCCTTAGCTCGTCTTTCTTACCAGTGGTAGACATCCTTAGCTCGTCTTTCTTACCAGTGGTAGACATCCTTAGCTCGACTTTCTTACCAGTGGTAGACATCCTTAGCTCATCTGTTCTACCAATGGTAGACGTCCTTAGCTCGTTTATTAATAGTCGCATACATATTTATCTAGTTTTCGTTAGATTTGTGATTGATACAAGTAAACTTACAACAATGGCGGTTTGTGGGCGGGGAACAATGCTGCCACCTATGACAAGCTTTCAGTTTTTAACCCCAGTCGAATTAATTATGATAAATTATTATATTGTAGCTAAATTACCTAAGGACTCAGTAAAGTCGACCTTACTGTTTACCGCCCTAAGGTTTAATGTCACTTGTACGTCGTCGTAAAACGCAAAGTTTATTAACCGACTTCTAAAAGGGAGCAGGTTATATGTTCGTCTGTATGCATGTGTTTTTTTTTTGTTCTAAGACCAATGTGACACTATTTAGTTTTAACCTTAGCAAAGTTTCAATTTATTACCAGGTCGAATCAACCTATCGGAACATACGAGAACTAATTCCAAAGATTGATCCTCTCAGAATGTGTTTTACGAAAGCGCCACCTGGACAGTATCAGTAGAACTTCTATTAAATACGCTCGACTATCGCGTGTTCTTACCCATAACTGCATGAGTAACACAATACTGTCTTTTCTCTAGTTAGTTTAGAAGTTTACCAATAGGTGGCGGTGGTAGTAGCATTATGACAGAGTAATGGTATTTTGTAGGGCGATTCTTGTTACTATTTACATCGGACGGAGCATCTTATAAAGCTTAAAAGTCATAGAGTTTATTCATTTTATCAACCTTTAACTAAACGCCCTTACTCTACAACTTGACTTTACCGTACGTAATCCATGGAAAGTAAAACAAACATAACAATGGCGAAGTAAGTAAATCTAACAAATAATGTAATCTATTGACACGGACACGCAACACTGGCAATTTAAGTAAACACAAAAAGTATCAATAACATAACATTTAATTAGTCGACCACTCAACCCCTTAATTGGGAAAAGGCTGGGCAAATTGATTGATAACATTTAATTGGTCAAGGACAGCTAATGAGACACAATTAATTTTCTATTGTTTTACACCGAATCGGTGTCGCGCGGGGCCTAACAAGTTTAGGGTAACATATTCACTAATTAACACAACAACAGTTAAGTTCTAAATGCAAGACACTAACAGTGTTTCGTACCCATTCGGAATGAACAAGTGTGACTGCAATAAGAATAAAATGTTCTTTAATACAAAACGTTACTATGACACCTTGAAATACATCAACATCGCAAAACGATTGACCCGAATGACCGAACGAGTCCAAGATGTCGCGAAAAATAATCAGAGCGTCGACAATCAGCGACATGCCTTGTACAATGGCCGGTTCGAAAGTTTTTATTTTATCCAAAATATGACGGATTTCTTTGCAACTGGCCTATTGTAACCTAACACTAACTTAACACGAGCTGTCTGGAGACATGCTGCAACTAGTTGTCCCCTCGGGAGGTGACACAAAGTTCTAGAACTAAACCGAGATAAATATTTGAGTGGAACCGTGCGATGTGGTGCGGTGCGGGGGTGCGGTAGGTTCACATGGCAAGGGTCGCGGAGCGCTTGTCTCTGTTCTTGTTGCGGGTGAAGTTGCGGGCCCTGCAAGCCGCTCTGTTTTGAAGGTTCTAGAAAGGACAATCTTAATATTATCTCATTTCTGTGGTATTAAGTCCTAATGATTGCGTTGGCCACATGGAGACAGAATAAATAAGCTGCAATTGATATGTTGTGTATTTACCCGCTGCAGTTTCTTAGGCTTCTCCTGTGGCGCCATCTCAGTGGGTGGCACGTCGGCCAGCGCCAGCGCAGCCCGCAGGCGCGCACAGCGCGGCGCCAACACTTGCAGCGCTCCGCCGAGCGCGCCCGCCAGCGCCGCGTACGCCGCGCCGCCCGCCCACTGGCTCCACGACGCGCTCTCCGAGCCGATGTGGGCTGATATGCAAGGCTGTTCACCATCCTGGAAGATGAATCATGTTAGCATTAAATCAGATTGTTACAGACTGAAATCTATCACGTGTAAGTACACAGACAAGTCTAAATTATTCAGCCCAGCTGTTTTCTGAGTGATCGTCATCTGTCCCTGTCTCATACGCGATACCTTCTGAGCATACAAGGTGGCCCATGAAACGAGCCCCGAAGTAAAATTTTTAGAAGTCTCTCTCCAAGTGCTTCCTGAAACACATGTATCCATGTATGTATGTTCAGCGATTGTTTACAGTTTAGGAGCTTGACGGTTTTAAATATTTTTAGGTTATATGTAACATACCTCGAAGTACTTCAAGAGGTCCCTGAAGGTGGCTCGCTGTATCTTGAGGTCTCTCTTAGCACGGAACCTGTTCGAGTCTCGCGCTAACTCGGTGAGTCGCGGCAGTAGCACGTCCACGTGCGCTGTGAGCGTGTTGTCCGAGTGGTCGTCGTCTGTCACTGTCTCGTACGCGATGGCGAGGGCGCCGCCTGCTGCCATGCGGACCTGGGGGTACAGACGAATATGTTTATTGAAACAATTCACTTAGATTATCGTACCCTGGTGTACAATAAAAACTTAGGAAAGTTACCTCAAATGACTCAGCCTCCAACAACTCCCCAAGCCTGGCAAAGCTGGGCGCCTGGTCGTTGAGCAGCGACAGCGCGTGGTTGGGCGCCAACAGCGGCAACAGTAGCGCCCAGCCGTCCAGTGCGGCGGCGTGCCACGCGCCCTCTTCTACGACCATGCTTGATATCTTCACGCTGCCGTCATCCTGGGGGAAATAACAAGAACCTCTATTATATTGGGAACTCATCGTCGTCATCCTCCTGACGTCATCGCAATTGAACAAGAACCGTCACTCAGTTAGTCTAATTGAGTTGCAAATATTTTTACCGAGACATATGCCAAATTTCAGCTTAATCGGATGCAAGGAAGTCCATAAAACATGGATTACTAAAACCGGAAACATATAATACTTTTAGTACTAACTAGCATGAAAAAAGTTCACTTTTGCCCTTCCTTCATGTTCGAACTGTGATTTTTCCAAATAATGTTCGAAAAAGTACTTATTATTTGTATTGCTATGAAAAGCTGAAGGTCTGTGGCAGTTTTATAACCAGTTTGGGGTCCTTGCCACCCTTATTTTTTCTTTTTTTAAAGACTGAAAATCTAAAATGAATCTTGTCGAGCCAAAATTTTCCCTTTGAGCTAAGTTTTAGTTGTGGTTTTAGTCACGTGTTTAGACAGATAATATATTTATAGATCGTAGACCAGAAAAAAAATGCGTCGCAGAAAGAGAAAAATCAGAAAGTCGGAAGTCAAGTGAGAATGTCTCAAAAATATTAAATTCTGTCTAGCTCCTAAAATATAAATAATTGCTGAATATATGTACATGGGGTTGTTTCAGAAAGCCCATGGAGAGAGGCGAAATGTTTCTTTGGGCGTCTTTCAAGTGTCTCAAGTATACAAGGATACTTCATGTAGAGAAAATTGCGAGGGTAGTCATACTTTACCTTGAGATAGCTGCCGCTGAAGATGGTCTCGCACGTGCGCATGACCTCTAAGATCTCAGAGAGGTCATCCTCCATCAAGTAGCACAACACGGCCAGCGATGAACAGCTCTGAAACATATAGAACACATTGGTATAGAAACACGCTATTTCATGAGATCACGCTCCTGGAGACAGACAGAACGTTTTCTTTGATGAAAAGTGCCATAAAGACATTTGTATTTTTTATCTGTATTGCGATGTTTACCTCGGTGCGTGTGTCGAGTGAGGCAGACCTGTCAGTGGCGGTAGCGGCGAGCGCGGGCCGCACCTCACGCACGAACTCCTCTGAGCCTTCCTCGCCGATCTGTGGATAACATATTTAATATAAGCCGATGGTTCACTACGTAATTAAAGGATCGCTGCCATAGCCAGACGGTAGACCAAAGAGAAAACTGGCTTGATAGTTGAGACTCGAGTTAGACCGAAGTTTGGAAATCTTTTGTGTAAACCCAGCACTAGGGTCATCCTGCTGGCAGGATGACCGTTAATGGATCTAGTCAGATAACGATAATCACCTGTACAGCCAGCAGCGGCGCAACTGCAGCAGCTGCCTTCCTCTCTCCATCCTTGCCGCGCCGTAGTGCGCGCGACACGTGGTCGGCCAGCGTGGCGCGGTGTGCGGTCAACAAGCCACCAAGCGCTCGTCGCTGTAATTCCGCGCGGAGCGAAACAAATGCACTCGCACGTGCTGCGTGACCGCGAGCGCTTAGCGCCTCAACTAATTCTAGGACCTTCTCTTCGAATTTCTCTTGAAGAACTTGTTCTAAAAAAAGGAGAAATGTTATACAGGTGATGCGATTAGTACCGGATTAAGCCAGCGCAGGGCCTGTAGCAAATTCTACTTTTCAGGATACAAAATAAATCAGCACTTCTACAAAATAGTTTTGTCTCGATATACCTAACACCAGCCAAATCGACGCTCCTAAATAAAAGACGTTCTTTTCCTCGTGTTTCTTAACTTACTTAAACCTAATTATCTTCTTAAACAATAGTAATTACAGTACTCTTGTAAAAACCTACATAAATGATTATTCGCATGGCTAGTGTCGGCAGTGATTAAACGGTGATTTTTCTAAAAGAACTTTGTATACAAGACCGAATGAAACGAGCTTGTAAATTTTAGCACCTCGGATATGAACCCTAACATATCCGAGGTGCTAAAATTTACAAGCTCTATATTATATTATATTTACAACCACGTCTCGGTTTGTTTAGATTTCTTTTGACAATTTCATACAAATTACAATAGGAGTTGCTGTTTGTCAACTTAAATATGCAGAAAAACTGAAGAATTAAAAGAAACGAGGATGCAGGAGCGAGCGGAGCGAGTTCGAAAATAGGATGTTTGACTACTATCAAAGAAATACATGAATGAATACTTATTTTAAACATGTTACTACAAAAGACATTTTGTGGAATAAACAAATAAAATCAGTGGAAAAAAAAAGTTATACGCTTTTGAAATTACTCTTTTATCCTTGTCACACAAACGGTCATTGTACTAAATGGCGCGAAGTTGCTATAGCTCTCCTGTAATGTGTCGTGTCCTGACGTCACATGTCATTAAGGAAAGCCAAATCAACTTCGCGCCATTCAGTACTAACAAGAAGTTGATATGGCTTTCTGTAATGACATGTGACGTCAGGTGCTAGTAGTGCTGTTTCTGTTTGAAAACGCAAACAACTTCGCCATTATTGTAGATATTTAAACATTATTTTTTTACTGTGGCTTAATTTTTTCTAGGTTTGGAAAAATCAAATTTAAAAAGATTTTCAGCATCCCACCTCGGGGAGGTTAGATTTCTTTTGACAAAGGATACACAATATTCCGTTGGTCCCTGTGATGGTACAGGTACCAAGATATGAGCGCGGGGCCTGTAGCATTTGCTAAACCTGCTACGTGGCTAAACCAGCCCTGGATACGATGAAACCAAAGACATTCTTATCTCAAACAAAACTAACCGCGCGCACACACTCAATAAATCCGATCACTTAATTATCCTGTTGGCGACATTTCATTGAAACGGTATTAAAGTAAGGAAACCGTGATTATATAAAACGACGTTGGTTTAGGAAAAACCTTGCTCATTAATTTGTAAAACAAATATTATTTAATTAAAATTACAATCGAACGTTTTTTTTAATGAAACCATACTATTTTGTTGACTTTAGAACAAATTACTGTTAGTCGTGTCATAGACCCACAATAAGATCGCCCAATAGGTACGTAATACACTCCCAGACTCCTAAATTAACCCACTGTTCATTTTTATGTTTATAGGCCTAAAACATCAAAATAATGAACCAGCTCCGGAAACTTTGCAGGAGCTGAAAACTGATCTTGGAGCACTCCACAGCATGTCATAGTAGTATTTATTAATTTAAACATTAAACACAAGTTACTAAGTAAACGTTTTCTCTATAATATGCCCCTGAGAAACGCGAAAAGACGACTTATTGCGCTTATTGCAATTAAACTGCATTTTTTTTTTGTATTCTGATTTCAAATTGGAACAATCACAAACGGGAATGATAGTGAGTAACTTCATAACCACATTTTTTTTATGTGCGCAATTATTTAAAAAGAGCATATTTTTGTTTAAACGTCTCTAACGTTTAAACAAAAATATGCAGAGTGGAGTGTATAATCATCAAACAAAACGATATTCACTATCAATGACATCAAGCAATACGTGATATTGCGTAATATTATTGCACGAGATATTGCACGATTTTTAACACCGGCTGTGTTTTGTTTTTACCCGACTGCCTTAGGTGGGTAATGTTTTTCGAGAGTATGTATGTATGTATGTCTATTTCTTTGGCACGCTCTGTAGCCTAAACGGCTTGATGGATTTTAACGTATGAGGTGTCCTTAGATTCGTCTTAATTGTGGAAGTGACATAGGCTATATAATATTTATAAATTGCACCTGCAAATACAAAAAAATGGAAGGAATGTTTTTTTTTTAAATTAATTGCAACAATATTGGTATCAAATAAAAGCTAGTAATAAGTAATTTTCAAATATAGGTATATATTAATAAAACTAAAAAGCTTGAAATAAAATAAATTATTTAAAAAACAAAAAATTATTAAAAGATTATAATCTATATAATTTTGGTCTTGCAGGCGGGGACAGTCGAATAACTCGAAATATGGTATACTTTTGATTGTCCCCGCCTGCGATAACTGAACAGACACAGACAGACTGTCAGTTCAGTTGACAGTCTGAGCTGTTCCATAGTTGCACTATCTCTAAGCGTTTTTAATACATGAATGAGTCGTCTTACTCTAGAATTAACAATACATATGTGTCTATCCCACCTCAAGCCACTATCCATGTATACTCCTAAGTATTTCACACACTCCGCGCGAGCGATTTCTTGGCAAATGCAGTTGGCCTGTGAGATGCAAGTGTGTGCTTGTATGAAAAAACCTCGCGGTGGAGACCTAGTTTTGTTAATGGAGAAGGGAACATATTAGGTTGGGGAAAAAGTCTTTTCGCATTATAGTATGTATGAACTTGTAATAAAATCTCTTTAGGTATACTATTTGTATCTGGCTGGTTTTGGTATCATTGAAAGTTTAAATTTTAAAGAACATAATTCCAAATTCAAATTAGGAAAATGTGTGATTTTCATTTGTTTTTCGTACCGGCAAGATGAGTGAATCTAATGAAGAAATTCGATACATTTTAAAATTTTACTACAAAAAAGGTAAAAATGCAACGCAAGCCGCGAAAAAAAATTGCGATGTTTATGGACCTAGTGCAGTGTCTGTGAGAGTAGCACAAATTTGGTTTAAGCGTTTTCAATCCGGAAATTTTGATGTCAAAGATGCACGTCGATCTGGTCACCCTATTACGGATAAAATGGATGCCATTTTTGAAAAAGTGGAGCAAGATCGGCATATCAGTAGTTACGACGTAGCTGAAGAACTGGGAATTGACCACAAAACAGTTTTGGCGCATTTGAAAAAAACTGGGTACACAAAAAAGCTCGATATTTGGGTACCTCACGAGCTCACTGAAAGAAACCTGATGAACCGTGTACTCATTTGTGATTCTTTATTACTACGTAATGAAACCGAACCATTTTTGAAGAAGTTGATAACTGGTGATGAAAAGTGGATCACGTACGACAAGAACGTGCGAAAAAGGTCGTGGTCAAAGGCCGGTCAGGCTTCACAGACTGTGGCGAAACCCGGGTTAACTCGCAACAAGGTGATGCTGTGTGTGTGGTGGGATCGGAAGGGCATTATTCATTATGAGCTGTTACCACCAGGCAGGACCATCGATTCTGAACTCTACTGCGAACAACTGATGAGATTAAAGCAAGAAGTTGAGAGAAAGCGGCCGGAATTAATCAACAGAAGGGGTGTGGTTTTTCATCATGATAACGCTAGACCTCACACATCTTTAGCCACTCAGCAAAAATTAAGAGAGTTTGGCTGGGAGGTGTTAATGCATCCGCCGTATAGTCCTGACCTTGCACCTTCAGATTTCCACCTGTTTCGGTCTCTTCAGAATTCTTTAGGCAGTGTCAGGTTAACATCACGAGAGGACTGCCAAAACCACTTGTCGCGGTATTTTGATCAGAAGTCCCAAAATTTCTATAGCAATGGGATAATACCTACAAGATGGCAAAAAGTTATCGAACAAAATGGTACTACATACTTTAGTTAAATGTAAATAAACTATATTAAAAAATGTTTTGAATTTTCTTAAAAAATGCGAAGAAACTTTTCCCCAACCTATTATTGCGTTTTGGTTAGACTTAGGGTTAGCGAGTTGTGAGTCAGCCAATTTTTCACATTGGATAGTGCGAATTCTGCTCTCTCTTTAACTGTCTGCCAGTTTGGACCCCAGATAGCAGTGTCGTCTGCATACGTGGAAATACGAGTGTAAGGGAGGGACATTGTGCAGAGGTCATTGATATAAAGCTGGAAGAGGGTGGGACCCAAGACACTCCCTTGTGGAACGCCGTAGGAGACGGACTCCTCATTACTCATGTAATCTCCAATTAAAACACGCAATGAATGTTGTTGAACTGTCAAAATGATACCCATTGCATTGTTGTCAATACAACTACCCCGCAGGCTACGGGCTTCGTATGTTCGGAAATATGCATACACTTACTTTTATCAGGTTTCACTTCCTCTTCGACTGGCTCTTTATAATAATAGTAATTATAATGAGGTTCTTCTACAATGGGCTCCACAATTTTCTCTTTTTCATTAACCGGACGTGGTCCACTCCATTTAATGTCACGTTGCTTCCCTGTAGTATATAATTGTTCGTTATTGTCATATCGATACTTTGTTAATTCATTATATACTTAATGTGTATAATGCATTACATTTGATCGCCTGACGCTGCAGTCCAGCATCGATAGACTCTGTCCTGATGATCCGGTTTTCTCCGGTCTTCCTGCCCCATTGTGTGCCACTTAGCTTGTCTGCAGAAAAATATGAATGTTGTCAGTTTAATTGAGTGTAAGTTAGGTGGGGTTGCAGCCAACTTCAGTATAGGTATGCATTCGAACACTAAATACTTAATAAACGGCATATCATTGAACTGAGAAATGCTTATGTAAGTACAAACTACAAGGCCATTGAAAGCACACCACCGAAATTACCGCGAAGCGATTTTAATTTACAGATATCTTGTGAAATTATTATCAAGGAGTGACCTTGATAATAATTTCCGTGAATTGATATTGTATTAAATGTCATTTAAAATCTAAAATTCTAAGTAAATTATGACACTAAATTGCGCAATGTTAAAAAAATTATAAATAAACAAAATCTGCTGAAACATGCTGTATGTTCTACTTACTTGACTCTGTTTTCTGCTCCTCTTGGGGTTCTTTCAAACAACGCACTGCACTGTTCTGTTCATGAATCCTCACCCATTGCTTAATTTTAGCTGAATTCGGACAAAAATACTGCATGTTGACATTTGTCACACCGAACTTTTCACAGTACAAGCGCCTGACAGCAGTGACCTGACCACGGTTTAAATAATAGTGCTCTACACAAAACTCGCGCTGTTCCTTCGACCAGCCACGGCGAACGTTTTTCGATCGATCCATGGACTGAACTTAACGAACTTCGAAACGAGACTGAGCCACTGAGCGAGAGACAAGCTAGCGGCTATACATATCCTCCCTCCTCCCTCCCCCTGTTACACACACGAACCTACGGTGACGCATGAGTTTGCGCGCGAGATCGATATATATTGTGAAATTACTCGTGTATTGCACAATAGTGCATAGATTATTCACCCCAGGAATAATGCGGTGTCTTATGTCAAGGGCGCCATATTGAATCCCGAACGTAATGATAATGAAAGCGTCATCCCTGGTTGGTACAGGTAACTAAAGTTGCACAACATAGTTTCAGTAACATCTTCTTGTTCTTAATTTAATTTACAATGAGTACAGATCTCTGAATCCAATATCCCCAAGGAGAAAATAACCTAAAATAGCCTTTATATTATGTCATAATTGACTGCTTAGCTCCATAAAGGTATAGCATGATGATAATCATTTAAAAGGTTAAATCTGTAACTATCTATAACTATACATAAAAGGTTAAATCTGTAACTATCTATAACTATACATAAAAATAAATCGTAGAGAAGTCAAAACTGTACGTTGAATATTTTTGAAAAAAAGTAATTGCGACGAAGTTAGGTGACTATTAATTCATTATTATATTACATAAGTAACTGTGGATAAACACACCTCGTCGCAATTAATTTTTATGTGATAACCGTTCAGTATTATTGCCCGGTTAGACCAAGGCCTAGCAAAAAAAACATTTTTGGACAAATAACAATAACTATTAATATATATTTAAATTGCAACACTTAATGACATAATCCGCCGGTCTCTTGCCAGCATCAATGTGCCTGCTCTTCTTGAGCCGACTGGCATTGTCAGAGATGATGGCAAAAGACCTGATGGTGTGTCTTTGGTCCCGTGGAGTTTGGGACGGATGCTTGTGTGGGACGCTACCTGTGTAGACACACTGGCACCGTCCCACCTCCAACGGACTACTTCTAAAGCGGGTGCAGCGGCAGAAAATGCCGAAAATCTGAAAGTTATTAAATGTGGAGGCCTTGGCAGAGAGTACAACTTTGTGCCCTTTGGCGTCGAGACCCTCGGTCCGTGGGGTCCCAGTGCGCATAAGTTATTTGCGGAAATCGCGAAACGTCTAGTTGATGTAACTGGTGACCGAAAAGCTGGCGGCTTTCTCGCGCAACGCATCAGCATTGCAATTCAGCGAGGAAATGCCGCCAGCATCCTCGGTACAATGCCCCGAGGGCCTTTTTTAAGCTTAACTTAGTTTTAATTTAATTTAGTTAATGTTTATATATATAAATAGTTGTACATAAATCTATATTTTGGTGTTAGCTTTGTAGGGACACAATGTAAACATGAAAGGCAGAACACTTGATAAGAAAACGGTATACAAGCGAGAAGTATGAATGGGCGCCAGTGACTCTACAACGGCCCGCGTAGGAGGTTGTCCTAAAGGGTTTTCCATGCAATAAATACAAACATTATTAACTTGACGAAAGACTTTAATTAATGGACCCGGACTTCTACAACCAGGCGAGGCAGTCTTGTTTAGGGGCTTACACATCGCGATACGAGAGAGTCCCCTAAAGCTTGTATATCGTATTTAAGATTTGTCATTATAATTTAAAAGTATAACATTATATCTCATTAAAAATCAAAAATTACCCAAATGATCTTTAATACTAACCATTTACGATCAATTACACTTCGTCGCATGTCTTCGTAGACGCCTGTAGGTTCTTGTAGCCTCACGTAGGCTCTCGGAGTCGCGCGTAGGCTCTCGTAGACGCACGTAGGCTCTCGTAGACGCGCGTAGGCTCCCGTAGACGCATGTAAGCTTTCGAAGTCGCGCATAGGCTCTCGTAGACGAACGAAGGCCTTCACAGTCGCACGTAGGCTTTTGTAGACGTGCGTAGACTCGCGTAGTCGTGCATAGGCTCTTGTGGCCACAAAACAAAAAAACATTATTTGTCAAAATTGTCTATTGATCTGTTAAATGTTTATCTACAGTAGATAGTTAGTCTCATGTTATACCGAGTTAGATAAGGGTCTATTGATTTTTCTATTATCAATTCTGCAACGATGTAACACTATGTATGGGCCTGCTTTCCTGATATACAAATATTAACCTGGATAATGTTATTAGAAGCCCACGATTATATGATCCAGAGAACGATTATATACCTATCAGTGAATTAAGCCCCATTTACACGGTGCAAGTTTTTGGAACTGTTTTTCCTCGAGAAATGTGGTCGAAAAATCCCTAAAATGCTGCCCAGAAATGCGACCAATTAGATAAGATAAGATAAGTCTTTCGGTATAATGGTGGTAGTCTTATTTAAATACAAAAAAATTAGGTCCAAAAAAAAACAGTAATTAGTAAATAAGTCATTCAAATAAATATATGGATATAATATTATAATTTTATATCAAAGAAATCATTAAAGTCATAGAAATTATGTCCATTCAGACATTTATACAGCTTGTTTTTAAATGAATTTGCATTATTTATACATTTTAATTCTTTCGGGATTTTGTTGTAAATGCGTACACACATCACAAGGCAGCTTTTAGCATACTTGGCTGATTTAGGAGTATCGTCTCGTTACAAGTCTGTTTGGATCCCTTGGATGACGGATTACTTCATAAGCTTTTTTGAACAATTCCTTATTCACAAAGTTACAGACTGCGTATATGTAACAGTGGTAACAGACCTAGCTTTTAAAAAATGACTGACAGGTTACGTCAGGACGAAGTCCGCAAATGGCCCTGATGCACTTCTTTTGTGCGATGAATACTCTGTCTTTATCCGTACTGTTTCCCCAAATAATAATGAATGGATCATATTGTCAATAGCAACTGTTACTATGATATGAGAAGAACGAAAATTAATCGGTCAAACTTGATTTAGATTTAATTTGTGTGTGGTATGCCCTCCGGAGGTGAAGTAATAAAATATACTCTTTATCGATAGAGAGAGTAAAGAAGGAAGTCGCAAGTATGAAGTTATTTTCTTCATTTCTTCGAGAACTTCGTTCCAAAATGTTTGTTAAAGTTGCCCATTTTCTTGCTGACTTTTTTTTGTAGAAACTATATTTTCGGCATTGAAATCGAGCCCTGAACTCGTAGCAATTACTTTTTCAAAAATATTCAATGTACAATTTTGACTTCGCTACGATTTTATTACATGTAGGTATAGATAACATATTTTTAATCAGAATTTAAATTCGTTAGATTGTTTCGTTCCGCAATCGCTCCACGATTTTGTTCCACATTTCCAAAAACTCTTTTTTTCTTGTATATCCTGAATTTGAGTGCCTAGTGCCTTATAAACATTAGTGCCCAGAGTAGTGTGAAGACCCTCTCGATTTTATGACCGACTGGAGCCTCGTCCAAGGAGAAAATACTACAGGTGGTACAGCCATGTTTATAACAGTGCTGCTAAGGAAGGTATTGCTGTCTGCCATCTTATTTGTGTCATAACCTTGACGTGGGTTTCGATAATATTAAAAATAGGTAGAGAGGCAACATGGAAGATGTTATCATCAATAAATAAACAAAAAGTTGGTTCTCATAATAAATATTATTTTACTATAAATTTAACTACAACAAATCCAAACAATTATTACATAACTTAAATTAAAATATTAAACTTAAAAATGCAACAGTTACGTTCTCAGTCCAAATCACTACGAAATGGAGTAAGAATGTAATATTATTTAATACAAAATTGTATGAAAATTTCGATCGTTATCAAAATAATACATTAACATCGCAAAGGAATGACTGAACGAAAAATAATTAATCAGAACGTCGACAATCAGCGAGATGCCTCATATAATTCCTACGATTTATATTTTATAAATAAGACGTTGCTAGCGTTAAACTAAGCTTTAGAACTAAACCGAGAGCGATGAGAGAACTGAGTGGAACCGTGCGATGTGGTGCGGTGCGGGAGTGCGGCGGGTTCACATGGCGAGGGCCGCGGAGCGCTTGTCTCTGTTCTTGTTGCGGGTGAAGTCCCGGGCCTTGCACGCCGCTCGGTTTTGAAGATGCTGGAATGAGACAATCTTAATATTGAGTAACATCTAATTTGTGGTATTTTAAGTCCTAATGATTGCGTGAAGACAGAATAGTGATAATTTATAATTGACATATACTGTATATACCCGCTGTAGTTTCTTAGGCTTCTCCTGTGGCGCCATCTCAGTGGGCGGCACGTCGGCCAGCGCCAGCGCAGCCCGCAGGCGCGCACAGCGCGGCGCCAACACTTGCAGCGCTCCGCCGAGCGCGCCCGCCAGCGCCGCGTACGCCGCGCCGCCCGCCCACTGGCTCCACGACGCGCTCTCCGAGCCGATGTGGGCTGATATGCAGGGCTTTTCACCATCCTGGAAGATGAATCATGTTGTCATTAAATCAGATTGTTACAGACTCAAATCTATCACGTGTAAGTACTCAGACAAGTCTAAATTATTCAGCCCAGCTGTTTTCTCAGTGGTCGTCATCTCTCCCTGTCTCATACGCGATAGCTTCTGAGCATACAAGGTGGCCCGTGAAACGAGCCCCGAAGTAAAATTTTTAGAAGTCTCTCTCCAAGTGCTTCCTGAAACACCCCCATTTATTTTGTTCAGCGATTGTTTACAGTTTAGGAGCTTAAAGGTTTTAAATATTTTTAGGTTATATGTAACATACCTCGAAGTACTTCAAGAGGTCCCTGAAGGTGGCTCGCTGTATCTTGAGGTCTCTCTTAGCACGAAACCTGTTCGAGTCTCGCGCTAACTCGGTGAGTCGCGGCAGTAGCACGTCCACGTGCGCTGTGAGCGTGTTGTCCGAGTGGTCGTCGTCTGTCACTGTCTCGTACGCGATGGCGAGGGCGCCGCCTGCTGCCATGCGGACCTGGGGGTACAGACGAATATGTTTATTGAAACAATTCACTTAGATTATCGTACCCTGGTGTACAATAAAAACTTAGGAAAGTTACCTCAAATGACTCAGCCTCCAACAACTCCCCAAGCCTGGCAAAGCTGGGCGCCTGGTTGTTGAGCAGCGACAGCGCGTGGTTGGGCGCCAACAGCGGCAACAGTAGCGCCCAGCCGTCCAGTGCGGCGGCGTGCCACGCGCCCTCCTCTACGACCGTGCTTGATATCTTCACGCTGCCGTCATCCTGGGGGAAATGACAAGAACCTCTATTATATTGAGAACTCATCGTCGTCATCCTCCTGACCCTATCGCAATTGAACGACCGTCACTGCAGCAGTCTTGTTGAGTGGCTAATATTTTTATCGCGACATACAATACTTTTAGTACTACCTAGTATATGTATGTGCCAAACCTACCTACTTATTATGTGTATTGCTTTGAAAGCTGAGGGTCCGTGGAAGTTTTATAATCCCTTTTTGAGGAAAAGGTAAAACGGAGGAGGTTCTCAAGTCGACGCGAATATTTTTTTTATGTATGACCATGCATAACTTTTTACAGAGTAGTCCGATTTGATAATTAAATTATTGGATAGAGTAAACCTCAAAATTGGTCCCATATAAATTTTATTAAAAAATTCCTAATTGGGTGGGAAAACAGATTTTAATTCTGAGTTGTGTATTTACAATTTAATTTCATTTCATTATTACAAAAAAAAAAAGTAATCAATAATTAAGCATGTAGTAATTTGTAGATTATAGCCACAAAAAGTTATAAAATAAAAACTTTTTAACAAAAAAATTAAACTGCCGAAAAACTGAAGAGCAAAACATAATAAAACTTTTTTATTTACCCATAATAACTAAGTTCTTAATTTTTTTTATCTATAGTAGACATAAGAATACATATATAGAAAAAAATGCGACACTAAAAGAAAAATAAAAAAGTCTGAAGTCAAGTGAATTTCTCAAAAAATATTACAAACCGTCTAGCTCCTAAAATATACATGGGGGTGTTACGGAAAGCCCATGGAGAGAGAGGCTTTTGAAATGTTTCTTTGGATGGCGTCGTTTCACGTGCCAAAAGTATACAGGATACTTCGTGAAAAGAAGATTGCGTGGGTAGTCATACTTTACCTTGAGATAGCTGCCGCTGAAGATGGTTTCGTACATGCGCATAACCTCTAAGGTTTCAGTGAGGTCATCCTCCATCAAGTAGCACAACACGGCCAGCGATGAGCAGCACTGAAACATACAGAACACATTATTATAGAAACACGTTATTTCATTGGCTCCTGGAAGCAGACCGAACGTTTTCTTTGATGAAAAGTGCAAGACATTTGTATTTTTTATCTGTATTTCGATGTTTACCTCAGTACGTGTGTCGAGTGAGGCAGACCTGTCAGTGGCGGTAGCGGCGAGCGCGGGCCGCACCTCACGCACGAATTCTTCCGAGCCTTCCTCGCCGATCTGTGGATAACATATTTAATATAAGCCGATGGTTCACTACTTAATTTAAGGATCGCTGGCATAGCCAGACGGTAGACCAAAGAGAAAACTGGCTTGATAGTTGAAACTTGAGTTAGACCGAAGTTTGGAAATCTTTTGTGTAAACCTAGCACTAGGGTCATCCTGCTGGCAGGATGAACGTTAATGGATCTAGTCAGATAACGATAATCACCTGTACAGCCAGCAGCGGCGCAACTGCAGCAGCTGCCTTCCTCTCTCCATCCTTGCCGCGTCGTAGTGCGCGCGACACGTGGTCGGCCAGCGTGGCGCGGTGCGCGGTCAACAAGCCATCGAGCGCTCGTCGCTGTAGAGCCGCGCGGAGTGAAACAAATGCGCTCGCGCGTGCTGCGTGCCCACGAGCGTTCAATGTCTCTACTAATTCTAGGACATCCTCTTCGAATTTCTCTTGGAGGACTTGTTCTATGAAAAAGATAAATTTTATTAGAATTACATAAATAAACACTCACGCGATAATCGATACGATACGATCATACCAAAGACATTCTAACGGCACACACAGTCAATAAATCCGATGATATAATAAAGGCTCCTACATACTGGCGCGACTTGTCGCGCGACGCGACGCGACACAAAGACACCGCGTGTAGCGCTACAAGCGGTGCCTTTGTGTCGCGGCGCGTCGCGCGACAAGTCGCGCCAGTATGTAGGAGCCTTTATCCTGTTAGCGTCATTTCATTGATACAAATTCAAGCTCAAGTTTTCTTCTCAAAATAACGTCACTGATGTCCACTCGTATGTCTGTGTCGTCATTCGATTAGATGTTAAGGCTCCCGAAGACTGGGGCGATATCGCGGGCGCGACAGGCATATTGCTGCCTGTAGCGCCGGCGATATCGCGCTTGTCTGCACGAGCCTTTAGTCAATATACACATAGGTATATGAGTCAGACGCGCGCTGTCCTTTCTAGGTCAACGACATGGCCGTCACACTTTGTGTTCAAAGAAAAATACAAGCATTATGAAGCATTTAATACTTAAATGTATCTTAATCAACCTTTTAGATTAAAATAAAGGAAATTATGATTATATAAAGCGACGTGGTTTTAGGAAAATTAATCTAGCTCACTGATCACTAGACCTACAGTAAGATTGCGCGATATTATCACCACGAAAACGATTCACGATACTAACCCTTAACGAACAATAAACTTGAACAATACGTAATATTGCACAATATTATTGACCTTGATATTGCACCATATTTGAAACACGCGAGACGCAATATTTACGCGGATTTTCCTTGGCAACATGACGTAAGCCGTAGCGCGATATCTTTTGTTGTGATTTGGCGAGTGTGTCGAGTTGACGACTAATCATCACAATCTATATACCTACGTCGTGACTTTATTTATAACAATGATTTTGATAAATGCTTTGTGCTAGATAGTTTGAAAAGCAATGCACAAGAAGACTTAAAAGACACATTTTAAATAAGTTAAAATTATTTACTTTTATCAGGTTTCTCTTCCTCTTCGACCGGCTCTTGGTAATAATAGTAATTATAATGAGGTTCTTCTACAATGGGCTCCACAATTTTCTCCTTTTCATTAACCGGACGTGGTCCACTCCATTTAATCTCCCGTTGCTTCCCTGTAGTATATAATTGTTTATTATTGTCTTGTCGATATTTCACTACCCGACTAATTATCTATATAACGCGTTACATTTGATCTCCTGATGCTGCAGTCCAATATCTATAGACTCTGTCCTGATGATCCGGTTTTCTCCCGTCTTCCTGCCCCATTGTGTGCCACTTAGCTTGCCTGCAGAACAATATGAATGTTGTCAGTTTAAGCTGAGGTGCGATGTCCTACAAGAGCCAGCTCTTGCATTCGTATTCAAACACCAAATAATAAATGGCATGTCTTTGAACTACGCAATGCTGCAGTACAAAATACCAAGGCCATTGATACCACATCAAAGCAACTTTAATTTATAAATATTTTGTGATATATATACATGGTATTAAGGTAAATGTTTCGGCAAACGATTTGAGTAGGTTTCAATACCCGTACTTATTGGATCTTGTATGAATGTAATTGAAAATCCATTTTCAAAATATGGCACTAGATTGCGCAATGTAATAATAATAATAATGTAAAAACGATATTCAGCAGAACGTCTGCACATTGATAGATGTGGCTGACATTAAGTCGAACAGCAGCTTGCTGCAACTTCTCCTTACCTGACTCTGACTTCTGCGGCTCCTCGGGTTGCGCTTGTATCAAACTACTTGCTCTTTTCTTCTCTTCTTGTATCACCCAGTCCCTAAGTTGATCTGAAGTCGGACACTTGTCCGGCTTGTGCTCATTTCGATCACGGAACTTTTCCACGTAGCAGCGCTTAGCAGCAGTGAGACTCTCACGATTTAAATAATAGTGCTCTAGACAAAACTCGCGTTCTTCCTTCGACCACTCGCGTCTAGCTATTGATTTCGATTTCGGTCGATCCATTATGACTGTGCTTAGTAAACTTCAGAGCGAGACTGAGCGAGAACCTAGCTAGCGGCTAAACATACCTAGCAAGCTTCCCCCCCCCCCCCCCCCCCGGCACGTCCCACCCGACGCTGACGCATGCGTCATGACTGCGCGAGGACTTGGAAAATTAGATAACAAATTAATGTTGTGAAATTGTAGTATAATATTGTATTGCACAATTAGTATTTATAACAGTGAATTTTTTTTATCAAGCAGGTTAAAGATTTTTATGTAATTGAATTTTATTTTTTGAACATTATAAAGTACCTACAGCTATTTTATAGTGATGTAGCGATTAAAAAGTAAATAAATTCATGGACTACCCAATAGATGCCCTGGGTGTATCTGGTTTTTCGTAAATAAAAATATAGTTTTTCATTAATTACGTAACAAAATTCATTTTACAAGAGCAAGTTTATACCTTAAAAAAATATACCAAAACTGGAGGGAGAAAGTAAAGAAAATCTTTGTAAATTAATTACGAAGACTACCAGCGTCTTAGATATTCCCTTGCAACGCCAGGAAATCAAAGATATTTACCGCATTAATAAGAAAAATGGTACATCCCCAATCATTGTCGACTTTTTCAGTGTCACTACAAAAGATAATATTCTGCAAAATCTACGGAACTTCAACCAAAAGAATAGTCAAAATAAGTTAAATACAAATCACATAAAACTAACAGGTGCTGTCAAACCAATCTACCTCTCAAAGAGCCTCACTCCAAAAACACAAAGGCTATTTTATTTGGCACGGAAATTTGCCACAGAAAATGACTATAAGTTTTGCTGGACTTCACTGGGCGGAGTTTATACTGTAGGAGCGTCGAGTCGGCACCTACGTCGCTGGTCGCCTTCACTGGGCCTCCCCCGGGTAACCGGGCGTCTCACCTGGCGGGGGTTGACCGCCGTGGTGTCGTGAAGAAAGCGGCGCTAACAGTATTAGCGTCGTGATGCGCCTACAGTAATCACAATAGCAATCACTCACATGGGCGCGTTATTATTAAACGCGCCCAATCATCTAGGAGTCATAGTGACCAACACCATGAGGGGCCCGTATTTACGGGCCAACGTATGGCTTCCGCGGCCGGGGGGCGATGCCCCGGATCCGCTAGCCGCGCCCCCTTACGGGGACGCAGCGACATCCAAATGTGGGCGGAGTATTTCTTCGTCAAGTTTTGGGAAAAAAACATCTTTTGATCAAGAGCGAAGCAGATCTTAATACAACTCAGCTAGAAATATGACTGGATTTTAAAGGGCATAGATTTCTATTCACTCCAGTTTTAATTTTAATTTTAGTTTTATTTTTTCATTGTTTTTAATGGTTTTGTGTTTAACTGGTTTCTTTAGAATATATTTGTATTACACCACTGAGGTAACTAGATACACAGACAACAAACACAACTCTCACACACTGCACTCAGGATTTACAAACACACAAACAAACCACAGGGAACCTAACAAATTACAGTGTAACATACACAATTACTCCCAAACCACACATTCTAAACACACATTCACATCATTTCAATATATACATAAACACCACATCTACTCATACCGACAGCTAGTGTTGCCCAAATGCAAGAACAAGACGAGACTTAGCCAGTCTTGGTCTTGGTCTTGCGCCAATACACCTGGTCTTGGTCTTGCGCTCCCAGTCTTGGTCTTGGTCTTGGTCTTGCAGCAAGAGTCTTGCAAGTCTTGCAATTACCTATTAGTCTATTACTATTTATTAAAGTTTACTTTAAATCTTAGAAAAACGTATTAGAATTGGAACATTGTGAGCTTGAATTAACATAGCCATAGTAAAGATCAAGCAGATTAATAAATAACTGAAGATTTGATAAGAAATTCGAAAAATCAACTGACCTATATGTCGTTTTCCATGGGAGTAACTGTTTCTTAATAAACATTTATGATTTATAAGCTTACATTTGCTAAAACATGTAAAAAAACAAATTAATTACAATAACTTGACTGTATTTTAATGAACAATACTTATCTGTCTAGAAAGAGATTGAACCCTCAACTTATAAGAAATTTAATAAAAGAGTTTTACGATTTATCATTTATTTGAATAAAAAATAAAATACAACACAAATCAACAGCTTTATCATTAGGTTATGATACTTTATATCAATTTTTTTGACCAAGAATTAATACAAAGTAACCATCTGGCTGACTCATCACTTAACCTATTTCTATGTTTTCTAATTACTAATGATGCTTTAGAAAATAACCTCTCAGCAGGTACTGAAGTTGCAGGTATTGAGAGAAAATCACGGGCCATTTTCGATAAAATCGGATACTCTGTCTCATGCGTCCTCCACCAATCTAAAATGTCTTCCGAGCTGGCAGTTCTTGGTTTTCTCAGGTACTCCTCCAACTCGTCTATCACTAAGCCTTGAAGACAAGATCCAGATGACGTCGAGGGACATTCATAGAGTTTATCAAAGTCTATTACGTCTTCATCTTCATCACATACTTTATTTTCTTTTTCTGGTAATTCCAGAGATTTGTTCAGTGAGTGTAGACTTTTATATTCTTCATAAAGTTCATTGAACTTGCGCAGACTTTCTGTTTTAAGTTGCTTCCCCCACATTGTCAGGTCAAAAGTCTGAGCCTTATACCTTGGGTCTAAAATTAAAGAAGTACAATAAATCCAGTTGCTCTTCTTGTAATGTTTAAGCATTTTGTCTCGAGCTGCTTGGAAAGCTAGAATGAGCCTTTCATCCACTTCAAATCGATTAGGTTTCTCATCTAACTGTTTTACCATGGATTCAATTTTATCTAGCAAGAGATTGAATGATACAATGACTAGCGGTAATGTAACATATTTGTCTCCACCAAGTTTTGTACTTAAAAGTTTAAAGTTTATTAGAAATTTATGTAATTTTTCGAGTACCTGCCATTCATTAGCTGTGATTTGAAAATCATTTAATTCGGTGATAGAACTGCACAATATGTCAATGCCCGCTCTCACTTTTAAACCAAATCCAATCATATCATGTGTGGAATTCCATCTCGTTGGACAGTCAAGAATGGCATTTAGATTTGATGGCACGCCAGCTGCTTCACAAGCAGACTGAAACTTCTTCTTCACTATCTCACTTCTTTTTATTTGACTGGAAATACTGCGTAACTTTGTTACAGATGTACGCGAGTCAGCAATATTTGGTGCAGATTCTTCATCTTCCTCATCCTCAGTTTCGTCTGCATAGTCTTCGTACTGCTGATCTTGCGCGTTAGTGTCAGACTCACAGTGTAATGCTAAGGTCTTTAATAAATCTTGTACACCAAGGTTTAAAATGTGAGCAAAGCACCGGAATTTTGATTGTCTGAATCAAAGTGTGGCGGCAGCTGTTTGCCCAGTTCATACATAAATTTGGTATTTGCAGTTGCGTTGTCGACCGTGATACCTTGTATTTTATCAATTATGCCATATTCCAATAAACATTCATGGAAAATCGTTGCAATATCTTCCCCAGTATGTCGACCGCGTGATGGTATAAAATCAAGAACTACAGATTGATACTTCCATTCGTTGTCTATATAATGAATAGTAACCCCGTAGTAACTCCTACCAGCAATTGACGTCCACCCATCAATGGTAAAAGACATTTTAGATGATAATTGTTGAAGTCGTTCCTTGAGATTCAATTGGAGCTCTTCAAATCGCTCTTTGACTTTCCTTCTAAGTGTAGACCTTTTAGGAAACACCATATTAGGGCAAATACGTCGAAAATATACTTGTGTAGCTTCGTCATCGAAAAATGAGAAGGGAAGATATTTTTTCACCACCCAATCAACTGTAGCTGTCGTGATGTTGTCACTGCTGTTTTCCGACTGAAACAAAACAATAAATCTTGTGTTATTATTTAAAACATACTAGGTTTGAGCGTATAAGAGGAGGAGGTTTGTTGTTGTTAAATCGAGAAAATCGTTAAATTGATATTTGTTATATTAAGGTTGCACTGTACTGTAATTTACCAAAATAAAGTACTTAGTTGTTACTGGCCGATTAAATGAAAATATGGGTGTTTATAAAAAATATTTAAGACGATAATTACATACTTAATATGTCGCACCCCTAGATGAAAACACCACTAACTCAAAAATACTTACGTAAGTTAATGGCGTTTTTGAAAGTATCGCATGAATAGCTACGCGGAGTTAAAATTCTTTTAACTGTTAAAAAAATATTCTTACCTGTCCACTTCTTCCAGCGGTTACTAAAAAGCTTGTGATATCTCCACTTAATTTTGGTTTAACAGGAAGAAATATTTCTGATTCCTTTTTGTGGAAAGATATTAGATGTTTCCTTAAGCCTGAAGTGTTTCTGTTTTTCATTTTTATTTCAATCTTTTTATGTTGGCACAATTTACAGAAGGCAGTTTGGGATGCATGAATTATTTCGAAAAACTCCTCAAATTTGCTTTTGGGTCTTTTAGATCTGTGACTCAAACTCTCGTTACTCGGACTAGAATAATTTGAATCTTCGTCACTCATATTAAATTGTACACGTGATACGTTTTTAGAAAACAACGAGAATTAGTAAAAACAATTATTAAGTTAGACTCGAAGCACAGCTCAATTGGAAATGACTGGAATTAAAATAATTCCTTTATTTATAGTACGTTTCCTTGCTTTCTACCGCGCCGCCTCGCCACGTGCCGGCTCTATGAAAAGGATGCCGCCGCAAATCAAACAATGCCGCGTGCGGCGTACAAACACGAATGTTTTGGCGTACATCTATACTAATATTATAAAGCTGAAGAGTTCGTTTGTATGTTTGATGACAGAAGTTTTAAAATAAATAAATAAGTCCTGAACGTCACTATACCTCCAAAGTTACTATTCCTCGTGGACGAAGTCGCGGGCACAGCTAGTAAATACTTACTCTCATCATCTCTCTCAGAGATATTCGGGCTGGTAAGTAATACAAAACTCTTATCGCAGGCTTTTTATTTTATTAGTAGGTAAATACCTACGCTTTTTATATTATTTTATTAGTTTTGTAGAATTTTTTTACACGTTTCAAGTATATTTAAAAGTGGCTACAATATTTATTAAACGGGTGATATTTGAACACTTTTTTGCTATTTTTTCTTGTAAAAACTTAAGAAATATAATGACTAAATGTACAATAATAGTACCTAAGTAATTAGTTTAAAACCATATAAGTAATCAATATTATAATATATACTTACTAGAATGAATTAATATGACATCTACTACCTATTATCCTTACCATTTTATCCTAATCATAATACTACTTGCGTGATCAGTATAATGTATTCATTTTCATTATAAGCACTCTGAAACTTATTTATTCTTTGGAACACCTGTAGGTACTCTTAAAAAAATTCGAAATTATTTTGCATGAGTATACCTACGCCCTATGGCGGCAATCAAATAGTGTCACAAATGTTATGATTTCGGCGTGGCGGCAACGATTGTTTTAGATTTCAAAAGAAGCCGCCGGCGCGTGTATCATAACCATGTACTTCCGAAAAGCGGCAAATTTCTTTGAGAAGTAAGTACAAAACCTTTGATGCCGCATTATCAAAGTGCCGATGGTTAAAACATAACTATGCATGCACTCAGTTTGATTTTAATAGATATTTTTTTATTCGCTATGTTTATGGTATTAGTCGTAATGCGCATAGGTCCAGTTTTTCATATTCTTTGATACAGTTTTTTGCGTCTCATAGAATTCCTAAGCGTACCTACCTATACACCGAACTGTTACACCTAACTACTCAGTGAAATAGCGCTAAGTCCTAGCTGCAAGACGCAAGAGTCTTGCAGGCTATGTCTTGTTCTTGCTCAAGTCTTGCACGGTCAGTCTTGGTCTTGGTCTTGCTAAAAATACGCGGTCTTGTTCTTGGTCTTGGTCTTGCAAAAACGCAAGAACAAGACCAAGACTGCAAGACCAAGACTGAATTTGGGCAACACTACCGACAGCTTGCAAACTTTCGTCACTGCCTTCTTAACTATAAAATCCCTTACAAATGACTAATAACGCAATTCACTTAATCAATAACATGTCGCGGGAAGGTACTAATGGGTCACCGAGGCCCCAGGCAACACAGGCCACAGGAAGGAATACGGGTGGGTTTTAGTCAGTAAAAGTCTGACACAACCTCCATGATTTCACATCCAAAAAAAAAAAAATAACATCGATGAACTCTCTGTATCCGTGACGCATACATGCACCCCGGAACAAACTCAATCGTTTTTGATAAACCCAAATAAATACCCAAAAGTCTTCTCACAAAACATTCGATCAATAAATCGTAACTTCATAAACTTACAAACTGTAATGCATCGTATCTCACAAGTTTTTATTTAACACCAGACAACGATAATTTAAGTGAATTGTTTCAATAAACATATTTGTCTGTACCCCCAGATCCGCATGGCAGCAGGCGGCGCCCTCGCCATCGCGTACGAGACAGTGACAGACGACGAAAACTCGAACAGCGCGCTCACAGCGCACGTGGACGTGCTACTGCCGCGACTCACCGAGCTAGCGCGAGACTCGAACAGGTTCCGTGCCAAGAGAGACCTCAAGATACAGCGAGCTACCTTTAGGGATATCCTGAAGTACTTCGAGGTACGTTACATATTACTTAAAAGTATTAAAAACCGTATAGCTCTTAAACTGTACACAATCGGTGAACATACATACAAGGGGGTGTGTCCGCAAGCATTTGGAGATAGGCTTCCAAAAATTTTGCTTTGGATCTCTTTTCACGGGCCACTCTGTATGATCACGAGCTATCGCGTATGAGACAGGGACAAATGACAATCACTCAGAAAACAGCTGAACTAAATAATTTAGACTTGACTGAGTACTTGCACGTGATAGATTTGAGTCTGTAACAATCTGACTTAACGCCAACATGATTCATCTTCCAGGGTGGTGAACCGCCCTGCATATCAGCCCACATCGGCTCGGAGAGCGCGTCGTGGAGCCAGTGGGCGGGCGGCGCGGCGTACGCGGCGCTGGCGGGCGCGCTCGGCGGAGCGCTGCAAGTGTTGGCGCCGCGCTGTGCGCGCCTGCGGGCTGCGCTGGCGCTGGCCGACGTGCCGCCCGCCGACTGCGGCCCGCAGAAGAAGCTGCAGCGGGTATGTACACAAATATCAATTGCAACATTCATGTCTCCCTGTGACACGAACGCGAAATCGTGATACCTATTGTAACCGATGCATGGAAAGAATTAGAGGGATATAATATTTACCCAGCCGTAAGGCAGTACAGGCTTGAAAATCATTGCCAGAGAGTAGTGACTTTCCCTATCATTATATCAGAGACTAATAATAATGGTTTCTTGGACTAGGACTTATAATACCATAGAAAGCAGAAATAAGATGTTAATATTATGTTTGTCCATTCCAGCATCTACAAAACAGGGCAGCGTACAAGGCCCGCCACAGCAACCGCAACAAGAACAGAGACAAGCGCTCCGCGGCCCTCGCCATGTGAACCCGCACCGCACCACATCGCACGGTTCCACTCAAATATATCTCTCGGTTTCGTTCTAGAGCTTAGTTTAACGCTAGCTACGTGAATTGGACGCCTTACTTCTTAGGTCCGTATTGCAGAAGGTTCCTCAAGTCTAGTTTGAGCGTCAATCAGTCGATCACTGTTTAAGTATATAATCAGTACTCGAGCATCGGTCATATTCCAGAACGGTAATCAATCTCTATTCAGCTGAATCGAGACTCAAATCGAACCTCAAGCAGAGATGTGTATTGTCTATGTATCAGCCTGTTTTCGTTTACGATTTATTTTATTTACCAACTTTGTTTTAATCTTCATTGCAATAGAAATATTAAAATATATCATAAGCGCCCAATTATTTAGGAAATCTGCGTTATTAGTTCGGTCTAGTTCGGTCCCGAATACTCGTAGTACAATTCCTCATTTATTTAAATAAAGTATAGTAATTTTATAAGCATAATTATTGTAAGGCTTAAAATACTAGTATCTATGACCATAAATAGGTACGCTATTTAATAAAATTGTCAGTATGTCAAACAATTTATGCAAATGAAAACATCGTAGATATTTTGATTAGTTTTGTTATTTGTTTTGCTGATTATTATTTATTGTTATAACTTTTTAAATGGCAGGGCGAAAGAAAAATAAAACACAAGAATTTGCAATTCTTGGGGCTAGGGGATGCCCACGGTTATGTGGTTTTCTTAAATCGTGGTCTATCATAGGTAGAATTAAATATTTTACCACGTCTTATGAAAACCTGTACCTCTTTATGAAGTTTTCACAATTATATGGGTCCTGTGTATCTCTTAAATATCTAAGAGGAACGCTAAAGTTCAACCTTCTATTTGCATCATCATTGAATAAATTATTGTAATGATCTACTTCTTCAAATATATCCATTTTGATATTAAAACTCGACAACTTACGCTTGAAACAAAAATTGGCATAACAATTCTATGCTCAAGCGCGGTCTCGACCACACTTGGACGATTACAGATCAAATCACTGCTTGGGTTCGCTTTTCGAACTGAGTAACGTTCTAAAATAAAGCGATACTCAGCTGAACTATGATCAATGAATCTATGCTTGAGGAACGTTCTAAAATTAAAACTTGACTTAAAACTAGTTGTAAACAGAGATCAATGCTTGAGTTTCCTTCTGTAATACGGGCCTTAGAATTCTTGTAGGTTTAATATTTCAATGTTTTATACGAATAATAATGTATCTTATCTATCAAGAAATTATATTTGTAGGTATTCATTTCTTTTTCAGATGGAAAACTATACTCCTGAAAAGAACATCCAAATTGGACATAGGATTATTATCGTTTCCCATGTTTTGGAAAAGGTATATGAGATCTCAAATCACGGAGCATTAGGTAGAAACCTAACAAAAAGCTTGAAATTAAATTTCACATAACGTTAACCAGAAAAAGAGCGTAAAACTAAAAGTCACATAATGTTAACCTGAAAAAGAGCTTAAAACTAAATATCACATAATGTTAACCTGACAAAGAGCTTAAAACTAAATATCACATAATGTTAACCTGAAAAAGAGCTTAAAACTAAATGTCACATAATGTTAGCCTGAAAAAGAGCTTAAAACTAAAATGTATTGTGATGTAAATCTAAAAAAGAGCTTAAAACTAAAACGTATTATGATGTAAATCTGAAAAACCCTTAGTGCTTAGTGTAAACCATAAAGATGTATAAAGGGCGCCACTTGGTATTTTTTTTTTGTACTAAAAATGTTTTTAGTTTAATTGAATCAGTTTTATTTAAAAATAGCTGTTGCCCGCGATCCAGGATGAATAGTAGCCTATGTCATGCTCCAGATCATGGTCTGCCCATGTCTCAAGTCCGTTTAGCTGTTTCAGCGTGAAAGCATAAGAAACAAAACTCACTTTCGCATTTATAATATTAGTGAGGAACACATCCTTAATTTTTCAAGTATCACATAAAACAAATAAAAATAATTTCATTGTCCTATCTATTTTTTGTTAGATCTATATCGTACTTGCGCGTCGTTGCTGCGCCATTTATTAGAATACTCGGGCGTAACCTCGCTATGCCGTTAGGTATATGGGCTTCGTCGTCAGATGGCGTTCACGACGATTGTGTAAATGTGTGCGTGCCTTTTTCAAGGACACTAAGGCCCGTATTAAAGAAGGAAACTCAAGCATTGATCTCTGTTTACAACTAGTTTTAAGTCAAGTTTTAATTTTAGAACGTTCAAGCATAGATTCATTGATCATAGTTCAGCTGAGTATCGCTTTATTTTAGAACGTTACTCAGTTCGTAAAGCGAACCCAAGCAGTGATTTGATCTGTAATCGCCCAAGTGTTTAGTGTGGTCGAGACCGCGCTTGAGCATAGAATTGTTATGCCAATTTTTGTTTCAAGCGTAAGTTGTCGAGTTTTAATATCAAAATGGATATATTTGAAGAAGTAGATCATTACAATAATTTATTCAATGATGATGCAAATAGAAGGTTGAACTTTAGCGTTCCTCTTAGATATTTAAGAGATACACAGGACCCATATAATTGTGAAAACTTCATAAAGAGGTACAGGTTTTCATAAGACGTGGTAAAATATTTAATTCTACCTATGATAGACCATGATTTAAGAAAACCACATAACCGTGGGCATCCCCTAGCCCCAAGAATTGCAAATTCTTGTGTTTTATTTTTCTTTCGCCCTGCTATTTAAAAAGTTATAAGAATAAATAATAATCAGCAAAACAAATAACAAAACTAATCAAAATATCTACGATGTTTTATTTGCATAAATTGTTTGACATACTGACATTTTTATTAAATAGCGTACCTATTATGGCCATAGATACTAGTATTTTAAGCCTTACAATAATTATGCTTATAAAATTACTATACTTTATTTAAATAAATGAGGAATTGTACTACGAATATTCGGGACCGAACTAGACCGAACTAATAACGCAGATTTCCTAAATAATTGGGCGCTTATGATATATTTTAATATTTCTAATCCAGTGAAGATTAAAACAAGTTGGTAAATAAAATAAATCGTAAACGAAAACAGGCTGATACATAGACAATACACATCTCTGCTTGAGGTTCGATTTGAGTCTCGATTCAGCTGAATAGAGATTGATTACCGTTCTGGAATATGACCGATGCTCGAATACTGATTCTATACTTAAACAGTGATCGACTGATTGACGCTCAAACTAGACTTGAGGAACCTTCTGTAATACGGACCAAGTAATCAATCTAAGTAAAATGTGTTTGCGGAAAAATCTTCTTCTATTATAATTTAAGTTTTCTATAATAATTTTTAATTTAACCCATCTGTTTCTCGGTTTTCACGTTGGACATGATGTTGACTTACAAGCCACCTAAAATTCCATTATTATTTTTAAAACCAATTGAAACAAATCTAAACGTGTTTGTGGCAAGGTGATGTTATATAATATTACCAGTCTACTAAAGGCTTCTTCTAGTACATGCTTAGATGAATATGTACTTTTATCAATAACTTCACAATCGTGATCTTTCTGTGGCACCTCTGTTTTCAATCTATAAAAATGTTGAAGATTTAAATTAAGTAGAAATGTCAATTCTAAATATTGTAGTTCTACGAGTATGATGTAGTTCGGGAGGACACGGCGCGGCATACGCTGGCAGAGTGTGCCGCTTGGGAGGAGCCACGCCGTGCCCTCATCACAGGAGTGGGAAGTGACCTGTCGCTGTCGGCCGTGGTCGAGTCCATGGTCGGCAGCGAGGAGTCCTGGGACGCGGTGGTAACCTTCTGCGAAACAGTCGTGTCGAAGAAGGAGGCTGCGGAACGGGAGCGGGAGATCTCTTCCGCTCACCCGGCCCGCAGCAGGCGCACCGGGCGTCGGCAGAGGGCAGACAACGCCCTCTTCCGGCCCCCCTAAATGGGTCCAGGGACGGCGGCCTTGGGGACGTCCGCCACCCCCCATCACACTGGCCCCGAGGTGGTGGCGCGTACTGTTCCACGCGCGCCCCTTTCAGACGTCGTGGGGGAGGGGGGGGGTTTAAACACCTCATCCCCGCCCAGACATGAGGTGGCCCGCGGAGGCGGGCCGGCACTAGCCAGGGATCGTGGAAGTCGCATTAGATCCCATGATCCCCGGTGCAAGTGTGGGAGGGGAACACCAGGGTGGTTTTTAGTCAGTAAGAGTCTGACAGACCCCTCCGCCTACCCCAGGGCGGAGGACATCCATGAGGATTCTCCACCCCGGAAAAAAAAAAAGGCGGCCGACCTGAGCCTGCCCGCTAAGCTTGATATATGTGGGTCCCACTGAAGTTTTTCATCTACTGTTATACCAAGAAAATAAAAACTGCCGAGTCTACAGTTTCAAGCACCTCATTATCTAAGACGATGTTGGGACCTAGATTCCTAATATTTGGCAAGGCGAACTTTATACCGCCCCCGCCTGCGATACTAAAATTCTATAGATTATAATGCTTGTTTTTCTCTTTTCAGTTATGTCTTTTTGCAGTCGGGTTTTTTGTTTTTTTTAATAATTTGTTTTATTTCAAGCTTAGCTTAGCTTTTAGTTTGATAAATATACAGGTTGGATTTTTATTTAATTTGAGTTTGAGATGGGGCAGTAAGAGCAGGTACCTGAACCGTTGTCGCTACAAGAAAATGGTCTTAGGAGACTGTCCTTAACTTTTAGAGATATTTTGACCTGCATTCACAGATTTTGAAAAAAAAGTCAGCAAGGAAATGGGCAGTTTCACAAAAACTTTTTTGACGCCATACGATCCTGTTTCTTATAAAGATTAAAAAACTCTATTGGACCAACTGAGGCCTGAGTACTAGAAAAGTCAGAAATTGCAGAAAACTTTCATACATTTTGTAGGAAATGAGACTGCTAACTTACTCTTTTATGATGGAAAGATCAGCCGAAAATAAACAAAGAATTTCACTGGACTTACTGACTGGACTTGTTGAATCTGTCCTCAGATATGGCACTATCTTTTGGGGCAACTCATCAAATAAAGATATGGCATTTATAGTGCAAAACCGATGCCTACGTGCCAGATGTAAGCCACTTTTTACAAAGCATAAAATACTCACACTTCCGTCACTTTATATTTTGGAAATATGTAATATAAAAGCGTTGTTTGATAATAATATCCCTAACTGTGTTAAGAAATTAAATTACAAGTACACTTTGTAAACAAGTATATTACAAATTAGAGGATTATATCCAAGATGAATGCTTGGAAGCATGCTGGTCCAGCTCCCTAAGACAATCTGGAGTTTAGACGACAAATCAAACTGGTTGCTTTGTATTTGTATAATTTATAATTTTTATGACATTGATTTTACATTCTGTGATTACCTTAACTCACACACTGACCTGCTACTTTTTTTGTTTTAGGAAAACGGATAAGTACTTTTATAAAGTTTGTAAATATGTGAACACCATGTATCTATCACAGAATTTATTTATCTGACATTGCTTCATTTTTACTTCTTTTTACCTATTGTAGTATAGTAATTTTATTCTAGATGCATCGTCTTCACATATAATTATATAATCAATGTACCTATACAAAATATTGTAACACATTTTTAAAAGAGTGGAGTTTCTTGCCCTTTTTTCTCCATACGAAACTACCTTTTGGAAGGGGCGACTAGAATCAATTCTATTTTTTTGTAAATTTTGACGTTCAAAAGTGCCCTTTATGTGCCTATTTGAAATAAATAATTTGACTTTGACTTTGAAAATACAGACCAGTTTAAGAAAACATTTAAAAAAATACTGACAGAAAAGCGTAATAAAACGTTAATGAATTTTTAAATTATTAATTGCTCTGAAGATACTGACTGAATCTATTCTATTTATTTTGAATCGCATGACTATTGCCCTAGTTTTTTAAATTTACTATTGTTGTAAATTGTTAATTTATCTGTATTATTATTCATTGTATTTTTTTATTTTGAAATCTTATTGTCTTTCGTCCTAATTTGTACAGGAGCCATGGTCAAACATGTTGAGCCAAAAACTACCTTGTAACACCTATCAAGCATCACACCATGTATATTACTACACATGTTTTTGCAAATAAATGAATCTGAATATACCAGCTTTTATTTGATAACAATAATGTTGTAATTTATTTTAAAAAAATATTCCCCTCCTTTTTTAGAGTTTCGTAGTAAACAAGGAACCCTTATAGTTTCACCATATCCGTCTGTCTGTCTGTCTGTCTGTCTGTCTGATCCCGCTGTAGCTCAGAGACGCTTAGAACTAGAAAGCTGTAATTTGGCATAGGTATACATATCACGATGACAAAGTTCTAAAATAAATCTTGAAAAAGTTTTTTTTAGGGCACGTCCCTTGCACGTAATGTAGGGATGATATTATTTTTTCTCGTGTACCCTATGATATTGGGTATCGTTGTATAGGCCGTTCAAAAATATTGCAGGTCTGTTCAAATTCAAATTAAAATTTATTTATTTGGAACGCTACTTTTCGATTCAAGGATCCGCTTGCATCATATTAAGCATTAAAGTGCTAATTTTTGTTAGAGCCAAGTGTCTCCCCCTGCCAGCTAAACGGTTGTTTATGGAGATTTGAAAAAAATCATGGCAGAAGTAAATATAATGATATTAAAAGGAAAACTATCACAGCTAAGTAGGCTTCACAAGTTAACGAGTAATAGTCGACCAACTTACATTTGCAGTTGGAGAATTGACTGTGGCATATATCGATGTAAGGGAGAACATGTTTTTCAACTACAATGTTAAGTTTGTTTTTGGGATAAATTCATCCCAACTTCCCAACTACGGAACCCTTCATTGAGCGTGGTTCGATACGCACTTGGCGGGTGTTTTGTATTTGCAGATGCAATATGTAAATATTATATAGCCTATGTCACTCCTACAATGAAGACAAATCTAACGACACCTCTTATTGTTAAATCCATCAAGCCGTTTAGGCTACAGAGCGTATCAAAGAAATAGATATACTCGTACATACATACTCTTGAAAAACATTACCCTCTTTCTGGAGCAGTCGGGTAAAAAAGAACCTACGCGCTTATACCAGAGTCGCCTACGCTTAACTACGAGAGCTTAAGACGCTGACAACACCTAAACCGCGGTCACTGTCAAATTCCATAGAAAAGAAAGAGAAGCGCGATGACACAAAGCTTGTAATTTATTGCATAATATGAAGTAATTATCTATTTACTCAAAATTGAGTTGAGTAATCGAAAATAAAAAACAACAAAGTTCTGCATTCAAATAAGACGTTCTTGTTATTAATTAAATACGTAACGTATGTTGATATTTGATACAGATATTTTGGATTAGAACTCAAAGTAAGAGGTTAGTTTAACGTTAGTTTGTATCGAGATTTTGTTTTCAAAACGTGTTTTGGTAACAACCAAGTTCTGGGAAATATGTTCAAAATTAATATATATTTTTTTCGCTACCACAAACTATACAGATTTGGCAATTTTTTTTCTTAAGCGAAGCCTATTTTGGTCAATTGGGTCTTGTCAGCGCCTTAAGGGTGGCGTCGCGCTCAGGCCCGCCGCGCTGCCTTTCGGTTTCATAAGGAATATTTATTTTTAGTAACGAAAGTATGAATATTTGAAAAAAATCACAGATAGAAATATAGTTAATAAAATAGCTTCATAGATCATAGAAAAAAAAATCATGAAATTATCTTAAGTACCTAATATCGTTTTTTATGCTTTGGGTAGACATTCAGGAAGTACTGAATTTATTTCTTAAAGTTAATCTACAATACTTAAATATTCACTTATATAATTGATGTGTATGTGTTCTAGTTTAACATTTTTTTTGTATAACTTATATATGAACTTTTATATGAAGGCGTAATAACAGATTTAAAAGTCATTAAAAAGCCTACGCTTAACTACGAAGGCCTACATGCGACACGAGAGCCTACGCGTGCCTATGCGATTCCTATCGCTGTTTTAAAATAAAACAGCATTATTATTATTGGACACTAGAAGCAGTAAAATCTGGCGGACCTGTGCCCCAAGATGAGTCCAAAACAAAAAGCAGGGGCACCAACCTTTTCTCGAAGCATTTTGTCGTATTTTTAAACCGTCATAGCTTCGGCCTGGATAATGCTAGAGAGCTCAAATTCTTAGTATAAGATTTAGTTAGACTTATAAAACACACTAAGTTTCATTTGCTTAGCTTTTATACTTTCGATTTTATAAATATTTAAAATATTTCGATTTCGTCACTGACTGACTGATTGACTCAGTTACTTATCAAAACTTCTAGGGCATTTCACGAAGTCCTAGAAAGCTGAAATTTGGCATGCAGGCTAGGATTTGCACAAAAACAAAAAAAAAAGAAATCTGTAACTTTCATACTCCCACCCACGTAATTAGAATTACCCATTACGAGGGTGTAATGCTCTCGTAGGAGGTGGCGGAAAGGGTGAGGGGGAGGCAAAATTCGCACTCTCACGCCCCTATCGACGGCGCGTTGTGTTGCACGCATGCCTCAAAGAGATGTCAGCACAAGTGTAGGGGTCCACTAGGGCCGATGCCTGCCGGGGTCGCGGGAAAGTCCAAAAGAGATACCGTGGCCTCTGGCAACACAGGCAACGGAAGGAACACGGGTGGGTTTTAGTCAGTAAGAGTCTGACACAAAGAGCGAGAGAAGTTATTTGATAATTTCCCACCCAAAAAAAAGGCTAGGATTTGCACACAAACAACAAACAAAATAAGAAATCTAACTTTCAACCTCCAACCCCCTTGGAGGTTGAAAGTCACGGGAAGGTAAAGGGTCACCGAGGCCTCTGGCAACAGGAAGGAATACGGGTGGGTTTTAGTCAGTAAGAGTCTGAAACACCCTCCCGCTCCGCCCAGAGCGGGAGAAGTTATTTGATGATTTCCCACCCAAAAAAAAAAACCCCATAAAGGGAGGTGCAAGTCTATTTCTTACGGATGATAGGTATACCTGCTTACCATTTGTTGTGAAAGCTAGATATATGGCTTGGCACATCGGGGTGTAAGGGGAGCACACAACAACCGGACTCCCCAAATGTCAACCTCACCTGCGCGCGGTACACCCTTCCACTGACGGACGAGGCGCTGACGACCGACCGATGGCGGTATAACCATCCAAGAAGCCAATCTAAATTCTCCAGAGCGATGACGGGCAGCAGCGTCATCGGTTCGAAAGGAGTGGCACTGCGGTCACCAACCCGCTTGCCCAGCGTGGCGACTATGGGCATTAAAAACCTCCCAATGAATATAGTGCCAAAACAACGACCCCCAGTTCCCGGTGGTCCCGCTATTCCTGGTCACGGTAGCGGGACGGGGGGTGCGAAGAATCCCCGGGCCACGGCAGGCTAGCAACGACGACTACATCCGCAATGGACGTTCGATGAGGCTGGACCATCACCTTGCCGAACACGAGGTAGAGTTAGGTCGCATTAACTGGCATGTACTGGAGTTATCTGAAGTCCGAAGACAGGGGGAGGACACGATAACCCTGGAGTCAGGTCACCTATTCTACTTCCGCGAAGGTGATCAGTTCTCTCAAGGCGGTGTCGGCTTCATTGCCAACAAGGAACTCACTAGCAGCGTTGTGGAAACCAGTAGTGTGTCGACACGGGTAGCGTACCTTGTACTGAAATCCACTAACAGGTACTACCTGAAAGTGATACAGGTATATGCGCCGACTTCAACATGCTCTGACGAGACAGCCGAGGTCATGTACGAGGACATTGCCAAGGCAATGCACAGTACGTCAAAGGCCCACTACAACGTTGTTATGGGTGTCAATGCCAAAGTGGGAGTACAAGAATGCGGCGAAACGAAAGTTGGACCGTTCGGTTTGGGGCGCAGGAATCACAGGGGGTAAATGCTGGTCAATTTTCAGAGTCTCAGGGGCTCTTCTTGATGAATTCTTTATTCGAGAAGAAACCCCAAAGGAAGTGGACCTGACAGAGCCCCTATAACGTGATAAGGAACGATATAGACTTCATTATGACGGATAACAGGCACATATTTAGAGATGTATCCGTGATCAGCAGGTTTAATACCGGAAGCGATCACAGGCTTATCCGAGGCACTCTAAATATCAATTTTTGAGCCGAGAGGATCCGCATGATGAGGCCTAATCTCCGACCTACGCAGCTTCAAGCCGCTCTAGGATCCGAAAAGTTCCAACTGGAACTTCAAAATCGATTCGCCCTACTGGAAACCACAGGCACTATCGATGAGAAGGCCGACGAGGTGGTCAAAGCACTACGCGTCGTGTCCCGCAGACTTTTCGAAAGAGTTGCCATACACGCCGCCGTCTTCGTCAGATAAGAGGGCCTTAAACCTAAAAATTAGAAAGCTGACGCGACGCGACCTTTGGTGCTGTAACACTCGTGACATTATGGTCACGATTGAACAGAATCGAGGGTCAAAAGTGTTCGCTCGGCAATTAGGGAGGTCCCATCTGACGAAACTGAATACTGCGGATGGTAGGATCGTGACTTCGAAGTCCGAGATACTTGAGGAAGTCGAGGATTTCTACGGGCACTTGTACTCAACGCGGACGGCGAAACCAGCGGGGCATAGTGAAGATGACTATCGAGCCGAATTAACGCGCCACTACACGGAAGACATCCCAGATGTCGACCAGTGCGAGATTAGGGCGGCTCTCGAGCAGCTAAAGAACAACAAGTCACCTGGTGATGACGGAATAACGACAGAGCTCCTTAAAGCGGGCGGGCTCCAGTCCTGAAACAGCTAGCGAGTCTCTTCAACTCCGTCATCCATAAAGGCAGAAGGCTGGAGGCGTAAGAGTCTGACACACCCTCCCGCTCTGCCCAGAGCGGGAGAAGTTATTTGATGATTACCTACCCAAAAAAAAAAAAAAAGTCCGGTATTTATTAATTGCTCTCAGTGTGATAGCTAATTTGAGTAGCTGTCATTATGTGCTGTCCTTATCTCACAATACAGAATACGCGCATGCGGACAGGGACAGCACATGAGTACTCAAGCTATCTGTCGCACTAAGAGCCATTTATAAATACAGGCCTTAGTTCAAGGCATTGGATAGTTATCATTAAAATCATTTATGTCGTCTTCGTGAGATTGGATAGATGTCTCTGGATTTGGGTGAGGTGTAGCTGGGGTCACAGGAGAAAACATTGGCAAATATGTATAATCGAGTTTTAATTGCCGGATGTGCTAAGGTTTCTGCACTTTCATAAGCTCCCGGTGTCTGAGTCTGCTGAAATTCTGGCATGCTGAGTTGATATGCTTTCTCAGTATAAGTTCGGTGTCCTGAAGGTCCAGCTATTTGTTCAATTACAGCCGCCGCCGCCGTTGGTGCTGGATTTATATACCCTCCGGATATCAAAGTCAGCTGAGTTTCCGGATCTTTGTAAGCTGCAGTCTGTTTTCTTAAAGACCCAGCTGTCTGCTGAGTCGAGGTAGCCGAAGGTGCTGGGCTTGTATTAGACCTGGATGTCAGAGTCTGCTGGGTTGTTGCACCTTCATAAGGATCATAATCTGTCTCTCGAGAAGGAGTTCGTGGATAAAATGGTTGTCTCCTAGAATAACTAGGTACTGGTTCATTTAAAATTTGCTCCGATAAACTGAGAACGCCATTTTAAATCTCTGTTTTTGCGCTGGAAGTCTTCATGTCTGGAAGCATGCTTTGAAAAAAAGCTAGATCTCTGTCTGTTTCAGGTTTGATTCAGCTCTATATATGGTCTTAATTTGTAATGCTTTTTGACTGAAATATTCATGTGCTGTTTTATTAACATCTTTTAAAGTTATTGGTCTGGATTGGTTTGATGGTGGTGGCAGTGGCGGTGTTGGTGTGGAGTAGGATAGGAGATGGAATCCGAATCCTTTGAGTTTTCAGAAGCTAGTTGATCAGTAAACCGTGTCTCATCGAATTCTTCACTATCAGTACCGTCTGTGATATTATATTTGCTTAGATTGCTTTTGGTTGGTAGGGACTTCAAGTAATTATCTAAAAAATGTAGATATGGTGAAAGGTACTCTTTAATCGTCTATGCAGCTGATCCAGATGGCAAATCTAGTTTTTTCTTGTTTTTACTATAACTACATCGAATATTCTTCCACCAAATATTCTTCGAATATTCTTTCACGTTCTTTACAATCTTGGGCTGAAAAATATTTAAGCAGATCAGTTAGGTACATACCTAGTTATTACTTTCTTATTTTTTTGTTATAAACACTACGCAGACGGCTGTTCGTTTACATCACTTTTCGGATATGTATTGAGAGGAGCCAGTACCGTTCGGCAAATTGTACATGAAACCTCTAGCGTTTTGTGGGAATGTCTACAGCCGGAATATATGCCTGTACCTACACGACAAAAATGGGTAGAAGTTGCTGAACGGTTTTACACGCTCTGGAATTTACCGAATTGTGTTGGGAGTTTGGATGGAAAGCATATTAGGATTACAGCGCCCATCAACTCTGGTTCGACTTTCATATATTATAAGGGATATTTCTCTATTGTATTGTTAGCAGTTGTAGATGCAGATGTTTTTTTTTAACTATAGATATTGGTGAATACGGCCGAAATAGTGATGGCCGAGTAGTACAAGTTAGCTCTTTTGGACAAGCTATGGATCTAGGAGATCTCGATTTTCCGAACCCTACACCATTGCCTGGAGAAACACAAAATGTGCCCTTTTATTTTGTGGCAGACGAAGCTTTTCCACTAAAGAAAAATATTATGAAACCATATGGTCGAAATCAATTGACTAATGACAGAAGAGCTTATAATAACAGGTTGTCAAGGGCACTTAAGTCAGTAGAATGTGCCTTTGGTATGTTAGCGTCAAAGTTTGGTGGAATTAACACGCCTATTCACTGCAAACTAGAATATGTTGATAATATTATAAAAGCAATTTGTGTGTTGCATAACGTAATTCGCACATGTGATGGTAAAATATCAAATCCACGGTTTAGAAATAATTTGATAGGAGCAAACATTAACATGCAACTAATGAGAGACAATCCCAACCATATCAGGGAATATCTTACGACATATCTAACACAACGATCTCCGATTCCGTTTCAGAACAGACAATGTTTAAATAAAATTCATATTACCTACCTGTTGCACCGACTTTTTTTGCTGTTTGCGCAGATATCGCGCCTGCACCATATCTGCGCCGTATCTGTACCTTAACTTCGTCTCGCCGCCTTCTGTTTGCATTGCACCTATGATAATTTCATGATTTTTTTTCTATGAACAGACTATTTTAATAACTATATTTCTATCAGTGATTTTTTTAAAATATTCGTATTTTCGTTATTAAAAATAAATATTCCCTATGAAACCGAACGGCAGCGCGGCGGGTGTGAGCGCGACGCCACCCTTAAGCTCTCGTAGTTAAGCGTAGGCTCTGTTAGTTAAGCGTAGGCGGCTCTGGTATAAGCGCGTAGGTTCTTTTTTACCCGACCGCTCCAGAAAGAGGGTAATGTTTTTCAAGAGTATGTATGTATATCTATTTCTTTGACACGCTCTGTAGCCTAAACGGCTTGATGGATTTAACAATAAGAGGTGTCGTTAGATTTGTCTTCATTGTAGGAGTGACATAGGCTATATAATATTTACATATTGCATCTGCAAATACAAAACACCCGCCAAGTGCGTGTCGGACCACGCTCAGTGAAGGGTTCCGTAGTTGGGAAGTTGGGATGAATTTATACCAAAAACAAACTTAACACTGTAGTTGAAAAACATGTTCTCCCATACATCGATATATGCCACGGTCAATTCTCCAACTGCAAATGTAAGTTGGTCGACTATTACTCGTTAGCTTGTGAAACTATAAGGGTTCCTTGTTTACTACGGAACCCTAAAAAAGGAGGGGAAGGTTTATTTAAAATAATTTACAACATTATTGTTATCAAATAAAAGCTGGTATATTCAGATTCATTTATTTGCAAAAACATGTGTAGTAATACATGGTGTGATGCTTGATAGGTGTTACAAGGTAGTTTTGGCTCAACATGTTTGACCATGGCTCCTGTACAAACTAGGACGAAAGACAATAAGATTTCAAAATAAAAAAATACAATGAATAAGAATACAGATAAATTAACAATTTACAACAATAGTAAATTTAAAAAAACTAGGTCAATAGTCATGCGATTCAAAATAAATAGAATAGATTCAGTCAGTATCTTCAGAGCAATTAATAATTTAAAAATTCATTAACGTTTTATTACGCTTTTCTGTCAGTATTTTTTTAAATGTTTTCTTAAACTGGTCTGTATTTTCAAAGTCAAAGTCAAATTATTTATTTCAAATAGGCACATAAAGGGCACTTTTGAACGTCAACATTTACAAAAAAATAGAATTGATTCTAGTCGCCCCTTCCAAAAGGTAGTTTCGTATGGAGAAAAAAGGGCAAGAAACTCCACCGTTACTCTTTTAAAAATGTGTTACAATATTTTGTATAGGTACATTGATTATACAGGGTGTTTGGTGCATCGTGTGCCAAATTGAAATGGTCGACTGAAGGGGTCATCCGCTAGCCTTTCAGACCCTTAACACCCCTCATGCTCTGTGGATTTTTTTTATCGACTTTTTATTGTTTTCCAAAAAAAAGACCCAAATTTTACATTCAAATACAGATTTTAAAAAAAATATAAGGCGTAGACTCTGAATTTTAATTTTATTTCGATGTGTATTGTTTAAGAATACTTTTAAATACAAAATTAGTGATATTAGTCACCTAGTTTCTTTTTTAATTCACTCGCAAAGGTAAAACTTAAATTAAAGCTGTACATGTTACAGCTATTTATAAGGCTACAAAAAAAAAAACCAAAAGCGACCGGGATCTTCCAACTCCCTCATTAATTCTCCAGTCTATCCTCTTTCTAATGATTTGCCACATGCCATAAAAGTATTTTAACAACTTTGTGAATTCGCTAGAATTGTGAATCAAGTCACATAAAACTACATTCCAAATTTTAATGAAAAAATATTTATTGCGGAACTGTTACTTGAGAAAGAGGTAAAATTTGTTTTCTCACTCTTTCACAGTAAAATCTATCTTCTATCTCTTTCTTGCATACCTTAAATCGGTTTGAACAAATCGCGCCGCCCGACCCGCCATTTTTTTAGTCGAGACATCACTGCCTCTGCTACCTAACGTGTGTGCTAGTTCACCATACTCCGCGATTCTTTTATTACTTTGTTATCGTTAAGTTTTGTTGGTTCTTGTTACATTTGTTTAATTTTTGTTGTTATTGTTAAACTTTGAGTTTTTTGTTATTGCAATGGCGACATTCTCTAACGAAGAATATGCGGACATCATGATGGCTTACGGAGCCGCTAATGGCGTCGCTCGTACAGCGCAACGACTTTACCAGGAACGCTTTCCTGGTAGACGATTACCTGGCCGCAGAGTCTTCCAAGACACATACCGACGCATACGCGAGACTGGCAGTGTTACTTTTAATGAACCAAGGGGCCATATTGTGCGACATAATGTTGAAGTAGACGAGAGAATACTGGCACTTTTTGAGGAAGACCCTACAAGAAGCATTAGAAATGTGGCATCACATCTTGATATTTCAATATGGAAAGTGTGGAAAGTACTTCGTCAAAACAAAAAGCATCCATTCCACTACACTCCGGTGCAAGGTACGTAATTTTAAACTAACTTTAAACCCGCGCAAGCTTTGTTTGACCTTGCCTTTGTTTAGCAGGTAATGGGTATGGTATGGCGTCACTTCCAGGTAGTGAATCTATTAGCACGAACAGCGGGTCCTTTCTTGTGCAATTACTTATTGCCCAAGAGAAATTTAAAAGAGTTTTTTGTTTGTTGCAGGTCTTGAGGGTGGCGACTTTGAGAGACGAGTGGCTTTTGTCGGTTTCTTTTTCACACGGATGTGGATGATCCTGATTTTTTAAAAAGAATACTGTGGACGGATGAATCCAAATTTACCAAGGATGGGATCCTCAATTTACACAATTTGCACCACTGGACAACGAAAACGCAAAACCCACGTGTTAAAAGACAGAAATCTTCTCAAAGAAGGTTTAGTGTAAACGTTTGGGCAGGAGTGATTGGGAATCAGGTAATTGGACCGCATTACCTGCCCGATAATCTCAATGACGAAGACTACCTGGAATTCCTACAAAATGACCTGCCCGAATTAGTGACCGATGTGCCCGTATTTAATGAACGTGTGCCCATTGTATTTCAAAATGACGGCTGTCCCGCGCATTGGCGATTGACTGTGAGGGAATATCTCGACAATGTGTTCCCCAATGCATGGATTGGACGCGATGGCCCTATTCCATGGCCGCCACGTTCCCCAGATCTAACTCCGTTAGACTTTTATCTCTGGGGACGTGCCAAAGAGTTGGTATATGCCACGGAGGTTCCAACTAGGGAGGTATTAGTCCAACGCATAGAAGCGGCATTCAATACTATTAAGGAGGAAATACGACTTCGTGCAACAACTGTTGAAATACGAAACAGGTGTCGGGCCTGCATTCGCAACAGAGGCCAACAATTTGAGCAAGATTTGTAACAATGATTAAATAAATGTTAAAAATGCAATTTTGTTTTTTTATTTCAAGTAAATCCCACGAAAGATACAGATATGAGACACGAATTTACCTAACCATAAGAATGAGATAGCAGATTTATAGGTTTGACAGGTATCATTTAAGAGATTTTTTTTAAATCATAATTTTGAACATTAGCCTTAGGTGACTCGATTCACAATTCTAGCGAATTCACAAAGTTGTTAAAATACTTTTATGGCATGTGGCACATCATCAGAAAGAGGATAGACTGGAGAATTAATGAGGGAGTTGGAAGATCCCGGTCACTTTTGATTTTTTTTTTTTTGTAGCCTAATAAACAGCTGTAATATGTACAGCTTTAATTTAAGTTTTACCTTTGCGAGTGAATTAAAAAAGAACTAGGTGACTAATATCACTAATTTTGTATTCAAAAGTATTCTTAAACAATACACATCGAAATAAAATTAAAATTCAGAGTCTACGCCTTATATTTTTTTTTAAATCTGTATTTGAATGTAAAATTTGGGTCTTTTTTTTGGAAAACAATAAAAAGTCGATAAAAAAAAATCCACAGAGCATGAGGGGTGTTAAAGGGTCTGAAAGGCTAGCGGATGACTCCTTCAGTCGACCATTTCAATTTGGCACACGATGCACCAAACATCCTGTATAATTATATGTGAAGACGATGTATCTAGAATAAAATTACTATACTACAATAGGTAAAAAGAAGTAAAAATGAAGCAATGTCAGATAAATAAATTCTGTGATAGATACATGTTGTTCACATATTTACAAACTTTATAAAAGTACTTATCCGTTTTCCTAAAACAAAAAAAGTAGTAGGTCAGTATGTGAGTTAAGGTAATCACTGAATGTAAAATCAATGTCATAAAAATAATAAATTATACAAATACAAAGCAACCAGTTTGATTTTGTCGTCTAAACTCCAGATTGTCTTAGGGAGCTGGACCAGCATGCTTCCAAGCATTCATCTTGGATATAATCCTCTAATTTGTAATATACTTGTTTACAAAGTGTACTTGTAATTTAATTTCTTAACACAGTTAGGGATATTATTATCATAGAACGCTTTTATATGGGGGTTATTTCTGACAAATAGTAGCCCTATTACATATTTCCAAAATATAAAGTGACGGAAGTGTGAGTATTTTATGCTTTGTAAAAAGTGGCTTACAGCTCTCCGTACTTTGGATACCGAACATGGCACGTAGGCATCGCTTTTGCATTATAAATGCCATATCTTTATTTGATGAGTTGCCCAAAAAGATAATGCCATATCTGAGGACAGATTCAACAAGTCCAGTCAGTAAGTCCAGTGAATTTCTTTGTTTATTTTCGGCTGATCTTTCCATCATAAAAAAGTAAGTTAGCAGTCTCATTTCCTACAAAATGTATGAGAAAAGTTTTCTGCGATTTCTGACTTTTCTAGTACTCAGACCTAAGTTGGTCCAATAGAGTTTTTTGGTCTTTATAAGAAACAGGATCTTATGACGTCAAAAAAGTTTTTGTGAAAACTGCCCATTTCCTTGCTGACTTTTTTTTCAAAATCAGTGAATGCAGGTCAAAATATCTCAAAAAGTTAAAGACAGTCTCCTAAGTCCATTTTCTTGTACCGACAACGGTTCCTTCCAACGCTACGTCTTCCGGTTCGCGGTCGCCACTCCAGAACCTTTCGGCCCCATCGGCCATCTGTTCTGCGAGCAATGTGCCCTGCCCACTGCCACTTAAGTTTGGCAATTCTTCGGGCTATGTCGGTAACTTTGGTTCACCTGCGGATCTCTTCATTTCTGATTCGATCACGTAGGAAAACTCCAAGCATAGCCCTCTCCATTGCCCTTTGAGTGACTTTTAGCCTTTTAATAAAGCCCATTGTAAGCGACCACGTTTCAGTGCCATAGGTCATCACTGGCAACACGCGCTGGTCAATGACTTTCGTCTTGAGACACTGCGGTATGTGGGACGAGAAGATATTGCGTAGCTTCCCGAACGCTGCCCAGCCGAGTCGGATTCAACGATTGACCTCTTTTTCGAAGTTAGACCTACCTAATTGGACAGTTTGTCCTAGGTAAACATACTCGTCTACAACTTCGAGCGTAGCGTCTCCGATCTTCATAAGAGTGGATGTAACATGGGCATTTAACATGACCTTTGTCTTGTCCATGTTCATTTTAAGACTCACTCTTTCGGAAGCTCTACTGAGGTCATCGAGCATTGTACTGAGGTCCTCCATAGTCTCAGCCATGACAACTATATCGTCGGCAAACCGAAGGTGATTGATGTACTCGCCATTGATGTTGATGCCTGCCCCTTTCCAGTCCAGAACCTTGAAGACATCCTCCAGTGCAGCCGTGAACAGTTTCGGAGAGATAACGTCTCCCTGCCTCACACCTCGCTGCAGAAGAATAGGTTTCGAGGTCAGGTCCTGGAGTCCTACTGACATAGTGGCGTTTTCGTACATACACTTAAGCACCTCGATGTATCGATAGTCAATCTGGCACCGTTGAAGGGACTGCAGTACAGCCCATGTCTCGATCGAATCGAAGGATTTTTCGTAGTCCAAAAACGCTAAGCAGAGAGGCAGGTTATACTCTTCGGTCTTTTGTATAACCTGCCGCAGCGTATGTATGTGGTTCACAGTGCTAAACCCAATCAAACTAAAAAGCTTGAAATAAAACAAATTATCAAAAAAACCCGACTGCAAAAAGACATAACTGAAAAGAGAAAAACAAGCATTATAATATATAGAATTTAAGTATCGCAGGCGGGGGCGGTATAAAGTTTGCCTTGCCAAATGTTAGGAATCTAGGTCCCAACATCGTCTTAGATAATGGGGTGCTTGAAACTGTAGACTCGGCAGTTTTTCTTGGTATAACAGTAGACGCCAAACTGCAGTGGGGCCCACATATATCAAGCCTAGCGGGCAGGCTCAGTTCGGCCGCCTACGCCGTCAGAAAAGTAAGACAATACACTGACGTTGATGCAGCTCGATTAGTTTATTTTAGTTATTTTCATAGCGTTATGTCCTACGGTATTCTGCTGTGGAGCAAAGCCAACATTCAAAATATATTCGTTCCTCAAAAACGAGCTGTTCGAGCAATTTACCAGCTTGGTGCCAGAGTTTCCCTGAGAGATTTTTTTAAAGATATTAGTATTCTCACGGTGGCATCACAATTCATCTTCGCCAACATCTTATATATTAGGCAAAACCACTTATACACTAAAATCAGTGATATTCACAATATTAACACCAGAAATAAGGACAAATTACGAGCTCCATTTCACCGGCTTCATAAGGTTCATAACTCATTTGTTGGACTTGATAAAACTTTTTATAACATGCTACCCTCTTCTTTGCTAGATTTGCCTTTTAATGCGTTTAAAACTAAAGTAAAATCCACCCTTTATTCAAAGGCATACTATTGTATCAATGACTACTTAAACGATAAGAATAGTTGGTCGCTGTGATTAACTCAATACAATGTGTATGTTCTTTCTCCAGAATTAGCTTACCTACTGACAAGTTATATGAGTTCATATAATTGATTATTTTTATTTGACTGTATAAGTCAATGTATTTTAATTTAATTTAATTTTAATTTATTAGTGACATAATCTACTCATCACAATGTGTTTTTTTATAAGTTGTATTGCAATAAGTGGTTAGCTAGCATCCTCGACAATTGATTATACTATTCTTGCCTGAGCAACCGGCAGCAAGTTCGTCATGCTCCCTTAGATGTCACTGCCTGCGGTAGCGTTGGGGGTCGGGTTGCCTCCTTCCCTCCAATATAGCGAGGGGGGTGATGGCTGATCTTTGCGTTATGCTCGTGAACGGGTGCTGCTTGTGGTGACTGGTCGTCTTACTGATCATGGTTTTAATTGTTATTAGTAATTGTTTATTTATTTTACTTCGATGAAGGATTTTATTTAGGTATTAAGTTCTGTTTACGTTTTTATGTTGTAGTTTTTATCTGCTTGAGTACAGTTTTCATTGTTTTGTTGGTATATTGGCGTATGCTAGCTAACATATGGCAAGTAATTTAATTTAATGTTTTGTGTTTCGTAATGTTAATTACTTTGCATACGATTTGTATAGAATCAAGTTTATATAACTAAACAGACAGGGTGTGCTGCTGGGGAGTTTGTTCCACCACTTCTTCTTCCCAGCTAAAGCACTAGGAAGTGGTGAAGGGCGGGCATTTTTGAGGGACTGTCTAATGTAACTTTGACGTTCGAAAAGTGCTGATTCTCAGCCTAGTTTGAATAAATGGCTTTTGATTTTGGATTTTGATTTTGATTTATTAAAACTACTCAATGAGCTATACAAAAGTATCGCCATGTAACAACAGTTGACCAGTTAGAGTTATGGAAGGGTGTGCTAGTGCTATGGAAGTTCCAAAAAGACATGATATAGGTTTTCGTTTTTATGTACGAGGGTCATTCAATAAATACTTAGCCTACAAAAAGTAAACGAAAATTTTGGAAAAGTGGCAATTTATTTTTCAACAAAGTCTCCTTTTAGTTCGATACACTTAGCCCAGCGATGCTCCAACTTTCTCATGCCGAGTTCCTCGTGAAGAATATGATGCACTGTTCCTTCTGAGATGCCTACAGTCTCAGCTAGCTCCCGAACCTTCAATCGGCGATCTGCCAATACGAAATCATGGATTTTTTTAATATTTTCCTCCGTAGCAGCTGTTTTCGGTGCACCTGGACGTGGTTCATCAAAAACTGACGTACGGCCACGTGCAAATTCGTTGAACCAATTCTTGACGGTGGCCATCGATGGACCGTACACAGCATACAAGCGCTCTTTGATTTCGATGCGCGTTTTCCCTTCCAAAAATAGGAATCGAATCACCGAACGATATTGCTCTTTTTCCATTTTTGTAAAACCGATCGACACGTTCGCTTCCATAAGTTGTCAAATTAAAACAAATGAAGCGATTGGATTGAAAATTTGAAAAAATAATTAAAAAAGAATGTGCTACACTGTGGTAAAACTCTTTTGAAACTACAGCGCCCTCTGGCGATGAGGCTAGGTACTTATTGAATGCACCTCGTATTATCTAATAACGGAAAGAAAACATGGGAGATGTCATCTAAAATTTTGTAATAAAAAAAGTTGGTTCTCATAATAAATATTATTTCATTATTAGTTTAACGTACAACAAAAATCAGCAGTAAGCTAACATATAAATTCATAGCACAATATTTCACTAAAACTAGCATCAATTAAGTCAAAAAATAAAATGAAAACATCGATCGCAATAATATCAATTTAATATACATCAACATCGCAAAAGGAATGACCGAACGAGTCCCAGATCTGAAACTTGTTGCGAGAAATAATCAGAGCGTCGACAATCAGCGAGATGCCTCATACAATAGACGGTTCCAACGTGTTCAAAATATGACGAATTTCTTTGGTTTTAACAACTAGCCTATTGTAACCTAACACTAAGCTCACACGAGCTGTCCGGCGGCATGCTGCAACTAGTTATTACTAAGGTCCGCTCGGGAGATGAAACACTAAGAAGTAAGGCGTCCAATTGACGTTGCTAGCGTAAACTAAGCTCTAGAACGAAACCGAGAGATATATTTGAGTGGAACCGTGCGATGTGGTGCGGTGCGGGAGTGCGGCGGGTTCACATGGCGAGGGCCGCGGAGCGCTTGTCTCTGTTCTTGTTGCGGTTGCTGTGGCGGGCCTTGCACGCTGCCCTGTTTTGTAGATGCTGGAATGGACAAACATAATATTAACATCTTATTTCTGCTTTCTATGGTATTATAAGTCCTAGTCCAAGAAACCATTATTATTAGTCTCTGATATAATGATAGGGAAAGTCACTACTCTACGGCAATGATTTTCAAGCCTGTACTGCCTTACGGCTGGGTAAATATTATATCCCTCTAATTCTTTCCATCGGTTACAATATCACGATTTCGCGTTCGTGTCACAGGAAGACAGAATATTGTTACGTTGCAATTGATATTTGTGTACATACCCGCTGCAGCTTGTTGAGCTTCTTCTGCGGGCCGCAGTCGGCGGGCGGCACGTCGGCCAGCGCCAGCGCAGCCCGCAGGCGCGCACAGCGCGGCGCCAACACTTGCAGCGCTCCGCCGAGCGCGCCCGCCAGCGCCGCGTACGCCGCGCCGCCCGCCCACTGGCTCCACGACGCGCTCTCCGAGCCGATGTGGGCTGATATGCAGGGCGGTTCACCACCCTGGAAGATGAATCATGTTGGCGTTAAGTCAGATTGTTACAGACTCAAATCTATCACGTGCAAGTACTCAGTCAAGTCTAAATTATTTAGTTCAGCTGTTTTCTGAGTGATTGTCATTTGTCCCTGTCTCATACGCGATAGCTCGTGATCATACAGAGTGGCCCGTGAAAAGAGATCCAAAGCAAAAGTTTAGAAGCCTCTCTCCAAATGCTTGCGGACACACCCCCTTGTATGTATGTTCACCGATTGTGTACAGTTTAAGAGCTACACGGTTTTTAATACTTTTAGGTAATATGTAACGTACCTCGAAGTACTTCAGGATATCCCTAAAGGTAGCTCGCTGTATCTTGAGGTTTCTCTTCGCACGGAACCTGTTCGAGTCTCGCGCTAGCTCGGTGAGTCGCGGCAGTAGCACGTCCACGTGCGCTGTGAGCGCGCTGTCCGCGTTGTCGTCGTCTGTCACTGTCTCGTACGCGATGGCGAGGGCGCCGCCTGCTGCCATGCGGACCTGGGGGTACAGACAAACATGTTTATTGAAACAATTCACTTAAATTATCGTTGTCTGGTGTTAAATAAAAACTTGTAAGCTACCTCAAATGAGATAGCCTCCAACAACTCCCCGAGCCTGGCAAAGCTGGGCGCCTGGTTGTTGAGCAGCGACAGCGCGTGGTTGGGCGCCAACAGCGGCAACAGTAGCGCCCAGCCGTCCAGTGCGGCGGCGTGCCACGCGCCCTCCTCCACGACAGTGCTTGATACGTCCACGCTGCCGTCATCCTGGGGCAATAGTAAGAAGTTCTATTACATTGAGAACTCATTATCGTCATCCTCCTGACCCCATCGCAATTGAACGACCGTCACTGCAGCAGTCTTGCCGAGTGGCTAATATTTTTATCGCGACATACAATACTTTTAGTACTACCTAGTATATGTATGTGCCAAACCTACCTACTTATTATGTGTATTGCTTTGAAAATCCCTTTTTGAGTCATTGACACCCTTGTTTTTTTTAAAGACAAAAAAACGGAGGAGGTTCTCAAGTCGACGCGTATATTTTTTTTTATGTAGGACCATGCATAATTTTTTACAGAGTAGTCAGATTTGATAATTAAATTATTGGATAGAGTAAACCTCGAAATTAGTCCCATATAAATTTTATTAAAAAATTCGTAATTGGGTGGGAAAGCAGATTTTAATGCTGAGTTGTTTATTTACAATTTCATTTCATTTCATTATTACAATAAAAAAAAAGTAATCAATAATTAAGCATGTAGTAATTTGTAGATTATAGCCACAAAAAGTTATAACATAAAAACTTTTTAAGTGTGGTTCTTTCCTCAAAAGGACCATTTCAGACACCAATTTACATGGCCTTCACATGATCTGACCAAGATTATGTCTGGACTTTAAAAGAGACTGTGACCTCTGAGTTTGTTTCGGCCTTTCTTCTCAGAATAGTCAGATAGGAAACGCCGACCTCATCTAGCTTTATTTTAAAAATATGATTGACGTGTAAAAGTGTTTGTACAAACCTACTTACAGAAAATAAATCATTTATCATTTATCATTTAACAAAAAAATTAAACCGCCGAAATACTGAAGAGCAAAACATAATAAAACTTTTTTATTTACCCATAATAACTAAGTTCTTAATTTTGTTTTATCTATAGTAGACATAAGAATACATATATAGAAAAAGATGCGACACTAAAAGAAAAATAAAAAAGTCTGAAGTCAAGTGAATTTCTCAAAAAATATTACAAACCGTCTAGCTCCTAAAATATACATGGGGGTGTTTCGGAAAGCCCATGGAGAGAGAGGCTTTTGAAATGGTTCTTTGGATGGCGTCGTTTCACGTGCCAAAAGTATACAGGATACTTCGTGAAAAGAAGATTGCGTGGGTAGTCATACTTTACCTTGAGATAGCTGCCGCTGAAGATGGTTTCGTACATGCGCATAACCTCTAAGGTTTCAGTGAGGTCATCCTCCATCAAGTAGCACAACACGGCCAGCGATGAGCAGCACTGAAACATACAGAACACATTATTATAGAAACACGTTATTTCATTGGCTCCTGGAAGCAGACCGAACGTTTTCTTTGATGAAAAGTGCAAGACATTTGTATTTTTTATCTTTATTGCGATGTTTACCTCAGTGCGTGTGTCGAGTGAGGCAGACCTGTCAGTGGCGGTAGCGGCGAGCGCGGGCCGCACCTCACACACGAAATCCTCTAAGCCTTCCTCGCCGATCTGTGGATAACATATTTAATATAAGCCGATGGTTCACTACGTAATTAAAGGATCGCTGCCATAGCCAGACTGTAGACCAAAGAGAAAACTGGCTTGATAGTTGAACCTTGAGTTAGACCGAAGTTTGGAAATCTTTTGTATAAACCTAGCACTAGGGTCATCCTGCTGGCAGGATGACCGTTAATGGATCTAGTCAGATAACGATAATCACCTGTACAGCCAGCAGTGGCGCAACAGCAGCAGCTGCCTTCCTCTCTCCATCCTTACCGCGCCGTAGTGCGCGCGACACGTGGTTGGCCAGCGTGGCGCGGTGCGCGGTCAACAAGCCACCAAGCGCTCGTCGCTGTAGAGCCGCGTGGAGTGAAACAAATGCGCCTGAGCGTGCTACGTGCCCACGAGCGTTCAATGTCTCTACTAATTCTAGGACATTCTCTTCGAATTTCTCTTGGAGGACTTGTTCTAAGAAAAAGATAAATTTTATAAGAATTACATAAATAAACACTCACGCGATCACGACCCATCACTGATGTCCACGCTATGTCTGTGTCGTCATTCCGCGTGTGAATGTATTCAATTAGATGTTAAGGCCCCCGTAGACTGGGGCGATATCGTGGGCGCGACAGGCATATTGCTGCCTGTAGCGCCGGCGATATCGCGCTAGTCTGCACGAGCCTTTAGTCAATATACACATAGGTATATGAGTCAGACGCGCGCTGTCCTTTCTAGGTCAACGACATGGCCGTCACACTTTGTGTTCAAAGAAAAATACAAGCATTATGAAGCATTTAATACTTAAATGTATCTTAATCAACCTTTTAGATTAAAATAAAGGAAATTATGATTATATAAAACGTCGTGTTTTTAGGAAAATTAATCTAGCTCACTGATCACTAGACCTACAGTAAGATTGCGCGATATTATCACCACGAAAACGATCCACGATACTAACCCTTAACGAACAATAAACTTGACCAATACTAGGGCATGCAAACCGGATACCCGGATAACCGTAAAAACCAGATAACCGACTGATTTGAAACCCGGGTTTTTTAGGATAACAAAACCGTTTTTTTTCGGTTTTTTCGGTTATGTTTCTCCTATGTTATTGATTGAATAATACTTCAATATTCAAACAAAATATTAAATTTATCACTGACAAAAGTAGACAGGACGGCGAGGCGGCGTTAGTTTAGTTCCTATTTCAGCCACGTTCATTTAGATCCTTGTTGCACTACCATGCCACGCTGCCGCCATTTTGTTTTTCGGTCAGTCTGTGTTATAGTGACATGAGTGAGTGAGACGAGTGCACGTGTTGTGTTTGACGGCAGTTACATTGCAGATATTATTTTTATCAAGGTAAGTTTGATCATACTCTTTTATATCACTCGTATATTGTGCATTGCTAATATTACATGAAGTGTATGACCAAATACTGAAATGTAATCACAGTGGAGATGTTTTGCATATTTAAGTAATAGCTTTAATTAATTAATTAGGTTATGGCAGCCGGCACGTTCTTATTTTTTGTAAATATGTAACCTATAAATGAGAGCCTGATTTTGTTTGAAGTAGTTTGAGCTGATCACAGTACATTGTTACATTTAAACTTTAATGTTTTGAATTTTTTGATGACGTATATTAATAACGAAGTAAATTTTAATGGTTTTTGGATAGTGTGAATGTTATAAATATAAAATTAAGACATAGCTGAGTAGACAATTAGACATACAAAGAGTGTGTTTTTTTAGTAAGAAGTAGTTAGTAAGTTTTTACAGTAGGTAATATGGTACAAATGTGGCATATTGTTTGCTTACTTGTCTTCAATTTAGAATTTCGTCGTTTAGTTTCTGCACCTAAAGTGCATTAACTAGACTACGTCGCCTAAAACTTCCTTCCAGTTGTCCGTTATTACTTTTTTCAAGATTATGATCATGAACGTTTGCTACGATGGCACTTAATATTTACAGAAAGAAAAATCATGAAGAGGGCTGGCGAAGTAGACGATGCCGATACAGTGAAGACCAAATATGTGGAAAATAAAAAATCAGCTGGTGATAAATCATCAGTATGGTTTTATTTTTTGCGTGCCACGGACGGAAGCACTGCCAAATGCAAAGAATGCAATAGAATATTAAAAGCGGCAGGCAGTTCTACATCAAGCTTACGAAACCACTTGCGCAGTAAACACTCAATAGATTTAAAAGAAAATGCCAAATCTACAACAGAACCAACACCAAGCACAAGTGCAGTAGACCCATATGTTTTCACAGATAATCAAGATACACAAACAGATCCTTCAAAGCCAAAAAAACAAAAAATTACACATTTTTTCACAAAATTACCTTCTGTTGAATACGTCGTATCAAAGATGGCTGCTTTGGATGGCCTGCCCTTCAAAACATTTTGTTCTTCCGAGGAGCTTAGAAAACTGTTTATCAAAAGTGGATACAAATTACCAAGCTCACCAAATAGTATCAAAAATATGGTCATAAAAGCACATGACGAGTTAAGAAATTTAATTATAAAAGAATTAGAGGAATTGAAGTCCGATGGAGTGAGATTTGCCATGACTTTAGACGAGTGGACGTCTAACAGAAACCGGCGTTACATAAATATGAATTTATTTTCACCGCATTTTAGTGACAATGCTGGCTACAAAAACTTAGGGCTTGTGAGAATCAGTGCAAAAGGGACCGCGCAACATTGTTTAGACATTTTAAAAAAGAAACTTTCAAATTTTAGACTTTCGTTGGATGAAGACATCGTTTGTTTAACCACTGATGGGGCCAGCGTTATGTTAGCCTTAGGCCGGGCTGCTAGGGCTAACCAGCAACTTTGTCTGGCTCATGGGATTCAATTAGGCATAATTGATGTGCTATACAAAAAAACTACTGAAGTGACCAGAGAACCTGGAGAACTGAGTGAAAATGAAGAAGAAGATAGCGATAACCCTGAAAACAGTGATGACGAAGATGGTGGTTTTGAGTTTGATGTCAGTGTTGATCGATGTAATTTAGTGCAAACATTATTTTATAAAGACATTATAGACAAAGTAAGAAGTATTGCAAAAATGTTTAGAAAATCACCAACGAAAATGACATTTTAAGTAAATATGTCATGGCAGACCATGACAATAAAGATCTGAAACTTATACTGGATTGCAAGACTCGGTGGAGTTCGATGGCGGACATGATTACTCGTTTTTTTAAAATAAAAGACGCTGTATCGAAGGCTTTAATAGATCTTAAGTCTAATATTCATTTTAATGATGCCGAGTTACTGATTCTTGCTGAATTAGCTAATTCTTTAGCTGTCATAAAAGCTACTGTAGAAGCTTTATGCCAGCGTGATGCTAATTTAATTACAGCAGTAGCAGCAATAAAATTTATGCTTAAAAAATTGCAAGAAGATTCCTCTTCCATCAGCACTCAATTGGCAAATTCGTTAGAGTCAAGAATAGAACAAAGATTGACAAATCTTACTGGAATACTTCTATATTTGCACAGCCCAGCTACATACTACAAAAATCTATTGGATGGCGTAAATAACGCGATTGCCCTCGATAACGAACAAATCCGAAGTTTCATAGTAAACATTATAAATAAGCATTTTTCGACTACTACACCGTCGGCGACGACATCACAGGAAAGCGAAGACCATACTGTAGTAAATGTTTCACGGAACATCAAGGACCAACTCGGACAAGAAATAACGAAGGCGCTCAAACAACATACCTCTGGTGCAAGCCCAACTACAGAACTTGATTTAGAAACTAAAATCAGGGTGGAAATGGCACTTTACGACGGTGGAGGAAAAATGAGAGAGCACTTAACAAAAGTATATAAAGCTTTGAAATCTATACCTCCAACAAGTGTGGAATCAGAGAGAGCCTTTTCATCAGCGGGTCTCATGTGTAATAAAATCCGTAGTACTCTAAATGATGACTCCCTTGATGCACTTGTATCCTTACGGTCTTTCTATCAAAGTAAAAAATTGTAATTTGGGTTAGCAGGTGTGTAACTTTAATTTTTAATCTATATCTATAAGAATGACTGATTTATTTTGTTTTGGTAAATTAGGAATAAGACTTCTATTTTATGTGATATTTAAATAATTATTTTGATCGCATTTTACGTACTGTTGATTTTGCCTGTTTGTATTTTATGACAGTTAAATTGTTATTTAATATTCTGTGATTTTTTAGACCTTTATGTACCTACCAAATGTTCCTAATTTTGTATGTTAAGTGTTAAGTGTTGTACCTAAGTTTTGAAGAATATGTTATTTTCCTAAATCATATTCTTTATTCTATGTTATGTATAAAGAAAATAAACTTTTTGTATTGTGACTTAGTAGTTGTAGCTTATTTCAGTCCAAACAAGTGCACATTATTATAAAAATAAGTGAGACAAACTTAAAAAAAATACATATTTTGATTAGACTTCAGCATTTTCATTTCTTTACACACATATTTCTTATTTCTTTAATAAAAATTGAAAAAAAAAAACCGAAAAAACCGATTTAACCGGTTTCAGCGGTTTTGTAAACAAAAAACCCGAAAAAAAACGGTTTTTTAAAACAACCCGGTTTTTGCATGCCCTAACCAATACGTAATATTGCACAATATTATTGACCTTGATATTGCACCATATTTGAAACACGCGAGGCGCAATATTTACGCGGATTTTCCTTGGCAACATGACGTAAGCCGTAGCGCGATATCTGTTGTTGTGATTTGGCGAGTGTGTCGAGTTGACGACTAATCATCACAATCTATACAGGTTGAAATTGAAAACTTGCGACAAACTGAAATGGGACATTGTATACATCATTATTAACAACTTTTACTAAGGGACCAAAGCTGTAATCCCAAAAAAAAAATCTGCTTTTCCTACATTTTGATGAGGTATTGCGAACATAAATGTAGGGGACAGCAGTTTTTTTTTTGGGATTGTAGCTTTGGTCCCTTAGTAAAAGTTGTTCATAATGATGAGTACAATCTCCCATTACGATTTGTCGCATGTTTTCAATGTCACCCTGTATACTTACGTTGTGACTTTATTTATAACAATGATTTTGATAAATGCTTTATGCTAGATAGTTTGAAAAGCAATGCACAAGAAGACTTAAAAGACACTATGAGTTATTTTTTAAAGTTAAAATTATTTACTTTTATCAGGCTTTACTTCCTCTTCGACCGGCTCTTGATAATAATAGTAATTATAATGAGGTTCTTCTACAATGGGCTCCACAATTTTCTCTTTTTCATTAACCGGACGTGGTCCACTCCATTTAATCTCCCGTTGCTTCCCTGTAGTATATAATTGTTTATTATTGTCTTGTCGATATTTCACTACCTGACTAATTATCCATATAACGCGTTACATTTGATCTCCTGATGCTGCAGTCCAATATCTATAGACTCTGTCCTGATGATCCGGTTTTCTCCCATCTTCCTGCCCCATTGTGGGCAACTTAGCCTGCCTGCAGAACAATATGAATGTTGTCAGTTTAAGCTGAGGTGTGATGTCCTACAAGAGCCAGCTCTTGCATTCGTATTCAAACACCAAATAATAAATGGCATGTCTTTGAACTACGCAATGCTGCAGTACAAAATACCAAGGCCATTGATACCACATCAAAGCAACTTTAATTTATAAATATTTTGTGATATATATACATGGTATTAAGGTAAATGTTTCGGCAAACGATTTGAGTAGGTTTCAATACCCGTACTTATTGGATCTTGTATGAATGTAATTGAAAATCCATTTTCAAAATATGGCACTAGATTGCGCAATGTAATAATAATAATAATGTAAAAACGATATTCAGCAGAACGTCTGCACATTGATAGATGTGGCTGACGTTAAGTCGAACAGCAGCTTGCTGTAACTTCTCCTTACCTGGCTCTGACTTCTGCGGCTCCTCGGGTTGCGCTTGTATCAAACTACTTTTCTTCTCTTCTTGTATCACCCAGTCCCTAAGTTGATCTGAACTCGGACACTTGTCCGGCTTGTGCTCATTTCGATCACGAAACTTTTCTACGTAGCAGCGCTTAGCAGCAGTGAGACTCTCACGATTTAAATAATAGTGCTCTAGACAAAACTCGCGTTCTTCCTTCGACCACTCGCGTCTAGCTATTGATTTCGTTTTCGGTCGATCCATTATGACTGTGCTTAGTAAACTTCAGAGCGAGACTGAGCGAGAACCTAGCTAGCGGCTAAACATACCCAGCAAGCTTCCCCCCCCCCTCCCTCCGGCACGTCCCACCCGACGCTGACGCATGCGTCATGACTGCGCGAGGACTTGGAAAATCAGATAATAAATTAATGTTGTGAAATTGTAGTATAATATTGTATTGCACAATTAGTATTTATAACAGTGAAATTTTTTTATCGAGCAGGTTAAAGATTTTTATGTAATTGAATTTTATTTTTTGAACATTATAAAGTACCTACAGCTATTTTATAGTGATGTAGCGATTAAAAAGTAAACATATTCATGGACTACCCAATAGATGCCCTGGGTGTATCTGGTTTTTCGTAGATAAAAATATAGTTTTTCATTAATTATGTAACAAAATTCATTTTACAAGAGCAAGTTTATACCTTAAAAAATATACCAAAACTGGAGGGAGAAAGTAAAGAAGATCTTTTTAAATTAATTACGAAGACTACCAGCGTCTTAGATATTCCCTTGCAACGCCAGGAAATCAAAGATATTTACCGCATTAATAACACATCATTATACATTCACATCATTTCAATATATATATATATATATATATATATATATAAACACCACATCTACTCATACCAACAGCTTGCAAACTTTCGTCGCCGCCTTCTTAACTATAAAATCCCTTACAAATGGCTAATAACGCAATTCACTTAATCAATAACATGTCGCGGGAAGGTACTGATGGATCACCGAGGCACTTGGCAACACAGGCAACAGGAAGGAATACGGGTGGGTTTTAGTCAGTAAGAGTCTGACAAACCCTCCATGATTTCACATCCAAAAAAAAAAAATACCATCGATGAACTCTGTGTATCCGTGACGCATACATGCACCCCGAAACAAACTCAATCGTTTTTGATAAACCCAAATAAATACCCAAAACTCTTCTCACAAAACATTCGATCAATAAATCGTAACTTCATAAACTTACAAACTGTAATGCATCGTATCTCACTTGATTGTGACGTAATAGTCCTGACCGAATGTTGGCTCCAGTAACTCAATTCTTCCAAGTTATACAGTATTTAAAACAACCAAGCACATAAAGCAAAGCGATGGCGTCGTGGTCTATATTAAGTCATAAATTCTAGCGGTATGTGAGGAACCAGACCTGTGCCAATCTGCCTCGGGATTAATAATAAAAATGAACTCTGACGTGGCCTTACTCTGTATCTATCGCTTACCGTCAACAGTCAACATACAGAACTTCCTCTCAGCCCTCAATAACATACTTCCATCGCTCCATGTCTCGGAATAGTTGTGATAGCGGGTGACATAAATCTCAACATTAAAACTTCTTCTCTTGATATACGGTTTCACGAATACTTGAATTGTCACGCTTTTCATGGTTTTCTCCCAGCACATACCCTCCCTACCAGGGGCAAAAATTGCCTGGACCATATTATTCTGAAAACAAGGACGCCCGCAGTCACAGTTGTCTTTGAGTCTACGGTTACCGACCATGGTATTTCACTACTTTGTCTGGATAGCAAACGTATCCCTGTCACCAGTACGTCTATCATAACAAAAATTAATTATGAGGCACTTGGTGCATCAATCTCGAACATAGACTTTGACCCTATTCTCACTACAACAGACGCGAATACCGCTACCGACAAATTAATTGAAATACTAACTTCAGCCATAGCGAAACACACTGTAATTAAAAAAGTGGCTGCAAAACGGAAGATTCTTAAACCCTGGATAACTCCCGGGTTGTTACGGTGCATGAGAAACAGAGATGCCATGCCCAGAAACCTCAAGGAGTCTCCAGATAACAAAACAATAAATGTAACCTACAAACGATACAGAAACTTCTGTACAAAGTTCTTAAAAAGGCGAAGAGGATTTTCGATGCGGAAGAACTCAGCAAAGCAATCAATAACCCATAATCACTCTGGGATACGATAAAACGAATAACAAACACCACAAAAATTACACACTCATCCACGCATCTGCTGTCATCATCACCCACACCCACACAATCATGTAACCATGTGAATTCCTTTTTTGTCAATATAGGCAAGAAACTTGCAGAAGACGTTATAAAAAGAAGGCCGTCACAAGAACCACCTATCCCACAAAACAGTTTCTTACCAACCTCATCCTTTGTCTTGAACAAAACTGACCCAGAAGAAATTATATGCACTATAAATTCACTACGACCAAACGCTGCTACTGGTTGGGATGGTATCTCACCTAAAATATTAAAGAAATTTTCAACCACTCTGGCGCCTATTTTATGCCATATATTCAATATTTGTTTTGAAACAGCTGTTTTTCCAACTTCTTTTAAAAAGGCAATAATTTATCCAATCTTCAAGGGGGGTGACGGAGCTTTGCCGAATAACTATCGTCCTATAGCTGTTCTAAGTGCTTTATCCAAAGTTCTTGAACGCTTGATAAACAAAAGATTGGTTAGTTACCTGGAGCATTGTAAGATAATCTCACAACAACAATATGGCTTTCGCAAAAATAAGGCAACCTGCGACACAGTTCATGACCTAACCAGTTTTGTCATAGATCATATGAATAAAAATAAAAAGTCCTTACAATATTCCTTGATCTCGCGAAAGCGTTTGACACTGTTCCAGTTTCCACACTCTTAATCAAACTTGAGAAAATAGGCGTCAGGGGGTACAACTGGACCTTTTCCAAAGTTATCTCTCGAATCGTTCGCAAAAATCTAAAATCAGGATCAATGGCTATAACAGCGAGGAGCTTTCCATTCACTATGGGGTACCATAGGGAAGCATTTTGCGCCCCACTCTTTTCTTAATCTTTATTAATGACCTGTGTGATCTCAATATCGATAATGCAAGGGTAATATCATTTGCAGATGATACCGCAATAACCTTCACCGCGGATTCATGGTCACAACTCGAGAACCTAGCTCAGTTTGGCTTTGACGTTGCCTTAAATTGGCTTAATTCCCACAGTCTCACCCTAAATATCTCCAAAACCAAATTTCTGACTTATTCTAACAGCTCGGTCTCTCATATCAAGACTCCAATTTTAATCAACGCTCACACTTGTCATCGACAAATACATGGTTCAAATTGTCAATGTCCACCTTTAAACTCTGTTGAAAGCATCAGATACCTGGGAATAGTCTTAGACAGGAATCTCAATTTTCAATGTCATATCGGTCTGCTAACTGGACGAGTTCGCAAACTTATATACATCTTTAAAACTCTTCGGTATATTGCCAATCCCATTATAATACGCAATGTCTATTTCGCACTTTGCATATCCATTGTAAATTATTGTATTTCCTGTTTTTGCTGCGCCGCCCTACGGCGCAGCAAAAACCACACTCAAGCCGCTAGAAGTAGCACATAGGGCCATATTAAAAGTGGCCACTTTTCGTTCTAATCTTTTTCCAACCAACTATACGATCACTGCAAAGTTCTAAATGTTCGGCAACACTTCATACTACAGTCAGTCATTCTGCAATACCGCAAAACCCCATACCGAATGATAGAAAATAAAAAAAGTAGTAAACGTCGAAAAGATAGGATATGTACCCTGCCGCGAGTACGCTTAATGTTTGTAAAGAAATTTTTCCATTTTCTTGGTCCGTTCCTATATAATAAAATAAACGAAGAGTGTCAAATCTACGGACTACCGTATCACAAATGCAAAAAGATTGTGCAATCGTACCTCCAAAGTATACGACGAAACAGAAAAAATCTTAACATAAACAACATAGATGAGCAAACACACACACACGGGCACACACACAAACACAAACACACCACACACACACCCACACACCCCCACACCCCCACACCACACACCACACACACACACACACACACACACACACACACACACACACAAACAGACACGCACACACATGTATTTACCTTCAAATTTAAATTATCATATTTTCACGTTTAATAAAACGTATCGTAAACTTTAAATTGTCCATCTCAATACTCCAAAATTGTAACAGTAACATCAGAAGCACTATGTAACCTTTACGTCATTATACCTTAGGGGACCGGACTGCTTCTCCTTAACACGGGTTTTCTTAACCTAGCTAGGAGAGCAGTGCTCACCCACACGTTTGCAGATATAGTACTTATTTCGTAAAACTGTATTTTTTAACGTGTACTACAATGCTTTATTTTTGACAAAATAAACATTATTATTATTATTTAAAAAAAAATACTTTACATTACTTAACGTTTCTGTTGCAGTTTTTATTTACCTACCAAAAACATTTCATGTAAAGTAGGTTGTCCAAGACTTACATAACGCTATCACTGTTAAAAAGTTATCGGATCTAATGTAGAGCCAATGTCCTAAATCTGTAAACCTTACATCTTGGTCAAAATGTACGGCTTGGCCGATTTATGGTAAGAAATTAAGTCACTGCTCTTTAAAGTTGTGTCATGCAATAGTTCAATGGAACTCAATCAATCAATCAACTTAGCCTATAACAGTCCACAGGACATAGGCCTCTCCCAGGCTGCGCCACAACACCCTGTCCTCCGCCTTCCGCATCCAGTCTGTCCCAGCCACCTTTTTAAGGTCGTCGGTCCATCTAGCTGGGGGGCGCCCCACACTACGCTTGCCGATACGCGGTCTCCACTCCAGGACTAGTCTGCTTCCTCGGCCATCGGTCCTTCGACACACATGGCCAGCCCACTGCCACTTCAGCTTGCTGACTCTGCAGGCTATGTCAGTAACTCCGATTCTCTTCCGGATAACTTCATTTCTGATCTTATCCTTCAAAGAAACTCCGAGCATAGCCCGCTCCATGGTACGCTGAGTGACCTTGAATTTGTGGACTAGCCCGACTGTCAGTGTCCACATTTCGGCACCGTATATAATAACGGGCAGGTCGCACTGGTTGAAGACCTTAGTCTTCAAACAATGTGGGATTGGTGACGAGAAGACTTGACGAAGTTTTCCAAACGCTGCCCAACCCAATCGGATCCTCCTGTCGGCTTCTTTCTCAAAGTTGTGTCTACCGAGCTGGATAACTTGTCCTAGGTAGACGTACTCCTTCACAACTTCGAGAAGCGACCCTTCGATGTGGATTGGACTCGGCAAGACGTGCGAATTGTACATGACTTTCGTCTTGTCCAAATTCATGGCGAGGCCAACCCATGTTAAGGCTCCATTTAGGTTGTGCAGCATCTGGTCTAACTGTTCCAGCGGCTCTGCCATTATGACGATGTCATCGGCAAAACGAAGGTGTGAGGTGTACTCGCCGTTTACATTGATACCCTGTCCAGTCCAGTCCAGCGTCTTAAACACGTCCTCCAACGCATTGGTGAAAAGTTTCAGGGATATCCCCTTGTCTCACCCCCCTGAGCAGTTGGATAGGGCTGGTTTTTTCTTCCTGGGTTTGGACAGTCATTGTTGCAGCGTCATACAAACACCTCCACACTTCGATGTAACGCCAGTCAATTCGACATCGTTGCAGAGAGGCCAGAACTGCCCATATTTCAACGGAGTCGAAGGCTTTTTCGTAGTCCACAAATGCCATACACAGTGGTTGGTTGTACTCTTCGGTCTTCTGCACGATCTGCCGACTAGTATGGATGTGGTCCACGGTACTGATGCCTTTTCGAAAACCGGCTTGTTCTGGTGGCTGGAACTCATCAAGTCTCCTGGCGAGACGGTTCGTGACGACCCTCGAGAACAGCTTATAAACGTGGCTCAGAAGTGAGATGGGTCTATAGTTCTTCAGCAAGGTTTCGTCGCCTTTTTTGAAGAACACAACCACCTCTACTATACGCCTCCGGCCTTGTGCCTTTATGGATGATGGAGTTGAAGAGACTCGCTAGCTGTTTCAGGACTGGAGCCCGCCCGCTTTACGGAGCTCTGTCGTTATTCCGTCATCACCAGGTGACTTGTTGTTCTTTAGCTGCTCGAGAGCCGCCCTAATCTCGCACTGTCTTCCGTGTAGTGGCGCATTAATTCGGCTCGATAGTCATCTTCACTATGCCCCGCTGGTTTCGCCGTCCGCGTTGAGTACAAGTGCCCGTAGAAATCCTCGACTTCCTCAAGTATCTCGGACTTCGAAGTCACCATCCTGCCATCCGCAGTTTTCAGTTTCGTCAGATGGGATCTCCCTAATTGCCGAGCGAACACTTTTGACCCTCGGTTCTGCTCAATCGTGACCATAATGTCACGAGTGTTACAGCACCAAAGGTCGCGTCGCGTCAGCTTTCTAATTTTTAGGTTTAAGGCCCTCTTATCTGACGAAGACGGCGGCGTGTATGGCAACTCTCGTCTTTCCCTCATAAGTCCGAGGAAAGTTTGGACACCGTACTTTTTCGTTGCGACGGGAAAAGTCTGCGGGACACGACGCGTAGTGCTTTGACCACCTCGTCGGCCTTCTCATCGATAGTGCCTGTGGTTTCCAGTAGGGCGAATCGATTTTGAAGTTCCAGTTGGAACTTTTCGGATCCTAGAGCGGCTTGAAGCTGCGTAGGTCGGAGAGTAGGCCTCATCATGCGGATCCTCTCGGCTCAAAAATTTATATTTAGAGTGCCTCGGATAAGCCTGTGATCGCTTCCGGTATTAAACCTGCTGATCACGGATACATCTCTAAACATGTGCCTGTTATGCGTCATAATGAAGTCTATATCGTTCCTTGTCACGTTATAGGGGCTCTGTCAGGTCCACTTCCTTTGGGGTTTCTTCTCGAAGAAAGAATTCATCAAGAAGAGCCCCTGAGACTCTGATAATTGACCAGCATTTACCCCCCAAACCAAACGGTCCAACTTTCGTTTCGCCGCATTCTTGTACTCCCACTTTGGCATTGAAGTCACGTCACCCATAACAACGTTGTAGTGGGCCTTTGACGTACTGTGCATTGCCTTGGCAATGTCCTCGTACATGACCTCGGCTGTCTCGTCAGAGCATGTTCAAGTCGGCGCATATACCTGTATCACTTTCAGGTAGTACCTGTTAGTGGATTTCAGTACAAAGTACGCTACCCGTGTCGACACACTACTCATTTCCGCAACGCTTTTTTTTTTTTTTTTGAGGGTTGGAAATCATCAAATAACTTCTCCCGCTCTGGGCGGAGCGGGAGGGTGTGTCAGACTCTTACTGACTAAAACCCACCCGTATTCCTTCCTGTTGCCTGTGTTGCGGGGGCCTCGGTGACCCATAAGTACCTTCCCGCGACCCCGGCAGGCATCGGCCCTAGTGGACCCCTACTTTGTGCTGACGACATCTCTTTGAGGCGCGCGTGGAATACGACGCGCCGTCGACCCGGGCCTGGTCCTTACCGGACGGTGAGCTACCCATTGCTCACCGTCCGCAAGCCCGCGCCTACGGTGGCCGGGATTCCCGACGCCCTGGGCGTCTCCTGCGGCGGCTAGGGGCGAGAGGGCGCGACACGTGCCTTTCCCTCAACCGTCCCGCCTCCTCCTTCGCGAGCATTACTGCTTCGCAGAAGGAGGTGACGGCTGCCCATGCCCTCTCGCTCCGTACCATGGCCTGAACCAGGGCCGGACGCGAGAGGTCTCTGCCGCCGATCGCCTCCACGAGGACACGGCGGTGCTCTGCCCAAGCCGGGCAGACCTCCACCGTATGCTCCACCGTGTCCTCCGGGCGATCCACACAGTGGTGACACCCGGACGTTTCCTCCCGCCTTATCCGACACAGGAACCTCCCGAAGCTGCCGTGTCCGGTGAGGACCTGCGTCAGGCGGAAGGTGAGGACGCCGTGGCGCCTCTCCAGCCACTCCTCAAAGAGGGGACTTATCGCCGCAATCGTGGCGTGCCCAGCACTGGGTTGCGACAACCGTACTTTCCAAGACGCCATGAGATCCCGCCGGAGCTCCGTCCGCTGAGCCGCGATTTCTCGCGGCAGCGGACTAACGCCCCGGCGTTTCGCCTTCTCGCGCCACTCCCATACGTGCGCGAGGGCTTTTGCCTCCAGATCCCATGGCGGCAATCCGGCAAGGAGGCTCGCTGCCTCACAGGAGACCGTGCGGTATCCCCGGACCATCCGGATGGCCATGACCCTTTGGGCCGCGCTCAACCAGCGGGCTGGCCGCAGCGCCAGAGAGCGCGCCCATACAGGAGCCCCGTAGAGGGCCATGGACCGCACGACCCCCGCATTTCCACAACGCTGCTAGTGAGTTCCTTGTTGGCAATGAAGCCGACACCGCCTTGAGAGAGCTGATCACCTTCGCGGAAGTAGAATAGGTGACCTGACTCCAGGGTTATCGTGTCCTCCCCCTGTCTTCGGACTTCAGATAACCCCAGTACATGCCAGTTAATGCGACCTAACTCTACCTCGTGTTCGGCAAGGTGATGGTCCAGCCTCATCGAACGTCCATTGCGGATGTAGTCGTCGTTGCTAGCCTGCCGTGGCCCGGGGATTCTTCGCACCCCCCGTCCTGCTACCGTGACCAGGAATAGCGGGACCACCGGGAACTGGGGGTCGTTGTTTTGGCACTATATTCATTGGGAGGTTTTTAATGCCCATAGTCGCCACGCTGGGCAAGCGGGTTGGTGACCGCAGTGCCACTCCTTTCGAACCGATGACGCTGCTGCCCGTCATCGCTCTGGAGAATTTAGATTGGCTTCTTGGATGGTTATACCGCCATCGGTCGGTCGTCAGCGCCTCGTCCGTCAGTGGCAGGGTGTACCGCGCGCAGGTGAGGTTGACATTTGGGGAGTCCGGTTGTTGTGTGCTCCCCTTACACCTCGATGTGCCAAGCCATATATCTAGCTTTCACAACAAATGGTAAGCAGGTATACCTATCATCCGTAAGAAATAGACTTGCACCTCCCTTTAAGGGGTTTTTTTTTTGGGTGGGAAATCATCAAATAAATTCTCCCGCTCTGGGCGTAGCGGGAGGGTGTTTCAGACTCTTACTGACTAAAACCCACCCGTATTCCTTCCTGTTGCCAGGGGCCTCGGTGACCCTTTAGTACCTTCTCGTAACTTTCAACTTCCAAGGGGGTTGGAGGTTGAAAGTTAGATTTCTTATTTTGTTTGTTGTTTGTGTGCAAATCCTAGCCTTTTTTTTTGGGTGGGAAATTATCAAATAACTTCTCTCGCTCTTTGTGTCAGACTCTTACTGACTAAAACCCACCCGTGTTCCTTCCGTTGCCTGTGTTGCCAGAGGCCACGGTATCTCTTTTGGACTTTCCCGCGACCCCGGCAGGCATCGGCCCTAGCGGACCCCTACACTTGTGCTGACATCTCTTTGAGGCGTGCGTGCAACACAACGCGCCGTCGATAGGGGCGTGAGAGTGCGAATTTTGCCTCTCCCTCACCCTTTCCGCCTCCTCCTACGCGAGCATTACACCCTCGTAATGGGTAATTCTAATTACGTGGGTGGGAGGATGAAAGTTACAGATTTCTTTTTTTTTGTTTTTGTGCAAATCCTAGCCTGCATGCCAAATTTCAGCTTTCTAGGACTTCGTGAAATGCCCTAGAAGTTTTGATAAGTAACTGGGTCAGTCAGTCAGTCAGTCAGTGACGAAATCGAAATATTTTAAGTATTTATAAAATCGAAAGTATAAAAGCTAAGCAAATGAAACTTAGTGTGTTTTATAAGTCTAACTAAATCTTATACTAAGAATTTGAGCTCTCTAGCTATTATCCAGGCCGAAGCTATGACGGTTTAAAAATACGACAAAATGCTTCGAGAAAAGGTTGGTGCCCCTGCTTTTTGTTTTGGACTCGTCTTGGGGCACAGGTCCCCCAGATTTTACTGCTTCTAGTGTCCAATAATAATAATGCTGTTTTATTTTAAAACAGCGATAAGAGTAGGTAGTAAAAACGTTTTTGGCCCTAGAGCTTTTGTTATTATTATGCATTCTCGTAGCAATGCGTATACTTAGTCGCGTAAGTTTTCGTTCGTGTCTTGAGTTTCCCCTAGACTCTTAGAATCGCATAGGCACGCGTAGGCTCTCGTGTCGCATGTAGGCCTTCGTAGTTAAGCGTAGGCTTTTTAATGACTTTTAAAAATCTGTTATTACGCCTTCATATAAAAGTTCATATATAAGTTATGCAAAAAAAATGTTAAACTAGAACACATACACATCAATTATATAAGTGAATATTTAAGTGTTGTAGATTAACTTTAAGAAATAAATTCAGTACTTCCTGAATGTCTACCCAAAGCATAAAAAACGATATTAGGTACTTAAGATAATTTCATGATTTTTTTTATTATGATCTATGAAGCTATTTTATTATCTATATTTCTATCTGTGATTTTTTTCAAATATTCATACTTTCGTTACTAAAAATAAATATTCCCTATGAAACCGAAAGGCAGCGCGACGGGCCTGAGCGCGACGCCACCCTTAAGGCGCTGACAAGACCCAATTGACCAAAATAGGCTTCGCTTAAGAAAAAAAATTGCCAAATCTGTATAGTTTGTGGTAGCGAAAAAAATATATATTAATTTTGAACATTTTTCCCAGAACTTGGTTGTTACCAAAACACGTTTTGAAAACAAAATCTCGATACAAACTAACGTTAAACTAACCTCTTACTTTGAGTTCTAATCCAAAATATCTGTATCAAATGTCAACATACGTTACGTATTTAATTAATAACAAGAACGTCTTATTTGAATGCAGAACTTGGTTGCTTTTTATTTTCGATTACTCAACTTAATTTTGAGTAAATAGATAATTACTTCATATTTTGCAATAAATTACAGGCTTTGTGTCATCGCGCTTCTCTTTCTTTTCTATGGAATTTGACAGTGACCGCGGTTTCGGTGTTGTCAATAAGCGCGTAGGTTCTTTTTTACCCGACTGCTCCAGAAAGAGGGTAATGTTTTTCAAGAGTATGTATGTATATCTATTTCTTTGACACGCTCTGTAGCCTAAACGGCTTGATGGATTTAACAATAAGAGGTGTCGTTAGATTTGTCTTCATTGTAGGAGTGACATAGGCTATATAATATTTACATATTGCATCTGCAAATACAAAACACCCGCCAAGTGCGTATCGAACCACGCTCAGTGAAGGGTTCCGTAGTTGGGAAGTTGAGATGAATTTATCCCAAAAACAAACTTAACATTGTAGATGAAAAACATGTTCTCCCTTACATCGATATATGCCACAGTCAATTCTCCAACTGCAAATGTAAGTTGGTCGACTATTACTCGTTAACTTGTGAAGCCTACTTAGCTGTGATAGTTTTCCTTTTAATATCATTATATTTACTTCTGCCATGATTTTTTTCAAATCTCCATAAACAACCGTTTAGCTGGCAGGGGGAGACACTTGGCTCTAACAAAAATTAGCACTTTAATGCTTAATATGATGCAAGCGGATCCTTGAATCGAAAAGTAGCGTTCCAAATAAATAAATTTTAATTTGAATTTGAACAGACCTGCAATATTTTTGAACGGCCTATACAACGATACCCAATATCATAGGGTACACGAGAAAAAATAATATCATCCCTACATTACGTGCAAGGGACGTGCCCTAAAAAAAACTTTTTCAAGATTTATTTTAGAACTTTGTCATCGTGATATGTATACCTATGCCAAATTACAGCTTTCTAGTTCTAAGCGTCTCTGAGCTACAGCGGGATCAGACAGACAGACAGACAGACAGACAGACGGATATGGTGAAACTATAAGGGTTCCTTGTTTACTACGAAACTCTAAAAAAGGAGGGGAATATTTTTTTAAAATAAATTACAACATTATTGTTATCTAATAAAAGCTGGTATATTCAGATTCATTTATTTGCAAAAACATGTGTAGTAATATACATGGTGTGATGCTTGATAGGTGTTACAAGGTAGTTTTTGGCTCAACATGTTTGACCATGGCTCCTGTACAAATTAGGACGAAAGACAATAAGATTTCAAAATAAAAAAATACAATGAATAATAATACAGATAAATTAACAATTTACAACAATAGTAAATTTAAAAAACTAGGGCAATAGTCATGCGATTCAAAATAAATAGAATAGATTCAGTCAGTATCTTCAGAGCAATTAATAATTTAAAAATTCATTAACGTTTTATTACGCTTTTCTGTCAGTATTTTTTTAAATGTTTTCTTAAACTGGTCTGTATTTTCAAAGTCAAAGTCAAATTATTTATTTCAAATAGGCACATAAAGGGCACTTTTGAACGTCAAAATTTACAAAAAAATAGAATTGATTCTAGTCGCCCCTTCCAAAGGGTAGTTTCGTATGGAGAAAAAAGGGCAAGAAACTCCACTCTTTTAAAAATGTGTTACAATATTTTGTATAGGTACATTGATTATATAATTATATGTGAAGACGATGCATCTAGAATAAAATTACTATACTACAATAGGTAAAAAGAAGTAAAAATGAAGCAATGTCAGATAAATAAATTCTGTGATAGATACATGGTGTTCACATATTTACAAACTTTATAAAAGTACTTATCCGTTTTCCTAAAACAAAAAAGTAGTAGGTCAGTGTGTGAGTTAAGGTAATCACTGAATGTAAAATCAATGTCATAAAAATAATAAATTATACAAATACAAAGCAACCAGTTTGATTTTGTCGTCTAAACTCCAGATTGTCTTAGGGAGCTGGACCAGCATGCTTCCAAGCATTCATCTTGGATATAATCCTCTAATTTGTAATATACTTGTTTACAAAGTGTACTTGTAATTTAATTTCTTAACACAGTTAGGGATATTATTATCATAGAACGCTTTTATATGGGGGTTATTTCTGATAAATAGTAGCCCTATTACATATTTCTAGAATATAAAGTGACGGAAGTGTGAGTATTTTATGCTTTGTAAAAAGTGGCTTACAGCTCTCCGTACTTTGGATACCGAACATGGCACGTAGGCATCGCTTTTGCATTATAAATGCCATATCTTTATTTGATGAGTTGCCCAAAAAGATAATGCCATATCTGAGGACAGATTCAACAAGTCCAGTCAGTAAGTCCAGTGAATTTCTTTGTTTATTTTCGGCTGATCTTTCCATCATAAAAAAGTAAGTTAGCAGTCTCATTTCCTACAAAATGTATGAGAAAAGTTTTCTGCGATTTCTGACTTTTCTAGTACTCAGACCTCAGTTGGTCCAATAGAGTTTTTTGGTCTTTATAAGAAACAGGATCTTATGACGTCAAAAAAGTTTTTGTGAAAACTGCCCATTTCCTTGCTGATTTTTTTTTTTCACAATCAGTGAATGCAGGTCAAAATATCTCAAAAAGTTAAAGACAGTCTCCTAAGTCCATTTTCTTGTACCGACAACGGTTCAGGTACCTGCCCTTACTGACCCATCTCAAAAATCCAACCTGTATATTAATCAAACTCATCATCATCATCATCATTTCAGCCGAAAGACGTCCACTGCTGGACATAGGCCTCCCCCAAGCACCGCCACTTCGACCGGTTTTGTGCTTCCCGCATCCAGCGCATTCCTGCGGCCTTCACAAGGTCGTCGGTCCACCTTGTAGGAGGCCTTTCGCTACGTCTTCCGGTTCGCGGTCGCCACTCCAGAACCTTTCGGCCCCATCGGCCATCTGTTCTGCGAGCAATGTGCCCTGCCCACTGCCACTTAAGTTTGGCAATTCTTCGGGCTATGTCGGTAACTTTGGTTCACCTGCGGATCTCTTCATTTCTGATTCGATCACGTAGGAAAACTCCAAGCATAGCCCTCTCCATTGCCCTTTGAGTGACTTTTAGCCTTTTAATAAGGCCCATTGTAAGCGACCATGTTTCAGTGCCATAGGTCATCACTGGCAACACGCGCTGGTCAATGACTTTCGTCTTGAGACACTGCGGTATGTGGGACGAGAAGATATTGCGTAGCTTCCCGAACGCTGCCCAGCCGAGTCGGATTCAACGATTGACCTCTTTTTCGAAGTTGGACCTACCTAATTGGACAGTTTGTCCTAGGTAAACATACTCGTCCACAACTTCGAGCGTAGCGTCTCCGATCTTCATGAGAGTGGATGTAACATGGGCATTTAACATGACCTTTGTCTTGTCCATGTTCATTTTAAGACCCACTCTTTCGGAAGCTCTACTGAGGTCATCGAGCATTGTACTGAGGTCCTCCATAGTCTCAGCCATGACAACTATATCGTCGGCAAACCGAAGGTGATTGATGTACTCGCCATTGATGTTGATGCCTGCCCCTTTCCAGTCCAGAACCTTGAAGACATCCTCCAGTGCAGCCGTGAACAGTTTCGGAGAGATAACGTCTCCCTGCCTCACACCTCGCTGCAGAAGGATAGGTTTCGAGGTCAGGTCCTGGAGTCCTACTGACATAGTGGCGTTTTCGTACATACACTTAAGCACCTCGATGTATCGATAGTCAATCTGGCACCGTTGAAGGGACTGCAGTACAGCCCATGTCTCGATCGAATCGAAGGATTTTTCGTAGTTCAAAAACGCTAAGCAGAGAGGCAGGTTATACTCTTCGGTCTTCTGTATAACCTGCCGCAGCGTATGTATGTGGTTCACAGTGCTAAACCCAATCAAACTAAAAAGCTTGAAATAAAACAAATTATCAAAAAAACCCGACTGCAAAAAGACATAACTGAAAAGAGAAAAACAAGCATTATAATATATAGAATTTTAGTATCGCAGGCGGGGGCGGTATAAAGTTTGCCTTGCCAAATGTTAGGAATCTAGGTCCCAACATCGTCTTAGATAATGGGGTGCTTGAAACTGTAGACTCGGCAGTTTTTCTTGGTATAACAGTAGACGCCAAACTGCAGTGGGGCCCACATATATCAAGCCTAGCGGGCAGGCTCAGTTCGGCCGCCTACGCCGTCAGAAAAGTAAGACAATACACTGACGTTGATGCAGCTCGATTAGTTTATTTTAGTTATTTTCATAGCGTTATGTCCTACGGTATTCTGCTGTGGGGCAAAGCCAACATTCAAAATATATTCGTTCCTCAAAAACGAGCTGTTCGAGCAATTTACCAGCTTGGTGCCAGAGTTTCCCTCATTCACTTCCCTCATTTTTAAAATCAAACGACTGCTGGTCAACTTTGAACATGTTAACGATGCACTCTCTAAAGTTGTCCATTGGTTTAATGTAAATAATCTTCTCCTGAACGAAAAAAAGACTAAACTTATTCAATTTTCAACGCCGAATGTCAGGCAGCTAACTACCAATGTTCAACTTAATGGAATAGAGTTGGACCCTGTTGAGTCGACAGTTTTTCTTGGAATAACTATTGACGCTAAATTACAATGGCGCCCACACATAGAAAAATTGTCAGGAAGGCTAAGTTCGGCCGCCTATGCTGTTAAAAAAATTCGACAGATAACCGATGTAGATACGGCCAGAATTGTTTATTTTAGTTATTTTCATAGTCTTATGTCATATGGGATTCTTCTCTGGGGAACCTGTGCGGACATTAACACCGTCTTTGTTTTACAAAAAAGGGCTGTTCGAGCCATTTACAACCTAGGTCCAAGAGATTCCCTTCGAGAAAAATTCAAAGAAATAGATATTCTGACTGTAGCCTCTCAATATATATTTGATAATCTTATGTATGTACACAAAAATATATCAAATTTTAAGAAAATGTCCGATATCCACAGTTTAAATACCAGGAATAAACATAATCTTGCTGTACTTCACACTCGCCTCCACAGAGTAGGCAACTCGTTCATGGGTCAATGTATACGCTTTTACAACAAACTTCCTATTGCTATTCGAAATTTACCCATTAAACGATTTAAAAGCTGTATTAAAACCAAACTTTGTAAAAAAGGGTACTATAAAATTTCAGATTATTTAGAAGACAAACAAGCTTGGGATTGAGCTGCTCGCTCTGATAAGCTTTGTGCTGAAACCATAAAATTTGATATTTAAATTATGCAAAATCATCATTATATACAACTATATGTACATATTGACATTGATGAATATTATAAGCAAAATTAAGTGAATATTTATGTACCTTGAAAAGTATTATATTACTTTAATTATTGTGAATGTGAGCACTATGTGGGTCATTCTTATTTATTTCTTGTTGTTTTTTTTTTCTCTTAGTTTTAATGATGGTCTGGCATTTTGAGTTCTTTATGCGGCCAACCCAATTGTCCTTTCTTTGGTATTGTTCGTCGAGTCGTTGAGCTCCTTAAGTTTTGAGTTGAGCTACACGATTACTGACAAATGCTTGCACTGACTGGACAGGTCCACTCAAATTTGTGTGGTTCTTTCCTCAAAAGACCATTTCAGACATAGATCTACATGGTCCTCACATGATCTGACCAAGATTATGTCTGGACTTTAAAAGAGACTGACCCTTGAGTTTGTTTCGCCATTTCTTCTCAGGGGTAGTCAGATAGGAAATGTCGACTCCATCTAGCTTATTTTTTGATATGACGTGTAAAAGTGATTCTCATATCCTATTTACAGAATAAACAATTTCATTTCATTTCATTTCATTTAATTTCAGTTTCCCTGAGAGATTTTTTTAAAGATATTAGTATTCTCACGGTGGCATCACAATTCATCTTCGCCAACATCTTATATATTAGGCAAAACCACTTATACACTAAAATCAGTGATATTCACAATATTAACACCAGAAATAAGGACAAATTACGAGCTCCATTTCACCGGCTTCATAAGGTTCATAACTCATTTGTTGGGCTTGATATAACTTTTTATAACATGCTACCCTCTTCTTTGCTAGATTTGCCTTTTAACGCGTTTAAAACTAAAGTAAAATCCACCCTTTATTCAAAGGCATACTATTGTATCAATGACTACTTAAACGATAAGAATAGTTGGTCGCTGTGATTAACTCAATACAATGTGTATGTTCTTTCTCCAGAATTAGCTTACCTACTGACAAGCTATATGAGTTCATATAATTGATTATTTTTTATTTGACTGTATAAGTCAATGTATTTTAATTTAATTTAATTTTAATTTATTAGTGACATAATCTACTCATCACAATGTGTTTTTTTATAAGTTGTATTGCAATAAGTGGTTAGCTAGCATCCTCGACAATTGATTATACTATTCTTGCCTGAGCAACCGGCAGCAAGTTCGTCATGCTCCCTTAGATGTCACTGCCTGCGGTAGCGTTGGGGGTCGGGTTGCCTCCTTCCCTCCAATATAGCGAGGGGGGTGATGGCTGATCTTTGCGTTATGCTCGTGAACGGGTGCTACTTGTGGTGACTGGTCGTCTTACTGATCATGGTTTTAATTGTTATTAGTAATTGTTTATTTATTTTACTTCGATGGAGGATTTTATTTAGGTATTAAGTTCTGTTTACGTTTTTATGTTGTAATTTTTATCTGCTTGAGTACAGTTTTCATTGTTTTGTTGGTATATTGGCGTATGCTAGTTAACATATGGTAAGTAATTTAATTTAATGTTTTGTGTTTCGTAATGTTAATTACTTTGCATACGATTTGTATAGAATCAAGTTTATATAACTAAACAGACAGGGTGTGCTGCTGGGGAGTTTGTTCCACCACTTCTTCTTCCCAGCTAAAGCACTAGGAAGTGGTGAAGGGCGGGCATTTTTGGGGGACTGTCTAATGTAACTTTGACGTTCGAAAAGTGCTGATTCTCAGCCTAGTTTGAATAAATGGCTTTTGATTTTGGATTTTGATTTTGATTTATTAAAACTACTCAATGAGCTATAAAAATGTACCGCCATGTAACAACAGTTGACCAGTTAGAGTTATGGAAGGGTGTGCTAGTGCTATGGAAGTGCCAAAAAGACATGATATAGGTTTTCGTTTTTATGTATTATCTAATAACGGAAAGAAAACATGGGAGATGTCATCTAAAATTTTGTAATAAAAAAAGTTGGTTCTCATAATAAATATTATTTCATTATTAGTTTAACGTACAACAAAAATCAGCAGTAAGCTAACATATAAATTCATAGCACAATATTTCACTAAAACTAGCATCAATTAAGTCAAAAAATAAAATGAAAACATCGATCGCAATAATATCAATTTAATATACATCAACATCGCAAAAGGAATGACCGAACGAGTCCCAGATCTGAAACTTGTTGCGAGAAATAATCAGAGCGTCGACAATCAGCGAGATGCCTCATACAATAGACGGTTCCAACGTGTTCAAAATATGACGAATTTCTTTGGTTTTAACAACTAGCCTATTGTAACCTAACACTAAGCTCACACGAGCTGTCCGGCGGCATGCTGCAACTAGTTATTACTAAGGTCCGCTCGGGAGATGAAACACTAAGAAGTAAGGCGTCCAATTGACGTTGCTAGCGTAAACTAAGCTCTAGAACGAAACCGAGAGATATATTTGAGTGGAACCGTGCGATGTGGTGCGGTGCGGGAGTGCGGCGGGTTCACATGGCGAGGGCCGCGGAGCGCTTGTCTCTGTTCTTGTTGCGGTTGCTGTGGCGGGCCTTGCACGCTGCCCTGTTTTGTAGATGCTGGAATGGACAAACATAATATTAACATCTTATTTCTGCTTTCTATGGTATTATAAGTCCTAGTCCAAGAAACCATTATTATTAGTCTCTGATATAATGATAGGGAAAGTCACTACTCTACGGCAATGATTTTCAAGCCTGTACTGCCTTACGGCTGGGTAAATATTATATCCCTCTAATTCTTTCCATCGGTTACAATATCACGATTTCGCGTTCGTGTCACAGGAAGACAGAATATTGCTACGTTGCAATTGATATTTGTGTACATACCCGCTGCAGCTTGTTGAGCTTCTTCTGCGGGCCGCAGTCGGCGGGCGGCACGTCGGCCAGCGCCAGCGCAGCCCGCAGGCGCGCACAGCGCGGCGCCAACACTTGCAGCGCTCCGCCGAGCGCGCCCGCCAGCGCCGCGTACGCCGCGCCGCCCGCCCACTGGCTCCACGACGCGCTCTCCGAGCCGATGTGGGCTGATATGCAGGGCTGTTCACCCTCCTGGATGCAGATGAATCATGTTGGCGTTCCATGTTCTATGTTAGAGGGTTTGGTTTCCGCACTTAGTCCTTTAGGTGGACCATTGTGCGTGGGCCATGGCGGCCGTTTGGTGGTTATTCCAACCAGCCCACCTCCCTCCAGAAGTTGATCACATCTCCTGGTCTGTTTAAAATCTCTGTGTAGGTTCTGGGTGCCCGAGGGTTTTTGTTCTGATATGGGCGACGCCTGTGCATTCGAAGAACACGTTCGCAGCGGTTTCCTCTGCTTCCATACAAGCCCTGCACAGGGGGCTGTCTGTTATTCCTATTGTGTGAAAGTGTTTCTTTAGTGAGCAGTGGCCCGTGATGGTCCCTGTCATGTTGGCGTTAAATCAGATTGTTACAGATACAAATCTGTCATGTGTTTGCACACCGACAAGTCCAGATTATTTATAAAAAGAAAAAATACGGTTGTCTTACATATCAACGATAGTATGACTGTTCTTTCGAAATGGTTTGCAGCCAATAATCTCTTACTTAATGCAAACAAAATAAAATGTCTTTTTTTTTTGGGTGGGATATCATCAAATAACTTCTCCCGGTCTGGGCGAAGCGGGAGGGTGTGTCAGACTCTTACTGACTAAAACCCACCCGTATTCATCCCGTTGCCTGTGTTGCCAGGGGCCTCGGTAACCCTTTTGGACTGCCACGCGACCCCGGCAGGCATCGGCCCTAGTGGACACCTACACTTGTGCTGACGACATCTCTTTGAGGCGCGCGTGGAATACAACTCGCCGTCGACCCTGGCCTGGTCCTTACCGGACGGTGAGCTACCTATTGCTCACCGTCCGCAACCCTTAACGAACAATATCATTGAGCAATATTATTGACCGTCTAGAACCCACCTCCTTGTACTGCACCATTATTAACATACGCTTCGTGTAGAATCTATTTTATGCAGATTTTTTAACAGCAATGATGAGGCGAGCTATTTTTAGCTTCATCTTTCGATGATGAATCTTAACAAATTGTTTACTAACAAACCTTCAGATTTGATTAAACTTTTTTCGCAACGATTTTGATCAATATTGCGCTGGTTGGTTTGATAAACTGTGCATCTATTCTATTCTCATCTATACAATGCTCTCTCTAAAATAGTACATTGGTTTAGTGTTAATAACTTACTTTTAAACGAGAAAAAGACCAAATGTATTAGATTTCTGACACCTAACCTTAAGCAGGTAAAAACCAATGTACTAGTAAATGGGGCGGAGTTGGATCTTGTGGAGACCACTGTGTTCTTAGGTATTACTTTGGACTCGAAGCTACAGTGGGGCCCACATATAACCAAATTGTCGAAGCGGCTAAGCTCTGCAGCCTACGCTCTCATTCACGCGTAGGCTCTCGTAGTCGCGCGTAGGCTCTTGTAGTCACGCGTAGGCTCTCGTAGTCACGCGTAGGCTCTCGTAGTCACGCGTAGGCTCTCATAGTCACGCGTAGGCTTTCGTAGTCACGCGTAGGCTCTCGTAGTCACGCGTAGGCTCTCGTAGTCACGCGTAGGCTCTCGTAGTCACGCGTAGACTCTCATAATCACGCGTAGGTACTCGTAAAACCGCGTAGGCTGTCATTCACGCGTAGGCTCTCGTAGTCGTGCGCGCGCGTAGGTTGTCGTAGTCGGGCGAAAGTATATAAAAAAAATATATACACATAAACAACTATCAATTTATTGCCTTTGTCAAAAAAAGTATTCACACAAAATTCTTAGTCATTTTACTCGTTTATGTGTCCATTACTCCAGCAAGAAAAAGTCTTCTAGAATGAATTGAGTTCAACGAATAATTAGAGCGTCATCTGCTGTAAATGTGAGCTAAAATGAAAACGGTTTGGAAAAAAAAGAAAAATCTAATCCTGCTGGAGAAACGTTGTTCCAGCAAGAAGTTTTTAAATGAATGACCGGAGAAAGAAATAAAATAAATACATGGGCGGATAGCTTATATTTGTGCGTAAATGTGTGCCGAAAACCGAAAAAAAAAAACGAAACTATAAGGGTTCCTTGTTTACTACAGAACCCTAAAAATGTGTGTATACTTAGTCCCGAAACTTTATGGATGTTAAGAAAAACAAGAAGAACCGAATATCGTTTTCAGTCAGTTTATACGTTTGTTCATTTAACCGCTAGGATTTTTTTGGGTTTTCATAAATGTATGATTACTTTAAAACGGTAATTATTTTTGAAAACCTAATTAATGCACAAATCCGCATAAATTAGGAGCTACTGATATACGTTTATTCTACGGGCGCACAAAGTGATTTCCGAGAAACAAGATTCAACAAAACGTTTCTGCAGCAAGAAATTAAACATCTCTAAAACCTTCAGACGCACTTTACGCACAAATATAAGCTATCCGCCCCTGTACTCTATTTCACTCTCTGGTCATTCGTTTAAAATCTACCTGCTGGAAAATCGTTAGGTACTCCAGCAGGATTAGTTCTTTCTTTTTCCAAAACGACAGCACGCAAAACGATTTTTTTTAAATTTGGCGCACATTTACAGCAGATAACGCTCTAATTATTCGTCGAACTCAATTCTTCCTAGAAAAGATTTTCTTGCTTCAAACGAGCAATGTGAATAGTTGGCCCTAAACGACTTTGAGAAACGCAGACTTGTTTTGTTCTAAGCCTAGTTTACAAAGCTTGCCAATAGGTGGCGTTGGTGACTGAGAAATGGTATTTTGTACTTCGATGCGAGTTACTATTTTCTTCCGAAACTTAAAATAATAATAATAATCATTATATAGCACGTAAATCTCGATATTTAGACATGTCGCCATATTAGTACATGGACGACTTATGAAGCAGAAGCGGATCGCTAGTATTATACTAAACTACATTAGAATTAGACATGAGGCGTATTTATTAGAATAGGTACGCATACTAGGTATTTCTCTGGACTATGTCGTACGAGTATTTTCTGGCAAAGTGAAAATTTTATCAATAGTTAGTATTATATAAACCATTCACGGTGATAGAAAGCTACAAAATATCAACCCTGAAACATCACAAAATTTGCATTTTAAAAATACCAGGTTTTACATAAAATCTTTACTGATTACGTATTGCTCCGATAAGAGACGCGATGCATTGAGTCCGTATATAAGTACCAAATAGTTTAATAGGATTATAGTAAATTTATAGCGTACGGCTACCTAGTACCGAGTAATACCTAGTCCCGTACGTAGTTTGCATTGTACACACGGCTACACATCAAGTTATACATTTCCAGTTTACGCTGACCTCGGATTGTACGGAAATCCTATACACTGCGAGATCAGCTTATAGGTACTGGAAATATATGTATAGCTTGATGTGTAGCCGTGTGTACAAAAACGATCTTTGTGTGAAGACGCAGGTCTGAGAATGTGCGGCCAATTGTAATCCTTATTGCAAGCATATAAAATCGATTTTTGAATGATTAAAAACACAAAATGAAAATTACTGTAAATAATAAGATCAAAACTTTTAAACACGTTGAACTCTCTCGCAGTCAACACAGTGCAGCATAACACTCCTAAGCCTGTAAAAGTATGAAGAAAGTTATGATCAAAGAGGGAAAAATAAGATAACAAATATAAATATTGAAATTTTACAAGTGGTGACAGAATGGGCGGTCTTAAGGCTCCTACATACTGGCGCGACGCGACACAAAGACACCGCGTGTAGCGCTACAAGCGGTGCCTTTGTGTCGCGACGCGTCGCACCAGTATGTAGAAGCCTTTACTCTTACCGCACTGCCATGTCGAAATAACGACAATAAGCCTACGCACCACACTTTCACTCAGAATTACGAGGGGACGGCGCGTACGCAGTCCCCACTATCAAAAATTACGCATCCGAGTTATCCACATTAGGGATAATCGCAGGGGTCAACCTAACCGCAGTGCAATGGGAAGGCCTCGCCCTGGGGGAACCGCCGTCTTGATCACGGTATCCCCTATGCCAGGTAAGTATGAATTCTTTACAGAATTTAGCGAGGGTCATTCAACGGCGGAGACTCTTAACACCGAGATTCAGAAACGTGACGTAAATGTTCAGCGCCATCTATTGACAAGATTGAAAACTAAATCGCATAGCAGTCTGTTACTGTACTAAACTATGATTCTTCTCCTGGCTTAACACAAATAGCTATCTTGTTAGTACAGTATTCTCTATTATACTCATTATTCTGAATTCTTATTATTGTAATATGCCTTTAGCAGTACTTTTAGGTATTAGTATCTATCACACCGGTGTTTCTTTAAGCCTGCCTCGGTGACGACCACCTACACAAAATGCTCCTACACATAAATAAGTATATTTTAGACTTATTTATTTATTGATGTGTAACATCTTTCCTCTCGCTTTTTCGTGGGAGTCCATAGATTCGTAATTACGCATGGCTTGAGCATGGAATAAGTAAGTACTTTTTAATAGCATGGAAATAGTGTACTCATGGAATTAGTAAGTACTACTATATAGACTGTAAGTAGAAGGGGCCGAATTTCCACCAGTGGGCGACCACTAGTAAGAAATAATTACGTATATACGTATTTAGCTTTTAAAAATTCTGAGGTTAGTTTCTGTCGCTGCTCGGTTGCTTATTATCAAAGTGAGATGTCAGATGTTACACATCATATGCCACTCTGTAAGAGTCGCCTCGCTCATTTTTTTCTTGTATTTATTGCATCTCCAACAAAGGCTACAAGGCTACACAATTATATACAAGTATACATAGACCAGGGACAAATACAAGTGTTCGCTTCTAATTAAAGGAGACCACATCATTTAATTATAATCTAGGTATTTCCAGTAAGTTTGACAAGGTAAATTATTAAAGTAATAAAATAAATATAATAATAAATCTTCCGAAAGCTTACAGTCTAATATCTCTTCCTGGCTATGTATCAAACATGGTGGTGGGGTCAGCCTTCCTGGTCTTTCTCTTCCACTTCGCCCTATCCTCGACATCGTCTTCGGATACCTGACGCTCTTTCATGGCCTTTAGCACTATCGCCTTCCACCTTGTTTTGGGTCTGCCTCTGGGTCTTGGACCGGGAATGGAACGTTGTAGCGCCAAGTTCCCTACGTATTCAGGTGGGCTGCATTTTCACGTGACCATACCATCGCAGCCTATTCTCTTGCATCTTGTCGGCGATATCGCGCACACCCACGCTTCCTCGCACGTACTCGTTACGGATTTAAAGCCTGGTAACGCCACACATCCACCTCAACGTTTACATTTCAGCAAATCGAATGGAATGCACGTTCTTTTGGGTTATGGCCATCGTTTCGCTGCCATACATAAGGACTGGTCTTATGTTGGTCTTATATACCATGCCCTTTAGTTTAACAGGCATTCTATCAACACCAGTTACTTCTCGCCATTTTAACCACGCTGCAGCTATTCGGTGCTGAATGTTGTATTCCACGTTCCCGGAATTGTTTATCATACTCCCCAGATACTTATTTATTTATTTATTTTTATTTATTTAACCATTTATGTACACACATATAAAAAGAAGAAAGAAGAACAGAACAGAAAAATACGTACAAAGGTGATGCTTATTTCTAAAGAAATCTCTTCCAGCATACCTGCAATAGGAAAGTAGATAAAGAGATGTAGACACGTGTGTAAGAGTAGAAGAGAAAATAAAATACATAAAATCGAAACAATTTACAAAACAAATAATATGGGAATATACTAACATACAAACATATATACATACATCTAAAATAAATATCACTAGATAATATAAAAAAAAAAATTACAGCGTAATTTAAAGCAATAAATACATACGCAACTATTTACTAGTTCTTTCACTCTTCTTTTAGATACTGCAACAGTTTGGCAGTCCCTAATGTCCGGCGGAAGTGAATTCCACAACCACACTGCGTGAACAGTGAAGGTTACGCTCCCGCAAATAGGATGGCGTTTTAGGATTGTGAAGGAGGTTAAATAGCAGACACAATATTCGAGAATTCCTGCGAAGTCGAATGGGGAGCCACTAGAGTATCTTGCGAAAATTAGAAACGTGATCATACTTTTTAAGGTCAAAAACAAAACGAATACAGATATTTTGCAAACGCTCAAGTTTGTTTAAAAGCTCCTCGGTGGCATCCAAATAACAGGCATCGGCATAATCTATAATAGGCTGAATGAGAGTTTGAGCAAGGGAGATTTTGGTGTTCAAGGGCAAGAAGCTCTGGAGACATTTCAACGAAAGGAATGTGTAGTGCACTTTGCGACTGACTTGAGCAACATGGGCAGTCCACGATAAGTAGGAATCCATGATCACCCCCAGGTTTTTAACCGTATTTGCGTATTCAATCTGAACTCCATTCAAACAGAGTGGAGACAGCGACGCAACATCGAGCCAACCCAACCCAACCAATAAAAATGGCTTGGGATTTCATAGGTTTGATTTGCAGTCCAAAGGACCGCGACCACTCGCTAATCGAATCCAGGTCCTTTTTCATGGCAAACACGGCGGCTACCGCAACTTCTCTTAAGAAATTATATTGATCACACAAGCTGATCAATTGTCCATCGATGGGAATCGAAATGAAGACGCTTGGATCTGGTTCATTTAGCACACGAATTTATTGTGTCCATGCTATACTCAGCACTAGGCCACCGGCCTATAACTGGAAAGCGTACAGTCTAATATCTTGGTAAATAATGTACAATTAACGCCTACCTACAGTTTCCATTTACAAGCTTCCACAAATTAAAAACTACGTACCTACCTAAAGTTAAAAAGACAAAAATTTTATTTAATCTTAAACAAATAAAACAAAACAAATTCTTCTGTAAACAAAACAAAACAAATTCAAGACAAAACATTATAAATCTAGGAAGTTATGGAACATCGATCATAATAATTGTGACACAGCTTATTAATTGTGTTAGAACAAAACTAAATGCAATTAATACAAAAAATGCAGTTGTAATAATGGTATTACGATATGTACCAAAGTCCCTGAGATAACCTCCCATTATTTATTTAAAGTTCGTCGTAGTGCTTTGGCTGGTTCTGGGCGCCTACTCCCTACGGAAATAAGATTACCTACTTCGGAGCCCGAACTGAGACTGTCCCTACTCGCAATATGTTTGTGACCTTTCGAAAAATTGAATTTGTTACTTGTTTTGACGGATCAACTACTTTCGGACGGGCCCTTCGTTGACGGACTTGAAGAGTAGTCCCCCCAGGACTAATACGGGTCCGAGTGCTCATGGCCTTTTTAAGGAAATCTCCAGACGGCTGGTTGACACTTCCCGTGACCCAATGGCTGGGTTTTACCTTGGCCAGAGGCTAAGCATTGCCATGCAACGTGGCAATGCCGCCAGTATCTTGGGTACATTACCAGTCGACAGTGATGTGGATGAATTTTTCGACGCCCTATTTTAGTTTGTGTATAGTTTTAGTTATTATTATTAATTAATTAGATATATTTGTATTTTTTTAAGTATATTAGTCACATTGAATAAATTACTTCCCCAGAATAGATCAACATCTAAGTGAGAAGAAAGATTTTATTGAAGCTCGATATTACTGTAAACAATCAATCTGCCTAGCCTTTTTCCCAACTACGTTAGGGTCGGCCTCCAGTCTAATCGGATGCGGCTGAATACCAGTATATTACATGGAGCAACTGCCTATCTGACCTCCACAACCCAGTTACTGGGTAACACTATACATACAACCCCTTGGTTGATAAAAGACTTTTGGGTTTTGACTACCAGTAACGACTGTCAATTTAAAGACCTACGAATGGCAGCAGGGACCAACGGTTTAATGTGCTTTCCGAGGCATGGAGGGGTCTCGACATGTAATGCATAGTCACCCATCCACGTACCGACCCCGACCCGTGCGGCCGTGTAATCTCGGACCTAAAAACATCAACCTCCTCGGTTAAAAATGATACCGGAGTAGCGTGTCAAATCAGATCAAATTAAAAGCGGCTGATAATTACAATAATTAAAGCATCCCGCATAGTACCCGAGATAAAGCTAATAATTAGTTAATTAAATATAGCCATTAGTAAACTGTCCCCTGCATGGTAGATGGATGAACCTACTGTTTGTTCATGTTAATTACAGGATGAGTCTATCTAGGTGATGAGCCCAAGTGTTTGTCTACCACTCTACAACCGATGCATTGATCACGTGTTTTTAATTTGGATTAAAAACACGTGACAAATGCATCGGTTATAATATTTCGGATATAAATAGATAGATAGATAGATAGATAGATAAATCACTTATTTGTTCAAAACATAAGTATACACACATTGCATGCAAGATGTTACATACAATTATAGCACAGTCATGTTTTGCCGTAACGGCGTACAAATACAAATAGGTAGGTTATTTCTATTAATAGGTTCAGTGCCGGATTAACCACGTAGCAAGAGTAGCAATTGCTACCGGCCCCGCGCAAAAGGGGGCCCTGCGTATCCAAACCCGCCCACGACCCAACCCCGCCTGAGCGTATTTTTTTGAGTGAAACTTATTAAGACGTGGTATATTGTATTTTTTTTTTATGTCACAAAAACGTAACACCTTTTTCGACTAAGACAATCGACGTCAGACAATCGGTAACCGATTATTTCGTTGGCAAAAATATAACACAGCATTTTGTACGGTAAACGCACAAGTTCTACAAAAAATAGAATTTGAATCGGCTCGATAGTCGACTCTACAAATAGTCTGACGTGTGCGAGCACTCACTCAGTGTGGATCTGTAGCAGAATTGAAATGGCTCGATTAAAAATGTTGAAATTGTCTATTTATTTGTAAGACTTACAGTCTACATTATTTTTATTATAAATTAGTAATCATATACCAAAAACTATACTTAGAATCCATAGCAGATCAAGGGCCCCTCGATAGAATTTGCTACGGGCCCCGCGCTTGCTTAATCCGGCACTGAATAGATTTGTCCATTACTCATAGCAATTCTAGTATCAAATTAAAACTTAATCAATCAATCAAATTATAATAAACATGTTACAGAATAGTGTCATCAACTCGTCATCGAAATGAATAAAATAAAATTAGCCAGTCAAAAGTGAAAGTAATTAGGAATAAAAAAAACAGATTCAGATATAGTTGGCTATATCCTCATCCTAACTATAATATTATAAAAGCGAATGTGAGTTTGTTTGATTGTTACGTTTTCACGCTAAAAAGGCTGAACGGATTTGGATGAAATTAGCACCTGGGTTATGACATAGGATATTCCCACGGGATCGAGACTTATGCGGGTGAAACCGCGGGTGTAGCTAGTAAAACATTAGTTTAAGGCGCTGACAAGACCCAATTGACCAAAATAGGCTTCTCTTAAGAAAAAAAATTGCAAAATCTGTATAGTTTGTGGTAGCGGAAAAAAATTATGTTAATTTTGAATATATTTCCCAGCACTTGGTTGTTACCAAAACACGTTTTGTAAAAAAATCTCGATACAAACTAATGCTAAACTAACCTCTTACCTTGAGTTCTAATCCAAAATATCTGCGTTAAATATCAACATACGTTACGTATTTAATTAATAACAAGAACGTCTTATTTGAATGCAGAACTTGGTTGTTTTTTATTTTCGATTACTCAACTCAATTTTGAGTAAATAGAAAATTGCTTCATATTTTGCAATAAATTACAAGCGTTGTGTCATCGCGCGTCTCTTTCTCCTCTATGCAGTCTGACAGTGACCGCGGTTTAGGTGTTGTCAGCGTCTTAATCTATATTATGATTGACATAGAGTCTAGGATTATAGTAAATTGGTTTTATATTAAAGACCTATGTCATCAACTCATCATGTCTGAATTTACATCTATCAGACGTACCTATATAGAATTTAAGATTTAGATTTCAAGTCTCAGGGCAGGCTGGTTTATTCTGAACTTTCGACCCGTACGACCCGACGAGTATACATGTATTGGGGTCGAAATTTCTTGATCAAAGCATAATTATTATATCTACCACGCTTTTGTAGCGCTTCCGGGATGTTCACCGAGGCTGGTTGATGGTTTTCATGCCATTATACAGAAACGGTGCGCTTCCATTCTCGGTAGAAAACGTGCTAGCTCCCACAGCATCCTGCAGGCTTAGCATGACCCTTTCTATTTCTTCGAAGAATACACAAGGCTCTTTCTATACAAAGTGACATTTCGTTTCTCCTTTATTGACACCCCACCGTAGAAATCTTTCTACATAATAAAGGACCTAGACAAAGATCGCTAGAACCGAAAGACAAGCTGACAGATTGTAGAAGGATTTCTACGGTGAGATGTCAAAAATAGAGAAACGAAATGTCGCTTTGTATAGAAAGAGCCGTGTCTATTCTTCGAAGAAATACAAAGCGTCATGCTAAGCCTGCTGAGTGTATTGTGTGTTAGGTGGGACAGCCCCATGCTGGCTCACTGGACACTGCTGCACCCGTGTGTCAGTCGTTTCAATTTTTTGTATAATGTGGTTTTACTAACATTAGGTTAAGACTTTTACTAACAACATTTGGATCTTGTAATTTGATCTACAATAAAATATTTCTTATTATATAACTATCCCCTATTTAATTGTTACTACGATAGTTACATTAGTCAGTATCAGGACCCCTTATGTAACACAATACCAAGCCAATCGTCAAAGGGTTACTATTAAAATGTATCGTTAAAAACAATTTGCTTGGAGGAGCTCTCGTCTTCCACTCTCTTAGTTATTACATCCGGCAATTTGATCACGATGATATATTTTGTCAGTTTGTCTGTATGATATTGATAACTAAATAAGTTCCTACGTACTTTTTTTCGTAAAAATAACAGCTAATTAGGAAAAGCCCGACCAGTCTGATTACCTAATAAAATTATACCAATGAAATCATTAGACATTAATTACTTTTTTTTTTATTCATGTAAAATTAATTATTATTATTGGCGAATAGCGATCATTGCACTTTAAGGCTCGTGCAGACTGGCCATAGGTATAAGCTGCCTGTCGCGCCTGCGATTTCGCGCTAGTCTGCACGAACCTTCATATGGGACACATCATAATAGGTATAATAAGTTTTGAATGGAGGATTAAGTGGAGGATTTATAATTCTGTTTGCTGCTTATTAAATCGCATAGCTCATTAAAGTTTAGGCACCAATTTCTAATCTATTATTGGCACATATTTGGAATTAAGTAATTTTATCCATTCTTCCGCAATAACTCAATCTAAATCAGTCACTATTATATTCTTGACTGAAGTTCTGTTTGTCATTTAAAAGGTATAAATAAATTATATCTTATCTTATCGAATATTGAAGCGTAAAAAAATATTTAAAGGTCAGCAACACATTAATTTAGCCCGACACACCATCACTCAAAAGATTAAGCTATCTAGAACGTGAAATCCTACCACTTTGAATGATAAAACCGATGGCAAGTTCAATGTGAAAACCGTAGATTGTGTTACTAATTTTAGGTCGTAAAGATAGAACTCTCATATTTTTATTTGGTCGCCAAAATGCTATATCTTATCAATTATTACATCATTTGGTCGCCTAAATGCACACAAATGTTTCGTCTGAAATATCTGAACTAAAGGCTGACAAAGATACGCAAGACACAAACAAATGAATTATACAACAGCAAGCTTAGCATGACAAGTCAAAGCAAATCCTTCTACAATCTGTCATTTTGTCTTTCGTTTCTAACAATCTTGGTCTAGGTCTTTTTTTATGTAGGAGTTCTACGGTGTGATGTCAAAAATGGAGAAACGAAATGTCACTATGTATAGAAAGAGCCGTGTCTATTCTTCGTAGAAATAGAGAGCGTCATGCCAAGCCTGCAGATGGCAAGTCTGAAAAGATCGCTATCTGTATTCAACCCATTTGTCTGAATTACAGCAGACCTTGTGCAAAATTACATGATAGCCCCATCATTATACTTACTGAGTTAACTGTTTCCAAAATAAATCCAGCCATTTAAATCTAAGGCTTGAGTTTATTAATCACTCTTATTTGTCGCGTCGATAACTCTTGCGATGCTGATTGGATTAAATTGCATGTTGAAAATTGTGGAACAAGAATACGTACGAGTATCGTTCTTGGTTGCAACTTTGAAGATTCAGCTGTCAATTACTTGGTTGGCCTTTTCTACAGTTCTTCACACCATGTCTGGTCAAAACCGCCAACGTTTTAGTGCAGTAAAATTCCAACCAAAACAATCTAGATAGCGTTGTTTAGCAAAACAGAGCCGGCAACGGTCACTATGCCGATGCATTATTCAATTAGGCTGATAACACTTAAGATGATTACTGGTAATAAAATTGTAATGTCTTGTTTCCGAGATGCGCGCGTGGGTATACGGACGCGGCTTGGTGTGACCCCACGGGGGAAAGTTTTTTGACTCTTGGCTTATGTACGTACTGGCTCAATAATAGATATTTAGCAATTTGGTATAGTTCGAAAAGCTCCTTAAACACCTGTGCGTCTGAAATACGGTGTTATTTTCTAGGTTCTTTGGTGTCATTATTTTGTAACCGCGAACCACTGACGATGTCCGCGGTCATGATCAATACGGTCCTGTCATTCTAGTAGAAGTTTGTGTATATAATAGACTCCAGCTGAAAGGTAGACGAATACAGTAAACTGTGACTGAAACCAAAACAAATGAAACGATATTAATTAATGAGTCAGAGCAATACAGACGAAACTTACTTCACTTGAAAGATAGGTCGTAGGTCATCATTGAAAATCTAGAGAGAAACTTTGTTTTCAAAATATCCAAATTAAAATATTTCTTGAGACTCAATTAAAGAGCACCATCAAAGCCAATCAAAATAACAATCCTACCAGTCCTATTCTAAGAAAATCTCAGTGCGACGGATATCACCCGTTTTATTTGTTCTTAGGTCTCGTTTGGTAAAATTGGATGACACACTCTGTGCGTAATTCGATAAGAGCTGGGAGGTGCCTCTAACCCGTCAGTGCTACAGCCAACATCATTTTTCTTTCGGTGGCGCAATAGACCTATGCAACTGCCTCATGTTTTGTTTCGCAATATATATATTGGCAGGATGATTAATTAAGTTCCTAAGTAGGTAGCTTTATTAGATTGTGAAATACAAGCAAAATACCTGGGGTTTTTTTTTATTAATTCTAAAATATGTTTTTAAAAATTTTGTTTGACTACCCGATTACTTTTCGTGGGTTGTCTTGGTTATCTATAACGTCTGTTTTACTTACTAAGAACATCTAGATGGTCAAATTAGATGAATAACAAGTTATGGACACCATTGAACTTGCATCATATTAATTGCTTACCATATTTTTTATTTTTACTTAAACTTATGAAAGATAGATATAGGCACGTTCTTGTAAATTGAAATTACTGTTACAAAAAAAACCTACCCCATCTAAATTAATAGAAAGTAAAATAATTGTCTATGGCGTTAATTCAGCCACCCCCTGCGAAACCAATTTGTCTATCAATTAAATTTGGTGAAAAAAATACTCTTGACAATGAGGGATCCATTTATGTGTCCAACGGTTAAGTGTCGGAGTTTAATAAACTGTTTAATTAAGAGCGCGTTAGCGGCGCTGGGTTAGGTTAGGGCGCAGACGCAGTGCGAGTCGCGCGCGCGTCCTGGCATCATGCTGGTGTTAGCGATGCTCCTCGCCGCGTGCGTCAGTACCCAAGCCAGGACCTTCAACATAACGTACCTCTACGTGCCCCACATTGTGGCACCCGGCCAGCAAGAAGTCGAGATCGAGTGCCGATATGACGCCAACTTTACGCTACTCAGCTGGTTCAAAGGCGCCAACGAATTCTTCAGATATCGACCTGGTGCAGCGCCCAGCACTCGCTCCTTCCCCATCCTTGGAGTTGGGACAGTGGAGATGCTAACGTGTGGACCTGTAGCCTGCCAGCTGAGGCTAGGAGCCCTGACTGAGGAAGCCACCGGACTGTACCGGTGCGACATCGAGAGGGATGTGCCGCCATATAAGTTTGCAACCATGACATCGCACATGGAAGTCCACGGCCACCAGCACCGGAGGCCTTTGCTCGAAGGATTAGCTGAAGAATATAAAGAAGGAGACATGATACAAGCGTACTGTCGAGGTGCTCCGGACTCAGAACTCCGCTGGTACATTAACGGTGCAGAATTGGAAGAATTTAGAGGTTCTACTAATTTGAAGAAGAAGAGCAGTCGGTACCTTTACATGGGTGTACCACTCACAATGTTAGTGCAGTGTGCAGAGTTTCGTTACGGGAAGATATACGGTTCGAGAGAGCAAAAGGCGAAGTGGAACGATGTAGGCCAATTGCGAAAAAAAAAAGAGAATGATGTGAAAAATGGATCGATTGTTATTACAGGACGCTTGTGTTTGCTCAGCATTTTGTGTTTGTTAGATATGGTATTTTATGTTTAATGTTGTCAATTATGTTCCTGCTATTTTTATAGTTAATTCCAGTGCAAATATTATTATTTTTTGTCCATGCATGAGTATTCGCCAATGTAATAACGTGCAATTTTGTTGATAATAAATAATATTATTTAATTTCGCTTACTCCTTTATTACCTAAATCCCTGTGTAAGAAGTTGAAAGTGACTATGGCAAAATAATAACTAGGTAGTGATTTCTTTGTCCTGGCTTGATCTAAATCATATTGTTTACATGCACAATAACCACGTTAGTAGTTAGTAGTACCTATCTTGACAAAATCCCGAAGTAGAATGTTATAACACCCAGAACTGAACCAAGAGAAAGAAATTCGTTGGCCTATTTTTGTATGCATGATAAAGTTATCGAAACGTAAGTACCTAAGTATTCTGTGACTGGGAACAATATTGACCTAAAACCTGCTCAAAAAGTGATCTCAGAGGCCATCATAATATTCCAATCGAATTCATTCATTCTGAACCTCCCAACGAGAATTATGTAGGCTTATAATTTAGATGTATGGTTTCCAATTAAGGTAACTTACGTAGAGAATTTGATCGCTGAATGAGGTCCTGAAAATGGTCCCACGCAATAAGTTATTTTCCTACTTACACAACAAAATCCGATTATATAGGTATGAATCTTAGTCAACCTGTTAGGTATAATTAGTAGTTTAAAAAGTAAAATTATTGACCTGGGAATAGAACCCAGTAGGTAAACCATGCCACGCTCACTGCAGTCGAACTTTGAAGTATCGCATCGCACCCCTAACCGATACTTATCCGTTATTAGGGCAAAGAAATTGAGACCAAATTAATATTGGTGCAGGCATAATTTTTGTTTGCCATGGAATACCTTCCAAGTTTTTAAGAGCTCCTTGGCTCCTTTCGCTTTAAAGGTATCTACAACGCTACAAGGTTATTTTGGCGCGTGGCCAAAATCGGAACTAACGCCGTTTCACAAAACAATTGTTTACCAATAACGCCCCGCTGTCAACGTCATTCAGTACCCAAAATACCATGGTAGCACGTTTCATGCTCAAAGTTCCATGCCTATTTTACTTTGTAACCAAAAAAAAAAATCTTAGCTGCCGCCTGCCACAGCCAGACATTTAATGTGCGGCAGCAACTATTTCATTAGCACATTCCAATAATAATGCTATAGTTTTTTGTGCAACATCAATGTTGATTATAATTTACACAACTAATGAAATACGTCTAGCAATAAGTTTCACAACATTTCCACAAAGGTGGATTTCATTGACGCTGACGCATCCATTTCTTTCGTGGAAAACTGCTTTGAAATGACGCGCGCGCGCTAAAACGCTTGCCACTATAATTAATGTATGACTGATGACGGGTAAATTTTAGGCAAACTTTATAAATAAAAATAATAATTCTTTAAATTTAAGGTGTAAAACTATCATAGGTAAATTTATCTTTTTTAATTTTGTAAGGAAACAAATTTTTCACACTTTGTATACAAATAATTGTACACGTTTTAAATAATAGGGTATTGCGGTTCTTACGCAATGGCAACACTAAAATTAAAGATGGCGTAATTTTCTCCCACCTCACAAAAAGTGACAGCGCATTGCGCAAACCCACGGAGTGCTCTAGAGTGTGCATGTTACACGGTTAAACATGTTAAAAAGTTTTTCTGAAATTTTAGTTTTATGTTACATACAGTGCCCAAATCGTTCCACAAGAACTGATATATTGAACTTTTCTCCGTCTTGATTAAGTGAGATACTTAGTTCAAATAAATAGTGAATATAAAATAACGGATATCGCAAGTTACATTCGTTGGAAAAACACATCAACCACAATGCCTAAAGGAAAGAAGAAAGGAAAATACGGTGAGTTTTAATGCACTTCTTTGTAATAAACGTACTTAGTTTGGTTATGTGGTGCGTGGAACTCGGATTCCGCCAAGAATGAGATCACGCGACGACCTTGTGACGGCGGACTTTCCGCGGGACGTGTGACGTTTACGTATATTTGCTCACGGTCGCTAAACTCGATGCCAACAACCTAAGAGCTGCTTAGAACCATATGTTTGGCAAATCCTAGTTAATGACTTTGTTAAGTATAATAACCAGTAATCACGGGTTTCGCAAGCCCAGTCTCGTTTCTCAACGCATCCTTTACTTTCACGTTTCATTACGTTGCCGTTCCCACATGTCACATTTCAATGTGGTCGTGCTTTGTCTACAAAATATAAAGACAAACGTGAGACTTGTACTGTTTATCTCACTGATACGTGCTGATACTGATTGTCCTTGCAAGCGTCAATTAGATTGGACATTATATAATTTTACATAACAATTTAGTTCCTAGAATGGAAAACAAACATGAATGTTTAGCTTAGTCATTAAATTGTAGTGAATAGAAGTATTGTTAACTGTTGCAATGATGCTTAGCTCACAATAATTATGATTTGTCATTCAACATTTAGTGTATGCTTGGTTTTGTCTTAATTTCAATCTATTTTATTTATAAATATTTTTGCTCTAGGTAGAATAGGTAGTAGCTCTAAATTATACAGTTTAATATTACTTGATTACTGTGTGGGATGCATGATGATCATCTTAATGTACATATGAACGAGTATCTCTGAATATAAACTAATATTATTTTTGAACCAAGCTACCGCTTTTTGATGTAATTTACATAATGATATTCAACTGAAACTATCCCAAGGACAACAAGATGATAATATTTAAAATGGCTATCTGGTTCTATAAATGAATGTATTTAAATAACTTAATGCTTATTATCTGTAGGGTATTACATTTATAATACAAAATTAACAAGAGCAACTAATTATGTAAAAAAATTCATCAGCAAACTGACTGCTAACAATTTATCATTTTTATCAGCATATATTATGTAAACATAGTTTGGCCTCATGTGATTCTTTCAATGTCATACTCAATATTATTTCATAGCAGGTCAGCCTGACAACATTAATGTATAATTTTACATGTTTTATGTAATACCTACTTGTATATTGAGTATTGGAATACAAAAGTACTGTGTTATAGTAGTTTTGTATGTCATAATGATGCTTTAAAAATAAGTAATTACTTATTGAAATGTAACTCTTTCACATGAAAGAATCTGAATTAGAAAACAGAAAAAGAAATTAACAATATTAGTTGTAAGACGACTAATGTGTAATAATAAAATACACAATTACTTCAATTATTTAACCTCCTAACCATGACCAATAAAATGCATTACTACTCAGGCATTTATTTAAAAATTAGATCATAATTATAGGCAATTTAGTATAGATAAGTTAGTTCTTCATTCCCAAATAAAAACCAGACAAGTGCAAGTTGAACTCGCATGGTGAGGGTTCCGTACAATGAATAAGTTATCTACCATGTTTTTTTCCCAAGAACAAATTTAACATGTTGCGGGAAAGTACTGACTTTTTCAAATTATGAAATATGCCAGTAAAATAGCCCATACAAGTTATGAGCACTGCTATATCCTTACTGCCCTAGATCAATACTAAAGAATAATAAACACAACGACAATACTTTCATAGCTGTAAGCCGATTATAGCGTACTGTCATTATGATTAATCATAAAATTATAATTATATTTTAATTATATACACTGTCATATAATTATTAAATATTGAAATTGTACAGCAGTGCCGGTACTGTCAATTTTCAACTTAACAAAATCTACTGCTAATGCAGTGCATCCTGCAACATGTTAATTAATATTGTAGTTGAAAACATGTTCTGCCATACATTCCAACTGCAAATGTAAGTTGGTATGCACAATATTAAGAGATTTACTGTGTTATTTTGACACCATAGATTTATAGAGAAGTAAAGAACTACAGTGTAAACTCCTCGTAACATCACTCGATTTAACTACAAACTCTCTAAAGCGTCGAAATCAATCGACTTTGGTTGGTTTAGCTTGTCTACCATACAATGATAAACTCTACATAGCATCACACTCACTCTCAATAATGACAACAATTGAGTAATAAAAAGTACCTTTTAAGTTGCTAAAATTAGTAAAAACTGCACAGCTGCGTACGTTTTTTTATTGCTTTGTTATCCTAGCCCGCAATAAACTCTACTGTCATATATACCGAACTTTCTAAGAAATTCATTCTTTTGTTTACAACTTCGGATTGCTTGCAGGTGTAGACTGTTTTTGACCATGACTAATAAGAAGGAGTCATGGATCATCTATACCTTATCTATGTATCATTATTCTCAGTTGCTTACAAACTTTCAAGCTGTAAACATGGGGCAATAGCATAAGATTCTTTTATATGTACCTACATAACTAATAACACTACTCTGAAATAAACTTTTTATTTTTCTAATTCTGATTTTTCTTCTCTCCATTTAACGACATTTCTCTATAACTCCACAAAATGCAGTCCCTTCAGTGTCATTATATAGACTTACACTGTATTTTCATGTTTTCTTTTTTCAAAATTTTAGACTCAGTGGTTTCCGATATAAGGGGGCTTTGAGACGGTATCGTGGGCTAATATAATACCAGCCTATTACTGTCCCACTGCAGGGCAAACAGATAAGGCAAAAAAAAAAAACTCTTCTCATACAGATAAGGGACAACATTACTGAACTCGCTTGCTCAAGATGGGTTGGAGATTTCAGAGTTATATTAACTATAAGTCCTGGTTTCCTCACTAAGTTTTCCTGCACCGATGTTAGTAATTTCCAAGATAAACTCCAGAAAGTACATATTGTATGAATTGAAAAAGTCACACTGGTATTGTCCCTAGATTGAACCCACAACCTCCTGCATGAGAGGGCAGGCCTTAACCAATGGCCATCACAACATTTATGGTGTGCTAATATGTATACTTATTATTAAGTACTCATGCACTGATATAATTCTCATGCAACCATCAAACCAAATACTTCCTATAAATTCTATTCACTCATTCTATTTTAGAAGTGAGCTTGAATGTTATGTAAGTAATTATAGTTGGTGAAATGTGAATGGTGCCCCACTGACACAGTTCTCTGTTGCAGCTAGGAATGGTAACATTGTGTCGATTTTTAATAGTAACTAACTGTGTAGTTGGTAATTTGAGTTCTATGATAAGCCTGTTAAAATAGCACACAGTTTCAAAGAAACTAATAAAAAAATAATTCAGTAAGAACTTAGTACAGTTTGATTATCAAGCAATTCTGAGATGTAAGGAAAATTCCTTATAGGATAAGAAAATTACCATACTTGCCATTGATTGTAATCAATATTAATAGGTTTTACTTAATACGAAAATAATCAAATTTTTTTTTTTTTTTTTTTGTTTAATGTTGTGTTAGACATACGTCTGTAAGCTAAATTTATTTGCCTGTATCCGATAAAATCCCAACCTATTTGGCAATTATCTCTGACCATTATGAAATGGCCCATGGCACACCCATCTCCAGCAGTAGATATTTTCTCCCAGATATAAATAATGCACAACTATGCAATGTTTTAAGTGTCGAGAAAGAGCATGCTGCAGCATTGTAAACTCAAGGACCCCATAACAAGGTCACAGCAAGTCCTTGTAACTCAGTTTCAAAGCTGCTACATACAGGTATAACTTTGTAACATAGAGGGAACGCAAATCGGACATTGTAATGCGGTAATCTTCAGTCCGATCGAACACACATTGTTATGAATACTTGTGGAAAAAGTTTTTAATGGGGTCTTATTTATGTGACATTGTTTAAGATAAAATTGAGAAGAGTATCAACGTAATTCAAAATGAGTCGTAGTCGACTCACTTTGAATTACGTTGATACTCTAAATCCCTCAATTCACCTCATTCGGATTCGGTTAATCTCTTAATCCGAATGCAATGAAGGTATTATCTATATAATACCTTCATTGCATTCGGTTTTACACCGACGCATTTTGACCATCGACACACCGATCAAGCTACACCCTTAGCAAAATCAGGTCATACGATGCTGTCTTGTCGTTTCCTAACGACAAGACAGCATCGTAGCAGGGCAGCATCGAAGATCCTTCTTCACCCTGTTACACCATTCATAAAACATCACGTGCCACTGATGTTTCCCGGTAGGTGTCTGCCGCATCTATTTCCCGGTAATACCGTCGGACTGACGAATGACGTCACGTCACTATAAACAGCGGTAACCTTGAGTGGGTTGTAAAACGTGACGTCACGCCACGCCAGTATTCTCGGGGGTGGGCGTGGGCGTAGCGCAATACTCCCACACTTCCCCGGTGACTGTATTAAAATGTTAAGGCTCGTATAGACTGACGCGATATCGCGGGCGCGACTGGCAGCGCGGCACTTTCCACTAGTGTCGCGTGGCGCCTGTCTGCGGGAGTCTTTATCGAGAGAGCCTTTGGATTGGACATTTATTTCGAGAAAAATGTAATACTTAAACCAAATCATTAAAAGGGTCAAACTATTCTGCCTAGCCTTTTCCCAACTATGGTGTGGTCAGCTTCCAATTTTAAAAAATGCAGCTGAATACCAGTATTTTACATGGAGCGACTGCCTTTCTGACCTCCACAACCCAGTTACTGGGTCACACGATACCCCTTAGTAAGACTGGATTAAAAGTTTAAACTGCCGTGTTATATTTGAGGACCCAAGGTCCCGTGTTTTGGGCCCAAATATAACTTAACAGTTATTTTAAAAATCTTCCAATATTTTTCGGTTTACTTCTGAACTATTTCGTAACCATAATAACAACCCATTAATAGCATCAAAACTAACTGTACAATTGACGTTTTCAGAGCACAGAAGAACGGAGCAGGCTTATTCCTCGGACGAGGATGCTGGCATCGATATGACCATCGACAACTGTTCCGAGACTTCGGCCCAGTCAGACCTCAAGAGCAACCACGATGACGCAGGTATTTACGGAAGCATGTAGGATCCATCCACACAATTCAAGGCTTTCCTGAATTAGCATCCCGTCAAGGTCGGGAAAATATTGATTGCATACATGTTGCCATAATGTGCTGGTTTCTGAAAAGTCCTGACGGGGACTGTGTGGATGGAGCTTTATGCTGCTTTTGTGTTATGCAAGTCTTAGTACAACGATGTATAGACGTGCAACCTTCTTGTGACACCGACTGCCTTAGCTATCATGCCATACGATATCTTCTAAAGTATTATTTAGGACAAGCCTTCCAGAAGATGAGAGAAAGACGATCAATTTTTTGTGGTGCAGCTTGAAATGAAATGAAATGATTTTATTTTCTGTAAGTAGGTTTGTACAAACACTTTTACACGTTGAGAGATCCTATGTACTACTTATTATTAGAATGAATCAAAATGACGGAGGTACAGCACATTTCAAACACACTCCAGCACTAATCGATGTAATGGAAAGACGCTACGCGAGCAAATATAAGTAGCAATGATTATTAATAAATTAAAACTTAATTTACCCTTTATAAAATGGTGGCTCACAGAAAGTACTAGCACAGTTCATACCCACGAATGTCATAAACGCTAACTTAGGGATGTTATAAAGAAAAGCAGCTAAATTAGTAGCATAATAAATGAATAACTGACATTGCAAAGGTTACACAAAGAGTGGCAGTCTCCTCACAAAAAAACGATAGCTATACGCCAAGGCTAAAGCGCCAATTGTAATATATTTAGAGAAGAGTATAATTTAAGCACACGTCTGACAACAATAAAATAACCAATCATCGTATCACACATCACATCTTCAGATAACATCTAGATTGTGTGTGACTATAAATGAATCGTGCCCAGCAGGGCTAACATGACACACGCGACAATTACTCACTCTCGCGTGAGTAATTTTTGTCTATTTCTGTCAATTTTCTCGTTTTCTGACAGCGCTGCCATACAAAATACTCGACTCGTTCTGTCAAAATCGATATTTTCTCGACAAACCCTAACATGGCACCTAAATTATCTCGTATTTTGACAATTCAACACGAGATAATCTTCGATTCTGCTGTCATTTAGTCGTCCTCGATTTTGACGACGAGAAGATTAGACAAAATTATAATACAAAAAAATATGGCATTCATGGGGACTGGTGACAGAAATGAAAACTTAAAACTTTGGAATAACATATATAAGTATATATATGCGTATACATGTACGTACACAGGCCGCTCCGCGACGCCAGTCTGATGCACACGTTACATTAGCATGTCAGTGACTTGGGTAGCATGTTGGTGCCGCAGTCTGCATGTCGGTGACGTGGTTAGGATGTCGGTGACGCGGTTATCACGGCGTAAGTCGATTGGCATTTCGTAAATCTGCTAGCATTTCGGTGACGCTGTTAGCATGTCGTTGACTCTGCCAGCACGTCGGGCACGCTGCTAGCAGGTAGGGCACGCTGTTAGCATGTCGGTGACTCGGTTAGCGTGTTGGTGATGCATTGAGCATATTGATGACGCATTGAGCATGTCGGTGACTCGGTTAGCATGTCGGTGACTCGGTTAGCGTGTTGGTGACGCATTGAGCATATTGATGACGCATTGAGCATGTCGGTGACTCAGTTAGCATGTTGGTGACGCAGATTGCATATTCAAGGGATGCCGTTCATATGTCGGTGACGCGGTTAACATATTGGTGACGCGAACCCACAGGTTTTTCCCCTAACAAAAATGGCTCACTCATTTTCGTTTCCGTCATTTTGTATTTTAATTTCGGCATGCCATAGAAAAATATTAAATTTTAATAAAAAAGGTCGGTTACACAAAAAATTACAACATAAATTAATAGAGGTGGATGTAAAATCATTATAGTATATACTAATTCCATGCGTAAAATTTATCGAATGAGCCGATGTTGCTATAATAAAAATGATTTGTTTTTAATAATTTGCTACATCGGTTTCTCGTCGCGAGATAAAGAACTGTCAAAGTGCCTTTCTCGAGTTTACTCACGCTTAGCGGTCATGTTAGGCATTCGGATGACGTCAGAATCGTAGACAAATTTCGACAAATCGAGAAAGAGAGCGTTCTCGCGCCTGTCATGTTAGCCCTGCTGGTGCTGCAGTCTCGACATAGCGATCGCTTTACGACCGAGTCCGGTCAAAATTGCTTGACAAAATTGTGATTTTTTCGTGCTTGTCAAGTAATTTTGAGTGTCTAGGGATCCCATAAGGAATTTGCCACCGAATTCGGTCGTAAAGCGATCGCTATCTATGTCGAGAACTCGAGACTGCGGCCCCTGTGCTGATGAAAAGCGACGTAAGCTTCATCTCCCTATATAATAAGCAAATAAATTATTACTATTTCTAATTCAATTTAAGTTCGTCATATTCGCCTCCTGAACACATTGGCAGCGATTGATTACCACTAGAATTAGTCATCATGTATCTTTATGGAGATATGCTTTGACGACACGGTTGGCGTAATGGCTGAGCAATCGACTGCTGCGCAGCGTGTCGCGGGTTCGATCCCCGCACGGAACAAATATTGGTATGATCTGCAAGTAATTGTTCCGGGTCTGGGTATTTGTGTTTGTGAGTTCTATGTTTGTGAACGCACCCACGATACAGGAAGAAATTCCTAGTGTGGGGCAATGTTTTTTGTTAAAAAAAAAAAAAAAATATCAGCTTTGAGCATCCTGGTATCTGGAGGTAACCTTAACATTTACCTTAATTTTACCTGCCTAAATTCATAGGTCTATGAATTTAAGATTAGGAGACGGAACTTATTCTAATGAATCCTTTCATTAGAATAAGTTCCGTCTTAGGCTAGATTGATCTTCCTGTGTCGGATAAGGCGGGAGGAAACGCCCGGGTGTCACCACTGTGTGGATCGCCCGGAGGACAAGGTGGAGTTCTGCCCGGCTTGGGCAGAGCACCGCCGTGTCCTCGTGGAGGCGATCGGCGGCAGAGATCTCTCGCGTCCGGCCCTGGTTCAGGCCATGGTACGAAGCGACAGGGCACCTCCACCTCCTTCTGCGAAGCAGTAATGCTCGCGAAGGAGGAGGCGGGACGGTTGAGGGAAAGGCAAATTTCGCGCCCTCTCGCCCCTAGCCGCTGCAGGAGACGCCCTGGACGTCGGGAATTCCGGGCGGATTTCCGGCCATAGCTAGCACGGGATAGCTCACCGTCCGGTAAGGACCAGGCCCGGGTCGACGGCGCGTTTTATTCCACACGCGCCTCAAAGAGATGTCGTCAGCACAAGTGTAGGGGTCCACTAGGGCCGATGCCTGCCGGGGTCGCGGGAAGGTACTAAAGGGTCACCGAGGCCACAGGCAACAGGAAGGAATACGGGTGGGTTTTAGTCAGTAAGAGTCTGACACACCCTTCCGCTCCGCCCAGAGCGGGAGAAGTTATTTGATTCGGTAAATCATCAAATAACTTAATTAGTACCTTCCCGCGACTGTCTTGTCTGTCTGACCCCACTGTAGCTTAGAGACGCTTAGTACTAGAAATTAGCTTAGCATACCTCCCTTGCACGTAATGTGGGGATGATATATTTTTTCTCGTCTTTTTCGTCTACCCCATGGTGTGGAGTATCTTTGGATAGGCCGTTCAAAAATATCGTATACATACCTATAATGAAATTAAAAGGAAAACTATCACGGCTAAGTAGACTTTACCAGATAACGAGTTATAGTCGAATATAAGGGAGAACAGGTTTTTCAACTACAATGTTAAGTTTGTTTTGGAATAAATTCGTCCCAAGTAATCCCAACTACGGAACCCTTCATTGTGCGTGGTCCGACACGCACTTGGCCGGATTTAAGAGTGTGTGGATAACGCCTCATCTCAATAAATCATGCATGTTGCTTCCTTGACTTTTCACATATAACAGCAAAGCAGGAGACAACGTACCGTACTCGAATTAATTGTCAATGGAAAAATCGACTCCTATACGCTGGTCAAACCAAATCGGCACCTCACTAAAGAACGCCTAGCCTGTGACGCCTCACATATTGCTGAAAGTAGGAGCTAGTGGAGAAACATTATTCAGGAGAAAGTTTTGAAACCATGACCTGGTCACGGCTCACGGCAGCATTCGAGAGATGATGCAAGGAGAGATAAAAAAATGTTTCTTATCCATATCAAAGGCTGACTGAATAGATACAAACGTGTAGATAATGAATGTAGTAATTTTGCAATGTAAAATAATCGTATCTAATCTTCGGAGTTACCGCGCAAACATATACGTCACCGGTTGGGGAACTTGCGGAGGGAGGGAGGGGTTTTATGTTTCTCTTCTATCTTGTTTTTCGCTCAGTCAGTAAGTTTAGTCGCCATGGATCGACCGAAATCACGAAGAACAGTCTCCAGGGAACTACCTGGAGTGCGACAATCGTGGGTGGTCGAAGGAACAACGCAAGTTTTGTATTTCGCAATATTATATGAATCATGGTGCGATCCTTGCTGTCAAGGCCTTGTATTCCAAGAAGATTCAAGAGGAGGCGCAACTGGGGGACAAGTGTCCGAATGCAAGTAGAATCAAGCGTTGGATGAGGGACCATGAAAGTAGAGCCAAAGAGCAGCGGAAGTCAGGAGCAAGTAACAGTAAGGACTGTGTACAGCAAGTTTACATTTCAGCTCAATGTCCACCAGATTGTGTGATGGCCCAGTCGTAACAGCCCCGACTTACGAGTTGTAGGTCGTGGGTTCGAAACTAGACAGGCGCTTAACTTTGTGTAAATAATTTAATCACCACTGCTCTCAAAACGGTGAAGAAAAACATCGTGAGGAAACCGGCATGTCCTAGAACCAAAAAATCGAAGACTGCACTGGGCGAGCGTGGTAGAATACACAGCCCATTCCCTCGAAGCCGCCCATTCTCCCTGTGTCCCAGCAGTGGGAACATTATAGGCTGATTATGCTAAATGCCGCATTTTACATTGCGCAACCTAGTGGCATATTTTGAAGTCGTACATCCAATTAGTACAGGAATTGAAACCTACTCAAATCGTTTGCGAAACAATGTTAGGTCGCTTCAGTAACCTTAAAACATTTTTTTTTTTTTCACAAAATGCTCTGTAAATTGGTTGCTTCGCTGTCACTTCGATGGTGTGCTTTCAATGGCCTTGGTATTTTGTGTCAGTATCAAATCCAGGAGCTGGCAGCGGCTTAAGACGGTGACAACACCTAAACCGCGGTCACTGTCAGATTGCATAGAAACTAATGAGAAGCGCGATGACACAACGCTTGTAATTTATTGCTATTTATTTATTTGGCAAGAGAAGCCTATTTTGGTCAATTGGCTCTTGTCAGCGCCTTAAAACTGACAACATTGGTATTGTTCTGCAGATAAGCTAAGTGGCACACAATGGGGCAGGAAGATGGGAGAAAACCGGATCATCAGGACAGAGTCTGTAGATATTGGACTGCAGCATCAGGAGATCAAATGTAACTTGACTTAAGAAAAAAATTGCCAAATCTGTATAGTTTGCGGTAGCGGAAAAAATATATGTTAATTTTGAACATATTTCTCAGAAATTGGTTGTTACCAAAACAGGTTTTGAAAAAAAAAATCGTTATCAAATTAACGGTAAACTAACCTTTTACCTGAGTTCCAATCCAAAATATCTGTATTAAATATCAACGATTATTAACAAGAACGTCTTATTTGAATGCAGAACTTGGTTGTTTTTTATTTTCGTTTACTCAACTCAATTTTGAGTAAATAGATAATTGCTTCATAATTTGTAATAAATTACAAGCGTTGTGTTATCGCGCTTCTCTTTCTTTTCTATGCAGTCTGACAGTGACTGCGGTTCAGCTGTTGTTAGCTTAATATTGTTTTGGTGGTTACAACATTGTACTCGTTAAAGATTAGTATTGAATATCGTTTTGGTGGTTATAACAATAATATTGTGTAGCACAATATCACTGCAGGGCCACATCACATATCAGTGGTTTGTGCTAAAGTAAACAGAATTGGATTCCAACTAATGGGCGGACTATCAACTTTCGGTCGATCGTAATTTGAGTGAGAATGCTCTATATATTTATGAAATAGAATAAGCCCGAATCACATCAACTCAGATGTTTTGGTACCTTAGGTCTTAAAGATTTCAATAGCCGAAGCAATGATACTCAATATTTTTTCGGGTCCACTTTTTAACAACTTTTTGAGTGGTAACTTAAAAAGACATTCAGAAATGCCCTAATAAGCCATGGCCTAATATTGCTGGGAATCAATATTGCGATCCCCATATATCTTTCAAGACACCATTTATAAGGTGCTAATAACTATTCTTCAACATTGCTAGCTTAATTACCTAATTAGTTTATACATATTATAATACCCGAATCGATAAACTTGTTTCGAGAGTCCATGTGTTACACTCATAAAAATAGTGGCAAAAAACCAAAAAATAGCATACGCACATATATTTTCTTAGATCGAAGATTTCGTCACAAGTGAATTTCTTGCCCGATTTTTAGTATTGTACACACGGCTACACATCAAGCCAGTCATTTCCAGTATAAGCTGATTCGCATGGTATAGGATTTCCGTACAATGCGAGGTCAGCGTAAACTGGAAATGTATAGCTTGATGTGTAGCCGTGTGTACATGTAAAAAATGCAGTAATTGTTTTATTTTAATGCTAGTAATCAATCGACTAGGTTTATAGCGCCCTAAATAAACCTCTTTTGCAATACATATTAATAGTTTTCATAAATTAATTTCTAAAGCAAAATACTTCATCTTGTTCCATTCTGTACAACATTTTCCGCATTAGGTTTTTGATGGACTTATTTTCACAAAAGGGGAAGGCCAAGTTCGTTGACCAAGGAAGAATATGACACGGTCGACTCGTGTACGTTATGTTATGGTTCGATTGTTTAAAATCTAATGAAATACATTTATATATTTATGTCATCTACATAACATCGATTTTGCCACCACTAATGGCTTATTGATGGAACGTGTTTTATTGCTTTTGTAATTGAAATTATACGATTTCTAATGAAGATCTACGTAGCGCGTAGGTATTAGCTATCGTACCTACACTTCAAAAGTACTATTCAATAGTAATCTAGCTAGCTTAACATGAAAACTAGAAAATAGACATTACATAGTATTAGATACAAGTTCTATACAAATTCTTAAGTATTTTTAAAAGTACCAGCTATAGTTAAGGCTCCCGCAGACAGGCGCGACGTGACAGTGCGAGGCGATTGTTGTAAAACAATTTCCATGAAGTTTTCATAGAAATTGTTCTACTGCAATCGCGTCGCGCCTGTCTGCGGGAGCCTTTAGCCAGCTACTAGTTATTATTCTCTGTTATGTCAGCTAGGTAAACAATTATAAAACCACAAAATGTCCGAAAAATTTGCAAACAAAGTCAAAATGCACTATAAATGCGGATTTACAGCAAGTCACGAACTGAACGTGGAAAGAAACGAACTGAACGTGGAAACAGCAGAACTCGTAATAGTTTTTAACTACGATAATATAACTACGGCAGTATGACGTACGATGTCGGATTGAAACTGGTTTCCCATCCAACACGTGTAAGCGAAGACCCGTATGGAAAGGAAACAGCGCAAATATAGTAAAACACTAAACATAGCAACTTTTTTTGGTGTCACTATGTTTGAAAAGTACGAGGTGTACGTTAAAAAAAACATAAGCAGTCATGGGGACTGCCGACAGACGTGCAAACTTAAAAGTATGAATTACCAGTGGTTTTATTTTTGAATTTTCGAATTAATTGTAGTAGCAGAAATTATAATTTTCATAACACATGCTTTCACTACTGGCCAAACGCAACACGTCATAGTTATAGCTACAGATATACATTAGCATGTCGGTGACGCGAACCCATAAGTTTTTCCCTAACCAAAATTCGCTCAACGCGCCAACGAAGTTTTCACTTGAAAAATACCTGAACATAATTATGTGAAAATTGATATGAGTCCCAATCAAATTGTATGACGAAAAGCGTACCTGCAATCATTTAATTAATTTTCAGTACCTACTATCAATACAATCTTTACAAGTTCAAAGTTCTAGAGTTATTGTGAACCCATTACGTTTGCGTTTCCTTCATACAACTTGCAACGTGTAATGAGAAAATAGGTCGAGTAGGTGACATAAGATATCGATGTCGTTTACTTACTACTCTTACTAGTGACGTCACATAAATAGCGTGGGCTTTCATGACGTCATTAGCCCATTTACACGGACAAAAATCTGTACGCAATAGATTATTATCGATCTGTATGTCGCTCACGGATCTTTGGTTTGCTTCAGTGCAATGGCGTATCCCGTTAGGGGTTTATTGATAGCAGGTACGCGGTTAGTTTTATTTGAGAGATATTTCAATGAGTTATCCAAAACAACAATGCATATTATGGCGTTTGGCGATTGGATGTGCTAAAACTGAAGTAGGTTTTATTTCTTAATTTTCTAGACCAGTATTATAAATATTAGTTTTAAATGTCTCTAAATTAGTTTCATGAAACGTTTTTACATGTCAAGTTTATTTTTAACAAGATGCGGTCGGTTAGGTAGCCTTTCAGTAGTTTTCCTTAGAGAATATTTTATTGGAACATGGAGGTGACGATATTAACATTGACATTACATTGTTAGAACATACAGCCAATTCACGAGAATGAAGTGCTAAATAAAGGTGTAGGAAATATCTTAGACAACATTGTGTTATTCACCGCAAAATGTATTATTAATTAATGAAGCACATATTTGATTGCTATCATGCACACTGTAATGTTGCTATGCACATAAGAGCCTTGTATCGTTTTATTTCATACTAGCTGTTGCCCGCGGCCTCGCCCGCGTGGTTTTTCTAAAATAAAAGTATTAAGTTACTCCTACAACATCAGTTATATGCCAGTGAAAGTCCTGTCAAAATCAGTTCAGCCGTTTCGGAGATTAGTCGGAACAAACAGACAGACAGACAGACAAAATTTTTAAATATTGTTTTTTTGTAATAAGTACCGTATACACTTTCATATGCATTTAGTAAAGAACTTATTTTGACATTACAAGCAGACCGTTCAATTATATTTATTTGTATAGACAACATGTGGCAAGTAATATAATTTAATTTTATGTTTCGTAGTGTTAATTACTTTGCTTAAGATTTGTATAGAATCAAGTTTATATAACTAAACAGACAGGTGTGCTTCTGGGGAGTTTGTTGCGCCACTTCTTCTTTCCAGCTAATAAAGCACTAGGAATTGGTGAAGAGCGGGCGTTTTTGGGGGACTGTCTTATGTAATTATGTACGTTCGAAAGGAAAATCTCAGACTAGTTTGAATAAATGACATTTGATTTATATTTAAACTGCATTATATATTCTTTCCTACTTACGTGTATGTTTTGGCAAGTTTTAATGTGTGAAATTGTCACACTGCATTCCGTACATATGTGACACGTGCATAATATTTAACGCGTTTCAGCACACTTGCAGCATTCGATGTGGCCGAGCTCACATCAGCATGCAGTCAGTGAGACAGACCGGCGATCTAATGCTATTTTCTTTCATAACGTGTCTAATCTTTCGCCTTAATTGTAGCCAGTTAAACGACAAGTCAGGTGGAACTTAGCTGACACATCAAGAGAATTTAATAAGCTTAATCACCATTAATGAATTGAGTTCCATCGGCTTTGCGAGGTTCGATAACGCCTTAAGGCTCCCGTAGACAGGCGCGACGAGACGGTGCGACGCGATTCTGGTATAACAATTTCCATGAAGTTTTTATAGAAATTGTTCTACTAGAGTCGAATTATTCTATTCTATTCTATTGTTCTCTTTGGCAATGGTGTCGATGTTGACAATTCTGCCAATGTCAATGTGTTGAGAAAACGTGCAGATAAAAAAAAAAAGAACATCTATTAATTTGTTGATGAAATAATTAATTATTGGATTTAGAGTCGAATTATTAATTCACTGGAGTAATCTGACATGTGCCAGCTGTCATTCTGTGTAACAAAATTGACATATTTATTGTATTCTAGACTTTTAAACTTAATATTATACATTTATTGTACACTCTTATGAATCGATTAAACTGAACGATCACCATTACAATTAATATGACCATTTTATTACACAAAGTGATTACTAGCACATGTCAGATTACTCAAGTGAATTAATAATTTGACCTTTAAAGTCGCGCCTGTACGCCTTTAAACCATACGTTACATTACATAATCAGCCTATAATGTTCCCACTGCTGGGACACAGGCCTCCTCTCTGTGAGGGGGAGTGGGCCGTAATCCACCACGCGTGCGGGTTTGTAGATGTCACGTCTTCGAATTTTTAGTTCTAGGACATGTCGGTTTCCTCACGTTTTCCTTCACCGTTTTGAGACCAGCATAAAGCGCCTGTCTGGGTTCGAACTTACGACCTACAACTCGTAAGTCGCGGCCATTACCTCTGGGCCACCACTGCTCTACGTTACATTGACTTACGTTTAAATACATCTACAGTACGAAACACCAATATAATTTGCTAGTCTATGAAATTTGCGAGCAACGCATTGCATCATGCATGCCATGCTCATGTCACAAAAACATTAAACTACTTATTGGCTAAAATTCAACTCAAATTATAGCTGCGAATATCAAAGCTTTACCGTGATGCGTAACAAACACGTGACTTGACCCAGTAATATACCACGTGCTAGATATGCAGAATTCTAGGCATAACATTCTTAACCAATTTATTATAAATGCGAAAGTAACTTTTGTCTGTTACCTTTTACGCCTTAACGGCTGAACGGATTTCAATGTAATTTGGCACACAGGTACGTAGATGATACTTTTTATCGTGTTAGTAAGTTCCTGTGAGATAATTTCGGACCTCCACGCGGGCCAAGCCGAAAGCTAGTATTTAAGTAATATTTTATCTTCACATACAAATTAATGTTAATTATATACTCACGTGCCAAATTTGAGCTTTACAAGTATCGAGATTGGTTGTTCTCAAGGTTATCAAGTAATGATAAATCTGGTTGCACACTCGCAGGCCGCGATTACGACTAACCTTGGAACTAGCGGTTACCTATTCTGAATAATGATTTGACGTATAAAATGCTCTGTGGAATATTTTGCAGAACTGCCCCAGTACCAACCATCACCTCATATAGCAGTATTATTTCAATATTACTTCAGCGTGAGAAAGAGATGGAGCTATAAGTACTGTACAGCTCCATCACTTTCCCACTCTGAAGTAATATAATAATACTGCTCTATGAGGTGATAGTTGGCCCCGTTTTTCCGTTTTTATCAAGTCTATCATATTCAAGTGTATTATTATTTATTTATTTCTATAACATTTAGCCTATTTCACAGTTTGGTTTTGAGTTTATCTGTGTGCTGACGACCTGCTCAATTAAATTTTACAAAATTGTAATTACCACAATGATACATATAATCATTTTATAACGATGATAATAACTAAACAGGTACATTAATACATACACACATTAGGATAAATTTTGTGTAAGGAAACGCTTTGATTTGTACAAAGTTGTGTGTGTTCTTGTACTTGTTCGTGTAGTGATTAGTCTCTTACTTTTATGGGCATGACAAGATTGCCCATCGGTAGAAATTACGAACTTACATACAAACTAACATTCCTTAAGACTCTGACAACACCTAAACCACGGTCACTGTCAGACTGCATAGAAAAGAAAGAGAAGCGCGATGACACAACGCTTGTAATTTATTGCAAAATATGAAGCAATTATCTATTTACTCAAAATTGAGTTGAGTAATCGAAATTTAAAAAAAACAAGCATTTCTGCATTCAATTAGGACGTTCTTGTTATTCATTAAATACGTAACGTATGTTGATATTTAATACAGATATTTTGGATTGGAACTCTAGGTAAGAGGTTAGTTTAACGTTAGTTTGTATCGAGATTTTTTTTTTTTTTCAAAACGTGTTTGGGTAACAACCAAGTTCTGAGAAATATGTTCAAAATTAACATACATTTTTTCCGCTACCACAATCTATACAGATTTTGCAATTGATTTTCTTAAGAGAAGCCTATTTTGGTCATTTGGCCTTAAGGTTACTGAATAAAGTGTTCAGTTTGTAATTGTCATAGAGAATAATGCATCCATCTTGTTAGTGTTGCCAGATCCCTTTAGGGAATTAATTTTAAAAATATTTCCTTCCTCACTCTATAAACATAGAATTCTTGTGCTAAATTTCAGTTTAGATTAGGAGGTTTTAGGCTGTGTGTTTTCTGTCAGTGAATGAATTTAAGATTTTGATCACTTTTACTGAGTTTCGACCGCCATTTATTAAAAGAGTCTACAATACCTCCAATTGCTTAGCATGATCCTCCGTTCTATGGAAAATACTGAGGTATTAATTTTGAAAAAAAAAAAATATTGTAAAGCTGTAGATTAGTGTTAAGTTGACGAAAACACGATACCAAACAATTTTCTCGATAGAAAAAAATTACAAAGTTAAGTATCTCCAAACTGAACAATAAACGACTAGTATTAAAAAAGTAGTTCAAATTAGATCATGAAACTTTGCCTAATAACTGAACTAAATATAAAGCAGATACTATTGTTAATATGTTTTATTACTTTTATTTACACCGTAAAAAGAAATTACCAAAACGATCGGGGCCTTGGAACCTTCTCCCTGCCGCCATGTCGCGCTTGCTTGCGTTTCTGCGAGCAGTAGTGTGCGAGCGAGATAAAGAGTGAGGTGGCGCTGAGGTATTATGGACTCTTGAATGCTAATGTTTTGGTGTGCACTCGTATCGCTATCAAGTCACGTTATCAAGTTTGAAAAGTTGTTGTATTTGTAATAGCGCTGATAAAGATTGATAAATAAAAACAGTTTCACAGTGTCATACAAACTGATAAACATGATAAAAATAATAAATTATGATGAACTGAAAGTGACACTCGCTTTACTTTAAAAAAAACCCTTTGCCATACCCTTACCACACAACATTTCATACAAAATCATAAGTATCAAATATTGACGATATAAGTATTTACTCTTATCTTACTAGCAACAGGTGCGTTGACTACTACATAATAGATAACATAGGAATTATACAAGGTGTTGTTTTGGACCTGCAAAACATTTTAGGAGGTAATTATGTTAGTGATTCTCGACCCGAATAAAAAAAAAAAAATAATAATAATAAAAAGAAAAGATAAAATTTAAAAATCTAAAATAAAAGTATTATTGATTATTGACTTGGTATAGTATTGTTATACGATTATTTACGAGTTTCATAACAACCTCCTGAAATGTTTTGCAGGTTCAAAACAACAGCTTGTATAAACTGTTGTTATTTGTCAATACATAACAGACATTATGTAACATACTATACCCGTATACCTTATTAGGAACAATGTGATGTGACGACTTGATGACCAGTCTCTATACAGAGACACTTACGTGTAGTTTGATGTTGCAAATAATCAGGCAGCTGCTTATTACCGTATTAACTTATTAAATCTGAAACATTACCTATTTCAACTGAAGATGAACTATTTCAACTGAAGATGAAATGCCATAAAACCTGTGGAATGTTTTTATTCTATAAAAAATAAAACATTCCACAATTGCGACAGCTGCAAAATTGAACTCATGCATATTTTATGAGTTTTTTTCTTCACAGTGCACGCTGTACCTTCTGTCTAGAGAAAAAACTTAATTTTACCTATCTACCTAAAACATAAATAATAGCAACCATTCAGTGAAGGCACGAGCATTAATCACCACGATAAATTGCCAATCTATAATAATCTAATTATGTTCCCTTTCCACAGAAAACGAGATCCAGGAGAAATACGAAGAGAAGGTCCTAGAACTAATCGAGTCGTTAAACGCACGTGCGAACGCAGCTCGCGCGGGCGCATTTGTTTCACTCCGCGCGGCTCTACAGCGACGAGCGCTCGATGGCTTGTTGACCGCGCACCGCGCCACGCTGGCCGACCACGTGTCGCGCGCACTACGACGCGGCAAGGATGGAGAGAGGAAGGCAGCTGCTGGAATTGCACCGTTATTGGCGTTACAGGTGATTAACAATGCTTTCCGTTTTACTGTCATTCTGTGCCTTACACTACTGCTAGGTGATCTTCTATGAGAGCTTTCGGTCTATAGAATGAATCCTGGTGCTAGAAAGTATTATTTTAGATCTGCCTTGCAGCTGATCAAAACTTTCCAATACTTCTAGAAAATGTAATAAGCTGAACACTCCTTCTACTGCAAGATTGTGACTATGTCTGATGTCCCTCTATCCACTACAGCTTCTCTAATTTGTAAACACCAATTAATCATCAGCTCATATACCCACAGATCGGTGAGGAAGGCGAGGAGGAGTTCGTGCGTGAGGTGCGGCCCGCGCTCACCGCCGCCGCTACTGACAAATCTGCCTCACTCGACACACGCACTGAGGTAAACATTGCAATTCAGACCTCTTAGGGCACTTTTCATCAAACAAAATGTTCTATGTTGTCTTTCTCCAGAATACAATTTATATCTTAAAATTAGCTATAAATGTATAAGTATATTTTGTCTCAATATTTTTATCAACGATTGGTTTTTGTATTATTGTGTTATATTTTTATTTTTGTTCCCCCTAGCGGTAAACTAACATAAGCCCAGAGGCCAGGTGGTTGGGTATTGAATTGAAAACAAACAAGAAACTATCTTCAATACAGTATAATTATAAAATTAATTCTTCACAACATAACACACGGTAGCCGATACGGGGCTACCGTCTTAAAAATGAGGTAGGCGACTACTGTGAAAGCCTACTTTTGCCAGCCAGCTTATAATTCAGCGGATAAAGCTTCGGTCGTGGGTAGTTGGAGATAAACCCAGTACTGTTCCTTTTAAAAGTTCTAATTTAATATTATTAATTTGAATATTATTGTTTAACCTTCCAGTTATTATGTATGTTAATATTTATTAAATGGGCGCCAGGGACTTTGAAGAGTCCCGGATCCTGGAGCCGACGAAGGTGTCCAATATTCGTCTGGATGAACGAGGATTGTCGAACCCAAGATCCTCTATTTCAATTTAGTTGTCAGACCGGTTTCCACTACAGAAAACCGGACTGCGGTAAACAATAGGTTCCTACTGAAACCTTATTATAATAGAAAAGTAATAAGGTATAAAAAAAAAACCGTCCCGCCTGCGCTTTCGCTAGACGGGGTCTGCCAGCCGCACAGTCGTCTCCACAAGAGGCTTCGAGTTGCCTCGAGGAACGGGTCTCGCGTCCAGGTCCCAGACTCTCCTCTAGATACTGGCGGCGAGACGAATCTCTCGAGGTGCCTCTCCTGGAATTGACAATACGGGGACCTAATAATATAAGGGAGGCAAATTAACCTTCCGGGAGGTGACTGAGCTTGGAAATCTAAAAGGCTAATACATTAGCCGGTTAACTTGGCCTTGTTTCAAATACAACATAAGGAGTTACGACTTCTGTTTGCCTGATCCTGAGCGGTGGGACAATAGGAATGAAGATTACCCATGTGGCATCCATCAACTCCGCAACAAGAACTTGTTGCGTATCCCTGAACAAGAATCTAATCCATTGTTAACATTGAGGAATATCCCATGAAATATCTAAGGCAAATAGTCAGCAGGTGAAGTACTCACGGTTGGCTTAGGGAAAAAGCACTTGACTGTAAGATCCTCGACTGGCTGGAAAATAGTCTGCGTATGCGCAATTTGGAATCCTGTAATAAATATCCATGGATCACTAGAATATCCTTTTAACAACCAGGGAAGGACTCACAGACCACTTCTAGGCACTATTACCACCAAATCCTTACCTTTTAAAACATGGAATTAGTTTTCCAGTATCACTCAAGCGTGTTCAAGGGCAAATAGACGCCACCACTCTTTAATAATCCTGTCACGGATTACAAACCGGAAATAGACAGACTATTTCTAAAATCTCCCATATTTCGGGTAAAATGATTATAAGATAAATACTACACCAAGATAATAAATTCTTGAAAATCACTAACAACATTCCAACGTGACGTTTAAACTCTGAAACAATAAGAATCTTCATGATCTAGACCAACAAACAATTTATTTATAAATCCCAATTCTAAAACTTGTCTTGATCGGGGTAATTATTCCGAAATATTAATTGGGGTAATTAACAACGTACAACCTGGCTACATTATGTCAAAGATAAATCACAGATTAAAAATGGATTTATTTGACATCGAAGTTTCTAGAAGAAAAGTCTATATTGTAAAAACTATTTCATTTCCGCTTTCGGTTATTTATTTTATTATTAAGTTTTACTGAAAGCTGAAAATTAATAAGGATTGTTCCATACGATTTAATTCGATGGTTGGCAATCAATAAGTTCAATTATTGATTAAACTACAACTGTGAACCGGCGACCATCAGATGTCGTTTCTAAACGACAGAATCTGACGTTCGACTGGATGACAGTTGGAATGTAAACATTATATTTATTGTTCTAATTAATTGTGAAAACCTGTTATCAGGGTTTAGAAAATTGATTTAATGTTAGAAAGTGTTTACTAAAGAGTCCAGTGACGAAATATAGTTGAAGGAATGAGTCCTTCCATCAAGTGCAGACCAAAGTTACTTGCACAACTACAATGAAATAAATTACTTAGAAACCTCACAAGGTACTACTAATGTTTTCAGGTAAATGCTACTTTACTTATTAGTAATGCAGCTGTGTAATACCAACCCTTGGTAGGTACTCAAATTTACAACGTAACAGTACCTCCCCAACCACCAGAGATTTGACCCCTAGGGCAAATCTCGACGCTGGCCCTCCAGCGTCAAAGCAGACTCCAAGAGTCAAACACGTCTACAACAATCTACAATGTTCATGCCTGAAAACAGGAACAGAAAAAGAAAAGAAATAAAAAGTACGTGGAAGCTGGTGTACGATTTCTATTTGTCATACCTGATGTAAACTTAAACAATACTATATAGGTAGATAAGGTATATACATAAACAATACAGAATTCTAGTTACACTTCAAATATAGAGTAACAGACCGCTCTATTAGGCGTCATTGTAGTAGGCTTTGGTTGTCGGGTCTACAATTCCGCCCGCGTTTTATGGCTTATTTTTAATTATCCATGTAACCTTTATTAAATATACTAATTTGGGTTTTCGTTTTAAACTACATAAACCTACGACCTAAAAGAATTCTGGTCACACTTCAAGTATAGAGTAACAACCCGCTCTATTAGGCGACATTGTAGATGGCTTTGGTTAACGAGTCTACAATTCCGCCCGTGTTTTATGGCTTATTTATAGTTATCCATGTGACCTGTGTAATATATACTATTTCTCCTGGAGCGAGTCTAATCCATTTACAAACATGTAAAAGACAAGCTCCAAAAAGAGTAAAAATATAAGTCTGACCTACTATATTTATATAGGAGAGACCACCCTACTCCATCGTACACCACCTTTTACAATGAGCTGACAGCCTATAATAATGCTGAGCTGGTACACAAATAATACCAAAAGAAATTAGATGCTACAAAATAATGAAAATTGGCTAACCGTCTTCCATAAAATGAACGAGACGGTTATTCGCCCCTGAAAAAAAATACCAACTTAAACGTTTTCCATCAATGCAGCCTACACGCCCGCCATTATGGCCTCCAATCTCAGGACTATCATTTTGCTGCCTTACCAGCAGTCCGGAGGTTTTATACACTCTACAGGGGTGTCAAACCTGCAACAACCACAGACTACAAACAACTTTTAAACAATCTCCTTCTCTACTCCATATAGCTCACAAATGTGAACCTACTGTTTTCTAGCACCGTGCATATACAGCTACCAATGCTAAATTAAAAACCAGCAACCTCAAGGCATATACAGCCCTCAATGGTCACTGCGACCAACGAATTTAAATTATATTTTAAATTCGAAGAAAATATACAAAAAAATTAATCCTTGCTACATGGTGATTTGAAATCCTTGATATGCCATGTGCCAAGGTTTTTACCGGAACTACAGCCTTCCAATTCATACACTAAGGGTGAAAGTTTTTTCCTAATTATACATCTCTCGTATTTAGGTGCTAATTTGGCCATAAAGAATTTGGAGGCGTCACTCTGGGGATATGTTTTCTTCCACACAGTGTCGCCTACCTCAAACTCCGCGTGCCTCCTACTACTATTATAATAACGCGCACTACGTTCATGAGATTTGATGAGCGCGTCCTTTACTTTATCGAAGATACCATCCAATGCCCCTAGCTGATTTGCATATGAACTGCGGGAAGCGCAGGCTAGAGTGGGCTGTCCAACGGTAACATTGCCGAAGACATCACCACAACTAACTGCCTCTCTGCCATGTACTAGGAAGAACGGTGTAAAACGAGTGACTACATTTGTGGAGGTGTTCATAGCGAATTGGATCCTTGAGATGTTCACATCCCAGGATCGATGATCATCCTCCACGAGAATTGATACCGCGGTCATTATGGTACGGTTATAGCGTTCCACGGTGTTCACGCTTGGGCAATAACGAGGTGTGAAGTGGATTTGAGGTATTTTGTACCTCTCCAATAGAGAACGAAACTCATTACCCGTGAATTGCGTCCCGTTGTCTGCTATCACCGTACGGGGTATACCGTGTACGAGGAAAACGCCGTCTTCTAGTTTCTGTGCTATAGCCTTACCAACAGCTCTACGTAAAGGAAACAGTAAACAGTACTTCGTAAAGCAACACACGACAACTAATAGATATGTGAATCCCGCTCTAGACCGTGGCAACGGACCTACTAAGTCAATGCTTAGGGTTTCAAATGGTTTGGAACACTCTTTCGCATCACCTAAGAGACCGGGAGGAGGTAATTGTGAGTGTTTATATGCGGCGCACGTATCGCATTTACCAACGTAGTTAATCACATCCTTATACATGTTAGGCCAGTAGTATCGGAGTGCAAGTCCTTTATAGGTTTTATACACTCCAAAATGTGGTGATAATTCGCCACTATGGTGACTCTTCAATAATTCTTGACGATTGCCCTCCGGTACTACCTGCCTCCAATCATAGTCACTAGCCACCCCGAATTTATTTTTTGAATAACGGTATAGTTTATCCTCCTTAATAATAAAGTTAGGACACGATCTGGGGGTACTGACACATTTATCCCATAACCCTTTAAACCAAGTGTCCGTGTCAGGCACTTTAATTTCCAGCACCGGAACGCCACGAGATAAGGCATCTGGAACCACATTGTCCCTGCCCTTGCGGTGTTCAATAGTGAAGTTATAAGGTGATAACTGACAACCCCAACGAGCTAATCGACCAGAGGGATTGTTTAAATTAAAGAACCATTTTAAACTCGAGTGGTCGGTTATCACTTTAAATGCAGGACCGCCTTCTACATAAGGACGATAGTGTTCCACGGCGAAGACTACAGCGAGAGCCTCACGCTCCGTTGCTGAATAATTGCGTTCCGCCGGATTAAGCGAACGACTGCAGTAGGCTATTGGGTGCTCCTCCCCATTCATAACCTGAGTCAGAGTGCCCGCTATCCCAAAACTGGATGCGTCACAATGAATCTCAAAAGGTTGTGAGAAATCTGGACAAGCCAATACTGGAGCAGACACCAATGCCTCTTTCAAGGTTGAGAACGCGGTTTCTGTTTCAGCCGTCCACTCAAAAGGCGGCGCTTTTTTGCTTGTACTTGTTAGTGCGTTTAAAGGGGCTGCTATCGAGCTAAAGTTTTTAATAAAACGTCGATAGTATGAGGCCGTTCCAAGAAACATTTTCACTTCCTTACGAGTTGTAGGTGTTGGAAAGTCGACAATTGACTGAACTTTCGACGGATCAGTGTGTAAGCCATGCTCATCCACTTTGTAACCAAGATATTTTAGTTCTCGTCGAAAGAAACAGGACTTTGGTAAATTAATTGCCAAATTAGCCTGCTTTAGTTTGTCTAAAACTCGTTGAAGAAGCGAAATGTGCTCCTCGAAGGTTGATGAGCAAATAATGATGTCATCTAAATATACGAACACCTTATTATCAAACTCCGGGCCGAAAAGTCTGTCCATTAAACGCTGTTGGGTGGCGGGGGCTCCCGTCAACCCAAAGCACATAACTTTAAACTGGAACAAACCTCGACCGGGAACCGTGAACGCGGTTTTTTCTTTGGATGAAACGGAGTCCAATTCGATTTGCCAAAAAGCAGATTTCAAATCAATCGATGAAAGGTATCGCGCGTCCCGCAACTGGTCTAAGATGTGAGAGACGTAGGGTAGTGGATACGCATCCTGCTTGCTGACCGCATTCAGCTTTCGGCTGTCCAGGCAAAATCGCCATTCCCCATTAGGTTTAGGAGCCAGTAGAACCGGGTTATTCCACGCACTATTGCTAGGTTCCACCACTCCCATCTCCAACATCTCATCCAGCTGTCGGTTTAGTTCCTTGAGGCGTTCAGGTGATAAAGGATAATAACGCTGTTTAATAGGAGGAACATCTCCTGTGTCTATTTTATGACGCAGCAGATGGGTACGACCCAATCCTTTAGCCTCAAAGGAAACCTTTTTGAAATCTTTAATTAATAACTCCGCTTCATTCTTTTGTTCCGCTGTTAATTCGTCAAACGGCTGTAGGTGCCTAACCTCCGAGACACATGTATGACCTCTATTGTTTTGTATATATTTAAATGGTAATTTATTAAAAATTTTAGGTGCCAAATTAAAGGCTTTCCAAAAATCAACGCCAAAAATCAACGGCGTGGTAATGTCTGGAATAATATAGAATTTAATAACCTTAGTCACTCTCATGAGAGTCACTGGTAAGAATAAATAACCCTCCACGGATGCCCGCGAATCATTGGCAGTTATGATGCTGCCCAACTGTCTATCGGCGTGTAGAGTCGCACCAGCCCTTATGAATTGTTGGCCAACATCGGAACCCAACACTGAAATGCTAGAACCCGAGTCGAGTAAACCGTAATATTGCACATCATTTATAGAAACTGTTAAATGTGGACGACTATCGCCCGTGGTCTTATAGCGTACTGTTTCTACCCTTAGTGAATGAAAAAATAATTTTAAAAATTTTAAATAATTGTCCCAATCGGACTTATCAAAATTTTGGCTGTAGCTCCGTAAATTTAGTTTTTTGAAGTGCAGGTTGGACAGGACTGAGCATCCTTCTGCTTTTTACTGCACGTAGGGCACGATGGTGCACGTACGCCCTTCTTGCCGCAACGGTAACACACAATTGCTTTGGATTTGCATTGTGATAACGAGTGCCCCTTAACCCTACAACGAACACAGAACAACGAATTAGAATCATTTTGCACGACTTCAATCCTTTGTGAACCTTTCGGGGCTTTGTATGCCAAGTCTGCTGCAACAAAAGAAGACGTTGGTTTGGGCGGCTCATGGAATTGAGCCCTGCTATGAAAGCCTAGCTCCAGTTGTCTACACTTCTCTTTTAACTCGTCCAGCGTGTTGATAACCATTATTGACAATCCCAACGTGTATTCCGGTCTCATGTTGAACTTGATCCGTGCCAAACGATCGCGTTCTGGAACCCTATAAGATAGCCTATTGTAAAGATTCTCCATGACTGCTATAAATATACAAGACAGCTCAGTCGACCCTTGCGTTCTATTTGTTATTTCAGAAATGAGACGCATATCGTAATCAGGCGGAGCGAAAGCTGTGAGTAACTGCTGCTTCAGTTCCGCCCAATCAATAACCGACGCTTTAATTCCTCGGTACCACAATACAGCTCCGTCCGAGAAAAGATCTAGAGCAGATTGATGTAAGGAGGCTTCGCTAATACCTCTGGCCTCGCAAAGCTCCTCAAGACGCTCAATAAACGCTTTCACGCAACCCGTACCGTCAAATTTATGTCCTAGGGATTTAACCGTCTCTTTGTTGTAGGAAATGATGACGTCCTTCGTCTGCAAATTTGACTGTACGTTCGTTGTCTCCTCGGCGATGGTAAATGATTGATGGAAACTCACGTTAACCGAATCAATTTTAGACAAATAACCGCTTAGCTGTTTGTCAACGGCTGCATAATCGGTACTAAGTTCAGTTGTGGGAGTAATCCTACTGAAACGATGATACAGGTGGAAACCTAAAGCCTTAGCGCGGTTAAATTTTTTGAAATTGGACGGGTACCTGTCTAGTATTTCACCAATTTCTGACAGTTTGGCCCTAATTGCTTGTAATTCGGTTTCCGGATCTATATTTGTCTCCACGATATCGTCGGTACTTATCAACTTACTGAGATCCCTAATTTGTACTCGTAGTTCCCCTACTGTTGAAGCGGGTTTCGCGTCTCGGACCAGTACTTCATATATGAGTTCATCTTTGTGAAGTAAATTGAATTTAATGGGTCGCTCCATTTTGTAAAATTAATGATAATTTAAACTTAACTGAAGCATAAACTGGCTGTCACAATTTACAATATCGAGCAATATGCAAATATTATCTATAGTTAACGCAGTTACATAAATAGCAGTCTTATAGTTTAAGTTTATTTTATTTTTATAATACTAGGTTTTTGTATCCAAGGACAATAGTCCTGGTGTTATGTTAAGAGACACAGGTAAAATAAAATTGTAAAGTGTATAAAGCAGCAAGAAGTGTAAAAAGTAAATTATAGTGTATAAAACAGTACAAACATAAACATGAACACGTGAACAAAGGATTCCGCGCGACGGTTTTTTTTTTCTTAAAATTAGAATAACTGGAAGGCTCTAGAAACAGTACTCTGGTTTGTAAGGTACAGCAAAGACGTAACCTCTATCTCCAACTAATACACACGTTGGTCGCCACTGTTATATTTTTATTTTTGTTCCCCCTAGCGGTAAACTAACATAAGCCCAGAGGCCAGGTGGTTGGGTATTGAATTGAAAACAAACAAGAAACTATCTTCAATACAGTATAATTATAAAATTAATTCTTCACAACATAACACACGGTAGCCGATACGGGGCTACCGTCTTAAAAATGAGGTAGGCGACTACTGTGAAAGCCTACTTTTGCCAGCCAGCTTATAATTCAGCGGATAAAGCTTCGGTCGTGGGTAGTTGGAGATAAACCCAGTACTGTTCCTTTTAAAAGTTCTAATTTAATATTATTAATTTGAATATTATTGTTTAACCTTCCAGTTATTATGTATGTTAATATTTATTAAATGGGCGCCAGGGACTTTGAAGAGTCCCGGATCCTGGAGCCGACGAAGGTGTCCAATATTCGTCTGGATGAACGAGGATTGTCGAACCCAAGATCCTCTATTTCAATTTAGTTGTCAGACCGGTTTCCACTACAGAAAACCGGACTGCGGTAAACAATAGGTTCCTACTGAAACCTTATTATAATAGAAAAGTAATAAGGTATAAAAAAAAAACCGTCCCGCCTGCGCTTTCGCTAGACGGGGTCTGCCAGCCGCACAGTCGTCTCCACAAGAGGCTTCGAGTTGCCTCGAGGAACGGGTCTCGCGTCCAGGTCCCAGACTCTCCTCTAGATACTGGCGGCGAGACGAATCTCTCGAGGTGCCTCTCCTGGAATTGACAATACGGGGACCTAATAATATAAGGGAGGCAAATTAACCTTCCGGGAGGTGACTGAGCTTGGAAATCTAAAAGGCTAATACATTAGCCGGTTAACTTGGCCTTGTTTCAAATACAACATAAGGAGTTACGACTTCTGTTTGCCTGATCCTGAGCGGTGGGACAATAGGAATGAAGATTACCCATGTGGCATCCATCAACTCCGCAACAAGAACTTGTTGCGTATCCCTGAACAAGAATCTAATCCATTGTTAACATTGAGGAATATCCCATGAAATATCTAAGGCAAATAGTCAGCAGGTGAAGTACTCACGGTTGGCTTAGGGAAAAAGCACTTGACTGTAAGATCCTCGACTGGCTGGAAAATAGTCTGCGTATGCGCAATTTGGAATCCTGTAATAAATATCCATGGATCACTAGAATATCCTTTTAACAACCAGGGAAGGACTCACAGACCACTTCTAGGCACTATTACCACCAAATCCTTACCTTTTAAAACATGGAATTAGTTTTCCAGTATCACTCAAGCGTGTTCAAGGGCAAATAGACGCCACCACTCTTTAATAATCCTGTCACGGATTACAAACCGGAAATAGACAGACTATTTCTAAAATCTCCCATATTTCGGGTAAAATGATTATAAGATAAATACTACACCAAGATAATAAATTCTTGAAAATCACTAACAACATTCCAACGTGACGTTTAAACTCTGAAACAATAAGAATCTTCATGATCTAGACCAACAAACAATTTATTTATAAATCCCAATTCTAAAACTTGTCTTGATCGGGGTAATTATTCCGAAATATTAATTGGGGTAATTAACAACGTACAACCTGGCTACATTATGTCAAAGATAAATCACAGATTAAAAATGGATTTATTTGACATCGAAGTTTCTAGAAGAAAAGTCTATATTGTAAAAACTATTTCATTTCCGCTTTCGGTTATTTATTTTATTATTAAGTTTTACTGAAAGCTGAAAATTAATAAGGATTGTTCCATACGATTTAATTCGATGGTTGGCAATCAATAAGTTCAATTATTGATTAAACTACAACTGTGAACCGGCGACCATCAGATGTCGTTTCTAAACGACAGAATCTGACGTTCGACTGGATGACAGTTGGAATGTAAACATTATATTTATTGTTCTAATTAATTGTGAAAACCTGTTATCAGGGTTTAGAAAATTGATTTAATGTTAGAAAGTGTTTACTAAAGAGTCCAGTGACGAAATATAGTTGAAGGAATGAGTCCTTCCATCAAGTGCAGACCAAAGTTACTTGCACAACTACAATGAAATAAATTACTTAGAAACCTCACAAGGTACTACTAATGTTTTCAGGTAAATGCTACTTTACTTATTAGTAATGCAGCTGTGTAATACCAACCCTTGGTAGGTACTCAAATTTACAACGTAACAATTGGTCCAAACAAAAGACCATTTAACAAAATGTAAAATTTAATGGACTGTGGAGTCATTTCTGTTAGAAATAATGTATTTCTATGCCTTCATATAATGTTCTGTGTTGCAGTGCTGCTCATCATTGGCGGTGTTGTGCTACTTGATGGAGGATGACCTCTCTGAGATCTTAGAGGTCATGCGCATGTACGAGACCATCTTCAGCGGCAGCTATCTCAAGGTAAATAAATGTCTTTTAAAAATAGTAATTTAAAAGAGTGTCCATGGAGTTTCTTGCCCGTTCTTCTCCATAGGTACCTACTACGCTTTGGAATGGGCAACTAGCTTCATATTTCTAACTGACCGACTCCTTGACAATTCAAAAGTGCCTGTAAATGGTTTAATTGAAATAAATGCTTTGAGTTTGAGTCTATTATTTTCTTGAAAACATTGATATTGCCAATTTTATCTGCCACAAAGAATAATTTGATATTAAAATAATATTTAGATGGATCTTAAATTTTTCTGCATGAGTTTAGAAATGGCCCAAATTCGAGTAGTCATGAGTTAACTAAATCATTCTCAATCACCTTGGCTTAGCGATACGAAGTGAATCTCAGCTCCCAAAATGAGAACTCTTTACTTTGTTCTCATCCAAAGCTTGAGCTGATCTATGTTTTTAGCGGATGGATTCCAATAATTCGTATGAATCTCTCTCCAGGGTGACGGCAGTGTGAAGGTGTCGGGCGCAGCCGTGGAGGAGGGCGCGTGGCACGCCGCCGCACTGGACGGCTGGGCGCTACTGTTGCCGCTGTTGGCGCCCAACCACGCGCTGTCGCTGCTCAACAACCAGGCGCCCAGCTTTGCCAGGCTCGGGGAGTTGTTGGAGGCTGTCTCACTTGAGGTAATTTGCAAGTTTTTATTTAACACCAGACAACGATAATCTAAATTCATTGTTTCAATAAACGTATGTGTCTGTACCCCAGGTCCGCATGGCAGCAGGCGGCGCCCTCGCCATCGCGTACGAGACAGTGACAGACGACGACAACGCGGACGGCGCGCTCACAGCGCACGTGGACGTGCTACTGCCGCGACTCACCGAGCTAGCGCGAGACTCGCACAAGTTCCGCGCCAAGCGAGACCGCAAGATACAGCGAGCCACCTTCAGGGACATCCTCAAGTACTTCGAGGTGCGTTGCATATGATATACTAGCAACCCGCTCCTGCATGTCCTGCATGGGTTATAGCGACCTATCGACTCGATAAAGTTTTTATGTATATTAAAATAATATTTTCTTAGAAATATCTATGAAAATATTATTGTAGTATACCTAAAAACAATCCAGCTCTAAATGATGAAAACCGGATTAAATCCATCGCGCAGTTTAGAAGATCTAAGTGGGAGCACACAGACAAACATGAAAAGCGACTTGAATTTTTTTTAAACTGCATCAGTTAAAAAAAAATGCGCTTCGGGAATTATTGTCTATCTTCGGAAATGAGAACGCGCTATGATGAGATCTAACATAGAGCTGTTACAGTTATGGTACTTGCCTATTTTATATTATCATATTTGAAAAATTGTAATAATACCATGCAATTTCAAAAAAAGAAACATGAGTTTCTAAAACTTTGATCTGGGACCCTAGCAATCACAATCCAGATAATTGTGAAGGATATTGTTAATCCATTGCTTCATATGTTCGAAAAAATGTTTCGCTCAATAATCTAATTGTTAAATTGTCATAATGAAATCCATTGTTGTTGCTGCAGTAATTAAAAAATATTGCAATGTTAGATAATTATTATCATTTACTTATAAAAGGGGCACAAGTACAGTAGGTGCATTCATACAAAGCGCGGTAGGACAAATAGCAAAGCTGTGTGTACACTAGCCATCGTGTACAAGACTGCGGCAGACTCACCGAGTTTTATATGTTCCAGGAGGGCGAGGTGTCGCCCATGTCGGTGCGCGTGGGCAGCGAGAGCGCGTCGTGGAGCCAGTGGGCGGGCGGCGCGGCGTACGCGGCGCTGGCGGGCGCGCTCGGCGGAGCGCTGCAAGTGTTGGCGCCGCGCTGTGCGCGCCTGCGGGCTGCGCTGGCGCTGGCCGACGTGCCGCCCGCCGACTGCGGCCCGCAGAAGAAGCTCAACAAGCTGCAGCGGGTATGTACATTGTTACATGGTGCCTCTAAGTAAACTAAGTTACTAACAGATCAAAGAGGCAATTCCCATCTTTTAAAGAATATTTGCATTCTAATTTCTCAATCTGACAAAAATACTTCTAATTTAGCAACTTTTTTTTTTGGACATTGATTGTCACAGTGATGCAACTAGATTTTGATCATTTTTAACTACGGGAATTGGCCTTTTGATGATGGTGTGTTCTGATTGGATTTTCATAAACATTTCAATTCTCAGGCTCCGAAATAAAAACTCAAACCAACAACTTCTGATAAAATATAGTTTCTATTTCAACCTTTTAAACATCTACACACCTTATTATCTCGCCCACTTTCACACGCCAGTAACCTAAAGGCCGACAAAACACAAGGTCAAATGCAATAACGTAAATAATTGTGATGGCAAACAGCCATCTTTTGCTTAGCAACAAATAAGCTTAAATCTACCGGAATAATGCGCTGATTCACATACACGTGTGATGTTCTATTCATATTGAATGATAAATGGATGTTTACATTTCTAACATAAATACAAAAAGAGAAAAAAAATGTTGTAATGGATAAACTCAAAAACTACTTAACTGATTTTAAAAATTATTTCACCTATAAAAAGCTATATTAAGCGAGTAACATGGGCTATATATTATTTCTAAAAAAAGAGATCCTGACAAAAAATACAATAATGTAACCCAAGGTATGAAAATGTTCCTATAAAAGTCATTATTTGACGTGCGCTGCGAAAACTATGATACTTTAAAAAATGTACAACATGTTTATAGTACTCATCAGTACCCACAAAAAGTCCACGAGGCTATATGTGTAACTGTTATAGTTAAGTTACAATAACCGTTTTTTGTTCAAATTAGTCAATCGAAACAGGGGCAGATTCGAAAGACGATGACATTTGTATCATGACATTAATCCTCATCCAACTAAATAGTTTCACATTCAAATTAGTCAATCGAAACAGGGGCAGATTCGAAAGACGATGACATTTGTATCATGACATTAATCCTCATCCAACTAAATAGTTTCACATTCAAATTAGTCAATCGAAACAGGGGCAGATTCGAAAGACGATGACATTTGTATCATGACATTAATCCTCATCCAACTAAATAGTTTCACATTCAAATTAGTCAATCGAAACAGGGGCAGATTCGAAAGACGATGACATTTGTATCATGACATTAATCCTCATCCAACTAAATAGTTTCACATTCAAATTAGTCAATCGAAACAGGGGCAGATTCGAAAGACGATGACATTTGTATCATGACATTAATCTTCATCCAACTAAATAGTTTCACATTCAAATTAGTCAATCGAAACAGGGGCAGATTCGAAAGACGATGACATTTGTATCATGACATTAATCCTCATCCAACTAAATAGTTTCACATTCAAATTAGTCAATCGAAACAGGGGCAGATTCGAAAGACGATGACATTTGTATCATGACATTAATCCTCATCCAACTAAATAGTTTCACATTCAAATTAGTCAATCGAAACAGGGGCAGATTCGAAAGACGATGACATTTGTATCATGACATTAATCCTCATCCAACTAAATAGTTTCACATTCAAATTAGTCAATCGAAACAGGGGCAGATTCGAAAGACGATGACATTTGTATCATGACATTAATCCTCATCCAACTAAATAGTTTCACATTCAAATTAGTCAATCGAAACAGGGGCAGATTCGAAAGACGATGACATTTGTATCATGACATTAATCCTCATCCAACTAAATAGTTTCACATTCAAATTAGTCAATCGAAACAGGGGCAGATTCGAAAGACGATGACATTTGTATCATGACATTAATCCTCATCCAACTAAATAGTTTCACATTCAAATTAGTCAATCGAAACAGGGGCAGATTCGAAAGACGATGACATTTGTATCATGACATTAATCCTCATCCAACTAAATAGTTTCACATTCAAATTAGTCAATCGAAACAGGGGCAGATTCGAAAGACGATGACATTTGTATCATGACATTAATCCTTATCCAACTAAATAGTTTCACATTCAAATTAGTCAATCGAAACAGGGGCAGATTCGAAAGACGATGACATTTGTATCATGACATTAATCCTCATCCAACTAAATAGTTTCACATTCAAATTAGTCAATCGAAACAGGGGCAGATTCGAAAGACGATGACATTTGTATCATGACATTAATCCTCATCCAACTAAATAGTTTCACATTCAAATTAGTCAATCGAAACAGGGGCAGATTCGAAAGACGATGACATTTGTATCATGACATTAATCCTCATCCAACTAAATAGTTTCACATTCAAATTAGTCAATCGAAACAGGGGCAGATTCGAAAGACGATGACATTTGTATCATGACATTAATCCTCATCCAACTAAATAGTTTCACATTCAAATTAGTCAATCGAAACAGGGGCAGATTCGAAAGACGATGACATTTGTATCATGACATTAATCCTCATCCAACTAAATAGTTTCACATTCAAATTAGTCAATCGAAACAGGGGCAGATTCGAAAGACGATGACATTTGTATCATGACATTAATCCTCATCCAACTAAATAGTTTCACATTCAAATTAGTCAATCGAAACAGGGGCAGATTCGAAAGACGATGACATTTGTATCATGACATTAATCCTCATCCAACTAAATAGTTTCACATTCAAATTAGTCAATCGAAACAGGGGCAGATTCGAAAGACGATGACATTTGTATCATGACATTAATCCTCATCCAACTAAATAGTTTCACATTCAAATTAGTCAATCGAAACAGGGGCAGATTCGAAAGACGATGACATTTGTATCATGACATTAATCCTCATCCAACTAAATAGTTTCACATTCAAATTAGTCAATCGAAACAGGGGCAGATTCGAAAGACGATGACATTTGTATCATGACATTAATCCTCATCCAACTAAATAGTTTCACATTCAAATTAGTCAATCGAAACAGGGGCAGATTCGAAAGACGATGACATTTGTATCATGACATTAATCCTCATCCAACTAAATAGTTTCACATTCAAATTAGTCAATCGAAACAGGGGCAGATTCGAAAGACGATGACATTTGTATCATGACATTAATCCTCATCCAACTAAATAGTTTCACATTCAAATTAGTCAATCGAAACAGGGGCAGATTCGAAAGACGATGACATTTGTATCATGACATTAATCCTCATCCAACTAAATAGTTTCACATTCAAATTAGTCAATCGAAACAGGGGCAGATTCGAAAGACGATGACATTTGTATCATGACATTAATCCTCATCCAACTAAATAGTTTCACATTCAAATTAGTCAATCGAAACAGGGGCAGATTCGAAAGACGATGACATTTGTATCATGACATTAATCCTCATCCAACTAAATAGTTTCACATTTAAATTAGTCAATCGAAACAGGGGCAGATTCGAAAGACGATGACATTTGTATCATGACATTAATCCTCATCCAACTAAATAGTTTCACATTCAAATTAGTCAATCGAAACAGGGGCAGATTCGAAAGACGATGACATTTGTATCATGACATTAATCCTTATCCAACTAAACAGTTTCACATAATCAAGGTTTGATTATGTATATCTAAATTCCTCTTTAAATTATTCGAATCGGGCCTTTCGTTTAGAAGTTTCGACGGGAATAAAAATGCTAAAAGTAAGAAAAATGCCGCGGTGTGAGCATTATGTACACATTTTTTTTGTGGATCAACACATACTTAGTACTTTTAATCCCGGTAGTACGTGCCCGTGGGATATTTTCCGACATGCACGCGGGCGAAGCCGCGGACGTTGGCTAGTTTAATAATAATAGAGGAAGGCTCTATTTGTCATCTGGCCCTAAGCATAAAAGCCAAAATGTAGTCTAATCGTAGTTTTGTGTAAGTGTAATCCTTTAAACCTAGCATGTGTGTTTATATAGGTGAAATTTCGTTTATGCCGTGTGAGGTACAACAATTTCAGTAGATTATATAATATGTCATATCGTATCGACTTTGTTTTGTTTCCAATGAATAAGCCATTGTTATTCTCTTTGACACTTGTCCTTTTAGTTCTATAATGGTGCAATAAATAAGTTAATAATTGCATGTTTGTATGTTCCAGCATCTACAAAACAACGCCGCGTGCAAGGCCCGCACCGTCGCCCGCAACAAGAACAGAGACAAACGCTCCGCGGCCCTCGCCATGTGAACCCGCCGCACTCCCGCACCGCACCACATCGCACGGTTCCACTCGAATATCTCTCTCGGTTTAGTTCTAAAGCTTAGTTTAACGCTAGCAACGTCAATTGGACGCCTTACTTCTTAGTGTGGACCTCAGTAACAACTAGTTGCAGCATGCCGCCGGACAGCTCGTGTGAGGTTAGTGTTAGGTTACAATAGGCTAGTTGTTAAAACCAAAGAAATTCGTCATATTTTGAACACGTTGGAACCGTCTATTGTATGAGGCATCTCGCTGATTGTCGACGCTCTGATTATTTCTCGCAACAAGTTTCAGATCTGGGACTCGTTCGGTCATTCCTTTTGCGATGTTGATGTATATTAAATTGATATTATTGCGATCGATGTTTTCATATCATTTTGTATTAAAGAACATTTTATTCTTACTCCATTTCTTGGTGATTTGTGCTCATGCTTATTCATTCCGAATGTACTCTGTTACTGTCGGCACTTAGAACTTAACTGTTGCTATTTTTAGTAAAATATTTTACTATAATTATACTTATGTTATATTATTGATATTTTTTGTATTTAAATTGACAGTTTTGTGTGTTATTAGATTACATTATTTGTTAGATTTACTTACTTCGCCATTGCAATGTTTGTTTTACTTTCCATGGATTACGTACGGTAAAGTCAAGTTGTGGAGTAAGGGCGTTTAGTTAAAGGTTGATAAAATGAATATTCTCTATGACTTGTACTGTTCATATATCTTATATATGTGATTCGTATGTGTGTCCTAGTGAGGATGAGTGCATCACAGTGCAATTCATACGTTTATAATATAAAGCTTCTCTGTAAATATTATTTTAATTAGGATTCATTGCTGTGGTCACCAAGACTTGTAAATTATTAGGGTTAACGAAGTGTTGAAATAATATTTATTACGAGAACCAACTTTTTGTTTCATTATTTATGACACCTTTCCATGTTTCCCCATAAAATCACGTAAGGACTTGTTGAAGACCTGCAATGACACTTGTTCAATAACTTTGATTTCTTAACCGAAGGACTGGCAAATTGCTATTCACAGATCGTGGGAAAGGGTTTTTTTAACCGATTGTAGGCGTGTCTAAGGGGAACGCTAAAATATGGTAGTAAATAGCAGCGTTTTAACTTCAAACAAAACGCTTGTTGTGTCCGGAGACTCATTCGGGGTCATATAAACATAATTTGAGTCTAGCATCTTCCGTTTCCGTGTCACATCTCTATAGGTATATGCAACTATCTCCTTTCAACATCTCACATCAACAGTTGTACTTCTAAAGAAACCAGATCTTTCACAGGAGTGACTATTGATTCCAAGTATATACCATGACTATTCTAACTACAACGGGGAACTGTTAATGGATATAGCCAACGCACGACAAAAGCGAGATCATGCAGGATAACATGCTCAAATGGCACTCAGAAATCACAATTAGATAACATTATTACGCCACATGCAACAGGAAAACCACTTCCACCTCATTAAAGGTGAATGGGCTAATAGGGGCACCTCCGATCATAAAATTATCTGGGGGCTGCTAAGAACAAGTCGAATTTTAAACAAAAATGAAAGGGCCAAACAAGGAACAAAAGCAACCGCAAGCCACAAGAGCGGTTGAGGGAAAGGCAAATTTCGCGCCCTCTCGCCTCTAGCCGCCGCAGGAGATGCCCTGGGCGTTGGGAATCCCGGTTGGAGTTCCGGCCACCGTAGGCGTAGAATTTTGGTATCGCAGGCCACAAACCAATAGCCTGAAATATGGTGTAACTTATGTTTGTCCCCGCCTGCGATACCAAAATTCTATAGATTATAAAGCTGTGTTTTTGTCTTTATAGTTACTGTGTTTCAGCAGTCGGGTTTTTGTTTTAATTTATAAAACAAAAACCCGACTTGTTCATCAAGCTTTTTAGTTTTAATAATATATTTATATATACATGGAATTGACTCATTACTAGCCATTATTTGATATCAATATTGTTGTAATTTAATTTAAAAAAAAACTTTCCTCTCCCTCTTTTATATTTTCAGATGCAATATATAAATATTATATAGCCTATGTCACTCCCACAATTAAGACGAATCTAACGACACCTCTTAAGTTAAAATCCATCAAGCCGTTTAGGCTACAGAGCGTGCCAAAGAAATATACATATGTATACATACATACATACTCTCGAAAAACATTACCCTCCTTCTGGGGCAGTCGGGTAAAAACTAAAATAAATACCCTGTCTGTAACTGTATTACCTACATCAAAAATCTATAAAAAGAAATTACCTTCAATGCAAAATGGTTTGACTGTGTTTACTTCTAAACTATGAAACGGATTCTGATGCGGTTTTCATTACCATTTTAAGTATAAAACAATAATAATAGACTAATAAAAATGAAAACTGATAAAATTGGTAAATTTGAAAAAAAATTGTAAAATTGTTATAAATGTTTTCTTTTATGACAGTTATGTCAGCATTTTCAAAATCTTTTTGATGGCTTAATAAAATTCTTTTAATTTAATTTGAAACTCGAACAACTTTTATTATACTTTATGGGATATTTTTCCAGCATTTAGTAGCTGCATAGCTAAAAGCACCTGCGCCGTGGGATGAAAGTTGTTTCCCACACCGATTATGTGTCTTCTTGTCCACGATAGTCTGTCATATATGTAAGAAGGGGAATGAAATTTCATGACACCAAAGAGTAGTCTCGCCAAGTGGAGTTTACGTCTAGCTTTCATTTTTTAAATGTTGTCCTCATTAAAGAAAGGTGTAACATGTCTCCCTTTTTTTTTTGGGTGTGAAATTATCAAATAATTTCTTCCGCTCTGGACGGAGCGGGAGGGTGTGTCTTGCTGACTAAAACCCACCCGTATTCCTTCCGTTGCCTGTGTTGCCTCCTTGCGCCACTCCCATACGTGCGCGAGGACTTTTGCCTCCAGATCCCATGGCGCCAATCCGGCAAGGAGGCTCGCTGCTTCACCGGAGACCGTGCGTTATCCCCGGACCAACCGGATGGCCATGACCCTTTGGGCCGCGCCCAACCGGCGGGCTAGCCGCAGCGCCAGGGAATGCGCCCACACAGGAGCCCCCGTAAAGGGCCATGGACCTCACGACCCCCGCGAAGAGCCTCCGGCAAACATGAACAAAAAGGGAATTTTAAAACAGAAGCGTGCACAGGCATTTTGAAGTCTTTGGATCATTCTTTCAGTTTTCAGATAATTGTTTAAACTTTTTAAATTGATAAAATAAATTATTTAAAAAAACAAAAAAATCCGACTGCAAAAACACACTGAAAAGGGAAAAACAAGCATTATGTATAACCTATAGAATGTTGGTATCGCAGGCGGCGACAAACAAAAGTTACACCATATTTCAGGTTATTGGTTTGTATTAATAATTATTATTTCAAGCAAATAATATTTTATTTCAAGCTCTTTAGCTTTATTAACATATGTTAATAAAGCTAAAGAGCTTGAAATAAAATATTTTTTTTAAAAAACAAAAAACCCGACTGCTAAAACACATAACTGAAAAGGGAAAACAAGCATTATAACCTATAGAATTTATATTTGAAAATGTCTCATTACTAGCTTTTATTTGATACCGATATTGTCGTATTTTTTTTTATATTCCCTCCCTTTTTTTTGTATTTGCAGATGCAATATATAAATATTATATAGCCTATGACACTTCCACAATTAAGACGATTTTAAGGACACCTTATATGTTAAAATCCATCAAGCCGTTTAGGCTACAGAGCGTGCCAAAGAAATAGACATACATACATACATACTCTCGAAAAACATTACCCTCCTTCTGGGGCAGTCGGGTAAAACTGGGACGGTAGGTTCCGTCGCTTTTGAGAATCAGAAACAAATTTGATATGAAACTCGGGAGTCAGGGTATTCTAAAATACTCTGTCTCAATATTTTTTTAATGACTGTCTATCTCCGAAGTTCGTAGAGTAAGATTGCAACGTTTTGCCTGCCTTAGCAGGGCCAGAGGCGGTTTCTTTTGAAATGGTATCATGATTTCGTAAGCACCCCTTGATCGACCTTGATTGATCAGAGTCACAACTTTTTATTGAATTTAGCCGAGCCCTTGCCCTGTTGTGCATTGTTTTGAGATTCATTTTTCTAAACTATAAGGCTGATAAAAGCGTTGTCCAGCCGGTTGTCCCCTCGGTTGAGGACGAAAAACTTTTGCATTATTAATAAACGGGTTCATTGCCTGATAATTATTATAAAAGACTCCTGCACTGTGAGGAGGAAATCTATAGTTCATCGTCAGTGCCGAAGTGCGACTGGACGATTGATATCCACTAGGTCCGGGTACGCCGCCTGGGGTCTAGGGGTTTTCTTTTCTTGCCCAGATAAATTTATCTTACTTGCATAAAAAAACGTTAACTCCGCCATTATTCTTAATAAATTCACTGAACGGTACTTTATCAAACAAAACATATCGCTGTATTTTCTTCAAACATGGCTTAAATGATTATCTCTTATTTGCTTAACCTTTTGACCGCCATAGTCATGTATAGATGACAAACCAAAATGTGCCCAGCACGCCACAGTCACGACTACACGACAGATTTTAAGGAATAATTCGTAGCTTGGCGCCGAGGGCACATTTTTGCTTTTTTGACGAACGGTCAATAGGTTAACGAACACTTCGCGTATTTGTTCAATTATATCTGCCCTACGGCCACAAACTAGTTGCAAACAATCACGTGAAATCTTTTGCCACCTGCCCTCGGCACCACTCCCATGAAAAGGTTCGCACCGTTCTTGAGAAATACAAATTATTGTAACCTAACCTAAAAACACTATGTCGCTTAAAAGGCGTAGTATGCGCAAGGGTTTAAAAAGAAATAACCTCGAACCTAACCTGTCCGAGTCAGGGTGCCCCAAGTCCCGAGCTCGCTTCGCTCGCTCTTGCATCCTAAGTTCTCCTAGTAACAGTAGTAGTAACATTGCCTTTTGTACACACATACGATCAGTGGGAATACAAACACAGAGAACAAATTCACGCAACTCGAGAAGAAACGGAATGATCGAAAACGAATTACAGTGACACATGACGGAAATGGCATTACCAAAATATGCATTAGGTACCTTTTAATATGAGTGGTAGCGTTATAATAATAATAATAAATTATAATCGGGGACCCAACCCTTACCAACTAGAGCCCCTTTTACTACCCAACTTCTGCCAAACGATACTAGATCCAATCCTATAAGTTTTTCAAATCACTGACCTGTTTTGCAAGCTTTTTGATTACCTTGCTTTGTCGTCGATGACGCTTACTTTTCTTCTTTTACTAGTCTTCTTCCTCTTACGGGATTTATCTACCTGATCAACCTCTAAATCCGATGGGGATGATTAAGGGGAACTTAATGAATCTGATGACGAATCAGATTCCTTACGACTACGCGCCTGTACTCTATCCGCCATCGTAAGAAATCTCTTTTCAATTTAATCAATTAAAAAAAAACAATCGTTAATATTTTATATTTCTAAGCATATACCGAACGCCAACAACCTTAAAAAAGAAATAAACCAATGAAAACTATAATTTTCTACGAATTCAAAATGATAATAACTTTGTGGTTCACGTCTGAAAAGTTGAAAACAGGACGCCAATGAACGATTTGGCGCGCTGCACCATGGCTGCACCCACCTGGTGAATGCGGGCGGAAATACGTCATCAATTCATCATCGTGTTGTCAAGAAGGAGATAGTAGCTTAAATATAATATAACCTAAAGAGATGTGACACGGAAACGGAAGATGCTAGACTCAAATTATGTTTATATGACTCCGAATGCGGCCGAAGGACGCAATAGATAATTTTAGTAAAAAAATTGAAGTGATACATAAATGTTTTTTATTGGGTATTTTATTAAGGGGACTACATGACCTAAACGCAAATTTTATAAGTTTTATAATGCCTTAAAGTATGTGATACACTGCAGTAAAGAAAATCAGAAAAATATATGATATTCTTAAGGATATATGCTAGGTAGATAGTGTGTTGAAAATATAATAGAACTAATTTGATACGATAGAAAAAAATCACGAAGATACCTCTAAAAATTTCTTTTAACGATTAAAAACCATACTAATATAGATGCAATCATTCTGATTTTTTGTCAGATTATTCTACAAGCAACATATTAGCATAATAGTGTTTTCTTTTTTATATACAATCTATAGCTTTTTTGTAAATCGATAATTGCTTCATATTTTGCAATAAATTACCAGCGTTTTGTCATCGTGCTTCTCTTTCTTTTCTATGCAGTCCAACAGTGACCGCGCTTTAGGTGTTGTCGGCCTCTTAAGTGCAACTATAATAGGTTTACATAGAGTAACTATTAACCAAAAAAACAGTAAACAATGATTTTATTTAAATAAAATTTATCTAATTTCTATCTAAACGTTCTTTGTAAACCTTTTGAAACTTGAATAACTATGAAAAAAAAACTGACTAGTTTAAAGTTATCTCTGAAAATAAAGGTTTTTACAGAAAAATGGGTGTGGTTATTTCATCAGTAGGTATGTAACAATCACTATTTATTGCTCATTTTAGAGTTTTATAATGTAGGTACCTAGTTGAAAATGCATATTTGCAGAAAAGAGTCAGTGGAGCAGCGGCGGATGCTCATTGCATCTAAATATGATTCGCGACCGTAACAAATATTTATTTACAGAATTAATCATCAATACAACTCTCTAAGTTCATATAGCCTTATAATTAATGACTATTTCATGATATTGATAAATAGTTCTAACTTAAGCAGTTGTATTTCTGATTCTAATGATTATAATTCTGTAAAGCTATATTTCTTTTTTAGAGTCGCGAATCATATTTTATTCAACATACCTGATTACAAAAAACTGAACAAGAAAATTTGAAATTCGCGGCCTACCTCATGGCGGCATCCCCATTAAGCATTCAGTGGCTAACATACCACCACAAGCACGGATATGGCATGGAGGCGTGGCAAATTTCGCGGCCAAACGTCAATAGAGTATAAATACTCTGTGGGCCAAACTGCACCGTTCCCCCCGACCCTTGCTCGACGAAGCGCCAGCCCGCGCCGCAGCTGAGCCTGTAGTTTTAAATTCCCCGATTATTAATAATTCTGATCAGATCCAGCCTGTCCCACCTTGCTGTCCTCCCCCCAGCGACGCCCTAAGCCGAGGTCCGTACCCCACAGGGGTTGCCCTTAGCATGCAGTCGCTTAGTACTATAAGAAATTCGCCCCTGGCTGGAGGCTTTGAGTTCGCATAAGGCAGCCACAGGAAAGTCCGGTTAAGTAGTCACGGCCTCTCAAGGTCAACTACGAGATGCCAAACCAAAAAAAAAAAAAAACACCATTTAGTCGTATGTTTGCATCGAAATGTGTAGTTTGATTTCGTATTTTTACAAAATGCCGAATTATTCCGTCCTTATTTAAAAAATACGACAATGGTGCCGATTCCCTTGTTCACAAACTAAACTAAATTTAAGTTCAGTGCATCTTTTTCTTTCTATTTCGTTAAGAAAAGGACAGAAGATAAATTTTAGTTTAGCCCTGTCAAATTAATCAGCGCTTGACGTAAATTGACGTAATTTTAGTAGGCATGTTTTTAATCACGGCTAAACTTGTATGGAGTAGTGACAGGCGCTGATTAATTTGACAGGACTAAACTAAAATTTAAAATAGAAAGAAAAAGATGCACTGAACTTAAATTTAGTTTAGTTTGTGAACAAGGGAATCGGCGCCAATTACAACAAATCTTAAGACAAGTGGCGTGTCCTGCCATAATACAAAAATCACTGCATTAATATTATAATATTTAAGAATAAAATACCACTCATTTTATGTATCACATCACTAGCACTTTGTGTTTGTCGTCAAAGGCAATTGCATAAATACACACAGACTTGTTATTTTTTCGTGTGCGTTTTTAGCAATAGGAAGCATGTATCTGTGCGTGATTGTCAAATGTTCGTAGTATGCTGTATGTGTTTTCCTCGCCTCGCGCAGAAAGTGGCGGAAAAAGTTGTTCTGTTCGTAAGTATATGAATTGTCAAAATTGTATTGTTTCGGATTTGTGAATAGAGTCTAAGGGCCGATTCACACCGGAACCGCAGCAGCCGGCACCACCGAGACGCGGGCAGTACCGCGGGCGGCTGCTGGACCTCTTCGTGCTTTTCAAGCGATACTGGTCTTTTTTAATTATGTAGATAAAGTTTAAAATTATTTCACATTGAAAGTGCTCGCCGCGCCGCTGCTTTCCCGGTGTGGATCGGCCCTAAAGGACTTTATCGATAACATTTACTTTCGATACGGCACGAAAGCGTATCGTACTTTTGTGAATAGCTACTAGACTTGGGTAGTTCGCGAACGAAAGACAATAATGAACTAGTTCATTATGAAAGCAGTAACAAATCTTTCGTTCAGTTCCGTACAGACTGTATCTCTAGTTCACTAGTTCGCTTCGCGATTCACCGCTCATTTTGACTCGGGAACTACTAACGACGATCGCTCGTTTCGCGGAACTAAATGAATCGCGACAAGAACCGATCGTGCACGAGCGTGTGCCGAGTTGAGAGCGCGAAGTATCGCCTATCGGCTGTCTCGTTTTTATTTACGTAATAATGTGAGACAGTTGATATGCATCGCTCGCTTTGCCGAACGAGCAATAATATACATTACGCACTTAATAATACGATACAGTTTTCCAGAATTTTGTCAATAGACTATAATTTCATCCGCAATTTTGGGTATTATTTTATATTGAAAATTGAAATGCACTTATTTAGTTCATAGTTCGTAATCGTGTAACACTGACCGGCGAACTAGTGACCTAATTAATAATTTCTTTCTCTTTAAGTTAATTTAGTGATTGATTATTGTTTTATAGTTCCTGTAAATTGAGTAGTTTAAGAATTTAAGATATTTAGTGTAACTAAATAGATAGGTATAGGAAAAGACTTTTGTTTATAGTTGTAAATACAAGACTTCAAAATGAGTGAACAAAAAAGGAAACGAAGTGCCTTGTGGAATCATTTCACAGAAATTGACAATAAAAAGGCTAAGTGTTCGTACTGTTCGAATGTTTTATCGATAAGTGGCGGCAGTGTCGGTAATTTAGGAAGACACATGAAAATGAAGCACCCAACTGATAAGATATCATGTTGATGTAATGTATCTTTAAAAAGTATAGAAACCAATATCTGTTGACCTCGAATCATATAAGCGTACCCAACAGTGATAGGTCAGTTTATACTGGTCAATAGTGAACTAAGTGAACTAGTGAACTAGATGAAAGATATAGTTCATCGTACCGGAAAGATACGTATCTCTCTTTTCTTCTCATTGAACTATTATTCGCAACTCTAATAGCTACGCAGGGCACTTAAACAAAAAATACTAGGCTCCAACAAAACTAGTTTTATTTAAATTCGTCAGTGTTGCCACTTTTGAAGAAATAACCCCTGAATATATTCCCGGTGCGTTTTTCCCTTTCCGAGTTCCGATTGCGTGAAATCACGTGTAGATGTGGTTTATGGTGCTGTATCCTCCTCGAAACCCGGCCTGCTCCGTTGGCTAAACTCGCAGTCAACCTTTGCAAACTTTGTGAAAAGTAAATCAAGTAAAGTATTTTTTCTTATTTTGCGGTTAAATTAGAATAGTAAATAAAACAATAATATAAACACATGACTAGCTTTATTCTCAGACACATAATTGTCCCCGGTTCATACAAACGGCAGAGTCCCTCGCTACAGTCATAATATTATTACAACAATTAAATAATCATGTTATTACCTAACACATCGCTCCTTGGGTGCACTCCTGCGCAATGATCACCAGATAACGACGAAATCAAACTATTTGAAGATTTAAGAAAAATATCTACAGGAGTTACACAAAAAAAATTAAGTAAACAGACAACCAATTATTTGGGTCTCGTTTCAATATCAAACAATTTAAAATATAATTTACTTGCTTCGAATTACATTATCCAGGCATCTGTATAACAGGAATGCAGCCCATTGTATTCGTTGCTCAATTTTAAACATCTGATAATAGAACAAATTGATAGACCCTTAACTAACTCGGTATAAAATGTTAAGCTCATGTGTCAGGCTAACTACTGTAGCTAAACATTTTAACTTTCAATTGACAATTTTGACAAAGAATACTATTTTATATTGTCATGTTAATAGTCTTTGCAGATGCGCTCTGACGAAAATGTATCTCTGCTCTACATTAATAGTACATCAATTCTGAATGCGAACGTTACTATCCCTAAACTCTCCATTTGAATGTCCATGTAAAAGTTAACTATAGATATGTGGGTATTTGTATGGGAATGCTATTCAATGGAGATATTTAACCTGTTGACCGCCACAGTCATGTATAGATGACATACCAAAATGTGCCCAGCACGCCACGGTCACGACTACATGACAGACTTTTAAGGAATAATTCGTAGCTTGGCGTCGAGGGCACGTTTTTTCTTTTTTGACGTGGCGGTCAATAGCTTCAGAAGTATTTTAGCTACAGTCCACCTGTATAATCAAGACACTCATTACAGATATCTTAACGTCTAAACGATTACATTTAGTAATGGTCTTCATTAAGTACAAACACTTATTAGTGAACATTACTCGAGCTGTGCGCGATACGGCATCAGGCTTGAATAATCATTACAGTGACACTTTACATTGACTTATTTTAAAGTGCAATTCCGCGATATACATAATGCAAAAATATGAATAAACATTTTCGATAATAAACGACTAAAATAACTTTAAGATTTGTGTGAAGACTTTACTAACCGACAAAGGCAATTTGATGATTGTTTATGTCTACTTTATATTTTTTTTAAATAAACTATTTCTTTTTAATTTTAAGATATTCAGGCACTGGAATGCCGCCCCGGGTTTACTACAGATATTTGTACCCGGACGACGCAGTACTATTGTCACTCAATCGTTATAAATACTCCTTTCAGCTAAGATACACTTCGAATGGACAGTTTCACAAAGGTATTCACTAAACCGAAACGAATCACAACATCACGTTATATTTATTTGCTGTGCAACACAACCTATTAGCGTATACCAAATAACGTAGCAATCGGAGGTATGTATCGTAAGGCAACGTTGAAGGCAGTCATCTGCACTGAACATTATTGATACTTATAAAATTGATTTAAAAAAAATATAACTATGGTTCTTTAACCTTTTGACCGACACAATCATGTGTACTCATGTACAAAAGAGCAATATGTGCCCAGCACGCCACGGTCCCGACTAAATGACAGATTTTAAGGAATAATTTGTATCTTGGCGCCGTGGGCACGTCTTTGCTTTTTTGACGTGGCGGTCAATAGGTTAATCCCATAGACTAATTTGACATTTCAAATGATTGTTGTTCCTTTTTTTTCAAATTTGGAGTTTGACATTTGCATGTGTCAATTTAGTCTCCGAGATTAAAAAACAGACTTTAGTTACCTACTTAACGTAAATAAAGCCGGAATTGCTTAAGTAAAAATACATTTATATTATTGTCTTCCATTGATATGACGATAGGACTAAACGCTGTGACCCGACATTGTATTGGGCTTATCCACAAACGGAAGGGACTAGCGAAACTGATTGTGAATATAATTATTCGATATCGAAACGATCAAGCGTTAAACACGAGCGCGATGCTTGTACCCTCCGGAGTTATTTCTATCAAATCGCTTGTATCGTCCATAAACACGTACAGTTAGTGTTCTGTATTATCTGACCACTCTTACAAAGAAGAAGAGGGGGGAAAAGGGTCTGGTTATGCAGAGCATTCACTGTACTACTGCGACAATTCTAAAACTGATTAAGAAGTATATATTCTGAAATTGCAACGTACTTTGGTAATACCGAAACATAGTGACAATAATTCGTATACTACTTAACTATTCTTATATTTAAACAACATTCTCTAACATAAACTTAGTGACTTAGGCCATAGAAAGGTAACATTTATACAATTTAACTAAAATTTTGCACTTATATAGGAATATTTTACTAATTGAATGATGACTTCTTTCATAAATATTAAAATGATAGATAACTGTTGCAGGGGGACCTAATATAGTGGTGGAATTCGAGAGATGTTCACACCTAAATAAACAATAGAAGTAGAAATATCTTGTCAACTGATACAAATCTTACGTATCAAGATTTTTCAACATAAATGTGTAGATAAATGCAAGTAATTTTGACCAATTCCAAAACGCCCTGTTTTGTATAAATAGCTATCATAAACAATGTATAAGCAAAGTTCAAAATAACATTCTTTGGTACACTTAATTAAACATATCTTATTTTCAACTTAAAACGCTTCTAAATACTCATTAAATACAGTATCCTTCGATAACAGTTGTTTATTTACTCTGGCAATGTAAAAGCTTTGGTTCTGTATTACCAAACATCTTAATAGTAAGTTTTAAATAGTAATTACATTAAACTACATATATTACAAGTCTCCATAAAAGGAACTAAGTAAGAGAAAATACATGTAACTATCATTGAAATGATGCACTTCGAATAAATATCAAGAGTTACCAACGAACAGTAATGTGAGCGGCACACGAAAAGAATGATTGTAGAAATATTGTGATTCAGAACCGAAAAATAATCTTAAAAAATGATTTAAAAACATGTTTAAATATCAAGAGAAAAAGTGGGGGAAATCTTTACAGTACGTGTTCTGTAATCATTGATTTTACAAAATTACTCTTGATATAATACTGCCCTATAGAGGCACGCTACGCTCTAGTACACCACAAGTTTGAAAGTTACGTACTCTTTTATATTTTAATTTATGAAATATTATACATAGACACTTTATCGACACAGAATATTATTACCAGCGTAAAAATCATGCACATCATTGACTTGTCTTTCTTTTACAAAATACACCTGATTTTGCCATCTTTAGTTAAGTTTAAGGAGGTTTTATTATCACCAAATCGCAGTAAAAACTTGCTATGTCGATAAAATGATACCTTAGAATACGTTCTGAATACACTTCACACAATACATGAGACGTGCATTAGAAGACTTAGTTTGTGCTTGGACATTATCATACAATGGGAAACAATTTCTTTCATATTTACATCGATAAATACTTCCAACGACTATATTACACATGACCAGAAAATCTATTTATATGATATAATTTTATATTTTGATGTTATGATATAAAACATCAGAACATCTGTCCTTGAAATCCAATGGCAGAGAAGAAACCTCATTTGCCATTCTTTACAAATGTCAATACCGTTCACGTCATAAGGCTATCACTACATAATGTTCATAAGAAAAGATCTAGTGAGTCATATTTACCAAAGATTTAAATCGTTAGATTCGTCGCTTCAAAAGATCTGTCACGTTCTGTTTCATGACAGGATAGTTAAGTTACCTAAGATACATAATATTATTATAGTAACTTGAGTGAAGTGCAGTCGCCAGCTCGTCAAGTTGTCAAAAATGTCAAATTGTCTCATACGATTTTGAACTATCCATCCATCCATCCATCCATTGTCATCGATTTTAAGGTTTAAAATCATTTGGAGAAATTTGACAGTTTGTGGGAGGAGGGGGAAGGCATGTGGTGTTTGACAGTTAGTTGATTATTATTACAAGCGAGGGTACCCCACCCCAGTTTGAAGCCACCGACAAAAGCCACCGACAACTACCTGGCGAATATAATAAGTAGTTGTGGGATGTAAGTTCACTCTTCTCTCTCTTTTTCGCGCGATCTAAGTACGGTGAGAGCAAATTTAACGATTTAAATCTTTGCTATCATTTCCAGTCCAGTTTCCTACAAGTGTCGTGTTTTTCTTTTAAATTGCATAAATATCGTACCCTCAGTTTCTGGAACTCATGATAACCTCTTGCCAAATCTTATGAAAATAAGAACAACAATGCTTGGTTGTCATGAGATATAAAGGCTGACGCAGATTTGGTCAGGCTGCACCGCATTGCAAAAATCCTCCTACATCACTTTCGTTCACTTTGTATGTGAACCATCAAATGCGATGCGATGCACTGCGGATCGACGCGTCTGTAATGTGCGCTTAGCTTTCCAAACCAAATTATGAACTGGGCTATCTGAAACTGTGACTCAGTTTTATAACATAACATTTATTGTTTATTTTGAAATATGTTAACATTACAAGAACTATGATTTCGCTATTTCTTATTTATTGTTACTTGATACTTATAAATATATTGTAATTGCACTGAAAAGGCAATAGTGGTAATTTTTGAGTCTCTCGATGATAATTTTTAACACGTTGAGCGCCAAGCTTAAAAACCGTTATTTTTGATATTTTGGACAACAACCGTGGAGGCCAGAGGTATTAGAGAGATCACAGTAATTACTAGAGAATTCACAGTAAAATGTATTGAAATGTGTTTCCTGGCGGACACACTGGCCTACGAATAAAGCACTGCTCGTGTTTCCCAAAGGAAACACGCGGCCTCTAAAGGTGGTACTTTGTGTTTCCAGAAAGATACAAATGGCGCTCAACGTGTTAAGTATCAACAGACGTCCTTATTTCACAACTAGAATAGATTATTCTGAATTTAGGACGTCTATTGGGGTACTTTTAAAATTATCACGTTTGTATATTATTTTATGTTTTGAGAAGATTTCAATTCAATTCTCAGCTAATTCACTCTCATTTTTAAAAGGTAGATGCAGCGGTGGTGCATGTATTGATTTTATTTATTTATTGTTTATAGTACTTAGCCATGCCTAAGACGGCAAATGCTATTAGCATTTTCAATGTCATCGTCCATAGAAATATTCACAACGCCCGAATATTGCACTATGGTGCGCGCGGAACTAGCTGGCCGCGCCTTATGTGAGCGGGGGACGGAGGGTGCGGCGCCGTACTTCGCGACGGCAACATGTGTTGAAAGTTCCGGCTAGTTCAGACAAAACGCACATGAGATTGCAATAGCGAGATGAGTCCGCCGATAAAAAGACAATCTAAGAAAATAATATTTAAAGTGCATACGTTTTTAAAAAAACGGAAAGCCAATGTCAATAGTTTAGAATATAAAACTGATGTGAATATACATAAATTAGTAGTTATTATTAGTCAGAATAATTGCATATACTTAATTTGTTTTTGGTGTAATTTACTATTAATTACAATATAATTAGATAGGTACAATATAAACTTCTAAAAGTTCAATTGTTTTTATTTATTCTTTTCAATAATTGAACAATTATTGTTCACGATATCTCGAGATTGGTCATCACTGTCTAAACTCATGTGCGTTGCGAGCAGTAGGCAACCCGCCCTCTCGCCCCTGTCGCCACCAACAACACCAGCAACTACTATAGTGAAATACATTTACCCCAAAACATATAAGGGGTGCTGGTCACACGTTCGGGTCGGCATGATTCGGTCTTTCAAAATATACTTTGGATTTTGCAGTTCGGTCTGCGCAGTGTAGCATGCCTAACTGCTACTTTTCCAGTTAGGATAAATAACAATTTTGACTACGCAATTTTCGACCTAACCCTATTTGAAGAATGTTTGATAGACTAAAGTCGGATACTGGCTACGCGAAATCGCAGTCACTAATTAATCGATGAGCAATGCAGGAAATAGTACAGCCCAATTCAAACTGCATGGCGGCTCGGAACATGAGCCGAGTCGCTGCGCAGTAACGGATTTATGTGGTACTGCGCAGCGAGCGCAATTCAGAGCCGCCATCAAGTTTGACGCGTACTATATAAGTACTTTCCCGGTTTATCTTGATGCAATCAAATACCAGCATCTTAAGTACCGCACTGACTTATCAAGGATGATTTTTATATGAGGAATTATATTCAAGTATATCTCAGTACTATAAAAACGAATATTTAGAATAGGATTTAAGTTATTACGTTACGAGTATCTTGAATCATGTATGGGAAATACTAGTATCGTACACGTTACAATAACGTTACCTCATTATCCATAAAGTACACACGGCTACATATCAAGCTATACATTTCCAGTAAAAGCTGACCTTTCATTGTACGGAAATCCTATACAATGCGAGTTCAGCTCAAACTGGAAATGTATAGCGTTATATGTAGCCTAGTGTCCAATCAACTATAATGATAAGTAACCAGTCATAAATTCTGGTATAACCGTGGAACAGATGCTTTTGTTACCAGTACAGCCGCATTCTAAACACAACACACTACACTTTTGCCCAATTGACACGATGTAAGTTTCTTGCCTGTGCTTATACAATACAATTGAACCATGTATGCGACTGGCAATTAAATATCACCGTGTAGGTCAGGCGAATTTGGAGAAATTCGAAAACTATTTTTTCCTAGAGTTTCGATACAACTGTTCAATTATGACATAACTCAAATAAGACACACCTTATTATGGTAGCTCGCGAAATTCAAATTTTCTTACGTTTTTTACAATTTTCAGGTCATATTTTTGATTCGCGAACACATATGTATTTACAGAATTATAATCATTAGAATAATTAATACATCTCTCTAGGTTAGATTTGTTCTTGTTGAACTTTTCCATGAGATTTGTTCTTATGGAACAAATATTTGAATTTCGCGGGCTACCACTGCGGATCCACCTTAATCAACATTTTAGTAGAAAATCACTGTAGAATTTCATCAAGCATTTTCATCTTTAAGCACGTGACTCCTCATTCTACGCCAGAGTCCTACATCTCAGTGTTGCCGCTCCTACTCGGCAGCTATCTTCTGCTTCTTACACTCCGGCTCGTCGTCCTCTTCCTCGTCGTCGTCCCACTCCCACTCTTGTTCGTCATCGTCCGGCTCGCGAGGCGGCTCCTCCGGGATCTCTTCTTCTTCTTGTTCCTGTAAACGTAAATATGGCCGTGAGTTCCAACCAAACTAAACTAGATCCGACTTAAAATTCATTCCCATTGATCATTAATTTTAAAGTAGTTTTTGATCAGATGATCTCAGTAATAGTAGTAGTAATAATTGTACCTAATTTAATTTTAAGGTATATTTTTAATCATAAGATCTATTACTGATTTTGTCTATAATTTCTTATCACAGTTTTAACATACTGTTCTGTAAGTACTTTATTTCCAGTAACACCTATAAAACAATAAAGTTCGGGGAAAATAGAAGTTTCGTAAATTGTAAATTAAAGAACGCCTTTTTCGGTGCGCAGCCCCACGGAATAGTAAAAACAGTTTTTACTATTCCGTGCGCAGCCCAGTTGACGGACGTCAGACGGCTGATGTCAAAAGAAGGGTGCGCGTCGTCTGTTTTTAAGGATGCTTCTAGGACGTTCTAGAAGCTTCGACTCGCCCTTATTGGCCGAGCTGGAACGGGAGGCGTTTCAGCCAGAAGCGCGCGGATTGTGGCGGGAGCAGTTCGAAATAGTTTCGCGTTAAAAAGTATTTTTGGCATGCTGAAGTAAGTAAGCAAAATTTATGGAACTATTTAATTTAAAACCTTTTATGTACCATATGTTATGCAAAATACAAGATATTCTATTCTATTCATTCAATGGGAATTTATTTTACGATGGAAAGTATTTAACTATAATATTCAAAAAATATTGTCTCTTTATTCCGGTTCGCTTTGAGCACAACATCATGATCACATGTAATTTAAACAAAATACTACTCGCAAGAAAATCGTCGATTCTTAGGATAGTTTTCCTGTTGTGTATGGAAAAAAAAACTGGTTTTACAATATAAAATGAGTTTTTCATATTGTACGGTCTCTGACCTGATGTATAGTAAGTGAAACAGCCACAGTATACGTACGAGTGCCCGCTGCATGACGGAGATGGGCGGCGCGTCGTGGTGCGCGGCCACGCGGCGCTCGATGAGGTACGACACGTACTCGTCGTACAGCAGGCGGATCAGGTGGAACGAGCCGAACGACGCCGCCGACCTGTGGGCGGACTGTTACAGGGCACTCGGCTGGACTGGGGGTATAGGCTAGTCAGGGAACTATACGTCTAACAAGAAATAATAATACAAACATATAAAAAATTAGTCAGGCTAGGGCCAGAGATCTTACATAGTTCTAGATAATCAGTTCACTGGGCCACCCAAACCCTTAGTCCAATATCTATGTTTGCATGTCCTGCAAAAGTCTTGCACCAACCGGGGATTGTCCTTGGGTGCATTCACTTACATTGTGCATATCGTCGCCTTAGAGTGAAAACCTCGTATATGCGAAAAAGCATCTTTACTGGAATAATTATTAAATTCTAAGTGTTGGTAAATTGAAAACCTCATCTGTTCTTTTGCAAGAATTTCGAACTCGCCATAGATGGCGCTACAGGTGACTAAACTTTTTTTGTAGGAACTAGGCGTGCGTTGCGAGGTTTAGCTTTCCAAAAATGTAATAAAATAAAAATGACCAAATACATTCCCGAGGTTTTCACTCTAAGGCGACGATATAGGGATATTCTTCGGATGGTGCTTCATTTAAAAAAAACTGTCTAACGGGCCTCTGCGAATTGGCTTCAGCCCCTCGTACGCCGTCCAAAGGTCCGGGACTGGTCCAGGGCCCCAAAATATGTCAAAGACATGTATATACAGTGTGTTTGAAGAACTGATACCGATTCTTTAAAATCATACTATACAGGATGTCTGTTAATTAATGGATAACCTTGAAATTGGTCATGGTAAAACTAAACTAATCTAGACCACAAACGAATGAATTCCGTCGGTTTTTATTGTTATAGTAATTAACGTTAACTGAGCTGATAGATATGCAATAAATGGAAGACTGCTATTGCACGGCTTTTATTCAAAAAACAAACAGAATTATTGTTTTAGTGAAAAAATTGACAAAAATCTTCATTTTGCTCTTGATCTCAGGCGAGCAAATCAGTGCATACGAGGGACTAATTGCCTGCCAAAGGATCCTGAGCCGCCGTCCAAGCCAATCTGGGGAGATCTTTCCATATCTTTCCGGGATCTGCTGAAGAGGTCCGCTTAAACTATAATACGTGTAACGTGTGTGTCAATTTTATTAATATTGTGTGCGGTGCAGTGCTATAGTGTTCCAAAATTGTTGGTTTTTTGTGTCACATTCTATTTTTAGTCATTTCGGGAATCTAGTGTTGGACTCGGGTAGCTGTCATCCAACCCAACATTCCTTTTAGATTTTTGCTTTGGGTTCGACGGGTTCCAAGTATTCGTATTTTTTAAGTTCTTTAACGCGGCTTGCGATATTAGAAGAGAATGGATCAAATACCGCAAGCCGCGTTAAAGAACTTCGTTCCAAAAAACCAGAAACGGATAGTAAGGAGACCTCAGACGAAGACATTGAAAACAGCAACGTGTAACACAGCATAGCAGTGACATAGAAAAGCGTCGAGAAAGCAGTTTAACCCCTCCAAAAGATTTACTATTTAAGATTCGGTGAAGCTGGAACTGAATCAACCTGGCGGCAACGTCATTAAAAGAAACCCAAATGTCATCAGTGGAGAGGCTCCACTATTCCAATGTCTACTCTAGGATGTATATCCGGTACGGCTCTAATAATCCTTTCATATCCACGTACACGCACGTTCGGGCTACCATTACCGCGCCCACCCGGTCTACTTGATATGCAATGGGGTCTTAGCTCCATGACACATGAGGCTCCAGGGCTAGTGCAAATCTTTGGGTTCATTCGAGTAATCGAGTCTGGCCAAGCCACACTAGGGTCGGTGCATTTCATTAATTCATTCATTCACGTCATTCGCGGGGTGTTGGGTTAGGAGTATTTAAAAAAGTGCATTTGTCGATAAAATGAGTATTTAATATGCCCTCAAAGTATTGGTAACCGTTCTGCAAACACTGTGTAAGTAATAATAATATAGGTGCTTGAGCCAGCTGTCAACTTTTCGGCGACTGTCGGATCAGCTACGGGTCATCCAGCGTAAGCATATGCTGGATGACGTCGTACTTGATCGACTACGCCTCGAATCACGGAATAGCCATGTTACGCCTGCTTCGCCACTGGTCACGGTGCAACTGCAAAATGCAGTGCTTCATCGCTACCCGACCGCGTTGGAGAAGAGGATGAGGCTATATCCGTGAGTTCCCAATGACTGAGGATCGCTTTGGAGGATGCTTTCCGGGAGCACCGCTCCACTCCGCCTGGACTTAGACCACGTTTACCTCGTTTGCTCATATGCACAAGAAAAACAAGGAACTGGTGTGTCCTCTAGACTCGCAGCAATGAAATTGTTTTGACTGCAGTAAAGACCTCACCGATATCCACTCGATCTTGTACTGTGTAGCTGCAGCGGCTGTAGCTCATGTTAAATTTCCCAACAGTGACCGAGCTCCACGACCAAAACCTACTGTACCAGCTTGGCAGTGCAGGGGGTCTACTCTCAAAGTCCATCATCGAAGATACCCGCCTATCCGAAAGTAGTTGATCCGTCAAAACATGTGTAAAAGTAAACTTTTCGGAAGGGCAAAAACGCATCGGAAGTAGGGACAGCTGTCGTGATGTCATTCATTCTTAGTTCGGGCCCTGAACTAATCTTATGTCCGTAAGTGATACGGGGTAGTAAACGCCCGTAACTTTGACCGAAACTACGGTCTTAGGGAGGGCACCTTCTGGATTGAGCGTCGTATTGTGAAGGCTTCAGGGAAGGCGATACTCGCCCTAGAGTGATGCGCTTTGTGAGGCGGGCGTTCTCGGGGACTGATATTAGTACTCAAGATTATTTGATCCGCGTCACAGAGCGTATCGACTTCCTGAAGCAGAAGATCTGTGGATGGGCAAAGCGTTTTCCGCGCCGATGTTTGTTCTGGCGAAGCATTTGGTTGGTGCCTGTAAATCACACCGAAGGTGATTGAACTAGAGAGATTGAGCGAGCGTGCGATCAAATACCGGAAACGGGCCCACTTGCCATCAGCCCCCAAGATGTAGCTCATGCAGTCCGTCCGTTGCCTAACTGGAAATCTCCAGGGCTGGACGGGCTGCACAACTTTTGAATAAAGTAGTTCTTAGGGTCGCACACCCGCTTGGCAACCCAGTTCCAGTCAGCCTTAGAGTCAGGGTCGCTGCCCCAGTTCACAAGGAGAAGCCGACGTGGTGATGCACCGAGATGTGGTGTCAGTGGACAAGGGCCTCACCCCGCTCTCCTTGGCTAATGAGAACTGGCGCAAATCTATAGTATTAGATACTAATGACCGCAGGGAGGTATGGCAGAGCTGAGCTTCACGGGCGCTTTTATCGGGTCCTAATGTAGACTTTTTAGCGTCTGTGTCCTCGATGCGATTCGGTGATTTCTTTGGGGAACCGAAGGTTTTGTCTTTACGATTATGAACTAAGTTATTATGACGAATAACTATTGATATATTGTGAAGGACGGCACGGTTGACATTTGTCTAACATGCCATCGTCCGGCGGAATCAATCCGACAACATTATTTCTGGCTGCCTTAGTTTGCTAACGCACACTACTTGCAAAGGCACTATATTTTATATTTGTTAGTTTTTATAAAAAATATTTAAAAATGTAGATGATATATATAAATGAAATTAATAATAATGACAAATTTTTTTTTGCGTTGGTTTATTAAAAAATAGGAGAGGCCATGTTCAAAAGTGAACTGCTGTAGGCTGACGAATGTTGATGATAGTTAAAACCTGAATTTTGATGATTCATAAGTCACTCATCACTGGATACTGGACGTCTTGACTGAAAAATTATATTGTGAGAAGCTTTACTATATACATGCAAAATGAATTATTAATCAGTTTTTTTTTGTACCTATTATGAACCCTATAAAAAACAATAAATATTCTACATAGCTGTCCGTTTTTTTTTAAACCGTCTTTACCACAAAATATGAACATTTCAGCAAGATAAACATTAACAAACCTGTTTTTTTTTTCACTATTTAATTTTTATTGTCAAATCGGGGCATTATGTCACAGCGGCTCGAGTGACGACGTCGCTTTCATTCTGTCAAACCTGTGAGTTTTTGACAGTGATGCCCAAACACAAACTTCTTTTATTACTTCTGTCGGAATATTATAATATTCGGTAGTCTTAATTAACGTTTTAAATGAGTATACCTGAGAGTGAGCTCCCTGATGACGAGCGACGAGTAGAAGGACCAGTCCAGCAGCAGGCGGCGCGCGCGCGCCGTGTAGTCGGGCCGGCGCTCGTGCGGGGCCAGCGCCGCGCGCACGCAGCCCTCCAGCCAGCCCGCCCACTGCTCCAGCGACGCGCCGCGGCCCAGGGTGGCCTGGCCCACACGTGACGATGTTTATTTAAGCAATGCAATTTTGGCCCTTAGTACTTATTTTCGGGATTATAAAATATAAGATTATTCACCAAGGGGATAAAGAAGTGTTTTATGTCACGGACGTGATATTGAATCATGGTCGCCCAAGACGGAGATAAAGTTGTCTCCGAGAAGAATACTGTACTTTATACACCTTCCCGAGGTAACATAACTTAAAATGGCTTACTTTAGGTTAAGATTTGTATGGCATATAATTTGACATTATCGAGCAACTGGTGTGAACTAGTGTACCTTGAAGTCCGCTTCCAGTTTGTGCGCAGTGGCCGCGCTGGCACACGAACACGCCCACGCCGCCTGCTCGCGCACCACGCGGAAGTCCACGCGGTTCAGGTCCGCCAGCATCTGGACGAAATCATCATAAAATATTTAATAAATCATAATAAACACGCGCACGTTTTGTTTTTTTTTTTTGTCGACCCTTTTCGACGTAACAAGCGTCTATTATTGTTTTCGTTGTCTTATAATTTTGGCAATATTCAGTCGAAAACGGAATTAAGCAGTATTCAGTTGAAAACGGAAAAAGAGGGGCTTGTGGATAAGTAATAACAGCCGCACGGGTCTATCGATCAGATTAAGCTACGCTTGCCGCGGTTGGTCCGTGGATGGGTGACCATCTTTACATACCAAGACCCCTCCGTGCCTCGGAAAGCACATTAAACCGATGAACCCGGCTGTCATTTGTAGATCTTTGACAGTCGTTACGGGTCGTCAGAAGCTCGAAAGTCTGACAACCAGTCTTACCAAGGGGTATCGCGTTACCCAGTAACTAGGTTGTGCAGGTCAGATAGACAGTCGCTCCATGTAAAATACTGGTATTCAGTTGTATCCGGTAAGACTGAAAACCGACCCCAACATAGTTGGGAAAAGGCTAGGCAGGCAGTCGAAAACGGAATTTCAGTTGAGCGAGGTGTAGCGCCGCAGCGCGGCCAGTGTGTGTGTTACCTGGTGTATCTGCAGATGGTTGTTGAGCACGGCGCGCGCGGCCTGCGCCAGGTGGTTGAGCGAGGTGTAGCGCCGCAGCGCGGCCAGTGTGTGTTACCTGGTGTATCTGCAGATGGTTGTTGAGCACGGCGCGCGCGGCCTGCGCCAGGTGGTTGAGCGAGGTGTAGCGCCGCAGCGCGGCCAGTGTGTGTGTTACCTGGTGTATCTGCAGATGGTTGTTGAGCCCGGCGCGCGCGGCCTGCGCCAGGTGGTTGAGCGAGGTGTAGCGCCGCAGCGCGGCCAGTGTGTGTTACCTGGTGTATCTGCAGATGGTTGTTGAGCACGGCGCGCGCGGCCTGCGCCAGGTGGTTGAGCGAGGTGTAGCGCCGCAGCGCGGCCAGTGTGTGTTACCTGGTGTATCTGCAGATGGTTGTTGAGCACGGCGCGCGCGGCCTGCGCCAGGTGGTTGAGCGAGGTGTAGCGCCGCAGCGCGGCCAGTGTGTGTTACCTGGTGTATCTGCAGATGGTTGTTGAGCACGGCGCGCGCGGCCTGCGCCAGGTGGTTGAGCGAGGTGTAGCGCCGCAGCGCGGCCAGTGTGTGTGTTACCTGGTGTATCTGCAGATGGTTGTTGAGCACGGCGCGCGCGGCCTGCGCCAGGTGGTTGAGCGAGGTGTAGCGCCGCAGCGCGGCCAGTGTGTGTTACCTGGTGTATCTGCAGATGGTTGTTGAGCACGGCGCGCGCGGCCTGCGCCAGGTGGTTGAGCGAGGTGTAGCGCCGCAGCGCGGCCAGTGTGTGTGTTACCTGGTGTATCTGCAGATGGTTGTTGAGCACGGCGCGAGCGGCCTGCGCCAGGTGGTTGAGCGAGGTGTAGCGCCGCAGCGCGGCCAGTGTGTGTTACCTGGTGTATCTGCAGATGGTTGTTGAGCACGGCGCGCGCGGCCTGCGCCAGGTGGTTGAGCGAGGTGTAGCGCCGCAGCGCGGCCAGTGTGTGTTACCTGGTGTATCTGCAGATGGTTGTTGAGCACGGCGCGCGCGGCCTGCGCCAGGTGGTTGAGCGAGGTGTAGCGCCGCAGCGCGGCCAGTGTGTGTGTTACCTGGTGTATCTGCAGATGGTTGTTGAGCACGGCGCGCGCGGCCTGCGCCAGGTGGTTGAGCGAGGTGTAGCGCCGCAGCGCGGCCAGTGTGTGTGTTACCTGGTGTATCTGCAGATGGTTGTTGAGCACGGCGCGCGCGGCCTGCGCCAGGTGGTTGAGCGAGGTGTAGCGCCGCAGCGCGGCCAGTGTGTGTTACCTGGTGTATCTGCAGATGGTTGTTGAGCACGGCGCGCGCGGCCTGCGCCAGGTGGTTGAGCGAGGTGTAGCGCCGCAGCGCGGCCAGTGTGTGTGTTACCTGGTGTATCTGCAGATGGTTGTTGAGCACGGCGCGCGCGGCCTGCGCCAGGTGGTTGAGCGAGGTGTAGCGCCGCAGCGCGGCCAGTGTGTGTTACCTGGTGTATCTGCAGATGGTTGTTGAGCACGGCGCGCGCGGCCTGCGCCAGGTGGTTGAGCGAGGTGTAGCGCCGCAGCGCGGCCAGTGTGTGTTACCTGGTGTATCTGCAGATGGTTGTTGAGCACGGCGCGCGCGGCCTGCGCCAGGTGGTTGAGCGAGGTGTAGCGCCGCAGCGCGGCCAGTGTGTGTGTTACCTGGTGTATCTGCAGATGGTTGTTGAGCACGGCGCGCGCGGCCTGCGCCAGGTGGTTGAGCGAGGTGTAGCGCCGCAGCGCGGCCAGTGTGTGTGTTACCTGGTGTATCTGCAGATGGTTGTTGAGCACGGCGCGCGCGGCCTGCGCCAGGTGGTTTGAGCGAGGTGTAGCGCCGCAGCGCGGCCAGTGTGTGTTACCTGGTGTAATCTGCAGATGGTTGTTGAGCACGGCGCGCGCGGCCTGCGCCAGGTGGTTGAGCGAGGTGTAGCGCCGCAGCGCGGCCTGTGTGTGTGTTACCTGGTGTATCTGCAGATGGTTGTTGAGCACGGCGCGCGCGGCCTGCGCCAGGTGGTTGAGCGAGGTGTAGCGCCGCAGCGCGGCCCAGTGTGTGTTACCTGGTGTATCTGCAGATGGTTGTTGAGCACGGCGCGCGCGGCCTGCGCCAGGTGGTTGAGCGAGGTGTAGCGCCGCAGCGCGGCCAGTGTGTGTGTTACCTGGTGTATCTGCAGATGGTTGTTGAGCACGGCGCGCGCGGCCTGCGCCAGGTGGTTGAGCGAGGTGTAGCGCCGCAGCGCGGCCAGTGTGTGTTACCTGGTGTATCTGCAGATGGTTGTTGAGCACGGCGCGCGCGGCCTGCGCCAGGTGGTTGAGCGAGGTGTAGCGCCGCAGCGCGGCCAGTGTGTGTTTACCTGGTGTATCTGCAGATGGTTGTTGAGCACGGCGCGAGCGGCCTGCGCCAGGTGGTTGAGCGAGGTGTAGCGCCGCAGCGCGGCCAGTGTGTGTTACCTGGTGTATCTGCAGATGGTTGTTGAGCACGGCGCGCGCGGCCTGCGCCAGGTGGTTGAGCGAGGTGTAGCGCCGCAGCGCGGCCAGTGTGTGTTACCTGTTGTATCTGCAGATGGTTGTTGAGCACGGCGCGCGCGGCCTGCGCCAGGTGGTTGAGCGAGGTGTAGCGCCGCAGCGCGGCCAGTGTGTGTGTTACCTGGTGTATCTGCAGATGGTTTGTTGAGCACGGCGCGCGCGGCCTGCGCCAGGTGGTTGAGCGAGGTGTAGCGCCGCAGCGCGGCCAGTGTGTGTGTTACCTGGTGTATCTGCAGATGGTTGTTGAGCACGGCGCGCGCGGCCTGCGCCAGGTGGTTGAGCGAGGTGTAGCGCCGCAGCGCGGCCAGTGTGTGTTACCTGGTGTATCTGCAGATGGTTGTTGAGCACGGCGCGCGCGGCCTGCGCCAGGTGGTTGAGCGAGGTGTAGCGCCGCAGCGCGGCCAGTGTGTGTGTTACCTGGTGTATCTGCAGATGGGTGTTGAGCACGGCGCGCGCGGCCTGCGCCAGGTGGTTGAGCGAGGTGTAGCGCCGCAGCGCGGCCAGTGTGTGTTACCTGGTGTATCTGCAGATGGTTGTTGAGCACGGCGCGCGCGGCCTGCGCCAGGTGGTTGAGCGAGGTGTAGCGCCGCAGCGCGGCCAGTGTGTGTTACCTGGTGTATCTGCAGATGGTTGTTGAGCACGGCGCGCGCGGCCTGCGCCAGGTGGTTGAGCGAGGTGTAGCGCGCAGCGCGGCCAGTGTGTGTGTTACCTGGTGTATCTGCAGATGGTTGTTGAGCACGGCGCGCGCGGCCTGCGCCAGGTGGTTGAGCGAGGTGTAGCGCCGCAGCGCGGCCAGTGTGTGTGTTACCTGGTGTATCTGCAGATGGTTGTTGAGCACGGCGCGCGCGGCCTGCGCCAGGTGGTTGAGCGAGGTGTAGCGCCGCAGCGCGGCCAGTGTGTGTGTTACCTGGTGTATCTGCAGATGGTTGTTGAGCACGGCGCGCGCGGCCTGCGCCAGGTGGTTGAGCGAGGTGTAGCGCCGCAGCGCGGCCAGTGTGTGTGTTACCTGGTGTATCTGCAGATGGTTGTTGAGCACGGCGCGCGCGGCCTGCGCCAGGTGGTTGAGCGAGGTGTAGCGCCGCAGCGCGGCCAGTGTGTGTTACCTGGTGTATCTGCAGATGGTTGTTGAGCACGGCGCGCGCGGCCTGCGCCAGGTGGTTGAGCGAGGTGTAGCGCCGCAGCGCGGCCAGTGTGTGTGTTACCTGGTGTATCTGCAGATGGTTGTTGAGCACGGCGCGCGCGGCCTGCGCAGGTGGTTGAGCGAGGTGTAGCGCCGCAGCGCGGCCAGTGTGTGTGTTACCTGGTGTATCTGCAGATGGTTGTTGAGCACGGCGCGCGCGGCCTGCGCCAGGTGGTTGAGCGAGGTGTAGCGCCGCAGCGCGGCCAGTGTGTGTGTTACCTGGTGTATCTGCAGATGGTTGTTGAGCACGGCGCGCGCGGCCTGCGCCAGGTGGTTGAGCGAGGTGTAGCGCCGCAGCGCGGCCAGTGTGTGTGTTACCTGGTGTATCTGCAGATGGTTGTTGAGCACGGCGCGCGCGGCCTGCGCCAGGTGGTTGAGCGAGGTGTAGCGCCGCAGCGCGGCCAGTGTGTGTGTTACCTGGTGTATCTGCAGATGGTTGTTGAGCACGGCGCGCGCGGCCTGCGCCAGGTGGTTGAGCGAGGTGTAGCGCCGCAGCGCGGCCAGTGTGTGTGTACCTGGTGTATCTGCAGATGGTTGTTGAGCACGGCGCGCGCGGCCTGCGCCAAGGTGGTTGAGTGTAGCGCCGCAGCGCGGCCAGTGTGTGTTACCTGGTGTATCTGCAGATGGTTGTTGAGCACGGCGCGCGCGGCCTGCGCCAGGTGGTTGAGCGAGGTGTAGCGCCGCAGCGCGGCCAGTGTGTGTGTTACCTGGTGTATCTGCAGATGGTTGTTGAGCACGGCGCGCGCGGCCTGCGCCAGGTGGTTGAGCGAGGTGTAGCGCCGCAGCGCGGCCAGTGTGTGTGTTACCTGGTGTATCTGCAGATGGTTGTTGAGCACGGCGCGCGCGGCCTGCGCCAGGTGGTTGAGCGAGGTGTAGCGCCGCAGCGCGGCCAGTGTGTGTTACCTGGTGTATCTGCAGATGGTTGTTGAGCACGGCGCGCGCGGCCTGCGCCAGGTGGTTGAGCGAGGTGTAGCGCCGCAGCGCGGCCAGTGTGTGTGTTACCTGGTGTATCTGCAGATGGTTGTTGAGCACGGCGCGCGCGGCCTGCGCCAGGTGGTTGAGCGAGGTGTAGCGCCGCAGCGCGGCCAGTGTGTGTTACCTGGTGTATCTGCAGATGGTTGTTGAGCACGGCGCGCGCGGCCTGCGCCAGGTGGTTGAGCGAGGTGTAGCGCCGCAGCGCGGCCAGTGTGTGTTACCTGGTGTATCTGCAGATGGTTGTTGAGCACGGCGCGCGCGGCCTGCGCCAGGTGGTTGAGCGAGGTGTAGCGCCGCCGCGCGGGCCAGTGTGTGTGTTACCTGGTGTATCTGCAGATGGTTGTTGAGCACGGCGCGCGCGGCCTGCGCCAGGTGGTTGAGCGAGGTGTAGCGCCGCAGCGCGGCCAGTGTGTGTGTTACCTGGTGTATCTGCAGATGGTTGTTGAGCACGGCGCGCGCGGCCTGCGCCAGGTGGTTGAGCGAGGTGTAGCGCCGCAGCGCGGCCAGTGTGTGTTACCTGGTGTATCTGCAGATGGTTGTTGAGCACGGCGCGCGCGGCCTGCGCCAGGTGGTTGAGCGAGGTGTAGCGCCGCAGCGCGGCCAGTGTGTGTGTTACCTGGTGTATCTGCAGATGGTTGTTGAGCACGGCGCGCGCGGCCTGCGCCAGGTGGTTGAGCGAGGTGTAGCGCCGCAGCGCGGCCAGTGTGTGTTACCTGGTGTATCTGCAGATGGTTGTTGAGCACGGCGCGCGCGGCCTGCGCCAGGTGGTTGAGCGAGGTGTAGCGCCGCAGCGCGGCCAGTGTGTGTGTTACCTGGTGTATCTGCAGATGGTTGTTGAGCACGGCGCGCGCGGCCTGCGCCAGGTGGTTGAGCGAGGTGTAGCGCCGCAGCGCGGCCAGTGTGTGTTACCTGGTGTATCTGCAGATGGTTGTTGAGCACGGCGCGCGCGGCCTGCGCCAGGTGGTTGAGCGAGGTGTAGCGCCGCAGCGCGGCCAGTGTGTGTGTTACCTGGTGTATCTGCAGATGGTTGTTGAGCACGGCGCGAGCGGCCTGCGCCAGGTGGTTGAGCGAGGTGTAGCGCCGCAGCGCGGCCAGTGTGTGTTACCTGGTGTATCTGCAGATGGTTGTTGAGCACGGCGCGCGCGGCCTGCGCCAGGTGGTTGAGCGAGGTGTAGCGCCGCAGCGCGGCCAGTGTGTGTTACCTGGTGTATCTGCAGATGGTTGTTGAGCACGGCGCGCGCGGCCTGCGCCAGGTGGTTGAGCGAGGTGTAGCGCCGCAGCGCGGCCAGTGTGTGTGTTACCTGGTGTATCTGCAGATGGTTGTTGAGCACGGCGCGCGCGGCCTGCGCCAGGTGGTTGAGCGAGGTGTAGCGCCGCAGCGCGGCCAGTGTGTGTGTTACCTGGTGTATCTGCAGATGGTTGTTGAGCACGGCGCGCGCGGCCTGCGCCAGGTGGTTGAGCGAGGTGTAGCGCCGCAGCGCGGCCAGTGTGTGTTACCTGGTGTATCTGCAGATGGTTGTTGAGCACGGCGCGCGCGGCCTGCGCCAGGTGGTTGAGCGAGGTGTAGCGCCGCAGCGCGGCCAGTGTGTGTGTTACCTGGTGTATCTGCAGATGGTTGTTGAGCACGGCGCGCGCGGCCTGCGCCAGGTGGTTGAGCGAGGTGTAGCGCCGCAGCGCGGCCAGTGTGTGTTACCTGGTGTATCTGCAGATGGTTGTTGAGCACGGCGCGCGCGGCCTGCGCCAGGTGGTTGAGCGAGGTGTAGCGCCGCAGCGCGGCCAGTGTGTGTTACCTGGTGTATCTGCAGATGGTTGTTGAGCACGGCGCGCGCGGCCTGCGCCAGGTGGTTGAGCGAGGTGTAGCGCCGCAGCGCGGCCAGTGTGTGTGTTACCTGGTGTATCTGCAGATGGTTGTTGAGCACGGCGCGCGCGGCCTGCGCCAGGTGGTTGAGCGAGGTGTAGCGCCGCAGCGCGGCCAGTGTGTGTGTTACCTGGTGTATCTGCAGATGGTTGTTGAGCACGGCGCGCGCGGCCTGCGCCAGGTGGTTGAGCGAGGTGTAGCGCCGCAGCGCGGCCAGTGTGTGTTACCTGGTGTATCTGCAGATGGTTGTTGAGCACGGCGCGCGCGGCCTGCGCCAGGTGGTTGAGCGAGGTGTAGCGCCGCAGCGCGGCCAGTGTGTGTGTTACCTGGTGTATCTGCAGATGGTTGTTGAGCACGGCGCGCGCGGCCTGCGCCAGGTGGTTGAGCGAGGCGTAGCGCCGCAGCGCGGCCAGTGTGTGTTACCTGGTGTATCTGCAGATGGTTGTTGAGCACGGCGCGCGCGGCCTGCGCCAGGTGGTTGAGCGAGGTGTAGCGCCGCAGCGCGGCCAGTGTGTGTGTTACCTGGTGTATCTGCAGATGGTTGTTGAGCACGGCGCGCGCGGCCTGCGCCAGGTGGTTGAGCGAGGTGTAGCGCCGCAGCGCGGCCAGTGTGTGTGTTACCTGGTGTATCTGCAGATGGTTGTTGAGCACGGCGCGCGCGGCCTGCGCCAGGTGGTTGAGCGAGGTGTAGCGCCGCAGCGCGGCCAGTGTGTGTGTTACCTGGTGTATCTGCAGATGGTTGTTGAGCACGGCGCGCGCGGCCTGCGCCAGGTGGTTGAGCGAGGTGTAGCGCCGCAGCGCGGCCAGTGTGTGTGTTACCTGGTGTATCTGCAGATGGTTGTTGAGCACGGCGCGCGCGGCCTGCGCCAGGTGGTTGAGCGAGGTGTAGCGCCGCAGCGCGGCCAGTGTGTGTGTTACCTGGTGTATCTGCAGATGGTTGTTGAGCACGGCGCGCGCGGCCTGCGCCAGGTGGTTGAGCGAGGTGTAGCGCCGCAGCGCGGCGGCCAGCGCGGCGGCGGCGGAGGCCTGCGCGCGCACGGCGGCGGCCGGCGCGCCGCCCGCGCCCGCCGCCAGGGCGCCCTCCAGGCTCTTCGCGAAGTTGCGGATTGCCTGCCACGGTACATATTTGGTTTAACCGATATCAAACTCTTCACTTTTTGTACTTTTTTGGCTTTCATTCGGCATCTTTCACTCGATGACCCTCGACTTCGACTTTTTTTCTTTCTTTGATTCGAAAGGTCAGAACACAAAAAAGAGAACCGTTCCAACGATGTTGAATTTCGGCACTCGGCAATTCTGAGGCAAACTACGATTTTGCCGTGAAAAACTGCGGTTGATTCACCATGTGTAGGCACGGTCGTCTGTGTTGAATTGTGTGTGAGTTGTTGAATCACAATTTGGAATTAGCTCTATCACATTGCCCAAGGTTACGGTAGGTGTCGTCGTAACACTTTCACAGTGTAGAATGTAATGTCCCATCAACTATATTACTCAATTCTTGTTTGATAAAGGTGACTATGAATCTATCAGCAGATACATTTGTGCAACTGACTGGGAAACTGAATTCTCAGCGCGATCAATTGATGATGCAGTTAACTTCTTTAATCAGTTTATTTTTGATCTTCAAATAAAATATATTCCACAAAAACTGTTTCGGAATAAAAAGTATCCAACATGGTATTGTTCGTCACTTATTAAAACAATTAAAGAAAAATATAAATACTTAAAAAAATTTCAAAACCTATGGTAATATATCTGACGAATTGACATTCAAGCTTCCTCGGAAAAGGGTGAAAACTATGGAATCTCAATACTACCGCAACTATTTGAATCTAACAGAAAATTCAATTAAAAATAACCCAAAATATTTTTGGACTTTTGTAAAAAAACGTCATAACTCAAATGCAATCCCAAGCACCTTGAACTATGTATAATAGTAATACCTTACGGATGGAAGAATCTATTTGTCAGGCTTTTTCCGAATTCTTCCATTCTACTTTTCTCTCTAATCCTAGTGTTAGTAATCCAATATCTTCTCCTTTTCTTTTTAACGATTCGTCGAACCTAACATCTGATATCTCCAGTATCATTGTTGATATTCAAGAAATAATTAATTTGCTTCGTAAGTTCGATACATACAAATCGTCAGGTCCCGATAACATCCCAACCAGACTTCTAGTTCAGTGTGCACCTTCGACAACGCAACCTATTTCAATTTTATTTAGAAAATCTTTGAATACCTGTGTTGTGCCGCAAATATGGAAATCTGCGTTTATAACGCCTATATATAAAAAAGTGTCAAAACAGACATAGCTAATTACAGGCCAATATCTAAACTGTGTATTATAGCAAAGGTCTTTGAAAGAATAATATATAATCAGGTTTATGGTGCTCTGAAAAATTCATTTAGTTCGTTCCAACACGGTTTCTTAAAAGGGAGGTCCAGAGTTACCAACCTGATTCTCCTTAATGAATTTATAACTGATGCCATGTGCAACGGTAAGCAGGTTGATGTCGTTTATACGGACTACAGCAAAGCCTTTGATCGAATTGATCATAGCATTCTGATATCCAAATTAAATGGCATGGGAATTCATGGCAATCTACTCAGATGGTTTTCCTCTTACCTTCTCAACAGGTCCCAAGCAGTAGTACTTTATAATTATATATCAAGCTGGATCCCTGTTCCTAGAGGAGTTCTGCAGGGTTCATTGCTCGGTCCATTGCTATTTATAATCTACATTAACGACATCGACTCTTGCTTGACTTCATCCAAACTTTTGTGTTTTGCTGATGATATGAAAATTTATGCCACAATATCATCGCAGACGGACGCAACGGCACTCCAGTATGGTCTGCGTCGCCTAGGGGATTACTGCCAAAAACAAGCTGGATCTTAATCCTGCTAAATGCTCGGTTATCACGTATTCTCGGAAGCGCTCAATCATTGCTACATCGTATATCCTAGGTGATCAAGTTCTACCTAGATCAAACTCCATTCGTGATCTGGGGGTTCATCACGATTCCAAGCTCAGTTTTGAAATACACGTTAATGTCGCTAAGGCCTCAAAATCACTGGGTTTCATAATACGGTTATCCAAGTGTTTCGCTCAAGACAAAACTTTAAAAATTCTATACTGTACTTTTGTTAGAAGCCACTTGGAATACGCCTCTGAAATATGGAACCTATGTTAACCGCATCGAGAGCATCCAAAAAAGGTTCATAAGGTATCTATGTTATCATCAAAAGTACCGTATCATTCGGAAAACTACCATAACCTATGTCAAAAATTTCATATATTACCTTTACTCAACCGCCGCGAGATTTCTGACTGTGTCTGTTTGTTGAAAATGTTTAACAATACTATAAACTGTTCCGATATTTTGACAAAAAGTCTAAGCGATACAATCCACCTTTGCGTGTGCCATTTCCTTCAACCAATTATAGGCAGAATTCGTACATTGTGCGTGCAAGCAGCAATTTTAACAACCTTTGTAAACGTGGGCGTTACCCCAGCAAAATAATGTCGAAAATAGTCATTTAAATCTTATAGATAATTAGTTATCCAGCTTCTGTAATTGTTGCGCACATTTTTAAAATTGTTGCACTTATAGTTTTTTAGTTATTTCACAAAAACATTTCCTGCTGGGGTAACGTTTATAACGTTACCGCAGCCAGACATTTTTTTTAATGTGAATATTGAAACAAATATTAGCTATATAATTAGTTGTCTAGACGAGGTAAACGTTGCACCTTACATTGTATTTGTTCTTTCTTCGGCTGCGAAGTTATTCGAGATCCTGCTGGAGTAACGTTTGTGGTTTTGCTGGATCTCTGAAACGGTTTAGCGGATTCTTATTATCTTTTGTACATAACTTCTTAGGAATTAGTTATAATTAATTGTGCAATAAAAACACCAAAATAATGCACCGTTTAAAGGTTATTTAATTAAATATAAAACTCTTCTCCTCACTCTCTAAAGATTTACTTTAAACTTTATTTTGTACCTTGTAACTGCCTTCAAATGTATGTGAAGTTTCATTAGTATCCTGTAAGTAACTAACAAATTATGATGATATTCAGTTCTCCACGTTCACGGTCACAATGCGCGAGGAGTTATTTGGCCACCGATAAACCTGTATGTGGATAGAATAGGTTGTGGAAAAAGTTTCTTCGCATTTTTTAAGAAAATTCAAAACATTTTTTAATATAGTTTATTTACATTTAACTAAAGTATGTAGGTACCATTTTGTTCGAAAACTTTTTGCCATCTTGTAGGTAGGGACATGATCCCATTGCTATAGAAATTTTGGGACTTCTGATCAAAATACCGCGACAAGTGGTTTTGGTAGTCCTCTCGTGATGTTAACCTGACACTGCCTAAAGAATTCTGAAGAGACCGAATCAGGTGGAAATCTGAAGGTCAGGGTCAGGACTATACGGCGGATGCATTAACACCTCCCAGCCAAACTCTCTTAATTTTTGCTGAGTGGCTAAAGATGTGTGAGGTCTAGCGTTATCATGATGAAAAACCACACCCCTTCTGTTGATTAATTCCGGCCGCTTTCTCTCAACTTCTTGCTTTAATCTCATCAGTTGTTCGCAGTAGAGTTCAGAACCGATGGTCCTGCCTGGTGGTAACAGCTCATAATGAATAATGCCCTTCCAATCCCACCACACACACAGCATAACCTTGTTGCGAGTTAACCCGGGTTTCGCCACAGTCTGTGAAGCCTGACCGGCCTTTGACCACGACCTTTTTCGCACGTTCTTGTCGTACGTAATCCACTTTTCATCATCAGTTATCAGCTTCTTCAAAAATGGTTCGGTTTCATTACGTCGTAATAAAGAATCACAAATGAGTACACGGTTCATTAGGTTTCTTTCAGTGGGCTCGTGAAATACCCAAATATCGAGCTTTTTTGTGTACCCAGTTTTTTTCAAATGCGCCGAAACTGTTTTGTGGTCAATTCCCAGTTCTTCAGCTACGTCGTAACTACTGATATCTTGCTCCATTTTTTTCAAAAATGGCATCCGTTTTATCTGTAATAGGGCGACCAGAGCGACGTGCATCTTTGACACAAAATTTCCGGATTGAAAACGCTTAAACCAAATTTGTGCTACTCTCACAGACACTGCACTAGGTCCATAAACATCGAAATTTTTTTTCGCGGCTTGCGTTGCATTTTTACCTTTTTGTAGTAAAATTTTAAAATGTATCGAATTTCTTCATTAGATTCACTCATCTTAGCGGTACGAAAAACAAATGAAAATCACACATTTTCCTAATTTGAATTTGGAAATATGTTGTTTAAAATTTATACTTTCAATGATACCAAAACCAGCCAGATACAAATAGTATACCCAAAGAGATTTTATTACAAGTTCATACATACTATAATGCGAAAAAACTTTTTCCCCAACCTAATACAAACTGAATTTTCCGTGAATAAAACGTGAATTAAGCAACTAATTATTGATATAAAATTCAGTTTATATATCCACATACAGGTTTATCGGTGGCCAAATAACTCCGCGCGCATTGTGACCGTGAACGTGGAGAACTGAATATCATCATAATTTGTTAGTTACTTACAGGATAGATTTGAAGGCAGTTACAAGCTACAAAATAATGTTTAAAGTAAGTCTTTAGAGCTCTTATTTAGAGTGTTAGGACCTATTGAAGTGTTTTTATATTTCATTAAATAACCTTTAAACGGTGCATGATTTTGGTTTTTTTTATTGCACAACTAATTACAACTAATTCCTAAGAAGTTATGTAAAAAAGATGATAAGAATCCGCTAAACAGCTCGAATAACTTCGCAGCCGAAGAAAGAACAAATACAAAATCAGGTGCAACATTTACCTCGTCTAGACAACTAATTATATAGCTAATATTTGTTTCAATATTCCCATTAAAATAAAAAGATTCTGGCTGCGGTAACGTTATAAACGTTACCCCAGCAGGAAATGTTTTTGTGAAATAACTAAAAAACTATAAGTGCAACAAATTTAAAAATGTGCGCAACAATTACAGAAGCTGGGCAACTAATTATCTGTAAGATTTTAAGGCGCTGACAAGACCCAATTGACCAAAATAGGCGTCGCTTAAGAAAAAAAATTGTCAAAACTGTATAGTTTGTGGTAACGGAAAAATATATATATTAATTTTGAACATATTTCCCAGAACTTGGTTGTTACCAAAACACGTTTTGAAAACAAAATCTCGATACAAACTAACGTTAAACTAACCTCTTACTTTGAGTTCTAATCCAAAATATCTGTATCAAATATCAACATACGTTACGTATTTAACTAATAACAAGAACGTCTTATTTGAATGCAGAACTTGGTTGTTTTTTATTTTCGATTACTCAACTCAGTTTTGAGTAAATAGATAATTACTTCATATTTTGCAATAAATTACAAGCGTTGTGTCATCGCGCTTCTCTTTCTTTTCTATGGAATTTGACAGTGACCGCGGTTTAGGTGTTGTCAGCGTCTTAATGACTATTTTCGACATTATTTTGCTGGGGTAACGCACACTTTGTAAACAGCACGATATAGATCCGTTCCAAACTAGTGTGTCGTCAGCTAGGAAGTGCTTAAGCAGTAACTTTTCATTTTGTTGTTGATGGTTGTTATGCAGTGCGAGCAACATTGTAATTTTATGCTGTAGTATATAGAAACTTTGTGTGAATGTCCTTAGAATTTATTTTTTTCTCTGTATTTTATAAGTGGAGACCTGTAATTGGCTTTCAGATTATTGTACTGTCGTTGATCTGTTTGTTTTAGCTGTAAGTCTCCCATTATTAAATTATTTCAGTGACCTGTGTGAGCTGCGGCGGGATGGGCCGCAGCACGTCGGGCAGCAGCAGCTCCACCGCGCGCTGGTACAGCTGCATCTCGGCAGCCCGCAGCCACGCGGCCACGTCGCGGCGCGCGGCCAGGCGGCACAGCACGCGGCGGCACAGCGCGGGCGGCGGCCGGCGCCAGAACGAGCGCCGCGCGCGCTCCACCGCGCCCGTGTCCAGCGCCGCCACGGCCGACAGGAACTCCGCGCCGTGCTCCCTGCGCAGCACGAAACAAATCAACTACCCATGAGGAGAACTACGCAACACTACAGAGAGTACGCGCCGCTACGAAAGCCTACGCGGACCTACGAGAGCCTACGCGGAGCCACAACAGCCTACGCGTACGAGTACCTACGAGAACCTACGCGGAGTTACGAGAGTCTACACGGACCTACGCCGACGTGAACCTACGCGGTGCTACGCGCGTTATGAAACAAAATGGACCTAGTATTATTAAATTTAAATGATATTTATTTCCGTAAATTCCGAGGGGATTGTGGCTACGTAATAACAGCCGTAAGGGTCGATCAATCAGGTTAAGCTACGCTTGCCGCGGTTGGTCCGTAGATGGGTGACCATCTTTACATACCAAGACCCCTCCGTGCCTCGGAAAGCACGTTAAGCCGTTGGTCCCAGCTGTCATTCGTGGATCGTTAACACTGGAAGCTGACCCCAAAATAGTTGGGAGAAAGCTAGGCAGATGATGATTTATTTACGTAAATTAGTTAATTTACGTAAATAAATCATCATCTGCCAAAAAAAACACTGACACGTCAAAGAACAATGGCCAATCTCTTTCATTCAATAATCTTATACAACGTGACTTGATGATACATGTCGTCGTTGTATAAGACAATTTATTTATAACGTCTTTTCTCTTGTAAACCTACCTAATAGGGGACGATGGGGGGATTACGGACGCGGGGTAAATACGGACTAACATATATCTACTCCATCCCTGCCCCCCGCGTCCAGCTACCGCGATCACGCTTTTCGTTTGGCCATCTTTAGTGCCCACCAAACACTGCTAACAGACGGCTGCGCACACGTTTCAAGGTAATTGAAATTTTATTTTTTTTGTGATTTTGATGTAATATTCGTATTTACTATATTGAGTGTTATTCAAAAAGACTAAGTGTCAGTTTAAAAGCCATATTTTCTATCGATTGCGATGTTAATGACGAGTAAATAGTACGACCGTTGGGCTTGATAAATTTTGATAACCTAAAAATTTTGATGTTGTACTTTTTATAACTAGTTTGGGTCAATTGCGGACAAATGGCCTGGGGTAAATACGGACGTCCGTAATTACCCCATTATATATCAAAATATTTATTTTATATTATTTTTGTAATTGCTCCATTATTGATAATAGTTCTTTGTTCCAGATGCCTCGAAAATATATTAAGAAAAAAGAAGCAGCTTACACGATTGAAACTTTACAAAGAGCTGTGCAAGAAATCAAAGAGAAAAAGACTCCTTTTCGACAGGTGGCAGAGAAGTATGGCATTCCCAGAGCGACCCTGTTTGATCAAGTAAAAAAAGTCTGTGTTAATACCATGCCAAAAAGAGGTAGGAAGTCAGTTTTTAATGAAGCTCAAGAAAACGAACTGGTTGAATTCATTTTAAAATCTTGCAAAGCTTTCTTTGGGATAACAATTCCTACTTTAAGAAAGATTGCATTTGATTTTGCCGCTGCTAATAATATAGCAAATGACTTCAATAAAGATACCAAAATGGCAGGTATAGATTGGTATTATAATTTTATGGCTAGACATCCCAATATATCACTCCGAAGACCAGAAGCTACTTCAATAAACAGAATCACAGCATTTAATCAAGAAGAAACAGATATATTTTTTAAAAATTTGAAAACACTCATGATAAAATACCAATTTAAATCGAATTCAATCTACAATGTTGATGAAACAGGGATTAGTACTGTACAACGAAATTCTAGGATTCTCGCACCGAAAGGATTAAAATAAGTAGGTAAATGCACCAGCGCAGAACGTGGTTTCTTAACCACAGTTGTAAATTGTTTTAGTGCTGGAGGCACATACATTCCCCCGTTTTTCATATTCAAGAGAAAGCGAATGAATGCACTGCTTATGAAGGATTGTAATAGTAATATGGTGGCTTGTGTTTCTGATTCAGGCTGGATAACTGAAACACTTTTCGTCGATTGGCTTCAGCATTTCAAGGCATTTGCAAAACCAACTGCAGATGATCCTATTTTAATAATACTGGACAACCATGAAAGCCACGTTAGTTTGAGAGCTCACGAATTTTGTCGCAAGAATTTTATTCATGTTTTAACTTTGCCGCCTCACACATCCCACAGGATGCAGCCTTTAGATTTAACTTTTCATGGCCCACTAAAAACAGCGTACAACCGAGAATGCGAATCCTTCATGGTCAACCATCCAGGCACCAAAATTATGGCATACGATGTTGTAGGCCTTTATACAAAGGCTTTTAATAGAACCACAAGTACTGAAAAATCTATGAATGGCTTTAAGTCTGCTGGAATTTGTCCAATGGATCAATATAAATTTAAAAACACTTTTGAAAGTTTTGGTGATATTTCTTCATCAGTCTCTCTTCTTGAACTACAAGTACAAACAAACACAAATAATTCAAGCCAAGGTGAACCCCAGAATGAATCTCTAGTTGTCTATGATGCTGCCAATGAGAATATTTCTAATCCAATAGAATCTCAAGAAATGTTACAACTTTCTAATAATGAGGCTAACTTTGACGGTTTAAGTGAAACAATTCCTACGTCTGCTTTAGTGGGTGACATTAGTGAAGCTGGTGTAAATCAAAATAGAGCAAGTCAATCTTGTCCATCTCCCTTAGTACCACTTAGTAATATAGTGCAGGTACCAACTTTAAAAACTACTCGTACATCACGACTAGTTAAAAAAAGACATTCTATTATTTTCACCAGTACACCGGAAAAAGCAAACCTAGAACAAAAAGAACAAAAGAAAATAAAAAGAAAGAGAAAGAATCTGAAACAAGAAAAGACTAAAACTACAAATAAGATACCAAAAAACACCAAAGAAAAACGACCAAAAGGCTTAAGAAACTTAAACAATTTTGAATGTGATAAAGAAAATGATGAATATTTCTGCATTTATTGCCAAGAAAAGTACTGTGATCCGCCCGCAGAAGACTGGATTATGTGTTCCAAATGCAAGAATTGGGCACATGAGAATTGCAGTGCTGGGTCTTCTTCAAGAGGCTACGTTTGTGAATTCTGCAAATGAAATGAGACCTCGTCCGTAAATACCCCATGTTGTCCGCAATTAACCCAGCACTGGTCCGTATTTACCCCTCGAGCTAAGGGTAATTACGGACATAAATGTTTTTGTTTTTGATTAAAATTTAATATATGTTGATTGATCTAATATAATTATTAATGTTGATTTGATAGGTAAATAACTATAGTTTAAAAATTAATAAAGACAGACTGATTATTATTAATAGTTTGAGTTTTATTTGTGATTCTGCTTAAGCGTCCGCAATTCCCCCACCTTCCCCTAGGGCCTGATTGCAACCACTCCTTAAGGGACGTAAATTGACGTTAAGGACAAACAATTTTCTCAACCGTCTATTTCGTCTTTTAAAATTTTGATTGTCATTTTTACCTTTTTGATATTTTTTTTTTCAAATTACGTAAATATTCCTAACGTCACAACAGTATTCAGAAAATTTATAGAGATCACCCATTCTTCTTAAATCTTTTCTATAAAGGAGAACGGCCACTTTCCAACAGTTTCTTTCACTATAAACGCGCTTTCCAATTACACGATTTCCGTATTTTCGATTTCGTCTTTTCGTTCTAACATGGCAGATCAAGATTGTCGATTTGGTGAGGCGCCTCTACGTGGAAGTCCAATATTTTCTTGGCCACCACCGATACCGCCTAGGTTATTGAGAACTTCAGTCTCATCGGTTATCCACCCCCATTAACCTTTTGACCGCCACAGTCATGTATAGATGACAGATCAAAATGTGCCAAACACGCCACGATCACGACTACATGACAGATTTTTTTAGAAATAATTCGTAGCTTGGCGCCGAAGGCGCGTTTTTGCTTTTTTGACGAGGCGGTCAATAGGTTAAATCCGATGAATGTCCACGTAATAGTGATGGGTAAGTCATAAATTTTATTTTAGTCCGATCAACGAGGCTTATGTAACCCGAAAAATTCTCCCGCCTATGAAATTTGGCATGTGATGAAGTTAGGTAATACAGATTACAGATGTACAATAGGCCAACAATTTTTTTTACGAGAAGTTAGGTATTTTTACCCAAAAATGAAAATCGCTTATAACTCCCTGAGAATATTTCCTCAGACTGAAATACTTTCTGTATACGTACGTATGTACTAGTTAGAATATGTATGTAAAGGCATCCAACATTTTTTCGAATTCAAAGATACCCCAAATCTAACTTTTAACATTTTGCGCTATAACTTCTACTGAAAAATTGGTCTGCTAATTGTTATTTTTTAATATGTTTTTATATCCTTAAATATATAGCCTTGTTTAGTTATCCAAAAGATTTTCCTTTTTAATCATATTTTATTGATTTTTGCTTAACTACGTAATGTGAAAAATAACTCCGTCAATTTTTATACCTTTATTAGTCATATGATATAATATTAAAACAGATTTACTAACTATCCAACAATTTTTCGAACGTTTATGTATTTTTTAGGATATGTTCGCTGATTTATGGTAGAGCGTAAGGGTTGACCTTCACCTGACCGCTCCGTACTGCTTTGCCACGCACTTCTGCAATAGTGTAGGCGAAGGCGAGTTTGGTGGCCACAGCTTAATATGCACAACGTACAACGGGCGTTTAGAAATTGGAAATTTTAAAAGGAACATTATTTTATTAAATGCATTTAAAATTAACGTTAGATACTTCCTGAAGGACTTTTTACAATATGCGAAAAAAAAGGCAATAAGTCTAATAATGTTTAGAAAGGCACCTACTGAGGAGATATCGAGTTAAGAAAAAAAAAGTTTCGTTCAAAAGTGTCCGAACAATATACAGGGTGTACCAGAAAGATGAGGTCAAATTTAAGGTAAGGTAATAATGTGGTACAGACCATCAAACTGAACAACTTTCTCCATGGGACCAACATCGTAATCGCGAAAAAAATATCAGCCGTCCCATAAGCGGGACAAAGCTGGTCCCGTCCATAAGTTTTACCACCTTCTCCAAGGCCCACCCTATACGTGTCCCTCGGGTGGTGCTAAATGAGCAGCAACGCCGAGCAACAGGTGGCGGTAAATAACCTGCCCACAGGCATCTGCAGGCCTGGGTAGGATTAAATCCCTTCCAAAAGTGCGACCTACCTACCTGTACCTTGGGCAAGTGCTGTATGTATGTCCTAACTCGTAAAATGAAAGTCTGAATGATAACGACGCCGATTTGACATGCGATCCGAACGCCCAGCGCTCGCAGGTACCCGGGCGAGTGGGAAATTGGTTACCGAAGTCTGCGCAGGGGTAGATAACCAGGCCCCTGTGACAGAAAATGCTACTGGCAGCACAACAAGGAATCTTATACAGCAGGCGTTTCATCCGAGCCTCTTTATCTCAAGACCTAGATCTTCCTCGCTTGGAAATAAACCAAGCACAATTAGCACTACAAAAGGGAAAGACTTACCTCCCACATCACCAGTGAGGATCACCTCAGAGAATGATAACAACATGTGTCCTCTCACATGGCAAAGAATACCCACCCAACGCAACCCAAAGAGAAAAAGAGGCTATCTAATAGCCCACCTTCTACGGAATAAGAACCTATCACAGAAGTCTCAGAGCTCTATTAATACTTCCAACAGATACAGTGGACTTCTAGTAGATACACCTGATGACTCCGCTTAACCAATGGAAAGTCAAGGTGGTGGTTTGTTAAAAAACTTAGCAAACCACCACCGATAATCCTATATGGTATTACGAACATATCAAAACTGAATAGTTCCGTACCAAGCGACACTTACACCTATAAAATAGTCAATAGATCAGTTGAGAGTAATAGCGCAGACAAGTGAAGCGTACAAAAATATCATAGACCTAATTCGAAAGAATGGGCTATACGTTCACACAGATAGACACGAGGAGCTGCAGAATCGTGATTAAGAAGCTGCACGACACGACACCAAAAGAAGTCATTGTTGAGGAACAAACTGGTAATAAAGTCAGAGGTGAAATCATATGTGCACTCTCAAGAAGAAACAAGAAGCCACTGAACATGTTTTTCGTGAATGTAGAAGATGGCCTTAACAACCCCGAACTTAAACACATATATTCTATATACCATACGAAAGTTAAGATAGAATATCCACGAAAAAACAAATGAAATTCCTCAATGCGCTAGATATCAACAACATAGGTACACTAAAAATATATGCATGTGACTTTACCATTGCGTTAAATGCGCAGAAGGACATAGAACTATAGACTGCCTAAAAAAGATAGGAACAAACCAGCCACATGTACATTGTGCCTTGGAGACCACCCCGCCAACTACAAGGGGTGCGAAGTATACAAGAAGATTCGCGCAAGGAAAACTTCACAGCAACCCCACAAAAAAGCTGCATTACCAAATATTAATCCACGAAAGAACTCTTTCTCCTTTCAAATTGATGACTTTCCACAATTACAGCCAAGAAGCCACGTTGGACAACAACCACCTAATCCACGCACTCAAGACACAGGAAACACTGCACAATGGAACAAAAAACAAGAGAATATACAATCTCAGCCAACAAATCCACTAGAACAAATCATCACTAAACAATCAGAGAAAATAGATATTCTCATACAACAAATAGGCACCCTAATGGATCTCCTTGCGACTCTAGTTACCCAATATATGAAATGAAATTCTTACGCATCGCAGCATGGAACGTAAATGGTCTGTTTCCTAATAAACAGGAATTAGGACTTATCATGAAACACAAAATAGATTCTCCTAATCTCAGAGCCACACATGACTGACAAAAAAGCCATCCTTATCAAAGGATATAACATATATCACCCTAATCATCCCGATGGAACATCACTTGCTAGGACTGCAATTATAATAAAAGAAAGTATAAAACAACACTCTCTCCCAAACTTTTAGCAAGCATACCTACAAGCTACTGTTGCATCGATAGACGATTGGCAGGGCCCACCTAACATCGCTGCTCCCCGCGTCGGCATCAAGTTGATGAACAAATGTTTAGCGATTTTCTTAACACGCTCGGTGGCAGATATGTCGCTGGAGGAGATGGGAACGCCAAAAATATCTTTTGGGGCTCCAGACTGACCACAACCAGAGGCAGAGAATTAAATTCACTCAATATACTGACTACAGGAGAGCCAACTCACTGGCCATCTGATCTGACGGTAACACCAATCAATCACCAGTAACATGCACACTAAGCACCACAATTATTTGTAAAGAGCCCCAGCCCCCCCCCCCCCGCGAGACGCTTTACAATCGTAAAACTAACTGGGAGTCTATAGAAGAAGAACTTTATAGAAGAAAATACCAACTTGCATAAGCCCCTCAAAACCGAGGAAAACATAGAAAATGTAGCCGAGTATACAACTAACCTGATCCAAACAGCCGCTTGGATGTCTACTCCGTGGTTGCGCTGATCCGATTAGAATTTTAGTACTTATTGTCATTTCCTGTCTATTTTTCCTTAACTTCCTTTCCTTACTTCCTATCTTAGGAGATAGGAAGTTGCAATACCAACTATATCTATTAATTCAAAGGCATTGACTATAAGACGAAGAAATTCGCGTGTGAGCACGATGGGTACACTAAGTGGTGCCAAACCGCGCAATCGCGTCACTTCTTACGAAATATGAACGAGAGAAGACAAAAAATATGTCCATTGTATTCTAAAACGCGTCGCGCTCGCAACTCGTGCGTTAAAACTCGAAGAAACAAGAAAGATTCGTGAAATTGCATACGTATCGTCGCTTCAGGCCTCCAACGCATCCAGTAAGGTATTGTGCACCCTTTCCTTTGTACAAACTGTCGTTTTTCGCCCAATTTCTCTCCAAACAGTATTGTACGCCATACATTGTTTTTTTATTGTAACACCAACGCAAAATCTATCAAAATCGCTTATTCGCGCATCCAACATGTATAAAATACAATCCTCAAAAACAGGATTATATACTTAATATAAGGGAGAAGGTAGCTGTAAAATGGAGACTGAGACGACAATGGTAAATAAGCAGGAACGTACATGATAAAAGAGCCCTCAATAAAGCACAAAAGGAATTAAACGAAACGCTTAAAGAATACGATAACGCCACTCTGCAAGATAAACTAAAGATTTTATCACCCCACAAAGCAGATGACTATTCCCTATAGAAAATAACTAAGTCACTAAAACGGCCATAAAAACTCACGCCTACTTTACAGCCAAATGGTGAGTGGGTGAGAAAACCTGCTGATAAAGCCGCGCTATTTGCTAAATTCTTAAAAGATGTATTCAAACCAAATGAACCCGTCATCATGTATCCAGAAGAAGAAATTGACAAAATTCTTGAGTGATCAGCAAATGTCTCTACTGTTGCGACTGTGTACCCCAATAGAAGTTTGGCAAGCTATTAATAACTTGAAGAAGAAAAAGGCTCCAGGTTTTGATCTTATTACATCAGAAGTCCTTAATCAACTACCGAGAAAAAGAATTGTCTTGCTAACCATTCTGTTCAGTGCAGCGTTGAGACTACACTATTTTCCTCTAATCTGGAAAGTCTCAATGATAAATATGGTAGGTAAACCTGGAAACCCTCTTACTGAAGTTTCCACGTATAGACCAATAAGTCTTCTTCCCCTATTGTCTAAACTGTTAGAGAACTTATTGCTACAACGACTGCTACCTCTACTTGAGGAACAAGGGACAATCCCAGAGCATCAATTTGGTCTCCAAGTACACCATGGACCGACAGAACAAATACATAGGGTGGTTCACAGAATCCGGCAATCCTTTGAAAGAAAGGAGTACTGCTCAGCAGCTTTTCTTAACATACAACAAGCATTCGACTGAGTATGACATAAGGGCCACCTGTGGAAACTAAAAATTTGCTTACTACACACCGCATACATGCTGTTCAAGTCATACTTGGAAGACTGAATGTTCTAAGTTAAATCTGGGAACCTATCTTCATTCTATCCCATAGAAGCTGGCGTTCCCCAGGGTTCTATGCTGGGCCCTGTTCTGTACACAGTCTACCCTGCTGACCTACCCACCTCAAAGCAAACAAGATTGGATCATGGCTGAAAAAGTAGAGAATCAAGGCTAGTGCTGCCAAGTCTGTCCATATTACCCTCGCCCTACGAATACTTAGGTATGCACATCGACAGAAGACTTACCTGGTGTGAACATATAAATGCCAAAAACAAAAATTCACTGGCTCACAGGCAGATAGTCATCACTAAGCTTCGAAAACAAACTTCTAATCTACAAATGCATCCTTAAACCTGTATGGACATATAAAATAGAGGTCTGGGGATTGGCAAGCCACTCAAATATTGAGATAAAACAGCGCTTCCAAATTAAAGCACTAAAAACCTTAAGTGGTGCACCCTGGTTCACAAAAAATATTGAAGTTCATGAATGCCTACAAATCCCAACTATCAAGGAGGTTGTAGAAAGGTCTTGCAAGAGTTATAAGGAAATACTTCAACGGCATAAAACTGAACTCGCTGTACAGACTGTACCAACAGACTTAAAAGAGAACGAATAGCGCCAATCTAACCAACACTAATAAATCAAATAACGAGATGACGCATCCCAGGTTGTGAACAACCTCGAACTGCTTAAAGCTTGAATTAAAGCTCAAGGGCTGATTGTCCCGGAGGACACGGTGGAGCATACGGTGGAGGTCTGCCCAGCTTGGGCAGAGCACCGCCGTGTCCTCTCTTCCGTCCTGGTTCAGGCCATGGTACGGAGCGAGAGGGCATGGGCAGCCGTCACCTCCTTCTGCGAAGCAGTAATGCTCGCGAAGGAAGAGGCGGGACGGTTGAAGGAAAGGCAAATTTCGCGCCCTCTCGCCCCTAGCCGCCGCAGGAGACGCCCTGGGCGTCGGGAATCCCGGCCACTGTAGGCGCGGGCTTGCGGACGGTGAGCAATGGGTAGCTCACCGTCCGGTAAGGACCAGGCCCGGGTCGACGGCGCGTTGTATTCCACGGCGCGCCTCAAAGAGATGTCGTCAGCACAAATATAGGGGTCCACTAGGGCCGATGCCTGCCGGGGTCGCGGGAAGGTACTAAAGAGTCACCGAGGCTCCTGGCTACACAGGCAATGGAAGGAATACGGGTGGGTTTTAGTCAGTAAGAGTCTGATACACCCTCCCGCTCCGCCCAGAGCGGGAGAAGTTATTTGATGATTTCCCACCCAAAAAAAAGGGCTGATTGTAGATCGAAATAATAAAAGAAAAAAAAATCCGTTGCATACATTTGCGTCCAGTAGGTATTGAAGTTGACAATTTTGTGATCTATGGGTCAGTTGATAATTTTTCGCGATTACGGAGAAAGTTGTTCAGTTTGATGATCCTTTTGATCACATTTTTCTGGTACATTCTGTATAAAAAAATGATTGTACATTTTTTCAGCATCTGCGTTCACCGATAAAATTTAATTATGTTGTAGAAAACACTATAATATAAACATAAAACACCTCTTGGTAAAATCACGAAGAAAATGTGCCGCCCGCGCCAATGCACCTCTGCGCGAGCCTCCCGCACCCCTCTTCACACCCGCAACCGATCGTTGCTAAGCGACGGCAATACTTGTACTTAGCAAAAATTGAGATTGTAAAACTTTGGTATTAGGTCGAATTTCCATTGGCTTCTATTAAAATACACCGACTCATAAGTAATAAACGTATTGAATTAACCTGAGCAATACTTTTGAACGAAACTTTTTTTTTTCTCTCCTCAGTAGGTGCCTTTCTAAACATTATAAGACTTATTGCCCTTTTTTCGCATATTGTACAGTCTTTCAGGAAGTATCTAACGTTTATTTTAAATGCATTTAATAAAATAATATTACTTTTCAAATTTCCAATTTCTAAACGCCCGTTGTAAGTTGTGCATAATTAAGCTGTGGCCACCAAACTCGCCTACACTATTATTGCAGAAGTACGTGGTAGTAATGTAGGTAGTATTCCCGAGTTCCCGTGGGTGCGACGGAGAACGTACGCTACCGCTGCGTGCGTCGGCGCTCTGACGTATGATAGTATAAAAAAGTACGAAGCGATAAATTCACTTCGCACTTCACAGAATTTCGCAACTACATTTCATTTGCTAAATGCTACATGAGCATTCGCATGCTAACAGTGAATGTGAATGCTAATTAATCCATCACTAGTGCGTGGAAAAGCAGTACCGAGCGGTCAAGTGAAGGTCAACCCTTACGCTTTAGCATAAATCAGCGAACATATCCAAAAAAATATATAAACGTTCGAAAAATTGTTGGATAATTGGTAAAGCTGTTTTAATATTAAATCATATGACTAATAAAGGTATAAAAATTGACGGAGTTATTTTTCACATTACGTAGTTAAGCAAAAATCAAAAAAATATGATTAAAAAGGAAAATCTTTTGGATAACTAAACAAAGCTATGTATTTAAGGATATAAAAACATATTAAAAAATAACAATTAGCAGACCAATTTTTCAGTAGAAGTTATAGCGCAAAATGTTAAAAGTTATATTTGGGGTATCTCTGAAATCGAAAAAATGTTGGATGCCTTTACATACTTATTCTAACTAGTACATACGTACGTATACAGAAAGTATTTCAGTCTGAGGAAATATTCTCAGAGAGTTATAAGCGATTTTCATGTTTAGGTAAAAATACCTAACTTCTCGTGATAAAAGTTGTTGGCTTATTGTACATCTGTAATCTGTATTACCTAACTTCATCATAATAATATGCCAAATTTCATAGGCGGGAGAATTTTTCGGAGTCTCCATACAATAAATATCCTCGTTGATTGGACTATTTGAGGTAAAATGAGGTCCTCCCTGAAGGAGGACCTCATTTTCCCACGTGAGATCCTCACGAGGCACCCCTCATTTGAGGTGAGGAATCGTCAACGGCGTATTTACCTCACGACTCGTGAGCCCGAGCCGAATTCAGCCGAACGTACGAGGGAGCGAGGCGGGCGGGCGCGACGACGACTCACGAGTACTCACGAGTCTACTCACTCGCGATTCGCGAGAATTCGCCTCACCTCTCGCCACGATTTCATATTGTCAATGTCAATTTTTGAGGACGCGTGAACGAGTGAGATGTGGTGAGGTGATTCAATGAGGAAATTCGAGTAACTCTTTCAATTTGCGATCATAGCTACCTCAAACGAGGAACCTCGTGAGTGAGGGACTCATCACTACCACGTTATTATCATAAACAAATCTGCCTCACCAAGTGGAGGATCGATTTTTCTGGCAATACTTGCGTTCGCGAGTTTTTCGTCTCAGTAGACAAACGTAAATAGGCTGATAATATTTCAGACCATTATTTGATCAAGCGGTTCTACGAAATCTGTTCCGGGGCTGCGCTAAAATATTTTAGATCTATTCGCCACCCAGATATTCTTAAGCGGAACTCAAAGAGTCCTTTATTAAAGTCAAGTCAGTATTGTGACTCACGAAGCACAACTATATGCAAAAAGAACGGTCATTCATATCGTAACCGTCCAGATTTTTCCAGGTATGCTCTGTTAAGTGTCAAACTCGTGGAGTAATAACTCGTGATTACCCGAAATGTAATCCAAAAAATGTTTCAGCCACCGGCAGCACATTTCGATCCGTAGTGTCGCCAGTGTCAATTTCTGATACGTCAGAACCATCCATCTATCGAAATATTATTGTGTGAACGCTTGGTTAAAGCTGACTCAGGCGCTCAAATGTCCCTTATTAGTGATAATTTAATCAATGAACTAGGTATTTCTTTAAACTCGAACAATTCGCATCCTCGTGCTATCTCAGCTAATCGCCTATTGACATTTTAGGAACCGTTTATCTCCCGGTTTAGTTCAATGTACAACTTTTTACCACGAGTTTTTGGTAGCACGATATATGTCATCATCAACTGATGATACTTGGTAAATAAATTCGGTTTAATTTTTAGTAAGGCTTTTAATAAAAAAATCAAAGGTAACATGTACTTACCTTCTGTCAGTCAATCACCTCCCCAGGTTTCTTCTGTTAGTGAGGTCCGTTACACTCATCCCCGTTATGTCTTATTAACCGACCCAGAGCGAAGCTTACAATGTGTCATTAACGAGTTTGAAGTACTTTCGTCGGACAACGTTGGTCTTGGTAAAACTACTTGGCTTTCACACAAAATAAATATAACAGGTCAGCCAATAAGACAAAGATTTTATCCTCTTTCTCTTGTCAAAATAAAAAATTCTCAACGAAGAAATGCTAGAGACGGGTGCCATCCGTCCCTTTCGTTCTCCTTGGGCTAGTCCAGTAATTATGGTTACCAAGAAAGGTGGTTCCGTTCGTTTCTGTGTTGATAGCAGAAAGTTAAACAGTGTTAACCATTACAGATTCATATCCTCTCCCGCGTATTCCAAATCATTACGCAGATTTATTGGTATGTGCTCTTACAATAGACGCTTTGTTGATGGATTTTCTTCCATTGTAGCTCCTCTCACTGCTCTTATAGGCAAGAAAAAAGGTCGTGATCCGATAAGTTGAGGATGACGCAACTGAACAAGCCTTTATTAAGTTAAAAGAGTCACTAATCAACACATCTGTTATGGCTTGCCCCAATTTTCCAAGCCCTTCTTTTTATAGTGTGATGCGTCAACCGTTGGTCTAGTTTCGGTTCTTACACAAAACATTAACAACGTCGAACATCCCATTGCTTATTATTCCCGCTTGGTTTCCAAAGCTGAACGCAATTAACCATAATTGCGTTTAGCTTAAGACAACCCTTTTGGGCGGTTAGCTCGTTGGGCTACTATCATCTCTCAATACACCTTTGATTTCGTTCACCGCAAAGGGTCGCAACACGTCGTTCCAAATGCTTTATCTAGAATGTATGCAAGTCCAGTTACATTTAATCATTTACATCAAATCATTTAACACTTTCTTAAACCATCTGTCATTAGTATGCTCGTAGCATACTAATGAAAGATGGTTTAAGAAAGTGTTACGCTCGATACGCTCGATACACCCCAATTTTTTCCTTCATCGTTCTGGATGGCGTAACCATCCAGAACGATATTCTCTTACGGCGCATACTTATCACTAATCCTTTATCCCCAGATCCATGGCGCGTAGTTTTACCCGCTGAAAAGGTAATCTTACGATTTGGGAAATTCATAATAATTTTCCTTCTATACATCCTGGCGTCACTAAATCATATCTCAAGATAAGAGGTTTTTAATTGGCCAAATATGTTTCGTGATGTTAATGAAACTTTGAGACAGTGTGAGGTTTGTAAAGCTTATAAGATAGCAAACACACAACCACGAGGCCAAATGTGTTACCCAAAAGAAACGTTTCGTTGCCCCTACAGGTAATTTTGATCGATTTTATCGGACCATTGCCTATTGCTTATAGGTATATTTTATCCGACGGTTTTTTTGAAATATTATGTCTGGCTTGTTCCCCTTCATAAAGATGCCACTACAATGATTAAAGGTATGGAATCCTAACTAATATTATAAATGCGATAGTGAATTTATTTGTATGACCCATAGATAAATATCACCCGTCTCTCTACTATTCCAATGCCTACTCCAGGATGCATAACCAGACATCGTCTGCTTACCCTTTTCCCTACGTTGGGGTCGGCTTCCAATCTAACCGGATGCAGCTGAATACCAGTATTTTACATGGAGCGACTGCCTATCTGACCTCCGCAACCCAGTTACTGGGTAATATGATACCCCTTGGTAAGACTGGTTGTCAGACTTTCGGGCTTCTGACGACCCGTAACGACTGTCAAAGATCCACGAATGAGAGCCGGGACCAACGGCTTAACGTGCTTTCCGAGGCACGGTAACCCATCCAAAGACCAACCGCGGCAAGCGTAGCTTAACCTGATAGATTGACCCGTGCGTCTGTTATTACTTAGCCACAAGCCCGATGAATAACCAGTACGGCTCTAATAATCCTTCCACATCCTAAGGGCACGTCTTCCCTGCCATTATCGTGCAAATCTTTGGGTTCATTCGAGTGATTAAATTTTTAGGGCCTGCGCCCACTGCGCACGGCACAGCAAGGGATTTTTATAATAGAAATATTAGTTCGTTCAGTAGTTTCTGCCCCCATGGGAAGAAGGCGTGAGTTTACGTATGTATGAATAGAAATATAACTTAATAGTATGACAATAAAATTGAAATTTCTATGATGATGCCTAAGAAGTCGCGGCGTGAGAATACCGCGGCATCGTTGCCGTCAGAATCCGCTTGCATGTAGTGATGCCGAAGGATCCCGTGCCGTGCCCTGCTGCCAGTGGGCGCAGGCCCTAAAAAGCCTTTACTGATCAGTCACATCAATTTCTGCTTATATTTTTAAATAATGATCATGCTTGAAATTGTCTGCGATTTGATTTAGATTTAGAAATAAAATCGACTAAGACTTTAGAAAAAGTAACAAATATCTAGTAACGTAAAATTACGAATGCGTTCTAATAAGAAAAAGTTGTATTTTTAAAGACGATTATATTATCTATTATTCCCCTGCTTTTATAAAGCAATTCAATTGATATCTAATGATTACATTAACAGTGTACTTAATTTTGGTAATAGTCTCATGTCGATGACAAATCCTTTTTTTTTTTTTAGTCCACTATGGCCATTGCTCCTTAATTATCGTTTTGTCAAATAAGTGTATACGCACCTGTGATGCCTCCGCAACGCATTGAGTGCTTCGGGCGGCACATCGTCGGGTAGCGGATGTATGGTGAGGGGCGGCGGCTCGGGCGGCGACACAGAGCCCAGGTACTGGCGGTGCGCGTGGTTCGGACTGCTTGCAGAGTCGCGGGAACGCTCCCGGGATCTACCCTCCTGTATGACATAGGTATACATCATCATCATACTCCAGCCCTTATCCCAATTTACAGCATATCTTATTAGTCATTATCTCACCCCCTTTCTAGCCATATCATGTATCAGATCGTTCTAGCCATCTTTCTATCATTGTTAGATATAGGGAAATATGTGGAATGAAATAGGATGAAAACCTAAATTTTACGCAGGAAGTAAATAAATTGAGAACTTTTGCGAGAACATTAACGACGATGCATAGAGTATGAAGTAGACAACCATGTGGAGAATACGTGACGGACTGTTTATATGTAGGTATAGTGTGCTAGAGCCTGCAATGTTCTTAAGATACCTATAACATATCAGGTTGAAATTACGTCGTGTAATTTGCATGATAGGCGTTAGCACGCCGATCTTCTGCCACGTGGTTTATTAAAAAAAAAAGATGAGGTTCTATGTTCTTGTGGACTGATTTCAGAAATTCTTTTTTCTTGTGGTAGCAGAAGCTTGCGCGGTGGTCCCATATAAATTGTATTAACTGCGTTTTTGACTTATCTTCAATAATACGTATTTGTTTCCACTTAGTCTATGTGGATGATGTTATAATAACTTCCTGTCACTGTTATTTACATAGCAGGTGCAGTGCTATTCGAATTTGTGTGAGGTAGGTACCACAACTAAAAAGTGAACAATAAAAATATTTTTTTGCTATACTTAGTCACGTCTGTTGCTAAATAATACTCCTAAATCAAACATTTAGATCCTTACAATACGAAAAAGCTCATTTGAGTACCTAATTTCAATTCTAAAAACATATAGAGATCGCTGTAACTAGCTTAACAAGTTCTCTTTCTACAGCCGTACAGTTCATATAAATGGAAAATGTTTGCACCATCAACTCACCTGATGATCCAGCACATCGGTCTTATCATCCACATTATCCTGCTGATCATTCAAATCACTCTCACTATGATCGTGTTCCACGCCGGGCTTCGCCCTAATCCCGTAGTAATGATACTTGGAGTTCCCCCTAGTCCCCAGTCTTCGAGTGCGAAGGCCTATGAAGACGGAGCGAATGAGCTTGCCGAAGGAGGCCGCGTTGACAGGTTCCAATCGATGGGTCGCGCAATGACGGAGGTAGTGCGCGTAGAGTGTTGAACGTGGAAGGGAAACGCCTGGGGAACATGTGATAGGTTACATAGACGACCTGAGAACTTGATTCAAAGCAATTTTGTCAATTAAACCATTTACAGGCACTGTTGAATTGTCAAATGCGTCAATCAGTCAGAAAGATGAAGCTAGTTAGTTGCCCATTCCAAAGCGTAGTAGGTATCTATGGGGAAAAACGGGCAAGAAATTCCATTGGATAATCTTTAGTAGTACATTACTGCCGCGGTCTGTAATCACTGCGTTGCTGGCAGCGCTGATGATGGCCGAAAGCGCAGCTCCAGGCCAACACAGCGCGGTTAGCATTGCAGCCATTGACGGACAAGCTGGAATAAAGGCCGAGACCGATGGTCGAGGCCTTTATAACGCGGACAGCAAGAGCAGCAATGATGACCAGGCCGAGAGCGTAGCGAAGCTAAGCTCGAGGCCAGCAACGCAGTCATTGCGGACCAAGGCTTTTACAGTGCTTTACTCAAATAATGCGAGTAATTTGAATAAAACCAACTTAGTGTAGAAATAATTTATTTAAAGTAACAATTGTTAAAAGTACAGTAACTAAAATTCAGGACCACCTTTTTAGGGATTATATATTTTTTTAATTAGATGATTGTATTGCCTTTACCTATACAATATGTAACAAAAACCCTGTTCCTTTTAGGAACGTATACATTTACCTATAAGCAGAACATTGATGAAATTATAATTATAAAAAAATAAGCATTGGCTAGTCGAGATGTCGAAATCAAATAACTATTAAAATCGACACATTCAAAAAAATGTTTAGAGTATCTGATTTTACAAGTACATCTTTATTTTGATAATTAGCCTACGAGCTCGGCGGCTTTCTTAGATGCGACAAAAGATGCCGCCAAAAACTGCCACAGCGCACGTGCCCCGGGTCGGTACCACGTGCCTACCTACCCCGCCGCCCCGCCACCCGTCTCCCTGCGAATCACTTCCTTAGTCTCCCGCGCAGCTCACTTCTGAATGGATGTTATTGTTGACCTACGTAGTGAGTGACTAGTGTTTTGTTTACGTAAACGTTGACCATGTCTTATTCTAACGTAGAATATTTTAATATGTTGATGTGTCTTCGGAAATGTGACTGCAATTATGCAGAAGCATGCAGACTCTACCAAGAACGTTTTGCGAGTCTACCATTACCGTCGGCGATGGCATTCTAACGTTTGCACATACGTACGTACAATACCGGCAATGTGGACGGGCGAGAACAACATCGAGCTGACGCAGGCAGACCAAGGACTCGAGACAGAAGTCTTAGACTTGTTGACACCATCCAACGCGAAGTACACGCTCAGTGGGACACGAACTCGGAGTAAACCATATGCGCATTAGGAGAGTACTCAAGAAAGATGGCCAGCACCCATTTCACTATTGTCGCGTCCAATCACTACTTCCCTCCGACTATGAGCCAAGAAGTGTTGAGGTACAAGGTGGTCATATCGAACTGCAACTCCGTGGCCGTCAAGTAGATATCGTACTAAATTAATGCATTCACATGTAAATAGGTACATCAGGTTTTATGTGACGGAGGCGGCGAATTTGTTTTTTTTAACGTAGTGAAGTGTTAAATGTAGTTTTAACAATTATCAATTGTGCTTAAAAATAGTGTAAACCAAGATTTTCAAAGATTAATTCGTTAAAGTGATACTGATAAACAACAGCTGACAAGGTCACGAAATTATGTAGAAAAATAGGTAGATACTAGATATGCGGCGGCGGTGTACAGGCGCGGCGGCACCGATCAAAGAGCATTGGCGGGAACGTTCTATTCTACTTACAGTACCTACTTTGCAGTACCTCTGCAATTCTGCATGAAGCGATGACAAATCAATTAAACATTACAAACATTAATAATTAAATATTTATGTTAATTGTTTTTATTGAACAGTATTTTATAAATGACTTGCTTTATCGCTTGGTAAACCGATTCTTAAAACGTAGGTAGAAGGAACAACAGGGTTTTTGTTACAAATATGTAACAAAAACCCTGTTGTTCCTTCTACCTACGTTTTAAGTCAGGTGCAAAATGTTTTATTCAGAGTTATACAATAGTATAACTCCGAATAAAACATTTTGAACCTGACTTGAAACGAAACTCGACAATAATGGCGTTTCAAAGGAAATTGCTGATGGCTAAAATGGCGGAAAACTCACCAGCAATGAAATTCCATACAACTTTGCTGGCACCTATTCAAGTCGCGGAATGGTCGAATTTTGCTCAAAAAAGGTTGTCAAAATAATGAGCACGTTACAAGCATTTTTGTTATATCGTTAAGTATTAGTTACATCGTTATTGTTGAATTTGAATGAAAACTACTTCTGAACAAAAGTAAACAGAAAAGCCGTGTTTACTGCGATCATTTCTTTATCGTAAATAGTTTTTTCTTGTGGCCTTATTGTTTTGATTAATCAAAAGACACAAGTATGTTATCTGAATAATATAAATTAGTGTTTTCTAAATAGTTTGAAAAAACACCAATCCATGCGCGTCGGCTTGCGGGAGAGTGCATAATAGGTATAATTATTTCATCGTTCGTTGTGTGAGAGCAGTGGTGGCCTAGTGGTAACGGCCGCGACTTACGAGTTGTAGCTCGTAGGTTCGAGCCCTGACAGGCACTTTACTTTGTGTAAATTATTTCATCACCATTGCTCTCAAAACGGCGAAGGAAAACATCGTGAGGAAACCGGCATGTCTTAGAACCAAAAATTCGATGACATGTGACATCTACCAACCCGCAGGCCCCTCGGCCCTAGTGGCGGATTAGGACCCACTCCCTCTCACAGAGAGGAGGCCTGTGTCCCAGCTGTGGGAACATTATAGGCTGATTATGTATTCCATCGTTGATCTCGAACATCACAAACATTGTTTTGTTACATTTTTGGCGCAACAAAACCGGCCTAAGACTATCTAAACCTTAAAAAAAAAACATTTTCTTTATGTTGTTACACATAAACTTCCAATGGGGGTAGGCAGAAACTATAAAACGCCACCTGCTACGCTCCTTACATACCTTTTGCTTCGTTTACGTTCATAATACACCTGGTCATACACGCACGCTGGTTGCGAGTACTACGCACGTGACCTTTCTGAAGAACATCATTAATTAGGTCACCATATTCCCGCCCTCCCGACGTTTCAACTGACATCTGCCTTGTAAATACCTTTTGTTAGGCGCCTTTCAATCATTCATAGCCACACCACACATGTTCCACAAGGAACGCATTTCTATAGCATTTACTCTACTTTCATGCTTCTTTTGCCACACCTAACATTCACTTCCATACATAAGCATAGGCACACCATTATGAACAGCCAGTCAAGTCTCTTTGGGCATCGAGTGGTTGGTCACGATCGCATGTATAGCACATTCACTTTATTTCCCGCATTTTACTCTCCTTTCCACATCTTCATCAATATTTGCATTTCTTGTAAACAGACCCCCCAAATAGACAAACTCCCTTACTTGTTCCACGCTCTTATCATTTATTTTCACATCACACACCGATACATCCTCTTCTCTTTCAAACACCATGACCTTCGTCTTATTCACGTTTATATTCATCGCTTTCATCTTATATGCTTCATCCATCACAGTCTCCATAGCTTGCAGCTGTTCTGCTGACGAAGCAAGTAGAACTTGATCATCTGCGTAAAAAAGGCATTTGACAGGCAACTCATTCATTCTCAATCAGCACTCACCCTCTTTCAAATCTATCAGACAATTATACATGTACAAGTTGAACAGCCACGGTGACGCTATACAACCCTGTCTAACACGGCTTGAGGTGCAGAACCAGTCTGTGTGTATGTTGTTACGGTGGCCCCAAGATATCTCACCAAGTGTATCCATCTCACCAAGTGAATGGCTAGGTAGGGTGGATACTTATCTCGGGTACCAACCGTACCTTGCTCCATGTATTTCTGCCCTGTGTTCCCCCTTCAACGTTCACGTTTTCTTTCTAGTTCCTTTGTGATGGTTTCTTAAATATGAACAAAAAAAAAAATCCTCCCGACCGAATTGCGGTAACAGCGGCCAATCTTAACAATTTAGCTAGGTATGCAGGAGATTTTATAGTGCACAAGTGTGTGCCCAAACAAAGGTCTTCCAACACTCTCTTAGACACGATATCTACGAACGAGAGAATCGCGAAGAGTCACTCTGTGCCTTCAAATCATCGCCGCGACGATATCGCCGTGTGGAGATTGATTCATGGAGTTTCTAATGATTTGATGGCACGGCGAGACTATCGCCGCGATTGTCTCGCCCGTGGAGATGGCGCCATAGGCCTCAGGGACGGCAGTCCACTCGCGAAGAGATCAAGCGCAGCACCAGCGGCTACACGTGCGCAGCGAGGCATAGGGGAGTCACATCACCAACTTCCAAACTTCGTGCTGCTATTGAGAAATTCTTAATGGAAAATCCCTATAACACTACCCGACCTAGGAAATCGAACCCAGGACCCCACGCTCAGCAATCGTGCTTGCGACCACGAGATTTAGGCACCTGTCCCACTGCAGGCGAGCAAGCTACTAACTATCGGCTATTTTCTCGCTCAAGAAACGTATAATAGATATATATTCCTTGTAAACAAAAGTGATGCATATATTAATTGTTAATCGCTGACTGTTCACACCGCCAGCGTGTACTCGCTCCACTAGTTTAGAGCTAAGTTTAAGAGCTATCAAAGATAATGCTCGCTCAGGGATACTTGCTGAGCAATGCCCGCTTGGCGATCAGAACTCACGCCGAGAGATCAACCAGCGGTTGATCACACAGACTCGCTGATAGCCCAGCGACAAAACTATCGGAACTACACACTCGCTGCTCGCCAACTCGTTTTCAGTTGCTAGCTCTACTCGCTACTCCTTAATCGCTGGCGGTGCCGGTGGGACAACTGCCTTAGGCACTTGTCCCACCGCCGGCGATTTACGAGTAGCGAGTAGAACTAACAACTAAAAAGGAGTTGGCGCACAACGAGCAGCGAGTGCGTGACGGCGACAAGCGATTACTTGCTGGTATGCGTATGTACCAAGCGTGAATCTCTCAGCGAGTGATCTGCCCGCCAAGCGAGCGATTACTCTCTTAAAAAGCTTTTGTCGCTGCGACATACTAGTACTCGCCGACAGTGTGAGCAGTCAGCAATCAACTATTAATATATGTATTTATTTTACTGACACGGAACCTAAAACTTTTGTACGTTTCTTGAGCGAGAAAATAGTCGATAGTCAGTCGCTTCCTCGTCGGCGGCGGAGGGACAGCTCCACCCCCTCACTCCTTATAAGTAATAAAGACAAGATAGGTCCTCACTTGACTCACCCTCAGCGGTCTCGTAGTGGTCGAGCAGCCACTGCACGGTGGCGGGCGGCATGCGCGGCGCGGCCGGCGTGGCGGGCGACGCGGGCGCCTCCGCCTCGTCGCCGGCCACCTGCGGGCGGCGTCAGCGGGCTGCTACAGCTGAAGGTCACTGTCGGACTGCGTGGAATAGAACGAGAAGCGCGACACACAACGATGGTAATTTATTACAAAATATGAAGCAATTATCCATTTACTCTAAATCTATTGATTGGATAAAAAAATTAAAACACTATTATGCTAATAAGTTGCTTGTAGAATAATCTGACAAAAAATCACAATGATTGCATGTATATTAGTATGGTTTTAAAATCGTTAAATGAATTTTTTAGAGATATCTTCGTGATTTTTTTCTAACGTATCAAATTAGTTGTATTATGTTTTCGACACACTATCTACCAAGTTATTAAATGAAACATCAACGTTAAGAATAATGTTTTAATATAAACTGAAACTTACTTACTAAGGAAAATATACCTAGCATATTATCCTGAAGAATATCATATATTTTTCTGATTTTGTTTACGGCAGTGGATCATATACTTTTAAACATTATAAAACTTTCGTTTAGCTCCTTTAGACCCCTTAAGGTGAAGCGCTAAAGTAGCCCGCGAAATTCAAATTTTCTTACGTTTTTTGCATAAACAATAAATCATCAATACAACTCTCAAGTACCCATTACACTATAAAATGACTATTTCACGAAATCATGTCATTTTCGGCCTTGGCCCTGCAGCGGGACAACCACAGAACAGAAAAAAAACAGTAGAAGTCGCAAGTAGGCGGGGCCCGCGTACCCCGAGTTTTGCAGAGTTCTCCATAATTATGTCTGCTCCGCGCATCAGTCTTGTTACAACCATTACGGCGACGAAAACTTTTTGTAATGACAAAAAATTATCAAATGGCGGTATATCATAGGGTACCATCGGTAAATCCTAATTTATTTTATATCGATAAAAAATTATAAAACAATATTTTACGGAACTTTGCGGATACGTTACGGAAATACCAATCTTATTTGTAACGGAATACAGCTTAAAATTGAATGCATTTATTATAGTGATATCAAGCGGCGGGTAGCCTAACTTGTTCATTAAATTATTGCGTGTGCACTTTAAACAGAAAAGAGTACTTAAAAAGAGTAGACAATAAACAAATCTATCGTCATATAACTATGGTCTATTTTCAAAAAAAGCGACGGCTGACATATTTCCTTTTCTCATTCAATATTAACCAAATATATAATAATAATATCCAAACTCCGGGCTGCTACTGAGAGATTCCAGATGGAAAAACCCAATAACACTTTGCCCGACCCGGGAACTGAACCCAGGACCTTATGACAGCAGTAGCGCTTACGGCCGACATAAATAATTGATTTACTGATATATAAATAAATATAGCACATAATGGCGCCGATTCCCTTGTTCACAAACTAAACTAAATTTAAGTTCAGTGCATCTTTTTCTTTCTATTTCCTTAAGAAGAGGACGGAAGATAAATTTTAGTTTAGTCCTGTCAAATTAATAAGCGACTGTCACTACTCCATATAAGTTTAGACGTGATTAAAAACTTGCCTACTAAAATTACGTCAATTTACGTCAAGCGCTGATTAATTTGACAGGACTAAACTAAAATTTATCTTCTGTCCTTTTCTTAATGAAATAGAAAGAAAAAGATGCACTGAATTTAAATTTAGTGAAGTTTGTGAACAAGGGAATCGGCACCATTTTCCAATTATAGATCGTGTTTCCTCAACAGGTTGTTTTTATGCGAAAAAACGATTTCATAATCAAAAAGCTGAAGAGAGATTAATTATATTTTACTGTCTACAAGGAAAACATCCGGCTAAGTGTGAGTCGGAACTCACGTACAAACTACCACCAAAACTATAATAGTTCACCTTCTTTTTACCATAATAGCGGCCAAAGTAAAGGCTCCTACATACTGGCGCAACTTGTCGCGCGACGCGTCGCGACACAAAGGCACCGCTTGTAGCGCTACACGCGGTGTCATTGTGTCGCGTCGCGTCGCGCGACAAGTCGCGCCAGTATGTAGGAGCCTTTACACGTATTCTGTAAAAAATTCAACAAGAACGCTGCATTACTAAAAAGTCCAAAAAATACAGCTCTGCGACAGACAGACGACATAAGCCTAGTGCTCAAGATTTTTTCCCGCGGCGATTTTTCTACGCACATTCTATTTTCAATGCTCTGCTTAGCGCTAAGAGTTGAAAATCCAGTGCACGATAAAATCCCACCGCGGCATTATACGTCCGTGCGAACGTGGGAAGGCTGACACAGATTTGGGCAGGCCGCAACGCATTGCAAAAAATCCTCCTACTTCACCTTCGTACATTTTGTATGTATCATCGCACACCACAGGCGGGCCGCAGCGCACATTTTTGCACTGAAATGCGATGCGCTGCGACTCGACGCGGCTGTAGTGTGTAGTTTGCTCAAAAAAATACTAACATAAAAAATACCAGTATCGATCAATTATGTTCAGACTCTTACTGACTAAAACCCACCCGTGTTCCTTCCGTTGCCTGTGTTGCCAGAGGCCACGGTATCCCTTCCGGACTTTCCCGCGACCCCGGTAGGCATCGGCCCTAGCGGACCCCTACACTTGTGCTGACATCTCTTTAAGGCACGCGTGGAACACGTTGTGCCGTCGACCCGGGCCTGCCCCTTACGGAAGCGAGCTACCCCGTCCGCAAGCCCGTGCCCACGGTGGCCGGGAATCGGCCTGGGATTTATAATACATAAACATAATAGAGAAAACTCAATGTTTTGGTCAGTCTAAAACCCGTGCGAAACTAAAAGTCTCCAGGGGCGTAGAAGATACGGGACCGTCCGAAAGTAGTTTGAAACTTTGGAGTGAACTCTACACCCGATTAAGGGGACTACAGGAGCTAAATAAACGCAAGTGTTAAGTTTTCCTAAAAATAATAAATAAAGTAATAGGTGAGTGTGTAAGTTAAAGTAATCACAGAATTTAAATTCAACGTTGATTTATTATTTGTATCATTTAATAAATTGTACAATTAAAATAGCAACCAGTTTGATTTTGTCTAGACTCCAGATTGTCCTATGGAGCTGGACCAGCATGTTTCCAAGCATTCTTATCTTAGATATAATCCTCTAATTTGTAATATGCTTGTGTAAAGTGAACTTTTAACATGAGTTTTAAATTTTCTTTCATTTAATTGCAATATATCACAAGGAATTTTGTCGTAACATTTGACACAGTAATAGTACAGTACAGTACAGTAGTAGTATTTGGCAGTTTGCCATAAAAGATGTATGTACTTTAGATAATCTGAAAAATGGTTGATCTATTTTATCTTTATTTTTAGTATTAAAATTATGTCTATCACTTATTTTATTAAAAAGATGTCGATTTTTTCTTACATATATAGATAATATTTTCATAAATTAATTGACAAGGTACCGTCATAATATTAATCTTCTTAAATTGTTCCCTAAGAGATTCACGGCGACTTTAAATGGATTATAGATTATAAATGGCTCTGACAGCTCTCTTTTGCAAAATAAAGATGGATTCAATGTCAGCAGCCCGACCCCACAGTAAAATGCCATACGACATAATGCTGTGGAAGTAGCTAAAATAGACCAAACGCGCGGTTTCTACATCTGTTAACTGTCTTATCTTTATATATACGTTTTATAATACCTAAAAGTATATGATCCACTGCCGTAAACAAAATCAGAAAAATATATAATATTCTTCAGGATTTATGCTAGGTAGATAGTATGTTGAAAACATAATACATCTAATTTGATACGATAGAAAAAAACACGCAGATACCTCTAAAACATTATTTTAACGCTTAAAAACCATACTAATATACATTCAATCATTCGGATTTTTGTCAGATTATTCTACAAGCAACATATTAGCATAATGGTGTTTTAATTTTTTTATCCAATCAATAGATTCTTTGTAAATAGATAATTGCTTCATATTTTGCAATAAATTACCAGCGCGCAGTGTTGTGTCATCGCGCTTCTCTTTCTTTTCTATGCAGTCCGACAGTGACCGCGCTTTAGCTGTTGCCAGCGTCTTAATTACTTTTTAGAAAGGTAAAAACACATCGGGAGTAGGGACAACTGTCAAATCATGGTGTCATTCATTCTTAGGTCGGGCCTCAAACGAATGTATGTCCGTAGGCGATACGGAGTAACTTCGGCCGAAACTACGGATTTCGTGCTTACGGAGTAGACCTCCCGTTTCTATTGATTGCACCGCCTGAATTCCACGAATGCAAAACAACCTTCACATTTATTAAAATTCCCAGAAATACAAAACTTGAACAAAAGCAAGGAAACTGCGCGATATTTTTTTTGGCTTCTCGTTATTTGTTCAAAGAGTGTTTAGAAATTGAGCGTTCTTTCACATTTGAAAACATCTTTTCTGAGGCGTGGTGAAATCTTTTCAAAGTTTTGTGGAAACAAACTACACCATGTTTACCCATACATACCATGTTTACTCATAATTACTTGATTTTGTTTAATTATTTTTAAATATAAATCATTGCTATTTTGCAAAAATATTTAGTGAACGATCGTTTATTTTACAAATATTCTTTCTTAGTAAGAAAGAATTTTCGTAAAATAAAACGATCATTCACTAAATAATTTTACTTGGACACGTTCCGGTCACCCAAGCTTTCACATATGAAGGGCACAGGGGAAAAACATGCAATGTCACAAAGACAATCAACTGAGAAATTGCTAAATTAATCTTTTGATCCTTGAAAAAAGGTACAATAAAGTTTCAAATAGGAGGAAAATATATTTATTTATAAAGAAAATATATTTGTTTCTGTTGTGTAGTAAAAAAAAACCTTTTCATTCTTATGTTTATTGAGTTAACACAGGAAAACAGATCAAAGTCAGAAAATACAGGCAAATAATATGCAATGTCCATGAAATATTTATTGTTTAAGTATCATTATATTTTATCTGTGAGAAGTATTGCTTAGCTTTTGGTCCACAAAACTTTGACAGTTGCCTGGATATCCATAAATTTTGCCTTTGAAACTGGAAGGCTGTCTTCATAGGATTGATCTGGCAGTACAAACTCACCAGCACTATGAGAGTCATTATGGGATTTCAACTTTTTGATTTTGATTTCGATTTTTTTTTAGGTGCCATGAGAATAGATGACGTCCAAGAGGAATTGTAATGTTCTCTGTGAAAAATCAATCTTGGATGATCCTTTTCAACCGTGATTTCTCTTATGGGTCGAGATAAAAAAGGACATGTCTTCTTATACATTGGGGATAGAAAGGTTGTCCATTTTCTGACAAGCGGTTGATCAACTTCAATCACATGAAAGGGGCATGGCTTCTGTCTAGCTTCACGAATCACTTTTACCCACTCATCAGGCGTTTCACAAGGTGATTTCTGGTTTATGCAACCCATATTTCTATCACATTCTAAATATGAGTGCCCGCGAATGGGAAATATGATTTTAATCACATCCAAGCGTTTTGCACAGTGTACAACATAGTCAACCTCAAAAAACAAGACGTCATTAAACAAACGTCAATCTAACAACGATGGACAATGCTTATTTTTCTCCTGTTCGAGTTGGACATTGCTTGTTATTGCACTGTATCAATATTTTACTATGAATATTACTCCGTGACTATGCATGTTACTGCAAAGTGTGTTTTGGCGTTTCGTTCTACCAAATTTATACTTCACAATGGCATTTCCAGTTCAAAAAACATAAAAATGTGACATACCATGTTTTTCCCCTGTACCCTTCATATGCAATAGGCAACCTGAAAAAACTCTTAAATGAATTTAACAAAAATATTTTTTTATTTTACGATTTTTTTTTCTAATTAAGAAAGAATCTTCGTAAAATAAAACGATAATTCACTAAATATTTTTGCAAAATTCATTTCAGTTTTTTTCAGATTGCCTATTGCAGGTGTCCAAAGCTTGGGTGACCGGGATGTGTTCAGTAAAATAATAACAATAATACGTCCATTATATATGTGCACCGACACGGCGTGGGTCAGGTGACCCACGCCATGTCGGTGTCTCTGGAGATTTACTGAGAAAGTCAAGAAAAGGCCCCGGTCGGTCCGCGTTCCCGACACGGAACGGATGTATCAGAAGACACAAAGGGCCGTTTAACTTGTATGTTAAATACAAAGTGTTTGTATGTCCAACTTTGACGAAGCAACCGAGCGACAGGTTGATGTAATTTTTAGCATATAGTTTATGGGCCGGTAAATGACATAGGCTTGACTTTTTATCCGGAAAATAGTCGGTTTCTGTGTGATAGGACCCGGAAGTGAAGCCGCAGGAATGTATATCTAATCTTTTTATAAATTAAAGTCGCTTTTTGTGCCCTTCTGTGTGCATGCGTTCTTCTAAACTACGCAACAGATTTTGATGCTTGTTTTCACCATCATTTAGAGAATTTATTCCGGAATGTTTGTATGTACTTACTATTAAACTTAATTAAAATAAAATATCTCGATGATATTATAATAAAATATCTCGATGACATTATAATTAAACATCTTGATGATTTGTCATGTCTTAAAAACCGTCGCAAGTATAATGTAAGTATCCCCAGGTAAAATTTAACGGAATTGCTATTCCGCTAAGCGAGAAAGTCAAGAACCTTGGGACTTGGATCGACAAACATCTTTCTTGGGGTCCCCAGCTGCAGGACGTAAGTCGCAAAATTTTCGCATCTGCCAAATCCCTGAGATGATTGCGGAACTTTCTTCCAACCGCCACTAAAACTTCGCTTGCACAATCTCTTATACTTCCCATCCTTGACTACGCTGATGTCAGTTATATCGATCTCACTGAGGCACAGCTAGATAAACATGAGCGACTTCAAAGCTTTTGCATAAGATTTAAGTATATTTGGTTTGCGCAAATATGATCACGTCTCCGAATTTCGTACAAAGCGCAAGTAGCTTCCCATACGTCTTCGCTGGAATTCTCATATCTTGTTTCAGCTCTACAGTATTCAATGTTCAATCCTACAAACCCCTCTTATCTTAAGGAACGTTTCAAGTTCCTAAATTACACACATAATATATACCAGAACTCATCGGAAAACTTATTTTCTTTGTTCTTTGCACCTATTTAGGTTATTAGCATTAGTTTTATGATTATTATTGAATATATTATATAGATAATTTTAATATGTTTTATGTATGTATTTATTGTATACTGTAAATGGTACACCACAGACTCTCCTTTCCCCCCTGATCCACCCAAAGGTTGTCTTTAAAAGATCGCGTTTAGCGATAAGACCGCCCATTGTGTCACTCTATGTACAATTTCTACATTCATATCTGTAATTTTATGGTGTACATGATACAGAGTATTCTATTCTTACCACGACGCCATAAGCGGTGTATTCTGCGGAAGAGGCTCCGCCCCAGCCGTTGTCTGCAGACGTGCCTTCCGCGCTCGTTCCATTGCCCACAGTCGTCACTCCGTACACAGGGTACGAGCGCAAGGAATCCCTGAGAACAAATATATATGTTATCATTTAAGTCTCCACATAGGGCACAGGATCGTGAGAGGAAATCCTTGAAATTATTAGGAAATGCATACGTGTCGTTTTCTTGAAAAAAATAATTAGGAAAATAGGAATTTCTTGAAACTAACGAAGTCTATATCTGTTTTCCGGCTGCAGATGGCATATAGACGAAATTTCGCTAAGGTAAAATATATCCGGTAGTGCACAACAAAGGATTGCTTCGCAAGGAACGCTTGGAACGAAGCAGCCACAACTTGAGATAATCATATTTTGATCATACCCAAACTTGAATCAGTGTCGTTTCATTTAATATTTCTTATATAAAGGGGAGCTGGAATAATTACATTATTTTAAGAGATTTTTTTTTATGGAGCACCAATAATTATTCGGATTATACTAACAATGTAATATTTGATTTTATTAATTAATTAGGTATAAGTTGTTATTTAGATAAATACAATTATACAGTTCAATCAATCAAAATATTTTATTTCTCATAAACCTACATGGACACTAATGAAACGTCAGAAGCTAGGTGCACGGTTCCAAATGGTCGTTTCCTATGGAGAAGAGCCGACAAGAAACTCCACGGTTATTCTTTTAAAAATAATTAGCTTTTACAAGGTTTTCAAATTACAGTGTCAATAGGTATGTTTCATTGCTGAATCGGTAAAGTTCTTAATGAATAGAGCTAGATTGTTTATTGAAAAACACTTTAAAAATATTATGGATAAGTAAATTCATAATAAAATTCAGATTCGCTCACATATGCGTCGGGTGACCTTGTGTGTAGATCTCTTGCGGCTCCGTAACATATTGCACGTGATAGTTAACACCGTTGCCGCCCTCGCCTGCAGGAAATAACAATATTTATTAACAAAGAAAACTTCAAGGAAGCCCCTGACTTCAGTTTTAAAAGAAGCTTTCAGTAGTTTTTGTTATTCCCGTTTTTATAGCATTATAATTAGATACAATTAGACAGGAAAACCACAAAATAAATAAGTGATAAAAAAACAAAGAACAAGTTAAACCGGATATGTGAACAACAAAGAAAGCTTTTCCAACTGAAAACAATTTCCCGACACTGAATTCTCAGAAATAATTAACCACCGTCTCACTCAAACTTAAGCACACAAAGACCAATGACGAAGGACCAAGTCTCACTCACATGGGTAATAAGACCGATACCGAGGCACCTCCATGCTCTTAGAGATCTCCCAGGCAACTCGCTGCTGGACCTACACTTTCGAGCAAAACATCCCGATTACCAATCTCTTGGTTGACTTCCCTCTCTAACGTCTAGCTTTGTCTTTTTCCCACCCCACCCCACCTGTTATAGACGTTGTAATACAGACGTAAGCGATATAATTGTGATTTCCCTTTTGTTGTTTGTACTTGTAGTTGTTTGCAGGTTCAGGACAGTGTTTGGGCGTTGAAGGTTGAGTTCAAAGCCGTTGGTTATTATTAGTCTTGATCCTACTTATCTCTCCTTCCAATTTATTTGGTGTTGGACCGGCGCATGGAGAGTTCAGAGTCGATTAAAACCACCGTTTTGAAAAGCATAATAATGATAATACCTTTTTGTAAACCGACATATTTTTATTATAACATAATTGCCTACATATGCAGAATATAATAAAGTGTGTCAAAAGATAATTCTGTTCTAAATGTAGAAGAAGAAATAAATATTCAAAGACAAGAAGCATCACAAAAACGATTGAAAGCATCTTTATAAAATGTCCTCCGTTCCAAATTGATATTCCAAAATCACAGACATCTTCAACACAAAATAGACCTGAAAAGCATCCATAAATCCCCTTTCCAATAAGAAGCAATAAAACACAATAAAATCGTGTAGGAGCTCTCTTGGAGCCATTCAAGCAGGCATATATATATCGGTATAAAAATTATATAAAAGTGAAGCACCCGATGTACGGGAGGGGCGGCGGCGCGTGGCCGGCGGCACGTCAGAGGTAACCAGCACAGGTGGACAATGAATGAGATCATCCCCTTCATGTGTGCACCCATTGATAGCGATCAGTCAGGTAGATAATCCGTAGGGGCATTCACAATTACGCTTTGTTTGCAGTCTGCAAGGTATCATGTGCAAATTGGACGAAAAATGTAATATTGCATGTAACTTGATCTGATTTGATTGCATGCGCCTCTTGTACTAATTGGAAAATATTACAAAGGTAAAATTGTACTACAACGTAAGCTAAGTAAGCATTTTTTTTTTAAGTTCTTTGCAAATGTTTAAATTAGTTGCTTAGGTTTTCAACTTTCAGTGAGGCGCGCTGTCTGCGCAAGCGCCACATGATGAAAATGATTTTTCATACGATTTTGTGCGGTGTTTGTTGTGTTGTCGCATCGTATACGAGCTCGTATATCTTGTTTGTTAATGAAATATATAATTATCTTCAGTTAAACTTCCTGGCTACATATTATTTTGGAAATAATGTGATACATTAATTGCAAAAAAAAATTCAAAGGGAAGAGATTATAAAAATAATCCCTTCTTTAAAATATCAAAACATGTCCGTCCGCACCTGCAACCGGTTCGCACTCATCAAATTAATTCGGAACCTGTATTTCGCTAATTCCTCTTTATTATATTTTGTACACACTTATGTCAAAGCAATAAAGTTCCATTTCCAATAAAAAATTTAAACAATAAATGGGGTGCATTTAATACGGCATCAATCCTGACAGGTGGGAGATAATCAGACATTATGATGTCAGGGGGTTGAAATCTAAGTAGTTTGTTTGTTGTCCATCAAAAGCTTCTCACAAAGAGCGTGTTGTGACCAACTTTGACAAGTGAAGCGGAAATTTAAAGGGAACAATATTTTGGATTTATTGGAGATAGTGATGAATCATAAGGGTCTCCTAGCAACACATCTCCGAGGCCCACGTAACCAGCCTTTTCACATCCTGCCCCTTTTTGGACCCATTACGACATCAGACTTGTCAGTACTAACAGCCATAAGACTCCCAAAAACGTCGTAAGACCCTGATGCGACACTTTTAGTTATACAGAAAAAGCCTGTACATGATTAAAGACTGGTAATTTTGAAGGCACACTAGACATCAAGACTGTGCAATTCAGTAAAGTTGAATTGAAACGATCCCAGCCTTACAGAATGACTAAGTTTGCCGGTTAGCACGCAGCCGAGCCATATCTACATTTGTAAGGCAATGTCCAACTCTCCCATGGCCAGCTTATGTACCTACTAAAGTTCTAAATAGAAGTTGGGTATTAAGTTAGCATAATGGTTTTGTTATTGTCCATGAGTATGTTATTCAATACGTAAATGTTTTATTATGCATAGTTAGAGTGATAAGTACAGTTTCAACTTCAAATTAGTGATAAAAGGAGAAAATTCATGTTTTACATAATATATAACCTTTAACTGTGCCCCATTACTTCGTTTTTACTTCGCGTTCTTTTTGCTCAGCTCTTAAAGGATCCAAGTGATCTTATATAGCATATAACTCTCCTCAAGGATTGGGCTATCAAATGCAAAAAAAAAATCAATTCCCACTAGCAGTTCCAGAGATTAGTGCGTTCAAATAAACAAATAAAAATCAGCTTTATTATATTAGTAAGTAGATGAGTATTGATCTAAATCAGAATATAGCAAAACCAAAACTTCAAACTTACTAATCAGACATTATAATTGACTGCTGTCTTTATATGAACCGCCAACATTTACAAGCAACCTTGGCCAAATTTTAAAGTAATTAGTACAAGCATAACAAACCTCATACCGATGTTGATAGCAAAGGTGACGTCCCCGTGGTCATTGGCCGTGCTGTTAAACCATAAACAACTAAGATGAGAAGCAACTAAGATGTCAGAATGAAAATTAAAATAAAAACTTGCTTTCTTGGTCACTTTGCTCCTCAATCTTGACGTGGGTGTCTGGCTGTGCCCATGCTCCTTGCACTGCACGATCCACACGACATAAATACATAAATAAAAATGTGCTTCAACACAAAGGGGTGCATCATAAAATATTTCATGCTTGACATTACAATATTTATATAAACTTCTACAAAACAAAGTGCATAGAAAATAAATCCATAAATATATTTCTACGTTTTTTTTTTTGCTATTTGTACCTAAAAACTACAAAACAAATATACTGAATTTAAGTAAATGAGAATTCCTAAGAGAAAAACTTTTGAAGGCAGGTCAAACACTACCAGTCATGCTGACGAAGTAACCTTCCTATAGATATTGCAGCCAATCTCAAAGTTCTGTGTATTTTGCTGGGTCTAGAACTTTTTTCAATATAATATGGGTGCAAACAGAGGGAAAATTGCGTAACACACATAACATTACAATTGATCGCAATGGGTCTCATTTTGACAGTTCATCCACGTCCATTGCGTTATTTACAGTTGAGCAGACGAATTTTTTAAACCTATGAAGCAATGGATTCGCAATATGCTTCAAAACTCTCGGATTGTGATTCAAACTGTGTTACGAAATTATGGTGCAGGTTCGTGGTCCACCTTATTGCAAGTACACGGTGTCGAAACCCCCAAAGTATTGCTTATTATTAAGTGACATAGACACAAGGGACTCACACTTATTTTTTTTGTTGGTATAGTGGCGAGTGCGAGCTGACATAGGTATGGCAAAAATTGAATTTAATGTTTTGTGTTGTAGTGTACATTATTTTGCATTACAGAATCAAGAATATTCAGAATCAGAATATTTCGTACAGAATCAAGTTTTTGTAACTGAACAGACAGCTGTGCTGCTGGTGAGTTTGTTACGCCACTTCTTCTTCCCAGCTAAAGCACTAGAAAGTAGTGAAGGTCGGGCGTTTTGGTGACTGTCTTATGTAATTTTGACGTTCGAAAAGTGCTGATTCTCAGCCTAGTTTGAATAAATGAGTTTTGATTCGATTTGATTTGATACACTAAGTTTGGGTTGAGTTTATAATACCCACAATATTTGATTGACCACCTAATAAAAATTTGGCTACTGTCGTCCGACTGCCTGATCATTAACCTGCCTTCACGGACAAATCAAAACGGTGCGTACTTCACAAAGTCATAACTACACGGACGTCATTCAAACAGATGTAGTGGAACTTACACTCGCTCGCCACAGTGATGTAAGTGTGCTGGCCCTCCGCTGTGGGGCTGGAGTGGCCGGAACTGTCGCCATTCACTTCCACCACCGTACTCGTTACCTGAGGACAGGCGGCAACGTTGCTGAAATACTGATATTGGTACCTCTCTACACTTATTGTAAATTTTAGTCGCTTTTCGTGTCTTGTGTGACCGCTTAGATCTTCTAAATTACCCAATGCAATTTGATTCGGATTTCACCATCATTTAGAGAATTTATTAGGTTTATTTATATATAGGTATAGGTTTTAATCCATATTAAGCAAGAACAGCTCGCTAGTCTAGATTTAAATAACTGAAGGCCTTCATTTAGCTATTTCAGACCATTTCAGCCATTGCTGGAGTATAAGTTTCGTCGTAGGATTTCCATTAGAGCCTGTTCAAATGTACAGTGGTTACGTGCGAAAAGTGTCGCTGTAACTTCTTGCAGTTGCGTTGTCGTTGCGTTGTCGCTAGTGTTCGCAGACAAACAGATCGTTAGTGCGCGGTCTCGCTGGTGGTTGCATTGTGGCTGCGACGTGGTCGGTATCGCCGACGGCAAAATGTGGTCCGAGTGAATAAACTATTCAATTTCACACAAATTAGCGCCCGACCACGTGTTATCTTTTTGGTGTGGTTGTAGTACGTGTGATCGGGCCCTTACTCAAAGACTGGTGACAGCGAATAAATTCAAACGTAAAGGAATTATTTTTTGAGGAATCGAACCGTGATAGGCTGGGTTAAAAGTTGAAAATTTGCTGGTCAGGATACAGGCTTTATGGGTCAAGCCATCCGACTACTTCACAAAGACGTGTTCTTGCTAAAATAACGAAAGTCGTCCATTTTTCACAAGCCATAGATTTATGTCAAAATCACTTTTAGACTTTTCATAGGTATTGATCTCCCATAATCTCTCATTCCCCTTGATTTTCCTTTTTTTTAGATAATACACATACTGGTAATCCCCTCAATGTATTTACAACTGAGACAAAATATAAGTTGGTATCTAAGAGCAACATGGAGCATGTTCTGGAATGAAAAGCTCCGTTTAGTACAACAACTTATAAGTATGTCCTAGGTATGTCTAATGTCGATTTCCAAGACATTTCGGCCATTTATTTTTAACCATTCCGCTTACATTAGACAATTAGAACATGAGTATCATATTTACCTGTTGCATAGCGTGCTGCAAATGTATGGAGTCGGGTATTTCCGGTATTACGATGAGCTCACGCACAGCGCTCGGCGAGGCACCGCCGCCCGCGCCACCCTATATGTGCAAAACATATATAGGGGAAGAAGTACATGGAAGTAATTAACATGCAGGTTGGATGGAACTGTCTTTTTGAGTGTGGGCGTAGGACCATAATCAAATTCAAGATAACAAGTCAATGGACTCCCTAGAATAAATGTGACGGACGATTGTGCAGAAATAAATTCTGCAATAATAACTTTTCAGTTTTCTGACTCACCCTCACATGTTGTTACGGTTACTCAGAAAATGGACTCGGAGAACCTTCGACTCTCGTCTCGGACTTGGTCTTGCTTAGTCAAAAGGCATGTTCTTCAAATACCTACCAAGTAGGTAGGTACTTATGATATTTAGCCCCCAGCAGGCTTAGCACGAGGACCGTAGAGAAGCTTTTTGCCGACGGAAGAGTAGACAAAAATGACGTTACCGTGTAGACAGTTGACAGTTTTACCGAGAAATGTAGACAATCGATTTCTATTCTACAGTAACGTAGAAATAGAAAGCGTCATGCTAAGCCTGTTGCAGACTTAGCATGACGCTTTCTAAGTATTTCTGAAAACTCAACTGTCTACACGGAAACGTCATTTTTGTCTACTCTTCCGTCGACAAAACTCTTCTCTACGGTTCTCGTGCTAAGCCTGCAGATTGGAAGGTAATCCCGACATGGTAAGTAAGTCACAGTAAGAACAGAACAAAAAGAGAGAGAGAGAGAAAAGGTATATTAACATGAACGATAATGATTTATCGCAATTCATACCCATACAACATATTATGTAGGGAATCGCTTTATAAGTGTGACTGACACATTATCACTTTGTGTAGTAGGTAGGTACTTAGATTGGAAGTTATGAAATTATGTAGGTAGGTAGGTACAAACTACGATGGGTACGTACGAGTGTTATTAAAACCCGTGACCTTGCGTCGACTCATGATTACTCAGCACAAATGCTAGGTATTCTCAAATAGGTACTAGTTCTCCAGACTATAGACAATTATTTTTATGTATTGTGTCATGAAATTACCGTAGCATGCAATATTCATACAACGCGATAATTTAGAAGTTGATCCGATTACGATACTAGCTTACACCGCGCGGCGGAATGATTAGTTAGCCAGTCAACAAGGTTAATAGCACGACTCTGTAGGCTTAGAATAAGCCTACTAGCGTGACTGTTACAGGTAATTCAGATGCACCTTTATCTGAAGAGCCTAAAAGCCTATCCCAAGGCTATATATATACGAGGGTCATTCAATAAATACTTAGCCTACAAAAAGTAAACGAAAATTTTGGAAAAGTGGCAATTTATTTTTCAACAAAGTCTCCTTTTAATTCGATACACTTAGCCCAGCGATGCTCCAACTTTTTTAACCCGTCCGAAAAATAGTTTTTGTCAAACTCTGCAAAATAGGCCTCCGTGGCGGCGATGACCTCCTCATTCGATCCATATCTATTCCCGGCGAGTGATTTTTTCAGATTAGGAAACAGAAAGAAGTCACAAGGGGCCAAATCTGGAGAATACGGTGGATGGGGCAACAATTCGTAGCGTAATTCGACCAATTTGGCCATGGCAACGGCAGACGTGTGAACCGGTGCGTTGTCGTGGTGAAACAGCACTTTTCTTCGCCAGATGGGGTCGTTTTTTCTTTAATTCGGCGTCGAATCGGCCCAATAAATCGGCATAGTAAAGCCCTGTAATTGTTTTACCCTTCTCGAGGTAATCGATGTAGATCACACCTTGTGAATCCCAGAAAACGGTGGCCATAACTTTTCCGGTCGATTTTACAGTTTGCGCCTTCTTTGGAGCACGTTCCCCGGTCTGGATCCATTGTTTTGATTGCTCCTTGGTCTCTGGTGTGTACCAGTGGATCCAGGTTTCATCGACGGTCACAAAACGACGCAAAAACTCCGCTGGATTCCGCTTAAACAGCGCCAAACACGTCTCCGATGTGGTCTCACGGTTGCGCTTGTTTTCTGGTGTGAGTAAACGCGGCACCCATCGCGCCGACAGCTTTCTCATGCCGAGTTCCTCGTGAAGAATATAATGCACTGTGCCTTCTGAAATGCCTACAGTCTCAGCTAGCTCCCGAACCTTCAATCGGCGATCTGCCAATACGAAATCATGGATTTTTTTAATGTTTTCCTCCGTAGCAGCTGTTTTCGGTGCACCTGGACGTGGTTCATCAAAAACCGACGTACGGCCACGTGCAAACTCGTTGAACCAATTCTTGACGGTGGCCATCGATGGAGGAGAGTCACCGTACACAGCATCCAAGCGCTCTTTGATTTCGATGCGCGTTTTCCCTTCCAAAAACAGGAATCGAATCACCGAACGATATTGCTCTTTTTCCATTTTTGTAAAACCGATCGACACGTTCGCTTCCATAAGTTGTCAAATTAAAACAAATGAAGGGATTGGAATGAAAATTTGAAAAAAGAATTAAAAAAGAATGTGCTACACTGTGGTAAAACTCTTTTGAAACTACAGCGCCCTCTGGCGATGAGGCTAGGTACTTATTGAATGCACCTCGTATATATATATATATATATTAGGGAAATACGAAAGATGACAATGAGAAGTATTTGCTATTAACTTTCCTGTTACTTTCAGCTATACCTAAGCAGATACATACCACTAAACTTTCAGAGACTTTTATACCCACCTAAATATTCAGAATGATGTGGATATTAAGTACCTGTGCAGGAGCCGCAAGCCGCGCTGCCATGTCCGGTGATGCAGGCGGCGACGACTCCACCAGAACTTCGTCGCCGGCGCACTCAAAGTCTGAAGAAAACACCGTCGGGACTGGTTTTAATAAAATTTATCAAAGGAAAGTAGCATTCGAATCGATCATATAATACCAAAGACATACCAGATCTAGAGATTAAACTTCGCGAAAAATATGTAATATTTCGCCAAGAAAAGGCTTTACCTAATCGTTTGTTTTATCGGATTTACAAATAAAAATAGTACTTATACCTACCCACATAACAGCAAAAAAAAACTGGATTGCTTATACCTAACAAAATGTTTCAAGTTTCCAGTTTTACAAAACCTTGTAAAACAGACCAATAATTAAATGTTCAGAAGTAATACCTAACTAAGTGTTAACTTTAGAGTAGCTATTTTAAACCCATAATTATAGTGGAAGCCATACCTGCTCCTAATTGGAAACATTTCAAAGTAGGGCAGCTCACCCCTTTGATGGCAATTAATGGCAGTTTGCAATTAAATGCAATGCAGGCACACTTTAAAAAATTCAAATACTTTTCCCAAAAAAAAAATGTTAGTGTGTTATGTAATTTTGCTCCATAATTGAATGTTATTAAAATACTCATCATAATTATTCAGCATACTATGTAATCAAAACTATACAAAGTAATCAATTATCATTTCTATAAATGCAAGTAAGTAATCACATTCACTGCAGCAACAAAAATATCAACATAAAATGATAAAGAAAGATTTCCCTAAGTCAAAGTCATCTTAAACTCTTCCTTAAGCATAAAAAACATTGCACAGTATTATCTTATAATAAAGAAACAAAATTAAATCATCTAAATTGTTGCATAACACCGTCCCAGGTGATAGAGATGTTATTGATCTGCCGGGAGCAAGGGCGGAGAGAGTATCCGTGGAGCGTAACCTGGCAACACCTCATCCATCCCTCTGCACCGTCACTCTTAACAAAACAACTATACAAACACTCACTCTCTAAATAGAACACATTCTCAAAGCCCATCTCAGACATTTTGGATTGAAAATTAATATTTGCAACAAAATATCACTAAAACACAACAGTAACACATTATTTTGACTTTACACTGGTTTGTACGACATCAAGTATTGATCAAACAACGGTCTCTATGTGCTTGGTTGGTTCACTATCATGTTTGGTACTGTTTCTGTGAGAATTTTGTTTTTAATGTTCAGTAGTGTGGGCTTGCTAGAGGTGGTGTGTGTAATTTAGTGATAGGGACATAGTGGGGTGGCTGCAGGTGCCTTGTCACGGTTCAGTGACACCACCTGCCATGTACCACCATAGGTAATGCATGACTGGATATTTTGTTTATATTATTATTATTTCATTGTTAGTGTTACATTTCTTTAATAAGTATCACATGCAATAATCTGATAAATAGTGTGGTGGTTTCTATTGTTAAATAATTAATAAGATGATGTTTACTATTTTTTATAACAGTACCTAACTAATATTATTATTTTTGTTTCTTTGATGTGTATTTTTCTGAGCATGATTTATGTCCCAGTAACATACATATGTTATTTAGAATGTCTATGTTGCTTGGACATAAATTATTATTTAGCTTGAAGCACGAATTCTGTAAACCATTTTTTTTTTTGTTATTAGTTCCATAATATAAGCTTACTAGGATTAATAAACCATTTCTAGGAGCTTGATATTTGTAAGCTGCGCAGATTGTCGGTCCCCCCTATGTATTGCGTAGTACATAAGTCCCGAAAGTTAATTCCGCAGGTGAATAGTCGTAGCGGGTCGTGCGCCGTACCAGGCACCGCCGCCGTATCCCTTCTGCCCGATAACTTTGATAAAATTGATACGCGCCTGGGAGCAAGGGGGAGCTCATTTTGGACGCTTCTCGATCCGGGAAGCACGCATTATCATTCCCAACGCGCTTGGCAACCAATATTAACGTTATCAAACCCAGTTTTCAGGTTATTAGCGAATTAATTTATCGAGAATATATTAAACCCACCTGCCATCCATACCTCGAACTGTCAAAATCATCTTAGTTTCTACGATTGTTTTAATCACGAATATGGTAATATTACTAATATTTACTCTATGTACAACTAGTTTTGCTAATTTTTATGTAACACGATAAGAAATGACTTATCAATGTTGTTGTCTTGTAGCTACACCCGTTTCCTAGGCTACGGACACCCCGGCCAAATTTCAAGCTAGTGATTTCAATAGTTACTAATATACTATTAGTATTTAGTAAGTTTTTTTTAACGTAATACGTACATAAATAAGAACTTACTTTCAGTAATCTAATAGTAATAAGATAAAGAATTCTAATTTCCTTCTAATTTCAGCCATGTTATGTTAAATAATAGGTACTGAAATTACAAAATGGTTGGTAATGAATAAGCTCCACCAGCTTCCAAAATAATTCCAGTTGATTAATCGGTATCAAGAGTTGAAATTGATTCAACTGGAATGATTTAACATGGTTACGTTAAAAGCCATCAGGCTTTTGTGGAAAAGTCACCAACTCAACACAATTTACCCATATCATAATCAATGATAGATCGTCAAGAGAGTTTTCTAATGAGAGTAGATTAATTTCAAAAACAAACATTTTTCCCAGAGTCATCAATAACAAACATTTTTTTTTTAAGTTGGAACATAACACCCAAATATAATTTTAAAAATCTCAACTTTGTAGCCTAAGAAAATATGAGGCTATGGGGTTACCCGTTTGTATATTACATTCATGGGCTACCCTTAAAAGTTATAAAAGAACGTACAAAGTAGTTGAATGTATTGAAGCGACATATTGCACCGTCCCCAAATAAATTGGGATAAGAACAAGATAATGATGATACAAAGTAGTTGGATGTCAAAGAACCAAATTTTTATTGTTCGTTGTGTTACTACCTAAGCCTACCACACTATAATAATAAATTTGATGTGATGGTGTCTGCCTGCCCAGCGAGTGCTCACAGTGCCCCGTTAACTTAGGAACAAATCTGTCCGTGTCCTATGCCGTAAGTTTCTAGGAGGCAAAAAACTTACCTACTGTAGTTTTAAACTTTGAATTAGTTTTTATAATTACCTTCTAGACAGTCAGCTTCAAAAATTAATATAACATTATTCGAATAATCCTCAGCTACTTCAACAGTTTTTTTTGTATTCATTATTATGTGGATAATTGTATTATTATTTTTCGAATCGGAACTTCGTGTTTCTCGACTTCTCATCCAAAGTAGTAAGATATCACCTTGGTAATTATTTATTTACGAAACTTGAAGCTTGAAGATCAAAACCAGTTGACATTTGCATGTAATATTATTTTACTAACTCTAATGGTATTAAAGGAATTTTTAAATCTAGACGGCCATTCTCTATTTCGCACCTTGTACATAAAACCTGTTTACAAATATATATTTTTTTTATTATTGGTAGTCAACCAACTAGGTGTATGATACACAAAGGGCCACAGAATAGATCTGGCATGTGACCGCACAGACCAGAGAACATGGTACAAAAAGGAGCACCTATACTATACGTACAGAGCAGGGATTCCCAAACTATTTTGGGCAAGAGACCCCTTTTCCAAAATGAACTGATACCTCAGACCCCCATAGCCAATTTTTTTCATCTTGTGCGTACTTGTGTACGCTTATAGACTTTTTGAGTTTTTAAAAGTACAACAATGGTACTTCCTACTGAAATATTAGTCATTCTTATAACAAGTTGGTACACGTAACACAACTTGTACAGTATTTTGAGTTTAAGTTTCAAATAAGGACTTGTGTTAATTAAAAGGGGTTGATTTTTAGACCCCATTGGGCCCCGAAATCAGTTTTCGTTTAGGTCAACCCCTGGGAAACCGATTTCGACCCCAAGGGGTCGAAACCACTTTGGTAATCCCTGCTATAGAGTATAGGCGTCCTCGTCTTTATACCATGTTATGTCGTTGTCTTTGTGTACTGTACTGCTGGGTATAGACCCAGCATTTGTTAAAAAGCTGATGATTACATATGATGGCGAGTGTGAGTGGAAACCATTGATATAATTATAATGATTGGTCACATTGATACAATTAATCAATAATACTGGCAACACTAAAAGTATCGTTAAGCTCAGGGTCGCGTTTATATATTACGTTCGCTAATTTTGGCTATCACACGCTCACGTACCGGGGGTACTTTGCATAGACCAGCCAATCATTCGAGTGTCCTAAGTTATCGACCTCTCAAATTATTATTCTTATTCTAATTTATATGGTTGTAGAATAAAGATGATTAAATAATAAAACTTACAAATTATGAGATCTTTGAAACACACCCTCAGGATGTCAGTGTCAAGCACATTAAAGCGTCAGCCCTAGTGATGTTATATTCCCGAAAATATTTTCCTAGCGAGAACTTTGCTTATCTAAAAACTTGCGAGAACTTTGCTGTTAAGTTCTCGCAACTTTCTCCTATACTCTTTTGGTAGAGAATTCAGACACAAAATGGAGAACACATTTTTGAACAATGTTAAGTTTGTTCTAGGGATAAAATATCGTGGGATAAAAACATCGCTCTCGTCCGGTTTTTTGTAAACAAGCGACTTCATTTACGCGTAATTAATTTATATACCCCGTTGCGCAGCTGTTGACTGCAAAAATACGGGGACCCATGTATTTGCCAAAGATGTTAAAAGATAAAAACTGTGTGATGAAAACCCCAAAAAATATTGGAAACCCAATATTTTGTCGAGACTTTATGCTCTTCTTTTTAAACCTGAAGAATTTTATGGGAAAAATCATATACAGGTGATGCTCCGAAGATAACTGAGGCCCGTAGTACAGAACCCCACTCAAAACCTAAGTTTTACTTAAAACTAGCCATTGGCGCCGATTCCCTTGTTCACAAACTAAACTTAATTTAAGTTCAGTGCAATTTTTTCTTTCTATTTCATTAAGAAAAGGACAGAAGATAAATTTTAGTTTAGTGCTGTCAAATTAATCAGCGCCTGTCACTACTCTATACAAGTTTAGACGTGATTAAAAACTTGCCTACTAAAATTACGTCAATTTACGTCAAGCGCTGATTAATTTGACAGGACTAAACTAAAATGTGTCTTCTGTCCTTTTCTTAATGAAATAGAAAGAAAAGGATGCACTGAACTTAAATTTAGTTTAGTTTGTGATCAAGGGAATCGGCGCCATTTTATTGGTTGAAACTAGTTTCAACTAATGCTTGAGTCTTGGGTAAGGTTCTATAATTCGGCCCTAATCTGTTTTCATTACCTACAGGCACTTGTGGTGTGATATTATGTAAATTATAATAAAGGTGTGTGCGTTTGTATTTTCATATTAGATCAATGCTAGAATTAACATCTCTGAAGTTTTTCAGTCAGGAAGATCATCCTCGAGTTGTTTTTCAACTGCGGTCAGCGTTATTCCTGTCGTACGCCTCCTGTCTTCAACAAAAAAGAACTTAGTCAATAAACATAAAATAGCCTATAAATTATAGGTAAAATGTTCATATTATATTTACTTTTCCACTATACCTACGTGGTTTTTGACTAGTGGTACACGTTTCATTTTTCTGTAGATCGTCTTTTAATAGTGTAGTCCAAATCACACATATATTTATTTATTTTTCGTCTAATTTGTGATCGATAAAACTAATCATACTTAAAACAATGGCGGCTTGTATAAGGTGAACAGTGCGGCCACCTATAACAAGCTTTTAATTTTTACCCCCATTCCAAAAATATAACAAATAAACAAAGAAAGTAAAATCCAGAATGTAATTAAAAAATTCAAAACAAGCTGGCTTTTTGAAGCAGTCTGATGCAGTTGGTGGCTCATGTTTTTAGTAGTTACGTACTTGTATTGGCAGTTACATTTATTTCCTCCTGCCCGTCATAATTATCTACTACTTTTAAATTATTTTAACTAAAATTACAAGATGATTATTAACATTATTTAAATGAAATTAAAACTAAGTTAAACCTAAAAAAGGCCCTCGAGGTATTGTACCGAGGATGCTGGCGGCAGTTCCTCCAAAGAGTAAAATAACTATAAAGGATTTCCTCGTTGAATTGCAATGCTGATGCGTTGCGCGAGAAAGCCGCTAGCTTTTTGGTCACCAGTTACATCAACTAGACGTTTCTTTTAAATTCTCCATGTTCTGAAAATATTCTCCGTCGAAAAGGATATTGCAGAATATTCTCGATCGGAGAACATCCTCCGTGAGAGAATATTCACTCAAGCATCACTACACTAGTAGCGTCAACTCTTTAATGTCGTTGTCAAATGTCAATTGTGTCAGATCGAGCGCGTTGCAGCGTTGTTGTTGGAAAGAGAAAAAGATTTATAAATCCATTAGAGTAAAGAAATACCGTTACGACACTTATGTTCAAGATCTTGGATGGTATAAGTCACAGCATGCGTGACAGCATTTTTGTTGTTTTTGTCTGTCATTGTTAACATGCTGCTGAATTAATATTTTTTGTAATTTACACGCTGTTTCGTGATAACTAGATCTCTATTGATACTATCCAAAATGAAAGTAATCGTTAAAAAGTTACAAGGCGGTGAATGTTGCTTGGAAGTAAGTATATTAGCTGGAACTGAAATCGTACATTCTGTCCTCATAAAATAATATTATATTCTGCATTGTTTTAGGTACTTCCAACCACACAAATATCCGAAATGAAACGACAAATTGCTGAACAGTTAAAGATTCCAGTAGAGGAACAGAAATTGCTGTTACTAGGCAGGACCCTAGTGGATGAACAAACAGTTGAAGCATATCCCACCATAAAGGATGGTACTAAATTAAACCTAGTTGTTAAAAAGCCAGATACACTTCTGGAGGCTTCTGTGAAGTATTTCAAGAAGATGTATGGCATGACAGAAGCAGAAGCAACAACTGCTGCTAACCGGCTTATCAAAATTGTGCAAGAAAAATTCAGTAAATTATCATGGGATGATCTTGACAGGCTATCGTTAGACTGCATGTTGGACGAAAATGGTCAAAGCCGAAGCCCGCCAATGGAGATTGAGCCCGAGTGTGATGATGTATACAGTTTATAATTCTGGACATTAATAAATATTTTTAATGTTTTATCTGTATTTTACAATGAAATAAGGGTAATGTAAGTACATAACTCGTAAGAATTCTGTAGTGGTAGTGTTGCTATATGTATATTGTGTAAATTAGTGAAAATATGGACTTGTTTACTCACTACAGTGCTGCCACATTCATAGTTTTATGTATCTTATGCGATCACCAATTGAGGATATTACCTATTTGAAATGACAGAAAAACAGTTCAAAGTGATCTTTGAACTGTTTTTCTGTAATTTCTAATCTTATCTGTTGCCCTTTTATCTTCAGCACTAGATCTTGAATCAATACTGTAGAATTAATTATTACGCTTGACCAAACTGCATGTGTTTGTATTGACAAATTGTTGCAAAGGTTTCATTGAAATGTAAATGAATTAATTTGACATAATAAGGAATTTAGTAGATTGAGGATTTTTGTACATAATACAATCACTTAAAATATTTGTTACATTTGTAGCAAGTTGTAAATATTTATTTTTTTAATTACCTACTGCATTCACTTCCTGAGAGTTTTTAACATAATGTGTTAGGTGGATATAAAGTTTTCTAAAAGTATTTTTCTCAATTATTCAGAGTGGCCCAAACCTGTAAATTGTACAAAAAGGCATGAATAAAACAACAGTTTAATTATTTGTTATTATTACATCATGCATCGTTTCATACCTATCTATAGTATAATACAATTTGATGGCAAGTAACACTGTCAGTGCCTTTGTTGACAGTACAAAAGAAAATTAAATGCAATCATCTCACTTACTACTGTAAGCTGATTAATACAAACAATCTTCAAAGTTTAGACATATTTGAGATAAGACAATCGAAAATAATTTGGAACAACCATTGTTATATTGCTTAGTTTTATTTCAGAATGCCTCTGGCTTAGAGCGGTTGGTTACATACTAGAGTTTATCTTTCGATTCTTAAGACTAGAGCTCACAACTGCTCACCAATTAGTGAGATAAATATATTACACATTCAGTTTCGAATGGCCTATGCAATAATTTTTATAAACAACTGTTGCTTTTGGTTGCATTTTGGACCTTATATTCCCGATTTTGGCACCATATTCTATACTTGAATAATTTATTACTTGCCAGAATGACAATGCGAAAACCTATTGCTTGGTCTTCAGTTTCCGCAACTTCGGGGCATTACTGTATAGGACATTCTCTTTATTCTATTCATACTAAGAAATTAAAAACAACAGTAAAATTATCGCCATCAATATAACTGGCAAAGAATGAAATCAACCATTTTGTTTAGACTGTCATGGTCAATTAATACAGGTTGACAAATATGTATGTTGAGGATTCTATACACTAGTACACATTGCCGTCATATTTGCTCCAAAATTACGTAGTAGGTATGTACACCCTCCATAGTTCATAGTCTAGTATTGTGAGATAAAATGTCTTTACTATTAACAAAAATATTTACATTATTTAAAATGAAGTCAAATATTTCTGTAAAATAATCAAGTGCCTGCTTTGAAAACAAAGAAATGGAAACAGTGAAGTATGATCATGATTCACGGATAAAATAAATACAAGTAAGATCGGATAAGTGTAATAAATTGGAGGGTAATTCTAACGTGTCAGAGGCACTTCTCTTAACAAACCTATGTTCAAACAATCACAACCTTATTATGAGCCGAGGTTCATATTTAGGACTGAATTCCAGCACATATAACAACTTACAACTAAATCACTTCTAATAATTAGAAGTACACAAGTTCTTACCCAAGCCCATATTTATCTTATTGCCATCATACATAATTCATTCAAATTCAGGGGATTACTCTCTAAGTCCGTCAACGAAGATACGGGTTTGTGTGTTTAATTTGTCATTTGTTTTGACGGATCACTTCCGTCCGAAAGTGATCCGTCAAAACAAATGACAAATTCAATTTTTCGAACGGGCAAAAACACATTGCGAGTAGGGACAACTGTCAAATCGCGTTGTCATTCATTCTCAGTTCGGGCTCCGAAGTAATCTAATGTCCGTAAGTGATACGGAGTCGAAAACGCCCGTAAATTCGGATTTAGTGCTTAGGGAGTTAGCCCCCATATGTGCTAGAATCCGTTTTTAATGGTTATTCGTTGAATACATTAACATTGAAGATTATCGTAATACAATAATCACTAACTTTATACACATGTACATAAATGCAGTAGAAAGTAGTACATACACATCGACATGCATCAGTTATATTTATATTGGTAGAGGTTTTGTGAAATAAAGACTAGAGTTTCGAAACAAAGCAATGCTTTACTTGGTGGAAAGCCTGATGACCTTCCTGATCATTGAACTGCTATCAAAGCTCACGTTATCTGTTTTAACTGACAACCAATTCATGAGATTTGATATGATGAGCCACCCAACACATCGCTATAGAAAATGACTAAATTACCGAACGATAACTTAGTATGACGTTTTGAGGACCCTTTTTTTTTTTGGGTGGGAAATCATCAAATAATTGCTCCCGCTCTGGGCGGAGCGGGAGGGTGTGTCAGACTCTTACTGGATAAAACCCACCCGTATTCCTTCTTGTTGCCTGTGTCGCCAGGGGCCTCGGTGACCCTTTAGTGCCTTCGGACCCTGGATTAATTATGTGAAATGATAACATTTTACATGTTTATAATACTTGATAGTTCGTTCTGTCCCATGCATCAAAACCAAAGCCTTTTAGGGCATCATAGTCAAACAAGGAAACCCTCTAAATAGTTATCGATATAATGCTAAGAGCTTTAAACTCGCTCGATAACACGATATAGACACCGATACTCTCAAAATACCTACAACCAATTTCATAAATTAATTTATACATACACATTTATGTCTATAATTATATACAGTTTTATTGAAATATCACGCGGCAGTCATTGGCCGGTTGAGTATATCAGACAATTTTCGTTGCTGTTTTAACCTTTTGACCGCCAGTCATGTATAGATGACAGACCAAAATGTGCCCAGCACGCCACGGTCACGACTACATGACAGATTTTAAGGAATAGTTCGTAGTTTGGCGCCGAGGGCACGTTTTTGCTTTTTTGACGTGGCGGACAATAGGTTAAGGGCCGAGCCAGACTGCCAGACCTAGAGATTGCTTGCATGATTTTGTTGCTTCTTCCTGCTCTAGTGAAGGATGTTTCTGAGCGACAGACAGCGTTAAAGTTACAGGAAAATGCGAATCTGGGCGGACAGATGTGGCTCAGCCCTAAGGGTGCGTACACATTCCTGCCAAATGCGAATTTTTAAAAGCACGCGAATGATTCACGGGTCTCGAGCTACGCTAAAAATGAAATAAATATACGCGATGTGTTCGCTCCCTAACACTTTTATTTCTATAGTACTGTTTTTATTGGAGATGTAATACAACACGTAACGATCACAATTGAAGCGACCATGTTTTATTCATTTATGCACAGACAGATCTACTAATAACAATTTATACGCAACTACTAATAAATTTTCATTACCCCATATTAAAATTTGAACAACGATAATAGTTTAACAAGAAGTTTTCGAATACGGTATGTAGACGTAAAGATTGAAGTAAAATTTCATACGAAAATATTAAGAAATGATTATTTTATTAATATGTGTAAGACAGATTTCATATTATCAAATATTTTCTTTCGGTTGAAATATTTCTAAGGTTAATATTGCGAACATTTTATTTACAAAGGTATTCCAGCTGCTGAATTAAAAACTTCTTTTCTGTATACCAAACTAAAGCTATAGTTAAAAATGGAGAAGGTATTTAATATTAAACATTTGTGTAAAAAGATCCAAAGAGGCTAACTGCACATTACTACGAGATTGACTTTAGTTTGGTCTTTTTTTAATGATCAAATATGACTTTTGGATGTTATTCTTTTTACCTTGTAAGTAAAGCTTTTATGTTACGACCCGCAGTAATGAGCGTTTACTATTAAAATATGTCTAGTCAGGGTCACTTGTAATTTGACGTATTCCTTCCAGGAATTAAATGAATGTCTTTCCAATTATTTTTAAAAGAGTAACCGTGGAGTTTCATGCCGGCTCTTCTCCATAGGAAACGGAACCGCGAGCAATTGGAACCGTGCACCTAGCTTCTGACGTTTCATAAGTGCCCATGTAGGTTTATGTGAAACAAAAATATTTTGATTTGTAGGTATGCTTAATGCCATTGTAAAATTTTGAGATAACTGGTGTCAAAGTTCAAGTATATTGATGATTTTTGAAAACGTTTAGTAAACTTCTTCCGTTAACTTTTAACTGTTTGATCTTTTAGAAAATTTGTTATATCGAAAGGTTTGTTAAAGTATTAAGTACCCAATGGAATAGCAGTGAAGCCCATTCAATTTGAGAGTTTAGAGAAAAGTGATATTTAGTGACGAATTCTTGGAAATTTTCAAAAATACACAAAAATTTGGTTTTCTCGAATCCCATGAATTTTCGCCTAGCCTTTATGTGGTGTTTTATTGTTGCAAATGGGTCACACTAACACGACCTGGAAGGAATACGTCAAATTACAAGTCACTCTGTATAAAAGAGGAAGACAAAAACATTTGAGAAAGGGTACTAAAAGTTTAAGAAACACGTTATGGAACACATTAAAACGGATCATTTCTAAGAACCTGCCTTGATTCACTCCTAAGGACACAAATATTTATACAATAACTGCTTAAACACTTCCCTTCGTTGTTTTCTTTTTGTGACAAATATACACGGAGTTTGCAATCAATGGAGTGCTAAGCGCGCGCAAAGCAGCGGGGCGAGCACGGACGTTGGTGACAAGGCAAGATGAATAATGTCATGTCTTACAATTTGTCTTAAATGCTAGCACGGGTCAACCGTGTGACATAATCTAGAGGCGCGACATGCCTTTCTTGTTGCTGACTTCATAGTAAATGGGTTTTTGTGTAAACTATATACAGAAAGCCTTTTTCGGATAGGTATTTTTTACGTGTTGTTGACATATTTCTGGAGATACAGACTTAGAAACTTACTAACTTCATCTGTTTTAGCCATAATAATATCTACTAGGTATCAATAGCCTACTGAACTCTGAAGTGTAGTCAACTCTCTACCCTTAGACAGTTTTTAAACTGGAATTTTCTAAAAAGTCTTTAGGAAGGATTCCGAGTCAATGGATAAGAGAGGTCCTACAAAAAATTCGCGAGCCACTTTTCAAAAAAATATGACAAATAATGATGTTTATGAAATTTTCTCTTCTTTCCTCGTACGTGTGTTGAAAAAACTCGTTTGATACGCGTTGGCATACTTTCATTTATTTATTCAATATGTACACCAACACTTTAATCAAAACCTACATGGCTTAAAAGTTAACACAGAATTTAGGTATTACTTCTAATAGGGTATTTCACTGTTATTTTTAATTTGATTTAAGATAATTTGAAAAGGTAAGCCACAGTAAAAAAAAAAAATGTTTAAATATCTATAAAAATGGCGAAGTTGTTTGTGTTTTAAAGTCTATATGAGACAGAAACAGTACTACTAGCATCTAACGTCACAACACAGGAGAGCCATAGCAACTTCGCGCCATTCAGTACAATGATCGTTTAGTTTGACAAGGATAGAAGAATAATTTCGAAAGCGTATAAGTAACTTTTTTTTCCGCAAACCGTCTCCTTTATATTTAAAATAAGTATTAACTCATATATGTCTTTGATAGCAGTCAAATACCCTATTCTAATGTATACACAAATTATAGGCGTAGATACCGTTGAAAGAAACAAAAGACAGAAACTGCTTACTAAACTAGTAGTAAAACTAGCTACTATAATAAAATAATAGTATGAAAATAAAATACATGTGAACGGGCAAACCATGCACCTCGTTTAGAGGCTGCAAGTCTACGCGCAGTTCTCCACACAAATAAACCACCATAGCCTTTGCAAGCGGAAAATCCGTTAGAACTCCCAGTCTGGAAACTCGAACGGGTTATTTAGGAGTCCCGAATGTTGCTCCGGAATATTTTCCTGCTTTGGGCCTCTTGCCTTCGGGCATGAACATAATTATAATAATTTATTGCCATTTGGTGCAGTAATTAGCAGATTTTTATTTTATTTTTCAAATCTTATCACCACCTCCGAATTAACTTGATACATTCTTATTATCTGTCAAAATGTGACATTTGTGACATAATAGGTGCGCCCTTATCATGTGATAAAATGTGTGACTCAAGCCATGTCACAGTAGGCCGTGGTCGCCCCGCGGGGCAATTTGCCGACGACAGTCGAAGCTGTAAGCACTCAAATAAGCACATTCAATTAGTGTGATTTAATCACATCATATTTATAGGGAGGGTCGAACGTCATCCAATTTTCAACGGGTACGCGTAAATGCGTTTTAATTACATTTATAACGACTATTATGTTATTCTCAAAACATCCATCTCATTAGCACTCCATGTAGTTACTTATCCGTGTCTTTAACAGACTTTTCCATAATACTTTTACCTCGTAAAGTCTCACCAAAGAGGTAAACTTTATGCATTATAGATGCTTCTAGAATATAAATATCAGTCGTAGTCGCTGTCTTCTTCCGCTGATGACTCTGATTCCGAGCTGTCTGGGTGATTCTTTGTAATTTCGATGCAGTTGTCCACATCTGTCAGTCTTTTTAGCGATCGGCCTGGTAGAAAAATAGACGTACGTATAATTATACGGGAATTTTCATGAATTTAGAGTTTACATATATTATTAATTTTCGTGGACAAGGAAACTTAGAAATTCATAGTTTTTCTTTTTTATTGTAATGCAAATTAGTAGGCGTCCCTCCTGATAATATGTATGTGACCACCTAAGGACATCGGCAACACCTAGACGCACCGTAGATGCGTTGCCTCCCAGAGAGACAAAGCATTCTACATATTTTGTGACTTTTTGAATATTACCTGTCAATGTAGTAAGCAATCTATTTTCATTGCCAGGCGGCATGTTGATCGGCCCCAACTTCTTAGCGAGCTCCCTAGCTCTGTCCGCACCTGGAACTATACGCCACATGGGTATTAGGATAAAGTAGCATAATCATTCTATAATGTGGGAACATTACTCTGGGACACAGGCCTCCACTCTGTGAGAGAGGGCCGTGATCCACCACGCGGGCCCAGTGCAAGTTGCTAGATGTCACATGTCTTCGGATTTTTTTGTTCTAGGACATGCCGGTTTCCTTACGATGTTTTCCTTCACCGTTTTGGGAGCAGTTACACAAAGTAAAGCGACTGTCTTGGTAAGTCGCAGCCGTTACCACTGAGCCACCACTGCTCTGGGGGTATTGCTATCTCGTTTATTTCATTGTATATACATACATATAAAATTACATTTTTTAAAATTTGAATAATAAAACATAAAACAAAAACATAAACAAATTGCTACCATAAACTCTTATAGCGGGTTAATTTTAGACGAAAAATTACGTGTCGTGCCGTCGCCCTTTTTTATTTTTAAACTGTAATCCTAAAAACATTTCATTCCTATAAATACCGTAAAACCGCTAAAGTATTTTAGAATGTCTGTTTTTAATAATCTTATCTAATCTGTGCTGCCAGCTTACTGACCAGAGACTATGTAGCTGCTCAAAAGTTGACATGATGCAGGATGCAGATCAGTGGGAAATACTCATGGTACAAACACAAAACCTGTCTGCTTAACATGCTGAGTTGAACTGCCCTGCACTTGACAAATATTTTAAAAGTTTATGGTAGGTACTCAGTACAATTATTGCACGTTCTACGTCCCACATGTCGACAACCTTAGTATTCTCATTGTTTGATTTATAGTTTGACCGAAACCGCTGTATCGGGCCTTAGAATGCGCGGCGAGGCGGGGCTCGGGGCGCCGGGAGCGTGCCTGGGCGGGGCAGGCCCGTGAGCCGCGCACCGAAGGCGCGGGACAGCGGTTTCGGTCAAACTATAGTTGATTATTATTCAAGGTTTTGATAAAAGTAACATAACATTGATACTGGTGCAGACCTGATACTGGTGCAGATCTTGTATATTTTTATTGTAGAACCTATTCTTAGCGATAGCATTTATTAGCTTTTTCATTGAGAAAAAATAGTGCAATGATATTTTTGTGCTCTCAAAATAAAAAAGACGAATCTGTACAAAACTCCATAGTGAAAAAAATAAATACGAGTATATATATTATTACCTCTGCTACCTTCTTGACTGGAGTCTTCTGTCATGGAAACTCTCTCAGTTCTGTAAACACCGCTCACGAGATCCCACACAAATAAGCACTGTGGACAAACGAAAGCACAACTGTGTTAGTTATAATATCGACCAACTTTACTAACATATTAAATTAAATTAACCGGTGCTATCGGACTATACATATTTTGAAGTACTAAATCCATCATTTTTCCTTTGCAATAAAGAGATGGTGTTATTCGTCCTATAAGCTCCATGTCACTTGCTTTCTTTCTCTCGAGTGGAAAAGAAACCAATTATCAAATAACTTCTCCCGCTCAGAGCGGAGCGGGAGGGCGTGTCAGACTATTATTGACTAAATTCTCCCGTAGCCTGTGTTGCAGTAGACCACGGTATCCCTTTCCGACTTTCCCACGACCCCGGCAGGCATTTTATTTTTTTTTATTTAAAAATATATCATATTTTTTTTTTATATACAATATGTTACAAAAACCCTGTTGTTCCTTCTACCTACGTTTTAAGAATCGGTTTACTAAGCGATAAAGCAACTCATATATAAAAAACTGTTCAATAAAAAAAAATTAAATAAATATTTAATTATTAATATTTGTAATGTTTAATCGATTTGTTACCTCTGCAATTCTGCATGAAGCGATGACGCGAAACAAGAAGTAAATAGAACGTTCCCGCTCTCTCTTTGATCGGCGCCGCCGCGCCGCCGATTATCTACCTATTTTTCTACACAAGTTCGTGACCTTGTCAGCTGTTGTTTATCAGTATCACTTTAACGAATTAATCTTTGAAAATCTTGGTTTACACAGCATTTTTAAGCACAATTGATATTTGTTAAAACTACATTTAACACTTCACTACGTTAAAAAAACAAATTGGCCACGTCTGTCACATAAAACCTGATGTACCTATTTACATTTTAATGCATTAATTTATTATGATATCTACTTGACGGCCACGGAGTTGCTGTTCGATATGACCACCTTGTACCTCTACACTTCTTGGCTCATAGTCGGAGGGAAGTAGTGATTGGACACGACAATAGTGAAATGGGTGCTGCCCATCTTCTTTGAGTACTCTCTTAACGCGCATATGATTTACTCCGAGTTCGTGTCCCACTGAGCGTGTACTTCGCGTTGGATCGTGCTCAAACAAGTCCAAGACTTCTGTCTCGAGTCCTCCGTCTGCCTGCGTCAGCTCGATGTCAGGTCTCGCCCGTGCAAATTGACGGTATTGTACGTATGTATGTGCAAACGTTGGAATGCCATCGCCGATGGTAATGATCGCAAAACGTTCTTGGTAGAGTCTGCGTGCTTCTGCATAATTGCAGTCACATTTCCGAAGACACATCAACATATTAAAATATTCTACGTTAGAATAAGACATTGTCAACGTTTACGTAAACAAAACACAATTCACTCACTACGTAGGTCAATAATAACATCCATCCTGAAGTAAAGTGCGCGGGAGACTAAAGGAAGTTATTCGCAGGGAGACGGGTGGCGGGGCGGCGGTGTAGGTAGGCACGTGGTACCGACCCGCCGACATACGCGGCGGAACTTTTTGGCGGCACCTTTTGTCGCATTCAAAGAAAGCCGCCGGCAGCTAGTAGGCTATTTAGCGAAATAAAGATGTACTTGTAACATCAGATACTGTAAACATGTTTTTTGAATGTGTCGATTTTAATAGTTATTTGATTTTGACCTCTCGACTAGCCAATGCTTAATTTTTTTAAATTATAATTTCATCAATGTTCTGCTTATAGGTAAATGTATACGTTCCTAAAAGGAACAACAGGGTTTTTGTTACATATTTTATAGGTAATGTACTCTGTAATGTAGCCTAAAGGTTCGCTTTGGTTTCACTTCTCTAGCTTAATTAGTTTTTGAGATATATTACTTTGAATAGTAGTCATGCGTACGGTTATTTTTTCCATACCTCAAGGACAAAACGGAAGCTGGTCGCGAAAGGTACATAAATTGTGTTTATACATCAAGTCGATCTTAAAACATAAGTTTCGATATAGGTTCCCATTTGGGGGCCAACTCGTCATACTTATCCGGCTAGACCCTTTCCAGCAGACCTGCGACAGGAGAGTCGGATGAGAGACGTGACCACACTGTGTCGGCGCATCCCATGCGCGTGATCCACCGCGGAGGGCGCGGGGGACCGAGCCCCGCGCGTCCTCCACGCCACTCAGCTTACAGACGCGTGCCACTACGGGCATTTCTTTGTAATGTCTTCTGTATACGTTGTTCATGTACACCATGGTATTACACATTTTAATACAGTCCACTAAATACTTTTATTATAAAGTACGATTGAGCCCATTCACACTGTGTAAAAGACAATACCAGAAAATAAATAACACTAGTAATTTAAACATACGTAATTATTTCGTCCATAAATGTTCGTTGTATGTAAATGTGTACATTTATGTAATTACCTCAGCGGCATACTGCTGTCGGTGCACGAGACAGCCCGCGCTGATGTCTTTACAAGGTTGGCACTCCGCTGTGGACGTGGTTTTGTCGCTTGCCCACATCCACATAGCACACAGCTGGAAAAGGCGTAGTAATATAAATATGTATATGCTGCATGTGCATATAACCAAATATAAAACATTAAGTAAGGAAGTCCAAAATGGAATCAAGATCGCTATAGCAGGCGCAAAGAATAACATATCATAACATAACATAACTTATCATATCAAAATCAAGTCATTTATTCAAACTAGGCTGAGGATCAGCACTTTTCGAACGTCAAAATTACATAAGACAGTCCCCCAAAACGCCCACTCTTCGCCACTTCCTAGTGCTTTAGCTGGGAAGAAGAAGTGGCCAACAAACTCCCCAGCAGCACAGCTGTCTGTTCAGTTAGAGAAAAAAAATGGATTCTATACAATAGTATGCAAAACAATTTACACCACGTGAAACACAAAACATTAAATTATTAGCTATATGTCAGCTAGCACACCACTATACAAAAAAAAAAAAAAGACCGAAAACTATTCTCAAGCAGAGATAAAAACGTAAACAGAACTTATAACCTAAATAAAAGCCTCCAAGTATAAAGGGCGTGCCCGCTTACATATATCTACAGCCGTAACAGTCACAAATGATGAACTAGGACCATCAAACAAAAAATTAATAAACAGTTAATTACTAATAACAAACAAAACAATGGTCAGCAAGACGACCAGTCACCACAAGCAGCACCCGTTCACGAGCATAACGCAAAAATCAGCCATTATCCCCCTCGCCATATTTGAGGGAAGGAGGCAACCCGACCCCCGACGCTACCGCAAGCAGTGACATCTAAGGGAGCATGACGAACTTGCTGGTTGCTTGTTGGTTGTAAGAATAATATAATCAGTTATCGAGGTCGCTAGCTAACCACATATTGCAATACAACTCAACAAAAACATTGTAATGAGAAGATTATGTCAATAATAAACGAAAATAAAATTTAAAATAAATTGACTTATACAGTCAAATAAAATAAACAATTATATGAAATCATATAACCTGTCACTATGTAAGCTAATTCTGGAGAAAGAACATAAACATTGTCTTGAGTTAATCACAGCAACCAACAATTCTTATCGTTTAAGTAGTTGTTGATAAAATAGTATGCCCTAAAACAAAGTTTGGATTTTACTTACTTTTAAACGCATTAAAAGGCAAATCTAGCAATGAAGAGGGTAGCTTGTTATACAAAGTAATACCAAGCCCAACAAACGAGTTATGAACCTTGTGAAGCCAGTGAAATGGAGCACGTAATTTGTCCTTATTTCTTGTGTTAATATTGTGAATATCATTGTTTTTAATGTATAAGTGTATATTTTGCATAATATATAAGATGTTGGCGAAGATGAATCGTGATGCCACCATGAGAATACCAATATCTTTAAAAAAATCTCTCAGAGAAACTCTGGCACCAAGCTGGTAAATAGCTCGAACAGCTCGTTGTTGAAGAACAAATATATTTTGAATGTCAGCGGCTTTGCCCCACAGCAGAATATCATAACATCACGCCTGTATCCCCCGAAGGGTTAAGCAGAGGTGTACTTACAGTACACCCACATTTCGCCAGTTATGTTTAAGTCCCATGTAATAGGGGCGAGCCTATTGCCATGAAACGGGCACAAATCCAGACTCCGGGCTGCTCCTGAGAATTTCCAGATGGAAAAACCCAATGATACTTAGCCCGACCCAGGAATCGAACCCAGGACCTCATGCTCAGCAGTAGCGCTTGCGCCCACTAGACCAACGAGGCAGTCGAAAATAATAAAAGAGTCTAAATACTGCCCAAAATATTATTTATTTGCACTTTATCAACAATATGCTTGTGAATTTTCTGTATTTGGATGGAAGCAACCTCGCCAGAACGGATAATAAAATATTTGGCGGCTTTTTTTAAATATATAATTAAGCTGCTGTGTTCTTTTCTTAACTTTGAAAGATTACACTAAAAACAGACAAAAAATGTATTAAGATGTAACTCACCCCAGACAAACATCCACTTGACTGACAAACATCAATAACGTGACAGCCCCAATCGAAGCAATAAATAAACTTCTTCCCATTTATATTGCAGAGTCTTTCACAGACTTCATTACAGAGTAGCTCTGTATCTAAAGACCGTTGATGCGCGCGCAGTGTGAGCGGCGGTAAGGGCGGGGCTGCGCCACACAGGCGCTCCCACGCGCCGGAGCCCACGCCCTGGAGCCCTGCGTAGCCCGCGCCGTGCGCCGACAGGGGCAGCGCTACGTGGTAGCCCGACATACAGTCGTCTAAGGAGTAAATTACATATTTTAGTTACGTCACGTTGTTTTTGTAATATGAAGAAAACCTATTTTAATATTTTATTTCCGAACACGTTTTTAAAATAAATGTTTAAATGGGGAAGCCTTCATATTGGTGTCCTTATAATTAACTTTATTTTTATTTACGTAATCTCTTTAATATTCTAAACATCGATGAATGGTGTAATATGATAAACAATGAGATGAATTCTGTACCAATATATTATTTTAGGAAGACGTGTGTTTATGAATTGAGCATGGGTCATATCTACGTGGTGTTAAAGCTATAATAATGAGATTGAAAATGATGGAAGATGGAAATATAATATTTCATAAACTTAAATATAAAACCAACAGCAATTTTAAACAGGTCACGCGAGAACTGAGTGTACTATGAAAACACATCAACTCATCCAAATATGTATACATAGATAAAATTATCTCTAAAATATAATTACGGAAAAGTTACTCACCCTCCGAATCCGTGATGATGGAAGTAATCTCATCATCACTTTCCACAAAGTATCGAGTGAAGAATTTACTACATTTTGAGTTCTCCGAGTGTACCAAGTAAGGATCCTGCGCGTCTACAGGGCAGTCGGAAAGAGTTTTTGAGGTATTGTCGTGCACAGCTATAGTTTTAAGAGAGCCATCGTCTAGCATTTCTGTTATCCTGTATTCTGATTCGCTGTTGTGATCAGACTCTAAGGTCGAAAGCCCAGTGTTCTTTAGATCGGAACTGGTTGTCGGAGACGGCGGTCTACTGATTTGATTGTGAGCCCTTAATACCACACTCTCACCAGGAGATTTAGCACGTTTCCCCTGACTCTTACTAGACGAACCTATGAAGTATTTCCTATTACTCCTCAGTACCCTAAACGGGACGATATTCTCATTATTGTCTTCAGAAAATTCGTACTTCTTGTCGGCCAACCTTCGTTTCCTAAACATACTGAGTTTCTCGCATTTTGTCTCGGCTTCTTCGACGAATTCGTACGCTTTTTCGGCTATTATCCTGTGTGTTTCGTTGAAACGCGACATGCTTTCTGCTGGGCGTCGCCTTGGGGATCGCAATGGTGGGCTGATTAACGTCCTGATGGACGGCGATGGTCCCTCCCATTCTTCTACCAAATTATGGGAGATAGAAGATGCTTGAATACACAGTTCTTGCCCCATAACATCAGGCACGCGTACGAGTTTAGACATTTGATACGGTTCCATTTCTAAGTCTGAGAAATCTGCTAAAATGTTCTGGACGACGTTGTTCTGATATTTCGGTGATTGAAAAGCTGCCGAAACATCTGAAGCTGGGGTACTAGGGTTCGTATCTATAGAGTTAACTTCCTCCCTGTCTAAATAATTCTTTGTATCTTCTGCCTCCCTCTCAGTTTTCTCCTGATCTGGTTTTACGAAGTCGATCTCGAGTATATGAATGAAGTCTGTGTATATTATGATTTGGTTTGAGTAGGCTAGCTGGACTACTGGCTCGTACATACTAGAGTCGGATGTGCAGAAGAACTTTGTGTGTATAGCGAAGTTGTGTTTGAGACATCTTTTGCCCCAATTTAGGTCTTCTGAAAAAGGAATTTTGTATGTTACATTTTGATGTAAAGAAATGCTTTTGAAAGGTTTATAGACCGCAAATACATCGAGTTACAGAAAAAGTTCGGTCTATTGACACCATACCTATGTGATGATATCTAAAGCTCGATGTGTAGGTATTTACCCTCAGGTACTGCAGAAATTTGGCAAAATTGTGGTGTCTCTTTCACAAAAGTCACTACCTAATGAAGAGGTGAGGTTGAATGGCATGTTCTTACCTTCATCCCGAGGGAAAACTGCGCATTTCCTACAACCTAAACGCGGAACTCCAATTACACTGAGGTGGGAGCGTTCTGAACAGGAATCTCTGCGAACAATGTGTACAGTAAGTTATGTAGATGGTAATGTTTGTAAACAGAGCAGTTTGTCGTTTTACTACAAGTGTTGATGTTACGATTCGACTTCATGATTTTTGGAAGACATTAGCATGAGAAGAACAGGAACCCTTTATTCTTCTTTAAGTTTTAAAGTGATTGAGTTAAGATAATAAGATTTATTTTATGAACAATTCCTAGTACTGCAATTTAGCATGAACACCACAAACTTATGACATATTTACATTGTATGTAACAGTTCCACACGTGTCATGTCGTAAATAGGTATCGTAATTTTCCCATTAAATTATACTTCATTAGATGCAATGACATCTTCAGTTGTACATCATCAAATTACATAACATAAACATAACATCACGCCTTGTTTCCCCGAAGGGTTGAGCAGAGGTGTACGTGCACCCACATTTCGCCAGTTATGTTTTTAAGTCCCATGTAATAGGGGCGAGCCTATTGCCAGCAACCGAGCACAAATTCAGACTCCGCTGCTACTGAGAAATTCCAGATAGAAATACCCAATAACACTTTGTCCTTTGTCTTTGACCTGGGAATCGAGCCCAGGTCCTCATGCTCAGCAGTAGCGCTTGCGACCACTAGACCAAAGAAGCAGATAAAATTACAGTCCATAATAATATGTGACTGTGATGTATGTATCATAAATGTATGGTTTAATTGGCCTTGACCTTATGGAGTCAAGGTCAAGGCCAACACGAAAGAAAAGGAGGTTAAATAAATGAGTTTAGTTTAATACTTACGCAATACCATAGACTACTAAGACGGCAGGGTTGTGCTTCCACTGCGCCATAGATATTGTGACCTTGCTATCAACGCAGTCGTCGCCAAATAGAGGCACGCTGTGCACCGGACGCACGATGCGGCCAGGCACCCACGACAGAAAGTGCAGGCTGCAAGAGAATGGGACTTTTAGTTTACAAAAGGTCTAAAGTATTTTAATCTCTTCAGATAAGATTGGCACAGGAAAGCGGAGATTGGCCCAAGTAAATAGGCCACACACATGGCACATTTTGGCAGGCCACACACATGGCACATTTGGGCAGGCCACACACATAGCACATTATGGCAGGCCACACACATGGCACATTTTGGCAGGCCGCACCGTAAAAGGAGAAAACGGAACCCTTATAGGATCACTCATGTGTTTGTCTGTCCGTCTGTCACAGTCAATTTGTTCCGAATCTACAGGATCGGTTAAGTTGAAACTTGGTACACATATGAGTTTCTGTGACCCAAACTCGGACGTGTAACATAAATAACTGGATTATGAACACGAGGGTCACTTTTGGGGGACAAATTAGAAAAAAACAAAAAAAATTCGATCTGTACACAAATTTTAAAGGTCTTTAAGAAAATAGATCTATGAAAATTGACCATTCCTCCCCTTATCTCTGAAAGTACTGAGCCAAAAATGTTGTAGATAACATGTCATATTCATTGTACGGAAAAATCACCATGCGAGTTCAACTAGCAATTGTACTTTTTTTTTATTAAAATGCAGTGCACCGTGCCCCACGCGGCTGTAATGAGCGCTTAGTTTAATAGAGCTGCAGGCTTAGCATGACGCTTTGAATTTCTCCGAAGACTAGACAAGGCTCTTCCTATACAAAGTGACATTTCGTTTCTCCACTTTTGACATCCCACCGTAGAAATCATTCTACGTAAAAAAGGACCTAGACAAAGATCGTTACAAACGAAAGACAAGATGATAGATTGTAGAGGGATTTCTACGGTGATATGTCAAAAATGGAGAAACGAAATGTCACTTTGTATAGAAAGAGCCGTGTCTATTCTTCGAAGAAATACAAAGCGTCATGCTAAGCCTGCTGAAGTTTTCTCTGTAGGTTCTTTGCTTTACACTAACCCCTTGCTTTCACATTGTAAAAACAAATATTGTTTTTCTTTTGTAATATTCTGCTTTTCTTTCCTTTTATTTGGTGTGAAAAAAGAGTACTCTATGTATCTAACTACCTACTGTAAGTTTACAAGCAAGCAAGGAATTTCAATTGGTTACATTTTTATCAGCTTTACAGATTGCTGTAGGCACCTATTCGTTTTAATCTGATTATTAATTGCTTCATACCTAAATAATAGCATAATAAACACATTGGTTATGACTTCAAGGTTCATTAGTAAATTACCAAATATCATTTAATGAGGAGCAGTAATTCATATTTGTATTTCTAGTTTTTTCTCAAAGGTATATTGCTGTACATCAACTTTGGTTGGATGGCGCAAGTAATTACATAGGTAATAATTGAACATACTTAATTAATTATAATTTTATGGCGACCAAAAGTTTGCAGTGGCTTAAAATATAAAATTACTAGCTTTGCACCCGACTTCGCCGTGGAAGTCGGAAAATATTCAAAACAAAACGAAGCGATCGCATACCTTATAGCCGCGGATGAGGTCATTGACTCCAAGCGCTGAGCCCGCCGCCGCCGTCAACCATAATTATTTTGTTACGCGTAATTCTGAATCTGTGATATCTATTATAGTATTCATTTAAATGATATGATGTTAAGGCAAATTTTAATCTAAATTAATGCCCAATTTAAATAACATCGGATAAAATAGCTTCGGAAATAACAATGAAATTCTTATCAAATTCTGAAAGGTACTGCGGGTCATTCTTTGAAGATAGGCATTATGCTATCGCTTTGTTGAACTTTTTAAAATGTACAATCCTGTAGAACATAAACTTTATGTATCTCAAACGGTTTACGCGGCTCACGCCAGTAGCTCCCAGTTGGCAGGATTTTTTCCGACATCTTCAACAAACGTCATATTTCAGTCAATTTGCGCAAAACCTTGATTAATTATATGTTACATCCATTCGTGAAAACCGATTAAAAATCCGTCCCTAGTTTTTGAGTTTATCGCGTTCAGACAGACAGACAGACGCGGCGGGGCAGTTTGTGTAACACACTTAAGCCGAACATGAATAAGCAATTGTAAAAGATACATACGTGAACTTAGAACTGTCTCTGTAATACAGCTGCGTGTTACTGCTGTACGTGAAACTAAGCAGGAACTGCCCGCACTGAGAGAAGCCCATGAACACGTGCTCTGTGAGGTAGCGGACTGGCACAATGTCCATGAGGCAGAAACGGAGCCGCGGTGGGATCCGCTCAAACACTTTGCGGCCCCTGTCATTGGTTTTTCTGGATGTGCCACCAAAAGTCTAGAATGAAAATAGTTTTTGTAAACATTTATGTTATTATTACCAATTATTTATATAAATATATAAGTTGTAAGAAAGCTGGCAGATGCATCCGCCATTTTAATAATAATCTACTGCAATAACCACTTTGCATGAGTGATTATGGCAATTTCCCGCTACAAAGATTGAATATGATGATTTATACTTCCTAGGACATTATTTATTATAAATATTTGAAATATCAAATCCATGCCAACTGTATTACAAGCAAATTTAGCTTTGCTGGAAGTGGAACAGGAATACAAGTGGCATCACCCCTTTTTCTTAAAAATGTAGGCCCACAAAATTGATCCGAAATAAACTTTGGTATTTGCATGTGAATTGATCACCTTCTTTCAATAGTATGTATTGATCCGAAATAAACTTTGGTATTTGCATGTGAATTAATCACCTTCTTTCAATAGTATGTATATATTATCTTTGTCTGTTCAACTTTTGTTAGACATAGGTAGGATAATGGGGAGTCTATCTAGTAGTGGCCTGTTTTGCATTCATTGCATGTTATATAGCAAAACTTGTTATTTATTTTTTAATATATTCTTTTTGTCATCTGTATAAAAATCTGTGCTGACTGAGTGCCCTCTGACCTTTAGAGACCTAACATGGTTTAACAGTTTGTTGTGAATGGTGTACCTACAAGTGCTTAAATACTGTGAAAAAATAATTATAATGTCATGCATGACAGAGGAACAGAAGGATTAGCCATCTACTTAGTCAGTCAGGATGCCTCATACTTATAGGTAATTTTAAATGTATTTTTATTAGATTTTTTTTTAAGCATTTCATTCACCCCTGGTGGCCAATAGTCTTTATGCCTATTCCTAATAGTTTTCAGTGGGCTTGTGCACTACTGCATAGAACAAGCCACAATATTTCAAAGAAAGTTAAAATAATAAAGCTGGAACTTTTATGAAAAAGGGCTCATGAAGAATTTTAGGGGCAAAAACCTTTCTAAGGTCATGTCATTTTTAAGCCAAAACTAAAATGCCTACACTACAGATGATTTATTAAGATACCAGTAGGATGTACTAAGCTGTTTACACAAAAAAAAAATATCCTTATCAAAAGTAATCGAGGTAGCATAATCTGCCCAATATTATTTAATTTTGTCGCGAGTAATTATAGCATTCATGCATATTTGTATTTATATCATAATTAGAAGAAATCACAATTAAACACAGTATGATCATAGTTCAAAGATAAAAAGTTGTCTCCTGTGAAATGAATGTGTCCGTTTAATCAGCCATACGTCTAATAAACTAGAAACACAATCGAGAAAAAAAATAAAGCATACGCACAGGATCAAGCTTCCGAACTTTGTGTTATTTTAGAGTTTTAACTTACCTCTCTATTAAATAACTTATGAACAATATTACTAGTATTAGCTGACATGATTCTGGGAGTATTTGATATTACTTTATCAAATGCATATCTACTAAACGCATTAAACTTCTCAGGCTTTGCAGCCAAAGAATCCATGTTCGTTTGTTTGACTGAAATTTATTTTGACAACAGACAAATATCAATCAATGTTGCCAATTATAGCGAATTTATTAGTCTTTCGTTCAAGAACAGCTTAAAAATATTTTTAAAAAACCTGTCCGAGAAATCACCGACACACCGAGAATATGTTCAGTGTTAACCCTTCAACGTGGTCTGAATGTTGCCAAGGCTAATTTTTTAAAAATTGCCGGTCTTTTGACGTAACATGCTTTGCATTTTTATTTACCGTAAACGTCACTCAACTGCAATTTTGTTTTTTACTGTCAACCAACAGAAAGAAAGCGTGTCAGCCGTTAAAAATAAGTGTTAAATAAAATTACCAACGGCTATTTAGTTGAAATAAGTGATAGGATAGATTATAGTGCACAATTATAAGCATAATAAAATGGAGCCAATGACTTTGGGCAGTCCGACACACTCTCCTTCTAACAGCCCGAACGTGGGTTATTTGCCGCCTTTCCTTCTGGGTGAAATAAATCCTCCGACGACTCCCCGTACTAACAGCCTGTCCCCTACAAAAGGCAGAAGTCTTGCTTTCGGTAAGTAATAAATATATAAATAATAGGATAATCTTCATTTATCAGCAAATGTATCACTTACTAGGAGTTCCAAGAATCCTTGTTTTCTCCATCTACTACTGTCCTATTTGTCAATTCGCCTTTGGAACCATGGCAAGCCCAATATATTTTTATTAAGTTTGCCCAGAGATCTTGAGGTTTAAACATCACATTTTACATTGTAAATAAACTTCATATTAATCTATAAAACAGTCACACCATAACTGAACTTCAGCATCTGCATAGATGCTATTGCAGCTGCCCTTGATATAATGACCATGGTTGCCATTCACACAGAACTTTTTCATGCCTGCTAGACATCCACCCAATTAATTATTAAGTAACTTAAACTAAATATCTTAATCTTTCACACAGGTTCCCCAACAAGTCCTAGTCATACATCAACACCGGATCAGAAGACATACCGCCAGAACTTATCCATGCACCAGCAGGCACTATACAACCAGCAGAACATGTACCCGAACATGCCTACATCTCCAAACATCTACCCTAACATGCCAACCACCCCAAACATGTCTTACACTAGCAAACCTAGTGGACCACCCATAGAAGACCTATTTGACACTATAAAAAGCAATGAGCCATCTATGAATAAATCCCTATTCCATGATAGTTTTTATGGCAATAATAATTCAATGATTCAGAATGGTTATGGGAATAATATGAATAATTCAGTAAATAATCACTCATTGGCAACACCATGGCAAGATGGTTGCCAAGAACATGATGAGTACTGGGTAACTGTATTTGGATTTCCACCAAATGCTGCTAATACAGTGTTGGCTAGGTTCAGCAACTGTGGTGCTATTTTAGGTAAGATTTATGTCTAGTTACCTAAATTGGTTGATTTATCAAATGTGTGTCAATTCTGTTAATTTTTAACTTATGCTTGTGTTATTTTGTTTCCACCAAAAAGTATTAGAAAAAGGGTAGACTTTTCAGTAAGACCCTCATTTATGCTAGAAGTATTATTTTATATTCAAATGTTATGCTCACTTTGTAACTGTCCTGCATAGAAAATCCCTGCATCCTAGCAGGGCTCATCTTTTACCTCTTCATAATAAGTCATTTTAATGGAGATGGACCGGCCACATGCTCAGAGCAGAGAATCAAAAATTTGCCTAGTCTTTTCCCATCTATGTTGGGGTCAACTTCCAGTCGAATATCTGAATATCAAAGGCATTGCTGGCCTTCCTCGAGGAGCTGGGATGGATCGAATAATCGATTTTCCCACCTGTATGCAAAATTGGAGTTGCAGATACCAGCCAGTATAACCTATTACCTATACCAGTATTTTACATGGATAAACTGTCTATCTGACCTCCACGACCCAGTTACTGCATAACACGATATCCGCGACTCTTTGGGCCTCTAAACTACCCATTTCAACTTAAATAACTAAAGACTAACGAGAGAGCAAAGAATAATAAGGTAAAAAAAATTGGCAGGCTGAACTCCCCAATTCAATAACAAGAGGAAGAGAGGTAGACAAATTAGTAGGTGGTCATTGTGTCAAGAACTCGCTAAAAAGAGAACTGTACATTAGTGCATTTTTTTATTTTATTGTACTTTTTAGTGAATTAAGGCTTTGAGTTCGAAATAAGTAATTTGTTCATGCCTGCTTCCAGACAAACAATACCCGACTCAAGGCAACTGGGCTCACGTACGGTACGCGACTCGGGCTGAGAAGGAGCGCGCAATGTCGCTCAGCGGGCGGCAAGTACTGCCCGGAGTGATGGTCGGCGTTGTTGAATGCAAGGAGCCACCGAGGATTGGTGTTACCAGTCCGGGCATCACGTCGCCTGATAGGTAATAGTTTTTTATTTTACTAACACATCCTCCGCGACTTCGCTCGCGCGGATTTGTACTTCCCCTACGAACTTTAACCTTTTGACCACTGCGCATCGGCATCCCTCCCACGCCAAGCCACAAATTCAGCGCAAATACCTACAAAAAATAGGGATTCCAAAATCTTATCGATAACCAATATATTAGTCATTGCTTTTCGTCCCCTATTTTTTAAATTAAAATATTACTCGTAACGTCATTATTTTATTTAATATGACCCTATTTCGTATTATTACTATGATTAAACAGCAGTTACATAGTTTTAAACAACTTAAAAGCAGACATTGGACTACAAAGGAATAAATCAAATAATAATAAGGTAGGTACATGACTAATCTCGTACGTGACGTCATCCGCTGTCGAGAAGAGACGACTCTGGCGTGGCTGGCACCACGTTTGACAAATTCCTCGCATGCGAGTAGGGATGTAACAATGTGGCACATAATAAATAATAATAAAACAAGGCAAAGCTGACTTTTCGTAACAATTTAATCAATTTACTTGTTAAATACCTACATATTCATTAGTCTGACTCTTCATAGCTTGGCAAACTTATGTCATCCAAGTTCTTCTGCTGTCGCACTTTTCTAATAAGGTTCAGTAATTTTACGTAAGTAACTGAACGTTTCTCTTCTGGCACTCAATCTAATTCAAAAGCGACGAGTCTTGCAAACTTCGCATTTCGTGAGTCGCTAGGTCCTGGTGGGTCAAACTTCAGCGGAGGTATTTTAGTAACGTCACCTTTTAATTCATTCACTTCCAATGGGAGCACATTGGACGTGAATGAATTAAAGGATGACGTTGATACATGATTGCAGTTGTAATGTCTTCTGAAGTTACTTGTGTTTGTTTTGTTGCGTACGTTTTCATTGCACAAACTTGTCCAGTTGAAGATAGCTTTCTTTTCCTTTTACGACTATAAGCTACTTTTTTTATAAAATATTTCGTAAATTTGAAATATAATTTACCTTACTCATCACTAGCTGTCGTGTCTTGCCGATTGTGGCGTGGGGAAGTACACCTCTATAGGGATTTCTATTAGCATTTTTTGATGATTGTTTTGTCTAGTGAAATGTAAGTAATGGATATATCTTTGTGCGTTTTTACAATATTAAATTAATGTAGTTTTAAATAATTGGAAAAAGAAACAGAAAACTTAATTCAGTTTATTTATTTTGTACTTAAAAAAATGTGTTTTCTTGTCGGCATTAGCCGACGGTGCAGGCGTGTTGGGCACGTTTTCATTTGTCGGCTATACCCGACCGTGGCGGTCAAAAGGTTAACGACTCCTCCCACCGTTTAAAGCAGGGATTCCCAAACTATTTTGGGCAAGGGACCCCTTTTCCAAAATGAACTGATACCTCAGACCCCCCATAGCAATTTTTTTTCATCTTGTACGAACTTGTGCACGCTCATCGACTTATTGAGTTTTTTAAAAGTACAACAAAGATACTTCCTACTAAAATATTAGACATTTTTATAACAAGTTGGTACACATAACACAACTTATACAGTATCTTGAAAGTTTTAAATAAGAACTTGTGTGAATTAATAGGGGTCGATTTCTAGACCTCGTCGAGTCCCAAAATTAGTTTTCGTTTATCGACCCCTGGGAAATCGGTTTCGACCCCAAGGGGTCGATATTGACCACTTTGGGAATCCCTGGTTTAAAGGGTCATATCGGAGCATTAATTAATGAACTGAATGTTTAGATATCGATACCGATCACGTCTGACGAGTTTTGCTAACTAATGTAATTTGAACTCGTAGACTAGGTATTTTATTACAGAAATTGGTCGGATTGATTTTAAAGCCAAGCTAAGGTTCTTGCAATATATGGAGTCTGTTATGGAAAGTTGTAACATTAACAAGTAAAATATTGGGTTTTTAAATGATACACAACAAAGCATGTTACATAAAAATATATTTTCTTATGGTGGTATAGGATACGCCACCACGCGTATTTTTGCAAACTCACCCTGTGAAAGAATCTTATGAATCATATAGCTGATGATGGTAAATATTTATCACTGTAAAATTGTTTTATCAAATACTTTTTACCACGTTTTTAGCGTTTCGTAGTAAACAAGGAACCCTTATACACTCGCGAGCAACCAAATCGACTCAAGCCTTGTCGGCGCACACATACATTGATACAGCTAAAATTATTTTTGAAATTATTAAAATGATATGTCATTCGAATTTGATATCATTATCATTGAAATCCATCCATCATTTTTGAAATAAATGATGTCTGAACGCAAGAGTAGGAAAAACGGGAATTTAGGAAAAAGGGTATGTGTCTCGTATTTGAAACATTAAACAAAAAATTTTAAAAATAAAATTAATTAATTGAAATCAGTATTTTGTATTGCCCCCTCTAGCCCTAATTACATCCCGCAGTCTGTTTTTCATGTACCTTATCAAATTTTTTACATTTTCTTGAGGAATGCCGTCCCACTCCTCTAATAATGCTGTCTTTAGCTCGTCTACGCTTGAAGGGACTGGATTTCTGGCCCGAACTCTTCTTTTAAGCTCGACCCATAAGTGCTCGATGGGATTCATGTCAGGACTGAGCGCTGGCCAGTCCATCGTGCGTAATTCGACCTCTTGCAGACTGTCGAGTGACTCGTGCCGTGTGGCAGCGGGCATTGTTGTGCTAATGCACTAATATAATGACTTCGTGTTAATACACGAAGTCTTCACCGACAAACCCTGCGTAGGGCACAACATGATCCAGTAGAATGTCGGTGATGTACCGATCAGCTGTAAGCCCGCCTCCTCGGCCGCCCCCAGGCACGAAAACAAGTTCGGTTTTTCCCTCTAAAGAGATACCAGCCCACATCATGCAGGAACCGCCGCCATATGCCACTATTTCAGCGAAACAACATTGGGCGAATCGTTCCCCCGGACGCCTGTAGACTCGGCCTCTCCTGTCACTGCCATGCAGACACATTCTGCACTCATCAGTAAACAGGACCGGTCGCCATTGCGCAACGCTCCAATTGAGATGCTCTCGAGCAAATTGAAGGCGCGCTTGTCAGTGGCCTGCAGTCAATTTAGGGCCCGTCGCAGGTCTTTTTGGCGTCAAGTTGGGTTCCTTCAAGCGTCTTCTCACTGTCCACTCGCTGACAGCCACTTGTCGTACACGTCTCAGTTCTTGCTGCACATCAACGCCCGTAAGGTGTCGATTACGCAGCGAGGTTGAGACAATGAAGCGGTCGTCTTTCTCTGAAGTGCACCGGTGGCGGCTCGTTCTTGGTCTCCGATTGAAGGCACCAGTCTCTTGGAACCGTCTGTATACTCGGGATACAGAAGACTGGCTCAAGTGGAGCTGGGCAGCGACTGCTCGCTGTCTTGGCAACAACTTGAGCGGCTTCTTCTGGTGTGGTATCCATGGGTTAGCGAAAACAAGGATTGCAATTTACGGAGATGTGTACCGGTCAACTTGTAACAAGCAACTGATAAGATAAACCGGAAGTGGGGGGGGGGGTTTATAGCGGGAGCAGGTAGCGCAAGTCCTAAGTGGATTCCTAAAGAGGTAATTTACGCTGACGGCCAATTAAAATGTGTCAATAAATCAGTTTTTTTTAAGGTATTGATGTTAATTGAAAGCCTAATTCTTCAGCTTTCGAATGACATATCACTTTTGTAATTACCATTTATCGTTTTAGGAAAATCAATGTATATGTGCGCCGTCTAGGCTTGAGTCGATTTGGTTGCTCGCGTGTGTAGTTTCGCCATGTCTGTCTGTCTTTCTATCTGTCCCCGCTATAGCTCAGAGACGCTTAGTACTAGAAAGCTGTAATTTGGCATAGGTTTACATATTGATCACGCCGACAAAGTGGTAAAATAATATTGAAAAAAAATTTTTTAGGGTACTACCTCCCTGGCACGTAATGTGGGGCAGATATTTTTTAGGGTACTACCTCCCTGGCACGTAATGTGGGGATGATATTTTTTAGGGTACTACCTCCCTGGCACGTAATGTGGGGATGATATTTTTTAGGGTACTACCTCCCTGGCACGTAATGTGGGGATGATATTTTTTAGGGTACTACCTCCCTGGCACGTAATGTGGGGATGATATTTTTTAGGGTACTACCTCCCTGGCACGTAATGTGGGGATGATATTTTTTAGGGTACTACCTCCCTGGCACGTAATGTGGGGATGATATTTTTTAGGGTACTACCTCCCTGGCATGTAATGTGGGGATGATATTTTTTAGGGTACTACCTCCCTGGCACGTAATGTGGGGATGATATTTTTTAGGGTACTACCTCCCTGGCACGTAATGTGGGGATGATATTTTTTAGGGTACTACCTCCCTGGCACGTAATGTGGGGATGATATTTTTTAGGGTACTACCTCCCTGGCACGTAATGTGGGGATGATATTTTTTAGGGTACTACCTCCCTGGCACGTAATGTGGGGATGATATTTTTTAGGGTACTACCTCCCTGGCACGTAATGTGGGGATGATATTTTTTAGGGTACTACCTCCCTGGCACGTAATGTGGGGATGATATTTTTTAGGGTACTACCTCCCTGGCACGTAATGTGGGGATGATATTTTTTAGGGTACTACCTCCCTGGCACGTAATGTGGGGATGATATTTTTTAGGGTACTACCTCCCTGGCATGTAATGTGGGGATGATATTTTTTTTCACGTCCATCCCATGGTGTGGGGTATAGTTGGATAGGCCGTTCAAACATAATGCGGTTCTGTGATCACCATTTTTCTATTCAGGGAAGGCGTAATATTAAGCTTTAAAGTGCAAATTTTTGTTAGTCAAGTGGCCCCCACTGCCAGCTAAGTGGTAGTTTATGTAGATGTGACAAAAACCATGGCTGTAGTATATATCATAAAAATAAAAGGAAAACTATCACAGCTAAGTAGGCAGAGACCTCTCGCGTCCGGCCCTGGTTCAGGCCATGGTACGGAGCGAGAGGGCATGGGCAGCCGTCACCTCCTTCTGCGAAGCAGTAATGCTCGCGAAGGAGGAGGCGGGACGGTTGAGGGAAAGGCAAGTTTCGCGCCCTCTCGCCCCTAGCCGCCGCAGGAGACGCCCAGGGCGTCGGGAATCCCGGGCGGATTTCCGGCCACCGTAGGCGCGGGCTTGCGGACGGTGAGCAATGGGTAGCTCACCGTCCGCGCGGTCGCGGTAAGGTACTTATGGGTCACCGAGGCCCCCGCAACACAGGCAACAGGAAGGAATACGGGTGGGTTTGAGTCAGTAAGAGTCTGACACACCCTCCCGCTCCGCCCAGAGCGGGAGAAGTTATTTAATGATTTCCCACCCTCAAAAAAAAAAAGTAGGCTTTACAGGTTGTCAGAGTAAATTTGCAGTTGGAGAATTGACCGTGACGTTTATCGATGTATGGGAGAACATGTTTTTCAACTACAGTGTTCAGTTTGTTTTTGGGATAAATTCATCCCAACTACGGAACCCTTCATTGTGTGGTGCGACACGCACTTAACCGGTTTTTTTTTTAAACTGAGTTTTGTGTTTCCTCTCTGACTACTCAACAACACCGATACTCGAGGTCAGTCTCCTTGAAAGTACATTACATTAATTTTGCTCCTTTCTCTTTTCAGACAAACAGGAGTTCGCTCACTCTGCCCTACGCCTATCGCTAACGCACCCGTTCCACAACGGTCGAGCGGCCTCATCTCCAAAGCGTTGGACTACGTACTGGGTTGGTGACATTCACACAACGCTTTGATGCGCAGCATCAGGCCAATCTACCGAAGACTCAAGCAGACATCCGACGCGCTCTCCCGCGTCCCATACGTAGCACGGTTGCGGAATAGGAACAGAGACTTTTTTACAATGCTGGATGAGATGAATCAATCACAAATGTATTTACAAAATCGTTCTGAGTTATTTCATTGTAACGAAATGTAGACTGAATATGAGTTGTTTAATAATTTTGCAGTCAGCGACATTTAGAGTTTCTGGTACATACAATTTTTATATAATGTGTGTGATATTATGAATCCAATAGACATTGTAAGTGATGCCATTTTCTAATTATTCTTCTGTATACTGATGTAAATTCAAGAGGCGACAAAGTGCTGTAGGAGTAAACGTCGCGTTGACGCGGCGCTTACGCTGAATGCGAAGGGTGCCTAAGGTATGCAAACATTGAATATAACGATATTTTTATTATACTATTTACTTACAATATTCAAGAAATTCAAATTGATAAGGATACTTTTCGTTCTTCTGTTGTCCCACGGTCGGCGAGGAAGCGACTAACTATCGGATATTTTCTCTTTCAAAAAACGTACAATATATATATTCCTTGTAAACAAAGGAGATGCATATATTAATAGTTGATCGCTGACTGTTCACACCGCCAGCGAGTACTCGCTTCACTAGTTTGTCGACAAGAGATATCAAAGATAATACTCGCTCAGCGATGCTCGCTTGGCAATCAGAACTCACGCCGAGATACCAACCAACAGTCGAGCGAGTGGTGCGAGTAATCGCCCGTCGCAATCGGACACTCGCTGATAGCCCAGCGACTAAACTATCGTAACTACACACTCGCTGCTCGCTAACTCGTTTTCAGTTGCTAGCTCTACTCGTTAATCGCCGGCGGTGAGACAACTGTCGAGGTCGTACGCTAAAAACACGGAGCGAGAGCCAGGCGCGGGCCCGGGACAGTGCGCCCGACTCATGCAGTGCCTAACTAGTGGTAACTGGTACAATTTTGGCCTCGGAGCGTGTATAGTGTCACACGACTGCCTTAATTAATTATTTGTTTAAAAAAACGTCGGCGACCAAGTTCCTGACAAGTGGGTTATTAAGTGGGGCATTCGTGTAGCTTCTGACGCGTATGACCCGCGGCTCAACTGATTTGGAGCAACGAAGTCCGCTCGTCCCGCCGGCGCCCGCGTGTGAATGCCCGTCGCACGCGCCCTATAGTGCTGCTCATGATACTATTTTTCAATACAACGTGCACCCTCGAGTTTGAGCGTATGCCCTAAATCTTGATGAGAACTCCTTTCAGGACTGAAAGTTTATATCACCAACCTTGTGGGACTTAAACTACGCTACTATAACCACATACGTTAAAAGAATTATAAAAATAGACTTTTAAGTGATTTGTATTGTTTTGTCGTTGACTGTGCACATAAAAAGAATGAAATTCTTATCTAAACTATAATAAAATTGTGAGCAAATTATTTAAATTAAGGTTGTTGTTTTATGTAACCAAATAAAATAACGATATTTCTTAATAATTAATTTTTTTATTTCTAAATATTACATATAAAATACTTAAATTACAGAGATTTTTTTTGCTGTTAGTTCATGTTTGTCCAAAGTTAAACTTTTACAATAGCAAAGTTGAAAATGGAGGTAACTGCGCGATACTATGAAACAATGGTTAAAACCGACAACTGTATGAAGTACGTGGCATGGTGTGCTGTGGTACATTGTTCGGAAACACACGCAAGTGAAACGTAATAAAATCTACAAAATATCTATACTCATCCTATTAAATACAATTTTAAGTCTAACCTAGCATCATAAATATTAGTTTTATTTTCGTCTGACCCGTAAAACAAGATGTCTATCTAAATCTTACAATTGATAAAATGCTAGTTGTGTAGTTATGTCTTACAGTTCGATTGTCCTGTCTTATTCCGTTGCAGTCATCGGCGGTGGAAGCAGCAGATCACAGTCTCCGGCCATGCCTAAAATTGTCCAACATCTACAATACATTATTCTTTTCTGGATAATTGTTCATTTAAATAAATTCAAGTCTTAATTATTTCTTCAAACTTTGTACATATGACTAAGGACCCGTGCTTATTCTGTGTCATTAAATCCATTTTTATTGACTTTACTTTGCTAGAGCAGGATATTAAGTTGACTGATTAAAATTATTCATCACAGAATCTATGACTAAGTACATTCGATTTCATTAAAGTATGATATTAATTAAATCTTCAAAAATGTGATGAAGATATAAATAGGAGATTTTCTCCAATACATTTTCATTGCACCTTACTACTCTAGGTCAAAATTGAATACAACTACTAGTAACACAGACAGATGAATTAAAAACGTCTTAAATATGATTGATAACGAAACATTTATAAAACAAACAATACAACACTGATTGCCTACGACATGAATGGATTGAAAGACACCATAAGCGTAAAGAGGTGATATAATAACTATTTGGATCTACACATTACTTTGGCTTTTCTATAGTGGCGTTGGCGAGGTCTGTCATCTTGGGATACTTGATATTGTGTTTGTCGAGCTCGCTCTGTGACCACAGGATCATACGGAGGAGGCTGCATAGCTTCGGGTTTGTGTACTCTTGGTTCTCCATCTTTAGTATCGCGGCGTTGAGTTCACTTGCGATCTGTTTGGGAGAATGAGCATTTTAACAGATTGTCTTAGAATGATAAATTTGTTATTATTACTTAATTACAGAGGTGGTGGTATAGTCTTCGCATAGGTACCTGAAAAACCGTGTCTCGTGGTTTTCACTGCCAAGAAAATATCAACACTGCAAGTTGAAATTAAAGTCTAAAGTAAATACTGCACTGAGTACTTTTTTTTGGCATGTTTTTCGTGCTGATCATCTCCAGATATAACTCACTCTTCACTCTTAGGAGTAACTACTAGACAAATAGTATAATATCAGGCAGTAATGGTTTCAATCCCCTTTTCTATACAGCATCAAGCGTTATTTACCTTCTTTGCTGCTAGCCCACTGATCCAGGTTTCCTTACAAGTCAATATTATCCACCGAAAGTATCAAACAGCTAAGTATTCCGAAAACCCTCACCTTTTGACTATGCGACGGCAATAATAAATCTGCGAAGGGCGACGCATGGGGGTCAGGGAAGGCCAACAGGGCCAGCGACCGCTCCAACTCAGTCAGGGCATTGGGATCGTTAGCACCAGCTTCGGCAAGTGTCGCGCTGGCGAATGCTAGAGCTTCCTCTGCTCGACCCGCGCGAATGAGCTCTAGGAGTTGCAGTTGCTGATGGAAAATGTAATTTAGATGTACGGACCGCTGCATTCATACAAAAATCAATAGTAGCCCTAAAACTTCTTGGGTTTTTATTTACTAAGAGGAACTCTTAATATAGCTGTTTTGATATAAACAACGCAAAAGTAGGCTGCATAGAATCTATGATGTATTTAAAAAGAACTCTTTAAAAAGGTCATGCCCCTCATTTCATACATTTAGTTACCTGTAAATGGAAATACAAGTATCTGTCATTGTCCAATAGTTCTGGATGCAAGGCATTGACCATGGCAATGGCATCAGGGATGCGTCCAGTTTGAACTGCCTCACGGATCATGATCCTCTCATCGAGTGAGCTGCAAAGTGCTGGCTCCTGTAATCCAGCCTCTTGCTGGAACTTGATTGCAGCCTCTTTGAACCCCTCTGAAATATGTTGCTAAAGTTCAGGTTTGATTGGGAACATTGGTATACCTATATAATGTGAACTCATTATCAATAGTGATCCTGTGGCTGAAAGCAATAATCTATCTAGTGGTATATTATACTGCAAATATTCTTGTTAACCCTTTGACCGTCACGTCAAAAAAGCAAAAACGTGCCCTCAGCGCCAAGCTACGATTTTTTCCTTAAAATCTGTTGTGTAGTCATGACCGTGGGGTGCTGGGCACATTTTGGTTTGTCATCTATACATGACTGTTGCGGTCAAAAGGTTAAACAGTGTCAAGCATTAACCCTAAGTTTCCTAGCAGTATTGTCACCTAACTAACAAGCTTAGGTGGTATTGGCAGGTTGATTTTGTTAAGTAAATATAGCGTAAATAATTCTGCTGTTTGTCATGTGATGTTATTTTATAAAATTGATTTTACAAAATATAAACGGATATGAAGACCAGTTCCAGTGGTAGATAATAACAGTTTTTTTTAATGATATGAATGCAATCTGAGAAGAACAAAGTTTATCAGTTGTATCACCCAATTTACTTGTTTATTGATAAGCAGAATGTGCTCCCAACGTTTCTATTAAAACTGCTGATGGATATTGGTATAATAATTATGTTATTTAAATTATTATTTTAAGCAACAAGTTTTTCAAGCTTCGCTTTGTGGCCTGATAATCGTATTGAGAGAAGGTAGCTACTATGTGCTACAAACCGTGCAGATCTAATAAAAAAGTGAACATTTTGTTGACCTTATTTTCATTTCATACAATTGTGTGATATGCACAAAAAGAAGCTTACTATGTGCTGTGAAAAGAAACTTAAAAACCACATCAAGTATCGATCACTATTCTTTTTTCTAGTTTATTTACTAAACGGCCCTGTCGTGGTTTATTCTTTGTTGCGAAAGATCCACCTTGGAATCAATTCCGATAATACGCACACATCTTTCACGTTATGTTCCAGGATTATTGAAGAAACGTTTACACATACACGTAATTCAATCTAGTATTGTGTTTTTATTTGTTACCTGTTACCAAATAATTCATTATCAACATATTCATATCAGTTCTGGATATTTGCAAGTCGTCCCCTTTATTGCGATCGTAATATTTTCGGTCCTCCTTTTCTTGGCCACTGTTAGCGTAGTCGAAACTCATTTTATCTGCTTAACAAGAACGCACAACCACAGAACATATATACCCTGACGGGAAGAATGTCAACTTCGAACATAGCAATGGCACCCACAATGCGTGCCATCTTTGTCGTGCCATCCAAAACTTTTTTGTGCGGGAAATTTGAATCATCTCAAACTTTTTGAGCGGGAAATTTGAATAATTTCAAACATTTTGTGCGGGAATTTTGAATCGTGTGATAATAGGTAGGTGTGATTGCTTAGTTTTAAATACCATTTCGCTTGTTTTTTTTCGTTTCAATGATTTTAATTGCTAAATTGGAACGGAAAAAAACGTACGAGGTTGTTATTTGTCAATGGAGGTATTTAAAACAGGAACTGTGTTTAGTAACTTATTTAAAATAAAAAAGAGGTTTTTGAAATACATATTTTTTTATTTAGATTATAATTAATATTACTTATTGCCCACATTGGGTACATAAAAAAACCATTGGTACATTGACGGACGTAAGTGACGGAGTTATTAACAAAACGTTCACCTAATTTATGCATGTAAACAGTTACTTATCAGCTCATAAAGATAATCGAGAATGGCAACTATTTATTTACTGAAAAAATTACAAAAAGATTTGTGCGTTTAATAAGTTATATGCAGATATCGGAATAGGTAGAGTTCATTTACCTAAACTTTGAGGGAGGAAGTAACATAGAGTGGATAATACCTCCTCTAAAATCCCGGAATAATTATAATGACATTTAAATCCCTGGATTTAAAAACCACGAATTATTTATTGGATTTTACTTACAGTTACAAATTATTGATTTGTTTGTAAATATAAATATTGATTTGATTAGAAATTTTGCTTTTTATTTTTAAAATTACCCTTTTTATCGCAATACACACAATTCACACGTCATTATAATTATTCCGAGATTTTAGAGGTGGTATTTATTATCCACTCTATGATACACCCTTCCCTGAAGTTTAGGTAAATAAAGTAAAAGAATAAATAAGATATTATTCCAAGATCCCAGACCTTTATGACAACTTATTTTCACAAAGATGAAGCCTTGTAGTGTCTCATGCAGTTTTAATACCTGTTTGTGGAGTTCGCTCAGTGACACCTGGGGAGGTACCAGGTGAGAAAGGTAACTAAAAATAAGAGTTACTTAACTTCAGTGAAATAAAAAATATATTTTGAAAATCAAAAAACCCGCCTGCCTAAAAAGTTAACTTTAATTAAAAAGAAGTTATGTAACTCTTTATTTTTAGTTACCTTTCTCACTTGGTACCTGCCCAGGTGTCACTGAGCGAACTCCACAAACACGCAGGTATTAAAAGTACATGAGACACTACAAGGCTTCATCTTTGTGAAAATAAGATATGTCATAAAGCTCTGGGATCTTGGACTAATATCTTATTTATTCTGCAGGATATCAATTTTCCTTTTAAGAGCAGATGCAGAGTACTCTTCTGCAAATTGGCGATTTTTTAAAATACAAAATCTCTTGACACAAATGTGAAACACGCTATTATATATGTAATCAATGTTTCTATATTTATGATCTGGACATTTATCGAGAAACTCAAAATTTATCGAGTTTTTAAACAAAACTTCAATTGTCCCTTTTAATTTTTTTTTATACGCCTCTGTCTCTAAAAAGCCATTAATCATTGTAGCACCACTTTCGATACAGTTAATGAGATTTGTAGAGGCGTATATGAGGGACTTTTTTATATCACTATATTCTTTAAACTCAATAAAAGTATGAGATATCTCTTGTGTCTCAGACACAAACATATTTTTACAAATTTCACATTTGTTGCGATTATTTTTTATTATAAACCCACAGACGTACGCACATGCTTGAATTTCGCCACTGCTTTCCTGCAAGCTACATTCAAATGTGGAATTTATATTTTCTTCTAACTCATTTGTTAAAATTGTGGCATGAGCAGTGGGTATATCTGTAGGTGGGGACAATAAAGATTTAAAATTTTTCAACACAACCTCATTTTCGTCATCTTCACAATTTCCGGTCCCAATAAAAGATAAGTTGCTGAGGACAGCCGTTTTAAGACCAGCAACAAATTGTCCAGCAGTAGGATTTGAATTGCAGCCACAATTGGCCCGAATGCAACCAAAAAGGTTTTCCAAAGGATCCTGCTGGAGCCTCCTTGTTTCCAAACTTTTAATTGATTTATATGTGTTAAGATTTCTCCAGATTCGTTCTATTCCATTGATTGACCAAATCCATCCTTCTTGGGATGGAGGGGTTCGTCTGCATTCTAAAAATATCAACTCTTTAAAAAATTTCTTCATAAGAGTGAAATGTGTGAGATGCGGTGAATTGTTTTTCATATTTGTGGAAAATGGTTTCCCCCTTCTTAAGTCTGGTGTGCATGCGTTGACACTATCGAACAGCTTGTCCATGTTGGAAATAACATCGGCTGTAGTGACAGCTTCTGAAGAGAGTTGCCCTGTAAACATAACACAATACATAATTTAAGATCTCATTAATACAATTGATAAATAGGATTTAAAGTTTGTTACAAGTCATACATACATAAACACACGCCTTTTTCCCATTGGGGTAGGCAGAAACTACAGAACGCTACCTGCTACGATCCTTACACACTCTTTTTACCTCGTTTACGTTCATAAATCTGGACATACACGCACGCCGATTGCGAGTACTACACACCCGACCTTTCTGAAGGAACATCACCAATAAGGCCACTATTATTTCCTCCTAGCTAAGGCGTCTCGTCACATGTTGTAAATACCTTCTGTTAATCTCCTTTCATTCATCCTCTCAACATGACCAAACCATCTAAGCATACTCTTTTCAATTTTTGAACCCAGTAAAATGTATCACCTATCACACATTAAACAATATTTTTACTTGGGCCTAGGCCTATTTCCAGCAGTGACGGCCCACATTCCTTTTTCAACGTCAATTTCAGGGACTTGTGTGAATAGATAGTCAGTCATCAGTCATATTTTGTTCTTGTTTCGTTCATAGCAATACGATGAGACGCACCGGTAGTGACGTGCCTGATGTGTGTAGCCAACATCCTACAACTTCTACGTAATTATATTTTTTGACGTGACTGACTAGCGACGTAATGTTAACGTGACTGATGTGTGTGCTAGAACCTTTATAAGTTGAGTATGTATTGGATAGTAGCTTAAAAACAAACCAATTCTTAGATCTCATGTTAGAATATAATTTTGTACAGCATATAAAAGTACCAACGCGAGAGACCCAAACCACCTCAACGTGTCTAGATCTAATTTTTACAAATTGCAATATAAAATCACACACCACAGTGGAAGAGTTGGGGTTCTCTGACCATAGTAGTACAATAATAAAATTGGCTGTACCCCGGCAAACTAGACAGTAAGTCTGGTGTGTTGAAAAGAGGCTGTTCAATAGCAAAAACACAATGTTTCAAATCTAAACTAAAAGATATAAAATGGAACGATATAATCAAGCCCGGTAGGGATATTGATGTAAACTATGAATCATTTAACATTACACTTACTGACATACTTAATCAATCCATACCAAAGACAAAATTAAAGCTAAAAACAAACTATAAAAAACATTGGCTAACTAAAGGCATCAAAATTTCTTGTAAAAATAAAAGCCTTGAAAAAATACTCTCCATTAAAACAAATACCCTTTTAATTAAACAACATTACAAAATATATGAAAAAGCTTTAAAACAAATTGTAAAAAAAAGCTAAAAAACTACAGTATATAAATAAATAAATAAATTAATGAAATCTAATAATAAAGTAAAGACTATGTGGAAAATCATAAACGAACGAACGAATAAAAACGTAAAAAGGTAAAAAAAAAACATATCGCGTAAATGACAATGCTATCTCGGACCCGAAGCAAACAGCAAATTATATTTAATAACTTATTTGCGTCTATCGGAGAAGGATATGCGCAAACCCCCGGCAAAGAACCGCGAAACATTTCTGTGGTCCACCGCACAGAAAATACCATGTCCCTAAGTACAGTAGGTCCCAGTGAAATAAATTTAATATTGAAAAGCCTTAAAAACAAAAACAGCTATGGAATAGACGAAATACCACCGACCCTAGTCAAACAGTGTGCAGATGAGCTGACCCTTCCATTCTACTTGCTAGTCAATCTGTCTTTTGAGGAAGGAAGATTTCCGAACTACCTAAAAAAAGCCATTATAAAGCCAATTCACAAAAAAGACTCAAAAACCGACCCCTCTAATTACCGCCCTATTGCTCTTTTACCTACAGCCTCGAAAGTATTCGAGAAAGCGATGTGTAATCGCGTCTATTCGTTTTGCGTAAAATATAAAATTTTTAATGAATCCCAAAATGGTTTCCGAAAAAACCACTCTACAGTTCTAGCAGTATATAATTTTATCCAGGAAGCCATTAATATAATTGATAACAAAAAATATGCCGTAGGTATACTGTTAGCTTACGATAAAGTGCAATTCGACATTCTATTTAACAAACTACAAGGAATAGGGATCCGCGGAAATCTTACGAATGGTTCAAATTATATTTGGAAAATAGAGAACACCAAGTCGAAGTAGAATACTACAACGAACATGAAAAACGAATCGCAATACATTCGGTCGGATAGCAAGCAAATTAACGCCTCAATCCCCCAAGGGAGTGTTATTGGATGCCTCCTATTTATCATCTATATAAATGACCTCCCTACAATAATAAATGAATCATGTGTTCTGTTTGCCGACGATATCTCAGTACTAACTTCTTGCCACGACAATACCAACTTAACCGAAATACTTACAAGCATACTTAACAAAATAGTAACTTGGATGACAGAACACAACCTTGAATTAAATTTCAATAAAACTAAAATCATGTCCTTCCATCCACGTCAGAAAACCCCTTTAGACTTAACATTTATTTACAACGACGCAAAAATTGAAACAGTAAAAGAATTCAACCTACTCGGCTTATCCATAGATACACATTTAAATTGGAAATCACATATTAAAAAAATCAGGTCAAAGCTATCAAAATTTGCCTATATAATAAATTACCTAATTTGCCCTCTGCGAAATAAAAAAATCCACAAACCTCTCCACTGCTCTGGTTAAGTATTATGCCTATGCATACGCATGGTTAAACTACGGCGTAATATTATGGGGAAATAGCGTAATTTCAACACTATTCATACTACAAAAACGACTGATTAGAATACTAGTTAACATAGATAACACAGACAGCTGCAAACCCCATTTCCATGAACATAAACTTCTAACCCTACCTTGCATATATATCTTGGAAATGTGCAAATTTGTTAGAAATAATCAAAAACTCTTCACTACACGCGAAAACATACAGACTCACTACATACTACGACACAAAAATAGACTAAACCAATCAGGTTCTAAGCTAAAAATACACTCCACAAGCACTTTAGTAATGTCAGTTAAAATATATAATAAACTACCTGATGAAATTAAAAATGAACAAAAATTTAATATCTTTATAAATAAATTAAAACAATTTCTAATCTGTAAATGTTATTATAATGTACATGAATATTTAAATTATAAATTTAATAAATAAACAATAATAGCAAAAAAAAAACGCAATAATAATTTATTTATAATTACCAATGATAATAATAACATATGTATAATTTAAATAAATATTAATGTATAAATCCAATATATGAGTAGTGAAAATTATATGTACACAATTAGTTATTAACCTACCTACCTACACAAAACGAAAGAGTAGATTAATATTAAAATTGTTTAACAAATATCTATAATAGCCCTCCTACTAATTTTTATGTTGTTATGCCCGACAGGGCCCACAATGCTCCAAAACGAATGTATGTCTTTATGTACGTACCACCTAAGTTCACATTGTGGAATGCAATAAACGTATTGAGTAAGTTTTATTTACCTTGTGAAATTTTTGCATACATCCCTGCAGCAACTGAATGGCTTAAGACTTGTGCAGCTAGCTTTACCTTCATCTTCTGCTTCGTATTTGGGTTTAAATGTTCTTGTTTTAAACAAGGCGCAAAAACGAAATTGGGGTTGCTGTTATCTGCCTCATAAAACTCTTTTACATGGCTCCATTTAGCAACACCTGTAAAAAAAGTGAGTCTTAATTTTTAGTAAATAGGACCTATGTATAATATTAAGACTGTTATAAAATAAAATATCTTACCAAATCCAATTCGATCATTTGATGTTATATTTGTAGGACATTTAATGTCATACTTTAAAAACATATTTCTAAAGCATTTGAGCAAATGTGGAGTATCAAAAATGGTAACTACTTCTCGGTTACGAAACAGAATATATGGCTGCTCTACAGATGCTCCCAACATACTTAGAGCTCTCTTATTCACACCATCCATATCGCACACTGAAGCTGAAATATTGATTCCAGCGTCAAAACAGTGTTGCAGAACCTGAAATGATTAAGGTAAATCAATATGGTACAAAAATAACTACTACATATCTTGACAAAATAGCAATTAAAATACCATAATGCTCACCTCCTTTATAAGAACAGACAGCCTATCTGCAGTCACAGATCCGCTAGAGAAATAGTAAGCAATTGGTTGCTTCAGCTTTTTCCGAATTCCACCAATCATAAAGACAAGGGCATGGGTTGCCATTTGTGGTGACCTGCCCTGCAATGCATGGTCTTGATACCCCTCAATCAAGTCTTCCTTCTTATTATAAAACAAATTTTTTTTTATTGACATCTCGTCAAACATCAGGATATATTGATTTTCTGAGGAATTCTGTTCCTTTATTGTTTTTTTCAAAACAGTAAAAATTTGCTCATTAATACCGACACTCATGTTAAACTTGTTTAATAATGACTTTAGTGAACTAGGTGTCGGCAGGCAAATCACTCTTCTTAATAATTTGTAGCACCTAGGTGACCTTTTATAGAGCCTTAGTGCTATTATTTTGGAGTCTATATTCCATCTCCGACCTTTGGGCCTTTTTTTAAAGTTTTGCAATTCCCCTTGCAGAAATAATGCAAAAGTTGGGGATATTTTACATTTTAATATTTCATGTATTGAGTCATTCTTGCTCATTACTTTAAGAAATGATTCATTTTTCAGATGCTTTAACGATTTTTGGAGTCTGTTTATTTTTCTCATGTGATTTTTCATTTTCATCAACATTTTATGATTGTCTTTTTTAGTAATCAATGGATTTGTAGCAGCAATAGGGCTGACCTCAGTAATTTGAGAAATAGGACTAGCCTTGTGCCGATTAATGGTACATTTCTGATTCTCATACAAAGGTTGGATAATTTTAGATGGCCCTGCAACAGGCTCAGACACATTTGGATCAGCGATTGTGTTTTGACTATTCTCATACAATGGTTGAATGGTTACTGATGGACCCACAATAGGCTGATTCACAGTCAAAACACAGTTCATTATAGGGTCACCGGATGTGATCTGAAAATTTCAAACAATGAAATCATTATTTACTCGTATGTAATGTACAGCATTGGTTCAGAAAGATGGCAAAATTTAAAAATAAAAAAATCATTTAATATAATTATTGTTGCTTTTACAAAACAATGAGTCATAAGTTACATATTTGAAAATTACCACCATTGCTAACTAGATAATAATATGTTTACATTAGCACGAGAAAAGCAAGACAAAAGAAGTTATAAAGACAGTATCAAAAGAAAGATTAACTAACCTTATCACATTCCGCATCTGGTGCTGCAGATTTGACTAGCCTCTTTCCAGAATTATCAACAAATGATGATGTCTTAAAATGTTTTGTGCATAACATTAAATGTCTAGAATGCAGCTTGTTATGAAAATCTGGTGACGACCAAGAGTCATGAGGAAAACAGTATTTCGCCCATAATTCACATCTGAAAAAATACAATTAGATAAATTAGCATTAATTTACAAATTTTGTTATGAAAGTTTTATGCCCTATCTAGTACTATGCTCAAGTAGTGATTTCTACATAAATTTCATCCAACCATTTGCTATAGGTACATATTTTGACATTAACATAACTATTTAGTTCTTTATTTCTGCATAGTACATCATTGTGTCAATTGCCCACAAGGAACTTCTTTGAGCTACAAGTGATTTCTATGTGTACCAATACACCTTTGCCTACCTCTTCGGGGATTAAAACAAGCATGATATTAATGTTATTATTTCTATGATGATAGAACAAGTGGAAGACCGACATGGAAATGGTCAGCAATTTAAAGTAGTAACTAGCGAGAAATGCTGAAGACTGAATGTCAATAAGATAAGCTGGTAGCCAAGGCGACACATGATAATTTTTCAATACCTATTTTTGTCTACGTCTCTATTTCAGTGGTTCATTTTTTTTTTTATTTACCTATCTTATAATAATTTTAGCAAACGTACCTTAAGCTATTTGTTCTCCCAGGTTTAGGAAAACGATGCAAGGTGATGTTAGGATCCTGAGCAGGGGAACATCCACACTTGTAACATTTCCTTTCGTTTTCTTTCATGGTGAAAGAAAAAATTGAGTCTCTGTCTCTTTAACACAATGCACAGCACTTGTTTTGGAGTCTCTGTCTCACAGTAAACACTATAACGGAGGAACGGGATGCTCAACTCAACGTTAGTAATGTCGGAATTAAGTTTATAAGGAAATACAAACTTAATTTACAACACAAATAAGCAAGAACACAACCGCAAGCGCAAGCGATCCGCCATTTGTAATTTTGTTTAGTTATCTTTGGGTTGCTATTGTCATAACTTGCCTTCATAATATAGTATTATTTTTTTTACATTTTACAAGTAACAATACTACAATCAAAAAGAAGTAAACACATTAAAAATAATAGTATATACTTCAGTATCATAGGAAGTTCATAAAAAAATTGATTAAATTGAAGCGTCATCGTCACTTATAATAATATTTCTTTCATGGCAACATAAAAAACGTGCGAGAGAGATGCTAGATATTATTCCGTCTCGCTTCTTTGTAGCCCCCCAAGGTCATCCCCGGTACCAAACTGCTACTAAGAAGTTGACCGGGCCTGCGCACAACAGTAGAAATGAGAGCAATCAAGAGCAATTACAAAAATATTTTCAATAACACCTTTGGAATACAAATGACAATGACAAAATAAATCGTTCTGTCGTTCATAGAATGAATGACTTAGCGAGAATGGAAAGGAAATTGGAACGAATGATATAAGTATGGATTGATTATTTTTTAATTGGCAACTATAAATAATCGCCACTAAACTACCAACTTACCTGTGAAATGGCGAAAATTGGAACTACGGCCGTCATGTTGAAATGTCATTCGATTGTTAGTGTCTACTACATTCGGGTTCTCTGGTTGTTTTGTCGTGATATTGCCGAATTTATTGTGCGGGACAAGTGAATAAACAATAAAGTGTATAGTGATAACACGAACTGATAGGACAGACAGTACATAATAGTATATAAGGTTTACGTTATCATTGTTTTATAGTTTTAATTATACTTTACTAAGTAATTCATAGTATTAGATTGCCTATTTGATTATGTTCTTGTTTTATAATTTTCTTGTAAAGTTTATTAGTCTAAAATTATAGTACCTATGTTACCGTAAGAAAACATAAGGAAAAACGAGAATATTGTCATATGGCTCTCGTTACGGTAAAGTTTTGTTATACTTAAGCCAAATTATCGCATGGTTCTCGTTACGGTAAAGTTTTGTCATACTTAAGCCAAGGATACACTAGGGAACATTTTGTTCCGCAACATGACTCGCAACACTAAATTTACGTGACGCTGCAACGTTGCATATTGTCCCGCAACATGCCCCGCAACATTGTACGTGACGCGGGGCATGTTGCTTGCTCCCGCCTCGAGAGCGAGCGCACGTGTCTCGCGTCAGTGTCGCGCCATTTGTCACCGACTGTAGTCGCGTACGCAACGTGCCTCTTAAGAGCCATTTCACGTTTTCGCGCGAATATCGCAGATTTCAGTCGCCTAATTTACCATCTTAGGTAATACTCTGACATTGGTGGATACATGTAAAAAATAGACTAATCCTTCTTTTTGACACTTCATGTAACACATTTACAAAAACTTATTTGTTTACTTTGTGGTGATTAATCTCCCACAACCAGTTTACTGAAATATCATCGCCGAGTCAATTTCAAACTCCTATATCTATCATTAATATTTATAAATTTAACTGAAAAAAATACATAAAGCATCAGAAATATAATTTGATCGACACATACAGTACTAGAATATCGATTCTTAATAACATTAATTAGTAAAAAAATAAAGTCTTATGCCAATTTTTAGGTTTTGTATCGCTAATAAATCGTGATTTTTTGGTTTAAATAAAGCGTAATTACATTTTTTTTTTATTGGCGAAATAAACTATGGTTTTTAACAAACCGAATTCTAAAGTTTTATTAAAATCCCTTCATTTAATTAGACATAATATCGTTATTAAAATCACTCTAAATTAGAATAAATTCCGATGCTAAGCGGGCAACCGAACCGTTTAGTACGGCGTGAGTGCCGGTCGAGGTAGGACCTGCGCCAAATTTTCCCGCGTCTCGATTTTCGAGCGCACGTATTGTGAACGAATTATTATACTACGACTACAACATTTTGATTCACTTCGTATTTATTTTGCATAAGGTAAGAGTTTAATTTATTATCAAGTTAAGTATTAGTTTAGTAGTTTGAGAATAATTACATATTTTTGTTTTATTAGTTTTAGCAATGGAGCGAAAGGGTTGTGTATACCATTGTGTCAAAAAAAGGAAAAATAAAAATTCTGCAGCCTTAAAGAAAGCAACAGAAGCGAGATATATATAATTTGCGATTCGATTGCGATATTATGTACACAGTAATCGATCAAATAAGTACATATCGACATGAACTATAAAACCGTAATTACAATTTTAAGGATTTGTATACACTGACACTTCGACATATAAAAATATTGATGTTTTTGATAATCATTTATTGATAAAAAAAAATATTTATTCGTAGATATTGAAACTTGACAGCTATTTTGTTTTCATTTCAGAATGAGAAATCGCATGAATCGATCTGATCTGACACACCCTCCCGCTCTGGGTGGAGCGGGAGGGTGTGTCAGACTCTTACTGACTAAAACCCACCCGTATTCCTTCCTGTTGCCTGTGTTGCGGGGGCCTCGGTGACCCATAAGTACCTTCCCGCGACCCCGGCAGGCATCGGCCCTAGTGGACCCCTACTTTGTGCTGACGACATCTGTTTGAGGCGCGCGTGGAATACGACGCGCCGTCGACCCGGGCCTGGTCCTTACCGGACGGTGAGCTACCCATTGCTCACCGTCCGCAAGCCCGCGCCTACGGTGGCCGGAAATCCGCCCGGGATTCCCGACGCCCTGGGCGTCTCCTGCGGCGGCTAGGGGCGAGAGGGCGCGAAACTTGCCTTCCCCTCAACCGTCCCGCCTCCTCCTTCGCGAGCATTACTGCTTCGCAGAAGGAGGTGACGGCTGCCCATGCCCTCTCGCTCCGTACCATGGCCTGAACCAGGGCCGGACGCGAGAGGTCTCTGCCGCCGAAATCATAGATCCTAGAAAGGCAAAATCAATGCTTTTACGAATTCATATAATGTAAATGATATGTGATTTTTCCCAGTTCATTTTTATTACATACTTTACATAACATATATTTGTGTTTTTTTTATTAGTCTAGAAAGCTTTAGTAGACTGAATAAATAAAACAACTTTTTTCATAAATCTCTAACCATGGTGCATTACGATTATAAAGGCCCAAGACCGTTTAGTCCATCTCAACACTCGCGCTACACTGCTTGCATTGTGTATGTGTGGATAGCTGCGCACACATACACAATACTGCCGTCTTTTACCTAAACTCGAGCGCAATAATTTTGTGAAATGGCTCTTAACATGGCTTTAGTGTGGGGAAATGATACCGTGCTTTCACTTCTGGAGCTTTACGAAAGTCGTGAATTGTTGTGGGATACGTCTAACCGTGATTATAGAAATAAAATAAAGAAAAATGACGCATGGGAGGCTATTGCCAAGGAGCTTAAATTGTCTAGAAAATATATAGAAACCAAAGTTCGTACCCTGCGTTCGCAACTTGTCCGAGAAAGGAAGAAAGTGAAATCTCCAAAAACTACTGGCAGCGGAAGAGATGACGTGAAGTCCAGTGCATGGTTTGCATACGATGCAATGAAATTTTTGCTAAAGGGAGCTACAACTTCTGGAAGCTTGGACACGTTAGACACAAACGTAAGTCATATTTTGTCATTTGTAATCACAGATCTTGAAAATATAAGAATAATCTAATAAATTACTAAATAAAAAAGTTTGCGCTGAGTTAGCCGGTCCTTGAAATGCGCGTCCCATTCGCCCAATGCCTACAGCACCGCTGAGTCACCGTCTCAGTGTCGTTGATTGGCTGGCAACGTAACGTGACTCGTGAGACGTCACATAACCAGCGGCAAACTTAGCGCGAACGAGTTGTACACAATTCACCCACACAACTTCACTTCTAAACCACAAGCATTGTTCTCAGTACGCGCCACGATGTTGTACAGTAAACATTAAAGTGATTAAAGGAAAAATTATAGTAGACCGTACAATACTAGTTTATATATTTAAAAATTATTCTGCCAACACATGGAACACATCCTTCTTCACTCGTGAAATATTCAGCAAATTTGTTTCTTATTTCCATAGCAGATTCAGGGTAGCGTCTTCCCATAGCATTTAAATTCGACATATTAACAGATACAATTTCTCTGCGCCAAGATCCTTCTAAAATATCGTGATCCCCATTTTCAGAATCAAAGGTTCCATGTGGGTTGTACAGTGATATTTTGATTGACTATTTCGCCTTAAAAAATTATGAAGGTATACGCACGCCATTACAACAACTTCAGCATTAGAGGGTTGGAGGGTTATGGGATCCCGGAATATACGAAATACAACACCTAAGATACCGAACACATTTTCGACAATTCTTCTAGCTCTTGACAGTCGATAGTTGAAAATGCGCCTCGTTGTCATCACGTCGTGATTACCGGGTATGGCTTCATCATATTTTCTGTCAGTGCAAAAGCGCTGTCTCCTACAAGTACGTAAGGCATATTTGGCCCATCTTGTCGTATTGGAGCTGGACTTGGCCAGTTGAGTTGGTTATCAGCCAAAGCTTTATGAAAAGCAGTCTCTTGGAATACTCCACTGTCAGAAGATTTTCCTTTAGCACCGCAATTTGCATAGATACAATTATAATTTGCATCCACAATACCCAATAGGACAATACTAAATTGTTCTTTATAGTTAAAATAGTCACTTCCCGAATTCGAAGGAGCTTGGATCAAAACATGTTTACCGTCTATAGATTCAACGCAATGCGGAAAATTCCATATAATTTCAAAGCTAGTTAACCTTGTTAAGTTATCCTTGGCTTTCCATTCATTTGCAGTTGCTGGGACCTGTAAAGAAATAATTATACATTAAATACTATTTTTGCCTACTAATAGTTACGGATTCATGTCTAACAGATGTTTGAAATAATACAATACATGTTTTGTAGTCTATATTTATTATAATTATTTGATTTAATATTTTATTATTTTTCAGAGTCCACAAAGCCAAAACACGATTTTGTCTCCGGATGAAGATGCCGTTCTACAGTCTTAATCTACCGTTCAGGAACTTCACTCTCCTCATCAACTAGAGTCGCATTCTACCATTGATCAAGCACAGCAACCCATAAGCCCTGAACCAACACCTTCATCGTCGCGACTAACTCGCAAGAGAAGCCACCCTAATGAAGATAGATTGGAGGAGGCTTATGAAGTTATACATGCTGCTAAAAACAGAATGATGTCCCGAGATGAATTCGATGTTTATGGACAGTACATAGTAACTGAGTTACGTGCATTAAATGACGAACACAGTGTAATTATGGCTAAATATTATATTAATAATATTTTATTAGATGCACGCTTAGGAAAATACCGTACAAGTTATAATAATCAAAGCCAGCCAATTATACAACAGGGCTATAGCACTGCATCCAGTGATATCAGCCCGGAGCCTTCTGAAGAGCATATTATACAAAATATACTTGCAACGATGGATTCCTCGAGCACTAATAGAATTAATGACATTAATACAAATTAATTTACGTTGGTCGCTATATCTATCTTGTACTCTGTCAAGTTATAGATTAAAATTTCTTTTACTGAAAATAAAAATACAATTTAATAATGTATGCATTGTCTTTAACTTACCTTTACAAATATCTTCAATTTTTTTATCAGTCGTTTACAAACTTCTGGTACTATTTTACGTATCAGTTGTTTTAACACTCGAAAAGTGTATGACAAGGAAGCATAAGAATCTCCAGTCGACAAGTACCTCAATGTAATGGCAAGTCTGATATGAGGACTAATAGCGTTCCGTAGTATTGTATACTATTTGGCTATAGAAGGTCCGATCATTTGCAATAAAGTTTCAAAATCAGATGATGCCATAATCACGGCTAAGTAGGCTTTAGAGTTATAGTTGACCAACTTAATTTTGCAGTTGGAGAATTGACCGTGGCATATATCGATGTATGGGAGAACAGGTTTTTCAACTACAATGTTAAGTTTTTTTTTTTAATAAATTCGTCCCAAGTAATTCCAACTACGGAACCCTTCATTGTGTGTGGTCCGACACACCCTTGGCCGGTTTAAAAAAAATATTGTTGATGATTACTACCTACAAAAAAGAAGCCTTCAGCTACTTTTACAAATAAAGAGGCAATTAACACAACAGTAAAAAAAGTTAAAGTATCTATCTACTCGTACATTGATTTAAGCCGTATGTTAGATAAATTAACATTAAGTTTTTATCATTAATAGAAGATTCCCTTGTTTCGCCATCCGCTAACGTCGCGTATAATTGCCAACAAACGTTTGCACGCGACTGTACAAACAGCTTAGATGTATACGTCCAATGAAAAAGGTCATCGATATGTATGAATCCGTCGCTTTTTTGTAGTCATTCTAAGTTGTTCGGATAACCAGTCGTTGTTTACATGTTTTGATTTTTGTTTATATCCTCATAATGCGAAACATTCCAAGCTAAATATTTTCACTATTTATTTTTGGCTAAACGCACAAATTTTTGGTTTACACCTACACATCTTGGGTTGAGCCGGTTTCTTGTATTTTGCCGTCAAAATTATGACACCGTCGTTTTGACTTTTAGCAATATTATTCAATAACGCATGCATGTACACTTTGAAACTTTTTATGGTTATTATAAGCGTCAAGAAGGACCGAATATAGTTTTCAGCGAGCTTATACGTTTTCTCATTTAGGCGCTGCGATATTTTTTTCGAGTTCTGTCACAAATACCCACAAATTAAAAGCTACTCGTGTATATTTATTCTACAGGCGCACATACAACAGTTTTAGAGATACATGATGTTAAATTATATATAACCGTGTGTTTTGCATTGAAATATATTGGACAGTAAAAGATCGAATGACAATACGAGATTCAAATAAATATTAGAACCTCTTCTTAACATTCCCTCCCTTCTTCACTTTAGGCTCATCAGCTCAGTCAGATAGAGCAGCCTTGATTTGAATAGAGGCTTAGTTAACATGTCAGCCAAGTTTTGCGCCGAAGTAACTTTATTGGCCACCAAATTATTATTTAAAATGCATTCTCTCAAGAATAAGTGTCTTCTTTTTACGTGCATATCATACGCTAGTCTGATGGTAGTTAGCAATCGGATTCTTGCTGAGTTTCAATGCAGACTCATTGTCTATTAGCAACTTCGCCATTGCCACATGAGAGAGAGAGAGCTATGTCATCAACAATTTTCTTAGACACAAAACTTCTCGAGCAGCTTCGCTCGCCGCTACAATCTCAGCTTCGGTTGACGAGAGTGCTACAGTTCTCTGGCGATTGCTCCGCCAAGAGATGTCGCCACCTGAGTACAGGCAAACCATGCCAGATGTCGATCTTCTTGAAGGGGGTCACCTCCGTGATCTGCATCTGTGTACATAACAATATCGTTATGCTTATCTTTATACGTGTATGTGATGCCATAGTCCAGACTTCCAGAGTACCTTGAATGTAACGAAATATTCTTTTCACTCTTACTACATCTTCATTACTCGGGCTTTGTAGTGTTCTAGACACCACTCCCACAGCGAAAGCTATGTCTGGTCTTGTGCCAACCATTGAATAGGACAGAGCACCAACTGCCTCGCGATATGGAAATCGTTCGTTACAGTCTGTCATTTTTTCTGTTTGTGTATACTTCACAATCGGCGTTGGTGCTGGTTTACAGTTTACCATGCCAAAACGTTGCAATACTTTCCTTGCGTACCCCTTTTGGTCTATTGTGATAGATCCATCATCAGAAGTGTTTATCTCTATTCCGAGAAAATAGGATGCGAGCTTGGTCGTGACTTTAAATCTTTTCCTTAGCTCGGTGTAAACATTTTCCACTTCATTTTCATCACTCGCAGCCACCAATCCGTCATCCACTTATAAAGCAATTACCTATAGCTTTCTTATCCCCTCTTTTTCTGATGAACAGGCATGGATCCGCTGAACTTTGCTCAAAACCAATTTGGATGATATAATCCGTTATACAGGTGTTGCAGCATTTCGGTGTTTGTTTAAGTCTGTAAAGACTTTCTTAAGTTTACATACCTTTGATTCACTCTGATATCCTTCAGGAGGTTTCATAAAGATCTCTTCATTGAGCGTTCCATACAAAAATGCCGTAGACACGTCAAATTGTCCAAGTGTCATTTTCTCATTTGCTGCGGTACTCAAGAGAGCTCTAATGGTGCTTGTCTTAGCTACCGGGCTGAAAGTATCGTAATAATCAAGGCCTTTTTTCTGCGAAAAACCTTTTATAACGAGTCTAGCCTTGTATCTTTCGATACTGCCATCTGGGTAAGTTTTTATTTTGTAAATCCACTTACAAGGAATGGCTTTGCGTTTAGGTGGTAGATCAACCATTTCCCACGTGTTATTATCCTTCAGCGAATTTAACTCTTCATTCATTGCTTTTATCCATTTATCTTTGTCAGTACTATTCATAGCTTCTTTGTATGTTTTAGGCTCCGGATTAACTTCATAATCTCTACTCACAGTCATAACAAAACCATCGTATCTAGAGGGAGGTTTGAGGTTTGATCTGCTTCTGAGTGTCTTGAGTCTTTCATTTTCTATCTCCTGTGCAGACTTTCAGGTTCTATCTCCATCTCTCTTTCCGATTCAATAGATCTGTCGAAATCATTTTCAACACTCAAACTGTGATCAGCATCTTCTTCATCACCAGTAACATAGGGTTGTTCTGCGGCTGATGTCGATGGGACTGGATCCAGGTAGGGAGGCTGTAGAATGATTTCATTACGTGGTGAAAATGTTCTCTCCTGAAACGTTACATCTCGAGATCTTATGAGTATACTGTTTTCTTTGCACCAAAATCTGTATCCATCATCATTTTCATATCCAATCAAGACTCCTTTCACGGCTTTCTTGTCCATTTTCTTTCTATTGCATTTTGGGACGTGGGCGTAGCAGGTGCATCCGATAATTCTCAAATGTTTGATATTGGGTTTCTTACCAAACCAGAGTTCATAAGGTGACTTTCCTTCTTGTGTCGGTCCAGTGCGGTTCAGGATGTAAGCGGCAGTATTGACAAGTTCAGCCCATAGGCCCTAAGGCATTTCTTCATGCGCATGCATCATGGCTCTTGCTGACTCTACAATCGTTCTATGGTCACGCTCACAACATCCGCCCTGTTCCGGCGTAGAAGTCATTATCAATCTTTGACGTACTCCGTTCTTGTGTAAAATTTTCCGAACACTCGCATTGTCAAATTCACCGCCGTTGTCGCTAAGAATTTCTTTTACAATATGTCCAGTAGCTTTAGTCTCTGCCAACATTTGCTCAAGTTTTTGATGAACTTCTCCCTTTTCTTTCAGAAACTAGATTTGACGATATTTTGTAAAGTCGTCTTTAAAAAGAACATAATATTTGAATTTGGAAAATGAGTTCTTGAACAGGCCACATACGTCAGTGTGTAACAGCTCTCCAGGCTGTGACGCACGTTCCGTAGTGCCAAACTTGCGTCGATGGGTTTTGCCAAATACACATCCTTCGCAGAGTTCACTGTCTACTTTCAGCGTTATGCCAAGCTCTGTCTCGACAACCTTTTTAACATTCATGAGAGCCCTTAATGTTTTTGACCTTTAGCTTGTAAAGTCCTCCATTTTTAGCTCGCACTCCAATCAGTAGATGTCGTCCACCTTCATACTTCATTATACATTCTTGGGTTCGGGATTCAAATATAGTATTTGTTAATTTGTCTTGAGCTGACAGTACCGAAAACAGGTTCTTCTTAATAGATGGTACATACCACACGTCGTTAAGGGTAATAATCTCTTTAGTACCACGTACGTCAGCTTCGATATCCAGCGCTCCCTTTCCAACGGCCTGAATAGCTTTACCATTTGCAGTTGTAACTGTGTGCGACATAGAGAAGTACTCAAAGGTTTTAAATAAGTCTCCTCGATTTGTAACATGAGTAGTAGCCCCATTGTCGACATACCAGCTGTCTTGATCGATGCCTTCCACATTATTTACAATTGCCTTTAAGTTCATGTTGACGTTTGATGTACTTTGGTTATTCGGCGTGGGTTTGAGTGGTCTCCCATCGGCTAACCATTTCGGACAAGTCTTGACTCTGTGCCCTAGCTGTCCGCAATCGTTGCATTTCCTTTTCTTGTCTTTATGCTTGCTTTTGTCTTCCGATCTCAATACTAGAGCTTCTTCAATAATGATCTCTCTGTTTCCACTTGCTAAAGCCCTTTCATGAGCACACAACTGTGTTGTCAAGTTTTCGATGTTCCGATCGCTCTTATTCATTAACAGCCAGCTCAATTTGAAATTAAAATATTGATCAGGAAGTGTATCCAAGACTTTGCAAATTAAAAGCATTTCAGGGAGATTATTACCTTCAATTTCTTTATTCAATTCGTACCAGATGTTTATGAGCTTTGAAATGTGAGTAGCCATATCGTGATCTTCAGTCTTCTGAAAGCGGAAGAATCTCATGCAAAGTTCATAACTTCGCTCCTCCTTGGCTCCATCGTAAAGACGATGCAACTCTGTCCACATTTCACTTGACGTATGGCACCGCATGACCTTGTGCAGAGTTTCTTCGGTCATGTTTGTGGTAAGAATAAGCAAGGCATGACTGACCAATTTCGTCTTATATTCCAACAAGTTTGCTGGTAACGCCGGTGCTGCTGGTGGCTCTGGCTTAGTTACTTTGCCCTGGAATATGTCTAGCGTAGCTGAGGTGCTACGCAAGAGCAAGGAAATCTTGTATTTCCACGTCTGCCAGTTTGTACTTCCTTCTAAGCGCCCAATCTCAAATCTCACATTAGAATTCATCTTTCTATAATTTCTTGATAGATGTGCACTTATTATAGGTCACAAAATCCAGTTTCAGCACATTAAAATTTCGTTTTAACGCTCTGCTACCATGTTAAATTATATAATATATAAATAAGTACTATGTGATTATAAGTAACCGTGTGTTTTGCATTGAAATATATTTGACAGTAAGGGCCCTCGCCCACGGCGACTTTTTGTAGCGATGCTGTCGCGCGTTTCGTAAACGTGCAACAGCATCGCTACTAACGCGTGTTAGTCGCGTTTGCAACGCGCTACAGAAGCGATGCCAACGCGCTACTAACGCGCTACAGCAACGACAAGACAACGTGACTAATGATGCCTCAACGGAGTCCATCTTGCAACTGTAGCGATCGCAGGTATTTTTGTGCCATTGCTGAATCGCGTTTGCATCGCGACAGTATCGCGTTTGAATCTGGGCCCGTGGGCGAGGGCACACAGCTAGCGACCGCTTCGCAACTGTATCGATGCGGACGCGCGACAGCATCGCTACTACATCGCTACAAAAAGTCGCCGTGGGCGAGGGGCCTAAAAGATCGAATGACAATACGAGATTCAAATAAATATTAGAACCTCTTCTTAACACATGATTCTGCAAAACGTTACTGCAGCAGGAAACGCAATATCTTGAAAACCTGAAGACGCACAAATTATATATTCGGCGCACATTTTTGCACAAATATAAGCTATCTGCCCATGCTCAATATTTCTCTCTCCGATCATTCGTTTAGAATTTTCCTGCTGGAACAACGTTACTCCAGCAGGAATCGTTTTTTCAGTTTTTTTCCAAAACGACAAAGCGCACAAATTTTATATTTGGCGCACATTTACAACAGATTACGCATTAATTATACGTACCACTCTGCACTCATATCACTCTAGGAGCCACTTTCCTGCTGGGTAACGTACACAATTGGGACAGCATAATCGAGCTGCGAGCGCACAAGCGTCTTATTTAGTAAAGATCGACAAAGCGCACAAATTTTATATTTGGCGCACATTTACAACAGATTACGCATTAATTATACGTACCACTCTGCACTCATATCACTCTAGGAGCCACTTTCCTGCTGGGTAACGTACACAATTGGGACAGCATAATCAAGCTGCGAGCGCGCAAGCGTCTTATTAAGTAAAGATAGGTGGAAGGCCGTTTAAACTCAGTAGGTAGATGATCTCATGACAAAACCATACATCTTAAATGAATTATTAACAATTCTTTCTACGTGCTGATTAAGCGATAACTTATTGTCCAGTAAAACACCAAGATCTTTTTACAATAGAAGTGTTACTTAGCAAGGCATTATTTAGCCTATACTCAAAATTTGTGATAAAGGAGATCCGCCAAATCCCATACAAAAAAAAACCCAGGGCCGGCCGCAAAAGAAAGAGTTTATGAGTTCAGCTCCGGAAAATCTGATACTTGTGGATTGTTTGCAGCCAGCCAGACAGGGGGTTTCATGATGCAATAAATTCATTGGAGGGGCACGGCTATGTTGGTTTCTTACCACCCTCTAAAGAACGAGTTAAAACTCAGCTCACTACAGAAGAGTCTAATAAGGAATAATAGTTTTATTTTAATCTATATACTTATATCTATAGTGTTACAAAAAATACTATTCGAAAAAAACCCAGATGTTCACACCCAGCTCTAGCTATTTATTTATAAATATACATACTGCAAAAATATTGCATAGGTACACATATCCCACATAGAAAAATACATACATACGATGCAATATTAGTTAAGCACGTAACTCAGAAAAGATGTCGTTTTTCCATAAAAATGTCACTTTTACATCTAGCGCCTGTGAAACTTCTCCGGGCAAAAAAACTGTTAGCCACCGAATTTGGCAATAGCGATACTTTAGAGTATTTCTACTATTATTACTCTCACAAATTTTATGTATAGGCTAAATAATTTGCGCTGAAAAATACGATGTCGATTGTCTGTTGCTTACACATTTACTGACTCGATTTTGTTTGATCCCGTGTCAATCGTCAAAAATGTAGCAAATCTGTAAGATCGTAATAGTATGGTCAAAACTCAGTATCATCATCCACTCATATAACTACCGTCATATCCGTTTGACGGTAGTTATTTTCGTTCGGTCTGCTGTGGTCGTCCGGCTGCGATATGGGCGGACGACATCGTTGCCGTCGCAGGCAAAGCCTGGATAAGGCTGGCACAGGAGCGTGGGGATCGGCAAAAGAAAAGAGGCCTATTCCCAGCAGTGGGTGAGTTGGGCTGTGGATGATAATGCTGTTTTGATCGAGTAAATCTGTAGACAGGATATTTCTGTTATACTTACCCTGATAATTGAACCTGAAGATTCGAATCTATATCGGGTTGGGAATGTGTGTGATTTTGAAGAGAAAAATTAAAATTCCGGTAATGGATGTTTAGCTAATTTATTTTCAGTTCTTAATCGCCAATAACCTACAATAAAGAGCTGATAATACAATTTAAAAAAAGTCCTATCCTATTTTTTATTGAATAATGCTTGGTAACAAATATCGTTTTTTTTTGTATTCAATAAAAAGTTACTAACTAAACAATTATTATAAAACAAACCCAATGTTTCGTCGAGTGCGTGTCTCGGTTAGTATTCGTCGACAGCGACGCAGTATCATCAAATACATTGAGGAAAAAAATAACTTATAAATTTAAATAAAGCTAATTAATCATTCTCTAAAAGCCATGTATCAGTGAGTTAATTTCGAGGAAATAAGTTCAGTAGTAGTTAAATATTGGCTAGAGATTGCCATTATAGATAAGAATACATTTTTTATAGAGTACTAAAAGTATCCCGAACTGTCTGATACAAGAGGCCGTCTCTCATAAGAGCTAGGAGCGGGCCTACGCCGCGCCCTATACATACAATCAAATTAAATATAATTTACGAACTACAACTATAATTCGACAACACTATAAAGAAAAGTACAGTAAAAATTATCATCAACAAATAATTATGGCTAACTAATTCGCACTTTCGAGGACAATGATTAAGAGGCACTCTGCGTGAATTTATTACTGATGTAGATTATAACTTACTACAGGTTCCGTAATGTTACTTAAGAAAATATACAAAATACAAGTGTATACTTACTTGCCTTCCGTATCTGTTTTATCGACATATTTCTGCTAACAAACCCGTTTATTAATACGAACATTCGGCCAGAGCTAGTGTCGTATCTGGCTGTAAGTGGTTCGACTCGGCGTCATCAATCCTCAGTCTATGAACACAATTATCCAGCGTACCTTACCTAAAGCATTAAAAGCTAATTATGTGTATGTGGCATCAACTAAACTGTGGAATCTCACGCGGGGTATATTACGACGTCTAAGGCTATTGGACAAACTTTGAACTGAAAACTAAACAAACGTGGCGGGGAACTGCAATTTATAGATGTACATTAATACTGTACTGTTGAGTGAAAAAGTTTCGCAATATTAGCCAGCGTCAAATTCCACTAACAATCACAATGTCTTGATTCATTAGGATACTTTACTCCCGCATATAATATTCACATATACCAAAATATGTTTGTCTTGATATAGTTGCAGTATTATACCGCATTGCCGACTCCGTTTGTATTAGGACAGATCTGAAAATTGATAAACATATTGTTAGATTCTAATAAATTATTTCCACATGCTAAATTATCAACTGTGTCAACATGAATAAGCAATTTCACAATATACAGACAAGTTTACATGAACAACATACATACAGATGAAGATATAACATCCTCTTTTATGGAAGTCGGTAACCAATTGACCGCCACGTCAAAAAAGCAAAAACGTGCCCTCGGCGCCAAGCTACAATTATTCCTTAAAATCTGTCATGTAGTCGAGACCGTGGCGTGCTGGGCACATTTTGGTATGTCATCTATACATGACTGGGGCGGTCAAAAGGTTAATAAACATACAAGTTGTGTTCACTTTTAGTGTGAATAATGCAATCTGTAGTAACGCTCTCCTTCATCAAACTATTTTGAAAGCCAGTGTATAAAAAGGTGTGTGTTCGTATACTCACAGCTGGGGACAAGGTCCTGATGCATGTGGTGCTCGGCGTCCATGCCGAGGGGCATGCAGGTCGCGGGAGGGGGGCGGCGCTGCACCTGTCGCACAAATGTTACATATTCTAATGTATTCCGATTTAAGTACATGAATTAAAGCTAATGTTAAATATTTTTAGAAATATTTCTTTTAAAAATACAACACGATATTGAAGGTCGAACGGAGTCAACACTAAAGCTTATATTCATGATTCTTTTGTATTGCGCCAGGTAGCGAAATATCAAAAAGAATGAACTTCATAAATCCGACATATTTCTTAATAATAATAGTTCACAAACAAGAGTTCGAAATCCTGCGGTCTATTTAAATTGATAAAGAGAGTGTGAGAAAGTGGCCTCAATGTTATCGCCAATCAGCATCCGTTGCCCATATCGGTGCAAATAACGTACAACGTTATGTGATAAAATATAATCTTTAGTGATTAGTTTATTTTGTTTTCCTAGTAAGTTATGATTATGACTTATGTGATAAAATAATATTTGGGTGTGTATTGTGGCCATTGATTAAGGCCACCATGTAAGTTTTTGATACGCCGTCAGCAGTCTACAACATACATACATAAATCACGCCTGCAATCCCGGAACGGTTAGGCAGAGATGTACCTATAGTACACCCAAATTTCGCCCGTTATGATTAGGTCCCATGTAATAGGGGACGAGCCTATTGCCGTCAACCGGGCACAAATCCTGACTCCGAGCTGTTACTGAGTAATTCCAGATGGAAAAACCCAATACCACTTTGCCCGACCTGGGAATCGAACCCAGGACCACATGCTGCCATATCAACAGTACTTCCTATACTATTTTTGGTTGAATCAAGGTAGCGAAAGTCGCACATGGACTTCCTTCTCATCAACGATCGGGATTTTATTAACCGACTTCATAAAAGGTGGAGGTTCTATGTTCGTCTGTATGTTTATCGATTTTTCCGTGATCACTGGGCCGATTTACGTGATTCTTTGTCATTTGGTAGATGAAGCTTGCGCGCTGGTCCAATATAAATGTTATTAACTTTGCTTATGTAGTTTTTGAGTTAGCTTCAATAATACTTATTAGTCATAGTGTTGGGCGTATTATATGAATAAATAAAATTTTATTGAGGCAAAGTTTTTAGTACATTCAACATACAGACGAAACTTGCTTTTTTGTTGAGAAGTTTCTAATATGTGATGATGTTTTTGTTAAGTTTACTTTTTTAAAACACCTTGGCGTTTTTTCTTGAAGATGGTTGTTGACGTGGTTATTCATTTTTTTTGGTGTCTCCTCAACACATCTAAACATCACTTAGAAAAAATGTAGATTGTCTAAATTCATAGACAATACTAGAATAGCACAAACAGGGCTCGGAATCAAAGTGAGGCTTGCATTTAGTTCTAACTTATTTTGTAAGACTGCCTCTTTGGTCTAGTGGTCGCAAGCGCTACTGCTGAGTATAAGGTCCTGGGTTCGATTCCCGGGTCGGGCAGTGTTGTTCTATCTGGACTTTCACAGTAGCAGCCCAGAGTCTAGGCTCGCCGCCTATTACATGGGACTTAAACATAACTGGCGAAATGTGGGTATCCTACAAGTACACCTCTGCCCAACCCTTTCGGGGAAAAAAGGCGTGATGTTATATTATTTTGTAAGTAGGTTTGTCTGTAAATACAGACATACTTAGAAAGTAAGTTATTTTGCTGCTTGAGCTGAAAATGGAAGATAGTAGGTATTTAATTTGTTTCTTTCTTTCCTTGTAGACCACTGCAACGAACTTGTGAGCGACATGCGATAATTAGGACGTACTTTTTTATGTGTGGGAACTCATCAAATTACTTCTCCCGCTCTGCTCTCTGGGCGGAGCGGGAGGGTGTGTCAGACTCTTATTGACTAAAACCCACCCGTGTCCCTTCCGTTGCCTGTGTTTGCTAGGGGCCGTTAGTACCTTCCCGCGACCCCGGCAGAATGAGGACGTATAACAGACAGTTTCATAATTATAGAGCTTTTTCCTCGCGTACAATTCTCATTTGCGACATTGAAGACCATAATCCATACAAAATAACTAATATTATAAATGCGAAAGTAACTTTGTTCACTTTTCACGCTTTAACACTTTGACAGCCAATCACGTAGTCAATACGTGATGCCGCTCATTCCACAGGATGCCGATTACGTACGGAATACGTGATCAACTTTCATATAATTGAGATAATACATAAGAGAATTAAAAAAATATATGCATAAAGCTCTTACAGTTATTTTTTTTTTAATCTTACAATATCTTAAAAAATGCCCGGCATACATACCACATGCGTGCTAAAAACCGGCCGGCTGTCAAAGTGTTAACGGCTTAACGGATTTAGATGAAATTTGGCACACAGGTAGACCATGACCCTGGGTCACCGAAGCCCCTGGCAACAGGAAGGAATACGGGTGGGTTTTAGTCAGTGAGAGTCTGACACACCGTCCCGCTCCGCCCAGAGCGGGAGAAGTTATTTGATGATTTCCCATCCAAAAAAGAAAAATGTAGACCATGACCTAGTTTAGGAGTTTAGGGCCAGTGCCTGTGGGATGGTCTCCGACCTCCGCGCGGGCGAAAGCGCTGGCACAAACTAGTAATATATATATAAAAAATACCTGGTCGAGATTGAAGCGAACAAACGCCTCGTACTGTTCGGCAAGCTTGGTGCTGAGCGCATACTCGTACTCAGAGCGGAGGGCCACCTCCTGCTCGCGCAGCATCCGCTCGCAGATCATGCGCACCTGGTGACGTCATAGAATACAATACTCTTTATTATGTACACCACATGAACTACAGATTTAAATGTAGAAATTATTATGTTAATTTGTGTGTGTGGTGTTTGTGTTAATATTATGTTTGTTTGTGTTGTGATGTGATGTGATGTGATGTGTTGTATTATGTTGTCATAATTTTATATATTTAATGTGGTCTACTATGAACTCTGGCCAAAAATGGATAGATTGTGTGAGGAATAAATGGTGGTGTATGAAAGCGTGACGGTTGTCGGGGGAGAATGGAAGAAAATATGTTGCGGCGACCCCAAATAACATGGCATAAAGGCAGAAAGACGATGGTCTACTGGGTCTTCCATAAATATTATTTTATTATGTTATTATAAAGTACAAAAAGTCAATAAAATCGACCTATTTGCAATAGAAATGTTTAATGGCAAAAAAACTGTGTCTATTAGTCAAACAATGGAGACTTGGGCTCAGGTCAAGTTTAGGTCGACGTTTTACAGATAACGATTTTATTTATCAAGTTTTTCTATAAAACCGTTGGGCTGCTTCAGGATATAGATACCTATTTACCTACTGAGTACAGGCATCACGTCATTTCATGATTTAGGTAAGATTAAATCTACAAGAAAATTCATTACTCCACACATGTTAAGCTGTCAAAGTACTAGAAATAGGTACTGAAAATTTATACACACAATGTCGATTCTAATTGAAAAAGCTTTCATACGGCACTGTGTACGTTTACAGCAGGCTTGGCACGACGCTTTCCATTTCTACGCAGAATAGAAACAGCTCTTTCTATACAAAGTGACATTTCGTTTCTCCATTTTAGACATCGCACTGTAGAAATCCTTCTAAAAAAAAATCTGTCATTTCGTCTTTCGTTTCTAACGATCTTTGTCTAAGTCCTTTTTTATGTAGAAGGATTTCTACGATGCGACGTCAAAAATAGAGAAACGAAATGTCAGTTGTATAGAAAGAGCTGTCTATTCTTCGTAGAAATAGAAAGCGTCATGCTAAGCTTGCAGGAGACTACGCTTTAGAAGCTGTATTAAAAGCGACATAGACTTACCTGTTTGAAAGTGAAGAGGGCACGGTTGTGAACCTTCTGGCTGCTGCTGTGTGAAGAGCGATGTGGCGGTGAGCAGTCGCCTTCAGAGCCACTTGATGAGGAACAGGACGCTGCAGCGTTGGTCAGCCGGAGTTGGCGACGACGGTGCAGGCGCTTGATCTCGTCACATATCTCCTGGGCCATGCGCTCTGAAGATTGAACAGGGTTTCAGAAGTTAGCGGTGGAATTACTAGATACTGTACTTTAAATAGCACCAGTCAGCTAATATACGTTATTTCATGATGCGCGGAGTCTGGATTTGTGCCCGGTTGATAGCAATAGGCTCGCCCTTTATTACAAGGGTCTTAAACATAACTGGCGAAATGTGGATATACTATAGGTACAGCTCTGCCTAGCCCTTCAGGATTACAGACGATGTTGTGTTCATGATGCGCCGATCAAGTTGCGGTGCAGTTCGAATTTGAGTGCTAAGCTGTATTCTGGTAACCTTTGTACAGCGCGGAGCAGTAGAATGGTCAATTTTTAAAACTGTTCATTTTAAAATTATAAAAAATATATATATTTGAGACCTCGCAACATGACGCTTCATTTGTTATGTCCAGAGATCGGATATTCGGATGCATATTTACCTAAAGTTAATTTTTAGCTGTGAAAGTATGGAAGCGGCTTCTTAAAAACCTTTTTCTTTTAAAGAGCGCGTGATGCCAGGAACAACGGGAATGCATTACTAGTCCGGTGTATAGTATGGAAGCGACTTCTAAAACATATTTATTAAAAAAAAAAAAAAAAAATATTGCTTCTACCTACTTTACATCACAATATTGGGTAGGTACGTATGAGTCCAATTACATATGTAGTCCGAAAAAAACATAAATTTGTCGATTCCGGAATGGCGGGCGGGATTTTTACGATCGATACAAAAGTGCATTCCTTATATGCTAACATTTGAAAGTAAGTTAATGTACATTCGATTCTATAATCAGAAACCTAAATTTGTATTCCCAGAGCCGCGGGATTTTGCGATACAAAAGCGCATTCCATATTAGCCAACATCTCAACTTTAGGTGAATATGCATCCGAATATTCGATCTCTAGTTATGTCACAACACGGTGCAGTTTACAAAACTTATTTATTAGTTTTCTAATTTGCCCCCCAGAAATGACCCTTATATTAAAAATTCATTTATTTACGATACACGTCCGTGTTTGGGTCACCGAAATTCATATGTGTACCAAATTTCAACTTAATCGGTCCAGTAGATTCGGAGCAAATCGGCTGTGACAGACAGACGCACGAGTGATCCTATAAGAGTCCGTTTTTTTTTGTTTTGAAATACGTAATACTAAACATCATTCAGATTGTGATTGATAGTGTGTTCCGCGTTTAGTGTGCAAGACTGGAGCCGAATCAGCATTACACCTTTGCCTCACAAAACTAAAAATAGTCACTAAAACTACTCATCTTATAATCTCAGAACTGTGGTAGGAGGAACTGATTAACAAAGACTTTAAAATATGCAGTAACACTATATCATAGTGTGCTGTTGTCAAAATAGGTGTCTTATATAATAAAAAGAAAAGCTAAACTCAGATGTGTCAACTAATCAGTGTCAAAACTAATGACCTCTTGTACTTGCAGAATGACTGCTTGTGATCAGTTAGCTGTGCTGCTGGGAGCTTATGATTAAACTTATCCAAGTTTAATCAAATTTAGAGAAAGCATCAATGATGGTCAGATATTTCTCGTTATGGGCCGTAAACAAATCTAGGTGAACTACACCAAACGGTTTTGCCGGTGGTGGTACTATGCAGAATCTTTGTTTTATAGGATTTCGATCGTATTTGGCTTGCCCGCATATATTGCAATCATTTATATACCTTGAGATTTCGTTTTTCATTTTCGGCCAATAGTATTTATGGGATAAGGCTAGGTAGCATTCACTTATACCACGATGGTTAGTTTTACCTTCGTGGTATTTCTGAATGATCTCTTGCTGTCTGAGATATTCTTTTACATTTTCTTCTTCGGTTTTAGTTAAAACAAGATTCATAGCGGAGTTTTTGAACTGTCCTTGAATTATTGGAACTATTTTGTACATTGCTAATGGGGGGTGTATTATAATGCCAGTCTTAACTTTCGGGTTTGCGAATTCTTTAATTGCGTTTATTACATCCTCCTCTATGTTTGATTCAGAGAGTTGGATGGAGGTACGGGTATGAGTCTCAAATGGCTTAGAAACAGCTAGACGTTTCTTTATATCACCTACTACCGTAAAACATATTTGTCTGTTGAATTTATTTAAGGGGTCATCTGAAATTGGTATTTCTAATATTGGGTTTTCGTCGCTAGTGTGAGCTGTGAGAGTGGATGAGCCCATAACGGAAGATGATTTTTCGGATACGTTAACCATGACGGAGCTTGTTTCTTCGTTATTAATTACGATTCGCGACAAAGCATCGGCATTTATGTTGCTTTTGCCCTGTTTATAAACTACTGAATAGTTATATTCACTGAGCTTGAGTCTCCAGCGAGTTAATCTCGAGCTAGGTTCTTTTATATTCATGATCCATTGAAGCGGTTTATGATCTGTTATAATTTTGAATTTACGTCCGAACAGATATGGCCGAAAATACTTGGTTGCCCAAACTATAGCTAAGAGCTCCTTTTCTATTGTACTGTATGATTAAACTTGGATAAATGAGGCTTTTTCTTAATCAAAAAGACCTATTTTCACTCAAATATTCTTTTAAGAAAATTGTGATGTTACTTTTAGAGGTAAAAGAATAGTACTAGTCTATTAGGGTGTATTACTCTGAAAAACTATTCAGTCATTACTTTTTATGAAAGCTTATTATGAAATACCCTACAACTATGAAATATTATGATGGCCCAGAATGGAAAGAAATTTATAGTTAATTGAAATTTATATTCATGAAACTTACAGCTAACTTATACAGTGTTCATAAATATGAAATTAAAGGCCATTTACAAGTTTCCACTGATAAACACTACAATAAAAACAAAAAAAGGTTGGTACAAAATACCATATAACATAATGTTTAGGAATTATATAGCCTTCACTTTTGGCCTCAATGAAAAAAATATAATTAAAACCTACTCCAATGGTACTGAAAAACTATCCTAGTCTAGTAATATCTCAAAATAATGGCTTGCTTGGGCACAAAGTAAAATACCCATAATGAATAAAATGTTACTGAAAATAATCAATTACAATTTATGGTAGCATATTCATGCCCAATAACACTGAAATATAAAGGTTTGGGTAGAGCTGGGTGGTATATTGATACCATAAATAGTTTCAATAACTATGTATAGCATGAAACTATTTATTGGCTTGATGATTAAGAATTACCGAGTACTAGCGACAATACCCAATTGATGCCTAATACGGTCCCCAGGCAGACCAAGCCGAGCGCTGCTGAAATGATAAGAACTGGAACTAAAGGCTAAACTAATTTGTAGCAAGTCCTAAGCTTGGATGAAGTATGAAGGAAAGTTCATATACTCAAAAATGTTTAGTTTGACTGATTTAAAATACCAACCAAACATTCAAATATTGAACCTAAGATCAGTATCACCAATACATGGTTACATTATAAAATAAATAGTTTCAAAACCATTCTAATATCTAAAGAGAAGTTGGCACAAACTAAAGGTGCTTAGTATCATTGACACATAGATAAATAGTTTTTGTATAAATGTATAGGCTCGGGTAGAAATTATTCAGAAAAGCTTGTCATTGCAAAAAAAAAGTATAAAGTAAACAGAACTGAAGAGAACACAAAAAAACTTAAGTTTGTTTATGATTACCATGTTTTTTTAAATCTTGATACCACTTGAATGTTGAATAAATAATGAGGTCGTTGTTTATTTTGTTTACAAATTGAATGACCTTAAAAAAACGAATGCAAGCTTAACTTTTGTTGGGGTGATTAATTTTACCATACAAAATGGTTTATCACAATAGATTCAATAAAATATAATGTTGTTAATCTGTTCACTAAATAGTGAAGGACATACTCTTGTCTTATTCCTTTTGTTTAAATTTTCATACCACTACTGCAGTAGTTTTCAGCACTTTAGAATAAAAGTATGGACAACTTAAATTTATTGTCCTCACCTCACAATGTCAATTACAAAATAAATAACCAGCTGTTTATTTTTTATGCACATTCTGTCATTATTTACATTCTTACCTTCAGTATAACCTTAATACTGAAATCGGTGTTCAAGATTAGTATCATAAACCTAGAGTGTGTAATTAAGAGCCTACATTATGTTTTGAAATGAATATGCAATAATTATTGTCAACTTATAAATAAAACAGCCCACATAAGCACTTAATTGCTTTGTTTAAATCTGTCCAGTCATCCAGTTAATTAGTAATTTTCTGAAACGTAGAAAAAGCAGACTGCGCTGCGTGTACTGTCCATATTTCGGCTGATTAAGCACAATCTGAGTCAGAAAAACTGCATGAAACAGACAAAAAAATCGGGTTTCAGTAAAAACCGACCCACATTTAACACCACAAAGACTTCGGAGCTGGTAATCGAGCACAAAAACCAACAAAAGGACATGAAAAAATCCACGCAACGGTCTTCATGCATCACTCATCTCGCTCTAACGCGATAAAAATATTCATGATGCAGTGGAAACAATGGCGTTAGATAATACAGCTGATTAAATATACAAATAATTTATTGTTGCGTATTATTTATAGAAACTGTAAAACAGCAAGGCTTCATTGCATTCCTGAAGCCATAATAAAAAAATAAACAAACCTGGGGTCAGTTTCACAGGTGCACTGACGGATTCTCCAAATGTCGATGGTTTACTTTCAGAAACTTTTATTCCAGGACTTGTGCTAGAACTGGCTGCAAATGGTGAGCACCTTCGTCTTTTAGCCGGCATTTGCGCCATGGACTCCCAGTCCAAATTTCTTTTGAGAGTTGCACACGCCATTTTCTTTTTACGCCCAGCGAATGTCCTCTACCTATCCGATACTATGTTTGGAATTTCTGCTTTTGTCACGAATCAAGCAAAACAGGAAAATAATATTAAAACTTAAAGAGCGGAAGCACTACAATTATTATACAGTTATTTCTAAATTATTTTCTTGCAGGATTTCTTTATATATTAAAGATTATTTGACGCTGTCCGATTCTCTCACTTCCAAATAAAATCCGGCAGCGAACACTTTTCACTCTATTCAATTTTATTTTGACATTTTGTTGTTATAATCACTTGTACCAACTGTAGAAAAATCCAAACCATAGATAATTTTTGAATTTCCTTGACGAACTGTATGAGAATATCAGCCTCCAGCTGTTAGAAAATTTTTGGTTGTATTTTTAGATACAATAAGCTACGATAAAAAAAAAACACTATAAAAAGGTAAACTTCATCTGCACCTTTAATTAAATAAAAAATGGACAACAAATCGATTTAATGATAAAATCATAATTTTCTGTAACAAAAGTACAACACTAGTTTCTTATGACAGGTGAAGATAAGCAAAAATTGTTTGGACGACTGTCTGTGAGTCATCGTCCAAATAATTAATTCTCCAACCTCTGTTTGTAACTCCCTAATCATTTTATATTACTAAAGGCTGTGCCTAGCCTAGTGCTAATCTGATAGGTCCACGAGCCTATTGTTTTTGTGATAAAAGTTTTTTATAAGCCGTCAAACTGGGGAACGAAATGTCGTCATCCGCTATGGAAAGTATCCTTTTTTAATTGATAAGTTTTTGACACTGCGCTATTCATAATTTTCAGCTCTACAGGACTAAAATCTCTTTGAAAAATAGTCAGCATAAAATTTTATTTCAAAACAACTGGAACTAAATTGTCATTCATGGATATTCTCTTAGGTATTTCCCTACTTTGTCACTGGCCTTGTAATAATTGTTAGTTTTAAAGGTACATTGGTGTAGTTTCAATCATATCATTCATAACAAAGCTCACAACTTGAAAGATACCTTTATTCATTCAAGTATTGACAACATATTAAAGAGACAATTTCTAGTATCAATAACCTTAGTATTTCTAGTATCAATCCTTAGTAAGATTATGAGTCATAATAGTGAAGTAAATTTTTGTACCCAAAGTTCAGATTTCAATATTTAACTATTTGGTTCTTTAAGATTACAGCATGTTTATTAAGTTATATTTGCAGCATTATTTTTATAAAAATATAATTGTATATTAATAATCCAACCTAAAAATAAATCCTTAACTCACTTTTACCAGAACACCTATTTAATTTAAAATTTGCTGTGAAAGAGTTAGAGAGAAACTCAAAAAAATGTGAAAAAGAAGAAAAGCTTGAGAAGGAGAAAGCTAAGAAGGCAATACAGAAAGGTAACTTAGAAGGAGCAAGAATACATGCAGAGAATGCCATAAGACAGAAGAATCAGGCCCTGAATTATCTAAGGATGTCGGCACGAGTTGATGCTGTATCAAGCAGAGTCCAGACAGCACTTACAACTAGGAAGGTGAGTTCTCCAATCATCTTTGGTAATTTTCAGGGATAATTTATGAAATAATTCAAATATTTCAAATGAAGTTAGTGTAAGTGGAAGGTAGTGCATAGAGTAGTTTGTTGTCTCTCAGAAAAAGGCCATATAATTATGTTGTGACCAAGCAATGCCTGCAACCAAATGCTTAAATTGAAATTTATTTTATCTTGAAATTTAGAGATAAAGCAATGACAGAATAAATTTCATGTCTTTCAAACAAATCATATAATTATGGATTTATTTATGTGATTCATAACTTTTCTGTTATCATACTTATCTTAAAAAAACCACATGAAAAGTCCTTCTTCAACTCCTCCAATGCTCTCCATATTTAGATATCTCACTGCTAGTTAAAAGTCTTTTTGTATCTTATACACATTCAAATACTTACTCATTATATTAAACTTCTTAAGTTGTTCAACCTAGAGGTATGTTGTCTGTACAACATGTAGGTTGAACAAACACAACAAAGTTGGTCAAAATTCAATAAAAGTATCTGTATACTTTTATTGAATTTTGACCAACTTTGTTGTGTTTGTTTGTTTGTTTGAGTTGAGCTGCATTTCAAACTCAAACTCAAACTCAAAGCATTTATTTCAAATAAACCAATTGCAGGCACTTTTGAATTGTCAAGGGTTTGGTCAGTCAGTCAGAAAGATGAAGCTAGTTGCCCATTCCAAAGCGTAGTAGGTACCTATGGAGAAGAACGGGCAAGAAACTCCAAGGACACTCTTTTAAATCAACGTATTATGGTTACAAAATATTGTTTACATCATTCATTTTGAAATTATACATGTGAGAACGATGCAAAACGTAAAAGCGTCCGTAATAAAAAGATTACAACAAAAACAAAAGCAATTCAAAAATTAAAGTTAAAATAAGCCGTGGCAGCTAAAAGATGACCAGTCTCTACTGACGGCGCCCGTTCACGAACATGACGCGTGGATCAGCACCATTCAGCTCAACCATTTTGAAGGGAGCTAAATGATCCAACACACGCGCCACCATCAGCGAGACATTAGAGTTAGCACGACATACTCCCAGCCACCAGGGCACATTCAAGTCAATGAAAGACGTATCCAGTAAATGGCAGCTTTATAGTACATAGTACTCACATAACAATGTGCTGTGCAGCTATACAATACTAAGAGATTGAATTTATACATTGGCGCCGATTCCCTTGTTCACAAACTAAACTAAATTTAAGTTCAGTGCATCTTTTTCTTTCTATTTCATTAAGAAAAGGACAGAAGATAAATTTTAGTTTAGTCCTGTCAAATTAATCAGCGTCTGTCACTACTCTATACAAGTTTAGACGTGATTAAAAACTTGCCTACTAAAATTACGTCAATTTACGTCAAGCGCTGACTAATTTGACAGGACTAAACTAAAATGTATCTTCTGTCCTTTTCTTAATGAAATAGAAAGAAAAAGATGCACTGAACTTAAATTTACTTTAGTTTGTGAACAAGGGAATCGACGCCAATGCAGAGTTTTTAAAATCTTCAGCAGCTCCAACACTATTTTCAATACCTGATCAATTAGTTTTTGCGCCCTTGTGGAGCAGGACCAGCATTGAGCCAAGCATTTTTATCAGCAATGTAATCCCCCAATTTATAATTTATGCTTGGCTAAATAGCGTGCGTTTTATACAAGATTTAAATTTCTTCTCTTTCAGTTGAAGTAGGTATGTGGGGAGGTATTTTATTGTAACATTTTAAACAGTACCCCATGAAAGATGAGTCTACTTTAGCCAGCCTGAAACCTGGTTGAGCTAATTGGTCCCTATTTCTAGTGATATAATTGTGTCTTTCACCTCTTTTACTAAAAAGATGTAGATTTTTCCTTACGTACATGATGTTTTCATAGATATATTGACAAGGTACCGTCATGATGTTAATTTCTTTAAACAGTTCCCTTAGAGAGTCGCACCTGCGGAGGCCATATATGGCTCTGATGGCTCTTTTTTGCAGAATAAAAATAGACTCGATGTCTGCAGCGTAAAATACCGTACGACATAATACTATGAGAGTAACTAAAATATACTAGCCGTGCGGTATCTACATCAGTAAATTGAAGGATTTTTCTCACAGCATATGCTGCTGAACTTAGCCGTCCTGCAAGGGAAGTTAAATGAGGCCCCCATTGAAGCCTTGAGTCGAGCGTAATCCCCAGGAAAACAGTTTTATCGACGAATTCTAATTTCTCTTGATTCAATACTATCTCACAAATACTACTTTTGACATTTGGTAAAGAAAATCTTATGCACTTAGTTTTTTTCCCATTTAATACTAAATTATTAGCAGTGAACCAATTTTGGACATGCAATAGGGCGTTATTTACGTCGTCAAAATTTGAGGCACGTCAAAATTTGAGGCATGATAAGTGATAACTGACAAATGCATGAACATGTCTTGAGTTGCACAACTACTGACAAACGTGCACTGACTGGACAGGTCCACTCAAATCTGTGTGGTTCTTTCCTCAAAAGACCATTTCAGACACTAACCTACATGGTCCTCAAATAATCTGATCAAGATTATGTACTCATTGACATTGATGAATTTTATTTATGCAATGACATGAATATTTACTCTGCGGAGTATTATATTATTTTAATTATTGTAAATGTGAAGACTATGTGGATCATTGTTTAATTTTGTTTTATTCTCAGTTAGTTTTTAACATGGTCTGGCAGTTTGAGTATTTTTTGCGGCCTGCCAAATGTCCTTTCTTTGGTATTTTTCATTGAATCGTTGAGCTCCTTAAGTTCTGACTTGAGCTGCACAACTACTGACAAATGCGTGCACTGACTGGACTGGTCCACTCAATCTGCGTGGTTCTTTCATCAAAAGACCATTCAGACACCAATCTACATGGTCTTCTTCACATGATCTGACCAAGATTATGCCTGGACTTTAAAAGAGACTGTGACCTCTGAGTTTGTTTCGGCCTTTTTTCTCAGAGTAGTTAGAAAGGAAACGCCAACCTCATCTAGTATAAAAAAATATGCTTGACATGTTGTTGCTTACAGAAATAAAATCATTTGCCATTTATTTACTAACCAACTGCAGCAACAATATTCTATTCTATTCCCTATCAACATGGGCATAGCTAATTTACCAATAAACTGATTCCAGGTCACAAACTCCATGGCGGGTGTAGTAAAGGCTATGGATGCAGCAATGAAATCAATGAACCTGGAGAAGATATCCACTCTCATGGACAAGTTCGAGAGTCAGTTTGAAGACCTGGATGTGCAGTCTTCATACATGGAGAATGCGATGTCACAGACAACTACCACCACAGTGCCTCAGGGAGATGTTGATAATCTGTTGCAGCAAGTTGCAGACGAAGCTGGGTATGTATTGTTTTATCTCATGGTATCACTTCACTTGTCACTTTTCTCAAAAAGAAACTTTATAGTTGAGCTATGGAGTTCATAGTTTTATTTGAACATGTTGATGTTTGACATTCGAAAAGTGCTGATTCTCAGCCTAGTTGGAATGACTTCTGATTTTGATAATGGGACCTAGATTACAAACCTTTTTTATGGTTCCGTAGTAAACAAGGAACCCTTATAGTTTCTTCATGTCCGTCGGTCTGTCTGTCCCCACTGTAGCTCAGAGACACTTAGTACTAGAAAGCTGTAATTTAGCATAGGTATACATATAGTGCTAAAATTTAATCTCGAAAAAAAAATTAAGGTTAGGTACCTGCCTTGCACGTAATGTCCGGATGATATTTTTTTTTTCTCGTCTACCCCTTGGTGTGGGGTATCGTTGGATAGGCCGTTCAAAAATATTGCGGGTCTGTGAACACCACTTTTCGATTCAAGGGTCCGCTTCCGTTTTTGTTAGAGTCAAGTGTCACCCCTTGCCATCTAAATGGATGTCTATGGAGATGTGAAAAAATTCATGGCAGTAGTACATATAATTATTAAATTAAAAGGAAAACTATCAAAGCCAAGTAGGCTTTACAAGTTAATGAATAATAGTCGACCAACTTAAATTTGCAGTGTGTACAAACTTTGTAGTTGAAAAACATGTCAATTACAATGTTAAGTTTGTTATTGGGATAAATTCATCCTAACTTCCCATCTACGGAACCCTTCATTGTGCGTGGCTCGACACGCACTTGGCCGGTTATTTACCTATCACATCGCATATGCTGTAGCAAATTACAAAATTAATAATAAAAAACCAAAAGGAACAAAAACGAGACAAACAAAAATAAAAACCTTATTTTACATATAGTTTACACAATTGATTTGCTAGTAGTGTGAATAAACACCACGTTTGCACGAGCGCTTTCTTATCCCGCTAGGTACGCGCTTTGTTGGATTTTAAATGCTTGGCTCAACACCGAGAGTAGAAAATCCAATACTGTGCGGTAAAAAACCGCGTTAAAATGTGGATGTGAGCAAACACTGGAAGTTGCCGCTAGCATGGAAAGTTTTAAGTACTTACTGTGTACCTTTATCTATCTTTCCAGTTTGGAACTCAACATGGAGCTGCCTTCAGGCGTACCGAGCACTTCAGTGGGTACCGCGACCGTCGTGTCTCAGGAACAGGACGAGCTCACGCAGAGGCTCGCGAGATTACGACAAGCAGAGTAGCTAGCGTTGTACAGATATTATGTTACGTATTATTATCGTATGCACACGATTCTGAATTAAGATCTAAATAAGGCATATTTGTGACCCCGCGTTTACACCATGGTATAAAACAAGTATTCTACATGTTGAGTCTACTAGATTCGTTTATCGTTTACACCTAAAACAAGTAAGAAATACCAATTGTAAACAAAACTTGCCAAAAAGGTGTACAAAATAGTAACAATACAGAATAAAAAAAAAACGTCCATACTTGTTTGATACATGTTTTATAAACGCGGGGTTAGACGTCTTGAGCAGTTTATGCTTTTGTGTAAGTACAAAATAAGTTATCCAAAATATTCTTACTTATTCAACAACAATTTAAGTACAAAAATGCTGGTCAAGTGACACATTAGTCGAAGGTCAAGGGGCTGCAGTCTCGACATAGATAGCGATCGCTTTACGACCGAATTTGTTCGCAAAGTCCTAAAGGGTTTCCTTAGACAGCCAAAATTGCTTGACAAGCACGAAAAAATCACAATCTAGTCAAGCAATTTTGACCGTCAGGGACCCCATTAGGACTGCGACCGAGTTCGGTCGTAAAGCGATCGCTATCTATGTCGAGACTGCAGCCCCTGGTTGTCGGGACTTAGCAACTGATGATGTCATCATATGACGCGTCGTTGTATGAGGCTATAAGGACAATATCAATTTAATGGTCTTTTCTTGGCCCAATTGGTCATATCTCAATATTGAAATACTCTTCTATTAAATTGTCTCAATTTCTGGTGCAAATTCTGTTAGACTTGGGCTAAACCAAAAAATTTAAAATGATGACGTCATCTTTTACTTGCAAATAACACCAGGGACGGACATAGGTGATACGTAAAAATATCATAGCGAACTGAGAGAAAGTGTTAGAGTCAATTACTTCCACATGCGAAAAAAGCGAGCGCAACAATGCGCTTGAACCAAAATAAAACTACGTAAGAGCACCTAAAAATTGTAAAAAAATAATTAAAGTATGTATCAATAATATTTTCAGCCAGTTTTTCCAATTACCTAATGTGCATATTGTGAATGCAATTTTGCTATGAAGTTACTTAGGATTTTAGAATTACAGAAAAATATATAAAAAAGTGGTCTTTTCGGAATTCAATTCTATCGAGGTTAAACCAATCGCATTTTCCTTGAATCCGAGTATTAATCTAATAGTCAATAAACATAATACCTATATAAAAAATGAAATCCATACATGCTCTAATAGTGAAATAAACCCCTTTGGCTTGTAATGTACCCAAACAAAAGAGTAAATTAAAAAGGTAAACGTTTTAAAAGAATTGATTTAGGTACCTTTTAAAACTTACAACATTTAGTTTGATGCATGGCATTGCATTGCCATGACATATTTTTTGCCCCACGCCTCTCGCCCGAACTCACCTACCTACCCGAATAGTTCCGATCGCAAGCTCGCAACACATGCTTGATAATGTAGGAAATAAGGTATACAACATTGTCAACATTTATTTTATTTTCGGCATTTTTTTTATTTGTTGGCGGACCGCACGCGTACCGGCGGCGTTCCGCGGTCTGTGCGTCGCTGGTTTACGACAACTCTAAATAATGTTTGGCCCCTTAAAACACGTTGATATTCAATGAGAACTGTATTTGATTCTTATATCGTTTACTGTATTTTTTGAGAAAAATATATTTTTAGTTTAGCTTAGCCCTTGCCCTACATATTCGACGTAACTTCGAAGTAGAGCATAAACTGCGCAATATACGTCTCTAAATGAAATATGTAGCTTTCAGTTAACTTGGACAATAAAAATGCTATTTCTGTTGCAAGTTGTAGGACAGATAATTTAGCTCCAAACAAAAATATTACAGATCTTAAATTGTTTGATAAGAAATGTATTTTCAAGTTATTTTATTTCGCGTCATTTCCACTTATGCTAATATTGTACTGTGATCACAAAGTATATATAGAAACAGGCATATAATAAGTATCTAAGGTAAAATATAAATGTCTTGTAATTTTTTGTAAATGTTCTTTATAAAGTTATGAATAATGAAGTTATTTTATTTATACTTTTTTATTAATTTCGATATTTGACTAAGAAGTCCTTCCTTCATATAGCACCGTTTGATTCTGAAAGATAATAGATAGATTCTAAGTCAAATAGAAAACAATGAATTAAAGTTTTTATGGTTTATACATTACCCTAACTCATTTTGTAGTTTTTTTTATATATAATTTCTGTACTGGCAGAAGTCCAGTGACAGCACAGCTTATTTTTTTTATGTTATTGCAGTATGTATTTTTGTAAATAATCAAAGGACTATTATAAATCATAATAAAAACGAACCTTTGTCAAAATATTTTTATTATCCATAAAACAATTAAAGGAACAAGCATGTATCAATACAAATAACAGTGAACTTCCAACTAATACTAATAATACGGAAACATCTGTACTGTGACTACATTTCTTACAAGCTACCTCAGTACCGTAAGGTGCGCGTGCGCCAACTCCGCACAACGTGCCCACTACGGAGCTGCTAAAACGTATATCACATCTAACATTCAGAAAAACATTAGTTTTAATAATACAAAATAACTCTTTAACAAAATGGTCGTCAATTTCTTTCATAGAAATTGTCTGCTGTATCCGCATTAGGGCACAAACGGCAACACATGTTTTGAACCTTGTGTCGAGGAGCTGTTTTTGAAACATTTTTGTTTTATTCGAGGTAGTTGTCACGGCGAGTTTGCGCCAAGACTTGCGGAAAATGTGCCCTAGCCCGGATATAGTTGTATACTTATGATGTGTGGTGTTTAAACCTAGGAATATGGCATTAATATGACTTAGTAAAAATGTGAATACTGTGTTATCTTTGGTGTAGTGTTACGCGTCCCCGTTATCGGTGGTTTCGAATGCTATGTGGTAGAAGTACCAGTCTTCGAGGAATGACGGCACGAAGGCTTTGCTTTTCGTGTACCTGACCGGCGGCTTCAACTTGGCGAGCTCTTGTTCGTACAGCTCCAGAGATTCGGGGGAAGTAGCTCCATTACCCTGGAACAAACAATTGGGGAATGTGAGATGGTGCGCGATGTATCTCCTTCCTTCCCTACAATTTAGGCTACTTAACAGATCTCTGCTGGCAATTACCCTTACAAGGTTCAGGGGCAAAATGCCCAATTCTCAAAATGTCCAATGGTGTCAAAATGTCCAAATACCCAAAATGTTCAATTCTCAAAATTTCCAATGGTCAAAATGTCCAATCTGAGGATTTCTACGGTGGGATGTCAAAAAAGGAGAAAGGAAATGTCACTTTGTATAGAAAGCGCCGTGTCTATTCTTCGAAGAAATAGAAAGCGTCATGCTAAGCCTGCAGCAGTGGCTTAAGAAAAATACCAGCAGGCTTAGCACAAGAACCGTTTTGTCGACGGAAGAGTAGACAAAAATGACGTTTCCGTGTAGACAGTTTACTACCGAGAAATACAAACAAGCGATTTCTATTCTACAGTAGAGTAGAAATAGAAAGCGTCATGCTAAGCCTGTTAAAAGATAAAAAAAGTACATACGTGAGTCATAAACTTCCCATTAGGCTTGAGAATTTTGAAGGAGGCGTTCAGTATGGTGATCATGAACTCCCACAGTTCCCCGCACGCAGACTCCGAGATGGGAATGTCCGTCAGATCTCCGAAGATATAGTCCACCTTCTTGCCTTCAGTGATGAACTTGTTCACAGTCAACATGCAATCTTCTACAATCACCTGGAAAATAGTTGATTTGGGGGTTAGCTCAATCTGTGGATCACAGCTGTTTATTGGATACTAGCTTTCGCCCGCGTGGATGTCGGAAGATATCCCACAGGAACGTAGTACAGGGATTAAACTGTAACTACAAGGTGTTAATCCAGGTCCACTATCTGTGTCCCAAATTTTATTAAAATCCGTTCAGCCGTTGCTAAAAACTATACGTTTGGCATCAGACTCGTTCTATACTATCGTACTTTTTCGTGATGGCCAAACTCGTTCAATGCTCGGGACTATTCAAAACCTGTTTTACGTCAAATGCAGTTTATATTTAACTAAATATAATATGAGTTGACACCACACGCTATAAATAGCGGTGGATATTTACAAAATTGTCTAGCCAGTGACAGTCAATTGGCCCATCTCGCCTATCGCATGCAGTACTGAAATGACTCACAATCCTGATATAGCAACTAGGTGAATTTATAGTTCCTCACGTTATATCGTTAGTAACTCTAGTACTTGACTATTTTATGTGAAACAATATTATTTTGAACTGTAATAAAAGTTAAGCAATAAGTCAAAACATGTTTATGGTTTCACAGCCAGTCGTAGTATTGATAACTAGGATAACGGCTGAATAAGTATGGAAGACAAAACATAGTTACTGCGCCGACCGCAAATAAATTGGGCAGATTATAAACAAAGGGATAGGAATTTAAGCTACCCGATTAAATTAAAAATAATAATACACTTCTGGACACATATATTGGCCCACCTTAGAGTTTAGGTTTCGATGGCCCCTACCGAAATATGATTGCTAGATTGAACAAAAACTGTTGATGCAGTTTTAAACCTGATACATTTTACCATCTTTTTCGATCGTACTGTTTTAAATTTGAATTCAGAATACCATACGACATGGAGCTACGCCTTGTTAAAGGCAATTGATTTTTGAATAAAAAAACATGTTTTATCAAATAAAGGTTTAATTTAATAACACGTGTTGCCTCCATGGGCATCTACCATAGCTCTCATACGATTAGGCATAGAGTTTATCAACCGCTCTATGAAATTTTGAGGGATCATCTCCCATTCCTCTTCTATGGCAGTTTTCAACTCCTGCATCGTCTGGGCAACTGGCTGACGAGCCCTAACACGTCTTTTTAGCTCGTCCCACATGTGCTCAATGGGGTTCATGTCTGGGCTTCTGGCTGGCCAGTCCATAACTGTGATGTTCACATCCCGAAGATATTCCCTGACGATGCCGGCCGCATGGGCTCTTGCATTATCATGCATAAAAAGGAAATTTGAACCCACATAGTCCGCGTATGGTATCACGTGAGGTTCTAAGCACTCACGAATGTACCTTTCAGCATTTAATGTTGGCAGCCGTGGTCCTGTAACAACCTCAAGTTGAGTTTTGCCGCTCGCGGATATACCGCCCCAGACAGTCCATGAGCCACCGCCATAAGCAACCCTCTCTTCAAAGCAGCATTGTGCGAAACGCTCTCCCTTACGTCGGTAGACCTTCTTCCTTCCATCATTGCCATGTAACACAATTTTAGACTCATCAGAAAAGAGTACACGGCTCCAATCTTGCTGTGTCCAATTTAAATGACTGCGTGCGAAATGAAGGCGCGCTGTTCGGTGGGCTCGCGTTAGTTTGGGCCCATTAGCTGGCTTGTGTGGTACCATATCGCGTTCTTTTAACCTTCTCCGAACAGTTCGAGCGCTCACAGATACTCCGTGGAAGTCGCGAAGTTGGTTTTGTATCTCAATGGAGGTAAGGTGACGATTTCTCAAGCTGGTCGTCACGATGAATCGATCCTGCCTTTCAGTTGTGACCCGAGATCGTGGCCTTCCTTGGCGACGAACAAAGCCGCCAGTCTCTAGGTACCTCCGATAAACATTTCGGACCGCAGATCGACTTAAATTAAGTTGAGCACTCACGTTTCTTTGGCTGTGTCCGGCCTGAATAAGTGCCACAGCTTGGGCGCCGACTTCAGGTGAAGTATCCATAGATTATTGATAGAACCTCACCTTAATGTTAAGAATAAGTAATGTTTGCTGCAAAACCAAAGATATCAATCACTTTTTCAAGAATTAAATCCAAGTAAACCAATAAAACCAAGTTTTCTTAGTATTCGATTGTTTGATATCAACAAACAGGCTCCAAATTGTATTTTGTTTCTTTAAATTCTGTGTTCGAAATTCAAAAAAAGACTATTGAATGAAATTGTGAATGTGCCAGGTTCAAAACTGCATAAAAACTTTTTGCTCGACCTAATATAAAATTTTAGCTAGGACCAAACGAAACTGAAAATACAAGGTGGGCCAATAGATGTGTCCAGAAGTGTAGATACTGTTTCCATAATACCATGCAAACAATGTTTTAAAATTAAATTGGTCGGTTTGAAAATTCGTCCGAAACCCAGTTACGATACCCAGTTTGAAATGTTCTTTGGCGGGTACAATACCTGCCACTAAAGATGAGACTTGACACACCACGTGGTTTGACTTGTTCAACTACATATACACGAACTATTTCATACACGACTGTACAGCTCGATTCAAACTTAATGGCGGCTCTGAAGTGCGCTTATTCGCTGCGCAGTACCGCACCCCTCGACTCATGTTCCGAGCCGCCTTAAAGTTTGAATTGGACTGTACGTGCGCAAGCTCCCACTACTGACGCTCGTCAAGTCTCCATCTTCCGTGACGCATATTGTAACACATACTACTTACACACAAAATAGTATATTGATACTGCCGGGGAAAGGCAAATGGTACAAATAGCAAGGAGTACGTACAGTCGAACAAACTATTTGGTATACAGGCGGCTAACTAGATCGGTACTTAAGTTAAGTGTTGTGAGTGTGCAGAGTAGTAAATTCTTTTGTTATTAAGAGCCATTTCACGTTTTCGCGCGAATATCGAAGATTTCAGTCGCCTAATTTACCATCTTAGGTAATACTCTGACATTGGTGAATACATGTAAAAAATAGACTAATCCTTCGTTTTGACACTTCATGTAACACATTTACAAAAACTTATTTGTTTACTTTGTGGTGATTAATTTCCCACAACCAGTTTACTGAAATATCATCGCAGAGTCAATTTCAAACTCCTATATCTATCATTAATATTTATAAATTTAACTGAAAAAAATATATAAAGCATCAGAAATATAATTTGATCGACACATACAGTACTAGAATATCGATTATTAATAACATTAATTAGTAAAAAAATAAAGTCTTAAGCCAATTTTTAGGTTTTATATCGCTAATAAATCGTGATTTTTTGGTTTAAATAACGCGTAATTACATTTTTTTTTATCGGCGAAATAAACTATGGTTTTTAACAAACCGAATTCTAAAGTTTTATTAAAATCCCTTCATTTAATTAGACATAATATCGTTATTAAAATCACTCTAAATTAGAATAAATTCCGATGCTAAGCGGGCACCGTTTAGTACGGCGTGAGCGCCGATCGAGGTAAGACCTGTGCCAAATTTTCCCGCGTCTCGATTTTCGAGCGCACGTATTGTGAACGAATTATTATACTACGACTACAACATTTTGATTCACTTCGTATTTTTTTTTGCATAAGGTAAGAGTTTAATTTATTATCAAGTAAGTAAAAGTATTAGTTTAGTAGTTTGAGAATAATTACATATTTTTGTTTTATTAGTTTTAGCAATGGAGCGAAAAGGTTGTGTATACCATTGTGTCAAAAAAAGGAAAAATAAAAATTCTGCAGCCTTAAAGAAAGCAACAGAAGCGAGATATATATAATTTGCGATTCATATTATGTACACAGTAATCGATCAAATAAGTACATATCGACATGAACTATAAAACCGTAATTACAATTTTAAGGATTTGTATACACTGACACTTCGACATATAAAAATATTGATGTTTTTAATAATCATTTATTGATTAAAAAAATATTTATTCGTAGATATTGAAACTTGACAGCTATTTTGTTTTCATTTCAGAATGAGAAATCGCATGAATCGAGTAGAGGAGGATAGTACCTTTAGAAGACACGCCACCACCGTACCGGGTACAAGTGGAACGTCAGATTCGATAACAGAAATTGTATGTTTGTAACTTGCTACTTCAAAAAGATACAGCTATACCTCTAAACGAACGTAAACTTTTAAATATCGACCGACTGAAAAGGTTTTACCAAAGTTTTACCAAGATTGTGTATTGCTAGAAATCATAGACCCTAGAAAGGCAAAATCAATGCCTTAACGACAAATTCATATAATAATAAATAAATATTTATTCAGTATTACAATTGGTAAAATATTAACAAAAAATATTCGAAATAAATATTTTTTGTTAATATTTTACCAATTGTAATACTGAATAAATGTAAATGATATGTGATTTTTCCCTGTTAATGTTTATTACATACTTTATTACATACATAACATATATTTGTGTTTTTTTTATTAGTCTAGAAAGCTTTAGTAGACTGAATAAATAAAATAACTTTTTTCATAAATCTCTCACCATGGTGCATTACGATTATAAAGGCTCAAGACTGTTTAGTCCATCTCAACACTCGCGCTACACTGCTTGCATTGTATATGTGTGGATAGCTGCGCACACATACACAATACTGCCGTCTTTTACCTAAACTCGAGCGCAATAATTTTGTGAAATGGCTCTTAAACTCTTAAGTATGCCAGAAGCATAAAAATTAAAAAGTTCAACCAAAGGTTGACTGGACTGAGAATGCTTTGTGGCATTAAATTAAGTCGGCCTTACATTTTTTATTAGTTTATTATTGATTCCGTAAATCAAAATCAAATCTTTATTTTCTGTCTACAGTACCTACGAATTATACAATACCGAAATTTTATTTGTGTAACTGGTGTCACCTTAAAGAGCCCCTGACCTATGACACTTTTAATTGACACCTAATCAGAGGTTTATAACTGTGTTAAAACTACAATTTAAAAGACAAAATATAAAAATGTCATGTTATACCAAGTGGTGAATGTAAGATAGTAAAACTGGAAATAAAGATTATTATTTTAAGACAACAAAAAGTGAAAAATCATTGCAGTGTCGTGGAAAGTTAAACAAACATGCCTGTATAGAAAATAGCTTGTTCGACTGTAATAAAATGATTTACTTCATAATTAGGCCCCTTTCTTCTCTCCAGCACATCCCCGCATATGGGCCGCAGGTACTTATTACAGGCGGACATCACGAGCTCGTCAATCTCCAACATCCAAATGAACTTAGGTTTCTCCTTTAAGAGCTCGTATAACAGAGCTCCGTCGCCGCCACCTTTAAACAATTTAGTCCCCTGTTAGATTGTAAGCGATTATGCATGCATGGGGTTAAAGTATAGTCGACCTGATAATTGCCACCCTAAGGTTGAATGTCAGAGAGCAGAGGTGGCCCAGTGGTAACGGCCCCGACAAAAAAAAAAAGTGGTAACGGCTGCGACTTACGAGTTGTAAGTCGTGGTTTCAAACCCAGGCGCGTTACTTTGTGTAATTTATTTAATCACCACTGCTCTCAAAACGATGAAGGAAAGCATCGTGAGGAAACCATGTTCTAGAACCAAAAAATTCGAAGACATGTATTGTGACACCTACCAACCCGCACTGGGCCCGAGTTGTGGATTACGGCCCACACCCTGTCAAAGAGAGGAGGTCTGTGTCCCAGCAGTGGGAACATTATAGGCTGATTATGTAAGCTTGAATTTTACTTGCACGTCATAAACGATAAACCTACGATTGTTTGTCTCTGCATTAGCCTATGGTTGAATGGTAAAAAATGTCTATGGCAACAATTTCGAATCTATACGTTTGTGTGCTTGAAGTATTAAATAAAAAGATAAACGAGGGTCTATTTTTGCTTTAAGAACAATATGACAATTATATAATTTGAACCCTAAACCCCCCATTACACTACACGATATTTAGGGCCCGATCCTTCCTCCCTCCTATATCCTTATACCATCCCGATTTAGGAAAAGGGTCCCTGAATATCGAGTAGTGTAATAAGAATTTTAAGGAAGTTTCACAGCAATTACATGGTCGCCTAGAGCAATTGATTGTAGGTATGGTTCACAGGATGAAGAGACCTATAGCATGGTCTGATCGAAGTTAATCCGAGTGAAACCAAGGGCAACACCCATATTATGCCACTGGTTTAAATGACCCTGGTAGCGTTTCCCTTTTTGAATAAAACGAGGGGCTAAGTATAACTACCAGTTTCAATAGCATTAGCTAAATTCATGTGATTACCTTAGCGACCACTTAAAATTAAATAAAGGGGTTGATTGAAAAGAAACAAGTTCAATAATAAAATAACAAAATAAAACACGTTTAACGGATCTCTTTAAATCGAGATGTTAAGAAGATTTCTTTATATCTAGATCAAAGGGACAAAGCTAATAAGACGTTGTATACTTGATACAATTTTGAAAGAGACCCCAGGTCTGATTATCTCATGAAACGAATTTTCGCAAAGAAAATAAAATCATAGTAGGATTATTTTGTTGCGACGATCACAGAAAAGTAACAGACGAGAGAGAAGTAGGTGCCTGTTATCAAGAAACATGTAAGTACTCGTAAGTCTTATTAAAAAATATATTTACGACACCGTCGAGTAACTGAATATTGCATGAACGACGGATAAAATGGAATTATTCAAAGTAACCTTGTTACGACCGTGAGATTAGCTCAAGTATAGTATCTACCTTCATTTCTTACACCCATTGCGCTGGTTGTGTTTTAAATAATAAGCCAGGGGCAAGCATAATCAGCCTATAATATTCCCACTGCTGGGACACAGGCCCACTGCTCGGTAAGAGGGAGCGGGCCGTAATCCACCACGAGTCCACGAGGGATATGTGCGGGGGTTGGTAGAAGTCTTCGAATTTTTAGTTCTAGGACATGCCGTTTCCTCACGATGTTTTCCTTCACTGTTTTGAGGGCAGTGGTGATGAAATTATTTACACAAAGTAAAGCGCCTGTCAGAGTTTAAACCTACGATTTAAATTACAACTCGTAAGCCGCGGCCGTTGCCACTGGGCCACTACTGCTCTCGCCAGGGGCAAGATTTAATAGAAATTAATAAAAAAAAACATAATATAACATCACGACTGTTTTCCTCAAAGGGTAAGCCAGAGGTGCACCTTTAGTAGGTACAAATCAAGACTACCAATAACATTTTCTACGATCTGGTAATCGAACCCAGGGACCTTATGCTTAGCAGTAGGGCTTGCGAGTCGACTACTAGACCAACGAGACAGTCACATGAATAAATTAAAATCATAACCCTCTGGCTTTGCTGTAGTCGGGTAAAATTTAAAGAAATGGACGAAATCGCAACATCAACCTCATCAAATAACTGTAAATAAGTCAATAAAGAGATCTCTCTTTGTTTGCCGTTTCAAATAATTGATTGGCGTCTGAGTGACAATTTGGTGCGTAACAAGACGGTCAGAGGGTTAACAAGACAATTTACGCATGCATTACCAATGCAACCATGTCCCGTTACCCTAAGTTGTAATTAGCAACCATCCCAATAAAGCGGTAGGCTTAGCACGAAAACACAAAAGAGTAGACAAAAATGACGTTTCCGTGTACAGTCACGAGCACTGATATGTATTCATTTAGCAAAATACAAAAGCGATTTTTTCGTGGAATAACGACTGCAACATCGAGGTAAGACGTATTTCATAATATCATGGGTTCCAAAATACTATGTTCGTAACGACATAAAATTACAATCAACACAGTAGGAAAAAATAACTTTTTAAAAGTTGTTAAGTGTATACATATTAATGCTCGTAACTGTACACAGTTGACAGTTTTCTACCGAGAAATGTAGACAAGCGATTTCTATTATAGAGTAGAGTAGAAATCGAAAGCGTCATGCTAAGCCTGCAGAATAGGAACCAGGTCATAATTAGGTCTCATTACCCTCCAAATGCTGACGTAATTTGGCATAAATGGAGGTGTATAATTCGCGTGCAGAAAGTACTTGACCATATCTGTGACATTTTATGGGGTAACTAAATTAGGCTCAGGATGGGTAAGATTAAAAAAAAACATATGTTTACCTAAGATCACGATTTCTTTCCCTTCATAGCTTTCTTTGCCCCTTTGCATCAAAGTTTCAGTATAAATGAGATCAGCCTCTGAGATATCTGAAAGCAAACAAAATAGGTTTTATATCTTATCTGTTGGTTCAGCTAATTGAAGAAATGTTCGCGTTAATTTGTTATTACAAAATGAACTTTACTGAATAGAAATAGGGTATATTTTGTATTAGTGAAATAACGCGAATATTTGGAAAAATACGCCAAGTCTAGTGCCAACTCTAATATTTGTTCAGCAAACTTACTTTGTAAATCATCTAGCACCAACATATTGCCAAGAGTTTTGGAATGGACAATCTGGACTCTTTGGAAAGGTGATTGCTCGTCGAATATGACCGCATCGATGTCGTATTCTAGTAGGCGTTCGTCTGCGAATTTCAATGTTACCCTTTAATATGTTATAAGCAGATACACAAAGCGGACAATTTGTTTAAATAATAATTTGATTAAATAAGGGGCAAATTAAATTACTCCGCAGACGTGATGGGTATCGATATCAACACAAATGATAAAACAAAAGAAAACATTAAATTGACGAGGCTTGTTTTTGGGGTCATCAACCAGTGGTGAATTGAAATATCATTATTTTTGTGTAAACTTCACAGACGTGATGGGTATCGATAACAAAATACGATAAAATAAAACAATTTTCTAAACTCATACTTCCAATAAAAACACTACCAGCGACCGTTTACCTCAAAAAAAATAAAAACAACTTTTTCATTTATATTTTTTTTGTGTTTATATAACGATCGATAACCATCACGTCTGCGGAGTTTTGCTAGTTAATTCAATTTGACCCTGTAGATAGTGTGTAAAATGTTTGTATTTAAATTGCGTTATAGAACTGGTTAGGGAGTAAGGTTAATAGTTAGCACAAACATAACTTGACTATTTATGTCAAGTATAGAGACAAAATCCTAGTTTCATCTTTTGGAATCACAGTTTTGGTTTCACTAAGTTTAAAAATATATATTATGGAGCTTCTAAGCAGATGGGACATTTTATTTATCTTTCAAATCAAGTCTGCAATTATATGGATTACTTATTTACATTATTTTAAAATTACTACTTTAAGTAATAATCTAAATAAAGTGCACTTGAAATGTTATTAAAAAGTATGAAAAAAAAAAACAAATATAATTATACCACTGACCTGAGGTTGGGTAATACCTGCCGAAGAGGCATCGTTTTAGCGGCGCGTAAGCTTGCGATTTTATAATATTGATGTATTTTTTCAGTTGACTTTCCAATACTCTCGCCGACTATTGAAAAAATAAATCATAAAGAAGGAAAAACAAAAGATGAATGCAGGTAGTCTAACATGCATACTTTTATAAATATTAGGCCAAAAAATGTTAGGTTGAGCGTCTCCTAGGGTACTGGAAGATTCGTTAGTTTGCTACAAGTTGGGTCTAATAAAAAAATGTGGAGAACATGCATTGAATTATTAGATATAGAAATTGGATGGGAGTACAAAGCAGTCTTATTCTATGATTATAAATTTATAATAAATATTGTAGTGTTTGTGCATTTTTTTAATGATTACATAAGAAAAGTGCAATTGAATGAAAAGTTGGAAGAAACATTAGTTAACAAGATGATTTATTGTGTGAAGCTTTTGTGTTTGATTAGCAGTGCACTGTGTACAATCTGCAAATGTGTTAAATGCTTCTTTCCTTTCAATTGAGGATTAAGCAGTCAATACACTGGTTTATGGTTATTCACAGACCAGTAAATCTATACTGTTAAAATCTCACTGTGACAACTTGGTGAAGTGAGCTTGAAGTGAGTCGATGTAGTGTCCATCCATAGCATTAGGTGGAATGACAGTTCACTTTAAGGTAACTTCACCTAAGTTTTCATGGTGAGATTTTTATATAGTAGAACGGCAGGATTGTGTGTTCAATTTGGTGTACAAATGCAATTTGTACACAAAATTTAAATAACAAATGTTATAATTCATCAAATAGAGGTAAAACATTTTTTTTCCTTGATAATTCTCCTTATACAGGTCTTAGAATAAATACATAAACCAGATTCAATATTTCAGATAAGAATCTCATTAAGAAGAAAAATATTAATGGCTCTGAAAATTAAATTAAATCCTGTGGATGCAAATTGAAACAGTGCTACAGGACGGATTAAATTGATAATGCATATGTAAATTAATAAGATAGAAATATTATTAATATAACGTGATTTGTGCTCCTATTAATATAATAGTAAATTTAAATAATAATGTGGGTGTAGAATTTTAAAGCTGAACTTGTAATAAAAGAACAACATAAAGTATAGCTAACGCTAAAAATGATACGTAAGGGTAATGTCATCAAACTAAGTTAAATAAAAGGGGTAATACTTAATAAATAGAACTGGTACAGTAGCTAACCTGAACTAGTCAGATAAACATCAAATTTATAACCCCGTTTAATTGCTGGGAATAATTTTACCCTTTCGCAGTCCAATGACATTCTTACCGAACTTTCCAGTAGTTTAGAGCACTAGAAAATAAATTTATACGCTCAACCTTCACATATCTATGATCTTTATTTATATATATATTATTATTCTTATTATGTCATCAACCCTTTGAAGGCTAACAAATGTGAAGTTTCTGGCAATAAATTAAATTCAGAAGGGCCAATGTTCAACGTTTTATAACTCAGTACTTTTATTGCAAAATATTTTTCACTTATTTGTATATATACTTTTCGACTGTTGCTGGTTTGGTTTCCGCACTTAGTCCTTCACGGTCAGGTCGGTAGAGCATGAGACTCTTCAGTGCAGCATAGTATTCAGTTGTTTCATTGTCAACAAATAGCATTTCGTTTATCCTTTTTACCAATTTCTTAACAATACTATTAGCATTCATAGGGAAATATATTCGTTAAAATAAATTATCAAATTATTACTTATAAATCGTAAGTTTGAATAAATTAATACAATCATCTTTGAAAATTATCAATAATTTTGTTTTAATATTTTTGTTTAAATTATTTGTTCAATAGCTGGTGGTCATAGTATTGATACTATAGTTGCAACTACTTAGTCAGATATATTAGTAAACAAAAATTAATCGATTCTGGAAGCTAAGAATATTCGACTTACAACCGTATTTGAAATTAGGATCAAAGATCGCTCAGTGTCGTACGTAATTGAAATAGAACAGTCTTGTAATTTATGAACACTTGGTTCGTTAGAGTGATATACTATCACATATTTCGTTAATGTAACCACACGGCGCGCTTACCTTGAGGTTAATTAATGGTTCCTCGTTCTCTTCCTTGTAATATTCAATGTTTACAGTGACAAGGCCACGGTCGAACAGTCTGACGGACACCGTAATGCCCTTCTTGCCAGTCAACAGCTTCAGTGAACCACCTTCCAGTTTTAACTCAGTGGCTAAAATAAGATTCGGTATGTATTCTTTCAACACGGTTTCCAATTGCCCGAATATTGTTTTTTGGCCGTTTTCGTCTCCCAGGCGGGCGGGGTCGACCGAGAAGTCTAGTAGAAGCGTTTGGACAGACATTTTGAACTATTCAAAGTTAGTTTCACTGTTTATTGAGAATATCTAGTTGGACGGGACCGGTATATCCAATAGTAGGACAGGAACGAAGCCGCTTGCCGCTCGCTGTCTTGAAATTGAAGGAAATGGCAAATTGATTTGAAGGCAGTGTTGCCAGACGCCGAAAGCGTGTCCTCGTACAGATATGGTCTGAAATCTCGTATTTTGTCAACACAACCTCGTACATACCATTTATTTAATAAATTGCCTAAAATTTATTGATTTTCTTGTCAACTATCTCATAACCAAGCACTCTACAAAGCAGTTTCGTCAAAAAGTGTCCAGGTGGTCGCAGGTGGCAGGTCGTACAACCGGAATTTTGCTTTGGATACTGTATGTAGTATCCGAACTGTACCTATTGTAGTGGACATGGAGTAGAGTGGAATTATCATAGACATATTTTCTACGTTAACTTAACATCTTAAAGAAACAATACAAGTAAAATGAATGAAATGAAACCTTTCGTACGTACACACCATTCATTAATTTCGTATAGTCAGAGGCGCGTTCCAAAATATGACTTGTATCAACGAATATCGTATAAAATCGTACGAGGATGGATGTAAGCTCGTACCTCGTACCAGGACCACTAAATCTCGTACATGTACGAGAAATCTCGTATGGATGGCAACACTGTTTGAAGGATCTATTTTGATATTACGGGAGTGTTGCCAATATAAATTATTTGTATCGATTAAAATGCTCACCTAATGGAGGAATAATTATTAGTATATGATGTCTATACGATTGGTTGATTTTGTTTGGTTGGTTGAGAACTTTGAATGTCTAAGATTTTCGAAGGAGAGAATACCAACTACGGAACATGTTTGTGTTGCTAAAATAACGATAAAGTTTTTTCCTCTGGCATCCTTGTCAATCATGGTTGACGGACTCTACTTTCGGGTTGCAATACGTAAACTTTGAAAAAGATTTGTATTTTTCAAGGGTACAGGCTCACCTGTTTTACTACCAAGATTTTAGTTATTTTTATTAATAATAATGCCGAAACGTTAATGAAAATAATGAACCCAATAAAAATAACCAATAAAAAGGCGAGCAATGCTGGCTCAAAATAATCGATCTTGTCAAAACGCTATAAACTAGAAAAAAAAAACAGAAGCCTGCAGGCTTGCAACATTTTGCTCGTCTGTCTTTCTTTTTTGTAAAAAAAATTGCATCGTGAGATTCTTGTGAGTTGTGACATGGCTGGAAATACTACTGAAGAAGTAGAGGTGGGTAGTTATAATTAATTGTGATGTAAATTGCAGCGTCCACCCGTATTGGGCATTATTTATATCGTACTTCCTTTACTTTTTACGGAATATGCTGATGTGGCTGCACTAACTTTCACTGTTGCATTTGTTTCGCGTTTGAAGTGTTTCTAGCTAGTTTACTAGTTTTACATAACCATAAAGTGGTTATACAAGCTTAATTATACTCAAAAATAAATATTTTTCATAATTATCGGGTTTGCTGATAAGTTTTTTTTTAGGTTAGGATTACAGTATAAAAGTATCATGACTTGTGTGTTCAAGGGGTCTGCGACGACAGAGACCAAAGGCACCACTAATGCTGAGGTCCCACCGGAGTTCCTGATCAAGCACCCTCTGCAGAACACTTGGAGTCTTTGGTTTTACGATAATGACAGGAACAAGACATGGGAGGAGAACCTAATTGAATTAACCACATTCGATACGGTGGAAGATTTCTGGAGGTAAGTTACTAAAAATTAAGTACAGTAATCAGTGCAGAAGTATTGCTATATATGTGTATTATATTTGTATTGATAACATGTTATTTGCTGATACTAACAATGACACTGTTATTTGCCATAAGGACTGTTTTTGACTGGATTTGAAAACAACATTTATACAACAATCTTCATCAGGTATTTTTATAAACCATTGTAAGTTCAAAAGCTGCACAAAGCAAAATCAAAAAGTATTTACAACATTCAGTTTTGAAAAATTTAACAACAAAACATTCTTTACTTAGTTACTGTTGGTAAATGATGGATGTTGTCAGAAATAACAAAAACATTAATTGATGAGTAAATTGTAGTATAATAGTGTAATCACCATCGGACATGACATGTTTTCTACAGGTTGCATTCACATAAAAAAAAGCATAAACATAGGGTACACAAATTTGGCGCTAACCCTATGGCTAACCATTTTATGATGACATAACCTTATGTCATCATAAAATGATAATGTAGTTGAGGCCTTTATGCAAATCCCACCTCCATAAATGTCTGTGCCTGTTTAGTTGAACAGCTCATAATAATAATAGAGATCTCTTATCCCACATGGATAGAGATGGTCTTGCTGTACAGCAAGACCATCTCTCAAACTTGACATGGTGTGACTACCACTGCACACTGCTCTACATGTAACCCTGAAAAATAAAATGTAATAAACTAATAATCATTCAGTCATAACATACCCACTGCTAGACATAGCCCTTTCCAAAATTTTAATTTTATGAAAATCATCTACTATGTTTGTAATTATGTGAGCATCAGTATCTATCACATAATTAATTTATCTGTCATTGCTTCATTTTTAATTCTTTTTACTTATTGTGATCTAGTAATTTTATTGTAGGTGCATCGTCTTCACATATATGTAATTATATAATTAATGTATACAAAATAAAAACATTTTAAAGGAGTAACAGTGGAGTTTCTTGGCCATTCATCGGCATACGGAACTCCCTGTTGCCCCAACTAGAATCACTTCTATTTTTCTGTAAATTTTGATGTTCAAAAGTGCTTTTATGTGCATATTTGAAATAAATGATTTTACTCTGACTTTTACTTTTAAAAAGCCACAACCATGACTGGTGCCAGTGCATACAGTAGTAGTGAGTACCGAAAATAATTTATTAATTCACTTTATTTTCAGATTGTACCACCATATCAAGCTACCGTCAGAGCTGCGCCAAGGCCATGACTATGCCGTCTTCAAGCAAGGTATCCGCCCCATGTGGGAGGATGATGCCAACAAGATGGGAGGCAGGTGGCTTATTAGTCTTGAGAAAAAGCAACGCAACTCTGATCTTGACCGCTTTTGGTTAGATGTGGTATGTGCTCTTACTTATATTATTTATTTTACTTATATGATTTATTGTTCTTATATGATTTATTGTTTAAAATTGCTTAACTGGACTACAAGTACAAGTACAGATGTTCTGGGTTCACTAATCACTGAATTGCTAAAACAATGATATAAAAAAATGACTAATTATAATTAAAGAAACTAGCTTTAGAACAACTGTGTTTTGTTATCAACAAAATGGTTTTGTACATAATTTAAACTCTCTTTGTTGAGAATTAACTGGTAATCTGTTCTCAATAAAAATTACTCATTTCATCCCCTGTATCTGCAGCTTCATTTTTTTTGTCTGTATATTTTGGCGGCTATTAAAATCTACACATTTTGCGCCATGGGTGTCATTTTCAAGGTTTTCGGGAGAGCTGATGCTGAAGATGGGATCCAAGATGGTGGCTAATTTTCATTTGAATTAACTAAGCAATTCAACTGTTCACAGGTTCTCCTCCTTATTGGCGAAAACTTCGATCACTCTGAAGAAATCTGTGGAGCCGTCGTTAACGTTAGAGCGAAACTCGATAAAATTGGTGAGTAACACATAATAAAACCTTTGGTACCTTGTAAAATATTGTTACCTCTTCCTGTTGACTGTGATCAAATGCATAGTAGTCACAGCATAATAATATGATGCTCCTTAGTCGCCTACTATCTTGTAAACAGTGTTGTGATTCTGTGAGTAAATATTTTGGGATAGGGACACACATAATGTAGTGTTTTTCTTCATAAACCAGTTTTAGTAACTACTGAAGCTGGCGGACTTTTTGAAGAATTATCTAACATGAAAATGATTTCGCCTTTCAGGAGTTTGGACAGCTGACACTTCTAAGCAGCACGCTAACATCGAAATCGGCAGAAAAATCAAAGAGCAACTGGGTATCCACGGGAAAATAGGCTTCCAAGTCCATCGCGACACCATGGTCAAACATAGTTCGGCAACTAAGAATCTATACACTGTTTAGTTACTACTCAACGTTCGTGCACTTGATAGAGACAGTGGTATGGGGTGGCTAAGTAAAATATCTATGGATTGTTGTTTATGACAGGCGAGAGCTATACGGCTGAGAAATTGACTAAAAAATCGATTGTAGTGTTGAATTTAGTTGATTTGTCATCTGTCATTGTGCACTCTGAGTGGTCCTCCTTTTCAGTTAATTCGATTTTCTGAATTCGAGAAAAGGAATAGTGATTAAAAACAATGTTTGTGAGTAAGATGAGATGTTTTAGCAATACAGTGAGCTATCTCATACATTGTTGTTGTTGTTTTCTAACCATTGATTAGCTACCAGGAGTAATGATATTTAGGTTTGATGTTAAGGAGTTTTCTCACATAATTTATCTTAATATAACGTGCATGTTACGTCTGTGGCTAGAAAACGTTAAATTTTAAGTCTGACTTTTGTACTAAAGTGTGCATTAGTTCTAGTAATCTATAGATGTAATTGTGTCGAAATGTGCTAGCTTGTTGGTTGCAGGATATAAATTATTAGTATTATAATAACATATTTTTACATTTAGCACCTTTAACTATGTTATTCTAAAACACTTGGCTTGATTTAACACTGCCTACTGTCGGTCATATATTGTAACAGCATTTCAACGATGCAAGTATATCATAAAACATTAAATACCATTTTTTATGAAAATCTTAATATGTGTTATTATTTTCCTTTTCCGGTCGGTACTGGTTGGTACTGGTTTTAAACAATTTTCAAGATTCCGCCAATGGCTGAAAATGCTAAAACAACATTTACACTGTACATACAGTCAACCACATGGTTACAATTTGACAATGGTGCCGATTCCCTTGTTTACAAACTAACCTAAATTAAAGGCTCCTACATACTGGCGCGACTTGTCGCGCGACGCGACGGCGACACAAAGACACCGCGTGTAGCGCTACAAGCGGTGCCTTTGTGTCGCGACAAGTCGCGCCAGTATGTAGGAGCCTTTAAGTTCAGTGCATCTTTTTCTTTCTATTTCATTATGAAAAGATAAATTATAGTTTAGTCCTGTCAAATTAACCGCTTGACGTAAGTTGACGTAATTTTAGTAGGCAAGTTTTTAATCACGTCTAAACTTGTATGGAGTAGTGCCAGGCGCTGATTAATTTGACAGGACTAAACTAAAATTTATCTTCTGTCCTCTTCTTAATGAAATAGAAAGAAAGAGATGCACTGAACTTAAATTTAGTTAAGTTCGTGAACAAGGGAATCGGCACCATTGTCCGCGCTTTATGAAACAAAATATTTTGCTAAGATGACTCCCAGTATTGCAACTGCGTTGGGCCGCAGCGCATCGCATTCCACTACAAAAAGCGTGTCCTTCACCACACAATCCTCACCTTTGAAAACTGCATGAAAATCAATTTAGGGAACGCCAGAAAATAGTCAAGAAATCATAAATAGTCACCAAAGTAAAAAAAACAGTTTGATTATGATTCCGAAGTTATAGCTATAAGTTCGTGAGGATTGTGGGGTGAACGTCTCCACACAATCCCCACCTCAGTGCAAGCAAACTTCTGGGTCTATCGACTTGGGATCAATTCCAAAAATAGTTAAGAAATAGTCGTAACACTATGCCAAATCTCGAAAATAGTCACTAAGGGATTCCAGAGATATAAAGGTGTCTTGGTGAGGATTATTTTACATTAGGCTACCTACTAGCGCGCACACTGCGCCAACTAAACAGTCGGGTTGGTAGTGAGTGCATCAAATTTTTTTGTCGGCGAATAGGTACCTACAGAATCTTTATAATGTGCATACATCTTCATACTGATTTCGAAACCGACCCAATTATCGGCCGATGGAACGTCTAGTCTGCGAATAAAGAGCCCCTTTGTTATGACATAAAGGCGGTTGTAATATAATGTTGCCGTACGGGCGCTGATAATCGTAGTTCGAAGGATTACCTACCCAGTTGGTAGGTTGGCTACCAAGAAATATATACCATATAACTTAAACTACCATAATAATTATATTTCTATGCTTGCAACACTGATCACACGTACTCGGGGCTTCCGGGTGCATCGTGAATTCGTGATTCATTCATACAATACTAGTATTGAGAGTGCACTGTGACACAATACTTGAAGAAGTAAACACTAGAACTTATAAATTGAGTCCATTTGAATATCACGTTATTGTTGTTGAAGCAACACGTACGGACACAGTTATATCGGTAAGCACCTAAAATCCACTTTTCGTATTTAGTTTTGAGATTTAAAAAAAATATGTGTAATTATTACTTCTCTAACTTGCTCTGGGCGTTTGTAAAAATTTAATGTGTTCAGGGTAATCGTTTTTTAAGCATAGACCCAACAGGGCACTTGATAGTTACTCCAAAACCATTGCATATTTAAGCCATTAATTTATTATATTTACTTTTTAACTAGCGAATCCTTATACCCTTGCCGAAAGATGGACTATGAATAACATTACCACTCTATATAATATACCTACAACGGGTGTTGTAGGTATATTATAATATAGTAGGTATTTAAATATATGGGGGTGAAACCGCGGGGTGCAGTAAGTTCAAAATAATTTTACGAAGGTTCGGTTAGCGCAAGGGCTGAGTGGATTAACTGCTGTAGATGCGGGTCCTGCTGGGTTCGATTCTTACCAGATTTTTTTATGGTATAAATATTGCATTCTGATACTTAATATTATTTGGCCGGCTTTTCAAGACCCGCTAAGTTAAAGTTCACGTGTAGGCTAATCTAATTACATTGTCGCACTGTGTTATTGTGTCAGCGACTCAGCGTCCTGTTTAATGGAACCCTCAGGGGCTCAGGCCGAAATCTAATAACGTTACTTAGAGACATGTTCCCGTCTCTTTCGTGCACTTGTAGTTTCTCAGTTGTGCGACAGTGGTGCCAATGATTTTGCCAAATTAATCAGCGTTTGATGTAACTTGACGTAATTTTAGTAAGCAAGTTTTTAATCACGTCTAGACTTGTATGGAGTAGTGACAGGCGCTGATTAATTTGACAGGACTAAACTAAAATTTATCTTTTCCTTTTCTAAATGAAATAGAAAGAAAAAGATACACTGAACTTAAATTTAGTTTAGTTTGTGAACAAGGGAATCGGCACCAGTGACTACTAACTGAGGAAAGGAATAACGCTTAGCCAAAGTACGTGATAAATGCATCGATTATAGATCCCAGCCTTAGTGCGTGAGTCCGACTTGCACTTGGCTTCTTAAACGGAGCTCTCTAACAGTTGCCTTACCTACATTGTTTAATAATTTTAGGGCCACGACAGCTTCCGACGAAATGTTGATCCCCGCTGACAACGTAAAACATCCTCTACAAAACGAATGGAGTTTCTGGATGTTCACGAATCGCAAAAAAAATTGGGAGGCCAATTTAGTTGAGCTGACCTCGTTTAATACGGTTGAAGACTATTGGTGGTGAGTGTATCTAAATTGATATCGATGAAATTCATTGTAATCCTCCTGCCCATAGCCAAGAAAAAAACCTAATGTCTTTTTTATCCATCAAATCTGCAATTTTTGCAACTTAAATCAACTTCAAATGACGCAAAAAGAGCGTTGTAAGATAAAAGCCTATGTCTGTCTGTGGCATCGTAGCTCCCAAACGGATGAATTTTAACCGGAATTTCAATGCTGTTTTTTTAGTTGAAGACTGATGATTTTTTTACATCATCTGTGGTATTTTGTTCCAACAGTTTGTACCACCACATGAAGGTACCTTCGGAGCTGAAGCTAGGACAAGACTACTTGGTGTTTAAGAAGGGAATCCGGCCGATGTGGGAAGACGAAGCGAACAAGAGCGGTGGCCGGTTGTTACTTATGCTAGAAAGCGTTAAGGCTACGCATTTGGATTCGATCTGGTCAGATACGGTAAGTAAACGGGGATACCATTTTATCATTTTGGTATAATTTATTCGAATATCGGTAGAGCGATTGAACGGAGAGCAGTGGTGGCCCAGTGGTGGAAAGCATTGCTGGCCCAGTGGTAACGGCTGCACCGCCGTGTCCTCATGGAGGCGATCGGCGGCAGAGATCTCTCGCCTCCAGCCCTGGTTCAAGCCATGGTACGGAGCGAGAAGAAGAAGGCGTCGGGAATCCCGGGCGGATTTCCGGCCAGCGTAGGCGCGGGCTTGCGGACGGTGAGCAATGGGTAGCTCACCGTCCGGTAAGGACCAGGCCCGGTTCGACGGCGCGTTGTATTCCACGCGCGCCTCAAAGAGATGTCGTCAGCACAAGCGTAGGGGTCCACTAGGGCCGATGCCTGCCAGGGTCGCGGGAAGGTACCAAAGGGTTACCGAGGCCCCTGGCAACACAGGCAACTGAAGGAATACGGGTGGGTTTTAGTCAGTAAGAGTCTGACACACCCTCCCGCTCCGCCCAGAGCGGGAGAAGTTATTTGATGATTTCCCACCCAAAAAAAAAGTGGTAACGGCTGCGACTTACGAGTTGTAAGTCGTAGGTTCGAACCCAGACAGGCGCTTTACTTTGTGTAAATTATTTCATCATCACCACTACTCTCAAAACGGTGAAGGAAAACATCGTGAGGAAACCGGCATGTCCTAGAACCAAAAATTCGAAGACATGTGACTTCTACCAACCCGCATTGGGTCCGCATGGTGGATTACGGCCTACTTCCCTCTCACAGAGAGGAGGCCTGTGCCCCAGCAGTGGGAACATTAAAGGCTGATTAGGTTGCATGTTTGAAGGAAAGATGAATATACCATAGATTTTGTACAAATCTAACACACAGTTATTGTTAAAATCAGCAGTGGCTGGTGCTGAACATGTGTTTTAATTTAAGGTATTTATTGAAGTGTTGTCTTACCGATATGCTTAAGCAGAGAGTTGTAGATTGTAGAGTAGCTACTAATGGAATAACCTACCTACACGTTGTAGTGTTCGTTTATTCATATTACCTATAGATATCCAGGAACAATAACATTGGTAGGTATATTAGGTTAGTTGCATAAATAAATATAGAGATTGTATCACCCTACTTGTTCAAATGCGAACTGAGTGCTGAGTGAGTGCTCCTAAAACAGTGTTGCATGATAACGAAATCATTGTGTTATTTTCCTACTTGATATGATGACGTCACTACACACAGAGAGTTAAGGGTCGTGCAGACTGGTAGAACAATTTCCATGAAGTTTTCATAAAAAATGTTCTACCGGTGTCGCGCCTGTCTGCACGATTCTTTATTATGTTAGGGTCATGAGTAGTCATGACTGTAATGCATGAGCCAACGTAAGTGTGTAGGTATGAATAACTACAGTAGAGTTTAATGCTTTTATGGGGACGTAGGTGGAAGGTTACCTGTCGCCTCTTACGCGTATTGGTGAAGTTGTGATCGAAGAGTGGAAGTGAAACTTCAACTTGCGATTAATAATAATATAATTGTCTCACACGTATTAAAGTTTAAAGTAAGGTACAGGTACAGGTATATATGAGATAAGACTAATTAAACTAGTAGGGAAACCATAAACTAATGACTTAAAATCTGGTCCGTTTACCGCGACGCGAAGCAGAGAGAGATGCTACTTATGGGACGCTATTATGGGTAGCGCCCCGGACCGTAGCTTAGTGTTGCCACTTAACAAGGGTGCGTTCCTGACTAATTTATAAATACTATAAAAATAAAATAGGCGATTCCACGTATTCTAAGTTAACAAAGTCAAAGTCAAATTATTTATTTCAAATAGGCACATAAAAGGCACTTTTGAACGTCAAAATTTACAAATAAAATAGAATTGGTTCTAGTTGCCCCTTCCAAAAGGTAGTTTCGTATGGAGAAGAATAGGCAAGAAACTCCACCGTTGCTCTTTTAAAATGTTTTACAAAATTTTGTGTAGGTACATTTTTAAATTATATGTGAAGACGATGCACGTAGGATAAAATTACTATACCAAAATAGGCAAATAAATAATTAAAAATGAAGCAATGACAGATAAATTAATTATATGATAGGTAAGTACATGATGCTCACATATTTACACACATTGTAAAAGTACACGTTTACAAATGCACAATACGTACCTAACATGACACCTTTTATGCAATATAATACCTGGGTAGAGTGCTCATGGATTTTTTGGCGCCTGGTTGATATTGACAGGGAGGCGTTGTTGGTAAACATCGTGGTACACATTGAGGTGGAAATTGTCACAGAAATTGGTGCCGATTCCCTTGTTCACAAACTAAACTAAATTTAAGTTCAGTGCATCTTTTTCTTTCTATTTCATTAAGAAAAGGACAGAAGACAGCGCCACCATCGAGTACAAAGCCCAGACTGCGGCCAAGAAACTGGGCATCCTAAATAAGGTGAAGCGATACTTTACGCCTGGACAGCTTTTGACCCTTTATAAAGCGCAGGTCCGATCCTGCATGGAGTATTGTAGCCACCTTTGGGATGGCTCGGCTAAATACCAACTTGCCGCGCTTGACTCGGTGGAACGCAGAGCTAAGAGGCTCATTGGCGACGTAAATCTGGTGGATGCCAAGCTTCACAGTTTGGCCCATCGTCGCAAGGTTGCCTGCTTGTCGGTCTTCTATAGATTGTACTTCGGAGAGTGTGCTCAGGAACTCCACGACCTCATTCCACCGGCCCCCTTCTATTATCGGTCATCTAGGCGCACTTCAGGTTACCATCCCTTCCTGGTGGCTATCCCACCAACTCGCACTAAGCGTTTCCAAACTTCTTTTATAATGCGCACAGCAAAGGAATGGAACTCTCTGCCTGCGTCTGTGTTTCCGAACGCATATAACCCTAATCTCTTCAAAGTGAGAGTGAACAGGCTTCTTCTGGGTAAGCTCGCTCCATCGTCGACTTTGTTTCTGTCGCCTCTGGCATAGACTAAAGTCAAGAGCAAACCCATCACAAATAAAAAAAAAAAAAAAAAAGATAAATTTTAGTTTAGTCCTGTCAAATTAATCAGCGTCTGTCACTACTACATACAAGTTGAGACGTGATTAAAAACTTGCCTACTAAAGTTACGTCAATTTACGTCAAGCGCTGATAAATTTGACAGGACTAAACTAAAATTTATCTTCTGTCCTTTTCTTAATGAAATAGAAAGAAAAAGATGCAATAAACTTAAATTTAATTTAGTTTGTGAACAAGGGAATCGGCAACATTGTATTGTAAAAAACAAGATGGCGGCGTTAGTTCCGATCATAAAAGTTTAAGTTAGCGTAGTCAGTGCCGGATTAAGTAAGCGCGGGGCCCGTAGCAAATTCTATCGAGGGGCCCTTGAACTGCTATGGGTTTTTAAGCATAAAGTGGTAAAATGAAAAGGTAAAAGAAAATATGTTTACTAAATTATAAAAAAAAATAATGTAGACTGTAAGTAAGTCTTACAAATAAATAGACAATGGCGCCGATTCCCTTCTTCACAAACTAAACTAAATTTAAGTTCAGTGCATCTTTTTCTTTCTATTTCATTATGAAGAGGACAGAAGATAAATTTTAGTTTAGTCCTGTCAAATCAATCAGCGCCTGTCACAACTCCATACAAGTTTAGACGTGATTAAAAACTTGCCTACTAAAATTACGTCAATTTACGTCAAGCGCTGATTAATTTGACAGGACTAAACTAAAATTGATCTTCTGTCCTTTTCTTAATGAAATAGAAAGAAAAGGATGCACTGAACTTAAATTTAGTTTAGTTTGTGAACAAGGGAATCAGCACCATTGGCGCCGATTCCCTTGTTCACAAACTAAACTAAATTTAAGTTCAGTGCATCTTTTTCTTTCTATTTCATTAAGAAGAGGACAGAAGATAAATTTTAGTTTAGTCCTGTCAAATTAATCAGCGCCTGTCACTACTCCATACAAGTTTAGACGTGATTAAAAACTTGCCTACTAAAATTACGTCAATTTACGTCAAGCGCTGATTAATTTGACAGGTCTAAACTAAAATTGATCTTCTGTCCTTTTCTTAATGAAATAGAAAGAAAGGGATGCACTGAACTTGAGTTTAGTTTAGTTTGTGAACAAGGGAATCGGCACCATTTTCAACATTTTGAATCTAGCCATTTTAATTCTGCTAGTCCTATTGAAGTATTTGGTACTTCAATACGGATTCGATGCATCGCATCTCGTGTCGGAGAAATACGTAATCAGTATAGATTTTATGTAAAACCTGGTATTTTAAACATGCAAATTTTGTGATGTTTGGGGGTTGATATTATAGGAAATCTATGTTCTAACACTTTAATAAAACGAGTTGTCGGCTTTTTAAAATGTATAGATTATTATTAGCCAATTAAAATTTACTAGGAAGGTTATACGTCCGTCTCCGTTAAGGCGCAAACAAGAAGTAAATGTAAAAATGATAATAGGTAGTAAGGGAAGCAGGCTTCTGTTTTTCCTATTAAATAGATAAGTACCTACGATATATCGGCTATTACAGAATCGATTATATATTGATTTTTGTAAATATGTAAATCAAATAAATCAACAGATATTGTATAGCGTTTTGTATTAATGTTTTTTATAATTAACTGCCTCGTTGGTCTAGTGGTTGCAAGCGCTACTGCTGAGCATGAGGTCCTGGGTTCGATTCCCGGGTCGGGCAAAGTGTTATTGGGTTTTTCTATTTGGAATATCTCAGTAGCAGCCCGGAGTCTGGATGTGTGCTCGGTTGATGGCAATAGGCTTGTCCCCTATTACATGGGACTTAAACATAACTGGCGAAATGTGGGTGTACTACAGGTACGCGTCTGCCCAACCCTTCGGGGAAACAAGGCGTGATGTTATGTTTATTTGTTATGTTTTTTTTTAATAATAATTACGAATACTATTGATAAATGTACTTAGTATTTTACGCGCCGTACTTGGTATGACCTAGTTCAGAGAAATACCTAGTACGCGTACCTATTCTAGTAAAAACGTTATGGATTAATCAAATTCAGAAATAAATTAATTTTGACCGATGCCTCATTTCAATTGTTTTCCATTTAGAAACCAAAACTTTCAGGCTAGGCGCTTTTGATTGTTGTTGTTTGTTCGCAGCTGAGATCCCACAGATGGGTTAGGTTTCTGTACAGCTCAATCAACTCTGTAACAATTTCTTTTACTTCCGCCATTTTGCACTTTTTAATACACAGCTAAACTTGTAATACTTGCGTGCGTAACGCGGTTGGCAACCGCCGGCGTCTACACGGTCGGGCGCCGAGCCAACCTTCTCTATTCGCTAGCGCAGCTCTTTATTAAACCAATGTCGTTGCAAGTTCAAACGACATTTGTTCGTAAACCACCATCTACACGGTTGTAACCACCAAGGTCACCTCTGTTGGGACCCGGTTTGCGAAGCACTTCGGGTGCGTTTTCTGCACTGACGCGGAGCTGCGAATCTTTCGAGATTTCGAGCACTGTGATTGGCTAATTCACGGTCCGCTCCTCTCCACTGCACCCAGCTCCGCTTCAGTGGAATCGCACCCTTACGGGTGCTCGCACTCGTCAGGCTTTTTGTAGAGCCAATTCAAATTCTATACATTTATACGAGCGACTTCTTGTAGAACTTGTGTGTTTACCGTATGAAATTGTGTTTTTTTTCGCCAACGAAATAATCGGTTACCGATTGTCTTTTTTTTTAATTTCACCAAATAAATTAAATATACCACGTCATAATAATTTCACTTAAAAATTACGCTCAGGCGCGGGTGGACGGGTTTGGATACGCGGGGCCCCTTTTGCGCGGGGCCCGTAGCGATTGCTACGTGGTTAATCCGGCACTGAGCGTGTATACTCTATGGTTCCGATTTTGGCTAGCGTTAGTTTTGACTTTTCATAAATGTAAGGCCTGCGAGAATGTTTTGGAAATAGAGAAATAAGCTCAAATATTATTATATTTACTGCTACTACTTTGTATGTGTGTGTATTTTATTTAATTTTTTTTTGTAATGTGCGTTTTGTTTGTGCAGGATAAACAATTTTCTTTCTTTTCTTCCTATTTCTTTTATTTACAGGTATTGCTGTTGATCGGAGAGACCTTCGAACACTCGGACGAGATAACCGGAGTTGTCGTCAATATTAGAGATAAGAACAAAATTTGTGAGTTTCAACTATTCACATTACATTTCCCGGTTATCCGCCGCATTTTATCCGCTGGATGCGGGAAGCACAGACCCGGTCGAAGTGGCGGTGCTTGCGGGAGGCCTATGTCCAGCAGTCGACGTCTTTCGGCTGAAATGATGATGACATTACATTTTCGATTTCTCCGTGATTACTAGACTGATTTGCGTGATTCTTTTTATTAATTTGGTAGATGAAGCTCACGCGGTGGTCCTGTATCAATTTTATTAATTTTGCTTTTGAGTAAGCTTCAATTGAAGCTTACTCAAAAGCAAAGTTAATAAAATTACACAAATACTTACGTATTATTAATAATACGTAATTATTTGTGTATGTTGATAATGACATAAAACTTTCCGTAAATGTAATATTTAATAGTTTACACATCAAATATTGGAATACGAATTTGTGTGGGCTACCCCACGCGTACGACGCCTAAAAAGTGGAAAATAAAAAACTTTTACTTACACAAAAAAATACAAACTACTTCCAAAAAAAACATTACCAAGCGAAAAAGAAATTCTTTTTCACATTTTCGTGGGATACTTTTCCGATAGTACTCGTACGTTCCTGTGGGATAATTTCCGACAACAAGCGTAATGCGGGCGAAGCCGCAGGCAAAAGCTGGTATTCTATAAACAAATAACTTACACATACTTAACTTACGCTTTATGTCCAGGTTAACCACTGTTGGCTGGAATAGATCGCAGAAAGCGATAAGGCCGCCCATTGTATATTTTGTAGTGTTTGATTTATTTTTAGTTATGTATTTTTTGGTGTACAGTAAAGTATATTTATATATACATATAAATGAGAGCAGTGGTGGCCCAGTGGTAACGGCCCCGATTTACGAGTTGTATGTCGTGGGTTCGAACCCAAGCTGGCACAGGTGTAGGCCACTCTGTCGCATTGGATCATAGATCTGTAATGATTGTGTAGGTAAGATTGATATAAATAAATAAAAAACATTTCTTTGTGTAAACTATTTCACCACCACTGCTCTAAAAAACGGTGAAAGAAAACATCGTGAGGAAACCGGCATGTCCTAGAACCAAAAATTCGAAGACATGTGATATCTACCAAACCGCACTTGTCCCGCGTGGTAGATTACAGCCCACTCCCTCTCGATGAGAGGAGGCCTGTGTCCCAGCAGTGGGTACATTATAAGCTGATTATGCAAATATAAATAAGTAAATAACTTTTTCAGCTGTTTGGATGCGCACCACCAAACGTAAAGCAGTCGTCGAGGTCGGCAAGAGGTTGAGGATACAGTTTCGAATACCTTGCAGGATTCACTTTTATAAGCACAACTCATCTGCATCCATGTACTCTTTTTAGGTTTGGTAACACGAATATGTAAGTACAACATGTCCCGGAATTAACGCACGCCACCAACCGCCCAATTATATTATTATGTTGTAATCTTAAATACACTGAATGTTTGTTATTCTATCTAAGTAATTCGTTTGTTTATTTGTTACGCAAAAACGGCTAAACGGATTTAAATGAAATTTGGCACATGGGTAGACCATGATTTGGGGGGTCAAAATCCCTTTTCTTTAAGCGTTAACGCCAACGTAAAGATCAAATTGTATGGAGTTGAGTTTAGCTTTAGAGATGTCACGTGAATGCAGCTAGGTCATTATTCCTCATGCGGAAAGGAACGTCGAAGTGAGCGTGACATCTAAACGCCAACAATATTCATCAAACTGGTAGACAAATGCCACAGTTTTGACAAACGTAAATGCTATTTTGACGTTTCCGCAACACTCTACATTAGCGGGAACTCGGACCCTGACGCTAACAGCGATAAATAGTAAATAGTGACATTTTTGTGAGTGTTTATCAGTTAAAATGCATAGTTTGAGATTATTATAGGCAGCTTATAATTAATAAGCATTGCAAAGTTATCAAACAAGAACAAATCGTCGTAAAATTGATATTTAACTTTATTTAAAAATTAAAATATATAATATTATTGCGTTTTTCCATTTGTCTGCTGTTTTGTTTACACCGTTTCCACCCACCGAGTTTAAAAGTACAATTAACCCTTGCCACAGACGTTTACTTTTTAGCCTTCCTTAAGGTCCACCATGTGGCCTTAAAATATCACCATGGCTAAAAATAGTATTCTAGATAAGATTAATGTACAATAAGAATAGGAGCCAGTAAACATGAATTTTGGTTCTGGCATTCTAACATGCACACTATGAAATAAGTATTAAGGTATGAATTCGAGCTAATCGATAGAAGAATAACAATTAATGTAAGAACCACAATCATTTAAGCGTACCATTGTGAGGACTTTGTTTATATTGGCGCCGATTCCCTTGTTCACAAACTAAACTAAATTTAAGTTAGTGCATCTTTTTCTTTCTATTTCATTAAGAAGAGGACAGAATATAAATTTTAGTTTAGTCCTGTCAAATTGATCAGCGCCTGTCACTACTCCATAAAAGTTTAGACGTGATTAAAAACTTATCTACTAAAATTACGTCAATTTACGCAAGCGCTAATTAATTTGACAGGACTAAACTAAAATTGATCTTCTGTCCTTTTCTTAATGAAATAGAAAGAAAAGGATGCACTGAACTTAAGTTTAGTTTAGTTTGTGAACAAGGGAATCGGCACCAATATGCATTCCATAATCTCAAGTACTTTTAAATTGTTAGCGAGCTATTGCGTTTGACACATATTTGACAACAGTAACTGCTACACACTATTCCATAGACTAAATAAATATATGGTGTTTCGTGCGACGCTGCGGAATAGACGCATCGCATTCCTTGTGTAGTAATAACTTGTCTACCATTTTCGTCACGCTTACGTCAGTTCCTTAGCGTGTAAGGAAAAAGCGTGAACGGAAAACGCTTTGATTTTGTCTAGGCCCCCTGAGTTAGGAGTTAGGTTAGGACATAGGATACTTTTTATCCCGATATTCCCACCGGATCGATACTTATGCAGGTGAAACCGCAGGGCGCAGCTAGTTATCTATAATCTATGTTTATTTAATAAATTAGTTATACTGATTGTAAGAGTAAATTGTGGTCTCATTACATATCTAAGCACGCACACAGTCGCACACGTACCTATAAGGGTCTAAAGTCAGTTTTTAATCTCGGAGACTAAATTGACACGTGCAAATATCAAACTCCAACTTGAAAAAACGAACAACAATCATTTGAAATGTCAAATTAGTCTCTGGGATTAAAAAACGAAATATAGCGTAGTAGATACTTCTATTTTGGTTTGTTTTGACTGTACACTAATTTGTACCTACATTAGAAGTGTGACTGTAATTTAAGTTTTAATAATTTTTGGGATAAAAAAAAATACGTATAATAAAGAAGTCAGAAATCGATTTAGTAAACGATACTGAACAAACCACTTTTATAATGTATTGTGAATTAATTCAGTTACACATTGTGTAGGTACATTATAAGTAAGCTTAAAATAGATAGGTAGTTGTATCGATATGCCATTCAGCGACAAAAAACGGTTAACACTTCATTTTTACAATCTTAGTTATTGAAAATATTTAATTAAAATCGAAACAGGACTGGAAGTAAACTTTTTTTTTTAACTATTAATATTTTACTATTATTTTTCTTCTCTATTGTATCGCAGCTACTAACACTAGAAATAAGTTATTTTATTTTGCTTACTAACACGATGGATTACTATATATATTATTATTATATTTATATAATTTTTTAACTCTTAACTATTAATGAAATGCTGAATTACAATGTATCGAACAATTTTGTGTCAATTAAGATGTGTAAAAGACTTTTCTCGCTGATCGTACCACTTAATTGTGTGAGTCCTGAAGCAGATTATGTATTATTAACGTAGCGGTTACAGTGTTTCTGTGATATTCGAGAGTATGTTATGTGCCATTAAGAACAAAGTTTAGTTATTAAACTGTTTTTTTTATATTTCATGTAGTTTTCCTTGTTGTTGTTATTCCAAATCAGAAAGTTTTAAGTCGTTGCACCAAAAATATCCACAAAAATTTCCAGTTACTGGGCAGAACTCCAGGGGGGTAACCATCACCTCTTATAGCAGTATTATACAAATTCTTAGGCCTGGAGTTCTGTATAGGGGTCCACTAGGGCCGATGCCTGCCGGGGTCACGGGAAAGTCCGAAAGGGGTACCGAGGCACCTGGCAACACAGGCAACGGAAGGAGCACGGATGGGTTTTAGTCAGTAAGATTCTGACACACCCTCCCGCTCCGCCCAGAGCGTAGAGCGGGAGAAGTTATTTGGTAATTTCCCACCCAAAAAAGAGGCCAGGGGGGTAACCATCACCTCTTATAGCAGTATTATTATAATATTACTTCCAGTGGGAAAGTGATGGAGCTATACAGGACTTATAGCTCCATCACTTTCCCACTGGCCTCTTTTTTGGGTGGGTAATTACCAAATAACTTCTCCCGCTCTACGCTCTGGGCGGAGCGGGAGGGTGTGTCAGAATCTTACTGACTAAAACCCATCCGTGCTCCTTCCGTTTGCCTGTGTTGCCAGGTGCCTCGGTACCCCTTTCGGACTTTCCCACGACCCCGGCAGGCATCGGCCCTAGTGGACCCCTATACAGAACTCCAGGCCTAAGAATTTGTTATAGAAATAACTAGTAACAGTGGCCGATTCTGGAACCAACTCAGGACCCCGAAAACGCCCCAATGGCTCCGAATAGGAGCCCTCGCGGCGCGCGATTTGAAAGTACAGTTCGAATATAAAAGTTTTTTGTGAGCCGTGAAATGCGCGGGAGAGATGACGTCATTGAGCCAGGGGCCTGAGCGGTCTCTGGCTCTGTTTTATTTTAAGTAGGCATTTTTATTTTATCTTTTTAACAATTATGTTTTTGTGCGCTCTCTTGCTCGCATCTTTCATAATATGGTGTGACAGCGGTAGTCTCTGGTTCTCTGGATCCAACTCAGGACCTTGTCACAGTAGACATATCAATATTAACATCAGTATTTCAACTGGGAACAAATGGGGAATCGACTCGAACATGGGAAAGCGTTTACACGAAATCTAAGCATGTTTCAGGTCACTAGAGGGGTAATTGGGTAGTTAACACACTGTCATGTCAGTAGCAATGGCTTTCATTTTGACAGTTCAACAACATTCATTGTGTTATCTACGTCGTTGAGCAGACTGTTTTTCGAACACATGAAGCAATGGATTAGCAATATCCTTCAAAATCATTCAGATTTTGATTGATAATGGCGTCGATTCCCTTGTTCATAAACTAAAGTAAATTTAAGTTCAGTGCATCCTTTTCTTTCTATTTCATTAAGAAAAGGACAGAAGATCAATTTTAGTTTAGTCCTGTCAAATTAGTCAGCGCTTGACGTAAATTGACGTAATTTTAGTAGGCAAGTTTTTAATCACGTCTAAACTTGTATAGAGTAGTATCAGGCGCTAATTAATTTGACAGGACTAAACTAAAATGTATCTTCTGTCCTTTTCTTAATGAAATAGAAAGAAAAAGATGCACTGAACTTAAATTTAGTTTAGTTTGTGAACAAGGGATTCGGCGCCAGTGTGTTACACAGTTAGGGTGTCGTTAGTCGGGTCTATCGCTTCGCGACAAGTACCTACGTTTTATACGCGTACACAACTGTATGTGTACTGTGTGTGTTTGATGAACTCATCAATCATACAGTTTGACAACCCTAACACCCGTTGGAGCGTAGATTTTGTTTTCACCATAAAAAGCGGCCAAGTGTGAGTCCGGCTCGCACACGAGGGGTTCCGTACCACCGTACAATATTTAACAATACATATTTAAAAAAAAAACTTTACTAACGAGCAAAAAACGTCGAAGAAGACACGTTTCTTGTATGTCATAATAATAAAATAAAGTTAAAAATTAAAGGGGGTGCATTAATTAACCACTTTTTTTTTTTTTTGAGGTTGGGAAATCATCAAATAACTTTTCCCGCTCATGTGTCAGACTCTTACTGACTAAAACCCACCCGTATTCCTTCCTGTTGCCTGTGTTGCGGGGGCCTCGGTGACCCATAAGTACCTTCCCGCGACCCCGGCAGGCATCGGCCCTAGTGGACCCCTACCTTTGTGCTGACATCTCTTTGAGGCGCGCGTGTAATACAACGTGCCGTTGACCCGGGCCTGGTCCTTACCGGACGGTGAGCTACCCGTTGCTCACCGTCCGCAAGCCCGCGCCTACGGTGGCCGGAAATCCGCCCGGGATTCCCGACGCCCAGGGCGTCTCCTGCCGCGGCTAGGGGCAAGAGGGCGCGAAACATGCCTTTCCCTCAACCGTCCCGCCTCCTCCTTCGCGAGCAATACTGCTTCGCAGAAGGAGGTGACGGCTGCCCATGCCCTCTCGCTCCGTACCATGGCCTGAACCAGGGCCGGACGCGAGAAATCTCTGCCGCCGATCGCCTCCACGAGGACACGGCGGTGCTCTGCCCAAGCCGGGCAGAATTAATTAACCACTAAGTCCGAATTCCTACTGAATTACTTATTTCATTTCGTGAGGAAAATATACTTATTAAAATTCCATTGCAACTGAAGTTTATGTAGGAACTTTTTATTACAACAGTCAATCAAAAAAGCGGTCATATGCGAGTCGGACTCGCACATGAAGGTTAGGTTTTTGTATGGCGACTCCCATTAAATTTTAACTTTATTTTGTTTTTATTATTTGTTGTTATAGCGGCCATAGTACTACACACTATTTCAAGTGTCTACCTATTATGGTTTAAAAGATATACCCTGTGACAGACGGACGGACGGACGGACAGCGGAACCTTATTAATAGGGTCCCGTTGGCACCCTTTGAGTACGGAACTCTAAAAATGGTCTAGTTGAGGTAGGTACCTCAACTAGGCCATTTTTAGGGTTCCTTATATTGTTAGTTAGTTCAGAGATGGCCAATAAGTATGAACCATCTCTATACTTTTTAGGGTTCCGTCGTAAACAACGGAACCCTTATAGTTTCGCCATGTCCGTCTGTCTGTCTGTCTGTCCCGCTGTAGCTGAGAGACGCTTAGTACTAGAAAGCTGTAATTTGGCATAGGTATACATATTAATCACGCCGACAAAGTGCTAAAATAAAATCTTGAAAAATATTTTTTTTTAGCGAACCTTCCTTGCACGTAATGTGGGGGTGATTTATTTTTTCTCTTTTACCCCATGGTAAAAGAGAAAAAAAATGGGGTATCGTTGGATAGGCCGTTCAAAAATATTGCAGGTCTGTGAACACCACTATTTGATTCAAGGATCCACTTGCGTAATTTAATATTACGCATGTGGATCCTTGAAACCACTTGCGCACTTGAATCAAATTAGCACTTTAATGCTTAATGCATTAAAGTGCTAATTTTTGTTAGAGTTGAGCGTCCCCTTGCCAGCTAAATGATTGTTTATGGAGATGTGAAAAAATTCATGGCAGTAGTAGGTACATGTTCATTACATGTACTACTGCCATGAATTTTTCAATTAAAAGGCGGCTAAGTAGGCTTTACAAGTTAACGAGTTATAGTCGACCAACTTAAATTTGCACTTGAACAATTGACCGTGGCATATATCGATCGGGAGAACAGGTGTTTCAACTACAATGTTAAGTTTGTTTTTGGAGTAAATTCGTCCCAAGTAATCCCAACTACGGCACCCTTCATTGTGCGTGGTCCGACACGCACTTGGCCGTTTTTTTTTTTTGGTGTGAAATTATCAAATAAATTCTGCCGCTCTGGGCGGAGCGGGAGGGTTTGTCAGACTCTTACTGAATAAAACCACCCGTGTTCCTTCCGTTGCCTGTGTTGCCAGGGGCCTCGGTAACCCTTTCGGACTTTCCCGCGACCCCGGCAGGCATCGGAGCATCTCTATACTGTGCTTATGATTAGCAGTATACTTCATGCTTCCGACCACTAGACCAACAAAGCAGTAAAGATAATTGTTGAGTATTGCATAATTGCATGGCACATGTGTGAGCACTTGGTACCTACTATAAAGCTACTATTTACTGAGTACATCTTTAATTGACTTGAATGTGCCCTAGCGGCTGAGAGTATTTCGTGCTTACTCAAATGTCTCGCTGGTGGTGGCGTGTGTGTTGGATCATTAAGTTGCTTTCAAAGTGGTACCTGAATGGTGCTGATCCATGCGTCATGAACGAGTGCCGTCAGTAGGGACTGGTCATTTCTTAGCTGCCACGGCTTATTTTAATTTTTCAATTGTTTTTATATTTTTATCACGGACAAATTTAACGTGCACGTCTTTCTACATTGTTCTCACATGTATAATCTTAACATGAATGATGTAACCAATATTTTTGTAACAATATTTTAATTTAAAAAAAGTGTCCGAGGAGATTCTTGCTCGTTCTTCTCCATAGGAACCTACTACGCTTTGGAATGGGAAACTAGTTTCATCTTTCTGACTGACCGACCCCTTGTCAGTTCAAAAGTGCTTGTATTTGGTTTATTTGAAATAAATGCTTTGACTTTGAGTTTGATAATTAACAAATTGAAATAATAGCAATAATAAAAACGTTTATTGTTAAGCTAAACATAGGAGAAGACAAAACATTTATAATATCGTGCACGTTCTGGAGCTAGTCTGGTTTCTGATCTCGGTCTCAACGGTCTCTTCCACCTTGTGGATACTGTCCTCCGCTGTGTCGATGCCTTTGTGTACGTTTTCTGGAAAGGAGTGATTTCAATGTTAAATTATATTTATTTCTGTAATTTCTGTATTCACGTTACAATTTATTGTTATTATGGCTCGTCGTGTTATAATTACTTTGTAAATAAGCCGAAAGGGTGAGAACTTAATTGTGTCGACCCCGACACAATTAAGTTCGGGATAAATATTCTATCTATGACACATACAGGGTGCCAGATAATTAATTACCTGATTAATTGGTGTTATGTGAGCCATTTCAAGGTTATCAATTAATGGATAACCTTGAAATGGCTCATATTAAAACGAATGGCCACTCATAAAAATGCTTTTTTACTTCTCATGCTTCAAAAGTTCGTCTTTATGTTGAGCGTAGGCTTCGCTTTTTAAGCTCTAGTGCATAAAGTATTTTTTTTCTAAAGGTGCATCTATACCAACGTTACTCTTTGTGGATCAAGTTATTTAGTAAATGTACTTGAAGTTATAGAAAGTTACTTAATGTTATCAATGGTTATCATGTTGCTAATTGTTGCTCTGCAAAAAGTAATTTCGGTGTGGATGCATCTTAAGACTAAGATAATCAGGCCCAACAGCCACATGCACAATAAAACGTCGCAGATTAAAGTCGTTATTTTATTTCATTTGCTTTAATTTATATCACTTTCGTGTTTTCTATCGTTATGTCGTTAATATAATAAAACCAGATAAAATAGTTGTCATTTATTATTTAAAAATGCAAAGAAACGTTTTTATGACATGGCAGTATGAAGTACCCAAGTCGAATGACAAAAATATTGAAAATTTAAAAAAAAGTTTTTAAAACGTTTCGTGGCGGGTATTAGCTATTCTCTTTTTGCAACATTTTTGAACAGTGAAACGTGATTAAACTAAAACAACAACTATACTTTATGCCTGATTATTTTTTTCGCAATCAAAGTGAAAAGCAGAGTGTATAACTCGGGCAATAACGAGCCCTTTGGCTTCAAATTTGGCTTTGAATGGCTTCTTTTATGCACTAGTTGTACAATCTACTATTATTTTTATTTGTAAGTAATAACTAAAGTACGTTTTTTAAATGCAGATATTAATTTGACATTTCAAATAATTGTTGTTTGTTTTTTCAATTTGGAGTTTGACATTTGCACCTGTCAAATTATTATCTGGGATTCAAAATCGAACTTTAGTCACAAACATCACTGTCTTGACGTTCAAACCATTTTGTTCATATAGGCACATAAAAGGCACCTTTTATGTGCCTATATGAACAAAATGGTTTAACTATGACTTTGATCCTATCCATCAGCACTCATACTCATAACGTATCATATTATAACAACAAAAAAACGATGAAATTCTTTTATTTTATTGGCCGTGTCGTACCTAATAGAATTTAAAATAAAGTGACTAAATTGTCTATTTATAGACACATCTCTGGTAATCCTACATTCATGAGATAAAAAAATATTGTTTATTCTTTCTACTGTTATAATCCATTTCACGATTATTAATTAATTGTCGGACATCCTTTATGTTTAGTTTATATGTCATTTGTTTGGTGAAGTACAAGCAAATAAGTTTTCTCATTTATTGCGTCTTTTTGTAGGCCGTTTCACAAGTCCTGTCTATCCACATGTCCTTGATGTGATAAATTAACATACTACTCGAGGAATAATTATAAAATATCGTCTTTTATGCACCTTATTGCTCTACCTGATCATCATAAATTTAAGTAATGGGAACTTTGAAAGGAATGGAGTTTATTTTAAGTAGAAATTATTCACCAAACAATAATTTGAATAATATCACAAAACAAAAAATACTAATCCTTTGAACGAATCCGAAAAAAAATCGCCGCGGCAAAAAAAAAGCTCGTGCGAACCTGGGCTTAACACAAGGATAAAAAACTTACCAACAACTTTTTCTTCGATGACTTTCCCTTTCCCCATACAAGAATGTTCTTTATCTCTGATCGTCTGAAACATACGCGCGAAGCGTCCTTTCTCTGGGGTTTTGTGAACTACAACGTCACTTTCCTCGTTATGCTCTGCGTCTTCAGGCACATCAATATGGTCTTCACTCCGGACAATAGGCATCACAGCTTGAGTCTTAGTTTTACCTGCCAGCGGACTAGACTTATCTGATCCACAGGGTATAGTCTCATTCTCAGATTGTCCTGCTTCACTTTTTTGACCATCGTCACTGTGTTTACTGAGAATAGGACTTATCTGACTTAAGTCGGGAATGTGAAGAAGTTCTGGTAATATCGGTGTTTTCGGTGGAGGTGAGTTCGCTATTTCTATCATTTTATTCGGTATGTCAAGAACTTTCTTCGCTTCATCATGCACTATGGGAGGAACCACAGCAGCTTTCTTCACGAACTCCTCAACAATTTCCACTTTCTCATTCACTTTGTCAGTAACAGTCGTAATGACTTCTTCCACTTTATTTTCAGCCTTATCGGCCATCGTATCCATACTCTCGATGACCTCCAAAACTTTTGTTTCTCCATTTGAGGCAAGCGTATCAATCGCGACTGTATTTCTATCGGGCGAGTCATGCGTGCTTCCGTTTTCGTTCTCAAGGTCGTTTATGTTTACTATGTGGGAGCCGCTGACGTTGGCCTCTAATGAATCTATCGATCCGGACTCTTCGTTCACATTTCCATTCACGTTATCGGTGTTGTGCACGTCAACGTTAGAGTTCGTGATGTCCTCGATTACATGCGAGTGTTCTTCAGATTTGTTCATGGTTGGTACTTTCTGTAGCGGCGGGAGTTCGGTCAGGGAGATCTGTCTAGTTTGATCGTCGACTACGTTGAAGTCGTTGTTGGTGAAGTCCGCGTTGGAGCCCTTGGTGGCGGTGAGTAAGGTGTGGCACCCTCCGCAGGCCACATTGTCTACGATGTGCCCATTCATAGCGGTGACCCGCTTAGGTGTGTATTGATTGGGGACTGCTTCGTTCGCGTTGTCGGCATCGTCGATTTCCTCCAAACAAAGTTTATTGTGCCGCGACTCGCCGCAGGCGTAAAGCAATCCGTTGTCTGCAACGTAAAACGAAGTTTTATACGACCAGCGACAACAAATGGTAATCGAATACTGATCATACCGCCCGCCGCGGGCGATTTAGACACTGTTTATGTTGACGTGACAATGAAAATGGGCCAATTACATTAGGTATCGAATGTGTGCCAGTAATAAATGTCCGCTTTTGATGAGCTGGAATGGGGCTTTTAAATAAATGAATTGTGTGTCATTTCGTTTTGTGTGAATGCAAATTGTCTAAATAAATATTAGACACGTACGTACGTAATTGTGTTTTTGAAAAGGTCTCAGGTCAAACTGTAACTGTTGAAGTTTTATTTGTTTACTGTTCACTCGTTGTTTGTATTTTGTCTCAACACACGATAAAAAGTGAAAGTAATGCATTTTTTTTGTCACAGATTTAAATACATATAATGACACGTTCTGGATCCACGTTTAAAACACATAAGAAGGGATTGCCGCTCACAGCGTGCCGTACGCAAACTAAACAGTCAGACGATTGCGAAAACTGTTCTACAACAAAATCAATATTACCTGTCACAAACGCAGTGTGCATCGCTCCACATGCGACCAGCTTCAGCTGATAGCCATCGAACATCTTTTCCATGTCAATTTCGGTAGGTTCTGTCACATGTTCGACCTCCTTCGGAAGTCCGAGCTGCCCTTTCTCGTTCGACCCGAAGGTGAGGATCTTGGACTCGTCCATGGAGAGGAGGAAGGTGTGGGCCGCGCCGCAGCATGCGCTTTTTATAGGGATGGTTAGGGGTAAGACTGTTGGGATGTACACTGTGGTGGGCTTGTCTGGTATACCAAGTTTCTGGTTCTCATTGTCGCCTGTTACGAAGACTGCGCCTATTGCTGTTGGACAGACAGTTAATTAAATACCTACATAAATATGTGTTAATGTTGAAATTCATTTAGGAATTTTTATCTATAGTTTAGAGGCTCAGAAATAAATAAACAGATGAAATTAAGGAATAAAGCAAAAACAGTATGAAGTACTGTGATTTCATTCATAAACGTCGAACAATAATATTTAACAAAGTGAAAATTTATCGCTGTTGTATAGTTTTGCAAATGACTCAGAACAATAATAAAAAATCATAGGGTGAATGTTGTTACCGATGTGTTCAAAACACATTGAATCAATTACTCATTACTGTAAAAGTGTAAAATACTCATTCTTAGTTTATTGAATGAGTTAACATGTTGCAAGCCATAGAAATAGATCATTTGAATGTAGTTAGCGGTTGTGATTTGCGTAGATATCACTATATGCATTATGTAAATGAGCTCGTAGCAAACTGCTACGGCGTAGGCCGTCCGAGCTACGACGTTTAGAGTCGTTCGATGATTGCATCACCGCTGTTATTTATTAATTATTGTAAAGAGTTCAAAACTGTTCGATAGTGTTTGTTTTTTTTGCATTGGTAAAACACATATACACGTTTTTTTTAATAGGTAGTTAGATATATTCTTTATTTCCTACCCGACTATTACTTTATTTATTAATTCTCCAAATGGTTGTACACTAATTACTATAATCTGTGGTGGTGATGGTTGGAGATTCATTATTTATGCATAACATGACCGTAACCCACAGCCATGACCATATAACCAGCCTATAACGTTCCCACTGCTGGGACTCAGGCCTTCTTTCAGTGAGAGGCCCTAATCCACCACGCAGGTCCGGTGCGGGTTGTTTGATTACATGTCTTCGATTTTTTGGTTCTAGGACACATGCCGGTTACCTTATGATGCTTTCCTTCACCGTTTTAAGAGCAGTGATGATGACATAAATTATATAAAGTAAAGTGCTTGCCTGGGTTTGAACCCACGACCTATGACACGTAAGTCGGGACCGTTACCACTAGGCCACCACTGCTGCTATGTATGCTTATTGAACTTCATGTCCTTGCACTACTGACCAGTAATAAACACCGTATGGTAGTATCCACATTCGACGAAGGCGATCTTCTCCATAAACTTAAGCTCGGTGAACTTGACACACGACCTGGTGTCCTCGCCCAGTCCCAGCTGACCTTCAGTATTGGAGCCGCTGACGAACACCCGCCCGTCATCTAGTGGAGGTGAAGAAGATGGATTATTGCCTTACTTTAAGGTTGCTTAAAGTTAAGAGACGTACCGTCAAAATGTATGGTTAAGCACAAATAAAAATTCTTTATTGCGAACTAAGTGTACAGTTTTGTGAAGATGTTAATGTTAACATTATGTAGGTTCTTAGAACTTAGTTGCCTGTTAAGGCATTGCAATTTAAATGGTTATAAATATAAGAAGAAAAGAAAAATGTACATACTCAATATTACCGTTGTACAGTTTACATTATGTTATAATGGCGCCGATTCCCTTGTTCACAAACTAAACTAAATTTAAGTTCAGTGCATCTTTTTCTTTCTATTTCATTAAGAAAAGGACAGAAGATACATTTTAGTTTAGTCCTGTCAAATTAATTAGCGCCTGATACTACTCTATACAAGTTTAGACGTGATTAAAAACTTGCCTACTAAAATTACGTCAATTTACGTCAAGCGCTGATTAATTTGACAGGACTAAACTAAAATGTATCTTCTGTCCTTTTCTTAATGAAATAGAAAGAAAAAGATGCACTGAACTTAAATTTACTTTAGTTTGTGAACAAGGGAATCGGCGCCATTATCTCATACTATTCTTATAATTTAATCATTTCGATATTAAATAATTATTTATCATTAAGGAATTCTTTTACTGAGTAATATGCCTTTTTAATCAGGAAGTCTTTTAGCTTCCTTGAGCACACGTTAATCATCGGGTGACCACTGAAAATCAGCGTTGTGCTGTGGGTCCCCCATAGAATAGCATCATGCTGAGTGGAAGCCTTCATGTCACAGTCATGACGGACAGCTGCCGACTATTTGTGGTTTGAGCTCGTGATTAAATGTAGATCTGTTTTGTTTTATTGTTCTGTTTACCTACTCGAGATATTTTTATATACACGTGTTTTTGTGACACATAATTATTTTTTCTTTCTTTCATCATTACTCGACTGTAAGCAACGTTCAACGGTTTGGACCTAGAAGCGTTATTGGGTTTTTATGTGAAGTAATTTTTAATACCAGCCCCTGAGTTAAAAAGTTATAAGCTGAGTTAAATTCCCATGTCTCTTCCCTGTACATAAAGCATTGATTTATGAACACAACAGCATAATACATTCACACACAATCACAATAGAATTGAAGGCTGTGGCGGCAGATACTTCCTCCGCCATTATAAGGCAATTTGTGCGAAGACTTATACCATAGTTTCCCATTTTTCGTTGTGTCTGTTGGGTGGTCTTCTCACTAATTTTTCTTTAGTTGAAGTTACTAACAATAGTATTTTAAGTGCAAACCTGTTACTAATATTTTATGGATCTTCTAGTTGTCCGAATTAAATGATTTTATTATTATGAAGTATACCTTAATAACATAAAGCTGCGCTTCACCTTTTCCCAGTCGTGTCTGATTGCCGCCCTATCGGACTATGAGAGTGAGGGAAGGCAGAACGGTCCTATGTTTGCGCATGCACTTGTGCACTGACATTTCGCCTGCGTAGTTGGCTAGTCTCCGTAGAGATTGGCAAGTCAGAAGGTAACCATAATGTTTTTAATACCAATAAAAAAAAAATCCATACTTTCAACTTTGTTGGTCGACATACGATCATTTAGAATACACAACAAATGAACATAGTTCCTTACAATGTCTTTCGCTATGCGTAGAAACAATAGTATAAACTTGAGTTAATAGGTCTATGTCCAGCAGTGGACTGCTATAGGTTGAGTTGATGATGACACAATGGGTGCCAACGGGACTAGCGGTACTAGGGTTGCCAGTTGTCTGGCTTTAGCCGGACATGTCCGGCTTTTTACGGTCGCGTCCGGCCAAATATATACAAGTCCGGTCTGTCCGGATTTTTTAGGCTTTTGGTCAATCCCGCCTCGCCAAAAGATGCCGAACGAAAGTAGAAATTACTTTAGTAAGAACAAAATGTGATTCATAATATTATATAATTAAGAGTAGTGCTCTCTAGAGTAAATATGTTCCTTGGAGTAGAGTATGTCTCAAATGAATAACAGTACACAAAGACAATCGCAAATTGATCCCTGGAAAAAGGGTCATTGAAGCTTGGGATTAAAGAAAAATATATTAATTTGTATAGAAAATATATTTGCTTTGGGTGTGTATTACAAAAAACGATTTTCTTTCTTATACTTATTGAGTTAGAGGAAAAATACTGAACAAAGTCAGAAAATACAGGTAAAAAATATGTAAAACTGAGCAAAGTTAGAAAATACAGGTAAAAAATATGCAATGTCAATGAAAAACGGGAAAAACATGCGATGTCACAAAAACAATGAACTGAGAAATTGCTATTTAGCAATTTCTCAGTTCATTGTTTTTGAAAAAAGATTAATTTTAATCTTTTTATCCTTGAAAAAGGTAGGTACATTAAGGATTGAAATAAAAGAAAAAAAAAATATAAAGAAAATGTATTGGTCAAATTGCTGCATATTGTTTAAGAGCGCGCGTTCAATTTAGCGCAAGTCAAAATCTGCGCGATCTATCAAATGGCACACACTGCAATACACTAAATGGTTTCTCTGTGTGCGTGAGCGCTTCATCGTTTGCACGAATCATTTTGATACTTTTATTTATTTATGATTTAATTTTTTTTTTCTAATTGTTGAAATAAATTGTAACAAGCAAAGTTTAAAGTAAGTATCTATTTAATTTTAAAATCGCACATATCTGATTGGCATTGAACGACTTTTTCTTGGGTCGATCATCTCTGGCAGCCAAGGGTGGATCCAGGATTTATTTCTGCCCCTGTGCCCCACAAGGGGCAGACGGGCAAAAATAATCATATCTGTTAAAAATAAACTTATAGTATTTATATAAAGATTTATTAAAATATGAAAACAATAAAAAATATATATGACTAATACAGGCAGTTTTATTTTGTTTCCTGCTAAAGATGTCCAGCACTTCATTAGCGTTCATTTTTGTCGCAGTTTTGATGGATATGCATTAAAGCCAGTCCATTTAAATGCTTATGATATATAATGATATTTTTTTTTTTGCGAAATTTGTCAGGAATTTCAGATATTTTTAGCTTCGAAATTGACACCCCCTGAAAACCCCTGTTCAGTTATCTTGATGGCATTCCCAAACACTTTATTAATCGAAAAAAGTGTCTAACTAACAAACTAGACAACAATATTTCCTAAAATTACCAGTATTTGGTATGTTTGTAAGATAAGTAGTCGTTGGACAATCTGGTTTGAAAAATCACGTTTTTGAGCCAAACAGCGCTCGGACCGCGTGTACGCTCTTAAGCCTCATTATATTTTATTCCTGACAAGTATTGCTAGCTTTTGATCCAAAAAACTTAGACAGGGCCTGTATATCCAGGAATTTTGCCTTTGAAACTAGAAGGCTCTCATTATATGATAGTTCCTGGTAGTAAAATTCTGAGCCACCAACACCATGAGAGTCATCACGGGATTTAGACTTGTTTTTAGGTGCCGTGAGAATAGCTGATGTCCAAGAACTCTCTCAAGAAGTTCTCGGTGAAAAGTTAATCTTGGATGATCCTTTTCATCCCTGATTTGTGTTGTATCTCTTGCAACCACAATTTTGACCACTTTCATGACCTTGAAGTCTAATTTTCTTATTAACATCTGTAAAAAATCGATCGTAAAGTTTACGTTGCTCCAGATTAACCTCGCCTTTTTCTTCCAAGGATATTTTCAAAAATTACGTAAAATAAATACGTGCCGCACAACACAACAGACGAACGTACTATACAAGGTCAAACATAAAAATGTGACTTCGCATGTTTTCTCCCCTGTGCCCTTCAAATATATATAAGTAACAATTTTTTTTTCTTTCAAATATGAATCTGTGTCCGGCTTTTCTATTTTTGGGCCTGGCAACCCTAAGGATTTGCTGTCCGTCCGTCCGTCTGTCACAGGACTGTATTTTTTGAACCGTAATAGTTAGACACTTGAAATTTTCACAGTGTGTACTACTGTGGCCGCTATAACAAAAAAAAAAGTTAAAAATTAAAGGGGGTATACAAGAAACCTGTTTCTTTCGGCGTTTTTGCCTTGTGGTACGGAACCCTTCGTGTGCGAGTCCGACTCGCATATGACCGCTTTTTTTAAATACTACGAGTATTGTAATAAAAAGATCCTACATACACCTCAGTTGCAATGGATTTTGAACTGTTTGTGTTCCTCATGAAATTAGCATGTACTTAAAAGTATATTAAGCTCCTTGGTATTCCTATATACTTGACAACTATACGAGGTTTTCAGTGTGCGTTACTCCAGCAAAATAATGTCAAAAACAGTCATTTAAAACTTACAGATAATTAGTTGCCCAGCTTCTGTAATTGTTGCGCACATTTTTAAATTATAGTTTTTTAGTTATTTCACAAAAACATTTCCTGCTGGCGTAACGTTTATAACATTACCGCAGCCAGACATTTTTTTTTAATGAGAACATTGAAACAAATATTAGCCTATATAATTAGTTGCCTAGACGAGGTAAATGTTGCACCTTATTTTGTAATTTTTCTTTCTTTGGCTGCGAAGTTATTCGAGATCCTGCTGGAGTAACGTTTGTAGTTTTGCTGAATCTCTGAAACGGTTGAGCGGATTCTTATCATCTTTTGTACATAACTTCTTAGGAATTGGTTGTAATTAGTTGTGCAATAAAAAAAGAAAAATAATGCACCGTTTAAAGGTTATTTAATTAAATATAAAAATAGCCCGTAGCCCGACCAAGTTTACGTGGTTACAAAAAAGCGGCCGCGTAGTACATTATACTATCTTCTAAAATGTTTAGTATAACACACCTTACAAGTTCGGTACAGACGCGTACACTGTTAAATACATAACAATGTTATAATATATGTAGGTACTATGAAAACATTATTATTATTATCTTTCGGCTACTTATTAGATAGAATACTTATCTATTATTATGTGCACAATTGCACATACTTATCAAGAATCAACGATAACACGTCCGTGGGACGCGGAAGAGGTACGTCATTGTTTGCATAGCGCGCTAAACTTGACCATTAGTCACATAATTCGTCTGGTAGAGTGAGTGTGCGCTTCCGCAATTCCGCTTTCTATTTTTGCAAATATTTAACGAGTGCGAGCGAGTTAATCAATAAGTGTGTACCTAATTACTTTTATAATTAATGTGGACTGCTCCTCTTTTTTTTTTTTTTTTTTTTGAGGGTGGGAAATCATCAAATAACTTCTCCCGCTCTGGGCGGAGCGGGAGGGTGTGTCAGACTCTTACTGACTAAAACCCACCCGTATTCCTTCCTGTTGCCTGTGTTGCGGGGGCCTCGGTGACCCATAAGTACCTTCCCGCGACCCCGGCAGGCATCGGCCCTAGTGGACCCCTACTTTGTGCTGATGACATCTCTTTGAGGCGCGCGTGGAATACGACGCGCCGTCGACCCGGGCCTGGTCCTTACCGGACGGTGAGCTACCCATTGCTCACCGTCCGCAAGCCCGCGCCTACGGTGGCCGGAAATCCGCCCGGGATTCCCGACGCCCTGGGCGTCTCCTGCGGCGGCTAGGGGCGAGAGGGCGCGAAACTTGCCTTTCCCTCAACCGTCCCGCCTCCTCCTTAGCGAGCATTACTGCTTCGCAGAAGGAGGTGACGGCTGCCCATGCCCTCTCGCTCCGTACCATGGCCTGAACCAGGGCCGGACGCGAGAGGTCTCTGCCGCCGATCGCCTCCACGAGGACACGGCGGTGCTCTGCCCAAGCCGGGCAGACCTCCACCGTATGCTCCACCGTGTCCTCCGGGCGATCCACACAGTGGTGACACCCGGACGTTTCCTCCCGCCTTATCCGACACAGGAACCTCCCGAAGCTGCCGTGTCCGGTGAGGACCTGCGTCAGGCGGAAGGTGAGGACGCCGTGGCGCCTCTCCAGCCACTCCTCAAAGAGGGGACTTATCGCCGAAATCGTGGCGTGCCCAGCACTGGGTTGCGACAACCGTACTTTCCATGACGCCATGAGATCCCGCCGGAGCTCCGTCCGCTGAGCCGCGATTTCTCGCGGCAACGGACTTACGCCCCGGCGTTTCGCCTCCTCGCGCCACTCCCATACGTGCGCGAGGACTTTTGCCTCCAGATCCCATGGCGGCAATCCGGCAAGGAGGCTCGCTGCCTCACAGGAGACCGTGCGGTATCCTCGGACCATCCGGATGGCCATGACCCTTTGGGCCGCGCTCAACCGGCGGGCTGGCCGCAGCGCCAGAGAGCGCGCCCATACAGGAGCCCCGTAGAGGGCCATGGACCGCACGACCCCCGCGTAGAGCCTCCGGCAGGAGGCGTTTGGACCCCCTAGATTGGGCAGGAGCCGCTTCAATGCAGCGCCCGCCCGCTCAAGTTTGGGAGCCAAACGTCGGAAATGCTCCACGAAGTTCCACCGGCTGTCGAGGACGAGTCCCAGGTACTTCATCGTCGACTCGACGCCGATAGAAACCCCTCCTACCGTTATTTGGGACCCCAACGGTGGCGCGTTCCGAGGACCATGAAAACACATGGCCTCGGACTTGTGCAGGGCCACCTCGAGTCCCAATTGCCGGATCCTTTCGACGATTGTCGCAACCCCGCGTGCCGCTAATTCGGCCGCCGCCTGGTGCGACCTCCCCTGCGCCAGGACCAACGTGTCGTCAGCGTAGCACACTACGCTGACGCCGCTAGGGAGGTCGGCGCGCAGCACCCAGTCGTATCCGATGTCCCACAGATGCGGCCCCAGGACCGATCCCTGTGGGACACCGCACGACATCTCTTGCCGGTTCCACACTCCCTGGTGACCGGGGTAGATGACGGCCCTGTCCGTCAAATAGGCCTCGACCACACGACAGAGGTAGGTCGGCATCCGGTGATACCGGAGTGCCTCCCTGATGCAACTCCAGGGCAGGGTATTGAAGGCATTGGCGATGTCTAGAGACACCGCCAAGACGACCCCACCCTGGGCAACAGCATTCCCCGTCGTCAGGGCTCGCACACGCATGATGGCGTCCACCGTAGAGCGCCCTCTGCGGAAACCAAACTGGCTCTCCGCCAAATCCGGCCCCACCCGCACCAGCTGGCCGACGAGGCGGTCTGCAATGACTCTTTCAAAGAGCTTGCCCACCTCGTCGAGCAGCACGATGGGCCGATAAGCGGACGGAGAGTCCGCAGGGCGCCCTGCCTTCTTTATGAGGACCAGTTTCCCCGTCTTCCAGCGAAGCGGGAACTGGCCCCTCTCCATGCATGCGCTTAGGAGCCCCCTAAGTCGAGGCCCGAGAGCCTCCAAGGCCAGGACCCAGGCCTTCCCAGGTAGGCCGTCGGGTCCTGGGGCGGTATTTTTGGCATTAAGCCTGCGTACCGCCGCTCTCATTTCTCCCTCGGTCACCTCCGGAGCATCGTCGTCGTCGTCGGCGGTGTGGTCCGCATCAGGCACCGCAGTAGGCGGAGCCATAGGTGGGGAGGAGTGTTCCCCTCGCGAAGGGAACAGAGCGCTCACCACGTCCTCCACAAGCTGGGGCCGGAGACTCTGCGTTAGCGGGGGAGCCCATGGGCGGAGTTTATCCCGCACCACCTTGTACGGGCGTCCCCACGGGTCCCTGTCCAGAGTCCCCAGCGACTCCTCGCGGGCCAAACCCCTGGCCCGCAGGATCTCCGCTTGGAGGGCGGTCTTCGCCGCTCTGTACCCCTCGTACAGCTCCGCCTGAATGGCTTCCGTATCCGGAGGTTTGATACGGAGCCTGCGGTGCCTGGTGTACCGGCGTCGCGCAGCCACGCACGCAGTGCGCAGAGCCGTCAGCTCCTGCGACCACCAGTACACCTGGCGCGAAGCACGTCCAGGCTGGACCCGGGGCATTGCCACGTCACATATGTCGGACATGGCCTCCCGGAACCACTCCGCCTCGTCGTTGATGTCGGCAGGCCTGTCCGGTGGTGACACCCAGGCCTGCACGATCGAGGCTTCCAGGAGGAGCTCCCGGTCCAGCTGCTTCAGCGCCCACCGCGGACCACTCGGGGCCCGTCGGACCGGCGCGTCCGAGGTCTGGGCGGAGACGTCGAACCGGATATACCGGTGATCGGAATAGGTCTCCACCCCCTCCATGACACGCCAGTCAACTACACGCGGCGACAGAGCGGGGCTGGCGAACGAGATGTCCACCACTGATTCACCCCGCATCCGCACACACGTGGGGACAGAACCCCGGTTTAGGACGACCAGGCCTGTCTCCAGAGCCCAGTCCTCCACCATCCTGCCCCGTGTGTCCGTTAACCGGGAACCCCAAGCCAGGGACTGCTCCTCTTGAGGACCATAATTATTGTGTGTGTGGATTGATGAATTCACGTACATACTTACTTAGTATTTAAAAGCAAACCTTTTACCATGATTTTACCTCAACTTGCGTACCTAGTTATTACCAGGTATTTATTACCACAAACTCTTTGGATTAAGTAACTCTGTCTATAAGAAATTCTTAATTATCTTGTTGTGACACTCGCTTAGATATTACCATTTAAGGTGGATCAGTTAAAAGTAAAACTGACATAATTATTTGACTGCAGTTTAATATACTTAGTTTTATTATTTTAGATCTGTGACTTTTAATTAATTTAAGTTAACTTTAAACATCTATCTGTAAATACCTAGAAGAAAAAATGTGATTAGTATTTGAAATTAGACGAAACAGTAGGACTTACTGTAAGCATTTAACTACATTGTGATATTATTTAATATTGCCATTGATCTGTGATTTTTAAGCGATATCAGTCGCTAAATGTAAAATACTGGTATGCAGCTGTATCCGGTAAGACTGGAAGCTGAATACCAGTATTTTACATATAGTGACTGCCTATCTGACCTCCACAACCCAGTTACAGTTAAAGTTCATTTGAAATGATTATTTTACCTGTAAATAATAAGAAACATGTAGTTTTTTTTAACACTTGTGTACATAGCTGTACTAAACTTGTAACACTATCCTACATATTTTAAAAGATAGCATAATGTACTACGCGGTCGCTTTTTTGTAACCACCTAAACTTGGTCGGGTTATACGGTATTGCACTTCCTAATGACTTTTATTTTATTATCTCGTTAATTATTGTATGTACTACGCTGAAATTTTACAGGTATAAAACTGAACTAAGCAACTAATTATTGATATAAAATTCAGTTTTTATATCCACATACAGGTTTATCGGTGGCCAAATAACTCCGCGCGCATTGTGACCGTGAACGTGGAGAACTGAATATCATCATAATTTGTTAGTTACTAACAGGATACTAATGAAACTTCACATACATTTGAAGGCAATTACAAGCTACAAAATAACGTTTAAAGTAAGTCTTTAGAGCTCTTATTTAGAGTGTTTTTAATTAAATAACCTTTAAACGGTGCATTATTTTGCTTTTTTTATTGCACAACTAATTACAACCTATTCCTAAGAAGTTATGTAAAAAATATGATAAGAATCCGCTAAACCGTTTCAGAAATATACGGAACCATTTATTGTGCGTGGTCCAACACGCACTTGGCTGGTTTTTTCATCTTTACCAGTAAGTATAGCGGTGTGGTTGCTGCCAGCTGGCAATTGTCCGATGGGCCGGTGTTTGCCTCCAGCTCTAAGAACTGTGGCACGGTGTGGTGCTCCAGGTGGCCGGTGCCCGGCTGACCCTCGTGGTTCTCCTACTCTTATGGTTTACCGGTAAGTATAGCGGTGTGGTTGCTGCCAGCTAACGCTGTCTGATGGCTCGGTGTCTGCCTCCATCTCTATGAACTGTGGCACGGTGGCACGGTGGTTGCTCTACTCTAGTGGTTTACCGGTGAGTATAGCGGTGTGGTTGCTGCCAGCTGACAGCTGTCTGATGGGCCCGATGTCTCCCTCCAGCTCTATGAACTGCGGAACTGTGTGGTGTTCCAGGTCGCCAGTACCCAGTTGTCCTTCGTCGTTGCAGCCCACAGTGTAGATCGCATTCGAGTCTGGCGAGAAAAATGTTAACATTGGTCTATTGTCTATTAAACTAGAAACAGGTAAGATCAGATTTTGGCGGGCCGCACCGCATTGCACGTAAGTGCAGCTTAATATTGTAATTTTAAGGGTGTGAGTGGTCCCGAACCCAGTATAGACTCCAGCTCTCACAAAGGTTTGAAACTGCCTGTAACCTAGATACTATATCAAATTGTACCTTTTGAGAGAAATAAAATACTATTATTATATTATTATTATTGCAAATATTTCAATAATCATCTTACACCACATCGAATATTTTTATGAACCATCGCACACTGCAGGCGGGCCGTACCGCGGTTTTTGTTTGTATAGAATTAAGATGCGCCGCGACCCGATGTGTCTGTAACAACACGGTGCGTGTGTGGTGTGGTCTAATCTCTATGCGCTCAAATTACTAACGTGTGGTGGGCACCCAGCCATAGGAACGTATGTATTGCTACTTCAGCAAAGTCATCTCATTCTCGGGTCCGGTTCGCTGACAGAATTGCAGAATAAAGATCTGATCCAAAAATATATTATGATGAACATGTAAACAAATTCTGTTCAAGTTAAATTCTTACGCAATCACTCAATTAAGGGAATTAGTAACACGTTCATGTGTATTTTGATGGTTTTAACTTTATATTTCACCACTTTTTCCTACAGTTATTGTTTGAATGAAATTATTAAATGGTAATTGAGAAATCATCGATGAAAATAGAGGTTATAAAATTAATCTCAATTGTTGTCAAATGATCAACATAGAGTTTATTTTAAACTAGCTGACCCGGCGAACTTCGTACCGCCTCGGAATCAATAAATGTTGTGTTAACTTATTAGCACAATTAAATTAATTTTTTTTATTAAGATAAAATGACTACACAAAATGAATTAAGTTCAATAAATGTACAAAAAACAAAATTAAAAGTAATTATTTTAATTACATTGAAATAAATGGTAGCGAGGCATTTTCTTTATTGAAGCGAATCGAAATGATTCGCGTAACATTGTTGCACTACTCTTTGCCATAGATGGGTTGCACTCGGGTCGATTCCCTTCATTGGAGCACCTTGTGATAAACGACATTTTTCATTTTGTTGTCAGGTGCGAAAACTAACAAAGCGGGTGGATTGCATCCACGTAATCATGCTATGACAATTGACCGTGATAGAAACATTCATTTTCTAGATTCAGGCCACAAACACTCAAGGATTGGCCTTGTGATTTGTTAATTGTAATGGCGACTGCAAGACGAATCGGAAATTGAATTCGTTGAAACTCTAATAACAAACAATATTCCGAAGTCTCATTGCATTACGGCTTTGTTGTGAAAGATTAGATCTTCTGAGTCGCGGCAATGTTAACAACATTGGAAAATGAATCACACAATTCAAAATCATCGATACCCGCACAATCACAAATGTGATAACCTCAAAAAGTGAACATTTTCGAAGGCAACTTACCGTTTGAAAATCACGATCGAAAAATTTTTTTGCCACCGACTTCCGAAATCAAAGTAATTTTTCACTTTGTGGTGTCTTTCTTGGAAGTTGTTTTTTTTTTGTTTTTAAGTTTTTTATTTTCACGTTTTAGTTGTGTACCTACCCTATATAAATTCGAATTACCTGCTGTGTAAATAACAGTGACAGGAAGTTATTAAAACATCATCCACATAGACTAAGTGGCAACAAATATTTATTATTGAAGCTAACTCAAACACTACCTAAGCAAAGTTAATAAAAAAAATATGGGACCACAGTGCAAGCTTCCTCTACCAAATGCAAATAAAATCTGAAATCGGTCCACAATTGAAGAAAAACTCGATGAACATACATTAAAAAAAAACCTTATCGAATTATTAAATCACTGAAATAATTCTTACATGTGCATTTTGTCTAATAAAATGGTCATATTTATTGTAATGGTGATCGTTTAGTTAAATCGATTTATATAAGTGTAAAATAAATGTATAATAATAAGTGTAAAAATCTAGAATACAATAATTAAGACCATTTTATTACACAAAGTGACAGAGTCACAGCTAAACTCAAATTATGAATTCACTGGATAACTCCAGTGTATTAATAATTCGAGTTTACTGACGAACATAGAACTTCCTCCTTTTGAAGTCGGTTAAAAATAGAATTCCACACCAGCAAGATTGATCAAAATGAAATGAGCAGCGAATTCAAATTAAATCAAAACCTGGAAAATCCGAAACACACACTCCAAAATTTCCAATTAGACTAAATGTCAATGCGCGTGCAATGTCAAACGACATAACTTTCACAAAGTGCACTTCTTCAAACTGAACTCATTTGGCAATAAATTTCAGAAAAAATCGTATGTAGAGAATTGAATAATTGAACCGGCAATATCGGTCGAAAACGAATTGAAAATTTGTGAAAATTCAAAATATATGCTGAGAAATCGTGTCGCAATGAAAGGGCCGCGCAACTGAATCAACTGTCGAAGGATAATGCACACAACGCCATCTACTGGCATTACCGGAACCAGCATACAACGCCATGTTCATTTTTGTCAGTGTTTTGTTTCTGTCATGTGACAGAGATTGTGAAATCACCAAAAATAATAAAGAAAGTAAGAAAATCACCAAATATCAAAAATCCGTATTGTATACGGATACAATACGGATTTTTGGTGATTTTCTTTCTTTTCCAATGCGCGAGGAACCTTCTCGAGGCCGAGACGAACAAAAAAAAACATCGAAATCAGTGAATCCGCTCTCGAGATATCATCGAAAAAAAACAGCTCCGCACAAAATGTATGAGAAAATGAATGTTCTCCTCAATTTTTTTTTTCGGGGAATTTTCTGATGTTTTAATACTTATTCTGCTATTCGGGGCGGTGACGAATCCAACAAATTAAAGATCAGCAAAATCGGGCCAGCCGTTTTTGAGTTATACCTACATGGTGTAGCTAACCCGACTTTGTTTTATGTATATAGAATTAGAATAAAAAACCAAACCAATGCACGCAACTTGTAAGTGGCACTACAAATTGGTATCCGCAGGTACGGTTTTTGTCCTTTTGTTTACATTTTCATCAGATACTTCTGGAACAGACTTTATGTATTGCTATTTCGGCAACGTCATATCATTCTCGGACTTAGTTCGTTTCTGTAAAACCTAAGTATTCTTATGAGATTCAACAGGTATGCAATTACAGGATTACCTGTGACGAACACAGTGTGTGCTCTCCCGCAGGCCACGAAGAGTGCTCTGTGCGGCTTAAGCCACTTGACGCAGCTTGGACGGGTGACTTCATCCTTGTGGCCCAAGCCAAGCTGGCCCCACGCGTTGCCCCCAAACACGAACACGCGGCCATTTTCTAGAAAATAAATTATTAGTGGACCTTGTAGATGATAAATGCTTTAGTCGAATTACTAATATAGGGGAAAAAAATTCGCGGGAAGGTACAAAAGGGTGGCAACACAGGCAACGGAAGGGACACGGGTGGGTTAGTAAGAGTCTGACACACCCTCCTGCTCCGCCCAGAGCGGGAGAAGTTATTTGATAATATCCAAACCAAAAAAAAAGGGAAAATAATCAGAAGACATCATATAACTTGGGACTATTTTTAAGACTTTAAATAATTAGTAACAAAAATATTTCCGAGAAACAGTAGTGGAAGAATAAATATATATTTTAAAATGGCTTTACAAATCCACAACACGTCAAGTCAACGGTGTTCAATATAGCGAACTTTGAATGGAGCATTCATTTCTGAACGAGATCTTTACGATTTTCAAAAACGATATTGACTTTTTAATATTAGTAGGTATTAGAAACACAGCAAATGGTGCTGTAGACCTATGTTTCGTCTTAAGTCTGACATTGGCATGCTAGCCGGACTGACGACCTGATCATTACTGATAACTACTATTATTCAATAAATAGTGAGCATTAAGATCGAGGACTGTGTTTACAATAGGACCAGAACACGCAATGTCACAAGAGGCAGCCGACGCAATGGCCGATTGTTTTTCAGGGGCTCTACCGTCTACATTTGCAGGGCAGGTGATGTGTGTGGCAGGTCAGGGTGACAGTTAACAGTACCACACAACATTGTAAGACACTTTACTTGACCTGCTGTAAGAGTGGACGATGACCAAGGGAAACTTCCTAAGAAAGTTACCCTCTAGTTCTCTAGATTCTGTTTAACCTTAGAACTTCACCATTCACTTTATTGGTCTGTTTAAAGCTCCGGCTACACGTAGCAGCTTGCATCCACAGTTTGTGAATGAATGTCGCTGCATGAAGAAGGCTGCAAGTGGTTTGATGCGATGAGGACGCCAAACCTCTTTTGTTTTGTGTTTGCAGAAACTGCGCATACAAGTTGCTGCGGGTAGCCAGAGCTTTAAACATACCGTTAGGTGACTGATAAAGTTCTAAGCTTAAACATATTCTAGAGCAAGAGTGACTCCTAGTAGCAGATGTCTATAAAATATTACAGAAGAGTGAAGATACCACATACGGCATATGACAGCGCTGTGTTCATCGCCGCAGGAGATGGCGACAATAGGGTCGTTCTTGATGAAGAAGTGGCTCGGCTCATTCTCGGCAAAGTGGGACTTGCCGAAGGTGAACACCGCACCAGTTTCTGTGGAACAAATGTTTTAACTTTAGTAAGGGCCGATGTTCAATGTTTTTTTTTCTTTTTTGTTCTTAAATTGTTTAAGAGGCTTTTATCCACAGTGGCATGTCAGCATCATCATAACTTAAACTATTCTAAACTACATCTACAAATAAATGTTTAAAATGAATACAAGGTCAAATTTTTATTATTATATTATTATTATTAAATTAAATTAGCTAGCGAAACTCCGAAAGACGTGATGGGTATCGATATCTAAACAAGATAAAAGTTATCTGACGATTGAATTACTTGTGTTAGTTTATAGTCCCAAAGCGTCGGCTCGAACTCACGACCTCGCTCGCCAGAAAATCAACATACAGGGGGGCACCACGGCCTCTTATAGCAGTATTATTTTAATATTACATCAGTGTGAGAATGAGATGAAGCTACACAAAGGGTATAGCTCTATCTCTTTCCCACTGTGAAGCAATATTAAAATAATACTGGTATAAGAGGCGGTGGTGGCCCCCTAGACTACTCTTTTCTACAAATATACAAGTTTAATGAAGAAGTAAATACACGTTTAGATTTGTCCGTGATCATTTATTGCTACATCTTTTTTTGTCGTAGACCGCTACGCGCGTCGTAGCGGTCTGCTACGAGCTACAATTTTATAATTTTCGTAGCTCGAACGTAAGTAAGAACCTGTTGTATAGTGCCGTTTATTCATAAAAAAAACAATACAAATATTATTTAAACATAACAATTTAATGACATTTCAACATCGACGAAAAGATTTACATACTTCAGACCACATTTGCTTTCAAAGTATTACTTGAGTTTAATACGTGATTTGTCGCCATAAAGCAATAATCATATTACGCTTATCGATAAATGAAATACGAGTACTCATAATCAATAAACTGGCACTTCACCAATTATCGCCACTTGAGTGACTGTTGATAATCACATAAGTGCAGTCTTTACCTTTGCCTAAGTAGGTACTACACCACAGGATATATTATGTACCTATGTAAGATAAGTACTTACTACTCGTGGCTAAATAATAACTAAATTCATTTAGTAAAGTCAAGAAATTATCACAGACTACAATGTAGTGTATTAAAATTTGATTACTAGCTGCGCCTCGCGGTTTCACCCGCATAAGTCTCGATCCCGTGAGAATATCGAAATAAAAAGTATAGGTACTATGTCCTAATCCAGGTCATGGTCAACCCATGTGACCAATTTCATCCAAATTTTTTCAGTCGTTTTAGCGTGGAAGCGTAACAAACAAACAAACTCATTTTCGAATTTACAATATTAGTTAGGATAGGATGAACTACGGGGGCTAGCACGGGCGTATCCAAGACGTTTGTGCCAAGACATGATTAATTATGTCATCAGATCAATTCAAATCAAAAATCAAAAATTAAACAGAAATTCTATGATATCGAATAAATACAATTCAAGTCATGTCTTACAATTTGTCATAATCAACCATATGACATAATCTAGAGGCGCGACATGCTTGTCTTGTTGCTAACTTCATAGTGTGACATAGTAAATGGATTTATGTGTACATTATCTACTGAAAGCCTTTTTTAGGATAAGCTTTGTAAACTTACTAACTTTATCTATTTCAGCCATAATTATATCCACTAGGTATCCCTAGGTATATCCTACAATAAACTAGTTAGTGTAATAAAATAATAGTGGAAAAATAAAATTCATGTGAACGGGCAAAGCATCCACCTCATTTTTTAGAAGCTGCATGTCCACGCGCACTTGGAAACTCCAGTCTGGCAACTCGAACGACTTATTTGAGAGTCCCGAATGTTTCTCCGGAATATTTTCCTGCTTTGGGCCTCTTGCTTTCGGGCAAGAACATAAATATAACAATTTATTGCCATGGTGCAGTAATTAACAGAAAAATATATTGTTTTAAATTTTCAAATCTTAAATTTCCACCTCCAAACGGACGTGATAATTTTTTCTTAGTCATTTGTCAATATGTGACATTTGTGACAAAATGGGTTTTTTTTTTGGGGTGGGAAATCATCAAATAACTTCTCCCGCTCTGGGCGGAGCTGAGGGTGTGTCAGACTCTTACTGACTAAAACCCACCCGTATTCCTCCCTGTTGCCTGTGTTGCGGGGGCCTCGGTGACCCATAAGTACCTTCCCGCGACCCCGGCAGGCATCGGCCCTAGTGGACCCCTACATTTGTGCTGACGACATCTCTTTGAGGCGCGCGTGGAATACAACGCGCCGTCGACCCGGGCCTGGTCCTTACCGGACGGTGAGCTACCCATTGCTCACCGTCCGCAAGCCCGCGCAAAATGGGTGCACCCATATTAGCAAATAAGACGTAATGAGTCCCAACTAAACTTCAAGAAGTTGTCACATGGCACATGTCAAGAAATTATCTTACGCCGCCGTGCTAGCATTTAAGACAAAACGGCTTTATCGCCAAAACTGTGATAAAATGTGTGACTCAAGCCATGTCGCAGTAGGCTGCGCTCGCCCCGCTGCAGTAATGAATATCGTAACACTGGATATTTAGTTTTAGGTGTACAAAAAGAATTTAGAAGGTTTTTTCATCAATAACGTCGTTTCCATGGTTATAACGTTTGAATCATAGCTGTTGCATCACATGATTACTGTACAAAAATAGTAAGTACTTATCAAGAAAAAAAAACAATCTGCCCAGTCTTTTCCCTACTATGTTGGGGTCAGCTTCCAGTCTGATGCAGCTGAATACCAGTATTTTACATTTTTTTAATTTACTGGCGTTAAAGATTGATATTGGTATTCAACCAACTATTTTGTGGCTTTTGCAACGTTACCAGAGGTATCCATTAATATGTATAAGCTTTTCAAAAGTTAATTAATACATATGTAAAGCACAGACCCAGTACTTAAGTAATATAGTAAATCGCATCACTATTTTTAGAAAGTGCCGTGTACATTAATCATGAGGAATGACGTCACCGCATAGCCAAATGATGTAGTACCTCGGTACGTTACTGTATCGAAAGAAACTCCGTTCAAGTGCGTGTTGGACCATGCATAGTGCCAGGGTCCGTAACAAGAACTCGGAAATTAAGGAACAAAGTTCTTACAAAACTAGCTAGGAAGCATTTCAACATGATATTGTAAAATTCATTATTGTTTTTGCGGCCAAATATATGTAATTTAAGAATTAAGTATGTTAAATTTTAGTAACGTAAATCTTGTTCAAAACTTTTCTTTGAATTTATCCATATGATGCTACAAAGCTTGGTTTTGACAATTTTTTTGAAGATACGTTTGAAAAGTTAAAAATAGAGTCGGACGTGACGAAATTATGTACATAATTGGGTTCCTAGTCCTATTACGGAACACCGAAATGTAAAAGAGCCATTAGCACTGGGCACGTAATTTCCGACGTATGCCCTTGGGTCAGTCCTTAGATTTGATTGGAGGAGATTAGTTCCATTGTATAATGACGTAGGTTATGAAAAGGAGTTTAGTATCGACCGACATTTGAATTTGGAACATGAAAAATTATAAACACCGAACACCCGACTAGAGTGCTACAAGCATCTTTTTGGCGCCTGAATGACATTGACAGGAGAGCGTTGTTGGTAAACATTTGTCGTAGATTTGTGAAATTGGCAGAGAAATTGTGTTCTTAATTGCAATTTCAGACTTTTATTATACCTATAATATCTTGACTCTGTTTTGTAAATTAACATGTCCTATCTAAGAGATCTGTAACTCCAACACAGGCAAAAAAAAATAGGACCCTCCTTACCTCAAACACCTTTCTCTATTTAAGATTGTGCATTTTATTAACCAGTGCCTATTATATGATGTTGAGATACATAAAAAAATAACAAAAAGAACTACTTATTAAAAAAAAAAACGAGATGTTCCGTTGTTGAAGTTCCGTTTTTTTTTTTAAAATTTTGTAGTAGTTTTGACCACTGGCTTTCCTCACGGTCGAATATGGTGCACGCTTGCCGAGTTTTATTCACTCATTTATGGTATTCGCGACTGGGATGCGGTAAGGCGTTGGCTATTGGAACATTACGGGGTTGACCTTCGGAATAAAGTGAAAACTAGAATAATGGGCATGTAATCCATTAAACCTTTTAGAAAAGCGTGACTACCTCAATCAGTTCACTTCGCACCGAGACATTACAACTAGTAGTCTTTATGTAAATTTCGGCCTTCGGATAAAACACTTAGCTGACAGCCCAGGCTAAGTAATTACTCTTATCAGATCCTAGAATTTCGTGAACCTTGGAAATGGCTTTACGTCTATTTACCACCCACAGAGACCTAAAATTACCAACGCTTTGCAAATTGCTTAGGTACAAGAAAAATTAGTACGTATATTTAATCACCTTGAATTTTTATTACATAAATGATAAATTACCTCCAGTTTCTAAAATTCTGATTAAGCCTCTAATGAGAAAATGTGCTGTTGAATTTATTGAACAGAATAATAACAACCACTCAAATGGCCTTGATATAAGATTTAATAATGGATTAATATATTTGAAAACGCTTATAGAAATTCGGGGTGAATGTTCTATTGGGGTCCAAAAGCAGTTACCTATCTAATAGGGTCTTACACCCATTTTTGAAAAGTGTCTTAATTAAATTCTATAGTGCTAATATTCCCAAAAAAATCACAAAATTTTTATTCAATCGATAAGTGCCATAAAAATGCACTTAAATGTTACATTTTCAAATTTCGCGCGTAGTTTGACGAAAACGCTGGACGCAGTAGACGCCATGTTGCTCTGTGGTCATGACGTCACTTGGCTATGTTAACAAATGCGCTGATCTATTAACTATCAGTTGACAGTTGACACGGTTTTAGTTTACATAGCGGCATGACGTAATAACATGGCGGCTACTATTTCATGGTGTTTTTTAAGAGATTAGAAAAACTGAAAACGTTGAATTGAATTTTAAAATTTATTTTGTTATTTTATGAACTAAAAGTAACATTTTCCGACTCCTTTTAACCTAAACTATCTCAATAATATATTTATAGATTTTTTCTCGTATATAGTAAAATACCCTATTGCATCGCATGCAGTACCATAGTCACTGTGTCGATCATCTATGGTCCCGGGTTTGTTTTCCATTTCAATGACTACCTTCTTACGTAGCATCTTATTTTGGTTCTTCTTGTCATGCATGCCTCTTAGAATCAACCCTTTATGTTCTTCGCCCATGTCTTTCTCGTGATCAACCTTTCTTTTAGTAGTAAGTTTATCATTTTAGATATGCTGTCAGTCAGTAGCAAAACCTTGTCAATCACAGACGTTTGTGTACCGCATAGGGAGCTAAAACTGCCTTTCTAGTCCGTTCCGTTCTCAAATACATTACTGCTATTATCTAGGAAATACTCATACAAATAGATAGCTACATGTACCCGAGTGCAGTGCGCCAGTTATGCGTACCTGCACATGCAAGGCTGGCATAGCGTGACGTCACTGTATTTTTATTATTATATGGTAATTATACAGAATGCACGCCGCGTCAACTTCGCTGCATTACTTTACATGGCAGCGTAAAAATTGTACAGCTTTTTATATGTTAATTTTAGTGATGTATTGTGTGTTGTTTAAAACAAAGTTTATTTAGATTTAGAAGGTTTAAACAAGAGGGATCGTAACGGAGGAGATGTTCGACCGGAAACGGAGAAAATAAAGACTTTTACAAACAAGCGCGACACCAGACGCGACACAAAGGCACCGCTTGTAGCGCTACACGCGGTGCCTTTGTGTCGCGTCGCGTGTCGCGCTTGTTTGAAGGAGCCTTAAAGATGATGAAGGATGATTGACTAGAAGTGACGACATTTTAGATTGGTTAGGAGAACAATGCACCGTAAACAGTCATGTATAAATGTTCTGGTGTGAAGGGTGAGTGACGGTGAGAACAACAGTTTCAGATGTTTCTATGTCTCCAGATGCCGGTTACAATGCAATTTTATAAGGCCTACACTATTTAGAAAGAAAGAAAGAAAATACATTTATTTGCGGTAAACATGATGCAAGGAAGGAACACAAATACAAAAAAGAAACAATTTGGGGGAGAATATGCGTCACGTCCACGCAAAACGGCCAACGCTCAGCATAATGCTGCGACCCTGTGCGAGACAAAGCCCCAACGCTGGTTTTCAGCGATAGCCGGCGTTGACGTTAAGACGTCGACCGGTGCAGCATACAGTGAGATTGTAATTTGAATAACATAAATACAAATATTTAAAAGAAAGAATTACATAAATACACATATTTAAAATGGCAACATTTCGTACCGACGAGAACGACGTACGCGCCGCCGGCCTAAATTAATCTGTGCGCGCAGCTGTCAAAAAACTATTTGTTTGACGTTTTGACATGCAGGTGTTACATAATTGTTACATAATTTTAATTATGTAACATTTTAACTAAATAACATTTTTTACATAATTTTAATTATCTAACATTTTTAATACTGCTTACGGGGCTTAAACAACACTCCTTGTTGCAATACGATCCGAATCTTAATAGAGATAAGCGCCGTGAAGGCAGAGTATGCCAAACACAACATTCCAGCTGTGCACACTCGCGTAAATAACAGCCTTAATATTTATCCTCTAACTAACTACAAATGTAAAATTACAGTCACTATCAATTTAAAAACTCTAGGCTATCAGGGAACCGAGAACTTGTTGATCCCTCTCAGATAGACTATCTTTATATGAATTACGCATCGTCTGCTGCTTCCGCATACCACCTACCATACTCGCACCACACTCACTCAATCAACCTCTCACATCTCTCTCATACACTTCTCCGGTTACTTACACAAACTCTGGTATTTCCCAAATTTTTTGTATTTTTTATATTTGTTACTAAATATATTAAGTCGTATCGCACTTTTTTTATTTTTTTATTCTTTATTATTTTTGGGGTTTTTTTTATCCACAAGGATACGTCAACCCCATTGTACCTTAATTGGTCAAGGACAGCTCATTAGCTGTGTGTACGATATTGTTGTAACCTGTTAAGCCCCGCGCGACACCGATTCGGAGTCAAACAATAGAAAATCTGTTGTATCTCATTAGATACAACAGATTTTCAATTTCGTAACAATATCGTAACGAATATAAAAATAAAATCTAAGAAAATTCGGGGTTCACTAATGCTAAACTACAAAATTGTGTGTTAAAAAACCTATATCGAATGTGTTCAATGTATGCTCCCTTTGCAATTCTTCTCTTACTTTCTTATTTTTTGGTGTCGCATTGTTATTATGTCGTGAATGTAAATTACAGGCATCTAGCAGCGGGGTGACCTGCAATACAGGTTTTTATAAACATACCTCAGGCTCCAGTCTCTGACAATGTTAGCTCTTTGTGCACTACTGTCAAATTTTAGCATTAAGTTCATAACTTGAGAAGAGAAAATAAACGTTTTATATTATTATTATCACCTAGATTAGGCCTTGTGTAATTGCGTGACTTAAGAGAAGAGGTAGTTTCCAGTTGTCTTTGTCCCTGAACCCCGAAGAATATTTTTTTACGTGATTGATACACATTGATGCGCAAATTGATCGTCTACCAAATGCAATTGAACTGATTAAAAGATAATAGAAAGAATAATGTTTATTTGGACACAGTTCGTGAAACACAAATAACAAACAAAATAAAAAGTGAAAATAATTAAAATATTGCTACAATTGAAATTGATGGTAATTGACCAATTGCCATCAAATCATCTGGCAGTTTCAACACACACAAATAAAAATAAGTATTTACATACAAACAATTAAAACTCGCCTTACACCCACCACAGTTTAACCTATTGTGACCCAGAAAAACTTTTAAATCAATATATTTGTTATTGCCGTACCTACACATGTAGTTAAATAAAACACGTTGGACCAATGAGAAGTATTCAGTAATTATATGCCAAGGCACCTCAACCTGGTACTCAAATATGCTACAATTCTAAAATTGGGGTGAACCTTGAACCTACTACTGAATTCTTAGACGACGTTTTAATAGAGGCTTGGGTGTTGGATAATCAGCCTATAATGTTTCCACTGCTGGGACACAGACCTCCTCTAATGGAGGGGGAGTGGGCTGTAATCTACCACGCGGGCCCAGTGCGGGTTGGTAGATGTCACATCTCTTCACATTTTTGTTTCTAGGACATACCGGTTTCCTCACGATGTTTTTCCTTCATCGTTTTGAGAGCAGTAGTGATGAAATTGTTTACACAAAGAAATGTTCCTGCTTGGGTTCGAACCCACGACATACAACTCGTAAGTCGGGGCCCTTGCCCCTGACAACCCAACCAAGAGCAATGGTGGCCACCATATTGCTCTCGGTTGGGTTGTAGAAGTCGGTAAAACGGTTAGAGCATTTGAAAATAAAGCGAAATAAAGCGTGAATTGGGTTGTGAGGCAGACGACACAGGGTCCTTTCGAAGCTTCTCAGTACTGTGAGTAGAAAATATGTATTGTAAAGTCACTGAGGCATGGGAAAATTGGTATTACAATATCCTGATGGGTGTCGTTAACACTTCAGCCAAACCAGCAGACACTTTGGATTGTATTTTCGAATGAATCGCTTACTAGGGGTTACTGTTCTATTTCAAGAGGAATATTTGATATTACTTGGGGAACAGAAATGACCTTAGTAAACTGCAGTCCTGGAAACATGTGAACCAAACAGTAAAACTAAAAAAGTAGTGGTTTTGACACTTGCAAGATGGTTTCACTCATTTAGAATGCTTACGGTTTTATTATTGGCTCTTTCGAACCTTGTCCAGAGCTGTTATCACTGGTTTTGTTAATCTTTTTGGTTTGGAGCTTCGTCAGCAGGTTGTTATGTATATGAATTGCAATCAATTCATATACAAATTCATCTCAATAGATGAATTTCAAAGTGAAAAATCGTCGCTGTTCGATTCAGTACATATACAATGTAATGAATGAGCGTATAATGAAATGCAGGCTTCCTTTGTTCTGTGCTATGCTAGATTGTGCATAAGCACTAATCAACGAGATATATACCTAAGTATGTTTCAGATACCACAGCATTCAAGACCCATACGGTTAGATAAAGATACAATCAGTATTTTGGGAGAGGAAAGAGCCAAATCTATTTGGCAGGTAAATATATTATGTATGGGTAAAAACGACATTTTATACAAATGAGAAGTGAAATTAGGTGACATTTACATAGATACAGTGCATTGAAATAGCTTGAATTAAATTAAGGACTTGCAATTTTAACCCGGCAGTATGATTACGAGACCTTTGCCTGTTTGAATACGTATAAGAACAAAATTGGAAACCTATTTACACGTATCTATCATAATAAGAAACAAAAATAAATAGATGTAAACACTATTCCACCCAACCTGCCTGTTTTGTGACCTGAAATATTAAGTAACCCTGAACAAAACCAATACATAAAATCACAATAAATCTACGGATTTCCACATACCGTCAAGTTCCCGCCATATAAACAATGATGGCGTCGTTTAATTTTCAAAATGAGAACACAGTCACCTGGAATGTCGTCCGTCATGTTGGTAGCGGTCAGTGGTGTACCATGGCGTGCACCGGTCGGCCGCGGGGCGAATACTGACCGCTGGCCACGTGCCACCCTCGGTAACCACCGAGGTTGAACGAGGAGCGTGGAAAACTGGAAAAGACTTGCCGGGTGTGGAGATTATGATAATATTTTGGTTCGATATATGCAGACGATGATAGCAGACGAGCATTGCTGAAGACTTATAAATATAGTACCTATAAAACAACTAGCAAGAATACCTTCGATCAAGTACAATACCCACATTCCGAATTCAAATTTCATTATAATCACTCATGCGTAACTTTGCATCTTCAATTGAGACCCTGGTTAAAAATATTGGTTTCGATTTTATATCAATTTACATTTGATTTTCCAATGAAATTAAAAACTATTTGTTAGTTTTGTTTTTTAGCTATTAAAAACGAATACTGAAGTATTATCATGAAAACAATAAATTCTATTCTATAAAAACTTAATCCTCGACCAATGTTATTGTCGTGTAGACCACTGGTAACCAAAACAACTTAACCCCCTATGCCCCGCGCTAACCCTCTAAACTTCCCTTATTTTGAGGTCAGCGGTAATTTTCCGCGGGTCTTTTTAGACTGGCTATCAATTTACTGAAATAGATTTTTTCCTGTCGCAATAAATATCGCCTATTGGTTTGTTTACAAAGTAATTGTTTACCGTGTGCATCGAACTGTTGGTTATGTGACTTTATATAAATTGTGTTCGATACAGGCATTGTGAAGCTAGCTATGGCAGATAGGTAGTATCGTTTCAGCTACCTACATGTAGCAGACCCCTGCTCCATGTCACGTCCTAGCGATAAGTGTCAAATAACATCCCCTACGTTTTGTTTTCTTTGAAGTGTTAGGTAAATAACATTGTGAGGTTACTGCTTTCATGTTTTGGTACTTTTAAGCTTAATCTATTAGTTTTCCATGTGTTTGAATGTCGACTGAAATATAGAACAATAATGTGTATACTGTATCAGTAGATCAAACCATCCTATCGCAGTCCACTGCTGGACATAGGCGCAGCCTGGGAGAGCCCAGGCTGCGCCACAACACCCTGTCCTCCACCTTCTGCAATTAGTCTGACCCACCCGCCTGCTTAAGGTCGTCGGTCCATCTAGCTGGGGGCGTCCCACACTATGCTTGCCGATACGCGGTCTCCACTCCAGGACTCGTCTGCTCCAGCGGCCATCGGTCCTCCGACAACGCGGTCCTTAGCCCACTGCCACATCAGTGTGCTTACTCTGCAAGCTATATCGGTAACTCCGGTTCTTTTCCGAGTAATTTCATTTCTGATTTTATCCTTCAAAGAGAATCCGAGCATAGCCCGCTCCATAGCACGCTGGGCGACCTTGAATTTGTGGAACAGACCGACTGTCAGTGTCCACGTTTCAGCACCGTATGTCATGCATTATGGGCAGAACGCACTGGTTGAAGACCTTAGTCTTCAGACACTGCGGGATAGCCGACGAGAAGACTTGACGAAGTTTTCCAAACGCTGCCCAACCCAACTGGGTCCTTCTTCTTTCTCAGTAGATACAGGAACACATTATTGTTCTCACCGTACACACGTACACTTTAATTTTTTTGTCGTGTGTATCACACATTAATTACATACACGAACGATACACATTTCAAACAAATATAAGGTACACATATATATATTATATAGTATACTATACCATGGCCATACAAACATGCGGGTAGCTGAAAATTTCCGCTGGAAAACCAATCCGCTCTTGAAAAATGTCTTTGTATTGGCACATTGGTTTGTCCAGCATGGGATTTTGACGTTGATGCTGCGTAGTCGCCGCGAAGACGCAAATGTATCCTGCACCGCTCAAAAGTCAGACATCTTTGAAATTATCATAAAGAGCACTTTGCCAGCGACATAGTCCAAGTCTTTTTATTTTTTATTTTTTTGGGTGGGAAATTATCAAATAACTTCTCCCGCTCTGGGCGGAGCGGCAGGGTGTGTCTCTTACTGACTAAAACCCACCCGTATTCCGTCCGTTGCCTGTGTTGCCAGGGGCCTCGGTAACCCTTTCGAACTTCCACGCGAACCCGGCAGGCATAGTCCAAGTCTGGAATTTAATAAGATGAAACAATTTGGCTCATTCAACGTTTTTTCTCAGTTCATTTTGGAAAAGGGGTCTTTGGCCCAAAATAGTTTGGGAATCCCTGGTTTAGGACCACCCTTGAAACAAGTGTTTGGGCTGGGCTCTGATGAGTCAGTCAGTGACCGAATGATTCAGGAACTCAGGGCTTATCTTTTTTATAATTAATGAATATCGTTTGATTGACATTAACCGACTTCTTTTCTAAGTCTTGAAACAGCTACTACACCTCGTAATGTATTCATCGTACTTTTTAAACTGAGCTTTCTAAACACTGTCGTATTAAATATTCGTGGAAAATGGATTAATCGATCGATTACAGTTTCAAGAACAAGAAAAAACGATCCATTTCTTTAGTGATTTGTTTGTATCGTGGAGTTTTCTGATCCTCAGGATGTCGGGCTATAATACCCAACCAATCTGATGAGAGGACCTCAGAGACCATGATAGCATACATAGTAAATGCCGTGTATTTACTATGCTATTCTGTAGAGTTCACTTCGAACATCACTCAAGGGCTCGCGTACAATTTGCAAGCAACTCAATAAATTGTTTTTGAACCAAATCATCGATCACTCAAGTGCTCGCGTACAATTCGCAAGCAACTCAATAAATTGTTTTTGAACCAAATCATCGATCACTCAAGTGCTCGCGTACAATTCGCAAGCAACTCAATAAATTGTTTTTGAACCAAATCATCGATCACTCAAGTGCTCGCGTACAATTCGCAAGCAACTCAATAAATTTTTTTTGAACCAAATCATCGATCACTCAATTGCTCGCGTACAATTCGCAAGCAACTCAATAAATTGTTTTTGAACCAAATCATCGATCACTCAAGTGCTCGCGTACAATTCGCAAGCAACTCAATAAATTGTTTTGGAACCAAATCATCGTCAGTTCACACTTCGACACACAGTTCGAAAATCGCCTGCTGAAGTCTCATCAATAGTCAAAAGTCAAATGAAGCTTAAATAGTGATGTTACAAAGGTGATGAGTAACATCTTTCCTCTCGCTTTCTGTGATTTCGTGAAAAGGGACGGAAGTGTGTAGACAGGCAGTGACAGCTTGAGCATGGAATAAATAAGTACTTTTTAATAGCATTGAATTAGTAAGTACTTTTATAATAGCATGGAATTAGTTTACTCACGGAATTAGTAAGTACTTTATAATGGCATGGAATTAGTGTACTCGTGGAATTAGTAAGTACTATACAAGGTGTCGTTTTGCATCTTCGTCAAATTTCAGAAGGCTGCTATGAAAGACATGTATAATCAAATAAAATTACGATACCTGCTCAATAATTAATACATACTTGTTTTTTTAGTTATTTATGTTTGACAGTATTTTAGAATACACCTCTTTCACAAAACAGAATCACCCCGTTGCGTAAGCGGTAGTGTGTGTGTAAAAGGGCAGTTACAGTGCGATATTACACGGGCCGCGTTTTAACATGCGTGTCCCACACCAATTTGCAAGAATTAAAAAAAAAAGTCCTACTTATTTTATTATTGATTCGTGTCGAGAATCATTAGCATAGTTATCTCCTTGAATATGACGAGGATGCAAAACGACACCTTGCATAGATTATAAGTAGAGGGGGTCAAATTTCGACCAGTGGACGACCACTAGTAATGAGTAATAATTATTCGAATAAATATTTTTTATTTAAATAAGGGCTTTAAGATCTTTGAGGTCTTTTTAAATTCTGTGATTAATTTCTGTCGCTGCTCTGTTGCTTATTACCAAGGTGAGATGTCAGATGTTAAACGTCATGTGCGACTACTGTAAGGCTCGCTCGTCTTTTTTTACGGAATCTTAAAAAAAATTGAAAATTTGCGCAATGGTTCTGATTATTAAGACTTGACAAAAAAGGGAATCACCCGAATCTCTTACCACGCTTGCAGAGCCATAACTTACCAACTATTTACTTGCAAGGTTCCCATAGTTCTATTTATACTTTCATTGATTATGCTCGCCGATAAAATGCGCAGTCATTATCAATAACGCTACAATCAATCAATCAACGATAGCCTGTAATCATCGTTATATTCGCGATCTCAATTCTTATGAACCTTGACCCTCTCGTAATGTACCTCTGTATCGATTTTGTCATAAAATCTGTGGTAAAACATGCTTTCCTTTATTATATTTTGATTAATTATTTAAAGTATACCGTCTAAAGTACGGTTAGACTGGAAGTCGACAGTTGGGAAAGGCAGATTGTTGTTTTAATTAAAGTACTGACTGCCACGTTGGGATAATGGTTGCAAGCCACCCTATAGGGTGGCTTGCAACATGCTGCCCGACCTGCCCGAAGAGCTTTTCTCGCAGGTCGGGCAGCATTATAGGGTGTTTTCAGTAAGTATTTTTCAATAGCGGTCCGGAGTCAGGATCTATGTCCAGTAAAACGTAATAGACTGCTCCTTAGTCGGGCTATTATATTGGATTTAACATACCTGGCTAAATATCGGTGTAGTGAACTCAATTCACAGCAGTTTTAAAGTTCAATATTCAGATAATATACGAGAGAAGAGAAGTATTCGCACAAATACAGATATGTAGGTTAGACAAGTTTTTCTCAGGGTTACCTCGATCTTCTGCCAATAAAGTTTGTGACTCTGTGGTAATCTTGTCTCGATAGATTTTGGCTCGAGTTAAGTTGTTTGTTTCCGTTTAAAGTGTTGTTTTGACAAGTTCTTGGTGTGTGTTCTGTATTAGCCATTGATTTTCTGTCCTTGGGCTCATTGTTACATTTACCCACAATAATAAGGTCAAAACTATGTGGATTATCATAAATGAGAGAACAAACAAGAAACTAAAAAGCGAAACACAATAACATGAAATTGCAGATAAATAAAAACATAACATCCGAACTTAAACAAGTATGAAATTTTTAATAACTTCTTTGTATCAATTGGAGAGAGTGGCGTCAGACTGCCTGGCAGCCGGGAGCCTGACGGCACCTCCGCGCTAAACCCCACGGAGAAAAGCATGTTCCTTAGCCCAATAGATGCTTGGGAAGTAAAAAAAAAAATAAATATTCTAAAACATAAAAGTAGCCATGGAATATACGAAATTCCACCTATCATACTAAGACAATGTGCTGTCGAGTTCGTCAGCACATTGTCTTAGTAAGATAATAAATGGGATATAAATGGGTAACGTTAGTTAACGTTACCCACTTATCTCCTACTAAACCAGTCATTTCAAGAAGGTACCTTCCCTGATCTATTAAAAAAGTCGCCAATTAAACCGACAGACAAGAAAAATTTTATAACACACCCAAAAAATACCTCCCCATAGCTCTCTTGCCTTCACCGTCAAAAATATTTGAAAAAGCCATGTGCGACCGGATACACAATTATTGCGAAAAATATAAAATATTTGATGAATGCCAAAACGATTTTCGCATTAACCGCTCAACAACTTTGGCAGTCTATAAATATATTCAAGAAGCACTTAATGTAATTAATAATAAAAAATACGCAGTACGTTGGTATATTATAGACATGACCAAAGCCTACGACAAAGTACAATTTAATATATTGTGTACCAAATTATACGGAATGAGTATTCGGGGAAAAGCTCATGAATGGCTTGTGTTGTGTCCTACCAGAACAGAGAGCAAACCGTAGAAATGGATTTTTTAGTGGTGTGCTAGCAGACATAATATGGCTACTAATTTAATGTTTTGTGTTGCGCGTAGTGTAAATTATTTTGCAATTATTTTGTATAGAATCCATTTTTTTTCTAACTGAACTGACAGCTGTGATGCTGGGAGTTTGTTGCTCCTCTTCTTCTTCCCAACTAAAGCACTAGGAACTGGTGAAGGGCGGTCTGGGGGACTATCGTAAGTAATTTTGACGTTCAAAAAGTGCTGATTCTTAGCCTAGTTTGAATAAATGACTTTTGTTTTTGATGTCATGTCTAAGGAGGCCACTGTTAGAACACCAGCTATTGAGGTGGGCCCACTGGAAATGCGAAATATTGGTACACGAAAAAATACACGTTTTCACGACTATTTAATAAACCAGAAAACTATGAAAGAATCTTGTACAACTGTCGCATTGTCACCTGTCAATATCCACCTGCCGCCTGCCTTTTTTTTAGAAATAGGCCCTGACTGGTGTTCTCAAAATTACATATTTTGATTTGCCTGACGGACGTTAGTTTACAACGGTTGTTACGCCATCAATTTGATTCGTAACATTGGTCAGATTTACTGAAAAAAATAATGGATGATCGAGATCAATCTCTATGGATTGTGTGACCTCCACCAATTGACCAACACAAGGTCATTTGTCAACTAGATATTTCTCAGGGCAACACGTTGATTCGAACGATTGTAGGGTTGAAAGTACGATTCAATTTTATTATCTATCGATAGTGGACCTTGACCCTTATCGATTGTACTCAGCAGATATTACCGCTTGTGATGGCATGATGTGTTGCATTTTACTCTTGTATTTGTATGCAAATATTTTCTTTGAATTCGGTATTTTAGTGAGCAATTTCAAAGCGTATGGAAGGAGTCGGGGTCTTCCTCCGACGAGGGAGTCAGGCGGAGGAAGAAAATTCATTCCAGCCATTAGCGGCGAGCCAGCCGGCCTCAGGCCAGCGCAAGGCCCCGTCGTATTCTGCCGCCACAGCTGCCACGACCAAACCGGGCTCGTCGGGGCAGCCGAAGGGCGGGGCGAATGCGCGGGTCGCGAAAGCTCCAGCCCCAGCGGCGAGGGTTTCGGCCCTGGCGGCGAGGGCCCCAGTCCTGGTGGCGAGGGCAGCGGCCCTGGTGGCGAGACGGCCGCCCCCGCCCCCTAAATCTCTTCCGGCCGATGCCGAATGGCAAGTAGCCAGGGAGAAGAGGAAGGCGGCTAAGGCAAAGAGGGCGGCCAAAAGAAGGGAAAAGCGGCAGCGACGCAAGGAGTGAACCGCCGCGGCTAGGATCTGCGCTCCAAATTCCGCAGCTGTGGTGATCACACTACAGCCGGATGCGGAAAAGAGGGGCGTGTCCTACAAGACCGTCCTTGCGAAGGTGGGTGAGGTGGTGCGCCTTGAGGAGCTCGGCGCTGCCAATGGCCTCAAAATAAGGATAACGGCGACTGGGGCCCGAATGGTGCAGGTCCCCGGTGCGGCCAGTGGCCCGGCCGCTGACGCTCTGGCCGACAGTGGATAGGTTAGGTTAACCACGTGGGAGCTGATTGCACCTCGGAGGTGGACCGCAGCGGTCTCTGCTACCGCTGTGGTCAGCCCGGGCACAAGGCCCTCCTGCAACGCCACGCCGCACTGTGCCGTATATGCGGCGGCTGGCAAGCCGGCCGAGCACCGGATGGGGGGCAAGGCCTGCGCCCCACCCGCCAAACCCAAGGCCAGGGGCAAGCCCTCCACCACCGCCGCCAACGCCGTCACCACCGCAGCCATCGCCACTGGCGCCGCCGCCGCTGCCGCTTCCACCACCGTTGTCGTCGCCGTCGTAGCCGCCGCGGCAGAACCCTCGGTTCAGGAGGAGGCCAACGCCAACATGGAGTGCCAATAATGGGTCCATTACGCCTCCTCCAGGCGAACATCAACTACTGAGCCACCTCTCAGGATCTGTTGCTCCAGAGCATGGCGCAGTGGTCGATTAACATCGCCGTGGTCGCTGAGCCGTATTTTGTCCCGCCCAGGGATGACTGGGTGGAAGACCTGAGCGGCTCAGTGACCCTAATTTCGTCGGCCGCCACCGGTACTCCGTCCCTCGAGACCGTAAAGAGAGGACGGGGCTGCGGGCTGTGGGTCTACTTCTCTCCGAACCGAATTCTTGCCGAGTTCCACAACTCCATTGCGGAGTTGAGAGTCGTCGTCGTCGGGTTCGGTTCCCTCCCCGTGTTCGTATTTGGGGACTTCAATGCCAAGAATTTGGCTTGGGGTTCCCGGTTAACGGACACACGGGGCAGGATGGTGGAAGACTGGGCTCTGGAGATAGGCCTGGTCGTCCTTAACCGGGGTTCTGTCCCCACGTGTGTGCGGATGCAAGGTTAATCAGTGGTGGACATCTCGTTCGCTAGCCTCGCTCTGTCGCAGCGTGTAGTTGAATGGCGCGTTATGGAGGGGGTGGAGACCTATTCCGATCACCGGTATATCCGGTTTGATGTCTCCGCCCAGACCTCGAACGCGCCGCCGGTCCGACGGGCCCCGAGTGTTCCGCGGTGGGCACTGAAGCAGCTGGACCGGGAGCTCCTCCTGGAAGCCTCGATCGTGCAGGCTTGGGTGTCACCACCGGACAGGTCTGCTGACGAGGCGGAGTGGTTCCGGGAGGCCATGTCCGAAATATGTGACGTGGCAATGCCCCGGGTCCAGCTTGGACGTGCCTCGCGCCAGGTGTACTGGTGGTCGCAGGAGCTGACGGCTCTGCGCACTGCGTGCGTTGTTGCGCAACGCCGGTACACCAGGCACCGCAGGCTCCGTATCCGATCTCCGGATATGGAAGCCATTCAGGCGGAGCTGTACGAGGGTTTCAGAGCGGCGACGACCACCCTCCAAGCGGAGATCCTGCGGGCCAGGGGATCGGCCGGCGAGGAGTCGCTGGGGACGCCCGCACAAAGTGGTATGGGATAAACTCCGCCCATGTGCTCCCCCGCTGACGCAGAGTCTCCGGCCCCAGCTCGTGGAGGACGTGGTGAGCAGTCTGTCCAGAAGTGAACGAGGTAGAGATGAGAGTGGTGGTACGTAGGCTGAATGCCAAAAATACCACCCTAGGACCCGTCGGCTTACCTGGGAAAGCCTGGGTCCTGGCCTTGGAGGCTCTCGGGCCTCGACTAAGGGGGCTCCTAAGCGCATGTTTGGAGAGGGGCCAGTTCCCGCTTCGTTGGAAGACAGGGAAACTGGTCCTCATAAAGAAGGCAGGGCGCCCTGTGGACTCGCCGTCCGCTTATCGGCCCATCGTGCTGCTCGACGAGGTGAGCAAGCTTTGAAAGAGTCATTGCAGACCGCCTCGTCGGCCAGCTGGTGCGGGTGGGGCAGGATTTGGCGCAGAGCCAGTTTGGTTTCCGCAGGGGGCGCTCTACCGTGGACGCCATCATGCACGTGCGAGCCCTCACGACGGGGAATGCTGTTGCCCAGGGTGGGGTCGTCTTGGCGGTGTCTCTAGACATCGCCAATGCCTTCAATACCCTGCCCTGGAGTTGCATCAGGGAGGCACTCCGGTAGCACCGGATGCCAACCTACCTCTGTCGTGTTGTCGAGGCCTATCTGACGGACAGGGCCGTCATTTACCGGCGAGTGTGGAACCGGCAAGAGATGTCGTGTGGTGTCCCACAGGGATCGGTCCTGGGGCCGCATCTGTGGGACATATACGACGGGGTGCTGCGCGCCGACCATCCAATCTTATCTTATGTTATCAAGAATAATATCCTGTCACAAGAACAAAATTAAACCGGGCAAGTACGAGTTGAACTCGCGTGGTGAGGTTTGAAAACAGTGAATATGTACAATGTTTTGTATCTCAAGATAATTTATCCCAAGAACAAATTTAACATTGTGGTTGAAAAACAGGTTCTCCCATACATTCCAACTGAAAATGGAAGTTTGTACGCACGATGTTGAGAGATGTTATTTTAAGACCATAGACTTCTTATAGGTTTTCCTGTAATTTATAAGTAAAGAACTATTTTGTGTATTTTATTTTTAATTTTGGGCTCAGTAGTTTTGAAGATAAGGGGAATGGACAATTTTCTTAAATAACTATAAAATTATAAAAAAAAAACGAAATCCTTACAACAAGGCCCTATCATTTGATGTCCCATGGTTCAGCTTCTGAAACTTTTTCAAATTTTCATTTTTGTTCCCCAAAAGTGTCAGAAGTTCATATAATGTATACCAAATTTAAACTTAATCGGTCCAGTAGATTTGGAGTAACAACTTCCTCTAAATCTACTGGACCGATTAAGTTTTTTGGTATACATGACACTGTTATAGACGGACAGACAGACACACGAGTGATCCTATAAGGGGTCCGTGTTATCCTTTTGAAGTACTGAACCCAAAAAATCAAGCTCCGCCAAAAAAAATACATAAATATTTTTATGTAAAAACTGAATTACAAATAGCTAACTTAAGTATACATTAAAATGTCGCGGGAAGGTACTAATGGGTCACCGAGGCCCCCGCAACACAAGCAACACGAAGGAATACGGGTGGGTTTTAGTCAGTTAGAGTCTGACACACCCTCCCGCTCCGCCCAGAGCGGGAGAAGTTATTTGATGATTTCCCATCAAAAAAAAAAAGTATACATTAATATATCGACTTCCAGTGCTAAGTACAAGTTTAAGTTAAGTAAGGCTAATTATACAGCTTGGAACAGCCACGAAGACCTTCGTCATATCGCAGCGTTTATCTAAGTTCAGGCACCTTCAATATCGCAAGTTCATTACCACGATGTTGACCAGCGGTGCTCAAGCTTTGATTTCTACAAGAAATTATAAGTGCTGACTATCTGCCTGCCTTTTCCCAACTACGTTGCGGTCAGCTTCCAGTCTAATAGGATGCAGCTGAATACCAGTATTTTACATGGAGCAACTCTCTATCTGACCTCCACAATCCAGTAACTGGGTAATACGATACCCCTAGGTAAGACTGGTTGTCAGGCTTTCAGGCTACTGACGACCCGTGACGACTATAAAAGATCGACAAATGACAGCCGGGACCAACAGCTTAACTTGCTTTTCGAGGCACGGTGGAGTCTCGTTATGTAAAGATAGTCACCCATCCACGGAACAACCCCGGCAAGCGTAACTTAACCTGATGGATCGACCCGTGCGGCTGTTATTACTTAGATATGAGCTCCTCATAATAAGTTCCTTCCTTCCTGATAAATCTTCAAAAGTCAGTATCAGTAATTAGTGTTTAAAAAGTACCTACAGGAATCTACAAGACGACGAAAATCAACGTTCATGTGTTTTTAGTGGTCTTCCAGTCGGACCGTCAGACGAAGTATCCAAGTTGAAGGTTACCATTTTCCATCTTACACAAAGATAGCAGAGCAGTGGTGGCCCAGTGGTAACGACCGCGACTTACGAGTTGTAGGTCGTAGGTTCGAATCCTGACAGGCGCTTTACTTTGTGTAAATTATTTCATCACCACTGCTCTCAAAACGGTAAAGGAAAACATCGTGAGGAAACCGGCATGTCCTAGAACCAAAAATTCGAAGACATGTATCATCTACCAACCCGCACTGGGCCCGCGTAGTAGATTACGGCCCACTCCCTCTCACAGAGAGAAGGCCTGTGTCCCTCAGTGGGAACATTATAGGCTGATTATGCTACTCAAAGGTATAATGGATAAGGGCATGATGAGTAATTTCTTGAAGTATTTAGCTACCTTTATTAACTCCCGGGGAACGGGTGCAAGAGAAACGCAGGTGCTTAGGAATTGCACTATAATGCTTACAGTAGTTACTTAGCTTAGAACATATTATAATTCCTGTTGTAATCGCTAAGAACAGGTTTTTGCTGGGACAGTTCTTGTTGTTTTCGTATTTTGTTTTTTTTTTTGTTTTTGTTATTATATTTGATTACTAATTAATTTATGCATTTATAGGTATACAAATAATGTATTAGGTATGTTGAAACTGTTTGTACTCCCCGTCACTTTTACCTAAAGATTCATTAGAAAACCAGCGTCAGACAGCATCTTTCTGGCATTAATGCTGAAACGAACCTATTTGGCGCAGCAGCCGGGCAGACCTCCATCTCAGTGCCTCACTGAGATGGAGGTCTGCCCGGCTTGGGCAGAGCACCGCCGTGTCCTCGTGATGGCGGTCGGCGGCAGAGATCTCTCGCATCCAGCCCTGGTTCAGGCCATGGAACGGAGCGAGAGGGCATGGGCAGCCCTTACCTCTTTCTGCGAAGCAGTAATGCTCGCGAAGGAGGCGGCGGAACAGTTGAGGGAAAGGCAAATTTCGCGCCCGCTCGCCCCTAGCCACCGCAGGAGACGCCCTGGGCTTCGGGAATCCCGGGCGGATTTCCGGCCACCGTAGGCACGGGCTTGCGGACGGTGAGCAATGGGTAGCTCACCGTCCTGTATGGACCAGGCCCGGGTCGACGGCGCGTTGTGTTACACGCGCGCCTCAAAGAGATGTCGTCAGCACAAGTGTAGGGATCCACTAGGGCCGATGCCTGCCGGGGTCGCGGGAAGGTACATAAGGGTTACCGAGGCCCCTCGCAACTTAGGCAACGGAAGGGACAGGGGCGGGTTTTAGTCAGTAAGAATCAGACAGTTCCCGCTCCGCGTGAGAAGTTATTTGATTGTCCCACCCAAAAAAAAAAAAGCCGTGAGGCACATTATTGTTGTTAAAAGATTATTTTAACTTTTTGTTTTGTTATTTGTATTTTGTGTTTCATGAACTGTGTCCAAATAAACGTTATTTTTTCTTTCTTTATCACAGATCACACAAATTACATTCCAAGTTTTCCTAGTCTATGCCAAACATGGGTAAATATCTCCCTCCACAAACTCATATCACATACATCAAATACAATTTCACAATATCGTTACAGAATAGATAAGAATAAAATAAACGAATAAGTAGGTACCAATTATAAACATCATACTCGTAGCATTCAAATTTCCTATCATATCAAAACAATATTATTATTTTCATTATCAAAATAAGTAGTAAGTAACCAGTCATTGATAAAATATTATACGACAGCTAGAACAGATATCCATGTCTCAAAGTTTGTCGCGGGAAGGTACTAAATGGTCACCGAGGCCCCTGGCAACACAGGCAACAGGAAGGAATACGGGTGGGTTTTAGTCAGTAAGAGTCTGGCACACCCTCCCGCTCAACACATATTATTCCAGTATTTAAAACAAAAGGTTTGAGTACCATTGACCTGTAGGTTTCTTGAAAACGTCCGTGGCGACGACGTTCACGATAGCTCACAACGGCCCCTATGCATACTTAATCAGTTGCGTGGAACCTTCTAATGTCATTGAACTGAATTTGCGTCAGTTCAGTGGAAAATTGGTTTGATCAGTTTTTCTTGTATTTCCTTTTGTGAGATTTATGTCAGTACATATATTTCTTTGTGGTTGGACTGTTGAACTAATAGTCGGTTTGCACGATGGGCTTTGGGTTTTTTTTGTAATCCGGATTAAAGAAACAGTGTTTTGACTTTTCAATCAAGTCAGTCCGTCGCTGGACGTATATATTTCTTTCTAAAGTTTATCTCTCTCTGAAACTTAATCCTTCTCCTTCTCTCCACACATCATCATTATTGAGTTATGGTAAAAAGTAAGTTATATTTCATTGAGTATTACAACAGAAATTCAGCTACACTGGCCTGCAAAACTAAGTACTACACTTTTAAATTTTATTTTTTTTCTGAACTGTAGAAGTTAGAGATTTAAAATAAAAAACGTTTTATAGAAATTTTTATCAGCTTTCTTTGAAACTATGGCAAATTATACTTTAGTAGCACTTTTAAATCTAAAACAAGATAAAACAATTAAAATGGCATTTTTTAGCTTAGTGTCATAAAACTCAATTAACATTTATAAGTATGTTATTTATTTTTTAATAACTGGTATTGCCTCCTCGGGCTCTGCTTACAGTTTCGAGTAGATTCGGCATACTGAACACGAGGTTTCGGATCGGCTCCGAAACCTCGTGTTCAGTGTTGGGGAATATTCTCCCTGATAGAAGTATCAGGGCCTGTTTTAGTGCCCCGAGGGTGGTTGGTGGTGGTCTGCGGCTTCTGACTAGCTCATCCCAGGCGTGCTCAATTAGATTGAGATCAGGACTTCTTGATGGCATCATCACGCTGATACCAACCTCCTGAATATACTCTTGCACGACCCAGCCGTGTGAGGCCGGGCATTATCATGCATCAGCATCGATCCATCACCCATATTTAAAAAAAAATAGGAAAAAATTGTTTGAGTATATCCATAAACTGACCTACGACGAAACCGAAAACCTCCTAAATGTACCACACTAGTTCAAAACTTCGCACTCACCCTCCCACACACACTCAATCATCTACATTTTACACAAAAGGAGGCCTTTATCAACGTCTTTTATAAATATTTTTTGTTTTTCTTTTGCATTAATTTTATGGATGTTTGAGCCGCATTAGTACTTGTTAGCTTTTAAATGTTCATATTATTAGGAAGAGCGCTGTTGTCTGAGATACAGATATTAAATTATCTAGTTCAGACACAGATGTCCCGTCAAACTTATTAGATTAAACGTAAATGATCATATTGTATTGATAAAAAAGGTATGTATTTGAAGGTGAAAATAAATTATTATTATTATTTACTAAATACGGCCCTGCGTACTCATTGAGAATCTCCTGGGCATATCTTTCCTCAGTCAGAGTGCCATTTTTATGGCCACTAACTCTGTGTGACCTTCTGAAGATATGCCAGCCCATACATGTACCCTTGGGCACGCCACGATTGCGGCGATAAGTCCCCTCTTTGAGGAGTGGCTAGAGAGGCACCACGGCGTCCTCACCTTCTGCCTGACCGGACACGGCAGCTTCAGGAGGTTCCTGTGTCGGATAAGGCGAGAGGAATAGCCCGGGTGTCACCACTGTGTGGATCGCCCGGAGGATACGGTGGAGCATACGGTGGAGGTCTGCCCGGCTTGGCCAGAGCACCACCGTGTCCTCGTGGAGGCGATCGGCGGCAGAGATCTCTCGCGTCCGGCCCTGGTTCAGGCCATGGTACGGAGCGAGAGGGCATGGGCAGCCGTCACCTCCTTCTGCGAAGCAGTAATGCTCGCGAAGGAGGAGGCGGAACGGTTGAGGGAAAGGCAAATTTCGCGGCTTCTTGCCCCTAGCCGCCGCTGGAGACGCCCTGGGCGTCGGGAATCCCGGGCGGATTTCCGGCCACCGTAGGCGCGGGCTTGCGGACGGTGAGCAATGGGTAGCTCACCGTCCGGTAAGGACCAGGCCCAGGTCGACGGCGCGTTGTATTCCACGCGCGCCGCAAAGAGATGTCGTCAGCATAAATGTAGGGGTCTACTAGGGCCGATGCCTGCCGGGGTCGCGGGAAGGTACTAAAGGGTCACCTAGGCCCCTGGCAACACAGGCAACGGAAAGATTACGGGTGGGTTTTAGTCAGTAAGAGTCTGACACACTCTTCCGCTCCGCCCAGAGCGGGAGAAGTTATTTGATGATTTCCCACACAAAAAAAAAAAGAAAAAACAATACATGTACCCTGCCTCCACCGTACTGGACTCTTTCTGAGAAGCAGGCTTGAAGGCATCGCTCACCAGGTCGCCTGTAGACACTTCGCCTTTCATCAGAAGTGTAAAGTGAGAATCGAGACTCATCTGTAAACAAAATTCTTGACCATTCTTCTTGATCCCACTGTATGTGTTCACGGGCATATCGCAGTCTCGCTACTGAATGCTCTCTCTCGAGTTTGGGGCCACTCGCTGGTGTTCGGGGTTTCAGGTTTTCTTCAGCCAGACTTCTTCTGACTGTACTGTCACTAATGCAGTCCCTTCGGGTCTGAAGAAGCTGTTGCTGGACTTCAACTGCAGGGCGGTGGCGATTGCTCAACACAGTGGAAACAATATAACGGTCTTCTCGGGCATTAGTACACCTGGGTCTGCCATTACCAAGTCTCCTTAAATGGTTTCCAGTCTCTTCGTACCTTCGCTTCACCTTCTGGACCGTTCGTAACGTCTCACCCACCATACTTGCAGTACGACGCATACTGATGCCTAGTTCCAAAAAGTCATGATCCTAGCGCATTCTTCAGGTGAAAGAGGCATGATAAATATGTTAATGTGCTGTTGTCTAACTTAGCTTTTGTAACAGACTCATCGATCAAGAAAAAAATTGAAAACAAGAAATTGATGGTAAAATTGTAATTCGAAAAGGATTATTTTTGATTTTAAAGTTTTTTTCAACATTTCTTAAAAGAAGGTTACCGACTATGAAGTTTTTATGTAGAAAATTAAACTATTTTTCGAATCCTTTTTGTTTCGAAAGTATATCTTGTGTACTTAAAAAAATATTGCAATTTTAAAAGTGTGATACTTAGTTTTGCAGGCCAGTGTAGTATTTAGAGAGTTCAAAACCGACACGCCTAAAGAAATTATGCTGTCAAAAGCTTCCACAAACGAACAGTTCCCAGAAGACGTGAATCATAACCTCAAAGGTAAATCATTAGATATGGTAGACCCTATGACCTTAGTTAAACAATGACATATTATCAGATTAACACTAACTACCAGTTCCCAGAACAGTTATGCGTAAGCTTTTATTACTGTGTTGTGAAACCTTTTGACCCGTTTCCATTTAAATGTGTCTTAAGGGTTACCTATTCATGGGCTTGCGGACGGCACCTAATAGTAATGATCGTATAATTCATATCTGAAGAAGGACCGATGGCATTTGTATCTCACCACTGAAGAATGTAAATGAAAACCTATGCAAAGCTAGATGAATAGACAATACGTTATTTTAAAGAGGACTAAGACGTTTTTACAATAGTAGATTGTACAACTAGTGCATAAAATGGCTTGTTTATGCCCGAGTCTCTCACTCTGCTTATCACTTCGATTGCGAGAAAATTAACCAGGCATAAAGTATATAACAGTATTCCATTGTTTTCGTTTAATCACTTTTCCATGTTCAAAAATGCTGCAAAATTGAAAAGAAAACACGAAAGTGATATAAATTAAAGCAACTGAAATAAATTGACAACTTTAATCTACGATGTTTTAATCTGCGTGTGGCTGTTGGTCCTGATTATCTTAGTCTTAGAAAAAAATACTTTATGCACTAGAGCATAAAAAGCGACTTTACACAACGCAGCCTACGCACAACATAAAGACGAACTTTTCTGAAAAAATATATATTTCATCTCAAACATTGTGTCATAAATAAATTGAGGATGCCAGCGTAAGTTACAATAGTACTTGTGTTGGAGCTTAAAATGAATACTTCTAGCGCGTTAAGCGATTTTTGGTAGAGGAACAACTTGCGGGTTCTCGTCACCGACATGCTAATGGGACGTGTTGCGCCAGACTGGCGACGCGCAGCGGCCTGTGTACATGTTTATGCATAATATAGGTATATAAATGTCATTCCAAAGTTTTAAGTTTTCACTGCTGTCGGCAGTCCCTATGACTGCCTATTTTTTTTGTATACTTACATATTACAGATATTATATCATGTATAGGGGCTTGTGGTTAAATAATAAAAGCTGCACGGGTTGATCGAAGGTTAAGCTACGCTTGCCACGGTCGGTTCCATCCATTACATATCCAGACCCCTCCGTGGCTCGAAAATCACGCTAAGCCATTGGTCCCATCTGACATTCGTAAATCTTTGACAGTCGTTACGGGTAGTGAGAAGCCCAAAAGTCTGACAATCAGTCTTACCAAGGGGTATCGTGTTAACCCGTAACTTATTACTTTTTTTTAAAAAAACGTTGCCCCACACTAGGAATTTCTTCCTGTATCGTGGGTGCGTTTACAAACATAGAAACTCACAAACACAAACACCCAGACCCGGAACAACTACTTGCAGATCATACAAATATTTGTTCCGTGCGGGGATCGAACCCGCGACACGCTGCGCAGCAGTCAATCGCTCAGCCATTACGCCAACCGTGTCGTCAAAACTTATGAGGAGGGCAGATAGGCAGTCGCTCCATGTAAAATACTAGTATTCAGCTGGATCCGGTTATACTGGAAGGCAGAGGCAAAGGCTAGGCAGATTGATTGATATATCATGTATAGTACATAAATACCTCATGATTAAAAAAACAAAAGCACAAAAGAACAAATAAACGACTTTATATATTTCTATTTACCTACGTGACTAAACAAGGCGTTAAGACGCTGACAACACCTAAACCGCGGTCACTGTCAAATTCCATAGAAAAGAAAGAGAAGCGCGATGACACAACGCTTGTAATTTGTTGCAAAATATGAAGTAATTTTCTATTTACTCAAAATTGAGTTGAGTAATCGAAAATAAAAAACAACCAAGTTCTGCATTCAAATAAGACGTTCTTGTTATTAATTGAATACGTAACGTATGTTGATATTTGATACAGATATTTTGGATTAGAACTCAAAGTAAGAGGTTACTTTAACGTTAGTTTGTATCGAGATTTTGTTTTTAAACCGTGTTTTGGTAAAAACCATGTTCTGGGAAATATGTTCAAAATTAACATATATTTTTTCCGCTACCACAAACTATACAGATTTGGCATTTTTTTTTCTTAAGAGAAGCCTATTTCTGTCAATTGGGTCTTGTCAGCGCCTTAAGTAAAAGCGCACTAGTCGCAGTCGGCTGGAGTTATGCGATAAATGGCCAAGATAGCTTTTTCCTCATACTGACTTGTGGACGGCATTATGCAGAATGGGACTGAAATAGTCTTGTCTACGTCGTGTCGAGGTTACAAGTGTCATGTTATGTAAGTTCTGCTTTGCAATGGCATGGTAACAAGGATTTTATTGTGTTTTGTTTTGGTTTGTAGTTTTTGTAGGGAAGGTTCACCTCACATTTATACCAATATACAAGTTTTGATACTTGTTTCTTTCACTTTTACAAGTCTTTCAAAATACTCAAGTCCAACACAACAGTCAACAAGACAAGTCTTTTACAAGGTGCATACTTTTTTAATAGAAATTGAACTACATATTTACGTAGTAAACTTACGTTGAAGAAAAGCGTTGTAAAGAAACCTGAACTAAAGTTCCGGTTTATTTGTTTAAAGTTCAGGTTTCTTTCAGGTTCAAGTTTAAACAGATGTGTTCACTCAGGAAGGCGGGTTGGACTTAAATTGTTTGTGTTAAAACATCTGTACCTATAGTATTGAGAGAACTAACTGTTTTTGAGATAACGATAATTTATGGAAATGTAATCAATATGTTAATAATATTGTTTCCATGGAGTTCCTTGTCCTTCTTCTCCATGAAGACCTGGTTTTACCGACAATTTGCTTTCTGAATAAATGCTGACAAGTGTAATTAAATAAATATCTAGCCTTATTGTTCTGTGCTTTACCTCCTTTACCTAACAATTCAAATTCATTAAAATTCATATAACATGCATTAAATTTTAACCAACAGAAAACATAGATTTAACAGCGAGTCCAAAACTAGGCACAGCCTGTATCCCCTGTTCTTGGTGACCCAAACATGGTCTTCCTCTTATTATCTCTCATCATAGGTCTTTACCGCCTTTTCTAACAAAAAGAGAAGAGAGTTCTTCTTCTTTCTTGTGTATTGTCGTGATCAAAGTTGCATGAAACCTGGCCTGGACTAGATTGGTATCTAACTTGTTGATGATATTTATTCAGTTGTTTCAAGTGTTATCGGGACGGTCAGATCGAGAAATGGGATTATATAGGATTCTGACAAAAATGCGGACAGTGGCAATCTCTTATAAGTTTTTAACGACCGTTTGCGAGTATGGTGAAATAAATAGGAGAATGCCCTCTTACGATCACGATAGACCGATTTAGATCTTGATTAGCAGGCCCCAGTTCAGCTGTAGACTATGAAAGGTCAAAAGAATTAAATCTAAAAGTATATTAGGTACAGCTTGAATATTTTTTATCATACTAGAACGACTGGCGTGGCTTTATGTAGATGTGATAATTTCACAATAAAACATTAGAATTGATCATATCAGTTCCTTTATCCTACTAGCTGACGCGACAGACGTTTTCCCGTCCAAATTACAATAATTCATTAAAAAAGGCGTTCAGTTCTTCCCAAATTTGAAGATTTTTCGGCGAACTTTTCCAATTTTATTTGGACGGACCGATTTGGCTACGTTTTTTTTTAAATGTTTGTATAATACATTTAAAAAAAACGTAGCCAAATCGGTCCAGCCATTCTTAAGGGATGCGCTTATAAACGATCAGCATTTCAAATTTATTATAAACATAGATTCAAAGCGTTACTTGCAACGAATCCTTATTTCGTTGGATAATCGTTAGAATTTTATATTGATTATATCGTAACCCTTAATACAATGACTGAAAATATATTTTCGCGTGTTTTGATGCTTAACTAGTTTCACATCTGTACTGTCAAATGAAAAACCAACGTTCGAAATTTTCATATGAAATCCATTGCGTATTTTTATCGGCAATTCTGTGAAAATTGGTGAAAAAACAGCAATGGATGCGGAACAATAGAGATTATTGTTTCTAAAAGTTTCTTTGACGTTATGGGTATCATGGCGGCTATATTGTTTGTCCACGGTAACCATGGCAACGATATCGTAATATCTCGCCAACGGAGGTGGAAACTACGCTGATTCGGTCAATGGGTCGTTGATCCGTGCGGATTTATGATGTTTTTTGGCTATTAGACTACTTTTTAGGTTATTTGGCTATTTTTTATGTAGCTCCTGTAAATTACGGCCCGCATAATTGTTTGATATGTTACCAGTAACATTATATTTGAGAATCTATTTCTGATGTTATAAAGCGCGGTTCTATAAGTTGTTTGAGATAATTTATTGTGAGGGATATCTGGTTTTTGAACCAAAATTTTAAGATTTTGAAACGTTAAATATTGATTAATATCTAAGTAGTAGTACCTTCCGGAGCCTTCTGAAGCTTAGCTTTCTGCACAGATCAAAAACGGTCACTCCTTGTAAAATTACCAACTTTTCATAACTCCTAAATACCCATATTTTTTCAAAAGTTTACCTTACAAGTAACTAGCGATGCCCCTCCGCTTCGCACGGTTTGTACGACTTGACAAAACATTGAGATTTATTTCTAACTAGCTTCTGCCCGCGATTTCGTTCGCGTGGATGTCGTAAGACACCACAATATAGGTACTAAAATAACTGACACATTTTTATAAAAAAAACTGCCTCGGTCTAGTGGTCGCAAGTGCTACTGTAGAGCATGAGGTACTGGGTTGGATTCTTGGATCAGGCAGTGATATTGGGTTTTCCATCTGGAATTTCTCAGACTGACAGACAGTTTCCAGACTTTGGATTTGTGCCCGGTTGATGGCAATAGGCTCGCCCATTACTACACGGGACTTAAACATAACTGGCCAAATGTGGGTATACTACAAGTACACCTCTGCCCAACCCTTCCGGGAAATAAGGCTTGATGTTATGTTATGATATGTGTGTAGGTACTTAAATATGCCGTAGGAGACGCCCTGGGCATCGGGCATTCCAGCCGGATTTTCAGCCACCGTAGGCGTATATAGGCTTGCGGACGGTGAGTAATGGGTAGCTCGCCGTTTGATAAGGATCAGCCCCGGGTCGACGGCGCGTTGTGTTCCACGCGCGCCTCAAGGAGATGTCAGCACACGTGTAGTGGTCCACTAGGGCCGATGCCTGCCGGGGTCGCGGGAAAGTCTGAAAGGGATACCGTGGCCTCTGGCAACACAGGCAACGTAAGGAACACGGGTTTGTTTAGTCAGTAAAAGTCTGACACACCCTCCCACTCTGCCCAGAGCCGGAGAAGTTATTTGATAAATTCCCACCAAAAAAAAAAACGTACAAAAAGGTACGAAAAATTTGTTTCTACCATTTAATATCAAAGAGATACAAAAGTAGAAAATGTACTATTTGTAACAGATTTTTAGTAATTGAGAGATATTTAAGTACATTACTCATGGGTAAAGTTGCTCATGGAAAGTAAAGATGCCACAGTTGACTACATGTCATAAACCTTCCGAAACAAATTCTCTAAATGACGGAGAAACCGTATCAAAATCCGTTGTGTAGTTGAGAAGAACAACGCGGTCACACAGACAGACACGAAAAGCGACTTTAATTTATAATATTTATTAAACCTTTATTACCAGACCACAATGGCTCCACACAGTAGGTCCTTAACGTTTATGATACCGGTGTCGCCCTCAGGCGTCGGAAAAGGTCCTCGTATGTAGGTAAGTGTGTATGATCGTGCTGTAAAGATAATCATATCTAATCTTGCTTTAGTTACAATGGATAAAAACTCGAACAGTCGCTCTATGTTTACGTAATAGGCAAGTAGTACTAAATCAAAAAAGAAATAAACCCAGGAATGCTTGCTTACCTTTTTTCTTATCTTGACAAAACTTTTAGTGCAAGTAGCGCCATCTATAGTGTAAAGCCAAAACTACAAATGCGTTAGTTTTTGGTTTTTTCAGTCAACTTTTAAGTTTCAACATTTTTACCGTTATATTGTGACTGGAAAGGTTGGCTTGACTAGAAAGGTGTTCGTGTAGTCGAGCTGTATAAGGAATGGTAAAGTACCAAAATATAGTTCTGCTATTCGACATTAGATGGCATTGTATTATTCAAAAGTTGAAGGTACAGGAATGAAAGTTTAATGAGTTTAAATAAGTGTCTAGTATACCTACTAATAAATATTGCGATTTCATAGTAAGAATTCCAGGATCTGATAATATACGATGTTTTAACTGAGCTTTCTCCTGAAAATATTTGTTTTTGTGCAAAATAACAGTAAAGGATTTTCACACGTAGGACGTCTCGAATGTTAATTTATTTACACAGATAACCATAACGTTGGATCATAGAGTCCAAATAGTTAGCTGTCAGTGCCTGTCAGTTCGCAATAAATGTTTAATCTTTAATGGAAGTTTCTCTTATTTGAATAGGATCTAAAAGAATAATATCATTTTTCTTACTTCCATGTTCCTAATAACTTCGAATGTGTAGAATGTCGGTAACGATGAGAAAAATAAAACCAATAAATACTGATGATTCTTTATTTCCTTATAGTTATAAGTAAACATTAATACTTAAGATACAGAAGTTATTTTGTTCCTATAAATAAGTTTTCCACTTGCTTAAAAAGAATTCACAGTACCTCGGTGTTGCTACTACTAAATTTACAATTAAGTAGTATTTACAGATCAAAATATAGAATATGATATTTTTAGTAAGTACCTACTTACTACAAAAATATTAGATAGGTAGAGATGTTACAGATTTTTTATAACTTATTTTTTATTTCAAGAAAACATGTTTTGAGGTATGAGAGTAATACTATAGTAAGCACGTCACTAGTAACTAGTAGACTAGTTTTTCAAAATCTAAGAACATAAGTTACTACAGCTATGCACGATCCAACACGCACATAATATGTTGGGTGCAATGTTGAGTCGATTTGATGTGTGTTGGTAAATCTAAAAATTTACTAACATTAAGTATCCAAAATTCGATCCTACATAATTTAGATATCACCGGCTTAGCTCGACATATCTTTTGAAGGTATTTTGGGAACCAAAAACCATGTTTTTCAAAGAATTCCAGTGCTTATTTGGCCCTTATGGCAAATTGTACTTTCAAAGATTGTGTGAATTAGGAAAAATAAAATTCGGATCTTTGCGGTAATGACAAAAGGAAATAATCTTCAACACTCCTTCGGACCTAAATGAGATGGAACATAAGTGCTGCTCTTAGCCGACGATATTACTTTTAAATTACAATCAAAGAGTGTTTAATATATCGAAAAATAAGTTTTTTTACGACTGCTTAAAGTATTTTACAAAAACTTACACGAAATGTGATTTTTACTTCATAAATGCGAGGACTACAATAACTGGCAGTTTAGTAAAAAAAAAAATTAATTTATTAGGTATTAACTAAAATAACAAACATATTGGAACGTAAACTTACTTAGCTAATTAAACACAAAATGCCAATTATGATGTACGACACTTTTCTTGTTAATTTCTTATTCTTTACTAAATATACTTAAAAATCAGTGAGATATTTTTTTTAAGTATATTTTTTGTTTTTAATAGTTAATTTTGATTGTTAATAGTTAATTTAGTAATTAATTCAATTTTAAGATAGTTCCAAACAAGTTATGTTGGCAGTGCCTACATCGAAAACATTTTTGTAAGTATCATTGATATTTTCAATATTTTCGAAACTATGGATAAGATTAAACATTTTAGTTAGCTAGAATTATATTTTCTCATAAAACTTACTGACTAGTACATTATAAATACAAAAAAAAATAAAACAGATTACCACGACGCACTTAATTTAAAAGCACAGCATTAGAAACATAATATTAAAAACGTGTGGAATATAAACAAACGAAATAATAATACAATAAAAATAGATGTTCTGACATCAGAAAACTTTAAGATAATAATCGTTTAACTTACTCCCCTCACTTACATAGTTAGATCTATCAACATTTATCCTACGATCGCAGTAACTTGTTTTATGTAGTCTGGTGTATTAGGGTCCTAATACTTCGTATCCATTGATGAGTCAGACTAAGATTGTAAAAAGCAACGTTGCATTGGTCACGTCGTCAAACAGATTTTAATTAAATCTGGAGAAAAATAGAAATGTTTGTTTCACATTTCGTAAATGTGAAACACACGTTCCTCTGATTATTGTATATTACAATATTGAAAATGAAGTATTTAATAATTACTACAAGTTAACAGATGTAATAGAGTGGTAACTACAACTACATTGACAAGACTCACACTGGATTGCAGTTATTAAAAGTATGGATAAAAAGCTGAATTTGTAAAATTCGAGTAGACAAAGTCGTAAGTTCCGGCTACTCTAGAAACAAGAGAAGAAGAACAATGATATGACACTTTGCGATGTAGGTTTTCAACAATGTCGAAATGACGGAACGATTATCAGACAACTATGTAACTGAAGCTACTTATACGCTATGAGTTTCTACTACGTCCGAAGATCGTATAATGTTGATTCCTCTATCAATAGGTGCCGAATCTTCACTCAATTGATATTAATAGTCAATTAGTAAATGAGTAAAACGCTAGTGATAGGGGTCAAAACAATCGCAAAGTGTCAGCAATAATATTAATAAAAGCGAAGTCGGAAATAGTTCGGAAAAATCGCGAGGAACTTAAATTAGCATCGAGGGATAATCGATTCTTGAACGATCGAAACAAACGATTATTGAAATCGAATCGATTAGTTACTTTTAGGTAGACCGGCGGGGTGATGGGGGAACGCCATCATGTTGAACTCTTCGACAATGGTTTTGGGGTGAAGAGCGCTGATGTTGTTATCGACAGTGTATGTCCTGGCGTGTGTTTGAGCGAGGGCGTGTCTCGGTTCGTTCTCCAGCCAGTCGTCGTCGCGCAGTCGCTTGCGTCGTGCGACTTGTTTGTCGCGCAGATGTCGCAGTCGCGCGAGGTGGGCATTGATCTGTTGCGGAGTGAGCCCGGTATGGCCGGAGCGGAGAAGCGCAGCATTGCGCTGGTATGAGGCTTCGGGGTCGCGGCGGTTCCATGTGTAACTGGAATGAAAAACAATTTACAAGCTATTGGTTACTTTTGGGTTCATACCGCGGCCAGATTAAGGTCTTAAGTTTCCTGCGGCACTTCTTATAGAATGTTTGTTTATATTTTCGTCTTCCAACTAAATAGTAACTGTTGGACATTTGGTTTGCTTTGATGGTTTGCGTATAACGTGGGTGAACGTCTAAACAGGCGAGACCAGTCCACCTGTTGAAAACCAATTAGCAACGCATCTGTACAATGTACTGTGAGTGCCAAGCTTTCAACGATCGACATAGTTGGCAGTACAATACTATCGACAAGAGGAAAGCTCTGTACTCTCTCACCAATATTGGTATAGCAATAGCCAATAATGCGTCCATTCCAAACATTGGTAGATAAGGGAGAAACGATTGCAGTTAATTTGATCTATGTTTGCCATAAATGTACATTTAATGGGTTTTTGTTCGAAACTACATGCTCTAAGAAATTGATTGCCGTTGGTCTGGTAATGTAGAAAGTTGGCCAAACATTAAGTTTTGTTAATGGGCCATGTATTTATTTTACGTGATAACTTTTGTACTTTTTTGGTATACGTGCGATTTGGTCGTTAACCTCTTTACCTTTTTTCTTTATGTAATGGGTGAATATTTTAGTTCGTGTAACTATTGAGGAAATAGTTGATTGTACTGACGTTGAATACTTGGGACGAGCTTAATGCAAACTTTTGTTTGAAAATCTCTTGTTATTTTAATTGCTTTAGTAAATCCTGGCTATTTGAAATTCTTATGATTAACTTACCCTGGGAACGGTCTCTTGAGCCGCCTACGTATTAAAGGCCTCGACCTCTTCTTCAACTCATTCGGTCTCAGATCGTACTTCGAATTTGGAATCGCATTCGACCTCGGACCGTGTCTCTTCTGACTTATTCGGGAATGTTGGCGGTTCTGATGAAGATCGAACGACTTCGGGTTAGGTACGGGGACGACAGTGACGTCATTGATCATCATGGGGTCATTGACCTCCCTGCTCACGCTCGGTGCAGTGATTTCGTTGATCTTGCCCATTCGTTGCCAGCGACGACGTAGATCCTTCACTTTGGCCTTTGGCACCTTCTGGAGTTTGGTTTGGCAGATGTAGTGACGAGTTTCGATGCAATTGCGTGGTGACCACCTGAAGCAATTATCGTTGATAGTGTTTAAATGAATAAATGAGTAGATAGTGAAGAATGTTTGGCTTGCTAAATGTGAAGGGCCATGGGAGTACCTGTAATATTGATATTTATATGCTACGGCCTGGCTGGAGGAAGTATCGATATTGATTCAACTTGACTGAATACAATGGGAATAAAAAAGGAGCTACAGCAGCAAACTGGAAAACACTATTAATAATTTAGGGCAAAATGTAGCTGCTACCGTGATTATATATCGTAACAAACACATATATCGTAACAAATACGATTTTAGGACAGTACCTAAGTGTACCATTTACATTCATCATGGTTCTGACCCACATACTGTCAGTAATAAACAGCTACTTTTGTTCCCATGTGAAACCAATGATCACTCCATAAGGCGCCAACACCATGGCCTTCGACATTTAAAACGACCATAAAACTGATTGCTAAAAATAGTAGGTATAATGTGTAATGACGTCACAGACCAGGGACAAAAGACCAACACAAGCCCCGGAATCGTAAAACTTATTGCTTTTCTCAGGAACGTTCCACGGTTGGTCGGTTTTGGTGACTTATGGTACAAAGCATAAAAGAGTAGAAATGGAAAATATAGCTGTTAACTATCTCTAATAGATTGGCTGAATGAGGTTGAAGTACGATTTATTGAAACAATTTAGGTCTATGTTAGTGAAATTAATGTACGTCAATGTATTATTGATGTCGACAGATTGGCAATAAGTGTTAATATTAACATGATTTGCCTCGTGTTTCTAAAGGTCCATGGCCTCTACGCATACTAGTCGATTTAGTTACCATGTGTCATACATACATATGTATCAAGTACGAAAGATATATGATTTAGGAAGCTATGACATTTATGAGCATTTTGTTTTCAAGACTTATGAAATAACGATGAAAGAATTTGCCAAAATAGGCTACACAGAGAAAGGTGTAGGAATAAGAGACATCTTGCAAAAAATGGAACATTAGGTATTCTTAAATAAAGAAGTATAATTTGGATACTATAAATCGCTCACAGAACATAACTTGAATAATTGTCCTAAACGGCTCTTGTGATTTAAGTTGAATTCCAGAGCTTTAGACTCTAACCCAAAATCCCGGTGGCATCCTTGAGTGGCTCACACTCTTATATTTGTCACGATTAAATATTGCTTCTCGAAACCTAATAAATATTATATTAGTTTTCTATTGCTTATTGTACTTTGCAGATTTTTTGCTACTTATGAAGATAATAATAGGTAGGTATTGCCAGAATTAAGGACTTGCCAAAAACTTTATTCATGATTAAGAATAACACGACTTCTAAACCTTCAAAATAACTTTGTTATAACTCTTCTTTTTTATTCTGAGTATGTAATAAAGATATTTTACTTAGCCTAAACCTAAAAGCTTCCCGTCTTGATTTATTGCGATTAACAAAGTATAACCCTAATACTAGAACTATTTGCTACAAGCCTTTTGGGTGTATTATTTAATTCAAAGTTTACCTGTACAGCAGCTCTGGCATCATAGCGATGCAGTGCCACTGCAGGTCCTCGGCACTCATCTTCTTCATCATGGAGAATGATTGGTAGTGCATCTTGCGCAGGTCACCGCCCCATCGCCAGGACTTGGCGCCGTGGTCGAAGATGCCTCCGATCCATCGGCTTGCTTTGGCTGTAGGCAGAATTAATCGGAGGTAAGAGAGTTTGAAAATATATCCTCAATTTTTTTTCTCGAAGGGGCTAATTTAGGGAGCCATGTTAGAAGCAGTAGATGTGGTTTGAACACTCTTTGAAAGTATATACGTTAGAAACGTAGCTGCTTCTTTAGTAAATGCATCTCCTTAGAAGTTTTTAACGTATTAAATAAATATTGCAAGTCCAAACAACGAGCTTATGAAATTATGAAAACTGCGATGATTCTAGGCAGTAAGTCCTCCATAATTTCATAGTATATCGTTGGACTTTCATAAAGAACTTGTGGCAGTTTAAGTGTGTTATCGAGGGGATCAAGAACTTTATTATTGCCAAACTTTATCCTTTTACCATTATTTTGTGTAAGTGAAGTGACTTAAATGTAACATTATTGGTTTAGTTAAAGTATACGTACCAACGTCAGGTTGGTTGAGATATTTGCGAAGATTCCTGTCCTCCCACCGCGCTGGTACTGTTAGGTTGCTATCTCGGTCCTGAAACAATAAAAGACCTATTAAATACTTGATTACTTGGGGGCGACACTCTAACTGTGAACGAATAAGCAGGAACAGCTGTTATCAGGGCCTGATTTACCCACAGGCTAGTTAGGCTAGAGCCTAGGGCGCAAGGACCGAGGGGGCGTTGAGAATTAACGTTGATTTTCACTTTTTTTTTCGCATTTTTATTAATTTATAAATAGTTCTGCATTCTTGACTTTTTTAATGCTTTTATATTATTTTCAAAATAATTCCAAAATAATATTCCAGCGATACCTACCAACCACTTTAAATATTAAAACGACATTTTTAGGGTTCCGTAGAAAACAAGGAACCCTTATAGTTTCGCCATGTCCGTCTGTCTGTCCTCGCTGTAGCTCAGAGACGCTTATTACCAGAAAGCTGTAATTTGGCATAGGTATACACAGTTACACACTAATCCGACAACACACTGTCCGTGTGGTGTCGGACGTAAATAATAGCACCATCCCATTTCTTCCCGTGGGTGTCGTAAGAGGCGACTAAGGGACTTACTAGAGAATGGGCAGCAGCGTTCTCTATGCATTTTAACACCATACTGCGATCGCCAACCCGCCTGCCAAGCGTGGCGATTATGGCAAACCCCCCCAATATTGGGGGAGGCCTATGTCCAGCAGTGGACGTCTTTCGGCTGGAATGATGATGATGATGATGATACACATTAATCACGCCGATAAAGTGGTAAAATAAAATCATGAAAAAAAAGGGTTTCATAGAAATGTAGTAGATAAGTATATTCGTGGGTTGGGCAGGCGCAGGCAGTACAGGCCGGGGCGGGCGCATAATATTCATATTTAGCCTAGGGCTGTCAGAAGTCTAAATCAGGCACTGGCTGTTATGCATTGTATGACACGATTCTGAGTGCTCTATTCGCAATCTTGACAGTGTTGATAGGATATCTGTCATAAAATTTAATATCTGATTGTATCATTTCTTATAACAACACCTACATCATTGTTAAAGCTTTAATTAACTCTAAAAGTTTTCGCAAGGTGTGGCAGGAAATAATCTGATGTCACCTCACTGTGTCAGTCATGGTGTCTTACTGACACGTCACCTAATGATGACATTTTGTCATCTATATGCTTATTAGCTAAACCTTTGATTGTTATTCAGGCAAAGCATTCTACAAGTCATGTATTAAGCATATCAATCAAGAGTGTAGGTCTAGGAACTATTTTTATGATCTGTATAGTAGCTCGTACCGTTGGGATTACCAAAATTTATTGTCATTTGTATTTGTATTCATTATGCTGGCGAAATTGCTTGTAAGGTATTAAATTAGGGACACTTCTGTGAAATATTGATGAGGTGTGGGTTATTATTTGGCGACGTGCCAAGTACGTAGCAGTCATTTAGAAGGGCTTGGTACCATTCAAGGAAGTTTGAGGTTTGGGAGTTACCAAGGAGCTCACAGCGGGCAAGCCCTACTTAAATTAATCTAAACTAATGTCGCGTTTTTTGCAGCTATGGCTAATAATTGATATTGAAAATCTTTCTTAAGGATTAAATTGATTCTTTAAGGATAGCACATTACCTGAAAAAGCCATTACCATTCTTGTTAAATTCACAATAGGTACTAGTTTTATACGCCAGACACCGTAGGTAGACACAAAAACCAGCCAAGGGCGTGTTGGACCAAGCACAATGAAGGGTTCCGTAGTTGGGAAGTTGGGATGAATTTATCCCAAAAACATACTTAGGTATATGACGATAGATGCCACGGTCAATTCTCCAACTGCAATTTTAAGTTGGTCGACTGTTACTCGTTACCTTGTAAAGCCCACTTATCTGTGATAGTTTTCCTTTTAATTTTATTATATGTACTACTGTCGTGAATTTTTTCACTTACAACCTTTTAGCTGGCATGGGGGGGGGGGGACACTTGACTCAAAAATTAGCACTTTAATGCTTAATATTACGCAAACGGATACTGAGTCGAAAAGTGGTGTTCACAGACCGGCAATATTTTTGAACGGCCTATCCAACGATACCCTGCATCATGGGATACGACGAGAAAAAAAATGTTTTTCAAGATTTTATTAGCACTTTGTCAGTGTGATTAATATGTATACCTATGAAAAATTACAGCTTTCTAGTACTAAGTGTCTCTGAGCTACAGCGAGGACAGACAGACAGACAGACGGACATGGCGAAACTATAAGGGTTCCTTGTTTACTACGGAACTCTAAAAGTCAGTACAGTGCAATTTTTTGCGACCTACGATGTTTTAAATGCCTGGATTATGTTCCATAAAGCTGACACTGTTGTTCTCCTGTTAAGCCCCGCGCGACTCCGATTCGGAGTCAACCAATAGAAGATCAATCATTAGCTGTCCTTGACCAATTAATGTCTATACACATAATGTACCTGGCAATATATTATCATTTCATTATAAGTGTTTGCGGAATTTTCAGAAACCGCTTTACAAGTGCCTTGAAACGTCAAGTATGTTTGATCAAACGTGACTGATGGATTCTGACCTGAATCTCAAGAATTTTGGAAACAAGTGTGTGGTTTTAAAATAATTATGTTAGTGTTTTGAAACAGCATTGTTTATTGTTGTTTTAGCAATTCTTGAGTATTTGCCAACTGAACATGAAATCGAGCAATTAATGATGAACCTAAAATTGTAACTAGAACGAATGCAGTTCTTCTAGGAAAATAGGGCAGTGTATCATGATAATATAAATAAATAAATAACCCTGTGGTTGTCCTTCCATAGGACAAAGGTCACTTCTCTAGAATGGGAATCAGAACTCATCGAAGATGGTAATGAACATGAAAAAGAAAAGAGGGCAGTTGCCGAATTCCCGTATTTTTAAGAATGTTCGCATTTTAATCTCAGTCTTAAGGGGACTACGGGACCTAAACGCAAATTTTGCAAGTTTTATAATACCTAAAAGTATACGATCCACTGCAGTAAACAAAATCAGAAATATATATGATATTCTTCAGGATATATGCTAGGTAGATAGTGTGTTGAAAATATTAAACAACTAATTTGATACGATAGAAAAAAAACACGAAGATACCTCTAAAAAATATTTTAACAATTGACAACCATACTAATATTACATGCAATCATTCTGATTTTTGTCATATTATTCTACAAGCAACATATTAGCATAATAGTGTTTTAATTGTTTAATCCAATAAATAGATTTTTTGTAAATAGATAATTTTGAACTGTGTATGTGTGTATTATTTTGACAAATAAACAATATTATTATTAAAAAAAAAAACGCTTCATATTTTGCAACAAATTACCAGCGCTGTGTCATCGCGCTTCTCTTTCTTTTCTATGCAGTCCGACAGTGACCGCGCTTTAGCTGTTGTCGGCCTCTTAATTGTCAATATTTTTTTGCGTTTTGAATTATGGAAATTGTCATTGACTCCGAATAGGAGTTTCACTCCTCCAACCGTCAGTCCCCACTGACACCTATTCGGAGTCTTTGGGGCGCGCGGTTTGCAACTCTATTATAACGGATGAGCACCTTATTGCATTATAATAGAGTTGCAAACCGCGTGGCCCATGACACCTATTCAGTGTCAGTGGGGACTGAAGGGTTCGGGAGTGCGACTCCTATTCGGAAGTCAATGGGGAGTTACCGGTTTGTGGCTAGTTACGAACCCTTAACTTGGATACTGGTGCCAGCAGCACCAGCATCCAAGACAAGGGTTCGTATGTGTATAAACAAAAATCGAATCTAGCTCACTGCTGTTCCTTATCCTAGCAACAACTTAGATGTAAAGTGAACCAATATATTTAGTTAAAGCAACAGTTGCTATTGTATCAACAGCTTTACATTTTACAACTGTTACTTACGTTACTGCTTCTAGTATTACACGAGAGGAAACAATATAAATCATGTTTTACACAAGGAATATTGTTGTAGAGATTTTGGTTAAGCGTTTTAGAAGCATTCAATTAGTTTTGATTGTCAGGTCGATCTCAGTTTACTTTTTTTTGGAAAATTATTTACATGTTTTTGCAAAATTATTTGTACGGTTTGAAGCTGTCTATAATAAGTGCAAAGTTATTTTTTTTACTGATTTAAATAAGCTTGCGGTTTAAGAGAACCGCAAGCTTATTTAAATACATTCATTTAGATTTCTTGTTCGCAGACAGATTGGTCTTCTATGTTACCCTTTATGGAAGAATAATCTAAAGAAAGACGATCTTTTTGATTAGCGCTATTATACATTCTGGAATTTTGATTAGTGTGTGACCGATTGTCCTCTAAATCATTCATATTTCTTGTGAGTATAAATACCGTGGGTTATTCTGCCTTGTTTAACTGCTTCGCTTCACAGAAGCGATTGTGGTTTATTGTTAGCAGTTCTTTGAAGTCAAATTTTTGAATCACGGTGCGAATAATACTAATGACTTTTGGCCATTTATCAATTGTAAATACCGTTTGATGATCAATGCCAATGACTGTTTGATTAATACCCAAAATTATAGAATTGACCTATTCCTTATCAGGGTTGTCACTCTTAATGTATAACTCATTTTTGTGAATTTTCTGAACGCAATTACCACACGTCAAGCTGTTGACAATGAAGTCATCAGCCGAGTGGTTTATTGTCAATTGTACCAGTTCGTAAATAGTGTACATATCTAAGGAGCCGCTTTTACCAACTGTGTTCACTTACTATTCTGGGAACGTGATACAGTGTGCATGATTATTCGCGGTATACCGTTGAGTCATGGCCCATAGGTGATCTTTACGACTGTGGTTTATTTAACACCAGAAACACCAGAATTGTGTAGGTAAAATTTAAATTATTTGTGTTGGCAGGGGGTCAAGAGCATTGATGTGTTTGGGCCCTACTATTTCAAACCGAAAGGGAAATTTGGAGTTACACAGTTTCAATGATACAGGTTTGACTCTAACAATCCGCTCGAATGTCATTGAAGAATACAGACAGATGACAATTGTTTACCGTATTCCACCCCATAAGTAAATTCTGCTTATAAAATTATTTGACAAGGATACACACCACACGATCTCAATAAATTCACGATCATAAAGATGCTGCGAGTCATTATAAATACTATGACGTAAGATTAGCTCATAATTGATCTCTAATAGTTATAATCTAAGTTATTACCTAGCCCTATTTATTGCCTACATTCCGTGCTAAATTAACACGTTCATGCGGGAAAGAGCACAAGGTTTGCAGTAAAAAGGTTGTAATAAGTTGTTAGCACCTCGGAGCTTTTTTATATTGCTATAACTCTAGGATTTTCTCTATGGTCGTTTATACTGGAAATGTTTACAAATTGCGCTATTAGGTATTTTTTTTATTAGGTTGTGACCTCTATATTAATTTGGATTTTTTTTACCATCTTTTATTTTACTGCTAACAGTCTAAGAGATAGCAATAATTTTAGTCGTTTACTAGAAAATCGGAGAAAACAATTCACACAGCACTATTACAAATTATTAAAAGTTATTATAGTAGACTGAAAATTATAGCCTTATTGGGTAGATAAAACAGCTAAACGGTTCATGACTATGAAACACTTATAATGTTATGAATTTGACCGCGTTTTACAATCAAAGTGGTGGCCATTTTATTGGCAATTAAATTAGGTGCTTTGAATATAGAATAGGAATATTAGAGAAGAGTTCAATGACCTCTAATTTTTTGTAGTTTGTATTAGGAATGCCGTTCGCATTTTGCCAATAACGATTTATGTGTTATTGAAAATCGATTTGAAATTACTTTGCGTGCGCCTGCTATTGAAATCAATATGTGGGTCCCTGTCTTATCCGTCCATAAACGTTTACCTACTGCTGGACATAGGCTTAGTGGCCCCTAAAATTAACTGTCAAAGGGATATTATCCATAACTGTTTGTATGGATGTAGGGTTGCCAGGTGTCCGGCTTTTTACAATCGTGTCCGGCCAATATACAAAACCGGCCTGTCCGGCTTTTGTTAGACTTTTCGTCAACCCCGCCCCGCCAAAAGATGCCAAATGAAAGTAAAAATTACTTTAGTAAGAACAAAATGTGATTCATAATATATAATTAAGAGTAGAGTGAGTCTTAAATGAATGACAGTAAAAAATACACAAATTAAAATATAAAAAAAAAATTAAAACCATTTTGTCAGGCTTTCTGGGCCTCAAGTCTGCTATTACAATAGTGTCAGAATGGTCTGTTCCGATCCTCATTAATGACGCCATTATATTAGTAGATTTCCAAACTTGTCAAAATCAACAATATGAAATCAATGATTTGACCATTCTGACACTATTGTAATAGCAGACTTGAGGCCCAGGGCAAAATGTCCGGCTAAATTTGAATTTGTGTCCGGCTTTTAAATTTTTGGGCCTGGCAACCCTATATGAGTGTGGTGTGCTATTATCGGAAGGATAACGTTATTTGGCGCGGTCGTGAGGCATACATAAAACCCTCGGGTCAGCCAGATCTTTGCCGATGTTCTGAACAGACTAGAAGACCTAATATGCTTCCAGAGGGAGGTGGGCTGGTCGGAATGACTAACGGCCAACATGGCACACGTACAATGGTCCACTTGAAGGACTAAGGCCATTTGTCCACCGGCACCGTCAACGGTACGTCAACAAGAACGAGATGACAGCGCCGAAGTAGAGAAACATATTTTACTATGGCCGCGTGTCCACCGCGAACCACCGGATGTCACGTTCGGTTCGAATAATATCGTTTTTCATTGACGTCCCGTTGACGGTGGCGGTGGACAAACAGTAATAGTGCGGAAACCAATCCAGATAACATAGAACTTAGAGGCACACATGATCCTATACTTTCATTCTATGTTATTTTTTCTTTCTTTAAGGATGCTTGATCCAAACCCGATAAATCATAGTGTATATGTGTATCTAATGACTGATTTGATCATCAGGCAATATACACATAACGCACAAAAACATGATCATAAATTGCAATGTTATTGCTATAAAGACTGAATGGAATACAAACCAATACATTACATCACGCCTGTGTTTCCCGATGGGTTAGGCAGAGGTGCACCTATAGTAGATTACCAAGTACCAAGAGTAATTCACGTGTATTGTATGGTAGAGTTTTTTTTTACAATATCGGTAATAATTTAAGTTACAGTATCGTTTAATAACCGCCAGTTCCTCATATTCTTGTTTGAATTCTTCATCGACAATATAGAAGCGATCTTGATCGCGAGGGTAATACCATAAATATTACTTATTTCGTCTGTGCTTCATGGAGTCATGACACTGGAAATGTTTAAAAGGGGCGGCGTTCGGTATGCGAAATTTAAAAAAAAAAGTAACTACCTAACATATGAAGAAGGTTAAATTTATTTGAAACAAATGAATGTCGATTTATTTTTAATCTTTTAAAATTAAGACTACATTCATTTGTCGGTCATTCACGGCTGATTATTTACAGTACTGTGGGAAAACAGTTGTAATAACTATAATATTTCCATTATCCGTTTCCAATACACCTCATACCATTTCAAGTTTACCAAATACCTATGCCTTTCCAATTACGCTTCTATTTACCAGATGCCGTTAACCGTTATTTAAATTACAGTCATAATATTTGACAAAATACGGTGAAATACCTTGATGACAGTCTGGAACGCCAACAAAACAGTTTGACGACACATAATATCACCACAAAAACTTCAAATAAAAAATAAAACCATCGTTTAAACCACCAATCTAAAGAAACTGGTCTTAATCATCATTGGAACGCATCCAAAAAGGTCAAGGATTAGCTCGCAACTCCAGTTCTTTCCTTTGTGTTCTAAAGCGTATTTAAAATAAGAATACCATATGGTTAGCTCTAAATTATTGCTGTTTCTTCTTTTAGTGGCCACTCGAGCTTGTTGCCAGGCGATGCATCGTTTAAAGGCTCGTTTGCACGTTTCAATTTGGGAGAGTGCAAGTTTTTAGCCACAGAAATACAGGTTACGAAGTTGGAACTCATTATTTAGTGAATGTTTTAACGTTTTCAGTAAGGAAAACTTGCTGCACTTTAAGCGAAACTTGTTGGGTATACATAGATTTAACAGTGTTCTGTTGCTTCCATACCAGCCGTACCAATGAACAGAATTCTTTTTTAGATTTTTTTTATTGGTTGTTAGTGAAGTACCAATTTAGACTATTAAGTTAATAACCTTTATCATGCCCACTCGTTTTTCCAACTCACTTTAGACATTGGTAGAATAGTCGACATCGTCTTGCCATTTAAACAAATAGAATAAGAGTTAATAACCTAACAAACGTTTATGCTACTTAAATCATAATATACGTATACTTATCGAAACTATAGACCTGCACTCTACTAATCACTAGCCTGGACACTGAAGACATCTAAAGGAACCTTAAAGTTTCTAAGCAATTTGAACGTCTACACCCGTTTGCGGTTCGGCCAACCTTGACTTTGAAGATATTTGTGTTACAAAAACAATGTAAGTGAGTTAATATGTTTGAAGGTTAGTTCAATGTTTTATTACGCTTTTCCTAGTAATACTGCATGTGGAAACTGTTCGAAAAGAGAATAACAAATAAAGTGCAGTCCGTGGAAAATGTTACGCATCTATTAATGAGTTTATTGCTTGGTTCTTTGCGGTTTGAATTTAGAATGTTTTATTGAATAAACTTATTGATATTCAAAAAAAGTGTGCTTTTTTAAGCTTTCCAAAAGGTTTTATTGTTTTTTTTATAGGTTAGTTAAGTTTAAGTATCCTCTGTAAGTCCTATCTACATATATGTTTATGATGTTTCTTTAAATATAATTGATGTTTACAAATACGAATTTACAGCTTTACCGCATCATGGACTGTCTAGCTTTTATGATTATACGTTAGCTATTGCGGTAGTTAATCGCGTTAAAGATAAGTGCAAGTTTTATTTCTTGCTCACTCTTTTTATTAGTTCAGCCTAGTTTCAGGTATACTATCTGTGGTTAACCGAACAAAAGCTAAGATACTAAGAGCGAGTTGCCAGGTAAACTGCCTACTAATTCTGTAAAAATCTATCCGTGAAAACTTAGGTGAAGTGATCTTGAAGTAAACTGTCATTAGAGAGTGACACTATTGACATCTTACTTCAAGCTCACTTCATAGACCAGCTGTAGAGTATTTTGTGGGAAAACTTATGATTTTCATCTTAACAAATTCAAACATGTCTTTAATCAACATATGGAAAAAGACAATGTAGCTAGGTATCTAATGCAATGCCTACCTACTTATAAATTCTCCGGCCATCAATGTCTGACCGCACCTGCATCTAAAACTGGTTAGAAGCAGGATTAGTTACAAACTTATACCTGATATATAATGCAGCCGTAGTATATGGAACTATGCGTGTATACTAACTTTTTGAAGCTGATAATTACTTATGGTTTCATAACCATAAGTAATTATGACGCCATTGATGTGGTCTGACGTAAATATAACTGTGTTTCTTGTTCCTACGTATGAAGACATTTTTGCGATATAGAAAATTCATTGGAGCTGATTACCTATGTCACTGAAAAACGACCGGTGAAACCAGAAGTTGGAAACAAAAGCTGATTACAATATTGGGTAAACCTCCAGAGACTGTTTTTTTTTTCATTTTGCGCAGTGAAAAGATAACTATCAGCATTTTTAACATCTTTGTAAACCTGAATTCTGCAGGTTATTCGTTTAATTTTTCTGTTACAACATATCTACCTACATCATCTGGCAACACAGAAATCCCACTTTCGCGTTTTCAGCGCTAAAATTGAGTGGATCACATCTCGCATCCATTCAGACGGATAACAAAAGTCCGGGATAGTCCGTATATTTCACCCGGAGAGACTAATGTTCAGCCGCCATCTTTGTCGTCTTACTGATGAGTTTTAGTAAGGATTTGAGGACAAAAAGGGGATAAAAAGTAGGATTGCTAGACTTGCAGTCAAACAATATTTTAACCCGCTATTTTTTAACTGTATTTCTTGAGGTAGATACTGATTACAATCACTCGCTCACCATCTCATCAACGTGCGCACACATAAAATTTAAGTAGTTTTATTAAGCAGATCAGACCATCAGCGGCATACCTGAAGTCTGATACTAAAGCTTGATACTGAAGCTTGATACTCAACGAAAGCTACGGGAACTAATTAAAGAAAACTTAAAAAAATGTGAAACGAAACAAAACCAAAACAATACAGTAGGTATTTTATAATATTATCAGTTTCTAAAATCTTATTTTCAATAAAACTCATAATCCTACAGTTACTCAGTTACAAATCAAATACTTCTAAGAATGTTGAAAGACTAACGACGGAAAAATCCATAATAATTCCGCAACATCTTCATTATATTTTCCTCTCGTAATGAATCTTGAAACTATAAGAAATGTTCACAGTTCACCAAATAATAATAAAGCCCACAATAATGATGTCAACAATCGCCCACAGTCCACAATATGTCTTACGTTAGCCAACTAGGCATGTGTTTTTTAACACAGCACTAAAATTTAATCGAGCCAAGCCTTGTAAATCGATCAATTGTTAGTTTACAATTTATTGAAGTCTATATTTTATTAAATCGAATCTATAATAGATTGGTGTAATACTGAGAAGAAAAAGGAATATTTTCAACCTAGGAGACTTGATTGATTTGGTTATAAATATTTTCAGTCTTTTGTTCTCACTGAGTTATACCTATACACAGTATGTAATTTTGGCTTACTTGTGGCCAGGTTCAATTTATGTGTTTATTTGATAGCTTTTACTATTTTTGAGGCTTATCAAAGACAATGACAATTTTTTTTGAGTAGTTTTGGCTACATAGCAATTATCGAGAAAACCCCATAGAAACCATAGAAATGCAATATCTTTTTTCAGGTACATCAGTAACGAATAAATTAAATATCTTCTCATTAAGAAAATACAAAACTATTATATTGCCAAAAACTAGATTCGAAACGCGGATAATAAAGACGTTATTCAATGTTTTTAGCAAAAACATAAATATTTTTTTGCCGGTTTCTTTTTAAATTACCGCATTTTCTTTTTAATGGAAAATATGTACGACATAATAATACATTTGGATAAAAAATATCAGCTCAAAAGAATAAAGGGGTGATGAGAAATATTTTTTTTAAATTTTTGTTTATGGTTGTCACTAACCTTCTTAACAGATTAATTTATTCCGGTCATTAATAAAATCGTCATTTGATTGTTTCAAATTATACTAGATTATTTAAATGAGCAGTGGTGGCCCAGTGGTGAGCAGTGGTGGCCCAGTGGTAACGGCCGCGACTTACGAGTTGTAGGTCGTAGGTTCGAACCCTGACGGGCGCTTTACTTTGTGTAAATTATTTCATCACCACTGCTCTCAAAACGGTGAAGGAAAACATCGTGAGGAAACCGGCATGTCCTAGAACCAAAAATTCGAAGACATGTGACATCTACCAACCCGCACTGGGCCCGCGTGGTGGATTACGGCCCACTCCCTCTCATAGAGAGGAGGCCTGTGTCCCAGCAGTGGGAACATTATAGGCTGATTATGTATGTTATGTATTTAAATGAATATATCACACGCGCAAAAACCTTAGCATTTTTAAACCGATTTCGAAAAAGAATGATGTTTCAATTCGATAGAATATTTTTTTCTATTTTATTGATATTATATGACCTTTATTATAACTTATAAAGTTATACTATACTAAAATGTAAAAGACAAAAACTTTAACAACATAAGCTGGGAGTACCTCCACGTGGTGAAGGCGGTAACAGTTTTTACTGGCTAAAACTCCCATTCATATGTACATAATTATATCAATATGAAACGTAGCTTCATATAGATAGATGCCTTCGGGCTTATGTTGAGTTGTTTTGTCGTACCCTTACATCTAATAGTGGCATGGTAGCCTACCCGGTAACGCAGGGGAGCAGCCACTAAACATTTTACTGAATTCGGAAAACTGAATTCATATATTGTATTTCATTATAGTCATATATTGTCCCTGAGGAGGAATTGACCCGTTCTCCTGGGGCTTGTCATTTCGGGTCTCAACCGAGTGACTTGGGGCAAGAGAATATTGACCCTCAAGACGAGCCGCGAGAAGTGGCAAAATTATCAATAATGCCTCAGAAACTTACGCATCTTGACTTATTTAAGTTATTAGAAAATAGAGCTCATTTACAAGGACCCAAATCGCGACCTCTAGATATTCCTGAAAACGAAAGAACAAAAATAGTTTTGAGTGCAATTTACCCTAAGCGTATTCCTAATTACACACAAATAGAATTTGACATATTTAAAAAAAATACTACCAGGTTTATTTGCAAATGCGAACAGCTTTACAAAGCTAGTAGTAGGAATCGCAATACTTTTATAGCTAAAAATAAAAAATGGCTTTCTTCTACAGCCAATCTTCAACTCCACCAAACTTTAGAACAAATAAACTGCAATAGACGCGAAAACCTTGAAGATGAACCTGAAACAAGTTTAATAAAAATAATACCTTCAGCCTCAGAAGAAGTTAGACAGTCACTAGATGTTCCTTCAACTTCTAGGTCCAACCAATATGATAATGTTAGCGATCGTAGTCAGCGACGTATAAGAAAGTCTTTGGAACTACAACTTGAAAACTACCCTTTAGACTCTCTGATCAAGGTGTTTTCAAAAGTTGTGGTAGATGAAACAGGTAACAAATTAGAAAAAGCTGCAGCTAGTGACTTTGAATTTGTTGTTCAAGAGTGCCTAAAATCTCCTACCGAGTCTACCAAAATTGCCAAACTAATAAGGTCATGTCAAAAAACTGATGAACCTTATACTCCTAATGAAGCCCTATGCTTAATTATAGATAGAAAACTATCTGCTGACGACTATATTAGTATTCGTGAAGGAGCCAAATCTCATGGGTCTAATATTTACCCTCCCTACTACAAAATTCAAATGGTCAAAAAGTTATGTTATCCCGATGTGGATATACAAATATCAGAACGGGAAGCAACAATACCGTTATCAGATTTAGTCATGCACACTTTTCGTCGAATTATTGACGTGTGCGACCAACAAGTTTCAGAGTACTGCAAACAAAAAAGAATAGATACACTCCATTGCGTATTCGAGGCTTCATGGGGTTTTGACGGAACTACTGGACAATCTGCCTACAAACAAAGCTTCAGTGATGCAAACGATGATGAACATTGCCTGTTTGCAACCACATACATACCTTTACGAATAAAAATTGACGACGGTTATGTACTATGGATCAATCCCCAATCTTACAGGTTTTGTCGCCCAATACGAATCCAATATAACCCAGAAACAACACAACTAATCGTAAACGAAAAACCCGAGTTGAAGAAGAAATAAAGAATCTTTCGCCGATTTTTGCTGAAAACTCTTCGGGAAAAACAGTTATTGGAGACCCAAAACTATACTTGACCATCATAGATGGAAAGGTGTTTAATGCCATTACAAACACAACTTCACAATTACGGTGTGCCTGTTGTGGAGCTACTTGTAGCGAATTCAAAAATTTAGATGTGATATCTAAAAAACCTGTAAATCAAGAAGCTTTGCGTCATGGACTTAGCCCATTGCATGCGTGGATAAGAATTTTTGAGTTCTTGTTACATTTGGGCTATAAAAATGACACTGCTGTGCAAAAATGGCGAGTTTAAAAAAAATCACCAGAAGCTAGAATTGTAGAAGGAAGAAAAAAACAAATACAAGATGAAATCAGACAAAAAATGGGCTTATTGGTTGACGTAGTTCGTCCAAATTCAGGTACAACCAATGATGGGAACACTGCCCGTACGGCTTTGTCTGATTCCAATCGATTGACGTTTGCCAATATTTTAGGTATTGAAGAATGGCTCGTCAAAGACCTTCATACAATTCTGGTGACATTATCATGCGGCTTAGAAATAGAATCTAAGAAGTTTCAGGAGTTTTGTAATGATGTCGCAACAAAATATGTCAAAAAATATAGTTGGTACAACATGTCTGTCACCATGCACAAAATTTTAATGCATGGTGCACAAATGATTGATTCTATTCCTATACCTATAGGAATGCTCTCAGAGCAAGCCGGTGAATCACGCAACAAATTTTGGCGCTACGATCGTGAGCATCACACTCGTAAGTTCAGTCGTAAAGCGACCGTCCTTGACTTGATTCACCGAGCTTTAGAGTCTTCTGACCCGCTTTTGTCGAGTATGTCAATTGACAAGAGACAAAAAAACAATAAAAGGTCTAAAATTCCCGAAAAAGTTCTAAAACTTTTAAAGCCGACTCAGGATAACGTACTCATACACGGCGACCAGTTCTTGCAAAAAACTGTCGATGTATTCGAATGTGATTCCGACGATATCAACATCGTGTTATCGTCAGACGAAGTATTTATCGATTGCGATAATGACGACATCGACAAAATGTAACTTTTTTATTTGTTTTTATTTTTTTTATCGTTTGGACAACCCTATTTCCATAGAAATTTCTAAAATATTTAGAAACGCTTTTTCTCACCACCCCTTTGAGTTACGTATGTAATTTTTTAGGACGTGATAAACAACAATTATGTACATATTTATAGCAAAGAAAAAAATGCGGTAATGATAGGGGTAATTTTTTTTTTAATAAAAAGTGAAATTCAAAAATGTTCATGTATCTCATTAACAATCAAAGCTACAGCTCCTTAATTTTTTATATGGATAAATATTTTGATATTACGTCGTTTGTGGTATTGGAAAAAACGATACCATTAATACTTTTGGAGAAAAAAAAACAATAACTTTTCTTTGAGGTCGTTGAACTTTCACAAAAAAAAATTTTTCTCTGAAATTATAGACAATTTTACGGTGGGAATTTTTACCAATTATTAAGTATCACAAGTTCTTTCGAATTAATACATAAAATATATCTGGCCACATCTAAGTCAAAATTACAGACTGTGCTATATTAACTCAGTAAGTACTATAAAAAGTAGGTAATATACAGATTTTAAAGTTGCCCATATTGGTCTGAAACTTGAAATCAATAAATTGATCATGATATCGAGTAGATTTTACCAACCTAATCTTAAATCTGATGATAAAAGCGAAGAGAGTTTGTTTGTTTTTTGTTTATTTGTTTGTTTGAACGCGAACATTTCGGAACTGGTTAGTCTAGAAGTCGACCGAGAGAGTTGAGAAACAGCTAGGCAGATAATGATGATGAGCTTAGAACACCTCGATCCCAAGGAGTCTCCTGAACGTACATTCTCCAGAACGTATTGGTACTCGTACAGTACCAATTCGTAGCTTGGCAAACGTAAGCAGTTTGCTGTAATCATCATATTATCATAAGTATTATCTATACTAATATAATGCCTCGTTGGTCTAGTGATCATGAACAAGCGCAAGCGCTACTGCTGAGCATGAGGTCCTGACCTCATGCTCAGCAGTAGCGCTTGCGCTTGTTCAATTCCCGGGTCGGGAAAAGTGTTATTGGGTTTTCTATCTGGAATTTCTCAGTAGCAACCCGGAGTCTGGATTTGTGGCATATTACGTGGGACCTAAACATAACTGGCGAAATGTGGGTGTACTACAGGTACACCTCTGCCCAACCCTTCGGGGAAAAAAAACGTGATGTTATGTGTATGTAATATAATAAAGTTGAAGTATTTTTTTTATTTGAACGCGCTTATCTCTGGAACTGCCAGTCGGATTTGAAAAATTCTTTTTGCATTTGATAGCTCAAGTCTTGAGGGAGGTTATAAGATATTTAATAGCACGGTGCAATTCTTAGAAGTCGAGCAAAAGGAAATAAGTCAGTAAGAACGCTAATCGAAAACGTAATTACGCGGGCGGGCGATCCGTCGAAATATATAATTATATTTATTTATTTTATTTTTAGGAAACTTACAGCTAAACACATACCGTAAGTATCAGTTCATACAAAATATGGCCAATTACAAATTTCCGCATATAGTATATAAAGCATTTTTTTTATAGCATATGAACAAAACAGAACATTGATAATAGACTTAGTATATATATGATTATACATTATTATATGTGTATGATTATACATTTTCATTTTGTACAGAAGGAATGTTGGTATTTGTAACAGAAACCACGAAATTCACGCGAAGTCGTGGGGGAAGTGATAGTTGATTTTAAAAATATTATGTCTCTTTTTTTATTATTTAGTCACGTCAATAAAACTTTTTGTGATTTCATCCTTGTATGGCACAAACATGTGGTCCAGTTATTTGTATCACGAGTTTAAAACTTGATTAAACAACTTCTATGAAGGTGTTTAGCGGTCGTGACTACTTTTTGCAACTACTAGATTATTGCAATTTTTCAATGCAATTTATTGGCACGTGCGTCGCAATAAATATTTTTCTTATTGACATTACGTTGAATAAAAATAACACACCTTATCTCAATTTAATCTCAGCTGCCATATTTTCATTAGCCGTCCCCCGACTCGACGACGCTTGGCTCAAAATGTTTCCTAAATTTATATTAAACTGAAAGGGCCCACTACGTATTATTTTGTTTCTATTTAGATGTTTTTTTTAGTGTCGGGGGTTTTCTAAATTTTAAATTTAACTTTTATTACCTACTTTTTAAACTTTTTATATTACTAGTATAGGTCAGACACGCTGCCATCGATACGTGCCTCGCCGAAATCTGCGCACCTGTAGGTATTTTTCCCAAAGTGAAGGTACTTAGGTACTAATTTATCCTCATTTCTCTTTCCTTCTCCGTCATCAGACCCTGATCACCATCTAGCTATGACTTATTTATTGAAACCAGTACAATGAGCCCAAACACGATATCTGCGCTGTAAGTTGGTGAGCGAGTTAAATATCAACTAGAAAAGAGTTGATAATCTTCAAACGACTGAACTGATTTTCTTGAACCATAGCTAAGAACACTCTCGATTAAGTCACCTTTCAAACAAAATAAACAAATTCAAAATCGGTCCATGGATTCGGGAGCTACGATGCCACAGACAGACAGACACACACACACACACACACACACAGACAGACACGTCAAACTTATAACACCCGTTTTTGCGTCGGGGGTTAAAAACAAAAGCAGGTGCATCCTAGTTCTTAATTTAAAATCGAATCTGACCTACATTTAAGAAACAATAAATAAAATCCCACACGTGCAGTTTTTGCTTGATTTTCTCAAGGATACTCTGACATTCAGACACTGAGCAGATCATACATTTTTCACTGCAGAAGTTTTACATGCGCTAAGTGCTTCTAGGCATTATGAAAGATTTCTATTTAAAGTAATGGCGATGTAACTGAAGACTGAATTATTGCAATGACTCACGTGAAAGGGGTCGATGAGTCAAAATTTATTTTGCTTGTTGGTATGCACCTGCTACAAATTATAGACACATAAATGGCGAAGCGATAATACTTACGTCATGTTCTACGTTTGTTTTTTTTTTATTTCGTGGAATACCCTAAAACGTATTGTTTAATATATTTTACATATTTTTGAGGAATTGTTCAATAGAATAATTTATGGAGTTTCAATTTTAAGTCAAGGATACATTTTTATTGTCATACTAATGCTAATCCTAACTAATATTATAAATGCAAATGTGAGTTTGTTTGTTATGCTTCCATGTTAAAATGGCTGAACGGATTTCGATGAAATTTGGCACGTGGCTAGACCATGATTTGTTTTAGGACATAGGATACTTGTTCCCCTACCGGGGTAAAATCTGTCCTATGTAATGTACGTTCTAGTGGGATAATTTCCGACTTCGGGAAAAAGCTAGTAGTTTTCATAACTCAAGAAAATTTTGATAACCACCAGAATTACTATTCTTGAAATGTGACTGGGCGGGTCCCACCCGGATAGGATGCATCCCGGATAGGATGCATCAAGACAGATGTCTGAAGATGGGCATCGACACGGTGCCTGGCCTAAGTGACACTGGCCTGATGATTTGGACTCGTTCTCAACCGATTGGCCGGAGAAAGCACGCGAAAGCAAGCGTAAAGAAAATTTATAAAAAGGTTAACTAAAACCTGGTGAATTTATTTTTTGACATGTCACTAAATTTATTTCAGAACCTTAATAAATTGTGTTATTTTGTTAAATTGTGTTGTGACGTCACCACTTACTGCTGGGTCAAACTCCAGCTGCATTTGTGAACTGCTTACGTGAGAATAACAGAAAGGCACATTAAAATAATGCTCAAAGCTTAAAGTCGATTTAATTTCGATATTCAACACACATTCACCGAAACGCTAAATATTTTTCACATTTCAATATTTATTTTCGACATCTGTCCTCAAAAGACGCACAGAGCTATTAAAAATGAATATATTTATTTTATTAAACGCGCGAATACCATTATTAAGATAAAGTGCGCATAAACGTCGGAAACAGCGTTTAGGGAAGTTTACGATTTCATTCGTGTGCGTTCGTAATTATTGATTTGTGGCTATATGCGTCGCGTCGCCGTCGGTGAGAAATCGAGAATATCCATCAAATCAGACATTTCCTTGTTTTGACAGTTTAATTCCTGTGCCGCACACATAGGGATTAGGATTATAGGATTGGCTTTAGATAGAAGGAGCTTAGAAAGCTCCGTATTCGTATCAAGTTTTTAAACCCAATTTCCGATTTCTTATAACTGGCACACGTTCTGCTTCTATATATTTTATATATTTTATATATTTTATATATTTTCACCACGCGGGCCCAGTGCGGGTTGGTAGACGTCACATGACTTCGAATTTTTGGTTCTAGAACACGCCGGTTTCCTCACGATGTTTTCCTTCACCATTTTGAGAGCAGTGGTGACGAAATAATTTATACAAAGTAAAGCGCCTACCTGGGTTCTAACCTACGACCTACAACTCGTAAGTCACGGCCGCCACCACTGCTCACCTATGGTAGATGCAAAACATAACATGGGCCCTAGGGGGCAACCACAGCCTCTTAACCTTTTGACCACCACAGTCATGTATAGATGACATACCAAAATGTGCCCAGCACGCCACGGTCACGACTACATGACAGATTGATAAGGAATAATGCGTTGCTCGGCGCCGATGGCACGTTTTTGCATTTTTGACGTGGCGGTCAAAGGGTTAAAGCAGTATTATTTTAATATTACATCAGTGTGAGAATGACATGAAGCTATACAGAGGGTATAGCTCCATCTCTTTCCCACCGTGAAGCAATATTAAAATAATACTGCTTTAAGAGGCCGTGGTTGCCCCCCTGGACGTTATTAACTTAACTACTACTTGATATCATTGAGTAAGCATATATTTTACAGTGTAAACAAAGTATTTGAACACAAGTCTGAGGTTATTCCAAGGGATTAGTAACCCGTCTAGACACTCCGACGGTCTGGGTTGATGTGCTGCAGTCGGAGTGGGCTGTATTTAGCCCGAAGGTTATTGAGCATGGTGTGTGTTCACCATAAAGTAGGTGAGATGAGTTTAAGTGTATCCTCGTTGCTTTGATTGTTAGGCATCATGCTACACACTTGTTCGGGTAGGTATGATTCGGCACAGCTGGGCGGCAAAATATACATTTGATTTTGGTATCCGGTTATGCCGAATCATGCCGAACCGAACAAGTGTGTACCACCCCTTTGTTTTGGAATATGTGTTGTCATGCGGTATTGGATTTAGTTTATACTAGTTTTAGGTTATAGTTGGGTAGTATACTTTTGATTTAGGTTTAATTTTAGTTTGATCGGTTGACTTGCAGGGAAACAAAAATAAGTTACTTTAGTCATAGATCGGAATGGTTTCCCCATTCCAATCTATGACTAAAGTAAACCGTCTGCTTATCACAATGTGTCGCCATCAGCAGGCTTAGCATGACGCTTTCTTTGTCTCCTCTACTGTAGATTAGAAATCGCTTTTGTACATTTCTCGGTAGAAAACTGTCAACTGTCTACACGGAAACGTCATTTTTGTCTACTCTTCCGTCGAAAAAGCGGTTCTCAACGGTTCTCGTGCTAACCCTGCTGCACATATAATTATGAATACATATCTACTACACAAACCCTATTTGTGCGTGTGTTGGCTAAATAAGAAAAATACTAATTTAAGTCATTTATAAATAAGGCCATTGTGCGCTTTTACAATTTCTAACGTGACGATATTTTTTATTTTGCATAAAACGAATAGTACGCGAACGTTATCGTGGACTAAAGTTTAAAAACGTCTTCATTTATTATTTCCATACACTTTACTTTCCTCTGTTATCGTAATGCCGCGGACGTCCACGATAAAGCATACATACACAGACGATTTGAATTATCTTTCTTATTTCGATAAGTAAACAATGCAGTAACCGCATTGCTTATTATAGCCAACAGTTACATTTCCCCAAATACCAATGAACACACTAGTTGACCATCGAATTCCTTCACGTACTAGTTACAATTAATTTATATGTATAAACATAAGAGCCGCAGCCAAGTTCAGTGTTCTGAAGCCTGGCAGCAGTCCAACGACTTTCATGTAGCTCTGCTGATCCTCAGATTAGTTAGCGGTATCTAATGTGATCGGTGAGGCTGGAAGCACTAACTGAGATCTTAATTATTGCAAAATTCAGATCTAAATTGGATGAAAATTGGTTTGTCTATTGGAGCTGAAGATAATAGTTTTAATATTGTTAGGGTTGCTTGAAATACAGTTTGCAGCTTTTCAATATAAGAGGGTTGTTTTTGAAAAGTAAATCTGAGAACAAGATTTTTAAATTATTAACTGTAATTTTCGGTAACATTTTAAATAACTTTATGGATATTTTCCATATATTGGGTGTCATGAATTTGAAATACTCCATGAACATGAATAATACAGATCTAAAAGTCACAAAATCGACTCCGTTCACTAGTGACGGACCCGTTTACCGAGATTTAGCGTGGGAAATAATATATTACGATGATATAAATTGTGACAAGTAACCTGTGCCAACTAGGTTACACGTACTGTAATGCAATCTTTTTTTACACTACGAACCAATGTTTATTCACCCGAATCGTTCCAAATTATGTTCAGCTAAATAATACAATGTTTTGGGTAATTTTAAATAAGATGTCAAAAAACAAATCAACATAATACTGTCATGTTGATTGGTTTTTTGACAGTTCGAATTTTCTTGTGTGAAATATCTGTAACTACCTACGCCCCGCGGTTTCACCAGCATAAATCTCGATCTCGTGGGAATATCGAGATAAAAAGTATTATATATCCTAACCCAGGTCATGGTCTATTTATATGCCAAATTTCATCCAAATCCGTTCAGCCGTTTTAGCGTGAAAACGTAACAAACAAACAAATAAACAAAAACTCACTTTCGCATTTATAATATTAGTTGTATGGCAGCCGTGACCGGAATATTTCACATGTTTTCAGGTAAAAATTTGAAGTTTTTTTATAAAATAACCTACATCAATGTGTTCTTAGAAAATAATTTCGATAACAATTTCAAGCCAAGCTTACATTAAAGCCGCAACGGGCTGTAGTGCAACGCACTTCGAATTATTTTATTTTACTTCGATGCTCGTAGTTTATCATTTGTGACTGAGTAACAGCTATAGCTATAGTAAGCGGGCACGTCCGTAGGACCGTTACACATGGCGCCGCAGCGGCAGCGGCACCGTCGCCGGTGCGGTGCCGCTGTCTAAGTCACCCTTGGATTTGTATAGACCCTTAGGACCGTTACACATGGCGCCGCAGCGGCAGCGGCACCGTCGCCGGTGCGGTGCCGCTGTCTAAGTCACCCTTGGATTTGTATAGACCCTTAGGACCGTTACACATGGCGCCGCAGCGGCAGCGGCACCGTCGCCGGTGCGGTGCCGCTGTCTAAGTCACCCTTGGATTTGTATAGACCCTTAGGACCGTTACACATGGCGCCGCAGCGGCAGCGGCACCGTCGCCGGTGCGGTGCCGCTGTCTAAGTCACCCTTGGATTTGTATAGACCCTTAGGACCGTTACACATGGCGCCGCAGCGGCAGCGGCACCGTCGCCGGTGCGGTGCCGCTGTCTAAGTCACCCTTGGATTTGTATAGACCCTTAGGACCGTTACACATGGCGCCGCAGCGGCAGCGGCACCGTCGCCGGTGCGGTGCCGCTGTCTAAGTCACCCTTGGATTTGTATAGACCCTTAGGACCGTTACACATGGCGCCGCAGCGGCAGCGGCACCGTCGCCGGTGCGGTGCCGCTGTCTAAGTCACCCTTGGATTTGTATAGACCCTTAGGACCGTTACACATGGCGCCGCAGCGGCAGCGGCACCGTCGCCGGTGCGGTGCCGCTGTCTAAGTCACCCTTGGATTTGTATAGACCCTTAGGACCGTTACACATGGCGCCGCAGCGGCAGCGGCACCGTCGCCGGTGCGGTGCCGCTGTCTAAGTCACCCTTGGATTTGTATAGACCCTTAGGACCGTTACACATGGCGCCGCAGCGGCAGCGGCACCGTCGCCGGTGCGGTGCCGCTGTCTAAGTCACCCTTGGATTTGTATAGACCCTTAGGACCGTTACACATGGCGCCGCAGCGGCAGCGGCACCGTCGCCGGTGCGGTGCCGCTGTCTAAGTCACCCTTGGATTTGTATAGACCCTTAGGACCGTTACACATGGCGCCGCAGCGGCAGCGGCACCGTCGCCGGTGCGGTGCCGCTGTCTAAGTCACCCTTGGATTTGTATAGACCCTTAGGACCGTTACACATGGCGCCGCAGCGGCAGCGGCACCGTCGCCGGTGCGGTGCCGCTGTCTAAGTCACCCTTGGATTTGTATAGACCCTTAGGACCGTTACACATGGCGCCGCAGCGGCAGCGGCACCGTCGCCGGTGCGGTGCCGCTGTCTAAGTCACCCTTGGATTTGTATAGACCCTTAGGACCGTTACACATGGCGCCGCAGCGGCAGCGGCACCGTCGCCGGTGCGGTGCCGCTGTCTAAGTCACCCTTGGATTTGTATAGACCCTTAGGACCGTTACACATGGCGCCGCAGCGGCAGCGGCACCGTCGCCGGTGCGGTGCCGCTGTCTAAGTCACCCTTGGATTTGTATAGACCCTTACACATGGCACCGGCGCGGCGGGCGGAGAATCTTGATACTGCGGCGGCGAAAAACGCTGCCGCTGCGGCGCCATGTGTAAACGCTCTTATGCCCGGAGGCTTGTATTAAGTTCTGTTTACGTTTTTATTTCTGCTTGAGTATAGTTTTAGATGTTTTTTGTTGGTATATGTAGTGGTGAGCTAGCTGACATATGGCTAATAATTTAATGTTTAGTGTTGCGCATGTTTTTAAAAAATATTTTGCATACTATTGCATAGAATCCATTTCTTTTTTCTAACTGAACCTGCTGCTGAACCTGTCCTGCTGAGGAGTTTGTTGCGCCACCTCTTCCGAGGTAAAGCACTAGGAAGTGGTGAAAGGTGGGCGTTTTGGGGGACTGTCTTATGTAATTTTGACGTTCGAAAAGTGCTGATCCTCAGCCTAGTTTGAATAAATGGCTTTTGATTTTGAAGGAGGATTTTGCAATGCGTTGCGTTGCAGCGCGGCTCGCTCCAGTCTGCTCAAGCATTTAAAGTTTACAAGAGAGATTTATTGTTTTAAGACTGAATAAATACATAAGTATTCTGTGTATTACGGAGCGTATTATTATATATTTTGATTTCTCATATTGTAATAAGCATTTACACAATAGCTCGTTTATGTTTGTAACTAATTACAGAAGTCTATATTTCCATAAAAATGAAACCATTTGAAAATCAACAAATAAACAGTAAGGAATATGATTTATCCATAAAAATATTAACTGCTCTCAAATTACAAGACTCGTGTCAGCAACTCAATAACGATAAACATGCATGGCGAGCTAGTGACTCTCGTTCATTTTAATGACGAAGTTCGACTTAAAGCAATGCAGGAAACGTAATTACAACTTTATCTCGAAGAAAATCCAATATTTAAGGCAGCTCCTAACTACACGCTCCTAACTTTATGACTTAGCATAGACGCGTATTTCCTTTTCAGTTTTATTGGTGCTCATCCTTATTCTATCCTTCTAAAGCACTTCCAACTTTATCGTTATGTGCTAAGGTTGGTATTTAAGCGTATGGCTTTGGTACCTAAGGCTATACGTTTTGGAAGCAGTTAGGTTGTCGCAGTATCCCTGAAATTGACGTTTCTTATTACTTACTGGGCTAAAAGCATAAAAGTGCTTTCTAACACTAGCTTCTTGTTATGGGTTAGTAGAGTATATGTTAATGGAATAAAAGCTCGTTTGAATGAAGCTCTTTTATTGTGAGAATCGTAATAAGTGATAAAGGTTTGTATACCTAATAAGGTTGAGCTGGGTGGTCTACACTCTAGATAGATAGTCAAGAAAAAAATTGTCATTCATAAAGCATTAACATCGAAGAACAGTATCTAGGTATTTATTGTAAGCGATTTTCTGATTACACCTAGAAAACGTGACGATTCCGAAGTCGATAATAAGAAAAGGTTCTATGTAGCTAAATCAAAATCAAAATATTTTATTTCTCATAAACCTACATGGGCACTTATAAAACGTCAGAAACTATGTACACGGATCCAATTGACCGTTTCCTATAGAGTTACTCTTTTAAAAATAATTGGCTTATACAATGTTTTCAAATTACAGTGTTAATAGGTATGGGAAGACAGTGTAGGCCTGTCAAGAAGTACCAGGTACATAACAAAAAATAAATGGTCTACAAATCTAGTCTTTTTTTTTTTTTTTTTTTGAGGGTGGGAAATCATCAAATAACTTCTCCCGCTCTGGGCGGAGCGGGAGGGTGTGTCAGACTCTTACTGACTAAAACCCACCCGTATTCCTTCTTGTTGCCTGTGTTGCGGGGGCCTCGGTGACCCATAAGTACCTTCCCGCGACCCCGGCAGGCATCGGCCCTAGTGGACCCCTACTATGTGCTGACGACATCTCTTTGAGGCGCGCGTGGAATACAACGCGCCGTCGACCCGGGCCTGGTCCTTACCGGACGGTGAGCTACCCATTGCTCACCGTCCGCAAGCCCGCGCCTACGGTGGCCGGAAATCCGCCCGGGATTCCCGACGCCCTGGGCGTCTCCTGCGGCAAATCTAGTCTATTAAGCCTACAACGTTCTCACATTCACAAAATATAAAAGAATACATGTAAAATATTAATCAAATAATAAAAACCTATTTAAACGAAATGAGATATTTTCCATTACAACTGTAACAAGTCTTGCGCGATTTCGCGGGCGCGACAGGCAGCAATATGCCTGTCGCATCCGCGATATCGTCTCAGTCTGCACGAGCCTTTAGTATCCTGTCCACAAAAGCCTAGCCTTTGAAGATAAAACGTATTTTCCGTAGCTGGGATTCCGATGAAAAGATTCAAAGAGCAACTAATTCCTACAACCTTGTTTGTCTTAGATAATATTCCAATTCTATTTTAATGTATGATTACATGTAAATACATTGCAGACAAATTCAGAATGATTCAATCTCTGAACAAGAAAGTGACCCATGAATGTTGGTTTAATTTTGGCACCAATCGTAATATTTATTTTGAATGTCAATGATATTACTGGAATACTTTTACAAGTTTTGAAAGAGACGTTATTAGACATTATCTTAAAAAATACAAAAGACCGAAGAAACGGAAGACAACGACGGAAGGTAGACCTTGCTAAAATGTAGAGATAACATTAAATTGAAGACATTTTTCAAAGACAAACCAGTATCCCAGTGTGCTCTCAAATGTAAATTCTGTAAATTCAGAAGTCTGTAAATTCTATTAAAACATTCCTTTATAAAATATTACAATGATGAGGAACTAAGTGGCTGCAACGTATGATAACATATTGCTAAAATATGAACACGTAAGAAACAGAAAGCTTACTGGAGATGACTGACGACATTCCTCAATTACAAATTCAAAATCATAAATTCGCACATCACGTAACATTTAATCTTATTAAGCCCTTTAACACGATCCTGTTGGGCACTGCCAAATAACAAAAAGAGAGTGTAGTGATACAGCAGATAGATCTGTCGCTGTCTTGCGTCTCCTAATTCCTTAGATAGGTCTGCCGAGACAGCTACTATCTCTTTGATGTATCGTGATTCTGATACCACTCCTTTGAAGTCCGCTTACTTATATGGACCATCAATATAAACGGTGATGTTTCCCATTCACGATAATATATCGATATCCCGCGTTTAGGATCATTATCATCGATTCCGTTGATAAAAATATTCGTTTTTATAGTTATCGGATATGCTGAATCGATTCCATTTTACATTTATTAGCATCGGCGGATTTGATATTAGCTTTTAAATGGCGTTATGTAATTTTTGAGGATTCTTGGAATAACCTAAATTGTATTTCTGTTTATGCTGACGACTCCTTCATTTTATAGTCTCCATAACTGGATTTTGATTTTATTCAAAGTGAATGCCGCCTTTACTTCTTCACGCCTGACATTTTCGTACTCTTTGATAGTACCAATATTGAGTCCACCTCCCAAATCTTATGACAATCGTGGGAAGGACCACACATAACATTCAATTCACTGAAGATATAATTTATCCAGTTGAGTTTCATACGCGATCAATCTTATTCTGACCCTTCATATACTGCTAAATCAAGTCTTAATGGAGGCTCCTCCTAACGCCGATTACAATTAAGAGGATCGCAGATGTCATCTTTTAATTTGTTCAATTGGCTGTGAATTTCCATAGTATCACCTTGTTCAATGGTGATGTGACCTATTTATCATGATTATCGCTGTTTGCCCATGATGGCGTCAACTTTGGCGCCTCTCGTGGGTGTTTGTAGGGCTATGTAGGTTAGTGCGTGGTGTAAGATTAATTAGTTTTTGGTGCAATCGTGACTTGAACGTGTCTTTTGTTTGATTTATTCGGTGCTGGAAATGTTTTTGTATCATTTACATAATTCTTATTGATGATAAACTATTAACGACACCACCACAATACAGTTTGTTTGAATGTTGAAGTTATCACTATACGTATTCGTGTAGGTATTGGTTTGTTATTCCTTTTTCTTAGTAGTGAAGAATCATTTTCTATCGTAAGTATATTTTCTGAGTATACGAATACCTTTTTTTAAGCAATTATAACAGTTGGCTTACTGAAAACTTACTGTTTTTTTTGTAAATTATTAGGTACATAATAATGGAAAATAACCAAACCATTTCTGGCAAACCCGCTACTCGCTTCTACTCCACACCATACAATTTTTGACATTGCGTCCAGTTATCAATGAGCTTGCCCTATTACACAGACCATTTGCGAGCTCGTCCTGTCCATTGACTGCGATGACCTCATTTTCCTATTGATTTCGAGACACAACAACGATATGCTAATCAGATGATAATTACGTCTTGCCTATGATCTTAGATCAAGGTGGATTAGTGGTATTTGATTATGTATTCAGTATTGAGACACAGGGTTGGGTTTGCCGCATTTTCTATGTTGATAAGAATACTACTAACATTATTTGAAGATTTATCTGGAATACCTTTAGTGTTCTGATTTAGAAAGTGTGATATTTTTAGAAGCTTAAAAAAACACCTGTTTTTGTTTCAAAATCATCCATTGGCTGTTCTCAGTATATTTTTTATTACTTTGTAGTTACACCACAGACTGCAGAGCCTCGGGAGTTATTTCGGTAAACTTCAATAGTTTCTCGTATAAACTCAGTAGGACTAAATTAGTATGCGCCACTACAATGCTCGCTGATAGTTCTAAAGTTAGTGTTTACATTAAAACAGCCGGCTCTTACCATGTTAAGTGTGCGATTACAATTTTATGGCTGCATTAGAAAAGTAGGCCGCTTGAATCTTAACTCCTAGATCCTTTAGACATGTCGTTCAAACAAACCAAATTTTATTACAGACAGCCGATGTCCCGGCAAGTCTAGAACTGTTATGTTTAATTGAGGAGTCTAAATTAAAATTGCATCTAGTTTTTTTATTAGTCATCTAAATATTATTTCTTAAAATCTAGCGTATACAGTCGTAGTTAGCGTAGCTTTGCCGATGAATATCTATGTTTGCATATATGTATATTAACATCTACTTGACATTAACCGATTTTGAGGTCGTGAAAACTTTATTTAAAGATACGTAATAAATGTAGTGACAGATTTTGTTTTTTAGAATGGAATCTTAATTTCTATTCCTTACATCACAGTAACCACTGTGTGGGTTCTATATTTATGTTTTGTTATTTTATGTCTTTTTTGTGATGTGCGTTTTGTTTGTGAAGAATAAACAATTTTTTTTCTTTCTTTCTTTTCTGGGTAAAGAAAAGAAAGAAAGAAAGAAAAATTTTTTGAAAGAAAAAAAAAGAAAACCTATTTAAATTAGTCAAGCTTTCATCCACAAAAGATTAGTTTCTATTTATATCTCAATGGGTCACGTGAATAGGTTTTATGTCTCCGCTCAGACACATCATAGACATTGCAGTATCAATCTAGAGCATCTTCGCAACGACTTAGGCAAATCTTGTGATTGCTTGCCACCAATTATTCACTACAAATCATAGACCACAATCAGGACACGCATTGTGTTTAATTAACTATTTGATTTACTTATGGATTTCTCCGTGTTAGATTGGTAATTATTTCAATTGTCCCGTTAATTTTGTTGGCCCTTCAATTTTCTGAGCTATTATTTAGATTCTACAAAATCTAGAGGAAAATTATCTCGAATTCAAAGTCTTTTCATTATGTTTTATTAATTACTTATCATTCGGAATGTGGAGCTTATTGTCTTATCAAGTCAATGCTTACACAGCACGAAATGTTATGTGATCTTATTCAATACCTCCCCGTGCCCGCATATTGAGATATTTGAAATGAAATTATCTTCAAATTTCCTCAATAAAAATATCCGACACTTCACTCAATGGCTGTTCGTCGAATTACACCTTAATGTGCATTTTTACCAACTTACTTTGCCATCACCACCACTAACCATCATCTTAATCAGTTTCGGCATAAGGCTTAAATTTCTGTGTTTTTCGTTTCTGTAGATGAATGAAACATTGGCAAGTTTCAGCTGCTTGTAATCTCGGATTACACGAACACAACGTCTAAAGTGACACACGTTGGAGTATTATCATGTGCAGAGTCTATTGTGATAGCAGAGTGATAGACAGCTATGGTTATGGTTGTCATGTAAATAGGAACAGTTTTGGTATTAGATCGTTATGAATATTTATAAGCTGAAGAAGTTGTGGTGCAATCAAAATGTATGGGTTTGATTGAGGAAAATTGGATGGTGGCGCAAGACATTCTTTCTATTGATATATCATTTGAGTTGATAGTACCTTGTGATTTGTGAATGATTGGAAGTAACTGTTTGTTTGATTATGCTATCATTATCTGGATGCGGCATACGTTTAGTCAAGATCTGAATTATAGTAGTTACCTTCAGGAATGCGGTTCCTATTGAATGACAGACTGTTATTGGTTGTAGCTAGGGCTGGCATCCATCCGGGTTTCCTCGGATTTTTCCTAGTTTAGAGGGCGTCCGGGGAGCGTCCAGGCGGGGTTTCATTTGTAGTCCGTCAAGTAAACGGCCAAATATAGTATAGGTAAGCCAAATATAGTCAAGACTATATTTGGCTTAAGTTTCTTAGATATATTTTATGTTAATAATATGGTTGCTAATGAAAACTATAAGAAGGTAATTATTACTGTGTTAAAAGAGTAAAAAAAACGTTACACCGAAAAAGTCTCTTAAAAGTTGTAACTTTAAGATTTTTTTTTGTTGACAGTGTTTTTTTGTTTAACTAAAATCATATTTTTTTAAGATTGTCAAAAGTATACTACTATTTTGAAAGGGTTTCTCAAAACTGTAAGAAGATTCTGTTTGTCACTGATTACGATGATGAAGATGACTAAATTTAGTTAAAAGTTCGTTTAAAATCAAATAACTATTTGTGACTATTTCAACTATTTTTTATTATACGGACAACATAAAAAATAAAAAAATGTTGTTTCCTGGTTCTGACCTCCAAAATCCGGGGATTTTACGCTTTTTGTCCTGGTTGCCAAATTTTAGAGATGGCAACCCTGGTTGTAGCTATAATACTCGCATCTGTTATCCGTAATTGATGGGTGTATATTTTATATAACCTATTTTCTAGATTTCATTACAATTACGTCTACAAACTAAAGTTTTAGAAATCCTCAACCATATTACTGATATCTCCGACATTATGTACGTATAAATCATACTTAAATGCGCACTTACGCACCCCATTTCCACTTACTATTCTATCAGCATCGTCTCATATGTCAGTACGGTGAATTTAAATAGTGAATTTTACATGATAATACGGTACAGACAATATATCATACATACTGTTGTGAATGGCAATGCGAAATGAGATGAGTAAAGATCACGGCCAGCCAGCATCTTCACTTTCATACATATGGATCAGTTCTTATAAGTGGATGGAGACAAGGAATGGGTTTTTTATGTTTGGTGAACTGTAGAGGTCAAGCAAGGCAAAGAGGTTGTTCAATTGAATAATTAGTGCAATGCCTTGTTTATGACTTTTTCGCTGCGAAGGACCAACATTCCGTCAAACTATGAATGCTTTTAGCGAGAAAGTTCTACGATTATTTGGGAATATCATAATTGATGTCAATCTAGCAGATTTCTTCTCAAGCTACTTACCAACTAAGTGATTCTGTTATGAAAAGCTATCAAATGAAATCGAAAGCAAAATCTTGAATTACCTTCATAGCACGCGCGGCCTGATCTAGTTACACATAAAATATGTGCATACTACAATAAAAATACCGCACATACCATAAATAATTGATTCACCACACATCGGAGAACATTTCAAAACATCGATAAACTATCATCGAATAATGACACACCGAACAATGGTTCGATAAACAAGCAATAAGAATCGATTGATCGAATCGGACATGTGATCGTCATTGACAGTGTAATCGAATCGAACGAGATCAAGATCACGGTCGAATCCATCGGCTGTAATTGCATAACGATTGTTGGTGCATGTTGCAGACGGAGCGCGTGGGCGGAAAACAATTTTAGAAGTTTTTTTTAAGGAAATACTTTTTGTCCTTGCTTTTTAGGTAGTACATACAATGCAAAATAAAGTGTTACGTTAGTTTATATTACTCTTGGTAATGTAATAGCAATAGTTAGTTAGTTATAGTTAAATTGTAAGTGCTCATGTTTTGCATTGTAGTTTCAATTTCATATTGATGTGATCCATTTTAAAATGATAACCTTCAAATAATTATTTTTCTTTTGTAGATACGGAAGTACATTTTCTTTTAATTAGCATTTTTTATTCTTTCTACCTCTTTCTCTTTATCGTCTTGTTACCTAAATACGCTGTTCTCACATGCCTTAAACACAATAATCACTGGCATGGAAACAAAATCAATTTCTCAGCGATCATTGGGTTGGTTTTTGCTTCTATGTATATCTATGCTCTTAGCAATTCCGATACTATTTATTTTTATCAATGAGTATTTTCTTTATTTGGCTTTAGTATCCGATTGGTTACGTCTATACAATAATTTATGTTGGTTATTGTGATTTTGATAAAAGTTTTCTTTAAATTTGTAAGTATGGAACAGAGGTTTCTGGTTACGATGACATAAATGATATAGCAGAATGGAAAATGTATGAAACTCATGACTTCATGAGTGATGCTTTTAATAGAATTAGTTAGACTTAGACTTTAATAGACTTTTATAGATTTCAACAAAGCATTGTTTGATCATGAAATTAATTCATATACTCTAAGATATAACAATAATTAATTAGCAACTTCATCAAATTGCGATTCACGGCGTTTTGGATGATGTGCAACACTTGTTGATGGAATGTGTCAAAAACCAAAACGAAAGGAGGGTGATTATGGAGCAGCTGGGAGTTAACCGCCTGGATGTCGGAAAATACTTTGGATAATACCCAAAGTATTTTGGCTGAACCAACTTCGGAGCGGGCTTTTAGGCTTTATGAGTTAGCATTCTATGGTAATAATAATTAATATAACTGCTAGTAAAGTTAAGGTTATTTGTATTTGAAGTTTAATTTAAGGTTAGGCCTAATGGACTGACATGTATAAAAGTCCTTAATAAATAAAGAGAAAAAAAAACAATAATTAATAACTTTCACTCTATCAACAAAAGTCAAATCAAACTCACAAAATGACGAAATGTCGTCAGTCTCAGTCAAATGACATCATTATAATTCCAAATCTTAATTATGATGTACCGTAAAATTGTTCATCATTATAACTCTTGACAGTAGATTAACTAAGCGCTAATTGATGCGTTAATGATTAATTGATTTAGTGAAGCCAGAGTGAAATATCACTATACTTGGCTAAAGTTAAACGATTAGTTCGTTTAACTTTAGCCAAGTAAGAATTTCAAATTAAATTAAGATTGTTTGGAATTTTTATTGCTACTGATAGAAATGCAATGAAGCAGTTGGTGGTGATAGATGACGTATCAAAATAACAGATGAGATAACTATTATCATGAGAGACGTACAAACATTCAACAATAGAAACATGCCAAAGAAATTAAAATACAGGTACGGCACAGCCCTGCTTTTAACAGATAAGGGAGGATTTTTTAATGTATACCTAGACATGCAACGGAAATTAGCAAAGTTGCTGATAATGGTGATAAAGAAGTCCAGAAGAAAGTTACTATGCTGAAGATGCCCAAACTTAACGAAAGTAAATTTTCTCCTCCATACCGACATGCCAGCTCACAAATGAATTAACGATCAACTACTAACTCTATTTAAAGAAGCACCTATAAAATAACGTACAAATAAAGACATAGGTGAATGTACCCAAGTTAAAATAAATCAATGGCTAAACGCTATATTTAGTCTCAATTAATAACAACATGGTTCAGAAGCTTCCGTGTGATACGTTTATGATTTATTGTTGTATACTCGTCTATGATTATTAAATCTATATTTCTATAGTTTTTGTCGGTACAAATTATTTGTGGGTGTTTATTAATTGAGGATGATAGAAATTATGTTGGGCTATTTATCATCGAATTTTAACTGTCAAGATGCGATCTAGGTTTTTAAAACTTTATCGGGTGTATTATTTGGATCTCTAGTATCGTTAGAAGTAACGTCCCCAACTGAGTGCATTGGTAGATGATCTTTTGTTTTTTTTTTTAATATATTTTCGCCTTTATGTTTGCATATGCCTGCAATTTTTAGGGTATGTTAACCAGATAACATAATTATTTAATCACTGCATTACACTTGCAGAATACATGTTTCATTTCTAACCGATGCGTCACTTTCTTAGAAATACGTGCTACATTAAGCAATAGATGCATGAGCCACTTTAAAATCAACATCTGAATTAATATCCTCATCCTTTACTCCAGAACACCTGACATGATTGTAACTGGGTGGCCACGAATAGCCACAGAGCAATCACTATCAGTGTAACAATTCAGACATTTAAGCTGGCGTGCCAATGCCATCGGTCATTGTGTACTGGCGAACGCAAGTCGGTTCTTGGAATGAGTGTAAAGCAAAAGATTTGTGGCGACGTGTGACTGCGTAGATATGTATTTAGGTGGGCAGTTCAAGATACGAAACGACAAAAACACGCGGTGGATAGGTATATCAATGAATGATCGTTACACAAAATGACGGATGGTTTTAAGTAGTGCTTATGTGGCATTCCCTATGACGGGTTTGATTAAAATTATGACGCTGTTTTTGCTTTTAATAGAGCAACATAATAATCTTCAGTTTTTTGTACAACATTTTTCTTTAAAAAAAGTTGCTTTTTTGTTTGTTTTATTATTGATGAGTAACATCTTTCCTGTCGCTTTCAATGGGAGTGATTTCGTGAAAAGGGACGGAAGTGTGTAGACAGAAAATGACAGCTTCAGCATGGAATAAGTAAGTACTTTTTAATGGTATGGAATTAGTACGTACTTTATAATAGCATGGAATTAGTGTATCCATAAAACTAGTAAGTACTATATGGATTGTAAATAGCTTTTTAAATTCTGAGGTTAATTTCTGACGCTGCTTAGTTGCATATTACCAAGGTGAGATGTCAGATGTTATACATCATATGCAACTACTGTAAGGCTCGTTTTTATTATTGGTAGGCTTGCGTTTGATCTCTATCTTATTTCTAAAGTCCAAAATAAATTCTCTTATAACTTGCACCAAACACTGTCTAGTCAGTTTGTCTGTTTCTCATTTGTAACTAGTATTTGCATCTTGTAGCCGTAGACGCATTGAGCAACGTACGATATATTTTAGTTTAATAGCCCAATAAACTTTAGATAATATTATGTTATCAAGGCTCGAAGAAGACTCATTATGATCTAGTTTCTAGTACTTAGCTCTATTAAAAATGTCTATAGAAAATGAATAGGGAGCTTTTAATACGCAATAATTATGTAGGCGTACTGGCGTATGATGGAAAGTCGTTTAAGGCTTGTTTCAGATCTATAAGATGAGTCGATTAGCGTTTAACGATTGTCTGAGAGCTAACTGAGTAAGTGAGACCAACGTAGGCGTTTGTTGATCAAGCAATATACTGAGAAGATAAAATCGTTGAGAAAAAGCAATCTTTACTATTTGGATGCGGCAAAATGTTCAGAAAGCTCCAATAAATCTATTTTGGAACTACAATATCGTCATGTTGTTACTACCAAATCCAATACGTCATCTTCAGATCATACGTCAGTTGAGAAACATTTTTCTCATTATAGAACATATTGATGTATTATTACACAAGCATTCCTTAGTATTGCGAATGCAGTCTATTGTTAGAACTTGGAACATACGTCATCCGATTGAGATGTAAGGAAACCTGTTAACGAGTCCTCAGCCAATACATTCACTGTCGCTGACTAACGCGGCAACAGACACAGAGAAATAACTGACATAGAGAGAGTCATTAATAAGATAAACACAGCATTACAAGCATCTCTAACTCCCTTATGTATTTACGAATACTCTAGAAAGAGTAACTGATACTTTCCCCTGTTTTTATTTTTAATACCTAGTACTACTTTGTTTACGCCATAGGAGCTTAGAAAGCTTAGAAAGATTGTCCGTGGAGTTTCTAGCCCGTTCTTCTCCATAGGAACTTACTACGCTTTGGAATGGGCAACTAACTTCGTCTTTCTGACTGACAGACTCCTTGACAAATTAAAAGTGCCAGTAAATGGTTTAATTGGATTGGGTTGAATAAATGCTTTGGGTTTGAGTTTGAATTGACATGTAACTTTTAGATGGTTTTAGATCGCCTAGTGTACTATCCTATAAGTTGTTACTCTGTGCGCGTTATACTGGTCTAGATAGCTTTTGTTTTTATACCTTCTCTTAAGTTGGTCTTCATTTAGAAGTAGCTTCGTAGCTTTAATTAGAAGCTCGCTCAGTTCACTGAGCGTTGCAAAAAGAATAACAACTGAACTGTGTAGTGATTTAGAAAAAGGTTTCCAAAAGCACGAGTTAGTCATTATCGAGTCCATTTGAGTGTTTTCTCGATTAAGAATGGACTTGGTTTCTTTATTGTTCACATGATACGCTGTTCCTTTTTATCATGCCTTGTTACCAGGGAGCTTTAGATAGGCTGACCATCATATGAAATGTTCTATCACGTTGCCAAAGTAATTCCGAAATCCAGTTTAGTTATGTTTAATTTCAATTAAACTAAATTATTGGATTGTTAAAATCAATGTATGAAACACAATTTACCATCACTTAATTTGCATTACAACATGTTCAACCGTGGGGCCGTGGCAAACTGCGAACATTATTAATGCTGGACAGAAGAACAAGATTTATAGACCCTTCATGAACTTATAAATTAAAGTCAAATAGTATTCCATATTTCATTTAGAAGCCCATGAGTCAGATCCTGCGGCCTTCGCACTTAATAAGCAAACCTTGGATGAATAAAATTAGATATTGGGTGCAATTGACTTTAACCGTAAGCTGGCCCAGATATTATTTTTATTTAGTTTAAGCTTTGTAACGACGAGGTCGTATTCATTGCAGACGTCTGACCAGCAATAAAATGTCAATATTCGTTTAGCCAATTTATATTATTTATTACTGCCATTTGTTATAGTTAATCATTTTGGTAGACTACGCTGAATATACTAGTCCAGATGCAATTTATTTAATGTGAGAAATGACACAACAACGAAACCTGTTAACGATCGCGGTGATCACGCGCCGCAGGCTTTTGTGATATTTTCTGTTCTTCTAAGAGTTCTTCGGTCCCCTGGTATAGTACCTAGTACCTAGGTAGTGGCTAGGGTAGGTCCTCAGCAGTGGCGGTACCTTCATATAAGCCCAAAAGCATTATCTGAGGAAATTTCAAAATATAACACGCGCATGTCTTACTAAAATGCTCGATAGAGAATCAATATCAAACCCGAACTATTTAAAAGTTCGCGCGCTTAATTCTTATCAAAATAACACAAAGTATCTACCCATGCTACACTACTACACATCGCGATTGTTCGCGCGCAGAGTTTCGCATTTGTAGCATCTACATATAGCTATCTCGCTTACACGCACCGGCTTTTACCGGGCTTTCAAATACTATATCTGTCACTTTCGCACTTTAGCGATGTGCCGTATAACGAGTTAGACCTTGTGCATAGAACAAATCGATCACTATGGCAGATTTAAGCCGGGCTTTCGGTATGAAGTTGCACGCATATGCGTGAGCTTGCCAACTCTGCAGTGTTGACGTTTTAGCCACGTTGTGAGATCTTGGAGATTTTTAACGAGTTTGGAAACTTTTTTAACATTTAGCAACAATAAAAACTAGCGACTTTTTAAAATAACGAAATTAAATATTCAAGCAATATCTTCAAAATAAAAAAATTGCGACATCTAGCTAGATTTTTCTTCTTAGATCTTTAAACTTTGCTCAGAAAAAACCTTCATTAAAACCGACGCCTAATCTGTGTATTTCTCAGACTAGTAAATCGCATAAACGAAAATTTAATAGATCAGTGTATAAAACTAGTTGGATTGTTGGCTGTTCGCATACTAATAAGTTGTATTGCTGGTGCTGCATATTTTTTTCGAATGAAGATTCCGTTTGGAATACATCTGGTTATAATGATTTAAATAACATATCTGGCACCATTAAAAGGCACGCAAATTCCCATAAACACCTGTGTACAATGGTTTCTTTCGGTAATTTTGGTAAACAACGAATTGAGACATCTATATCACGGCAGTTATCTGAGGAAATTTCAAAATATAACACGCGCGTTGAAAACAACCGTAGTGTTTTTCAAAGATTAGTCGATATTGTTTGTCATTTAGCACAACAGGAACTTCCTTTAAGAGGACATGATGAGTCCAAAACTTCATTAAATAAAGGCAATTTTTTAGAACTGGTCTCGTTAATTTCAAAATACGATGTCGTTTTAGAAAAACATATGCAGCATCAGGAAAGTGACAAACCGGGGCCGAGTTATATATCTAACAAAATTCAAAACGATATTATTCATTCCGTAGCCGATGTGATGCAAACTTGCATCGATTACGAAGTTAGACAAACAAAATTTGTTTCAATTATTATTGACGAAACCCCCGATGTTAGTCATAGAGAACAACTGTGCTTGATTCTCAGATATTATTATAAAAATGAAATTCATGATCGTTTTCGGGCTTTCTTAATGCGTCGGAAAGTCGCACAGCAGACTCACTCTCTAATATTATTTTAGAATTATTGAATAGACATGATTGCATCGCAAAATTAGTAGCGCAAAGCTATGACGGTGCTAGTGTAATGTCCGGTGTAAGAAATGGAGTGCAACAAAAAGTTAAAGATGTTTGTCCACAAGCAATTTACATTTGGTGTAATGCGCATATTTTGGCCTTAGTGTTGTCTAAATCATGCAATAGAATTCAGGAGGTTAGTTTATTTTTTTCAGCCCTTCAGGCTTTGTGTAATGTTTTTAGTAATAGTACAAAACGAGCTGCTTTTTACGATACTCATTGCAGCAAAAAATTGCCTAATGCTCCCGCAACTCGTTGGACATACATGTCGCGAGTTGTAAACACGGTTTTTGAACAAAAAAGTAAACTTCTTGAGTTGTTTTCTGATCTGTGCGACAATCCACAGAACTGGGACGGGGATACGATTTTAGCTGCGGAGAATTTTGAAAACACTTTGCGATCTTTTAATTTCAATTTTTTTCTTTTTATCTTTCATCGGATATTTGAAAAAACTGACTGCTTGTACAATATTCTACAAAAATCACAAGTTGATGTCGGTTATTGTATTAATAAAATAAAGGAATTTCAGGCATGGTTACGTGCTGAATTTCAATCCGAATTTGATCAAATTTATGAGAACACGTTGCAAAATAACTCGGCTCCTCGTTTGAGACGCAACGTACGCTGTGCAAAAACGGAATACAGACGACTTTTTGTAGAAGTAATTGATAACATTAATACCGAAATTACTGACGGATATTCTGAAATTTATGAATTAAAGTTTTTCCAACTGCTCAACAACAAAAAATTTGACAATTATCACTCACATTTTCCTACAGAGGAATTAGATTCATTATTTGACATTTATGCAAACTATTTCGACAAACAAACATTAAAAAGCCAATTGATTTGCTTGTATTCTAGTCCTGATCTGAAAGATCGTAATGTTTTCGAATTAATTGATTTCATTCATGAGAATAACCTCGAAGATGCCTTTCTCGAGCTGTTAAAGTTAGCGTATCTTGTTGTAACTATTCCGGCTACAAGTTCTTCCGCGGAACGTGCTTTTTCGTCTCTTAAACGTATCCATACCTATCTGAGAAATACACAAGGTCAAGAGCGTCTTTCCGAATTATCAATGATAGCTATTGAAAAACAGTTGTTGGTAGAATTAAAACGATCACCAACATTTTACTCTGATGTAATTAAATCATTCCTTAAGAAAGATAGACGATTCCAATTAGAATATAAATAATTTATTTAAATTCCTTATTACATTCTATCTAGCTATTTTTTAACTTTCGTTTTGTAACTTTTTGTTTTGTTTTTTGTTTTTGTCTGTAACCTGGGTCCTGTTACGAAGGAAGCAACTACTTACTATAACTTTGTTCCCTCAAGCAATGAAGCAAACCAAACGGCTTTTTTCAAAGCCACCGGAGGTATGCAATTGCTGATATGTTCATTATATTCAATCTAGCACTAAGTACATTATCCTTCAGTGTGCTTTGGTTACCTCATTCACCGCACGACAAGCAAGAGTGAAATTGAAGAAAGAAGAGGAAAGAAGAAGATGGATGGATGAATTCACTTTTAATTTATTGTACCTAACCAGTAGTTTATGAGAAAATTGCGATGATACATACGTAGGTACCTACATACTCAGTCGAAAACTGAACTTTCTTTTTTTGAAATTGGTTAAAATTTTATTGGGCTTGCGTTATTTTGAAACCCTAGGCACGCCACTGGTCCTCAGTACTTGTAAAATACTAAAACTAATAAAGGCGACCTAAAAGTTCTAAGAAAGAATGATGATAGGTACTATATTTTCCAATGTAGAGCTTAAAATACCAGAGACGATCACCACAGAGTCAATAAAATAGTAGCATCCCGACAGTTCCGGACAAAAAACTCATTAAATACTAGACAAAACCGGTTCGGTCTAGAAAACCAATGTGGATAAAAACTGCCACTTGCTCACTTCAGATGTCGCTACTAACCAACGTCTAAGACAGCTAGCTGTCACTATCAGTAATTTTTTTGTAAACAAGCGCCTTCTTTTAAGCGTAATTAATTAATATGCCCCGTTGCGCAGCTGTTGACTGCAATAATACGGGCACCCATATATTTGCCAAAGATGTTAAAAGATGAAAACTGTGGAAGAAAGCTCTCGAAAAAAAAATGGAAACCCGGTATTTCGTCGAGTCGTCGAGACTATGTGCTGAACTATCCTTTTGAAACCTGAAGACTTTTATGAGAGAAATTCGTATACAGGTGATGCTCCCTAGAGAACTAAGTCTGTTTTCTTGACCTATAGTTACTTGTGATGTGAAATTATAGTAAAGGTGTTTGTTGAGGTGTATGTGTGTTTTGTATTATCTTAATAGATCAGTGATAACATCTCTGAAGTTTTTCATTCAGGAAGATCATCCTCGAGTTGGTTTACAGAAGAGTTGGTAGAAATATCCCGATCAGAGGATCATGTTATTTCTGTCGTACGCCTCCAGTCTTCAACAAAAAATAACTTAAACTCAAAAAACACAAAATAACCCATAAATTATAAAACATTCATAATTTATTGACTTTTGCCAGTGGTAGACGCTTCCCCTGTCCTTAGCTCGTCTTTTAATAGTGGTACACTCCAAGTCGCATACGTATTTATCTAGTTTTCGTTTAATTTGTGATCAACACAAAAGTGAACATGAACAAAACAATGGCGGTTTGTAGACGGACAACTGTCCTGCCGGGGTCGCGGGAAGGTACGTATGGGTCACCGAGGCCCCCGCAACACAGGCAACAGAAAGGAATACGGGTGGGTTTTAGTCAGTAAGAGTCTGACACACCCTCCCGCTCCGCCCAGAGCGGGAGAAGTTATTTGATGATTTCCGACCTCAAAAAAAAAAAAAAAATAAGACGGACAACTGTGCTGCCACCTATAATAATAATAATAATAATAAACTTTTATTTCGGACCACAGAATCCATATAGTGTTAGTAACATACAAAAGCTTACTATCTAGTGTTAGTACCTATCACCCTCCTCACAAACTGCTTCATTATCTGAGAGCTGAAGCTCTCTCCTACAGTCCTCACCTATGACGAGCTTTCAGTTGTTAATCCCATTCATACAAGAAACGAAAATAGATCCAAGACATTGAAACAAAAAACAGAATAACAAACACTGGCAGACAATAAATGCCTTTTAACATAGCGTCATCTGAAAATAATGACCGATAAATTTTATGAACCACTCGTTAGTTATGAGAATTGAGGAGACCCAATATTGAAATTAGTATTCTTAGTCGTAGTCGTAGTTAGTATTCTTAGTCGTTATAAGAATTGAGGAGACCCAATATTGAAATTAGTATTCTTAGTCGTAGTCGTAGTTAGTATTCTTAGTCGTTATAAGAATTGAGGAGACCCAATATTGAAATTAGTATTCTTAGTCGTAGTCGTAGTTAGTATTCTTAGTCGTTATAAGAATTGAGGAGACCCAATATTGAAATTAGTATTCTTAGTCGTAGTCGTAGTTAGTATTCTTAGTCGTTATAAGAATTGAGGAGACCCAATATTGAAATTAGTATTCTTAGTCGTAGTCGTAGTTAGTATTCTTAGTCGTTATAAGAATTGAGGAGACCCAATATTGAAATTAAATGCCACATTAATTCTAGGAACAAAAGAGACGAATATACGTTTTTCTTTGATGATGAAGGAGAAAGAAAACAATAAGGAGTGTTGCGATATAATTTGATTTCTTTTATTAGAACTGAACAGGTTAATGACTTAATGACTTAATAGCGATCATAAACATATTAAGGAGAAGGTTAATGACCGCTTACGGAATGTTTTATGATTATGATAAAATTATCAAAAATATTATTGAAACAAAATAATTCAGTGACGTTATTTTTAGTCCTGAAGCCCCTGAATGTGAATTTTATTAGGATAGTGATCAAGATGAACTGTAAGTATAAATGTCGCCAACACACAGAGAGCTACCTTAAGATCACTATTCGACCCTTCTCTGTAAGAGAAGAGGTTTTTGCCTGCAGGAACAGTTACAGGCGGGTAAAAAGCATACGTATTTCGCAACATTTAATCCGAAGAAAAAATAAAACACCTTTAAAGACAACACACAACTGAAATGAAATAAAGCATGACCTCTGAGTTATGTCAACAAAAGCTTGATACAATGGCGGTAGTGTATACAATCGTCCATCGGATAGGTCCAATGTCGCGAATGTGGGTCGGTGCGGTGCGCCGGCCGGCACATCTGTGCAATCAGTGAGGTGGGCGCTGACGTCATCGGACACGGAGGAATGTGCGAGATTAGTGAGATAACTTGTATTTTAATTAAAGTTATTGGATTATGATGGGTATGATTTATGTTTAAAATACTAGCAGGAATACAATGAAAAGTGTGTGAGAATAGGCATATTTTTTTTTCCTTTCTTTAGGTTGGATTCCGGTCTTACCGCACGCACCTGAACTTTACTATTTACGTTACCACATATCCTAATTCAATTGATTCAAAGTCGACAGAATTTGTCAGGGTCTTGCCTTCATACTTGTTTCTTTGGGGAATCCTCTGATATTTGAAATTGTAGGGCCCTGAAACCTTGCCATCTCTATCTTCGACATTGCAAGCACTTACACCGCGAGATGTGGATAACGGACGTCGTTATCAATACCTAAATGGTTGGCTTCTGTAGCGTATCTTTATGATGTTTAATCAATCCATTAAATTGCGATATCTAAGTGAGCATCGCAGTATATGAACCGGGGTTCATAGGCTTTTTTTTTGGGTGGGAAATTATCAAATAACTTCTCCCGCTCTAGGCGGAGCGGAAGGGCGTGTCAGACTCTTACTGACTAAAACCCACCCGTGTTCCTTCCGTTGCCTTTGTGTTGCCAGAGGCCACGGTATCCCTTTCGGACATTCCCGCGACCCCGGCAGGCATCGGCCCTAGCGGACCCCGTCAGGTGTGCTGACATCTCTTTAAGGCGCGCGTGGAAAACGTTGCGCCGTCGACCCGGGCCTGGTCCTTATCGGACGGTGAGCTACCCATTGCTCACCATCCGCAAGTCCGCGCCTCCGGTGGCTGGGAATTGGCCTGGGATTCCCGACGCCCAGGGCGTCTCCTGCGGCGACTTGGGGCGGGAAGGCGCGGAATTTGCCTCTCCCTCACCCGTTCGGCCTCCTCCTTCGCGAGCATTACTGCTTCACCGGGGTGCATACCTACTTAAATTCAAAAGTGTATCTACTTAACTTTTCTCTAGCGTCTTGAATATTAGCGAAACATCGATTTCTACTGAATACGTTTTAACGTTTATTATAATCGTGTAAGTAGTAAATGTAGTCAAAATTAGTATTATAAATTAGTTCAAATTATTTATACAGTTGCAGTTTACACGACCCAAATGACTGAAAATGTTGAAACACTCGATAACACGAATGAGTGAAAACTAAATGCATAATGTTAATTCTGTTTCTGAATATTGGAATATAAAATTACAGAACATGTTGAAAATTTACATAACGTTATAGAATGAATAACAAGCAAAGGTGTATTTCAAGCTTTAAAAGTTAAAGTCCTTATGTTAAAGCTCAAAGTGAAGAGCGATAAGTATGAAGGATGTAACTTCACATAAAAGTTTACTATAAATAGCAGAATTAATATTCCGAAGAACTTAAAATTATTAAGCTCCTCATACTCGGAGTTAAGGCCAATGTTACCAGTCCTATAAAAATGGAACTAACGATTGCAAAGGCAAACACTATGAAGTACATTGCGTATGAATATGGCCTCACAGTGGCAATTGGAAAAGCAATGTCCGCACTAATAGGTGTTGAGCAAGCACCGGCAGATGATGTCAGCATTGAATTGATCTCAATGGGACAAGTCAAGAATGTAGCACGCTTATGGCACAAGTGTGACATGAACGAGTAATGGCTCGGAAACGAAGCTGCTGATGGCAGCCATCGATGGAATAGTTTTATTGATAGACTTGATGAAGTTGCTCGTGATAAATAATTGACTGTCGCTTTGCATTTGATTTGCTGAATGTGGAGTCATTGATGTTAAAACAGATGTATCTTTAGGGAGCTAGATAACGCTAAATGCGATTTTCGGACCTACCTACCAAAGACTACATTCGTCGCTACGAAATGAACATGTATCATTTCGTAGTGAAGAATGTAGTCTTTCTTTTAAGTCCCTTTCAAGGTGAACGACCTTACGTACCTTGCGTGAAAATGCGTGAAAAGTTGGCATCTACTCGTACTGAGCGCGGAATTCCCATACATATCGACTTCGGAGTTTCCAGTTATGCAAGTCAATTGCAATTAAATCTGTATGGTACAGTCAATGACCTACATAGCCCGACCCCTTTTCCCCTCTTCTTCTTTGTATGAGGGGTCAGGTAATGAAAAGCACTGACCGTACTAGTCGACCCGACAAACGTTGTCCTGTCTCAATTTCATTCATACAAAATTCCCATAGAAAATGTACTTTCATTTTTCCAGAATTTGCCAATTTTCCCGACAAATTTTCATTTTTTTCCTTCCTTAAGAACCTGATTCGGATTATTATGAAAAACTAGCTGCGCCTCTCGGTTTCAGCCGTATAAGTCTCGATCCCTTGAGAATATCGGGATAAAATGTGTTAATCCAGATTATAAACTATCTTTGTGCCAGATTTCATGCCAATCCCTTCAGCCGTTTTTGCGTGAAAGAGTAACAAACATCCATACATACATGCTCACAAACTTTCGCGTTTATAATACTCGTAGCCAAATCGGTCCAGCCATTCTCAAGTGATGTCCTTACCAACGAACAGCATTTAATTTTTAGGGTTCCGTCCCATTGTGTGGGGTATCGTTGGGTAAGCCGTTCAAAAATATTGCGGGTCTGTGATATCCATTTTTTGTTTTAGGAATCCGATTGCGTAATATCCTAGACTAAAAAAAAAAAAAACAATTTAAATTGCTTATTGCTTTAAATTGTTTTTTTTTAGTCAAGTGTCGGCCCTGCCAGCATTTCAACTACAATGTTCAGTTTGCTTTTGGGATAAATTCATCTGAACTATGGAACCCTTCATTGTAATTGGTCAAACACGCACTTGTTGTTAACAATTTTCGCCTAATATGGTGAATATCGTGATGTGCTAAACTTCGTCTCATTACAAAATCAAAAATCAAAATTAAAAGTCATTTATTCAAACCAGGCTGTATTTCATTATCTGTATGTCATTTATTCAATCAGCACTTTCGAACGTCAAGTTTACATAACACAGTCCCCCAAACGCCCACCACTAGGAAGAGGGGACACTTCCTAGTGCTTTAGCTGGAAAGAAGAATTGGCGCAACAAACTCCACAGCAGCTCGGAGGCCCCTGGCAGCACAAGCAACGGAAGGAATACGACTGGTTTTAGTCAGTAAGAGTCTGACACACCCTCCCGCTCCGCCCAGAGCGGGAGAAGTTATTTGATGATTCATCATCATCATCATCTGCCCAGCCTTTTCCCAACTATGTTGGGGTTGGGCTCCAGTCTTACCGGATACAGTTTAATACCAGTATTTTACATGGAGCGACTGCCTATCTGACCTCCACAACCCAGTTACTGGGTAACACGATACCCCTTGGTAAGACTGGTTGTCAGACTTTCGGGCTTCTGACGACCCGTAACGACTGTCAAAGATCTACAAATGACAGCCGGGACCAACGGCTTAACGTGCTTTCCGAGGCACGGAGGGGTCTTGGCATGTAAAGATGGTCACCCATCCACGGACCAACCGCGGCAAGCGTAGCTTAACCTGATCGATCGACCCGTGCGGCTGTTATTACTTAGCCACAAGCCCCTCTACCCACCAAAAAACCCACCAAAAAAAAAAAGCTCAGCTATCTAAAAAAGTTCAGTTAGAAAAAACTTGATTCATTTGGCAGAGATTTGGCAGAGGATGCGAGTGTTAATAGGTAACGTAGTATTAATAATAATTTCTAATGTATTTTGTATTAGTAAGTTGTACGACAATTAGTTTGGCTGAGGTTCTATCTAGATAGCGAGTGGCGATACACTGTGTCAAATATTTGCTAAGATGGGCTGATTGCCATCCTTTCCTATTATTATGGAGCCAAATATGTTTATTGTATTGTTTTGTTTGAAAATTATAAATAGAATGGCAATACCTGATGATTTTCGAATCGAGTATAATACAAATAAAATATTGAAGCTCGGACAGTTCCCGAGAGAAAAATAATTTTGAGTGGTTATAACTTCGATAATACGTTACCCTGTCGTAGCGATGAGCTTATAGCGATGCTTACCTGAAAATAACATAAAATAATCAATTAGTAAAAAACCTCAGAGAGCAGTGGTGGCCCAGTGGAAACGACCGCGACTTACAAGTTGTAGGTCGTCGGTTCGAACCCAGCCATTGACTTTCATCATTTCAGCCAAAAGACGTCCACTGCTGGACATAGGCCTCCTCCAAGCACCGCCACTTCGACCGGCAATGTGCCCTGCCCACTGCCACTTAAGATAGGTACTTTACTTTTAGTAAATTATTTCATCACCACTGCTCTCAAAACGGTGAAAGCGGCATGTCTTAGAACAAAAAATTCGTAGACATGTGACATCTACGAACCCGAACTGGACCCCTGTCGATTACGGCCCACTCCCTCCTACAGAAAGGAGGCCTGTGTCCCAGCAGTGGGAACATTATAGGCTGATTATGCTAACATGACGTTTAAAAAATATCAAAATCAAACCACCGCTGCTTCCCGTGCCCTAAGAGATTACTACACATAGCTATTAAATTAAAAAGGGGGCAAAATATGTTTGAAATATCATTATCATCATCTGCCTGCCTTTTCCCAACTACGTTAGGGTCGGCTTCCAGTCCAGTCTATCCGGATACAGCTGAATACCAGTATTTTACATGAAGCGACTGCCTATCTGACCTGAGGTGAATATTTATGTACCTTGAAAAGTATTATATTACTTTAATTATTGTGAATGTGAGCACTATGTGGGTCATTTTTATTTATTTCTTGTTGTTTTTTTTTTACTCTTAGTTTTAATGATGGTCTGGCATTTTGAGTTCTTTATGCGGCCAACCCAATTGTCCTTTCCTTGGTATTGTTCTTCGAGTCGTTGAGCTCCTTAAGTTTTGAGTTGAGCTACACGATTACTGACAAATGCTTGCACTGACTGGACAGGTCGACTCAAATTTGTGTGGTTCTTTCCTCAAAAGACCATTTCAGACATGGATCTACATGGTCCTCACTTGATCTGACCAAGATTATATCTGGACTTTAAAAGAGACTTTGACCATTGAGTTTGTTTCGCCATTTCTTCTCAGGGGTAGTCAGATAGGAAATGTCGACTCCATCTAGCTTATTTTTTAATATGACATGTAAAAGTGATTCTCATATCCTATCTACAGAATAAACAATTTCATTTCATTTCACCTCCACCACCCCGTTTACTGGGTAACACGATACCCCTTGGTAAGACTGGTTGTCAGACTTTCGGGCTTCTGACGACTCGTAACGACTGTCAAAGATCCACGAGTGACAGCCGAGACCAACGGCTTAACGTGCTTTCCGAGGCACGGAGGGGTCTTGGTATGTAAAGATGGTCACCCATCCACGGACCAACCGCGGCAAGCGTAGCTTAACCTGAACGATTGACCCGTGCGGCTGTTATTATTTAGCCACAGGCCCCTCCAGCGCCATCTGTTTAAAATATCGATGACATAAAATCTAGGCTATTTCTACCGCTACATCTCACGCCTTGCACCTGCACTGTATAATTTTATGTGTTTCAATTAGATAGCGAAGGCCACCACTGACTAATGTCCGTGAAAATAGTATAAGTGACGCGCTTTCTGCGTGGGCGACTACGGTTTTCAAAGAAAACATCGGTTTTGCATGTATGTATCGTTTATCTAATGTGTGACGTGTGTCGGATGGGAGATGTTATGTGAGACTTGTCATATGTGGGAGATTCTCGAGAATTCGAAGCGCCATTTTTTGTGACGTCATTTTGTAGAACGTGCTTGAAAGCTTTTCGAAATATGCATGAAATCATTGGAACTTTGACGAATTGTGTAGATATGTTGTGGTTTTTACTGTATAAAACCAATATGGTTTGTTATTGCAACCTAGCTTATAGTGTTTTTTATTTTGTTTCGAGTTCATCCCATACTCATAGTGTTCTAGGTAAGCAAACAGGCAATTCATCGGCTGCTTACCCTAGGTAGAGTGGTTACCGCCGCTTAAGGTCATCCAACATCAAGAGAATTGGCAACGCTTTTACTGAGATTGGAGTCAAAATCGTAAAATCATATGCCTGTAATTCCGCCGGCCCCGCGGCTAAACCCGGACACAGTAATTCTTCGGAAGAACGCAAGGAGCTTTACCACGAAGTAGGTTTAAACAAATTACAAGAAGCTAATATCACAAGTGGATCCAATAAAAATCGTCACTAGGTCAATATAATTGACTCTAGGCTAGTAAACGTCGCAACACATTATTGAGTTTAATGCTAATTCTCGTGCACCGATTACCATTGAGCGTTAAATAATATAAACATTACGTAATTCTGAGCAGTCGGGACGAAAATGAATGTCAGTTTGTTTGTATTCATTTTCATTACTGATGGTCATAAGTTCATGAGTTCATGACCATCTCGTTGGTAAAACTTGTTGGTCTAGTGGTCAAGAGTGCAACTGCGGAGGGTGAGGTCCTGGGAACGTACTCCAAGTCAGAAAAAGTATAATTGGGTGATTTCGGCCGCAGTCCGGAACCTGGATTTGTATCAATTTATATGGATACAAATCCAGGTTCCAGACTGCGGCCGAAATAACCCAATTTATTATGGAGTACGTTCCCCAGGTCCAGTGCACTCCTGACCAACAGACCAAAAAAGAAAAGATGAATGCTAGTCATAGACCTGTTTATAAAAACAGATCTATGACCAGCATTGTGAAGGGCTTAATACTTGATGAAATATCATCACGAGCAGTAAGAACAGCAGTGTCCTTAAATGATAATATCTGAAACATCTGCCAAGCGAGGTGAATTATGACAATATTTCAATATCATTATGACCGTTTGAAATAGCTGTCACTTAGAGAATAACACTGATGTATGGCATTTTTATGGGTTTATTTAAGAACGGCAAAAGGGAACGTAAGAGGTTCTTAGAATGTTATGTTTTGTTTGTATAGAATAAATCAATGTCTGATAAACAAATAATCGTTTGTCTGATAAACAAAAAGTCCATCACCATCAATCCGTGATATTTTGAAGTGATACCTTGAGGCTATGTGCTATAAGACTCGGCAAAAGTCAATTTTTTTTCAGGTGAATTGTAAGTAGGTACTAAGTACAGTTGGCACATCAAGTTACTACAAAAAGTCAAATTTTCTCATTCGATTTTAAACTTAACCACCAACATTTTAAGGTTTCAAATCATTTGGAGAAATTTGACAGTTTGTAGTAACTTGGTGTGGTTCCGACTATACTTACAATTCTCCTGAAAAAAAAAAACTTTCATGATTATCAAATTGCAAAATACCAAACTGATGAATATACGCAAGCAAAACTCGCTCAAAAGCTAGTACACGTCAACATAACAGAATCGTGCGTAAGCTATAAACTATTTTATGTCTAACGTTGACATTTGCCGTTCACAGTAACAATATAATAAAACACCTATTACCAGAAGCTGTTTATAAAGAACTAATCGCTGCCTTATCGCAATCTATTCATCAATTTAATGTAAAAATAATCACTATAAGAGTGACATTCGTTATGCATACAACTGTTTGTAAAAACGCGTTGATAATTTGACCTCCAATGGTTTGTATGGCTTTTGTAAATGTATGATTGATCGTATTTTGTTGGATTTTGCAGTCTTGTTTTGCTTTCCGAGTAGTTTCGGAATGTAAACGGTCCGAGATCCTGCAATATTTATAACCACCACAGAAAAAACAATTGTAATAATTTTCATTTTTCATGCACCTACTAAATTGTATTTTCTTATTTCTTAATGGTGAGCAATTTTTTTTTTAATTATTTATTTTTTTGATGCTGTAATTTTTATGCGTTTTCCTAAATATTGTATTTTCTATCTTGGAAAATTTGCACATTGTGTTCTGAATTAAGTAAGTAAGTAATCATTTATTTACCAGAAACTTAGCCTAGGTAACATCAGTTTTGTTTTAGTAAGGGATGGGTATGGCCAGTACAAATAAGTAAAGGCTCGTGCAGACAGAGGCGTAATCGCAGGCCCGACAGGGATATTGCTGCCTGTCGCGCCCGCGATATCGCGCTAGTCTGCCCGAGCCTTAACACCCTTCAAACTAGGAAAAGCCTGTATCTTGAAGGACAGTCTTCTTTATTGGGATTGACACGTTTTACAAAATATTTATTTATATTACATGATTATAAAATAACTGGCGAAATGACCCACATTTCGCCAGTTTTATGCAGTAAAGTATTAGGCAGAGGTGTACTATAGGTACACCTCTGCCTAATACTTCGGGGAATACAGGCGTCATGTTATGTATGTGTATGTTATTATATGCAGAGATCGGATATTCGGATGCTTATTTACCTAAAGTTAATTTTTAGCTATGAAAGTATGGAAGCAGCTTCTTAAAAATCTTTTTTTTTAACAGAGGCCACGAACAACGGGAATGCATAACTAGTCCGGTGTATAGTATGGAAGCAACTCCTAAAAAAATATTTATAAAAAAAACCCGGGATTATTGGATTGCATGTTAATTTAAAATTAATGTTTCTACCTACTTTACATCATAATATTAAGTAGGTACATATGCATCTAATTACATATGTAGTCAGAAAAAAACATAAAATTTGTCGATTCGGGAATGGCGGGCGGGTTTTTTACGATCGATATAAAAGTGCATTCCATATAAGCTAACATTTAAAAGTGAATTAATATACATTCGATTCTATAATCAGAAACCTAAATTTGTATTCCCAGAGCCGCGGGATTTTGCGATACAAAAGCGCATTCCATATTAGCCAACATCTCAACTTTAGGTGAATATGCATCCGAATATCCGATCTCTAATTATATGATTTGTCGTACCTATGTATATCTTCATTCTGCCAGGCTCATTAACGGTCATAGTATTGAACTTGAACAGAATATAATTATCTTTGTTCAAGTATATAATATGACTCAAAAATGATTAGTAAGACTTACAACTGGACGACACAGTTGGCGTAATGGCTGAGCGAACGACTGCTACGCAGCGTGTCGCGGGTTCGATCCCCGCACGGAACAAGTATTTGTATGATCTGCAAGTAATTGTCCTGGGTCTGGGTGTTTGTTTGTGAGTTTCTATGTTTGTAAACGCACCCACGATACAGGAAGAAATTCCTAGTGTGGGGCAAAGTTTAAAAAAAAAAAACTATTTAGTAAGAACTGACACTTCACAAAACAAACAAAATGGTAGTGGATCACCGCTGCGGCAACCCATGTGGAAAGGCACAACAGCGACCTTCGAAAACACAGTCTAGGCGACTTAAAATCATGCTTATACTTAGAATTTTTTTTTTGGGTGGATATTTATCAAATAACTTCTCCCGCTCTGGGCAGAGCGGGAGGGTGTGTCAGCTTCTTACTGACTAAAGCCCACCCGTGTTCTGTTCTTTCCGTTGCCTGTGTTGCCAGGGGCCTCTGTAACCCTTTTGGACTTCCCCGCGACCCCGGCAGGACTACTTAGTACTGGGAACTTCTTTTTGACTGTTAACGAGAATAGTGAAAGTTTGGGGAAAATATTCACAATGTGAATGCTTGGACACGAATTGGTGAAGGGGATGCTTATATTTGCTAGGAATGCTGTTGCCCACTCCTTCACTTAGCCATTGTTTACTGTTTTCAAACGGAATAACCAATCTAGTATTCAAAATGCATATTTCCTCTAGGGTACCAGGAAACTATGACGACAAGTAACTAGATCCACCTTAAACCTAAACATTCCTACCAAAGCTCGTTTAAGGAAGCTGACGCCTCCATGACTTGGCTCGCTCCCATATTGGTACCTGGAACCACCATGCTTTTGGCACGTACCACATATCGATAAAACTTTACGACTCTTCCTGTTGTTTGTGGGGCAGAGCTAACCAGATCATACGGTCCCCACTAATTGGAGCGGCGGTTTTAAAATGAAAGTTATGCAGCGAATTTCTTTGACTTTTGGTTTGTCCATTGTTGGTTTTGGGTTTATCAATAGGAGCCTTTGTGAGTGACGATTCCTAATTATGTATGTTTGGGTAATCCTGGGCGGTTGACCTCATTACCAACCAACCTTACTATCTGTAGGTACCAACTAACTAAATACTTTGCAAGTAACGGACAGATACAATTATAGAAGGAGTTGTGGTTCTTGCGAAAAAGTACCAGAAAAAGCTGATAAAAGATATCAGTTCTGATGCTTGTGACAATGATGTTTAGATCCACACACCTTTTTAATTCTATGCGTGCTCACACTCCTAATTTCAAAGATTATTGGCATCAACCATTTTCTCTCTGTACTATTTTTAAGAATAATTAGGTACATACCTACGTAATATTTAACTGTTCTTTAACAGTTGTTTGGCAGTTAGTTAATCATTATAATTCTTCGTGGTGTATGCTACATTACTCATTTGACGAGGGTTTAAATGTCTGGGCACTCGGGCGTTTAGGCGTTCACATTGGATTAAGTTAGGTTTGTCAGAGTCTAAAACGTTAATGGCTAAATTAAACTAACCTAGTAATATATTTTTTATGAATTTTTATACGCATTCTAAAATTATGGGATTCACTGTTTGAATACACATATCTAGTCAGAGATACGTAAATAGAAAGAAGACAGAGCATTAGCTTGTTGAGGTGAACATCAATCCTGATGTCACCTCAACGATATCGTATTTTGTATTCTTTCACAGCACATTCACAGTCTGTATCTACAGACTGTGCCTAGTTTGGGAACCACGGCAGTTACTATGCAGCTGCTTTCGTCATGTTCTCATGGCACTTATTTGTTTAGTGTCAACGAGTCCAATTCTTGCGTTCACACTCAAATTCAAGGACAGCACAGGCAATTTAAATAAACACGTACCTCGTATTTTAAATAAATTTGTGAAAATACCAAGATATCAATAATTCATTAATTTCATTCAGCAAGCTGTAACTTATCTTCGCACCTACTCTTTCACAAGTCTGTCCTTGATTTTGTTGAAAACATTTCTTTGTATGCTGATACAAACGAGCTGTAACGTTTGTATCAGCATACAGAAATAAATGATGGAATTCAGCGATGACGTAGGTAGTACATTGAACGTTGGTACTGTGCGTATACGCGGGGTGCGTGCCGAAACGGTCATATGTTTGTAATTTTATTTAAGCCTGGGCTAGTAACATACATCGAAGATTGGTTTTAGGTCTTGCGATGGATCTTAAATGAAAAGTAGAAAATCGAAAAACAATAAAGTACAGATTCCGAGTTCATTCATTCATGATGCTAAACACTTCCAAAATTAACTTTACGTCCTACCGGGGTCGCGAGGGTTACCGAGGCCCCTGGCAACACAGGCAACGGAAGGAACACGGGTGGGTTTTAGTCAGTAAGAGTCTGACACACCCTCCCGCTCCGCCCAGAGCGGGAGAAGTTATTTGATAATTTCCCACCCGAAAAAAAAAAAGAATAACTTTACGTAATGGTTACAACCTGTAGATACATACTATAACACTTTAAGAAATATTAACTATATAACTAACTATTTATAAGTGGCTTTTGTTGACAGGATATTAATTCAGACTTGTTACAGTTGTAATGGCAAACATGTTATTTGGTTTAAATAGGTTTTTATTAATATATTACATAGATTATTTTATATTTTGTGAATGTGAGAACGTTGTAGGCTTAATAGACTAGATTTGTAGACCATTTATCTTTTGTTAAATACCTGGTACTTCTTGACAGGCCTACATTATCCTCCCGTACCTATTAACACTGATTTGAAAACATTGTAAAAGCCCATTTTTTTTTTAAAAGAGTAACCGTGGAGTTTCTTGCCGGCTCTTCTCTATAGTACCAGTTGGAATCGTGCACCTAGCTTCTAACGTTTCATAAGTGCCCATGTAGGTTTATGTGAAATAAAATATTTTGATTTTGATTTTTAACAAAGTAAATTATTTACTCCCTTATCCTTCGAGGATTAGTGATTGCAGGCGAGATGATATATTATGTTCTGTGTTTGTTACAAAACAACAACTGGAACTTCGTTAACACACAAGGAAGGATATTATGGCCTAGTAGAATCCTACACCGATACAACTTACGTTAAGTGACTTAAGAAACCCTATTTACCATTTAAGTGGAAAACTTGAGCGATATATTATTGCGAGCATTAGATAAGTTTCCAAATACCTGAACTCTTAAACTTTTGCTTCCGATATAATATGGATTTGGGGACGTTGATCGATGGTCGCAAGATTTAGGCCTCAAAGGGACTTTTTAAAACTTAAATTGAAATGCCAGGTATGCTATGATTTTATCAGGATAAAACGTGACTTTGAATGTTTTTACCAGTGGGCTATGCATTAGCATAGCATAACGGTTTATATTTTTTCTAATAATATACCTAGACAAACCTGTCTGTGCTAGCTAGTTAACAAGAAACCTAACTAATATTATTAATATTATAAATGCGAAAGTGAGTATGTTTATGTATTTGTTTGTTACGCTTTCACGCTAAAACGGCTCAACGGATTTGGATGAAATTTGGCACATGGGTAGACCATGACCTGGATTAGTAGGTTGGTTACTTTTGCCCCGATATTCCCACGGAATCAAGACTTATGCGAGTGAAACAGCGGGGCTTAGCTAGTTCTGTATATTTTTAGTACCTACTACATACAACTTGATCTGTGCAAGACTTTATATAAACAAGGCCACTTTATAGTGTATACTATACTAGACCTAAACACTCAATGCACATAAATGCGGCACATGTCATTAACAGCCATCGAAGCACGTGTATCACCCTGAAATAATTTACTTCGAGATAACGTAAACAAGATCGCTGTAGATCAGGAGCGCACAACAGTTTAACGTCTAGCTGGATTTGAGTTTCAGCAAATTTCATGACGCAAACGCTTTCCTGAGTACGCATATACAATTTGCTTCGAAGGGGAATTTCGCCCAGTATTATTAATTTATAATCGTAGGTCAACTTTTCAAGCAATGGATTTACCTATAAGCTTCCGTTTCCAAAACGCTTTTACTTTTAAATACCGTTTGGAGTCGAATATTTTGAAACATTTAAACTCCCAAAGAGAAAAATAATTTAGGTTGGTCGTCCCTGGTGTAGACTGTACCTGCCCACGCGCATTAGGGTGGTCTATCTATTTAAAAGAAAACATTAAATGATATAATCAGCTATTGCCGCTGTAAATAAACAGATACGTGGAATCTCTTGTTTTTCGTTCCGTGATAGTATTTTTCTAGAAGAGTTTTAAAAATATCTGTTAATTAAATATTCTTGGCTCGCTTTTTTGTTTAAAATGCTTACAAAATTCATTGTCAGAACTAATTCGTATACTAGATTTTTGTAGAAAAAAAAAATAATCAGAAAATATAATATTAACTACTTTTTGAATATAAATAAAATACGTCGTCATTTAACTCAACGCGAAGAATGCAAAACATCAAACCAAAAATAAAACACCCGAAGATCGTTCCCTTAGCAACAGAGAAATAAAAACAACTAAAGACCTTAGCAACAGCCCGGAATAAAGCAAAGGAATAAAAAGGCCGTAACACTCATAACCCAGTCACAATAACTCATCCTGCTAATAGAAACATACGTTTATATAAAACAAACAAACGTCGCCGTCGTAGGTACAGCTGCTGTGTATATCGGTCAGATGAACTTGTTGAAAACACACGTATTTGTTCTTAGCGGTTGAATCGATCATAGGATCTGACGGAAATGTTGGAGGAATCTAGAACGAGGAATTTAAATGAAAAATATAGGTACATATTATTTTTGTTAAGCATATATTTTTGGTAGATATTGTTATATTACTTATGTTATGGGATGCTATTAGCAGACCCAATGTAGATTTTGCCAAGCCTATTGTTAGAACGGACGAAGGTTTTTATCAGAAACCCTTTACCCTTCTGATTGCACTGGTCTCCTATCGACGATCGATAGCATTTGGTAGTGAAAAGGTTCCTTGTGCCACACATTATACTACACTAGACTATACTACACTAGGTACTCCACTAGACTAGACTAGACTACACTACATTACTACGGTCAAGCTAATCCAGCTAACTTCGCTTTTTCGCTGTTAACAAGTGTGCTGATTCTTTTCAGGCTCAGATAAAAAAGACGTGACCAACCGTTACAACTATAAGGCTTCACCTTCAAAATTAATTTCCTACTATGAAAAAAAATTCGACAGTGAAATACTCAAATTATATAGAACCGGAATCTTTCGTTTGCATTTCATCAGTTCCCTCTTGACCATATAAAGCAGGTCACTTTCCATGACTCGATGTGGACAGTTATTATTGAAGTATGCGGGCATTCTTTAAGATACATTGTCGGAGCGAAAATAGTGTCATATTGGTATTTATTATTTATTACCGCTTTTAATTAAATTAATTACTGTTTGTTGAAAGGGCTGTTTGATTGATATTTATTTTTCCCTTAGCGCCATTTACATGATATGTAGTTAATTTCCAGTGCTATTATGCATGCATGGTTCGCAATGCTGTGTTTCTCGAGGAGTTGAATCGGTCATGAATCAGTCATTATTTATGTCGCCAACCTTCGTGGCACCAAGGAGCATACTTCGGTGTCTATACCTACGTGAGTTGTTCACTACTCCAAGGATGATGCTAATTTAGTAGCATTTGGCTAGGTTAGCTAGTAGGCTAGTGCTCTCATGATAATTGCCTTCAGTAACATGGACCTAATATTGTCGACATACTCCTTTGTCCTGCTAAACCAGTGATGAAAAGCGTGACAGTTCCACATTCTCAAACACCGTAACAAAATATCAAACAATACAAGCAGACTAATTTAAAAACACTTGAAACTGACGTCATTCAAGAGTAGGCACACCTAATGGAGTGCGTATTGACTTAACTGATAATTAGGCAGTTGATCGTGAACGGCGCTCGCGCTGGTTATTTGTAGCTCAAAGGTGAACGAGGAATGGAAGCTATAGCTTACGAATGTGCGTGTTATGCTTTAGGTCGATTGAAACTTAAAGCGGTCAGCACATCTTATGCTCGTTCATGAGATATTCCGTTACAATAATGACATTGACAGCTTTTGAACGCAGTGTAGATCATTGTGCTGATCGCGTACAGTTTTATTGGCGAAATTCGCCTTATTTATCATAAAATTGGTCGTAAAACTGTTTGAGTTTCATACATTTGTGAGGAACTAGTGACAGTGCCAATAAAGGGTGTGTCGTCAGTGTCGTGATCATGAGAAAAATGTAATATGTTTAACCTAGCCTATTTCCAAACTATTTTCGTAATAGATTCCAATATTATAGTTATGTATTTTTGGATCGCTCTGCAGATTGAGACTGCTCAAATCACTTATCAACCGAATCTTTACAACAACTGGTTGCGAGACAACCCTACAAAAAAAAACTGCAGCAAAGATTAAGTTTTGCAGCTTTCTGCGAATGTTGGCGAAAGTTGTCGCGAAAGTCCTGCGCTATTAGTCTGTTGTGTTTTGAATTTACAATATACAGCTCATTATTCTTGAATGATTAATTGTGTATGGATTGAATCGAATAGAAAGGAAAATAATTTAAATTTAGAGTTTCTAAATTCTTAATTTTCTGCTACAGAACAATATGAATTCTGGAGAACATAAAGATGTGGTGGAATTTATTGCGTAGACTCATCTTCAAGTTGATGCGACAAAATAGTAATTAGTACTATACATATGATTATGTATAGTACTAATCAGTATTTTGCCCATAATGTTCCCACTGCTGGGACACAGGCCTCCTCTCGGTGAAAGGGAGTGGGCCGTAATCCACCATGCGGGCCCAGTGCGGTTTGGTAGATGTCACATGTCTTTGAATTTTTGGTTCTAAGACATGCCGGTTTCCTCACGATGTTTTTTTTCACAGTTTTGAGAGCAGTGGTGATGAAATAATTTACACAAAGTAAATCGCCTGTTTGAGTTCGACCCTACGACCTACAACTCGTAAGTCGTGGACGTTACCACTGGGCCATCACTGCTCTCGTACAATATTAGTATTATGTAAGAATATAAAATATATATGCAAAATATAATAATATTAGCTGTTGCCCGCGACTTCATCCACGATCCAGGATGAAAAGTAGCCTATGTCCTTACTTAAGTCATTTTTTATTTGTGTGCCAAAATCAGCCGTTTTATAAGAACACTTAACAGACAAACAAGCTCACTTTCGCATTTATAATATTAGTTAGGGTTAGAATTTCGCAGCTGAGGTCCAATATTGATAAAATCATGGGATTCAGATTATTATCATCAGTGATTTAGTGTACATATACTAAATCTATGATTTTCACCGATTTCTTAAGATGAGCTAGACCTTCCAACCAATTCAATTGTGTACGGTCCACCGCACGTCAGTGGTAACACTTTGACCTTGAGCTGGTCTTGCGTAGTATACAGGGTCAAATTAAATTAGCCAGCGAAACTCCGCAGACGCAATGAGAAAAAAAAAATGTAGTAGTAAAAATAAATAAATTTCATGACTTGAAATATCAGTTAAACAAAATCGTTTTTTTTGTGTAAACTTCACAGACGTGATGGGTATCGGTAACTCAATACGATAAAATAAAGTAACAATAGAATAGAATAGATTTTTTTTTTTCAGATAAAGTCTATCTTGTTAGTCTATATTAGCAACAATATTAGCTTACAATTATTTTAGTATTGTTAGTACATATATTTATTTATGTAGCCTACTATATAAAAACTTCACTACCCTTACCCAGTGTTTTTGAATGGGGCAGTCAAATCTACCAGCGTTTGTTATTCCCAAAAAAACCCATCAAATCTTATTTATTGTTTCGTGTTCAGAGATATATCTACCCATCCTGTCTCAGGAGTTTCGCAAGCTAATTTATTTTGACCCTGTCATCATCTGCCTAGCCTTTTCCCAACTATGTTGGGGTCGGCTTCCAGGCTTCCAATCAAACCGGATATAGCTGAATACCAGTATTTTACATGGAGCGACTGCCTATCTGACCTCCACAACCCAGTTGCTGGGTAACACGATACCACTTGGTAAGACTGGTTGTCAGACTTTCGAGCTTCTGACGACCCGTAACGACTGTCAAAGATCTACAAATGACAGCCGGGACCAACGGCTTAACGTGCTTTCCGAGGCACGGAGAGGTCTTGGTATGTAAAGATGGTCACCCATCCACGGACCAACCGCGGCAAGCGTAGCTTAACCTGATCGATCGACCCGTGCGGCTGTTATTACTTAGCCACAAGCCCCTCCTTATTTTGACCCTGTATAGTTTTAAATGAATGAGAGACTAGCTTATACTGGTATTGTTACCAATGACGTGTCCATCCCATCCATCCTCTTGATTTTTTTTTGAATATTTTTCAACGAAACAAAAGAAAACGTCGTAGCCATTGTGTGTCATAGACATGGCATATTTAAAACCTATCAGCAAAAGCCTGCTTCCACCGCAGTAGAACGAAAGTCAACAAACAAAAACCTTCACACACAATACAACAGTAGAATCTCCAACTACAATAAGTTTGTTTGACATTCCGTTTATTCGCACTATATTGTTGTGATTGGTTCTAAGAGGCGTGAAATGAGACGAATTTGCATTACGAGTATATTGGCAGTTGACGACGGCACCTGAGGTGATCGCTCCATTTCTAACTCATTCGTATGGAAATATCAACTGTTCCGAACTAAGTTGAGGAGTGGGTTTATACTTGGAAACGCATGGACTGTATGGAATAATTGTCACTATGGCATATGTTTTGCTTGTACTAAAAATATTTGGACGACACCTGTGTGTGACGTGTGGATTATTTCGAAAACTAGTCGTTTGGTGTTTGTAAAAACACCATTCTTTAAATAGCTTTTTCTTAAAGATTAAGGAGTATCCTTAAGGTTCGTATTCACTATAAACCATTTATAATAAAAAAGAAAAGACACGACAAAATAACGATAGTTATTGTGTGTTATTGTTGAAATTACTGCACTTTAGAGTTATTTTTTAATGTAAATGGTAACTACGTAGATTACATTGCTTTGTACTTATTTTGTGTATAACGGAGTTCGTTATATCGAAATAACGAAAGGGTGATACGATAACCGTTATTTAATAAATGGAGTATAGGCGAGAAAATATCATTTGACGTATGTCACGTAACACACAACATCACCTCACCTCGCTCGACTATATCTACGGACGAAAACAGTGATGTAAATTGACTCAAAGTCAATTCGCGTAACCTTAAGCCCGAGATTTATATACGAGTTCAAATGCTATTTATTATAATAATAAACATTATAATCCTCTGTATTTTCCTTACGACTGACGTCAAGACAATAATGGAGATCGCCACAATATTGCTCAAGATAGTGCGACCGCTGAGCTATTGTGTGGAGCCGTCACGATAATGCATTATCCTCGCAGATTCTAGAGTTCTAAGTCTATGCACAATGGTTCACCTAGTCAAGATTAAGCGTAGAATGATGAAGTGTTCAAGTCTTTTGTTTGATGTTTAATACACAACTCGTTATTATTTTGCTTAATAATAGTGCTATGAGAAAAACAAATCAGAAAAGGACAAACAGAACAGTGGAACAACTGGGGAATCAGACAGGCAAGACAAGCAATAATTTATTAAGGAATATTATTATGATTGTTTATCTTGCCTAGTTGCCTCTCTTTGTTTTGAACAGTGTTTCTCATGGCAATACAATAGATCAAATTGTAATGTACATTGGCTAATTTTAACTCAGAGCTAGATGAATTCTGCCTGCCCTTTTTTCTTGTAAACTATATACCTACTAAGTGTTCCGGAATATAACAAACTTAAGTGTCGTAGCTAAACCCACACGGGTTTAGCTACGACACTATACGAGATTTCCATCATATCTTCCAAAACGTGTCTACCCGAAACTTCAAGTGGGTTGACAAACTTTTCTAGTACTGTTCCAAAGCGCGTGATGTAATATGCTCTAACAAAATGCCACCATCTTGTTTGTTTAATAAGTCGATGCTCTAATGAGTGAGTGTCGAATTGTCGGTGCTTGCTAACCACTAGGCCTCAACTTCGTTCATTCTATGTACGGAATTTTGTCACCTCGAACCTTGCTTTGTACATTTTAAAGTAGCGTCAAATAATTTTATCACGGCTCATTTATGCATCTGGGAATTGAACCTAATTCTTCCTAAAGCTAATGTTTCCTAGAGGAGCGGTGGCCGCCATCAAAACCGGCCAAGTACAGATTGGACCACGCACAATGACGGGTTCCGTAGCTTGGATGAATTTATCCCAAAAACGAACTTAACATTTTAGTTGAAAAACATGTTGCTCCCGTACATCGATATACGGCGTGATTAATATGTATCTATACCAAATACAATATGCCAAATTACAGCTTTCTAGTACTAAAATTCTCTGAGCTAAGCCGCGGACAGACAGACAGATAGACGGACATATAAGGGTTCGAAACTTATAAGGCTTCCTTGTTGAGTACGGAGCCCTAATAAAAATGATGGCAGTGACTTTACGGTGTCAAAATACGCTCTCTAGGAAAATATTCCAATCTAATAACGTTTCTGTGACGTGATTCGCCGGTAAATGGCGGACGCTATGTGGCGGCTACCGCTCTTCTATCTTCTAAACCGTAGCTTCACCGATCAGAACCGTATCGCTCAGGCACTAAGCTAATCAAGCCGTAAAATTGTAATGTGCTGAATAACTAAGTAGGATTTAACATATGTAAACATTATAATGAGTTTTGTTTAAATATGAGAAAAGTTAATATTTAAAACCATTATGTTTACATACTCAATCGGTTCTTTGAAGGCATTTTTTACTATTTGACTTACATTTAACATTGTACATTCTAATTGAAAAATTTTATGCCTCATTAAATTAGGAATGTAAGAGTTAAAATATTCATTGATGATTCACGTAACATACCATAGCATCTCGCCTGTGTTCCCCAAAGGGTTGGGCAGACTCCCACGTAACGGGGCGAGCCTATTGCCTATTGTTGATTAATATTCTTATATTTCTTTACTTGTTCGTTTAAAGTTAAATTTGAGCAGGTAATACGCGTATAGTAATAACAGACAACAGCTCTGTTTTTCACTATACAGTGTGTCCCTGGATAAAGTGCACAAACGAAAATGGGTGAAACTAGACCATTATTCATCGCCAAAAAAACTGGAAAAAAATTAAAATATAAAAATCGAAATTTATTGAAAACTAGACAATATTTTCAAAAAAAAAAACAAAGAAACGTATTTTTTTACGTGATCGCTGTATTTTCAGGGGTTTCTTTGTATTTACTATGCAGCATTTAATTATCAGCCAACATTATTGTTTTTATTTTAACGAAATTCCCTCAACTAATAAAAAGTTATTACATTTTCAATACAGGCATCTTTAATAGGCAATCAAAGAGTAAAAAAATCGATAATAATGAATACGATTATTTAAAGATTTTCTTTTCAAATTTTTTTTTCGATTAATAATGGTCTAGTTTCACTCATTTTCGTTTGTGCACTTTATCCAGGGACACACTGTAGAGTGACAATTTTTTTAAAACAGTTTTGATCATTTGGTCATCAACAAGAGATAGTTAAGTTCCCTCAGAGAATAACGGTTAGTGAATAAGCAGAAACAATAACAACAATGTATTTACAACTAATTCCCATGACAAACCAGTGTGTGGATAGTAGACACCCGCATGAACACAAACGGGTCAAATCCATCGACCCCGTAAGACCATTGCGGTTAACCGAGATCTAACTAAAGTGCATTATAGTTTGTGGGAGAGTTAACTTGAAAATGTATGCGAGGAGTTATCTATGTAGAATCTGCAGTTTGTATGTTCAGAGAGGTAAAGAAAGTTCTATATGAATTAATTATCAACTAGCTTCATCTTTCTGACTGAACCACCCCTTGACAATTCAAAAGTGCCTGTACTTGTTTTATTTTAAATAATTAGAGTTTGAAATCAGTTAGAACTTCTCAAATATACGTATTTACGAGTAGTTGTTACATCGACGAGGCAAGAATGATTTGGTCATTTTTATTTCGAGCACTTTAAATTCGGACAGGTCAAAAACAAGGGTTACAAAGAAAAAGAAACACTAATTACAAATGTTTCATCTTTTTTCTTAGACTGCACATTTTTTTAAACAAATTCACCGTTGTAACTGATTTTAAGAAACGGGTTATTCCAGCAGAGTCACAATTGACCAAAACACTCAACTCAAAAGAAAAGGACGCCACAATAACGCGCAAAAAATATTATAATTAACTGACCTCGAGCCGAATTAAAGCTATCACAAAATACCGTCCGATAAAATGTAATGTCAAGGCCTCGGTCACATCTATGCGAGCTAGCGCCGTCTAAATGCTAAAGATCGTAGTGCGAAGGACACTTCACTTGCTTTTAGAGCTAGCCATAAATTCCAATGAAACAGTTGACAGGTGGCCACTACAGCATTTGTATAATTGTTGTTCTAAATTGATAGCTTTACTGGTTTAGTTTGTCGCTCATAGAGGCGTCAATAATGATGATGAGATAATACTTGGTTACACGAGTCATTGAAGACATTTGCATAATGTTGGGCAAAAAAATTACGAAGTAATGTATGAGGTTATTAAACTCGATATTGTGGTTTGTGGTTATCAAGTAGCAGATATAACGTAGCGCCATGTAGATGAAGAAAAAATATGGTAACATGTTATGTCATTATCAGAGTTGTGTTTTTATCAGTGCGATAATATACACACATTAGATAGATTACACGATTTTACACGGTGCGATTAAATTTTCCTGTGGCGGACCACAAGCAGAAGCAACAATAAAATTGTCACCGTCTAAGCAGTGTTTAGTTTAGACGCAAGTTATTTGGTCTGTTTTTTGTGCTTTCACAATACAAAACTTGCATCGTGTAAATGAGGCTTAAAGTCGTTAGATCAATAGCCTAATTATATACGTGGATTAAAAAAAAACAAAAACAAAACGATTATAGATTTCTACATGCCAATCAAATGTTTATATGCTCGCCTATGTAGGTGATGGCATGAATGAACCGATCAAGGAAAACGGCTTAGACAATATTATCCCAGACAATGGACTAGCTGTCGTCTTTATGGTCCCACTATTATTAGCGCAGCTTAATATTATTGACGCTATATGGTCGTCTGGCCATGGGAATATTCATGCTGTTACAGTGGTACTAGTTTCTTATGTGGCATATGTTTGTCAAAGCGCCTTAGGGTAATGGTAGCGTGGGCTTTATGGGTAGTAAAGCTTTTAAAGTGGCCATCCAATGGTTGGAACACCCCCTTGCTGTTAAACCCACTTCTCATCATAAGCGTAATATTGAGTTGAGTTGGAAGGCTTAACAAAGTGACATGTAGTACTTATGTTATGTAAATAGCACTACTAGTACCTACAGATCATATAGCTGTTCACGTAGTTTCATACCGGTTAGACAATGGTGCCGATTCCCTTGTTCACAAACTAAACTAAATTTAAGTTCAGTGCATCTTTTTCTTTTTATTTCATTAGGAAAAGGACAGAAGATAAATTTTAGTTTAGTCCTGTCAAATTAATCAGCGCTTGACGTAATTTTAGTAGGCAAGTTTTTAATCACGTCTAAACTTGTATGGAGTAATGACAGGCGCTGATTAATTTGACAGGACTAAACTAAAATTAATATTATATCCTTTTCTTAATTAAATAGAAAGAAAAAGGTTCACTGAATTTAAATTTAGTTTAGTTTGTAAACAAGGGAATCGGCACCATTATTTCAATAATCAATCAACACGAAAAGAAGAAGGAAATCATTATTATTAGAATTAAAATCAATAAAACTACACCAATACGTCTCTATCGAATCCATATGCCTACTGATACTGCTACAGATATAGCCCATCAAAAGAGATCAACATTCAAGAATAGCTACAGGAATGTGAAAAACTTAATTGATATTGCATTCATCTGGTTTATAACGGCCGTACCGATTCTGAAACTATTTAATGTTGATCTTAATGTGTCTTTAATTGGTGATACAATGAATATTATGGCGATTTACTCAAAATTAGGTGATATTATGATTGATCGTAAAACTCGCCTGGCCGTATTATTAAAAGGGCATTGGCACTAGTTTGAAATAAAACCTGTGTATCATTTAAAATGCAAAGTAACAGTATTTTGGACTGATGTTATAACTGAACTGACGAGGGTGTACTATATGTACACTTCTGCCCAGCCCTTCGGGGAGACAACGCGTGATGTTATATGCATGTATTAAATAGAGGCTCAATAAAATAATTTGCTCATATTTTGTGATTATTTTCATATGTGTTTCTTTCACACTAAGTAAATATCATCCAATTAGGCTGGTAAAACTGTTTGGTGATATATCCACTAGTAACATCGACGTTATCATGACCGGTTTTCGTATCCTTAATGATTAAGTTAGGTAAATAGAAAGATCTTGTGGTCAGGGGTCACATTTAAATCCGATGTCGCGACTAACTAATATCTAAATCAACACGATTATATTTATTATTATTTCTACCAGACATGTTTGACTGGGTTTTTTTATGATTCATATATTCTCAATCTAGACTTCGACTATCAATTTGCCGGTTGTCCTCAACTTAGAAATAAACTGGAGTCATCACAATCTACCATAAGGGTAACGACATTTTTAAACCTAATTCACAAAGTATGTCAATGATGTTTGAATGAACCAAATGAACTGGGTCCATTGAATGTAAAGCAGTCTCATTTGGAAAGTAATTAACATATTTATCAAGTTATTACAATTCAGGCACATTATAAAGTTTTGATGACTGTAATAAAATTATTATGTGATCTACTTAACTTTGTACGTTTAAACGGTAATGGGTTTTGATATTAGTTATGACTGAAGGTCTTGGGTTCACATTCCGTTTGTGGAATACCAAGTTGGAGCATAACTTCGTTGAGGTTTTAATGAGTTCTTGTGGTTAAATCGATAACATATTTAGAGGCATTTTTTTAAGATATGAACTGATGAAATTATTTGATCGCTTTTAGAGTATTTTTCACTTTTTATAAACATTTTATTTTATAGCTTTAGGTACTCATGGGTAATTATCATGGCTGCCTGAGCTCGTGCCAATCAATATTATAGTAATTCTAAATCTTCCCTATCAATTTGCCGGTTGTCTGTTAAAGATCGCTTTTAGTATTAAGACGCTGACAACACCTAAACCGCGGTCAATGTCAGATTGCATAGAAAAGAAAGAGAAGCGCGATGACACAATGCTTGTAATTTATTGCAAAATATAAAGCAATTATCTATTTACTCAAAATTGGGTTGAGTAATCGAAAATAAAAAACAACTAAGTTCTGCATTAAAATGAGACGTTCTTGTTATTAATTAAATACGTAACGTATGTTGATATTTAATACAGATATTTTTGATTAGAACTCAAGGTAATAGGTTAGTTTAACGTTAGTTTGTATCGAGATTTTTTTTGTAACGTGTTTTCGTAACAACCAAGTTCTGGGAAATATGTTCAAAATTAACATATATTTTTTCCGCTACCACAAACTATACAGATTTGGCATTTTTTTTTCTTAAGAGAAGCCTATTTTGATCAATTGGGTCTTGTCAACGCCTTAAGACCGCCCATTATGTCACCACTTGTAAAATTTCTACATGTATGTATATCTGTAATTTTTATGGTGTATATATATAAAGAGTATATTCTATCTGTCTGCCTGCCTTTTCCCAACTATGTTGGGGTTGGCTTCCAGTCTAACCGGATGCAGCTGAATACCAGTATTTTACTTGGAGCGACCGCCTATCAGACGTCCACAACCCACTGATTGGGTACCACGATACCCCTTGGTAAGACTGGTTGTTAGACTTTTTTGGGCTTCTGATTAACCTTAACGATTGTCAAAGATATACAAATGATCGCCTGGAGCAACGGCTTAAAATGCTTTCCGTGGCACGGAGGGGTCTCGATATGTAATACTAGATGCGCCCCGCGGTTTCACCCGCATAAACTTTGACCCCGTGGGTATATCGGGATAAAAAGTGTCCTATGTGTTATTCCTGGTTATAAACTATCTGTGTGCTAAATTTCATCCAAATCTGTTCTGTACTTTTTACGTGAAAGAGTAACAAACATCCATCCATCCATCCATCCATCCTTACAAACTTTGGCATTTATAATATTAGTCGGATATCCACGAACCAGCTACGGTAGGCGTAGCTTAATCTTCGATCGACCCGTGCGAATATTATCATTTAGCCACAAGCCAATCAGTCTGAATCTTCCCTATGTCCGAAATATTTTAAATGTACATATATCCATCAGAATTTACAATATTCCTTGTCTTCTACTTGTGTTGTTCAATAGTGAGCTTAATATTAAAACTTACCGTGCATGCGAAGAGTGCATTGTGCCACGTAGCCTTGTTCTCACTGAAGAAGTAGCAGCTGTGACCCAGCCTGATGAACTGCGGCGGACACACGTAGGACATCTTCGTGTTGTTCCTTTGACCCTCGACACCACTGCCTGGAAGTTGAAAAAGGTTATTCGAGTTCCTTTATGTCCGGACTATTTTATACACATTGTCATGGATATTTACTTTGTAAAGTAAATATTATTTCAATTATTGTGAACGTGAAGACTATATGCGGCCTACCCAAACATCCTTTCTTTGGTATTGTTCGTTGAATCGTTGAGTTTCTTAAGTTCTGAGTTGAGCTGCACGATTACTGACAAATGCGTGCACTGACTGGAATAGGTGTGGTTCTTTCATCAGAAGACCATTTCAGACACCAATCTACATGGTCTTCACATGATCTGACCATATTAGACTGAAGAGAGACTGTGACCTCTGAATTTGTTTCGGCCTTTCTTCTCTGTGTGACTTCACAGAGAAACAAATTCGAGATAGGAAACGCCAACCTCAACGACAGTATTTAAAATATGATTGACTTATAAAAATGTTTGTGCAAACCGACTTACAGAAATAAAATTATTTATCATTTAGTAAGGAGATTCTTTAAAAGTTATAGGTACGGGAGTAAGTAAATAAAAAGTGGCAAAGATACTTTTAGATGAGATAAAAGTTTCGAAAAAGTCAGCTTATTGTTTTTTTTATGTCTACGATTCCCCTGAATCTTGTTAATATGCAGCGGAAATTTATAAAAACGCAGTTCATACAAGTTTTCCCAATGCGATACCAAAAAAGAAAAGTTTGACATCAGTTTGCACTTAGCACTATCGCTTTGCTGCTTAGTTTCCATAAATAACAATTTACTGTACGTTCATCTTTAAAGAAAGCTTGCAGTTCAAGTTTGCTCTCTTTATATAAAAGTATTTACTCTTTCAACTTAAAATGTTCTTATATCCAAACAGAAAATATTTTTTTTTATACTCTAGACTCTAGAGTCTAGTTTTAAACACAACCACTGCAGGAGTTATACGAGCTTGAAATAAGCTGTTGCCAATGAGACTTTCACAGCACTGTAAAATTAATAGTTCCGTCAACTTTAGAACGTATATAAACGAGACTATTTTATGCATGGATTATTTCCACTACCGAGATAAGATAACTTCTTTTTAAACAAGGTTTAATTTTGCTGCCATTTGCAGTAAGAATTTCGATGTGTAAGTATGTTCTTACACATCGGAATTCTTACTGCAAATGGCAGCAAAATACGTAGATATAAAAGCTAGATCAGATATGTATCTGATCTAGCTTTTATATCTACGTATTTCTACAGTCCCTAGCGACAGCAATATTCAATAAGAATACCAATTTTTAGAGAGGGCGAAAAATTTGTAAAGATATACTGGGTCTTTTTTAAAATGATTCATGCCTTCATGAATTTCCGCTGGGAATTCCTCTAAATAATTGATATTAAGCAAGTCTGCCTTATCGTCTTCATTGTTAGTCGAAGTAGGACTATAGGTACTGATAAGAAAATATTATTAAATTCCTATGGTAAGGAATTCCAATGAAATTCTGCTTCCTACACCTAACATGATAATTGTTTCATCATAATGTGAAGGAACTGTAAAAAAAACATGTTAGGGATATTTAGAGCCAGTTTCTTGAACGAAAATTTGTTGTTAAGCCCGCGTAAACTGCTGTGATTGGTTGAATGATTTATCAACAGCCATTCGCAACTGGTCCTCAGTGAAGTATTCACCTGTTGACACAAAAAAATCCCACCCTGTGCTATCTGTATAAATACAAGAAAATACAAAAACACTCAAAACATTACCTTCGCCAATTATTACGTAACCTACAGACTTCAAAGTGGTTTGACCATTTTCGGTTCTCTGACAATATTAAGACAACTCTTGAAAGGTATCCCATTGTTACTCTTATCTACCATCAGAACGGTAGCTGGTACTTTGTATTAGTCTAAAGATAGTGGGCGGATTATATTCGAGATCAAGTTCTCGACCAAGGTCGAAAACCAGACGGACCGAGTTTTTTTAGGAACGTTATTGGACGATGTGCTTTTGTTTTATTGGAAGGACTTTGAGGTTTGAAATAAAGCCCTATTACACGATGCATTTTTCTTGCCTATTTCATACAATACAATTGAAGCAACAAATGTCTTGCATCTTATAAACTCGGTTTAGCCGGTGCAACTGTTATTGTTGCTTTAACTTAATGCCAACGGAAATTAAATTGCACGTGTAAATCAGGCTTAGGTGAAAATAACAAGCGATGAAGATGTTGCTTAGTTGCTTGTAGATAGTGCAATGCTAATCGATGAAGAATGTAACAATTACACGACAACAACATATTTGAATATGGAGAAGAATAGAGACTAAACAGTCGACCTAAAAATTCTTTAAAAATTTCACCGTTAAAACTTAGGAGAAGTGAGCTCGAAGTGAACTATCAATAGTGTAAATCCTTAGCATCAGGTGGAATGACAGCTCAATTTATCCAAATTATCAAGATGAGATTTTAAAGGAATAGATCGGCTGTAATCAGGATCGGCATTGAGAAGTCACCGTCGATAAAAAAACTCCAAGTGTGTGTCGGGTCCCGCACAATGAGGGGATCCGATGTTGGAATGAATTTATCCCAAAAACAAACTTAACATTGTATTTGAAAAACATGTTCTCCCATACATCGGTATACGTCATAGTCAATTCTCCAACTACAAATATAAGTTTGTCAACGAATTAATCATTAACTTGTAAAGCCTACTTAGCTGTGATAGTTTTCCTTTTAACTTCGTTATATGTATAGTGTGTGTGTGTGTGTGAGTGAGTGTGTGTGAGTGTGAGTGTGAGTGAGTGTGTGTGTGTGTGTGAGTGTGAGTGAGTGTGTGTGTGTGTGAGAGTGTGAGTGAGTGTGTGTGTGAGTGTGAGAGTGAGTGTGTGTGTGAGTGTGAGAGTGGGTGTGTGTGTTCTGCCATGATTTTGTTCACATATCCAAACACAACCATTAAGCTGCCAAGGGGGACACTTGACTCTAATAAAAATTTGCACTTTAAAGCTTAACATTACGCAAACGGATCCCTGCATCGTAAAATGGTTTTCACAGACCCGCAATAATTTTGAACGGCCTATCCAACGATATTCCAGACCATGGGATAGATGAGAAAAAAAAAACATCCCCACTTTACGTGCAAGGGAGGTACCCTACAATTTTTTTTCAAGATTTTGTTTTACTACTTAGTCGGCGTGATTAATGTTAGACACATTAAGACGCTGACAACACCTAAACCGCGGTCACTGTCAGATTGCATAGAAAAGAAAAAGAAGCGCGATGACACGCTTGTAATTTATTGCAAAATATAAAGCAATTATCTATTTACTCAAAATTGGGTTGAATAATCGAAAATAAAAAACAACCAAGTTCTGCATTAAAATGAGACGTTCTAGTTATTAATCAAATACGTAACGTATGTTGATATTTAATGCAGATATTTTGCATCAGAACTCAAGGTAAGAGGTTACTTTAACGTTAGTTTGTATCGAGATTTTTATTCAAAACGTGTTTTAGTGACAACCAAGTTCTGGGAATATTTTTCCGCTACCATAAACCATACAGATTTGGCAATTTTTTTTCATAAGGGTGAGCCTATTTTGGTCCATGGAGTCTTGTCGGCGCCTTAATCACGCCGACTAAGTAGTAAAATCACGACAAATTACAGCTTTCTAGTACTAATAGCCGAAACAGAAAGACGGACATATCGACTATAAGCTAGGAACCCTGTTGACTTAGGAACCCTAAAAAATAGAGACAGAGAGCAGCATCACCTTGAAAATTACCAGTTTTAAATCGAAACTGTACTAATAATATCAAAGAAGTTTATATGCCAAAGCAATCACAAATTATGGATAAACGGAAAATTGGCAGGAAATAAATCTTTATTTACGCCATTAATCTATTTGACCTTGAAGAGAAAGGAAACGTTCATGAACGTCCTATCAATCCTAATGTGTATACTCGTATTTCTTGCGGCTCTATTACCTTCGTCAAATGGGTGAAACGAGACGTTTAAACTTCATAAACTGTCGTATTAAATACAGTACCTAGTTGGAAATCAATAATTATTATACACTAGCTGTTGCTTACTACTTCATCTGCAATCCAGAAAGAAAATTCTATATCCTTCTCCAGATCATGGTCTACCCATGTGCCAAATTTCATCCAAATCTGTTCAGCCATTTTAGCGTGAAAGAATAACAAACAAACAAACTCATTTTCGCATTTATAATATTACTAGCTGCGCCCCGCGGTTTCTCCCGCATAAATCTCAACCCCGTGGGAATATCGAGATAAAAGGTATCCTCTGTCCTAATCTAGGTCATGGTCTACTTATGTGCCAAATTTCATCCAAATCCGTTCAGCCGTTTTAGCGTGAAAGCGTAACAAACAAACACAGCTTTTATCAATATCATTTATAAATGTTAGGATTTTATATACCTAATTTTTTTTACTGCGTCGTTCGTGTCGTCTCATTCTCAGCAGTGACATTCGTTTGAATTTTCTTTGCGCATTATCTCCGTTGAATTTGTTATGTGCGCTTTAAAAGATCTCGTTTAATCATACTTTATACCTGCACAGAGTTTCATCTTTATAGATGGCTTTAGGTACTAGCGTCTATATTTCGGGTTTTCCCGAGTAATTTCGGTCTGCACCGGGGCTTTTATTCATGAGTTCTTGAAGCGGCAATGAGTTTTACGCAATGTGACTATCACCACATTCAGTTTTTCGCAGAATTATGAATGAGGCTGATCGTCTCAGTGATTGAAATACCTACTTATTCTTAAGTTCTGACTTGACTTTTGGTAGAACACTGACGACACTAACAAAAAAAATTTTTTCTAGACCGGTGTTAGGTCTAGAATTTTTTTTTTTTCGTGTGGCTGCCGGTATTTTTGCGGGTTTTTGTAATTATTGACACCATTTAAGAATAAAGTTATAAGCTTATCAAATTGACTTTAGTTTTTAAGTTATTGGATTACTTACATATCGTCGCCTTTTTTTTTTTTTTTTTTTTTTTTTTTTTTTTTTTTTTTTTTTTTTTTTTTTTTTTTTTTTTTTTTTTTAGGGTGGGAAATCATCAAATAACTTCTCCCGCTCTGGGCGGAGCGGGAGGGTGTAATACGGGTGGGTTTTAGTCAGACTCTTACTGACTAAAACCCACCCGTATTCCTTCCTGTTGCCTGTGTTGCGGGGGCCTCGGTGACCCATAAGTACCTTCCCGCGACCCCGGCAGGCATCGGCCCTAGTGGACCCCTACTTTTGTGCTGACGACATCTCTTTGAGGCGCGCGTGGAATACGACGCGCCGTCGACCCGGGCCTGGTCCTTACCGGACGGTGAGCTACCCATTGCTCACCGCCCGCAAGCCCGCGCCTACGGTGGCCGGAAATCCGCCCGAGATTCCCGACGCCCTGGGCGTCTCCTGCGGCGGCTAGGGGCGAGAGGGCGCGAAACTTGCCTTTCCCTCAACCGTCCCGCCTCCTCCTTTGCGAGCATTACTGCTTCGCAGAAGGAGGTGATGGCTGCCCATGCCCTCTCGCTCCGTACCATGGCCTGAACCAGGGCCGGACGCGAGAGGTCTCTGCCGCCGATCGCCTCCAAGAGGACACGGCGGTGCTCTGCCCTAGCCGGGCAGACCTCCACCGTATGCTCCACCGTGTCCTCCGGGCGATCCACACAGTGGTGACACCCGGACGTTTCCTCCCGCCTTATCCGACACAGGAACCTCCCGAAGCTGCCGTGTCCGGTGAGGACCTGCGTCAGGCGGAAGGTGAGGACGCCGTGGCGCCTCTCCAGCCACTCCTCAAAGAGGGGACTTATCGCCGAAATCGTGGCGTGCCCAGCACTGGGTTGCGACAACCGTCGCCTTAGAGTGAAAACTTCGTATATGCGAAAAAGGCAACTTTACTGGAATAATTATTAAATTCTAAGTGTTGGTAAATTGAAAACCTCATCTGTTCATCTCAAAAGAGTAATAAAACTGCAGACCCATCTACTATCCAAAACGAGAATGATAACAACCATAAAAGAGTACCAAAAACCGTGTGAGATAAACAGGTCACAATATAGAACAAGTTTTAACCCCAGCCAAAACTGGAACGGCGTTAAAACTCTTAACGTTTTGCTAAAATAGATGTCTCGTTAAGCTTAGCTATCGTAAAGCCGGTCAAACGTTGGTTAGCACGGAAGCCGTGAGTTATTGCGGAAGCATGTGACCTAGCGCAGATTCTACTGTTATCTAGATTAGAATTATTCTCATTTAGATATGTACAACGGAAGCGGGAATTATATTGCTTGGATGCATGACCGAGTTATTTTATTATGCCTTAGTAGTTTTATAAGGCCGTGGAAGTGGCGAAGTTTTGGGACAGCGAAATATGAATAACTGTCGTGCCAACGATACGAAAGAAAGAAAGAAAGAAAATACGTTTCATTGCGGTAAACATGACGCAAAGAAGGAACACACATACAAAAAATAAACAATGTGGGGGAGAATATGCGTCACAACCACGCAAAACGGCCAACGCTCAGCATAATGCTGCGTCTCTATACGAGACAGAGTCCCAGCGCTGACACGAAGAAGAAGGAGTAGTTCGTTGCATTGCTTATTTTTCCTCAGCCTAAACAAGATGTTTAAAGTTTAGTATATTTTGATATAAGGTTAATATGAGTATAACCCAAAAACACTACCTGTCTCCTTAAACATATTTTATTTTTTTTGATCTTTGCACTTGTTTCATGATTATTATTGAATATATTACATATATATAGATAAGTTTAATATGTTTTATGTATGTATGTATTTTTTGTAGGTATATATGTAAATGGTACCTCAGACTATCTGCAGTCTTGTCTCTCCTTCCCCCTTAATCCATCCAAAGGTTGTCTTTAAAAGATCACTTTTAGCGATAAGACCGCCTATTGTGTCACCTTATGTAAAATTTCTACATTTACATCGGTCATTTTGATGGTGTATATAATAAAGAGTATTCTATGTATCTATGTAACCTAACCTAACCTAACTATATTCATATTGAATAACAGGAAGTAAAAGATGAACTAGATTTATAGGAAGGAGCTAAATGGAAATCAGATAACCTAAAAAGGATATACTCTGAAAAGATGACAGTATGATAAATAAAACAGATAGGTAATACTCACATTGCGACCAAAACACGATGAAGACGAGCGCACCGATCGCCGCTACCTTTCCTCTCCGTTCCATGGCTTCCATTTTGTTTCAACGTCACTTTAGTACACAAACACACACAACCAAAACTTTTCACTGGATAGTTCTGAACGAATCCATATTCAAATTACAAAAAAAAAAAAAACTGACAGTTAAGACGACATTTCGGAATTAAACACTCGTGATTTTGTTTCGATTCGAATATCAAAAATGTAACCTGAAACAATAGAAAAACTATATTATTAAACAGAACAATATTCGTGTGTTGTTTTATGCAAATTCTGTTTTGCTTTGAATAAAAATATGTGTGTCACGTAATCTTTATTATCTGTATCAGAATGCAGACGTAGATATCTAAAATAATTGATTTATCATTCCGCATATGAGTCGACGAAACGTGAGTGTGAATTATGTTTTTTTTTTTGTTATAATCTTCACGTAGCTGCGTAGTTTTAGTTTTTAATGAATACATTTTGATACAATGTAAAAATAGTTAATGAAATAAATAACAATAAAAAAAATGTGTCGTGTTATCTAAAATGCACTAATACCTGAAATTTTCTGCAATAGGATATAAATGATTGGTAAAACAAGGATTTCAATACAACACTTTTATAACGGGAGATGGATGGAGATCTTTAGCTGATAATACTGCGATGTACCTTAAGTACCTAATTAGGGCTACCTTAAGAGGAAACGCGGTCACGTGGTCGTTGTCGTTCATTCCATACTTGGACAAAAATATTTGGACTTAACCAGTCCAAATATTTTTTTTTACGATAGAATGTATACGAGTATCATCCACTGCCATGTCCCTAAGGTTTGCTTTTTGGCGTAATTTAATTAATTTTAGAAACAAATATACATTGTTTTAAATGGCAGAAGCAAAGTGTTGTCGTAGTTAGCGCGGCTTTTGCATCCAAATGGATAAACGAGGTCTTGAATATTGACTGATATGAACGCCAACGATCACGCGTGACCGCGTTTCCTCATAAGAGGAGGATCAAATTGTAATCTTTATTACTGACACTGCAAAACTTTATTATAATATCCCACTGATTAATTAATATAATTTCACTTTCAATTATCTGTTATAACGATTAACACTGTTTCAAATTACAATTTATTAATGCTCACTGTTGTAATTTGACTGCGTTATGTAGGTACGCTGTGAGCACCTGGACGACTAACTTATTTGCTTGGTAAGCAAATGTAAGCACATTGTGTTTGCTCGTATTACGAACAATGACCCTTGAAATATTCGTTTTATTATTGTATCAATGTTTGCAAAACAATGCTTAGATATCCGTTTGATAGAGGATGAGAAACTTTCATTGGGTTTCGTACCATGAGATAAATAAATGATACCTATGGTTTTGTCTAATAATGTGTGGTAAAGTAGGTCTGGCACATATTAAAGGATTTGTCAACATTAACCATTAAAGTCTTGTTACGTGGACTTTTTTTATTGTCCAATGTGAATAATGTGTTTTATTTGCATTGGACAGCCCGATTCAAACTTTATGGCGGCTCGGAACAAGAGGGAAGTCGCTGCGCAGCAACAAATTCACCTGTCACCGGGGGTTAGGGGTGCGGTACTGCGCAGCGAGTAGTGCACCTCAGAGCCGCCATCAAGTTTGAATCGAGCTGTACCTATTCATATTTATTAAAATAAAAACCACAGATCAAGAGAAAATATGCAAATAATGTCAATTCGAAGTTTCAACAGTGTACAACAAAAGAAAAACTAAATAAGATTTAATAAAATAGCTATCTTGAGCTGTGAACGGTTCGTTTATCATCGTTAGATAAGACAAAGAAAAGTCTAGACTACTTTTCGAGAAAAACCCCTCTGGAGAAATTCTATCTTCGTTTTAATAAAACCCAGGAGACAAGAAGGATCAAATTGAAACCAGTCTAAGTTGGAAAGTAAAACTGGCCAAGAGCGAGTCGGGGTCGAGCACTGGGGGTGGTACGCATCACACTTTTTGGTTTCCTAGAAGGACGGTGGCCGCCAAATCCACAAATTTGTGTGTTTTCTAAAGAGCGTTTTTGGCACCGTAAAGTCGAACCCCGCGGCCATCATTTTAATGACAGCTGTCAGCTGTGTATAGCTATAGGTAAAATGTAAAAAAATATTTCGAGGCTTATTTGGTATTTTTAGGGTTTCAAAAGGAAAAAAACGGAACCCTTATAGGATCACTTTGTTGTCCGTCTGTCTTTCAAGACCCTTTATCTCGGGAAAGCGTGGAGGTATCGAGTTGAAATTAAAACCACTACTCAAGTTTAGGGATTGTAGAAGCTGTAAACAAATCAAAATTCTAAGTTAACGCGACACTCTCAAGGGAATCTTAATGTATAGGGACCGTTGACCTAGAACCATGAAATTTTGCAAGTAATATTGTCTTATACTACAAGTACAGGAAACAATCTGAAAACTGTACATTAGTAATTAAATCATAAAAATATAGTCTTTATTTAAAGTACGTAATCAATCATCAAGGTTAAGCAACGGTGTGCGCGGTCATAATTGTATTTATAATTCAAATTAATCAAATTTGTACGGAGCCCTCGATGGGCGAGACTGACTTGCACTTATCCGGTTATTTTTTACTATGACAGCAGGCATAGCTACATAGTTATAACATCTAGCAATTAAGATTATACAGATATACCCTATGACAGCCAGACACGGATACTGGGACAAGGAGTAGGGGGACAGGAGGGGGGTGATAGGCTCCCGTCAGCACCCTCTGGGAACCCTAAAAAGACAAAACTAAGTAAGTTTATTAAGAAAACAATTAATTACTCAAATAACGGATCTGTTAATTGACCCGTTATTATAGTGGAAATAATTCAGTTAACGCACGCATTCCAAACTTTATTGACTCGGATCTAGGTTTCATTTCATGACTAGAGAGCAACGTTTCTGCTGACCTCATTACGAAGACTGCGTTAATTTTCGAATGTCGCTGAGAATTTAATTAAGTGAGGATATCTTATCTGTTTTATACAGAGCTTGAGTCTTAATTATTTTGATTCAGAAAGGTCAAGTGCGTTGTATTCGTGTTATTTCAGGGCATGAAAGTCTAGACAATTTTGTTCGAAATATGACTATTTAATGCTAGATATAAGGCCCTCTTTTCTATTGTCTAAATTTATTATTATTTATTATTATTTATTTATCAAAAGCTCCCTTACAACTATCATTACAGGTGTATACCTAATGCGATAGCGCGGTCTTAAAAATAACTTATTTACAATTTAAAATTATGAAAAAGGTATAAACGCAAAAAAAAAAACTAGTAGTACTTATACGTCTAAAAATAATAACTAGTTCCCTAAATATAAAAAAACACAATATTTAAAATATACATAATCAGCCTATAATGTTCCCACTTCTGGGACACAGGCCTCCTCTCTGTGAGAGGAGGCCTGTGTCCCAGCAGGCCGTAATCCACCACGCGGGCCCAGTGCGGGTTGGTAGATGTCACATGTCTTCGAATGTTTGGTTCTACGACATGCCGGTTTCCTCACGATGTTTTCCTTCACCGTTTTGAGAGCAGTGGTGATGAAATAATTTACACAAAGTAAAGCGCCTGTACAGTACGGGTTCGAACCTACGACCTACAACTCGTAAGTCGCGGCCATTTAAAATATAAAACAGCATAAATTAAATTATTATTTTCGCACACTACACCATGCCCGCCACTATGGTACACGTCTGCATAATCCTCCGGGGAAAACTAGCGTGATGTTATGATATTTTTTCAGTCCAAATATTATCTGGCAGTCATCGCTACTAAACAATCCTATTGTTTTGTTTCGTGTGAAAAGATGTTAAGAATTTTTGCGTTTGCATTTAATTAGTGGCTGCAATAAATCCTAGAAAAAACCTACAAAAAAGCAGGAAGATTCAGTGTTTCAGAACGGACATAACACTACCCACACGTTTTTGTCTTGTGTTTAGTTCGCGTTTACGAAGCTAACTGACCTAGTGCCCTAATTTCATAACTGTTACACGTTTAATGGCTAGAACTAGATAATTATAGACATCCTACGAGATATACATTCGTCCTTTGCGTAATACTGTTGAAGGCAGTTCACAGACAATATATTTTACTAGCGAAGTATTGGAAATTATCTCACAGGCACTTAATATCGGGATAAAAAGTATGAAACGACCTAACCCAGGGTCGCCGAGGTCACGGTCTACCTATGGAATAATATAAATATAGGATTTTTTTTTCGGGTGGGAAATGATCAAATAACTTTTCCCGCTCTGGAGGAAGCGGGAGGGTGTGTTTGACTCTTACTGACTAAAACCCACCCGTGTCCCTTCCGTTGCCTGTGTTGCCAGGGGCCTCGGTACCTTCCCGCGACCCCGGCAGGCTTCGGCCCTGGTGGACCCCTACACTTGTGCTGACGTCATCTCTTTGAGGCGCGCGTGGAACACAACGCGCCGTCGACCCGGGCCTGGTCCTTACCGGGCGGTGAGCTACCCATTGCTCACCGTCCGCTAGCCCGCGCTAAGTAACGTGATAAGGTAACAGGCAGACAGACAGAGTTACTTTCGCATTTATAATATTAGTTTGGTACTGTAAAATAGTAATCCTGAACAAAATCTGAATCTTCTTGATTAAGATGACCAGATAATCTCTTCAGGCTGTTTTTTTTTAAATTATATGCTTGCATTATGCCTCTCTGACACGTAATGTTATGCGGTGATGCACTGTTGCCTAAAAGTGGCCTTTCACTTGAGACTTGAACCTTCACTGGTGCTATCGTTCAGAACCACTTTCCTTCATTCCAGACTTTATTTATCTTTTTGGATTTATCGGTTTTCCATGACATGCCTATTTGCTATTTGCTTAAGGCGCAGATATATGATTTTAGTGACTTTTAAATGTGTTAATACGCCTTCAAATAATGCAAGTAAGTTATGCAAAAAATGTATGTTAAACTAAAACGCATACACATCAATTCTATCTGTGAATATTTAAGTATTGTAGTAAAATACTTTATGAAATAAATTCAGAAAGTAATGTCTACCCAAAGCATAAACAACGATATTAATTTCGAACTACTTAAGATATTTTCATGTTTTTTTTTTTGTATCAACAGACTATTTAATTATCTATAATTATATCTGTATTTTTTTTAAATATTCATATTTTTGTTACTAAAAATAAATATTCCCTTAGAAACCGAATGGCAACGCAGCGTGAGCGCGATGCGCATTTGTATGGCCAAGGTCCACGGCGTTTACTCGACCCTTAACTGCTACAATCGATTTCAATGAAAAGCCGTACTCGACTCTTAACGTAACGTTGCCTAGCTAAATTTATAACATAAATATTAATCACCACTCACGTACACATAAGTTATTATTTAGATTAGCTGAGTTTAGTAGTCCTGAGGCTAAAACGTTTAGAATGAAATTGTAATGCTTTGAAGTTACCGCCGTATTATATTCACTTTAGTTCGAGTTCAATAACGCTGAGCTAAGAATAATAATCTATCACTATTTATGTGTTAATGAGTTCAGACCTTCGTAGCCACTAACGTATTATTATTCAATTTGCTAGTCATTAATTTATTGGATAAACAAATGTTTGTTGACAAGTAGCCGTCGCGTCGTTAATTACGTAGTATTTTTTCTATAGGCAATTAATTCTTGTCCATTTTGAATTGATACTAATATTTTCGTTCAACAGTTATCGCCTATTGCATAATTTATTGACTCCTATTATGGGTGTAGGGAAAAAGGGTTTAAACAGAGGCTTTAGCCAACCCTTTTGGAGTATTTAAGCGCGACGCGTAGCGCGAAATTTTCCTTCCATGAAGTTTTCATAGAAATTGGACAATTTCTATTTAAGGCCTTAAAGGCTTCTACATAATGGCGCGACTTGTCGCGCGACGCATCGCGACGCAAAGGCACCGCTTGTAGCGCTACACGCGGTGTCTTTGTGTCGCGCCAGTATGTAGGAGCCTTAATGCGGTGTATGGCCGGGATTGTTTACATTAGCATTAATAGGTAAGAAACCTCCCCGATTTGTTCTTCGAAAGAATCTAAAAGAAAAATACAAACGATGAAAAATCTGCAGTTGGTGATAGTATGAGTTTCTATTAGGTACTTACTGGGGGCCAACCATCACCTCTTATAGCAGTATTGTTATAATATTACTTCAAAGTGGGAAAGTGATGGAGCTATACAGGACTTATAGCTCCATCTCTTTCTCGCGCTCAAGTGATATTGAAATAATACTGCTATAAGAGGTGATGGTTAGCCCCTGATCGGTTAAATATAGGAATCAGCGTCATCATCATCATCATCTGCCTACCCTTTTCCCAACTATGTTGTGGTCGGTTGCCAGTCTAACCGAATGCAGCTGAATACCAGTATTTTACATGGAGCGACTGCCTATCTGCCCTCTACAACCCAGTCACTGGTTAACACGATACCCCTTGGTAGGACTGGTTGTCTTCGGGTTTCTGACGACCCGTATGCACTGTCAAAGATCTACAAATGACAGCCGGGACCAACGGCTTAACATGCTTTCCGAGGCACGGAGGGGTCTTGGTATTTAAAGATGGTCACCCATCCTCGGACCAACGGCGGCAAGCGTACCTTCACCTTATGTAGTAATTAGGCAGGTGTAATTATAATTCTTTTAAGTTTTATTCATTTCTTTTTACTTTTTTACATGAAATTTAATTTCTTATAAACTAACGGTTATTCTGGTATACATTTTAAGTCATAATATTAATGTAGTTAGGAAAAATTTACAGTTAACTCTGAGCGTTTTTAGTAGTTTTATGGTTTTAAACGGGATTTTATTTATAGATATTCCATACATATTTCAACATTCTGAATAGTGGTTTAGTTCATAGTGGCCTATGAACTAAACCACTATTTAAGAAATATTATTATACTATTTCATTTCGTTTGCTTATGTACAGTAGTTCAATCGATGAGCTCGAAAAATGCCGTCGCGCATTTCATGAAAAACTTGCTTTGGAATTTTGGCTTTTAATAAAAAGATACGAAAAAACTGGGAAAAAGGAGACCGCTATAAACTATACTAGGTAATAACTATTCTCTACCACATAATAAGTAAAAGTTGACGAAGTCTTTCAGTTTCTCAGCATAATAACGCCAAAGTTGGCCACGCAAAATCGCGGTCGAAATGTAATAACGACATCGGCCTCTTAACTATATTGTCAAATAAAACCTATAAATCAACATAGATACGCAAGCCCTAACAATCGAAGCTCTTTGTTCAATCGTTTCTATACTGAATATAATTTAGCTAGACTTTCTAAGAGAAATGCTCTATTACAGTGCTCTATAGGTTTGTGCAGCCTTGCATCGGGTAATGTATAGTCTCATTTTACTGTCAAAGAGCACGATAAATCATTGCAATAGGGTTGTGAGGCACTCGCGTAATCAAATAGAGACGTGAGTTTAATGAGATGACGTTTATTGTAGAAGTAAGTTTTGTTAATTTCCTCTCGTAGATAGCTTCTATATAATAGCTTTTTGTACACGTGGCGACCGAGAGGGTTCAAAAACGTTCTTTTTCTCTCATATTGGCAGGAGTTTTACGAGAATATATCTTCAGGGACAAATTTTCTACCAAATTTCAATAATGTGTACGGGATGAGGGTTGCAGAATATTTAGTACATTTTCCTTAATAGACTGCCAGAAGATTTACAAACGTTATACAAAGCGAATTCGAAAAGTTATAAGTACAAATCAAAACGTTTCTTTACACAAAATTTATCTTAGTGTATGTATGTATTAATTTACCCACTAATTTTTATTATCATTTTAAAATGATTGTATCACTGTAGTATGTAAGTAACTTTATTGTATAATTTATTTGAACGGCTCTCCGCACACGGATAAACCCTGAGAAGTTTTCGTTGTGAGGCTAAAACCAAAATGTAATAGGTTAGTGTTTTAGAAATAAATAATTCAATTAGCTAGCGAAACTCGAACTGATTAGGTATTGACCTAAACATGATAAAACAACCGCCGGTAGTGTAGTCACTTTTTTTTTTGGGTGGGAAATCATCAAATAACCGCTCTGGGAAGAGCGGGAGGGTGTGTTAGACTCTTACTGACTAAAACCGACCCGTGTTCCTTCCGTTGCCTGTGTTGCCAGGGGCGTCGGTAACCCTTTAGTACCTTCCCGCGACCCCGGCAGGCATCGGCCCTAGTGGACCCCGTACACTTGTGCTGACGACATCTCTTTTAGGCGCGCGTGGAATACAACGCGCCGACCCGGGCCTGGTCCTTACCGGACTCAGCTCACCAGCTACCCATTGCTCACCGTCCGCAAGCCCGCGCCTACGGTAGTGTAGTCACTTGAAATATCAGTTTAAAAAAACACAGTTTTTTTGTGTAAACTTCACAGACGTGATGAGTATTAAAAGATAACCAAACACGATAAAATAAAAAAAATAAAAAAACCGATTTTCTCAACTCATATTTCCAGTAACAAAAATATCAGCGGTCGTTGAGTTTCAAATCTTTGATAGTACCTGTATAGTACGAGGGCTGCTCTAAAAGTATCGGGAAAGGAATATTTCCACTATTCCTGTCATATTAAAATCTTTTTAATTGAAAACTCCTTGGTTTTAAAAATCGAATACCATTTATTTATTTATTTAAAAAAAGATTCTCGGTCTTGTCACAAGGTTTTGTCAAACTTGTTTAGTTGTTGAGAAAATGGAATTGACTCGAGAAAATTCAAGAGCGATGATTTATTATGACTTTCGAAGTGGTTTAACACAAACACAGTGTGTTGACCGGATGATTTCTGCATTTGGTGATGAAGCCAAAACCATAATTTATCGCTGGTTTGCTGAATTTCAACGTGGACGTGTCAAGCTCAGTGATGATCCCCGTCAAGGTCGTCCAAAAACTGCAGTCACCCAAGAAAACGTTGATGCTGTGCGTAAGCTGATTGAGGAAGATCGACATGTGACATACCGCGAAATTCAAGCAACTTTAGACATTGGCATGAGTCAAATACAAATAATCTTGCATGAACAATTAGGTGTAAAAAAGTTGTTTTCCCGATGGATACCGCATTCGCTCTGTGAAGAGCAAAAAGCGGCTCGCGTTACTTGGTGCGTCAGAACTCTCGAAAGATTCCACGCAGGATCTTCAAATGCTGTATACAACATCGTATCAGGTGACGAATCCTGGATATACGCGTACGAACCCGAAACAAAAAACCAGTCACGAGTTTGGGTGTTCGAAAATGAGTTAAAACCAACAAAAATTGTTCGTTCACGGAGTGTTGCAAAAAAAATGGTGGCCACGTTTGTCTCCAAAACCGACCATGTTACGACTATTCCTCTTGGGGGACAAAGAACGGTTAATGCAGAATGGTATGCTAGCATTTGTTTGCCACAGGTCGTTTCTGAACTCCGTAAAGAGAACTGCAACCGCCGCATCATCCTCCATCACGACAATGCGAGTTCTCACACCGCGCACAGAACAAAATAGTTTTTAGAGCAAGAAAACAGAGAATTATTAGACCATCCGCCGTACAGCCCCGACCTAAGCCCTAATGATTTCTATACTTTCCTTAAAATAAAGAATAAATTGCGTGGACAGAGATTTTCATCACCTGAAGAAGCTGTGGACGCCTACAAAATGGCCATTTTGGAGACTCCAACTTCCGAATGGAATGGTTGCTTCAATTATTGGTTCCATCGTATGGAAAAATGTGTTAAATTTCGCGGAGAATACTTCGAAAAGCAATAAATACATTTTTAAATAGTAATGTTGTGTCACTTCCTTGATTCCCGAAATTTTCAGTGCCGCCCTCGTATGCAGTGGTTGTCGTGGTCACTGGGCATTGCAGCTGACTGCCCAACGAGTGTACTGACGAAGTATTATTGAACCAGAAATATGTCTTTATGAAATATCATAATTTAGTTTAGCTGTTTCGAAATGTTGTTCCCACGAAGAGATATCAGCAAGAAACTCCACTTGAACAAGATAAAGATGCATCCAGTAGCTAGCTAAATGGGTTCATGGTAAAAAGAAGTTATTTTTTGTGTCAAAGCAACATTCATTATTTTTGGATCTCCCTGTTCACTCCGATAAGGTGGCTGCTTCTGTTGATAGCTACGAATTGAAGACAGATTTTTAGACCTTATAGGTAAAAAAACTTAAAAACACACATTTGTGTGTTTTTTTATTGTGTTTTTGTTTTTGTTTGTGTGTGTCACACATTTTGTATTTCATATTTTTTTATACAAATTATCCATTCAGGATGAAAAGTAGCCATTTTAAAATGATCGTTTCTGTGTTTTAGGCGTAAAAAAGAAAGAGACAGACAGACAGACCGAGATACTTACTCAATTATAAAAGTAGTAATGAATCATCATCATCGTCTGCCTGCCTTTTCCCAACTACGTTGGGGTCGGCTTCAAGTCTAACCGAATACAGTTGTATACCAGTATTTTACAAGGAGCGACTGCCTATCTGACCTCCACAACCCAGTTACTGGATAATACGATACCGCTTTTCCTTTTTTTTTTGGGTGGGATATCATCAAATATCTTCTCCCGCTCTGGGCGGAGCGGGAGGGTGTGTCAGACTCTTACTGACTAAAACCCACCCGTATTCCTTCCTGTTGCCTGTGTTGCCAGGGGCCTCGGTGACCCTTTAGTGCCTTCCCGCGACTAGGAATTACTCTAGATTCGAAATTTCAATGGGGAGCCCCACATTAGAGCTCTTGGAGCGACTGCCCATCTAATCCTCCACAACCCAGTTACTGGGTAACACGATACCCCTTGGTAAGACTGGTAGTCTGACTTTCGGCCTTCTGACGACCCGTAGCGACTGTCAAAGATCCACGAATGACAGCCGGGACCAACGGCTTAACGTGCTTTCCGAGGCACGGAGGGGTCTTGGTATGTAAAGATGGTCACCCATCTACGGACCAACCGCGGCAAGCGTAGCTCAACCTGATCGATTGACCCGTACGGCTGTAACTTAGCCAAATTGGCAATGAATGGTGGTGATAAATTCATATTTTCTTAGAAGGCAACCCTTAACCCTTCCGCTAGATAGTTCGTGACCACCGAATGTCGAGGTACGTTGTGTGAAAGCGCGAATATCTTTCATATTCGTTTAGACTTAAAATTTATGGATTATTATTTATTTAGGACTGTGAAAAACATACTATAATTATAATTATATAATTATATTCTATAATTATAAACATACTAGAATTGGGAAAAACATACAACAGTTGTACAGCAAAGAGGAAAGTTTTGAGTATGAATGTCGATGGCTATAAGAGTAGGGAAGACCAAAGAAACGATGGACGGACTGTGTGACAGATGATATGGCTAGAAAGGGGGTGACTACCGAGATGACAACTAGTGTGGAAGTATGGAAGAAAAGGACATGTTGCGCCGACCACAAATAAATTGGGATGATGAGTTGTACAGGAAAGTGCTCAGTAATCGCAGTTCTGCTTTCGATCGATCATCTAGCTGCAGGCTTAGCACGAGAACCGTAGAGACGCGTTTTGTCGCCGGAACAATAGACAAAAAATACATTTCCGTGTAGACAGTTGACAGTTTTCTACAGAGAAATGTACACAAGCAATTTCTATGCTACGGTAGAGTAGACATAGAAAGTGTCAGGTTCTAAGCCTGCTGGAAGGTCCACCCACAAACCGTGATTATTTAAGTACAGAATGATATAATGACAGGATAGTACACAATAATAAATTTAAGAATAACATAACATAAATATCACGCCTTGTTTCCCTGAAGGGTTGGGCAGAGGTGTACCTGTAGTACACCCACATTTCGCCAGTTATGTTAAAGTCCCATGTAACAGAGGGGGGCGGGGGGGGCTAATTTAAGAATACCTAATAGATAAAGCTAATATGATAAACTGGTGTGGTATCTATTACAACATTTCACAGGTGGTTGATTAGCTGACGCAGTGGTTTGAGTCCTTCGTGTAACATTATACGCATACAAAACCGCAGGTATGGCGAGCTTGTAACGTAATGGCGTCAGGATAATTTTTACTTTTACCCGACTACGGCGAAGCAAAAAGGAGGATTATGATTTTGACTGGTATGTATGTATGCATGTATGTTCATCTGTTCCCTCATAACTTCTAAACTACTTACTTATCTTAATGTGATAAATAAGGTATCGTCAGAAGCGTCTTGATCGTTCACTGACGTATGTACGAGTGCATCGTTATAGACTATCTGACGTCACATTAAATTGAATATGGCGCTCTCTAGAGGAAAAAAGTCATGAACTAAAAATTAAGTATGCCCAATTTACTTTGCCCTAAAGATTATGATCGCTTACTACTGTTAGAATGTATTGTGTTGTTAGGGTAGACGGCATACGACCACGGCTATCCTGTATACATCACTATGAATATATTAGGTTGGGGAAAAAGTCTTTTCGCATTATAGTATGTATGAACTTGTAATAAAATCTCTCTGGGTATACTATTTGTATCTGGCTGGTTTTGGTATGATTGAAAGTTTAAATTTTAAAGAACATAATTCCAAATTCAAATTAGGAAAATGTGTGATTTTCATTTGTTTTTCGTACCGTCAAGATGAGTTAATCTAATGAAGAAATTCGATACTTTCTAAAATTTTACTACAAAAAAGGTAAAAATGCATGTTTATGGACCTAGTGCAGTGTCTGTGAGAGTAGCACAAATTTGGTTTAAGCGTTTTCAATCCGGAAATTTTGATGTCAAAGATGCACGTCGCTCTGGTCGCCCTATTACGGATAAAATGGATGCCATTTTTGTAAAAGTGGAGCAAGATCGGCATATCAGTATTTACGACGTAGCTGAAGAAATGGGAATTGACCACAAAACAGTTATGGCGCATTTGAAAAAATCTGGGTACACAAAAAAGCTCGATATTTGGGTACCTCACGAGCTCACTGAAAGAAACCTAATGAACCGTGTACTCATTTGTGATTCTTTATTACGACGTAATGAAACCGAACCATTTTTGAAGAAGCTGATAACTGGTGATGAAAAGTGGATCACGTACGACAAGAACGTGCGAAAAAGGTCGTGGTCAAAGGCCGGTCAGGCTTGACAGACTGTGGCGAAACCCGGGTTAACTCGCAACAAGGTGATGCTGTGTGTGTGGTGGGATTGGAAGGGCATTATTCATTATGAGCTGTTACCACCAGGCAGGACCATCGATTCTGAACTCTACTACGAACAACTGATGAGACTAAAGCAAGAAGTTGATAGAAAGCGGCCGGAATTAATCAACAGAAGGGGTGTGGTTTTTCATCATGATACGCTAGACCTCACACATCTTTAGCCACTCAGAAAAAGTTTAGAGAGTTTGGCTGGGAGGTGTTAATGCATTCGCCGTATAGTCCTGACCTTGCACCTTCAGATTTCCACCTGTTTCGGTTTCTCCAGAGTTCTTTAGGCAGTGTCAGGTTAACATCACGAGAGGACTGCCAAAACCACTTGTCGCGGTATTTTGACCAGAAGTCCCAAAATTTGTATAGCAATGGGATCATGTCCCTACCTACAAGATGGCAAAAAGTTATCGAACAAAATGGTACCTACATACTTTAGTTAAATGTAAATAAACTATATTAAAAAATGTTTTGAATTTTCTTAAAAAAATGCGAAGAAACTTTTTCCCCAACCTATTTATTATACTCAGGCAACGGAAGGAATACGGGTGGATTTTAGTCAGTAAGAATCTGACACACCCTCCCGCTCCCACGATGATTTCCCACCCAAAAAAAAAAGGCTCACATTGCTGCAGAATAATAGCCGAGTTCTATATTTAATATCACATTCTTTGATATAAATATCCAGCACCAGTCAACCACAATATTGTGGTAGACTGGTTGTTTTTACTTAGGAATATTGTTTATTTCTGTCACTTTGATGCTTAATTATTTGTGGGTTGAGAACATGTTTTAATTCATCGGACTTTTGTTCTGTAACAATTATTTTAATTAAAAGTTTCTGCTATTAAGGGGCCCACCAAGCCCAGAAAACCTCTCATATAATCAAGAGGTTTAATTGCCATAAAAGCCTTTGTTTCAAAAAACTAGATTAGACACAAACTATTTTATTAGGTAAAGGTTTGAGGCGTGAAAGCAGAACACAATAACCACCAAATTCACTTTTGCACTAATTACTTAAGTTCAAATTTGTTACAAGTTAGTAGAAATTAAATGAAAATTACAAGATATTGCTCACAAAAAGGAAAAGCCAAAGCCAGATTAATAATCAGACTTATTGCACCTCATACCACATGTTTCAAGATGTAGCACTTGATAGCAATTCATAGCAAGTAAGCTTGGCTTAAGCGTATGAATGGGCTTAGTTCGAATTTAAGCTGCGGTTCACACTGACACTGTAAGGGTTTAGTTATATGCGAACAAGCATGTGAGTTTTATTGCCTTATTTGTCTAGAAACAATCTAGGCGAGAATTGTTTATTTCTGTGTTACTTATTTATTTTTCTGTTTGGAATATTAACACAGGTGGTATTTATTGGTTGTTTTACATCTTTCCCCTCACTTTCTGTGGGAGAGATTTCGTGAAAATTCGAGGAAAGTGACAGCTTGAACATGGAATAAGTAAGTACTTTATATATTGTAAGTAGAAGGGATCGAATTTCGACCAGTGGGTGATCACTAGTAATTAATAAATTATTCGAATTTATATTTCAGTATTTAGCTTTTTAAATTCTGAGGTTAATATCTTTCGCTGGCCAGTTGCTTATTACCAAGGTGAGATGTTTACACATCATGCGACTACTGTAAGGCTCGCTAGCTTTTATTTGTTTACGAGGATATGCATATTTTACCCATGGTGTCCATAACTTTTTCTTTTCGATCACTGATTCTTTTTTTGTCCGTTATTATCACTAAGGATTAGGCCCATTATTGGTGTGACTAGGTCGATTTATTAATAGACGCAGTCTAACATTGAATGACTGCGAAAATCGATTTCAATTGTAGATTACAGCTACTCGTATATATTTATCTATGTCAGATTGACAAAGACACTTTTTTTTTTTTTCGTTTGTTTGTTTGTTTGTTTGTTTGTTTGTTTGTTTGGGAATTCTTCAAAAAACTTCTCCCGCTCTGGGCGGAGCGGGAGGGTGTGTCAGACTCTTACTGACTAAAACCCACCCGTATTCCTTCCGTTGCCTGTGTTGGCCAGGGGCCTCGGTAACCCTTTAGTACCTTCCCGCGACCCCGGCAGGCATCGGCCCTAGTGGACCCCTACACTGACAAAGACACTTGAGAACATTTTTACTGGATGGGACCAAAAGCAAGTGCAAAAACTTTCCTCAACAATGTCCTCTACGCAAACTTCTATCCTGGAATATGTCCCTCGTTAAAAACACGCATCATATCATAATTATGTTCAGATGTGAAAGATGCCGAGCCCTTTGGGTATCATTAGCGTCACGCTTGATCCGGTTATGTAAGTTACAAGTAATTTACTTCTAAGGATAGGCAGGCAAGGATACAACTTTCAAGTTTACGCAATTTCTATTCACGCATAATATTAATATTGGATACCTACACTTAGGTTATGTTGTAGCACGAACGCTAGTTGTTTTAACTTAGTAATCTGAACAGTATTGTAAATAATACGTTTTACGTGGAATGTGAGATGTGGAAAGGAACGTAGCATTTGTTTTTGAACTTCTTGGATTTAGTGGCGATGATGCCTTAGGAAGTCAACTCAAGGAAATTAATTGTGAAGCAAATTGACACCGTCAATTTTCCGTGTTTGCAGCGAATTGAGTGTTATTTATATGGTATTGTATGTTGATTACGATAACGTAATAAACATACAATACAATATATGTAATACCGTCGTATTGCAATATTTTCAGTTAATTTATTTTTTTATAGCCATTTTATACAACCGTCAAAAAATGACAGTTGTGATTTTAATAAAGGACGGATAGTTTAAGTTGGTAGTCAAATTGCTTAACTATTAATTTATCTGACTTGACTTAACGATATACGTTCATGCTTTAATTGTATTGTGGTTTGTTTATTAACTTGCCGAAGCTTTAATTGATCGCGGCACTTGTTTGCTCAAATACGATATCCTTTCTTTGGCCTTGCCGCCGTTGGATAAAAATGAGCACTAGTATGATTATATGAAGAGATAAGCAAAACAGGAGTAACAAGAGGATTAATTGAATTTGAACTGTTTGCCAGCCAAATATACTTAGATACAGTATACGCTTAAGTTATACTCATTATATTGTTAGATTTGTAGATTATTTTCTATTTTGCAAATTTGCAGATCATTTGCTATTTTGTTAAGTACCTGGTACTTATTGACAGGTCTACACTGTCCTCCCATATGCACCTAGTAACACTGTCATTTGAAAACATTGTAAAAGCCAATTATTTTTTAAAGAGTAACCGTGGAGTTTCTTGCCGGCTTTTCTCGATGGGAAACGACCAATTGGAACCGTGCACCTAGCTTCTGACGTTTCATAAGTTTAATTGAAATATAATTATAGTTCAATTAAACCTACATGGGCACTTACAATTAAAATCAAAATATTATAATATTTTGATTTTATTTTTGGAAGCAATGGAATGGAACGGACAGTCCCTTTAAATTCCTTAGGATTGTGATTGTGAGTGGGTTACGCAAAAACGTGCTGGAAGAATGAAATAAAATATTTTGATATTAATTTTGTTAACTTTCTTATCCAAGTTGGACGTAATTCAACGCTTGTTCTAATAACAGAAACCCACGGACCAAATTATCGAAAATGATTACGACTAAAAAATTAAATATTATAAAATAATTTATTTTTGCCAATTAGGCCTTTTTAGTATAGTGTACATACATAATCAGCCTATAATGTTCCCACTGCTGGGACATAGGCCTCCTCTCTGTGAGAGGGAGTGGGCCGTAATCCACCACGCGGGCCCAGTGCGGGTTGGTAGATGTCACATGTCTTCGAATTTTGCCGGTTTCCTCACGATGTTTTCCTTCACCGTTTTGAGAGCAGTGGTGATGAAATAATTTACACAAAGTAAAGCGCCTGTCTGGGTTCGAACCTACGACCTACAACTCGTAAGTCGCGGCCGTTACCACTGGACCACCACTGCTCTATTAAAAACTATCTTTAGGACACGCAGGTTTTCTCACCAATTTGAGAGCAGTGGTGATGAAATTATTTACACAAAGTAAAGCCTGTCTGGGTTCGAACCCACGACCTACAACGGATTTGCATTGATTATTTAATTTATCTCCTAAAAACATAAGGACATGATTGTTTTTAATTGACGTTTAATTCGAATTTTGAATGTATTTGATCATGATGGATATAGCATTGACCATAAGAATGTATGGGAGTGGTCGCCATTTGGTCAGTGACGTCGAACGTGGTTAAATTGTATTGTATGACATAAGCAAAATGTTTTGTCTATGCTCGATGCGAAACAGTACAAAATTGTGGGTAAATGACTGGAAATAACAGAAGTCCGAGCCAAAAAAAAAAAAATCTGCCTAGCGTTTTTCTATGTTGGGGTCGGTCTTCCAGACTAATCAGATGCAGCTGAATACCAGCATTTTACATGGAGCGACTGCTTATATGACCTCCACAACCCAGTTACTGAGTAACACGATACCCTAGGTAAGACTGGTTGAACATAAGTCCAACATTATCACTAAGAACAGACAGCTTTTCGATATTTTGGAAAATTAATGGGAAATGGTTCTAAAGATAATTGCAGTGACACTATCCCTGAGATACCGGTTCTTGCCTAGTTCAGGGACTAGGGTCAATACTCTGTGCACCTCATTATGATCACCACAAATATTTGTATAATTGTAACTTTTAATGTTTAGAAATAAACTTTTTTTTTAAATTGTTTATTGTAGTCATTTCAAAACACTGCAGAGGAAAATTTGCGCGTGAATTCAATGTATCGATTGGATCTTCTGCATTTACTAAATTATATTAAAACTAAGTTAAACCTAAAAAAGGCCCTCGAGGCATTGTACCGAGGATGCTGGCGGCATTTCCTCGCTGAATTGCAATGCTGATGCGTTGCGCGAGAAAGCAGCCAGCTTTTCGGTCACCAGTTACATCAATTAGACGTTTCGCGATTTCCGCAAATAACTTATGCGCACTGGGACCCCACGGACCGAGGGTCTCGAAGCCAAAGGGCACAAAGTTGTACTCTCTGCCAAGGTTTTTTTTTTAAATTGTTTATTGAAGTCATTTCAAAACACTGCAGAGGAAAATTTGCGCGTGAATTCAATGTATCGATTGGATCTTCTGCATTTACTTATTCTGTGATGTCAACATCAATGACTGGTAGAAGTCGCCTACGCTGACAGATGAGCCGACTGTCATGTCAGTTTAATGCCTACGATTACTAAAGAGGTGTAACACATAAAAAAAAACTTCCGGCAAAAACTAATTGCAAACTGTTTTAGTCTGTGGCAATGACCGACCTATATCACGAATTCACGATTTATATTTGTGAACATGATTTATGATTAAATGTCTATCATTATTTGTAGTTCCGAGTAAACTTTAAAGAAGTCAGTTGTGTAAGAGCTAAGATAACCCAACAGCTAATTTGATAACTGGCAATCGAAAGGTCATTATATAGATTTATCCATTACAGTTTTATTGCTATGCGAAACGAAATACAGCGGAATTGTAGAAAAAGAACGAACATTTTCCTGTTTTTCGCCATAAAAATATTACCAACGCTAAAAAAAGAAACTTAGTTAAAAAAAAAACGTACCAACTCACCAAATATTAAAAATAAAAACTAAAATATTTTTTATATATCACAAAATATTCCTCTAAAAATACGAAGGCGCCACTACCGAATTATTTCTGTTCCCCAGATCACTCGAGATTAAAAGATCACTTGAGTCACTCGTAACTGGAGAGGTGCGCTCGGTCCACACTTGTAACGGCAACTGGCGCTTCCAGCTGGCCTGCGCTGCGTTACATCCATGTTATGCGGACGAAAAAATAAAACAGACTTCAAAGACGCTACGAAACCCATCTAGGTCCCATCTGGGTAATTTTTTTTAGTAAACAATGTTTGGAAGATGTTTAAGAACAAAGAGCTTGAGCATCAGCTGTGGTGTCGCTTATATTTTTTTAAATGAATTCTTTTTTTACATCGACTTGTGCTAGTTTTTACCTGACTACAACAAAGCCAAAGTAGGGTTATAATTTGAACAGGCTATGTATGTATGTGGCGCGGCCTGGGAGAGGCCTAAGTCCAGCAGTGGTCTGTTATAGGCTGAGTTGATTGATTGATTGATTGATTCAACAATACGCCGGTCGCGCCCGCGATACGAGCGTGTAGTGGTAGCCCAGTAGTAACGGCCCCGACTTACGAGTTATAGTTCGTGGGTTCGAACCCAGACAGGCGCTTTACTTTGTGTAAATTATTTCATCGCTCTCAAAACGACGCAGGAAAACATCATGAGGAAACCGGCATGCCCTAGAACAAAAAATTCGAAGACATGTGACATCTACCAACCCGCACTGGGCCTGCGTGGTGGATTACATCCCACTCCCTCTCGAAGAGAGGAGGCCAGTGTCCCAGCAGTGAGAACATTATAGGCTGATTATAGATGATGCCCGCGATATCGAGCCTTAAAAAGTTTTCAATTCAAAAAACTTATGAATAAGTTATTGGATACATCTCATGTATACCTAAGCCTAATAAAACATATGTATAATATTAACTTTTTAACGTAAAGATTGAAGTTACTGATTTCTTTAATTTATTAGATTGGATAAGTATCGTTTGCGATAAGTACTTGACCCAAATCTCCAGGGTACGCACGTAAATCCCAGTGATGAAAGCATTTCTGTTATCGGTATAAGAAAGTGCCATTATTGTTGCACTGAATACGTTATCAAATTATCTGCTTGTTTTATGAGTAATGTTTCATATAAAATCTGTGCTTTCATTTTATTTTACTGCCTCACGTGTCTGCTCTTGACCTCGATCTCGTGATGGGAAGCGATACATGAGGTCTACAATGGAACGAGCGTGCCCAGAAGATACCTGTTCACTCGTGCTTTTGCATATTTCAATTTGTGTACGCTAAATGAAGAGAAAAAGTTTAAGTGGGACTGGCCTGGCCATGTCTGCCGCATGCCAACGATCTGTAGGCCAAAATAACCCGGAGACAGCTAGAAGGCGTCGCGGCAGATACCGTAGAAGATGGCGGGACGAGCTGGACAAAAAAAAAGACCAGTGGTCCACATTAAATCTGGATCGCAAGCACTGGCATTCATGGGGAGAGTCCTTTGCCCAGCAATGGGGTGATACAGGCTAACAGTAACAGTAACAGTGCGCTAAATACGTTTATTTTTGTCGATTGCATTCATTTATCAGCTTTGCAGTGCATTTTCATAAAGCTACGTTTTTTTTTAATTCTCTTTTAAATTAGGAAATTTTATAACCGCAATGCGTATGACACTGCCATCATACCTTAAATTAATATTAATAAAATACCTCCTACTATGGATTACATTTGGGCCAAAAACCTGAACAGTCTGTTCGCATCATCACCATTTGGTTGAGACTGAATTCTATGGAATGTGCCCAAATCAAGTCGGTTCAACCTCAAGACCCCAACCACATCATTTCTATCAGACTCATCATAACGAACACAGTCCATCCATAAGTGATGTAAGTCCTCCACAACTTCACACTAAAGCTATGTTTATATAAGAACAAATTATGAGAGCTATGTTGATCTATTGTGCAATTGCTTATATGAACCTACTGGAGTATAACAATAGGGTCCTATCCATGCATAATCAGCCTATAGTGTTCCCACTGCTGGGACACAGGCCTCCTCTCATCGAGAGGGAGTGGGCTGTAATCCACCACGCGGGCCCAGTGCTGGTTGGTAGATGTCACATGTCTTCGAATTTTTGGTTCTAGGACATGCCGGTTTCCTCACGATGTTTTCCTTCAACGTTTTGAGAGCAGTGGTGATGAAATTGTTTACACAAAGAAATGTGCCAACCCATGACATATAACTCGTAAGTCGGGGCCGTTACCACTGGGCCACCACTGTTCTCACCTATCCAAATTTGGCTATTTCTGTCTCTAACTTAATAGATACGATTTCCTTCTGCAATATTTAGTTACTGCTTACCACATTGCCATTACACATCCGCCCAGAATAAAATATACAATATTGTATCCACCATGATGTATTTACGATCATTACCAATGGATCAGTACATCCGACATTACGCACGACCTGACCTTCAAGGGCATGACATGACTTTTATTTTAGGGTCTGTCATAAAATGGCTGTACATATAATGGCGTCATTGTCGTCAACACGTAGGTATGTGGTGTCAGTTTACTGACGAATTATTGACTGGTTGGTTGGAACTTCATCTTTACAATCCTACATTGTATTTTTGATTTTTTGGAGCCGAGTTCTTGGAAGTCGGTCAATTTGAAGTTTTGTTAAGTAACTGAGCTCATTTGTATCCTTTTTTTTTGGGTGGGAAATCATCAAATAACTTTTCCCGCTCTGGGCGGAGCGGGAGGGTGTGTCAGACTTTTACTGACGTATTCCTTCCGTTGCCGGTGGAAAGAATAAGAAAGATAACCCTTTAGTACCTTCCCGCGACCCTGGCAAGCTCATTTGTATCCTTGAGAGGACTCTGAGTTCTGGCAAAAAGCAAGCCTGTTATGAAGCAATTGACTTATGTGATATGAAAGTCGATCATGCCTTAAAACGGATTTACCTGAAACTCAACATTCTGCAATAGGATCTAGAAACCAATTAGGTGCTGCAATTTAAGAGCTGGGGGTTTTAGCGGACTCCATAAATAGCCTATAAGTTCCCACTGCTGGGACACAGGCCTCCTCCCTGAAAGAGGGAGTGGGCCATAAACTAACACGCAGGCCCACTGCGGGTTGGTGGACGTCACATATCTTCGAATTGAATGGTTCTAGGACATGCCGGTTTCCTCACGATGTTTTCCTTTACCGTTTTGAGAGCAGTGGTGTTGAAATTAAATACACAAAGTACCTGCCCGGGTTCAAGGTGCGAACTCACCCCGACTGGTCGGGGCTGACACCTCTGGGCCACCACTGCTCTCAGTAGAATCTTACTCTCAGCAGACTCAGCCTTGCAAAAACCACTGCTGCCCAAATTGCAGTAATCTTATCATGAGCATCAGCAGTCAAACCAAAAACATCTTATCCTAAGTCCATTGATCTGCACATTCATTTTCATTGAAGCATGCGGCCTTTTCAAGAAATCTTTTTTTCGGGAGAGAAAAATATCGGATAAGAAAAAAGCCTTCAAACTCTAATATTTCAAATTACCTTAAAACGGATTCCGAAACATTAATATTGATATCCCGTACTATCCTCGTTCTACTGACGGAAAAATTCGAAGTGATTAATTTTGCTCACTTTAGAGAAAACTCCTTATATTTTTACGTCGATTTCTTTTACTTTTACATGATCTACCATTTTATATTCAAAGAGAATATGTTAACGCTCATTTTTGCTATAATAAACTTTGTATTTACATATTTTATGCTTTTAACATTTCCTTTCAAGATTTAAGGAATCGTTTTAATGTGATTTGTTAGCCTCCCCTGCTCCTGAAATACAGTTCAGAAAAACTGTATTACAGGAGCAGGGGAGGCGAATATAGCATAATCAGCCAATAATGTTCCCACTGCTGGAACACAGGCCTCCTCTCTGTGAGAGGCTGTAACCCACCACGCGGACCCAGTGCGGGTTGGTAGATGTCACATGTCTTCCAATGTTTAGTTCTAGGACGTGCCGGTTTCCTCACGATGTTTTCCTTCACCGTTTTCAGAACAGTGGTGATAAAATTATTATCACAAAGTAAAGCGTCTGTCAGGGTTCGAACCTGTGACCTTACAAGTCGTAAGTCATGGTCGTACCACTGGGCCACCACTGCTGGCAGGCTAATATGGCATTTACCATTTAGCAGATTTTGGGCGTCTTAAAAGAAAAAAGTGGCTTGCGAACTCAGCCAATAGAATAATAGCAGTGTTCCAATGAGCAAATTAGAAGACAGTGCGACCTACACGTCGGCCAAGTTTTGTGCGTTTTAGCCATCGAGATATAAGTACTGTACGTTAGTACTTATATCTCGATGGTTTTAGCAATATATTCTGCAATTATTGACGACTTCACCTTGCCCGTTTTGAATGTATTCACAGCATTATTATTATTTCAGAGCAGATTTTATTGAGAACAGTGGTGGCCTAGTAGTAATGGCCGCGACTTAGGTGCGAAACCAGACAGGCGCTTTAACCGGTAAAGGAAAACATCGTGAGGAAACCGGCATGTCCTAGAACCAAGAAATTTTAAGACGTGATATCTACCAATTTGCACTGGGTCCACGTGGTGGATTACGGACCTCTCACAGAGAGGAGGCCTGTGTCCCAGCAGTGGGAACATATTTTTTATTTTTTTTTATTAATTGGTTCACAAATCGGGCAATACAATATAAAGTACATACTAGGCAAACTTAAAAATATACATAATACAACATGTCCTAAAATAGTGAACACAGCATGCACAGTCTATGAGCTAGTTAAAATTTGTTATAAATTAGCTTATAAATAATATGCTGGACTAATTATTATTAGTCGAATGGGTGTACAGGCTCATCTTTATTTTAATTTTGGCTGATCTCAAGGTCTCGGAAAAAATATCAAAATCCTAGAATTATAGGCGTTTATGCAGATTTTATTCACCGTTTCAACTTTAACACTTCCTTCTTCGTTAAATACCAGTGACATTCCTAATTAGTATTTATCCGAATGAATGGACAACCGTTAAATGGCTTAAATCAAGCAACCTTCCATAATGTCAAAATTTAAATAAAGCCAATTTGATTTATTTGTTTTATACGACGTATCTGCTGTAAGCTGTGTGTCTTTATCATCTTAAATGGTCGGCTAATCAAAGATGATGAAATTGTTTATGATGTTTTGCGTTTCATGGCCTATTGGTTTATTGGTCCGGATTTGGTGTTACGTACGAAACAACTGTAGGTGCCAAGGATAATTAATGGATGATAAATGGTGTACTTAGTTCTGAGTTATGAAAGAGTATTATCAAAAGTCCTTCATCATCACCAGCTGCCCTCGTTCCATGTTAATTGGGGTCGGTGCAACACGTTTTCTTCCCCCATTCTTCGCTGTCAACCGTCACGTCACGTCACATTTACTCCCTTTCTTTCATATCATCACCCAACTCATCCATCTTTTCTTTGGCCTACCTATACCTCTCCATCCATCAACATTTATATATTATCCATAATATCAGAAGCCCTTATGTGATTGAATACTTACTTTATATTTTTATCAATAAATTATCATGAATTTAATAATAATGATCAGTTTATGCGTTCGAAATGTGCTGTGAAATCGGGGACGGCTAGGTACCTGCCAGGATCATAAAACCGTTAAAAGGTTAAATCTACTTACAATGTAAATCTCAAGATTTAAAGCTAATGAAAAGTAGTTTCTTACTGAATGCCATAGCCATCATAAAAATAATTCGCTATAACGACTTCTGCGAAGGTCTAGTGTTTGAACTCGTGTAGCGTTTCTTAGCAAGCATAGCCACTCCCGCGCAGTTTATTTTATGGAGAGTTATTTACGAATGGATGCCCAAATTGAGGGCGGAAACCTACAAGGAAGTGTTTGAAAATTACGATGAAAAATAATTATAGGTACGATACAGGTTTAGGGGTGAAAAAAGAATTAATTAACGAGGTTATCTAGATAAATGAAAGTGACACAGACTTTCTAGGCCCCAGTTATTAACATTTATGAAAAACAAACGTATCTACTCATGTGGACTTAGACATGATGCTTTAAATTTTTCAAAAATTAAATACTCTGTAGTCTAAAGTCAAAAGTTTTAAGTATCAACCACGTCCCACTTTTCTTAAAACTTTCTGTCATTTTAGCAATAAACTTTTGAAATAAAATATGTCGTAAATTATTTGATTAAGAAACTTTTACTTACATAACGAGAACTTTCTCGTGTGGTGGCAGTAAAATAAACAAATACGGGACACTGCGTGTATCATTAAGAATTTACAAGAATCCTTCTGAGAAACCAAGCAATTGCAATTTGAATATCTACATACATCTTTTGAGTTGCTTTTCAAGCTTTGTTTACATTGCTTTTCTTTTTTTTTTTTGTTGTTTATATGATATAATAATAATAATAATGATAATAACGTTTCTTGGTTTAAATAATTTTTTGTTAACAAAATGAACACTGTCACTTGTAGGTAGGTACCCGTGCTATAAGCAACAGTAACGATTCGTGGTTGATCTTTTTACTCGAAAAGTAGTTTTGTGCAAGTTTCGGTTATTATTGTAATAAATAAGTTAACTAAGTATTTCTACTTAATAAACTTTACAATTAGATAGTAAAAAATAAAAGCGTGGTTAAACCAGACTCGATTGCTCGAATGAACCCAAGGATTCGCACTAGTCCCTGGAGCCTCATGTTTCATGGGACTACAGAGACCATTGCATATCAAAGAGTAGACCGGGCGGCGCGGTAATGGTCAGGGAGACGTGCCCTTAGGATAGGAAGGATTATTAGAGCCTACCGAATATGCATCCTTGAGCAAGCAATGAAATAGTGGAGAGACGGGTAATTTATCTATGGGACAACGTCGCCGCCAGGTTGGCTCAGGTCCAATTGCTTTCAGGGGGGTAACCATCACCTCTTATAGCAGTATTACTTCAATATTACTTCAGCGTGAAAAAGAGATAGAGCTATAAGTCCTGTATAGCTCCATCACTTTCCCACTGGAAGTAATATTATAATAATACTGCTTTAAGAGGTGATGGTTACCCCCCTGGACTCTTTTCTGTGTGTGTCACTGCTATGCTGTGTTGCACGTTGCTGTTTCCAATGTCTTCATCTGAGGTATCGCTACTATCCGTTTATTAAGAAGTAAATCCCCTGACCAACAAAATTATTTTGATAAAAATAAATTTCGGTAATAAGCGCAGAAAAGTAGCTGCAGAAAAGTTCAGAAAGTACAATATTTAGAAGACAAAAGCTTGTCAAGTTGTGAAGAATCGGAATCAAACTGAATGAATTATATTTTGCCATCTCTTTTTATATAATTGTACATATTTGAATTATTATTTTAATTTTGTTAGTTTTTAAATGATGTAGATATTTTCTACTTTATTATTAACTACATATAGTTTTTAATAATTGTCTTTCTAAATGAATAGTAAAAATACATTTATGAAAAATACCTCCTTGATTTTTTCATTTTAGCACTCGTTAGGTTCCTATGTCTATTACCTACAATACTGTTATTAAAGAACCTTTTACCGTTATTATTAAACAGTTTTTATAATCTGTATATAGCGCTATTAACTGCATAAAATTGTTACTTATGACCACGTTCAAAAGAACACTTCTCTTAGAACCTATAAAATGACTCAATGACAAAAAGAGGCAAAGAGATAAGGATGATAAAGATTAGAAAGGATCGAGCTGATTACAATTTGCTCAATAAGATCCTTATGGGTTCAGTTGATTCAATAGAATACGAGGCAAGGTGATTGGTTGTATTTCCACTGCCTGGTCAACTGAACCCATAAGAATCTTTTTGAGAAAATTGTGATCATCTCGATCCGTTCCAATCTTTATCATCCTCATCTCTTCGCCTCTTTGTCTTCCACAAATGGCTAAATTGTTACATACTTAGGGCCCTCATAATCACGGAGATCTTTTCTGATAGGCACAGCCACATTCTAAAAAACGCCCAATACTTATGTTCATTTTACAGATTTTATTAGCTTAATACAACTTTTACTTAATTGACCAGCTTCAAGACACATCTAATGTATCAGTCCGACTGCCGATAGAAGCGAGCTCCGATTGGGAAATCGTACGACTATCTCTACAAGAATAGATAAGCAGCATTCCTGAATCCGTGTTTATTGAAGTAATTACTTACGATTTCTTAACTTGATTCCCTTTTGCGGACATTGCACGGTGATTTTAATCATTAATAATTATGTATAGTAAGATGAAAATGATTCAGTTAAATTGTATTAAAAGAAAGAAATTAAACTTTGACTGTCTCGTTGGTCTAGTGGCCGCAAGCGCTACTGCTGAGCATGAGGACCTGGGTTCGATTCTCAGGTCGGGCAATGTGTAATTGGGTTTCTCTAACTGGATTTTCTCATTAACAGCCCGGAGTCTGAATTTGTGCCTGGTTGTTGGTTATAGGCTCGCCCCTTATTAGGTACATGGGACTTAAACATAACTGGCAGAATGTGCGTGTTCTGTAGGTACACTTCTGCGCAACCCTTCGGGGAAACAAGGCATGTTATGTAAATTAAACTTTGGCAATTACTATTAAAACGGCCATCTTGAAAATAACAAGGAGTCGTTATATTCACTAACAACGGACGGTTAAATATAGGGAACAGTGGAATCATCATAGGTATGTCACCCCTTGTAAAATTTCAACATTTGTATCTGTAATTTTTATGGTGTACATAATAAAGAGTATTCTATTCTATTCTATTGTATGACTGTAAAAATATTATACCTAACTCATTATGCCGCCAAGTAATTATTATGCCAAAGCCATTCTTCAATGTTTCCAATACGTAAAGTAGTCATTTTCAAAGCAAGACACACATCTCAGTGTATTACATAATTATACATAACCTTTGTGTTGGGATTTCCATATGGATTTCCCGAGAATGATGACAAACCATTAGACCGTCTTGTTCAAAATTTTCGCTGTTCAAATAGTCCCTTCTGTGAACTTTATATTCTTTGTTCGAGGACAAAAACTGAACAAACGACTTATCAAGGAAAATTCCTGTCTGTAGGGTGACGGTCGTTAGGTTTTTGGCCGTTAGTATTTTCAAGGAACAAAAGTTAACTTTCCTTGTTAATTTTTATTATTTTTGTGAATATTTGAGGTAATTCAGAGTTTTTCTTGTAATACAAGGTGTTGTTTTGGACCTGCAAAACATTTTAGGAGGTAATTATGTTAGTGATTCTCAACCCGATTCAACAAAAAAAAGATAAAATTTCAAAATCTAAAATAAAAAGTATTATTGATTATTGACTTGGTATCGTATACGATTATTTACGAGTTTCATAACAACCTCCTGAAATGTTTTGCAGGTTCAAAACAACAGCTTGTATTTAATTCATTGACCTACAAGTAGCAGTTTGATCAACTGCAAGTCCGATCTAAGAGGAGTCTGTCTTTCTTCATTGCAGATTTTGAGACTTTCTATACCATCTTTAGAACTCACCACTATTCCCCTTAAACTTCAACACTTTGCAACGTAAAAGTCACCATAAACTGGCAATAATAAAAACGTCGGCCCTACGTCTCGCAGACTAGTTTAATTTATGTTGTTTACATGGCTACACATAATTACTCAGTTGACCACATAATTCAGTGGGACCATTAGCACGCGGGAAATTAGAGAGACCCCGCTTGTGGTCACTTTATTTATTACCGCAGCGTTTTAGGCTTGACGCTGCGGAGATTATAGGGTTGACGCTCGATTGAGTAGCTGGGATTAAACGTTGGATTCTGTGGGCGTAATAATTATTTCCCTACGATTAATTGAATGACAGGTCTGTTTAATTTTTATTAGTCTATGAGATTAAGGAATCACTATACAATCCTTAAATCCTTGAGCTAATCTTGTTATAGTTTTAGTTTCTTAGTTTTCAGTTAGGTATCTATGTAAAGCCATTTTAGAACAAAGTTCTTTAACGCAGCTTGGTAGGAGTCAACTGGCAGAAATTGTCACAAGAAAATACTTTCATACTTGCGACTGTCTTCTTCTAAAGCTCTCTAGAAAGTGTGAATTTGGTCAAAATAAAAATTCAAGATACTGCGAAAATTTTCACATTTTTCGTCATGGGTGTCATTTTCGTGGTTTTCGAGGGTGCTAAAGCAGTTAGTGAGGGCAAAAGGTAAATCCAAGTTGGCCGCTACGAAAATTTAAAAAAAAATCGTCTTGGGTGTCGTTTTCATGTCTTTCAAGTGTGGTAAAGTCGTGTGACGTTAAAATGTAAATCCAAGATGGCGGCTGTGCCGGGATCGCAGGAAGGTACTAAAGGGTTACCGAGGCCCCTGGCAACACAGGCAATGGAAGGAATACGGGTGGGTTTTAGTCAGTAAGAGTCTGACACATCCTCCCGCTCCGCCCAGAGTGGGAGAAGTTATATGATGATTTCTCACACAAAAAAAAAGATGGCGGTTGTGAAAATTTTGTTTTTGTTTTAAATCATACGTGAGAAGGAACTTCGTTCCTGACGGGGGTCCCCCGAACACACATGTTTTTTTTCAGTCATTTTTTCTTCTCTTAATAGTTTTTGCGACAGTTTACCAATAATACCGCCCGCTACGTTTTCATCATCATTTTCATCCACAGCCTAAGTTCACGCCCTGCTTGGAATATGCCTATCTCTTTTTGCCTATCGATCCTCTCGCTTTCTTACTTCTAAATAAAACTTTATAGATACATATTTCCAGTTTGAAAATCATAAAACCTATAAGCCTTGTATCATTAAATTAGTTCCAGAAGACAAATCCTAGTTGCATCACGTAATGACTGGGTCATTACTGAACGATTTTCTCCAGTGTCAAGCTCGCACTTTCTCAGGCCACACTGTTTTCTAATGCGTTCCTAATATGAAGATTGTTGCATCTATGCCATGGCCAAAGTACCTAAAGTGAGACGTGTTCGCAACAAGACAAAAAATAAGAATTTGTCATTTGTCAAATCCGGTGTGGTCCAATGGAATAGTAGGTAGGCCTTCCTTATTTTAATATTAAGCTCTAAGTCATCAATAATAAGTGCAAAAGCCTTTGTTAAAGTCAGTTAAAAACTTTTAAGAGAACGTCTTTATTTCAAGGCGCATTTTCTAGATTTTCGTCTGTTGTGTAACAAGCTAGAAAGTTATTTTTCAGTTGCCAAACTCTTTAGTGTGATATTCTCGCCCTTCTTGCCATCGTTGTTAAAAGATCACTTAGTTTTTCGTTAGCTTATTGAAGTTTGTTTCGGTAATAGTGGATGCTCACTAAAATATATTTATGATCTGCGGGCACAAATGCAATTGATGTAAGAATGACAATATTTTTATTTTATATGCGTAAATCACAAAACCTAATCGAAGTATATTTTATGAAAGATTGTATTTATATTGGTTTTATTCTTTGGGTTTTCAATCAATGGTAGCCAGCTCCTCATTCAAATATTTTAGGAAATACTTCTTGATACTTTGCATGCAAATTGCTGACTTAATGGTCTATTTACATGACCATGTAGTTAAGAAACAAAATCTTTTGTTCAGTTTAACTCTTAGCTATTTCGGAACAAAAGATTCTTTGTTGCCTCTTAAAAGCTATAATGTCTAGACCTTCGCTAATGAATGGCTATCAATTTCAATGTTCTAACATCGTTAGCAAGTCTTCAAACTCTATCGTTTTCCCACGCAATCTTAAAGTAAGGCATTTACTAATTTACACATAATTTATTTTCAGTCGACTATTTATGACTACGAGTTTTCAACGGCACGTTATGATATCATAAGTTTGGTCCGAAATCTATTTTGATTCGCGAAAAAATAAACTATAACAATGATTTATCGAAGCATACATTTTTATTTAACAAATTATTTCAGTAATATGTTTGTTTAAGCTGTCCAATAGGCTATCAGCTGAAATGAAGCCCTTGGAATAACTTATTCTGAGCTTTGAATGATAGTGGAAACCTGTGTAAACATATAACAATATGATTTGCGGCAAATTGTTAGTTTTTATAGTAAATGTTATTTTGTTTTGCTCATAAATCCCACCAGGGCTTACGAATCGGCTGAAGTTCGGTTCGATGTTTGAGTCATAAAATTGTAATATAAACTACGTTGACGTGGACACAGTACTCGGCTTATTACCGAAATCGGGACACGGTAGTTTCGGCTTACGTTTCACGTCTATTTATACCACATCATTGGCGTATCAAGACTATATTTCGCAGTAGCGTGTACCGGTACTAAAGCCGATGCCAAATACAATGTTTTGGATGTTCCTTTCGAGGAATGTGTCACTGGGCATTAATTTTCTTTACTCAATATTTATCTTGCGTAGGTCATCGCTGTTTTAGAGCTAGTATTTGGCTGCACTTACATCCGAGCGTACTGAATCACGATGGTCGATTAGAGGATTTTTGATGTGTAACATCTTTCCTATCGCATTCTGTGGGAGTGATTTCGTGAAAAGGGACGGAAGTTTGTAGACAGGAAGTGACTGCATTTTTTTTTTTTTTGGATGGGATATCATCAAGTATCTTCTCCTGCTCTGGGCGGAGCGGGAGGGTGTGTCAGACTCTTACTGACTAGAACCCACCCGTATTCCTTCCGTTGCCTGTGTTGCCAGGGGCCTCGGTAACCCTTTAGTACCTGCCCGCGACCCCGGCAGACCCCGGAAGTGACAGCTTGAGCATGGAATAAGTAAGTACTTTTCAATAGCATGGAATTGGTAAGTACTTTATAATAGCATGGAATTAGTGTACTCATGGAATTAGTAAGTACTATATAGATGTGGGCGACCACTAGTAATGAATAATTATTCGAATAAATATTTCAGTATTTAACTTTTTTAAATTCTGAGGTTAATTTATGTCGCTGACCAGTTGCTTTTTCCAAGGTGAGATGTCAGATGTTACACATCATATGCGAATACTGTAAGGCTAGCTCGTTTTTTTTTTTATTTAAAACATTGCTTTGCTAGAAGTCTACGAAACATCAGTTACACACATCAGTTAGGTGTGTAACTGATGTTTAACATGCGTGTCCCACACATGCCGATTACCGAAAATTAGAAAAAAAGTCCTACTTATTTTATTATTGATTCGTGCCCAGAATCATTAGCAAAGTTACCTCCTTCAATATGACGAGGATGCAAAACGGCACCTTGTATACGCATTTCTTATCACACGTAACCACGTGTAACCAACATTATTGCTGAAAAAACTGTTTACTCTAACGATATGGTGGTACCATTATGGTTGGGCTATTAGATTTATTATACTAGTTGATCCAATACAATGGCGTCACGTCATTTGCAAGCCTAGTAATAAAAAGCGCTAAATTACTGGCGCCGAGTCGATTGCTACCGATTGTGTAGTGGCCAGACATTCTACAGACAGCAGCATAGGTTTCAACATACGTTACATCACACCTGTATTATCCGGGGGGTCAGGCAGAGGTACACCTATAGTATACCCACATTTCGCCAGTTATGTCTAAGTCCCATGTAATGGGGTTCGAGCCAATTACAATGAACCGAGCTGCAGCTGCTGCTGAAGTCCAGACTTCAGGCAGCCACTGAGAAAGGTCTGATGGAAAAACCCAATAACACATTGCCCGACCTGGGAATCCAACCCAGGACCTCGTGCTCAGCAGTAGCGCTTGCGACCATTAAACCAACAGTGTTTAAATCTCATGCAATATGGGGCGAGCCCATTGTCATCAACCGGGCACAAGTTCTGATTCCAGGCAAGAAATTATTGATAGAAAACCCAATAAAAAATTGCCCGACGTGGGAATCGAACCCAGGACCTCATGCTCAGCAGTAGCGCTTGCGACCACCTAGCCCTACGATAAGTTTCAAATTCTTTTTATTTCCTGTTGTGCGATGTCGGTACGAGCTTTACGAAAGATGAAGTAATGAAAAAATCTTTTTATTGTTATTTTTATTTATTTTTGTCTACTGAGGGTGTGCCAGACGTATTTTTTGAGTTACGTCACTGTGGTGGCGGCTTCTTTCAACGCTTGTTCAATGTAACCACAAAGATTACTTTAATTGTCCGAGTGTGATACATCTGAAGTCAACACAGGAGAGGGGGAGGGCAATCGTATACTGATTATAATAATATGGTATACTGACCATTATATAAACATAACATAACATTACGCCCGAAATCCCCGAGGGGTTAGGCAGAGGTGTACCTATAGAACCAGATATAGACTATATGGTGCAGATATACGATTTTAGTATCTTTTAAATATGTTATTACGCCTTCAAATAATGCAAATTACTTATAAAAAAAATGTATGTTAAACTAGAACGTATTTTCATCAATTTGATATGCGAAAATTTAAGTATTGTAGGTAAATACTTTATGATATAAATTCAGGAAGTAATGTCTATCCTAAACATAAAAGAAGATATTACTTTCAAACTACTTGAGATATTATCATGATTTTTTTTTTGTATGAACTGACTATTTTATTATCTATAAATTGCATCTGTGATTTTATCAATTAGTCATATTTTCGTTACTAAAATAAATATTCCCTATGAAATTGAACGGCGGCGCCGCGTGATCGGGACGCGTATTTGTATGGCGAAGGTCAACGGCGAATACCCGACCCTTAAAAATATATGATTACCTTATAGGAAAAACCCTTTAACTAACAAGGGTTTAAAGTGGTATTTATAGGTATTTTTATAAGACCTTATACAATCACACTTATGTAACATTATCTATGCGTCAGCCTTCATTGTTTGCTCAATTACTCAGTTTTGTATACATGCGTAATTGTCTTCTAGTGTTGTCTGTCTTATTTAAGTGTGATTTTAAGTAAGAAGCTGTTAATGTATGATTGTTTCTTAGTAATCAAGCATCATTGGTTTATCCGTGTTTTTGTCTTTTAAAAGAGTATTAACTTGACACGTTGAGTTTGAATGATTTAGTGGATATTTTCAAAAATGTTATCCAGTACATCATTGAAAAAGACCAAACCAAGAACACATTTTGGGGCTGTTTAATTATATGTTGAAAAGTGAGCCTTAATTTTCATACAATTCATGAGTATAATATCCGCGTTCATAAAAACCTTTAGTTGATTAAGACATAGGTACGTCACATACCAAACATTAATAAAACTGAATTATAGACTCGTCCCAAAAAAATCTAAACAGATGGCCACATTACAACCAAGCACTTGTACTTTTATTTCAATTAATACGCAAATAGTAATGTTCCGACCCTGGCGGGATTTATCTAGGAATAATTGTACAGCATGGCTACCTTGGATCGACGACGTACGCAGGAACATCCAAAATTGGTTCACTGCTAATAATTTAGTATTCAATGGAAAAAAAAACTAAGTGCATAAGATTTTCTTTACTAAATGTCAAAAGTAGTGGTAGTGAGATTGTATTGAATCAAGAGAATCTTTCCTGGGGATCACGCTCGCTCGACTCAAGGCTACAATAGGATCATCATTTAACATCGCTTGCAAAATTGCTAAGTTCGCTGTCAGAAAAATCCGTCAATTTACTGATGTACCTAGATACCGTGAGACTAATCTATTTTAGTGTGACCGTATGGATTGAGGAGCCATGTCTCATAATTAAAAGCGGTTACTACCAATATTTAGTAGTATATTATTCGATTTTTAGGCCCGATCCTGGAATTTGTAGAAGAACCCTTAAATAGTTACAGGACGTTTAAGGTGGCTTCTCAATTTAGATGCCTGAATTCAAATATGAGACATGGCTCCTTAATCCATATGGAAACTATTTTAGTTACTTTCATAGTATCATGTATTACGCTATTTTACTTTGAGGACGGGCTGCAGACATCGAGTCTATTTTTTTAATGTGCAGAATAGAGCCATCAGAGCTATATACAATCTCCGCAGGCGCGATTCTCTAAGGGAACTATTTAAGGATATTAACATCATGACCTTGTCTATGTAAACATCATGTATGCAATTAAAGATATGAATATGAATATGAATAAGAAAAAATAAACATTTTTTAGTAAAAGAGCTGAAAGAAATAATTATAGTACTAGAAATAGGGACCTATTAATTCAACCAAGTTTCAGACTGGCAGTAGGCTCATCTTTCATGGGCCTACTGTTTAAAATGTTACAATAAAATTCCTCAGGTGTATTATAAGTTGGTGGATTACATCGCTGATAAAAATGCTTGGGTCAATACTGGTCCTGCTCCACAATCACGACTATTTGGAAATACTGTTGGAGCTGATGAAGATTGTATGAATATCTTTGCATTGCATAAACTTAATCTCCTTTGTATTACGAGTATATACATAATTGCAAAGCACAGGTGTGAGTACTATGCTCTATAGAGCTACCATTTACCGGGTAATATATCTTTCATTGACTTGAATGTGCCCTGGCGGCTGAGAGGGTCTCATGCTCACTCAGATGTCTCGCTGATGGTGGCGCGTGAATTGGATCATTTAGATCCCATTGAAATGGTTGAGCATAGCTGTGCTGATCCAAGGATCAGCACAGCTATGCTCAACCACAAGAGGCGACCAGACCCGACTGACGAACATGACGCAAGCGTCATGTTCGTCAGTCGGGTCTGGTCGCCTCTTAGCTGCCATGACTTATTTTATTTATACATAATCAGCCTATAATGTTCCCACTGCTGGGACACAGGCCTCCTCTCTGTGAGAGGGAGTGGGCCGTAATCCACCACGCGTGCCCAGTGCGGGTTGGTAGATGTCACATGTCTTCGATTTTTTTAGGTTCTAGGACATGCCGGTTTCCTCACGATGTTTTCCTTCACCGTTTTGAGAGCAGTGGTGATGAAATAATTTACACAAAGTAAAGCGCCTGTCCGGGTTCGAACCTACGACCTACAACTTGTATGTCGCGGCCGTTACCACTGGGCCACCACTGCTCTTATTTTAATTATATTATTTTTGAATTGTTTTTTTTTGTGTTTGTCAACTCTGGGCGCTTTTAATATGTACGTATTTTTTATATAATTCTCAAATATAATTTATAAATTCAACATTAATGATGTAACTAATACTTTTGTAACAATATAATTTAAAAGAGTGTCCATAGAGTTTGTTGCCCGTTCTTCTCCGTAGGTACCTACTACGCTTTGAAATGAGCAACTAGCTTCATCTTTCTGACTGACCGACTCCTTGACAGTTCAAAAGTGCCTGTAAATGGTTTAATTGAAATAAATGCTTTGAGTTTGAGTTGAGGATGTACCTACTGAAGTACTGACGTTAATTTTTGCGCAAATAACTATTTATTTTATATTTGTCTTATTCGCTACTAAATACTGAAGTTGAATTATATGAAATAGAAATACCGTTGATTGGAATGTAGGTAGCAATGTTCAACGGTATTGACAGCGAGTAAGTATACGTTTTTCTAGATAATTCAACGAACGTAAGATAAACATACAGTGCAGTTTGTTATTCTGTTTACAGGTTTTCAACACGTCTGGAGGAAATTATCGCGGCCTTCGTTCAATTTGTCTGGAGTAAGTAAAACTAAGTATTATTTTTATCAAACGTATCGATTACATAATAATCAGAAACGAATCGCGTTTTCTGCTCAAAACTTTCGTTTGGCAACAAAACACCTACTTCTAATCAGAGTTAGTTAACTCTAATTTAAAGGCTCCAGCATACTGAAGTGTTATCACGGGCGCGAAAGCAGCAATATGCCTGTCGCGCCCGTGATATCGCCCCAGTCTGTAAGAGCCTTAATACTTAAAAAATAAAATAATCGTCTGTGCCCTACTGCATAGTTGTAGGTAGATCAGCATAAAACCACTGTTTTAAGATTATTTGATATTTTAATCACGTAGGCCGATTGTCCACCGCACCGTCAACTGGACGTCAACGAGCACGAGATGACGACGCCGAAGTAGCGACAGTACATTTACTATGGCCAAATAATCTCGTGTCTCGTTGACGTCCCGTTCATGGCGCGGTGGACAAACAGAGTTACGAGTCAAACTGCTAAAGTTCACGAAAGAAAGAAAGAAATAAATAATTTAGTTGCTGATAATGTAGGTCGAAGACAAAATCATGTACAGTGTGTTAAAAATTAACTGTTTAGTGTACAGTCGCCAGCACATCAATTTACCACAAACTCTAAAATTTCTCCAAATGATATTAAACCTTAACAATTTGATCGTTAAGTTCAAAATCGAATGAGAAAATTTGACAGTTTGTGCAAACTTGATGTGCTGGCGACTGTACACTATTAATTTTTAACACACTAACATCGTCTGCCTAACCTGGTCCCAACCATGTTGGGGTCAGCTCCCAGTCTAACCAGAAGCAGCTGAATACCAATAGCTTACGTGGAGCGCCACGGCAAGGCTAGGCAGATGACGTTAGTGTGTTAAAATATAACTTGCTACTGCCTATCTGACCTCCACAACCCAGTTACCGGGTAATATGATACCTCTTGGTAAGACTGCTTGTCAGACTTTCGGGCTTCTGACGACCCGTAACGACTATCAAAAAACACGAATGATAGCTGGGACATGGCCGGGCCCAACGAAATAACGAGCTTTCCGAGGCACGGCCTCTGGCCTTGGTATGTAAAGATGGTTAGCCATCCACGGACCAATTTTAAGACACTAACGTGTTAATAATAACTTTTTAGTATTCAGAATAAACCATCTCTATTAAAAGGTGGTTTATGGCAACACTACAGCTATTTCGCACTAGCAACACTTCAAACAGGATTACTTTCAACAAAAAACCCGCGATTTATCTTCACTAGTAAAATAATTAACACACGTTCCAAATGCACGCGGCCGGCTACCGGACACACCGGTTTGCAATAAATACAAATCGATTTCTGTCAATTAATTAAATATACGATCAAAATCGATAAGTCAGTTAACAGCTTGTCAAGACAATTGTAACCCGCGAAAGTCAGTTCACTAATGAAAGAAACTTCCACTTATTTAATGGCGAAGGGAAATTTGTAGCAATTTATTTAAGAAGTGCCCCATATCGTTCGTGAGATCCGATTAAATCCGTAATCGATTTGAAATCGACTTTTAATGACGGATAATTTAATTGACTAAACTGATTTGTTTTCTTTGCATAATATTTTCATAAATTATTTTATATTTATGGGTTTATGTGGAAAAATATATACCTAGTGTTTAAAGAAGTATGGTGACGTTACGTGATCTAGAAACAGTAGAAACTAGAGTACCAACCTTACCTACCTTGTATTTACTGCTTCAGTGAATTAATAATAACGAGTTTATTATTAATTCACTGAAGCAGTAAATTTCAAGTGAGAAAGATTAGAAGTCATTAGTACAACATCAGCCAACATTTACTTTCTTTTTAGGGTTCCTTAGTCAACAAGGACTTCTTATAGTTTCGCCATGTCCGTCTGTCTGTCTTTCTGTCTGTCCCGCTTTAGCTCAGAGACGCTTAGTACCTACTAGAAAGTTGTAACTTGGCATGATTATCCATATTATTAATCACGCTCACTGGGGAGTTTGTTCCACCACTTCTGCTTCCCAGCTAAAGCACTAGGAAGTGGTGAAGGGCGGGCATTTTTGGGGGACTGTCTTATGTAACTTTGACGTTAGAAAAGTGCTGATTTTCAGCCTAGTTTGAATAAATGACTTTTGATTTTGATTTTGACGCCGAGAAAGTGGTAAAAAAATAAAAAATAAAAATTTGCACGTAATGTGTGGATGATATTTTTTTTCTCGTCTGTCCCATGGTGTGCCGTACATGGGGTAGGCCGCTCAAAAATATTGCAGGTTTGTGAACATCATTTTTCGATTTAGGGATCCGTTTGCGTAATATTAAGCTTTAAAGTGCTAATTTTTGTCAACCCCGCATGCCAGCTCAATGGTTGTTTTTGGAGATGTGAAAAAATGCATGGTAGTAGCACATAACAAAATTAAAAGGAAAACTATCACAGCCAAGTGGGCTTTACAAGTTAACGAGCAATAGTCGACCAACTTATATTTGCAGTTGGAAAATTGAACGTGACGTATATCGATGTATGGGAGAACATGTTTTTCAACTACAATGTTAAGTTTGTTTTTGGTTAAATTCATGCCAACTAAGGAACCCTTCACTGGGCGTGTTTGGACACGCACTTGGCCAGTTTTAAGGGTTCCGTAGTAATCAAGGAACCCTTATAGTTTCGCCATGTCTGTCTGTCTGTCTGTCCCGCTGGAGTTGAGAGACGCTTAGTATTAGAAAGCTGTAATTTGGCATAGGTATACATATTAATCAGGCCGACAAAGTACCGACGTAGGTACATATATAGATGTATGGGAGAACTTGTTTTTCAATTTCAACTACAATGTTAAGGTTTGTTTTTGGGATAAATTCATCCCAACTTCGGAACCTTTCATTGTGAGAGGTCCGACAGGCACTTGGCCGGTTTTTATTTTATGGTTCTTGACACTTGAAAAAATGTGATACTCAGGTAATACTTTACATGGCTGGTATTTTTACATCGCTAATATTTCACATGAATATGATGAATTACACTCGCTGAGACTGAGACTGAAGTGGCCATGTAATTTCTGATCATTAAGGTTAGGTTGGACGCTATTATACAAGGTGATTTTTTATTCACTGTTAACCTTTCAGGGCATGAAAGTACTCATGATTATGAGAAACTTTCACTATGAGACCAACTCTAAAATATCGAAAAAAATGTCAGCTGTTTCATACAAAAATGCAATATTTTCCCGATGAAATTATATGAAACAGATGTACTTTTTTTGCTATTTCGTAGTTGGTACCATAGTGAAAGTTGTTTATAATCATGAGTATTTTCACCACCAGAAAGGTTAACAGTAAATTAAAAATCACCATGTATACAGGGACAAGCCGTAAATAAATGAGCAACACAGAGTTGCAGCTTGTATATTATGTCAATTTAAATTCACGCACGCATAAATAATAGCTACGTAAAGGTCTGCTTTCTGGGCCAGCTGACGTAACCACCCTAAAATATATTTATAAATCGAATCGGTCGTTCACTGAACGATAACGATCGTTCATTGTTAACCAATAGCAACATTAGCAGTAAAACTAATCGATTATCGAATCAAATTGATTGGCTTATTATTGAATGAATGATTTAAACCATTTTTACTAATACGCCGTATAATTTGGGTCATTATGGCGGTCGGTTTCCGGTGATATTAACGTCTTGATTTACAGATTATTTTGCCTTGATGAATGATGAAAAAAGATGATTATCAAAGCGTTGTTGGTCATAAATTAATTTGTACAATGCCGGTGCTAAATATTTATGTTTGATGTTCGCGTTGTTCTGCGAATTTTATAATGTATATGTGAATGGCGGACGTGGGTCGTAAAATTAATTAGCCGGACGAAGAGCCTGTGAATGGAGCCTCCAATGATCCTAATTTATGTAAGATGACCACTAATCTTGGCTCAAGGATCGATGGATAAGATGACGGAATTTATAAGGTCCCTGGACCTTGGGGTACTTCTGGATAGTAAACTTCACCCGCCAGGCTAACATGACAAGCGCGATAACACTCGCTTTCTTGATTTGTCAAAATTGGTCTACGGTTCTGTAGCGCTATAATAAAGTGTCGCCTACCTACGTCTTAATATTTTTACACGAGTTATCAAACTAAATGTACTAGGTACATATTTATTAAATATTTATAAAGCAAACAGCCTCCTCCTTCGTCAGATGTATGTTAAAAAGTATAATTTATTACGAGGTACTTATTTAATAATAATTCACATTAATAGTAATAACCACCTCAAATGTTTCAGATATACATATTCATGTAAAACTCAATATTTTTTGTAGGAAATGATGACCTCATGTAGGCATTTTATTTTCAACAAATCAACGTCACGGTCTGTAGTTCTGACGTAATACTAAATGTTTAATTGCAACATTAAAGGGCTCATAAAACTATTACAGACAAGTATCAAGACTGTTCTTTCGCAATATAATTCATACTAGCATTTTTGCCAATAGAAATAGTACTCTTGGCAAAATATTTGACACTTTTGTGAGTCACATTTTAGATTTAGTTGTTGCACACGAAGCAAGAGACGAAAAATTATGTAATCGATTATTCAGTCGAATGGACATCACTATTCGTTCAAAACTATTTAAAAATACAACATCGAATAAAAAACGAGTATCAATCTGTGATTGATTACACAAATAAAAGTTCTGACAAATGACAAACTAAATGTGAAAACAAAACATTGTAGAGTTTTTACAACCGCAATATTCTACATTCAAACTTTTTGGCAGCCAATCATTTTCGTGCACTGCAATTTATAAATGGGTTTTGCAATCTGTAAAATACACACATCGGTGCAAAAAAAAATTCCCTTTCGGAATATGATATCCACTGTATAAAAATACACGTAAAAACATTTATTGATGAAATTCGCATATCAACTCATTTATGTAAGCGGGCACGCCCTTTATGCTTGCAGGCTTTTATTTGGGCATTTAGTTCTGTTTACGTTTTTATCTCTGCTTGAGAATGTATAGTTTTCGGTTTTTTCTTTTTTTTTTTGGTATAGTGGTGTGCTAGCTGACATATGGCTAATAATTTAATGTTTTGTGTTGCACGTAAAGTAAATTGTTTTGCATATTGTTGTATAGAATCCATTTTTTTCTCTGACTGAACAGACAGCGGTGCTGCTGGGGAGTTTGTTGACCACTTCTTCTTCCCAGCTAAAGCACTAAGAAGTGGTGAAGGGCGGGCGTTTTGGGGGACTGTCTTATGTAATTTTGACGTTCGAAAAGTGCTGATTCTCAGCCTAGTTTGAATAAATGACTTTGGATTTGGATTTTGATTTTGATTTGGTAAATGTTGGTTTAAAGAATGTTAATTATGGAAAATCAACTAACGCTAGATGCGTTCATGATCACCGATTTCTTTGGTCAGACTATAGTCTGAATCTAGTAACTTTAGAGGAAAGAAAAATCGTTTTATATATTTATAGATACGTAGGTACGGTCGTAGTTAGGTACGGTCGCCAGTTTTGTTTAAGTCCCATGTAACAGAGGACAAATCCGCACTACGGGCGGCTACTGAGAAATTCCAATAACTACTACTTAATTCTAGTGTTGCAAAATCAACTGCAATTTATCTTAATATCCTTAAGATTAGAACCAAACAGATCTAAATACTTCGACATTGAACCACTTTCTTTTCATGCGAAAGGATTAAGGTTGGTTTCACTACCCAAAACAGGCTACAACACAATGTGTGAATCAAATCATACCTTAAATGAATGCTGTTTCAATTTGCGAGGATTTAAAAAAGCAATTATGAGATTATACTTTTGTTGTGTAATGCGATTAGTTTGATGGTATGCGTGAGATGTTTTTACTCGTATGGACTGGATAAATAATTGAATAAGCGTTGTTATACTTTCATTAAAACATACTGGGGTAAAAGCATTATCTGCTAAACAAACAAATGTAAGGATAATCGGGTTTAAGAATGCAATTGGTGTTGATTAGCAATTAAATTCTACGTCTATAATAGCTGTCTTCGATTATTTATTATGCAATTGAAGAGAATATTTGGTTATAGATTAGTTCTGAAATAATGTGGGTGTTTATAAGTGATCAACTTTCTAGTTTTGTTCTAAAGATATTTATCATTTTCACGGCCAACAGAAAATACGAAACTGAAAATCTTCGCTAAAACAAAAATAAATAAAACAAATGAGAGTGGAACTAAAGAAATTCTCACGAAACGTGCGGAATTAGCGGTTCTTGATAAATGTGCACAAACGCAGACACACTGCGGCTTATGTAACATCGGTGAGGATCTATATGAGCTTATAAATAAGCCTGTGGCTCCAAATAACATGTTTTGACTTTTCAAGGCCGCCTTGGATGGACAGTTTTTGTAATAAATATTTATTTATGGCAACAGAAGTCGGAGGTGCATCATCGTTTTGAGAAATTGAGTTATTTTTGGAGCGTGTCGTGACGGACTGAGGGATTCTTTGCGGTTCTATTTTTGGACACTGATTGTGGTTATTTCTAAATGATTTTTGCCTTTTATGAGAATTTGTGAATTCAGTGAAGAGGTGATAACCTATTATGTGAAAGGTGCATTCATTATGCATATTAACTTCCTCTATCCTTAGAAATAGAAATCATTTATTTGCTTCAAAACATCATCATTACCTTGCTCATCAGCTTTATCCGTTCCTTGCTCTTGTTTCATGTTTATTATTGTATATATATTTATATAGATAAATATATGCTTTATGTATGTATGTATTTATTGTATATGTAAATGGTACACCACTGACTGTACACTACCTGCAATATTGTCTCTCCCTCTCCCTTTAATCCATCCAAAGGTTGTCTGTAAGAGACCACAATGGGAGGTCTTTTAGCGATAAGACCTCCCATTGTGTCCGCCCTTGTAAAATTTAAACATCTATATCTGTAATTTTTATAGTGTACATAATAAAGAGAATAATCTTTTCTATTTTATTCTATTCTATTAATTACTAGGCTATCCTGTTGTTGAAAACTATATTTTTTGTAAGAAGTTACATAACTGATGATACTACAGGGAGACGTCTCTGATAACCCTAAGGTGCCTGCGTCTTATAGACAATATTCGCTTTAAGAAATAAATAAAAAATAGTTTTCTTTTCGCATTTTTCTTTGCAGAAACAATAACGAGGCTGTAAAAGAACAAAAACTAGGTCATTTTAGTTGGTATTGTTAATTTTTATCTGCTCTTATTGTATCATGTACCAGATCTTGATTAACCATCTTCCAGCATCGGATAGGTAGCTTGATTAAATTGATGTTCAAATAAAGCTATCTGATGGTCACGGACGAATTCGCAATTGCTTTATTGATAAACTTCAGCGACAGATTAACGACATCTTGTCACTTATAAACATTGTTCTGCCAATTGACTTTTGTTTGTCTTTTCCGTGTCGTGTGGCAATTGTCGTGGATGGTAACGTCAAGCTCTTTTCGACTTATACTATATTTTAGTTATTTTATTCCATTCCAGGAGGTATTTGTATTTTTTTCTCTTCTGTGAACAGACTACAAGATTTTAATTGTCTATTTCAGAAGTCCAAGAGTCAAGTAATTTGTTTATGTCCGATGACTCTTTCTACAATGTAAAAAACGGCATGACTTGTAACATGTTTTTCATAAAGGATACGCAGAAAAGATGAGAACGCCATACGAATCCTCGAAACTCTCAAGGAAACCTTAAAAATGGAGGTACATACCTATTCATACGTAAGTGACATTAGGATACCGAATAAACAGTATTACAGTATTTACGAAGATAAAGTACAGTTTGTGGCAGCAAGGAATGCTGGGCACGATTGATTCAACAGAGCTGTTGCCTACAAATAACAGTTGTAAGTTGCGCCATCGCTCGGCACAAAGTAGATGACTGTCTACAAGGGCCTTATTGTCGTGCTAGACCATTACGAGTGTGTCTACGATTTGTAGCGCATTGTGATTTGCGGTTAACCAACCAACTAGCTCAAGTACCTATTCTAAATATGCCGTTTGGAATTCCGAAGAAAAGCTGTCATCATGTGATTGTCCCATATCATACATACATAATAAGCTTACAATGTTCCAATTGCCGGGACTCAACACAGATCTCCTCGCCGTAAGAGGGAGTGAACCATAATACCCCACGCGGGCCCAGTGCTGGATGGTGGAAAAGTCCCATCCTAACTAATATTATAAATGCGAGAGTGAGTTTGTTTGTTTGTTACGTCGTCTGCGTTTTAACTCTCCTCTGCCTCTTTTGTTAGTCATACATATCTCATTCATCCTCTCAACGAACGTGACCAAACCATCTAAGCATACACTCTTTTAAATTTTTGTGACATATTCTTTTCAGCCTGTTATTCATAGTCACTAGTTTATAATAATAATTATAAAAAATACATTCCTTATTATTTCGTCACACATTTCAACTTTACCATTGTTTCCTTTCCAGTACGCGTGCCGTAAAATTCCTTTCCCAGTGTAATTCGAGGCGCATTGCCCAAACTTAGATTAGCTGATTGCCCAGTACTTTGCCCTGGTGTAAATTGATCTAAATACATTATTTGTGTTGCGTGAGCTGTTGCATACTGTTTTGGCATATCGCTGACTTGAGATATTTGATGGTGGAGCTAAAAGGATTACAAGGCAACACGTGTTACTGGGTGATATGGGCGAAAGACGATGCAGTTTTCAACGAAGTTTAAATAGCTTTTGTGGAGTAATCCAACAATAACATATAACATAGGGACATACAAATTGGGTGACCATCTTTACATACCAAGACCCCGCCGTGCCTCGGAAAGCACGTTAAGCCGTTGATCCCGGCCGTCATTTGTAGATCTTTGACAGTCGTTACGGGTCGTCAGAAGCTCGAAAGTCTGACAACCAGTCTTACCAAGGGGTATCGTGTTACCCAGTAACTGGGTTGTGGAGGTCAGATAGGCAGTCGCTGATTGTAAAATACCGTAATGTATCCGGTAAGACTGGAAGCCGACCCCAACATAGTTGGGGAAAGGCTAGGATGATAGGGACATACAAATTGTGCGTGCAGCTCCGTACAAATAATAGAAGTGAAACTTCTTAAAAAATTAAATAATTTAGAGAGAGATTTAGTGTGAGAGACTGAGGGAGATATATCTTTCTTCTGTGTGTGTGTGTATGTGTGTGAGTTGTATCTTTCTTAGGTGTCTAAACGTGACGCGTCCTTAAAAATTTAATCTCAATTCTCGCCCATTTATCGAATCGCAGCTTAAGAAGTTTTACTTCAAAAGTTTTACTGGATGAGCAGAAACTACATATAACATGTCATGAGTGTTTTTTCTTGTTCAGTTTGGATAATAGCGTCTGCACTGCACGATTAAAGCCTTCTGGAAAGTGTGCCGTAAATAATAGCCGAGTAATGTTTAAGGCTCGTACAGGCTGGGACGATATAGCGGGCGCGACATACAGGCATATTTAATTGCTACCTGTCGCACCCACGATATCGCGCTAGTCTGCAGGAGCCTTTATGCTAATTTGTATATTACCTATTATTAGAACTAAGCACTAGTATTTAAATGCGTAAGAATTCCTGGAAACTGTTATTTAAGTGATAAATATCTTTGCATACATTATAAAGAATATCGTGATTGGCGTTGCCCACTTGACTTTTACAGCGATTTATAGACAGAAAACAATCGAATGCCTACGTTAATCCATTATTTCCATTAGGTGTAGAATTAATCAGTAATGTTGCCATCTAAAAAACCTAAGGTCAGTGTTTACGTAATCTGGTATTTAGACATAAAGTTGACATTTAACACAACTACTTAAAAGTTCTGAGAAAACCGTAAACATTATTATTCTTATCCTAACGTCTAAGTGAACGTGTGTTACATTCTAACTGTTACAAAGGGCAGGCAAAGAATTTTAAGTGTACTTATCAACTTGCTTACTTTATTGCAGATTGTGAGATTGTGTCTTTGGTAGACACCGGGACTCCTAGGAAATGGCGGAATTTCCGGCACGGTAGAGGGAATGGCGTGAGTATGGTTTCCAACCATACTATTAATAACAGTATTATACTCGTACCGTGTTTTACTCTAAAATACTGTTCAACAAAAATAAAGGATGCGAATATATTGTTTTCACTGTTAACCAGAGCTACATATAAATAGTTCCATCTACTGCGTAGAACACAGATATATCATATCTGTGGCGTAGAACGTGGGGCATGTAACGGGGCACGGGCGTAATGTATTCGCCAGCCTTCTTTTCATTACATTAAAATAATACATAAAATACTGTGTATTTTTCAGAAATACTGTTTATTTGCCCTCTGACCATAATAATTATACTATAAGTATTTCTAGTACAAAACGTTGACAACCCTAAGCGTGAGATAAATGACAATACAGAAAGAAAAGCGCAGTGGGAGGTTATTGAGGCGATGTCTGGTAAAAATGATTAAGATGATATCGGTTTACCCTTTTTAGTGTATGCCAACAGACAAAGGAAGAAGTTGACTGTCAGGTATAGTAACGACGAACCTGATTAATGATTTTTTTTAAGCATGGAATTGTTTTTGTGTAATGAACGATGACACAATTTGCCACGACAACGAGAAGAAGGATATAAAGATGTGGAATTAAGAAAACAGTTGAACCTTACGTCAACCTTTTCGAAGTGTTACCAGGTAATATTCAGACTGCAATAATTCCTATTTCTGCTATAACTACCAGAATCTATGAATACCACATCGTAATTCAAAATTCTATTGGCGACAACCTCATTCTGTTGTTTCTGATTCGTGCATACAATACACGTGATTCACTGTTTTCCTTTGATACCTGAAATAGAGTGGATATGACCGAGTAGTAAATATTGCAATACTGTGCTAAATGCGTTCAAGGAGAGATTAGATACATTAAGTACAATTTTGATTTTAAACTATTTATTAGTGGCTTTTGTGGACAGCATATTAATTCAGACTTGTTACAGTTGTAATGACAAACATGTCATTTGGTTTAAATAGGTTTTATTTGTATTATTTTATTAATATTTTACATAGATTCTTTTATATTTTGTGAAAGTGAGAACGTTGTAGGCTTAAAAGACTAGATTTGTAGACCATTTATTTTTTGTTAAGTACCTGGTGCTTCTTGACAGGCCTACACTGTCCTCCCATACCTATTAACACTGTAATTTGAAAACATTGTAAAAGCCAACTGTTCAAAAAAAAAGTAACTGTGGAGTTTCTTGCCGGCTCTTCTCCATAGGAAACTACCAATTGGAACCGTGCACCTAGCTACTGAGCTTTTTTTTTTTTGTTTATTGTTCGATGTAAAATGAACTATGGAAAGTGGGGAAAGATGAGTAGGGTTGTTGAAAACTGAAAAGCCTGTACAGCCTGAAGAAGTTAGATATGATGACAGACGGTAAAAGACATAATTGAGTAATGTGTGTAAAAAGTATATGTTGGCACGTGGTTTTCTCGCAAAATAATGACATGTTGTCAAAAAAATACATCGTTATTGGCTACTTAACCATACGACATTTTTTTTTTTTTTGGTTGGGAATTCATTAAATAACTTCTATCACTCTGGGCGGAGCGGGAGGGTGTGTCAGACTCTTACTGACTAAAACCCTCACGTATTCCGTGACCCTTTAGTACCATCCCGCGACCCCGGCAAGCATCGGCCCTAGCGGACCCCTACATTTGTGCTGACGACATTTCTTTGAGGCGCGCGTGGAATACAACGCGCCGTCGACCCGGGCCTGGTCCTTACCAGACGGTGAGCTACCCATTGCTCACCGTCCGCAAGCCCGCGCCTACGGTGGCTGGAAATCCGCCCGGGATTTCCGACGCCCAGGGCGTCTCCTGCGGCGGCTAGGGGCGAGAGGGCGCGAAGTTTGCCTTTTCCTCAACCATCCCGCCTCCTCCTTCACGAGCATTACTGCTTCGCAGAAGCAGGTGACGGCTGCCCATGCCCTCTCGCACCGTACCATGGCCTGAAACAGGGTCGGACGCGAGAGACCTCTGCCGCCAATCGCCTCCACGAGGACACGGCGGTGCTCTGCCCAAGCCGCGCAGACTTCCACCGTGTCCTCCGGGCGATCCACACAGTGGTGACACCCGGGCGTTTCCTCCCGCCTTATCCGACACAGGAACCTCCCGAAGCTGCCGTGTCCGGTGAGGACTTGCGTCAGGCGGAAGGTGAGGACGCCGTGGCGCCTCTCTAGCCAAACCATACGATCTTAAGAGGAGCATTCAGAAAAAGTATTCGTCATTCAAACGGAAGGAATAAAAAAAAACTGCTTCAATCAATTATTTTAAATAAACTGTGGAAAATGGGGGAAACATGAGTAGAAATCAAGGTAAGAGCTGCAGAGCGAGGAACTGGAGAAGGCGGTGCTGGTAGTCTGGTAACGGAAGATGGAAAACCTAGTGGTACTTGGTACTTATGAGCCAACTTTGGAAAGCCTTTGCCCTGCAGCAGACGGTAATAGGCATATTCTAATAATATGAGTGTAATAAATATAATGTTTGCACGTGATTTTCTCGCAAAATAATGACATGTTGTCAAGAAAGATAAATCGTTACAAGTATTAGCTACTTAACGTACCTAAGCTTTTAAGAGAAGTATTCATAAAAAAGTATTCGTCAGTCAATCTGAAGACAAAAACTGCTTCATTCAGTTTTTTAGACAAGCAATCAATTGAATATGACTCAGAGAAACAAACCGTTTTTGTTCACAAATATTATGACATAAAGTTATAACAAAAATACAGAGATTCTATTGTAAGCCAATCATAATATCGGAAATTATTATGTTACACACGAGTCAAGGCCGATAGTGTTACTAACCGCTTAAAATATTTAATTTACAAAGTTGCAACAGTATCTATTAAAACTACTATAAACACAAGTATTTTTAAATAAAATACGCACCTATGTATGTAATCGTAGCATATCGGGTTTACTGAAAATAATTTTTGCCCTGGCAACATAATTATTATATCCGATATTTTATTTAAAGTTTAATTTTGGAATTCCGTTACAGCATTCCGTGTAAATAAACACTTCACTTTTGAGCGCCCGCGTTTGGTGCGATTTATTTTCGGAATGACGTCATATTTTTTTTTATATTTTAGTTCGGCCATATTTTTTTAAGGTAAAATTTACTTGGTTGTCACATCACAGGTTGACGGTGAAAGTAAACGTAAACAAGTTTCGTTTTCCTACTCGTAATGCGTTTTCTTGAGACTAGTCTGTTCCAAATTTTGATGCATCACTCTCTGAAACTAGTGATAAATATTTTTATTTACTAAGTAGAAATCAATATCTGAGATAGGGTTTTCTCGATTAATATGGTATACTCTCTTGACGTTCTAGAGGGGCTTGTGGCTAAGTTATAACAGCCGCACGGGTTAATCGATCAGGTTAAGCTACGCTTGACGCGGTTGGTCCGTAGATGAGTGACCATCTTTACATACCAAGTCCCCTCCGTGCCTCGGGAAGCACGTTAAGCCGTTGGTCCCGGATGTCATTCTTGGAATTTGACAGTCGTTACGGATCGTTACAAGCCCGAAAGTCTGACAACCAGTCTTACCAAGGGGTATCGTATACCGTAGGGGCGGGCTTGCGAACGGTGAGCAATGGGTAGCTCACCGTCCGGTAAGGACCAGGCCCGAGTCGACGGCGCGTTGTATTCACGTGCGCCTCAAAGAGATGTCGTCAGCACAAGTGTAGGGGTCCACTAGGGCCGATGCCTTCCGGGGTCGCGGGAAAGTACTAAAGCCACCGAGGCAACACAGGCAACAGGAAGGAATACGGGTGGGTTTTAGTCAGTAAGAGTCTGACACACCCTCCCGATCCGTCCAGAGCGGGAGAAGTTATTTGATGATTTCCTATCCAAAAAAAAAGAAGGTGTATCGTATTACCCAGTAACTGGGTTGTGGGGGTCAGATGGGCAGTTGCTCCATGTAAAATACTGGTATTCAGCTGCATCCAGTTAGACTGGAAGCCGACCCCAACCTAGTTGGGAAAAGGCAGGCAGATGTGTACCTTGACGTTATAGTTAACTAAAATGAGTAAAAGGAAAGTTCCTTTCCCAACAAATAAAACGAGATAAATCTGTAAGGGCTATCATAACGATATCTACTGTATTATCCAAACAGCCCTTATCCTCAACACCAATCTCCGAATAACATTTTGGAAATGTGAAAAATACGTGAGAGAAGTCGCGGCGGGCCGTCTACAAAGAAAAGCGTGGGCGCAGACAGTTTGACCTACCGACTGATGACCGCCTACGCGCCTCGCTTCTCCGCTGGTACATTTCCGGTATCAAAAGAGCTAAATGTTTCGCTAAGTTCTATAACTGCAGTCAAGGTTTTCAAAAATACCAGGCCACTCGAGAAAGTATTGCGAAAAAAGTTTTTATGTATGAGAGACTGACCAGTTATAATCTATTTTGAAAATATGATTATTTGTAAGTAAAAATAGGTACGTTCCAATTTAAAAAATTCCCTCCACATTATTTGCGAGCTAATTTAAAATATCGTGTCTCATTAAACAATGGATCTGCGCCGGGAAAGGTTTCACGCTATGATTTTTTATTTCAAGTGTCGCCTGAAACCGGACGAATCGTACGATAGACTTCAAATGGCATTTATGGGTGAAGGCCCTTCTACGGCAACGGTGTATCGTTGGTATAACGAATTCAAGCGCGGTCGACTAACTTTGGGGCATGAAGAAAGAAGAGGTCGCCATTTGACGGCTGTTACGGAAGAAAACGTGCTAGTGATAAATTTAATCAATGACAATAGGCGAGTTACATATCAAGAGATTCAGCACATACTGCAGGTTGGATCAGGAAGTCTTCACAAAATTCTACATGTGCATCTTCACGTGAGGAGGATAGTTTCATGCTGGGTGCCGCACAACCTCACCAATGCTCAGAAGCAGGCCCGGGTGGAATGGTACAGTGATATGATAAACAAATTTAAAGCAGGCTCGTCCGTGTTTACGACATCATAACAGGTTATGAGTCTTGGATTTATCAATACGATCCAGAAACGAAGCGCCAGTCGACGGTTACGGTGTTTCAAAATGAATTAACGATCGAGCGATCTAGAAGCGGAGGGAAGATTTTGATCGCGAGCTTTTTCAATTTGACTGGCTACTTGGTGTCAATTCGTTTACGGAACCAAAGAAACGTCAACGCTGAATAGTTAATATAGACAACTACCAAATGCTTCAGAAGTTTTCTCTTTTCTCTCAAGCGACCAAACATGGCTCCGCGGGCTACTGCTCCACCACGACAACGCGCCTTCGCACACCGCGCCCAAAACGACGGACTTCCTGGACAGCACACCGGTCAAACTCCTGGGTCACCCTCCTTACAGCCCTGATCTAGCACCGTGTGACTTCTTTTTATTCCCGAAAATAAAAAATCTGCTCATAGGGATACAATTTTCGTAGCCGGAAGATGCGCTGTCAGCGTTCGAGCAGTCAGCTAGTAAACGAGGTGTCTGCGGCGGACTGGAAAAAGTGTTTTGAAAACTGGTTCAGATGCCTGAAACTTTTTATGGCTAGTGGAGAATATTTTGAAAATTTTAATAAGAAAATATTTACCTAAAGAATATTTTTTGTGTCCCACGTAATTTGACCAAGTTTATCGCTAAATTTAAAATGTTGGATTTTATTTGTCTAGTCAAGATTCTATTTTATTTCAACGATAGCTTCCACTAGAAAACTTGCCGCATAAACTAGCATGAGATTGTCTACTAAAATTATCTCCTGAAATGATGAGATTTCTAAGCAATTTACCGTCTTTCATTTTCGTTATTTCAATCAGCAATCGCACTTCGCGAAATAATTAAAACAATAAACTGAGAATCGTTTCCACCATAAAGCTGTTTGGATTCGCGATATAAGTGTGAAATACTGCAGCCGAGTTAAACCAGTACGGTGGTGAAAGCCCACGGATATGGGGCAGTGTCTCTGCCACAGATGCAGCGATAACAACAGTCCTTTGTTTCAAGAGTGAAAATATATGGGACAAGATTTTGCGCGCGACGGCAGATGTTCATCATCGTATGTTGCGTTAGAATATTGGCGATGTGCATAATGGCTAGAGATCGGATATTCGGATGCATATTTACCTAAAGCTAATTTTTAGCTGAAAGTATGCAAGCGACTTCTTAAAACATTTTTGAAAAAAAAAAAATCCCGGGAAGCCAGGAACACCGGGAATGCATAACTAGTCGGGTGTACAGTATGGAAGCGACTACAAAATAATATTTATTAAAAAAAAACACCGGTATTCTTGGATTGCATATTTATTTAATATTAATGTTTATACCTACTACATTACAATATTAGGTAGGAATATATGCATCCAATTCTATAGTCAGAAAAAAACACCAAATTTGTCGATTCCGGAATGGAGGGCGGGATTTTTACGATCGATACAAAAGTGCATTCCATATAGGCAAACTTTAGAAAGTAATTTAATATACATTCGATTCTATAATCAGAAATCTAAATTTATATTCCCGCAACCGCGGGATTTTCTTCATATTAGCCAACATCTCAACTTTAGGTGAATATGTATCAGAATATCCGATCTCTAATAATGACTGTGCACATGAGTTTTCCGTATTGCTAATAGTTTTTAAAGAATTATCTGTTGTTTATTTTTATTGCATTTGGACGCATTCGTAAGAGATGTTATATGGAGCAAGGCTACTGTGAAGTGGAATTCTAGAATAGCACAATAAATGCGTTTGAATCACCACTGACAGGTAGGTTGACGTCAGTGACAAAGTTGCACTGAATACAAAACTATTTAAAACAAGAAACAGATGTTTGGCAAAGAAAGAAGGCTAAAGGCTCGTGCAGACTGGCGCGATATCGTGGGCGCGACAGGCAGCACGACACTTTCCATGAAGTTTTCATAGAAATTGTGCTGCTAGTATTGCATCGCGTTGTCACGTCACGCCTATCTGCTGAGCCTTAAAGCTTAAATACTTTGGCAGTCATAGATAGGTATAAAAATAATTAAAAAAATATAAAAATATGTACCTATGTACATAAATATGCCTTTTTAGGGTTTCGTAGTAAACAAGGAACCCTTATAGTTTCGCCATGTCCGTCTGTCTCTCTGTCTGTCCCCGCTGTAGCTTAGAAACGCTTAGTACTAGAAAAGGAAAACTATCACAGCTAAGTAGGCTTTACAAGTTGTCAGAGTAAATTTGCAGTTGGAGAATTGACCGTGACGTTTATCGATGTATGGGAGAACATGTTTTTCAACTACAGTGTTCAGTTTGTTTTTGGGATAAATTCATCCCAATTACGAAACCCTTTATTGTGCGTGGTCCCGTCCGAGACGCACTTAGCCGGTTTTTTTCTATATTTGTTTTGCCTTGTCAACAAACAATTGCATAGAGGTCAATGCATGCGATAAGAAACATGCCGTCAGTCTTCTGGGAAAGCCTATCGCGATTTTTAAAACGAGGTCATGATAAAGAAATAACCACTTATACCTGAATATAGTCCCTAGGTATTAATCTATGTCTTTATACATTATAATAAAATCGTAGCGAATTCAAACTGTACATTGAATATTTTTGAAAAAAAAATATTTGTAGCTACGAGTTCCAGGAACGATTCTAATGCCGAAAATATACGAGTAGTTTTAGATATTTTGTGTTTATCTGAATGTATGTTCCAGCATCACGCAAATACTACCGGATAGATTTTGTTCACATTTTGCGTAGATATTCCTTATAAGTCTGGTCAGTCTATAAATTACCGCGCTATTAGTTATGGCGGATGAGCAACTCAAAAACTTTTTTATGACAATTGATCCTGTTATTATATATGGATCAAAAAACTCTATCGGACCAACTCTATTACCTATACCTTTAAGGAGCTAAGTATCCAATCATGAAATTTAAAAGAACGGTTATTTTAGTCAACTTTCAACTAAGTAAATATTCGTGATTCAGCAACCGTTCTCCTAAGACCGATTCGCCATTGGACTGTTCGTCGACAAGATGATTCATTTATTTCCGTTTCCCAAGCAGGGACTTTCACCTATGGACATTTCGCCGACAGAACCTTTCATATGCGTCAGTTTCGACGACAGCCCTTTGTAGCAAATATAGTAGGTCACCAACAATAGAGGGGATCTGGTGCTCGGTGGTCGCTGCCGCGACACGCTCGCTTCGCTCGCTCGCCTTCGCGCGTTAATGGTCACTGTTCTAACCTAACCTAATCCAAATGATTCAATAAGGGCTGTCGTCGAATGCGACGTATATGAAAGGTTTTGTCGGCGAACTGTCCGTAGGTGAAAGACCCTGCTGGGGAAACGGAAATAAATGAATCATCCTGTCGACGAACAATCCAATGGCGAATCGGTCTTAGGAGAACGGTTTCTCTCCCAATATTCGTAGCTTAGCGGTTCGGAGTGCTTTGCAAACCTAAGTTCGATTCCTAACAGTTGATAATATATTTTGTGCTTCAATTTTTACATTTTGTAATAGGTAATATTATGTAATAGTTCATAGAACGTACACAGAATGACATCAACTTTATGTATCTTATGTTATCTTTATCTATGGTTCTAATAAAAATGGATATCTGTGGGTAGGTGACTGTTATTGAGGAATACCGTGTGTTTAAAATCTACTGTTAAATTATTTTAGTGATGGCTGTTCGTATCTGTCGAACGCAATAGTCAGTGTATCAATGTTGTACCATTAGGTACCTAGTATATGCAGGAATGCAAGTGTTCATTAATTCACTAAAAACGAAAAACTAAAGGTAATGGGCAATTTGCTACTGAAGGCTAGGTGTCAACCTCAGGACGATCTGCTTCTCATATGGACAAACTGTCCGTCGCTTGCTCGCGCGTCACTTTCCTGTATACTACAAACGTAGTATACAGGGAAGTGTTATAAAAATGTCGCTGTTATTTTAGTATATTGTGGTGTCTTACGACTTGCACGCGAACGAAGTCGCGGGCAGAAGCTAGTTATAAAATAATAATATTTTTTAAAACCCCAACCCCAACTTACTTATACCTACTAATCATTGACACGACGTGAAAAACAAAAACAAACTTTAGTGTTGCTAGATTTAATCTTTTTTTTTTTGTTTCGAGACTTACCTAGTTCACATGATCCAGCCGTGTCAGGTCCTGTCGTGGATCCAGGGCAATCACAATAATCTTGTCTAAATTATTTACTTTTATTCTAAAACATTCCCATTTTACGGTTTAATTTAGTTACAAAGTAATTCAAGGTTTTGGAGCGGGAACGAACGCAATTATCCGCCGTATTTCACATCATTATGATATAGGGGTTTATGTTCATGTCGATCAGGTTTATATTGCATTTTAATAGACACGTTTTGACGCCGTTGCATTTTATGGTTTTCAAACGACAGACCATAATGTGCAATGGACAATGACACTTTATAGACAGTCTTAATTGGACTCCACTTAACTGTGTGGAGCTAGTACTCGTAGAATGCTCTGGTATGAGGCGCCTTGTCTACGGACACTAATTTCAAAGCTTTCTTAGGCCGAGATCTATAAATGTCACGAAGCACATTCTTTGGCTTAGACATGTCCCTGCCTCAATCTTGCACTTGAAGTTTGACAGTTGTGCGACAGTCTCAACAATAACGCTTAGATAAATTACGTGCTAAGTAACGTTTATAGATCTCTGCCTCAGATTAGTCTAGGTTGTGTACCTATAGCGACGAGATTTCTCTAGAGTCTAGAATCTAGATCACATGCTGTTTATGCAGAATGCCCTCAAAGGGTTGCATGTTTCCTAGTGACGATACTATCGTAAGTACGTCCGTAAAATCTGTATAGTTAGCTCCGCTACCAAAACCTTGCTGACTGGCTAATCTTTTCGACATGACACGATATGAGCTGTTTTTTTTAACTAACACGCATGTTGCGTATGTTACGCAATCTTTGAACTCGATTTTCGACCTCTTCAAACCAGCGGATTAATTTGAAACTTTGCACACTTATCAAGGACCGGTGACAATCCATTAATTTGATAAGTTTGTCTTATTATCCTTACCAGGATCTTCATCTTCGTACATTTAACAAAAATATATATACATAATATAGTTTGAAAAACTAAAAAACACGCTCAAATAAAAAACTCAACTAAAAAGGGGAAAATAAATACCTAATAGTTAAAAAACTAAAAAGCACGCTTTAATAGAAAACTAAACTAAAAAAGTACAAAATACTTTGAAATATGTTTTTTAGTTATGTCGTGCTGACACGAGAAGAATCGCAAAGATTTCTAGCTCCCTGTAGATACCGTCGATGATGTATTTATCTTACTATTCACCTATTAATCTCCCATTAAACTTTCGAATTGATCAGTAAATCGCGTCATGTGTATGCGCAGCGTCTTCGAAATTTTGGACTATTTGTATGCAACAAGCGAACGATTAGGAAGCGATGTCGGGAAATTAAAGATTCCGATAGATCTTCGGTAGTGGCAGGTGGATAGGCTATTTGCCTATAAAATTGCAGTTAGGTACTTGTGATTTGGATGTGATGAGCATCAAATTACATAATATCTTCTTTATTCTTTACTAGCTGCGCTCCGCGGTTTCACCTGCAATATCGAGAAAAAAGTATCCTACGTCCTAATCTAGGTCATGGCTTACCCATGTGCCAAATTTCATCCAAATCCGTTCAGCCGTTTTAGCGTGAAGGCGTAACAAAATAAACAAACTCACTTTCGCATTTATAATATTAGTTAGGAAGTTAGGATTTTAGATTTTAGTTATAAGTTAGCTTTTACGAGATTTTACCTATTGTGCTGAAATATTCTGAAGCTGACGGAATTCTCAAGAACATCGGCCGCTTCTTACCTGAAAGAAAAAACGGATAGTTGAGTTTATTTATTTATTTATTTAAACTTCTCGCACACAAATAAGTACAAAGGCGGACTTAATGCCTTAGGCATTCTCTACCAGTCAACCAAGGGTGGTGAAGAGATAAGATGGCAGGTGCTCTGAGAGGAAATAAAAATAACGAAAAATATTAAAGATAACATAATAGATTATAAAAAGAATAAGTACAGAAATACATAAATAGGTTACAAGCATAAAATAAAAATACATACATATTTACTACGATATATACCTACATTATACATATATATATACATACAAATTCAAGGAAAAGAGATACATAAATGAGATGACTCTACGCTATTTGTTTTGAAAATAACTCTGCAATTTCCGCTTAAATGCATACCGACTGGTGACCGTCCTGATATCAAGAGGAAGCGCATTCCAAAGAAGAATAGACTGAATATGAAAGGAAGAATGAACAAAGTCAGAAGTATGAGAAGGACAGAGTAGAAGAAGATTGGATTGGATTGGAGTTTCTTGGTCTTATAAAGCCAGGGGTGCTAATTAAAGAGGAAAACATGAATGTTCTCTACAATTCAAACAAATTTCTTATGCCCATTTTCACTAATACTAGGCGACACCTAAAAGAATGCCTGAATAAACGGGCACTGTATTCATTAAAAGGTCGGCTAGTGATTGTGAAAACGGGCATTAGCCGTCTTTGATTTCCACAATGGATGGTTGCATAGATCTGTAGATGGTTGGTTTATACATTCTTTGCCGAGAAATAAGCGATTATCGATGCACTCGCTTCCTTTATGTTTATTGTCTCTTCCTGAAAACGCGGTCACATGGGCATTGGCGTTCATTCCATACAAACGTATTCCTCTGTTTTCCCCTGGTAATGACGCTAGAGCTAATATTTTGTTATGATACAATTTAAATCTTCCACGACCATCTTTAGTTTCATTTTTCATATCTTTTTTATAAAACTAATTTGAATAGGTACGCAAAAAACCTTTTTTCCAGTCGGTGTCTTTGGATCTGTATTTTAGTTTTATGCCACCGACTTCCGAAAAAAAAGCTATTTAGCACTTTGTAGAGAAACCTACCCCACACCAATTCGTATACCACTACTTGGTATGTAAACAACAGGGACAGGAAGTATTGTAACATCATCAAAATACACAAAGTGGATTAACTACGGATATGATGAAGCAAACTCAAAAACACCCAAGTAAAATAATAAAATTTATATGAGACTGCCGCGCAAGTTTCCTCTATCAAATGAAAAAGAATTTTCAAAATCGGTCCACAATTGACGAAAATATCGATGATTGTACATCAAAAAAACCCTCCGTAATAATCAAAACTACACTTTAGCAAAATGTTCTATTAGCAAATCGTCCTACGAACAGTTCGTTCTATTAGCAGAACGTCTTACTTGTGAAGTACCTACAGTCATCATCATCATTTCAGCCGGAAGACGTCCACTGCTGGACATAGGCCTCCTTGCCATAATCGCCACGCTTGGCAGGTGGGTTGGCGATCGCAGTATGGTGTTAATATGCATAGAGAACGCTGCTGCCCATTCTCTAGTAAGTCCCTTAGTCGCCTTTTACGACACCCACGGGAAGAAATGGGATGGTGCTATTCTTTACGTCCGGCACCACACGGAACAAGTACAAAAAAAAAGTACCTACAGTAATGCTGAAAAATTACTATCGCATTTTATCATCATGGATTAGTATGGCATATATGGCATATATTTGAAAGGTAGCATTGAAACGGATCATGAAGAAGAATTACAGCACTGGCCTTTTAGAAAGAATATTTTGGCTCTCAATTTTATTGCATGGCAATTTCAATAGATTACAATTTTGTTAGTATATGTACTGAACTAGTGAATTGTAATCATAAATCATTTCTAATCATACTGACGAACAGGTACATATACATTATATTGTATAAAATTTTATTTTGCTTTAGTATCATTAACCAGGGGGAAAATCGAGGAATACGTTTGTATGATAGCTAACGACCACGTGACCGCGTTACCTCTTAAGAGTCCCTCATTCAACTGCATTATTATCAACAGAATTACGGATGTGGAAATAGGGGTCAAGAAAAGTGTCAAAACATTATAGGCACTGGTATTCTCGATGCGGAATGCACCGTATCTTATCGTCTAAGTTTACTGTAAGCCGTAAACAAAACACTGCGGTATCTTTATTCGTGTATATCGAGTTTATCTGTTCATGTTAATTACTGTTTTAATAGTCGCTTCGCTAATTGTTCTTGTTAGTGTTTAGATATGCATGTAATGTTACGTTAGGTCTAGATTCAGAAATGTTTAATGCTTGTTCATGAGAGGATTTTTAAGGACATTTTTATCTATCAAAAGTACTCATTATGAGAGACTTGTCTGATTATTCTCTAATCATTCAATTTCCCAATTTTAAGTGAAATTCTATCACGTGTAATTTGAAACCTTCCTAATAATTATTCTAACTTTCCAAGAAAAGAGTCATTATATTAGAATAAAGTTCGGATTAGCTTGTAAAGCTACTGATCAGTATTATGTAAGTAGTTACATGTGACACAAATCGATTGTGATTTGAATGATTTATTGATTCTAAACTCATGCGCACCTGGTTGTAATATTACGAGCATATTTAACTAACATGTTATAATATTGCTTAATATGTATAGGTAACATATTTATGTATTAGGTTTGATAGATTATAGAGTGTTAATAAAGGCAATTCATTGGTCGCTCTGTGGAGTCTAGTTTGGGTTTGCTTACCAAACATGAAATAAAAATAAAAGATAGCCAAGAAAAAGAGTTTGTTGAAACATTTAAGAACAATCTATTTAAGAAATATCTATCAAAATCGAAAAGGAGATAAAATTCAGCTTAAGACGATAACAATCAGACTCAATTCATAAATGATCAAAGCAAAAGTAAAATGACAACCACATAACTCATATTAATTACTAAAGTTCTCAATTAACATTACGCATGTTTATATAACCGACTGACCTCTATACTATAACGAGACGGACGATGTCATTGATGAATGAAATACTCGTATTATGTCAGTGTCAGTGCATGCGTCCGCGACGACGTGAATGAATGATGAAGAGATAGTGAATGGAACTGACGTAGGTCTGGATTGACTGGTGTCGGGAGAGAGATAGGAAATGTATAGAAATATAATTAGGATAACGGTATACTTTGAAACCTCGATGAAAATGAACTACTAATAATGTATAGGTACGAAATTTTTGACAATAATAAGTATTTTTGTGTGAAATATTTCATCACCACTGCTCTCAAAACGGTGAAGGAAAATATCGTGAGGAAAACCGGCATGTCCTAGAACTACAAATTCGAAGACAAGTGACGTCCACCAACCCGCACAGGGCCCGCGTGGTGGATTACGGTTCACTCCTTCTCACGGAGAGGAGGCCTGTGAGCCAGCAATGGGAACATAATAGGCTGATTGTGAAGTATTTTTTGTAGATGAAAGTATATTGTAGAATCAGTCATTTTTAAAAGTAAATATTTTAAATTTAAATTTCCTCAAAAACAGTGAAGTCCCAATATTTTGATTTTGAAAAATCTGTTATAACTGAGATCGATCTTGACTTGATAGAACGAGCTCTGTATAGCAAAGATCACTGAACCTACAGAAACAATGCGGTTCTTAGAAACAGTCTAGGACGAAACAGAAGACTTATCAATGGTATGTGAGTAATGTGTGCCAATTTCCTAAGAACATTAAGTTGTTTATAGCAAAATATAATGGCCGGAATGCCGATAAACTTTGATAAGGGAATCGATTTTTCGCTATACACATCAAACCATATGGCCGAGGACTAAATACGGTATTTGAATACGGAATAAGCAGTAAAAAGATTATAAGAAAAAAATATATGACAAATTACATTCATCATTATCTGCGTTTCTGGACAAAAGCTTGCCAAATCTAGAACACGAAGAGTAAATTAAGAGTGATGAATATAAATGTTGATGGATGGAGAGGGAGGGGAAGGCCAAAGAAAAGATTTCGTGAGGAATGACATGAAAGAGAAGGAAGTGAATGAGCGTGATGGTTGACAGAAGAGAATGGAGAGAGAAAACGTGTTGCGCCGACCACAACAAGTAATATGGGACAAGGGCAGGAAGTTGATGATCTAGCTAGAACACAGCGGTACTGACTGTACAGCCGAAGGTAGTGCGGAACTAAAATGCTTGTCGTAAAAGGTGGCTAAAATATTATGTCTGATAATTAGGTGGTGATGGCCAGCTACTTCTCCCTGTCTGTATCCACCAAATCAGCTGTCGAGCATGATTTTGAAAATGCCCCAATTATTTCTAATTCTGTTCTTAATGGGCTCTTTGATCTTTTCATCGGTAATGTCAGCAGTGGACACACACAGCACTCATGGATCGTTTTCTAAACTAAAAATTATCTGGTACACGTTATGGCACCAGAACACATAAACCACGTAATGAGCAACACATTTGTGCACATAGTCTGTTCGGAACAACGCCTCTAAGTACATAGACATTTATGTCGGTGATATTAACTCAGTCTGCCGTGTTTAGAATACACGCTGTTTGTCTTATAGTTCAGAACTCAGAATGTGGGTCAAGAGTAGAGCATTTTGTTGTACCTATTGTGCAGTTTGCAGTAATCCAAATAGATTGTCTTAATGTTCTAGACAAATATCTGTAAAGTGGTAAAGGAAGAATGAAGGACGTGTGAACGCTGTTTTTTATGGTCCAGAAATAGGAAGCATTGTCTATTTAAGACTTGCATCATTCCTAGTCAATTGAGAGCAGAATTGAGGTCAGTGGTGTCCCAGTGGTAATAGCCTTGACTTGCGAGTTGTAAGTCGTAAGTTCAAACCAAGAGAGGCGCTTTACTTTGTGTAAATTATTACATAACCACTGCTCTTAAAACGGTGAAGGAAAACATCTTGAAGAAATTCGGCTATCCTAGACCTAAAAAATCGAACACATGTAACATCTAACGACACGCGCTGGTCTCGCGTGGTGATTAGGCCTCACTCCTCACCGAAACGAGGCCTGTGTCCCAGCAGTGGGAACATTATAGGCTGATTATGATGATCATTCCTAAAGTTTGGGTCAATGGTGATGATAACAGCGGATGAACAGCGGTATCTGCACAAGCATTCAATTATCCTACAGATAACCGTGAAATCTCTTGTCAGGTCCCCAACACTCGTTATATCGTGAATTAAGACTATTCTGATGCCTAACGTTTTGTAAAGCAAAGCATTTGATTTGTTTGTTACTTAAAAGCATCGAAAAGTAAAACAGAATACGTTAAATAAAAATAATAATAATAATAATAATAATACATTTATTTCAGACGTAGTCCATATACTGGTTAGTAACACAAAAATCTTATAAAGCTATTGTTAGTACATACAAAAATCAAAAGAAATAAAAATCACAAAAATGGCACCGTACAGAAATGCCAGACAAAAAGTATCTTTTATCATTTTCAAGTTGTGTCTGCTCTAGGTGGCAGATTAGGAGCACGGAGCCGTTGTATTGTATACAGTATTAGCAATTCTTCGTTATTATCTACCTGTTATTCTAACTTAAATGTATCTATTTACTATAAAAGGCCGCTAAGTCTATGCAAAATTCCTGTCAAGTATCACTTAATAGCTCTTTGTGAACCAACAATATTATTCTTGCTAGTATTTTCAATAGTATCTGTTCTCTTGCGCTTTACACAGAAGTTACGAAGCGTGGTCTCAATAGATCCGAAGTTTGTCGAGTTCCAGTCGAAGTTTGTCTTTTCCGAGACATTATTGTGGGATTTTATTCAAGTTCTTGATACCTTTCTATTGCAAGTCAGTCAACAGTGGTGTTTAAACGCCTCCGGCATCTCACTTGAACAATTTAAGTAGACCGTCGATTTTATGGGTACTCGTAAAGTTTCAACTTTTCGGAACTTTGAAATTCAGTGGTCTTACCATATTAGGAGAATTTCCTTGACCGTTAAATTGGAGTGTGCTATCAGATGTACGTAAGTATGATATATTGTATGATAATGCTGATGGTTGAGTAAGATTATGCGATATGACAAATATTACGAAGTTGTCAAACTTAATTGATTTGGTATGAAGAGATAATTATTATTACAGTGTTGGTGGGCCAGTCATTAATAAGTTTATATTACGTATACCTAGACGTTTCTTAACTCTTAAATAAAGGGTGTCTCAGAATGTTTTTCGATTAAATACTATCTATATCAGGTTTTTATGAGCACCAATTGGTATTTGACCTGCAAAGTGAAATGTTTAAAGTCTAAATTAAATTGGCAGACTGACTTTCGAATCATTCAAATTTGATTGGACAAGTGTCCAATAAATGTGAACAATGATTGATTCTTTCAATTGGTGACTTACAAGAACTGGATCATGTGATCAATCTGTCAATTTCCTTATTTATTCTGGGCCAAGGTTGCGTGTAACGACTTTTTGTAATTGGTAAGTCCGAGGAATAATGTTGTCCCTCTTTAACTCTTCATTTGTAAAATAATATCTGTAGTAACTCCCTTTAGTCCTAGTACTATACATTGGTAGGGATTATTATGCAACTTTGGTTGATACTCATTATTGTCTATTCATTTGTATCAAGAGTTCCCCACGTCTCTTTCCCATTACCGCTACATAAATAATTTTGAATGTTCGTCTTGATGTTTTTATTTATTTATTTAATACTATGCACACAAATGTGCAGAGGTGGACTTAATGCCATAGGCATTTTCTACAAGTCAACCTTTGGGTGATCCAGAGACAAACAGTGTGCACCAGTGCTTTAGTAGGTGCAATAGCGAGAACTGTCAATCAACTCAGCCTATAGCAGTCCACTGCTGGACATAGGCCTCTTCCAGGTTGCGCCACAACACCCTGTCCTCCGCCTTCCGCATCCAGTCTGTCCCAGCCACCTTTTTAAGGTCGTCGGTCCATCTAGCTGGGCGGCGTCCCACACTACGCTTGCCGAAACACGGTGTCCACTCCAGGACTCGTCTGCTCCACCGGCCATCGGTACTTCGACACACATGGCCAGCCCACTGCCACTTCAGCTTGCTGACTCTGCAGGCTATGTCGGTAACTCCGGTTCTCTTCCGGATAACTTCATTTCTGATCTTATCCTTCAAAGAAACTCCGAGCATAGCTAAATATAAAGGTATACCTACATAATATACATACATAATCAGCCTATCATGTTCCCACTGCTGGGACACAGGAGTGGGCCGTCTGTAAGAGAGACTGGGCCGTAATCCACCACGCGGGCCCAGTTCGGGTTGGAGATGTCACACGTCATTGAATTTTTGAGTCTGGACATGCCGGTTTCCTCACGATGTTTTCCTTCACCGGTTTGAGAGCAGTGGTGATGAAATAATTTACATAAAGCGCCTATCCGGGTTCGAACCTACGCCCTACAACTCGTAAGTCGCGGCCGTTACCACTGGGCCACCACTGCTCTCAAGATATACCTACCTATTAAAAACTATAAATATATTATATACACCTAATTTTATATAAATATAACCCCTAAAAATATACATAAATATTCCAAAACAAATAAGACAAACAATGGGAAAACATTACCGTTGTGATGATACTGCCAGCTTCTTGCGATGTGCTCGCGAACTTTAACTTTAAAGGATAATCGGTTGGTTGCCATCCTGATTTCCTAGAGGAGCGCATTCCACAGAAAGTTAGACTAAATGTTTTTGTTCGTTTGCTACTCCAAGATCAACATTGAATACCTGTGTTACTTTATCTCATCATCATTCTCCTGCCCTTAACCCATTTGGGGTTTATTTGGGGTGCGCGCAACATGTCTATTTCTCCTATACGTCTCTATTAGTTGTTATCACGGCAGTCACTGCCTTTATAGCCATATCCTCTTTCAAGCAGTCCATCCATCGTTTCTTTGGTCTTGCCTACTCGTATAGCCATAGACTTTCATACTTAAAACATTCCTGACGAAATTTCTCTCATTCCTCCGCATCACATGCTCGTACCATGACAACCTTTTTCTACATAGCTTTTCAGTCACCGGTGCCACTTTCAGACTTCCTCTTATGTACTCATTTCTTATTCTATCCATTCGGGTAACACCTGCTAAGAAAATGGAAAATGCTAAGAGGTATGTGTACCCCTTAGCATTTTCATCTCAGCTGCATGCAATCGTCTTTTAATATATTTTGTGGAATTTAATATTTACTTGTAAAGTATTATATTATTTTCAATTATTGTGAATGTGAAGACTATTAGGTCATTGTTTTTTTTTTCTCATATAGTATTAATAATGGTCTGGCAGTTTGAGTAATTTATGCGGCCTACCCAAATGTTCTTTCTTTGGTATTGTTCGTCGCATCGTTGAGCTCCTTAAGTTCTGAGTTGAGCTGCACGATTACTGACAATTGCGTGCACTGACTGGACAGGTCCACTCAATCTGTGTGGTTCTTTCCTCAAAAGGACCATTTCAGACACCAATCTACATGGCCTTCACATGATCTGACCAAGATTAAGTCTGGACTTTAAAGGAGACTGTGACCTCTGAGTTTGTTTCGGCCTTTCTTCTCAGAGTAGTCAGATAGGAAACGCCGACCTCATCTAGCTTTTTTTTTAAAATATGATTGACGTGTAAAAGTGTTTGTACAAACCTACTTGCAGAAAATAAATCATTTATCATTTATCATTCATTCATCCCTTTTACGGCCCAACATTCTGATGCATACAAGACAGCAGGTCTAAAACCATTGTTTTATAAATCTTTGCTAAGTTTAAGGGGAATGCGGGAGTCGCAGAATGTTCCCATGACCTGCCGCCATTTCTTCCATCCAGTTTTAATTCTGTGCTTAACAGTCCGACCTACTTCGCTATCACTTTGCACGAGTGAACTGAGATACCAAAAGTCGGAGCAAACCGGGAGAAGCGCGCCATTAAACGCTATGGCCCCAGAACTGGAGAGACCGGCGAAATTGCAAACATATGTTCTGGTTTTGATTCTGCTGATTTTCAAGCCAACATTCTCCAGCTTTTGCCAATCTGCCCTGGATCTCAGATCCATCTTCACCGACAAGAACAATGTCATCGGCAAATAGTATGTGTGCTCACCAGGGTGCCTGTTTAACTTTAGTATATAAAGTTTTTAGAAAAGAATTTATTAATCTTCGATTGCATTTCTTGCAATATGAGGTAATACAAATCCGGAACCGATAGAACAACATTCAACATTTACATAAACAACCAGAATTCAAAATCGTTTTGCGAAACGGTTCAAAGAGGTCGCCGGTCGTTCTATAGATCTATATTTAGTAGTCCAAGTGGGCAGGAACTGTGACTAAGAGCATTTTTCTGTCATCTTAATAACATTAGCATAATTACCGTCTCTTACATAATCATTATTTAACCAAATTACAAGATGATTATTAACATTAACTAAATTAAATTAAAACTAAGTTAAGCTTAAAAAAGGCCCTCGGGGCATTGAACCGAGGATGCTGGCGGCATTTCCTCGCTGAATTGCAATGCTGATGCGTTGCGCGAGAAAGCCGCCAGCTTTTCGGTCACCAGTTACATCAACTAGACGTTTCGCGATTTCCGCAAATAACTTATGCGCACTGGGACCCCACGGACCGAGGGTCTCGACGCCAAAGGGCACAAAGTTGTACTCTCTGCCAAGGCCTCCATATTTAATAACTTTCAGATTTTCGGCATTTTCTGCCGCTGCACCCGCTTTAGAAGTAGTCCGTTGGAGGTGGGACGGTGCCAGTGTGTCTACACAGGTAGCGTCCCATACAAGCATCCGTCCCAAACTCCACGGGACCAAAGACACACCATCAGGTCTCTTGCCATCATCATCATCATCATTATTTGCTGAATTATAGTGTAGCCATACATGGAAATAATTGGTTTAATTTCTACATTTTGTTGTTAAAAAAAATATTAATTGTATGTTTGTGTAGATAAAGGGGCTATTGAGAGATTCTTTGGGTCTTTATTTTCTATATTTTGGTGCTTCACAAATTTTGCTTAAGTGATATTTATTGCTTTTGCCGTGTGTGCGGTCTTGATTACGAATAGTCTCTCAAATAACTGTACCTAATAGTCGATTTAAGTTAATATTAGAACTATACAGGGTCAAATTAAATTAGCTAGCGAAACTCCGCAGACGTGATGGGTGTCGATATGAAAAAAATGATAAAATAAAAAGAAATATGATGTTTTTGAGGTCAACGATATCTGGTCGATTTTTACTTGAAGTATTATTTGAGAAAATCTGTTTTTTTTAACTGTAATTTCAAGTCATTACTCTACGGGGTCGCGGGAAGGTACTAAAGGGTCACCGAGGCCCCTGGCAACACAGGCAACAGGAAGGAATACGGGTGGGTTTTAGTTAGTAAGAGTCTGACACACCCTCCCGCTCCGCCCAGAGCGGGAGAAGTTATTTGATGATGATGAAAAAATAATGATTACTCTACCTGTGGTAGATGACCTCAAAAATCTCATCAAATTAATTTGTTTTTTGTTTGATCACGTTCAGATATCGATACCCATCACTTCTGCGGAGTTTCGTCAGCTAATTCAATTTGACCCTGCATAGTGTAGTATCATCCAACTGTACCATAATCAAGCAATTGCCTATCAAGCTCTATGATTAGGATAATTTCCCTCAGGGCAATCATTAAACTGTTAACGTATCTATTATATTACGTCCAAAGGGAGTGTCCTGCAATAGGGTCTTACATCCATTTTTGAAAAGAGTCTTAATTAAATTCTGCCAGTGCTAATATGCCCCAAAAAAATCACAAATTTTTTATTCAATCCTTAAGTGCCACAACAATGCATTTAAATGTTACATTTTCAAATTTCGCGCGTAGTTGGACGAAAACGCTGGATGCAGTGGATGCCATGTTGCTCTGTGGTCATGACGTCACTTGGCTATGTAAACAAATGCGCTGATCTATTATCTAACTATCAGTTGACAGTTGACACGTTTCAGTGTACATAGCCGTATGACGTAATAACATGGCGGCTATTATTTCATGGTGTTTTTTAACAGATTAGAAATACTGATAAAGTTTGAATTGAATTTTAAAATTTATTTTGTTATTTTATAAACTAAAACTAACATTTTCCGACTCCTTATTGCCTAAACTATCTCAATATGTTTATAGATTTTTTCTCGTATATAGTAAAATACCCTATTACTGTTTACTGATTGGTCATGACGATTATGCATATACAGATATAAAGACTGCAATAATGCAGAGTTCTTAAATTCTTGTAATTGATTCTACCATAAAGTTACGTGGGATATTACCTCATTCCATTCAAGCTACACACAATGACATCGATCCTGCTTTGTCCAAATGTTAGCACCAAGTACTTGCCAACCTTTAACAGTACTAGACCATCCTATATAACTATACAGCGTGAATCAGAAATGTGTGGTATATGTGGGTTTGGTGGTGCAGACCATTAACCTATTGATCGCCACGTCAAAAAAGCAAAGACGTGCCCTCGGCACCAATCTACGAATTATTCCATACAATCTGTCATGTAGTCGTGACCGTGGCGTGCTGGGCACATTTTGCTCTGTCATCTATACATGACTGTGGCGGTCAAAAGGTTAAACTAAACAACTTTATCCATGGTGAAAAGATAAGATAGCAAATGTCCCATACATTTGGATCGAGTATGTATTGAAGTTTGGTATGGGACAGCAGGGGGGCAACCATCACCTCTTGTAGCAGTATTATTATAACATTACTTCACAGTGGGAAAGTGATGGAGCTGTACAGGACGTATAGCTCCATCTCTTTCGCACGCTGAAGTAATATTGAAATAATACTGCTGTAAGAGGTGATGGTTGCCCCCCTGATTATTTTCCTGGTACACACTGTATAGACGCTCTGTGCAGAAAATGAAGGTCACACTAACGCCTCAAATGTAGGGGTCCACTAGGGCTGATGCCTGCCGGGGTCGCGGGAAGGTACTAATGGGTCACCGAGGCCCCTGGCAACACAGGCAACAGAAGGAATACGGGTGGGTTTTAGTCAGTAAGAGTCTGACACACCCTCCCGCTCCGCCTAGAGCGGGAGAAGTTATTTGATGATTTCCCATCCACAAAAAAAAAACACTAACTATACAAACATTGACATTGTTTGTAGTTCTATTCAGTAGGTGGGGCTGTAAACATGTAGATTGGAGAATCTATTATCAGTTACATGAATATCAAATACTATCTTTGTAGATATAAATTATAGTGCAATGTTTGAAATATACATACATATAGGTAAGTCAATGTCAAGAGTAATGTCTTGGGGAACTATTGAAATCAGAGTCTTAAAATATATATTTTTGAGCGTAGACTATTTTTGAGTCTATGTGACCGAATTCCAATGGAAAATTGTAAAAACAATTGTGATAATATAATAAAATGTAATTAATTAATTAATTAATATAATTAATTAATATAATTAATTAATATAAATTAATATAATTAATGTAGTTAATTAATATAATAGTTTTTCTATTTGGAATATCTCAGTAGCAGCTCCGAGTCTGGATGTGTGCCCGGTTGATGGCAATAGGCTCGCCCCCTATTACATGGGACTTAAACATAACTCGCGAAATGTGGGTGTAGGTACTACAGGTACACCTCTGCCCAACCCTTCGGGGAAACAAGGCGTGAAGTTATGTTTTTTTATAAAACACGACACCTCTACCAAAAAAAGTTTTGTTAGTTAATCTGTATTGTATATACAGATTAACTAACAGCGAAAGGTCACTCAGTTACTCGCTCACTAAACAGATAAATAAAATTGTCATTGCTGTCAGGGGACCGTTCTGTGGAACACTTTTTAATCTAAGAAGTCCCCCGACTGCAATGATAATTTTATTTGTGATGGTGTAAGGATTCTAACGATACTACATACATACATACATAAACCCAGAACACATTACACTTTTTTTTGGGCAATATAAAAAATAAAAAATAGAGCTTAAACGAATATTATAGGTATGTATTACCTTACCTATAATAAGCAATTCACTATCGTGCATCTATGTTTACGTAAACTAAGTTGAACCAGAAGGAAATTACTTTTACTTTACATCCCTAATCGATGTTGTCAGTGATACATACGAGGCCTATAATGTTCCCACTGCTGGGACACAGGCCTCCTCTCATCGAGAGGAAGTGGGCTGTTAACTACCACCCGGGCCCAGTGCGGGTAGGTAAAGATGTCACATGTCATCGAATTTTTGGTTCTAGGACATGCCGGTTTCCCTTCACCGTTTTTGAGTGTCAGTGATGCCATCCTCAAATACAGGGTTATACCATTTCAATTATAATCCAATTTAAGACAATTAGCTTTAACCTAAAGTGCATTTCCATTAATTTCATAAACACACGAGATACCCACATCCCGTGTCTGTTTAGTCTGAATGACTAATCTTCCTCACTTGTGAGTCTGTGTGGATGTGTGTGTGTGTGTGTGAGAACAATTTGCATATTATAATTACTAGCAGTGTGCTTGAGATAGCAGGATCGTAATTATCGTTTATCTTTATTACATATTCAGATACGGCGGTTGCTAGCAGCCTTTAGCAGATTTAATATCTTGTGTGTCGACCTGACCATACTGTAAATGTTGCCGAGAATGGAAATATTACCGTTTTTATTCTTTATATTCCTTGGGCAGCCAGCCTCCGTGCCTACTAACATCTCTCACTGGCTAACCAATGTAATTTTATCGCGTTATTATGACCTATTGTTATTTATAAATTCAACATTAATGATGCATCTCTTAGCTGCCTCGGCTTATTATTTTTTTTTTTTGTTTATTTTGCTTTACTACGGACACGTTTTTTTTACATCGTCCTCACATTTAGTTATAAATTCAACATTATTTATACTAATCTTTATATAAAAATATAATTTAAAAGCGTAGAGGTACCTATGGAGTAGAACGGGCAACAAACTCCTGCATGCACACTTGCAGGAATTTGTTGCCCGTTCTTCTCCTTCCCAGCTTCATATTTCTGACTGACCGACACCTTGACAATTCAAACGTGCCTGTAAATGATTTAATTGAAATAAATGCTTTTGAGTTTAAGTTTATGACCAGATGTAAGAACGTAAATTAAGCAAAAGGACTAGGTACTTATGTAAGGATCGCAGCAGGCTTACCATAACGCTTCTATTTCTACTGTACTGTACAATACAAATCGCTTTTCTACCCGAAACCGAAAATGTTCTACTAGTACTCTAATCTACACGGAAACGTCATTTTTGTCTACTCTTCAGTCGACAAAACGCTTCTCTACGGTTCTCGTGCTAAGCCTGCTGGTGGCGTTCTGTAGTTACTGTCTACCCCATGGGAAAAAAAGGCGCGAGGTTATGTATGTATGTTTGTTTGTATGACGAGCTTTTTAATCGGTATACGTATGATATATCAATCATTAAAACTTATCCCTCTGTATCAAAAGAGGATTTAGCTCTGCAGTGGGACAGTTAGGATACAGCTAGCTACTAGAATTATTATTTATCGGTAGCTTTTATGTTTAAGGCTGTTTCCACACAGTAGCATCTATTACAACGTTTAAAACAGGGATTCTCAAACAATTTTGGGCAAGGGACCCCTTTTCCAAAATGAACTGGTATCTCAGGGCCCCATTGTCATTTTTTTTATCTTGTACTAACTTGTTCATGCTTATCGACTTGTTGAGTTTTTAAAAGTAAAACAATGATACTTCCTACTAAAATATTAGTCATTCTTATAACAAGTTGGTACACGTGACATACAGTATCTTGAAAAATTCAAAGTAAGATCTTGTGTTAATTAATAGGGGTCGATTTTTAGACCTCGTCGAGTCCCAAAATCAGTTTTCGTTTATGTCGACCTCTGGAAACTGAATTCGACACCAAGGGCCGATATCGACCACTTTGGGAATCCCTGGTTTAAACGAATTTCGTTCATCATACTTATTAGGTAATCGTTTTATAAAATCTTTACGTCACACTTATATAAGCCAGCTTAGCTTGCGACTAAGCTGTCCCTGGGGTAAGCTTGCTTACACTAAGTCGTGCACAAGACCTTTAAGTCTAGACTAATGACGCGTCACATACTTGCATACAATGGTGTTCAGGATTCGTCAAGGATATAAAATCGTATAAGACACGACGAGGCAAATCCCTAATTTATTTATACGAGTATTTACAAAAACACGCGACTGATTACAATACTTAGCTTCAAAGCATTGTGACAATATATAGGTGGGTACCTACTACAATATTTGCTTTCAGCTAGTTTTATGAAAAGACATATATTTCGAACTGATTATGCAATAAATATGATTGGATTGTCCGATTAAGCACTTGGTTCAAGAACCGGGACTGATTTTAAAGGTAGCCAAAGTTAAGCATCCCCGTTATTGTATTTTCCATTCAACAGATACCAAAAGTCCAAAACTTTTCTAATATTTTGTCCTCAAACATCCTAAAACTATTAAAAAATCTGAATACGGAAACGAGTCGCAGATCAGCCGCACTTACACAAAATTCCACGTAATGTCGTAATAGCTAGTTAACGCAATCCTATCGTGTATCTAGTGTAGGCGACTGATAAGCTCTTATCTTGTTTGCTGACACATAACCGTGTAACTAGTCACCCACATTGTGCTGCAGATTGCTTGTAATCATGTCAAGATGGGAGACAATCTTGTTCGATAATGAGGATTTACTTTAATGGGAATATAATAAAAATAAAATAATATCACGGCTGTATTCCCCGCAGGGTCGGGCAGAGGTGTATCTTTAGTACACACGGCTACACATCAAGCTATACTTTTTCAGTTTATGCTGATCTCGCATTGTATAGGATTTCCGTACAATGAAAGGTCAGCTTATACTAGAAATGTATAGCTTGATATGTAGCCGTGTGTACTAAAGATACACCTCTGCCCGACCCTGCGGGGCATACAGCCGTGATATTATTTTATGTTTATTATATTCCCATTAAAGTAAATCCTCTGTACACCCGAAACCACCACTATCCCCCATGCAGACCATATAATATTAATAAGTAACATTTAAGTAATAAGTAAGTATCCATACTAAGAATTTGTATGATGCGTTCCCACAGACAAACCGTGAAAACGGTTCTATGTGATCACACTCTTCAAGTAAAAGACTACTGGAAACTCTTTATCAACAATCTGCCTAGCACTTTCCCAACTATGTTGGGGTTGGCTTGAGTCTAAAAGGATGCAGCTGAATACCAGTATTTTACATGAAGTAAAAGCCTATCTGACCTCCACAACCCAGTAACTGGTTAATACGATACCCCTTTGTAAGACTGGTTGTCAGACTTTCGGGCTTCTGACGACCCGTAACGACTGTCAAAGATCCACGAATGACAGCCGGGAACACCGGCTTACTTTAAACTCTTTATAAATAAATAAAATTAATACCCAAATTTAGATTAACACAAACAAGCAAATCATTAGTTATCAAGAGTATCCGCTTTTATAACAAGTTGCCAAAGTCCGTTACAAAACTTAGCGATGGAAAGTTCAAAACCCACATCAAACGGGTCCTTATCAAAAACGCATATTATAAGATTAATGACTAAGTACGTGGAAGACAAGGAAGTTTGGCAATAATTCCTTCTGCACATGTGGCTTCCCTGGTACCTTATAAACGGCATAACTATGTAAATGTCTATTAACGGCTCCCAAACGATGATTTTTATTTTCTTTTCTTTTTATACATAATTCCTTGACATAATATTTTCATTATTTGACATTATATACCTACAATTTTGATATCAAGCTACTCGTATATATCAGTGGCTTTTGTGGACAGGATACTAATTAAGACTTGTTACATTTGTAATGGCAAACATGTCATTTGGTTTAAATAGGTTTATATTATTAGATAACATTTTACATAGATTCTTTTATATTTTGTGAATGTGAGAACGTTGAAGGCTTAATAGACTAGATTTGTAGACCATTTATTTTTTGCTAAGTACCTGGTGCTTCTTGACAGGCCTACACTGTCCTCCCATACCACTGATTAACACTGTAATTTGAAAACATTGTAAAAGCCAATTATTTTTAAAAGAGTAACTGAGGAGTTTCTTGGCTGCCTTTCTCCATAGGCAACCACCAATTGGAACCGTGCACCTAGCTTCTGACGTTGCATAAGTGCCCATGTAGGTTTATTTGTGTTAGCTTTTGGTTTTATAATGTAATTAAATGTTACTGGGTGCAGATTATTTTGTAAATGTTTTACACAAACATTTACAAAATAATCTGCATGAGACTTTTTGCAACGACTTCCGTTTACTAATGTAAACGGAAGTCATTGCAAACTGGATTAAAATAATATTTAATAATTTATTTCCGGAAGTTGCATAGCACGCCACCTGGTGGCAGTTTTTTTTTGTAAAAGGGTATAAAAGCATACGGTAGTGCATTTTAAAAGTTAGTTCCGTGTAGAATAAAAGGCTATAACGTTACGTTGCGCGTTTTCTTGCCCCAATCCATTCTGGTTTCTTATATTTGAAATAAAATATCTTGATTTTGAATAAAAAATAAATATAAAAAATCAACCACCACTTACCACCATTGACAACTTGATAAAAAATACGCTAAGGTACTTGTACACTTCCTGTAAGAGATACACTGTATGTCCCATATGAATGATGGATTGCTTCGTATGATATGGATAACAAAACTGTTATTGTCTTCATTTGAAAGCTTAATAAGAAAATAATAAGAAATAATAGTACATTATTTTATAATACAAGTGTGCTATGTTTGTCACTACACTCGAGGCGGTATTATACATTTTATCTGGACCTAAATCTATTTCCTGCAATCAGATTTCTATGAAATCTGCCAGATTGAAATCGAGATTCAGAAGTGAATAGGTTTTGTTCTAGAAAACTAGCTTTAATCTAGGTTGAATGGCTCCGTAGTCAGTATGTTTAAGTTACACGTCCATGTTTGGGTCATAGACATTGTTTGCGGACGGTGAGCAATGGGTAGCTCATCGTCCGGTAAGGACCAGGCCCGGGTCGACGGCGCGCTGTATTCCACGAGCGCCTCAAAGAGATGTCGTCAGCACAAAAGTAGGGGTCCACTAGGGCGATGCCTGCCGGGGTCGCGGGAAGGTACTAATGGGTCACCGAGGCCCCTGGCAAAACAGGCAACAGGAAGGAATACGGGTGGGTTTTAGTCAGTAAGAGTCTGACACACCCTTCCGCTCCGCCCAGAGCGGCAGAAGTTATTTGATGATTTCTCATCCAAAAAAAAAAGACATTAATATGTGTACTAAATTTCAACTTAATCCGTCCAGTAGAATGCGGAGCAAATCGGCTGTGATAGACGGACAGACAGACACACGAGTGATCCATTATGGGTTCCGTATTTTTTCCTTTTGAGGTACGGTACCCCTAAAAATGGGCCTACGGTTTCAATAGCCCTCTACATTCTTAAAATGTATAACGCTTACGTGGGTACTAAAGTATAGCTACATCGTACTAAATCTGTTACTTCTCAAATCTTATTGCTTCCGTGGACAAATAACATTATATTGAAAATTATTGAATTAGATTCATGAGTTATATTTTAGAAACTCAAACTCAAACTGAAACTCAAAGCATTAATTTCAATTAAACCAATAACAGGCACTTTTGAATTGTCAAAGAGTCGCTCATTTAGTTTGGAAGTTGAAGCTAGTTGCCCATTTCAAAACGTAGATCTCTGTGGAGAAGAATGGGCAAGAAACTCCAAGGACGCTCTTTTAAATCACGATATTACAAATTCTGGGTACATTATTCTGGTTGCTTCTATGTGTGAGAACCATGTAAAAATAACAATAATAAAAAACAATTCAGAATATAAGATTAAAAAATTAAAAATAAGCTCTGGCAGTTAAAAGATGATCAGTCTCATCTGACGGCGCCCGTTCAGGAACATGACGCGTGTATCAGCACCATCCAGCTCAACCATTTTGTAGGGAACCGAATGATCAAACACACGTGCCACCATCAAACTACTAACTGACAAATATCTTTTTTTTTTTGGATGGGAAATCATTAGTACCTTCCCGCGACCTCACCTGACACATATCTGAAGACTACATTGCTGTAATGTGCTGTAATCTGGTCCTGCTCCACAAACACTTGTTAAAATTTTAATATTTGTAAGAGTTGCTTCCCTTTTATTGTTCTGAATTCAACCAACGGAAATGAAAATAGAATATTGCTACCTTTTCACTTTTACGCATTCTAAAAAGTCTGAAACCAAAATTGAGCTTTGTCCCTTTGTTTTATGGCTAGTTTTTGTTTATTAACATGTTGTTATTTATCTAGATAAGAAACGAAACGACTGATTACATTTTATCAAGTATTATGCTAGATTATGCCAAAAAATTGTGGGATACCAAATAAAATGGTTGATAAATAATTATCTAATATGTGCTGTTTATTGTTGCAAGTGATACTTGTACTTAAGTGTGAATCTTCGTATTGATAACAAATTATTGTATGTAGGTAAACCCTGGTGATATTTTCCTTGTCTAGCAAAGTGTGTCACTAGTATGCGTCGGCGCCGATCAAAAGCTTGATTATGTTATGTACTTATCAGATTTATATAGATATTATGATGGCGCCATACTTAGAAGACCCGTAGAAACTATGTAACCTTAGAAAATATCTTCTTAAGAAAAGTGTTTTTTTAACTTATTTTCCAACTACCGTAATCAGGGGTAAAAAGCAACAAGTTTCAATAAAACCAAAGTTATATTTCAACGTATGATCTTTGATTGATTAATCTAGAAAATGCTAACGTTTTTATGGAATTTGGTATTTTGTTATACAGTTTTATGCACATAATATAGCTGTTGTTACCTGTAAACGCGAGATTAGTCCTCGGTTGAAATAGCTTATTCGTATACATAGATCGGGGGCGTAGTAGCTTGTCGCTTGCTGAAAAAGTCTCCTATGTTTGAAAACAAATATACAGGATTCTAATATATAAATACATGGAAGAGTTAGTATTTTATATTTCCAAAAAAAGGACGACATGAGTCTATTTGCTTCAACCCGAATATAGCTCTTAGGCACTTTTTTGCATTACGAATGCTTGATCAATCTCCACACAACGACCCCACAGAATAATACCATACTGTAAATGTTGTATTGTATGAACGTAAACGAAGCAAAAGGAGTATGTAAGGATCGTAGCAGGCGGTTTCTGTCTACTCCCATGGGAAGAAGGCATGAGTTTATGTGTGATATATTGTAATCAATCTCAGTACTAGTTGCAATTACGTCGTATATTACTAAAAAAGTAACATTACTAAAAAAGTAGTAGCTACAAGTTTATCTAAAAAACACATTATTTTAAATATAAAGGCTCGGACGCACTGGCGCGATATCACGGGCGTGACAGCTAGCGAGATACTTTTCATGATTTTTTCATAGAAATTGTGTCTACTAGTGTCGCATCGCGCCTTTCTGCGGGAGCCTTAAAGCTGCAGCAACTACAAAATGAAATTTTGATCCTGACATAAAAGCTAAAACATTAGGCTATATAAAATTCTGTTAATAAAGGATAGAACCTAGGAACTAACTTTACCATTTAACACCCAAAGCTCGTCTTAACTTAAATACAATTACGATAATTCACAGTAGCTAGCTAGCCGCGGTGCTCCCGCGCGGCCTACATTCTGTAAGATAAACTTACAGGCTGGCTTACGACATCGTATCTACTGAGGTAATGTTAAGTATTTCGTGTTATTCTAGACCTGTTTATAGAGTGTCAAGGAACACCTATATTTTGTACTTAAAGCTTCTTGTTGTAGAAAATATACATAGTTAAGGAAAGTTGTTATGTAATAAAGTAGGTACTGTTTCACTATTTACAGAAATTATTTAAGTTCTGTTTTATAGAAGGTTGAGGATTTGTTCTTAAAGAGCTCGTGGCTGACTAATAACAGCCGCATGGGTCGATCCATCAGGTTAAGCTACGCTTGCCACGGTCGGTCCGAGGATGGGTGACAATCTTTACATACCAAGAGCCTTCCGTGCCTGGGAAAGCAAGTTAAGGCGTTGGTCCCGACTATCATTCGTGGATCTTTGACAGTCGTTACGGGTTGTCAGAAGCCCGAAAGTTTGACAGCTAGTCTTACTAAAAGGGGGTAATCGTATTACCTAGTAACTGAGAGGACTGAACTGTGGTGGTCAGATAGGCACTCGCTCCATGTAAAATGGTATACAGCTGCATTCGGATAGACTGGAAGCTGACCTTAACATAGTTGGGAAAAGGCTAGGCAGATGATGTTAATGACATCAAATGACAAGTTATTAAAACTATTAAATTGGTTACTGCACAATGCACTTTAATAAACTTACTAGTCTCTTCTTAGAAAAATTAAAGTATATACTAGTATCCCTGTATTGATATATCGATATACAGAAAATACTAATCAAGAATAAGTACTTAATAAATTGCTTAGCGATGTAATCCAATAATTAGCTGTTGAGAACAACGTACAAATTGCGGATAAGTTTCTCTCAAATACCTGTTAGTTCTATATCGTGTCTCACAATGTAAACACTCGAACATTTACCTGAAACGAAAAGAAAAACATTGATTACACATTTATATGCGGTAACGATGGACCAACACGCAAGGATTAACGCGAGAAAACTGAGATTCCGAGTATTCACGAATATAACCGAAGTTATTATTAAACTTTAATCCGCCGTCCAATTAATTTCATATGCCATTGACACTTGCGAGAATTGCAATAAGATGATTTATGATGTAACAGATAATTTTTGGCAAACGAAAATCGGTCAATGATGAATAATAATGTAAATCATAAGAAAGATTAAACCCTATTTATACGGTGCAAGTTTATAGCCTGTGGCATACCATAAATTTGAAGCAACAAATGACTGGCACCGTCTAAAAAACACTTACAATAGTTGCAAGTTAGTTGCCGTTCAAAACTGGTATAGGTGTAAGCAACACATACAATAAAATCGCACGTACAATAAAATCGTATTCAATTCAGGCATGAAATTTTTCTATCATTATACATGAGTGACACGAAACAAGTTTAAAAAAATCTTGAGAAAACGTTCAATAAAATTTATTTAATATTTGGCAGCTCAACTACGGGCAATACTTGTATATAGGTATGAGGAACAGGGTGTAAAGTTCACTCATCTTCTATAGAAAAGGGAGGATCTTACGACCGGCGGTGTTGTGTCTGGTAACGACAGATGTTGGGATGTTGCATATGCTAGTTGCGCGGTAAATTCTGCTTGCGTGATGAAGTATTTTGCGTGACGTCAGTGTGGTGCGATGTAGATGCCCACATCACTCCCCTCCGGAGACGGAAGGTTGTTAGGGGCCTTTTTTTTTTTTTTTGAGGGTGGGAAGTAATCAAATAACTTCTCCCGCTCTGGGCGGAGCGGGAGGGTGTGTCAGACTCTTACTGACTAAAACCCACCCGTATTCCTTCCTGTTGCCTGTATTGCCAGGGGCTCGGTGACCCATAAGTACCTTCCCGCGACCCCGGCAGGCATCGGCCCTAGTGGACCCCTACATTTGTGCTGACATCTCTTTGAGGCACGCGTGGAATACGACGCGCCGTCGACCCGGGCTTGGTCCTTACCGGACGGTGAGCTACCCATTGCTCACCGTCCGCAAGCTCGCGCCTACGGTGGCCGGAAATCCGCCCGGGATTCCCGACGCCCTGGGCGTCTCCTGCGGCGGCTAGGGGCGAGAGGGCGCGAAACTTGCTTTTCCCTCAACCGTCCCGCCTCCTCCTTCGCGAGCATTACTGCTTCGCAGAAGGAGGTGACGGCTGCCCATGCCCTCTCGCTCCGTACCATGGCCTGAACCAGGGCCGGACGCGAGAGGTCTCTGCCGCCGATCGCCTCCACGAGGACACGGCGGTGCTCTGCCCAAGCCGGGCAGACCTCCACCGTATGCTCCACCGTGTCCTCCGGGTTGATAGTGGGCTGAGTCGTGTATCTTGCAATGCTTGACAGAGCCAGTTGGGGTTCCAGTAAGTCGGAACCGGGTGCTGTAGTTCACGATGCGTCGGAACTGTCTGCGTTGATTCCCGAGTGAGTCGGAGTCGCGCTGCGTTATGCTCCAGTGAGTCAGATGTGGTACAGCGCCGGGTTAAGGCTGACTGCTGGCGGCGACAGACGTCCTACTTCTCTGGCGTCGCTGCTGCTCCAGTCGTCGCTCATACTCCGGTTGACATGATGGCTCTGTCGGGCTTCTGTGTTCTTCTCTGGGTCATCAATGAGCCCTTATTTGAATCAATTGTACAAGGACGTGCAACTCTGTGTTAATACGAGGCAACCTGCATGCAATTATTGAATAGAAATAATTGAATATGCTTTATGGCATGCGATTATTGCTCTTGAAAGTTCCAGAAATTTACACCGTGTAAATAAGGCTATATGAAGCGTCCACGTTAACGTCATAAAGTGCACGTATTTCTATTAATTTTACTTCCGTGCTGTGGAAGGATAATATCATAACGGTAGAAATTATAAAAGCGCACATTAGAAGATGATATTGGAGAAGTTAACTAAAATACATTTTTATAGGAAAATCTTGTATGAGATTGGAAAATCTCTGAAGGGCTTATTACCGATTACAATGCAACAGTGTAATATATTCTCGGTACCATAAACTGCAATCTGCATCTCAACAGTTGTAGAACGTAAACAAAATTTGAATATAACGGCCCGAGGCATAAACCAGATGAATTCACTTTTACCAAAACTCATTCACAAGCGAAGAAGACACTCATAATTTCAATTTAAATACAAATTATGTTTAAGTTATGCAAAACGATATACACAGACGCCAAGTGACTGACAAAACTCATCAAGCCATCAATGCACATGACTTCACTAACATGAACGAAATACGTTTTTGACATGCTTTTACATACGTACGTGAGCTTTTTGATTTCTTAAAAAAGCTCCAAAATTAAGTTAAATCACGCATGTTACCAGAAATCAACAGTAATTTGTTGTTTTGGTATGCAAATAGCTTTTTGACACGTAGTTTATCAGAATGCCACCTTTAATATCAATAATGTATGCAACTGTATTATAACAGTATTCTGAATCTGAAAAACTGCTTAGATTATTTTTACCCGACTGCCCAGAAGGACGTTAAAGATGAGAAGAGGCTTTTTCTCTGATAATAAAAAAGTAATAATAACCAAAACTTACCACAGAACATTAATCATAAAACACTAATTAAATTTATTCACGCTTATCCTATTCATGGTAATCAAAATGTCAATGTTTCTAATAAACACCATGATTCATCCAACATTAACGAAAGATTGATAAGTGCATACTGCTAGAAACAATTAACTATTGCCGACTTAACAAATAATAATTTATCAAACATTTTATTCCACTATTAATTACTCGGACACTTACACATATAATTGTTTAACACCCACCGCAAGAAAACAGCGATACACATCAATTTACACGATAATTGACCATAAAATCGAACAAAACTTAGAAGCTACACCCACCATAGTTGTGGCTATCATATAATTAGTGATGTTAAAAATCCCATTAAGTAGCCATCATTAAAATTAAGGAACGAGGAAGACAAGATCAGTTAAACAAGCAGCCGTTAGGATAATTGTGGATCCCCCATGTACTAGTAAGTTGTTTCATTATGATCGTCACGCGATCGTTCGCTGGCTGAGAAAAGCTTATAAGCGTTTACTTTGTAGAGTTGATTAGTGTGATAAGTGTAGATAAGTATGCTAGTTAAGAGAAAGGTTAGGTTTAATTATGACATGACAAGACCGACGGTTTTGATGATGCTTCATATCGTCCCTTAGCTAACAACACCGCATAAGTCATTTTTACCAACTTTACAAGAGACGAAAAGCTTGTGCGGTGTTGAGAGGCCAACCAACTTGCGGCGCTGTCACTACTTTTAGAATTACGGCTTCTGATTGGCTGAAACCTATATCATGTGACCAATGGTTAGACGCGCAATGAGCAGCTCCATCTAAAGGCATTCAAACCGCATAAGTAAATTTTACCAACTTTACAGGAGACGAAAAACTTATGGGGCGTTGAGAGGCCAACCGACTTGCGGCGCTGTGATTACTTTTCGAATTATGGCTTCTGATTGGCTGAAATCTATATCATGACCAATGGTTACATGCGCAATGAGCAGCTCCATCTAAAGGCATTCAAATGTAAAAACCGTCATTTTTCGACTTGAGCGGTGTTGTAAGCTAAGGGACGATATGTGGATTGTCCGATGCTGCGACATTGGATTGGACTTCATACGTCTACAAGTACGTGCTACATACTATGTGGATAGTGTGTGGTTCGACTCCGGACTTAAGCGTAGGATTGTGATTAGGATACTAACATTAGATTTAGGTTTTCTTTAATGACGCTGTATGGATCTTAGTGGTCTGATAATAAAGGTTTAATAATAATAAAAAATAATATAACGAAGAGTATAATGTCGATGAAGATAAAGAAGACTTCTGTACAACTATTAAAGAAAAAGTTATATAATATAAGGTATATAACAGGTATATAATATATGCAGGAAAAAAAATTACCAGTGCGCAAATTTTGACAAATTAAGCATATGCGAGTTTTATTAAACATATACTTTTTTAAATTGATATGTGTTAGTACAAAAAAATAAAAATATCGTTGACGAAAGACGTTTATTTTGAAATTTGAAACTTAGAATTTTTTATGGTGACTTGCCGGCTGGCGCGAGTGCGCGGTGTAGCGAAATGCGCGAAGGTACCTAAACAGCTGTGCGCTCGCTCGATTTGCCGAGGTAAGGTTTTTAGGTATTTTATTAGGATTTCAAGTCGGGAAAAAAAAGTATTGTACAATTAATGGAAATGATACTATTACTGAAATACTGAACCACCAAAAAAGTTTGCGCACTGGTTATTTTTTTTTCCTGTGTAATAAACGAGTTCTTTCAATCAAATGTCAAAGGTATCATTTAATTTGTTCATAAGATTACCTCAAACACAAATAACTTTTGATAAAAACATAAAAAAGCTTGGAACATTCGGCCATGAACCCAACAGTTACGGTCAAGTGTACAACAATTAAGAATATAAGCATTATCATTGTTTTTGTTACCGCTAATTCCGCAAACATAAACGGTTTAATGAACTTACACATTTTGCAACAACGACATTTTTTGTTGCATCGCTCCCTTACATTTTAGGATTAGACCAAAACTAGATTTGGTTTATCTAGATGACATTATGAATTCTGGATGTGAAATTCCAACGGATTCCACACAATGGATTTATTCTGTTTGTATTCAGAGATATATGTCTGCATAATATTAAAGTTGGAGTGGAATTTGCGACGTTGTTCGTTTCTTTGTCATTTCAAAGGATTTTTTGGTTCACCAAATTGTGGTTTATTGCTTTTGTTGCTAAAAAGCAAAAAAATAGATCCAGTTTTACATTAGAATGCAGATGATATCGTATATTGAAACATTCCTCATATTTATTGCAACACTATCTTATAATTCTTATTTTAATGTATTTTGATTAAAATCTAACCTTTAGTTAAGACATCCTCTATTTGATTTAGCGAAGGAATGTTATAAGGTAAATATGCATTTGCATCAACTCCCAGACCATCGTTTACGTAATTCAATCTTGCAACGTCAGGATGTATCATCCGATCGTCCCTACAATTTCCATCCCGTAACCAAAGTTACAGAATGGAACACGTTTTCGCATCACGCCTAAACACTGTTCTTTGGCACACTCCGTATAATCTTCTACCTGGTTCCGGGATCAGGATAAACAGTTACTTATCTTTGAGTAATATAAGCATATTGCTAATAATTATTGGTGCTTCACGGTCAATTAGCGATTTGCTTTCGAGAGTAAATGTTGGCGAAATTATGGTGGAATTTTTACGGCCTGTTTTATGAGATTCTGTTGAAAAATTAAAGTTTTCTGTATTTCTGTATTTGTTAAAGTTTTATAAAACTTGAGTTTCACTTGGAGTTATTTGCCTAATTTTATAAATTGATATATGTATGTAGTTGTAGAGAATGATGAATGATCGAATTAAAGACCAACAAGGATCAAATTGGAAAATGTAGACCAGGAGTCACCAAATGGCGGACCGCGGTGCTGATCCGGACCGCTGACCTATTCTGGGACCTTATTTGTGAACAGTAAAAATTATAAGTAAAACATACCTAATCTAAAAATAATAAAATAAAAAAAATGAGTTTTAGCTTGCAACAACTTTACTCCAGACTTCAGACAGATACTTCGTTCTAAGTAAAAAAAATCGTTTTTCAGATTAATATCAATTACTTCCTTTTTTTTCAGTATTTATTATTTGTCTCATCATCTATGTTGGGGTCGGTTGTCAGACTTTCGGGCTTCCGACTACCCCGCAACGATTGTCAAAGATCTACAAATAACAGCCGGAACCAACGTCTTAATGAGGTTTCCGAGGCACAGAGGGGTCTTGGTATGTAGAGATGGTCACCCATCCACAGACCAACCGCGGCAAGCGTAGCTTAACCTGATCGTTCGACCCATGCGGCTGTTAATACTTAGCCACAAGCACGTCCTATTACTTAATAAAAAATGTTTCGTTTCGTTTTATTTCTTTTTATTATTGATATTTATAATCTTGATTGCTAGTAATCATCTACCAAACGGACCGCAACAGTCATATTATTTTAAAAAACGGACCCTCAATAAAATTAATTGATGATCCCTGGTGGTAACAAGATCAAAACAATTTTTTGCTACAACTAAACCTGTCAATGCCTCTGGGACCATTTGCTTAATCTTAAAACAGACATTAAATTCAATGGAGGAGTATCTCTATTTTTTATTTAAAAGAATAGAACATTGGTTTCTATTACAGTTATTTGTCCATCGACCTCTGTGGCGCCGGCCATCTAATTGCCAACCAGGATGTCTTTTAAAACACTTTTTACAATACTTAAAACGTGTACTGCATTGTCAATGTTCCTCTGTTTAAATACTAAGTGCTTTATTTTTGCGGTCATGTCTATTGTAAAGTCTTTGGATTAGATTAAGACTTCCAGATTTGGTTGCGTTTTCTCTTTAAAATTACCATCGTCAGTATGTATAAGAAGCAACAGCTTTAACTTATTAAATGAATGAAATAATAAGACTCAAACGTCAATGTGTGTGAAAATATTGTTTGTGTGCAAAATTCAAATCACACTCACATAACATCACTCCTTGTTTCCCCGGCAGAGGTGTACCTATGGTTAAACCTCTGCCTTACCCTTACCCTTACCCTAACACTAACCCGGAATGTGTGTACTATAGTACATCCACATTCCAAATTCAAATCGGCGTCATCAATCCTTTTTCAAAGCGTGTTTTCAAAATCTATAGATTGGGAAACGCTATCATGAATCAATAATAGTAGACGCAAAGTAAAGTAAAATCTAGATTTTTCTACATCATCTCCTCATCACCAAAGTCTAAATTAGCATGAACTTTACCTGTTTCTGCTGTGACTGTCTCATTAGTTTTAATTTTTGCTACTAGACCTCGAAGATGTTTTGAAATAGATTCACTTCCAGTCTTATAATTATATGTATTCTCATCATAAGCAATGCGATATCTCATAATTATGTACCATTCAACTATTTCATTTCATATAAATTTGAGTTATGTATCTTAACAATGGATTTTTTGTGAATTGAAATGTTTGTAAATATGTGCTTTAATTTTATACTGTTAACTAATTGCATATATGCATGATTATCTATATTATTTGATAGACTGTTATAGTCAAGTAGTTTGAACTAGTGCAGACAACTAAGTTAGGAGTATTTATTAATTGATGGAAATATGATACACTTAAAATAAAAAATAATTATCTAGATCATGTGTATTCAAATCATCGTATCGAGACTTATATACAATATCCTGTAGTGCATTTAAATAACAGTACGCTGAACTTTAGCCGAAGCAACCGGTCCCAGATGAAACAGGTACCGTGTTATGAATCAAATTAATTTTATGTCCAGCTGTACACTTACTAAAGGGCAATGTGTGTTTCTTATATTATTTCAGTCATTTATGATTATCGAAAGTGTTGGTAGTTTATATTATCTGACAGCCCAATCAAAGGTAGACACCTCTACTTTCTCATGTAAGCATATTATATATTTCATCGTTTTCAAATTTCTTCTCATATTCTTTGAAAGGTTCCTCAATGTTATCGCTTCCCTTATTCCTTCCAGTATCTACGTTGTAATGTATTATATCTTTAAAAGGTCAAAGGACCCAAAATATTTACCACCCAAAACATTTAGGAAGCTTTAAAGTCGAGAAGGGAAAAACACTCCGAATATTATAAATAAAGCCTAATTTTCTTTTTTGTGAGTAATCTGTTAGCAATTTACTACTCGATCCACGGGCATCTTAGCGTAACCTTGAACTTCTTAATACATCTCAAACATGTGAACAAAAAATACTGTAAAAACGTATGTATTATGTCATTTATTCATTGATGTTGGTGTGATTGGTATATATTTGACGTTTTGTTAACTAGTTACGCCTGTAGATTTTAAAGGATTATTGTGACTATTTTGCCTGGACTAGGTGCTAATGTGCTTGACAAAAAACTAGTAAACTAGGTTTGTCTGATTTAATATGTTTGTCTGTTACTACTTGTTTGTTTACTCCTAGTTAATTTATAGTTCTTGGAACAGTTACCTATCTCTAATCTAAATTCAAACCTGTTGATGTTTATATTAGTTCTGACGTTTCGCAAGTCTTCCTTGAACTAACACAATTATCCAAAATATTTTCCTTGGTTTTACAAGACTGGGTGAGGTCGCATAGGTGTGGTCTTTGGAGGTAGGCCAACTCAATGACCAAACACATTGCAAAAGTGGAAAAAAATAGAATAGTTAACGACCACATGCTCCCAAGGCACTTGAGGATACAAAGTAACGGAAATCCTATTTCATCGGGTAACCGAGTTCTAATCACAATCAAAATATTTTGGGCTGTCTAAGAATTAAACACTGATGATTGATATGTGTTGGCAAATCCAAGAGAAGAGTGGCAGATTGTGGAAAGACTTTTCGACTTAGAACCAGCAGTGAGACAGTCAGATTCTAATAATATTAGTTAGAGAAACAAACTGAAACTGTCCTGTTTACAGAAACTGTATCAGAATCCAACCACGAAGATGATTATAATAACTTAACTTCATAATCATTTAATCATTTGTACATAGGTACAATAAAATTGTATAAACAAAATATACAAGCGCGCTATGTTATACCAGAAGGAGTACAAAAATTCATGGATGTTATTGATACAAAAAAATTATAACATAGTTACATTAATCAAACGATAATAATTGAACGCTAAAGGACAAATTATAACAGCTACTAGATAACCAGCTTTTAGTGCCACAGATTTAGCAGACCTTATTATCTTCAGCAGAAACTGTAAAATAATCGAGCTCCATAATCAGATCGCTAAAGGCATGTCGTAAGTCGAAAGATATCCGCGCCAGCACATATTAATCGAATAAATGTGCGAACACGCCAATGGCACTTTCATAATTTATTCGGGTTAACCCGATAAGCCGAAAGGGTAAATTTAATTGGCTTTTCCAATGTAAAGCTGCTTGAAATACTCGAAGGTGCTCACCTTTGCTTGAGAGAAAGGGATTGTTAAATAAATATATCGATTTTGAGGACGGTAAGAGGTTTTGGTCTTTTTGGTACTGATATCGTTAATTATTTTGTTATGCAAATAACTGTAGACAGTATAGATTCTCTTGGGTGGTCCTATATTGGTTGAGATTCCATTTGTATTAGAATGCACGAGTTATATTTTACCGGAATTAGCAGATGGTCCATTCCAGTGCAATAACTCGTTAGTCACGGGATTATGGCCGCATCCTTTGCATCGCTTCCATCATCTGACATAATGTAATATAGTATTATATTATATATCTGCCGTGTGTCATCTTCAGTAGGAAATGCTTTCATCTTAAAATCAGCAGATATGAAAACATTTATAATGGCAAGGGTCAAACCCTTTTAACATTTTACATTCCTGCGTGTATATAAAAAGCCTCCAGGTATAGGAAAATATTCAAAGATAAAGGGAAATATTTCGCAAGGATTATGAAGTAAGGAAGGTACTCCTTTCATAGGATTAGCTCCGGGTAATATCGATCCAATGCGTAGGCAGCGTTTTTCTTTAGGATCAAATATTGGATTAAAAGCGTTACTGAATATGAGATATAGGACAAGGAATTACCGAGAGAATCTTTTCCATACTTTCGTGTTTGCGTCGTAGGTTAGGTACAAACACGAAAGTTTGGAAAAACATACTCTCGGTACATGGAACAACTAATGTTAACCATTTGAGTTGTATTCGCAGGCACATCTGCGAATAATAGGGCATTAGTGTCTTTGTCTTGATTTGTGTTCGTCTTCTAGCTAGCGCAGGTTTTTTCACAAAAAAATTCTAATAATGTCGGAGATTGGCGAGATTTTTTGTAAAATTTTGCTAGGATTAATAAATATCCTGCTATACTCGTATCTGCACTCTTTTTTTTTGGGTGTGATATTATTAAATGACTTCTCCCGCTCTGGGCGGAGCGGGAGGGTGTGTCAAACTCTTACTGACTAAAACCCAGCCGTGTTCCTTCCGTTGCCTGTGTTGCCAGGGGCCTCGGTAACCCTTTTGAACATGCCCGCGACATCTTTGCACTCTTAACGCTTTGATTATCCTTAAGTATACATTGAACTCTATCAATTAGAGTATTGATATTAAAAAGAGTGCATTTAAAAATAAAATGGTTTACTTGATAATCATCACTTCAATTAAGTTGACGAGCATTAACTCGATATTAATCCATCAACTGACTACCATGAGAATAAGTTAACCCAAACTACATCAAACTTGACCTCAAATATAATTAAATTGATGAACCGATTGACACCCATCAAGTCGATGATGAATGAACGGTGACGGATCACCCGAATGAATGAACATGTTCACTCGTTCATGATACGGTGTGACATCATCACGTCAGTTTAACCGTAGTTATGATTGATCGTGGTTAAAGTTAACGCGTTTTATCGTAGTTAATTTCATAGTTGTCGTCCAGTTATTTAATTCAGTATGGGATATCGGATATGTTTGTTTACCATGATGTAAATGTTTGTTATTCCAATTTAACTTAGTAAAATAATTATAACAACTAAGAAAAACAGTGAAACGGGGTCGCGGCAGACCACGAGATGGCGGGACGAACTGGATAGGTTCCGTCAAAACCGGAAGGAGGAAACTTACATTTGCAGTTGAAATATATAAGGGAACATGTTTTCCTACTACAATGTTAATTTTGATCTTGGCATAAATTCATCCCAACTACGGATCTCTTCATTGAGCGGGGTCCGACACGGGGACGGTTTTTTTTTTAATAATTGCAGCTGTCTCTTAAATCCAGAAAGATACGGAACAAAAAAAAAGTATTTATTTATTTATTTAATACTTTAAGCACACAAATGTACAGAGTCGGACTTAATGCCATAGGCATTTTCTCCCAGTCAACCTTTGGGTGATGCAGAGACAAACAGTGGTTGGTGCAATAGCGAAAACTGTGGACACTAATAACACAATAATAATTAATCGATCTCCCCAAAACAAATAACAGATATATAGTTACCATTTATTTACATAACCAATCACAGCAATACACATTTCAATTTCCGGGCGTATGAAGAGATTTATAAATAATTACCGTTTGACCCAGTTGCGGTGTATGGTGCATTATTACACCATGTGATGCAACATGCGCAGGAGTCGCTTCCTAGTAACTCAATACGTGAACACCTTGTGTTGTGCTCTTTGATCTGAGTGATGGACCTGGATGCGGATAGGAAGAATGTTGGTATTTTTGGGCGATTTGTGAAGAAATAATCGTTTGAATGGAATGTCAAAATATTTGAAATGGTAGAGAAGTTTTACGAACGACGAATGAAAATCAAACGGAATGCATTGATTGAATATGATAAATTGAAATAGAAAAATGCTTAGGTGTTTGGTATATTTTAATGACCGAACAAATTTTAATTAAGTAAAGGCGCAAAAATGTGTAAAACGGAGTGTAGAAAGAGAATTTATCGAAGTATAGCTAAACACTGTGACAGGTCTAGAAATATTTAATATTATATAAAAGCAGTGACGGAGTGGTATCCAAGGGTGGACAAACGAAATCGCGGAAGACAGTTTACCAGATGGGAGGACAAAATCAAATTAACAGTAGGTCCAAGCTGGAGGATGGTCACATGAGACAGGATGCAATGGAAGACGTTGGCGGAGTCCTTTGCCAACAGGCACGCAGAGATCAGGGACATCTTGTAAATCTAGTTGTAGAACTTTAATGTAAACCTAGTTTCAGAATAAAGGGTTTATTATTAATATTTTATAATTTGATGAACTCAGTACATCATTCTTTATTAGACATTGTGATTGTGTGTCATAAGTTAGGGATTGCGATTCTTTCCGAAAAATATCGATTCTTAAATCGATTCGAATCTAAATCTGATAAATCGATACACAAAAAAATCGAGGAATAAAAAGTCGATTTTCCAGAAATCGATCTTATTTCGAATTTGCTTTTCCAGTTTGTATTTTCTTTGTTAATGTTAAAAAATACGTTTGTAGTACAAACGTATTTTTTTTATTTATGTCTTACCTATTTACGAGTGACGAAGGAAACTATGTACACAGCCATCTAGCGAGTTTGTGAGTAATTAAATGAACAACACATTCAGCTAATTGTAAATAATTTCACGGTTCAGATTCTTATTAAAACAGAAACATCGAATCTCGATTTTCTAGGGTGAAATGTCGATTCACTGGATCGATTCCGTACTAGGTATCGAAATAAATAAATCGTTTTTTATGGTCCAAGAAATCGATTCTTCGATTAATCTATCTCAGATTTCCATCCCTATCATAAGCGCATTACGATGATGAAAGTACGTGTCAATGCATACAGAAGTCCTCATTACAATAGTTTTATAGTGTTTTATTGTTTTCAAACACAATACGTATTCTAGTCGTAGACAACGAATAAAATTAATTTCATAATAATGTTCCATCGTTTTCTGCTGTACTGAAGCTGCCATAATACCGCCATAACGGATTTTAATATCTACCCTTAGTGTAATTTCGCATATACCTACTTAACTGTCTTAAAATTTCACCGTTGGAAAAAGCTATAAAACAAAAAAAGCAAAATATAACTATTCAAATATAATTTTAATTCGATACTTTCATTCGAAGTTTTTCTAATTTGCCCCCCAAAAGTGACCTTATATTCAAAATTAATTGTTTTTCGTTACACATCTGTGTTTGGGTCACAGAAATTCATATGTGTACCAAATGTCAACCTTATCGGTACAGTAGATTCGGAGCAAATCGGCTGTGACAGACACACGAGTGATCCTATAAGGGTTCCGTTTTTCCTTTTGAGGTACGGAACGCTAAAAATCATCTTAATTAATGTTTTTTAATAACTTAAATTAAGACTTCATTCAGTAGTACCTAGTAGTTTCTTATGAATGAGCTCAACTGCAGCCATGATAGAGTTACATTCTTAAGTATAAGGTGTCCCTATATATTTCGTGTAGTCAAACAAAAAAATATATCTGGTAAAATATCAGACACTAGTGTCTGATATTTAACCATACACAATTATAAAAAACAAGGTTAAAGTATCTATACTTTAACCTTGTTTTTGTAACCAGGAGCAAGCTGGGAGAACGTATTAGTCATCGAGACAATACTTTTCATATCTCAACAAAAAACTTAAAAAAACGAAAAATAACAATCGCGTTACTAGAACAGGTACTGATCTACTTTGTTCTTATATTCTTTCATCGGCAATAAATTAAAATCGTATTATACTAACATTCGAATTTGACATCAATCGATTCCATTAGTAGGTTGTTTAGTTAAATATTTAAGAAGTATCACATTTTCTTTATTCTTTTGAGTTTTTAGGTAACTGAGTCACAGTTACACATATGTCCAGGAAGAATCTTGATCTACTGATATAGATGGCTTGATGGTTGATGATATGGGATGAAAGGAGGTGACTTTTGAGATGACGTCTATGTGCTGTATGAGATGATGACATGCTGCGTCGACCCCTAATAAATTGGGGGAGGATGATGATAGTCCCTTTTCAACGTCTGTCAAAAAGATTATCGATATCGATAAATTAAAGAGTCGGCTTCGAGTTTCCTATGGAAATTGTCTAAAGAGTCGTTATTCCGTGTGTCACATGTCAGTCGTAATATGCTCGCAGCTATGAGGCATCAGGTCTACGCCCTTTGGTGTTGGGTGCGTCGGACGCGTCATTCGCAATAGTGCCAAAGAGATAAAATGCTACTTTACCTTATTTGACATTCTAATGCAATTCACAAATGTCAATTTGGCCGAGAGACGAGTATCGTGACTATTTATATTTCCTTTTGTGCGAGGAAAATCTTGTGCCTTAACCTAACTGATACTGTCTTAATAGCTCAGTAATTTTTAAGATTTTTAACCACTTGCCCCAGAAAGAGGGTAATGTTTTCGTGAGTATGTATGTATGTCTATTTCTTTGGCACGCTTTCTAGCCTAAACCACTTGATGGATTTTAACATAAGAGGTGTCGTTAGAGTCATCTCGTTGTGGGAGTGACATAGGCTATATAATATTTATATATTACATCTGCAAATACAATATTAATATCAAATAATATCTAGTAAATACTCATTTTCATATATATTAATAAAACTCAAAAGCCTGAAATAAAAAAAAATATTTAAAAAACAAAAAACCCGACTGCTAAAACAGTTTCTCTTTTCAGTTATGTGTTTTAGCAGTCGGGTTTTTGTTTTTTTAATAATTTGTTTATTTGACCATTCATTTCACCTTACATGCAATATCATTATTAGACAAGCTGCGACAGTGAATATTGTGAAAGAAAAACATTTGACAATCGAATCGGTTACCACAGTACCTACGTTTTCGTTAGCGAACAAAATATCCTGTGTCTAAAAGATACTGATTTCAAACTTTTGATGACTGATGTCAACAAAGCAAATATTTTAACGGTGAGAATCACATAGCCTTTTGGCCTCGTACAGGACTTTTTGTTTTGTTTTCGTTTTACTTTGTTTTTATGTTTCTATGAGTGCTTTTTAGTTTAATTTGTGATCTCCTTTGCGAGTCCCAATAAATACCTTTTCTTTATTTCTAAATAAAAAATACTAGTATTTCACAACGAACTTCAAACTGACACGAATCACGTATCCAACGTAAAATTCAAGTCATACACAAACTGTCCTGATACAGATCTGCGTGCAGAATTATAAGTTGTTGCGAACTGTCGTAATCCCGAAGTGCATGCGTCAGTGACACAGTGACTAAGAAGATGTCAGGCCATTTGTTGAAAGGCTAATACTTAGTATGTACCGGCACGGAGTATCCGTAAGTAAGCATAAACGGAACTTTAACGATCATGTTCTAAGGTACGTGAATGTAGAAATAGTTGAAATGATACATACAGCTAGTGGTTTGTTGGATTTGTTGCCGTAGGTGACCTTTACCCTGAAGCAGTCGGAATCATATACCCATATGAACAGCAAAGAAAATGTGACGAATGTGAAAGGTTTTCAGTAAATGTGACAGACCCATTCAGTCGGAGCTATTTTCCCAGCGACGCTCGAAGCTGAGGTCTCTTACACCTTAACGTGTAGTCGCTTAGTTTATACATTTGATTCCCTTGTAGCCGAAATCCTCATTGGTTGACCTGCGAGATGCCATACATAAATATAATTTAATTTAATTTAATTATTTAGTTATTTAGTACGTCCTTATTTCGTTTTTCGAAAGTCCATTCTAGTCCATAGTTTTACACATTAGTGTAAAACTATGGACTAGAATGGACTTTAATTATAAACTACTTTAAAAAAGTTAAAAATCCAAATTAAAATTATGATTAATTTAATTTAAATATTCAATAACTCAATAAAAAGTCATAAAATATTAGAATCGTATAAAAAATGAAATGTCAAAATAAAATTGTTAAATTGTAAAATGTTATAAACATGTCAAAAACAGTTATAAAAATAAAAAATGTTATGCAAATGTCAATAATAAAGCCGTAGCTTTTCCCAAGATAAAGATTTTTACTTATATCTATTATATAAGTAACTAGGTTTACAGACTTTTCCCAACTCATGAGGAAAACCTCGTGAGAATATAAAGTGGTGATGTCATTGCTATGTCATGTAGCTATGTCATAGTGATGATGTATTCAAAGTGATGATCCACATTGCTGCCACCTCACCGTCACCAGTAACCAAGGCTACATACATGTCTAGAATATACAACAAAGGCGGGTTTCCTAAGAGTTCCCTTCAGAGCGATCAATTCTAAAGCTGGATGTCCACTAAGTTCGCGTATCAACTAAGCTCCACGCATTTGCTTTATCAAAACTAATATTAATGTAATCAGATTGAAGACGTGCAGCATTTGCTGATGGATTGTGTCCGCAACAGGCGCGAGAGGGAGTCACTTTTGAAAGAATAAAACTTGAATAGGCTTAACGTAGGATTAATACAATCAATTTTATCCCAACCAACTTCAGAAGGTGCCAAAAAGTTTTGTCATTTAATAACAGTCCTTCATCGGTGATTTCTGTTTACCATAAAGTTTTTCATATATTCTTTAACTGTTTAGTATAGTAATTTATGTGTTAATTATAAGTGTTAATGTGACAATTGTAAAAGGCACGATGGGGTTGACATATCTGTTTAGATAAAAACCTCAAAATAAATAAAGAGAAAAAAAAAAACTAATATTATAAAGAGGTAAAGTAATTTGTTTGCAATCTCTGGAACTACAAAAAACTATTATGATTACAAAAAACTACTGATATGATTACAAAAAAAACTCTTACTCATTGTAAGCTACACTATTGTAAGCTACACTATTGCCGAGTGCCATAAGATACCTATGTTTAATAGTTTCTAGTCAATCTGCCTGCCTTTTACCAACCGTGTTGGGATCGGGTTCTAGTCTAACTTAATGCAACTAAATAACAGTATTTAACATAGAGCGACTGTCTCTCTGACCTCCACAACCCCAGTTACTGGGTAACTGGTAACTGGTTGTCAAAATTTCGAGCTTCTAGCTACCCGTAACGACTGTCAAAGATCTGCGAAAGACAGCCGGGACCTACACCTTAACGTGCTTTCCGAGGCACGGAGGGGTCTCGATATGTAATGCATGGTGACCAATGCACGAACCGACCGGGGCAAGCCACGAGCCCCTCATTTCGTTTTCGTCAATCGTGTCGTGGTTTCTAGTGCTTACATAAAAACGGTCACAACGACAAAGAAGTTGCGCGGAGCACAGTTGATACGCGAATATAGTGGATAAGTGGGTATCCAGCCTTATGTACCTACGTGTTTCGGATCTTGGCTTACATTAAGGTAACGTTTCTGTATGTAAGCCTAATCGTGTTGTCACTATTTCTCAGAATTCGTTTCCAAATAGAAGTAGGTATTGGTTTTAAGGTTCGGTTCTAAGAATGACAAAAATATAAAAGACGTTTGTTTTAATTCTCGATTATGTTGGATTTACCTGTAAAACTAATTACAATACAATGCTGAATGGGCTCGTAAATTACGTTGTCGGAGTGATGTCAATATTTCCACAATTTTTTTTTGTGGAAATGTGTGTAATGTTTGCATGAAACTCCACGAAAACTGAAATTATTGTATGCAGTGTGTAAGTTGTAGGGCGATAGGTATAGCAGTTGTCCTTGTTCGTTCGTGATTCTGAATTTACTTAGTTGCACGGATAAATTCCGATCACTAAACCTTAAATACACAATAAACTCAATAGACCCCATGAAACATAGGAAACTCCTTTTCGCCTTAGGCTACACAACCAAGCAAAAATACTTTACCCTGTCAGACACAGCCTAAAAAGATTGATCACCGTCATACGTTATTACAGCTAATAAAAAATGCAATAACTGTCGTTTCAACGCTCAGACAGATACATTATCATAGCGAGTAATTTTTTGTGACAAATTGTTATTCGTTTGTATGGAAATGCAAGTCACATCACGTAATCTTTTGTTACAAATCTTGGTTTAGCGATGGGTAGACTGGTTATTGTCACGATTTTCTGCAATGTGACGTAAGTGTATGACTTATAGTTTTTTTACTTGTTCAAGTGTTTTGTTTCTCCTGCAAAAATGGTGACTTTAGAAGATATATTGTAACTTTTTGATGGGTTTCTGTCATCCGTTTTCGTGTCAGTCTAGAGTCTAGCCGGTGAATAGAGCGCTGAAGTGTGACAATGTTGTGTGAAAAATAATGTTCCACTGTTTTAAATCTGCAAATGCTAAAGTTTTTACTTATTTTTTTCTGTGCATCATATCATAACATAATGGCGAAGGTCTGTACCAGAAGTAGTCATCGTAGTAGTGGTTATCCGACCTTTTCAGTGATTTCAGTAACTTCGTTACAAAATTAGGTGGCGCCACTTGCTGCACCGTCAAGTGTATAATAGTGTTAATTACTTTGCATACGATTTGTATAGAATCAAGTTTATCTAACTAAACAGACAGGTGTGCTGCTGGGGAGTTTGTTGCGCCTCTTCTACTTCCCAGCTAAAGCACTAGGAAGTGGTGAAGGGTGCGCGTTTTTGGGGAACTGTCTTGTGTAATTTTGACGTTCGAAAAGTGCTGATTCTCAGCCTAGTTTGAATAAATGACTTTTGATTTGATTTGATAAATTTCCGTTTAATAAATATACTAAGGTTGACTTAAAACTAACCTACGATTACATTCGGAAGCCATTTTCCTTATTGTGTTTTGCACAGTATGCCACATTCAATAACACTAAAATCGGGACGGAAAATCTTCGGTATGTTTTAAATCAGTGACATTTAAGCACAAAAGAGTGCACGGCGACTTATTGGGAACCTGCGAGGTTGCGAGATGTCCTGGAAGATACGACAATGGTCACAAGGTTGCAGCTGTATCTTGTGAAATGTTCTTCCATTTTACAAGGCGCTACTTTGCATAGTAATATGGGACATTAGTAGTTTTCAGCAACCCAATCATTTCTTGTTTTTATAATCAGCCTACAATGTGCTGGGACACAGGCCTCCTCTCTGTGGGCCGTAATCCACCACGCGGGCCCAGTGCGGGTTGGTAGACATGCCGGTTTCCTCACGATGTTTACCTTCACCGTTTTGAGAGCAATGGTGATGAAATAATTTATACAAAGTAAAGCGCCTGCTTGGATTCGAACCTACCTACCTACTCGTAAGTCGCGGCCGTTACCACTGCGCTACTACTGCTCGTTTGCTGATCTTTATAAGACGTGGTTTGCATCTTCGACATGTTAACAATGGGTAAATAAAATGGGTCACGACTCAGTTAAAAAATCCTCCATTGCAATATTTTATATTTTCCTAAAATACTCGGTTATTTTACAGGTTTTGATTTAAAAACTTCATGAATAAAGGGTTTATTAATGAAGTTGTAGGCAGAATTGCTAGGAGACTTTTTTTTAAGTGTTAACATTATTCTTTGGTTCATTCATAAGATCACTTGCAGTGACTACAATTTAAATCAACGTCTCGCAGAATTGGCGGAAAATCATTAATTTTCTTATAGCGATAACATATCTAGCATAAATACGTTCTTCCCAGATTAATAACAATAATAATAATAATAATATCGTTTATTTATAAAAATGGTGCAGATTTACAATATCTTATCTTAAAAATAATAAAGAACACATTTGCTCATTTGCCTGAACTAGGTAGGACCTGTGTTTTAGGCTAGAAAGGTGCTTAGAAATTTAAAATATATAATTAACAACTGAGAAAACTAATTAAAAACTAATATTAACTTAAAAGACTAACATGTTTTATTTACAGACAACGAATAAATCCTCTGTCTCACTGTATGATATGCTAAGTAAAAATTGCAGAATAACCTTTTTACAGTCGTAGTTATTTAATTTATAGATATTTAATTACCTATTTAATTTGTTGTATAGAAATGGGCCTAAAAATGTATAAAATCTGTTTACAAAGACATATTTAGAGGATGCATTTGACTCACATACAATATCATTCCGTCTCTTATTAGTACTTTCAATGTTATAGGAGAGCATGGTGTGCTGTTTTAATACCAAGTGCGTTATAAAAAGCTGTCGAACAGTCAGCACGTTACAGGATTTGTATAGCAGATCTGTAGGATAGAGAAAGGGATGGAAGTTTGCTACTTTTAAAATTGCTCTCTGTGCTCTTTCAAGAGGCAGTAAGTAAGTTTTAGGTGCTCCACCCCATGAAGTAATACAGTACTGTATTACAGATTGACCTAGGGCCAAGTAAACTTGTGACACTAGTTTTTTATCTGCAATTACTCGTAACCGTAATTTAAAAACAAAAATTAACCTGCGCACTCTTGTAACCAAACTGTCTATATGTGGTCTAAAAGAGAGCAACTCGTCTATTTGAACCCCGAGATATTTTATGTTACATGTTTTAAGGATAAAAGGACACTTACATATGCTGACTGGGCGGAGTCCGCAATGATGGGCATACGATGAGAGTTAGTAATATTTAAATGCGGTTTGCGGATGGAGAAGTGAATATATTTTGTCTTGTCGGCATTTAATGTTAGTGAGTTGCTTTGAAGCCAGTTAGACACAGTATTGAAACCTATTTGAGCATATTCGTACAATGCGGTATTTGTTTTAGCGGTGAATATTAACGCCGTGTCATCTGCATATGATATAATTTTGCCTTGATTAATATTTAAACCACACAATTCGTTAATATAAATCAGGAAGAGGGTGGGGCCCAAAATACTTCCCTGGGGAACACCAAAACCTGTGTTTTTTTGCTCGTCGCTACTAATATTGTCAATTTTAACACATTGATAGCGATCGTCTAAGTAGTCAGCAAAAAGTTTTAGCGGCGTTCCCCTTATTCCTAAGGCCTCTAATTTGTACAAAAGCGTCGAAACGGAGACTGTATCAAAAGCTTTCGCCAGATCAAGGAAGATCCCCAAGGTCTGGTTTCCTTTATCAAGTTCTTCTGAGACATAATCTGTTAGACTGTGCACTGCATCGGCTGTGGATAATTTGGCTCTAAAACCAAATTGCGCAGATGATAAGAGTTCATTTTTTTCTAGACAGTTAACTCGTCTACTGTTTATAATTTTTTCTAGTATTTTAGATATTGAGGGGAGTAGTGATATTGGCCGATAATTGTCCACTAGGTCTTTGTTTCCGGATTTGAAGATAGGGATTACAATTGCTTTTTTTAAACATTTAGGGAAAATGCCTTCAGAAAAACACATACGAAAAATATGTGTTAAGGGAGGTACAAGGATATGCTTAAAGAGTTTAAGGATCTTATTGCTAATGTTATCCCATCCAACAGCACAGTCATCTTTTAGTCTACAGATTATTTGGGTAATTTCGTCTTCGTCGGTGTCTAGCAGGGCAAAAGATTTTAGGGTACATCTATTTTCACAATACAAGGATTTTGTACGAAATTGCATGCATCTTATCTTAAGTACCGTGCATCAGTACTTAGTCACCGTTTTACGATGTAACCAGACAACTTGTAGATAAGTCTGCGGCCTCATGAGTAATGACTTACAGCTCAACCACGTTTGAAGCTATGTAAATTAGGACTCAGACAAATAGAGTTGTGGTAACATGTAGATTTGTTATGTTTCAGTTTTAGAATATGGTAATAATATTGTGCACGTTTAGCGAAAATAGAGGTGAGTTTCGGGTTTTTGATTTTCCTTTGTGTCATATTTATTTCAATGCAACGATATTGATTGATAGAAATAGAACATAGTTTCAGTACTTAGTATTAAATGGTTTTTGAAGTAAAAACTTGTTGCGCTCCTTCAAAACAGTGAAGGAAACTGAACCGTCATGCTAGGTTGGTGACGCTGAATCGAGTTTACTCGGCTCCAGTCGGTCGGTGACGCTGAATCGGGTATACTCGGCTCCAGTCGATCGGTGACGCTGAATCGGGTATACTCTGATCCAGTCGGTCGGTGAAGCTGAATCGAATAGGTACCTATACTCAGCTCCAGTCGGTCGGTGACGCTGAATCGGGTATACTCGGATCCAGTCGATCGGTGAAGCTGAATCGAGTAGGTATACTCAGCTCCAGTCGGTCGGTGAAGCTGAATCGGGTATACTCAGCTCCAGTCGGTCGGTGAAGCTGAATCGGGTATACTCGGCTCCAGTCGGTCGGTGACGCTGAATCGGGTATACTCGGCTCCAGTCGGTCGGTGACGCTGAATCGGGTATACTCAGCTCCAGTCGGTCGGTGAAGCTGAATCGGGTATACTCAGCTCCAGTCGGTCGGTGAAGCTGAATCGGGTATACTCGGCTCCAGTCGGTCGGTGACGCTGAATCGGATATACTCAGCTCCAGTCGGTCGGTGAAGCTGAATCGGGTATAATCGGCTTCAGTCGGTCGGTGACGCTGAATGGGGTACACTCGGCTCCAGTCAGTCGGTGACGCTGAATCGCGTACTCGGCTCCGTAAGTTTTCACTTCTAGCATGTGGCTATAAGCCCACACCCTCTTTTTTTAAATACGTCATAGATTCCGCAGTCATTAATTAAATTGAAGTGCTATCTCACAACAAAAATAATCGCGGTATTTCCTTACTAAAAGGCTTTCACTATTAATGAATTCTACGTACTTTCCGAAAACACTAACAAGCGTGTCCGAACGCAAACATAGAACGAAACAACCAAACATTTTCAGCTTTAAACATTTAATAAATTGAAATAGTCAACAGGAAATCGTTTGTGTAAAATTAAATAGGTTCTAAGAAAAACGCCGCTTGCCAACAAAAACAACCTTTTGTCAGTTAACAAGCATCTCTGTTACGCGATTCAGTTACAAAATGGCTTATTTGACATAATACTGATCGCAAAAAAACAACAACCAGATTTTTTTTTACAAACACGTGCCTGGCTGACTACCGACGTGACGTACAGTTTACAAAAAAAAGCGGTCGGTCGGACTTGCACATGAAGGGTCCCGTACCACCGTACAATATTTAACACTATTTTCAAACACGTTTCTTGTATTTTATTTTTATTATATATCATTGTTATAGCGGCCATAGTAGTACACAATGTGAAAATTTCAACTGTCTACCTATTACGGTTCAGAAGATACAGCCCGGTGACAGATGGACAGACGGACACTGGAATAGGGTCCCGTTGGCCTTATTTGGGTACGGAGCCCTTAAAAAGATTTGAGATTTCTCAAATGTCAATTTGACATTTGCAAAAAAAGTAATTTATCAAACGTTTTATTTTTAGGGTACTCATCAGCTAACAAAATTGATTTACAACCAAAAAATAAATACACTTGAAGAATGGTAGAAAAAATATTATTATTTGTTAAATGAAATATTTATTTTAAAATAAATATTTTGCTGGAAAAATTTCAACAAGACGTTTAGAATTCTTCACATGAATTGTTAGTTAACAGCAAACATTTATTAAGTACCTACATTCTTTTAATGTCTAATTTTTTACTAAATATTACTTTTCCAGCAGCTGTCTTGTCTGTCTTTCTAAACGTCATCTAGGGCTTAGAATTTTACGTTTTAAAAATGTCAAGTAGGCTCGAATATAATGACGTTTCATTATTATAAGCTGACACACATAAGACTTCTCTGCTTATCCTCACAGGTGCATGAATATGTGAGTAAAGTAGGTAATGCATTGTAATAACTGCAATATTCATGTCCAAATGATGTCTGAACGAGGTGCTGGTGCTGGCATATCTAGTGACAACAATTATTAAAGTTCGCAGGTGTAGGGTTAAAGTATCACCTGTGATATTTTTTGGGTCTTAAGATCAGTGAGGCAATTCCCGTAATTTAGTAGGTAAATTAGGGGTTTAATAAACCCGTAATTTACCTACATTTTTTTGCATTGATTGTCGCTGAGATGAGATTGTGCCGCGAATTGTCCTTCCGAACAATGAAGTGTTTCACAATTCATCAGCGTATGTTGCCAAATATTCGAAAAACCTATAACCATTTTCCGTTAGGAAATTGTAGCCTTTTTCTTTTAGGTGGGAAATTATAGGAATAGCGGGAGGGTTCTCAAACTCTTACTGACTAAAACCACCCGTATTCCTTTCATTGCCTGTGTTTCCGGTGACCCTTTCGGACAACCCCCGACACCGGCAGCTGCAAACTGTAGCTGGTATCAGTTAAATGAAAAAAAAAACACAATTGTATTTTCATCTGAGCACTGCTGACTCTCTCTATTATTGTCCAGTCTTCTCTCTGTTACTTGTTCGCTACTGACATCAGCGTCACAAAATCTCTCTATTCCATTATCACAATCTCGTATTATAAATACTCACACTAGTGCTTCACTCGTTCATCTATTCTCGTCACAACAAGACGTATCCAGTGGGGTAACCATCACCTCTTATAGCAGTATTACTTCAATATTACTTCAGCGTGAAAAAGAGATAGAGCTATAAGTCCTGTATAGCTCCATCACTTTCCCACTGAAAGTAATATTATAATAATACTGCTATAAGAGGTGATGGTTACCCCCCAGGCGGCCCATTGTGAATTATACGCTAGTTTGTAACACAAATTATACGATAAATAAAACGTTTTAGATATCCATCAGTTTAAACTAGATTAACAATGACTTTGTGCGTGACATACGGAGGGTGGTGAGGCGAGCGACCTTTGTTGAGCGTAATGAAGTCATTAGTTTTGCATTTATTTTTCTGAATGGTTTTGATTTATTGAATGATCTTATTTTGTCTCTCTTGAATTTAAATGATTGCTTTTGATTGTAGAATAAATTAAATAAACTTTCGGGTCCTGCCTGCGTAGCATTCTTTTTTTTAAACTAATATTTACCTATAACGATTTTTTATTAAACGTGTTCTGTTAAGTATCTTATTAGGTATCTAATTTATCAAATGATAGTTATGAATAAGTTTAACATACTAAACTTAAATATTAGACCATAATTTCCATTAAATAAAATAAATTATTAATTGAGTGATGCATGGTTTTAGAGTGTGAAACCTGACTTGGAATACTTTTCAGTTGGACATGATTTGTAAGTATTTTAAAATAAACAATTTGAAGGTTAGGAAGAGAATGTAATGACACAAAGTAATACAATTTTAAGGTACGAAAAAACATCACAATGTTATTAGTTACAAAGTCACCTTTTTAATTAATTAGTAAAAATTTAGCACATTATGACGCACCTAGTTTTTCTTGTAAATTTGTTGAGAGCGGAATGCGGTGAGATTCACAATAAAAATACTAACAACATTTGCAAATTTTCGTCCACCAATAAAAACATTAAACGCAATACACGCGCCAATAAACAAACCACCTAAGAACACATCGTCGAATCTGACCGCTAAGTATGATAATAAAAACCCGCAAAAAAACAACAATTCTCTTCCTTTTAGCCAGCTATTTTAATTAAAAGAAAATCGCGACACAGATGACAGAATCAAGTTAAAAAAATACAACATTACACCGGTATCTTCAGTCGGTGAAACTGCAAAGATAAATGAGTATGGGACAGGTGTCTCAAACCGACTGCAAAAAGTTATTTATTCCAGACGAAACCGATTGAAATGTTTTATTTATTTAGCATTATCGTTCCCGGAAACAGAGTATTTTTGTCTTTGATTTGTGTAAATCGCTTCTCAAGATGAAAATTCGACTTGGGTGGCGTAATAATGTCATCGCGGAAGTTTTTAATGTTGAACTATTCTTTATGGATTTTTTTTTGTAATAAATATTTGTCAAGAGGAAATAGTTCAGTTAAATCATATTTTATTGTAATTAAAACCATAAAAGTTGCCATAAAACTACGATTAAGCATTAGTACAAATAGCAATATCTATCATATTATTAATTAAATAATATATACAAATTATGAAAAAAAAAAATCTTCTTCCCCTTAAATAAACACAAAATTTACGACAACCACCTGCCTCCTTTATAAAAGCTCGTAAAAACTAATTTCGCTTGTAATTTAGACATCAATCATCTTCATAACAGGTGCAAGTGTGCAAGGCTTGCTGATTTATTCGTCCGTGTGTAACATAAGTCATGTGGTCCGTCAGGCCTCCGTGACGTCATCGATTGTGGGTCATGGCTTCGAGTAGGTAGTACCGTCGGATGCAATAACAATTAATAAACCAATCGTGTTATTATTGAAAATGCTCGCTTTTTGTTGAATAATAACTTTGGAATTTAAAGGTAGAGCTTTTTGTGAAAAATATAATGTGGAAATGAATTGAACTTACTGGATGTTTTTCTGTTTCGAATTTAATTCAGTACCTAAATATTACATGGTTTTTATTTACTGTTGAAAAACAAGTGAAGTAAATTAATTATCCTCATTTAAAATGATTTTACGCTGACTTCTGATAATGTCACGCTGCCATTAAAATTAATTCAAAAACTCAAAATATCCACATAAATCAGCGCGCACTAAATTTATCCATCTATAAATTACCCTTAATAATCCTAGAACGCCGGCGTCGTAAAATTCATTCTAAAATTAATGACGTTCATAAAAGTTATCTTTCACAAAGGCGTAATAAGTTTTGACAGTGATGCAATATGTCGTCACTTTCACTAGAATACTGACAATCTGTCAACGGGTTCGTCACCTCGAGACTAATTAGTACACTAGTGACATGTTGACATTAGTACAATGCCCTGACACACATCTTTTGTTAATAAGCAGGAGAAAATATTTGCCTTTCATAGAGACATGGGACATAACTTTTCGGTGTACATTTTTGTAATACATGTTTGTCGGCGAGTGGTAGGTGTGATAATGATGTAAAAAGTAGCAGTAATTGCTGTAAATTATACCGGTATAACAGCTTGGATGGTAGTAATTAAGTTTAAGCCGTTAATTAACTAAAGCGTTATTTTTTTTCTGAGTGAATTTTAATGAGTAGGTACGCCAGAATATTTCGGCTTTTATAAGTACTAAATACTAAATGCTAATTGCTGGAACCAAAACTGAAAAACTACTACGCAATTTTTGAACTTTGGAAACGATACATTTTCGAACAATTACCCTAAAAAAAAATTGGTTGCCTGTAAAGTCGGTTTACGGACGAAAATTTTACGTGATAATGTGAGAGAGATGCGTCACAAGCCGAACGCTTATGCCGATCGTACCTCTCTATCGCTAGTTCCACGCTCTCGCTTTCACGCTCGGCTCAGGTGGAACGTGACAATGAGTCATGCGTGCAGCCGGCGTTCATCGATTTATAAGACGTTATCACATCAAAAACTATCCATGCTTTAAGCCTTTCCCCAATACTGTTCAAAGAGATCAGAAAACCAAAGAAAAATAAAGTCATCCGTGAATATGAATCGTTTATTAAAAAATCTCATTTTCATTTATTTCCATCTGGAAACCATTGAACTAAACGCATGAGTTAAACCTCCATCAATATTCATGACGAACAATTTAAAACGAAAATGGAAACGTTATGCAAATTAAATCATCACGGACCTATAAAATCCACGATGACGTGTATTTTATAAATTGTTTGATATTATAAAATGACTTAACGCAAATATGACATAAATGGCAGTTGACTCATCGATTACAAAATTCAGTGAACTTGACATGACGGTGGCAGTCAACGGGTTGACGTTTGCACTTTTATTTATCAGTCTATCAATTTTAAATAACACCTTAAACTATAGTTAGAAGGAGCATATTTGCATGCTTATCAATTCTTTAACCATCCAATTAATGTGGATTTCAAAATATGACAAGTCCTTCAGAGGTGTCAATGGGTGTTTTTGTTTCGTAACTTTGTGCGTATTTTCGTTTACCTTTAAACGTGCGTGTAGGCAATTATTTACTAGAATGATAAAACGTGGGTTGGGAAGACAATGCGTTTGCGTTTCAGTAAATATTTTATTGTTCACCTTGGAATTTTATATTGACATCATCAATTAGTTGTAAGATTCATAATTTTTTGCTAATTTTACGGACATGGCGTGACTTAGTAATGAAGTTTCGGTTTAATAAATTAAACGTCTAAAACTCATCATGTCCTGTGAGACACCGCGTATCTCTAAGTTTTGAGGATTTTACGCTATAAATTAAAGTTTTATTATCTGTCTAATCCGTTAACAGTTTGTGTTTTGGAACTCATTAAATGTGGGTGATGTTAAGACCGCGCGACACAGATTCGGAGTCAAACAATAGAAAATCAATTGTGTCTCATCACCATCAGTGCCTGATTTAGTCTTCTGACAGCCCTAGGCTAAATATGAATATGCGCCCGCCCCCCGCCTGTCCTGCCTGCGCCTGCCCAACCCACGAATATACTTATCTACTACATTTCTATGAAACCCTTTTTTTTTTCAAGATTTTATTTTACCTCTTTGTCAGCGTGATTAATACGTATGTAAACCTATGCCAAATTACAGCTTTCTAGTACTAAGCGTCTCTGCGCTAAAGCGGGGACAGACAGACAGACAGACCGACATGGCGAAACTATAAGGGTTCCTTGTTTAGTACGGAGCCCTAAAAATGTCGTTTTAATATTTAATGTGGTCGGTAGGTATCGCTGGAATATTATTTTGGAATTATTTTGAATTTGAAATTAACGTAAAAGCATTTAAAAAAAGTCGAGAATGTAGAACTGTAATAAATTAATAAAAATGCGAAAATAAAGTGAAAATCAACGTTAATTCTCAGCGCCCCCTCGGTCCTTGCGCCCTAGGCTCTAGCCTAATTAGCCTGTGGGTAAATCAGGCCCTGTGTCTCATTAGTTGTCCTTGACCTATTAAATTCGTACCACCTTTATTTATTTATTATTATTTTTTTCTTGCAATATTGTAAAAGCTTTAAAATGAAAACTGCGAAATAAAGCCGGTTTCAGACTCACAAAAGTCAGAAGAAATCTGAAATCTTTATTCCCTTAAAAACCAGCATACCAAACTGAATGTCCCAAAATACAACATTAGAATAATGAGCACAGTCTCACATGTACTTGTTAGTCCAATCTTTTGTCCCTTACAAGTGCTTATTGACACAGATGCACTTAGCATTGTAAGGGTTACAAGTTAAATAAAAATGTCACGCTTTGCCTTGTAAGTTAGTTTTAATATTCATTAGGTTTATTCTTTTGGTACCGTTTAGAATTAGGTATTCCGGTGTTTAACTGTTTTGGTGTGTGGTACGTGCGGATGATGATAGCGGGAGATTAATAACCTAAGTATGTATTTAGAAATAAAAAACGAGCGAGCCTTACAGTAGTTGCATATGATGTGTAACATCTGACATCTCGCCTTGGTAAGTACTTACTTATTCCATGGTCAAGCTGTCACTTCCTGTTACACACTTCCGTCCCTTTTTTTCGGGCATAGAATGACGAAAGTTTTCACGATTAGAAAGCGGTACTGGAATACTTCCCGTGAACTATTTAATTCAAAGAATGAAGTGTGGAAGGAATACGCGGCACCGCTTGTTGTCGATGGCTATGTGAAACAAGGACACCACAAGGATTTAATGGCACTGGACTAAAAGCCTAAATTGAGGCGCTGCTAAAACATACTCTCCCATTACTGTTCATGGTACACACCATAAACAGTAACTGAAGAGTATGTTTTGAAAGCACCAACGACAATGATGTATGAGAGGTCTAGAGAAAGTGGTTTGAAACTTGATAAACATAAAGTATAGTATGAAGCTGAGATGTGGAGCAGTAGCTACTAGGTATTTTAGGAAAAATTACCTATTACTATTTGTTTATGATGAGCTTGTTGATTTTACGCGTACCTACCACTATTTTTAACTATTTATTTATTTATTTAACAGTTTATGTACACACATATAAACAGACAAGAAGAAAGGAACAGAAAAATACGTACAAAGGTGAATTAATTCGGTTAATTTATTCGGTAAATTATTTTTTTTTTCAAAGAGTGAGCCCTAAAATGACCCTTTAGATGCAAATAAATGCACAATAATTATTTATTCATTTATTATTACGTTTGTTTTTAACAGGTGGGAACCCAATACAAAAATGTAGTCCCAATTTAACCTGATAAGCACCGCGCGACTCCGATTCGGTGTCAAACAATAGAAAATCAATTTTGTCTTATTAGCTGTCCTAGACCAATTCATTTAAAATAGACTCTGAGTACAGACAAATCATACAGAGGACAATATGTTAAGTGTCACCCTCTGGAATTCCGCCAAAGAGCAAGTAAAGATATCCAATCGCAGAGACGCTGTTGAGTACCTTTATCGCCCACCCACCGGGACTTTAAACAGCCTCTCTTTCTGCTCTTGCCGCAGCCTACTGTTTGGAACGAGCAACCCCAAAGACTCTAGTATTTGCGGATTATGCAGTATACCACGAAAAACCATAAAAAACATATTTAACCAGTGCGGAATTGCGCCTTACCTCCAACTTATAGTAGGTAACCAACCATAGACCACCACCACCACCTTATAGTAGCTAACCCAGAAACTTCTAAAATTCAAACACATTATAAATATATAAAACAAGCTTAAAACTACGTGACAAAGTTTGTGAGAGCCTGGTGTCTGCATTAGGAAAACCTGTACAGCAGGTCACCAGGGTCCCACCTGACAGAGTTTAAACATGATTATACTAAAATTATACAATAAAAGTGAAGGAGCTGAGCATAACAAAATAAATCATATGTAAACAAAAATAAAAACCTAAAAACCAAATCAAAGTGAAAAACTATAAAACACATTTTTTTTTATTTATATATTTGTTTGTAGTCTCATCGTATCCTAAACAAATATACTTTCACAAGACGTGGTCCATGAATTTAAACAAACCCTTCGCATCGTAGCAATTTTGTTGTGATAGAATTGTATGGAGTCAATACATCAGTTCTGTTCAAATTCAGGGTCCTTACTAAATTATTTCTATTGGACTCATGTTGGACACATTCCATCAATAAGTATTGTAGTTCCTCGACCACTCCACATTCCTCACAATAGGGTCTTACACCCATTTTTGAAAAGTGTCTTAATTAAATTCTATAGTGCTTATATTCCCCAAAAAAATCACAAAATTTTTATTCAATCGATAAGTGCCATAAAAATGCATTTAAATTTTACATTTTCAAATTTCGCACGTAGTTTGACGAAAACGCTGGACGCAGTGGATGCCATGTTGCTCTGTGGTCATGACGTCACTTGGATATGTAAACAAATGCGCTGATCTATTATCTAACTATCAGTTGACAGTTGACACGTTTTAGTTTACACAGCCGTATGACGTAATAACATGGCGGCTACCATTTCATGGTGTTTTTTAACCAATTAGAAAAACTGAAAACGTTGAATTGAATTTTAAAATTTATTTTGTTATTTTATGAAAACTAACATTTTCCGACTTCTTTTTACCTAAACTATCTCAATAATATATTTATAGACTTTTTCTCGTATATAGTAAAATACCCTGTTGGGTGAAGCGATTTTCTTCATCATGAAGGCAATTTTTTTGCATGGAATGTGTCCAGGGGGGTAACCATCACCTCTTATAGCAGTATTATTATAATATTACTTCACAGTGGGAAAGTGATGGAGCTATACAGGACTTAGGTATAGCTCCATCTCTTTCTCACGCTAAAGTAATATAACACTGCTATAAGAGGTGATGGTTACCCCCCAGATCTGAGTCTAAGAGCAATCAGTTAAAACACAATAATAGAGAAGTGGAAAATGCGAGAAATATTAAAAGACCATGAACAACCAGAAAGGAGTAAATTATCAAGATTACAAGACCAGCCACTAACAGAAACGACTAACCACTCGTTTTTCATTTCCCTAGCAGATAAAGCACCGTGATCCGTTATAAATACACGGAGCTATTTCAATTAAAACCTGCCATAATAATAATAATAACGTTGGAAGGTGAAGTGTTGAAATAGACGATGATAGTGCGAATGTCACCAGCGACTATTAAATGAGAACATGTGGGGTTCGCTCGTAAATCTGCCGCTGGTGACACCGTACTGTACATTAATGTGTGTTGGATAAGTCAGAAGAGGGAAGCGTGGGAATGCCGGCGATGTATGTATTCGTTTGATGAATTAGAACATAACGTAAGGCGCAGATATATGAATTTAGAGACTTAAATATGTTATTACGCCTTCATATAATGCAAGTACTCGTAAGTTATGCAAAAAATGTATGTTAACCGAGAACGCATACACGTCAATTCTATATGTGAACATTTAAATATTGTAGTAAAATACCTACTTTATGAAATAAATTCAGGAAGTAATGTCCACCCAAAGCTTAAAAAACGATACTACTTTCAAACTACTTAAGATATTTTCATGATTTTTTTTTGTATGAATAGACTATTTTATTATTTATGATTTTATCTGTGATTTTTTAATGTTTTTACTACTAAAAATAAATATTCCATAAGAAACTGAACGCGGCGGCACGCGGCGAGGCGTGACTGCGACGCACATTTGTATACATAATCAGCCTATAATGTTCCCACTGCTGGGACACAGGCCTCCTCTCTGTGAGAGGGAGTGGGCCGTAATCCACCACGCGGGCCCAGTGCGGGTTGGTAGATGTCACATGTCTTCGAATTTTTGGTTCTAGGACATGCCGGTTTCCTCACGATGTTTCCTTCACCGTTTTGAGAGCAGTGGTGATGAAATAATTTACACAAAGTAAAGCGCCTGTCCGGGTTCGAACCTACGACATACAACTCGTAAGTCGCGGCCGTTACCACTGGGCCACCACTGCTGCTGCACATTTGTATGGCCAAGATAATTTCCCGACCCTTAACTGAATAACTTTGTTTGTGCTTGTGCTTTGGATGTAACAGGGATCAAAAGTGTTGTTGATTTCTTTATAAGAGAACAAATTTGCTTTCGAATTCGATGTATTCGATGTCGATGTATACCTCGCAATGTTAAGTTGCATTATTTCTGTCCGCTTTATCATAGGTACTTCATATTTTTTTTAATATGAGTGATTTATTTTCTTCCGCCTAGCATTACTTCTGTCCTTCCTACTTGAGTCTCTACATTAAAGTGCGCTTAAACAATATGTATTAACGTAGTAAGAGACATCAGAAACGATAGCGAAACAAAAAAACACAAAACGCGAAACAAATAGCGTTGTCATCTCAATTTTGTATGTGTTTTGAATTTGTAATGGATGTATAATGGAGGTATATATTGTAGTAAATATGTATTCTACGTTTGTAACCTATTAATATACTTGTGTACCTATTTTATTTATAATCTATTATGTTAACTTTTAATATTTTTCATTATTATTATTTCCTCTCAGAGCACCTGCCATGTCATCTCTTCTCTTCACGGTTGACTGGTAGAGAATGCCTATGGCATTAAGTCCGCCTGTGTGCCTGGAGGACACGGTGGAGCATACGGCGGAGGTCTGCCCGGCTTGGGCAGAGCACCGCCGTGTCCTCGTGGAGGCGATCGGCGGCAGAGACCTCTCGCGTCCGGCCCTGGTTCAGGCCATGGTACGGAGCGAGAGGGCATGGGCAGCCGTCACCTCCTTCTGCGAAGCAGTAATGCTCGCGAAGGAGGAGGCAGGACGGTTGAGGGAAAGGCAAGTTTCGCGCCCTCTCGCCCCTAGCCGCCGCAAGAGACGCCCAGGGCGTCGGGAATCCCGGGCGGATTTCCGGCCACCGTAGGCGCGGGCTTGCGGACGGTGAGCAATGGGTAGCTCACCGTCCGGTAAGGACCAGGCCCGGGTCGACGGCGCGTTGTATTCCACGCGCGCCTCAAAGAGATGTCGTCAGCGCATAGGTAGGGGTCCACTAGGGCCGATGCCTGCCGGGGTCGCGGGAAGGTACTTGTGGCATCCAAGGGTTGGCAAAGGAAAACGCGGAAGACAGTTTACCAGATGGGAGGCCGGGGTCGCGGGAAGGTATTTATGCGCAACACGTCCTTCCTGTTGCCTGTGTCGTCAGCACAAATGTAGGGTCCACTAGGGCCGATGCCTGCCGGGGTCGAGGGAAGGTACTAAAGGGTCACCGAGGCCCCTGTCAACACAGGCAACAGGAGGGAATACGGGTGGGTTTTAGTCAGTAAGAGTCTGACACACCCTCCCGCTCCGCCCAGAGCGGGAAAAGTTATTTGATGATTTCACACCCTCAAAAAAAAAAAAAGTCGGCTTGTGTACCTAATTGTGTACGAAAAGTTTAAATAAATAAAAAAATTAAACGATTAAAACGATAATAAATCCACGTCAGTCTCAGTCACCAAAAGCTGCGTTCTTTTTTATGGTTTTCAAAATACCTACCTACTTACTCAATCCAAATTGTTATCAGTATCACACAGAGTTCCCCATCGCTTTTTACATCGCCCGCGACCGCCTCTAACATCGCACCCAACTTTCACACAATTAATTTTCGCCGAATGATCTCATCTAGCCTTGGGGTTGCATTTATTGCAGTCATAAAACCAGCCATTTTTGTGTCACGATGAGTTCGACCTTGGTCAGTAAGTGCATCATGTAATGGCGGTAATAGCGACCGCCGACGATGAATTATATTTTTTATGATGGTCGTCTAATGTTATTTGTTTAATGACAAAACCATTATCATCAGTGAAGTGTTATCAGCTGTTCTTGTTGTCAAGAAGCGCCTGCGTGCTGTAAAATTAGATGGCCAAGGAGCTAAATTTTGTTCCAGAAGTACTCGTACCTGATGATAGTGTAAACAAATGTTTTAGAACGTACCTGTGGATGCCTCTTTGTAGTATCACTTACCCGAAATTCCAATTTCAAATCAACCTGAAGATGCTTTTCATCTGACAATTGACTTTAGTTTTATAACCTCTCATTTTTGTCGATTATTTTAATAATTCAGCCAATAATTGTTGGAAAAAGTGACATATAAAACCATCTGAATGTTTTCTAATTCTCTTTAGTGAGTGATTGCATAGAATTTAACCTGGGCCTCAAGTCTGCTATTACAATAGTGTCAGAACGGTCTGTTCCGATCCTCATTAATGACGCCATTATATTAGTAGATTACCAAACTTGTCAAAATCAACAATTATAAAATCAATGATAGACCATTCTGACACTATTCTAATAGCAGACTTGAGGCCCTGGACAGGGTTTGTTTACACGTTCATCAGATAGTTTTGGAACAGACTATACGTCTAAAGCCGTCTCACGACACGCGTCATGCACGATTAGGACATGGGTGGGTCCACGGGGTGCAACTCTTTGGAATTGAAATAATTTTTACTGCACTGTGTGCCCGTGTGCGAGTACATCTTTATATTGAAATTGATACCTTACTATCTATAATCCGGATTTTTCGCCAATTGATGCTTTGAGTTTACCTGTAAAAAGTAAAAAAAAAAAACTTGGTAATAACGAACCAAAATAAACATTGTGTAGTCAAGATAAATTTGCAGGAGTTTTTTATCAGTTCTTGAGGTTGGTATTATCTAAGTATGTCGCGGACAAGCCTCAATATTAGAGTCATCCATCGATCAAAACACATTACTTATATGCAATTTAATCAAGATGGCTGACAATTTAAACGCTTTCCTTATTTAATAATAATAATAATAATCATTTATTTGTACAAAAGACAAAGACTAGGGGTACACGATAATAAGGCAAGGTAAGGCATATTATGAACTAAAAGACAGAGGCAGCTGTCTCCCAAACTAGGTAAACATAACCTGTATCTTGGGAGCCAGTTTATCTTCTATTTCGGTGTGTAGCTACCTAGCTAGCTACCATTTGTAGCCATTATCTCTTTGAAGTCGCCGAAACAAGTCTGTTCAGTCACATGATAGGTGCATAAAAAGGAAGACTACTTTTGTAGTCACGTGCGATTTTTAGGGATTCCAACTAGGGTCAAAAAGGGCACCCTATTACCAAAGCTCCGCTGTCCGTCCGTCCGTCACAGGGCTGTATCTTTTGAACCGTAATAGGAACAGACACTTGAAATTTTCACAGAGAATGTACCTACTACTTGACTAGCGGTCATAGTAGTAGGTACATTCTCTGTGAAAACACAACAACAACAAATAAAATAAAGTTAAAAATGAAAGGGGGATGATGGGGGGGGGGGGGGGCACAATAAACGTGTCTTTTTCACTAAAGTAAAAAAAAAAATATGTATATACAGTGTGTCTCTCGATAAAGTGCACAAACGAAAATGGGTGAAACTAGACCATATTTATACTACAAAAAAAATTGAAAAAAAAAAAAAATCTTAAAAAAATCGTAAAAATTATTATCGATTTTTTTACTTTTTTATTGCCTATTAAAGACGCCTGTATTGAAAATGTAATGATTTTTATTAGTTGAGGGAATTTCGTAAAAATAAAAACAATAATGTTGGCTGATAATTAAACCCCTTAAAATACAGCCATCAAGTAAAAAAATACGTTTCTTTGATATTTTTTTTTGAAAATATTGTCTATAGTTTTCAATAAATTTCGATTTTTATTTTTTTTTTTCCAATTTTTTGGCGATGAATAATGGTCTAGTTTCACCCATTTTCGTTTGTGCACTTTATCCAGGGACACACTGTATATGTTTTAAATATTGTATGGTGGTATCCGTACCACCATACAATATGAGAAGATAAGAAGGGTTCCGACCCTTCTTGTGCGACTCCGACTCGCACTTGGCTGCTTTTCCTACAGTAATTCGCTCACTGAAAATTGGCGAAAAGCCACGAAATATATTTGTTTCCCGAATCATTTCTTTATTGACTTAGTATACTGCCCTTCATTAATCATGTCAGCATTACTCGTATGTTCTAAAGAAAAAAAAATGTTGTTGTCAATGAACATTCTTCGGAATAAATATCAGCTATCAAACATCAAAGATGGCCCGGTAACACATTTTAAGAACACAAATAACTCGAAAGAATGAATGAAGTTCGACCGAGTCACCGCGTGATTCGTTCTCATTCAGTGTTCGAAATTAAAAATGTATAATTGGAACGAGTTATGCTGTTTTATTTTAAAATAAATGAGCGTCATCATGGTGTGAATGTATTCCTTTTGTAACTTTTATTTGTCTACATATTTACCTTTTGTATTTTTGTAGACTTTTTTTTTGTGGGTGGGAAATCATCAAATAACTTCTCCCGCTCTGGGCGGAGCGGGAGGGTATGTCAGACTCTTACTGACAAAAACCCATCCGTATTCCTTCCGTTGCCTGTGTTGCCAGGGGCCTCGGTAACCCTTTAGTACCTTACCGCGACCCCGGCACGCATCGGCCCTAGTGGACCCCTACACTTGTGCTGACGACATCTCTTTGAGGTGCGCATGGAATACAACGCGCCGTCGACCCGGGCCTGATCCTAACCGGACGGTGAGCTACCCATTGGTCACCGTCCGCAAGCCCGCGCATTTTTGTAGACTAAAGGCTATTACAGACTGGGTCGATATCGCGGGCTCGACTGGCATATTGCTGCCTGTCGCGCTAGTCTGCACGACCCTTAAAACAAAAGTAGAGGAAATATAAATATGTAATTTAAAGCGCACAATGAGCTGCCATAAAGATTTTCTTACAGATTTGTATTTCAAACAAATATTAGGTAGGTAACAAATATTACCTATCTTATATTTGTTTTGTAAATAATTTCAGATCTAATTGTTGTTCTTCTTTGCGTAAGTAAGTAGGTACCTATAGATCAGTCTTGTCTATTGTTAAGAAAAAAAAATACACAAAATAAAATTGTTATTCCTTCCGTCTTCCGTTTCTAAAATTAACGCCGTGTCTGTTTGCTAAATCTGCGGCATAGGTAGGTTCATATACGTATATTTATTCCATATCCGGAGTTACGACCTCCGACCACACATTAGGGATTAACATTATCACCTCAACTGTTATTTTAACCGCTACAAGCTAAACTAAAGCCTGTACCCTAAGCCAACTGTTTGTACAAGGAGCTTGGACATGCCTCTCCTAGCGGAAGCGATTCAGGCTAAAGATTATTACTATCTTAGCGTAAACACCACGAGAACTAAATGTACAGTTATTAGACTCCTTACAAGTCTTCTCTATTGTAGCCTGATGGTTTACGTTTTATTTATATTTAATATGTAATTGCATTTAGGGAAGACTTGTCACTCAGTAGGTACAAAGCTGAAATCTTTCATGTGCCTGTAGTATTGGGAGTGTTAGTCCGACCTTACCTACCCAAGAAGAATATTTTGGCATACTTCAACACTGAAAGCAGCAAAATTTTATCTTTTCATTTTCAGAAAACAATTTGAGTTTTTTCAATGTGTGCTAAATATGAAATCAATTTCAGACATTTCATAAACAAAAGTTAAACTATTTTACGATTTTTGACAGTTTTTACATTAATGTTAGTAGGTGAGATAGTAAGATGACGTTAACGGATGTACCAGTGACCCGAAACAGCGCAACATGTGAGCCGGATCATAATAGGATTTGCATTAATTAGGTACCTATATTTCATAAATAAATACAATAAAATTGTTGTGAATATTTTTACTGGCATAAAATTATATTGCCTCTTTTATTGAGCCATAATTTTTTTTTTATAAAAGGTTAGGAATTGATAAAAAACAATTTAAGCACCGCTCTCGGCTCCAAAGATCATAGCGATAAAATTTGTATACAATTCTTGTGAATGTTGCAGATTACCTAATAGGAATTAGGTAGGAAGGAATTAGGTAGTTACATAATTTTATTTAAGGAACCGAACGTATTAAGTTTAAAAACCATAACGTAAAAAAGTCAGTAACTTTAACTTTTCCTTCTCCCGTTTCTTAGCCAAAACACGCAAACCACAAACGGAAAACAAAAACAACCAATAAAAATACTACACCTGTTCAAAAATCGAACAACACAGGAAGCAATGAAAAAGTTCAAAGTGGTACAAACCAGAAGAGTTTTGATGTTTTATTGGCCAAGGAAACAATGGGATTCGTGACCAACGTAAGGCAAAGGCAAGGCATTATACAGCCTTGTGGTCTCCCTTGAATCGACTGTTTTTGGTAACATTCAGTTTTTTCTTGCATCGTTCGCGGTTTTCGGAATTGAAAGGACTTTTTTTTATTAAGTTGGTTTATTGTTGGTTGTGGACATTGTGGTTGTGGTCCAGAAACTTTGAATGAATGATCTTCAATGAGATTGTGGTTAGAGAAAAAATACAGGATGTAGTTTCCTTTTGTAAGCTTATTGAAGAAGATGGGTGGGTATTTATTACCACATCCCGTTTATGGAGAAAACTGTCTTTAGTTAGTAATTGTCTTTGTTTGTTTCGTATTGGCAAGTGATGTATCTTGTGTAGTTGTTTTGAGTAAACTATCGTTTTTCACAATGATTATACTTCGCATTCAGGACAAATACTTAATTTTCGCTCTGCGTTATCATTATTCCGATTAAGACATGTAATTTATAATTATTTCGATACTAGCATATATTTAATTTATGGCCCTCTCACCGAGAGGAGGCCTGTCCCAGCAGTGGGAACATTATAGGCTAATTGATATATGTATATATTTAGTTAGTTTCTAGTTTTAATTGCTGCGTTTACAATTAAATCTACTATATACTTCTTAATAACTTCTAAAAGATAATTAGGTACGTATACTAAATTTACTTATTAAGGCGCAGATATATGACTTAGGTGACTTATAAATTTACTTATGCAAAAAAAAATATGTTAAACTACGAGTAGATCGCGTACGCATTAATTGTGTATGTTAATATTTAAGTATTGTCGTAAAATACTTTATGAAATAAATTCAGGAAATAATGTCTACCCAAAGCATTAAAAACGATATTAGTTTCAAGCTACTTAAGATAGTTTCATGATTATGTATGTACAGACTATTTTATTATCTATAATTCTATCTGTGATTTTGTAAGTACTAGATTTCCGATGAGCACATCAAAAACAGCCGGAAAAATAAGACTAATATTGTGGTCTTATTCCATGATTTTGTTTGTATGAACATTCTATTTTATTATCTATAATTATATCTGTGATTTTTTTAAATATTCATATTTTCGTTACTAAAATAAATATTCCCTTTCAAACCGAACGGCAGCGCGGGCGTGAGCGCGACGTGCATTTGCATGACCAAGATCAACGTCGTTTACCCGACCCTTAAATAAGTTGTACTTACCGGTCATAAAAGTTGGCCCCTATAGTATGCATAGACGTTAGTCTGAAACTCAATTTAGCTAAGTATGTTATTATTGATCAATAAAAATAAGGCGACTCCCTTGTTGGTCTAGTGGTCGCAAACGCTACTGCTGAGCATGTGGTCTGGGGTTCGATTCCCAGGTCAAGCAAAGTGTTACTGGATTTTCCATCTGGAATTCCTCAGTAGCAACCTGGAGTCTGGATTCGTGCCCGGTTGATGGCAATAGGCTCGCCCCCTATTACATGGGACTTAAACATAACTGGCAAAATGTGGATGTACCTCTGCCATAAATATGACGACGCAGCAAGTGGCGCCGCCCCGTTTAGTTACGCAGTTACTGGAATCACCGAAAAGGTCGGATAAGAGCGACACTGGCTGGCGACAGTCACTCTAGCAGAGCGTCGCATCGATGGTTGCGTGGCGGCTTTCTTCTGATGACGGAGATGATGTCAGGGGAGTCGCTGTCGTACCACGTCCGAGACCAACTGCTTTACTCCGGCGGCACAATCCTGATGATATTGAAGCTGCTGAACCGCTAGTACGATGATGACTTCTGGTGAAGGCTATCCTGCGTCGTTAAATACATATTTAACGACGCAGGATAGCCTTACCCAGGTAGCCTGACGCAGGTAGTTACCTAATACATACATATGTATTAGGTAACTATATACTCTATAACTTGAATGATACTATTTAGTCACATTACTTCTCATATAAATAAATCGTTCATTCATAATAAAATATGTAAAACAATATTTGCCTTGACATAAATTATTGAGTAACCGTACTCGTTCATTTACCTTTACATAAAGAAATATTTATTTATATTTTTTTACACATTCTTTTCTTTATCTTGTGGTTTCGTCACTTCTATAGACTAAATACATACATAGTGTAATGTTAAAATAACAGCTTTGTTCTAAATGCATATGAAATTTTATATGGGACCTACTTATAACAAAAAACAATTTTTAAATTTTTTGTCTCGCTGTCTGTCTGTTTGATCCGGCTGATCTTCAAAACGGCTGGACCGACATAAAGAAATATTTATTTATGTTTTTACATGTTGTGGTTTCGTCACATCTATAGACTACATACATACATACATAGTGTAATGTCAAAATAACAGCGTTGTACTAAATGCGTATGAAATTTTATACGGTAGGAACCTACTTATAACAAAAAACAATTTTTAAATTTTGTGTCTCTCTGTCTGCCTGTTTGATCCGGCTGATCTCCGAAACGGCTGGACCGACCGCGACATAAAGAAATATTTATATATTTATTTATAGTTTTTACACATTGTTTTCTACATCCTGTGGTTTCGTCACATCTATAGACTACATACATACATACATACATATTGTAATGTCAAAATAACAGCTTTGTACTAAATGCATATGAAATTTTATATGGTAGGGACCTACTTATAAAAAAAAATCAAAATTTAAATTTCAATGTTTTTTATGTCTCCGTCTGTCGGTTTGATCCGGCTGATCTCCGAAACGGCTGGACCGATTTTTCCCGTACTATCACACACGATGTACAGATAGCTGATGTTATAGTGAGTACTGTAAAACGGGGTGAATAGGGATATAGGGGTGAATCGGGACGAAACTTTTAATTGGATTTTAACGTTGAAATAATACAGTTTGCTACCAACAGGGAAAGTTAGTCATTAATTATTATACAGTAAATACATTAGAGTCCTTGTTGGCAACAAACTGTATCATTTCAACGTTAAAATACATTTTAAAGTTTCGTCCCGATACAATCCTGCATCCCTATGCACCCCGTTTTACGGTAAGTTATTTTTGAAAAAGCCACGCGGGTGAAGCCGCGAATTACACCTAGAAGGTAATAAACAGGCCACACAATTTTCTCTGAGGATTGTAATGATCAAAACTTTGGAGGACATTTTAAACATCTTCCTCGACAAAACATACCTAGAACTCTGACGCACCTACTGTAATAAAAGTATAATGAACCAGTTTCATCAATGACTTCAGGGTTATCCAATTCACTTTTATATTCTCAATGAAAAAGTATTCATTGACTTGCAAACGCGCCAGATTGTCATTGATTTGTCTCTACTGAATGTATTATCAACGTAAAATTACGACATAGGTATAGCGTAGACGATTTGTTTTCCAAAACTCAATGTGCTATTATTTATTTATTTTTTAACTCATCATCACTATCATTACCGGAGTTTCCTAATTTTGTAGTGTGGCCATAATTACCGTTTTATTATATATTATGTACATCGTGGTTTCTGTGAACTCACTCAGGGAACAAGTAAAAAGATCTATGTCACGTCACTAGGTCATAAGTACAGGCAAGGTACGTGTTATAGGGGCTTTACTCAGTAGATTGGTCCTACTACTGGGCACCGCCAATAGACGTGGCCGTCGCCTTCGCAATACATACTCGTAATTTTCGGGCACGCACAGGTTTATTTCTTTCAATATTCCTGGGTTTGAAGTCTTGCCACGCAATAATTTAAAAATATAGGTAGCATGAGCTATGTCCCTCCTTGTTTCCAATTAGATATCTTCTAGACAATAATGACGTTTGCGTGTAGACAGTTGACAGTTTTCTACCGAGAAATGTAGACAAGCGATTTCTATCCTACAGTAGAGTAGACATAGAAAGCGTCATGCTAAGCCTGCTGGATAGCCGCAGTGATAGCCTAGGGGCGTGACTGTCAGACTGCCAAGTCATAGGTCTCGAGGTCGAACCCAATGCACACACCTCTGACTTTTCAGATTCATGTGCGTATTAAATGAATGAATGAATGAAATGCTCGGTGCATTTCCCCAGCTTGGTTTAAGAGGCCGACAACACCTAAAGCGCGGTCTCTGTCGGACTGCATAGAAAAGAAAGAGAAGCGCGATGACACAACGCTGGTAATTTATTGCAAAATATGAAGCAATTATCGATTTACAAAAAGCTATAGATTTTATAAAAAAAATAAAACACTATTATGCTAATATGTTGCTTGTAGAATAATCTGACAAAAACTCAGAATGATTGCATGTATATTAGTATGGTTTTTAATCGTTAAAAGAAATTTTTAGAGGTACCTTCGTGATTTTTTTCTACCGTATCAAATTAGTTGTATTATGTTTTCAACACACTATCTACCTAGCATATATAGAGATTAAGAATATCATATATTTTTCTGATCTTGTTTACTGCAGTGGATCATATACTTTAAGGCATTATAAAACTTATAAAAGTTACGTTTAGGTCCTGTAGTACCCTTAAACCAGACTCGATTGCTCGAATGAACCCAAGGACTATTGAGTAGACCGAGGGGCGCGGTAATGGTCAGGAAGACGTGCCCTTAGGATATGGAAGGATTATTAGAGCCGTACCGTATTGTATAAATATCACTTGCTTAAAAAACGGTAAAAGAAAACATCGTGAGGAATCCGGCAAGCCTGAGAAATATTTCTCGATGGCATGTGGAGCCAAGTCAGAGGCCCATGGGTAATAAAAACTCTGACACCAGGTAACCACACGAAAAAGAAAGAAGTATATCAGGAATTTCTCAGTAGCAGCCCGGAGCCTGAATTTGTGCCGGATTGATGTCAAAAGACTCGCTCCCTATTAACAACAGCGTCAAAATGATACAACAGGTAAACCTTAGTCCAAGCCAACCGTTCCCGGAAAACAGACGTGGTGATTACTGTGTGTGTGTGTGATCTTTTGTTTCATTATTTTTTTCCTTATTTTTTCTTGGGGCACTCTTATATTTGCATTGACATTTTATTATATTCTGTTGCAGTAGGTAACTATTGTGAAATTTAATTTTTGTTTTATTTTATGTACCTTATGTCCATCTGTCATGGCCGTCTGTCTGTGTCTGTCCTCGATGTTGCTGTAATTTGGTATAGGTATACATATTAATCACGCCGAAAAAGTGCTGAAACAAAATATCGAAAACAAAACATTTTTTTGGGGTATTTCTTGCACGTTATGTGTGGATGATATTTTTTTCTCATCTATCCCATGGTGTGGGGTATCATTGGATAAGCCATTCAAAAATATTGTGGACTGTGAACACCATTTTTCGATTCAAGGATCCGTTTGCGTAATATTAAGCATTAAAGTGCTATGTTTTGTTTGAGTCAAGTGCACCCCAAGCCTAAATGTTTTTTTTTTTTTTTTATAAAAACTTTGCCCTACAGGAATTTCTTCCTGTATCGTGGGTGCGTTTACAAACATAGAAACTCACAAACACAAACACCCAGGCCCGGAACAATTACTTGCAGATCATACAAATACTTGTTCCGTGCGGGGATCGAACCCGCGACACGCTGCGTAGCAGTCGATCGCTCAGCCATTACGCCAACCGTGTCGTCACGTTTTGAAACACGAACACAAAATGTTTGTTTATAGAGATGTGAAAAAAATCATGGCGGTAGTACATATATGTATACATAATCAGCCTATAATGTTCCCACTGCTGGGACACAGGCCTATATATATGTATAATGAAGTTAAAAGAAAAACTATCCCAGCTAAGTGGGCTTTACAAGTTAACGAGTAATAGTCAACCTACTTAAATTTGCAGTTGGAGAATTGACCGTGGCATATATCGATATATGGGAAAACATGTTTTTCAACTACAATGTTAAGTTTGTTTTTGGGATAAATTCATCCCAACTTCCCAACTACAGAACCCTTCATTGTGCTTGGTCCGTAACGCACTTGACCAGTTTTTATTTATATTTGTGTGGTGGTTGCACCTGTTATACTTGTACCTAAGTTCGGCCCTGTATTTTAATTGCGTAACTCACAATCTTTTTTATTTGGTCAATAAAACAGAATCCATTCTATGACGTATGATTTGCAATGGACAACTGGGGGGTAACCATCACCTCTTATAGCAGTATTACTTCAATATTACTTCAGCGTGAAAAAGAGATGTCCTGTATAGCTCCATCACTTTCCCACTGGAAGTAATATTATAATAATACTTCTATAAGAGCCTCTTATTAAGAGGTGATGGTTACCCCCCTGTATCAGCGAAATTCGAAATATATTTCGTGCAGTTGTTATTATATTGAAAGCGATTGTCCTTACAAGTTTGTTACTCAATTAGGCTACTGGCTCCTCTTCAATTACTTTTCAGCATTTTGTTGATAAGAAAGTTAGCTACAAACTTACGAAATATCTCATAAGTAAATTCAGTACTAAAGACGTAAAATTATGAAGGGACGAAACTTCTTGAAGTTTGTAATTGAATATTACAAGGATTGCGTTAGTATGCTTATTAAGTACTAAGTTTCACAATTAAAACATTATGCAATTTGTATGTTTCAGTGAGATGAAATTATCGCTTTGTAATCCTAAGCTGGAAGATCATGTTACAAGTGATCGCGGTGCTTTATCAACATGTGCAATTACTCATATTATGAATTCAAAAGAGAGTTTGTTTGTTATGCTTTCACGGTAAACGATTGATCAGGGGGGTAACCATCACCTCTTATAGCAGTATTATTATAATATTACTTCACAGTGGGAAAGTGATGGAGCTATACAGGACTTATAGCTCCATCTCTTTCTCACCCTGAATTAATATTGAAATAATACTGCTATAAGAGGTGATGGTTACCCCCCAGATATGAATAATATTTGGCACATTGGGTAGACCATGACCTGGATTTGGACATAGAATACTTTTTATCCCGATATTTCCACAGGATCGAGACTTATGCGGCTGAAACCGCGGGGCGCAGCTAGTGTTTTATAAATTGCATCTTAGTACGAATGCTGAATTGATACAAGTGGTCTTAAATAATTGCTTTCACTATACCTACAGGCCAGTAAATTACCCCATGTCAAATATGGGCTTTGTCAAATCCAAGAAAACAAAAATCAAAAAGCTTCTAAATTTCGTTTACATTACAAATAATATTATTAATGCTTATTCAGCCTATAATGTTCCCACAGTTGGGACACGGGTAGGGTTACCATCTAACCGGATAAAGCCGGTCTAGACCGGATTTTTACGTGTTAGACCGGACTCCGCCCGGATTTTATGTCAGACCGGATTTTTGTCATACTAGCATGTCCTCCCGCCCGCTCAAGCGACGGGTGCCGCACGCACTGAGCCCGGAAGTTCCGGAACGCAAGCAAGAACGACAGAGTCACTCAATCAAAGAATCGAGCAAAATTTCATCCCTTTGAACTTTCAAAGGGATGAAAAATCTGCTCGATTTCTTTAGTATTTTGCCACACAACGCAAATGCGGAGATAGTCTTTTCTCTCGTGACTTCTCAGTGGACCAAAGAGTCTAAACAGACTTTAAGTGGAGTCAGTGAGATCCATATTGCTTACGCAATATAACTATACCTAAACACGTGACGTGTGAACAATTTTATTGCGAAATAGCTGGAAAAAACAACTTTTTGCATGCGGTTGCTAGCAACCAAAATATATTATGGGTCTAAATAATATAAGTAAATAAAAACGTACTTAAATACTATGATTTTTATTTAATACAGGTGCGTGACCGGACTTTTTTTTCAAAATCAGGATTTTTAGACACGTCAGACAGGATTTTGCATTTTTAGGCCTGGTAACCCTAGACACGGGCCCAGTGCGGGTTGGGATGTTATTAATGCTGAGAGTAAATTCAATGCGATATTTGAACTATGGAACCGATAGATAGAAAAAACAAATGCAAACTCTACGTAAAAAAAAAGATTTACAAAAAAGGTTTGCGTGTCAAGTTCACACTGGCAGCTGATTGGAACTGCGTGATTTATGTACAATAGACAGACGGACAGATGTCCTGCCATGTGCATGGCGTTGGTGACAGTTGGCGGCAAATTGTCTCGAGAGATCTGGTCGCGTAAATGGAAGTCGACGATAATGATTTGTAGGGTGACTCTTTGACTAAATTGACAGCATTAGATACTCTGTGGCTAAAGTTAAAGAACGGATTCGGTAAATGGCCTTAGAATTTGGAAGGACCAAATAAGGCCCATATCAATTATTAAAGCTAAAATTATTTCAAGAATCTTATGACCATTTTCTGCTCTCTTAAAGTATGATGCTGGTTAGTACCACTCTAGGGCTAGAGTTAATGTATTGGTGAATAAACAATCGAGTGTGTTAGTTTTAAACGATCAATGTCGGTAAGAAATCAAGCTCACTGCACTTCCACTATCGAAACAACACACAGAAAAGAAATATATTATTAACATTGTTCACTGCATGTTACAGAGTTCCATTTCATTCTTAATGATTTCATTAGTGAAAAGGACATCTGTTCCAGAGGGTGCTAATGGCAATACGGCCAACATTTCGCGATAACTAGTTGCAGCGGTTTTGTTGACGCGGATTAAATTTGCAGCTAATGGCTTTAGAGGGGCGTCTGTTTGGCGGAATTAACAATAGAAATTCACTTTATTAAAGTAGTCGAGTCGGATAGCACGTGCTTTATCTGAATTGTCATCACCATTATTAAGGTTTATCCCCTTTTAAGGATTACTATTCGTGGCATATTATTCGTAACTGTCCATTTTTAAGCATTATATACATGCGGCTCCATTAAAATCCCATTGATTTTTTTATTTAGCACAATATCGAAACGACACATAGCTAGGATTAAAATACCTGTCTAATCGTTCCTGATTCCTGTTATATTCTGAATCTAAAGGATATCCAAACACAACTATAATACATCCACTAAAAGGGGGGAATTATCAAAGTCACGCAATAAACTTAATCACACACGATGCACAAATTACTAGAACAATTGCACCGTTTGCGTTCGTAGGGACAGCAACATCTGTTAGTGCTAGAGGTCCGGATGTCAATATAAACGGGACATTGGCGACTAATGGCCCACTGTTGAATGGCCCACTCTCTAGGGTGTTGTATTGCAATATTGTTGGTATTGAAACACGAGAAGGAATTTCTATAAAATTTATGGGAGCTTTTCGATTTTTTTTGTATGTGGGCTTTATTGTGGTTGTGTGGCTGTGTTGATTTCGTATTGCGTTTAGTACAGTTTTTTTTTTAACTTATATACTCATTGATAGAAGACATTACCTATAGACTCAAGTATTTACGTCTTGGTTCATTGGGTCCTCCGTACCTGGGTATGTTCTTACCAATACGATATTGTATTATTAATATATTAAAGAAGTTGGATTTGAATTGTACTGTCTTACGTTTTCTCCAGATATTGTTTTTCAAAAATATGTTTTTTATAAAAAATTCCTCTCCATTGGGTTACAGAATATTATTAAAACAGTCGTCATAAGTTTCAAACACTAGAAGAGAGTGAAACTGAAAAAAAAATCGCTTAAAAACAACCTACTCTTTTTCCAGAAGCAACACTCTAAATTCCATCCCAATATCTGTCTACACAAGTATCATAATCATATATCATAATTACAGTCACATTTCTCGACAATGGTGTCGCGTCACCAATTGAGGGGGTCAACCAATCAATTGATGTTACTCAGAAATTCAATTGAAATCGCCAAGTGCAGTGCAATCGCCTTGACTATCTGTGACACTCTGCTCTATGAGATAGTTTTATTGTACAACGCTTTATGGTTATTTTGGCACACGTGGAATTAACGCCGCCATTTTGTTTTTTCGAAGACAGTGACAATTTCACAAATGTTTACCAACAACTCCAAGGGATTTCCCTACCTTTATATGAAACTAAACGTGACACTGGCTAAATGCACAAACCGTGCGAAGCCAAAGAAAAAAACAAAACTCCGAGGGACAATCAGTCAGGGGACAATGCCATTTAGGCGCCAAAAATTCCGCAGCTGTAGGCCGAGAAATTTAAACTTTCTGACGTTTTTTTTTCAATTTGCAGGTCAGTGTCAAATGTCACGATTTCATGAAAAAGTCATTCAATGGAACAAATCTAGCTTAGATCGGTGTATTAATGATTCTAATGATTAATTATCATTCTGTAAATACATATCTGATAAAGTCGCGAATCATATTTTGATCAAGATACAACCTGCAAATAGCAAAAAACGTACGATTTTTTATTTCGGGGGCAATAGCTGCGGGTCCACCTTAACTAAACAATAAATATGCAACTATGACCTAATGTTGAATGTTGTTGAATGTCCTTGGACAGTGAAAATAGAGATTGTAGAATATTACGGAAAAAAGGGCATTGTTAGTTCCATATGAATGAGATTATTATACCTTAATTTTATTGAAGAAACAATTAAATAATTCAAGGCGTTGTTTGCTAGAATTTTGGTAGTAAATATAACTGTGACCCAATAAATAGATATCGATCAATACTAAACTTGAATACACATTGACTGAAAGACAACGTTATGATGAAAACTGGAAGTTCTTTTCTGGGTTACACAAATGTTCTTGTTATGAGAACCCATATTAGTGGTGTTCATTTGTTTGTGTACCTTAACGCTTAAACAACTCGTACGATTTTCGTGAAATTCGGTAAACGAACACGGATTTTCAAGCAACACGAGCGGCCATTCCCGTATTTTTAAGAACGTTCGTATTTGAATTCTACTCAATCTGTCAAAAAATCCTTTAGTTTATCGACATTATTGACAAGTTTTTTTAATTGTGTGTCGCAGAGATGACATTGCAACTTGAATCTGCACGTTTTTTTAAGTACGAGAACTGGCTTTCTAAATTCACTGAAAAATGTATTATTTACTTCAGTAGACAAAATAAGATATTTCTTTGTTAAAATATGGGTCATCTTTATCATTATCCTCGGACATACGACAGTACCACGAAGCCAACCTTCACTAAATAGTCATCAATGAGTTGATTCTAGTCAATGTCGCAAACAGTCATAAATCAATTATCTACTTTGACAGCTAACGGCGCTGGTGGAATGATTTTTGGAGCCATGACGTCACTTTTGATTACGTCACTGAGAGTACCCTGCTTGCAAATGGGCTGATTTAGGTGTCAATGGTAACTGTATAAAGTTTTGTTAAGTGTTTGATGATTCATCATAACTATTGTAGTTTGTAGATAAGTGACGGGATTACCTTTGGATTTTATGACAGCCTGGTACAAGCCTGTCAATTTGAAATTAATGTAATTCGGTTTCCTAGTGATGTTATCTTAGCACAAAGTTACTAAAAGGTCAAAAACAAAAACCAGAAATATTACAAAATGGTAATTAAAAAAAATAGTAAAAATGAATAAAATATATCACGCTAATCTATGAAACGAGTTTTCATTCTAAATGTTAAAAATAATAAGAATTCCAATCTATTCTGATTTTTATACTTATTAAAAAAACTCGTTCTACAATTTTATTTGTTTCCTTTCAAGGCCAAACTGGGTCAACCTTCGATTAAATGGATTCTACACACTACACATTTAGGTAGTAGGGGTAGTCAGATGGGAAATGTCGACTCCCTCTAGCTTATTTTTTTTATTTCATATGGCGTGTAAAAATGAGACGAGACGATATCCTAAAAGAATAAATAAAAAACCCTATCTGCCTAATTCCTTGTTTTTTTATACATTGAATTCTAATAACATAAAACTTAAAGAATTCTCAATGAGGCGTCTAATAAGTAATAGTTCAGGGTCGATTGATCGCGTGGACGGTCACCTACGCTTGGAACGGATTGCACAAAACAGTTGACAACAGTTGCCGTTCATAGTAATGCATATCCAATAGAAGTATGTGTAAGAAATAAGGTTTTAAAGGTAAACTTCCAAGGGTGACTGAAAATATAGCTCGAATTGATGTTTCTTTTACACTAGTGTTGAAAATAGGCTATTCCAAGAGACTTAAAACTAGCAATGAAATCCACCATACTAACTGATCTAAATTATGATATCACTCAAAAAGTCTGGTGCATAGAAAAAAGTCTGGTTGCAACCGAAAGCGTGATGAATGTCGTAGACGAAGCAAGAGGAGTTTTAAAGACAGCACGTAGCGTTCTATTATTAATATACAATGGAGAAAAGGCGACTTTATGTGGATAGATAATTATGTATACTGCATATCGGTAATCCCCTCGACATATCCGAATCCACTCCCGGTATGAGATAGTATAATATTCTATTCTAATACCTATCCAATCGATAACATTTATTATCAGCAGACACAGGATATACCTACGTTCATCCTTTTATCAGACAACCTTGATGCAAAAATAACGCTGACATACCAACATAACAACATGAAAGGATGGTCCGACCTCAAGTTTTGATCAGATTTCTATCAGATATCAAAATATAATCAGTTGATCGTTTGACAAGTTCCGATATGATGAGCTTGAGTGTGTTGTTAAGTGGTATGTCACGTTTGATAATATTGTATGCATTTTGATACGTAGCTTTTTCTTTCGTGATCCTTAGTGCCTTCATTTTTTTTCGCTCAGAAAGGCGATTTGGTGATTAGGCGGTTAGAAGTTTATGAAGTTGACAGAATTATTGTGAAGTTCGCTAAGGTCTTAATGGATACATTATGCTGACCAAAGTTCCATCCTCAGACTAATATATATATAATTATAGGCAACGGAAGGAACACGGGGAACACTTCCCGCTCCGCCCAGAGCGGGAGAAGTTATTTCATAATTTCCCACCCAAAAAAAAAAGTTATTTTATGGCAAATTCACATAAAATTTGTCTGACTTGGATTTTGACTCCAAAGAAGTGCAGTTACTTTGTGTTTGGTCCTTCTGTCCAATAAGTTTTTGCTAAGTACGTAGGTACATAACTTAGTGCTTAGCTTTAGTGGATTGGCCGAGATGTATTTGCATAACATATCAGGACAAATAAAGTCGAATCATTAGAGTAATTTGGTATATGCTAGCTGTCACGTTGTGTAATAAAATTAAGTGTAAAATAAATGTATAATAAAAAGTGTAAAAGTCAAGAATACAATAAATATTTCCATAATATTTAACTAAATGACAGCAAGCACAAGATTACTTCAGCAAATTAATAATTCGACTTTAGTCCTGCATCACACATTGGATAAACAGCGTCGTTTGGGTGTGCTTAGGAAGCACAGGCAAATATTTTCATGAAGAAATGCATAGAATAGATATAGTTTATTTGCAACTTCAAGTAAAAAATATGTTTTACATTAAAAATAGACTTTATGATAAGTAAAGTTGTATGTTAGAGTTGCAGCCAATGCCTAAGCTATGATGACTTAATATCTTGTAATTAATAATTAGGTATCAGCGCTCACCATCGTTATCAATATAGTCGATGTCATTTGCCTAACTTGTCGATATTTTCAAATGAATGACAAAATCATCTTACAGCACCAACATAAGTGATTTTGATCAGTAAGCTAATAGTAGATTGTGTCTCGAGGGACTAAAATAATGTATTGAGGGCGAGAGCGATTGTTTGAATCCAGAGCGAAGCGAAGGATTTTAGAATAGAATCCTAAGCGTGAGGGATTCGAAGTACGTCGCTCGAGGTTAAATAATTTTGGTACCGTGTGGCACACTCTGCTTTTCATTCCACTCTATGAGAAAAATAAATAAGAGATGCTATTAGTAGTGACGAATATTTATTAAATATTTACATAACCAAATTACAAATTTATATTAATATCAAATCAATATTGTGTGTATATTTTGACAAAAAGTAATGAAAAAACGAATAAGAAGTTCCCGCGTATTTTTTTTTAAATTTGTTTAACCAATTTTGCGTGAGCAGGCGTGATTTTATTTTACTACCGGCCAGGACTTTATCGAAGCGAATTGCGTTCAAACTTTTTAATTAAATTTCCAAATTCAAAAAGTCATTTCGTCACTTGTATTAAGTACGAATAATCCATTTTGCTTGCACTAATCGAGGAACCCTTCGCCTCTTTTCGAATAGATGGTATGAAAAATATTTTTCATCCCATATATTCGATAAGATGCGAAGGGTTCCTCGATAAGTGCGAGCAAAATTTCATTGTTTATAAATTCTCAAAGAATTCTGAAAAAATAGTTACTGTGAGTCATCCTTAGAAGATAGACATAATATGCTATTGTTGATCTTTTTAAGATGTACAATCCTGTAAAACATTAATTTTATGTACATATCTCTAATGGTTTACGCGGCGCACACCAGTAAAGCTCCCAGTCTTCAACAATAATCGTTATAATTCAGCCAATTTGCACAAAAATTATATAATTATACACCTAAACCTTCCTCATGAATCACTCCGTCCATTAATAAAAACCGTTTAAAAATTCGCAGTAGTTTTTGAGTTTATCGCGTTTAGACAGACAGACAGATGCGGTGGCCCCACTTTGTTTTATAATATGTAAGAATTAGTAAGAGCTGACGGAAAGATAAAAACAAAGAAAGAACGATGTCGTTGACCTATGGAGCAATTTTTTCGAACAGTCAAGCATTCTAGGCAAAAGACTGAAACAAATGTAAAAAATAACAACAATTTAACTTTGTTTCTCTGTTTGTAACATTTAAGGTTTACTTACATAAGCAACCTTCACGGTGTTTATTCTCTTACATTACGTCATGGCAGTTTGATTCAGTTACATGGTCCAAACACATAATAATGTCGACACAGATTGTCTACGCCTTCCGCTCAGATTCAAAACAGTATAATCTGAAGCCCTTCGTTAAAATGTAACCGATATTGAGGGTTATTTCTCAGTTAATTAATTATTTCGCTTTCGTAGGAACACCCTATTGTTTGCTTGTGTAGAATATTCGATGGTTAAAATTTAATAAACCAATAACCACACCATACCTTTGAGACTCAAAGGTATGGTGTGGTTATTGGTTTGATTGTTTCGGTTATTCGGTTTCTATTAATTAGTTCAGAGTTCAATTTCTGTAATTATTATGAAGGGGTCTTTGCTCTGTAGTGGTTCAATTAGGTACTAGGTGATTGTACTCATACCTAGGTAAGAGACTCATTAGGAATTAAAAACAAAATTTGTGGTTTATGAAATATCTATTATTATTATTATATATATGCTTGAATGGTTTGGTCATGTTGAGAGGATGAATGAAAGGCGACTAACAAAAGGTATTTACAAGGCAGATGTGAGTGGAGATGCCGGGAGGGGACGCCCCAGAAAGACATATAGTGACCTATAAAGACATAGAGTGATGTTCTACAAAAAGGTCAGGTGCGTAGTACTCGCAACCGGCATGTGTGTATGACCAGATGTATGAACGTAAACTGAGCAAAAGGAGTATGTAAGGAGTGTAGCAGGTGGCGTTCTATAGTTTCTGTCTCCCCCATGGGAAGAAGGCGTGAGTATATGTATGTATGTATTATAGCCTGCGACTAAGCCTGCGACAGATGTTAATTTATTAGAGTCTAGCTTCCGCCCGCGACTTCATCCACGTGAAATTTCTTGTTCCCCAACCCACTGCGTCGCATTGCATCGCCCGCCCGCGCTATTACTTCATTTTCGCTTAGCGTTATTTCTGACTTATTTTCTTTTTACTCGGCTCCTACAGATCGTAGCGTTGTTAAATAGCCTATAACCCTTAAGAATTGGGCTGTCAAATGCATTTTTTTTTGTCAAATCCGATGGTAGTTCCAGAGATACAAACTTACAAACAAACTTTACCTCTTTATAATATTAGTTTAGATAGAAAAGGTTTTACTTCAATTAGATTCATGCTTAATTTGATTAAAACAGTATGACATTCATAATATTAACGGTAGCACCGTTAATATTATGAATGTTATCAGTACATAACCATTATCACAGGAGATTTTGCGCATAATCCAACCACACAAGTATTCTTCAGTTGGTAAGTACCTACCTGTACAGTACATATTTTCTTATTTAAATGACTGCACACTTCAACGGTCCTAAGATTCCGTGACCGTTTCAACAAACAAAATCGTTCATTAACGATTTCTCGCACTTTTGACGTATGCACGAATATGTCTTCATTATTCGAAGAATGAGCCACTGTGTTCACAGTCGACGGTAATATTTTGCACCGTTAAAATCTCGCGAGTAATTAATTCTTCGAACTTCTGCCGATTTGAAAGCGAAATTGGTTTATTATCTGTCGTTTCGCAACATTCATGCTGAAAGAATTACATAATACAGTTTGTAAATGTCATAATAATTTACTGGTGTCAATTGTGAAAATCATTTTTAATGTCTCATTTTTCTTAGTAAAGTTGTTAAATATAGGTTAAATATTTTACAAACAGACTGGAACTTAGTCTATTTGTAAATATTTGTCCTACATTTAACAACTTTCGCATTGAATCTCCGTCATAGCTTTTTGAAAAACCTCTGGTACAACAGCAAGTTAACAACTCATCACTTCCAAATGCAACATTATTTTCGTGTCTATTTAGAAAGTCAGCTCTTGCATGAAACTCTCATCATCACTATTACTACAGGTCTTTTCCCAACTATGACTAAAACTTTTAACCAAAAACAAAAAAAAAATAAGTATATACATACAACCTTATTGAGAACCTCCTCCTTTTTATGTAGAAGACCAAGTCAATACTCTTTCTAGAAGTTACTCAGTATTAGTAATAACGCCTATATAAACTCTTATTAGTTACGCGATATGATGCAATGAATTCTTGTATCATTGCCAACACAAAGATTAATGTGCGCGAATGTCACAATATTGTCGAGTCCTTCATTTTTACTGCAGCGCAAAACGGGCGGAACATAACATCATCAGAGGAAGTGTAAACATGACATGACGTAAAATGGAGGCTCTAAACTCTGAACCACCACCTGACGCACCTCGGGAACGCGATCAATCAATTTTAGTAGCATGACCTAATTTTGTAATTTTAGGTGGCTGCATACCTTAAAACTGGATAGGCTAGGTTTACGAGGAAAATGAATTTGGCAAAGCTAAAACTATCGTTGTTGAAATTAACATCAACATCAATGAAAATATTGACAATGATTCGATATTGTAGGTATCTTAGATCCACCTACTAGTGATGGACGACGACTTGCAATTATAAATTGAGCTACACACAAATCATACACATATTTCTTACTAACATCCGCGAAGAACAAACTATTTAATCGTGGATCATAAACATTCCTCTTTGACTCTCAAGATATAGTATCGTGCTCGTGCTTATAAACTCCAATCATATTTAATCCTTCAGCGTTAGATTTCATCAACAAACTTGTTTAAATAATAAACCAATAAAGTTAAAACAAGACGAGTTATAATGGCCATCTGTTCTGCCGATCATCAAAATGAAGATAACATAAGTACCAACGCGATGAATTATGAATAAGCGAATGATAACCGAATATGACTCTAAAAATCAAAATATGGTACCTTATAAAAGAACCCATTGATTTAATTCTGAGAATCGTCTTGGAATTTAAACAATAGGTTGTTATAAGTGAGTTGTTGAAATGTAATAAATTATCTTAAACCTGATTCTGATAAGAAATTTAAAGGTTTTGACTGCTCTACAATTTTTTGAAATGAAAATTGCAATGATTTTAGTTTAGTCGTGTTTTCACTATCCATCGGAATGATAAATCCCGCAAACACTGTTTTCTCCATTGTAGTGTCTCTAGCGAGTTTCACTTTAAGTTCATACTTCTCTCTTCTCTGCCTTTTAGTTTTACTGCATTTTTATGTTCTACTTTACCCGAACGTAAGTATAAGTGTACTCTTACTTTTCGTATTTCATTTCCATTATTAATATTTTCACTTGCGTTCGCAATTATTTCCACTGGAATGATTTTATTATTAGAATGTTATAATAATATTGTTCCATTTAGTTACTCCAGACTTTCTCAAAGTGTTATCACAATTAATAACGCTCTCGTTAAATTCGTGCCAAGTTTCAGTTTGCACACTTAGTTTGCACTGGCATTCTGGCATTGAATCATTTGGCATTGAAAAATGGTGCAAATAGTATAAAAAGTGCGGAATTGAATCAGATTGGAATTCGTTTATTTTTACCTGAATACAATTTTAAAAAACACACTTAACTTTATCATGCTATACATTTTCAGTATAAGCTGACCTCTAATTGTACGGAAATCCTATACAATGCAAGATCAGCATAAACTGGAAATGTATAGCTTGATATGTAGCCGTGTGTACTATCAATTTATCAACAACTTGAAACAATTCTCATTGAAGTCATGTCATAGGGCAAAAGTACAAAACAAGGTCTATTCACAGCATACAGTTATTGGTAGCTCTTCTGAGTTGTGCAATAATTTCATCTAATTTCAATACCCATTTACTTCAGCGACTTTTATAGATCTTAACCGGATAAACCCGAGATAATAAAATAATTGTTCCCAAAAGCTACAAACAATAATACTATACCGAGAAACTAGACACACCCTTCATTAATAAGGCCTCGGAACTAAACTGTAACTAGAGAATTGTTGAAACAAGTACTCACATGGAGACAGCGCTGTGTTGACACAATGATACATATTTACATATCCTCACTACTGACAATACATAACACATGACATCACCGTCTGAGCGAATTCCTTTACCTTAACGTTATAATATTCAACTTCGAAAATCCTTGTAGAATACCTATATAAAATGTCTCAGAAAAGTGGTAAAAGCTTTTCCTCCCAAGAGTCTCTTAAAATGTTATTTTAGAGCTTTTCGGTTGGGCGGATAGAAGCAATTTTTTAAAGAAATAGTATACTTCTACCGCTTCATTTATTATGAGTGTTTTCAGCGGCATCCCAAAGATCGTCGGTGTAAACGGTCTATGGGATCTCGTCTTTATGTCTCCAAGTTAATAAATCAACCAATTAAGCAGAAATTCCTTAACAGTTTTGATTAAAATTTATATGAAGATTGACCATGACTTTTAGGTCATGGTTAATCTTTGTGACATCAGACTTATCAACACTCATGTCCTAAAATCTACTTGCCAATGAAAATTGACCTATTTCAGAATCCGATTCTGAGAATATTGCAATTCTTTTCAGTTTTAACGTAGTCAAAGTCACGGCCAAACATCACAAAATTGAGAGCACACAAGAAAAACGAATTGAAAATAAAAATGTTGATGCAAGCCAGAAACCGGTGAAGAACGTACAGAAATATTTTACTGTTACCTATAACAACTATAGGTATTTTGCAAATATAAGTCGCCCGAAAAAAATTGCAACTGCGCCAGTAGCACATTATTGAAAAAATATTTAAGACGTTCAATTTTTATTTTACTTCTAATGTTTTAGTAATAGCAGTTTTTCTTCAAAGCAATATAACTAGAATGCAATAATCACGAAACTCCTTTCGTCTTTACCATTATTATATTATGTAGTTTAATAATTTGATATGAAACATATAACCCTTACAGGGTTCATGTCTTAATACTCTGTTATGAAATTGTAATGCATGCCTACTAGCCAGTGTTTTCCATGTTAGTAAATAAATAGGTAAATAAAACATTTTTAGTCCCCTGACTGAGTTAACTTAGGAATATCTCAGTTCGTAAATCTTGCCATCAGAATCTGCAAACGTTTTCGGTTGTACTAATTTGCCATCATACCTCTAAAATTCCTGTACCGGTTCTTGCGAATCGAGTATTGAATCGATCGATTCGTCTCATTCATGCGGGTCGGTCATTTATTTCTTCAATTACAGACTTACTTATTTCTAATTAATGTTTTTTTGAAGTGTATTTCGTTGGTGGCAAATCATGTATGATATTATACGAATGGCATGCATAAACACCAAAAATGCAAATATTTTTGCTTCACGATGATATAAATTGAATTTTTGACAGGCCAATGCACAATTAAAGGTGGAAGCACCTTGTGAACCGTTTTTATTAAAATTCCAGCGTATCTTTATAGTTTCTGATTATCATATTTGCTTGCATAATATAATGTTCTAAATTATTTTGCTGAAGTAAGAGCTTGATATGATAACAAGACTATGATGTAATCAACGTCATGTGCCGAAATGTCAAGGAGTCGGAAATAGAAGAATTTAGCAAATTTATTGAGGCACTGTAATTCAAGTTTTAGCGACGGAAATATGGAAACCGCGTGTATTACGCAAATAAAGTTGCATGTGACTTGTTCCTTGTAAAAATACAAGAAGTGTAATAAAAAATGCTCTCCAGTAGTCGAGAGTTTAAATTTTAATTACACAAGATTCAAATCTTAATGTTGGTGTATTTCAACAAAATTAAGATTTTTAATGAATCGCCTCTCCACTAACTTTTGACGTCCTCTACCGGTTAAAAACCTTTCAAAAACAACAGAACCCATTTCTCACAACCCCAAAGACATCCCTTCATCTTTTGAAGGTATCCTTCTCTCAACAGCTGCCACTTATAGATAATGCGAGTCTACTACACCGAACATCTCCATCGCCACAACACTAAGGAAAGAATCCCCTAGAGATAATGCTTGTCATATTTGCTTACACAATCTCCATTACACTTTGAAGTATTGTACCATCTTTCACCCAGTTGTCTGTAACAGGTGGTCTCACCGCTATCTTGTTGTTAGCAGCTCTTGGTTATGCTAATAGCTGCCGATTTGTTCAATAAACATCGTTATTTTCATCGTTGTTTTCGCGTGTTTTAGTGAGTTCGTCTATTTTAGGATATTTCATTGGTATTGCTTTCGTTTCTAATTGTTATGAGATTTATTGGTGGAATACGGAGCTTTCTGTGTCAATTTAATTTTTTTTGAATACTGAAATATATTTTCGTGACTGAAAAATGTTCAGTATTTTAATGTTCCAGATTGCTTTTACAACTACGTCGAATTCTAAATTTCGTTGTCGGAAAAACTGTAGGCAATAAGAAAATACAATGAATTTCAGGTAATCATAATCAGCGTATCATGAATGAAACTTCTAATTTATTTTATCAAGAAACATTCTACTTAAACCTAATTTTCAATAATTTCAAGCATATATTAAAAACAATAGTAAACTCCGACTTAAGTGATAACTTAACACACTAAACTTTCGATAACTTGCGGATTAGTGCTGTTTTATTTACCTTAGTAACGCCGAACCTGCCGAAAGCACAGCACGGTAACACTAATGTAGCACAATCAGTTGGAAAACTAGGGAACTGTGTCGAAAAATCGTTCGCGAATTGTTGGATAGTGTTTGTGTCGGGAAGTGTCAGACGGAGCTTGTGAACGTGTTCGCGCCGCGGTTGGGTGCCGTCGACTGTCAGTTCGCGCCGACGGCCGCGCGGACGCGAGCAAACCCATGAAATCGCTTTCCACTTCAGGCTATCGTTGTCCCAGTGGGCTGTGCCGCGGCATCAGCTGTTGCATTTTTTTCTTAATATGAAATTGTATCGAGCTATTGATGTACGGTGTTGTTATCTTCTTTTGCCGGTGCAGTTAGTTCAGATGTGATTAGCATTTTGAGCAAGCCTTGAGGCCGCATGAGCGGTAATGAAAAACTTACACCAAAATAAAAAATATCGTTATTGACAGTCTGTTATCAGCAGACGATAAGATAGAATAAGTAATCAGCTATTTGGTATGACGATTATCAGACGTCGAGGATCAACAGATCCCCAGAAATCACTCCCAAATTACCATAAAACCTTTTTACAGGCTTCAGAAATATTATTACCTAAACCCAGGGTCTCACTAACTTCTCCCTACCTAGGAAGGAACCATAATTATTTACTCATGAATAACGCGTAAAAAATTGAATTAATTAACTTTATTTTCCATGAAATTACAAATAAAATAAAATACTCTCGCTTTTATCTAAATTAAAATGAATAAAAGACCAAACTGTAGGCATACCCTTCAAAATAATAGCGTGAATGTGGAAGCATAGCATAGAAACTGGGTGACACAAGTTGGGATAGACTTGAACGTCAACTCTTAATTAATGGCTTTTTTGGAAGAGACATGGCTGTAAACGATGACAGGATGACTTGATTCTCTCTCAACGCTCAAATATGCGAGTCAATCAAGTCATCCTACTTGATTGACTCACATATTTGAGCGTTGGGCGCAAATGGATCACCAAGATGTCTGTCCCTGCAGAATAGACAGCAATTAAATTAAAGTTAACCTATGAACGTAATGCAGATTTTCTGTACATGACAGGTTTTGAATGCTTCCTTGTTCTTAAGAAGAGGATCCATGAATGTCAGTGCTACGGCCTGATTAGGCTTGTTTGATCATCTTTAATGAACTTTACGATGTAAAAACGTCTAATTACTTACCAGAACTTCTATACATCATATCTAAACCTTGACAAAGGAATTTATAAATCAGATAAGACTATTAGCAGGCAGACGCTATATTTGATGTTACATACGGCCCTATATAATATTGCTTCACAGTGGGAAAGTGATGGAGCTATACAGGAATTATAGCTCCATCTCTTTCTCACGCTGAAGTAATATTGAAATAATACTGCTATAAGAGGTGATGGTTACACCCCAGTTCGCCGTTGGTAGAATCGATAGAGGTGTAGCTATGGGAGTCGGGATATTGTCTTCAAATAACAACAAACCGCCATACCTGCTAAATTTTAGCAACAATCGATTGATCCTTCTACCTTGTCGATTGCATGAATCATATTTTGTCAACAACACGAAGTGTTATTTTAAGGGGGGTGCGCGTGCCTCAACTCTTCCACACAGATATATGCCGGACCAATACTGGGGAACGAGCACCTCTTCGCCGTCTTGTTGATACATACAACACACATTTTATGGACCTGGATATATTTTATCTGTCTAAGAAAGTATTTAAGAAAATGGCTCTGGATGTTTTGTCTGCAGAGTAAATTAAATTACACTAAGCAATCTCAGCAATATTATGACAACGTTTATTTTGTTTTGTCTTGTTTATCTTTTATTATCACTCGTCTTTTTTCACTTCTTTTAACTTTTAGTTAACACCTGGACAATGGTGTGGGTTGCATGTTTGACAATTCCTAGCTTAAGTAATTCTCTGTATTTTGTAGCATGTAACTGTTTTTTGTCCCTAATAAATAAATAAATAAATAAACACGGCTAGCGCTCTCGTAAGTGTTCATAAATTCCTCCTGGAAAAGAAAAAAGAGAAAGTGACCAAAGGGATTACTTCATTTTGCTCCTTCTTCTCCCTTATGAAATGAAATGAAATGAAATGAAATTGTTTATTCTGTAAATAGGATATGACAATCACTTTTACACGTCATATTAAAAAATAAGCTAGATGGAGTCGACATTTCCTATCTGACTACCCCTGAGAAGAAATGGCGAAACAAACTCAAGGGTCAAAGTCTCTTTTAAAGTCCAGACATAATCTTGATCAGATTATACAAGGTAGTCCACGTCTCCACCCAACTATTGACTTACTGTGCTGTCCAAAATTACCTAACCCCATAGTAGACCCATAGTTTTAGTCACGTCTACGATACGCCCAAAGCCAACGTCAGTCACCAAAGTAAACAAATAAAATAATAAATCCGTCAGGCACAATCTCTATGATACGCCGTGTGTCATCTCAGAAGCGTCTCGAACGATGGATGGTCTCCATTCGACCTGAATATTTTCACAAAAATTGGGCCAACACTTGCCAACTCATGAATGAGTAATTTTAATTTCAGTATGATTTCCTAATCATACTTTTATTAATAAACGCGTGTAAATGCGTGAATTTTATTCAGGCAAGCGGAAAGTGAATTGTCTCGGGTTTTTGCGCAATCTATGTAGAATTGGCTTATAATACTAAATATGACGATTCGATGAATTATATTATTAGAATAGGTAAAGTTTCTCTTTGCATATTTATATTATATTTTTTTTTTTTATTTTTTTTTTTTTTGCTAAATGGAAAAGGGAGCAGATATTTTTTAAACACTTTTGTAACAGTTTCTAAATCATTAATCTTACCCAGAGTAAACGTTTCTTACAATGGGTATCCCCTCTAAAAACACAAAGCACAATAAGAAATAAGTACGTTTGTACTAAAATTATACATATATGTATAGTTAGTTTTCCTTCTAACTTATAAAACTTAATTACCTATATTGTATACTAATGTGAATTTTTCACATAACCAAATACAACTATTTAGCTGGCAGGGGGATACTTTTTTTTTTTTTTTTGAGGGTGGGAAATCATCAAATAACTTCTCCCGCTCTGGGCGGAGCGGGAGGGTGTGTCAGACTCTTACTGACTAAAACCCACCCGTATTCCTTCTTGTTGCCTGTGTTGCGGGGGCCTCGGTGACCCATAAGTACCTTCCCGCGACCCCGGCAGGCATCGGCCCTAGTGGACCCCTACTGGCAGGAGGATACTTGACTCAAATAGAAATTAGCTCTTTAAAGCTTTTTATTACGCAAACGGATCCATGAATCAAAAAATAGTTTTCACAGACCCACAATATTTTTAACCGGCCGTACCCCACCAGTGTTGGGCATTAATCAATTAATTAGTCGATTATCTTATTAATTGACTAAAAAAGTAACTGCAATTAAATTAATCGCAATTAAACTTTTAATTGCACCTTGCAATTAAATTAATTTGATTAACGTTTATCAATTGTAACTCACAATTAAAATAATTGCAATTATTTTTTTTAGTTGTTTTATGAAACAATTAAAACTAACAATTTCAACAACAACAAACTTCATGTATCAAAACGAAATTAGTAAAAGGTTTAGGTATTGATGATTATTTTAATCGGTCTTTTATTTGTTGCCAACATGTGTATTTTACCACAGGAATAGATGTGGGGGCACTATTCTACTACCCGGAGCCACACGGGTATATTATATATTTATATATACCGGCTGTATATTATACAGCAGTAATTTTTAATTGTTAGTTTTAATTAAAATTCACAAAACAATTGAAAATTAATTAATTGTTAATTGTTACTACTACAGTTAACAATTAAATAATTGTTAATTGTAATTTTCCACAATTACATTTGATTAATTGTTAGTGGTAGTGGTTACATTTACCAATTAATCAATTGTTAATCTTTAATTGTTCTTGCAATTAAAATTTGCCCAATACTGCCCCACACCATGAGATAGGCGAGAAAAACAAAATTATCCCACTTTATGTGGAATGTGGAGGTACCCTACAATTTTTTTTTGTAGGTCCTTTTCCCGTTCCGTTTTTTCTTTTTTACTCAACTTTATTTATTTTATTAAAAATAAAAATTAACCATCAACATTTTAAGGTTAAAATCATTTGGAGAAAATCAGTTTGTGGTATGTTGATGCGCTGGCAAATAAATAATAAATAAATAAGATTGTGTCATCTTCTCGCTGATATTTTGGTTAGTCACGAGATCTATTTATGTATGTACACACAGCTACACATCAAGCTATACATTTCCAGTTTACGCTGATTTCTCATTGTAAGGAAATCCTATACAATGCGAGATCAGCTTATACTGGAAATGTATAGCTTGATCCTGTAGTACGGTACCCTACAAAATAAAATATCATCCCCACTTTACGTGGAGGGGTGTACCCCTCCACGTAAAGTGGGGATGATATTTTTTTTCTCGCATATCCCACGGCCGTTTCAAAATATTGCGGGTCTGTGAAAACCATTTTTTGATTCATGGATCCCTTTGAGTAATATAAAGCTTTAAAGTGCTAATTTTTGTGAAAAAACCACGACTGTAGTATACAATATAACTAAGTTTTATAAGATAAAAGAAAAACTAACACAGCTAAGTAGGCTTTACAAGTTAACGAGTAATATAGCCCACCAACTTGCATACTTTTCCGGTTAGAATTTATCCCCGGAACATGTTTTTACACTTAATGTTAAGTTTTTTCTTGGGATAAATTCATCCCAACTATGGACCCCTTCATTGCGTGGTCCGACATGCCCTTGTCTGGGTTTTTACAAATAAAACCGGATCTCTCTCTATTTTCAAACAGATACAGATACAGAAAATATCAAAAGTGCAAGAAGAAATCACTCCACCTATTAGATCGCCTACGAGAACATCAATGTCTCTCAACATTCACGAATTCACGATGTTACGATTTATACGTACACTGTTTATTTTGTTTTCAGCAGTTTTGCAACGCCAGTCTTTTAGCAATCTTTTAAAATATTTTGATTGATTCATATTACTAGCCGCTGGTCGGAGCGGTGGTGGACTTAGATTCGGTCTCAGGCAAGCAAGCACTTAACTTTGAATAATTTATGCCCATTTTCACTAACTAGACGGCGCTGTTAGATTTTCAAAGCTCGGCTTAGCGCTGAAAGTTGAAAATCCAACAGCGCGCTTTTATCATTTAGGTGTTGCCAAGTGTTAGTGAAAACGGGCATGACTTCATTACCACTGCTTTTAAAACGGTAAAGGAAAACATGAGAAAACTGTTTATTAATTATTGATTCCCATCAATAAATTAATAAACACTTTTTCTCATAAATTATTAAAACGCTGTGCAAAGAACTGAAAACATGGTGGAGCCTGATATTAACCACGAATAATTTATTACTGTAGAATTATTTTGTAAAATAATCATGTTAACATGTGGCGGCATCTACAGCGCCACATACGAACTACGCATCACACTGACGTCACGCAAAATCCTGCATCGCGCAAGCAGAGTTTACCGCGCAACTAGCATATATACAACATCCCGACATCAACCGTTGGGCAGTTGCCCACCAGACACGACACCCGTCGGGTCGGAGGATCCTCCCTTTTCTATGGAGGATAAGTGAACTTTACACCCTGTTCCTCATGCCTCTATATGCAAATAACATTAAAACATTTAGTGAACAATAGTGCACACATTGCAGTAGTTTGTTTTGAGTGGTGATCACAATGTTTCAGTTAAAATCCAAGTGAATTCCGTCACTGGCGTCAGAGTATGGTTCAAAGTGAACTCCGGCTCATTACGCTACGAACGCACGCACGCACGTAAACGGATAAGCACTTTGAATTCTCTCTTTCTTCGAAATAGTCGTTCTCGGAGGACGTTGAAGAATCAACAATATTCCTTTTATTTTTTACACAGCCAACGTAATCCTGACATAGGACATAGGATACTTTTGATCCCGATATTCCCACGGGATCGAGACTTATACGGGTGAAACCGCGGGGCGCAGCTAGTTTTTTTTTTGAGTGGGAAATTATCAAATATCTTCTCCCGCTCTGGGTGGAGCGGGAGGGTGTGTCAGACTCTTACTGACTAAAACTCACCCGTATTCCTTCCGGTGCCTGTGTTGCCAGGGGCCTCGGTATCCCTTTCAGACTTTCCCTCGAATGCATTTTACTGTAAGGACAGCAAGTAACATTTTCAAACAATGTAATTTATTTAAATATTGAATTGAATTAATATTATTATAACACTATTATAATTATTGACTCTATTCCAATTTGGTATTTAGTTAAAATAGTAGTAGGTAAGTGAATCTACATAATAATATAAAATAGTCTAACATATGTGTTATTTACGCAATAATAGGTATATAAAATATAAATTGTCAAAAATATTATAGGTAATAAAAGCATAAAAAATAAATTGAACATTCACCTATGGTAACAAATTAATTACAAAGCATCATCTATTTATAAGTTTTGTCATTCAAAAAAACTTTTATTGTTTGTTAACTTTCTCCAATAGCATTTTGTTAACTGTTTTTTAAACATTTTAATAGGAAGTTCTTTTATTTTATGAGACAATTTATTTTATTTATCAGGATCCATTGATAAAATGTTATTATTTAGTAGGGGCGTTTTATGGCTACTTGCAGGCTTAGCATGCATGACGCTTTATATTTCTACTGTGTACTGTAGAATATAAATCGCTTGTCTACATTTCTCGGTAGAAAACTGTCAACTGTCTACACGGAAACGTCATTTTTGTCTACTCTTCTGTCGACAAAACGCTTGTCTATGGTTCTCGTGTTAAGCCTGCTGTGTATGCCTGCTGGGGTCGCGGGAAGGTACTTATGGGTCACCGAGGCCCCCGCAACACAGGCAACAGGAAGGAATACGGGTGGGTTTTAGTCAGTAAGAGTCTGACACACCCTCCCGCTCCGCCCACAGAGCGGGAGAAGTTATTTGACGATTTCCCACCCTCAAAAAAAAAAAAAAAAAGCCTGCTGTGTATAATAGGTTTTTATATTGTGACCTTATTGGTCCTGTCTTATAAACCATTGCCGTAAATAAGTGCTTGCTTGATCTAACGAATAAGGCTACTTCTATATATATACATACAAGCATGGCAATGATAACAATTTTAGAGCCTGAAAAACTTGATGACTGCTTCATGTAGACTTAAGACCTGTCATTGGTCTAAGACAACGTTTTTCAGCCTTAAATAATCTTTCTCACTCACTGCAGTTTCCTCAAAATATGACACCGAATCTTAATGTTGAAGCAACTAAACCATGATAGGCTATCCAATGTTTTTACATTTACTTATTTTTTTTTTAATTTTGTATATAGACAGTTTTATTTAGTTTTCGGCTCACTTGTTCAGCATGAGGCTTCCATGTCAGTTTATTTCTAATAATAATTAAATTGATTCAATCAATCAATAATTGATCTTGAAACTCAAAAATAATTTTGTCATCAGTGGCAAAATTCACACAACCTCAGGGTTGTGTCTTTGTTTGGCCATTATATTTAGTGATTATATTATCCGGCTGTATCCGCTGGTGAAAATGGATGACTTGTTTTTTCTAAGTTTATAACTAAATTATTCATACTAAGCTAATCTATAATATTTTTTTTCCAATGAGGGGTTTTGAAGGCTGGGATTTTTAAACATTTTATTCAATTTAATTATAAGTTAAAAAGAGCCCTATTTATTATTTAATTAATTAATGGGTCCCTTTAATATTTATTTAATTAATAGGCCCCTTTAATAACAATTAGACAATTCTACAAGTTTCTTGCGTAGTTTTCTGCTTTACCTTTGTGCGTCTATTAAGTGATTTTTGACAAATAATTATGTGGCAATGTCAATTCAGTTAAATTGGGCCCAGGAACCTAAAATCCATTAACGATTACAGTTTGTACAAACGGCTACACATCAAGCTATACATTTCCAGTATAAGCTGATCTCGCACTGTATAGGATTTTCGTACAATTCGAGGTCAGCGTAACCTGTAAATGTATAGCTTGATTTGTAGCCGTGTGTACATGCACGCTGGTTTATGACGTGGTACGCAATCGCGTTGCAAGCGTACTATCGCACCTTATAACTATTTGGAAGTAACTTAACACTGAAAACATTTGAAAACGACACCGTTATAACACAATACGTAAGATATGGGGAGCTTGGGTTTCCCCCCAGTTGTTTGTATACAGAGTTTCAAAGATAAGGGGTAAATCGTCATTTTGGTGGTAAAATCGTCATTTGTATTCCAATACATAATGAGAATGTATAAACATACATAAATAACGACTAAACCACCAAAAAAAAATAATTAATAATTTATTTCCTACCTAAGTTTGCTGCTAACTTTTATTTTAAACTTATTTAAAATATTATTAGAACCTACTTCATTTTTGGGTTTACCTACCTCATTTCAACGGAGGACAAAAGTTCAGCGGTTTTCCGCAGAATGTGTGTCTGTAGACGAAAAACTGATATGCACAAACACCACGAGGCCAGTTCCCGTTATTAAAAACGTTCAAAATCTAGTTGCATTTTCAAAAATATTTGAAGAACTTAAGACAATTTGAGTTATTTTTGACATATTGGGTTTGAAATTAGAATGCGAACGTTATTAAAAATACTGGAATTGCCACGCTGCGTTACACACACGCGTTATTTAAGTAGTTGTGTAGACAACATTTTCGAACATATGAAGCAATGGATTTTTTCCTTCAAAATCATTGAGATTGTGATTGATAGTGTGATAAGCAATTAGGGTGTTGTAGGCCACCCAAATACTGGCGTGGGGGAATCGAACCAGCGCCGACCCTAGCCCTTGATCAGGGTAGAGCGAGATTGTCTTTAGGCGCCCTTTGGTCGACGCTTTCACTTCACGCTTTTATTAAAAAATTGTGAGTCACGAGACTTTAGGGTCAAGGCTAGTCTAGCCGATCCAAACAGTCACATTTGGCTTTTAAAAAGTCTGTAGATCTACGGATGTATCTAGAGGCAATCTACGGATTTTTCAGCGTCACCCTTTTTTTTTTGGATGGGAAATCATCAAATAACTTCTCCCGCTCTGGGCGGAACGGGACGGTGTGTCAGACTCTTACTGACTAAAACCCACCCATATTCCCTCCTGTTGCCTGTGTTGACAGGGGCCTCGGTGACCCTTTAGTACCTTCCCTCGACCCCGGCAGGCATCGGCCCTAGTGGACCCCTACATTTGTGCTGACGACACTCTTTGAGGAGCGCGTGAAATACAACGCGCCGTCGACCCGGGCCTGGTCCTTACCGGACGGTGAGCTACCCATTGCTCACCGTCCGCAAGCCCGCGCCTACGGTGGCCGGAAATCCGCCGCGAAATTTGCCTTTCCCTCAACCGTCCAGCCTCCTCCTTCGTGAGCATTACTGCTTCGCAGAAGACAGATTACTTTTAAATCTGATCTGGCAACACTGCTCCCGCGCCTCTCAAAAAGCGCCAGCAAAATTATATTTTGAAAATTGATTTCGCATTTGGCTTTTTGGCGCCCCTTGCCCTCAGGCGCCTAGAGCAACCGCTCCTCTCGCTCTACCACAGGGCCGGCGCTGAATCGGACACACTGTTCGCAGCGCAGCAGATGTCACCGTCTGCTGAACAGACCAACGTCTATTTCTGATGATGAATTCTTTACTATTAATCTTAAGGTTTCTATTAACCTTTTGACCGCCACAGTCATGTATTGATGACAGAGCAAAATGTGCCCAGCACGCCACAGTCACGACTACATGACAGATTTTAAGGAATAATTCGTAGCTTGGCGCCGAGGGCACGTTTTTTGCTTTTTTTTACGTGGCAGTCAATAGGTTAAAAGTCTCCATTGTATACCTAACATGCCTATTGTCTTCCGTCATCACACGTGTCATTAATCAGAATAACCACGACATTTAATTCCACATAATTAACATCAATGTAAACAAAATGCATCACTGCTTGACTTCATCACTTCAAGTAGCTGATCAGCTCCAGAATTAGGTTACTATCAACTACATTTTACGCAAGGTCGCTGACTAAGAAATGCAACTGAGCGCAATGTTTATGGACTGAGAGTAGGTCTATTTGGGTTCCAATAACAATGGTTACGTCATGTGATGCAACGAAACGTTTTTATTTACGATCCGTGTGAGTGCAGGCGTTTGAAGGTGGCTATGAATTTGTGTGGACATTTTTCTCGCGAATGGATCAAAAATATGTCAGGCCCACGCATATTGATGTATCTTGAACTAGCATAGCAACCCACCTCTGGTTCGCACGGACATAAAAGTTAAAACTGCACCAAAATCTATTGTATACTTTAGAATATCTAATCTGACACACAAACAGATACGAAAAGTGTATTTGTTTCATACTACATAAATATTTAGGAAAATATAGGTATACATTAGATAGAATTTTACAAGAGATTTGCTAACATTTTGCAAGCAAAATAATTGTATTAAATTCCCTATCATAACTTTTTACAGCTTACAGCAGGCTTAGCATGACACTCTCTATTTCTTCGAAGAATAAACACGGCTCTTTCTATACAAAGTGACATTTCGTTTCTCAGTTTTTAACATCTCACCGTAGAAATCCTTCTACAATGTGTCATCTTGTCTTTCGTTTCTAACTATCTTTGTCTAGGTCCTCTTTTATGTAGAAGGATGTCTACGGTGGGATGTCAAAAAATGAGAAACGAAACGTCACTTTGTATGGAAAGAGCCGTGGTTATTCTTCGAAGAAATAGAGTGTCATGCTAAGCCTGCAGGAATAATAAACAGAGATCGTGTACATATTTGTTCTTCAATAGACAAATGATAAATAAATTATTCTGAAATTGGCAAAAATTAAATTGAACTAATATTAAAATTACGCACGTAATGAATCTCCTTTCTTTGACTTTCTAAATTGATGTTTTTACTGAATAACTCATTTACTAGGATATTTTACAACATACCAATACACCTACTTACTACGATAAGCGACGGCTCAATAAGTATGACACAACGGATTTTAGAATAAAAAACTTGGGTTTGCAGAATGTCGTCTCCGTCGTGTATACCCACGAGCCTTTTTTTAAATTTCTTTTTCTATTTTAATCATTAGGTACTTGCAGTTTTTATATGTAAAATACTAATACAACTTAAAAGAGCGTAGACACTCGTTTAAGATTTTATTGCCCGTTCTTCTCCATAAGAACCTACAGTAAAACGGGGTGAATAGAAATGCAGGGGTGAATCGGGACGAGACTTTAAAATGGATTTTTCCGTTGAAATAATATAATTTGTTGCCAAAAAGGGCTCTAATGTGTTTATTGTGTAATAATTAACGACTGACTTTCCTTGTTGGAAGCAAAATGTATTATTTCAATGTTAAAATCAATTTTAAAGTTTCGTCAGGATTCACCCATGCAGTCCTATTCACCCCTGAATTCACCCCCTGATGCGCAACTAGCTTCATCTTTCTAACTGAGTTCAAAAACTCCTGTAAACTCAAACTCAAATAAATTATTTGAGTTTGAGTTTGACTGCTGCATCCGGTTACACTGGAAACCAACCCAAAAAAATAAGGAAAAGGCTAGGCAGATGATGCTGACTTGCAATGTTTAAGGATACTTTCACTGTCCCACTGATGTCCCGATATTATAGACAACGCGTAGTCACCCTGTACTCGCGACTCGATAACTTACGTCAGAATTAAATTTAAACTGTTATATGTAACGACGCCTCTTTGATGTCGCCGCAATTGCCGCTGAAACGGTAAGGTGTCACTAACCGCGATTTTTTTCGCCCATTATCTCGCTTCAAGCGAGATAATTTCTCGCTTCAACAATTAAAAAGGGACTTGTGGCAGGTAAAGCTACGCTTGCCGCGTTTTGTCCGTGGATGGGTGACCATCTTTACATACCAAGACCCCACCGTACCTCAAAAAGCACGTTAAGCCGTTGGTCCCAGCTCTTATCTGTAGATCTTTGACAGTTGTTACGGGTCGTCAGAAGTCCGAAAGTCTGTCAACCAGTCTTACCAAGGGGTATCGTGTTACCCAGTACCTGGGTTGTGGAAGTCAGATAGGCAGTAAAATACTGGTATTCAGCTGCATCCGGCTAGACCGGAAGCCGACCGCAACATAGTTGGGAAAAGGCTCGGCAGATGATGATGATCTCGCGTCAAGCAGTCCTGAAAATCACTCCATCATAAAGCAGTTTAACCTAGAAAGTTTCTCTGGAAATAACCAAGTTCTACCAGTTCTTAATACTGTGGTTCCAAAGTGGTGCTTCCGTCGGTTCAGTGAGGGTGGGAAATCATCAAAAAACTTCGGAGCGGGAGGGTGTGTCCGACTCTTACTGACTAAAACCCACCCGTATTCCTTCCTGTTGCCTGTGCTGCGGGGGCCTCGGTGACCCATAAGTACCTTCCCGCGACCCCGGCAAAATTGACAGAAATGGATCCCTATTCTATAATCATCTTATTTACTTTCCCGAAGCGTATAATTTTGTGGCGAGCGTAACGCTTGTTTAGCTAGCTTTTTTGTAAATTACTTTATTATTAAAAGCATCGTGCTTAAGTACCTACTTGCATCTTTCTACTATGTGTTTATTCATATACTACGCTATCAGAGAAACCCAACGTCAGATGCTTCTCTAACATCCACATCGACGGTGACCGACGACGACGCGATGCGGCGGTTCCACGTCACCACGGACGTAACTAAAACATTTGACAATCAATTTCTGGACACCCGACACTTGACAAACCCTTTATATTAATTCAATTATTTATTTGTTTAAATCTATAAATTAAATATTTATGTTAGTTGAGATGGCGCTTCATTCAAATAGAGTTTATATAGATTTGTTTTGACCAGGAATATTTTGAATGGATCAGAAATAATTGGCTGGGTGAAGATACGCGCATAGGTATGGGCAGGAAGGATGAATGGATCATGTTTAGTGCATGCAATTTGATCCAACACATTTTGCTCTTCTAGCAGAGATCCAACACATTTTAGCAGCTTTTGCTTATTGCTGTTGTAGCAGCTAGATCAGCAAAAACATCGTTTAAAGAGGATGAGCTATGGTGTTTGTTGTAGTGCTCTTCGAGTGTATTATACCACCACCTGAATAACGTCTAAATTGTAAGTTTGAACCGTTTTTATAACTTATTTTAATTAATTACCAAGCGAAACCGCCGCTTATCTTGTATTAATTATTATGTCTTTCCTCATGGTAGTGAAAAATTGTATTCTTTTTGAGCGAAATACATTTTCATAAACCGTAAACAACTTATTCCAAAGATGGGATGTCTGAATTTAATTGAAAAATAAAATCCCGTTTAAGAGAATGTCCAAACACATATAATTTTGCTTACTTAGTAAACATTACCATTAGGTGACCCTTGCAGAAATATCCAATAAGTAATAAAGACATTTCTCGCCCCCTACAAAAACAACCTACTACTCGTAAAACACTGTATAGTCAAAGTTGTTAAAGGCTTCTACATACTGGCGCGACTTGTCGCGCGACGCGACGCGACACAAAGACACCGCGTGTAGCGCTACAAGCGGTGCCTTTGTGTCGCGACGCATCACGCCAATATGTAGGAGCCTTAAGACTCCAAAGTAAAGGAAGAGGGTGGGAAATCATCAAAAAGGAGTCGTTTCGACCTGACTCCTACTTTTCGGGGTACATCGGTTCCTGTAACTGATCGGCTCGAGCTCCTAGGCACGGAGTTGACATCTAACCTCAACTTCGGCGCCACCATCGAGTACAAAGCCCAAACTGCGGCCAAGAAACTGGGCATCCTAAATAAGGTGAAGCGATACTTTACGCCTGGACAGCTTTTGACCCTTTATAAAGCGCAGGTCCGATCCTGCATGGAGTATTGTAGCCACCTTTGGGATGGCTCGGCTAAATACCAACTTGCCGCGCTTGACTCGGTGGAACGCAGAGCTAAGAGGCTCATTGGCGACGTAAATCTGGTGGACGCCAAGCTTCACAGTTTGGCCCATCGTCGCAAGGTTGCCTGCTTGTCGGTCTTCTATAGATTGTACTTCGGAGAGTGTGCCCAAGAACTCCACGACCTCATTCCACCGGCCCCCTTCTATTATCGGTCATCTAGGCGCACTTCAGGTTACCATCTCTTCCTGGTGGCTATCCCACCAGCTCGCACTAAGAGTTTCCAAACTTCTTTTATAATGCGCACAGCAAAGGAATGGAACTGTCTGCCTGCGTCTGTGTTTCCGAACGCATACAACCCTAATCTCTTCAAAGTGAGAGTGAACAGGCTTCTTCTGGGTAAGCTCGCTCCATCGTCGACTTTGTTTCTGTCACCTCTGACATAGACTAAGGTCAAGAGCAAACCCATCACAAATAAAAAAAAAAAAAATAAAAAAAAAAAAAAATAACTTCTCCCGCTCTGGGCGGAGAGGGAGGGTGTGTCAGACTCTTACTGACTAAAACCCACCCGTATTCCTTCCTGTTGCCTGTGTTGCGGGGGCCTCGGTGACCCATAAGTACCTTCCCGCGACCCCGGCAGGAAAGGAACCAAGATAAAGCTGTTCCATCTATAACAGACAACAAAACTGTTTTAGACTCAGGTGTGTGTGTATCTTAGGCAAGAAATAGAGCTTGCGACACAGACCTGATAAGTGCAGTATAATTTTAGTTACTAAGTTTCACTTTTACGATTAACATCGTTAGATTAACGATACTGATATTAACTAGACGTGACTCCTGTACAAAATGAGTCCTAGATTCGCATAAAAATTAGACTATAAAAACGACATGCACAGTGATACCGGTGTGACCACATAAAAGGAGAATCTACGGAAGACCAACTCCATGCAATGCGCAAAAATTTAAAAGATGACTCGGAAGCATTTCTTCTGATGAAGAATGCAATGTATGAAGAACCGGACAGGTACATTGGCCGGAAATCAGTGGTAACACTTTGAACTTGGGCTGGTCAGCATAACTACTGGTTTTGTTACCACTTACGTGTGGCCTACGATATCACAAATACCGCAATTTCCAGTAATAAGAGGCAAGCCTCTATTGGCACAAATCTAGACTCTGGGCTACTACCGAGATTTTGTTGATGAAAAAACCTCTATAGAGCATTGTCCAACTCAGGGAATGAACCTAGGATCCCACGCTCAACGCACTTGTAACCTTTAGCTGGCTGTTTTTTTTTTTTACTGTAATGACAATAAATGTATTTTCTTTACGCGAACAAGTATATTTATATTTAATAACTGATAAGTTCAAAATTTCGCACAGAATAGCCTGGTTAAGCAGCCGACTACCTCTTAGGTCAACCTACGAGCTGCGAATCCAAAAAAAAAATAAGCTTGAATTTTTAACAGTACTAAATCCGGCGAGGATTAAGGAAAATATCGTAATAATAATAATAATTACTTTATTTGTATAGAATGCAGGTGTTACAATAATGGTGTTAGTATCAGATATGTTCCCAGTACATTCTGCCTGTTGGCATACAAAAATTTGTAGTTAACTTACAGATAATTTAGAAACTAGGTGCTTACATTCAAAACAGATCATGAATCGGCTAAGTCTACAAATATTTATATAATAATTTACATAGTGAATGAGTAAATATTACAATTTGTCATTTATAATAGTAGATACAGTTTTGAGTATGGGTGTTGATGACAATAAGATAAGTGGAAGACCAGACCAGAAGCTAGAAAGGGGGTAATTACTGAGATGACCGACCCTAAATAAATTGGGAGAAGGGCAAGAGAATGATGATACTGTACCTTCTGAGACTTCTGTTCTTCGTTATAATATTATAAATAACATTGTAAGAAAATAACCCACTTTATCAAAAGAAGATAAGGCAGATTTTCTTACAAACTTACCACTAGCGCATCTACAAAGTAATTTCAACCTTACCAATCTGAAAATAAGGGTTCTGGTTGTGTAGTGGTAATGATTGTCAGCAAGGACCTTGCATTTTTGTGCGCTTATGTATCAGTCACCGTGTTAAATGTAAAACAAATATTTGCCTTTTGATAAGAATGACGTTGTTGGCGAAATTGATGAGTGTCAAGAAACTTATGTTTCACTATTATTTGTGTATACAGTCATAATATTATGATCAAAAACAACCAAAAATTTAGAATCTACTCGTTTTAATCCACATTCAAGGGACACGGGTGGGTTTTAGTCAGTAAGAGTGTGACACACCCTCCCGCTCCGCCCAGAGCGGGAGAAGACCGCTATCTCCAAAGATTTCATAGATGTCGCTGTTAGTTTTAGTGGTGGTTAATAAAGCATATAGCTTAATAAAGCATCTTGCTTATCATACATAACATAAAGCAAATGCTATCGTGGCTCGCACTTGTTGCTATTTGCTTTTTCTTTACATCGCACTCTCTGACTCACTCCGTCGCACATCGCAAGCGCATGTAGTAATAAGCAACCAGGCATAGCAAAGCGGCGGGTGCCTGCCGCCGGGTGCTAGTCGTCGCATGCTAGCGTTTGCTTTCGGTCGCGTGTGTAATATTTTTAGGTACCGCGCGCGTTATCGCGATCTCAGGCGGTTCACGTACGTAACGTAATATTATAATCAATGTTGTTTTGCTTCGTGCGTTTTAAGTGTAAATAAACAGTGATAGGATACGTAATATTTATTATATAAAAAAAAAACTAATTGGACGACTAAGTAAGGACGATTGACTGAGTGAGATATCGTGTTGTTGTTTTGTGTTAGGTATTTAACGGACGAAAATGTTTAGAAGGAACATTGAACTTTTAAATACGCCTTTATTGGTTTTAAATACTAACATACTTTATTTCTTAATAACATCAGAGGCCTTCCCACCTTCCAAGGCAACAACGTTATGCCGTGTGTTCTCTTCCCATCGTCTCGTACCAAGCCGTATGGTTCTAATAATGCAGGTACAAGGCGGTGACAAGGGCGACGAACAATATCTTAAATTAGCGCCCAATCGCAGACACAGATCGCAGAATCGCAGACACGTAGCATATAATTATCCACTTCGTGTACGTTGATGATGTCATTATACGTATAAGTTGTTTACATAGCAAGTGGTGGTATAAAAATTGTGTAGGGTAGGTACCACAACTAAATAATGAAACATAAAAAACTGTTTTACAAAAATAAAAAAAAAACAGAATTTCGGAAGTTACAAAAAACGAAAATACAAAACCAAACACACCGACTTCCGATTATTAAGTTATTTTTAACTTTGTAATGGCTTTTTTGGAAATTGGTTATTGGATCATGGATACGTTTTGCACAACCACGCAGAGGTCCCGGCAACGGGCGTGGAACTCGCAACCTTATCAAAGTACCTGTAAAAATCTCAGGTCTGAACAATTTTAGGTTATCGAAATTCAAGAAATCGAGTGTAATCGAGTTGAATTAGAATTATGAATGTACGAGTACATAATTCTCGTCCACACCCAACCAAACGCTTGTAACGCAACCATAGCGCGAAGCAGAAAAATGTTCAACAGTGCAGCGCCATCTATGCATTCAAGAAGTCAGCTTAACATAGCACTCATTTTATATTTTTAAACAATAAATCTTAAAATTAAAAGAAAAAAATCTAACAATTCGTTCATTAAAACCGAATAAATTTTTGTTTACGTACGTTTGATGTGATAATAATGAATTTTATTTCGATACGTTGGGTAGGGTAGCGTCATCTAGTTAGTATAGTTCATTTAAGATTAGACTATTCACCCATAGATGGTACTAAATTCTAGTTCTCCTATTAGCCAATAGATGGCGTTAACCACAACCACCGCTAAGAAAATTTAACGACGAGCTTTTTATTATTATTCAAGCTCTCGCAAACAGGTGCGACGCGACTCTAGAATTTTTTTTCAATTTCTATAAAAACTTCATGAAAATTGTTCTACCAGAATCGCATCACAGCATCGCTTTGCGCCTATCTGCGGCAGTCTTTAATCGTTTCCATAAAACATTAGTTTTTAATTCGGGCAATGCAAGATTGTAAGCAATTACAAAATAAATCAAGATATTTCAATGTGAATTTAAGATTTTATTAGTACGCAACTTGACTAGTAACTGTAATTTGACCAGATTAAATATGATACTGTGTTTAAATATAATGTTATGATAAAATACGTAGAAATTTACTTGAATCCGTATAAGTAACATTAATAATTAATGTAATAAATAATAATAACTTTTATAAAAAAATTATAAAATTTTTATAAAAGTTTAATGTCCACATTTGACTTAAAATTCGCGCGCTTTGCCCCACTTTTTTGGTATCCCAAAACGGGACCAAATTTCCCTAATTTTACATATTATTGCTTTGGACGTAGTCGAAGCGACCGGACATGCTTCGATCCATTTCTAGGTGGCATCAACCATTATTAAATACTTGTGTCCATGTATAGGCCCTAAAAAATACACGTGTATCCTAGTCCATGGACGAGACGGCCAGTTCCACGGCTGCGGTGCGGGGTGTACTGGCGCCTCGGCCATTTCTGCGCAGATTCTGCAGTTTCGACATATGTTTTCCATCATTTCATCAATCCCTGGCCACCACACATAACTTCTAGCTATAGATTTTGTCTTAATTATTCCCATATGAGTATTATGTAGCTCCATCAGTCTTGACTTGTCTATCTTGACAAGATCATGGCACGATTAACCTATGACCCCACATATAAGACAACTTAACTCGGTATATATTTCACTACGTCTATTAAAATAAGGTCTAAGTTCCTTTATCTCTACTTCCTTAGGCCAACCATCCCTAACATAGCTCAATATACCTACGCGTTAACATTGGATCTCTTTTGTCTCCTTCCTAATATCTTCATGTTTAACCCTAGATCACTAAACATTAGTCTCACAGGCGACACGACCCCCACGCATTCGCTGTTTTGATATGTTCCCGGCACTCCCCCGCCCCGCCGCGCTCAGTACCTTCCTAGAGTTGCGAATAATAGTTCAATGAGAAGAAAAGAGAGATACGTATCTTTCCGGTACGATGAACTATATCTTTCATCTAGTTCACTAGTTCACTTAGTTCACTATTGACCAGTATAAACTGACCTATCACTGTTGGGTACGCTTATATGATTCGAGGTCAACAGATATTGGTTTCTATACTTTTTAAAGATACATTACATCAACATGATATCTTATCAGTTGGGTGCTTCATTTTCATGTGTCTTCCTAAATTACCGACACTGCCGCCACTTATCGATAAAACATTCGAACAGTACGAACACTTAGCCTTTTTATTGTCAATTTCTGTGAAATGACAGATATTGGTTTCTATACTTTTTAAAGATACATTACATCAACATGATATCTTATCAGTTGGGTGCTTCATTTTCATGTGTCTTCCTAAATTACCGACACTGCCGCCACTTATCGATAAAACATTCGAACAGTACGAACACTTAGCCTTTTTATTGTCAATTTCTGTGAAATGATTCCACAAGGCACTTCGTTTCCTTTTTTGTTCACTCATTTTGAAGTCTTGTATTTACAACTATAAACAAAAGTCTTTTCCTATACCTATCTATTTAGTTACACTAAATATCTTAAATTCTTAAACTACTCAATTTACAGGAACTATAAAACAATAATCAATCACTAAATTAACTTAAAGAGAAAGAAATTATTAATTAGGTCACTAGTTCGCCGGTCAGTGTTACACGATTACGAACTATGAACTAATTACGTGCATTTCAATTTTCAATATAAAATAATACCCAAAATTGCGGATGAAATTATAGTCTATTGACAAAATTCTGGAAAACTGTATCGTATTATTAAGTGCGTAATGTATATTATTGCTCGTTCGGCAAAGCGAGCGATGCATATCAACTGTCTCACATTATTACGTAAATTTCGTAAAAAACGAGACAGCCGATAGGCGATACTTCGCGCTCTCAACTCGGCACACGCTCGTGCACGATCGGTTCTTGTCGCGATTCATTTAGTTCCGCGAAACGAGCGATCGTCGTTAGTAGTTCCCGAGTCAAAATGAGCGGTGAATCGCGAAGCGAACTAGTGAACTAGAGATACAGTCTGTACGGAACTGAACGAAAGATTTGTTACTGCTTTCATAATGAACTAGTTCATTATTGTCTTTCGTTCGCGAACTACCCAAGTCTCCTTCCTAATTCATTGTCTTGGTGACCCGTGCGCATGCATAGCGTCTGCACGCCCTTTACTTCCGGAGTTTTTGCGATTTGTTAGTCTCATGGACTAATGTTTAGTGATTACGCGTGTAAAGTGAGTCAAGGTAAGCTTTGAATAATTTTGTTTATTTATTGACTTCTTGTATAATTTTTTTTTTTGTTGATTTCTGAGAGTTTTATTGCTTTTGTTATATACTATAAAACAAGTGACAGTGTGTATATGAAAAATTATGTATATTTTGTGGTTTGAACATTATGTCCAGGTGTTTTTCTCTGTTTTATATGGATTTGATACGGGATCAGCGAGCATACCATTCCTGTCTGCTTAGACTGCCAGGAATAACATTTTAAATGTCTTATAATTTTTAAGAAACCATAACATTATGTGCTCTCATGTTACCTACTTTTTAATTAATAAAAGTCATTTTAAGTAAAAATATCGTCGTTTCATTTTGTTAGTCAAAATTGACTACTGTTTAGTGACTGTGTAACTCGAAAATATGAAACACAGCAAGAAAAACGAGCGCGAACAGAGTGAACGAGAGTAGTGTTGCTAGTACAGTTGTAGTTAGAAGGCGGGAAATTTAAATACATTTGACAAGGGGTAACAAGGCATCCGAGGCAAAGTGAAGGTATGTTTGCTCCGGAACTTCCTCCATGCCTGTTTCGCTAATAGCTTTATAACTTTCTACTGATCGATTTGTATTCTCATATTCAATTTTAAAATCATATGCTGATAATATTAACGCCCATCTCTGTAACCTACGAGTACTAGCTGTTATGCTTGGAATTCCTAATTCCGATCCAAATATACTTACTAAGGGTATATGATCTGTTTTTAACACAAATGGTCTGCCATATAAATATTGATGAAATTTCTTCACGGCGATTACTATAGCTAAAGCCTCTTTATGTATTTGACTATAATGATATTCTGCGGAGGTGAGCGTCCTTGATGCGTAACCTGTAGGATACTCGCGGCCGCCGGGCGCTCGCTGCGCAAGCACAGCGCCAATGCCCCGTGAGCTCGCATCACACGTCACTATCACGGGACGTGATTCATCATAGTGTGATAATATTTCTGAACTAATTATTAACTTTTTTTTATTTTATTAAATGCCTGAGAATGTGTATTACCCCATACCCAATGTTTACCCTTTTTCAGCAATTCATAAAATGGTGATAACTTGGAACTGACATTTTTAATGAATTTACCGTAAAAATTGACCATACCTAAAAATGATTTCAGTTCGGATACATTAGTCGGAGAAGCCAGTTTAATTATGGGTTTAATTTTTTCTGGATCCACTCTAACGCCCTCTCTACTAATTATAAACCCTAATTATTTTGCTTCTTTGCTCAAAAAATCACACGTTTCCTTTTTTATTTTTAAACCATTTTCTTGCAATATTTTAAGAACCTTGTTTACTGTATCTACATATATCTCAATCGTATTTCCCGTGATCAATATATCATTTAAAAATATTGTCTCATTTGGTATTTTATCAAACAACTGTGTCATTATTCTTTGGAAAATTCCTGGACTCGACGCGAGTCCATACACTAATCTATTGTATCTGAAAAGACCTTTATGTGTATTAATAACCGTAAACTCCTTGGATTCATCTAACAATATTTGATTGTACGCTTGAGACAAATCTAGTTTTGTGAAAAATCTATTACCACTCAACTTAGTAAATAAGTCGTGTATCTTAGGCACAGGATACGTATCTACCCTTAACATACGATTCACTGTAACCTTATAGTCAGCACATAAAAGTAAAGTGCCATCCGGCTTGTGTACAATTACCAGTGGTGTGGCCCAGTCGGAGGTGTCAACAGGCTCGATGATGCCCGCGCGCAGCATGGCCTCGAGCTCGGTGTTGACGCGCGAGCGCAGCGCGTACGGCAGCGGCCGCGCGCAACAGAATACCGGCACAGCTCCCTCACGTAAATGTAATGTGGCCCGACCGCCCGTGAAACAAACACCCCAATCCACCATCAAATAGATCATGGTACCTAGAATAGATATTACATACCAAATGATTTTTTTGTTGAACCGTTAATTCTTCCTCTGTTAAACTCGCATTATTTATTGTTATAGGGGGTATACTAATATTGAATTCCGATAAACATTGCCTTCCTAAAAGTGTAGTACTTCCCGTTTTAAATACATATAAATCTAACCTCTTTTTCCGGCTTTTATAGGTAACAGTTACTTCTAGATACACCGTAGGCTGAACTTTGCTTCCATTATAAAATTTTACTGATAATTTACATGGTAATAACGGTATATCAGATAAATATTCTTCATAAGTAGGTATTACTCGAGATACAAGATAAGGGAGACCCAGTATCAATTTCCATGGTTAAACAAACATTATTTACTAAAATGCTCATGCTCACCGGCCTATATTGGCTTAACGACATTTGATAAATTGGTTTCTCTTCATCTACAAAATCTTCCGCGTCTTCCTCCCAACGTGCCTCGAGCGTGTTTTTTTTTTTTTTTTTTTTTTTTTTAATTTATTTATTAAATGATATTATATTACAGAGGTGTTACATAAATCTAAACTCGCCAAACTTTTACGTTTGATGGCGAGAGGCGCTCTTTTAAATAACAATGCACCACCTTACGCACATACCAACTACTTATATATTAACAATGTTTTTACTTCTATTTGCTATCTTGTATAATGTTTTTTAATTTATTCTTAAGTGATCCTTTACTAATTTTTACTTTTCCTCTTAATAAATCTAATTTGTTAAATACTTTAGGTACCAAATACTTAGATGTTCTCTTACCATAATAATTTGTTATCTGTGGTTGAACCAATTTATTTTCTCTAACCCTACGTGTGTTGTACTTGTTTTTAACATTAACTTTATACTCCTCATTATAATAATATTCCAGACCTACCAACTAATCTAGTTTTTTATCTACGGGTAAAACTTTACAGATGGGAAATAGCTTATCATACTCTTTGTTGCATTTATCTTTAACATTTTTACTGACTAGAAACTTCATCAGTCTTATTTGTATGTCTTTAACATCTCTTAAATATGTAATAAAGGTTCGCCCGTACACAAGGAGTCCATAACTTAACAGCGAATCGGCAATTGCAAAATACACAATTCTTAACGTCTGTTTGTTCAATACATTTTTTAATTGGTAAAACTTACTTAGCACCGTTCTTAGCCTATTGCAAATGTCATTTACGTGTAATTTCCAGTTAAAATTCTTATCTATTGTTAGGCCTAAATATTTAAATTTATCTACGTACTCTAATTTTGTACAGTTACAATTACATTTATTTCTATGCAAACATTCGTATGTATGCCCTATAACTGTGAGATACTCATTATTGACAGATTTAGCATTTCGATTATATGGCGAGTGTAAATGCATACATTTAGTTTTTGACAGATTCAATAAAATTCCATTGTCGTGTGCCCATTTGTTAATATTTTCAAAGTCACCTTGAATACACTTTTGTACCTCTGCTATATCTTTGGAGGCGTAAACAAGACACATATCGTCAGCGTACATGAACACCTCACAATTACGTACGACATTTGATACACTGTTCACATGCATTATATATCCTACGGGGCCGTACACCGATCCAGTAGGCACACCCAATTCGACATCCGCCTCTTTCCCAGCCACCCGGGATATAATTGTGCTTATTTTCCTATTAGTGAGGTAGTTTTTAAACCAATCATTAATGGGGCCGCGTATCCCGCATTCGTCCATTGCCTGTAATAAGATCTCATGGTCTAAAGTGTCAAACGCTTTTTTATAATCAATGAATAGAGCTATAATTTGTTTGCCAGAATCTAAACAGTCATTAATATAATCTGAAAATCCTAACAAGGCAGAGACAGTGTTGCGCCCTCTCCGGAAACCGTGCTGAGTGTCACATAATATGTTGTGTTGTTCTAAGAACGCGCTAATCTGTCCTATTATAATTTTTTCGGTTATTTTATCTATAACAGATAATATTGCGATAGGCCTATAATTACCATATTCTAAATGACTTCCTGATTTGTATATAGGACGTATAATTGCATTTTTTAGCTGGTCTGGATAAATACCGCTAGATACAGAAATATTCACAAATGCAGCTAGAACAGGACTTATTTGCTTACATAAATATATAATGTCTTGCACCCGCATTCCATCCGAACCGGGTGCTTTTTCACAGGATAATGTTCTTATGACCTTTTCTACCTCTGACGAGGTCACCTTATTGTATCTATAGCTTACCTCACTCGGTTTTATATATTTATTTCTATCTAAAAACTTAAAATTACATACATGTTTAATTTCCTTTATTTCCTCCGTAAACGTTTTAGAGAAGTTTGTACAAATCTGTTCTATACAATCCGTTTTTCCTAAATGCTTTAAAATAACATCGTCCAGGCTATTTTTGCTTCGACCCAACCATATGTTTATATTTGTCCATATTTTCCTAAAATCTCCATTACATTTTCTTATTTGTCCCTGTCTATATTTATTTTTTGCCATATTTGTTAATTTATTTACTTTATTTCTATACTTTGTATAATCTAAACGCTTGTTCATACTCTTCGGATCTGCTTTCCAAACTCTAAACAAATAATCCCTTCGCAATAACATTGTATATAGATACCTATTTATCCATGGCTGTCTTATTACTTTCTTATTATCTGTGCTAATTTTAATTGTACTTTCCTTGTATATGCGATCAAATACACTACACATCGTCTGATACAATAATACCGGACACGTTATTGTTATTAACTGGGCCCATTCATATTCATCTAGCTTTTTCTTAACAATTTTATCACTTAACACTTCACGCATACTATTGTTCTTGCCGTTCCCACTAACACATTGATTTTCACTTCCACTCACACATAAGTTCAGCATTAGTCCGATTCCATGATGATCGGCGATTCGTGACTCAAGCACGTACGCGCACGCGTCATGCTCGCTCCGTCCCGCTCGCACCCAGATATGATCCAAGCACGATACCTCAAGCCGGCCGTCAGCGATCGCCTCGCGCGTTACCTCTTCGCTTGGTATTACACACGTCAAGCCGCATTCACACAGGGCGTTTTTGTACCTTGTTACTGTAGGATTAACCGTATCGCTGAATATGTTTATATTGGTATCTCCAACCACTATAATATTGTCAGACGCTGGTACGGATTTTACTAGAGTCTTTAATTGCTGAATGAATATCAATTTACTTTTGGCAGGTGGTCTGTATATCGCGAATAAATGCGTTTTATTTTCCCCGTGCGTCAATTGACCATGGAGTGTTTCTACTGCTTCTGTATTTACCATTTTAGCTTCGAAATTCAATCCATTCTTGGCGTATATTAATATTCCTCCTCCTCTGCTCGTTTCTCTTGTATGTGTAAATGTATCATATCCTGCTATTTGATAAAAAGGTAGTTCTTCCTTCTTTATATTTATTTCGCTTAATATTAAGATATCTATGTTATATTTAATTTTATCAAGTAATATCAATAGCTCGTTAAAATGCTTGCGAAGTGATCTTATGTTAAGATGTAATATGTGGGTATTCCAATTATTTAGCGATAGGTCGTTACTTAGCGCTACTATATCATAGTATCTTTTAAAATTGAAATTACCGGAGTGCATAGGTGGCCACCCATGTGCACCCAGCCGCGCCTTCCCGGTCTCCCCGTTGCCCCGGCTGGCCGTGCGGGACCCACCAGTGCCCGCGCCGGCGCCGCGCTCCGTCCTGCTTGCTCCGCCGCCACCGCTCCGTAATTGGCCGCGGTCTTAATGGTCCACGTTACCACGTGCACCATTATCCTGGCACATCTGACGCAAATGCGCAACTTACATTTACTACACTGATACTTTGAAAATCTGCATTCCATTTTCGAGTGTCTGTGTAATCCCCGCATGCAGCAGGATGCCCACTTGCATACGATGTACGTCTCCCGCTTGATCCCATACTGCCGAACTACGCCGCGTGTATAAAACAGCAAACACGTTCCCTGAAAGATCAGGGAACATATTTGCCGTTTTATATGGTTCCATACCCAAATGCTGCAACAGGACCCTATTAATAAGCCTATGCCGTCTGTCTATCACAGAGTTGAAATTTTCATAGAAAACATGTGGCTATGGCCACTATCATGGCAAATTATAACAATAGTAAAAAAAGTCCAAATTAAGAGTGTGGTACGGAATCCGTAGTGCGCAAGTCCGATTCAAATTTGGCCAATTTTTTTAGTCTTACTATATGCACCAATGTCATGAAGCAATAAATAATTTGAATTAATATTATATAACCACCTGTCACCATCGGTTTTAATGTAGCAAGGCTGCTTTCTTCATTCACATGTTCAGGAGCAAGTAACACTTCCTCTGAAGTACCAACTTCATCAGACTTGCCTGAAAAATAAGAGCATAATAATATTATATATATATAAAATTTTCGTACAATCTTTTTTTATGACTTTCGATGTCATTTAAGTCAACAAGAGTTATGATAGACTTCGGTTGGCCTTTCACGATGAAGCCTCATCTCGTGCCACTGTTTACAACTGGTTTAATGAGTTTAAACGTGGTCGCACTAATCTCACCGATGATCTGCGTGAGGGACGGCCTTCTACGGTGACGACTGAAGATAACATCAGTGTTGTGCGGCGTATGACATGACTTAGAAATGATTTGACAGAAAAATGCTATTATAATGTTTCAGACTTCCTGAATAATAAAATTCTGTAATTAAATTATTTAATGATATTACTATTATTATAATTCTTTATTAACTACATTGACAGTGGCGCCGATTCCCTTGTTCACAAACTAAACTAAATTTAAGTTCAGTGCATCTTTTTCTTTCTATTTCATTAAGAAAAGGACAGAAAATAAATTTTAGTTTAGTCCTGTCAAATTAATCAGCGCCTGTCACTATACAAGTTTAGACGTGATTAAAAACTTGCCTACTAAAATTACGTCAATTTACGTCAAGCGCTGACTAATTTGACAGGACTAAACTAAAATGTATCTTCTGTTCTTTTCTTAATGAAATAGAAAGAAAAAGATGCACTGAACTTAAATTTACTTTAGTTTGTGAACAAGGGAATCGACGCCATTGCCTACCTAATTATTTAACTAACAATATTTTTATCTGTTTGTTTCATTCAGTGTTTAACTCGTCAACAAGGATCACAGTAAATTCAATAAATTCGGGGTACAGAACACTGGACGTGAATCAAGTGAATATTCTTTTTAAAAAGAAGAAAATAGTTTCACATAACGGCCAAGATGAGGTATTTACAATACCTCATCTTGGCCGTTTTCATAAGTAAGTATCATTCTACTCTTGAAATGTCGCATGATACACCATTGGTGCATAAGCAATGTCACTCCCACACTCGCCATTTATTGATGTAATTTTAGTTTAGTCGTAGTTGTAAGTGCCCCTTACAAGATTAAAGCGTGGCAATTCGGTACAAGCATATGACGCGCAAAGATGAAACGAATTGCAGGCGCATTTACGTATAAAAATGTTGGGAATTTCATTTTGCAGCAATGTTACAACGTTATCGGTATCGTTACGTTTGCCCCATCAGATGCAAAACCTATTAGATTATTTTTATATGGAATATCATAGCTTCTAAAAAAGTTTACAATGGTGCCGATTCTGTTGTTCACCGAACTTAACTAAACTATCACTAAAATTTCTTATTTTTGGTTAAGAGAGTCCTAAAAGCTATTCTGCAAATAAGTTTCACTAAAATTAGAAACAGTTTTGACACAATTATATTCGAGTTTGACAATCGTAAGTTGAGTAAACCATAGGCCAAAATAGAGGTGACAAAATGCGCTCCACACAGATTATATTCAAAATAGTCGAATAAAGAACAATAAATTTGTCAAATCCATGATTTTTGTATCTGTCGTAACTTGACAGACAAAAGTAAAATATTTTATTGGAAAATTCGAATTTGATTTTATTATTAAATAAAGTTTATTTCAATGTGTTTGCGATGGTAGCAATGAAAATAATAAGCTCCAATAAATCGAAGCTCCATTAAATAGAATAAAAGTGCCTCAAGCTGACCATGTGACCTTGGTATAAACCTCGACAGACGTCTTCCTTGGAAAAACACATTTTCACTAAGAAAGTTCTACTGATCACTATTTGACCTGGAAAATAAAACAAAGCTATAATATAATCGAGCCTTTATCCCTATGGCATTCAGCTATGGGGAACAGCATCATACTCTAACATAGAGATCACACAGCGATTTCTGACCAAGCTTCTAAGAACAATCACATACGCCCCATTGTTGTACCAAATGAAGCTCTACACCATGATATAAAAATACCGACAGTAAAGAGGAAATAAAAAGCTATCTCAAGTCGTATAAAGAAAGAATTACTCGGTACCCATATATCCAGGCTAACAACCTAATGGATAAAAAAGGAATACACAGGCTAAAACACAAAATTCCACAGGATTTCATCAGACAAACTTAGCTTGTTGTTTCATAACTGTGTGGATTGTTTCATAACCTTGGATGTGTCAAAGGACACTTAACAAGCAAGACAGAACATGTCATAAAAAATACTGAATGTCTTAATACATAGTGGCAGATTGTGAGAAAAAGGTGACATAAAGAAATTGTCCAACATGAAAGGTATTTATCTCTGATTTTATATCTACTTACTAGAACTGTCTTACTTAATGTAAACTGAAGTTAAAGCAGTAGCTGATAATAGCTATGTATTTTCATGTCCTTTAAGAGCTCGTTCACACAAATATACCATTTAGAAATATATGTAGGTACTAATGTATATTTTATATTACTTCCTATTGCTTTTGCACCAGGGTTTCAGTGTTTTTTAATAACAAATTATACTTGTTTACAGGTACGAGTTTGACTGCTGCTATGAAAGCCACACCAAGCACCAATACTATTTAACCTCACAAAGACAGCGAGGGAGGAGACCATTCTATGTGAAAAAGATGAGGAATGAGGGTGGCATGAGAAAAGAATGGCACCCATGTCTTTATAGGAAGAATATAGGAAACAAAAACTTAATGAATAAACAAAAATGTAGCTTTATTATTTATAAAAATATATTGTTTTCTAGAAAAATGTCTCGTTATTTGTGTGTAACTACCACAACGTGGCTTTAGTCCTGCTGTTCTGTTGAGCTGGCGTCATAATATGGGTACATGGGATAACACATTGGATAATCACTATCTCCGATGAGCTTTTTCACTAACTCATTCCATTCAAACCTGAGCGCCTACTGAGCCTCCTCCTGATTGAGCTTTCTCTATAAATCCGGTTTATCGTTCAGTAAAGTCTCCGGTATTCTCGTCGCCGTAGGAAAGCCCTATCAAGGACATCTTGTTAGTCTGTCCCAATCTAGGGAGTAAGTACAAAAATCTTTTTTCAGCCATTTGGAATGGGTTGGAACGGTCTTGCAATGTTTCCAACTGATAGTTGAACTCTAATAACTGAACTCTTTCTTGATAGTTAAAAAAAAATAGTTTCTTATTTCACAGAATCTGGAAATGGATTTATCCACTTGTTTTCCAAATTATACACATCTGGGGCGTCCCCTCCTGGAATTTCCACTCACATCTGCCTTGTAAATACCTTTTGTTCATTCATCCTCTCAACATGACCAAACCATCTAAGCATACTCTTTTCAATTTTTGTCACTACATCTTCCTTTAAACCGCATCGTTGCCTTATCACATCAATTTTCAGCCTATCATTATTTTATAGTCACACCACACATGCTTCTCAAGGAACGCATTTCCACAGCATTTACTCTAATTTCATGCTTTTCCAAATTATAACTAAGTCATTAGATGTTCAGTACAAAAATACCTCTAAGTTATCACGAATGAATTTCTAATATCAATAATTTTATTATTTCTTTCTGCCGCATCGACAACAGCTGCAATCACATAAGCGTCCTTACTGATCTAAGATTTTCCAAAGCATCCAAACTTTCAATAAATCTAAGAGAAATGTGGTTTGTAAATTTTAGTTCATGACAACTAATTTTATTCCACACCTTTTTAATCGCGATTAAAAATAATCTGATTTAGTTTGAAAATTACAATTTTAGGTGAAAAACGTCAAATTCAGAATAGCATAATTGCCATTTTCACTAAATTGAACAACTAAAATGACATTAGTGCTGTCAAACTATAATATAGTTAATTTATGTCACTTTACTTAATTTCAGAATGGGAAACGTCGTTTGACAGGAATAAACGAAATTTTGGTGATTTTTGGTCTAGTTTAGAGAAATTTGTGACAAGAGAATTGGCACCAATGTGTTCAAATAAAGTTGCTGCATTAGCTTCTTCTAATGGAATAAGAGCTAAAAAACAATCTTTAATACGATTCATTTTCGCATATCTCCCTCAATAGTAATATTAAGCCAACAACAACAGCATAACATTAAACATAAATGAAAAGGGTTGCCAACTTAAACGTGTAAAATCGGTAGAAAATACGGGAGAATTTCCATGTATACTCTGAAATCGTAGAAAAATCGTAATATTTCGGTAGAGCACAGCCCATATCGGTAGAAATACCGAAAAATCGGTAGGTTCGAGACCACTGTATCCGTGAGCCTTCGGCATGTCACCTGTCAGAATTATAATAACGGCTGCGCGCCATCTAGCGTTCTATTTTTAAACTATCGCAATCAATCATGGCGCAGATAGCACTTTAATTTGCTTGTCAAAACTCATGCACACTAACAACCAAGTGTCAAGTTTTGTCTGGATTTCACGATCGTTTTTCTCAGTAAATAATGTAAGTTATCTCTAAAGGTTAAGCGCGACCACACTTCATTATAATAGGTTGGGCAAAAAGTTTCTTCGCAATTTTTAAGAAAATTCAAAACATTTTTTAATATAGTTTATTTACATTTAACAAAAGTATGTAGGTACCATTTTGTTCGATAACTTTTTGCCATCTTGTAGGTAGGGACATGATCCCATTGCTATAGAAATTTTGGGACTTCTGATCAAAATACCGCGACAAGTGGTTTTGGCAGTCCTCTCGTGATGTTAACCTGACACTGCCTAAAAAATTCTGAAGAGACCGAAACAGGTGGAAATCTGAAGGTGCAAGGTCAGAACTATACGGCGGATGCATTAACACCTCCCAGCCAAACTCTCTTAATTTTTGCTGAGTGGCTAAAGATGTGTGAGGTCTAGCGTTATCATGATGAAAAACCACACCCCTTCTGTTGATTAATTCCGGCCGCTTTCTCTTAACTTCTTGCTTAATTAATTAAGAGATTAATCTCATCAGTTATTCGCAGTAGAGTTCAGAATCAATGGTCCTGCTTGGTGGTAACAGCTCATAATGAATAATGCCCTTCCAATCCCACCACACACACAGCATCACCTTGTTGCGAGTTAACTCGGGTATCGCCACAGTCTGTGAAGCCTGACCGGCCTTTGACCACGACCTTTTTCACATGTTCTTGTCGCACGTGATCCACTTTTCATCACCAGTTATCAACTTCTTCAAAATGGTTCGGTTTCATTACGTCGTAATAAAGAATCACAAATGAGTACACGGTTCATTAGGTTTCTTTCAGTGAGCTCGTGAGGTACCCAAATATCAAGCTTTTTTGTGTACCCAGTTTTTTCAAATGCGCCAAAACTGTTTTGTGGTCAATTCCCATTTCTTCAGCTACGTCGTAAATACTGATATTTATTCTTGCTCCACTTTTTCAAAAATGGCATCCATTTTATCCGTAATAGGGCGACCAGAGCGACTTGCATCTTTGACATCAAAATTTCCGGATTGAAAACGCTTAAACCAAATTTGTGCTACCCTCACAGACACTGCACTAGGTCCATAAACATCCCAAATTTTTTTCGCGGCTTGCTTTGCAATTTTACCTTTAATGAAGTAAAATTTTAAAATGTATTGAATTTCTTCATTAGAGTCACTCATCTTGACGGTACGAAAAACAAATGTAAATCACACATTTTCCTAATTTGAATTTGGAATTATGTTCTTTAAAATTTAAACTTTCAATGATACCAAAACCAGCCAGATACAAATAGTATTCCCAAAGAGATTTTATTACAAGTTCATACATACTATAATGCGAAAAGACTTTATCCCCAACTAATAGAATAGTGATAAAATGATTCGTTTTAAACAAAGATTGGCCATGTTTAGCGTAAAGACTGACCAAAAAATCTATATAATTTTGTATTTTGGTGTAATTCTGTAGGTATTTTAAGAGAAAATTATCTCACAGTTTAAAAACTTTCTAGGTATTGCCCCAGCTCAGTTTGCTGAAGATTCAGCACTAGCGAACCCCATAACATTGCGACCAGAACTACAGCACAAGTTCAATGAAAAGGAAGTTGAAAAGTTCTTGGAACAGTTCCAGAAGAAATGCGAGGAAAGTGGGTATCCTGAATTATTTGAAAGTGCACAGGTAAGTTATTTTTGGCATTTTTGAAAATAATAAATTGTTTAAAATAGATACCTGTCTAATAGCATAATGTAAATGATACCTATGTTTTAAGCTACGACGCGGTATACCAAAGAATTTATAAGGTCGTTGTTACCATTGTGCTCAAAATACCTATAAAAAGTAAAAATCGTTTTTTTTTTTTACATTAAAACTACAGTATAGCATTGGTCCCAAACTGGGCACAGCCGATATCTTGGGTAACATTATCTCTTAGTTGTCAACACAAGTAGGTAACTACGGGAGGAGGTCCAAGGCCAGTAGGTACAGTCAGCAACAAAAAATATATCATAGTAAAGGGTGTCTCAATAAGAGTGCACTTTTTAAATGTAGTGTCATTTTTTTTTCGTGCATGTGGCAGCTCTGAAATTTGGCAGCTATCACCTATGTTTATTCCGATTACTAAATATGGAGCGCTTTACGAAAGAAAAACGAATTATAATTGTGAAAACTTATTACAAAAATTTGGAAAGTTATGCTGAGACCGCTCGCAAACTTCGCCGAATTTTCAGTCTAGAAAGTGCACCCATTCGAGGAGTGGTAAAAAAATTTGAAGAAACCTTCGCTCGATTATGGACAGTAAGACACCTGTGCGTCAACGTACCGGTCGGTCTCTTGAAAGATTGCTGCTGTAAACGAGTGTCGCCGAAAACCCAAAAACATCAATTAGGCATCGTTCTCAACAACTTCAAATTTCAAGAACTCCACCTTCATACGTACAAAATTCAACTTACTCAGGAGCTCAAACCAGCAGACCATGGAAAGCGCCGGCAATTCGTTCAATGGAGCAAAGTGAAGTCAATACCAATTTTTCGAAAACAGTCATCTTCTCCGATGAAAGGCTAGCTTCGTAAATACACAAAATTGTCGAATTTGGGACTCAGAAAATCCTCATGCAAATGCACCCACAAAGAGCAACGGTCTGGTGCGGATTTTGGGGCCTTACTTTTTTGAAGATGATGCCGAAATTGCAGTGACTGTGAACGGCATTCGTTACAGAAACATGATAACGGAGTTCTTGTGGCCTCAACTAGACGGCATGGATCTGGACAGTTGGTTTCAGCAAGACGGCGCCACCTGCCACACTGCGCATGAAACAATCGATTTATTGCAGCAACGATTTCCAGAACAAATTATCTCTAGAAATTCTGTTGTCAATTGGCCACCAAGATCATGCGATTTAGCGCCGTGCGATTTTTTTCTTTGAGGTTTTGTGAAATCTCGGGTGAAATGCGAATAAACCAGAAACAATTTCTGAGCTCAAATCCGAGATCCAACGCGTCTTCGGTGAGATACAGCCACATCTCTTTGAAAAAGTCATGGAAAATTTCATGAAAAGAGTAATGGTCTGTCATCAGAGCCGTGGGCGCCATTTGTCGGATATTTTATTCCATACTTAATCGGGACATGTCTACTTTACAATCCAATAAAAATATCACAACTCTCTCAAAAAATACGTATTTTTATTTTAAAATGAAAAAGTGCATTCTTACTGAGACACCCTTTATAATTTGCAATAATTCCTCAAACAGGATATTTAATAACTAATATATCATTAATAGGGAATATGCAAGTGATTCAAAACTTATCTATTATTTAAATATACATTGTGTAGGAGTCAAAAAACAAATTCCTATTCTTTTTACATTTTTTAATGCATTACTTATTTTACAAATAGGTTTAAAGATATTTATATCTCATAAGAACTTATGAATAACAGTTCACATACAATGAGATACTGAGTACTTCTTAATAATAATTAAAATATAACATTTGCCTCTGGGGCGATGGTGACGTCTTAAATATTATATGTTAATATTATTGCACATTTTTGTCTTCCGGTAAATCATTGAGCAGTTGTGCTCCCTCCACTAATACTGTTTTTTTGCCGTAATTAGTCCGTGCACCTTTTTTTTTTGTGGATGGGAAATCATCAAATAACTTCTCCAGTTCTGGGCGGAGCGGGAGGGTGTGGCAGACTCTTACTGACTAAAACCCACCCGTATTCCTTCCTGTTGCCTGTGTTGCGGGGGCCTCGGTGACCCATAAGTACCTTCCCGCCACCCCGGCAGGCATCGGCCCTAGTGGACCCCTACATTTGTACTGACGACATCTCTTTGAGGCGCGCGTGGAATACAACGCGCCGTCGACCCGGGCCTGGTCCTTACCGGACGGTGAGCTACCCATTGCTCACCACCCGCAAGCCCGCGCCTACGGTGGCCGGAAATGCGCCCGGGATTCCCGACGCCCAGGGCGTCTCCTGCGGCGGCTAGGGGCGATAGGGCGCGAAACATGCCTTTCCCTCAACCGTCCCGCCTCCTCCTTCGCGAGCATTACTGCTTCGCAGAAGGAGGTGACGGCTGAGTCTGTGCACCTGCAGTTATTAGTTGGAATTTGTTTTTACTTCTTGTGTTGTATAATATGTTATTGTTTTTTATGTAGTTGTATGTTTGATTGTACAGACTTCGTGGTGATTTTATTAATGAGAATGCAGGTCTATGTGTAAAGTTGTGTGAGATTTAGTAGTTTAGATTTTTCGTATAATATTTTTGTTGGATATACATAGATAGTGGTAGTGAAATAGTACTTTAATAATTTTGTTTTGTATTCTTTGTAGTGGATTTAGATTAGATTTAGCAGCTGGTCTCCACACTTCGATTAAGTATTAAAGGTTTGATTTTAGAGCCTAGGGCGTCGCTGGGGGGAGGACAGCAAGGTGGGACAGGGTGGATCTGATCTGTATTATTATTAAACGGGAATTTAAAACTACGGGCTCAGCTGCGGCGCGGGCTGGTACTTCGTCGCGCAAGAGTCGGGGGGGACAATTACGTCGCGGTTTTAGCGATGGACCTCGGCGGCGAGGTCGGAAGGTCGGTCGGTGTGACTTGTGCACTGTACTTGTGGCCCTACTGCTCTCCTGGAGGAGGGTAATGGGGTCATCGGGGTCGGTGAACGTATGCCTTGGACGGCGAATAGAGCTAATGGAGGAGGGCCTATAACTGGTGACCTTCACAACCAGAGGGTTGCGGTGGGTGGCGGCAGAGTCAAATGGGTGGGGATTTTAAGATCGAGATGTAGGAACTCGTTTCGGACGAACCAGGGGGATCCCGTTGCGTTTCGGAGGAAACGGTTTTGGAGGCACTGAATCCTGTGGATGTACTGGGGCCTAGCTTGTGCGAAGACTGCACAGGCACAGGGACGGATGCACGCTGTGTAAATACGCAATTTGCACTTAAGTGACAATTTGCTGCGTACATTTAAGACGGAGTGTAGTCTACCGAGAGCGAAAGCGGCACGCGAACGCACCTGCTTTATGAACTCTGAGAAAGAGAGTTGTCTGCGAACAGAGCCAACTGCGCCTTTCTACTTTTGGGGATGTCGCCAGTGAAGAGAGTGAAAATGAGAGGGGCTAGCACGGAGCCCTGAGGGACGCCTGCGTGGATAGGGTGGAGGGAGGATAGCGCTTCTGCGATGCGATAGCGGAAGTTGCGGTTTGACAAGAAGTCTCGTACGATGAGCATGAGACGATCGGGCACACCGAGTTTGTAGAGCTTCACTACATAGTATAAAACAAAGTCGCTTTCTCTGTCCCTATGTCCCTTTGTATGCTTAAATCTTTGAAACTACGCAACGGATTTTGATGCGGTTTTTTTTAATAGATAGAGTGATTCAAGAGGAAGGTTTATATGTATAATAACATCCATTAAATAGTGGAGAAGTACTGCTATTTTTGAGGTTTCTAATGTGATGTCGTAAATAATTACATTTTTTCCGCTTACATTGCAAACGCAGGCTGAACCCTACGAGTTAAGTATTGTACACATTGAAAAGGTCTACAGAAAAGTCCGTGATGGTATATGTCTATCTCTTATGTATATGTATATTACCCACAATAACTTTTTTTTGTCATTTACTTTTTACGACATATAATGGCTAATTTTCGAAGCGATTTTAACCAATACAGCATTAATCCTTAACCAATTAAATACCTTGAATACATTGTTCATTTAATATAGATCTATATGGCCCTTTACACCGTATGATTTAAGTGAATATTTTCGAAGAAATTACAGATTTAAAAATTGCGGGACGTAGCGTTTGCGGCGGTACCGGCCGGCCGCCCGGTGCGGCAAGAGCGTGCCTATAAATAGCGCGTCTGAGGCCGCGGTTTTCCCCCCTGGCTGGAGGCTTTGAGTTCGCTTAAGGCAGCCACAGGAAAGTCCGGTTAAGTAGTCACGACCTCTCAAGGTCAACTACGAGATGCCAAACACAAAAAAAAAAACCGCGGTTTCCCCTATAGCACTTTGAATTTAGCAGCGATCGGACGCGTTTATTATATCGGAGCTCTCCAGCGAGGAAAATAGCAATACTTAGGTAATAAAAACGTGCTTTTCAGCGCGACAACGTATCAGTAATTATAAGTAAGTTACGATAAATAATTGTATGATAGTAGTTTTAAAATATAAATTATATTCTATTCTAAGGCTAATTTTTAAATCGCACTTATAGCAATTATAAGTACCTACATAAGGTGAGATAAGATTAGATTAAATAAAACCATAATTTATGGATTGCAATTTTCTATTAAGATCTTGATTAAAATTTACAGTTAGATCAATTTAATATTAGGGAAATTATTTTCAAAAATCGTGATTTAAGGTGAGATATGTAAGTTCAGAAAAAGTACTTAATAGAATAGGTATCTTTTGTTGTTGATGATTGTTGATTATCTTTTGTTTTTAGTCGCACGAATAGCAAATTATTTTTTATAATTAAAATCGTTGTTTAAGTTGAGGTATTTCAGTAAAAAAAAAAAGAACTGAATAGAATAGGTATCTTTTGTTTTTTATGATTGCTGATATCTTTTGTTTCTAAATGGTAAGAATTTAGATATTTTTTACTGCGGCACATACTAATAATATGGCAATTTGTGCATAGGTAATCATACATATAGAACTGAGTAAATTTTGTACAGAAATTATAAAGTCATGTCTGGAAGACGTCGTCGTTCGAACATAGGTCGTAGTACAGTGAATGCCAGAAGAGTACGTTCAGCAAGAGATGAAGAATCAAGTCAACGGAACGTGAGGCTCGCCTCAGTCAGGCTCGGGATAGATATAGAGCTGAGAGAGAGAGAATCTTCAGTAGAGCGTGAGATTCGCCGCAGCCGGGATCGAGATAGGCATACGGTTCAGAGGGACAGAGAATCGTCAGTAGAGCGTGAGGCTCGCCTCAGTCAGCTTCGGGATAGATATAGAGCTGAGAGAGAGAGATAATCTTCAGTAGAGCGTGAGGTTCACCGCAGCCGAGATAGGGAAAGACATCGAATACAGAGAGCCAGAGAATCATCAGCACGAGTTACTAATTCATGGGTGAATAAAGAAAATTCTGCCATGAATTACGATCCTTCGATTTCTTACAAGGACGATCGTATAGTATCAATAGGTACTATGTCAGTAGTGTGTGAACATTGCTTGGCATTGAAATTCAAGGACGAATCGAAAGGCATGTGTTGCTTACAAGGAAAAGTCAAATTAGAAGAAGTTCTCCCTCCACCTGAACCACTTCACTCTATTCTTACGGGTGATCATCAGAAATCCAAGCAATTTATGCGCAATATACGCCGTTATAATAACGCATTTCAAATGACCTCTTTTAAGAGTAAGCAAGTCGTTGAGCGTGGGTTCATGCCTACATTTAAAATTCAAGGGCAAGTGTACCACTTAGCTGGAAGCTTGCTACCACTTCGACCCGATGATCACAAATTTCTGCAAATATATTTTATTGCAGATCCAGATACACAAGCATCTACGCGGTGTACAAGTGTTGTACAGCCAATTGATAGAGATTTGATTAGATCTCTCCAAGATATGTTACATTCTCATAATTGCTACATACAGTCTTTCAAAACTGCGATTGAGAGTGTTTCAGCAGATACTCCTGACTTTAACGTCGTAATCCATGCAAATAAAGTTCCTGTTGGAGAACACAGAGGACGATACAATGCGCCTTCCACGAGTGAAGTAGCAGTGGTGATAGCTGGACAGCAATTTAACAAAAGAGATATTGTATTGCATAGTCGTGATGATAATTTGCAAAAAAATTCAGAGTTACACAGATCTTATGACAGCTTACAATATCCTTTGATGCTATGTCGTGGAGAAAATGGTTATGCCATTAATATTTCTCAAGTTGACCCAATCGGTGGTACACCTCTGCGTAAAACAGTGTCATGTATGAACTACTATTGCTACCGTATAATGACAAGACGTAACAATTTCAATACTTTGCTTAGATATGGAATGTTAACAAACCAATACTTGGTAGATCAATATGCGAAAATTGAATCTGAGATATTGGCCTACATCCGTAATAATCAAACTAAATTGAGAGCTGAAAATTACGTTCATCTTCAGGATGCTTTACAGGCGAATGAACACCGCAATGGCATTGGGCAGTTGGTTATACTACCTTCATCATTCACAGGTGGACCTCGATATTTACACGAAAAATCGCAAGACGCCATGACTTACGTAAGAAATTACGGCAAACCTGATTTATTTATAACTGCAACATGTAACCCAAATTGGCCGGAAATCAAAGAAAATATTTACACCAATTTAACTCCACAAGACAGATACGATATAGTTAACAGAGTCTTCCATTTAAAAGTACAGAAACTCCTGCACCTCATTAACAAGTCTCATATATTCGGTCCGCCGCGCTGTCATATGTACACAATAGAATGGCAGAAACGTGGCTTGCCACATGTACACCTGTTGGTGTGGTTAGTGAACAAAATTAGACCAAACCAAATTGACAGGGTTATTTCAGCTGAATTACCGGATAAAGATGAAGATCCTATCCTGTACGAAATCGTAAAGAAACATATGGTACATGTATGGCCCTTGCGGGACTTTAAACCCGAATTCTCCATGTATGCGAGATTCTAAATGCAGCAAAAAATTTCCGAAGTCGTTCCAAACTCAAACAAGTACTAGCGATGACGGATATCCCAAATATTGTCGACGATCGCCAGAACAGGGTGGGCAAAATGCTACCGTCCGAAACCATGATATTGATAACCGATGGATCGTTCCCTATAATCCGCTCCTTTTGAAAATTTTTGATGCCCACATCAACGTAGAGTTGTGCAATTCAATAAAGTCAATTCAATATGTTACTAAGTACATTAATAAAGGCAGTGATCAAGCCACTTTCAGCATACAGTCACCAAATGAAGTGGAAAAATATCAGTCTGGACGTTACATCTGCAGCTCTAAAGCTGTATGGAGGATTTTATCATTCGAAGTGCACGACCGGGCTCCCACAATTGTCCACCTTGCAGTTCATTTAGAAAATGTACAAAGAGTATATTTCACAGAGAACAATATACAAGAAGTTGTTAATAACCCGCGGGATACAACATTGACAGCATTCTTCAAGTTATGTGCTCAAGATGATTTCGCGAAAACACTGACGTATGACAGAGTTCCAGGTTACTATACATGGAACCAGAGTTCTAAAACTTTTCAACGGCGAAAACAAGGTACTGCGGTTGATGGTTTCCCCGGAGTAAAAAAAACGGATGCTCTTGGCAGAGTCTACGTGGTTCATCCCAACAACAGCGAATGCTTTTATCTGAGAATGTTATTGCATATTGTAAAAGGCCCGACATCCTTTGCACACCTAAGAACTGTACAAGGTGTTGTTTACAATACTTATCAAGCAGCATGCAAAGCTGTGGGGCTCTTGGAAGACGATTCTCACTGGGAAAACACATTATCAGAAGCAGCTGTTTGTAGTTCAGCTACATCATTAAGATATTTATTTGCCGTCATAGTAGTGTTTTGTCAAGTAACTGATTCTGTTAATCTATGGAATAAATTTCAAGAAAATATGGCCAGTGATATTCTGATTCGGCGACGGCGAGAGTTAAACTCAGATGATGTACAATATGATCAAAACATATTTGACGAAGCATTATTGGAATTGAACAAAGTAGTGCAATTACTTTCGGGTAAATCGATCAAGGATTTTGGGCTGCCGATGCCAGCTAATACTACTAACTCAGATTTAACTAACAGTGCCGAATTCACAAGAGAAACATCATACGATCAAACGAGACTTTTACAAAATATAGCTCAAGATGAGCCACGATTAAACATCGATCAGAAAAAAGTATTCACTGCATTACTATCAACAATTGATAACAATGAAGGGAAATTGTTTTTCCTTGATGCCCCAGGAGGTACAGGAAAAACATTTTTAATCAATCTGCTTTTAAAAAAAGTGAGATCTATCGGAAAAATTGCGTTAGCTGTTGCGTCATCCGGCATTGCCGCTACGCTTTTGGAAGGAGGCCGAACCGCACACTCCACATTCAAGCTCCCGCTGAAAATCGCCACCGATGATAATAACAGTGTCTGTAGTGTTTCTAAACAGAGCAATACAGGAAAATTGATGCGTGACTGCTCATTAATAGTCTGGGACGAAGCTACCATGTCAAACAAGACGTCTGTGGAAGCACTGGATAGGACAATGCGCGATTTGCGCAACAAAAATTCACCTATGGGTGGATGTACAATTCTGTTCTCAGGAGATTTCCGTCAAATCCTACCAGTTGTGACTCGAGGAACACGTACTGACGAAATAAATGCTTGCCTAAAAGATCCAACCTTTGGCCACATGTCAATAAATTAAAGCTTAAAACTAATATGAGGGTTTCGTCATCTTCACGTGAGAACAGGCTATTTCCAGAGATGCTGCTAAAAGTTGGCAATGGAGAGTTAACACAAAGTGAGAGAAGGATTGACCTTGAAAACCTTTGCGTTTTGATAGACAACATCCAAGAGTTAGTCAACAATGTCTATCCTGACATTGATAACATAAGTTATAAGACAATATCTTGGTTTAAAGAAAGAGCGATTCTGTCACCAACTAACGAACAAGTAGATAAAGTAAATAACTTGATTCTTTCAAAGATTGATGCGCCGACGAAAATATACTACTCGGTCGATACTGTTCTCGATTTGGAAGAAGCTGTTCATTTTCCTACAGAATTTCTAAACTCTTTGAACCCGTCTGGACTCCCTTCTCACAAAATGGTGTTGAAAGTAGGTTGTCCTGTTATTTTATTAAGAAACCTGAATCCACCTAAACTTTGCAATGGCACGCGTTTGCTGGTAAAATCATTGAAAACTTTCATAATAGAGTGCACAATACTCACAGGATGTGGTACCGGAGAAGATGTATTGATTCCCCGAATCCCTCTGATACCATCGGATTTACCCTTCCAATTTAAACGTTTACAGTTTCCGGTAAAGACATCTTTTGCAATGACCATTAATAAATCGCAGGGTCAAACCTTCAACGTTGCAGGCTTAGATTTGAGCGTTGACTGTTTTTCACATGGACAACTGTATGTCGCTCTTTCAAGAGTGACCTCCAGAGAAAACATGTTTGTATTGTCTAATGACAAGAAAGCTGTGAACGTTGTTTATAAAGACATTCTGTAATATGTTGTAAAAATAAAATAAATAGTTAAAAATGTAAAAAGTAAATAAGTAAAAATGTAGTGTATGAATTTAGATATTCCAAAGATAGCAGGAAATCTTCATGGTATAGGGAAAGGGGGATTGTTTTACTCCAAATTTAACGCGTGCGGGCCACGGGCAGTAATGAATAAATCAAAACTACTGGATCGATTTTAATCACATAGGCTATATATTTTATACCCGTGCGAAGCCAAAGCGGGCCGCTATGTTTTTATATACAACGTTCACAGTTTTTCTGTAGTGTATTTAGTATCAGCATTGCACCCGTGCGAAGTCGGGGCGGGTCGCTAGTATATAATAAGCCGTTGTGCCAGACCTTGTCGAACGCTTTCGCTATGTCGAAGAATACAGCACCGGTCGTAAGACCACGTTGAAAGCCATCGCTTATGTGTTCTACGATGCGGTGGACCTGTTGGACGCAAGAGTGTTGGGTTCTGAAACCGAACTGCTGGTCGATGACTGCTGGATGAGGCCCTTTTATTTCAGCAAAATCTCTGAGGCGCTTATAAATAAGCCTCTCATAGACTTTGCCGAAGACATTGAGCAGACTGATGGGCCGGTAGCTGGTAGGCTCCGTTTTCGGCTTACCGGGCTTGGGTATGCCGATGACGGTGGCCTTTTTCCACTCTTGTGGAAAGATGTTATTGCTCAGGGCACCATTGAAGATGGTGGCCATGAGCATTATCAGGTGGGCGGGGAACAGTTGGAGCACCCTATTGGTGATTCCTTTTGAGCCGGGGCTGAGTCATTGGTGTTGCATTTATTATGCATTTTATCTCGTCTAGTTTACCAACCTTGCGGATACTGCGGTAAATTCGCATAACAGAACCGAAACGAGGACGCGGTGGGGTATGTCTTCGTATCTACTTAGGTAGTAGTTGATGGTTTAGTCTGGCCGTGTATTTTGTATTAAGCCGGTTAATGGTTTTTTTGGTTGTTTTTTTTTTCAGTGTGATTGTCGGTATTCCTTTTATGTATTTGATAATGAGATCCCCTTCGCCGTCTTCAATGCGTTTGTTGAGCTCCCCTTTTAATAATTGTAAATACTCCTTTTGAGTTGGGGTTTGATCTGCGTAAATCTGTACACAGGGTAGGGTGTAAGGGACAGCCCTCCGCAGACTGTTGGGGTGAATTCAGTATATCGTACTAAGATGACCGGTACATGAAATTATTTCAAGAACGTTATGGGAATCCAATGAACCTGATTTGTTTTATTACCTTACACACAATGTATCGCTACCGTGGCAAAACGTGTAACGTTACGATTGGCCGGAGGGCCCGTCGTAAGTCACGTTAAAAAATAATTATAGTAATAGTATTACTAAATATTAAAAAGCTTAGACTAGATATTAAAATAGAGAGTTCCAAGCTTCCAGTTCGAGGGTACGGGACGCTTGGACGGCGGATGCAGGATCGGTTGGCAGCAGCTGGACAGGATCGGCAGGTTGTTGTGAGACTGGATCGGCAGTGGGACAGGGCTGGCAGACGAGGCGGAGCATGAAGCTGAAGCTGTTATTTCACACGCCGTAGTTGATCTCGCCGCCGCAGTCAGTCGGCAACTTTGTCCCAAGGAGTCAAACGTCCCTTGTTAACTAAGAGGTTTTGTTTTATGCACGATGCGTGAAAACGTCCCCCAACTTTTACACCGACTAACAGGTTTGAAATGTATCTCAGTCAACACAACTTAGTAAAGTGATAAATTACTATGGCGACATCTCTCAAAAGTGCGGGATATTCCGAGAAAATAATGTTTTAATATTATCATTTTTGGCACAAATTATCAAATTGTTTCATAGTATTATTTTAATGTCCTTACATATCTCGGGACCATAGGGTCCGGGACCTTTGGAAGGCGTACGAGGGGGCCGACGCCAACTCGCAGAGGCTTGGACAATTGTAATGGAATGAGGCGCCAACCGACGATTATCCCTGTTTGCTCTATGAAGGTGCACCAAAGGACAACCCCCGGTTGATGCAAGACTATTGTAGAACATGGGAACAAAAAATATTAGGCTATGGGTTTGGGAGGCTATAGTGGATCGGTTTCCTAAGACTATAGAAAGGTTATGGCCCCTACCTGACCAATGCTTTATACTCGTATAAAATACACCGACAAAATGGCAGGGGGTGACTTGCACACTCAATAATGGGCCCCCGAAAACGGCCGCTAGCACATAGTGACGTAGTGACAAGGGGGCAACACTTCCTGAGGTGCTTGAGAAGTGGAGAGGTATTCCACGGCTACCAGGACAATCCCGGAAGTACGGTCAAGATCCCTACCAGCATCTTACTGGAATACTTCCTTCCTCCGAGCACGTTTGCTCTTGCGAATCATCACTCAAGCCGGCCAATAAAGGCAAGAATGAGGTGGTAGCTCTGTTCCTCTTCAGTGTTCACTCCAGCCGGCCAATAAAGGCAAGCCGGAGATGAGGAACAAGACTTCTCCCAGGAGATAGGGTCCGTGGGGTCGCTACTGCCCAACAGCTCGCCACATGCTGCCCTGCGGGTTTCTGTATCTATCTTAGTTTGGCTCCTTATCCAAGACCTGTTCCGGCAAAGTAAATTCTACCGGGACAGACCTGGAGTTTGGAGCGCGCAAGCCTCACCACGACGTCAACATATATCATACGGCGGTGGGGTTTTATAATTATTACATATTATTATCTTTTATTATGGTGTATTGGATTCCGTTAATAAAACATTTATGTAAAATCTTATTGGTACTTTGAGGTCAAACAAAAAATACCTAGTACAAGTGATAAGTTTGTTTAATGGCAATAATGAAGTCTGTTAACAATCAGTAAAATATACTTACGATCGGCTGCAGCAGGTGACACCTAGAGCGGCGCATACGCAACTCACACACCAACAACCCCGCCCGCACCCCTTCCTCTACCCCGCAACCGCTGTCACCCGTCCCTTTTCTACCTGAAGTTAGTCGTTCGTTACCTGTTCGCTGTCAACGACGTGACGTTGTTATTCTGTGTGTTATCGGATTATTTTACTTAGACTTACCCCTGCATGTTTATTGGACCTGATTGATAGCTTCACGTTTGACCCTGGCACGTTAAAGGACTTTATTTTGTTAAAATGGAAACCGGACGCCGATATATTTTGTGTCCGCGATCTATACTACGGCAAAGGCGACATATCCTGCAGGATACTTTGCCACAAAGTAGACCTGATTTAGCTGAATATATTATTCAAAATGGACTCATACAGGTACCCACTTTTCAGTTATTATTGTAGTATATACACACATCTATAGACCGACCGTTTTGGAGGTGCGGGCGGTGGCGTGTGTCCGCTTCTTGAGTATCACGGTATCACGCTATGCGCGTGCGCGCCACCTGGACCCTCTCGGTCCCCTTTGTCGTTGAACCCCCCCTATAGATGTGTGTATGTAGTGTGTCAATTATTCTTAAAACAAAATATGCTGTCTAGGTTGTTTGCCATTTTTTATATCGAAGTCTAAAAGTATACCTACCAATTAATTATTTTAAATAAATGCCAAAGGTACCGTGTATATTGGCATTAAATGTATTTTTATTTAAGCGTTAAAGATTGTAATGTCTTGAATATAAATAAAACAAATCAACCTCATAGACATTGAACAAGAACACTCGTTAAAGCGAGATTCGGTGTCTAAAAAAACACGAAAAATATTTTGTTGTTTTTTCTTGTGTTTAATTGAATCTAATCAGTAGGTATATGTTTTACACCCACTGATAGAATTCAGTTTAACTACTGTACGTGTTAAAAAAGAAGAGGATAGTAAAAAAATTATTAATGAAAATTAAAAAAAACAAATAACATTTTTTTATTTAAGTTTTTTTATTTTTTTTTTGCGCAAAAGAAAAGGAAAAGGAGATATTCAGTATGGATAAGATATTATCCTTACAAAATCTCTCCTTTTCCTATTCTTTTTTCGGGTTTAACTATACAATTCGCTGCATTACATAATGATGTCAACATCATGTAATGCGGCCAATTGTATGGCTTTAACATGTACATTGCACATACGGGAAAAATGTGCTCATTCAGCATGTAATACGTTTTCTTTCGTTTCAGGTTGTTTTCAACAAGATTATGTGATATATGCCATAGATGCCAGGCTTTATGCCATAGATGCTGGCAAAGAGGCACCAATTCCGTTGAACGGGGAGTTCGCGATCAGGGTAGGGTTTTGAATGATCCAGAATTTATAGCAGAACCTGTGGCAGAACCCGTTCCACGACCTGTGCCTGAACCCAATCCAGGACCAGCGCTGGAACCCGACCCAATACCTGCGCCTGAACCCAATCCAGGACCAGCGCTGGAACCCGACCCAATACCTGCGCCTGAATCCAATCCAGGACCAGCGCCGGAACCCGACCCAATACCTGCGCCAGATCCCGTGGATATTCCAGATGCAGATCAACAAGGAGCTCAGGTTTTCATGCCTGATCATGTAAGAACTCCAAATTCATCTCGGCGCTGCATTTACAGGCAATGCGGAAATGAAAATCTGAGACGAATCACAGCTTCTATAAAATTGTACGCCGTATGTAACTATCATACATGCCACCGAGTGCCCGGCTGTGCGAAGATAATTTGATGGATTTGGAATGGAAGGAGTTGCTAGATTCTTTCAACGTGACCCATTATTTCAACTCACCGTTCCTTACAGACATAACAAATATGTTGATACAATCAGTCAATAATAGCCCAAAGTTCGATTTTGAATCCCCAACAAGATTCGATGAAAATGAGCTACATTTTTGGACTGGTTTGATCCATGATCAATTTAATATGATACTGGAAGAAACACCATCTCTAGCAGAGAGAGATCGTCATTTGCAAGCTGTTCTTGGAATCTATCTAACAAAACTAAGGACTGGCGAAACTAACGAAAGGCTGTCAACATTATTTAAAATGTCACGTAGTCAACTTGAAAGCAAAATAAAAATAGCGAGAGAATGTTTGTCACAGGATTTTGTTTCCAGACATCTTGCATTAGATCACATGACTAGAGACAGCGTTTTCGAGAGAAACCTATTAATTCCAAAACAGATTTTCGGAAATGACAAGAATACAAAGGCCATTTTGATTTGTGATGGAACGTATAGGTATATACATCGAAAAAAGTGCGAACGTTTTCTTCCAACATGCAAGTTATAGCCATCATAAAGTTAGGAACCTATTAAAACCATTTTTGATAGTGTGCTGTGATGGATACATCATAGATGTAATGGGCCCATACCCCGCAACTACTTCTGATGCATCAATAATGCAATTAATAATGAACAATGAAGAACATGCACTGCATTGGTTTTTAAACCCTGGTGACGTCTTCATTCTGGATCGGGGGCTTTCGGGACAGCATCGATGACATAGAGTCATACCAATATGAAGCGCATATGCCTACCTTGTATTGCACGTGCCTTACAGGAAATCGAACTGTAGGAAGCTGCGCACATATAATTTCAATTGTGTGGTACATGGGGCTAGGGCGTCACATTGATTTTAATCCACCGGCGGAACTGCTCAATAGTATAATAATTGATGATAATTAATATTATATAAATAATAGGGCTATTTCAAGTATTTTTTTAAATATTATGGACAACCAAAGCCACAAAATAATTGGTTTTATAATGTCGGGCGCCGCACGGCGTTCAGTGTATGTACATATATACTCATATGTACGCTTCATAATAGCCTATAATGTTGTTATTTTACTTTTTATAACATTTTTGTGGTGAATGAGAAACAATAAACAACGATTTTTAATTTTATTTTATTTCTTAACCCCATGGATTTTAAAATGAAAACTAGTCGTTAGTCTTTTTATACATATGTCCTTATGAACTTACTAACACATACAAAAGATCTGTTGGAAGGGGGGGGTCCCATACAAATTTGGTCATCATCCTTTATTTATTATGTTATATTATTAATTTCAGACAGCCGCCACGACATGCGTCAAAGAATTAGTGGACATGCAAGTCCTGCAACAGGAAATTGAAGATGCCAAGCCAACTGGACAGGTCGATGAAGTGTTTAAGAAGTTAGTATTAAACATGCAAATAATGGATCTTAATGATTATAGGCATACATGTGATTCGCCACTCGCCACAAAAACCTTGTCACGGCTTCTGAACATGGGGTTCAATACCCGACCTCCCAAGTGTTATTGGGTTTGTCTCAGAAACACCATTTTGTTTTTGGGTGGGTAATTATCAAATAACTTCTCCCGCTCTGGACGGAGCGGGAGGGTTCCGCAATAAGATATATTCATGGGATGTGAGAGCAGTGGTGGCCCAGTGGTAACGGCCGCGACTTACGAGTTGTAGGTCGTAGGTACGAACCCAGAGAGGCGCTTTACTTTGTGTAAATTATTTCAACACCACTGCTCTCAAAAAAACATCGAAAACATCGTGAGGAGACCGGCATGTCCTAGAACCAAAAATTCGAAGACATGTGACATCTACCAATCCGCACTGGGCCCGCGTGGTGGATTACGGCCCACTCCCTCTCACAGAGAGGAGGCCTGTATCCCAGTAGTGGGAACATTATAGGCTGATTATCCACACTGAAAAAAATGAAACGATACCTTTTACTGTTGTTGTACAGTAAAAAAAAAACGGTTTAGAAAACTTACTTTTATGTTAAAATAATTGATTACTGACAGTGCACTGAAATGGGCAAAAACAGTAAAGAGCTAAACAGTTATTTCAATTGGATGAACATTAAAGTTTACTGAAACAAACAGTTTCTTTTAAGTATTGCAGTTTCAGAGCTTAAGAGATGCACAGTTAAATCTACTGTTAACTCAACTGTTTTCTTTTTCAGTTAGTTTTGCTTCTTTGAACAATAGGCTCTATTTTTACTGACCAAAGCGGTGAATATTACCGAAAAATCGATTGGGTTTACCGATTTTTTTTTCAGTGCATGTTATGTATGGGATGTAAACGTAAATAGACCGTAGCGTGAGCTATCTCAAGTCGGCTAATAAGAGCAGAACTTTCCTTTTCAACCGTCGGTGTCTTTTTTCGCGGCAAGAAAAACATGTGTGTACAAAAGGCCTAAGAGTGACACACGATTATATTACATTTAATAATATGAAGTTCCGCGCTATAGACAATTTCTAGTTGAGCTAGTTCCGTCGTAGCTACTTGCATCGCTTTTCATCAGACGAGTTCAAAGTCAAGAGCGGATTTGTTCAATTTTGATTCCAGATACTGCGTCAAGACACCGGATTTCAAAGGATGTTTCCGCAATATGACAGAGACTGTGAAGCCTTGCTTCTCGCCTCCTGAGCAGAAGAACTTCAAGACTTTGTGCAACGTTACTGAGCAGTTAGCCGACTTTATCTGCTTTAAGGGTGGCGACCAGATCGCATGTAAGTTTATATAATAGCGACCCGTCCTTGCTTCGCAAGGATGCAATGGCGTCATGTCAAATTATCGAGATATCTGTGCTATACAAGGTGTAACTTAAAAAAACGCACAACTAAGGGGTAATTGCACTCATCATTTTTATATTCGCATAAATCGTCAAAGAGTAACAGTAGATTTCTTTTTCGCAACTTCTTGTTTGGTCCCATAGTAAGAGTGCACTGACCCCTTAAGACGCTGACAACAGCTAAAGCTATCGGACTGCACTACTTATTTGCATTGCATTGAAAAGACTAGCCAGATGATGATCTGCTATAGCCATATTCAGTCGACTGGAAATTAATTTAGATCTGTATTAATTTACAATATTATTGTGTACACTTTATTGATTAAGAGGCCGACAACACCTAAAGCGCGGTCACTGTCGGACTGCATAGAAAAGAAAGAGAAGCGCGATGACAAAACGCTTGTAATTTATTGCAAAATATGAAGCAATTATCTATTTACTCAAAAGTGAGTTAAATAATCGAAAATAAAAAACAACGAAGTTCTGCATTCAAATTAGAATTAGTTTAAAATTCTTGTTATTAATTAAATACCTAACGTTCGTTGATATATTGGATTGAAACTTGAACGTAAAAGGTTAGTTTACCGCTAATTTGTAACTATATTTTTTTGTCAAAACTTGTTTTGGTAACAACCAAGTTCTGAGAAATATGTTCAAGATTAACATATATTTTTCCGCTACCACAATCGTTTGATCATTTGCCTCTTGTCAGCCTTAAGGTGGAACATACAGTCTGTTCCCTGCCATTTTCTCGCGGGATGGCGCTGAAGTCAACATTTTTAGTTTATTTTGTTTCATGTGTAATTAGCACATTAGTAAGTCGTAGGAGTAGTAAACGCGACCATCGGACATTACACTTTATTGAGTTTGGTCATAACCTTGCCTCAAAATACACCCAATTCGACAAAAAGCTCTAAAATAAAATCTGCCATTGAATAAAAGTCTTAGTTATTAATAAATAATATAATAAGTCTCACTTATTAGTACAAACACAGACGTAAGCCGTACGTTTACAAAAACAAACACTAGGTGCCTTGTATTTAAAAAAAATGCGCCGCCTGCTACATTTATAACGATTATTAAAGGAAAAAAATTAAATTCGTTCTTTCCGAAGCATGTATGGTGTGAATACTGTGCATAGCATTTGCAACCGGCGCCGCGGCGTGCGTGTATGACCAGATGTATGAACGTGAACGAGGCAAAATGAGTATGTAAGGATCGTAGCAGTTGGCGTTCTGTAGTTTCTGCCACTCACGCTTTCTTGCCATGGGGGTACCCATGGCAAGAAAGCGTGAGTATGAAAATAGTATAATAAAAATAATATTTATATAAAATCATGTAATTTATTCAAACTTGGCTGAGAAACTAGGTGAAAATAAATGTTTAGTTCCAAAGCACTCATCGCCCCTTTAATCATAAAGCTAAATAACTCAAAATTGTGTTTTTTTGGGAAAACGCATTTAAAGATTGACATGTTTACAATCATGGCTTTAATTTATCACAAAAAAAAAATAAAGAAATGGTTTAGGTCAGTTTCAAAAGTAGATATAGTTAGCTTAACTAATAAACTACATGATTATCAAAAAACAAACAAACATTTTTATCAGAAAGACGCTTAAATCAAGAATTGAAAAATAAGTTCGTAGTTAATTCACATTTCAATAAAATATGTAAACAAATATTTAATAAATAGACGAAGTAACTCAGTGTTGCAGTTTTATATGAAAATCATCTTGCAAGTACACGAAGTATTTCGATTTAGTGCATTTTTAAACTAAGAAGCATTAAATGTCAGAGAAACATTCCTTATTGTTTCTATGTTAATTTAAATTTACAAATAAAATGTATGTATTTATTAATAAAACAAGACGTGTTCCTTCTTCTTATCTAAATTTATTACAAAAAAATGTGAAATTGTTGTAACTACTTATTGTAAAAAAACACAAAATAACATTAGTCTAAGTTATAAGTCAAAACCAAACAAAACTCTATATGAAAATGTTCTTCTAAAAAAATAAAAAACGAATAAAAGTGTATTCTGGTAATCAGACTCTTTAACTAATTCTTTTGGTTTTATTATCACAAAACATCAATAATATAAGCGATAAGCTCTTTTAAATCTTTTTTTTTTATTCGCACTAATCTCCTGTTTCGTGGAATAGGCTTGCTGTAGTGATATTTCTGTTAGTGCTTTCATATTTTTTCTTTTATTTCTAACATCATCTTCCTGGTAGTTTACTTGCTTATAAGACGTTTTATAGGAAAATGCGGTAGCGTTTTGTTTGATAATTTTTAAAAATTTTATGTCATTCCAGTTGACAATCTGTCCATCGCTATTCGTTGTAAAATTATACCCCTATTCTTCTTTTAAAGTTTTAAAATCATAAAATGATTCATAATCCAGTTCATGCACCATCGCCATGCGATCTGGAGGCAAAAGTCCTCGCGCACGTGTGGGAGTGGCGCGAGGAGGCGAAACGCCGGGGCGTAACTCCGCTGCCGCGAGAAATCGCGGCAGCGGACGGAGCTCTGGCAGGATCTCATGGCGACATGGAGAGTACGGTTGTCGCAACCCAGTGCTGGGCACGCCACGATTGCGGCGATAAGTCTCGTCTTTGAGGAGTGGCTAGAGAGGCGCCACGGCGTTCTCACCTTCCGCCTGACGCAGGTCCTCACCGGACACGGCAGCTTCGGGAGGTTCCTGTGTTGGATAAGGCGGGAGGAAACGCCCGGGTGTCACCACTGTGTGGATCGCCCGGAGGACACGGTGGAGCATACGGTGGCGGTCTGCCCGGCTTGGGCAGAGCACCGCCGTGTCCTCGTGGAGGCGATCGGCGGAAGAGATCTCTCGCGTCCGGCCCTGGTTCAGGCCATGGTACGGAGCGAGAGGGCATGGGCAGCCGTCACCTCCTGCGAAGCAGTAATGCTCGCGAAGGAGGAGGCGGGATGGTTGAGGGAAAGGCAAATTTCTCACCCTCTCGCCCCTAGCCGCCGCAGGAGACATCCTGGGCGTCGGGAATCCCGGGCGGATTTCCGGTCACCGTAGGCGCGGGCTTGCGGACGGTGAGCAATGGGTAGCTCACCGTCCGGTAAGGACCAGGCCCGGGTCGACGGCACGTTGTATTCCACGCGCGCCTCAAAGAGATGTCGTCAGCACGAATGTAGGGGTCTACTAGGGTCGATGCCTGCCGGGGTCGCGGGAAGGTACTAATGGGTCACCGAGGCCCCTGGCAACACAGGCAACAGGAAGAAATACGGATGGGTTTTAGTCAGTAAGAGTCTGACTCACCCTCCCGCTCCGCCCAGAGCGGGAGAAGTTATTTGATGATTTCCAATCAAAAAAAAAAAGTTCATGCACCATCAATGGAGGTTTCGATTTTTTTTCATTTTTTATAAGAGGTATGTACTGGTCGGGTGTATATATAGGACCAGATTTTAAATTCTTCTTCACCTCCCTCGCGATGAGGCTATGGACGCTATCAGCCTCGTTTTGTGTGTGACCCCGTATTAGAAATTTATGTGTTATACTTTTTATGTTTAATGTTTGAACTGCATATAAATACAGTGAAGTAATATATTTATTTTTGTTCTGTCCGCAGCAGTTGTCGGAATAAAATATAACTTCCTTTTGATCATCGTCTTCATCGCTTAAAGCTTTCAAATATGCACATGAGTCGATCTCAATGGCGCCACGTTTTGCATCACTCTCCGACCAGAAATAACAATGCACATTTTTATATGCTACATTACAGTCCTTTCCAGTTAGCTCCATCACGGTTAAATTATAATAAAAAGAGGAAGTATCGCCTTTTTGGCACTGTAATACTGCCTCCAAATCATACACAGCTACTCTGAAGTTTTTATTGACTTTCATGCGATCATTCATCTTCTCAACCCTACTACAACTCTTCTCTTCCAAATGGGTGTTATATTTTTCTTCTAGATCTTTCTTTTGATCGGCATTAGAGTTATAGTATGAGTTGCACAGATCACACTGATCCTTTTTAGGTTGGAAAAAAGAGAGATTAAATTCAGATGTAAATATTTTATAATATGTTATATATGTACCTGCGTCTTTATTATTTTGCTGTTGGTTTTCTTTAAAATCGTTGTATAAATATTTAATAGTTTTGCTGCCTTCTATATATTCCTTTGTTGAAGAAGCTCGCACGTAGTGAGATTCAATTTTAGGGATAGAATTTATGTGCTGCTTAGTCGCAGCTCGTAATTCGGGATAATTTTTCGGTTCACCCTTGTTTGATAGAACAACGTTTGATATAATATTACTAAATCGAACTTTAGTTGCAATAAAGTCATTTCGAAGAATTATTCATTTGAACGAATAATTCATTGGTAAATTTTTATTTAGCGTAATTATTAATTTGAACTAATTTCATTTGAACTAATTTCATTTCGCCGAATTTTCAAATGCACTAATTTTATTTAAACTAATGTTTCACTACACTAATAATGATTTAGTCGAATTTTGTTTTATTTCCCAACCTCACAGTTACCAACTGTACGTTTGGTGTGCTTTTCATAATGACACAGTAACTTAACTGTTTCTTTTTACAAAAGCGATTCGCTTCTGGCACATCGCCGGCCGCTGCCGCGGCACGCTCGCTTCGCTCGCTTGGCTCGTGCGTTGTTTGTCATACTCTAACCTAACCTAACCTATCGTAACCCAACCCAAACGTTTTGTGTCATTATAATAATCAGTTTAACAATAAATTAAACGTTGTCATACAAAAATTTGCTAATTGTCAGTTGTCAAAGTGAAACATCGGCGAAACGTTGGTTGGCAAATGATAATCTGCCAAACAATTTTCGCTGAAAATTGTAAAAGGCAAGATACCCCTGAACATTACATCAAATGAACATTATACCTTTTGATCATTAGCGCAAATATTGTTATAGCAAATAAATATTCGATGAACTGAAAATTCTGTCAAACGATATTATACAAAGTGATGATTTTCTTAAACGTTGTTCGATTTAGTAATATTAAATCAAACGTTGTTCTATCAAACAAGGGTGAACCTAATTTTTCTTATGATTTTGATGTCTTCCCCTAAAATCATTAAGAGAAAAATCATTAGCCTTCATTTTATTTTGTGTTATCATACGTTTCGAGATGTCTTACGTGGCTTTATAAAAAGTTTTGCAGACCCTAATCATAGTGTTGTCGACTGTAAAATGAAATGATTTGTAATTGTGCCTAGGTCGATTAGAGTTCGTGTATTTGTATTTAGGCTGAACATCAATCATAGATGCACTTATGAACGCTCTTTGTTTTGCCAAATCTCCCAAATCCCAAAACTTCCGAAAGAGTTCGTATCTGCTATCTGTATTTATTTTTGTGGTGCATTTAAGCCTGCATTTTTCTGAGCAAGGTTCTTTGAGACGCCGGGGTGGAATACTCTTCTGTGTTTTCGATATGGAAATATATGATTTTCCCCGGATACGCAAACGTTTTACTTAATTTTTTTGGTACGTTTGCGTCACTGTTTTGGAGTCATACGCGAATTTGACGAACTAGTCGAAGAAGAGCTCGACTGGCAAAAGATATAGTTCCTCTTTCTTCTGGGTTCCATGTTTGTAAATGTCAGATCTGTATCACTGAGGTCTATATCACTTTCGTCGGTATATACTGGAGATGTATAATAACTTTGAGTATTCTTTAACTCTCTGGGATGACGATTTAGTTCCTGAAAGACAAATTAACATTAAAATTTAATTGTAAAACAATTTCTATTGAAATAACGGCAAGTCTTGGTCTTTTTACTTATACCAGTTAATAACTTACATTCCTTCTATTCTCAAGATACTGTTGCTGCGGAGGAGTATTTTCAATTACGTCATCGTCGTCTGTTTCATCAACAGTCACGTAGTGTCTAGCAGCTTTTGTGGGTGACCGAGGGATGCTTGATTGCGAACTATCCGAGTCTGAACTTGAGGACGATGAGCTCGAACATGAATTTGAAGATGATGAAGATTAACGAACACTTTTTTTTTTCATTTTTGTATTCTGCCTCAGTAGTTGTGTATCATGTAGAGGTCTTCATGGTCAGACAAGTTAATGTCACTATCAGAATAAGGCACTAGATGACATTTATTGGATTTGGCTTGTTCAAACTGAGCTTTCTGTAATTAATAAATATAAAATTTTGATGAGCACTTACTAAATATTTTTCCAGGAATAAATAAACTGAAAATAAATGTTTTCATTTAGTTTCTCGATAATTTAATCATCACCAATTTCTACTCACTGTTATAGTTACTTCATTCGTTTTATCGAAGTGTTCTATTGATTCCGTAATTGTTTTATACCATCTAGTACAAAAAACAAAACAATCAAATCGGTCGAGCCATTTTCGAGTTTTTGCGAGACTATAGAGGCATGAGGAACAGGTTGTAAAGTTCACTCATCCTCCATAGAAAAGGGAGGATCCTCCGACCAGATGGGTGTCGTGTCTGGTGGGCAACTGCCCGACGGTTGATCGACTACTATAGAATGTCTATGTTTTGCGTAAAGACTGACCAAAAAATGTATGGACGGCCCATCAGAACATCTCCCTTAAGAGGTTGTGCGGTATTTAAGTTACACCTTGATTTACAAATAGATACGTATGAATAAACAGCCGTCATTACTGTCGAGTCTGGTTTACTGAAAGCTCCACTAAGACTTTTAGAGCCGTATTACAGAACCTTACTCAAGACTCGAGCATTACTTAAAACTTCTCTGTCGTCACACTCTTGGCAGAGTGGTCGTGGTAATTAATTAAAAATAAATAAAATAAAAAAATAAAGCTATGGGTAATTCTTATAAATAAAAACAACAGATTTATGCTTAAGAACACAGAACATATACAGATAGTCGGCAGCTGCACGTCGTGACTGTGACAAGCAGGCTTCCACTCAGCATGATGCTGTGCTATGGGGGACCCACAGCAAAGCGCTGATTTTCCGTGGTCACCCGAAAACGACGTACGAAAACCAAGCCAGGTTAAGAGATTTTAACACTAGAAAAAAAAACAGTATTGCTTGCCTCGTGCATTCGTGGAGTGGACCATTTAGTGCAGTTTTGACTTGGTCGGTCCAGCGCGTGATCTACCGCGCGCCCACGTGCCCTCAATTTTGCCCTGAACCACGAGTCGCTCCAGAGACGTGTCCTCTCGACGTGTAATATGTCCAAAGAAAGTGAGAATACTACCTTGAACGATGGAAGAAAGATGTTCGGTTCGGAACTGTGTCCAGGCTAAGCGAAGCATTCGTCTCCAACACCACATTTCTAAAGCGTTCTTCTCTCAAACAACTTCTTTCTCTCACTTTCTCTTAAAATCCACGTCGCGGCGCCATAAAGAAACATGGGAAACTTGTCAGGGCACTAGGCCCTGGCAAGTCGCATTTAAGTGGCCTTTGTGATGTTTCTGTTTCTCCATATCTTCCCAAGCCGTGGAGGACCTGGTGATAGCCATGCACGGTTTGATCTCTTCCGCGCATCTGCCATTGATCGACATCAGTGCTCCAAGGTGATGAGATGTATGATTGAACGACGTCAAAATTCGCAATTTTCGTTACTTCGGGCGAGTTACTGTTGAGTCGATTAACAATCATAATCTTTGTCTTGCTGCGATTTATCTTCAAGCCGAAATCAAGGCTCACTTGTTCCATTTTGGTCAGCAGGTATTCCATATTGCCGATGTTTGTTGCAAATTGGGTAGTGTCATCTGTGTAACGCAAATTGGAGATTTTATAGCCTCCAATAGTGATTCCGTCTGACCAGTTCTCGAGTGCTATTCTCATAATGAGTTCCGTGTAGATGTTAAACAGAAGTGGTGATAAGATACAGCATTGACGGACCCCGGCACTTGGATGAAATTCACTCGATAACACGTTGTCTGTTCTTACCGATGCTGTTCCCTCTTCATAAAGTCTTCTAAAGAGATGGAAAAGGTGTTTGTGTGTTACCATAGCCAAAAGAGTTTCCCAAAGTACTGGCCATTTTACCGAATCGAACGCCTTCAAAAAATCAACAAAGCAAATATAGGTCGACTTGTTAAATTCCCTAGCCTTTTCAATTATCTGGCGCACGTTTAAGATCTGCTCACGAGTACCTTTTCCCTTCACAAAACCAGCCTGTTCTGGAGCGATCTCCCTGGATAGGTAGGAATTTAATCTCCCGTTAAGAATATGCAGCAGAATTTTACTTGCGTGTGATATGAAGGCAATTAAGGCGCTGGCAAGACCCAATTGGCCAAAATAGGCTTCTTGGAAAAAAAAATTGCCAAATCTGTTTAGTTTGTGGTAGTGGAAAAAATATATGTTAATTTTGAATATACTTCCCAGAACTTGGTTGTTAACAAAACACGTTTTGAAAAAAAATCTCGATACAAACTAACGTTAAACTAACATCTTAGTAACATCGTAGTTCTAATCCAAAATATCTGTATTAAATATCAACATACATTACGTATTTAATTAATAACAAGAACGTATTATTTGAATGCAGAACTTGGTTGTTTTTTATTTTCGATTACTCAACTCAATTTTGAGTAAATAGATAATTGCCTCATATTTTGCAATAAATTACAAGCGTTGTGCGTCTTAAGCGGTAGTTTCTGCATATTTGTGTAGAGCCCTTTTTATATATAGGCACAAAGACTGTGTGAGTCCATTCTTGGGGCCAAGTTCCTGTTTCCCAAATTTTGTTACACAGGGTATGAAAAATATCGACGCCATACTCTCCTGAAGGTCTGACAGTTTCAATTGGTATGGCATCCCTTCCTGTGGTTTCTGCTTTTAAGGCGTTTGATAGCGGTTCGCACTTCCTCCTTAAATATAAATGGCTGTTTCTCTTCGCCCTGGGGCTCTGTCGCGAGATAGTGTAAGCTTGAGGATCTTCAAATAGCGATTGAGAGTAGTTCCTCCACGTCTCTGATATCGCACTTATCTCGGTCTACTGACCGAGATAAGTCACAGAAAAGAGTCATGTTTTGGAAGAAAGAGTTTTGGTGATGGCTTTGATTTTTTAATGCAGGTCTCCTTTTTCGTGTCTGTCAGCGTGAACTTCTAACTACTAACTTAAAACTAGTTTCAACCAATCAAATGGCTTTTAAAGAGTTTTAAGTAACGCTTGAGTTTGATTGAGGTTCTTTAATACGGGCCTTAGTAGAGTAGAGCTCTTTGAAATGGAGTCCGTCCGGGGAAGCATCTATTACCTTCATAGTTATATCTGCCGCCAAGCAGCGTAGCTGTGTTCCGCTTTGAATGGTATGTGTGCCAGTATAGTTAAAGGCGCACGAGTAATTTCTCTGTTTTGGAATGGCAGCGATGCCGTATTGCAAATGTCCCTTGATTGTTTGTCGCCCAATAGCAAAAATATGTAAGATAATGTAGATATAGCAGACACAAGATATACCTACGGCTACGACCTATTTATCTACCATCAGGTATGAATGCCAGTCTCTCACAAAAGATCACAGGCGTAGGACTGTCCATTTCATGGTGGCCTGGAAGAGATCGCAGAAAGCGATAAGGCCATTGTGTATTTTGTAGTGTTTGATTTATTTTTTTCTTTATTTGCAGTGTTCATCGCAGAAGACGGCAAGGAGTGTTTCCAGGATAAAACGGAACTCATTCAGGACTGCTTCTACTCGACCTTCAACTCGGTGACAACAAAAAATCATAAGAATATCGTCGAGTCTGGAATGTTGCAGCTTGAGTTCAAGGTAAGATCATTATAAACTTATCATTACGCGAGTATTCCCCGAAGAGGAAGGCAGAAGAAGGAAGAAGACACCCACATTCACCAGTTATGAGTCCCTCATAATAGGGGACGAGCCTTTTGCCTGGCTGCTACTGTGTTTTCTAACCGAAAAACCCAATTAACGGGAATCAAACTCAGGTTCAGCAAGATATGAGAGGAGTAGTCGCTTGTGAACAATACCCACAAAACAGGCAATTAAAATTTATCAGAATTACATAACTATTTTCATTATTATTATTGCAAAGCTATTTTCCTTATAAATCACTCGATTTATAGGAAAACATTTATTTTAGCTTATGCATTGCTTGTTCCCATTGAACATTTCACTTCCTAATATACTCGTGCATTTCTTTCTCGACATTTGTTGCCTATCAATAAATCAAAACTGTTTTTTATATTTACAGGAGAAGCAGTGCACCCAAATGACGACATTACAGAAGTGTGTCGTCAACGTGCTTGAGAAGTGCCCCAAGCAAACCTCGGCCAACATCGTGGACTCCCTGTTCAACGTCATCAGGAAGGCGACGCCTTGCAAGCAGTTCATTAAAGTAAGTTATCAAGTTCATACTTGGTCATGAAGAAACATGTTGTACATAAAATAACGCCACTGTGCCATCAGAGCCCTTGTATCAGGACCAAGCGTAGGCGTTCGTCGAACGTAAACACAGAGTAGACGCTGCCCAAACGCGACGTTAAAGCGGAGTTTACTTAATGTTACTAGTGTCGTGAAACAGTAGCTTGACTGTTCTGTTTCGGGCTATAGCTAACTAACACCCGGTTTTTCAAAAGCTGATAAATTCAACTACCACGCTGTCATATTTCATGTCAACTGCTCTAATAGTTGGTTGAAATAATTGTTATTATTTCTCTTTAAGAGAGTGTGTTACTTTCATTTATCAGTTTTTCAATAAGCGGGTGTCAAAGCGGCGTACACATAGGTAATAGGTAATACGGGCTGGTGTCCGCAACTCCACGTCAATGCGCGTATTTTGCGTTCGGGTGGGAAATCGGTTATTCGATCCACCCCAGCTCCTCAAGGAAGGCCAGCAACGCCTTGGTGTTACTGACCATCTCACGGAGGGTACCTGGGTTACCGAAGTACTTTGCCCTGTATGTGGCGACCACCAGGCAGTTTAGTAGCGCATGTGCTGCTGTCTCGTCGTCCTTCATGCAGGCCCTGCACAGTGGACTGTCTGTGACTCCTATGACAAAGAGGTGTTTGTTAAATGACCCGTGGCCTGTTATAGCTGCGGTGACAGTGCGCAGCTGTAGTTTAGTTAGTTGGAGAACCCGTTTCGTGAGGTGACCATCAATTGTAGGGAGAGCTTCCTTGGCCTGCCTGCACTCACCTTGGTCCGACCATAGTTTCAGATGTTTATCTCTGGTGCGTTTCCTTACCAGAGTGCGTAGGTACCCGAAGGGGAGTGGCACGATGGGTTCAGGTCCCACTGGTGCCATGCTCGACCCCCTTTTGGTAAGTTCATCGGCTGCATCGTTGCCTAGCGAACCGCTGTGTCCTTTAATCCATTGAATGGTTATGTTGTTGAGGCTACCCACCTGGTTGAGGCGCTGGTGGCACTCGTATATTAGCCCAGAGTCAACTAGGTCAGTTGTCTGAGAGTATGCGGATCGAGTGGTCCTTAACATCCCTGGCCATGATGGCTGAGGCAGCGGAAAGAGATACCTAAGCACTCGGCCTGGAACACTGTGTTATGGACCCCCAATGGTGTGGCTATGCGTATGTTGAAGTCCTCCGAGAAGATTCCAGCACCTGTGCCACTACTTGTTTTGGATCCATCTGTGAAGATGAGCAGCTCTGCGGGGCGCAACCCCTCGCATCGGCGATCCTCGTGGAGTTGGATTTTGTATTTTTTATCAAATATAAATTGTTTGGGTACCTGGTAATTTATTGCTTTCGTGATGGGGAACTCTTTATTGAGTCCCTCAAGCAGCGCGGTGTTTAGTGTGTCTCTCTTGCCCTGGGGCAAGACAGACACACTGCACACCGCGGCAGTACGCCTAAATACACTGAATCTCTCGAGATTCAGTGCATTTAGGCGTACTGCCGCCATCGTCGTTTCCTGCTGTATGAACAAGTGAGGCGGCGGCAGTCCCAGCATGGCTTCGACTGCTGCAGTCGGAATTGTCCTCATGCAGCCCGTGGTCGCCATGCAGGCAAGTCTTTGCATGCGTTGTAGTTTATTGGAGGCTGTGACTAGCTTGGTGCGGGGCCACCAGACCACGGCCCCGTAGGTGATCATGGGGCGGATTACCGCCGTGTACAGCCATAGTATAATTTTGGAGGATAGGCCCCACTTCTTACCTATCATTTTCTTGCACTGCCAAAAGGTAATGCAAGCCTTGTTTAGTTTGTTGTCTAAGTGACTACTCCAGTTTAACTTACTGTCTAGAATGACCCCGAGCTACTTGACTTCGTTGGCTAACTGAAGTTCTGTATCGAACAGTATTGTTAGGCGGAAAGGGCCTAATGCTCGTTTATGGGTAAACATAACTAGTTCAGTTTTGGTGGGGTTCACCGATAGGTCGAAATCCCTACACCATCTTTCTACGATATGTAGTGCCTGCTGAGTGAGGTTGCAGATTGTTCCCGTTACTTTCCCCGAAACAAGCATTGCAAGGTCGTCTGCATAACCTATTGTGTAATAGTGGCTCGCGTTGAGTTTGGTGATAAGATCGTTTATCACCAGCTTCCATAAAAGGGGGGATAGCACCCTTCCCTGGGGGAAGCCTCTGGCTATCATGGCCAGCTGTCGCTCAACCTCAAGGCGAAACACACGTTTGCTTAACATGTTTGTAATCCAGTCCGTTAGTACCTGTTCTACTCCATGTCTGGAGAGGGCGCTGCTGATGCTGGAGAAGTTGGTTTTTTCGAAGGCTCCTTCGATGTCTATGAAAGTGCCCAGGCAGGTGCCTTTCTGATGAATCGCTTCTTCTATCTGCTCTTCATCTAGTGGTTAGCACTAGATGAAGAGCGGATTCGGTCGTCTTAGCCGAGCTGTATGCATGTTGGTTACCGTGCAGCGGTATGGTTTTTAGAGCGCCGTCCTTCAAATCCCTATCACACAGCCTTTCAAGAGTCTTTAGTAGAAAGACACTTCCCTCCGTCCTTTGGGAACGTATCTAAAGGCCAGACACGCTTTCATTAGTGGCACCAGTCTTATTGCGACAGAGGTTCCACCCCATTATAGTAAGGCGGGGAACACTCCATCGGGACCAGCTGCCTTAAAAGGATGGAAGCTCCGGATGGCCCATTGGAGTTTTTCCGACGTGATCACCCTGCGTGCGTAATGCCAATCGTTGTCTGATAGCGTTTGAATTACATCTTGCCAGTCGATTACCTGCGTGAAGACACATCCAGGGAAGTGAGTCTCGATAAGGACGCGTGTCGTTTCTTCTGGAGAGGAAGTGAGTGTGTTATCAGGTTTGCGGAGGGTAGTGGGCCCAGGAGATTTCTGTTGCGCCAGTACCTTCCTTACTCTGTTAGCTTGCTGGCAAGATTCAATGCTACCACAGAATTTGTGCCATTCCGCGGTACTCCTGAATCTAATGCATTTTTTGTAACTGGACTTGGCTGCGTAGTAATTATCCCAGTCCTCATCCGCACATGTGTTCATGGCTCTGTTCAGAGCTGCCCTTACCTTGCCGCGCTTGTGTTCTAGATCAGCGCCCCACCATGATTGTTTGCCCGGTGTGCTGCGCGGGGTGGTCTCTGGACAGGCAGTTTAATAGCTATCTATCATTGTGTTGGTAAGATAGCTCACTTGTACCTCAATCTGTGTCGTGTCCGCAAACGTCGCCGGATCGCTTATTGTCGCAAACTTTGATTCAAGGTTGCGTGTGTAGGTGGCACGATCCGTGTTTCGCGGATTGCGCCGTGGTAGTGTTGCAGAAACACAGACCTAGATGTCAAAGCGGTTCCACCTGTGATCAGAGCAGGAGGCATCGTTGGAGACCTGCGACCCAGCAGTGATTTGCTGTCGTCAGAATCATCTTGTACATTGATTATAAATTCAAAATCGAGATCAAAATATTTCAAGTAGTCTTTTTCAATTTTTTCAACATGAGCACAAGTTTTTTGCCACGTTTCACTGCTAACTTGGCCCAAACTTTCATTGATCAGTCTTTCCGTATTCGTCATGTTTTGCTCGATATTTTTAGATGTGACATAATTTTTAACGATCCCCAAATATTTTCAATCGCATTTAATTCTGGGTGATAAGGGGGAAGGCGTAAGACATCAAAACCCTTGCTTTTTATAAAATCGTCAATCTTGTAGATTACGTGTTGGGCTTTGTACTTCTTTATTGTATCGTACAATTCCAATTTAAGAAGAGATTCATCAAATGCTATACCCGTATCCCTGAGCCATTGCTGCATATCGGCTTTCTTTGTAGATTGCGTCGGTAGTCGTTCAGCCCGTGTGTTGTGATAAGATGCATTGTCTAAGACAATGACAGAGCGCGGAAGTAAATTGGGTAGCAACTTTTCATTTAGCCATTTTACATAGTTATCATAGCTCATATTTGAATGATAATCACCAGCTGTTGAGTTGGCCTTATAAACCAAGGAAGCATTTTCAATAAAACCATCCTTGGTTCCCGCGTGCACTAAAATAAAGCGAGTGCCTGTGCTATTTTTTTTTTAAAACGGAGTTCTTTCCTTTTTTTTTGCCCAGGTGTTGTTTCGCACGTGTGTCGAAAGGACGTAGCTCTCATCGGTGTAGACAAGGGGCCGACTTTGAGAGCGGTACTCTGTTATTTTTTTTAAATATTTTAAACGCCACATTTGTATATCATGACGCTCCGTCAAGACTTTACGGTTGTTCTCTGTTTTGCGCCACTTGTAACCTAATTTCAACAGTAACTTGCGAACAGTTTCTAAACAACCTTCGAATCCGATTTTTCCATTCAATGCTGTTCTTAACTTAGCTAATGTTGGAATTTCTTTATGGACAATATGGCAATCTTGTACAGTACTGCGAACCACATCGGCTGTAAAATTATCTATATCCACTTTATTATCTCGCTTTCTCCTTTTCTTCATAGGTGAAGTGAATTTTGATGAAGTGGATGGCAATTCCTTCTCTTCTTTTAATATTCTTTGAACTGTTTTTTGGCTCACATCCGTAGCTTCAGCTGTACGGCGTGTAATGTCTCGTAAATGAGACAAATCACAGTTGAGTTCCATTAATGATTTTGTAAATTCATATTCTTCTCGCAGAAAATGATAAACACTAGCTATCATGTTTCGACCCTAAAACAAAATGTAATCAAAATAATTAAGTAATATAAACATTTTATAACACAAAAAAACATTCATTTTATAAATACTTCTATTGCTATATTAAGTATCTTTGTATAACATTTTAATTGAAAACGTATAAATAAATATTACCTCACTTTGGACAACTCTTCTTCGTTTTGTTGCCATGCTGACCTTACTCCGTGAAACAATTTGGCGCGAACTAAAAACCACTACTGATCCGGACCATGTCCTGATAAACACTGAGCGCTCTCGAGGTTACGCACACAAAAACAATGTGCATGTGCACGCTTGACAACATTAATAGCCAAACGGACTTCGTGACATAGAACATCTGTACCTGTGACATAGATGCACGCTCTGGGGTGATCGTGATCTGTGGTGACCAAGAGCTTACCGCCAAGATTGGAAAGTCCTTGTATGCGGCCCGCCCTAATCCACGGCTCTTGGATCAAGGCAATGGCCGTGTGTTGCGCCTCCAGCCACTTGCGAAGCTGAGCCGTCGCAGTCTGACTGTGGTGGAGGTTTGCCTGTAGGACTACATGTTGACGAAAGGGACGCCATCGCTGGTCGAACCCTCTTCGTCCCCCTCAAGTCTGAGCCCGGCAAACAAGTCGCCCTCGTCGAATCCATCCTCCCCCCCGGGCCCAAAGCCGGTGACAGGAGTATGTCGTCCAGCTCCTCACCCGGTGGAGGGACAGCGCCCACGGAGGCGGCGGCACAGTCGGCCGACCCTGCTGCAGCAGGTTCAGCCGCGGATGCGTCCGGGTTGTTTAGTGGGGTAGTGGTCTCCCCTGCTGGTGTTTGGGGCAGCTGCTTCGGTGCCTCGCAGATGGTCCCAGTGGCAGTGTCCCATCCCTGAGGGACGTCGGTGAACCTGCCGTTCCGACCCTGGAACTTCACGTATACCGTCCCCAATCCAATTGAGAGACGGCGTCCGGCTTCCATCAGGATCGGGATTTGGTCTACAGGGACACCGACCACCACAAACCATGCTGCGGCCTGTTTGTCGGCATGCAGAAGTACCCACCTCTTTATGTCGACCCAGGGGTTCAGGTAACTGAGAGCGCGTCCAATATTGGTCGGCTCTCCAAAGACTCCCTGCTCGTTTGGGATCACGACGCCACATCGTGCTCGCTTCAGGATTTCCGACTGGCTCTTCGACAACTAGCGGGATGCTAGATGGGAGAGACAAGTCGGAGACTGTTTTCCTTAGCCAGGCTAAGGTGAGGTCGTTACCGCACCACAGTTTAAGTACATCTCCGACGAACAGCGGCTTGGCGTTGAAGGTCGGTCTGGAGTGTCTTGCTTGGGGGAGCAGGCCTCGAGAATGATCTGCTTCTGGATAGCAGCGAGTACCTGGTCCGATACGTCCTTGCTGAGGATTCCCGTGCGGTCGCAGGTGATCGCGACGTCCAGGGTTGAGCTGGCAGCTTGGGCGTAGCTTCGCTGGTCGACCCGTTTGGATTGGTCAAGACGCGGCCGCTTATGCTCCCTGAGGTGTCAAAGACTCGTTGAGAGCTCGCTTGGCCGCGGCCTGATCCTTCCAATCGGATCGTTGTTTATTTTCATTGCCAGCAGCCGGAACACTGGTTTGCGGTTGATTGGGCGCTGGTCGGCTTGTGCCGGCCTCTGTCTGTGACCTCTTACCAGCGGAGAAGCTCAGTAGGCCGCTCGTCGGTTTGACCGTACTAGCGGCAGTGGCCTGTTTGTTGCGGGAGCGCTTATCTGGCCTCCAGCGGGCTTGGCGTCGCTCCTTCCTCGTCTGTCCGTCCCTCTGCTTGCCTTTAGCTGCAGCAGTTGATGGACCTGAAGGGTCAGTGCAAGGGCAACGGGCTTGTTGAGTGCGTTTACTCTTGCCCTTGCGTTTCTGCACTTGCCAGGCATGCGAAAACGCATCCTGTGTGCAGCCGGCCGTCTCCGTTTGACCGGTGACGACCATCTGGTGGGAGGAGGCTAGAGGAGCCTCAGGAGGAGGAGGGCGTTTGGCTGGAACCCTGGTGCCGGGTGTTACCCAGCACCGGGGTCGTCTCCTTGGTATGGGAATGGTCGGTACTGGCCCCAATCAGCGCCGACGTCCTTTGTGTGTTTTGGGACTTTTTTGTTTTGGTCTTGGCTGTGGTTCTCACCACAGACAAACCTACGCCCGCGCTGGTACACGCAGCGTTAGCTGCAAGGCAACCTGGGGCGAGGGAAGTGCTAGCCTCCACTCCTGTGTTTATTTTTTTAACTGGCCTATTCTGATCCATGTTAAATTGGTTTTGGATTCATCTCTCTGGCTCCCACCCTCCATGGAGCCCGCACCTGGGAACGTCTCACTATGAAAAAGCTCGAACCTTAGGACTACCAGAGAGATATAGGTGCGCATGGCTGGGTTACAGTGCGACATCGGGTGCTCGATCGGGTTGGCGTAGGGGGTCGAAAGGCCCACCCCCAACGAACTGATCAACCCTCACTTACACCGTCAGCATGACCTTTACCTACCACTTCGGCCGTCCGAGGATGACTTCAGCGGACCTCACGCACCTCGCCTGTGGCCCTGTGACGGGACACTATGACCATTTCCCTACCCCTGGCTTTGGGTAGGGCCACCGTTTCGCTTGAAATTCGGACCAAAGAGGGCGGCTCGGCTCAACCCCCCAGGACTCCTTCATCCCCGCTTAAGGCGTTCAACTGCGCAGGTCCTAGCGCAGGTGACTTCTTACTCCTACTCGCCATCAGCTGAATTTAGTGATAGTCGAGCCCGCAACCACCGAATCACAAAGGGGTCACGGTTCGGAATGGAAATTGGACAGGTGAAGGAATGGAAATAAGGATGTAGGTAGGATGGGGTACGGAGGGATTGTGAGATTTAGGGCAGGAGGGTGAAAGACGGGAGATAATGGGTTTAGGGGAATTGGGGAAAGGAAGTGATGACGCCTGGTGGTTTTTGTTACGTCTATGTCTTATGGAACTAGACCAAGAAACGGGGTGGTAACCTCGGGAAGGTGTATCCGCCAGACTTGCCATGAGGATCTACACGACTGTAGCGCTCTCCCTCAAGATCTCACCACCCTACCACCTCTGAAGGAGGCGGCAGGATAGGCCTGTATCTATACTACCAAGCAAAGCAAAGCATGTCGTGGTACAACCGCAAAAGCATAAATCCAGACTCCCCCGCGGCGTACGCATCTAAGCGGCTTCCACCCAACGACAACGCCTGTTCTGGAAATTCGAAAGAATATTCAGTGGATGTGTTTTTTATTTTATTTATTATTATATTTATTGAACTAAAAACTAATCGCACAAAAATTTTAGTTGTAATGTCTAGTAACAAATTAAATTTATTATTAGGAATCAGAAGTGAAACAAGTTAAAAAAAAATATAGGAAATCTAGATTAAGGCGAAACATACAGTCTGTTTCCTGCCATTTCCCCGCTGGATGGCGCTGAAGTCAACATTTTTAGTTTATTTTGTTTTAGGTGTAATTAGCACATTATTAAGTCGTAGCAATAGTAAACGCGACAATCGGACATTACACTTTATTGAGTTTGGTCATAACCTTGCCTCAAAATCCACCCAATTCGACAAAAAGCCCTAAAATAAAATCTGCCATTGAATACGAGTCGTTTACATACACAGACGTAAGACGTACGTTTACAAAAATAGACACTAGGTGGCGTGTTTTAAAAAAAATGAGGAGTATGTAAGGATCGTAGCAGATGGCGTTCTGTAGTTTCTGCCTACCCCCATGACAAAAAAGCGTGAGTAAGAAGATAGGATAATAAAAGTAATATTTATATAAAAGCATGTAATTTATTCAAACTAGGCTGAGAATCAGCACTTTTCTGTCCCCCAAAACACAACAAACCCCCCAGCAGCACAGCTGTCTGTTCAGTTAAAAAAACTTGATTCTATACAGTTTATAAATAGATAGTTTCATTTTATTACCTTACACTAATTAATTATCAAAACAAAAGTATTTAAAGTGACACAAATGATGAAATTTATAGCATAACCAATTATTACAATGATTACGGACATTTACACATATAGAGGTAAGAAACTATAATTCATAAACATGAGTTAACAACAAACAAAATACAATTTAGTATGCGATTTTAACCAGGTAGGTGAAAAAAAATGTTTAGTTTCAAAGCACTTATAACAAAGTTTTTAGGAAAATAAAAATCTAAAGAGCAGATTATTGAGTTCAGCAGGTTATACTTACCTAATATAGTATTTACCTTTTGATTTTATAGTTAATACAAATTAAAAGTAACATACAATAATAATGTTGATTCTAAACAAACTACTACAAAAATACGCCTTTTGATTTTATAGTAAATACAAATAAAAAGTAATATACAATGATAATGTCGATTCTAAAGAAACTACTACAAAAATACAATCATAACAAAAATCATTTGACTTGTTGCTTTCACCATTTGCCATTTGTGAGTCTTCTTGTCCACTGCTACACGGCTGCTGCAAAGAAAAATTAAATATTTGTTACTTTTTGACGAATATTATTTCCTATTCATTTCAAAATGTAATTTACCATCAATCTCCAAAGCTGCTCTAAAATCTAGTTGCTCGAAGTTCCAACTGATGTTTAAGGACGATTTTTCACTAGAATAACATAATAATATATTTTAGACATTGAAATTTATACAATTTTTGAAGCAAAAAAAAATAGACATAATTATCCAGCTATACATTTCCAGTCCCGCATTGTATAGGATTTCTGTACAATGAGAGGTCAGCTAATACTGGAAAGGCGAACGGCAGGCTTGTATGGGACTTTCGTACAGCTAATAAAATTTCGTGTTTTCGGATATTTTTTGTTTTAATTGGTAGTTAATACGATAGACAAGCCCTTTTGAAATTCTTGGATTTTTAGAACTTGGGACGTAGCAGTTTTATTTTTTAAGGTTACGTACTAGTATACCAATGTAGATTGTTACTTATAGGCACATAAACATTGTTTCGGTAATAAAGTATATTTTCTAGATTGGTTGTCGCTATTTTTGTAGTGTTTTACTTACTATGAAGTAGGTAAATTGAGATGAGGATCGTACCTACTCAGCGGAGTGCATTAGGAGATACCTATGTCCAGCAGCTGACTGTAACAGTTTGATAATGACGAAGTCCTGATGGGGTTTTGAGTGTAAGTAAATAAAACAATACAGTTAATAGTTTTTTTTTAAGTACTCTTATTTTATTTATAATTAATTAATTTTTAATATTACTTCATCTAAGATGGGGGCAGGTTGGGTAATACCCTCATGGCGAGCATAGCTTAAATACCAACATAACTGCGTTTCGTTTACGACTTAATTACGTGTGGTTAGAAAATCTTTTTTTTATATTATTAATTAATCCGAACTTCTAAAAATAGTACACTAACATGAAAATAAATGGCTTAGTTGCCTTAATATGTGGTACAAATTCTATAACAAAACAGCAAAAAAAGTAAGCGGTACGAAATCTGCCGTTCACCTTTATAGCTTGATATGTAGTCGTGTATACACTACATTCAAATCTATACATTTAGCATTTTTTTTTTAAACGTCTCAATATGATTTCTGGCAGAATACCATTTTTAAAAAAGTCTTATAGCTTCGGTATCATATTGCTGATAAATTCATCGTCTCGACAAACTTCTATCACAGTCAAAGATTCAGTGACTGAAATAAAACATATGAAGTAGCACTTATCCATTTTGCTAACACGCAGGTTCACGCACGCAGGTTCAAGGACAAATCCTTGAACCTAAAATAGTAGATTTTAATTATAGTTCGAGAAAACAAGATACTGAAATAAATTATAAAGTGGACATGCAATAGAATTATCAATTGACTTGATTGTAATAATCGTGCTTTTTATTCATAACTAAAACATTATTATCTAATTTTAGAGCAACCTTTCTTGTTTACCAGCAGTTTTAATTTCCTCTGTCAAATGTTCAAACGATACACTCCCTAATTTTTTTTCAACATGACGATAGATATTAGCTTATATTGTTGGAATATCCATGAGACTTGTTATGTGAGCTGCTTGAGTGAAAGCGCACACACGCACGCGCGCGCGCGTAATAGTACAGCCATTCATGTGATGGATTCCGAACTTCATCTGTAGCCATTACATATTCGCAGATATTACTTAGCTGGTAAATTCTTTTTGAAACTCAAATCTTTTGTAAATGGGGACACGTGTGAAATTGTTACCAAACTTAATATTTGTTGCCAAGGTATTGGAGATGAAAAAAGAAACCACTTATAGATCATATTTCTGAAACATTAAATAACATATGAGCAGTGTTTTGTAAGTCGTAGGTTCGAACCCAGACAAGCGCTTTACTTTGTGTAATTTAATTCATCACCACTGCTCTCAAAACGGTGAAGGAAAACATCGTGAGGAAACCGGCATGTCCTAGAACCAAAAATTCGAAGACATGCGACATCTGCCAACCCGCACTGGGCCCGCGTGGTGGATTACGGCCTACTCACTCTAACAGAGAGGAGGCCTGTGTCCCAGCAGTGGGAACATTATAGGCTGATTATGTATGTTATGTAAATAACATATGCGTGTACTCCAGCGATGAATTAGGATTATTTTCGCTTAATACATGGATAAGCGGCGCGAACTTGTCTTGTACGATTAAACCACAAATTAAAGAGGTTACCGAAGCTAAGAAATCGTACGATCACAACCAACTACGAGTTAGATGTACAAGTAGTAGGAACTTTTGCAGGAGCTATTCTGGATATTACAGAATTTATACGGATGGATCTAAAGTTCGAGATAATGTTGGAGCGGCGTTTTCTGATCCGCAAAGTAATACCTCCTTTATGTTCAAGTTAAATTAAAAAAAATCTATCATATATTCCGAGTTAATCGCTATCTTTGTGTGGATTTTCAAGATTCCGTAATCTATTCTGACTGTAAAAGTGCACTCCAACATTTGATGAAGTGTATGGGAAAGTTATGTGGTTATCCGGTAGCATACAAAATAATAGATTCTGTAAAAAGATTAAGAGATACAAATAAAAATATTGTTTTACAATGGGTGCCTTCCCATATCGGCATTGAAGAAAACGAGGAAGTTGATCATTTAGCCAAAGAAGCGTGCTTAGAGGGTGTTCCGTTGACATATAAACCTTACTGGACAGATATTTTAAGTGTAATTAGATTGAGATGTTATGAAACGTAAAAAGAATACTTCGCCGAGAAGTCATTGACAAAGGGTATTTGGTATCGGACGATGCAGCCAACCATTCAGAATTATCCTTGGTTTGATAATGCCGATATGAGTAGACAAGAAATCGTGACAAGTTTGAGACTTCGTTCCGGACACATCCGATTGAATAGAAAGAAAAAAAAAAGAAAGAAAGAAGTAATTTTGACGTTCGAAAAGTGCTGATTCTCAGCCTAGTTAGAATAACCTAGTAGAATTATATGATTTTATATAAATATTAAATTTTATTAAGTTTCTTCATATTCACGCTTTCTTGCCATGGGGGTAGGCAGAAACTACAGAACGCCACCTGCTACGATCCTTACATACTCCTTTTGCCTCGTTCACGGTCTACACGCACGCCAGTTGCGAGTACTACGCACTACGCACAGTATTCACACCATAAATGCTTCACAAAGAACGCATTTATTTTTTTTCCTATCATACGTCCGGCCTACGTCTGTGTATGTAAACGACTTGTATTCAATGGCAGATTTTATTTTAGGGCTTTTTGTCGAATTGGGTAGATTTTGAGGCAAGGTTATGACCAAATTCAATAAAGTGTTATGTCAGATTGTCGCGTTTACTACTCCTACGACTTACTAATGTGCCAATTACACATAAACCAAAATAAACTAAAAATGTTGACTTCAGCGTCATCTAGCGGGAAAATGGCAGGGAACAGACTGTATGTTCCGCCTTAAGATCTTTGATTTACGGAGGTACTCTATTCAAAGCTAAACTTAAAGCATTCCTCTTAAATAAATGTTAATACTCTGTATCTGAATTGGTGACGAATGATAGTAGATAGTTTTAATATTTATTAACTAGTTTATACTTCGATCAATAACAGCACTAGATACAGGATTAGGAACAAAAATACGTCGCTAAAGTGGCCACGTTTACGCATACATAAACATTTACATTTCTTACTACGAATTAAAGAAAAAAGTTTTATAATAAAATATGTATATTTAAGTCCTTCTGTCATCGGAGAAAGGTAAAAGCAATGTCGCTTAAAAATAAAAAGTCATTTTTATAATAAGTACAAAAATATTTATTCTAAAATGAAACTTAAAACAATCATAAAAGGTTAAAAACATTTTGTTAACAATTTCGTGCTTACTCTATTTTGAAACTAGACGTAATTCTTGGTATTACATTACAATGCTCAGAACACAGTAAGAATTGAAAAACGTAGAGTAGCAGAATAATAATATATTTTTATAGGCAAAGGTTCGTTTTAGCAAATATTTTTGACCGATTTAAAAAAGTAGTAGAACTAAATTAGTACAATAGTTATTTTATTAAGACATTGCTATTAATTGTCTGTGGATTGGCTCATTGTAATCAACCCGTATAAAAAAAATTAGTACGTCTACTTATGTACGCGATTTTTAAGTTATCACACTAATATTATAAAGGTGAAAGTTTGTGAGGGTGTGTGTCTGTGTCTCTCTTTGTGTGTTTGTATGTTTGTTAATTCTTAACGCTCAAACGGCTGAACCGATTTGGATTAAATTTTCAATGAAGATAACTTATACCCGGGATTAACAAATAGGCTACTTTTTATGCTGGTTTACGCGGGTGAAACCGCAGGGCGGAGCTAGTAAAAAATAATTGTATTATTAAATTATTTATTTATTTAAATAAAACTCCAAATAAGAGTGTATGGTAGGTAAACAACCATGACTGAAGGTGCGTGTAAGGTGGATGCTATAAATAATGCATCTGGACAATCGTAATTGGTTTCTTTAAGGGGGATGAGATGCGTAAATTCAAACCTTAACACAAGTACAATTCAGTACAATTAATAAATCACAAACCAATTTTATTAACGATTCAACATTGAAGAAATTTTCCATTCTGCCTACCTGAATTAATTTCCTTTAAATAAGTTGAGTTTGTTATACAATTGTCGTTTTGATTTGTTTTTGATATCTCCCGTTTCTTTTTTACATAAGTAATGTAACCTTACGTCAATAAATTTTTCAACTACTGATTTGAGCAAAGTAATTGCGTGATTGTGTTCATCTCCAGGAAACACATTCTTGTTAATATATAATTTCAAAACTGTTGTACATATAAAGTTGCTATCATACCTTTTTTGTAAAGGTTTACCCCCACTCACGCGAATACAATTTCGGATCACGCTTTCAGTTTTCATGCAAATATTAAATACATCGGTAGATGCATAGAATAACCCCCCCATGTCTCTTAGGTCTATCAGTTTGTGAAAGAATTGTTTTTCTGTTGCACACAAGTTATTCATACAGAGGTCACACTTTAGTTTTTTTACCAATTTACTGACAACAAATCCCGAAATATATCCTACTATTTGCGGCATAACACTAGAAGATGGACTTTCATCCAACGTAGAAGAAAGATTATTGCAATTTGTTTGATATTTTTGAAAACTTTGCTGTACGTATCTGTTATTTAAAATCTCTGTTTCACTTGAGTTTCTCTCTTCAGTTACATCAAGGCGATATCCTATCGAGGTGTTATTAATCTTATCGAGAGATGGAGCTCCAGATAGGATTGGTATATTGTCAAGTGGAAGACAATTGCCAGTAAATTTTGAACTCAGTTCCAAATGAGACAAAAGTTTTTTAAAGCTTGCTTTGAATTTTCGGCTGTTCGGGTTATTATTATGCGGGCACCTTGACTTCTAATAGCGCCAAAAAACAACTCAACATGGTCCTGACTGAATTTATAGGCTAATAAAAATGAAAGGATGTCAGTTTCAACTAAAGTTTGAAATAAGTATGTCACGCTACTGATGCACGTCAGAAGCCCCAGCAAATCAGTGTTATTTTGTGTCTTAATTAAAGGTAAAATAGTTATAAATTCCGCAGTACTATCAGAATCTTGAAATTCAGCAATTGTCGAAGTTTTGTCACAAAATTCTAATGCTTTTGAAACACTCCTGCTCAGCAACTGTGTGGCCTATCTGACGTTTATTATTTGATTTCTAAAATATATGTGCCTATGAGATAATTTATTTGCTAAATGTAAAGAGTTTTCCTCTTTCAAATTGTGTAATTTAGTAATCATGAAAATTCATGAAAATTCATGAAAATACTTAGGCTGTGTTTTAAAATTACAAATGAATTAAACATCTGTAGCCGAACTAGGCAGAAGCCAGTATTTCAGCTATCAGCGCCAATCCCCTTCAAATATTTCAATGCATTTTTAGCCATCAAACATAATTAAGTTGAAATACTGACCAATTTATTTAATAATAATTAAGAATTTAAATTAAAAAGTAAATTAAAAAATATTGAATTAAATTAACTTATTATTACTAACAATAATAGAATAAAAAATAAATTATAACAATTAACAATGTTTAAATGATAAATGAAATAAATAATAATAATTAACAATTTTGGAATTCAGAATTATATAAATTAATAATCTAAAAAAAAAAAAATAATTCAACGTAAGAATAATCGTAAATTAATCTATATTAAACATGAATTACCATTTTTTTTATCTTTAGGTGTTGGGTGTCAGTGTGAGTCCTCTCTTTGTGTGTGATGATAATGTATGTGCGTGGAATGTAAGAGGGTGTGTGGACGAGTAAGGGTGTGTTTGTGTGTGTTGTGTATGTATGTAAGGGTGTCTATTGTGTGGCAGTGTAAGGTATGCGTCACTGTGGTATATTTAGAAGGGCTTCAGTTTCTTCGTAATCAAGAGCTTGTAAGTATTCGCAGACTTTTTTTTTAAATTTTGTTTTTGTAAGCGGGTAAATTTCAATGGCTCTGTTTATCTTATTGTAGATAAAAGGTCCAATAAAGTTAATAAATCTCGAGCTGAATTTGGTTTTACTCATATCACTTCTAACACATACTTTGTCCTTTCTACGTTTTTGTAGGTAAGCAGGATTGTAATTTTGTTTACTATGTTGAAGGAGAGTAACGTTACGTATGTAAAGTTGTCTTACTGTCAAGACCTCACAAATTTTGTACAGTGTTGCGGTAGGAAAGTACGTACGATTAAAAGTACATACTTTCAGGATTGCACGTTGGGCGATCTCAAGAGGCTTAAGTGTAGTTTTACAGGTACCTCCCCAGGATGAGATACAGTAAGTTAGAAGTGACTGACAAAGGGCATAATAGATCTGCTTTAACAGTGGAGGATCAGCTATGTGCCGCAATTTTTTAAAAACATATATAAGTTTTCGTGTTCTTCCGCACAGGAGTCTTATATGTTCTTTGAAATCGAGTCTGCTATCGATTGTAACGCCTAAATATCTGACCGTCATAACACGTTCAAGTGAGTGGCACGAGCAGATCGATGTGGATTGGCATTCATGTGATATAATTTTCTGCCTTTCACTAACTCCGTTTAAATTTCTGATGCCAAAGCAGATATATTTGGTCTTGTCTACGTTTAAAGTCAGGATGTTACTCTGCAGCCACTTTCCAACCGTCTCATAGCCAAGCTGTGCAGCACTGAAGACCTCTTCCCAAGAATCGGCTGTAAAACATAAGGCAGTGTCATCTGCGAAGGAGATTATTTCGCCTTGGGAGAGTTTAAGACTTGAGAGTTGGTTTATATATACCAGAAAAAGGGTAGGCCCCAGGATACTGCCCTGCGGAACTCCATGCGTGATAGGTAGGTCATCACTTTTGTTACCTTCGATTCTGACACATTGAGAACGCCCAGATAGATAGCTTTTAAAAAGCTTGAGCTGCGTGCCTCGTATTCCTAAATTCTCCAGTTTGTCCAATAAGTTGGAAACAGAAATCGTATCAAAGGCCTTTGCCAAGTCTAAGAAAATAGTAAGGCATTTTTTCTTTTATCCAGACCAGAGCTTATATAATTTATTAATCTATTCACGGCTTGCTCAGTTGATTTACCTTGCCGAAATCCGTATTGATTTGCTGATAACAGATTATTATTTTCTAGGTAGTTCACTAGTCTCAAGTTTATAATTTTTTCAAGTATCTTCGATAGAGCCGGCAAGATAGATATTGGCCTGTAGTTATTAATACGATTTCTGTCCCCGCCTTTATGTACAGGGCATACCTCTGCTTTTTTTAGAGAGTCAGGGAACACTCCAGAGAGTAAGCAGTCATTAAAAATTTTTACTATAGGGGGGATCAGAATTAACTTATGCGTTTTCAAAAGTGCGCTACTAATGTTATCCCATCCACTGGCGCAATGTGTCTTTAAACCAGAAATGAGTCGGTCTATCTCTTCGTTAGTTGTATCCATTATTACAAGTGAATTTAGTGTATTTGCATCAGTGCTTGTGTTTGGAGTATTATTGTGTGCCATTTGCATGTTTTTATGATATATTTTCTCTGCTAATGAGCGTCCTACATTAATGAAGTAGCTATTCACTTCATTAAGTGTTTTCTCTGGGGAAGTTGAAATAGTTAGCAGTTCTTTGGCAGAGTTAGTTTTTTTAGACGTGTTTGTGACATCTTTAATTGCTCTCCACAGCTTTTTATTGTCCTTTTTTGCTGCTTCAAGTTGACTTTTCTCGTATGCTCTTTTTACTTTCCTCAGTATAGTATTACAGAAGTTTCTGTAACGACTGTATGTAAGTTTTAAGATGTCATTATTTGGATTTTTTTTTGACTTTCTGTGTAGTTTATCACGATTTCTTATACATCGTAGCAGGCCCTGCGTTATCCAGGGTTTTATTATTTGGAGGCGCTTAGATAGAGTAATCTCTTTAGTATTTTTAGCAATTGCGTGTTGTAGGGATTCCGTGAAAAAGTTAATGGAGGCATTTGGATCTGCTAAGTGATAAATTGGGCTAAAATCAATGTTTTTTAGGTCCTGTTGTATACCTAGTACGTCGACTTTTGTGATCTTTGTTAAAGCGTATTGTCGTGTTTTCTTTAACCTTACACTCAACAAAACAGGGTAGTGGTCTGTTAGCGTAGTATGGGGTACTAGGGTGGTGGTGGGGTAATTAGTTTTTATTAGTACATGATCCAAACAGGCCTCACTTTTGCTACGTGTAATTAACGTATGAGCTGGTAAGAGACCATGTGTGGCTGCTAAGGTCAGATAGCGTTCTCCATTTTGATTGATTTTGTTGTGCGTTATATCGATATTTATGTCTCCCATTATAATGATATGTTCGAGGGCGGAAAGTTTATGCAATGTGGTATCTAATGAGGTAAGAAATTGATCGATGTTTTTATAGGATGGTGATCGGTATACGGCAAGTATGGCTATACGATTGTCGATTACAGCGATCAAACTATTACAATCTTGCATGGTAGGCTCTTCAATAACTACACTAAGGTTTTCATCGAAGAAAATAACTACACCATCGTTTTGTTTTAGGTTTAGTTTTGTTCCCACACTACAATAACCTGATAGGTTTGGTATAACATTTGCTTTTGAGAGCCAACATTCTGTCAATATAATTATGTCGCATTTGAGTTTCATTCTCGTTAACAAAATGTCTAACTCTGGCATGTTGCAGTTTATGCTACGAATGTTCTGATTAAGAATGAGCAGGTGTTGATCATCCAATGACGATAGTATTTTATGACAGTCCTCAATATCTGTAACTTGAGATTTGGATACAGAAACTTGATCAATATTTTCTGATAACTGTATTATGTCGTTGAATGTAGAGGCGGGAAAATATTTTGGCATGAATAGTATTCTAGGTTTAAGAGCAAATATTGGACTGTTGTACAGCATTTTGATGATTGTAAGAAATGATTTTTTGTGTGATGTTTGCGTGGAGAATGTGTGTATGAGAAGACTGGTAGTGTAGCTAGGTGTGCGTACATTTCACAGTTGAATTTGTATAATAAACTTGCATCTGAATGAATTTGTAGCGGTGTGTATTGATATGAATGTCTATAATTTAATTTAAAGTGATTATAATTATAAATAACAGCATCGAGAAATATGTCAAATGTGCAATTTGTGTAATTTTTGTGGAGTATAATATGACAATTTTTATTCCGTTGTATTGTATTTAGATAAGAGACATTTGGTAACAAAATAAATCTGATTATTTTAACAAGAAAAATGAATGACTCAATTAGCCGATATACATGCAATAATATAATTTTAACAACGTTGTAAATGTGACAAGAATGACAAAGTTTAAGTAAAAATAAAATATGAGCGTACCAAACATGCTCTATTTTTATGTTGAGAATTTGACAAACTTTAATTTCAGAAAAATATAGTCACATGGAATTTCTTAACTTGTCTAAGTCTGCCTCAGTGTTTATTCGAACATGTATCGAATCCTCGGTATTTTTTAAATAAACAACCCCATTCGCCGTCCAACAGAAATGATATCCATAGTTTTTCTGGAACTGTCTTGCCAAGAAGAAGAGTTTCTGAGTTTTGTGAGAGAGAGTCTCTGCTATGTACAGTGGCTTTAGTTGGTGTTTGGAGCTCAAATGAGTTGTGTTTAACTTTTCTATCTTTGGTTTATTTTTATTGAAATGTTTGACAGCCTTAATAACTTTGTCCTTGAGCAATACCGTGGTGAGGTCCAAAATAACCGGATTTGAGGCGTCTTTTGATTTTAATCGGTAGATATCTTTTATGCTGGAACTGTCGATCTCGACATTTAGGGTCTTCCCTAATTGCATAATTTCCTTGCTTAAGGTTTCTTTTGATTCACCGTTTAGTTTAGGTATATTACGTATTTCAATACCGGTTCCTCGAGACCTCCGTTCCAATGTTTCGAGTTTTTCCTCTAGCTCTTTAATCAACATTTTGTCAGCTTTCCGTTCTTTTTCGAGAGAAGTAATTTTTATTAGAAAATCATCATATTTAGAGGACATAACATCCATACTTGACTTTAACTCTTGGAAGCGCATCTCTTGTTCTTTTGAGAATGTAGTAAACATTTCTTTAATTAGAGACGTAATATCAGTATCACCGTCATGCTTTCTTTTTTTACGTTCAGTAATATTTAACGTGAACGAATGCAGATCAGGCTCGGATTCGCAGTGCTGCAACGGTAGATCGTTTGTTTCTGTGGGAAGTTGTATTGCGGAGCTTAACATCTCAGATTCCGCGGTAGGCGCTGAGGCAGGGGGTGTGCGATTTAGCGGCATGGTGGCGGAAGTGCGTAGTTTCACTGTGTGATTTCAGTAAATTGGCCACAGAAACCACAGAAACAGCCGTAGATAGATCAATGGAAATTAGGCGATTAAATATTTTTCAGCTAGAATAATGTATATAGTAGAAGTCGCTATTTTTGACCAAGAACGATGACTATTTAGTTTTTGTGAGCAAAAAGGAATAATAAAAAAAAAAAAAAAAAATAACAAAAGAATATGCGAAAAATGGTTAGCTCGACCCAGGATTGAACTCGAGACAACTCGTTTGTACAGCGCTTCTTTGCACCTCGAGACTAAACTTGCGATAAGTATATAGATCAAATAAGCGATGTGCTGCTAGTACGTGCGATGTGGTCAAAAAGTAGTTCACCTTTACTAGTTTTAAAGGTCAAACTTCGCACTAACGGGTTCGCATAACAACCACTTTTTTCTTGATCACTTTTTAAAAGTATTTTACTCACTATTGTTTATATAGTTCACTGTTCTTAATTGTTTTTGTTTTGACGATATTTATTTTGTCACCTTGTTTGTTACCTTATGCTGACACTTTTTAGGATTATTAGCGAAATTAAACATTAATTTATGAATGTATGACTCGGAGCGTTTGTAAACACGTCCGTTCGCAGCGGCGGCGCAGCGGGGGGTGAATGTAGTAATGTAATGAATTGCCATTTAATCTCTTTTTGATCAGATGTGTGTAATATTTTTTTTGATTCAAAAGTATTTCTCATTAACTTTACCATATGACAAGCATCTAGGAACACAATAATATCATAATCTGCACAAGGATGTCTAAAGTTTGTTTTAATATTTTCTGCATTATCTATCGCGCACCCTAACTTTTTCATGGTTGCAATGTTACTTTTACAACCATCAAATGTTACTGAACGAATCTGAACTCCTATTTTTTCACATTTTTCTAGTGCTATGTTTATCAAATTGGCTTTCATGTCTGCCTTTAAAGTGTCAATGAAAAAGTAAGCCAGTGGTAATTTCCAACTATCATTAATTGCTCCCTCTCGCAGAGAGGAGGCCTGTGTCCCAGCAGTGGGAACATTATAGGCTGATTATGTATGTATGCATGTATTAATTGCAACCAACATAAATACGTATGCCTGAGTAGCCATTTGGTTGTTATCATCGCTTCCCAAACCCATATCTACTAGACCCTCATAACGCTTACCCGTCCATATTATATTGCCATCTCATCGGCAACAAGGGCGCATAATATTTTTTTCTTCCTTTCTTTTGCCTTTGCTTCTAACCAGTTCAAAGTTTCGGCACAAAATCCGGGTTCTGCATCAACACTCCGATACCATTCGTACAAAGTATGAGGGTGTGGTAAGCATGTGTTGAACATTTTACGCACGTACTTATAAGCAGCAGGGGAGTAAAAATGGAGCGTTAAGGCAAATTTTCTGGTACCAGGTGGATATTTTGAAAATGGTTTTTACTCTGTTTTTTATTCTTTACGTACATCCCATTAAACACTTCTGCCATTTCAACATTTTTTGAAGTCTATCAAGACTGTCTCGTCTATAGTTTTTTTTTTTTTTCAACAAACTAACTATATTTTTTAATGAACTGTTTTTTTTTTTACCAGTCTCTTATTTAATTTTTGCAATGTTAGAATTTTTTTCGATTTATTTATTATCTATGCGAGCAGTGAGTAACTGTTTATTCAGAAACCTTTTTCTAGGTGTTTCACAAACTGATATTAAATCTGATAATGATGCAACAGGAGAGGTCATAACAGAAAAATGCTCTGTTTGGTCTTGGTTATAGGTGGCCTTTTGTGAGATATCTAATCCAGAACTCGATGATAGATGCTGTAAAAAAAATATAATGTATATCCTCAATTAACTATCTGCAAAGACGCGAATATACGTTACTGAAAGTAATTACAAATCACAAATAAAAATTATTGTCACTTAGCGAAATTGTTAGAGTAAGTATAAGAAAACGTTAAGTCCAATTTTTTTACTGAAATGATTTTGTGTAAATTAAAATTAAATTCTAAAAAATTAAAACACTTAATTTCAATAAAATAATAATTTATCGTTTCACACAATAATTTGACGACACCTACTGCTAAAAAAATTACTCACTTGCACTTCAATGTCAGATACTGAGAGTTTAGTATTGGGTGCTGCGCATTGTGGGTCCTTCGACGGGGGCTGAATCTGTGTTTTTGAAAAGACTCTTTAATCTATATAATATAAAAATGAATCCCTATTTACCTTGGTCACACCTCAAGTTATGGCGTTAACGACTTCACCGATTTCATTCATCTTTTTTTTTGTATTTTTTTTATACTTTGTAGAAGGTTCTTACGGAAAGAAAAATTAAGAAAATTGGAAAAGAAAACAACGACTATTTTAACTTCGCGCGTTTACATTAGAATAGTCATAGCCAAGGCAGGAACACGTCTGTCGGGTCAGCTAATAATAGATAAACATGAATTCCAACAACAATGTTTTATCGTGGCAGAAATACATTTAAGCAGAAAAGAAAGATACAATTACATTTCAAATGTAAATCATTAATGAATGTACCTGTAATTTAGGAATTGCTGTTTTAACCAATCGACGTCGGTTAGCATTTCCGGATATATCCGATTTATCAAAGTGATCCGAACATATAACCGAATTCTTAGCTGGCTTATAAAAGTCATCTCTTCTTTCTCTGGCGACAATCGAGGTCCATTCTGCACACGTAAATGGATTGCTAGGAAAGCTAAAATAAAAAAAAGAAAGCTAAGTATCTAATGAGAGTCCAACAAACAGACACAAAAGTAGCATCAACCAATTTTAACCAAACAGTTTTGAAGTTCTGGTAACAAATTAAGAAAAAATATTACAATACAAATCTACTCCATGCTTATACTGTTCTGTTGGCGAGCCTTGGCCAACATTTGTAGCGGTGGTTTAAAATCGGTAATTTTGTTCAAAATTTGATATTATTTGTTAGTTTAAAGCTTAAAATATAACTTATTCTTCATGTACTTACCGAAAGTAAGATATTCCAGCCGCTATATTGCTTTTGTGGGGATTATTTTTGCAACTTTTAAATACACACTACGGCATTGTGAGACGTGTTTACATTGGCTGTGTTTCAAGCAAACTAAACAAAATAAAAGCTCACGTCTCAAGTGCGCTTATATTTACCGAGACGTATTTTTTGCGCCGACCCGATATCTAGTGCTATTATTGATCGAAGAGTTTATCACATTAAATATATGCAATACTATTACATTTTATACATTATAGAAAATAGATTGTTTTTAATCATTTGACATAATAATATTTACAATCATTTATACAATATGTAACAAAAACCCTGTTGTTCCTTCTACCTACGTTTTAAGAATCGGTTTACTAAGCGATAAAGCAAGTCATTTATAAAAAAACTGTTCACTAAAAACAATTAAAATAAATATTTAATTATTAATATTTGTAATGTTTAATTGATTTGTTACCTCTGCAATTCTGCATGAAGCGATGACGCAAAACCAGAAGTAGATAGAACGTTCCCGTCACTCTCTTTGATCGGTGCCGCCGCGCCGGTACATCGTCGCCGCATATCTACCTATTTTTCTACTCAAGTTCGTGACCTTGTCAACTGTTGTTTATCAGTATCACTTTAAGAATTAATTTTTTAAAATCTTGGTTTACACTATTTTTAAGCACAATTGATAATTGTTAAAACTACATTTAACACTTCACTACGTTAAAAAAAACAAATTCGCCGCGTCTGTCACATAAAACCTGATGTACCTATTTACATTTTAATGCATTAATTTATTATGATATCTACTTGACGGCCACTGAGTTGCTGTTCAATGTAACCACCTTATACCTCTACACTTCTTGGCTCATAGTCGGAGGGAAGTAGTGAATGGACGCGACAATAGTGAAATGGGTGCTGGCCATCTTCTTTGAGTACTCTCCTAACACGCATATGGTTTATTCCGAGTTCGTGTCCCACTGAGCGTGTACTTCGCGTTGGATCGTGCTCAAACAAGTCCAAGATTTCTGTCTCGAGTCCTCGTTCTGCCTGCGTCAGCTCGATGTTGGTCTCGCCCGTGCACATTACCGGTATTGTACGTACGTATGTGCAAACGTTGGAATGCCATCGCCGACGGTAATGGTAGACTCGCAAAACGTTCTTGGTAGAGTCTGCGTGCTTCTGCATAATTGCAGTTACATTTCCGAAGACACATCAACATATTAAAATATTCTACGTTAGAATGAGACATGCTCAACGTTTACGTAAACAAAACACAAGTCACTCACTACGTAGGTCAACAATAACACCCATTAAAGCTGCGCGGAAAACTAAGGAAGTGATTCGCAGAGAGACAGGTGGCGGGGTGGCGGGGTAGGTTCGTGGTACCGACCCGGGGCACGTGCGCGGCGGCAGTTTTTGGCGGCATCTTTTGTCGCATCAAAGAAAGCCACCGAGCTCGTAGGCTATTTAGCGAAAAAAAGATGTACTTGTAAAATCAGATACTCTAAACATTTTTTTGAATGTGTCGATTTTAATAGTTATTTGATTTTGACCTCTCGACTAGCCAATGCTTAATTTTTTTAAATTATAATTTCATCAATGTTCTGCTTATAGGTAAATGTATACGTTCCTAAAAGGAACAACAGGGTTTTTGTTACATATTGTATAATAACTATTTAAAATTTATTGACATATTATCGATTTACGATCTACGTACATAATTGCTTAATATTTACTACATGTTATTGACGTATGGGAGAAAGTAATACAGAAAAGACTGCGAGAGGAGAGTGAGAATACCCAGAACCAGTTTGGGTTTATGCCAGGTCGAAGAACAGTGGACGCCACTTTTGCACTCCACCAATTGTGCGAGAAGTACAGACGTGCACACAAGAACTTGCCCGGGGCACGTGCGCGGCGGCAGTTTTTGGCGGCATCTTTTGTCGCATCAAAGAAAGCCACCGAGCTCGTAGGCTATTTAGCGAAAAAAAGATGTACTTGTAAAATCAGATACTCTAAACATTTTTTTGAATGTGTCGATTTTAATAGTTATTTGATTTTGACCTCTCGACTAGCCAATGCTTAATTTTTTTAAATTATAATTTCATCAATGTTCTGCTTATAGGTAAATGTATACGTTCCTAAAAGGAACAACAGGGTTTTTGTTACATATTGTATAATAACTATTTAAAATTTATTGACATATTATCGATTTACGATCTATGTACATAATTGCTTAATATTTACTACATGTTATTGACGTATGGGAGAAAGTAATAGAGAAAAGACTGCGAGAGGAGAGTGAGAATACCCAGAACCAGTTTGGGTTTATGCCAGGTCGAAGAACAGTGGACGCCACTTTTGCACTCCACCAATTGTGCGAGAAGTACAGACGTGCACACAAGAACTTGCACATGGTGTTCATTGATCTGGAGAAAGCGTATGATAGGGTACCTCGGGATGTGTTGTGGTGGGCTTTGAGAGAGAAAGGTTTACCCGGGAAGTATGTGGTGTTAATTCGTGCTATGTACAGCCATCCTGGCAATACCGACGGGTTCAGTGTGGCTGTAGGCTTACACCAAGGGTTGGCGTTAAGTTCTTACCTCTTCCTGTTGATTATGGACGCCCTAACGTCGGAGATACAGGAAGAGGCACCCTAGTGCATGCTGTTCGCCGATGACATTGTTCTTGTCGGTGAAGATGGACCTGAGATCCAGAGCAGATTGGAGGAATGGCAACAGAAGCTGGAGAATGTTGGCTTGAAAATCAGCAGACCAAAAACTGAATATATGTTCTGCGATTTCGGCGGACTCTCCAGTTCTGGAGCCATAGCGCTTGATGGCGTGCTTCTCCCAGTCTGTTCTGACTTTCAGTATCTCGGTTTACTCGTGCAAAGCGATGGCGAAGTAGATCGGACGGTTAAGCATATAGTTAACACTGGATGGATGAAAAAGCAGCCGGTCACGGGAACAATCTGCGACTTCCGCATTCCCCTTAAACTTCATGTTAACAATGGTAAGACCTGCTGTCTTGTATGGATCAGAATGTAGGGCCACAAAAGGGATGAATGAAAGAAAAATGCATGCAGCTGATATGAGAATGCTAAGAGCGATGTGTGGTGTGACACGAATGGATAGAATAAGAAATGAGTACATAAGAGGAAGTCTGAAAGTGGCACCGGTGACTGAAAAGTTGTGCGGAAATCGGTTGTCATGGTATGGTCATGTGATGCGGAGGAATGAGCAAAATGTCGTGAGGAAAGTCTTGAGTATGAATTTCAATGGCTGTAAGAGTAGAGGAAGACCAAAGAAACGATGGATGGACTGTATGAAAGATGATATGGCTAGAAAGGGGGTGACTACCAAGATGGCAACTAATAAAGAAGTATGGAAGAAAGCGAAATGTTTCGCCGACCACAAATAAATTGGGATAAGGGATTCATAATTTATTAATTTTAGCTATAATATACAAAATATTTCAGACAATAAAATCGTGTGTATTAACATTTTCATATCGCTTTTCAGCAAGAAGAAAAGAACTCGCCCGACGCAGCCAGCGGCCTCGCTGTGACGTCAGCAACGCTTATTACGGCCTTAGCTGTGGCACTACTCGCTTAAATGATCCATATTAGGTTAAACTAAGCGCTTGTCAGATACATGGATAAGTGGATGGAATACTATATGTATAGTTAATGATATCCACTAAATTAGCAAGTTTTGAGTGTCAGAATGGTTACTAAGTTATGTACTGTGTATGAAAGTACCTATGGATATGGTGTGTAGGGAAAGGATTTCATGAAGAAAAGCACAGAGAGACAAGACTAGGTATTTATTTAAATTAGGCTTGTCAGGTAATACGTTAAAGAGAAAACTAGTTGTCCGTTCCTAAACTAGGTCTTCATGGAGAAGAAGGACAAGAAACTCCATGGCAGCTTGGTTTAGAGTATTTTATCAACACATTTTTAGATTAGTATAAATTATCTTTATCACATTAATCTCTTCGACCATTTGTCAAAGCTATAGAAATATATCAACGGAAAGAAACAGAACATGAATATTCCTTAATTCGATTTAACACATAAGACATTATACCACATACAGAAAAACATAGTTATCAGCAATAATCAAGTTATAGGATCAATTAACTTACGGAACATTACAGGTAGTCCATCTTTCACAACAGTGGTACCAAAAAGTCCTTTAACTCGCGGATACACCTCTCTTATAGTCTCCCCATATTCATCAAGTACAACCAACGTTGCCGCCATTTTTGACTAATCGCAGATGGTCACCAATTATTGTTTACTCATTTCTAATTTATGTAATAATTAACAAATCGAAGGTAGTGGAACCTTTTTAAAACGTAATAAGATAATTTAGCAATTTAGTATGTACTTATTTGCAATCTAAAAGTAAACTTATAAGTTATTAACATCAACTTACAAATTCTGGAAATCGTTTTAAACTACTTGTTATTTGAAAATAGCATTATAAAATCGTAATAAACATTATAGTATAATTTTAATTATACCTTAATCATCTATTGTAATTCTAAATTAATAAACATTTGTTTTGGTTAATCTAAAAACCACCAACCATAACTTAGGTTTTGATATACCTACTTTTCGTCTAGAAACGTTGTTCGTAATAGTAGTCTTTTAATCCACAATAAAAACCTTTGGTAAAGAACAACTTATACATCGAAATAGCATATACAATCAAGGAAATATTTCAAAATACAATTTATAATTCTGTTATTATTTAATTTTAGGTGAAAGTAAGATAAGTTTTTGTATTTATTTAGACTGACTCAGATCACAGGTTTCGTCCGGAATTGATTGTTCATCTTGAAACACTGCGATAGTTTAGAATAAGAATTAAATCGACGATTAATTTCCTAAGATGCTACATAATTTGACACGCTCGCAAAGTTATGAATTTAATTACTACAACGCAATGCGAACATACCTAATGAGAAACAAAAAAATTACAAGTTCATGAAAATCATTAAATGCACAGTTTGTGTCAGTTTTTAGAAAAATATCGGACCAAGAAAGATTTTGTAAGCATTCCTTAAATTTTCGGATGTTGTCTAAGTTATAGTCTTTTATATGAATGTAATATATTGCTGATTTTTGTGGTTTCTGCATAGTTGGGAAGTTTATCATCTGTGCCGTGTCATGATCTGAGAGACACTGGGGTAGTACACAGGCAGTTGCGTTGGCAATGTTGCTTAAGATATGGTCAATACAAGACAATTTGCGAGTAGGAACATTGATATGCATTTTTAAATTATAATTGTTAGCAAAGTCTTGCAACCCATTTGTGATGTTGCCTTTTTTAAGAGTATTTTTGTTAAAATCACCGGCTACAACTATATTTATTTGAACTCGTTATAATATAAACCTTTTTTTACTAATATACAAGTGCCACCTCTTTGTTTTACTCTGCAAAATTAGTAGCCATTTCGTTGTATATTTTCACATAATTTTCATACCTTTTTTACAAAGGTTTCAGATACATACATAAATACCTGGATTATTGTTTGCTTCTTTTAACTCCTGAACAGTAATTTCCAGTAGTTCTTGTTTGGATAATAAACTGGCGATGTTTTGGTGGAATATTCTATAATGGTGTGTTGTGTTGGTTTGAGATACAAAAAATGAGTCACGCTAGATTCGTGGATGTTTGATTAACAAAGTGACCTTTTTTATACTTATTACAAATATTTTTTATAGAATAGTGTTGTAATAAAATAAAGAAAGCAGTTATATAAGCGAAAATGGTTTTATTTCTAAGAACACCTTGTGCTTTTTTTTTTTTTTGTGAATGGCATCTCGTAGTTGACCTTGAGAGATCGTGACTACTTAACCGGACTTTCCTGTGGCTGCCTTAAGCGAACTCAAAGCCTCCAGCCAGGGGCGAATTTCTTATAGTACTAAGCGACTGCACGCTAAGGGCACCCCCTGTGGGGTACGGACCTCGGCTTAGGGCGTCGCTGGGGGGAGGACAGCAAGATGGGACAGGCTGGATCTGGTTAATATTATTATTATTAATCGGAGAATTTAAAGCTACAGGCTCAGCTGCGGCGCGGGCTGGCACTTCGTCGAGCAAGGGTCGGGGAGGACAATTACGTCGGGGTTTACGTGAGGGACCTCGGCGGCGAGGTCGGAACGTAGGTCGGTGTGATTTGTGCACTGTACTCGTTGCCCTATTGCTTTCCTGGAGGAGGGTAATGGGGTCATTGGGGTCGGAGAGGGTATGCCTTGGACGGCGAATAGAGCTAATGGTGGAGGGCCTATAACTGGCGGCCTGCACAACCAGAGGGTTGCGGTGGGAGGTGGCGGAGTCGAAGAAGCGCTTCGTGATGCACTTCATGAACTGCTTGATGGTGGGGATTTTGAGATCGAGATGGAGGATCTCGTTTTGGACGAACCAGGGGGCTCCCGTTGCCTTTCGGAGGAAACGGTTTTGGAGGGACTGCATCATGTGGATGTGGTGGGGTTTAGCATGTGCGAAGACTGCACAGGCATAAGTCATGATGGGACGGATGCACGCTGTGTAAATACGCAATTTGCCCTTAAGGGACAATTTGCTGCGCGCATTTAGGACGGAGTGTAGTCTACCGAGAGCGAAAGCGGCACGCGAACGCACCTGCTTGATGTGCTCTGAGAATGAGAGATGGTGGTCAAGGGTCACGCCTAGGTATTTGGCTCGCTTCTCCCAAGGGATAGGCTTGCCGAACATGGTGAGCGGTCGGGGGGCGATGAGGTTTCTACGCTGTTTGGTGAAGAGAACAGCCTGACTTTTGTCGGGATTGACCTCGATTCTCCACTTTCTAAACCAAGCGCCAAGCTTGTTGACCTCGGTCTGGAGAGTGCGAGATATGTGGTCGTGGACTAACCCGGTGTAGTAGATGGCCGTGTCGTCTGCGAACAGAGCCAACTGCGCCTTTCTACTTTTCGGGATGTCGCTGGTGAAGAGAGTAAAAATGAGAGGGGATAGTACAGAGCCCTGAGGGACGCCTGCACGGATAGGGTGAGGGGAGGATAGCGCTGCTTCGATGCGATAGCGGAAGGTGCGGTTTGACAAGAAGTCTCGTAAGATGAGCACGAGACGATCGGGCACACCGAGTTTGTAGAGCTTATATAATAAGCCGTTGTGCCAGACCTTGTCGAACGCTTTCGCTATGTCGAAGAATACAGCACCGGTCGTAAGACCACGTTGAAAGCCGTAGCTTATGTGTTCAACGATGCGGTGGACCTGTTGGACGCAAGAATGTTGGGCTCTAAAGCCGAACTGCTGGTCGGGGATGAGGCCCTTTGTTTCCGCAAAATCTCTGAGGCGCTTTAAGATAAGCCTCTCATAGATTTTGCCGAAGACATTGAGCAGACTGATGGGCCGGTAACTGGTGGGCTCCGTTTTCGGCTTACCGGGCTTCGGTATGCCGATGACGGTGGCCTTCTTCCACTCTTGTGGGAAGATGTTATTGCTCAGGGCTCCATTGAAGATGGTGGCCATGAGCATTATGAGGTGAGCGGGGAACAGTTGGAGCACCCTATTGGTGATTCCGTGTGAGCCGGGGGCTTTGCAAGGTTTTAGACCCTTGATGATATCATGCACTTCGTCTGGAGTGACGGGAGGCAGAGGATAGTCAGGGTCTTCAACGGGCGGGAGGGAGGCTCTACGTTCGACTTCCGCGTCGACCTGGGACAGGTGAGCTTGGTCTACTGGTTGAGAGCTAGGTGAGCATTGAGCCTCAAGACTATCGGCTAGGCATTCTGCCTTGTCGACGTCATCGAAAGCGATGGTCTTGTCGGGGCGCACCAGGGGGGGCATTGAGACGACTTCATCGGATTTGAGTTTCCTCTGAAGGTCCCAGAACGCTCGGTGAGTGGGCTCTAACTCGCTCAGCATCTTGTCCCATCCAGCGTCACGCAGCTCCGATAGGCGTGTCTTTACAGATCTCTGTAAATAGCGCATATGGGCTTTGTTCGCGTGATTGGGAAAGTTACTGTACGCACGGACAGCCGCGTTCTTCTCATTCAACAGTTCGCGTACATCGTCCGGGAGCTTCCAGCGATGTTCGTCCATCGCCGGAACCTCCCTTGAACAGTCGTTCAGGACTGATTGTACTGTGAATGAGTCGATCGCGGCTGTCGTGTCAGCGATAGAGTCGAAGTGGTCGGGAATGGAGTCTAGTCGGGGGCCTAACGTGGTGGATTTCAGGCAGTCGCTTACTTTCCTCCAGTCTGTAACTAACTTGGTGAGAGGGGGTCTATCAGGGTCGTGGAGACCTAGGCGTGGTGCCAGCTTTACAACAACTGGACGGTGGTCAGAGGAGAGTTCGTCAAGCGCCTCTATAGAATCCAACCGTAGGTTGATACTCTTCAGAAGCGCTATGTAAAGTACGTCGGGGGTATGGCTAGGGTCGTGGGGGAAATGAGTGGGAGTCATCGGGGCGATGATGTCGAAGTTGAGGATGGGACATAGGTCAAACAGGTGTTTGCCTCTGGTGGAGGTCCTGGTGCTGTTCCAAGCATGATGTTTGGCGTTGAGATCGCCCGCTATGATAACGGAGTCACTCAGGCCAAGTAAAATGGAAAGGTCGTCAGAGAGGGGGGGAAGGGCTAACTCCGATGAACAAACGGGGGGAACATAGGCCGATACTATGGTGATCGGTTGATGGCCAGTCATGCCTAGCTTACATATGGACACTTCTAAACGCGAGAGAGGGGGCGGGTCCATTGGGATGCAGTGGAGGGACGTTCTATAATAGATTAGGGTGCCGCCCTTGTGACATCTAGTCCTGTCATTGCGAACTATACGATAGTTGGCAATTGACGGGTTTCGACGGCTGGGCTTTAGGAAGGTTTCCTGTAATAGGAGAATATCAATTTGGTGGTCGCGGAGGAATGCAGCGATTTCATCGCGTTGATTAATCATGCCATTGGCATTAAAGAAACCTAACTTTAGGGATCGGGGTTTGGTACGTGCTTTAGGTTGTATATCCATTACTGGGGTTTCGCGAAGTTTTCGAGGGCTTGCGTAATCTCGGGATACGCGTGGAATATACGCTGGATCTGGGCGAGATCGCAGGAGTTACGGGCGGCAACGAGCTCGTTGGCCATTTTACGCACGCGGAGCGTGAAGAATAACGCGAAGGTCCCAGAGATCACGCAGAACGGATCTACTGGGATGGACGGACGGACCACCGGAGTGGTAGAAGCGGCAACGGGCCGTGGCGCAGCGGTTGCGGCAGCGGCCGTGGGGGCGGGCGCGGGTCTCGCGGGTTGAACTGGTAGGGGCGCGGAGACGCGAATGCGGGGGTCCATCAGCGGTCTGATGGGAGGCGGAGTGGGTCTCGGCTGAACCATAGCAGGGAAGGCCTGCAGGTGGTACATGTAGTTCCAAGGGCTAGGCCTTTGCGGGCTTAGCCTCTGGGGGAGTTGTGAGAGGGTCTGAGATGGGGGGGGGAAGAACCCATATGATGGGCACTCTCTCTTTCTGCGCGCTTCGCCAGTTTTGAGGAAGACGTCTTAGGGGCCATACGACAGCCCCGGTAGTTTGCTGGGTGCCCAGCCTCACCGCACAGTACACAGCTGGGCGGCTCGGTGCACAAAGACCGGTCTTTAGGGCGGGGGCAGTCCGACGTGCCATGCTCACCCAGGCACTTGACGCACCTGGGAGTCGCATGGCAGTTCTTCTGCTCATGCCCGTATAGTTGGCAACGATGGCATTGCCCGACGACGCCGCTCTTCCTGGGCTTCTCTTCTGGGCCGATTAATAAAATTAATCGACCGTGGATCGGAAGTAGTCGGCGACTCCTGAGAGTTACGGCAGCGTAACGAAATCCGGAATTCGACGGGCGCAGTGAGCGAGTGCAGCGAGCGGGAGCGGCAGCACGTCCGATCACGGCGGGTGTCGAGCGTGGAATGACACCTTGTGCACACCATGACAATTTATATATGAAGAAGGGTGACAGGGTTACCAACACCAAAAATGTTATTAAGCTGAAATTACATTTCCATATTCTCAACACCCCCACTCAATGTAATTGCACCGATTTAAACTGATTTACAAAGCAAATATGTAAGTACTAAATGTTATCAATGTTACCTATACCACATTTTTTTAAAAAACGATTTATCAATTCTTTACTTAAAGATTTTGTAAGCATATCAGCAGGTTGATCATTTGTTTTAACATATTTTATACATATCGTTTTATTTTTAATTAATTCTTTTATTCTCGCGCAACGCATCAGCATTGCAATTCAGCGAGGAAATGCCGCCAGCGTCCTCGGTACAATGCCCCGAGGGCCTTATTTAAGCTTAACTTAGTTTTAATTTAATTTAGTTAATGTTAATAATCATCTTGTAATTTGGTTATGTAAATAAATATATTTTATGAAAATAATAAAAATCTTTTATAAAATGGTAGCGGATATCAACATGTTTTAATCGTTTGACAGTATCAGTACCGGCAGTATGGCAATAGCAGATATGGCTGATTATCACAATAGATTTGTATAGGACATATATTATTTATTTTGAAGTCTTGTTACAAATTAACAAGCCAAGAGGCTTCACTGGCTGTCATACTAATGGCAATATATTCAGACTCTGTAAAAGATATAACAGACACTTGTTTCTTTGAGCTCCAAGAAATTAAACAGTTAGAGAATTTGAATAAGTAGCCTGTGGTTGATCTTCTATCATTGAAATCCCCTCCCCAGTCTGTATCACAATATCCCTCCAAAACATTATCTGTACATTTATAAACTAACTTAAAGTCTAAAGTATGTTTGACATAACGCATTACTCTTTTTAATGCACTTAATAACATATTATTTGCACATTTTTGATATCTACTTAATAAAGAGACAGTAAAGCAGAGAGAAATTTGACATTGAATAAAATAATTACTTGGCTAAATAATAATAATCTTGTTATAAATCTAGAAAAGACTAAAATAATGCACTTTTATCAAAGGATTCCTAATATGAACCTTGACATCAACTACTTGGGAATCAAAATAGAGTCGGCAACTATGACTAGGTTCCTTGGTGTTATTTTAGATAATAACTTGTCTTGGAAACCTCAAACGGAAGATATTTGTAAAAAAGTCAATAAATTTTCATATGCCCTCTATAAACTGGCTAAAATTGTAAGCCTAGAATCTCTTTTAATGGCTTACCATGGCTATGTTGCATCCACGCTGAGGTATGGCATAATATATTGGGGCAATTCAGTAAATAAGGAGTATGTTTTCAAGGCCCAAAAAAGATGCATCAGAGCTATGTGTGGTTAACAAAGTACCGACAGCTGTCAACCTGTATTTAAAAGCCTCAAAATCTTAACCTTGCCTTCTCTGTATATTTATGAGGTAAATATATTTGTTAAAACAAACATGAACCCATATGAAGTAGCTTTCAAAAGTCATTAGAGGAAACTACGAGATAGAAATAAGTTAGAACTTAAAAGTACCATATGCAGGTACGGCTTTATTGAGGAAAAGCTTTTTTTCTTTTAAGAATATTTAATAAGTTACCTTGCTCAATAAAAAATCTAAATTTAGTCAATTTCAAGCGTAAATTACGTACTATATTGATACAGAAATGTTATTATTGTCTGAGCAACTACTTAGATGACAGTTCTTTGACATCATTATAATTGTATAGGTACATTAATACTACCTACTGAATTAGAATTTTACCACTTTATAATATTAGTATCTACAGATTAAGTAATGGATGCAATTGTACCTAATAATAATATGTATGTGACACGGCCATAATAATTTAATGTGTTAATTTGTGCATAACATTTTTTTGACATTTTATTATATTACTACTTTTGACATTTTTGTAACATGACATTTTTCTTTATTGTAACTGCATTTAAAACTTTATTGATAAAATAAGTTTAAACCTACCCATTATATAAATTTGCACACCTCAATAGGTGCAATTCTCAATTTGCACACCTCAGTATACCTACCATACTTTTATAACACCCTATAGACATGTATTATGCAAATAAATGATTTGATTTGATTTGAAAATGTTAAGCCTAGTTTATAGTAACTTGGACTCAGCGTCTGATTGGAATTTTACCAAGTCTAACTTTTCTCTTTTATATGAGACGATGTCTACATCGGATTGGGGTTGTGTATATAATGCCTCAGATGTGCAATTTGCGACTACTAAATTTTATGAAGTTTTGTATAATATTTTTGATCTTTGCGTACCAGCAGACAAGCTTCTAACGGGAAACGCTATCCTGTCTGGTTTTCACATGATATAATTAAAGATGTCAATCGCAAAATTAAACTCCACAAATAATGGAAACGATTTAATAATCAGAATGTCTATACGGCATTTTCCACACTGCGGTTAGAACTCAAGAGACGCATCGAGTCAGCATACAATGCCTACATAGCAGCTGTTGAAAATGGCATTAAGAAAAAACCAAAAATAATTTGGTATCATATTAGTAGCCTTCGAACTAAGGGTGGCTTTGAGCCCACCGGACCTATAAAGACTGTAGTTTTTCCGGTAGTGAAACCGCAGATGCCTTTGCAAATTATTTTGCTAGTGTGTTTCTACTAAATAGTCCCATATTAGACTTCAATAATATATCTAGTTCTCCCTAGTCATGCGATGGGCAACATAAGCTATTTTTCCCTTTCACAAGTAGATTCAGAAATAAATAAGTTAAAACCACTTAGTTCTGTGGGTCCAGATATAGTCCCATCTTACATCTTAAAAGAATGCAAGGAGATTGTTGCTCCTGTACTTTCCTATATTTTTAACTTAGGTTTAAAAACCGGCACATATACTGAACAGTGGAAGATATCGAAAGTCACTCCGATACCTAAAACAAGCAATAAGACCTAGGTTGAATAGTATCGTCCTATCGCAGTACTATCGCAGTAGTATATGCGCTGCAAAACTCTCTGAGAATATCGCTCACACGGAAATATACGCGCAGGTAAATACTTGGCTTTGCGAGGAGCAGCATGGCTTTGGACCGGGTCGATCAGTAGAGACTAACTTGTTGTCCCTAGTTGACTATATATCTCATAACATGGATAAAGGTCAACAAGTAGATGTGATATATTTAGATTTAAAAAAGGCGTTCGATACAGTGGATATCTATATTCTATTAAATAAATTATACAGCATTGGTTTTACCCCAAAACTTCTGAAATTGTTTGCGGAGTACCTTTCAAATAGAAAACAGTATGTTAGCCATGGATCCTTTATTTCGAAGTCATATCCTACGCGGTCAGGTGTAAGCCAGGGTTCAGTTTTTAGCCCCCTTCTCTTTCTCATCATGGTTAACGATCTCATTAAAGTTGTAAAGTACGCCAAATGCCTCCTATATGCTGAAGATTTAAAATTAGTTCAAGTAATTAACAAGGATGTAACTCCCGAACATCTTCACAGTGACATCGACCGAATCCATGAGTGGAGTGTAGATAATAAAATGATGTTTAATGCTGGTAAATATTACGTCATGACCTTTAGCCGCAAATTACAACCTACACATGCCACCTATAACTTAGTAGGTGATGAAATAAAGCGCGTGTCAACCATTCGAGGTCTTGGCGTGACATTTGACTGCGGATTGACATTCCATGCACACATGTCTGCCCTAGCTTCGGAATCCTACGGGCGCCTAGGTTTTGTCCTTCGCAATGCCTGTGATTTCAATAACCCTATTGTCATCAAATTATTATTTAACTGTCTAGTTAGAAGTAAGTTAGAATTTGCTGCAGCCGTCTGGAGTCCCCACGAATCCACATATTGTAGTGTGGTTTTAAAAATGAAACGCGCTGTACGAGGCAAATAAAAAGGAATATATTTTCAAAATTAAATAAAAGGTAACGACAGTTAGTTAAAATACAAAAAAGGGTAAAAATCTGAGTCAGGTGTGCGACCTATGGGTTGGGCATGAAGTAACGACCTAGTTGGAAGATTGCAATCCACCCCCCTAGGTGCATTGAGGACACCCAACTATTGGAAAATAAAAAAATGAAAATGGAAAAATTTTACTAGATTGTCCAGGGATTTTGATAGGGAACACCATGCGCCAGCTGACCGACTGACCGGCAGAGTCGGGTCAATTCACCGAGACGCAGACCACGATGAGATGCTCCGCGGCGAAGCGGAGATGGTGGCCGCCACGTAGAGGCGAACAACGCCTAGGTGGGCAGCTGCGTAACGTTCAGCCTGGGCGCGTTTTGGGATTTGCCCAAAACTGAACCCTGGGTGATTTTCCATATATAAAAAGGTTATGAATGAATGAATGAATGAAATGCACCGACCCCAGCGTGGTTAAACCAGACTCGATTGCTCGAATGGACCCAAGGATTCGCACTAGTCCCTGGAGCCTCATGTTTCATGGGACTACAGAGACCATTGCATATCAAAGAGTAGACCGGGGGGCGCGGTAATGGTCAGGAAGACGTGCCCTTAGGATAGGAAGGATTATTAGAGCCTACCGGATATGCATCCTTGAGCAAGCAATGGAATAGTGGAGAGACGGGTAATTTATCTATGGGAGGGCGGAGGATAGATGATATCCTTTGTTCCTGGGAAACATTGCTATTAGGAAGGAAGTCTCGAATATTATTCTGAAATGTTGAGTAAATTCTGTCCCCATCACGGCTCACCGATACATATGTGTGACAAGTGGACAAGCTTTTGCATGGTACCTGTGGTGCATTTTTTGTGAAGAGATGTATCTTGTTATGAAGTTTTAAAATACAGGGTAGGGTTTTTTTGGGTTGTTACTGGAATTCAACTGACCTTTTTCGGCCTTTCACGCACGACGCAGATGGGTATAATACAACTTGATTTACGACCTCTCAAAAGGATCGGTAATTTGCTTAGCTAGTGACTTTTTGTAAAGCTTAAGACGCCAAATAATACATTTGTTTAGTTACAGTAATTTTCTGGAATTTGGTTCAATGTTATAATTATAAAGTACAGGGAATTCCTTAGTTAGTTGGAACAGTTATATTATCATCCCTATACTGCACAGGCTAAATGTTGAGTGTTGAAGGATTAGAGAATATTAAAGAGTATTAAATTGACACACACGTATCATAGTTTAAGCGGAACTGTTCAGCAGATCCGTAAAATACATGGAAAGATCTCACCAGATTAGCTTGGACGGGGTCAGGATCTTCCTAAGTGTGCATTGGGTCGCTCGCCGGAGGCTCGATCAGGAACGCTCACAGGCCTAGTCCACCCTACCTTTGCACAGCTAGCAATTTTCTTAACGACACGCACACACAGCAAAAGCAAAACACTGATCAAAAACACAAATTTACACCATGTTGCGCGCACGCTGCGCACAGCTAAAATATTTTTGGAAACTTGACGGAGGACCAACACGTGACACGTCCGTTCACATCGACGTCCACCGAACGACCTTTTACCTATATAAAAAGGTTATGGTTAAAAAGGTATGGAATTATAATACCGGAACTTTCAAAAAATAAAAGGTTTTACATACCAATGTGGACGTACGTGGGACTCAACTTAAATCACTCATAAAGGATGTGTGACGGCAGACAGGATGAAAGATATAAATAACAAGAAAACTGGTAAATATGCAATATTATAATAACCGAAATAAAGAAAAAAATATGGGAATACACACCAAATAAAGTTGAATTTGAAACAACAGATTATATAAACATCCAATCACAAAATTTTGGTGTTATTAAATTCCAAAAGGCATATGATTAAAGAAAATCTTTGAGGAAGCACTCCCTGATCTCTAAAAGAAAATATTTTAAAAATACACCCTAACATCTTGTCAAAAAAATCCAGAATTTTTTATAGAAAAATTCGAATGTTTGACACATGTGTACCAGCTGGGTTCAGCAAATGAGGTGGAATATGTAGTGTAAAGACAGCATGTCAAATACAAAAAAAAAATATCTAGAATTAATCATTCTACAAGCCCCTTTCCAACAAAAAGATTAGTGAGTCTAATATCAAAATAACCCGTCGACGCCTCCTAAGGCTATATAGGCTATGAAGTTTGAACTCACGATTCGGCTCCGCAGTCGTCATAACCGATGGGTTTTTACGACGCGGGGCTAAACTAAAATGCTCGGTCGGTCAGCGACGATCTCTTTAGTTAAGACGCGGTGCCTTATTCATACAAAGCACGTCACCCACTGACGAGTGCTTACTAATTCCTGGCACAGCCGCCGCAAGGCATAGCGTGTCGCATTCAAAGGCTGCACATTGCTGGACCCCGCCACATACGCGGGTCGTCGAACGACCTCCCGCCCTCCTCCCGCGACACTCCCGAGACCCTCCTGTGGCCCTCAGGTCGTCACGCATGTATGAAGCCTCGGCTTTAGGTAGGCTTGTCGCGTAGAATCACGTCATAGTGGCAATTATTTTATCTAACGGATTACGCTAATTGTTAAGTGATCTGACTATTGTGATGAGCTAATTAAGCGAATGAGCTTGGTAGGGGTAATTATAATGCTACTGATAGGCACAAGTAGCTGGATGTTGATAAATATGTAATGCATCTTGCAAAACTATATTACTTCAAAATTTGATATTACATACATACCTACATACATACATGAACTCACCCTTCTTCCCATGGGGGTAGGCAGAAACTATAGAACGCCACCTGCTACGCTCCTTACATACTCCTTTTGCTTCGTTTACGTTCATACATCAGGTCATACACGCACGCTGGTTGCGAGTACTACGCACCTGACCTTTTTGAAGAAAATCACCAATGAGGTTACTATACGAGTATGTCTTTCTGGGGCGTCCCCTCCCGCTGTTTCCACTCACATCTGCCTTGTTGTACCTTTGGTTAGTCGCCTTTCATTCATTCTCTAAACATGACCAAACCATCTAAGCATACTCTTTTCAATTGTATATCTATATCTTCCTTTAAACTGCACCACATCATTTTTCAGCCTATCTTATAGTCATAATTTTATATTAATTTTTAAAATATAATACAATACTTTTCCTAAAGTTATCTTACCAAATCGCTCACCCAATAACGATATGCAACAAAAAATATTAATGAGGCTGGCCAGACTAATCTTCAACGTCGTATAAAATAACTACATTCTGTTTTTACCTAAATTGAAACATAAAGGAACTTATAAAACTGACATGAGAAATAAAAAATAAAACTAAAGTCGTCAAGACGGATTACTGTTCGAAAAACAGAAACAACATAAACACAGTAATTCACCTGAATCCGCTGGTATTTTGATGTAATAACCAATTTACAACAATTTGCGGCCAGAAAACAAGCTGTAAACAAAAAAGGCGATGACTTCATAGCCCGATCTTTATAATTTAGTCATCTTTTTCGCGAAATATTGTTGCGGAACCTACACGGGCAATTTTTTGTTGCCCGTTGTGACAACTACTCAGCTTATTGCAATTTCGAGCAACTGCCCGGATTTTTTCACAGCATAAGGCAAACAGTTTTATCCAAAAGGACATTTTTTTTAACTAGCTTTCCAGCGAGAGAATGACAAGCGTTACCGCCATCCATGGATACATGGTGCCATACTCGTATTATGAAGTATTAATGCCATCTTGATTCCAGTCCGAAAAAGGGACGGTGCTGTCGGTCATGGAATAATGTATAGCTCCGTCTCTCTTGCGCACTGGGATCATGATGGCATTAAAACGTCATAATACAGGAACTCAAATTCCAAGAGAATAAAGCTAAGATTTCCTAAGACTGCGGTGACCGCTGCATAGCTTCCGCAATTTGCCTACCGCAGAATGACGTCAATGAAACGTTATTAATGAAAGTAAGTTGGTGTTTCCCTAGAGAGCGTTTATTGAAACAGTAAATTGAAGCCCTGCTGCCATCATTTTCATGATGGCCGTCACTGGGGACGTTATGTGGCGGCGACTGCTCTCCTAGGAAACCGTAGCTTTACGGATGCACTGCGACATTATTTGTGTATTTTTAGCATAAAGAAGTGTTTGGCTAAACCCAAATCATACTGAGAAGCTTCCATCAATTGACATTTGCGCTATTTTACCATGTAGGTATGTAAATGTTTCGTGTAGCCGTAACATCCAAAATTGTCGGTTTGCTAATTATAGCAAGGGCGATAAGAATTCTGTAATTTAAATCGCCCGTGTAACACCAGCATTATGTCCAACTGCAACAGCGAAGGGAAAAGACCTTGGCAAATATTTGTATTGAATTTTATATGCCTGTGAAATAACTAGGTAATTAATATTAGGAATTCAGTGAATTGCTCGGTAATATCATGAATGAGTTACCTAGGTATGTAGGCAGTATAATGTACAATCTAAGTAGGCAGTATATAGGTACAGTATAATGTACAATATTCCGTTTCTAGGTAATAATATAGGTACGAGAGCGTGATTAAGGTAGGTATAATTCGACCACAGTCAAAGGTTCCGTGGGCCATCTTCGAAAAAGTTTGATAAGTAAAATGTGAATTGTCTTATACACATGTTCGGGTCGGCACATTCGATTCGGCCGTTTTATTGAACAACAAAGCCGACTCTAAATAATTACCTACTAATTCGGCTTTCATCCGGCTCGTGGCGATCGGCAATCTTCACTCGGCAACTACTCTCGCTTGATCATGTTCGGGTCGGCTCGGCACAATACGACCTAAGCCGAGCGGCTATTTCATCTACAATGATATTCGATTTTGCTTACCAGCTGTGCCGAATTATGCCGACCCGAACATGGGTGTAGCACGCCTCACTGATCCAATAATGGGTGACAGAATCAGTGCGTCATCCTTTTTTGGCTATTATGGTTTAAGTGGGAATTTAAATCAATTTGTGTTAGTCGATTGTCACATTTATCTATTACTTACATTGTCCTTTTTACCCGACTGCCTCAGGAGGGTAATGTTTTTCGAGGGTATGTATGTATGTATGTCTATTTCTTTGGCACGCTCTGTAGCCTAAACGGCTTTATGGATTTTAACGTATGAGGTGTCCTTAGAATCGTCTTAATTGTGGGAGTGACATAGGCTATATAATATTTATAAATTGCATCTGCAAATACAAAAAAAAGGAAGGGAAGTTTAAAAAAAAATAATTGCAACAATATTGGTATCAAATAAAAGCTAGTTATGAGTAATTTTCAAATATATATATATTAATAAAACTAAAAAGCTTGAAATAAAATAAATTATTTATAAAACAAAAAACCCGACTGCAAAAACACAACTGAAAAGGGAAAACAAGCATTATAATCTATATAATTTTGGTCTTGCAGGCGGGGACAGTCGAATAACACGAAATATGGTGTAACTTTTGATTGTCCCCGCCTGCGATACCAAAATTATATAGATTATAATGCTTGTTTTTCCCTTTTTAGTTGTGTTTTTGCAGTCGGGTTTTTTGTTTTATAAATAATTTATTTTATTTCTATCTGTAAATAATATTTTGAATATTAAATTACCAATAAAATAGTCATAAACCAATGTGCACCTAAGTATTCAAACTCGTGGTTTAAGTTTCGGAGCAGCTGATAAAATGATTTAAAGCAACAATTACCTTAGAATGGCATAGCTTGCAATGCTCATTATTGATGACTAAGTGAACCGCGAGAGCGAAGGGCGGCCTTGTGGCTGAGCATTCGGCGCTGATGCAACAGAATCCTTATGTCCTATTAATAAAATATATTAGGAATGCTGGGATAGCTTTATGCTATTGTATCATTAAAATACGTACTTCAGTCAGTTCTATATCCGTGCCATTTTAGTTGATAAAATGTCATCATCTGCCTAGCCTTTTACCAACTATGTTGGAGTCGGCTTCCTATCTATCTAACCGGATGCAGTTGGATAAAAGAAAGTAGTCGATAAAAAGTTAGTAAAAAAAATAGTAGTTTAGTTGATAAAAAGGATAATAAATATTGTTTAACGTACTTTAGACAAATATATGTATATAATACCTACACAGTTAAATAAACAGGAGTGTAATTAATAATTATGATAGCACAGTCTAGTTTATACTTCTCAGGGTCAGGGGTCAGGGGTTCTCGTCAGGGGGGCTTCTCAGGGTTGTCCCCACAGACAGACAGACGGACATGGCGAAACTATAAGGGTTCCTTGTTTACTGCGGAACCCTGAAGCTAAGCCGGGGGGCTTAGCTCAGAGACTCTTAGTACCTACTAGAAAGCTGTAATTTAGCACGAATGTACATGTTAATCACGCCGAGCGCCGACAAAGGGGTAAAATAAAATCTTGAAAATAAAAGTTGTTTTTTAGGGTACCTCCTTTACGCGTAAAATGGGGATGATATTTTTTTTTCTCGTTTATACCATGATTTTGAACGGCGTATCCAATGATACCTCATTGGATACGCCGTTCAAAAATATTGCGGGTCTGTGAAAACCATTTTTCGATTCAGGGATCGGTTAAATATATTAAGAGTCAAGTGTCCCCTTTTTGAGGAGCCGTGGCGCCTATCGATCCAGATAGCCACGGTATCCTCACCTATCACCTGACGCAGGTCCTCACCGGACACAGCTGCATCGGGAGGTTCCTGAGTCGGATAAGGCAGGAGGAAACGCCCGGGTGTCACCACGGTGTGGATCGCGCGGAGGACACGATGGCGCATACGGTGGAGGCCTGCCCGGCTTGGGCAGAGCACCGCCGTGTCCTCGTGGAGGCGATCGGTGGCGGAGATTTCTCGCGTCCGTCCCTGGTCCAGGCCATGGTACGGAGCGAGAGGGCATGGGAAGCCGTCACCTCTGCTTTCTGCGAAGCAGTAATGCTGGTGAAGGAGAAGGCGGAACGGGTGAGGGAGAGGCAAAGTTCGCGCCCTCACGCCCCTAGCCGCCGCAGGAGACGCCCAAGGCGTCGGGTATCCCAGGCGGATTTCCGGCCACCGTAGGCGCGGGCTTGCGGACGGCAAAGGGTAGCTCACCGTCCGATAAGGAGCAGGCCCGGGTCGACGGCGCGTTGTGTTCCACGCGCGACTTAAAGATGTCAGTACAAGTGTAGATGAAGAACATGTTTTTCAACTACAATGTTATTTCTTTTTTGTTGGGAAAATCCTCATGTATAATAATAATAATAATAATAATAATGTTTATTCACGTAAAAATGTACATTAGTTATCAAGTAGAGTGCTTAATCTAAACTTATAGTACACAAAAGTATTAGCATTTGGGGCCGAACTAGGCATAGCCTGTATTTCAGCCCTCAACGCCGATCCCCCTGACTTACAAATTAATTATCATTATTATGTCCGTGCAATGATCACATGTATGAATGTACGTATCCTATTAGAAATATAAAAATAAAAATTAGAAATTTAAATTTAAGTTAACAATATTTAAACTATAATATTTAAGTAGGTGTGTATGCAGTCCTTTCTTTGTCTGTGATGGAGGTGTGCGTGAATGAGTGTAAGAGGGTGTGTAAGATTGCGGAGCATGACCTTTTGTTATTTTAGTGATAGGTTACTAAGTTTAATTTTAATAATTCAACTATTGTCTTTTAATTTATTTTTAGCTAGGTATCTCAAGCAATTTTTCCGTCTCCTCATATGTGAGTTTCTGTAGTATGCCCTCCGTCTGGGAAGAATAGAGGGTTATGTCAGCCTCCTACCGACTAAAGCACCACTGTTCCTTCTACTACCAAGAGTCGGGCCCGGGAGATACTTGTATTGACTTAAGGCTCCTACATACCGGCGCGACTTGTCGAGCGACCCGTCGCGACACAAAGGCACTGCTTGTAGCGCTACACGCGGTGTCTTTGTGTCGCGTCGCGCCAGTATGTAGGAGCCTTTATACTTGTAGTTTGTACTACTAAAAGATTCTTCGTGTGTCGTTACAGCAAGCAGCAAGGAATACCAGCTGCCATACTTAAAAGAATAGCCAGCCAGTAATGTTGGTAGCAGGAATAATTGCCTTAGGATGTGACAAATGAGAGCTGATACTGAATACTGAACAAATATAGAGATGGTTGGTAAGTTCCACAATAATTTTCAAGGTTATAAAAGTTGCGTAAAGTTTTTTTTTATTGTATTCTGTAACTTGGCGATCTGTGTTAAACACAATAAGCCATGAAATGAAATGAAATGATGAAATGAAATGATTTTATTTCTGTAAGTAGGTTTGTACAAACACTTTTACACGTCCATCATATTTAGGAAAAAAAAAAACTAGATGTGCTCGGCGTTTCCTATCTGACTACTCTGAGAAGAAAGGCCGAAACAAACTCAGAGGTCACAGTCTGTTTTAAAGTCCAGACATAATCTTGGTCAGATCATGTGAAGACCATGTAGATTGGTGTCTGAAATCGTCTTTTGAGGATAGAACCGCACAGATTGAGTGGACCTATCCAGTCATGCAGTTGAGGTGTCACGTACTGTGTTTTATTAGCAGAAGGAATTCTAGGGAGTCCTTTTTTATGGTGTGATCAAATCTCGCGATAATCGTAGGGACACTATGCCGTTTTAATCGGAAATGTGTGGCACTTCCTGTGCCTACTAGTTTTTATGCCAGTTCATTGACGTGACTTGATATTCTCGTCTGATAGTCGTCTTTCACTATGTCTAGCAATATCTTGTCTGCCGATGTTGATCTTTAGATCCCCGTGTATGTATTTGTTGCTGACGTAGTAGGGAATATCTATCGCATGGCTCTCAATGTCTTGCTCTGAAATCTGTCGAGAATCTTTATGTTGCTATCGCTAGCAGTAACCCCAGGCTGGATTCCGTAAGTCCAGATTGGTTTGAGGATGGTCTTGTAATTTGCTATTTGGTTTTTTTTTTTTATTTAAAATTAAAGATTAGCGACTGTTAACCATACGTTTTGGCGTTTAAACTTCTCTTAACTTGGAGTAGGATCATAGACAATTATGGAAAAGTCTCTGTCGTTAACAAGAAAATGTCGGTAGTTATGATGTAATAAGATACCAGGATTACAATTTTAATTTGCTCGGTTAATTTTTACATTTCCGAGTTAATTCCCCGCCTATTAAGAGTCCATAATACCTTAGCGCCACCTCACTCTTTATCTCGCTCGCACACTACTACTCGCGGCTCACGTGAGCAAGCGAGACAGGGCGGCAGGGAGAAGGCTTCAAGGCGCCGATAGTTTAGGTAATTTCGTTTTACGGTGGAAATAATGGTAATTAAAAAATAAACATAGTAGGAACCTGGCTTATTTAGTTCAGTTATTATGCAAAGTTTCATGATCTAATTTGAAGTATTTTTTTCATCATCATAATCAGCCTATAATTTTCCCACTGCTGGGACACAGGCCTCCTCTCTTCGCTCACGAGGCCAAGTCGAAGTCGAAGTTTTACCCCTTAGTCCCTCTGGAGTGGGCTGTAATCTACTACGCGGGCCCAGTGCGGGGTAGCAGATGTCACATGTCTTCGAACTTGGTTCTAGGACATGTCGGTTTCCTCACGATGTTTTCCTTCGCCGTGCTATCTCGAAGATAACACGAATCTCTTCAAATAAAATGAATCAAAATTAAACAGAGGACCCTTCCCTCCCTTCCTTTTCAGTGGAATAATAAACACCACTTTTGATAAAACATCAAAGTATGTACACCAGAATGTACAGTGAACCACACTTTTGAATACAAAAACCAGCAGGTATAAAGATTAAAAAAAAAAAAACAAACCACAATTCAATACTTTGTCGCAGCAGGAACGATCTCCGTGTTTTTTCATCAGCTCAGTTTGATGCAGCAAAAAAATTAAATGGTGTTCCCAAGTTGCGTTGGGGGGAATGATGGCCATGACGGTTACGTGGATACAAGTCAGCTTCGAAATTAAACTCATTGCTATGTTCGTTTGAGGTTTGGCAAATTAAAACACTGTGCGAAATACCGCTGTTATTTTTTGTGACGAAATAATTAATTTTTGGCGCAGTGTGGCGTCTGTGTGACATGTTTATTTTATTGGTCAGGGGTGTGATATATTAAACGTTATTTACACATTCACATTCACATACATAAACCCAAGCCTTCTTAAGTAAGCAGAAACTACGGAACGCCATCTGCTACGATCCTTACAGACTCCTTTTGCTTCGTTTACGTTCATACATCTTCATCCTAACTGCGTGTCGCGGGGAGGTACCAAAGGGTTACCGAGGCCCCTGGCAACACAGGCAACGGAAGGAATACGGGTAGGTTTTAGTCAGTAAGAGTCTGACACACCCTCCCGCTCCGCCCAGAGCGGGAGAAATTATTTGATGATTTCCCACCCAAAAAAAAAAACCCTAACTGCGTAACACACAATTCACAATCTGAATGATTTTGAAGGATATTGCTAATCCATTGCATGATATGTTTGAAATATTTGTCTGCTTAACAAAGTAAAGAATGCAATGAATATTTTTGAACTGTCAAAATGTAACCCATTGCTACTAATCGTGTCTTACGCAATTACCACACGGTCTCTGTAGTCTCATGAAACATGAGGCTTCAGGAACTGGTGTGAATCCTTGGGTTCATTCGAGCAATCGAGTCTGGTTTATCGGCGCTGGGGTCAGTACATTTCATTCATTCATTCATTCATTCATGGCCATCACACGCTGGTTGCACGTTATTTAAGTTCACATTTCTAATGTGACATAAATCCTGTCAAATTAATGGATGAAGATGATGCTAGCATCTTCCGTTAGTGAAATAATTATGTCTTATGACTTTTAAAGTTAATTGCAGTAATAAAAAGTGCCAAAAGCAAATTCGCTTAAGAGTCTACGATACCGCAAATTGCTTAACTTGATCTTCCGTTATATCGAAAATACTGCAGCATTTATTTTGAAATAAATATAATAATATTATAAAGTTGAGGATTAATGCTTATAGTCCTTCGCTGAGAAAGAATATACGTATATTTGTTGTAAAATATGACGCAAAGAAAAAACACAAAAAAGAAAAGTTGGGGGAAAATATGCGTCACATCCACGCAAAACGGCCATTGGTCGGATAATGCTGTGAACCTATGCGAAACAGAGCCACAGCGCTGGTTTTTAATTTATTTGTGATTTTTTATCAAAAACAATTTGTAACGGCTCTCTTCGGCCTACGGTTTCATAGAACTTTATTGTGGGCTTTTAAACTCTAATGAAAAATAATGAAAGAATTTTTAAATTTATTATTTACTTATTTATTTATTTATTTAATACTTTAAGCACACAATTTACAGAGGCAGACTTAAGGCTCCTACATACTGGCGCGACTTGTCGCGCGACGCGTCGCGACACAAAGGCACCGCTTGTAGCGCTACACGCGGTGTCTTTGTGTCGCGTCGCGTTGCGCGACAAGTCGCGCCAGTATGTAGGAGCCTTTAATGCCGTAGGCATTTTCTACCAGTCAACCTTTGGGTGATGCAGAGACAAACAGACACTTGACTTACTTACTTTTTATAAGCGTTTCTAGTTTTTGATTACGTGTTCCGGACCAGAAAAAATCACGTCGTAGGTACTATTGGCAAAACTTAAGCATGCTCACTTTAGAAAATATTTCTGCGGCAAGCGCAGCTAGTGACAAACCACACCCCTTCCTGGTTTCGTCCAATTAGAGACAATATGAATTTGTGTGAGTATAGGGCGTGTAACAAAAAATATAAATATGTGTGGTATGTTGGTTACTCACTGCACGAGCCGGTATTATTCGCGCGAGCCGAGGGCGAGCGAGCGCGATAAGGGAGTCGAGTGTGTGCGCGTTTCATACGACGGTTTTCAACTTGAGAGGAAAAAAAGAGACTGGTATTGTTATTAGTTTCGTACGCCGCTAGGTATTTCTCTCTAGATTTTGCAGGCAACAGGCTGTCACTAGCGTTTCGTGCCTAGATTAGTATTTCCGGGGGGTTAAATCTACGCGTTGCTCTTCGCTCTTCTTTCCTAATTGAAGTCAACATTTTTGATAATAATTAACCACACAATGAAAACGTTAACAAGTATTTCTGGAAAATACCGCGCTTGTTTTGTTTATCCCGCGCGCCGCAGGTGTAAATAAAGGCGCTGGAAAAACCGCTAAACAGCCTATATAAAAAATATAATAAACAAAATAATGTTTTGAATAAGCAAATTAAGGTTAATATGTAGTGAAAAATATATAATTTTATGAAATGATGATAATTTTGATGATTGATTTATCTGATGTAACGAATTTTTTTTTCTCAAAAATATTCATTGTTTTTGGACAAAAACTGCGTATATTGAAAAAAGAAATATAAAGTAAAAATACTTCTATATAATAAGCTGAATTTCTGAGTCACTTTACAAGCAAGTGTGTTGAAGAAATATTTCGTAATTTTTTGCGACCGTATTTTATGGCCGTTCTATAAAGCCGATCTATTGTTTAACCAGATGTTCTGACGTTCCCACTGAATAACAATGGTGCTTAGATAATGAACTTATTTTTATTGCAGTTGCAAAAGTTGCGACAGCAATAATAAAAAAATCTGATAACATTGTATAAACTGCGCCAAGTAATGGTTCAAATACTACTGTAAGTAATTTTGCTATTTTAATCAAAACAGCAATAAAAGAAAGAGATAGCAAATGACAATTTCTAACAAAACTACGTAACTTGCTTCGTTTTAGGGTTCCGTAGTCAACAAGGAACTCTTATAGTTTCGCCATGACCGTCTGTCTGTCTGTCTGTCTCCGGCTTAGCTCACAGACTCTTACTAGAAAGCTGTAATTTGGCAAAGTGGTAAACAAAAATGCTAAATAAAGTTTTTTTAGGGTACGCGTATAGCAATACCAATAATACATTTTCTAAACCAAACGGAAGATATTAGTACGAAATTACTTCTACAATAACAATTCATAAAGCGCTCTCGCTGGCCGTGCCCATTAAAAAAATGTCTTACAAACAAGTGAGCATAGCACGCGCCTAGTGTGACTGTCACACACACTATACATAATTACATTAATACAAACACGGCTAAAATACGCTTCATGCATCCCATTGGCCAAAACGCTTGCATCGGGCGATCGAGTCGTGAGCCGTGCTATACGATTATCGCCTTAGAGGTGAGCATGCGGAAGATTGGCCGATAGTACATCAAAATGTAAATGTTGTAAAGGTCTAAACCAGCCTCCAGGTCTTTGTAGGCTGATGTGAAACTAAATTCAGCACGATTTTAATCAATGTTTCATTTGGTTTGGTAATTAGGTACAATTGCATTTACACATAAAATCATACAATTCGTAGTCACATTCCTGTAAATATAACTTATGAATCATCGAATGTTTGCCAACTAAACATGTCGGGTGTTCGTATACCATATTTAAAAGTAAAATGTCCCCGAGGATTCACCTTCGTGGAGATCAGGTTCAGGTCAAATCTTCCAAGGAATCGTACTATTTGGATAAAAAGGATCCTGTCCTAAACCAGGTCATGGTCAAGTTTCTTTAAAATCCTTTCAGCCGTTAAGGGTCGGGTCATCGCCGTTGACCTAGGCCCTACAAATGTGCGTCCCGCTCACGCCGCCCCGTCGCCGTTCGGTTTCATAGGGAATATTTATTTTTAGTAAGGAAAATATGAATACTTATTTGAAAAAAAATCACGGATAGAATTATAGATAATACAAAATAGTCTGTTAAAGTAATATTTTATTTTTAAGTTTTTATGCTTTGGATATGTCTAACCATCAATAAATCCGTCAATGAATTTTGGAAGTAATGTCTTACTTCCAAAATTTATTTCATAGAGTATTTTACTACAATACTTAAATATTCACAAACAGAATTGATGTATATTGAGGGGCTTGCGGATAAATAATAACAGCCACACGGGTCAATCGTTCAGGTTAAGCTACGCTTGCCGCGGTTTGTCCGTAGATGGGTGACCATCTTTACATACCAAAACCCCTCCGTGCTTCGGAAAGCACGTTAAGCCGTTGGATCTTTTGTCTTTGTGTCGCGTCGCGTGTCGCGCCTGTTTGAAGGAGCCTTTAGTAGGGATTCATTGCGCTCTTACCAGGGGGTAAGAGCGCAATGAATCCCTACTAAAGGCTCCTCACGCCGTGGCCAGGGGGCCACAGCCAAGAACGGCGCGGATTGCGGCGCGGCGTGAGGCGCGGCAAGCGGTGAGCGGCGAAAACAAACGGTAGACAACCTATGAAGTATGCCACAGCTACCGGCGACGCGTACTGCGGCGCGACCTGCGGCGCGGCGAGAGGCGCGGCACGCGGCGGCGCCGGGCTGCACGGTGTGCGAGTGGAACAAATGTACTAGCGAGTATCGAGGTGGCCACAGCTCAGAGCAGCGTGCGCGGCGGCATCGGTGGACGTATTTAGAGCTAGTTCAGACATGGCGGAATCCGTGCGAAAGCAAATCGCGCGGTTATAAACGCAAGTGTTCAGACAGGCGCGGATGTAAATGCGGAGTGCCGTAATCCGCATAGAGTGACAGTCGTTCCAGTCCAATTATGGAAGTCGATGAAGCAATATGTGTGTACTTGTTGCTCCGTAAAAAAAAAGAAAGAAGAAATGGCAGTATTGGGTGCATCCAATATTACGTGATCGGCTCACCCATGGTCAGTTTCAGACTTTATTATATCCAAAATTAAGAAGTTTTGAACCAAAATTCTTCAACTATTTGAGAATGTCGATAAATTCATTTGATTTTTCTAATAATTTTATTAGAATATTCTGCACATTGGATGTCCCACAAAGCAGGTCTCTTTTCCACCTCATCGATGAATAGCTCGGTGTCGAAGCGATCCATTGTCACCGTCCGATACGCGCGCCTTCCGCAGAGCAACTGAACGCGCTCTAGGTACGTCAAGTAAATACTTATACTATCCGAGCGGCGACCGCGCGAATTCATTTTCTAGCGGTTAAGTGGCGGTAGCCACTGTTCGGACAGGTATGAACGAATTATAGGCGCTAATGTGAATAAGATCCGCGCGGTCTAACCGCGCGATTTGCATCCGCACGGATTCCGCCATGTCTGAACTAGCTCTTAGGGCCTGGCCACAGTTTCTGGCGGTGCGGAGCGCGATGCGGCGAGAGGCGCGGCGGGCGGCGTTTTTTGCGGTGGTATGCCACAGCTAGACTAGTCGCGACCGCGGCGGCGTCAGCGGTGGACGTATTTAGAGAACGGCTAAACTATTAAAATGCCCCTATCAAAAGTGGCACGGTATTGCCTTGAAACAAGTGCGTTCTTAGCCCAAGATATCATTCATACTTACCACTACTGCCAGGAAATTGTTGTTTTATTTCGTCTTACAATTTTTTTATAACATATATATATTTATGATGTGGATGTTTTGACATCCATATTGCTGGTCTACTCAGTATTTCGCTAATCAATTGTTCCATATCCATTATTTTTATAAGCTCAACGCGCGATAAAAACAAAATTATTTGTTTCGGTCGTGCGATGTTTGTTTTTGAAGTTTGTTTTTGGTATAAATTATCTTGGGATAAAATGCACTTGTCTGGTTAAGTTTTTTTAATAATTGGAGAATGGTTGAACAGTTTTTGTGTTTTTATTTAGGACTAAGGCGTCAAACAGACGAGCAGCACTTTGCTGTTGACAGAGCTAACTTCAGCTGTCGACAGAGCCAACTTCAGCTGTCGACAGATCCAACTTCAGCTGCCGACAGAGCCAACTTCAGCTGTCGACAGAGAGAATTGCTACTGTCGACAAAAGCAACGGCTGCAGTTTTCGACACGCCGGCTGCTGCCCACCATGTCAACAGCATTATTGTAGCGTGCCGCGAACGTTGTTACAGTAATGGAGACAGACATTAACAAAATTAATTTCGAGGAAGAAACACTTGCTTCTTCTGCTCCTTAGACGCATACGTAAAACGTGAACGTTCGGTCTATTTTAAGTTGACTGACAAGGCAGGGCGCGCGCTGCGCTCATACTACGGTCGGCGTTAGCTGTTCACGTGTCGACGGCAAACGCTGACCAATGGCGGCAGCTGCAATTGCCTCTGTCGACAGCTGAAGTTGGCTCTGTCGACAGCTGAAGTTGGCTCTGTCGGCAGCTGAAGTTGGCTCTGTCGACAGCTGAAGTTGGCTCTGTCGACAACAAAGTGCTGCTCGTCTGTACTCTGCCTAAAGTTTTTGTTGTAGTTGCTGAACTCGGCTCTAAGTTGGTTGTGCTTTTTACTTACTGTTTTATGTGTTTTTAAATAATACACAAATTAAAGTTTTATGCTGAATTTTAGTAGTCCTACCTTTGCCACATTTTTTGACGGCTCGTCCGGGATGGTAGCGAAAAAAAAACGGCCGGACAGAGTTGTTGGTGTTTTGTTTTATATTACTGGGGGTTCCGTAAAGGCGTAAGCAAGATATTTTTTCCATGAGCTGTTGTTCATGAGGTGTTTTGTGAACGGACAACTAGGTTTCTGATTAATTATTGAGAAGCCTAATTAAAATGAATGCCTTGTATTTCTGTGCTTTTTTCATAAAATCTTTTCCCTACACCCCATATTCTTGGGACACTTGATAACCATTAACCATATACATATCTATATTTTTATCCAGTTTCTAAAGGCTCCTGCAAAATAAAAAATAAATCATAATCAAAAGTCATTTATTCAAACTAGGCTGAGAATCAGCACTTTCGAACGTCAAAATCACATAAGACAGTCCCCCAAATCGCCCACCCTTCACCACTTCCTAGTGCTTTAGCTGGGAAGAAGAAGTGGCCAACAAACTCCCCAGCAGCAGAGCACACAGGCAGACAGGCGCGACGCGACACTAGTAGCACAATTTCTATGAAAACTTCATGGAAAGTGTCGCGCTGCCTGTCGCGCCCGCGATATCGCGCCAATCTGCAGGCGACTAGTCTAGCTGTGGCATACCACCGCAAAAAACGCCGCCCGCCGCGCCTCTCGCCGCATCGCGCTCCGCACCGCCAGAAACTGTGGCCAGGCCCTAAGAGCTAGTTCAGACATGGCGGAATCCGTGCGGATGCAAATCGCGCGGTTAGACCGCGCGGATCTTATTCACATTAGCGCCTATAATTCGTTCATACCTGTCCGAACAGTGGCTACCGCCACTTAACCGCTAGAAAATGAATTCGCGCGGTCGCCGCTCGGATAGTATAAGTATTTACTTGACGTACCTAGAGCGCGTTCAGTTGCTCTGCGGAAGGCGCGCGTATCGGACGGTGACAATGGATCGCTTCGACACCGAGCTATTCATCGATGAGGTGGAAAAGAGACCTGCTTTGTGGGACATCCAATGTGCAGAATATTCTAATAAAATTATTAGAAAAATCAAATGAATTTATCGACATTCTCAAATAGTTGAAGAATTTTGGTTCAAAACTTCTTAATTTTGGATATAATAAAGTCTGAAACTGACCATGGGTGAGCCGATCACGTAATATTGGATGCACCCAATACTGCCATTTCTTCTTTCTTTTTTTTTACGGAGCAACAAGTACACACATATTGCTTCATCGACTTCCATAATTGGACTGGAACGACTGTCACTCTATGCGGATTACGGCACTCCGCATTTACATCCGCGCCTGTCTGAACACTTGCGTTTATAACCGCGCGATTTGCTTTCGCACGGATTCCGCCATGTCTGAACTAGCTCTAAATACGTCCACCGATGCCGCCGCGCACGCTGCTCTGAGCTGTGGCCACCTCGATACTCGCTAGTACATTTGTTCCACTCGCACACCGTGCAGCCCGGCGCCGCCGCGTGCCGCGCCTCTCGCCGCGCCGCAGGTCGCGCCGCAGTACGCGTCGCCGGTAGCTGTGGCATACTTCATAGGTTGTCTACCGTTTGTTTTCGCCGCTCACCGCTTGCCGCGCCTCACGCCGCGCCGCAATCCGCGCCGTTCTTGGCTGTGGCCCCCTGGCCACGGCGTGAGGAGCCTTTAGTAGGGATTCATTGCGCTCTTACCCCCTGGTAAGAGCGCAATGAATCCCTACTAAAGGCTCCTTCAAACAGGCGCGACACGCGACGCGACACAAAGACAAAAGATCCAACGGCTTAACGTGCTTTCCGAAGCACGGAGGGGTTTTGGTATGTAAAGATGGTCACCCATCTACGGACAAACCGCGGCAAGCGTAGCTTAACCTGAACGATTGACCCGTGTGGCTGTTATTATTTATCCGCAAGCCCCTCAATATACATCAATTCTGTTTGTGAATATTTAAGTATTGTAGTAAAATACTCTATGAAATAAATTTTGGAAGTAAGACATTACTTCCAAAATTCATTGACGGATTTATTGATGGTTAGACATATCCAAAGCATAAAAACTTAAAAATAAAATATTACTTTAACAGACTATTTTGTATTATCTATAATTCTATCCGTGATTTTTTTTCAAATAAGTATTCATATTTTCCTTACTAAAAATAAATATTCCCTATGAAACCGAACGGCGACGGGGCGGCGTGAGCGGGACGCACATTTGTAGGGCCTAGGTCAACGGCGATGACCCGACCCTTAACGGCTGAAAGGATTTTAAAGAAACTTGACCATGACCTGGTTTAGGACAGGATCCTTTTTATCCAAATAGTACGATTCCTTGGAAGATTTGACCTGAACCTGATCTCCACGAAGGTGAATCCTCGGGGACATTTTACTTTTAAATATGGTATACGAACACCCGACATGTTTAGTTGGCAAACATTCGATGATTCATAAGTTATATTTACAGGAATGTGACTACGAATTGTATGATTTTATGTGTAAATGCAATTGTACCTAATTACCAAACCAAATGAAACATTGATTAAAATCGTGCTGAATTTAGTTTCACATCAGCCTACAAAGACCTGGAGGCTGGTTTAGACCTTTACAACATTTACATTTTGATGTACCTACGACGTGATTTTTTCTGGTCCGGAACACGTAATCAAAAACTAGAAACGCTTATAAAAAGTAAGTAAGTCAAGTGTCTGTTTGTCTCTGCATCACCCAAAGGTTGACTGGTAGAAAATGCCTACGGCATTAAAGGCTCCTACATACTGGCGCGACTTGTCGCGCAACGCGACGCGACACAAAGACACCGCGTGTAGCGCTACAAGCGGTGCCTTTGTGTCGCGACGCGTCGCGCGACAAGTCGCGCCAGTATGTAGGAGCCTTAAGTCTGCCTCTGTAAATTGTGTGCTTAAAGTATTAAATAAATAAATAAATAAGTAAATAATAAATTTAAAAATTCTTTCATTATTTTTCATTAGAGTTTAAAAGCCCACAATAAAGTTCTATGAAACCGTAGGCCGAAGAGAGCCGTTACAAATTGTTTTTGATAAAAAATCACAAATAAATTAAAAACCAGCGCTGTGGCTCTGTTTCGCATAGGTTCACAGCATTATCCGACCAATGGCCGTTTTGCGTGGATGTGACGCATATTTTCCCCCAACTTTTCTTTTTTGTGTTTTTTCTTTGCGTCATATTTTACAACAAATATACGTATATTCTTTCTCAGCGAAGGACTATAACCGCGACTCGCAGCACAGAATCCCGTCCACTTACTTCATTCATCAATAAAGAATCCTCCCAACTTCAAACTTCACCAAAACAAGAGATGACACATTTAAAACAGATGTATTAAAGCAAAAATAAATTCAACAAAAATAACAATGATGGATCGCAGCTCTAAGTTTGCTTGGACGTCACCGAAGCTTATTAAGTTAAGCTTAACTTGGCTAAGTTAATTGCAGAGTTTTGATACTTGCTTACGCCACCATTTACCATCTGATGAACTTATGGCAATAAAGTCCAAGTCCTGTCATGTATGACTGGACTTGAGATTCTTGATACAAGTTGTATTAATTGAATACACAGTTTTTACCTGACTACGGCAAAGTCAAAGGAGGGTTATGATTTCAAAAGGCTATGCACGTACATAGCCTATTAAAATCATTAAGGCTCCTGCATACAGAGGCGATATCGCGGGCGCGACAGGCAGCAATATTCCTGTCGCACCCGCTATATCGCCTCAGTGTGTAGGAGCCTTAACCCTTGTTACCCGACTGCCCCAGAAGGAGGGTAATGTTTTTCGAGAGTATGTATGTATGTATGTATGTCTATTTCTTTGGCACGCTCTGTAGCCTAAACGGCTTGATGGCTTTTATTATGAGGTGTCGTTAGATTCGTCTTCATTGTGAGAGTGACATAGGCTATATAATATTTATATATTGCATCTGCAAATACAAAAAAAAAAGGGGGGGGAAGGTTTTTTAAATAAATTATAACAATATTGATATCAAATCAAAGCTAGTAATGAGTCAATTCCATATATATATATTAATAAAACTAAAAAGCTTGAAATAAAACAAATTATTTAAAAAACAAAAAACCCGACTGCAAAAACATAACTGAAAAGAGAAAAACAAGCATTAAAATCTATAGAATTTTGGTATCGCAGGCGGCGAGAAACAAAAGTTACACCATATTTCAGGTTATTGGTTTCTCCCCGCCTGCGATACCAAAATTCTATAGATTTTAATGCTTGTTTTTCTCTTTTCAGTTATGTTTTTCAGTCGGGTTTTTTGTTTTTTAAATAATTTGTTTTATTTTATATAAGAATTTTGCCAGCGACTTCGCCCGCGTGGATGTCAGAAATTATCGCAAGAGTACGTATTACCAGGATAAATAGTATCATATGTGTTAATCCAGGTTATAAATTATCTGTGTGCCAAATGTCTTCCAATCGTTCATCGTTTTTGTGTGAAAGAGTGACAAACACCCATCCATCCTCACAAACTTTCGCGTTTATAATATTATATAATAAATCATAAACAGAAAACAGTTACCATATAAATATAAAGTCGTTAGCGAAATGATACCTATAAATATAAACCATAGATCATAAAATTTACTGGGACCGAACAAAAATATAATAACACATAAAACTATTCATTACAATAGACCTGACATTACCGTTCACGACAAAACCAATACAACAGTTTATCTGATAGATATAACAATACCTAACTCACCCAATATTCAAATCACAATATCCGAAACGCTCAGAAAGTATCAAGATCTCGCCATAGAAATTAAAACTCAATGGAAAGCAGAAAGCGTTCATATTGTCCCCATTGTTCTTTCATTACTGGTGTAATACCAAAATCTCTCACACAAAGCCTTAACACCCTACAGATGCCTACACACACTTTACATGCTCCAAAAGTCACCAATAAAATCAAATCAAAATATTTTATTTCACATAAACCTACATGGGCACTTATGAAACGTCAGAAGCTAGGTGCACGGTTCTAATTGGTCGTTTCCTATGGAGAAGAGCCGGCAAGAAACTCCACGGTTACTCTTTTAAAAATAATTGGCTTTTAAAATGTTTTTAAATTACAGTGTTAACAGGTATGGGAGGACAGTGTAAGAAGTATCAGGTACATTACAAAAAAAAAAAAAAAATGATCTACAAATCTAGTTTATTAAGCCTACAACGTTCTCACATTCGCAAAATATAAAAGAATCTATGGTAAAATATTAATAAAATAATAAAAATTAAAAAAATATATAATGCACCACCCTTAACACCTGTCGCATCACCCGAAAGGTCCTCACTTCTTCAACACTGTCATACACCTTCTCTATCTAAATTTTGCCTTACATACTTGGTCTCGACCCGTGTGTAAGGTTTTTGAATCTCTCTCGTAATGAGAAGAAACATAAATAATAATAATAGGTAGTAGATAGTAGGGGCTTGTGGCTAAGTAATAACAGCCGCACGGGTCAATCGATCAGGTTAAGCTACGCTTACCGCGGTTGGTCCGTAGATGGGTGACCATCTTTACATACCAAGACCTGTGCCTCGGAAAGCACGTTAAGCCGTTGGTCCCGGCTGTCATTTGTAGATCTTTGACAGTCGTTACGGGTCGTCCGAAAGGTCGAAAGTCTGACAACCAGTCTTACCAAGGGGTATCGTATTACCCAGTATTACCCAGTAACTGGGTTGTGGAGGTCAGATAGGCAGTCGCTGCATGAAAAATACTGGTATTCAGCTGCATCCGGATGGACTGGAGGCCGACCCCATCGTAGGTGGGAAAAGGCAGGCAGATGAGGAATAGGTAGTAGAATAGGGTCAATCAAGGGATATTATTGACTAAGATACTGCATAATGTTATATAGGTATGCAGATGAGAGCAGATGCTCGAAAACATGACGCAATCATTAGAGACGTTAAAAATTCAACACCATTATAATCTGCTTTGATGTCAAAAGTGTGCCACGAATCAGAATCTACCGCTATAAATCTAATGCGATTTATAAATCACCTGAATAGGTCATGACCATTCATTTTGATTAACCTGTGAATATATAAATTGAAATGTTTGGCTTATTAGTGATTGTGGAGCTAGCTCGGTTAACACTACCTAGCCGAATGCCATTTATCGGGGAATTGACAGAGTAGAAGGTCATCCCATCTCCTTACGAAAGATGAAAAAGTTACGATTAATTTCTGACTTTTTTACCCGACTGCACGACTCAAAGGACCCCGATATGTTTTTCAGCCTATATTTGTATGTTCATAATATGCTTGTTCCTTTGTGGCGCTCTAGAGACCAAACGCGTGGGCCGATATTGATGATTTCTACATCAATCATTTGTCTTAATCTTGTGAGTCTCACTATAGAAATGTCAGTAATTCATGCCTTTAATAAAATAAAATAAATGTATATGGCGACAACCAGACGCAATATTGTGAAAAAAAAATTAAAGTCGACGAACTATGTCAAATGGGTATCATTGAAAAAGTCTTTGAAAATGATCATGGACCCAATCAATGGATTTTCAAAGAACATTGAATAGGTCTAATAATCATTTTTCATTTCGAAAGACCATTTAGGATCTACATAACGATTTAAAGTTGTTTAGCAAACATTCTCACTCAGATTTTCAAAACTTATAATAAAGCTGTGATAAAGTTCTTAAATAATATTTTAATAGGTCTTATTAACATGAAAAATATTTACTAAAAAGTCGAAGGTAATGTATAGTTTTTAAGAAGATGCCTCCGACTGCTTGAGATTGTTTATATTAAGTGTATAATCGTTTATATAATTATTATGTTTTAATATTATGACATTTTATGTTTTGTACGAATCTACATTTTTATAATTTTTGTAATTTTTTAATGATTTGTTAAATTGAATTAATCACAATTTTATTTTGGTTTTTTATCCGTTTAGAATTTAAAGTAGTTTATAATTTAAATGTATTAGTTTAACACTATGGACTAGAATTATGTCTGAAAATAAGTGGATAGAAATAGGTAATTTCGCTTCCATATTTATAAAGTTCACTTTTTACGCTGTCGAGTTTTTTTGATTTTATAATTAACTGTTTTCTATATATTATAGACCTCGAATACAGAAAGTACGTACGTTATCGATGATACTTGTGGCAATAACTATAGCTTAATATATAAGCTAAAGTATGAATAAAAAACAACGCAGAAATGTTTATTGTGGTTAGAAATATAAATGAAAATACAAAATATGTTAGAAGCTCCCCCTACTGTATTTTTTTTTCTAATCATATAATCAACATTGTTGCCCTCTCTCTCTCTTGATAAAGTAACTGGAGGTTTGTAGTGGCCAGGTTTTTTTTTTGTGATTTTGCTGCATTTCTAGAACTCTTTCAAGCCTCACTGTTTTCCATATCGACGGTTAAAAGGTAATTGGGCATAAGCGACATTTTGGTCGAAAATGAGTTATGAATGCCATCCTACTTAAAAAAAGAGATTAAGTAGGATGGCATTCATAATTCATTTTCGATTAAAATGTCGCTTATGCCCAATTACCTTTTAACCGTCGATATGTACTTAGTAAAATTCTATATTCTCTTCGTAGAGGGAGATAATGTAAACAAAAAAGTGTAAGTAAAAAAGTGAGATAGATAATGTAAACACAAAAATAAATGATAAACACAACTATGCAGTACATCAAAAAGCGAAATAGCACGTACCTCAAACTATTACCCTTCTTTAACAGCTCGGGTCGGGCAAAACCGCTTCGTAATCCGTATCTCAAAAAGGGCCACAAATGGTCCTACGAGGCGTATATTGTAACGAAGCATAGTATAATTCTGCCATAATCTGAAGGCAGGTGCGATTTTTTAATGCAGGTGTATCCTGCATCTTTATTGTGGTCTTTATCTTTACGTGTATTTGCATTTTGAGCTTATTTCAAGAGAAAAATATAATATCAAGCAATTATCTTCCCAAACCCTGTTCGTTTGGGAAGATAAGTGCTTGATATTTTTGGGTTTTATGAGAGGTGGCTAAATAATCCACACGGCTCGATCGAAGGTAAGCTACGCTTACCGCGGTTGGTTCGTGGATAGGTGATCATCAATTACATATCGAGACCCCTCCTTGCCTTGAAAACCACGATAAGCCGTTGGTGCCGGCTGTCATTCGTAGATCTTTGACAGTCGTTACCCCCAGTCAGAAACTCCTAAAGTCAGACTACCAGTCTTACCCAATAACTGGTTTGTGGAGGTCAGATAGGCAGTCGCTCTATGTAAAATACTGGTACCTATTCAGCAGCCTCCGGTTATACCGGAAGCCGATACCAACATAGTTGAAAAATAGGCTAGGCAGATTGATGAGGTTCAATAACGTTTTAGCAGAATCTTGTTAAACTTTACGCTGATTTCGTAATTCTGGTGAGAAGACAGTAGTTTCGCATGATATAATATGTTTTTGTCGGTCCTTACAGAGATCTGCGAAATCCGTGTTTACTGGAAAATAGAAAGAAATCTCATAATATTGTACGTCGAGGTACCTACGTGGTCCTGTTGAGCAGTAAGTAATTTCTTGAAACAGCGAATTAGTGTTCCCGTGTAATTTCTTATTTAACTTATTAAGCCCGGCTGAGCAGTGGTGGCCCAGTGGTAACGGCCGCGACTTAAGAGTTGTAGGTCGTAGGTTCAAACCCGGACAGGCGCTTTACTTTGTGTAAATTATTTCATCACCACTGTCTTAAAACGGTGAAGGAAAACATCGTGAGGAAACCGGCATGTCCTAGAACAAAAAAGTCGAAGACATGTGACATTACCAACCCGCACTAGGCACGCGTGGTGGATTACGGCCCACTCCCTCTCACAGAGAGGAGGCCTGTGTCCCAGCAGTGGGAACAGTATAGGCTGATTATGTTAGCCCGGCGCGTACCCCATGTGGTGCCAAACAATGTAAAATCAATTGTGTCTCATTAGCTGTCCTTGACCTATTCATAAAAACAGATATAGCAATTATTATTTCATAAACATAATATTGTAAATACATTTTCTGTACTTTCAATACCATTCATGGCCTTTAGACCTTCAGACATACAATAAAATAAAAGGTTTACAATCACAACGTACTATAAAAATTGAGAAGGGTTATCCCCATTGCTTGCAAACAGTACAATATGGCGTTCCTCTCAACTGACCCTCTGAGGTCATGCGCAAACGATCGACTCGGCCATTTTATGGTGACCAAGGCATATCTTTGTAATACTTTTATTGTGAACATCGACACGTTGAAAAAGTAAATGGAAATCAAAAGGTGCTGGCGATGTTTATTAACTATAGCTTTGTCTTGCTAAGTTCCACTTTGAGTTGGGATTGGTTTAGTTTGAAGGATGGTAAAAACATTTTAAAAATATTCAATATACACATACATACAAACATAAAACGCCTTCTGGGGGTTGGCAGAAAATACAGAACGCCACTTGCTACTACGATCCTTACATACTACTTTTGCTTCGTTTACGTTCATACATCGGGTAATACACGCACACTGGTTGCGAGTACTACGCACATGATCTTTCTGAAGAACATCACCAATAAGAATAGAATAGAATAGAATAGAATAGAATAGAATAGAATACTCTTTATTATGTACACCATAAAAATTACAGATACAAATGTTGAAATTTTACAAGGGGTGACACAATGGGCGGTCTTATCGCTAAAAGTGATCTTTTACAGACAACCTTTGGATGGATTAAAGGGGGGAGGAGAGACAATACTGCAGGTAGTCAGTGGTGTACCAGTTACATATACAATCAATACATAAAGCATATACTATACATAACATATATTATATATACATACATTTATATATATTGAGAGAGAAAGTGTTTGTGTGTGAAATAAGGTCACTATATATAGTATACCTTATTGGTGAGAGCATCTGCCTTGTATATCAATATACAAGGCAGATGTGAGTGGTTTGGAGTTTCCACTCACATCTGCCGGAAAGATGTGGAATCACATATCCCAAACTATTTCTCCACGAAGTTTCGAGTATACCCTCGGATACACCTCTTTTGACTTCTGAGGAACTATTGGTTAATGTCAGCCTCATGATAGCCAACGGAATCTGAAAATCCGTTTTGTGTCTTAAAACAGTATTCAGAAGGACCAAAACTTTATGTGAAGCCGTTGACGATATACTCACGAAAACAATATTAATATGCTCTCGTTACTCCTTGATGGCTTTATTCTGCTAGGAATTGGGCTTCTTCTGTTTTAATCATTATTAAATAGCTTTCGTGTTTGGCTGTTTGACCACTTAATTCTTTTAAACGACGGAAAGGATTTCGATGCGGTTTTACCATAATCTAGAGAATTTATTCCAAAATGTTTATATATAACTTAGACATTACATAAATCCCGATGTTTTTTCAAGTCTTATTATTATAGTATTCCTCTCTTCTCACTTGTAATCAACCCAGCCTCAGCTAGATATAACGTTACATAGTCTTAGTCCAATAAAGCATACTACATACAGTCCCGTTACGTTGACCGACCGGCGCGTGCGCACAGCGCTGCTGGAGCGTAAACATCTATAGAACATTACTTAGTTTTTGTTCAGCGGATAGCGGGTACAAAGATTTGTTTTTTTTAGGTTGTCTATCTGACGCAGAGAATTAAGTGGGTTTTAAGTTGGGAGTTTGGTCATCGAGAGTCTTATGGCTGATTTTAGTTCCTCTAGATGAGTTCCATGCAGTTAGTCAATAATATAACATCATCCCTTTTTCCCCCGAAGGGTACCTATAGAACACCCACATTTCGCCAGTTATGTTTAGGCTCCATGTAATAGGGGGCGAGCCTATTGCCATCAAACAGGCACAAATCCAGACTCCGGGCTGCTACTGAGAAATTCCAGGTGAAAAACCCAATAACACTATGCTCCACCAGAGAATCGAACCCAGGACCTCATGCTCAGCAGTAACGCTAGCGATCATTAGACCAACGAGGCAGATAACTTATAACTCGATAAAAGTATTGTGCCATTTTTAGGGTTCCGTATTCAACAAAAAACAAGTTTCGCCATGTCCGTCTGTCTGTCTATCCGCGGCTTAGGGCTCCCACACAAAACTGCGAATTCGCATCGCATCGCAAAAATCTGCGAGCTCGATGTCAGTTTTTCATAATAAAATGACAACGAGCTCGCAGATTTTTGCGATGCGATGCGAATTCGCAGTTTTGTGTGGGAGCCCTTAGCCCAAAGACTACTACTACTAGAGTACTAGAAAGCTGTAATTTAGCATGGGTATACATATCAATCTTGAAAAAAAATTATAGGGTACCTCCCTTGCACGCAAAGTGGGGATGATATATTTTTTTCTTGTCTATGCATGGTGGGGTTATCGTAGTGTCCCCCTACCCTGCCAGCTAAATGGTTGTTTTTGGATATGTGAAAAAAATCATGGCAGTAGTATAGTATAGTAGTAATATGACGAAATTAGAAGGAAAACTATCACAGCTAAGCGCACATTTAACGAGTAATAGTCGACCAACTTAAATGTGCAGTAGGAGAATTGACCGTGACGTATATCGATGTATGGGAGAACAGGTTTTTCAACTGCAATGTTAAGTATGTTTTTGGCATAAATTCATCTAATTCCTCCTTCATTGTGCGTGGTCCGACACGCATTTGGCTGGTTATTAATTTTACATCATCCTCAAATTTAGTTATAAATTCAACATTATTTATACTAATCTATACGTTACAATATAAAAAGAGTGTCCATGGAGTTTCTTGCACGTTCGTCTCCAAAGGTACCAACTACGCTTTAAAATGGGCAACTAGAGTCATATTTCTAACTGATCGACTCCTTGACAATTCAAAACTGCCTGTAAATGGTGTAATTGAAATAAAAGCATTGAGTTTGAGGCCGGAGTCTTCCTTAAACTTTAGTCATAAATTGAATGGTAATTTCTTTCACAGCATAAAACACGAACCGAAAAACAAGCAACATGGTGATGAACTAAATAATTTGATAAAACTTAAATCAACCCACATTATACAGTCCATTTACCAAATGACTTTGCTAAAAACTTAACTCAATTATACCTATAATAAACGGTATCCTACACTACACAGATATCCCACACAAAACTGCGAATTCGCATCGCATCGCAAAAATCTGCGAGCTCGATGTCAGTTTTTCATAATAAAATGACAACGAGCTCGCAGATTTTTGCGATGCGATGCGAATTCGCAGTTTTGTGTGGGAGCCCTTAGCCCAAAGACTACTACTACTAGAGTACTAGAAAGCTGTAATTTAGCAGGGGTATACATATCAATCTTGAAAAAAAATTATAGGGTACCTCCCTTGCACGCAAAGTGGGGATGATATATTTTTTTCTTGTCTATGCATGGTGGGGTTATCGTAGTGTCCCCCTACCCTGCCAGCTAAATGGTTGTTTTTGGATATGTGAAAAAAATCATGGCAGTAGTATAGTATAGTAGTAATATGACGAAATTAGAAGGAAAACTATCACAGCTAAGCGCACATTTAACGAGTAATAGTCGACCAACTTAAATGTGCAGTAGGAGAATTGACCGTGACGTATATCGATGTATGGGAGAACAGGTTTTTCAACTGCAATGTTAAGTATGTTTTTGGCATAAATTCATCTAATTCCTCCTTCATTGTGCGTGGTCCGACACGCATTTGGCTGGTTATTAATTTTACATCATCCTCAAATTTAGTTATAAATTCAACATTATTTATACTAATCTATACGTTACAATATAAAAAGAGTGTCCATGGAGTTTCTTGCACGTTCGTCTCCAAAGGTACCAACTACGCTTTAAAATGGGCAACTAGAGTCATATTTCTAACTGATCGACTCCTTGACAATTCAAAACTGCCTGTAAATGGTGTAATTGAAATAAAAGCATTGAGTTTGAGGCCGGAGTCTTCCTTAAACTTTAGTCATAAATTGAATGGTAATTTCTTTCACAGCATAAAACACGAACCGAAAAACAAGCAACATGGTGATGAACTAAATAATTTGATAAAACTTAAATCAACCCACATTATACAGTCCATTTACCAAATGACTTTGCTAAAAACTTAACTCAATTATACCTATAATAAACGGTATCCTACACTACACAGATATCCCACACAAAACTGCGAATTCGCATCGCATCGCAAAAATCTGCGAGCTCGATGTCAGTTTTTCATAATAAAATGACAACGAGCTCGCAGATTTTTGCGATGCGATGCGAATTCGCAGTTTTGTGTGGGAGCCCTTAGCCCAAAGACTACTACTACTAGAGTACTAGAAAGCTGTAATTTAGCATGGGTATACATATCAATCTTGAAAAAAAATTATAGGGTACCTCCCTTGCACGCAAAGTGGGGATGATATATTTTTTTCTTGTCTATGCATGGTGGGGTTATCGTAGTGTCCCCCTACCCTGCCAGCTAAATGGTTGTTTTTGGATATGTGAAAAAAATCATGGCAGTAGTATAGTATAGTAGTAATATGACGAAATTAGAAGGAAAACTATCACAGCTAAGCGCACATTTAACGAGTAATAGTCGACCAACTTAAATGTGCAGTAGGAGAATTGACCGTGACGTATATCGATGTATGGGAGAACAGGTTTTTCAACTGCAATGTTAAGTATGTTTTTGGCATAAATTCATCTAATTCCTCCTTCATTGTGCGTGGTCCGACACGCATTTGGCTGGTTATTAATTTTACATCATCCTCAAATTTAGTTATAAATTCAACATTATTTATACTAATCTATACGTTACAATATAAAAAGAGTGTCCATGGAGTTTCTTGCACGTTCGTCTCCAAAGGTACCAACTACGCTTTAAAATGGGCAACTAGAGTCATATTTCTAACTGATCGACTCCTTGACAATTCAAAACTGCCTGTAAATGGTGTAATTGAAATAAAAGCATTGAGTTTGAGGCCGGAGTCTTCCTTAAACTTTAGTCATAAATTGAATGGTAATTTCTTTCACAGCATAAAACACGAACCGAAAAACAAGCAACATGGTGATGAACTAAATAATTTGATAAAACTTAAATCAACCCACATTATACAGTCCATTTACCAAATGACTTTGCTAAAAACTTAACTCAATTATACCTATAATAAACGGTATCCTACACTACACAGATATCACCTTAATTACTTAGGCACGGTAAATTAGACTGAAGTTTGAGGTCGACGTGCTTAAATCTAATAATAATAATAATAATAATAATAATCATTTATTTGTTCAGACAACAAATGAGGTCCATTGTGTTAGTAACAATCTTACTTAGCCTATGTTAGTACTTAAGACGCTGACAACACCTAAACCGCGGTCACTGTCAGATTGCATAGAAAAGAAAGAGAAGCGCGACGATAAAACGCTTGTAATTTATTGCAAAATATGAAGTAATTATCTATTTACTCAGAATTGAGTTAAGTAATCGAAAATAAAAAACAACCAAGTTCTGCATTATAATAAGACGTACTTGTTATTAATTAAATACGTAATTTATGTTGATATTTAATACAGATATTTTGGATTAGAACTCAGGGTAAGAGGTTAGTTTAACGTTAGTTTGTATCGAGATTTTTTTTTCAAAACGTGTTTTGGTGACAACCAAGTTCTGGGAAATATGTTCAAAATTAACATATATTTTTTCCGCTACCACAAACTATACAGATTTGGCAATTTTCTTTCTTAAGAGAAGCCTATTTTGATCAATTGGGTCTTGTCAGCGCCTTAATAACTAAAACAGATCTTGTCCGCTCTGCTAACGCCCACACAAGCGGACTACCTGCCCGGGCGGCTATCGAGTGCTGAATGATGTTGGGACTGTCACGCAACCTGCGAAGTAACGAGGCAGATTTTTTGCGCCATACTGCTTCAAAGCTGTCAGTGCGCGCCTCGGCAAACATCGCCAATGCACTGCAGAAACGTGGCAGTCGCAACAGCACCCTGAACGCGTTGTTATATTGGATACGCAGAGCATTGCAAGCCCTTTGGGTATATCTGAACCACAGGGCCCCCGAGTACATGTAATAGTTAAGAAATCATAGTGCTTTATGCGCAGCGTACGGAGCTTCTCTGTTTATTTCAAGTTGATACTGAGAGTAACAAACAGCTACAGGCTTTCCCAAAAGTATTTGATAAAAATGTAAGCAATTTGATCAGGAAACGTACCTGTAGATGCCAATTTGTAGCGCCACTTACAAATTGTGTGTATCAAATCAAATCAAAATATTTTTATTTCACCTAAACCTACATGGGCACTTATGAAACGTCAGAAGCTAGGTGCACGGTTCTAATTGGTCATTTCCTATGGAGAAGAGCCGGTAAGAAACTCCACAGCTACTCTTTTAAAAATAATTGGCTTTTACTTTTTAATGTTTTCAAATCACAGTGTTAATAGGTATGGGAGGACAGTGTAGGCCTGTCATGAAGTACCAGGAACTTAACAAAAAAAAAGAAACAAAATACAAAATATCTAGTCTATTAAGCCTACAACGTTCTCACATTCACAAGGTACACAAGAATCTTTGTAAAATATTAATAAAATAATAAAAATAAAAACCCATTTACACCAATTTAGTTCAATCAACTCAGCCTATCGCAGCACTGCTGGACATAGGCCTCTCCCAGGCTGCGCTCTGACCTCCGCCTTCTGCATCCAGTCTGTCCCAGCCACTTCTTAAGGTCGTCGGTTCATCTAGCTGAGGGGCGTCCCATACTACGCCTGCTGATACGCGGTCTCCACTCCAGGACTCGTCTGCTGCATTGGCCATCGGTCCTTCGACAAACATGGCCAGCCCACTGCCACTTCAGTTTGACATAATCAGCCTATAATTGTTCTCACTGCTGAGACACAGGCCTCCTCTCTGCGAGAGGGACTTTAGTTTGCTTACTCTGTAACCTATGCCGGTTACTCCGGTTCTTTTCCGGATATTTTCATTCCTGATTTGTGAGTGTATATATAGAGGGCCAAATTAAATTTAAAAATAAATCTTTTTCAATCACATTATTATATTTTTTTTATCATCCTCATCCCATCACATCTGCGGAGTTTCGCTAGATAATTTAACTTGACCCTGTATAAATGGAGTGAAATTATAATTTTAATTTCACCTGAACAGGGTTTGTTTACAGTTTCATCAGATAATTTTGGAGCAGACTATAGTACATCATAGTTTTTCTTTCAAAAGCTGCAGGGCATGAGAATTACGTTTTACGTCATTCTTCACAGTTTTGCGTCAATCTTCGGACCTTTTTCCTTTGTCACGTCATATTGGGGCATTCGATTGATTAAAGAGAGGTAAGCTTTTGCTTACCTCTATATACCTCTATTATACTATATATATCACCTACCCTTTTAAATTTAAGACATGGTCGATGATAAAAAGGGTGATTGTTTCCGAAGTTGGCCTTTATTTTGGGTCACTAAAGGGTTAACGGAACTACACAGATTGAAGAGGAGCACGACTTTCGAAGTTTGTACTAAAGGCGAATTATTAATTCACAGGAGTATTCTGACTTGTATTGTGTGCTAGCTGTCACTTTGTGTAATACAATAGTTGGTAATGGCGATCGTTTAGTTTAATCGATTTATATAAATGTATAATAATAAATGTAAAAGTCTAGAATACAATAAATGTGACAGTTTTCTTACACAAAGTGACTAGCTGTCAGTTTGTGTAATAAAATGGTCATATTTCAGATTACTCTATGTAGTGAATTAATAATTCGACTTTAGTACAAACTTCGAAAGGCTTGCGATAATGTCTAGTCCACACTTTAACACTATTCATCTTTTATGACCTATCTCCATGCAGATATTTAACACCCACGATAAAAGATTGATAACTTCTATCAATACATTTTTATTATAAATTAAAGTTGCTTATCGTTTCTGTCTGTGTGACCGTGTTGTTCTTCTAAAGTAAACTATGCAACGGAATTTGATGCGGGTTTTACCATTATTTAGAGGATTTATTCATAAATGTTTATGTGTATAAAACATTAATATTTAAATTACACATAATAAAGCCATCTCGATGTTTTGGCCGCTAGTTCACTTATAAAATACAAATACAATGATGAACCCTGAAAGAGTTATTGAACTCGTTGTTGAATGTTTTGCTACACAACGCAGTAAGTTCTATAACAAGTTTTTACCTTTCAAATAATCAATAAGTTCCGATAGAACCAATATTTTAATAAAATACAAAAAATGAATGAATGAACAAATAAATACATAAATGTTCTCGTGTTAAACTATTAAAGAAAATATTGTTTTTATTAGCTTTAGATAAGTTCCACTGTACTAAGTCTAAGCCAATAATAGCTGTTTGTAATGCAAATGATGTTAAAAGAATCAAGTTGATTTACGTAGAAGTTGTTTTTTTTTTATATGGGATCTAGGTAGGTCAGCCTAGAAGGTTGTCGGCTGCTTAACCGGGCTTGCCTCAATGAATTAAAGGCCTCCAACCAAGGCATACTCGTACAACTTAAAAACTACGTAGAATTTGATTAAAAGATTGATTTTTATAGCAACTTGAACTTAGGAACTTCTTTAGCCGTGATTTCAAATATACATATGTAACTTATGTGTTCTATACGATCCTTTTTTCTGGTCCTAAGAGTCTGGATGAGGAGTTTAAGTAGTTAGTTAGGTAGACTTTAGAGCATAGGTTTTCTGGCTATACCTATATAGCCAGAAAACCAATGCTCTAAAGTCTAAACACTGAATTTAAAAAACAGCCGCGAGGTGTCGTGGGACACTAGGTTGGAACGAGGTTCCTTTCGCGTTTTTTGCCACCGACTTCTGAAATTAAAATTATTTTTCACTTGGTAGTTTTTTTTTTATGGAAGTCGGTTTTATTTTGTTACAAATTTATATTGGTCTAGCTCTCATTCACCAAGTGTGCGTATAACGTGCGATAAAGAACTTCGTTCCAAAAATAACTTTTGACAAGACACACCACAGTGAGACTTCCATGTTTCTACATTAGTTCATGATCTGCCTAGCCTTTTCCCAGCTATGTTGGGGTGGGGTCAGCTTCCAGCCTAATCGCATGCAGCTGAATACCAGTATTTGACATGGAGCGGCTGCCTATCTCACCTCTACAACCCAGTTCCTGGTTAATACGATACCCCTTGGTAAGACTGGTTGTCAAGACTTTCGGGCTTCTGACGACCCGTAACGACTGTCAAAGATCCACGAATGACAGCCGGGACCAACGGCTTAACGTGCTTTTCGAGGCACGGAGGGGAGAGAGTCTTGGTATGTAAATATGGTTACCATCCACGGACCAACCTCGGCAAGCGTAGCTTAACCTGATCGACCGACCCGTGCGGCTGTTATTACTTAGCCACGAGCCCCTCCGTTGCCCCCCTATATTTCTACGTCAGTTATGGTTATTTTATAGGTGAGCTTAAATCATTTTGTTGTTTATGTTTTCAGCCCATTGCATCTGCTTGACACCATTTTTAGACAACATTAACTAATCTTGTTTACAGATGCTTCCTGTTTTATATAATACGACTACCATTTACCTATTTAGGTCGGCCTAGGTTTGTATTTTTATAAGTATACAGCCATTATGTTGATGTCTACGTTAGTTCAGCTTTGTTATACAATAATCTTAACCTGAGGCGCATAAGGTCTGATATGGAATTTCACAAGTTTAGAGGGAAGTCAAAAGAGGTTCTTGATAACATCGTGTCAAAACTATTGTTTATTTACGATTAGGCTAACAAAAATAGTATAACGTTTTTTAACTCGTTACACGATTTTATCAAGATCTTTCTTTTAGGTCTGACATTCCATATCAGACCTTATGTGTGTCAGGTCGAGATTATCGCCAATATTAAGGTTACGAGAAAAACAAGCTTTTTATTTAAATCTTGTCTTCGTTATAAGACTCCTTTACTGATAGTTTAATAATAATAGGTATGTTTCATAGAAAAAACTAACTGGTGAAAATATTATGAGATTTCAGGCACCTTTTTTTTTTAGTAAGGCCCTTTTGGAGTTTTACGCCAAAGGATTGATTTTAATTAAGCCTCTATTCGTTAAAAACAAAAAAAAAAATTAAATGACCTAGGTACCTTTAAAAATAAAACAAAAAAAGGACAATGTAAAAAAATGGTTAATATATTGGGCCATGGAAAAATATAGTATAAGAAAATGTTATCTATAGATAACATTGTCATAAACTATATTTTAAACACATTTTTTTTTACTCACATTATTTAACTCTTCGTAAATATGTATAATATTATGAAGAGGTAAAATTTGTGAGTTTGTATGTAAGGGGTAATCATAGGAACTACTGAACCGATTCTGAAAATTATTTCAATAATGGTAAGCTGCAGTATAGCCGAGTGTCATAGGACACATTTTATGTTATACACAATCAATCAATTCCACGCGACGAAGTGGCGGGCAGAAGGCAGTCACACATATTCATTATTGAACAGCGATCAAATATAAAAGTTAGCTTATTAGCACACAATAATATTGTTACACTTTGCGGATGAACCGTGACGCGATCCCTTTTCAAGAGTATCGTGAATAAGAACACGCTGGCTTACAGATCTTCAGATTAAAGATTAAGGCTCCCGCAGATAGGCGCGACGCGATTCTGGTGGAACAATTTCTATGAAAACTTCACGGAAATTGTTCTACCGGTGTCGTGTCGCACCTGTCTGCACGAGCCTTTATGGCATGGTCTCAGTGTGACCGATAATACATTAGAGTGTTAAGACTGTGGTGGCCGCCACATAGCGTTTGCAATTTACCGTTAAATGAAAAAAAAACCATCACTGAAACGCTATGTACGAAAGTAAGTTGTTGTGTATATCTACAGATCGTTTTTTGACGCCGCGCCGTAAACTCAAACTCCGGTCTCATTATTTCCATCACAGCCGTCACTGCGGCCATTATGTGGCTGTCATCTTATAGGAAGCGTGATTTCTGACACGTATACGTACAACAGACGGGAAAATATCTCAGCCAAAGCACGTGCTAAGTAACGTTTATTAATCTCGACCTAAACTAAGTACAATCAGCAGTCCTTGGAAGGCTTGGCAAGCTGGTGAAGCTTAAATCCTGATGACGAGTTCTTGAAAGGAGATACTGCGAATCAGAGATATAACGTGGGTCAGCTGGAAAACAACCTTGTATGAGCCGTTTCAAGGTTATACGTGGACAAAAGCCAGAGGAAACGATGATATTTTAGTCGAACGTAGCTGAAATAGATAGAAGGCAGTTTTATAGCACAACTAGTGCACTGCCAAAGACAAAAGTTAAGTAGAGATCATAAAATTACTCAGTTTTTTGCAGCAGCTGCAATTACCTACCAATGCGTCTGAAAATGCTGCAATGGCATCATTTTTATGAGTCCCCCATGTTCACCAGTAATTTATGGCATTTTATATCCAACTGCATTGCAGTAAACATCACAATTCCCAAAACCACATTTCAACTGGAGCTTAAATGATGAAAACATAACGTCCATGTCGTGCAATGTCGGATTTTCGTCATAAATTTACTAGGAATGCAGTGCGCCATATATTTCGTGGGACAAGTTAATAGGGACCTTGGGACAAGGTCGGGTGTTTAGCCTTGACCTTGAGATCCCCTAGGCCCCTAGGGTCTTTTGCGAAGTATCGGAAGTGGCCAATTAATGTATGGTCGCCTGGTAGGTAACGGCGCAATCAAGATAATGCTGTGACATTTGAAACAGGGAATTGTACCTCATCTTTTGATGGTACGTAGGTCTGCTACAACTTTTGTTTCAAAGTTGTTTATAACATTATTCTCAATTTATTTTAGGTATGTATCTTTTTATCTATGGAGTTCACTCATCCTCTATAGAAAAGGGAGGATCCTCCGAATGGGTGTTGTGTCTGGTAGGCTAATGTTCGACGATTGATATCGGGACTTTGTTTATATGATAGTCGAGTGGTAAACTTTGCTTGCGCGATGCGGGATTTTGAGTGACGTCAGTGTGATGCGTAGTTCGCATATGGCAATGTAGATGTCACCACAGACTTTCTGCTTTAGTAGAGATGTAAAGGCTGTATAATACCGTGTGGAATACGGTTGGAATTGTATAAAACTATATAATACAGTATTATACCAACATCGACTGTATAGTATGTATTATTGTGCACACAAGTTACCAATTTCACACAGCTTTTTTGCCTTTGATTTGTCTATGTTAAGAGATTTTTTTCGAAATGATTCATTTGTATGAACGAGACACATTTAAAACACAAAATACTTGTGTGCCATAACAGTGATTTAAGCCGAAATGTACAAATTCCGCGCGAAATAAAACATTATTTTAAATATTTCACTTCAAAAAATAAAATACAAATCATACAGTATTTTATTGTGTTATATCGGTATAATACATAGCGAACCGGTATTATACGGTATATTTACAACTCTATGCTTTACCTTTAGTCGTTTGCCTATTACAAAATGATCTTTTACGAAAATGTTGTTACAACAGTAATAAATAGTTTTTGATAGCAATACAACAATGGTCAACAATTACTACCTTTTCATTAATTTCCCTGTAACCACTAAGTATTTTTATACCCAAAGGTGCCTCTGTAGAGACTACTTAAACACCAAATTTAATTATCATTTCCCTGTAACATAATGCAGAACAAGCAACCCTTACATCAATATTTCAACCCTATCATGCCCCATTTCGACCATCGCTCACGGGGTTCACGTTAACGATCTAAAAATAGTTACAATTAGCCACGAGGGGGCTAAGGTCGCGCGAATAGAATGAGTATCATGTAGCTTGTCCTTAACGGTATCTATGGGGACTCGTAAGTTATACGTTGTTTTGTTAGGGGTAGAGACTAGATTAAGTAAATTGTTATAATGCCAAGGTTTTGCGAAGGACCATCTGATTAAATAATTTGCTAGTGAAGAACTTTGACGTTTTAAAAAAATAAAGTATAAATAAAGCTTTTATTGTGCAGAAAAAAAAGATTCATTTAAGTAATGAAAAAACCGGCTAAGTGCGGGTCGGACCACGTACAATGAAGGGTTACATAGCTGGGATAAATTTATCCCAAGAATAAAATTAACATTGTAGTTCGTAAAACATGTTCCACCATACATTCCAACTGCAAATGTAAGTTTGTACGCACAATATTAATCAAATCAAATCAAATCATTTATTTTTGCAAACATGGGTAATTGGTACATAGATGTTTTCTTTAAAAAGTAGTCCTCCATATTCTACCGTCTCATGGGCATGCAAATAATATTAAATTCCAAAATTAAACAGAAATTCTATGATATCGAATAAATATAAATGTAAAACCATTAGAATTACAAAAGAATCAAAAAACAGACTAATAACGGTTTTTACCTTAATGTCAAAAAAAAAAGAATATAAAGTATGTCAAAGTGTCAATCAATAAAAAGTGTCAGAATAGGAACATGTACGAGTATGTCAGTCTTACTAATAGTTTATTAATTTATTAATCAGTGCAGAGATTTATCTTATAGGAAATCGTCAATTGTGTAATAACTTTTCTCAATTAATATTTTGTATAGTGCTCTTTTAAATTTTATTACAGTCATTTTTTTTATCACATCAGGTACTTTATTATAAATACGTGGGGCAATACCAAAAAAAACTTTTCTGCATAAGTGCGGTTTTACATTTCACTTGACATAGTTTATTTACATATTGAGTCCGTATCTAGTAGTAGTAGTAGTAGTAGTAGTAGTAGTAGTAGTAGTAGTAGTAGTAAGTAGTAGTAGTAGTAGTAGTAGTAAGTAGTAGTAAGTAGTAGTAGTAGTAGTAGTAGTAGTAGTAAGTAGTAGTAGTAGTAATAGTAAGTAATAGTAAGTAGTAGTAGTAGTAGTAGTAGTAGTAGTAGTAGTAGTAGTAGTAGTAGTAGTAATAGTTAGTAGTAGTAGTAGTAATAGTAAGTAGTAGTAAGTAATTAAATAAAAACTAATTAGTAGTAGTAAGTAGTAGTAGTAGTAGTGATAGTAAGTAGTAGTAGTAAGTGGTAGTAGTAGTAGTAGTAGTAGTAGTAGTAGTAGTAGTAGTAGTAGTAGTAGTAGTAGTAAGTAGTAGTAAGTAGTAGTAGTAGTAGTAGTAGTAGTAGTAGTAGTAGTAGTAGTAGTAGTAGTAGTAGTAGTAGTAGTAAGTAGTAGTAAGTAGTAGTAGTAGTAGTAGTAGTAGTAGTAGTAGTAGTAGTAGTAGTAGTAGTAATAGTTAGTAGTAGTAGTAGTAATAGTAAGTAGTAGTAAGTAATTAAATAAAAACTAATTAGTAGTAGTAAGTAGTAGTAGTAGTAGTGATAGTAAGTAGTAGTAGTAAGTGGTAGTAGTAGTAGTAGTAGTAGTAGTAGTAGTAGTAGTAGTAGTAGTAGTAGTAGTAGTAAGTAGTAGTAAGTAGTAGTAGTAGTAGTAGTAGTAGTAGTAGTAGTAGTAGTAGTAGTAGTAGTAGTAGTAGTAGTAGTAAGTAGTAGTAGTAATAGTAAGTAATAGTAGTAGTAGTAGTAGTAGTAGTAGTAGTAGTAGTAGTAGTAGTAGTAGTAGTAAGTAGTAGTAGTAGTAGTAAGTAATAGTAAGTAGTAGTAGTAGTAGTAGTAGTAGTAGTAAGTAGTAGTAGTAGTAGTAAGTAGTAAGTAGTAGTAGTAATAGTAAGTAATAGTAAGTAGTAGTAGTAGTAGTAGTAAGTATAGTAAGTAGTAGTAGTAATAGTAAGTAATAGTAAGTAGTAGTAGTAGTAGTAGTAAGTAGTAGTAGTAATAGTAAGTAATAGTAAGTAGTAGTAGTAGTAGTAGTAGTAGTAGTAGTAGTAGTAGTAGTAGTAGTAGTAGTAGTAGTAGTAATAGTAAGTAATAGTAAGTAGTAGTAGTAGTAGTAGTAGTAGTAGTAGTAGTAGTAGTAGTAAGTAGTAATAGTTAGTAGTAGTAGTAGTAATAGTAAGTAGTAGTAAGTAGTAGTAGTAATAGTAAGTAATAGTAAGTAGTAGTAGTAGTAGTAGTAGTAGTAGTAGTAGTAGTAGTAGTAGTAGTAGTAGTAGTAGTAGTAAGTAGTAGTAGTAATAGTAAGTAATAGTAAGTAGTAGTAGTAGTAGTAGTAGTAGTAGTAGTAAGTAGTAGTAGTAGTAGTAGTAGTAGTAAGTAGTAGTAGTAATAGTAAGTAATAGTAAGTAGTAGTAGTAGTAGTAGTAGTAGTAGTAAGTAGTAGTAGTAGTAGTAGTAGTAGTAAGTAGTAGTAGTAATAGTAAGTAATAGTAAGTAGTAGTAGTAGTAGTAGTAAGTAGTAGTAGTAATAGTAAGTAATAGTAAGTAGTAGTAGTAGTAGTAGTAGTAGTAAGTAGTAGTAGTAGTAGTAGTAGTAGTAGTAGTAGTAGTAGTAGTAGTAAGTAGTAGTAGTAATAGTAAGTATAGTAAGTAGTAGTAGTAGTAGTAGTAGTAGTAGTAGTAGTAGTAGTAAGTAGTAGTAGTAATAGTAAGTAATAGTAAGTAGTAGTAGTAGTAGTAGTAGTAGTAGTAGTAGTAGTAAGTAGTAGTAGTAATAGTAAGTAGTAGTAAGTAGTAGTAGTAGTAGTAGTAGTAGTAGTAGTAGTAGTAGTAAGTAGTAGTAAGTAGTAGTAGTAGTAGTAAGTAATAGTAGTAGTAGTAGTAGTAGTAGTAGTAGTAGTAGTAGTAGTAGTAGTAAGTAGTAGTAATAGTAAGTAGTAGTAGTAGTAGTAGTAGTAGTAGTAGTAGTAGTAGTAGTAGTAGTAGTAAGTAGTAGTAGTAGTAGTAGTAGTAGTAGTAGTAGTAGTAAGTAGTAGTAGTAGTAGTAGTAGTAGTAGTAGTAGTAAGTAGTAGTAGTAGTAGTAAGTAGTAAGTAGTAGTAGTAATAGTAAGTAGTAGTAAGTAGTAGTAGTAGTAGTAGTAGTAGTAGTAAGTAATAGTAAGTAGTAGTAGTAGTAGTAGTAGTAGTAGTAGTAAGTAGTAGTAGTAATAGTAAGTAATAGTAAGTAGTAGTAGTAGTAGTAGTAGTAGTAGTAGTAGTAAGTAGTAGTAGTAGTAGTAGTAAGTAGTAGTAGTAGTAGTAGTAGTAGTAGTAGTAGTAGTAGTAGTAGTAGTAGTAATAGTTAGTAGTAGTAGTAGTAATAGTAAGTAGTAGTAGTAGTAATAAGTAGTAGTAGTAAGTAGTAGTAGTATAGTAAGTAGTAGTAGTAAGTGGTGGTAGTAGTAGTAGAGTAGTAGTAGTAGTAGTATAGTAAGTAGTAAGTAG